>CAMTDV010000003.1:25738695-28508695 GCA_947069175.1 Scalesia atractyloides
GTCTTTTACCGCGATGTGTGAAAGAGTGATCCCCGACTATAATGAAGTTAGATGTCCGTGTTCCAATGTAAATGTTCTAGCTTAACAACCATGACAAAAATGAAACTTCAATTGGGGCGTATGATTTTTTGGAAAGATTATAGTGGGACTATCACGGTAAAAATTTGGGCCTACAATTGTAGAAGTAGATAATGTTTTGCCACAGGAGGGTATGAAAAACGTTATTGGAGACATTAGGGAGGAGGGTATAAAAACGTTATTGCAGACATTAGGGAGGAGCGTATGGGAGAAGATACCTACCATAACCAACAGATGTCGGGTGGAGATTCTAGTGGTGTTGACGACGATTTTGAAAACCTGCTAAAGGAAGTTGAAACATAATTATATCCTAGTTGTACTAAGTTTTCTTCCCTTGAATTGTTAGCAAAGCTTATGAATCTAAAGGAGATGCATCATTGGACTAATATTTCATTTTATCATTTACTCGATTTATTGCAAGTTTCAATGCCAAAAAGTACCCAAACTTCGCGATGGAGCCACGAAACATTCGCCTGGGGCTTGCAGCTGACGGTTTTAATCCGTTTAACGGTAACGGATCCTTGACTTATAGCACGTGGCTGGTTGTACTCACCACATACAATCTACCTCAGTGGCTCTTCATGCAGGAGTTCACATTCATGTAGACCTTGTTGATTCCTTGCCCTAAATCACCTTGGAAAGATATGGATGTTTACCTTAGACGGTTAGTGGATGAGATTAAACAATTGTGGTACTCAGGTGTACGTACTAAAGACACAACAACAAAGGAACTTTTCACAATGAAGGTGGCGTTGTTATGGGCCATAAACGACTTTCCAACACGTAGTAGTCTATCAGGTTGTTGCGAACAGGGCTACATGGCATACCCGACTTGCAACGAAGACACTCCTTCAATGCGTGTAACTAGTAAATGTGTGTATGTTGGTCATCGCTGGTTCTTAGATGCTAACCATTCGTGGAGAACAAGTCTTGACTTTAAGGGGAGACCCGAGACTCGAGGCCCTCCGAGATAGTTTAGTCCTACTGACATAGAAGCTCAACACGATCGTCTACTTCATCGTCTACCAAGCAAATATCCAGCTTTTGGAGGTGGGAGGATAAACCGGGCAGATTTCAAGCTGAACTAGTCCAAATGTAGCATATTTTTCGAACTTGAGTATTGGTCATCTTTGCAGCTGAAGCACAACTTAGATGTAATGCATATCGAGAAAAATGTGTGCGACAGTTTGCTTGGTACTCTCTTAATGAATGACAAGATGAAAGACACACCAAACGCACGAAACGACTCGGAAAAACTAAATATCTAACCGACACAATGGTTGAAACAATCGGGTAGCAAGTTCTTAAGTCCCCACCCAAAGTACTCGTTTAAGTCCGATGATCAAAAGCTTTTCTGTGAATTTATAAAAAATGTTAAACTACCAGATGGGTTTGGATCTAATATCAGCAAGAGGGTGACAGATAACAATTCTAACATTACAAGGTTGAAATCTCATGAGTGTCATATTCTCATGCAACGTTTGATACCGATTAGGGTTAGAGGCCTTTTGACCAAAGATACATCTACAATGGTAGACTTTTGTATGTTTTTAAGCAACTTTGCTCCAGAAAATTATTGGTTGAGGATATGAGGAAAGCAAAGGATGACATTCTTACCATCCTATGCAAGTTAGAGATGATATATCCCCTGACGTTTTTTGACATTATGGTTCATTTACTGTGTGTTTACCTGATGAAGCAATTGCAGGAGGTCAAGTAGCTTTAAGATGGATGTATCCATGTGAAAGGTACATGAAAAAACTATGTTAAAAACCCGACAAGGCCAGAAGGTTGTATAGCTGAAGCTTATGTGATTTAAGAAGCTCTAACATTATGTTCAAAGTATCTTCAAGATGTTCAGACTAACTTCAATCGCCCAGATAAATGAGGATGTCGTTTTTGAAAAATGAAAGTTTTGGGTGTTTGAGTCTAAATGTCGTCCAGCAGTGCAACGAAGAGCAAATATCGTTCAGCCATCGAAAAAAGCAAGATGGAATGGTTTGTCCTCGAAAACTGCAAAGAAGTCAGGGACTACATGAAGTGAGTGTTTCTGTCTTTACTTTTCATAATCTTTTAATTACTATTTTCCCTTCCTTACTTGCTTATATTTGTCATCAATGTAGTGAATTCAAATCTACACATACCCAAGATGATCTTAAAACCAAATTTCCATGGTGGTTTCTTGATAAGGTATAAAACATATATAACACGCGTTACTGTACATTTGTTAGGTAATACATATATAACAAGCATTCTTACTCTATATTTGTTAGGTCCATTCGATGAAAACGCAAATTCTCCAGAATTCCACCCAGAGTTGTATACTCTTTCAATTTGTGCGAAAATAAATGCCGAAACTTACACTGGTTGCATAGTCAACGATTTTAGGTTTATGGCACTTGAACGTGATGCAAAATGCGCAACAAAAAATTCTAGGGTAGAACTGGCTGGAGAGTACGATGTGAAATTTTATGGCCAGTTAGAATAAATTATTGAATTGCACTATACAAATGGTTATTCAACTGTCCTATTTCGGTGCAAGTGGTTTGATACTCGAAGGGGTGTAAAGTATGACAATAATATCACAAGTATAAGGACTGAACATGAATGGGACAAAGACGATCAACTCATATTTTCTTCACAAGCCAAACAAGTGTTCTTCATCAAGGAACCATCTCGGAATAAAAAAATTAAACATAGGTGGGTAGTCAGAAACATTAATCATTGAACAATTTAGGATCGGCCATTAAATGATGACCACGTCGAGACAGTTCAAAATGTTGATGATGACTTGGAAGATATTGATGTTGTCCACAACAACTCTTCATCTGACAGATAACTTGTCATCAATCTCACCCAATACTTTCAAATTGGGTCATCTCATTTTACTTCAAGTGAGCCTGCAACTGAAGTTGATCCCCCAACGGCTACCGTGAATCAAGTGTTAAGGTCGAGACTAATTATGATGAGGACAATCCCGATTATGATATCGAGTTTGACTAAAAGAAAAGATATTTATATTAGTTGGTATTTGAAAAACACTTGTTGAGATCTTTATTTGCATATTAGTTAAAATTGTTGTACTTTCTATTAATTTCTATTTGATACACTTGTTTTGTCACACCCTGACCCTCAGCGGATATGGTAGTCGGGGCATGATTGAGTTTTCATCAAAGCTCATGACATTTACTATAATAAGGTTTCATATTTATTATTTCAATTTAAAAGGAAAAATTGCTACTAACACATAAATCATAGAAGCATAAATTTGTTCTATACAAGACATTCAAGTAACGGTTTATTCATCTTCTAAGGCCCAATCCTATGTGTTCCTTAGTTCAACCTGATCACCTGTATCATGTGTAAAAAATAAAAATTTGGGTCAACAAAAGTTAGCGAGTGAATCCCGTTTAATCATTTGAAAGAAATAATTATGTTGATTAATTTTAATAAAAATATATAACTTTTATTTGAAATAATTCGATAATATATAACTTTTATTTGAAATTAATATTTCTATTTAATGCCTTTTAATAGACTTTTAAGTCGATTTTTATAGTATTTATTACAAATTTAAAGCTTAAAAAGTCTTATTTTTATAGGTAATTTTAAGGATTTTTGAAGCAAAAATAAAGAAAAGATTAATAAAAGATATACCCTTTTCAGGGCTGAACCGGGTCAACCGGCGGGACTGTATATTATTGGCATCGTGTAAGGATCGAACTCAAGACCTCCCGTAATAATCTTGATTTTAATTATATTTATACACAAACTAAATCAACTATAATCTGCTCAAATTAAAAAGGTTTAATATATTTCATGGGCGATGCAACTAACCAGATTCGAAAGCGTGACCAAAGCTCCGTGTTGCACACAGCCCTGCCAGTTGGGCTGTGTGACTAACCAAGATGATATGTGATTTGTATTATATTTATACACTCTCTCATTGTTAATATATATATTAGTATTAAAAAGGTTGGAACAAAGTAAGAGTTCGGCAGCGTAGGTGAGGATCGAACCCGGGACCATGTGTTTAATTTGCACACAGTCCACCACTGGACTATGTGTCTAACCCGGCAAAGACACCGTTTTTAAATTCATTTAAACTAAGTTTTTGATTTCATCTTCTTCCCATTTAAAAAAAAAAAACCAGAACATCAATTCGGCTGTTAATCCAATAATGCTTATTGGATTAACTGATTTACTTCATCGAATAATAAGAATAATAAAAATAAAAGGTTCAAATGTTTATGCAAAAACGAAGTGATCTTGAGTCCATCTGGTGGGGTTCCAGCAACAAGTAAACTTTTCGATGAAGGGTGAATTTTGAATGCGGCAATTACAGCGAGTTTATAAAGTGATTTGGTGGGTGTGAGAGAGTTTGAGAAGGTGTTTAGAATCACTATTTATAGAGAGGAGGTGGGTTCAAGTTTGATTTCAATTTCTACCGTTTTGGTCAATGAATTTATGATCACATAATTGAGTATAACCGAATTAGCCATTTGCGTTTAACACATGATTGGGAAGACAGTTTCTTTGGATTAATTCACAATTGAAACGGAGATTGATGATTTGGTGGTTACAGATGTTACATGCGGGTGTTTCAAAATTTTGATTTTAGGAGATTGGTTTACTATAAATATCTTTTGTTTTAGATTTAAAGCAGATGTGTGTGTGGTGTAGTGGTGTGGTGTGTGTGTTGATTCGATGGGGACCCGGGTTCGAAACCTGGTTACCCCTTTATATTTATTTTTATATTTTTCAGCCTTTTATTAATATTACTATTAGTTTTTATTTATTTAATATTTAAACTCTTTTAATTTATTCATTAAGTACAGAATTTATATAACGGATTTGAACGATAAATACGTAACAAAACTTCGTATCATATATTTGGATTATTAAACCGAGCGGGTTTTAGAACCCGTTTTATAATGAATGTTATAGTATCCCCTACTTTTAGAAATTTCGTCCCGAAATTTTAGTAGTAGGTGTAACTTGAAAGAGATGCGGGTATTTTCACGCATTGAGTCTTCGCGTTCCCAAGTAAACTCAGGTCCTCATTTTGACTCCCAACGTACTCTGACTATCGGAATTCGATTTCGTCCTAAACTTTTCTCACAGATGTCCACGAAATGCATCAATTCAAGAATCTTTTAACAGAGAATGGGGTGTGATGTTTGGATTTGACGTTAAGGGCTTACATAACCAGGTGAGTGTGATGTTTAAATTTTGATTTGAGGCGGTAGCGTTCGTAATAAGGGTTGAATACCCTGCTACAGGAATCGCTTTTTGATGCCTGCTGTGTAGAAGTGAAAAGAGTGGTAACTCGGAGATGACTAACTGGATGTGGTCTCATGATAAAGGGTTTTGAGAAAAATTGAAGCGTCGAAAAGATAAAGTTACATCACAAAACGCAGTCTTCAACCACATTGCTATCAAAAATAAGATTTACACTACCCACACGGAACTTCTCCAAACCGCCTAACAATGCTTTTGATCATTTGACAAGAATACTTATATATAGGAAGTACCAGCGGCGTATCCACCATATCCTTGTCAAATTTTCATTGGCTTTGTTAGTAAGTCACGATTATTTCTGTGTGACTCGTCCTAAAATCTACAAAAACAAATACAACAGCCAATGCTTGAGTCTCAAATCTGAGGTATACAAGACCGAATGATGACGTTACCTCTCTCGTGTGTTATGAAGAAGTGGTCAGTTTATGAAAAAGTGAGACACGACCCAACTTCTTTAAGTGATATGATGAGGTTTGTCGTTATATACGATGACATGAATTTTAAATCAATAAATGGAGACATGTAATGAAACAACTTGTCATGACGTGATATAAATTGCGTTATTGGCATTAAAATTTTGATACATTAAATCCCAAATTGAAAACAAAAACAAAGATATCTTGAGTAATTAAAGAAGGAATGAAATTAAGAATAAATGTTTGGAGCGGGGCCTTGTTCTTTGGTGATGGAAAGCTAGTTGGGTTGCTCGTTTGCACCGTTATTAACCGCAACTGGATTAGCGTTGATGTTGTAGGCTTTTCCTCTTGCTGGTGGGGGTGCTGGGTTTGCTTGGTTTGCTTGGTTAACTGGGTTCGCTTGGGCTTGAGTGTTAATGATATTAACCAACCTAGGGCACGTGTTTCTAAAATGGGTAGGGTCACCACAATTGAAGCAAGCTCGAACATATGGAACCATGGGATACTGAGGTTGTTGATAGGGTTGGATCATGTTTTAGGCATGGAGTGGAGTTTGGTTTTGAGGAGTACGACAAGTGTTACTCAAATGACCATAACGTCCACAATTTGCACACAATCGGTATGGTACGATGGGTTAATGCTGATGATGACAGATGTTGCATTGAGGGTGGGGGCCAGTGTAAGGTTTCTTGTTTGGGTATGCTGGGTTGGGTGCCACTTGGGTGATTGGGATTGCTTGGAGAGGTACGGTTTGTGGAGTTGGTGGACTGGTTTGAGTGACAGCAAAATTTTTCCCGTCTCGCTTTCTCTTGGTGGTGATTTGAGAAGAGGGTTCGGCTTGAGTTGGATTAGGGGTTTCGGTTGATGTTTTGCTGCTTGCATCCTTCTTCATCTCGTCCTTGAAATCCCCATTCCCGATATGATTTTCGATGAGTTCAGTAGCTAGCTCCATTACTGCTTCCAAGGTTGCAGGCACGGTACTCATCACAGGGTCTTGAATCTTCGAAGGTAGACCCCGGATGTAATGCTCGATCAGACGGTAGAGGGGTGTGAACAAATTTGGAACCATTTGATTCAACTCGAGAACCTCTTGTTGTAGGTTATATGATCTCCCTCTTTCTGTCTAAAGAAGTATAACTCATCCTCCAACTTCTTAATTTCGCTTCTTGGGCAGAAGCGTCTTGTCATGAGTTCTCGAAGTTCTTCCCAAGTTAGGGCTACTGCGGATTCGGCGCCTCTTCTGCCTTTTTTGGCATTCCACCAAGTTCATGCTACCCCAAATAGACGGCCAGTAGCATAATGAACTTTACCTGTCATTGGGACAATCATAATTGAGGAAAGTACTCTCCATTTCCTCAAACCATCAAAGGAGAGAACAATGACCCCTTCATTTCCTTCATACTTTAGAGGGTTACATGAGTTGAAGTGCTTGTAAGTGCACTTGGTGGTGTTTGTGGGAGGGTTGGTAGTAGTTTGCTCCTCTTGATTGCTTGGGTTGATAGGGCTAGCGGCTAGAGCTTGTTGAACTTGAATCACAATATCGGGAATTACGGCGGCCATTTGTTGAGCGATTTGGGCAGCCATGCACTCGTCGGATCTCCCTGATCTCCTACCTCTACGAGAGTGCCTAGAAGACATCTACAGGGAATACGTAACGAGAGTATGAGTTGGGCGTTTTAGGTGTCATGTGTCGTATTTAGGAATTAACATCCACAAAACAAATGAGAAAAATAAATTCACTACATCCATAGGATGTCTTGGGCCTTGCTCATGTTTGAGCTCCAATATGTCCCCCATACTTGGCCTTGGTAGTCATGTGGGCCCCCGTGATTACTGGGCTCTATAGGGTTCACATTGGTTTTGGTCTGTTTAACATTTGCACCACCCGAATGAAAATTGTAAAACATGATTGCAAATTATAAGGTCGGAAGGTGTCCTGGTGTAGACACATTGACAACTAAAAGTGTAATTAGTTCATACGACGTTTGGTGTGGCATGCTTTGGCCTAATAGGTACTTCGTACTCTCATTGTTAGTCCCAGGTAGGCAAACCGGTCCGTTACTTTGGATTTATACAAATGCCAAACCTAGACAGGACGTTCCGACTACCGGTACTTGTACCCTTCAGTTACTACATGCCCATCGTAGAACTCACTTTGATGAGATTGAAAAATGAAACATCACAAAATCTTTGGGAAAAGAAGCATGAAAAATGTTCAAATATGTGAAAATTGAGACGTGCGTGATGCGTATATATGTTAGCATGTTATGTTAACAATATTGATATCACATTGAATGTCACACAAAATCATACAGTAGTGAGAGTGCTTGCATGCATTTGTGAGCGAGATAAATGTAAAACAAGTAAATATCATGAGTTTGCATATAACAAATTAACACGTAGCAATTAAAATCTAATCGAGTATAGTATAGGCTCTAAGGGTCTAATAACCTATCCTATATCCCTACAGTAACAAGCTCTGATACCAATCTGTCACACCCTGACCCGCAGCAGAAATGGTAGTCGGGGCATGATTGGGTTTTCATCAAAGCTCATGACATTTACTATAATAACGTTTCATATTTATTATTTCAATTTAAAAGGAAAAATTCCAACTAACACATAAATCATACAAGCATAAATTTGTTCTATACAAGACATTCAGGTAACATCTTATTCATCTTCTAAGGCTCAATCCTATGTGTTCCTTACTTCAACCTGATCACCTGTATCATGTGTAAAAATAAAAATTTGGGTCAACAAAAGTTGGCGAGTGAATCCCGTTTAATCATTTGAAAGAAATAATTATGTTAATTAATTTTAATAAAAATAAGCATAAACCGTATATGAGCAAACGTATATGTAATCTATCCACAAATCATATAAACATCTAACAATGTACACGTAAACATGATGAATCATGAACTGTGAGATCAAGGCTCAATCAAATGGATCCGATCTAACTAGGCACACGATGCTCAAACCGTCTATACAGGGAACTGATGGGCCTAATGTGAATGCTTGACTGAAATAAGAAAATGTAACCACGTATAATAATAAGCAAATATCCATAACACGTTAGATCATATAATGGTAGTAGCACAAGTGTTTGAATAAACAGTATAAGTAACGACACATGATACACCCTAAAGCATGAACCAAAAGGGGAAGTGTGTAAAAATTCACTCACAGTGGGTGCGTTTCTTGAATTGGTGATGAATGCGCACGATTTAAGATTTCAACCGACGAGAAAACTAACCCTAAATAGTCATGTAATAATTCGATAAATATATAACTTTTATTTGAAATTAATATTTCTATTTAATGTCTTTTAATAGACTTTTAAGTCTATTTTTATAGTATTTATTACGAATTTAAAGCTTAAAAGGCTTATTTTTATAGGTAATTTTAAGGATTTTTGAAGCAAAAATAAAGAAAAGATTAATAAAAAATATATGCTTTTTCAGGGCTGAACCGGGTCAACCGGCCGGACTGTGTATTATTGGCATCGTGTAAGGATCGAACTCGAGACCTCCCGTAGTAATCTTGATTTTAATTATATTTATACACAAACTAAACAACTATAATCTGCTCAAATTAAAAAGGTTTAATATATTTCAGGGGTGGTGCAACTAACCAGATTCGAAAGCATGACCAAAGCTCCGTGTTGCACACAGCCCGACCAGTTGGGCTGTGTGACTAACCCGGATGATATGTGATTTATATTATATTTATACACTCTCTGATTGTTAATATATATATATAGTATTAAAATGGTTGGAACAAAGTAAGAATTAGACAGCGTAGGTGAGGATCGAACCCGGGACCATGTGTTTAATTTGCACACAGTCCGCCACTGGACTGTGTGTCTAACCCGGTATAGACACCGTTTTTAAATTCATTTAAACACGGTTTTTTACTTCATCTTCTTCCCTTTTTTTACAAAAACCCAGAACTTCAATTCGGCTGTTAATCCAATAAAAGGTTCAAGTGTTTATACCAAAACAAAGTGATCTTGAGTCCCTCTGGTGGGGTTCCGGTGACAAGTAAACATTCCGACGAAGGGTGAATTTTGAATGCGGCGATTACAGCAAGTTTACAAAGTGATTTTGTGGGTGTGAGCGAGTTTCAGAAGGTGTTTAGAATCGCTATTTATAGAGAGGAGGTGAATTTATGATCACATAATTGAGTATAACCGAATTAGCCATTTGCGTATTAACACATGATTGGGAAAACAGTTTCTTTGGATTAATTCACAATTGAAACGGAGATTGATGATGAATTTGGTGGTTACAGACGTTACATGTTTAACATTTGTAACTTTTTAGGACAAAAATCTTTTCTTTGTGGTTTGTATTTGTTTATCTCATGGCGGATGTGATTCCCCGGGGACATGGGGGTGACGGTGCTGGGGATCCACCACCGCCGGATCCTTTTCGTAAAGGACACATGAGACTAACCGTAAGTTATAAATAATTATTTAGTACTTTTATTTGATTTATTATAAATGTTGTCACTAATTATATTTTAATTGCAGCGGTTCATTAAAGAGAGTTAGGGGGAAAGCAAAAAATCAAAAGCTTCATAGAATGATGAAAGTAGGGGGGGTGTCTCTTACATTCGATAGGGACGTAACCTATACCCCCGTAGGCATACCGACCGACCTATTTTCACTTGAAGCGGGTATGTAAATGTGGCGGACCATCCCGTTTGATAAAACGGGTTGGGACAAAGTTTTGAAACCTCATAAGGATGCCATCATGAACCACCTGAAGGTAAATAAGTTATTTCACGTTAGACGGTTACTTGTTGCTTTGATGGTAGTGGATACGTTTGTAAGCTTTGTGGATATACGTTCTTAAGAACTCGCTTGTTTCTTGGTAATCACCGATAAGCCTACAAAATATATATCCGTTAAACAGCCGCACTTTTGCAATTGTTTTCTTCCGCTTAACGGTGCCTTTACGGCTGCAAACGTAGCAGCAAACGGGTGTAAAAACGCAACCGTTTGCTGCTGCGTTTGCAGCCGAAAACGCGTCATTAAACGGCTACAAACGCGGCAGCAAACGGATGCATTTTTTCACCTGTTTGTTGCTGCGTTTACAGCCGTAAACGCGCCGTTAAGCGACAGCAAACGGTGCAAAAGCGTGACCGTTTGTTGCCGCGTTTGCACTCGTTTATGGCGTGTTTATAGTTGCAAACGAAGCAGCAAATGAGTGTAAAAACGCAGCCATTTGGTGCTCCATAAATGCGCCGTTAAGCGGTAGCAAATGGGTGCAAAAGCTTGGCTGTTTGCTGCCACGTTTACGGCTGCAAACGGCTGCGTTTTACATCTGTTTGCTGCTTCATTTGCAGATGTAAATGCGGCGTTAAACAACTGCAAATGCGGAAGCTAACGGCGGAGTTTTTGCACCTGTTTATTGCTGCGTTTGTAGTCGTTTAACGGCGCATTTACCGCTGCAAATAGGTAGGAAACGGGTGTAAAAATGCAAGCACAACGCTAAAGATGAAGCGGTACTCAGGCTGCAAGCACTATGCTAAAGATGACTTTCTTGGTCATGGAGGTTATGATGATGTCGAAAGAGCAAGGGCATACTACCCCATGGATATTGTTGGTGCATATTTGTAACAATAGCTTAGATTTGGTCTTTGGATATCTTGTAGTTAGTAAAGCGATATACAGTTAGCGGGTTTAGTTTTGTAATAGTTAGTTAAAGTGATTGGGCTAAACCAGACCCACATTATGGGGAGTGGTAAGCGATTTGGGCCTAGACCAATTTGCAGCCCATGTGGTGAAACCCTAGCCCAGTTGCAAACCTGTCTCTATATAAAGAGAGTTTTGCATTAGGATTAAGGTTGCTAAGTTAATCACTTCAGAGAGAGTTGAGAGAGAATTCTTATGATTGCTATTCCTACTCGTTTTCTGTGATAATCTGATCTAGAGGATTCCGCACTCTAGAGTGGATAGACGATTCTGTGAAGATCCATACGGATTAGGGGACCTACAATTGGTATCAGAGCATTCGGCTATTGTTTTGCTCGGTTCAAAATCGTAACAGCAGAAAAAGTTGAATTTTTTGGATGTTTTGAAGGCTGATTCGAAGTTTGAAGACTGTTCTCGGGTTTTTGCTGCTATTTCGGATTAAAAGGAAGGCATCTCGAATAAAACTTGGCATTTCGGATCATCAGAGTTATATTCGGATCATAAGAGATGCATCTCAGATGAATAAGCATCTCGGATCAGAAAACTTACAATTTCTAATTAGAACAGTCCATCTTGGATCATAGTTGTTCATCTCGGATTGCATCTTGGATAAACACAGTGTATTTCGAATAATTTGGAAGCATCTCAAATAAACAAGGAAGCATCTCGGATTGATACAGTGCATCTCAGATACTATCTCGGATCACTTTTCCGAATCACCATCTCGGATTGGCATCTCGAGTCACTGTTCTTAATTCCCATCTAGGATTGTCAATCCGAGTTACTGTTTCGAATTCGGTATTATTCCGAGTTGAACTCGAGAATTTGGAAAGTTAACCAACTGACGTAATCGGAGATAAACGTTTTCGTATACAAAATTTGATCCGTAAACAATTTTGACAAACCGACTACACGGTTAGGCTCGTGTGATTTTTAGGACAAAAAAAGACACGAAAATTCCTAAAATCACTATCGGACATTATACATCATTGGTTTCGTATCGTCGAGACGGGTCTAATGGTACAATTTAGTAATCACACTTTTCGGAAAAATTCTTAACATTTTTAGCGAGCCGGTTCGGTAAAAATGTCGAATATGTGAAACTTGAACGAATTGTTGAGAATGGAGCATGAGGCCGGAACGACTAACAAACCGCCTAAGATGTTGAAGGTAGAAAATTACCTTACATGGAAGGATAGATTTCAGTAGTTCATTGAATTTTAGGACACACTGATGTGGATCTGATTCAAAATGGATACGTTAACCCAACTCTTGACTTTGAAGGCAGACAACGTGTCACTGCCAATGTGAACATGTCGGAAGCTGAAAAGAGAATGTATGAGTCTGAGAAAAAGGCCTTAGCTGCTATAAAGATGTCGTTACCTGATGGCATCAAACATACATTCAAGCGATATACCACTTCGAAGGAGATGTGGGATGCTCTAGAGAAGAGGTATGAGGGCAATTCTGATGTGAAGAAAAACAAGGTTGACTTGCTGAAGAAACAATTTGTTGTCTTTAAAGGCATGAGAAATGAGTCGCTTGAAGATATTACTACGGGATATTATCATCTAATGTCAGAAATGGACAATTATGACATAGAGGGATACACAGATGTGGAGATAAACGATAAGTTGCTTGATGCTTTACCTGCCAAATGGGTTATTTATACTCTTATGATAAAGGCTGAAGCTGACTATGAACATAAAGACTTGGAAGAGGTTGTTGGGAAACTAAGAGCTTATGAGCTCAACATGAAAAAGAAGGAAACTGGATATGATCAGGTTCAAGATCCGAGAATTTATAAAGGGCTTACATCTTCATCTTCCAACAATGCTTCAAGTGATTCTACGACTGTATTTCTCTCCTGTGAAAATGAGCAGGTTGTGATAAATGCTGATGGTGAAGTATGTTTTGTAGCTGCTTTAGGAGGATCGTTAGGGGTAAAGAGACAACAAGCTAGCAATAGTAACAACAGTACAAGATATATGCCTCTGAGTGTCAAGGCTGCTGAAGATCATTTGGCCCTACTTGCTTCTTTCGTTGCTTCCTATGAGAACTACATTCAGGGAAGAATATTATGATCCTGCTACGTTTGATGAAGATTATGATCAGATTGACCCTGATGACCTAGAGGAGATGGATTTACAATGGCAGATGGCCATGATCTCTAGAAGAGTGAAGAGATTCATGAATAGGACGGGAAGGAAGTTCATTGGAAAAAATGTGGGTTTTGACAAGTCTAAAGTGAAGTGTTACAATTGTCACAGACACTTTGCTAGAGAGTGTCAAAGACCTAAGTCTGAATCTCGTTCTAACTCATCTTTTCAAGATTTTCCTGGTCATGGTTCAAGCAACAGGAATGCGTCAACTAACACTGGATCAAAGGCCCTAATCTCTACTGCTAAAGAAGGTTCTTATGATTGGAGTGTTCATTTGGAAAGTGATGACAATGCCACACAGGCTTTCATGGCTGAGATAGCACCAGTTGATGATGCAGAAAAGTCTGGTGATGATGTTGAGCAAGAGACTGTAGCTGAGAGGGTTGAGGCTGATAAGACGACTACAAACATGAAATATGATGTAGAACAGAAGGCTGCAGATAAGAAGATGGCTGAAGACTTTGCTGCTTCATGGCCGGTCTAAGCAAATCAACAGGGGAGATACATTTAACTCTGGTGGTTCTGTTTGCTTAAAATGTCGTGAACTGCAAAGTGAAGTTGACACGTTAACAAAACAACACCAAAGTCTTGTAAATGAGCTCTCGAAAGTAAAAGAATCACACTTTTTTGTAAAAGGAAATGAGTCATTATATTGAAGAAAATTAAAGGTTATGAAAAAGAAATCAATATTTTAACCAGTAAACTAAATGAAGAACTTCAAATTATTGATTTAGCTCATGATACGATGAGTGATAAAACAAAAGAGATTTGTAAAAAAGGCAAAGAGTTGTTAGAAGCACAACTGAAAATTGATGTACTTTAAAAGAGTTTAAATCAATTCAGAGATTCATCTTTTTGTTATGAAACACATGATGAATGGCTTGAAGAAAAGTACTGACAAGACAAGTGTTGGGTTCAAAGGTTTCAATGAAGTTCCACCACCTCTTGGTCATGACTATCCTTTTTTGCTAGACGAAGAAGAGCTAACAGACTTTGTGTCAACTACACCTAGTAGTCCACATCAGGAAACGTTGATGTGTTTGAGAATGCCAAGAAGGATAATAATAATAGGGAAACAGTTTTGAAAACTAAGAATAGAGGGAGTGATTTTGTTAAAGGGAGTGATATGAAAGAAGAGACCATTGTTATTACAAGAGAGTCAAATGTGCAGTTTACTAAAAATAAAAACATAGAAAAATCAGAAATTGAGCAAACTAAATTAGATACTTCTAGGGCATCATCATCATCATCGTTGAAGTCTTCGGCTAGAAGATCGTGCTTCAAATGTCACAACAAGGGACATGTAGCTAGCTGCTGTCCTAACAAAAAGAATGAAGCATAAGTGACTGAGGGAAAGAGAGAGAAATCACTAGAGAAAATTGGAGATGGTGAGCAGAAGGTGTCTAACTCATCAAGATATCTACTACCAAGCGACAGTGTGTTGTTGTTGGTGTAGTAAGGCTTAAAAAGGAACTCATCAAGTTCCTCATTTTCAAAGAAATCAACAAAGATTTCAGCCTGAATCTACATCAGACAGATATGAAAGACCTAGAAGTAGTTCACCAAGAATGAATAACTTTAATTGTCAATAAACTCGATATCAAATGTTGGTGATCGAATTTTTTTAAAAAAAATGGCTTTAGAAATTCCATCAAAATTCAAGAAATCATAACCAAAATTTTCAAATGTCACAAAGTCCAAACATGTTTAGGAAACCTCAGGACCAGAGACCTAGTGGAAATCAAAAACCATTTCCATCAACAAGTCTGAGATCCAAGACTCCTGTTAGGAGTGACAGATATTGGATGAATGTTCCAGTGGTAGATGAATCTGGAAGACCCAAGACCATTAAGGCTTGGGTCCCCTAATCTAACTAATTTTTTGTTGGGTTGTGCAGGAGCTGCTAAGGAGGATTATCAACTTGTGGTATGTTGATAGTGGCTGATCCAGGCACATGACGGGGAATGCGAGGTTGTTGACTGAGTTTGAGAATATAGATGGAGGTTATGTGAATTTTGCAGGTGCTAAAGGAGGGCACATTATAGGTCGAGGAAAAGTGACCAACGAGAAGATCACACTAGACAAGGTGAACTATGTCGAGCAGCTGAAGCACAATCTGATGAGCGTGTCTCAAGTCTGCGACATGGGTCACTCGGTCCACTTTACTAAGTCTGAAGCTTTGGTGTTGAAACCGGGTTTGGTGATACCGGATGATTGGATAGTGATGAGAGGGCCAAGGAAAAACGAAACTTATGTCCTAGACATGGTTGCTAAGGATTCTTCCTCTGTGGTGGCGTGTTTATTGTCAAAAGCATCTGAGGCTGAGAAATGTTGTGGCATAGATGCATGGCCCACATCCACTACCGAAAAATGAATTATATTACTAAAATCGGTTTAGTGGAAGGGGTACCAATGCAGAGGTTTGACATGGAAGATAAATATCTTCCATGTCAAAAAGGAAAACAACATAAGAAACCTCACAAGTCTAAAACAGTAAATCCCATAGATGCCCCTTATGAATTACTTCATATGGATCTTTTCGGTCCGGTGAACGTAAGGAGCATAGGTGGAAAATACTATTGTTTAGTTGTCACAGATGATCTCTCACTATATTCATGGGTTTTCTTTTTAGGTAAAAAGATGAGACAGTGGAGATGCTAATATATCTTTTTACAATGGAAAATGTCCATGATGCACGGATCAAGAGGATAAGGAGTGATAATGGCATGGAGTTCAAGAAACAGATTCTGGATCTCTATTGTCTTTGCAAGGGAATTGAACATTAATATTCTGCTCCTTATACACCTTAACTATGCTTTCTAAACAAAGCTTCCAGTTCTTTTCTGAGGAAAAGCTGTGAACATAGCTTGTTATGTTCTAAACAAAGTTTTGACGGTTAAACGATTTAACAAAACATGTTACAAACTATTGTTTAATCGGAAACCAAACTTGGAAGGCTTTGAACCATTTGGATTACACTGCACAATAGTGTGAAATAAAGATAAGCACAAATTTGGTGAGGTAGCTGACGAGGGTTACTTTCTAGGTTATATGCTTGGAACACCGAATAAAAGGGTTTTTCATCTAAAAACTGGTAAATTGAGGTTGTGTTTAACATGGAAATCACTAGTTATACACATCAGCAATCAACGAGTGGTGCTGCTATATTATATGATCATGATAGTGTTTTTAAACCATTTAATATTCCTGATTTTGCCAATGCAGATTAGTCTCAAGTGATTAAAATTGTGATCAGTGAAGATGAAGAGAGTGACTTCATGCCTAGATTGAGTATTTAAATAACAGAGGCTCCAAAAACTTCTTCCACTCAGCAGGATTCAAGTGATGGTGAGTCTAAACCTATTTAGGGGGAGGACTGTACTAATCCGTTTGCTAATAAGAACATTCAGGGAGAGATTGGATGTAATCTGGGAGATAATTTAGTTGTTGACACCACTGCTACTACACTCGCAAACAGAGATCATCAAGTTGAGAACATCATAGGTGATGCTTCTACAGGTGTTCAGACAAGAAGAGGTGTGATCGAAGGCTCCTGTTTATTTACTTCGATTCAGAAGACTGGGATGATACATGAGTGTTTATATAGCTGCTTTATTGCCCAAGAGGAGCCGAAGAATGTTCACATGGTTGTAAAAGATAATTGTTAGGTAGAAGCTATGCAAGAGGAACTAGCTCAGTTTAAGAAGTTAAAGGTTTGGGAGCTAGTTGACTTGCCTGAAGGAGAGAAAGAAATAGGTGTTTAAGTGCAAGAAAGAAGACCGGGGGATCGTCACAAGAAATAAGGCTCAGTTAGTGGTGAAAGGGTTTAATCAGCAAGAGGGGATTGATTACAGTGAAGTGTTTGCACCAGTAGTAAGGTTGGAGGTAATTCATTTCATTCAACGGCTTTAAGGTTTACCAACTTGACGTGAAGAGTGCGTTTCTTTACGGGAAATTCCAAGAAGTGGTGTATGTCTCACAACCGGATGGGTTTACTGATCCAGATTATCTAGATCGAGTCTATCAACTTGATAAGGCATTGTATGGGTTGCATCAGGCATCTAGGGCGTGGTATAAGACACTGTCAACAAATTTGTTAAAGAATGGTTTTGAAAGAGGTTAGATTGACAGTACACTGTTCATTAAAAGAAAGATGGAAGACTTTATGCTGGTACAGGTATACGTAGATGACATCATTTTTGAGTCATCTGATGAGAACATGTGTCATGAATTCGAGGAGGTAATGATTAGCAAGTTTGAAATGAGTATGATGGGTGAACTATGTTATGTTCTGGGTTTACAAGTTGAAGAGAAGAAGGATGGGATATTTATACATCAGAAGAAGTATGTGTATACATTTTGTCTCATTACAAAATGGAGGATTACGCTACTTTTAACACACCTATCTGTGAGAATCACAATCTTGGTCCAGATCATGAGAGTGTGGAGGATGTTGATCCTACTCAATACAGGGCAATGATTGGCTCTCTAATGTACTTGACTGCTTCAAGACTAGACATCATGTTCGTAGTGTGTCTTTGTGCCAGATATCAAGCGAATCCAAAAGAGTCACATATGAAAGCGATGAAGCGGGTTCTTTGTTACTTGAAGGGGAAACCTAAACTTGGGTTATGGTATCCAGCTGCTAGTGATTTGAAGTTTATTGCTTTCACTGTTTCAGACTTTGGAGGATGCAAATCCACCAGAAAGTCTACCACAGGTGGTTGTCAGTTCTTAGGAGGGAGGATTGTGTCATGGTAATGCAAGAAGCAGTCTTGTGTGCCTACCTCTACGTGTGAAGTTGAATATATTGTTGCGGGTAGCTGTTGCTCACAGGTTCTCTGGATACGACAGCAGATGCGTGTTTACGGTTTGAATTTCACTTGTACTCCTATTATGATAAACAATAATGCCACTATTCAATCACAAACAATCCCGTAAAACACAGTCGCACAAAACATATTGACATTCGTCATCATTTTATACAGGATTGTGCTGAAAAGAAACTGAATGAACTGCATCGAGTTGACACACTAGATAACTTGGCAGATCTTTACACAAAAGCATTTAACAGAGCTCATTTTGAACATTTAGTTGAACTCAACGGGATGAGGATTCCTGGATAACCAGTTTTCCATAAGAAATTTTGTAAACACTTTACTGTTTTCTTTAAAAATCAAAACATAAAAGAATAGAAAATCAAAAATGAGTTTTCACTGTGTGGAAAAGAAGAAATGATAATACATCAGCAAGTTAGACTGTCACACTGAAATTAAGTGTGATAGCAGCTTCATCATATGATGTACCAGTAGGCAATAGGAATGAAATAATCAACTTCCTTGGTGATATAAACATAACAACCTGTATATGAGTGGGTAACATATTAGTGGCGTATGGTTTTATAACCTTAAATCTTGCGTTGATAGATTGCCAAAAAATGAGGTTTTAGGTCTTTATATCGCTATGTCATTCGGAGTATCAGGGTTGTCCTTCAGCTACATCCAGATATATGTTGACCTAGGCACAACCAGGATATCTTAAAAGATCTAAAATGCCAAATCCCAAAAATTGAAGAAGTTCTCCTAGAGAGTCATTCAACTGTGCAAAATGCATAAATTGTACCAAAATTTGGTATTTGCCCTAACCCTCGTTGGATATTGGTCTCTTTGTTGTACGGAAGTACTGACCTGATCACCAATTATCAAACGTTGTAAATCAAAAAGGATGAATTTCGGTATACTCACCTACTAAGAGGAATCTTTGTGCATACCTTGATCGTGGGGGTATGTCCTGAAGTGGGACGCACTAGTATATCAATATAAAATTACCTTAACATATCATTAGGTAATGGTACTTGAAATGTTCATGTATTTTGTTGTAGTGGATAAACAATACTGGTAATCGTCTTGAACTGCTTTTCATGAATATTACATATGGAATTATCTAATAGTGTGAAAACAGTTTGATAATGCTGATATGATCTTCTTCCCCATGATTCTCACAAAAACAGAGTGTTTATTATTTTGTTATTTATTTGCTTTCAGAAAATATAAAAAACAAAAAAGATTTCCTTTTTCTTGAAAATTCTTAGCGTACAGAAAATGGGTGTTCATAGAGGAGTTATTACCGATAGGGGGAGACAGTATTAGAAGATGAGTTCAAAATTTTAAAATCTTGGAGGTTCAGTGTGTCACACCTCGGTCGTAGCGGAAGCGCAAGTGTGTGACTATTAGGTAATCATTGCATCCAATTTAGTAAACAGTATTAAATAACAACGATGTCATTCCATTACTAAGTTTCATTACACATTTACAACTTTCAAAAGTGAAATCACATTGTTATCTGTTTCAAATTACCACTTACAAACATAGTTTAAAACACATTGTTCCAAAATAAACATTGTTTTCATCACAATTTCATAACGAGGCTTTGACCCCTATATACCTATACGAAGTTGGGACATAAAAGGCAAACCCTCCAAAAGGTGGTACATAGTTTCTTGACAATTCCCTATACCCGGATCTTATCACCAGCTCATGTCTTGCGTCCTGAAATACATGTAATTTTAAAAAATCAACATCAAGTTGGCGAGTTCATGTAGTTAAATGTTTTCGTATCAAAATGTCATCCTTGAAATCTTGTATTGAAATCCAGGTATGTTATTAGCATCAATGAGTTATTTAAGGATCTATCTGTGTGTCGCGAGCACCCTGATATATATGTGCCATAAGTAAGTAACCAAACCGAGACTACTTTGACATCATTGGGATCACAAAAGCACTCCGAAGGGTATACCAACCAGGAGTGGAGCGGGTCTCAAACTCAATAGATCTACTTCTTTTGCACCTTGGTCACTAAGTGATTAATGATTACTATTGTCATCATCCTACTTACGCACAGTGATTTGTTATCTACTAACCCATAGCTAACATACCGTTTTGACATGACATGTATTTCCCCTCGATAGTTTAAAACAAAACTTGAAATGATTGAAAGGATGGACATGAACTCAAAGTTTTTGTGTTCCATTAAGTCGTACTATTTATCGATCGGTTTCCGCAAACGTATGTAACCTACATGTGTATTGGGTTCATTAGACACCTAGGCCTCAATGGACCCTGTACCCGTTGTTCATCTTGAATTCTTGTTATGTATCTTTTCGTTATGATAGAACAACTTATAATGTTATCATAGTGTTGGTAGTTTGTTTGTTCAATTAATATTGTTATATATATTTCTTAAAATATATATATATATATATACACATATTATTGTTTCAGATCGTGTGTGAACTGGGCCTTGCCCTTCACATGTCATTGGGCCTAGCCCATGTTTTCTTGTCATTGGGCCTAGCCCATGTCATCTATATCTTTGGGCCTAGCCCATGTCATCTATGTCTTAGGGCCTAGCCCATGTTTTCTTGTCATTGGGCCTAGCCCATGTATTTTATGTCTTTGGGCCTAGCCCATGTTTTTATGTCATTAGGCCTAGCCCATGTAATTTATGTATTTGGGCCTCGCCCATGTGTTTATGTCATTGGACCTAGCCCATGTAATTTATCTATTTGGGCCTACCCCATGTATTTATGTCATTGGGTCTAGCCCATGTTTTTGTATCTTTTTGGGCTTTTATTAGTTTTGGGCCTCATCTACAAATATTATGCGATTTGGGCCTAGCATATGACTTTTACAATTTAGGCCTAGCCCAAATTTATTTGTAAAAGCCCATTTCCTTATAAATATTATACTTATAATATTTTTAGCTTTTTATATTTTTAACTTTCCGGATTTTGATTTCGATAACATATATATATGTTGAATGTCTAAATATATATTTAGACTCGTCGTCGGCGTTGTTTATTACATGTTCATTTACGTCGAGAATCGCCCATCGTCGTAACGACCTTTCGTGTTGGCGATTTATTTGTGGGTCGTCGACGCGACGGTGTAATCTTGAACGTTCGCCTATTGTTCGCATCGTTCCGATTATTGTTTCGACGCTTTTCAAGAATATAATTGTTATGTCACCAACACTTAGTGTATTGATCAAGTGTTTGTATTTTGTATAGTATTGGGTATTTTATTGTGACTACCCTAAGTTTCTAATACATACACATACAATACACATATGTACACATACAAATTTATTGGTAACAAATGTATAAATATATACTTATATTATTTTCCAAGTAGAAATATGTATTTGTAAAAAGCATTTTTTTAACTACTAAACATGTATTTGTAACTTTGTTAAACACTTGGCCATTTAGGGATAATCCTTGTCATTAGAGTCTACTTAATGATGTTTTAAGTTACTAATCGCGTTTAGCCACAATTTCCTTCAGGTACAGTTCAGCTAGTTTCTCCGTACGGTCTTTCTCGCGGATGGGTAAGAAGTGAGCTGATTTGGTTAACCGATCAATGATAACCCAGATCATATCATGACCTCGAGAGGTCCGTGGTAATTTTGTAATGAAATCCATTGATATCTGTTCCCACTTCCAAACCGGGATCTCAGGTTGTTGTAGTAACCCAGATGGTTTTTGGTATTTGGCCTTGACCTTTGCACAAGTTAGGCATTTCCCAACATAGGTCGCAATATCTCCCTTGAGATTCGGCCACCAATAATATTCCTTCAGATCCTGCTACATTTTATCCGATCCTGGGTGTATCGAGTACTTGGACTTGTGTGCTTCACCCAGCACCAAGTCTCGCAACTCACCATAATAGGGAATCCAGATCCTTCCCATGAAATATAAAGTTCCATCCTTGTTGGGTTCCAATTGTTCTTCCATTCCCCGTAATGATTCTGCTGGAATGTTTTCTGGTTTCAATGCTTCTTGTTGTGCTTCATGCACTTGAGTTGTGAAGTTCTTCTGGATCATCATTTCAAAAGCTCACACCCGTAATGTTTTGATTCGTTCTTTTCTGCTCAAAGCATCTGCTACAACATTTGCTTTGATCAGGTGATACTTGATCTCACAGTCATAATCATTCAACAGTTCCACCCAACGTCGTTGGCGCATATTCAGTTCCTTTTGGTTAAATATATGTTGAAGACTCTTATGATCCATGAATATGGTACACTTAGTGCCATATAAATAATGACGCCAGATCATCAAGGCAAATACCACTGCACCTAATTCCAGGTCATGCGTGGTATAATTCCTTTCGTGAACTTTTAACTACGCGATGACTTTTTCACGTTGCATTAACACGCAACCCAAGCCCTGATCCGATGCATCACAGTGCACCACAAAGTCATCGGTACCGTCCGGGAGTGATAGTATCGGTGCTTTACATAGTTTATCTTTCAATACTTGGAATGCCGATTCTTGCTTTTCTCCCCAATCAAACTTTCTATCCTTCTGGGTAAGCGAGGTTTGCGGCTGAGCAATCTTGGATAAGTTTTCAATAAATCTCCTGTAATATCCGACTAAGCCTAGGAATTGTCGTATTTCCGCGGGGGTTCTTGGTGTGGTCCAATTCTTTATAGCCTTGATCTTTGAAGGGTCAACATGTATTCCGTCCTCGTTCACCACATGGACGAGAAATTGAACCTCGCGAATCCAAAATTCGCATTTTGAGAACTTAGCAAATAATTACTCCTTCTTCAGCAATTCCAAAATAGTTCTCAAGTGTTGTCCGTGTTCTTCCTTGGTTAGGCCAAGGTATGGCTTACATACCCGGTTCATCAAATCCATGAATATCATATATGAAGACGATCAAAAACTTGTCAAGGTATGGCTTACATACCCGATTCATCAAATCCATGAATACTGCAGGGGCGTTCGTTAGGCCAAAGGGCATAACAAGGAACTCGTAGTGACCATAGCGAGTCCTAAATGTTGTTTTAGGAATACTTTCCTCTTGGATTCTCAAATAATGATATCCGGATCTTAAATCAATTTTCGAGTAAAAACTCGAACCTTGCAACTGATCGAACAGATCATCGATCATTGGTAATGGGTACCGTTTCTTTATAGTTAACTTGTTTAGTTCCCAGTAGTCGATGCACATGCGAAAAGTCCGTCCTTCTTTTTCACGAATATCACCGGAGCTCCCCAAGTAGAGAAATTCGGTCTTATGAAACCTTTGCAAGCAACTCTTGCAGCTGTGTAGATAATTCCTGCATCTCTGAGGTCGCTAATCGATAGGGAGCTTTTGCCACCGGCGCAGCTCCTGGCACTAAGTCAATACGGAATTCGACCTGTCGCTGTGAGGTAGTCCCGGCAAGTCTTCTGGAAAGACCTCGGGATATTCCCTCACTACTGGTATGTCCTCAGTCTTGTGCTCCTCGACCTTCTTATCCACCACGTGGGCAAGGAAGGCGATGCATCCTTTCCTCAAAAAATTCTGAGCCTTCATGCAATTTATGATTCGAAGAGGTGTGTCATGCTTCTCCCCGTGAATCATCAAATGTTCTCCGTAGGATAAGGGGATGTGAATAATTTTCTTATGACATATAACTTCAGCTCGATTATTGGATAGCCAATCCATCCCAATAACGACATCAAAACTACCCAGTTGCACTTGCAATAGATCTATATCAAACTTTCATTCACCCAACTCTAACGTACATTTCTTTATTATTTCTTTCGACTCTACTAATATCCCATTAGCTAGCTCAATCGAGTAGGGAACATCTAATTTACTCGACGCTACCCCATGTATATCTCTAAACTCTTTAGAAATAAAACTGAAATCTGCCCAGGTATCAAAAAGAATATATGCAAAGTGACCATTGATAGGGAACGTACCGGTGACCACGTTTGGATCCTGTCGAGCATCCTTAGCTCCAATTACAAATGCTCTCCCACGCGCTTGGTTCGCTTTAGGGCAATCTTTATTGAAGTGCCCTTTTTCTTTGCATCCGAAGGCACCTTGATCTCCCGTATTTGTTCCCCAGCACACATCGGTGCGATGACCAAATTTTCCACATTTTCCACACTTGGGGCCACGACATTCCCTGTAATGGTGAAAAGGATACTTGGGGCATTTTGGTGCTTCCCCAGTGTAAGACTTCTTAACCGTAGTGTTTGTGGTTGTGGTAACATATGCCTTGGTTTCTTTGACTTCTCTCGCGGCTTGTCTCTTGTTACAGTTGTTGTTACCACGAGAGCCTTTCTTGAAATTAGAAAACTTCCGTTTGTTGGAATCAGTGGTCTCCTCAGTAGATTCTTTCTTGTTTCCACCATACTTAGGCAACCTCCCCTGATGTACAGCCTCCTCAGTAAGACTGACAGCTAGTTCAATCGCTTCACCAATCTCAGTGGGTTTTGAAGAGGTAACCAGGCTCAGAATCTCGGGGGCAAGTCCCCAGATGTACCTCTCAATTTAGGCTCCACTAAATATGGCACCACTCGGGATAAGTCATGGAATCGCTGCGCGTACCTAGCAATGTCTGAACCAATCATTTTTAGGTTCCAGAATTCTGTCTCCAACTTTTGAATTTCCGATCTTAAGCAATACTTCTTTATCATCAACTCTTTAAGTTCCTCCCAGATCAGGGCGTATGCTGCATCATCACCCTTGGTTTGGACCTGAAGGTTCCACCAAGATAGAGCTCCATCCATAAAGAGTCCAGTAACATAGGTGACTCTTTGCTCCACCGGGCACTTACTCATTCGGATGACTGACTTTTTCTTTCTCTGTCCATCGTACAAAGGCTATAGCGCCTCCGGTACCATCGAAGTTCAGAGGTTTGCAGTCAAGAAACTGCTTATAAGTGCAACCTAAAATCATTAGGTACAGCATTTTAGCATGAGTAACCAAATAGCACGAATAGTATGGATGAGAGTATAGTGCGGTTTTATAAGTAACCGTGTATTACCAGCTGGAGGATTCATTCCTGTTGAACCTCCGGTACCACCGCTATGCTCTGAGCGGTTAGCCTCGTACTACGCAATGGCTTGGGATATGTGTTCATTGAGTTCTTCTTGTGTTGTTAGTAGGGTGTTATTGTTTGAACTTCGCCTGCGGGGCGGCATCGTCTTCTGACATAATATGTTGCTCACAATTAGCCGAATTATAATAATAAATTAATATTTATTATTACTATTATTTATTTATTTATTTATTTATTATTATTATTATTATTATTATTATTATTATTATTTATCAAACATATATGTAATAGCGCATCAGTCCAACATAAATAAATAAGAGAGTATATGCAAACGCCATACGCACACCCATCGTCATCATACACATAGCTCGCCACATACATAGTCGCCACATCATAGGATATAAATCATAATATCACCACGACACAATGCATCAATCATATTATCACCACATCATGACATAATTAACCATAACTTAAAAGAAATACAATGTAACATAAAGAAAATACACTTTTATACAATGACAACTTGTTACAATTTGTGCGCGAAGAGCCAAAAGGATTTGGGGTACACAACCCTAGTCAATACAAGTTTTTACATTACAAAAGTACCATTTTCTTCTACATTGCTTCTTCACGTCAATAAATTGTCTTCCAAAAGTTGGGATCTTCAAGGCTGAGTCTTCATGAGCCAAGTCATCAAAAGTACATCTGATCCCCAAAAGATAATCACAAACATGCTACTGCGGTGGAGGGGGTGGTGGAAATGGTGGTTGGGGAAATATACCATGATGGTAGGCCATCTCCTCCTCTAGGTCAGAAATGCGCCTAGTAGCATCAGTCTGGAACTGCTCTAGCTCCTGCACTCGTGTCTCAGATGGGCATGACGAGTGGTGAAATGGGCAGTAAAAAGGTGGGGTCGATGGTGGTGATAGTGGTAGTGGTGATGGTGATGGTGGGGGTGGTATAGGTGATGACGGTGGTAGGGTGTGGCTCTGGTAGCGGCGTGTGCAGTACGCTGAGTCTCTAACTCCCAGATCCATCGGAAGATCAAAGAGAGTTGTAAGTCATGTGAAGTCACTCTCTCCTCCACAGGAATCGGAGGGAAGTGTGAGGGGTGATAAGGGTCAGAAGGGCTCATGCTCGGTGGGGGTGTCGGTGTAAACATACCTGCTGGAGGTGGTGTAGGGTGTGGGGCATACATGGGGGTGATCTATCAGAGAAAGAAGGTCCTGCCATGTGGGATGGTCCAGCTGCAGATGGGTTGAAAACAGGGTGGTAAGTGGACCTCCCAAGGAAATATGGTGGTGGCTGCTCTAGGGCACGTGGAGTATTGCTCAGTGAATAGTATCGGGCGGGTCCAGAGTAGTGAGCGGGTCCAGGGGTCGAGACACTGACTGGGAATGAGCTAGCGCGAGCCGGTGAGGCTGCAAGGGTGAATACATAAATACAGGTGTATCTTAGGCGGCAGATGACGCATCGTCCTCATGCTCACTCTGAGTAGCATCTGTGGATGACGAGATGTCAACAACTAGTATATTAGGGGGTGGAATCTCGAGTATAGCTATATCATCAAAGACCTCGCCATCACCAAGGTCGTCCTCCATGTGCTCAACATGGAACACTGGTATATCGTCGTCATCGTCGTCTAGATCAATAACTAGAGGGACTATAGCAAGAGTCACAGACAAATGGACAATAGCATGCTCGCCCCCTATATGGCCATACACGATAACATCATGCGGGGGCTGTGGGGCGGCCAGCACATCATCTGCCGGTGGTGCATCCTCCTCCATAGGATCAAACAGGGCAAGCGGCTGAAGGTCCTCAAAGTCTCATGTTCAGCTCCATCCCCTAGGGTAGGGCCTCAGCAGCGGGGCCATATCCATCGTCGGATACATACTCCTCAGGGTCCTCTTTGTAACTCGATGAGGAAGACATAGTCCTGGAAAATAATCCGTACAATGCATATATATACATGTTAGTAATTTATGATATATTTTATATTAATCACCATGTCTCATGCAAGACTTGTTCTCTTTTGTTTTCCATGTAATCTTACTATTCTGTGACTATCCATTATAGACTAACCATGTATTGGTCCTGCTCATTACTTATAGTTGAGCTCGTGTGATAGATCCTCGTGTTATCGTGACACAATGAAAACCTTTTTGTTATCTTGTTATAATTTCAAAACATTTCTATTATGTTTTGACCTTTGGTTTCATGTGTGAGCCCCTGGTGATTGTAGACCAAACTTTTAATAAAGTGTTTCCCCAGTTCACTACAACCAGAGCTCTGATACCAACCTGTCACACCCCGGTCGTAGCGGAAGCGCAAGTGTGTGACTATTAGGTAATCATTGCATCCAATTTAGTAAACAATATTAAATAACAACAATGCCATGCCATTACTAAGTTTCATTACACATTTACAACTTTCAGAAGTGAAATCACATTGTTATTTGTTTCAGACTACCACTTACAAACATAGTTTAAAACACATTGTTCCAAAATAAACATTGTTTTCATCACAATTTCATAACGACGCTTTGACCCCTATATACCCATACGAAGTTGGGACATAAAAGGCAAACCCTCCAAAAGGTGGTACATCGTTGTCTTGACAATTCCCATACCCGAATCTCATCACCAGCTCATGCCTTGCATCCTGAAATACATGTAATTTTAAAAAGTCAACATAAAGTTGGCGAGTTAATATAGTTAAATGTTTTCGTATCAAAATGCCATCCTTGAAATCCTGTATTGAAATCCAGGTATGTTATTAGCATCAATGAGTTATTTAAGGATCTCTCTGTGTATCGCGAGCACCCTGATATATATGTGCCCCATAAGTAAGTAACCAAACCGAGACTACTTTGACATCATTGGGATCACAAAAGCACTCCGAAGGGTATACCAACCAGGAGTGGAGCGGGTCTCAAACTCAATAGATCTACTTCTTTTGCACCTTGGTCACTAAGTGATTAATGGTTACTATTGTCATCATCCTACTTACGCACAGTGATCTGTTATCTACTAACCCATAGCTAACATACCGTTTTGACATGACATGTATTTCCCCTCGATAGTTTAAAACGAAACTTGAAATAATTGAAAGGAGGGACATGAACTCATAGTTTTTGCGTTCCATTAAGTCGTACTATTTATCGATCGGTGTCCGCAAACATATGTAACCTACATGTGTATTGAGTTCATTAGACACCTAGGCCTCAATGGACCTTGTACTCGTTGTTCATCTTGAATTCTTGTTATGTATTTTTTGTTTGTTCGATTAATATTGTTATATACTTCTTAAATATATATATATATATATATATATATATTATTGTTTTCAGATCGTGTGTGAACTGGGCCTTGCCCTTCACATGTCATTGGGCCTAGCTCATGTCTTCTTGTCATTGGGTCTAGCCCATGTCATCTATGTCTTTGGGCCAAGCCCATGTTTTCTTATCATTGGGCCTAGCCTATGTTTTCTTGTCATTGGGCCTAGCCCATGTCATCTATGTCTTCAGACCTAGCCCATGTTTTCAGGCCTAGCGCATGTTTTCTTGTCATTGGGCCTAGCCCATGTATTTTATGTCTTTTGGCCTAGACCATGTTTTTATGTCATTAGGCCTAGCCCATGTAATTTATGTCTTTGGGCCTAGCCCATGTAATTTATGTCTTTGGGCCTAGCCCATGTATTTATGTCATTGGGCCTAGCCCATCTTTTGTATGTTTTGGGGCTTTTATTAGTTTTGGGCCTCATCCATAAATATTTGGGATTTGGGCCTGGTATATGACTTTTACAATTTAGGCCTAGCCCAAATTCATTCTTAAAAGCCCATTACCTTTTAAGTATTATACTTATAATATTTTTAGCGTTTTATATTATTAACTTTTCGGATTTTGATTTCGATAACATATATATATATATATATATATATAGATATGTATATGTATACATATACATATGTATATGTTGAATGTCTAAATATATATTTAGACTCGTCATCGGCATCGTTTATTACATGTTCATTTTCGTCGAGAATCGCCCATTGTCGTAACGACCTTTCGTGTCGGTGATTTATTTGTGGGTCGTCGACGCGACAGTGTAATCTTGAACATTCGCCTATTCTTCGCATCGTTTCGTTTGTCTGATTATTGTTTCGACTCTTTTCAAGAATATATTGTTATGTCACCAACACTTAGTGTATTGATCAAGTGTTTGTATTTTGTATAGTATTGGGTATTTTATTGTGAATACCCTAAGTTTCTAATACTTACACATACAATACACATATGCACACATACAAATTTCTTGGTAATAAATGTATAAATATATACTTGTATTATTTTCCAAGTAGAAATATATATTTGTAAAAAGCATTTATTTTTACTTATAAGCATATATTTGTAACTTTGTTAAACACTTGGCCATTTAGGGATAACCTTTGTCATTTGAGTCTACTTAATGACGTTTTAAGTTACTAATCGCGTTTAGTCCCACTAATCACCCCACTAATCATGTCTTAATCGCGATTAGATTTTTAGAAAATTTCACCATAATTTGCCCTAAACTATGACGTTTTCCACGTTTCAAAAATGTATTTAAAACCTGTCATCATCAACAATCCATCTAATATATATTTTACATTATAAATCTATCATCATCCATGACTATTTATTGTTAAAAATCCTAGTAAATCAAGAGGGTTTTCAATATTTATTAACAATTTCAAATCACTACTTTAGCATGTTATTTATTCAAGTCCATGCATTTAACCCCTTGATTACTACACATTTTTAAGGTGATTACAACTTAAATACAAATGTTTACTTCTTATAATATCATTCATATGTATAAAAATTATCTTTAAGTTGTAGTATTTTCCATGGATGATGTAGTTGATGATCTTGTTTAGATTTAAACCTTATTATGTTTAAATCTTCATTTTTATACTAAATCACACAAGATCATCCAACTTTTATATCATACTTTTATCATAAATAACTTCAACATGCTAACTAGTTATCACATAAACATATAATCAACACAAAATAAACAATATTTAGCGTTATTATTATGTTGTGTGTTAGGGTTTTTGGTTTATCTTTTCTTGATTTTCAAGATGATCAACTTGTACATTAATAATCTAAGCACAAAAATAAGCTAGATTATGTATGAGTTTAGCTTACAAAGGGTGCACAAGTTTCTTGATGATTGTGGAAGAAAATGAAGCTCTTTAAGAAACCCTAATGGTCTCCATCCTTGCTAGCTTCTTTAGTGGACTTGATTAGGCTTTAAGTGTTGAGATTGTGGTGTTTTAGGGTGGCCAAATGGTGGTGTATGGTGGTGGTGTTTGAGCCGTGAACAAGGGGAACAAGGAGAAGTGTTTGCAGTTTTTTTGTTGTTGTGAAGAAATGATAAGAATTAAGTTCATGATTTCATATATATTTCCTTCATCGATCAAGTTCCATCACCAATCTACACACCATGCTTCTAGGTTTTGATTTTCAACAAAATTAAGTGGGCATAGGGCCCACTTGAACCGTCAATGCCAAGGGGTAAAGTGTAACTTTTTTTAACACATGTTAAAATTATAGATATTTTGGTCATTTAATTAAGTATAGTGATTAGGGTTTATGATCTAGCATCATTAGCATAAGAGTAGATTTTAGGGTGTATTTACATGGTATTTAATCCACATGATCCTCCAATATAAGTTTCGGATGACGGATACGTCGCTAGATCGCTCATCGTCGTAATAATCGCTAAAGGACGGAACTATTTATTTAGTACCGGTAGCTTTTGTTTTCGACCACCACAATTAATATGGTGTCTACTTAGTGCATTTTCGATCTAAAAATATGTATGACTAGTTCGCTAGACGAATATGCGATGAGTTAGGATGGCCGAAATCTCTTCCGTTTGATCGTTCGATCGATATCGGCACTTTTATGTTCCGCCATCGAACTTTTCAGAAAGTTGTGTTTTCGTGACCTCATGTTAGTTGAATGGATTCCGAGTTCCAAGAGGCTTAACTAGTTCGCTAGATGCCCGGATGAGGCTATTGGCCACTAAAATATTCGTCGTTTCGACAATCAGCCGCTTTCCGGTCGAATTGTGCATTGTCTGACGAATGACCGGAAATGATGTCTTTTGTGCATTCTTTCTATTCACATTATTTTAGGATGATTAACATTTTTTTATTCTTATTCTCACATTCGGAATCCTCCGAATTAGTCTTGCGGACAAATCGACATTTGTCGCCTTTTTGGTCGAAACGGACAATTTTACAATTTAAGCGTTATACCGGATTGTGCATTCTTTCTATTCACATTATTTTAGGATGATTAACATTGTTTTATTCTTATTCTCACATTCGGAATCCTCCGAATTAGTCTTTGGACAAATCGACATTTGTCGCCTTTTTGGTCGAAACGGAAAATTTTGCAATTTAGGCATTATACCGGAAAGTAATGTATTATTGTAATGGTCGATCTCAAATATGTGTTTTCATTTGTATATGGACTCAGGTATGGCATTAACATGTCGTTATTTCTTGTTCTGATTCATTTTAGCAGGTTTACCGACACAGTTAGTGTCACCGCAATTAGTGCGCCCAACACTTTCTACCAACACTTTTACGTGTGTAGTTTGAGTTGTAAATTGCTTAATCTGTGATACATTTTTACTATCTCTTGAATAATAATAATTTGTTAACTTGCGTTGAAAAATTCTTATGGTTTCTCGAGATGTTTATTTTATTTTGTACAGATTGTAGCAGTGTGTTGCTGAGACGTTTAGTGAAGAAGAGTTTTGTCACACCCTCAATTTCCACTTACGGAGTTTTACCGCGAGACGTGTGAACAAACCAGAATCTAAGACACTAGTACGTCGAACGACTCTATATGATTTGATAATACGTTTTCCAAAATCATTTGTTGTAAATTTTAGATTACCAATATTTAGCATGGGTATCAGTTTTAAATTTGAGCGGAAGCATAAATAAGTAATGATGCGGGCGCCAACACAAACGCCAAAACAAATGAAAAATCCCAAAACAATATTAACAAATGAGACTCGATAAAGATGTCTTGTTCAATGCATGTGCGTGCACCTAGAGCTCCTAGCGTCCTGAGAAACATGTAAAGAAACAAGTGTCAACATTAAAGATGAGTGAGTTCACAGGTTTTTATAAAATCGTTTGTTCAGTTATAGTTTGTTACTCCGTTATCCCCAACCCGGGATAACTAATCAGTTCCATTATTCCAATCCCGGAATAATAAGTTGTTGCTTCCAATATTCCCAAACCGGAATATTAAGTTGTTGTTTCCATTATCCCCAACCCGGGATAATAAGTTGATGTTCCAATATTCCAAACCCGGAATATTAAGTTGTTCCGTAATTAAGTTAAATATTAATATATATAGGTAGCTAGCCTAAAGTCATGTCACTAAGTGTTCGCGATCGAAGCTGACTATTGTGCCTCCGTTTTGCCAGGCCTATCACATGACCATGGCGGTGTTAGGCCAATTATACACCCGTTGACCATACCCGGTCGGCTAGCGCGACTAGCTCGGATGGGGCTCGTCAGACCCAGTAGTACTACTTATAATTCCCCCGCTATTTAACCCAAATACTAACGATCCAAGGAGATTGTCGAGGACTTAAGTGATAAAGCTGCTTAGTGCCCACAACATTACATTAACATTAACTTAGTTACCGTATAGTTATGTGACGTTAAATTCGTATAACGTAAAGAGTTTGAGTTTGAGAGTGTATACATGTTTCTCCCCCTGTTGTTTAAAAACCGGATAAAGTTAGGGGCCGTGAACTCACCTTTATTTGCTCGGTTAGTGTGGCAAAGATGTTATAAGAGATGGGATCGCTAGTTGCGTCCTAACAAACCAATTAATTCCACGTCAGTGTGTAATCACACCAATACAAATTCCACACGCAATTTACTCACAAGTGATACACACAAACAACATATCTAACACTCAAACATGCATGCAAGTATTCTCATATAATCATAGTAATCAAACAACTTATCATGAATACATTCCAAATCCATGCAACACTTTAATGCATAAAAGCACAAGTTAACAACTTTCTGCTTAACACTCAATTATTCAGCTGTTTTCTAGGATTTTTATAAAATAGTTCTAACCTTTTAAAAATTTCAGTATTTTTACAGTAGGTGACATCTATACCATAGAAATTTACATAATTTTTCCAAGTCCTAAATCTTTACCAATTAGCCATAGATATTAATTCACTAAGCTGCAGTCAGATTTACCGCTTTCTGACTGCAGTCCACGGAAGAATTTATTTAAAAATCACTGATCGTCCAATTAACAAAATTCCAATTGGAGTTGCCCGGAAATTTCTATACCTAGTTACTGTACAAAAATCATGACTCAACTCCCTACTGATTTTAAAATCTAGCTTGATAAACAACCAACAAAATTCCAGAATTTTAACAGCTTTACCTACTGAACTTGTTTAGCCCTTTAAAAATATCAAACGATTTCAGAAAATTATGAATCCAGTGCCATTAGATTCCTTATTCAAATCTCTACGTTCTAGACATCAGAAAATCCATTTTTCGACAACTAACGACCAAGTTACAGCCTGATGAAGTCGGCTGTAACTTTCACTCAGCTTCCTGTTTCAGCATGTTATTATTATAAACTCGTGTAATCCGTTCATGAGATTAACCGACGCGATCTAAAACCGATTTCTAATCCTAGATTAATACCAATATCTCATCCATGCAAACCCTAGTTCTTTCTTCTAGTTATTATAACAAAACACAGCCTATATGTATTCAAGTTTAAAACTCTTTCCAACTCTAAATCTAGTATTACCAATCCGAATCTATATCATCGTGTGACCTGAGAACCGCAACCATCAACACACATGTATTCGAAACAACTAATCATTCAAGCATATGTCCGAGACAATGAATCATTCAAGCATGCATATATATATGTCCGAAACAACTAGTTATTCAAGTATGCATATTTATCGGAGACAATACAATCAAACACATATCTACTCGACTATGATCTAGCAACATATGGTAAATTCTAGATGATAAGGTACACGAACCGTGAGTATTATAAGAGGTCGGTGATCAAAGCTGTTTGCGGCCGAGAGGAAAGAAAGCAAGGCTGATCCGCGATCAATGAAGCAGGAATGAGGCAGTTTGCGGTTGAATGGACTGAACAAGGCTGATCCGGTTGGGATGAAGGCTGTGTTGCGATCGCCAAGTCTGAGAACCAGCTGCCGACGGGTTTTTCCTTCTAGGGTTTGTGTTTGTGTTTGACATATGCATGGGTATGTGTATATATATAGCGCCAAGAGGTGAGGGTTTCGGTTTTGGTTAGTACGTGTGGCCGAGGGACTTGGGTTGGGTCGGTTTTGGGTTTTATCTTGCGGCCAAAGTCTTAGAGTGGTTTGGTTTGGGTTTCACGGCCGCAGTGATTAGAGTATTAGAGTTTAGGTTTGATCTTTGATTCTTGTTCTCTTTTGGCCGAAGACTAAAGTTGCATGCTATAGGTTTCGGTTTGGTTTTGATCTTATGGCCGAGACATGTTTGGTTTAGGGTTTAGGTTTTCGATGTGTGTTGGATTTGATCTTGGCCGAGGACTTGACTTGAACTAGAGTTTAAAACTTGTTACTCCTAGAGTCGCAATGAACCAAGGTTTGGAACGTGTCGCGGTTCGGTTAAGTTCGTGTACGTATTAAATCTAAATATTCAATCACTAAAACAATCACACAACACACAACACGTATTCATTTAATTCGTACACGTTCGTACACGTAGCACGTAATTAGATTGACACGTATTACGTTTAAGTTATCCGAAAAACCCGGGATATCACAAGTTTGCTTGGATGCATGGTAGAACCTCCTTTCTACATTGCAGAAAAAGTTGAAGAGTTTGAAGAGTGCTATGCAAGTGCCAAACTGGAGTTTACTCTGACGCAAATGATTTAGCAGATTTGGTGATTGGATGCATCAGCTTAGGGGGAGTCTGTTGCTGACAGAAGCTATTAAAGCTGAAGCTATCCAAAGACCAAAGACGTTGAAGATTGCAAGATGACTGAAGACAATGTTATTTTATGAAGCTATTGTCAAGAGGGTGTTTGTTGGTGCATATTTATGACAACAGCTTAGATTTGGTCTTTGGATATCTTATAATTAGTAAAACGATAAACAGTTAGTGGGTATAGTTTTGTAATAGTTAGTTAAAGTGATTGGGCTAAACCAAACCCACATTATGGGGAGTGGTAGCCGAATTGGGCCTAGACCAATTTGCAGCCCATGTGACGAAACCCTATCCCAGTTGCAAACCTGTCTCTATATAAAGTGAGTTTTGCATTAGGGTTAAGGTTGCTCAGTTAATCACTTCAGAGAGACTTGAGAGAGAATTCTTGTGATCTAGATTGATTGTAATCATTGTGATAGATAATCAATAAAGATCAGGTTTATTGTGATTGCGATTCCTACTCGTTTTTCTGTGATAATCTGATCTAGAGGATTCCGCACTCTAGATTGGATAGACGATTCTATGAAGATCCATATGGATTAGGGGACCTACAAATATGCCTTATGAAAACTGGCTGAGAACCACTAATCACTTCTTGGACCCCAAATATATTGCAAGATTTCAGGCTAACGCAAAAGTCCGCCAACTTCAACTATTCCCAAACCATGGGGGGACAGCGTCATACAGTAGCACCCCTACAAATATGTAATGTTTTATATGTTTGTGTTTATTTAATGTCGAATCTAAGTTTTAATGTTAATTAGGGTTTGAAACATCTCGATACGTATCGCCAAACTCACACCGATAAAGATGGGAATTAGGTTGACGCGGTAGCCGAGCTGAATTTTGTAAGTATATATCTAAAGTATAATTCTCTCTCTCTCTCTCTCTATATATATATATATATATATGTATATATATGTATATATATATATATGTATATATCACACCGATAAAGATGGGAATTAGGTTGACGCGGTAGCCGAGCTGAATTTTGTAAGTATATATCTAAAGTATAATTCTCTCTCTCTCTCTCTCTATATATATATATATATATATATCTATATATATATATATATGTATATATATATATGTATATATCTATATAGATATATATATATGTATATATAGGGCTCGGTTCAAATGAGAATCACCATGAGTTGCAAGAACCGAAGAACTTTTTGTTCCCCGCGCGAGTTGGGCTAAATAATTTTTGCACAAACGTAGATGAAAATATTATAAACACGTCTGCAAATAAATTGCCAAATCTGTAGTTTTGACTTATGCAAGTTTTTTTTACGTGCTGGCGTAAATTTTGTATGAAGAATAAATATTTTTCTATGCCTCATGTAAATGTGGGTATGCGGCATTTTTTAAAATTTTTTTTTGCTGAAACAAGTGATATTTTTTATGACTTTTGAGAAAAAAAAGTTCGAAAAAACCTTTTAGATGGCCTAGTTCTCACATCTCAAAATGGTTCTCATTTTAACCATCACTATATATATATATATATACATATATATATATATAACCATCTTCGTAAAATACAACTTAATTTTGAACGCGTGATTATGGGCGGAAATGAATATTACACCGCTGAATGAGGTTGCCGCATTTAAGAATATGTTAGGTGATCGACGAGGATGGATAAGGGGGATTGGGCACAAACCTTCTTCTAATATGCCCTCGAATGTGTTGGGTGCGCAACCTCAAACTACACAACCGGTTTCTGAGGAAAATTATACAATTTTACTTTAAAAAGTTATAAAAATATCAATAAGCGCATGTTACTTTGGTAAATATATGTTGGTAATATGTTAAATGCTAATATAGGATTCAATATGTATTAATATAGGAATGTGTTTCGAGTTTGTTCCAAACCCTTACATTTTTAAATCAACTCGATTCCTATCTTACTTCGAAGGGAAAGCAAGCCGCAAATGACGATGATGACATTTTTGACAAGGACGATGAGGATGACGATGACTATTAAGTATTATCGACATATGACAACTATCTTGAAATTTTTGGATGTTATTAAGTATTATGCAATTTTAGGATGTTATTGTACGGATTAAAAGTTTTATGTGATTTTAGGATGTTAAGTATTATGTTTATGTAGTTTGTTTGTGTTGCGTAAAACTAGAAAATTGGTAGATTTGTATATAATCGGAAATACTGAAAATACAGCAAAATTATTAAAAAAAGAATCGACTTTTAGCGGCAACTTATTACCAGCGACATATGTCGTCACTATTAGTGTGTAGCAATAGCGACGACATGTGACAATAGCGGTGACAAGAGGCCCTTTACCGGTCAACTTTTAGCGGCACGGCTAGTGCACCGTTTTTAGTGTAGGCTTGTAATAACCTTTTTATAGAACATGAAAATCAAAATGTTAAAACACTGTTATTACATATTATTATTTTATTAAATTCATAACGATAAAATAATATAATTCTTTAGAAAAAGATACAAAGAAAAACGGTTCACGTGGTTTACAATTTAGTAAAACTAGACGCACTCAAAATAGTCTTAATTATACAGGGTTTTTTTTTCCAAAATTAAATTTCTACACAGTTAATTCTTCATTTAATATTAATTAGATAGATATTTTATATGTAAAATATCAATAAAGAATAAAACACCTACCATTAACATACAAATGGTTTAAGTTAAATAGATGTTAATATATTAAATACACTTAATGTGAAAGAGGGAATTTATTTTTTATTTTGAAAATTTCCCCATCTTATAAAATTACATAATTACTCTACTAATGTAAAATCACGTGTCTTAGTCTAGAATCCAAAAAAATAAAATAAAATAAAATTTGTAGTTTTACATTAGTAGAGTAATTAGGTAATTTTGTAGAGTAATTATAGTTACTCTACAAAATTGTAGCGTAATTTTTATTACCCTACAATAATTACTTTACTACTATAAAATTGCGAATTCCATTTTTCTACATTTGCAATTAAATATCATTCATAATGAGTAGGGAAAAAATTCAAAAAAAAAGCTTCATTCACTTCTTACGTTAAGGATATTTTGCGTGTTAAGACTCATTTGTATTTGATCTTTATACAATTTATATGTTTGTGTTCTTAATTTTATCTTCATAATTGGAAAATACAATAAAAATGGACATGCTTTATTTATTTTTTTTACATCGTAAAAGTCCATTAACAATTTTTCTCACATAAGAACGAAAATAATTTCTGAGTGAATTGCACGTTTTGTCCTTTATCTTTATACTCTTATTTAGGTGGTGTCATTTGTGTTTAAAATTGATGACATTTATAGTTAATGTTTCAAAATGCTACACATTATGTCCTCTAGCGCTAATCGGTTAAATTTTTTTTGTTAAATATGGTCATATGCCTTTCACATGAGGACATTTTTATCATTTCAATTTTTGAAGGACTAATTGTGTAAAATAAGTTAAATACTTAATCATTTAAAAAAATAAAAAAAGTTATATAAAACTATTGAGCTCTCATTCTCTCTCTTTCTTTCTAACCTGTCTCACTTTTATCCACCACCACCACCACTCACCCCACACCACCTGCTGCTACCACCATCACCCACCCGGTACCACTGATCTTTTTCTCTTCCTCACGTCTTTCTCACGTCTTTCTCACTTACTTACCACCACCATCCACCCACACCCAACACCACCACCATCCGCTGCTAACCGTCATGATTTGAGATCTGCAATCAACCCCAACCTTTGTCACCCCTAATCGCTGGCAGAAATATTGAATGAGGACGAAATAGATTGTTCAAAGAGATCATAGTACTTAATTTGCGATAATATATTAATATTCAAAATTTTCATTTTCATATAATTAAATCAAACATTACCTTGTTCAAAAAGGAAATCCGACAGTTGGAAATTCGATAACTAAAACATCATAAAGCATAGAGAGTTTAGGTGAGTATCTAAATCCACCCTAATTAGTTTTCATGTGATAGCATCTCAAACATTTCCTACAACATGTATAAAATATCTATCAATACATAAATATGTCGGTGAGCATACTAGTTTGTTTAAATAACATAGGTACGATTAAATCTCAAATCTACATGTTTGTAGCATACTAAATCATGTATCATACTAGTATGCAAAAGCTAAAAATCAATCGAAAGTGTGGCACTAGCATAACCTTATCACCGAAGCAATTAAGGTCGTAAAGAATAACTTAACAATAACCCATAAAACGGGGTTATGTACTAATCCTATAGCATTATAAATGTTAAGGGAAGTTTGTAAGGTTAAGATAGATAGCAAAGCGTAAGAATGTTATCGTATGTATTCACAAGTAGCATAACAAATAAGCATGTCTAAGGATTGAGTGTTTGAATAAATTTGATTGTATGTGTGTAAGTGTGTTTAGTATGGATACGTGTTGCAACCCAAATAGTGCTTAAACCATAAAAAGGGTCTAGTATGAACTCATGGTTTGAGGGATGGAACACCAAAGTCACCCTAAAATGGTAAACAAAAGGTGTATAAGTATATGGACTTGAAGATCGGAAAGTAATCGGAAATTATGAGCATGAAAATACATAAAACATATCCCGCTTAGACACTTATTTGGACATTATTATTTGTGTATGTTTTTCATGAGTGTTAAACACTCACTAGAAGTCCAATGTACATAGTCAAGTATAGTCACGCATTAGAGGTGGGGTAATCCACAAACCTCAAGAGTCTCATTATTGCACAAAATCACCAACATAGGTGATGATTCGGATGGTCATGAATACAGGAAATGAATTGCATAAGTAACTAACTATTTTTACTAAGTAACTAAGTGAGGGGTGGTGGAAGTTTAATTATAGAACCATGGTCCTCAACATCATCATTTGCACTTTAACACAAGTCTTTCAACATTACTTGTTTGGACACTTGGTTTGGTTTCACTCACATAGATGGTTGTGGGTTACTTAAAGTCTTAGAACATATAAAATGGAGGCATATGAACCTCAAAGTTTCTGGAAATTAACCTTAATACAAAGTATATATTGTTTAATAAAAATCTCAACTTTATCCTCAAATATGGTGTTTTACCTTACTCATTTACCTTGGTAAACAAGTGGTAATACTCCTAGAGGTGTTTCATGTATGGGGAAATAGAAAAACAAGTAAGAAAAGTGCATAAAGAAAGCCAAAACTCATGGTTTTGGTCTTTGAACTTTTTGCCCAAACTGGAAGAAATGGAAGATTAGAGAGTGTTTAAGAGAGATTTAAGAGTGGTGAAAGTGTTTAGGACGTGTTACGGGTTTGTATTTATAAGTGGGATAAGTGGCAGAGGTATTAAAGGAGTTAATTGGGAGTTAGAAGGAGGAAAGTTCAAAAATAAAAGCAAATTCGTGTATTATGTTGTCAGAACACCCCTTTACGGACTACAAGGGGGTCCATACGGCCCGCAATGACATTTAAAAGTTTCATTTTTGGTCCTTGAACTTGTATCGTTGGTTATTTGATGTTAAAACACATAGTTAAGCATGTTGGGTGTTTAACCGTATGCAAGCATGTAAACATACTTATGAAATAACATTCCAAAAAAAAATATTGATGTGTCATTTGGTTTTGAATTAAATTGCTTCTTTATGAGTGTATATGCATTATGCAAGAATTTACTTGGCAAAAATAATATAAAAGATAATTTCCATTATGATCAAGTCTTGGGATTACAGGAATCAAACTGAGTAAAAATTACATTTAAATGAAAAAAAAAAGAAAAATACAAAACATTACAACCTTAACCGTCTCAAATCTGCAACCAAACCCAATTCCCAACCGTCACGATTTCAGATTTGAAAGTAACTCCAAAAGTGGGTTGCCCTTCCATTATTCTCTATAGAGAATGTGTTGACCACAATTTCTGTATAAAATTAAAATTTTTGGACAATGTGTTTCTATGTCAACCCATGGTGACTCGTCACGACTAATATCAAAAGAATTTGGTTTTGAGTTTAGATTTGTGACCTAATATATTTTCAGTTAGGAAACCTTTTTAAGTGTTGATAAGAAAATGATGAAGAAATCTGCTGACAAAGTCAAAAAATCATAATGAAAGAATATATATTACTATTGGACAAGAGAAAGAAAATATCATCATCATGAAGTTCTGAAAGTTATCTCCAACAAAAGAAGAAGACTAGATTAGAAGACTCTGATGTTTCATTTTTGATGATAAATATGATATTTATCATCAGAATCTAATCAGATCTAGTCATCAGAAATCTGATGATCAAAGACATCATATTTCGGATAGGGAGTTCATCAAAATTCTAATGAAGCAACAAGCTAAACTGATAAGGTTCTGTACGAACTCCAAAATGACTAGTGGACTAAAGGATTCAATGAATATGCTAAAAAACTATTTTTCACAATACAAGTGTATGAATAAACAAATGTTTATTAATACCCAATATTCTCTCTAAATAGAGAATATAAACACAGAAGAGATAAATGAGTTTAAGCCTTTAATTTACTACATCTTACAAAACTCCATTGCCATTCACCACAAAATTCTTTGTATTTGTTTGTAATAGCCAATAACCATACAATCACCTTGTAATCCTTTCAGAGTGAGATAAACTTGAAAATTATGTACCTCAGTTTCTTTGAAAGTTTGATTTCTAACTCCGCACATTATTTACTATATTTGTTGAAATTACTTGCAAGTTTTGTTAAATATTGTTTATCTAGGATCAACAATTGCTATGAGAAAATTGAATAAATCATTTTCAAAACGATCAGCTGCTCGAGTATATCTTTCTTGATACTCTCTTTTTCAAAATCTCTTCTTTTAACTAAAAATGGTAAACTTTCAAACTTGGAACAATGCATTCAACATCCGGTCTATGTCAAAGCCTCCGACTTTAGTCAGAGAGGAATACCCCCAATGGAAAAACAGGATGATCAATTTCCTTAACGGTCATGATTGATCTCAATTTCAATCCATTAAGAGAGGACCACATATACCTCGTGTTGAAATAACAGATGTCCTAGAAACTGATCAAACTCAGGCAGTACCTGCATCATGGGCTCCTAAACAAGAAGGTTTATGGAGTGACACTGACAAGTTATTGGTAGAAGCATATGAAAGGGCCAAATCGCTCTTGATCATGACACTTCCAAATGATGTATTTTCTCAAGTAGATGCTTGTGCATCTGCAAACGAATATAACATCAGTTATAAAATCTATGTGAATAAGGAGAAAGAATAAAAAGAAACGTATCATATGAAAGGTTTAAAAGTCTTCCAAATGAAGGTCTTTTAGAAACTTATAACAGATTTATAAAAATTCTGAATGATCTAAAAATTTGGTGTTAAACTTCAAATGATAAAAGAAATGTCAAATTTTTAGATGCCTTATCGAGAGAATGGAGAAATCTTACAATGACACAAGCCTCTACCCTTGAGTTAGGTGATCTGAATTTACATGATATTTATAGTATTTTAGTTCTAAGAGAGAGAAAAATATATGAAAATTCAACCCAAAGGATAGGACCAGTAGCTCTTATCTCCAACACACAAAGAGTCAAAACTTCTAACCCTCAGGCCTCATACATCCAGACATCAGTATCAGAAAATTCTGATACTTCATCAGATTTCTCTGCATTTGTAGAAGCCATAGCATTTCTCACAAAAACCTTTGAGCAAAGGCTAAGAGGAGAATGCTCCAAACATCAAAAGAGTGACAAAAGAAGGATGAAACGAAGAATCAAAGAAAAAAGATCTGAAGGAAAGTTAGAAGTAGTTTGCTACAAATGCAAACAAAGGGGACACTACGCATTAGAATGCAAAAAAAAGAAGTTAAAAGATGTTTCATACTATGAAAAGAAGCTGGAAGAAGCCAAGAAGCAACAACAGATTAGCTTGATTGCTGGAACTGACACTTGATTAACAAATGATTTATTAGATGATGAACTAGAAGAAATGGCCAACTTCTGTGTCATGGCTAAAATATCAGACACAGAGTCAGAATCATTTGAAAATAAGGTAAATTTAAACAATCAAGATTTGGAACATCAATTAAACAAACTGGTGTCAGATTTTAAAAGTCAGCAAGAAAAACAATTTGCATAAAATTGAAAATCTGATGAATTGCATAAATTGCTAACAAAATCAAAAATCAAAAGCAAGTATCATCATGATGAAAGCATAATAAAAAAATGAAAAAATTGAATTTTATGAACAAGAAAGAAAAACTTTGTATAAGAAAATTCATGTAAGTGAAATAAATGTCAAAGGCTTTCAATAAACAAAAGACTCCATTGATTATTTTGAGACTATGCCAAAAAATAGAGGGGAAAGATTGGGATAAACAAAAACAAAATCCAATAATCCCACCATATTTGTACCGGCATCTGAATCCATTTTTGTTAAAACTAGGTCAAAATCTAATGCCGAATCAAGCAAATCTAAAGATTTTGACTATTGGCCCTTCTTTTCAAAATCAAGTTCAAAGTTAAAGAAATCTGGATCAAAACAAGTTTTTGCTAAAAACATGAAAAGAACTCAGTAAAAGAATCAAAATCTTCTTAATAATCCTCCATCACAACAATTTTGTTGAAAATTCTAATAAAATGGATTGTATGTGTGTTGAAATTCTGACATTAATTCAACAACATCTTTCAAAAACCAAACCAGTTGTCAATGACTCAGCATTGAACAAAAATTATGATTATAGTAGCTCATTTGAAGAAGAATATGAGAAAAACAGAAATACCTGTTTTATCATAAAAAGTACCTAAACAAGTTTGGGTACCAAAGAATTTCTAACCTTCCTATTTTAGGACCATCATGTGTAGAAGACTTGGTACTGCGATTTAGGTAGCTACAAGCATATGACTGGGGAAAACTGCTTACTCAATAATTACAAAGAAAGGTTGGGTTAATTGCTAACTTTGGAAATGGTGTAATTACACTAGGGTATGGTAACATTGCATGTGGAGCACTTACAATAGAGAAATTGGCATATGTAGAAAGTTTGAAATATAATCTTCTAAGTTGTGGACAATTCTGTGACAAAGGCTTCAAGGTAACTTTCTAACCTGATACATGTTTGCTAGTTGGTTTAGAAAATGATAAAGTTTATTTGAGTGGTGAGAGAATTAGTAAATCAATCTACTACTTTGATTTTAAAGAAGTTGAACATCCTTAATTTTGTCTGTTTTCAAAAGATGACAAAAGTAGTAGTTGTTGTGGCACAAAAGACTAGCACATCCAAATTTTAAAACACTAAATCAACTTCCAAACAAAAATATGGTAAAAGGCTTATCATTTATTTCCTCTAAGAAGGATAAACTCTGCAAAACATGTGAGCTAGAAAAATAAAAAAAGAAGCTCACACAAAACTAAAGTTGAATCTTCAATTTCTCAAAATCTTGAACTTTTGCACATGGACTTATGTGGACCTTTGAGTACTAAAATTTTTTGAGGAAAGAAATATATTTTAGTCATTGTAGATGACTACTCAAGGTACACATGTGTGGAATTTTTAAAGACAGAAAAATGAAACCCGGATCTGATCATAAATTTCATTAAGAAATTGAAAATCTTTTAAAATTAAATGTCAGAAAGATCAGATTTGACAGTGGAAGTAAATTCAAAAATGCAAAATTTGAGTCATTCCTAATCAACTAAGGAATATCTCAGGATTTTTCTACTCTCAGAACTTCACAACAAAATGGAGTAGTGGAAAAGAGTAACAAAACTTTGGTAGAAGCAACAAGAAAAATGCTTACTTATGCCAAGTTGCTACATACTTTTGGGCATAAGAAGCTGAAAATACATGTTTCACACAAAATAGAACTATCATCAATAAAAGAAAACAGAAAACACCCTATCACATCATCAACAATAGAGTTCCCAACATCAATTTTTTACATACTTTGGGATGTAGGTATTTTATATATAATGATTTTTAATCTTGAAAAATTTTAATAGAAAACCTGAAAAGGAATTTTTCTTAGGTACTCTCTTGTGTCAAAAGCTTATAGAGTATTTGTAATAAATACAAGAACAATAAGAGAAAGTTTGTATGTATCCTTTGATGATAAATCAGAAACAGAAAGTTCTGGTGATATCCTAAAGGCTATTAACAAACATAATCCTAAAAATCTCGATAATCAATTAACGAAAGAACTGTTAGGATATGACTTGGAGATAATTGTAATAAAAGTAGCAAGAGTTAGTCATGTATTAACCCTGTAGAAAATCTGGAACCAACCACACAAATACAAGGAACACATGATTAGAGTTCTGATTTAACATTAGAAAACCATCAAATGGGTCAGAATTCTAATTTTTCATGCTCAAAACAAATAATCAGTCATGGGAAGCAGGAAGATCCTCATCAGATCAAGTTTCTAAACTGATGAATCCTTCTAACAGTAGCAGATGGATAAAAGGACATTCTTCAACAGATGTCATTGGTTATCTTTTTAAGAAGGTGTTAAAACAAGATCAACAACAACACATGAGTGTCTTTATGTAGGACGTCTAAGCATGATAGAACCAAAAACTTTCATTGAAGCCCTAAAAGATCCAGATTCGATACAAGATGCAAGAAGAGCTTGATCAATTTAAGAAAAGTCAAGTGTGGAACTTAGTACCCAAACTAAATAGCATATATGTTATTGTTTCAAAAGGTATTCAAAAAAAATCTGATGAACAAGGAATCATAACAAGGGACAAAGCAAGACTGGTGGTCAAAGGATACACTCAACAAGAAGGAATTGACTATGATGAAACCTTTGCACTAGTTTCAAGATTAGAAGCTATCAGAGTTTTCCTTGCTTATGTAGCATCAAAAGATTTTAAAGTTTATAAGATGGGTATAAAATCTGCATTTTTAAATGGTAAGATTGAGGAAGAAGTGTGCGTTCAACAACCTAAAAGCTTTGTTGATCCAAAATTTCCAAGACATGTTTATAAATTAAACACAACCTTGTATGGGTTATAACAAGCTCATAGAGCCTAGTATAAAACTATCTCACACTTCTTAATCAAATCTGGCTTCACCAAATGTACAGCTGACACAACCCTGTTTCTAAAAACACATAAAGGACACACTTTATTTGTTCAAACATATGTTGATGACATTATATTTAGATCAACTAACCTTAAATTTTGCAAAAAAAAAAGTTTGAAAATCTAATGATCAGTCATTTTGAAATAAGCATGATGGGTGAGGTAAGTTTCTTTTTAGGTCTTCTAGTTAAATAACAAACTGATGGTATATTTCTGGGGCAATCAAAATATGTCAAAACAATTTTAAAGAAATATTCACTAGAAAACTGTTTATCTTCAAAAACTCCTATGGCCACAGGAAACAAACTAGATTCTGATCCTGATTGTAAATATGTAAATATTAAGACTTACAGAGGTATGACAAGATCACTATTATATCTAACTGCTAGTAGACCAGACATAATGTTTTCAACTTGTTTTTTAATAAGATATCTATGCAATCCTAAAGAGTCTTATATAAAATCTGTAAAAATAGTCTTCAAATATCTCAAAGGAACATTTTAACCTTGGTTTGTGGTATCCTAAGAATACAAGCTTAGACCTTATTGCATAAATAAATGCAGATCATGCAGGTTGCAAACTTAACCGAGAAAGCACATCTGGGCTTGTCAGATGCTAGGAGAATATTTGGTATGTTGGACAAATAAGAAGCAAAACTAGGTATCCATTTCCACAGTAAAATCAGAATATGTAGTTGCATCAAGCTGTTGCTCACAAGTTATATGGATGTAAACTCAGTTTAGAGTTATGGGGTAAATCTGACAAAATACCAATACTTTATGATTCAAAGAGTGCCATTGCAATAACATTAAATCCAGTCCATCACTCAATAACCAAGCACATTGATGCCAGATAACACTTCATAAAATATCATGTGGAAAAAGGTAACATAAAAATGTACTTTTTACCAACAAAAAATCAAATTGCTGGTATCTTTCCAAAATCTCTTGATGAGAAAAGACATAACTTTTTAATCAGCAAATTAAGAATGGTCATCATGAGACATAAAGAAACAACAATCACAGATTTGTCAGATAATGAATAGAAATCTGATAACCTAAAAGATTATCAGATATTTGATCAAACTGTCAAAATTCTGATAAATCATCATAAATCTAACAATGTATCAAAATATGTTATTTTTTAGAAGTCTGATAAATTATCAGAAAAAGGTCAACTCCAACTGTATTTACATGCATGCATACCATCTATCCTGAGTATTCATTTGTTTATAATTTTTATTTGTTATTTAATCACTTCCATTTTTCTTTAGTTTCTCTATTACTAATATGTATAAATATAGGTATATCAATGTATAAGCGCCATTTTTGAGATTTTGCTTACATCATCAAGCAAATGTTCTGAGCAGAAATTTAACTTATGTCCACTCTGTCTCATCACATTCATTGCTTACTCATCCATGCTTAGAAAGAAAATGAGCGACACCTAGACATTTAATGATCTATATCTTACAGTTTTGTGTCGCCTAAATCATAAATGAGAAGGAAGTAAGTCTCAACATCCCTTTATTCTCCTGACAACATATCTTCGCAATGAGTAGTATAGGGATACAATATCTAAGTTGGTAAATACCATTAATGACATCCTCACTTTCCCTTATAAATAACACCACTTGGATCTTTCACTTTCCTCAAAGGTCACTTTCATATCTCATTTTCTTTAGAAACGCTAACCCTAGCTCTCCAACTTCATCTTGATCACCCCATGGAACACATTCAACCCGAGTAGTTTTCTTTAACCTACGTCCCACGTCACAACCTTAAGATCCGGATGGATATCGCCAGAAAAGCTTGGGAGGGGTGCAGTGTCATCATTGCACTAATAATGAACAACCCCTAGCTTTTGCTCCAACCACCAACATCTTGGTACACCCAGACATTGTGCAATAGTTTTGGTACTCTGCCAGACTCATCCTTGAGGATGGCAGGCTCACCACCATTGCCTGCAGGGTAATAGGCAAACTCATTGTTCTCAACGAGTCCCCCATAAGAGAGCCCTCTACCTCAACGATGATACTGCCGTGACCTGCTTCACTCATGCTGAGCTGGAAAATACTATATGGAACATGAGATATAGAGTGCATTGTCCAACAAGTTAAATAGAAAAGTCGGGATTCACTAAGCCATGGCAGTTCCTTGTGACACAGCTCGGGATATGCTTCTCAAAGAAGACCGTCAACTTCAACAAAAACTCCTACAAGCTCATGGAACATGTCCATGCACTGGTGCATCGTGTTCCATACAACTTCTCTCACTATCTGATAAGAGATTTCGTTGGCAACCTTTACCCCAGCCGTCCTTTTCTGTTGTATCCTCGCTTCTTAACGAATGTAATCACCAGTCAGCTGGATTTTGGAAGTGTTCCAGTCTGGTATCCCAGAGCGGAAATGGTGTTCCAATAGAACTTCTAGAATGCACAACTTGTACCAACCGAAAATAACTTAGGAGTGTAGAAAAATATTTGGGCCTTCCTTGCTATGATCTACAACGTTGAATAGTTATATATATATATATATATATATATATATATATATATATATATATATATGGGAAGGTTATCTCGAGAACGCTAAATATTGTGAGAACCGTCAGAACGAATGAGAAAACCAATCAAAACCATTTTTAATACAATCATCATTTTAATTAAAATACAATATCAAAAAAAGAAATTACAACATCAAAGAATACATTTCTCCTCTCAAAATCACTCTTATTAGATTTTTTACACATGTTAAATATAACAAATTTACACATGTGTACATGGCAAACTTACACATGTGTAAAAAGAAATTTTGAATTTCACTTGTTTTTTATCAAGTTTTAGTGGTTTTTTCATTCGTTCTCATAGTTCTCGCGTTATTTAGCGTTCTCATTTAAACCTTCCCCTTATAGATATATATTAGTCTTCCCTACTATCTTTGCTTTTATTGTTATTATTTTATTGTTATAAAAAATAAAATAAAAAAAGAAAGGGGGGAAGAAAAGTTGATTAAAATGAGGAATAAAGAAACAATCAAGGGGAAACATAAGAGTAAATAATGTTTAGAAAAAGGAAATCTGAAAAAAAAAATAAGGAAATCTATCAAAACAATATTTTGATCAAGGTAAAACAAAGTAAATAACAAACTTTCAAAATGGTTAAAAATTTTTTGTATATGTCAGATCGAAAATCATTTAATTCACATAGTGAATTTCTGATAAAATATTTGAACAAGGAATTATTCTAACAAAGAATACACTTAAGAAGATTTCTGGAAAAATGTAGGTCCACTTGGAGGATCAAGATAAACCTGTTTCCTTGTTTATACAACACACATACAAGTGCGGAATCCAAGTATGCATGCAAACCAAAGCAAAGTAAGAAACACAGGTAACCAAAGATTCAATATCTTGATTAACTGATGAGAACTAGTACAAACACATACAAACAATGTTCATACAGACTCTATGTAGTCACTCTGCGCTCTCAATGTGTCACACCCTCAATTTCCACTTGCGGAGTTTTACCGCGAGGCGTGTGAGCAAACCAGAATCTGAAACACTAGTACGTCGAACGACTCTATATGATTTGATAATACGTTTTCCAAAAATCATTTGTTTAACCATTCATCGTAGATTTTATATTGTCTTACTTACCAATGTTTAGCGGAAGCATTAGTTTTTAAAGTTGAGCGGAAGCATAAAGTAAAGTAAAGGAACGGGCGCCAACATAAACGCCAAAACTAAAGAAAAACCCAAAACAATGTTTGTAAATGAGACTCGATAAAAGATGTCCTGATCAATGCAAGTGAGTGCACCTAGAGCTCCTAGCGTCCTGAGAAACATGTAAAGAAACAAGTGTCAACATTAAAGAAGAGTGAGTTCACAGGTTTTCATAATTTCGTTCGTTCGGTTATGAGTTTGTTTCCCCCGTTATCCCTAACCCGGGATAACGATTTAGTTCCATTATTCCCAACCCGGAATAATACTGATAGTTCCATTATTCCCAACCTGGAATAATAACGATGTTGGTTCCATTATCCCTAACCCGGGATAATATTGTTGTTTCGTAATTAAGTTCAATGTTAATATATATAGGTAGCTAGCCTAAAGTTATGTCACGTAAGTGTTCGAGATCGAAACTGACTGTTGTGCCTCCGTGTTGCCAGGCCTATCACTGATCATGGCGAAGTTAGGCCAAATTATTCACCGTTGACCATACCCGGTCCGCTAGCGCGACTAGCTCGGATGGGGCTTGTCGGGCCCAGTAGTACTACTTATAATTTCCCCCCATCTAAACCCAATACTAACGATCCGAGAGATTGTCGAGGACTTGTGTGATATAGCTGCTTAGTGACCATAACGTACATTAACATAACTTAGTTACCGAGTAGTTTAATGACGTTAATTTCGTATAATGTAAAGAGATTGAGTTGAAGAGTGTATACATGTTTCTCCCCCTGTTGTTTAAAACCGGATAAAGTTAGGGGCCGTGAACTCACCTTTAGTTGCTCGGTTAGTGTAACACAGAAGTTGCAAATGAGGGGACCGCTAATTGCGTCCTAACAAGTCAATTGATTTCAAGTCAGTGTGTGAACACACCAATACAAATCCTACACATAATTTACGCACAAAGCGGTACACACAATCAAAATTCCTAACACTCAAACATGCATGCAAGTATCCTCATATGAACATAGTGATCAAAACAATTTATCATGAACACAATCCAATCCATGGAACACTTTGGTGCACACATTCGCAAGTTATCAAGTTTCAGCTTACATACTTATAATTCGGCTGTTTTCGAGGATTTTTATAAAATAGTTCCAACGTTCCAAAAATTCCAATTATTTTACAGGAGGTGACAACTATACTGTAGAATTTTATATAAATTTTTCAAGTCCTAATACTTTATCAATTATCCATAAATATTAATATACTAGGCTGCAGTCAGATTCGTCACTTTCTGACTGCAGTCCACGGAAGAATTTATTTAAAAATCACTGTTCGTCCAATTAATGAAATTCCAATGGGAGTTGCCCGAAAATTTCCATATCTAGTTTCTGTACAAATTTCATGATTCGACTCCCTACAGATTATTAAATCCAACTCGATAAACAACTAACAAAATTTCAGGATTTTTACAGCTTTAGTTACTGAACTAAATTGGCCACTTAAAAATATCAAACGACTTCAGAAAAATATGAATCCAGCGCCATTAGAATCGTTTTTCAAAACTCTACGTTTTAGACTTCAGAAAATCCGTTTTTCGACAAATAATGACTGAGTTACAGCCAGTTGAAGTTGGCTGTAACCACCATTCAGCAATCTGATTCAGCACTTTATCACAATCTAACTCGCTTAAACCGTTGATACATTGAACATATGCGATCAAGAACAGAATTTCAAACCATATACTATCATATATATCATACCCATGCAAACCCTAATCATAACCTATAGTTTTTATCAATCAAAACGCAGCCTATGTTTCTAGATTTCCGAAAACATCAAACTTGCAAACTATGATAAATCAATCGATTAACAACATAACACTACATTCAACATGATCAAGAGTTTATGATTCTATTATAACTTTGCAAATGATGATAACCCTAACCTTCAACAATGGTGATTAACGAACCGGGAGCGAGGTGGGACTTGATTCGGATTGAAGGAAGATCGCGACCGAGAAGATCCGTGACCGAGAAGAGATGTTGTTCGCGACCGAGAAGGGGTGTAGTAGGCTGTTTTGCGATCGAGGGAACAAGTGGAAGGGATGGGCTGCCGTCGGCTTCCTTAGATACTAGGGTTTTGTATGTTTTTGTTTTGTGAAGAAAGACTCATGCATGTGTGTGTATATATAGCGCAAGGGATTGAAGGTAACGGAAAAGAGATGGGTTGCGGTCGGGTGTGTGTGCTCGCGGCCGAAGGGTTTGGGTGGGGCGGTTTGGGTTTAAGACTTGATCCCCAAGTTTGGTTAACTCCTTGAGTCGCAAGAAAAGAGGCCGGCTCGTGTCGCGGTTCGGCTCGATTCGTTTATATATTTATTCTATATATATATTTCGTAGCTAAAACAAATCACGTAATCGAACATCACATATTCACCAACTCACAAACGTTTAATATACATAGCACGTAATTCGTTTGACAAGTTCACGAAATTATCGTAATTATTTCGAGCATGCAAATTTAAGTCTCCGAATCAATTTAACGTAGGAATGAATAACCGTGAAGTAGCGCGTTTAAGATATCTGAAAAACCGGGATGTCACATTATCCCCATGTTGAAAGAATTTTCGTCCCGAAAATTGAGTAAACGCGGTTTAGAATGCAGCGTACATGTTTAGAGTGCCACGCACAAAGATTTAGTTCGTTAACAATGGTACGCGAAATTACAAGAAATTCCCAGGTTGTCACATCATCCCCATGTTGAAAGAATTTTCGTCCCGAAAATTTAGTTGCTGGTATCGTTAGTTTGCTGCTCAGCTGCAAAGAGGTGTGGGTATTTGCTTTTCATTTGGTCCTCTCTTTCCCACGTGAACTCCGGTCCACGCTTAGAGTCCCAACGAACCTTAACGATCGGAATCTTGCTGTGCCTTCGAGTCTTGATCTCACGATCCATGATCTCGATAGGTTGCTCCACAAAGTGCAGTTGTTCATCCACTTGGATCTCGTCCAATGGAATGACTAGGGTTTCATCCGATAGACACTTCTTCAGATTTGACACGTGAAAAACGTTGTGAACTCCACTGAGTTCGGCAGGAAGGTCTAATTGATAAGCTACGGGTCCAATACGTTTCAAGATCACAAACGGACCTACGTACCATGGGTTTAGTTTGCCTCGTTTTCCAAAGCGGATTACACCCTTCCAGGGTGACACCTTCAGTAGGACGCGGTCGCCTACTTGAAATTCGAGCGGTTTGCGTCGTTGATCAGCGTAGCTTTTCTGTCGATCTCGTGCCGCCGCCATGCGGTTTCTGATTTGTACAATCTTTTCAGTAGCCTCAAGTATCAACTCAGGGCCTGTAAGTTGGCTGTCACCGACTTCTGCCCAACAGACCGGTGATCTACATTTACGACCGTATAATGCCTCAAACGGTGCTGCCGGTATACTTGTATGGTAACTGTTGTTATACGAGAATTCCAATAAAGGCAGGTGGATTTCCCAACTATTTCCGAAGTCTACTACGCATGCCCTAAGCATGTCTTCCAAGGTCTGTATGGTCCTTTCGCTTTGACCATCAGTCTGAGGGTGATAAGCTGTGCTCATGTCTAAGCGTGTTCCCAACGCTTTCTGAAGTGACTGCCAAAAGTTGGACGTGAAGCGAGCATCTCTGTCTGAGATGATGGACGTTGGCACTCCGTGCCGAGAAAGTACTTCCTTAATGTAGATGCGAGTCAACTTCTCCATCTTATCTGTTTCTTTAATAGCTAGGAAGTGTGCGGACTTAGTTAAACGATCCACAATCACCCAGATGGTATCGCAACCACCCAAAGTTCACGGGAGTTTAGTGATGAAATCCATCGAGATCTGATCCCATTTCAACACTGGGATCTCAGGTTGTTGGAGTAGTCCCGATGGCTTTTGATACTCTACCTTGACTTTTGCACAAGTCAAACACTTACTCACATAGGTGCTATATCAGCTTTCATGTTGGGCCACCAATACGCAGCTTTAAGGTCTTGATACATCTTATCCGAACCAGGATGGACAGCGTATCGGGATTTGTGAGCTTCATCCATGACTAGCTCTCTGAGGTTTCCATAGAGAGGTACCCATATGCGATTCATGAAATACCGGGCTCCATTGGGTTTTACTTCCCAATCGCGTTCCATTTTTCCCACCGATTCGGCCTTGATGTTCTCTTCCTTAACTGCTTCTAACTGCGCGTCGCGTATCTGTTCGGGTAACCCCGAATGAGTAGTGAGCTGTAGTGCTCGTACCCGACGAGGTTTCAAGTGTTCCTTCCTACTGAGGGCGTCAGCTACCACGTTAGCTTAACCCGGGTGATACCGAATGGCACACTCATAATCGTTTAAGAGTTCGACCCAGCGACGCTGTCGCATGTTCAACTCCTTCTGCTCAAAGATGTGTTGAAGGCTCTTGTGGTCTGTAAAGATTGTACACTTCGTTCCATAGAGGTAGTGTCTCCAAATCTTAAGTGCAAACACTACTGCTCCCAATTCCAGGTCGTGTGTTGTGTAGTTTTTCTCGTGAACCTTCAATTGTCGGGACGCATACGCGATGACCTTGTCGCGTTGCATGAGTACGCATCCCAACCCCTGAATGGAAGCATCACAATATACTACAAAGTCATCTGTCCCTTCCGGCAAGGACAGAATGGGTGCACTGCAAAGTTTCTGTTTCAGCAATTGAAATGCCGCTTCCTGCTTGTCACCCCAAGCATACTTGATGCCTTTCTGGGTGAGGGTAGTAAGCGGTTGCGCGATCTTTGAAAATCCCTCGATGAAACGTCTGTAGTAACCAGCCAAACCCAAAAATTGGTGGATCTCCGTCGGTGTCCTGGGTGCTTCCCAGTTTTTGATAGCTTCAATCTTGGCAGGGTCGACGTGGATACCCTTTTCATTTACGATATGCCCGAGGAACTGAACTTCACGAATCCAAAAATCACACTTTGAAAGCTTGGCCTATAGTTTCTCCTGTTGAAGTAATCCCAGCAGTAATCGTAGATGTTCAGCATGTTCTTCTTCACCTTTAGAGTAGATGAGTATGTCATCGATGAACACAATGACAAACTTGTCGAGGTATGGTTTACACACACGGTTCATGAGGTCCATGAACACCGCGAGTGCGTTGGTGAGACCGAAGGGCATGACCAAGAACTCATAATGGCCATACCGAGTACGAAATGCCGTCTTAGCGATATCCTCCTCCCTGACACGTAACTGATGGTAACCGGACCGTAGATCAATCTTGGAGTAGTAGCTTGACCCTTGAAGTTGGTCGAAGAGATCGTCGATGCGAGGTAACGGGTATCGGTTCTTGACAGTAACCTTGTTGAGTTCCCTGTAGTCGATGACATGCAGAAGGTACCGTCCTTCTTCTTGACAAAAAGGACTGGAGCTCCCCATGGCGAAGCGCTTGGTCGGATAAATCCTTTTTCTAACAGCTCCTGAAGTTGGGTAGACAGCTCCTGCAGCTCGGCTGGAGCTAGGCGGTATGGGGCTTTGGCGATAGGAGTTGCATGGTTCGCCAATTCAATTTCAAACTCCAATTGTCGATGGGGTGGGAGACCAGGTAATTCCTCTGGGAATACATCGGAAAAATCACGGACGATGGGGATGTCTTCTATACGTTTCTCGTCCTTAGGCTGTTCGGTAACCAGTGCGAGTAAAGCGAAAGAGTTCTTCCTCTGAAGATACTTCTGCGCTTGCATGTAAGAGATGATGTGTGTGACGGCGCCTGCCTTCTCGCCTTGCACCGTCAAGATTTTCTGTTAGAGAGCGGAATACGGATAGATTTTTCGAAACAGAGAACTTCAGCTCGGACTTCGGATAGCCAGTCCATTCTGACTACCACGTCAAGATTTCCCAGGGTAGTTGTCATCAGATCAATGGTAAAGGTGTGACCCGCGAGTTTGAGTTGACAGCCGGATACTATATGGGTCACGTCTACAGATTTACCATCGGCTAGTTCTATGATATAAGGGGTCTCTAAGGGTTTAGGCGTGAGATTTAGGTTCTTTCTAAAAGACTCAGAAATAAAACTCCTATCCGCACCCGTATCAAAAAGCACAGTAGCAAAATGTTCATTAAGGGGAAACTTACCGGTGACCACGTTCGAATCATTTCTGGCCTCTCCGCGGCCCAGCGTAAATGCGCGACCTTTGGCACCTCCTGTGCCACCATTTCCATTATTGTTGTTGTTATTGTTGTTGTTGTGGTTATTGTGGTTGTGGTTGTTCCCACCATTGTTGTTGTTGTTGTTACGGAGCTGTGGGCAGTCTCTTTTGAAGTGGGCAGTGCTACCACACTGATAGCATCCCCGGTTAACACCCTGTTGCTGGCCCTGGGGTTGATTTTGGTTTTGTCGGGACATGATTTCCCCGCGACAATCCTTTGCCGCATGTCCCACTTTGCCACATCGTTGGCAGCGATTCCCGGCACAAGGGCCGTGATGATGAAGATTACAGCGATTGCACTGCGGCTTTCGACCTACATAGCCGCTTGCGTTCTGGTTGTTGTTGGCGGGCTGATTTTGGTGACCCCGGTGGCTGTTGTAATTATTGAACCATTTCTGGTTCCCTTGTTGTGGCTGGGATGACGAAGACTGTCGAACAATTCAAACTTTCTTTTATTATCAGGGGCAACTTCAGTTGTACCCCGAGTTGGCAACTTCTTTTGTTCCACCGCCTTATCGGTGAGTTTGTGCGCCAATCGGATTGCTTGGTGCTCAGTTGCAGGGTTACTAGCCATTACCATACCCTGAATCTCCGGAACCAGACCCCCAAACTCGAGCCGTTTCTCCACAGTGTTAGCCAGATCGGGACATAGAAATACCAAGTCGTGATGTTTCGCTGTGTATGCTTCGATTTCAGATCCCACCATCTTGTGGTTCCATAATGTTTGCTCCAACTGTTGCACTCTGTCTCGCGGACAGTACTCCTCTTTGATTAGGGCCTTAAACTCGGCCCAGGCCATTGCATTTGCAGCAATAAGTCCACGCGTTTGGACTTGTGCATTCCACCAAGTTAGTGCCCCATCTTCCAGTGTTGAGGCTGCATACTTGACCTTGTTGGCCTCTAGACAGTTGCACATTTCAAATACTGATTCAGATTTTTCGATCCAGCGGACCAGTCCTATGGGTCCTTCTGCCCCCGAGAATTTGCTTGGTTTCGCGTCGAGGAACATCTTGTAGGGGTTAAAACCCCCTCCTGCTGACAGAGGACAGGTAGTCAGCGAGGAATTCTACTAGCCCAACTATTAGATTTTCACATGAAAATTTAATAATGGTTACCTGCCGGTTGGTTCTGAACACCCGCTAGAGCTGCATTTACGTGCTCTTGGATCATTGCAGCTAGTTCTTCGGGCGTCATGTTATGGTTTCCGCGACGTCCAGTTGCCATTTAGATCTTCGTAAGACAACATAAACACACACCGATAAGTCTATATATCCAATATAGTTATCCTATTCCGTACTTAAATAATATCAAGTTATGTCAACTCAAATAAATTAAATAGTCAAAAGAAATACTTGATTAAATAAAGTTTCAAGGTCATACAAAGTGCCAACCAAACATATCAGTTTACTATAAAGTCTCAAGTTTAAACACAAGTGGGAAAATAAATAGACTGAAGGAAAGTAAATAAAATAAGCGAGACGTGTCAGTCTTCTACGTCTCCATCTCCCAAATCGCTATCGTTGCCGTCATCTTGCGCGGCATTCCCAGCTTCTACAACTGGGTCTTCCTCCGGATCCTCCTCTGGATCCTCCTCTGGATCCTCTTCTGGATCCTCTTCTGGATCCTCTTCCGGATCCTCCTCTGGATCCTCTTCCGGATCCTCTTCCGGCACTGGAGGGGCCGGTGCTGGTGCAGGTACTGGTGCAGGTGCTTGATTTTGTTCTAGCTCCTGAATTCTCCAACTAGATTCCAGGACTCTGTCTTCGAGCCAGTCGGCCCTTACCTGTTCAGCACGCAGATCTCTGGCTAAAGTGTTACGAGCTATCTTACTCGTATGTTGCTCTTCCTCGAGCGAGCCAGTTTTACCTGTCAATTGTCGTATCATCCATCCCTGTGCTAGGATGGTCTCATGCATTCTTTCTAATTGTTCTTGTTGTTTCTGTATCATATTTCTAAGTAGGTCATTCCCTACTTCTACCGAGTTAACCGGTTCAACCGGCACAGCGATGACTGGGCGTGATGACGACTCCTCCCCCAGAGCGAGCCTTTTTCTCGCAGCTGAGCGTGTCTCCACGCCATAAGATGGTAAGGGTTCCACCATAGGTGCCTTTCCTGGCGCCCTTGGTTGCGAAAGTTTGTCGGACGATGATGATGATGATGACATTGCCTGTTAGGTTGTGTAGTTAGTTACGAGTTGTATTCATTTCTTACTATGCATTCATGTTCTACATAACACAGTTGTGGTACATCACATAACAAGATATAATCAGTTCGGTGCCAAACTACGTCTAGTGTCGTGTAATCAGCTATAGTTTAGGTCTACTTTTAATGCAAACCTGGTTCTCTATAGCTAGTGGCTCTGATACCAATCTGTCACACCCTCAATTTCCACTTGCGGAATTTTACCGCGAGGCGTGTGAACAAACCAGAATCTGAAACACTAGTACTTCGAACGACTCTATATGATTTGATAATACGTTTTCCAAAAATCATTTGTTTAACCATTCATCGTAGATTTTATATTGCCTTAGTTAGTTACCAATGTTTAGCGGAAGCATTAGTTTTTAAAGTTGAGCGGAAGCATAAAGTAAAGTAAAGGAACAGGCGCCAACATAAACGCCAAAACTAAAGAAAAACCCAAAACAATGTTTGTAAATGAGACTCGATAAAAGATGTCCAGATCAATGCAAGTGAGTGCACCTAGAGCTCCTAGCGTCCTGAGAAACATGTAAAGAAAGAAACAAGTGTCAACATTAAAGAAGAGTGAGTTCACAGGTTTTCATAATTTCGTTCGTTCGGTTATGAGTTTGTTTCCCCCGTTATCCCTAACCCGGGATAACGATTTAGTTCCATTATTCCCAACCCGGAATAATACTGATAGTTCCATTATTCCCAACCTGGAATAATAACGATGTTGGTTCCATTATCCCTAACCCGGGATAATATTGTTGTTTCGTAATTAAGTTCAATGTTAATATATATAGGTAGCTAGCCTAAAGTTATGTCACGTAAGTGTTCGCGATCGAAGCTGACTGTTGTGCCTCCGTGTTGCCAGGCCCTATCACTGACCATGGCGAAGTTAGGCCAAATTATTCACCCGTTGACCATACCCGGTCGGCGCGCGACTAGCTCGGATGGGGCTTGTCGGGCCCAGTAGTACTACTTATAATTTCCCCGCCATCTAAACCCAATACTAACGATCCGAGAGATTGTCGAGGACTTGTGTGATATAGCTGCTTAGTGACCATAACGTACATTAACATTAACTTAGTTACCGAGTAGTTTAATGACGTTAATTTCGTATAACGTAAAGAGATTGAGTTGAAGAGTGTATACATGTTTCTCCCCCTGTTGTTTAAAACCGGATAAAGTTAGGGGCCGTGAACTCACCTTTAGTTGCTCGGTTAGTGTAACACAGAAGTTGCAAATGAGGGGACCGCTAATTGCGTCCTCACAAGTCAATTGATTTCAAGTCAGTGTGTGAACACACCAATACAAATCCTACACATAATTTACGCACAAAGCGGTACACACAATCAAAATTCCTAACACTCAAACATGCATGCAAGTATCCTCATATGAACATAGTGATCAAAACAATTTATCATGAACACAATCCAATCCATGCAACACTTTGGTGCACACATTCGCAAGTTATCAAGTTTCAGCTTACATACTCATAATTCGGCTGTTTTCGAGGATTTTTATAAAATAGTTATAACGTTCCAAAAATTCCAATTATTTTACAGGAGGTGAAAACTATACTGTAGAATTTTATATAAATTTTTCAAGTCCTAATACTTTACCAATTATCCATAAATATTAATATACTAGGCTGCAGTCAGATTCGTCACTTTCTGACTGCAGTCCACGGAAGAATTTATTTAAAAATCACTGTTCGTCCAATTAACAAAATTCCAAGGGGAGTAGCTCGGAAATTTCCATATCTAGTTGCTGTACAAATTTCATGATTCGACTCACTACAGATTATTAAATCCAACTCGATAAACAACTAACAAAATTTCAGGATTTTTACAGCTTTAGTGACTGAACTAAATACGCCACTTAAAAATATCAAACGACGTCAGAAAAATATGAATCCAGCGCCATTAGAATCGTTTTCAAAACCCTACGTTTTAGACTTCAGAAAATCCGTTTTTCGACAAATAATGACCGAGTTACAGCCAGTTGAAGTTGGCTGTAACCACCATTCAGCAATCTGATTCAGCACTTTATCACAATCTAACTCGCTTAAACCGTTGATACATTGAACATATGCGATCAAGAACAGAATTTCAAACCATATACTATCATATATGTCATACCCATGCAAACCCTAATCATAACCTATAGTTTTTATCAATCAAAACGCAGCCTATGTTTCTAGATTTCCGAAAACATCAAACTTGCAAACTATAATAAATCAATCGATTAACAACATAACACTACATTCAACATGATCAAGAGTTTATGATTCTATTATAACTTTGCAAATAATGATAACCCTAACCTTCAACAATGGTGATTAACGAACCGGGAGCGAGGTGGGACTTGATTCGGATTGAAGGAAGATCGCGACCGAGAAGATCCGTGACCGAGAAGAGATGTTCGCGACCGAGAAGGGGTGTAGTAGGCTGTTTTACGATCGAGGGAACAAGTGGAAGGGATGGGCTGCCGTCGGCTTCCTTAGATACTAGGGTTTTGTATGTTTTTGTTTTGTAAAGAAAGACTCATACATGTGTGTGTATATATAGCGCAAGGGATTGAAGGTAAAGGAAAAGAGATGGGTTGCGGTCGGGTGTGTGTGCTCGCGGCCGAAGGGTTTGGGTGGGGCGGTTTGGGTTTAAGACTTGATCCCCAAGTTTGGTTAACTCCTTGAGTCGCAAGAAAAGAGGCCGGCTCGTGTCGCGGTTCGGCTCGATTCGTTTATATATTTATTATATATATATTTCGTAGCTAAAACAAATCACGTAATCGAACATCACATATTCACCAACTCACAAACGTTTAATATACATAGCACGTAATTCGTTTGACAAGTTCACGAAATTATCGTAATTATTTCGAGCGTGCAAATTTAAGTCTCCGAATCAATTTAACGTAGGAACGAATAACCGTGAAGTAGCGCGTTTAAGATATCTGAAAAACCGGGATGTCACATTATCCCCATGTTGAAAGAATTTTCGTCCCGAAAATTGAGTAAACGCGGTTTAGAATGCAGCGTACATGTTTAGAGTGCCACGCACAAAGATTTAGTTCGTTAACAATGGTACGCGAAATTACAAGAAATTCCCAGGTTGTCACATCATCCCCATGTTGAAAGAATTTTCGTCCCAAAAATTTAGTTGCTGGTATCGTTAGTTTGCTGCTCAGCTGCAAAGAGGTGTGGGTATTTGCTTTTCATTTGGTCCTCTCTTTCCCACGTGAACTCCGGTCCACGCTTAGAGTCCCAACGAACCTTAACGATCGGAATCTTGCTGTGCCTTCGAGTCTTGATCTCACGATCCATGATCTCGATAGGTTGCTCCACAAAGTGCAGTTGTTCATCCACTTGGATCTCGTCCAATGGAATGACTAGGGTTTCATCCGATAGACACTTCTTCAGATTTGACACGTGAAAAACGTTGTGAACTCCACTGAGTTCGGCAGGAAGGTCTAATTGATAAGCTACGGGTCCAATACGTTTCAAGAACACAAACGGACCTACGTACCGTGGGTTTAGTTTGCCTCGTTTTCCAAAGCGGATTACACCCTTCCAGGGTGACACCTTCAGTAGGACGCGGTCGCCTACTTGAAATTCGAGCGGTTTGCGTCGTTGATCAGCGTAGCTTTTCTGTCGATCTCGCGCCGCCGCCATGCGGTTTCTGATTTGTACAATCTTTTCAGTAGCCTCAAGTATCAACTCAGGGCCTTTAAGTTGGCTGTCACCGACTTCTGCCCAACAGACCGGTGATCTACATTTACGACCGTATAATGCCTCAAACGGTGCTGCCGATATACTTGTATGGTAACTGTTGTTATACGAGAATTCCACTAAAGGCAAGTGGATTTCCCAACTATTTCCGAAGTCTACTACGCATGCCCTAAGCATGTCTTCCAAAGTCTGTATGGTCCTTTTGCTTTGACCATCAGTCTGAGGGTGATAAGCTGTGCTCATGTCTAAGCGTGTTCCCAACGCTTTCTGAAGTGACTGCCAAAAGTTGGACGTGAAGCGAGCATCTCTGTCTGAGATGATAGACGTTGGCACTCCGTGCCGAGAAACTACTTCCTTAATGTAGATGCGAGTCAACTTCTCCATCTTATCTGTTTCTTTAATAGCTAGGAAGTGTGCGGACTTAGTTAAACGATCCACAATCACCCAGATGGTATCGCAACCACCCAAAGTTCGCGGGAGTTTAGTGATGAAATACATCGAGATCTGATCCCATTTCCACACTGGGATCTCAGGTTGTTGGAGTAGTCCCGATGGCTTTTGATACTCTACCTTGACTTTTGCACAAGTCAAACACTTACTCACGTAGGTGGCTATATCAGCTTTCATGTTGGGCCACCAATACGCAGCTTTAAGGTCTTGATACATCTTATCCGAACCAGGATGGACAGAGTATCGGGATTTGTGAGCTTCGTCCATGACTAGCTCTCTGAGGTTTCCGTAGAGAGGTACCCATATGCGATTCATGAAATACCGGGCTCCATTGGGTTTTACTTCCCAATCGCGTTCCATTCTTCCCACCGATTCGGCCTTGATGTTTTCTTCCTTAACTGCTTCTAACTGCGCGTCGCGTATCTGTCCGGGTAACCCCGAATGAATAGTGAGCTGTAGTGCTTGTACCCGACGAGGTTTCAAGTGTTCCTTCCTACTGAGGGCGTCAGCTACCACGTTAGCTTTACCCGGGTGATACCGAATGGCACACCCATAATCGTTTAAGAGTTCGACCCAGCGACGCTGTCACATGTTCAACTCCTTCTGATCAAAGATGTGTTGAAGGCTCTTGTGGTCTGTAAAGATTGTGCACTTCGTTCCATGAGGTAGTGTCTCCAAATCTTAAGTGCAAACACTACTGCTCCCAATTCCAGGTCATGTGTTGTGTAGTTTTTCTCGTGAACCTTCAATTGTCGGGACGCATACGCGATGACCTTGTCGCGTTGCATGAGTACGCATCCCAACCCCTGAATGGAAGCATCACAATATACTACAAAGTCATCTGTCCCTTCCGGCAAGGACAGAATGGGTGCACTGCAAAGTTTCTATTTCAGCAATTGAAATGCCGCTTCCTGCTTGTCACCCCAAGCATACTTGATGCCTTTCTGGGTGAGGGTAGTAAGCGGTTGCGCGATCTTTGAAAATCCCTCGATGAAACGTCTGTAGTAACCAGCCAAACCCAAAAATTGGCGGATCTCCGTCGGTGTCCTGGGTGCTTCCCAGTTTTTGATAGCTTCAATCTTGGCAGGGTCGACGTGGATACCCTTTTCATTTACGATATGCCCGAGGAACTGAACTTCCCGAATCCAAAAATCACACTTTGAAAGCTTGGCATATAGTTTCTTCTGTTGAAGTAATCCCAGCAGTAATCGTAGATGTTCAGCATGTTCTTCTTCACCTTTAGAGTAGATGAGTCTAGGTTTTTCAAAATTGGACTTTTAGTTCTTCGAGAACCTTTGGTTTTTCGCTGACCTATTTAGAACTTTGCACAGATCCACACAAATCACAAAGTTATGTTAGGAAAAGTGCTTTAAACAGATTTTGTTTCTTTGAGATGGGTTTACCCGTTGCAAGAAATTACTTTATGAAGTTGTGATATCAAAAGCAAATGGTTTTTAGGGTATCTTGGTAGAAAACTTTTGAGCTTCATCTTTGGCTAATTCAGAAAGAATTTATTTTATCAACAAAGTAAACTAAACTTAAAAACAACTATTTACAGATAAGAATAAACTATATATTTACTAGACAATCTTTTTAGAGTTTCAAGGTAAGAGAATCATACCAGCTTTTTAATCTTGTCAAAAACGATATTTTGTTTAAACTTCAAATTAAACAGATAAGTATTTAACTATGATTATCAGTATTGTTATCCACGTAAGCTCAGCTTATCAGATGTAATCATGATTAGGAGATATGATTAATGTATGAATTATACTTACTAGCCGGTGTTCAACCACAACACGACACATTCCTGTATCAAGATATGCACGAGAGAAAATCCTGTCGGTGGTATACTGCTTTATCATCTGTTTTGAAGTATATGATGTGAGATACTCACTTATTTTGATTGAAAACAAGCCCTATGTGATTAAATCACTTATTGATGAGGAACTTGATTTTCATATACATGCAGGGCACAGGAGTAAGTCCGTGAACAGGTTAGTACCATCATACTGACAAAGAGACGAACTTAGCTCCCGCATAAAGCTGTGATATTTTATCACTTATTTTTGTGTGAATGTGATATGTTTATCACTTATTGTTGGTCGTATGTAGTATTTACACATATGTATGGTATCATGGAAGTTCTAGACTTGCGTCACCGTTATTTTCCGGTAAAAGAGTCAACCATGATACCCAGATGATAACCAAGCATAAAGACCGCATATCTCAGAACCTCGGCACACTATCAAACAAAATTTCGGTACCAAGACCATATGCCAATGAATGGTTCCCACCTTGCGTTCTGTCCGTTATGTTTATATCAACCAGCATATTTAATATGATTGTGAACCTACTGATACATCATTAGTAAAGCTACTTATCAATCTTCTTTTTATGTTTTGACCGAATTTGACAGATTACCGGTGTATCATCATTTTCTCTTATCTTTTCCAAGAAACTCATTTTTTTATTTTTTGGATTTTCTATTGCTTTTTGTAATTTTCTGAAAATGTTTCCCCCAAAATACATAAAGTAAATAAATGAAAGACATATTTTTGTATTTTTGCATTTTTCTCATATTTTTGCATTTTCTCTTGAAAATTTCTCCCCCTAAAATCTAAAACTAAGGAAAAATGGAAAATCTTTTTGTAGTTTTTGTTTTTAGAAAAATATTTTCAAAAATGATTAGCCAAGGATGAAATACTCGGGTTTCACCTTGATGCCATTGACCAAAAGAAGTAATCAAAACGTGATTTATCAAAAGCTTTGGTAAACAGGTCGGCACGTTGGTGATCGGTGTGGATTTTAACAACATTGATAAGTTTCTTTTCATAACAATCTCATATGAAATGATACTTAATCTCAATATGTTTGGTTTTTGAGTGCTGTACAGGATTACGAGTGATCTACAAAGCAGCTTCGTTATTAACAAAAATAGGAGTAGTTAGAAATTCAAAACCGTAGTCGTGCATTTGCTGTTGGATCCATAGAACCTGAGAGCAGCAACTAGAAGCTGAAATATACTCAGTCTCACAAGTTGATGTAGCTACACAAGTCTGCTTCTGGCACTGCCACGTGACTAGGCGATTTCCCAAGAACTGACGTCCTGCTGATGTTGACTTGGCATCGATCTTGCAGCCACCATGATCAAAATCACTTAATGCTGTCAGATCAAAGTTATTATCCTTAGGATACCAGAGACCAGTGTCCGGGTGACCCTTCAAATAACGAAAGATCCTTTTCACATCCATCAAATTTTTGGACTTGACTGGTAGCGAGCTAGAAGACATGTTGGGTACACTATATCGGTTCTTGAAGCAGTTAGATACATAAGAGATCCGATCATAGCACGATAAAGAGACGGTTCCACATGTTCACCCATTCCATCACGAGTAATCCCATGATTTTAAGCTAATGGAGTTCCCAAAGGCTTTGAGTCTTCCATTTGAAATCGTTTGGGAATATCCCCGACGTACTTGGTTTGATGAATGAAAATTCCTTCCTCTGATTGCTGAACCTGCAAACCTAAAAAGAAAGTCATTTCTCCCATGCGCTCATCTCGAACTTCTCCTGCATAACCTGCTCGAATTCTTTACACATTCGTTCGTTTGTAGACCCAAAAATAATGTCATCAACATATACTTGTACAAGCAGCAAATCCTCATTCCTTTCCTTATGAAGAGAGTACAGTCGATCAATCCACGTCGAAAGCCATTCTTCAGAAGATAGATAGACAACGTTTCATACCAAGCCCTTGGAGCTTGATGAAGACCATATAACGCCTTGTTGAGAAGCTAAACCTTGTCAGGATGGATTGGATCTTCAAAACCAGGCGGTTGCTCAACATATACTTCTTCTTCAACCACACCATGAAGAAATGCACTTTTCACATCCATTTGATAACTGGTAAACTTCTTGTAGGACGCATAAGCCAAGAAAATTCTTATGGCCTCAAGTCGTGCAACCGGTGCATAAACTTCATGGTAATCGATGCCTTCTACCTGATTAAAGCCCTGGAAAATCAATCTCCATTTGTTTCTCACAACAACACCTCGGTCATCTTTCTTGAATTTACATCGTGTACAAATCTTCTTGTAGTTATCGGGCCTGTCAACCAATTTCCACACGCCCAACTTCTGAAACTGCTGAAGTTCTTCTTGCATGGCTTCAACCCACGAGTCTTCTTTCATCACCTCCTTCCAAGATTTTGGTTCAACTTGGCAGACATAGCAGGCAAAAGACCAATCATTATGTTCCCCAGATTCCCTAATTTCCGAATATAAGCCAGCATTCTGGTTGTTTCGAAGCTGATTACGTGTCTACACACCACTTTGGACATCTCTGATAATATTCTACTGAGGATGGGTATTATGAATTCGAGTTTCAGGAACATCAGCATTCTGGTTGTTTCGAAGCTGATTACGTGTCTACACACCACTTTGGACATCTCTGATAATATTCTACTGAGGATGGGTATTATGAATTCGAGTTTCAAGAACATCAGGAACTCGAGAATTTATACCCAAATTGTTCTTGGGTCGCCCCTTATCATCAAGAAATGTGATTTCTATTTCTTGATGATTCGGAAATTTTTTATCTCCCCCTGAAACATTACTGGTTTTAGGTTTCCAAGGTTGTTTATGTTTACCAGATTGACTGTTATTTACATATTTAAATACTTCTGGTTTTATTAAACTTGATGAACTTGGTTTCCTTTCAAAAATGTCCGGTTTCAATGCTTTCTCAATTATTTTAACTTGTTTGCGTCTCTGTTTTCTTCTTGTTCCTTAACAACATGTTTGTCTTGTTTAGGTGACACAGATCGACGTTGACAATTAGTTTCAGAAGGGACTTTTTCAACAAACTTCGGTTTTGCTGGGTAGGTACAATTTTTTTATTATGTGGCCAAACTCTTTACATTTGGAACATGTTCTCCTTTCAACAAATTTAGGAGATCCTGTTTGATGACTTGATGTTGAACTTGTGGGTCTAGATGTACTTGTTTCTTCTTCACACCCATTTGTATGTTGACTGTAATTGTTTTGACTGTTACGTTTCAAAATCTTGACTTGATTTACAAAATCAATATCAGACATACTTTCAAAAGTCTCCATTTTATAGTACCAGTTGAACTTACAAATTTAACATTCTTCAATTTCTTCTTGTAGCGAGCCCCTTTAGCTTCAACTTTTGGTTGTGATACCTTAGGTTTTTCAGCTCGCTTTTCTTGTTGTTTTTCTTTTGACATGAATAACGGTTGTGGCTTGATTGGATTTTTCTTTTCCAAAAATTTTGTTGTTGAATTTTCAAAAACTTGATCATGGATTACATTTTTTATCGGAAACTCTTTGTTTGAGTAAATTTCTTATCCCCAATCAAGGTATACAACACATTATCATTTTCAGTTGTACACATTTGTCTTGACAGATTTCATAGGATCATTCCCTTGATTTTCAATAGTTTTCACACCGGGAGTAGTAGAAATTTCTACTTCTTTTTCTTCATCAAGAGATTGATCCTGATTACTTTTGTCTGACTCATCATCTGATGTATCATCTTCCTCTATAATAGATGAATTTTGATCAATAATAGACGATGAGTTCTCTGTTTTTCTTAGTTCTTCTGAGGAATTGTCCAGCTTAAACCCTAATCCTGCTGCAAACTCGTCAGGATTCAGAGGTACAGATGGTTCAAAGCGAGGTACTTCCTCTTCATCAGTCAATTTGGTATAATTGTGTTTCATTGGATGTGGACACGATTTATACCCAATGCATTTGACATCTCCCTTCATTTTTTGAACGTCAATAATGTGATCAAGCACATATCAGGAGTTAGAATAACTTTCCTATTTTAGCTTGATTGCATCTTGCTCACATTTGGCAATCGCTAACTCCTTTTTCATTTCTTCAAGGATATTAATGTAGTTATTAATTCCTGTTTGCTTGTTCAAAACTGTTTTTATTAATTCAGAAACGCTTTTCTTAAGGGTATCGATTAAAGATTTAAATTCTTTTTCATTTCAAGTTAAAGCCAGATTTGCCTCTTTGCATTTTGACAGTTCAACTAGGTTTTGATTGTGACTATTTATTGTTTCAAATTTAGTTTTTAACTCAGTACAGTCACTGCATATCTTAGGAGAGTCGGATTTTACTTGACTTGTTGAACCTGCAACACTTAGCCATGAAGGCAGTATGATGAGAAAAGGATGCATTGTTTGTAAAGATTTTCTCCATTTCCTTCGATGCAACTTCTGCTTTCCTCATCAAACCAGCCTTTTGACTTTTCAACTTTTCTGCTTCTTTTAGCAACTCTTTAACCTCGGTATCAATCCTTTCCCTGACATCTGAATCTGATCCATAACCACCTATACTCAAGCTTTCCTCGTCAGAACTACCATTATATCCAGAACTATCATCATCATCAGAAGGTTCAATATTGTGAACATAATTGATTTGATTGATAATCTTGGCATAACAGGCAGTTCCTCCTTGATTCTCGTTCCCCAACTGTACTGACCAATCGCATCCTTCATCTGCTTGAACTACTAATGCTTTGCTTGTGCTATTGGAAGGCCCAGACTTATTGGAGTTGTGTTGGTTGTTAACAACTACTATTCTTTGTTCATTATTAACTTGAGTTGTGTTGGATGGTTGTGGTTGATTTCGGAAAGGGTTGTGATTTCCTTGTTTGTTGGGTCGAGTACATTCGTGTTTGAAGTGACATTTTTCACCACAGTTGAAGTAAGTAACATCATCTTTCTCAAAACCATATTTAGTATCTTTCTTGCTTTCCAAACTTGTTCTTCCAGTTCTGCTCATGTAATCCTTAGCTCTTCTTACCGCACTTGCAAATGCCCATATAATATCCATCAACTCCATCTCATCTCTGTCTATTTCTTGATAGTCTTCATTAGTCAAATTTATGTTCCCAATTTGACCAGCGACTAGTCCACAGTATGCACTAACCATGGTGTTTAGAAGTTCCATGTGTTCACGAGCAACTTCTACACTGACCTTAGAAAGATGTAATGTATCAAGTTTGACGGTATTAGGATTTGCAGGTTGAAAGTTGTTACCATAGAAAGCTTGTTGAGAAGCTTGTTGTGGAACTTGAGGTGTAACAACTTGAGGTTGTGGTAGAAAGGCTTTAGGATCAAATACTTGACCATAAGTTTGAGTACTTGAACCGGCAGATTGATCTGTTTGAACTGGTGTGGTAGAAAGGGGTTAACATTTGACACAAACGCGGTTTAAAGTTTTGGTTGTTGGGTTGTACTAACACCTGTGTTAATGCCTCCAAAGTATATTTCAGGGTTTTCTAGAACCGAAACCCTTTTTGCTTTCCGGATTTCTTCTTCATTTTTGTTCTCCAGCTTCTGAACAAATTCATAAATACTAATCACATCCAGAACGCTTGTATACTTTAGTAAGTCAATAAATTGACTCCATTTTGGCGGTAAGGCGTAAGCAAAACGCATCATGATTTCTTGTGGAGATGCCAACATTTTATATGAGTACATTTCACTAATCAGATGGTAGAAACGTGTTGTTATGTCGCTTAGTGTTTCATTCTCCATGAACATGAAACCTTCAAACTCTTTCTTTAGCAGATCATGTCTTATCTTTCTTGTTGCAGCATTTCCTTCTCCTCTTGCTTCCAAAGTATCCCACAAATTTTTGGTGCTCATACAGTACACAAACTGATGGTAAATATCCTTATGAAGTGCTTGTGTAAGGATAGCAAACGCCTTTTTCTCTAAATTATAGGCCTTTTTATCGCTTTCATCTGAGTTGGCTAAGGAGGTTGGATTTGATCCTGCTTCTTCGAGAGATTCCTTGTACGGTGTTGTAAAACATGTCCATAATTCTGTATTTTGACCGAGAACGTATGTATGAAAACGACTTTTCCACGAAAGATAATCGTTCATATGGTTTAGGTTTGGTGGATAGTTATTACTTCCTGTTTCACTCTCACTTATAAGATGTGTCTGAATGCTCTGATTTTGATTTGCTACACTCTCCCATTGATTAGCGGTAATCATAGCTGTGTGTTGAGGCATTAGCGATTTAACTCATGGGGTTGCGGAGCATTGTGATGAGTCTTGGTTTGTGCTTGAACTACTCCCCCAATCCCAAGGATTTGTACACATTATGTTTTCTTGCTTATGAAAATTAAAAGGTTTTAAAGATTAATTATTTTTTTTTAAAATAACAGTCTCCTTTTAAAGTTCACAATTCTAAAAACCACAAAGTTTTTGAAAAACTGAAACACGAAAAAAAAATCAAAGAAGATGGGTTCTTTGTACGAATCACTGATTCGCACGAGCCACTATCTTTTGTACGAACCAGGTTGTTCGTACGAACAACAGTTTTTCGTGCGAGCAACCTGTGCTTCGTGCGAACAAGGTCTTTCGTGCGGATGACTTGGTCTTTCGCACGAATAGTCTTATGCTTCGTGCGGATGGGTTATTCGCACGGATGTTTTTCGCTGAAGTTTGGTTTTTCGCAGAGAGTAATCTTTTTGCAGGGTTGGTTGGTGAAAATTTCCTTTTTAAACAGAGACTTATTTTTGAGCTTGTTCGAAAGTTATTAGTTGTCTTACCCGGTTTTGGTTAAAAAGACAAACATTCGAGTATCATCTTTTCAGTCAAAACAATTAAGTCCCGATATTTGGTCAACCCTACAAGAATATTCTGGTGAGTTTTCCATCAGATGTTTCACCTGAAAATATGTCCAGCTGAACTTTGATAGAAAATTTTAAGAAAAACCAGATCCTAACATGTCTCCATGTATTCTAACAAGGTTTTTATGAAAATTTTCTGAGTACAACAAGTTTTAACTAAGTTTTAAGCAAGTTATCCTTTTAAAAACTTAAGTTTCTTGTTATGAGTTCAAGAACACTTCCAGAAACCTCACAACTAGCTCAGACACAACAGTAAGCTTGGTTTTAAACAAGGAAGAGAGCCAATGCTCTGATACCACTTGTAGGTCTACTTAGAGGATCAAGATTAACCTACTTCCCTGTTTATGTAACACACATACGAGTGCGGAATCCACGTAAGTATGCAAACCAAAGCAAAGTAAGAAACACAAGATAATCGAAGATTCACTATCTTGATTAACAGAAGAGAACTAGTACAAACACATACAAACAACGTTCATACAGACTCAGGATATACTCTCTATGATCTCTCTCGTGTGCTCTTAATGTCTCTCTCTAGTGACTCACGTATTAACTTGTCAACTCTTTCTACTAAGAAGTGCATGTCTGTTTATATAGTGCCAACACTTAGCAACAGTACGAAGACTGTTGCTGGTCATATGAAACACTATAAGTCACGAAGAACATTAAACATTGGTTACTCATACGAACAATTCTGGTTCGTACGAGCAAGAATGGCTCGCACGAGCAAGCAAGGAGCTATGTAGAAAGGGTGCCACTCGTACGATTATAGTATCACTCGTACGAATCAGCAAGTGGCTCGTACAAGGAACATCTTGCTCGTACAAAGCACCTTTTACTACTACTTGGAAGTGTTCTTAGTAGAATGTGCCAACAGAAATGACATACACAAGACTCAACAGTATGCACACATGCAACTGTTTTACAACACAGACAAACTAATCGTCGTACTAAATCAAGATAGAAGGATATCTTGATTTGGTCGACATGACCAAAATATACAGACACAATAAACAAAGACTGTACAATTACAGACGTAACTAAGAACAAGCGACAGGCACAAAAGTGTATCAACATAAGGTCAACGATACTAGTGATATGTATCAAAAATTGATATGATCCTCTAACACAAACTCACAAAAATGTTTGTAAATATGTTTGTACATAATTAGTATTGTTGTTCAAAAAGATTTTATGTTCATCTTAGTTTAAACTGCCGATTATGGAGAACTGATTTTCAAAAGTCTAAAGCTGCGGAACAAAATATGACATGAAAAAGTATTCTAAAATGCTTAAAACGTTCATTAATTTGAAACTTACATTTGATAATCACACCAGCTTGTTCACAAAATTTTCAACCAAGGTCATTGATTTGAACTTGGTAGATAAATCAAATAATCAAGGTCATTAACTTGGACTTGATTAACTGAGAGGGTTTAAAACTGGTAAAGTGATTAAAATTTGAAATGTGTATGATAAAAATTTCAAATTTTGAATCTAACATGTTTATTTGAATGTTTAGTAGAATGAACATGAAGTTGAAATCAAGGGGGAGTAGGATAAAAATGTTGAATAAAGATCAAGAAGCTCAAAGAAAGAAAGAGCATGTTGATATTAAAGTTTCATAAGCCAAGATCAAGAATTAAGGAAGAGATTGTTGATTAGATATGAAGCTTAAGAATGTTAAAGCTATTAAAGTTTTGAAGAAACTTAAAGACTCTGAAGCTTAAAGGGGGAATTTGAAGACTGCGAAAACAACCAAGAGGGAGACTATTGATGCATATGTTTGTCGCCGAATATCACTTCGCACGAAGTGAGAATGCACTTTGTACGAAGGTAGCATATTACCTTCGTACGAAGGTAACCTTGCTTCGCACGAAGGTAGACCCATTTCTATAAATAGACGTGTAAGCTAGTTCATTTGTAATGTTTTGTAATTCGGACAACAGAGCTCTAACCAACTATTTCTAGGATCTGTAACTTACAAAGTGTTAATGAAACAGTGATTATAGTGAATACATCGTGTTAACAATGTCGCCTAACTATACAATGAAATCCACACATTTATATTAGGTTATCAAGTTAGTGCCTGAGCTATTGGGAGATCGGAATGGACCTACACAAAAAAGGGCACCTTCATTCACCCAAAAATTCGAAACCCACGTACAAGCCCTAGAATTTTTATTTTGAAATCTAAAATTCTTCACCGAATCGCCATGTCTGCTTCAACCTTAGTAACCTCACATTCCTGTCGTATAACATGAAGTACCCCTTGTCAGAAGAAACAAATTCCTGTCTTTAAAAGACAACAATCTGTAGATGAATACTCAACACTAGTTATACGATCAAAGACGTCAAATTCTAGTAGAATACTTGATAAATTATCCCTTGAAACAAGCCATGTTGAAGACAACAGAAGTACTGGAAATTACACTACAACAATTAGTCAATACTCTTGAAAACTCAACAAATAAAAACAAGGAAGAGATTGGCTAGAGTTGCTAGTAAAAAGCCGGTACATTGAAGCTAGAAAATTGAGTTGCTCTCAACTTTCAAAATTTTGGGGGTACAAAGAAAACATCACAAAGATTGGAGATTTCAAAAGAAGAGAACTACATGCCTTCTAGGAAGTTCTCATGGAGATGTTGAATAAATGTCTGACATAAAAAATTGGTGGAGCTGATAAGATCAATACCTCTATTTTGAAAATCATGTATGGATTCATCAATGGGTACAACAATGATTATGCAAGATAAAATTTTCATCTAATGAAGAAATCAGTTTTTGCTAAGAATAATCACAACTCACCTTCCATATCCCAGTTCTAGACAATCATAATTGGTGAAACCTTTGAAGAAAGAAGTATGGAAATACCAATGTCTGAGGAAGTATGGAAAACACTAGTAATGGTGCCATGGTGTGCTCGTAGAGGATGGACTTCAGCCAGTGATGTACCTTTCAGAAAGAAGCATGAGCAACTATTTAATTAAGAGGAACTATTGATGGTAGCTCCTCACCATATGATGATCAAACCTCAAAGATCCAAGATTTAGAAGATACAACTCAACGATCAAAAGCAGGTGACAAGCCTCAATCTGATAGCAACCTCTTACAAGAAAATACAGAGACTAGTGTTGAACACACTGTGCTCGCAGGAGAAGGACAACATCAGGAAAATAAGTAAGAAAACCTCATTAGATCAGGTGTACAAATCGATCCTTCTTTTAATTTTGTACAGAATTCAACAGAATCAGATTCTGATGACTCGATTGAAGTCAATTATGAATTTGCTGCAAGAAAAAAAAAACAATGTTAATTTAGAAGAAAGATTTGGTGGCCCTTTAGATCTCAACTCTGAATCTGATAAAAAGGAGGAGGATGAGATGATAAAAGGTAGAGATCAAATTTCTAATTAAGGAAACCTGGTTCAGGAAAATTTATTTTTACCATCAACTCTTCGAGAATTATCTACAAGGATAGTTCAAAGAAATGAGGAAAATCCAGATGTGAATCTATTGCATGAATCTGGTGAAGGATTTATGGATTGGCCTTATGATTAGTTTATACCTTTGACAATAACAAGAAGTGTGTCTTTTGCTAGTATGGTAGAAGGAACATCTGTTGTTCTACCTCACCCAACAACACCTACTATGACAACAATGGAACTTGATATAGTATTAAAGGAGGTGATGAGCAAATTGAAAGAAAAGAAGCAGTCTGCAGAACAACCAAAGCTGGTGTTGAAGAAAAGTTAGAACAACTGCTGGATGAAATGAAAAGCCAAAATCTGACATCAGAAGATTGTCAGATTCTGTAGAAAGCATAAGACAACTATTAAAGAAGAACACAAAGAAGCTACAGAGCATGCAGGACGTCCTACCCAGCTCCCAAGATATCAGCAACTTCACAACAAAATTCAAGAAGGTAACTCAAAAACTTGAAGAGATAAAGAATCAGATGAAGGAAGCTGTGAAGTCAAAAGGTGCAGCAATTTCTGACGAAATCAAAGAAGAAATCAATAGTGTGAAAGTGAGCAACAATACGGTGGTAGGTGCACTTGTCATATTGATTAAAGAGTGGAGCAAACACAAAGAGAATCTTCAAGCAGAGCTTAGTCGAATACATGCTGAGGAGAAGAATAACGTCTTAATTAATGGTGTCAAGTCCTTGTTGAAGAGACTATCCTGCAACATTGTCTTAGTGTTAAAGATAAATATACGTGATCTGACAAGACCAACACTAGAGGAATCTTCAGAACAAGGAACTTCTGTAGGAACAACTAAAGCAGTAGCACCCACAACAACAGAATAAAGAAAAGAAACACCAAGCACCACACCAAGAACAGAACCAATGGGTCCTCCACCACCTATGTCAAATCAAGAAACAACAATGATCTTGTACTTAACAAAAAAAACTATATCAGCAACACCAGAAAATTCTGCTACAAGTGAACAACAAAACCATAAACTTTTCCTCAACCAAAGAACAAGGAGAAACTTCAGGCATCACCCAAAAGAACAAAATCTGGTGATGCAACGTTCAGTTTGTCTGTGGTTCAAGGTGCCAAGAGAAGGTGGGAAGAAACATCAACTTCTTAAAAAAAACGCCAAGAATAGTTCCCAGATCAGATCCCCCATTCAGTATCACAAGGTACACAATGGAGGATGCAAAAGAAGATATGTTATTTCTAGAATGTCACCTTAAACACTTCTTTAGGGATGAGAATGAAGAGATTGAATGACCATTGAATCTTGTAACCAAAAAATTTCTTATAAAAAGAAGTGTCATAGGGAAATTCAGTCTTCACAAACCTCTTACTAATCTAATAAAGAGAGTGAGAAAAGTGGACAATTACTCAACAATAAAGAGAGTGAGAAAAGTGGACAGTTACTCAACTCCTGATAGCGTAATGGGATTTTATGAGCAATTTCCATTGACGACTCTGCTATGTGATTTATCTTCTTCATAAGTCTTTCTCGGTTTTATTACTCAACAATAAAGAGAGTGAGAAAAGTGGACAGTTACTCAACTCCTAATAGTGATAAGAGACCAGGGTGGAGAACCAGTCTTCATTGATGTTGATCTGGCTTCTCTAATTCATCCAATTGATCTAATAAAACCGAGAAAGACTTATGAAGAAGATAAATCACATAGCAGAGTCGTCAATGGAAATTGCTCATAACTCTACCAAACACAGAGATCCCTGATGAACTCAAAGGTGAAGCAAGAACAGGTTTGATCTTTGAAATGTCACACCCCGACCCGCAGCGGAATTAGAGTCGGGGCATAATTGGGTTATCACCAAAGCTCATGATGTTTACTAATATGTTTCATATTTATTAAATTCAAATTACATCTCAAAGTTTCAAGTCAAATTCATACAATACAAGGAAAGCAAAAATTAACTAAAACAATCCAAAATCTAAACTGGTTTATTCTTCTAGGCCGCCCTATATGTTTCTTGCTTCAACTTGATCACCTGTATCATGTGTAAAAATGGGAAATTTTGGGTCAACAAAAGTTGGCGAGTGAAGCTTGTTTAAAACATTTGTTATTGATTCCTTGTTGTAATTAATAGGGAAAAATTGTGCAATAATCACATACGAACAAACGTATGTAAACAAAAAAACACAAACACCTTGCATGAGTATATGATATGAATGACAATGTATATGTTGGCAACGTCTCGTTCACGCTCATAGGTAATGGGGAACGGCTCACGCTCATAGATAATGGGGAGCAGACGGCCTATGATGAAATGTATGTGCGATCAAGGCTCAATAAAACGGAGCCGATCGTATGTTGGCAACGCCTCGTTCACGCTCATAGGTAATGGGGAACGGCTCACGCTCATAGGTAATGGGGAGCGGCGGCCTATGATAATGTATGTACTAAAAATGATAACTTTAATCTAAACATTAGCCACACAAACAATAGATATATATTGGCAATACATTTGATCATGAATATGATGGATGCACAAGTGTTTAATTTAAATAAATAATAGTGACACATGATACACCCCAAAATGTGATTAAAACGGGGAATTGGTAGAGATTCACTCACATTGGGTGCGTTCGGTTGAGGATGTTGAATGCGCACGAGTTTAGAGGATTGATCGACGAGGAATAACTAACCTAATTAATAACGAAAAGGTACGGTTAAATAAGTGGACTTCTTTATTAATAATTTTAATAGGATTTTTTGATGTATTTTTGTGAGTTTAAGGCTATTTTCTAACTTTAAAAACGTTATTTTTAAGTACTTTTAATTGATTTTTAATTTAAATAAATAAATAAAAATAAATAAAAAAATGTTGACTTTTGACCGTTGACCAGGACTGTTGACCGTTGACCGGTTCAGTTGTGAATATTATTGCACTGAGTGAGACTCGAACCCGTGACCTCCCGTACGCGTGCACGCAGCTCTACCAACTGAGCTACGTGTCTAACCCGAAATATTTCTGTTTTTAATTATATTTATATACTATTTAACTTAATCCAAAAATCATTTATTTAAAAAGGATTTAATCGTCTCAAACCGGTGATCTCCACAGGTCTCGAATCCAGGACCTGTGGTTTAGTTTGGCACACAGTCCATCGCTGGACTGTGTGTCTAACCTGGTAAATATTCCAGTTTTTATTATACTTAACATCTTACTAGTTAACCCGGTTCAGTTTTAAAAAAAAAAAACATTTTTATTTCTGAGGATAGGGTCGTGATAGGAATCGAACTCGAGTCGTATGTGTGTTGTTTGCACACAGTCCACCGCTGGACTGTGTGTCTAACCAGTTCATAATATTGATTTTAATTAATCTTATAACACAAACGACTTCGTCTTCTTCGCTCAAGAACACAGACACTGATTAATCAACTGTTTCATGTTTAATTCGATTAACGGAAATTATCAGCGATTGAAATGCAATGGACAGAGAGGGTTTGGGGAAAAATGTACCGAATCAGATGCCTTTCTCAGAGCTCCGGCAAGGATTCGTCGGCTCTGTTTGTGAACTTTGTCTGTTCGGATCAAATAACAGTTTTGATTGATTAGATATGAAATTGAACTACTGAGCAACGATTAATCAGTAGGTTTAAATGATCATACCGGCTCACGGCGTGATTCTGGAAATTTCAGAAGTTTTCCGGCGAAAGCAGAATTTCCGACAACGTCGTCTGGGATTGATTCTGGGTGATGGATTGATGTTATGGTTTAACAATGGAATGAAACAGAAAGTGTCGAGGTATACGTTTTGATGTGAGTCTCGGTTTTCCGGCGAAAGTCTGGTGATGGCAGAAAAGTTCCGGCGAGTGAAATTGCGTCGAGAATTGGTGTGATTTTGAGCGAAAAGATTACCAGAGGCTAGGGTGTGTATTTATAGGAAAGAATATCGATGAATTGGGTCTGATTTCTATCTTTATTCGTTGGTCAATTATTCTCCGGCGGTTATGACTGATGTCGCGGAACTGGGCATCGGTTATAACCGATGTAAGAGTTAATACGCACCCTCAGTCAAAAGAAACCGACAATAATTGGCGAAGTCGTCGGGATTTCCGGCGACTGCGAATTGGGCGCGCCGTTGCCTGTTTTGAATTCGAGTTTTGTTATTTGAATTAATTGTTTTGATATATCACTAAAGAACACAAGTGGCGGAGTGGTTTGGTGGATGAGATTTAAAGCTTTGAGGTTCCCGGCTGACCCGGGTTCGACTCCCGGCAGCCGGTTTTTCTTTTTAATTTTTTTATTTTTACTTTTTAACAATTATAGTTTATAAATTCTAATTTGCTTATTAAGTATGTATCGTTTAAAATTAAAATAAGTCATAAATAAGCAATGAAAATTTAAACTGATTGTTCGATTAATAAACGAAGCGGGTTTTGAAAACCCGTTTTTCGACGGATGTTACAGTATCCCCTACTTTTAGAAATTTCATCCCGAAATTTAAGTAGTAGTGGTAACAGGAAATAGATGTGGGTATTTCTCGCGCATTGAGTCTTCACGTTCCCAAGTAAACTCAGGTCCTCGTTTCGACTCCCTGCGTACCCTGACAATTGGAATGCGGCTTCGTCTTAAACGTTTCTCTCCGAAGTCCATAATTTCTACTGGTCTTTCAATGAAATGCATAGATTCATCGACTTGAATGTCTTCTAGAGGAATATGGAGATTTTCATCGGCGAGGCACTTCTTCAAGTTCGATATGTGGAATGTGGGATGAATTCTGTTGAGTTCCTCTGGTAGGTCAAGCTTGTATGCTACAGGTCCTACTCTTTCGAGTATCTTGAAAGGTCCTACGTAGCGTGGTGCTAGCTTGCCTTTTTGGCCAAAACGAACCACCCCCTTCCACGGCGATACTTTTAAAAGTACTTGGTCACCAATGTTAAATTCCAAGGGCTTTCGTCGTTTGTCTGCATAACTCTTTTGACGACTTTGTGCCGCTAAAAGATTGTTTCGAATTTGATGAATCTTATCTGTTGTTTCTTGTATTAATTCTGGACCGGTGATTTGAGCTTCTCCAATTTCGTGCCAACATATAGGTGATCGGCACTTACGACCGTATAACGCTTCGAAAGGTGCCATGCCGATACTTGAATGATAGCTGTTGTTGTACGAAAATTCGACTAATGGTAGATGAGCGTCCCAATTCCCTTTGAAGTCGATGACACATGCTCGAAGCATGTCTTCAAGAGTTTGAATGGTGCGTTCAGGTTGTCCATCAGTTTGAGGATGATAAGCGGTACTGAGGTCTAATCGTGTACCCAAAGCGGCTTGTACGGCTTGCCATGTTCGTGAAGTGAAACGTCCATCACGATCTGAAATAATGCTTAACGGTACACATGACGGCTTACGATTTCGCTGATGTAGATACGAGCTAACTTCTCATTCTTGAAGTCCTCGCGAATCGGAATGAAGTGAGCTGATTTCGTAAGACGATCAATGATTACCCATATAGTGTCATACCCACCAGGAGTGCGAGGTAACCCGGTAATGAAGTCCATGGTTATGTTTTCCCACTTCCATACAGGTATTTCAGGTTGGACTAGAAGTCCTGAGGGTCTTTGATGTTCAGCTTTCACTTTAGAACAGGTAAGGCACTTGGAAACAAAAACAGCAATATCCTTTTTCATGCCAGGCCACCAGTAGGTGTATCGAAGGTCTTGATACATCTTGTCGGCTCCTGGGTGTACAGAGTATCGTGTTTTGTGCGCCTCTTTCATAAGGGTATCGCGAAGGTTATTGTGATCGGGAATCCATGTGCGATCTAGATAATACAGGATACCGTCGGATTTTGTTTCAGTTTAAGTTCTGCTCCACAAGATAACTCATTGCGTATGTCGTATTCTGTTATGGAAACATGTTGAGCTTCTCGGATTTGATCTTTGATATCAGTTATGATTTGCGAACATAGAAGACGAATGGAGTTCGCATAACCCTTTCGACTGAGTGCATCGGCCACCACATTTGCCTTGCCAGGATGATACCGAATTTCACAGTCGTAGTCATTAAGAAGTTCGACCCATCTTCGTTGCCTCATATTCAACTCCTTTTGGTTAAAGATATGTTGGAGGCTCTTGTGGTCAGTGTATATTTCACACTTGGTACCATAGAGGTAATGTCTCCATATCTTAAGAGCGAACACAACGGCTCCAAGTTCTAGGTCGTGGGTAGTGTAGTTCTTCTCATGAGTTTTGAGCTGCCTAGAAGCATAGGCTATCACTTTTCCCCTTTGCATTAATACACAGCCTAGTCTCTGCCCTGATGCGTCGCAATAAACTACAAAGTCATCGCAACCTTCGGGAGTGTGAGGATAGGTGCGTCACAAAGCTTTTGCTTAAGGGTTTGGAAGGCTTCTTCTTGTTTAGGTCCCCATATGAAGGGTTTCCCTATATGTGTCAAAGTCGTGAGTGGTACAGCGATACGAGAGAAATTTGAAATGAAACGGCGATAGTAACCAGCCAAACCAAGGAATGATCTTACTTCGGTTGGGGTACGTGGCGCTTGCCATTCTTGTACTGCTTTGATCTTTGAGGGGTCGACATGTATTCCCTTGTCATTGACGACATGTCCAAGGAATTGTACCTCTTTTAACCAGAATTCGCATTTGGAGAATTTAGCGTAGAGCTTTTCGGTTCTTAAGACCGTGAGGATGAGTCGAAGGTGCCGTTCATGATCAGTTTTGGACTTTGAGTAAATGAGAATGTCGTCGATGAAGACTATAACAAAACGATCGAGATAGGGTTTGCAAACTCTGTTCATTAGATCCATGAAGATAGCTGGAGCGTTGGTTAGACCAAATGGCATGACCATGAATTCATAGTGACCATAACGAGTTCGAAAGGCGGTCTTTGGGACGTCTTCTTCATGTACTCTAAGTTGATGATAGCCAGAACGAAGGTCGATCTTTGAAAAACAGGTGGCACCCTGGAGTTGGTCTAGAAGATCATCGATGCGAGGTAATGGATAGCGGTTCTTGACCGTTTATTTGTTGAGTTCTCTGTAATCGATATACATGCGAAACGTTCCATCTTTCTTCTTTACAAACAGAACATGTGCACCCCAAGGCGATGAGCTAGGACGTATGAATCCTTTGTCGGTCAGTTCTTGTAATTGACTGGCCAGCTCTTGCATTTCGGATGGAGCTAACCTATAAGGAGATTTCGCGACGGGTGTAGCGCCAGGTATAAGATCAATGCGGAATTCGACTTCTCTCTTGGGAGGAAGTCCTGAGATGTCGTCGGGAAAGACTTGCGGGAATTCTTTCACTACAGGTATATCTTCGAGTTCCTTCTCTTTGTTTCCCTTCTTGACAACGTGAGTTAGAAATGCGACATAATCCTTGCGGAGATATTTTCGGGCTTGAAGACAGGACATCAGTTTGAGTTCCTTCGAAGGGGTTTCTCCAAAGATTCGAAGGGTTTGACCGTCTGCAAGGGGAATGCGAATGAACTTTTCGCGGCATACCACTTCAGCATGATGTTGGCTGAGCCAGTCCATGCCGATTATAATGTCAAAACTTCCCAACTTCATAGGAATGAGGTCAACAGGAAAATCGTGATCGTTTAGAGTAAGAGTACAGTTTCGGATAATGGAGTTTAATGAGACCGGTTTTCAGTCAGCAACTTCTACCGTTATGGATTCCATGAGTTTATCGCGGGTTTGGTTGAGGATGGGTTCAAATTCTAAGGACACAAAACTCTTATCCGCGCCAGTATCAAATAACATGGATGCATAACTACCATTTATGAGAAACGTACCGTTAACCACGTTGTTGTCGGCCCTAGCTTGGTTGGCGTTGATGTTAAAAGCTCTTCCTCTAGCAGGTGGAGGAGCTTGGTTAGCTTGGTTCACCGGGTTTGCTTGAGCTTGAGCATGTATGATGTTCACCAAGCATGGACAAGTGTTTCTAAAGTGGTTTGGGTCTCCACAATTATAGCAAGCCCGCATGGGTTGCATCATGGGGTAGTTGGGTTGATAGTAGGTTTGGGCCGTATGTTGTGTAGGTGGTAGTAGTAGGGGTTGTTGGGCTTGACCCATTATTTGATGGTGGTTTTGGGTTGTGGGTTGGTTGCGGTTCATTCGCTGCAGGGAGCGGCAGGTTTGGATGGTGTGACCTGCACGGCCACAGATGGTGCAATATTGACAGGGGTGTTCGGGAGAGTGATGGTATTGGCAACGGGTGCATTTTAGGTAGGGGCCGGAGTATGGCCTTTTGTATGGTGCGGGTGAAGGGGCAATTTGAGTGATGGGTGCAGCGGGGATAGGATAATTTGTTTGGGTGACAGCGAAGTTTCTGGTATTTCGTTTCCTCTTGTTAGAAAACTTTGAGGAGGAGGTGGAATGGTTTGGAGTTTGGCCCTCAACGGGGGCTTTTGTTTTCCTCCTTGAATTTACCGTTTCTGATGCGATTCTCGGTAAGTTCGGTAGCTAATTCCATAGCAGCTTCGAGAGTTGCAGGCGAAGTGCTGAGAACTGAGTCTTGAATTTTCAACGGGAGGCCTCGAATATAGTGTTCAACCAAGCGGTATACTGGGGTGAACAAATTAGGAACCATCTGGTTCAGCTCAAGAAATCTTTTGTTGTAGGAAGTATGGTCTCCTTCCTTTTGCTTCAGCGAGTGGAATTCATCTTCCAACTTCTTGAGTTCGCTTCTTGGGCAGAAGCGTTTTGTCATTATTTCCCTTAACTCTTCCCACGTTAAGGCCATAGCGTCTTCAACTCCTCTTTTACCCTTCTCGGTGTTCCACCAGGTTAGGGCTACCCCAAATAGTCTCCCGTTTGCGTAACGTACCTTGCGATCCTCGGGACAATCGCAATTGTGGAAGGTGTTTTCCATTTCCTCAAACCAGTGGAGGAGAGCGGTGACACCTTCAGTCCCTTCATACTTTAGGGGATCGCAAGATTTGAAGTGTTTGTAGGAGCACTTCTTGGAGGGAGGGTTGTCGATGTTTTGATCCTCTTGATTGGGTGGGTTGATAGAGTTCGCGGTGAGAGCTTGTTGGACTTGTATTACAATCAGGAAGCACCGCGGCCATTTGTTTTGCAATTTGAGTGGCCAAGCGTTCGTTTGACCTTCCTGACTTTCGTCCTCCACGTAGCTGCCTAGCCGACATCTACAGGAATATACATAGGAAGATGGTGAGTTTAAGGAGTGTTTAGGTGTCATGTGTCGTTTAAAATAATAAAATAACATAATCATCAATAATACACTACATCCATAGGATGTCTTGGGTTTGCTCATGTTTGGGCCTCCAATGTCCCCCATACCATCGCCTGTATAGTCATGTGGGCCCCCATGACTATTGGTTTAGTAGGATTCACATTGGTATTGGCGGTTTAATACTCGCATCACCCGAATGAAAACCATAAAATATGTTTGCGAGATGTATGGTCGGAGGGTGTCAAGGTGTAGACACAATGACAACTCAAAGTGGTGTTAGTTCACACGACGTTTGGTATAGCATGCTTTGGCCTAATAGGTCCTTCGTACTCTCATCGTTAGTCCCCAGGTAGGCAAACTGGTCCTTTATTTTGGATTTATACGAATGCCAAGCCTAGACAGGACGTTCCGACTACCGGTACTTGTACCCTTCCAGTTACTACATGTCCGTCATGAGAACTCACTTTGATGTGATTTGAAAATACAAAAATCGTTGTAAAAATCATATGAATCGTGAGGTGTGTGCTCCCATGGATATGATATGTTATGAGAATATGATTCATGATAAGCATTGTATAATAGTATGTATTTATGAACATGCTTGCATAACATTGAATGTAACAATAAACATAAAGCATATAAACATCATGAATTTTGCATGTAACACACAAACAATTTAAAAATTATAATCAACTATAGTATAGGCTCTAAGGGTCTAATAACCTATCCTATATCCCTATAGTCATGGCTCTGATACCAATCTGTCACACCCCGACCCGCAGCGGAATTAGAGTCGGGGCATAATTGGGTTATCACCAAAGCTCATGATGTTTACTAATATGTTTCATATTTATTAAATTCAAATTACATCTCAAAGTTTCAAGTCAAATTCATACAATACAAGGAAAGCAAAAATTAACTAAAACAATCCAAAATCTAAACTGGTTTATTCTTCTAGGCCGCCCTATATGTTTCTTGCTTCAACTTGATCACCTGTATCATGTGTAAAAATGGGAAATTTTGGGTCAACAAAAGTTGGCGAGTGAAGCTTGTTTAAAACATTTGTTATTGATTTCTTGTTGTAATTAATAGGGAAAAATTGTGCAATAATCACATATGAACAAACGTATGTAAACAAACAAACACAAACACCTTGCATGAGTATATGATATGAATGACAATGTATATGTTGGCAACGTCTCGTTCACGCTCATAGGTAATGGGGAACGGCTCACGCTCATAGGTAATGGGGAGCAGACGGCCTATGATGAAATGTATGTGCGATCAAGGCTCAATAAAACGGAGCCGATCGTATGTTGGCAACGCCTCGTTCACGCTCATAGGTAATGGGGAGCGGCGGCCTATGATAATGTATGTACTAAAAATGATAACTTTAATCTAAACATTAACCACACAAACAATAGATATATATTGGCAACACATTTGATCATGAATATGATGGATGCACAAGTGTTTAATTTAAATAAATAATAGTGACACATGATACACCCCAAAATGTGATTAAAACGGGGAATTGGTAGAGATTCACTCACATTGGGTGCGTTCGGTTGAGGATGTTGAATGCGCACGAGTTTAGAGGATTGATCGACGAGGAATAACTAACCTAATTAATAACGAAAAGGTACGGTTAAATAAGTGGACTTTTTTATTAATAATTTTAATAGGATTTTTTGATGTATTTTTGTGAGTTTAAGGCTATTTTCTAACTTTAAAAACGTTATTTTTAAGTATTTTTAATTGATTTTTAATTTAAATAAATAAATAAAAATAAATAAATAAAATGTTGACTTTTGACCGTTGACCAGGACTGTTGACCGTTGACCGGTTCAGTTGTGAATATTATTGCACTGAGTGAGACTCGAACCCGTGACCTCCCGTACGCGTGCACGCAGCTCTACCAACTGAGCTACGTGCCCGAAATATTTCTGTTTTTAATTATATTTATATACTATTTAACTTAATCCAAAAATCATTTATTTAAAAAGGATTTAATCGTCTCAAACCGGTGATCTCCACAGGTCTCGAACCCGGGACCTGTGGTTTAGTTTGGCACACAGTCCACCGCTGGACTGTGTGTCTAACCTTGTAAATATTCCAGTTTTTATTATACTTAACATCTTACTAGTTAACCCGGTTCAGTTTTAAAAGAAAAACATTTTTATTTCTGAGGATAGGGTCGTGATAGGAATCGAACTCGAGTCGTATGTGTGTTGTTGCACACAGTCCACCGCTGGACTGTGTGTCTAACACGTTCATAATATTGATTTTAATTAATCTTATAACACAAACGACTTTGTCTTCTTCGCTCAAGAACACAGACACTGATTAATCAACTGTTCATGTTTAATTCGATTAACGGAAATTATCAACGATTGAAATGCAATGGACAGAGAGGGTTTGGGGAAAAATGTACCGGATCAGATGCCTTTCTCAGAACTCCGGCAAGGATTCGTCGGCTCTGTTTGTGAACTTTGTTTGTTCGGATCAAATAACAGTTTTGATTGATTAGATATGAAATTGAACTGCTGAGCAACGATTATCAGTAGGTTTAAATGATCATACCGGCTCACGGCGTGATTCTGGAAATTTCAGAAGTTCTCCGGCGAAAGCAGAATTTCCGACAACGTCGTCTGGGATTGATTCTGGGTGATGGATTGATGTTAGTAATGGTTTAACAATGGAATGAAACAGAAAGAGTCGAGGTATACGTTTTGATGTGAGTCTCGGTTTTCCGGCGAAAGTCCGGTGATGGCAGAAAAGTTCCGGCGAGTGAAATTGCGTCGAGAATTGGTGTGATTTTGAGCGAAAAGATTACCAGAGGCTAGGGTGTGTATTTATAGGAAAGAATATCGATGAATTGGGTCTGATTTCTATCTTGATTCGTTGGTCAATTATTCTCTGGCGGTTATGACTGATGTCGCGGAACTGGGCATCGGTTATAACCGATGTAAGAGTTAATACGCACCCTCAGTCAAAAGAAACCGACAATAATTGGCGAAGTCGTCGGGATTTCCGGCGACTGCGAATTGGGCGCGCCGTTGCCTGTTTTGAATTCGAGTTTTGTTATTTGAATTAATTGTTTCGATATATCACTAAAGAACACAAGTGGCGGAGTGGTTTGGTGATGAGAGTTAAAGCTTTGAGGTTCCCGGCTGACCCGGGTTCGACTCCCGGAAGCCGGTTTTTCTTTTTAATTATTTTATTTTTACTTTTTAACAATTATAGTTTATAAATTCTAATTTGCTTATTAAGTATGTATCGTTTAAAATTAAAATAAGTCATAAATAAGCAATGAAAATTTAAAACTGATTGTTCGATTAATAAACGAAGCGGGTTTTGAAAACCCGTTTTTCGACGGATGTTACATGAAAAACCTGAATTACCTGTCATATATAGGGACATCAGCTAGGAGATAGCAATGTTCAAACTAAGTTAGATATACAAGTACTCAAACAAGACCCTTTACATTAAAGAATGCATGAACAAGTAAAAGGAGCAGCTGTTGACCAAAGGGCGTGCCAAGATAGAACTCATGAAGCATACTGAAGAGATAATGGATGAATGGATCAAAGCCAGAGAAGTCTACAAAGCACTATACAAAGAATGCAACAAACCTATCTCACAAAACAAGAAATTGAAGACAAGAGATCTTTATCATTTTGCTTGAAAAATAATTTTATATACTTTTGGATACCTGGTTGAACAATTAATTTGCTTTGATTGTGATCTTGAAAATTTCCTTTTAGTTATCATGTTTCAGTTTAATCATTTTTTACTTACAACACTTAGGGGGAAACTGTTAGCAAACCTTTCTAGTGCTGACAAAGTCAAAGGGTCACAATGAGAGAAGATATATGACTATTGGACTAGAGAAAAAGAATATCATTATCAAGAAGATCAAAAAGTCATCTTCAACAAAAGGAGAAGACTAGATCAGAAGATTCTGATGTTTCTGATGATCAAAGACATCAGATTTCTAATAGGGAGTTCATCATAATAGAATTCTGATGAAGCAACTTGCTAAACCGATAAGGTTCTACACGAACTCCAAAGTGACTAATGGACTAAAGGATTCATTGAATATGCCAAAAAACTACTTTTCATAATACAAGGGTGTGAATAAACAAATATTTAATCATACCCAATATTATCTATAAATAGAGAATACAAACACCAAAGACAAAAGTGAGTTTAAGCCTTGCATTTATTACATCTTACAAAACTCCACTTCCCTTCACCATAAAATTCTTTAAGTATTTGTTTGTAATATCCAATAACTATACAATCACCTTTTAATCTTTTTAAAATGATATAAATTTAAAAATTCTGTACTTCAGCTTATTGAAAGTTTGATTTCTAATTTCCCACATTATTTTCTATATTTGCTGAAATCACATGCCAAATTTAGTTAAATATTGTTAATCTGGGATCATTATTTCCCACCTAACATTATGTTGTAAACATTATGGAGTTTCTTTCTTTGCATATTTTTTTAATTTTCTTCTAAAGTTGATTAAAGGTGAAACCTTTTCTTGACAAGATACTTGAAATCTTTGTTGAAGGCTTAATGGACACATTACAGATGCTTTTTCATGAACATTGAGATGCTGATATCATTATGGTGTTAAGTGGGAGTGGTAGTAATGAGGTGGGTGGTGTGGAATAGTGCCGTTGTGGGTGTGGTGTGGTAATGGTTTTTCATGTGAGAAAGAGTGAGATAAGAATTTACAGAAAGAGAGAAAGTTAGTTGAGAGAGATAGATGGTTATAAATATATATAATTTTTATTATTTTTATAATCTTTTGTTTTTGAAATGTCTTTTTTAATAAAATGGTTAGATGTTTTAGTTATTTACAACATCAGTCTTTGAAAAGGTGAAATGCCTAAATTACCCTTATGCGCATCAGATTTAACAGAAAAATAATAATTTAGGGCTAAACGATATAACATGTGGTTAAAACATTAAATATAAAAGTTATAAATTTTAAACACAAAGGATACCACCAGAAAATAAATACAAAATAAATGACAAAATTTACAAATCACTCATAAACTTTTTTTCATAAAAGTCTTTTAGCAATTTTCTATACATTCAAGTCTTTCTCCGCATATTAAATTTAAACCGGACATGTGGCAATACAAAATCAATATAACGTTCATCTTTAATTTTCTGCCTTTTGATTTAATAATAATAATAATAATAATAATATATTTAAGAACACAATATGATAAAAATACAACGTAGATGACATAATTCAAAATAAAATAATTAACAAAGAACATATAAAATGATATAATTTGTATAAATTTAACATTGTTAAAATGTTACAAACAAAAAATTTTATCGCTATTATAACGTAATTTGTCAAATAATGTTTTCATGATTTCATTCAATTATAATTAAGAGATATAAAAAAATTTAACATGTTTTAAGGACTTTTATGATATAAAAACAGAAACTAAGTTAGTTTTTTATGTATAAAACAATGTTAAAGGGTTTTTACGATTTAAAAAAAAAACAGAAAGTGTGTTGGTATTTTATATGAAAAAATGTTAAAAGATTTTACAAGAAAAAAAATATATACTAGGTTTTTAATGGTCTTTGTTCTTTTTCTAATTTCATTCTTACACAAAATACAATACTCGATTAGTTTTTCCCAAAATGATGTAGTTGAAAAAATATTTATCAAAATGTGTTGTTTAAAACTTATTCACCAAAATGGGTGAAAACACATTTACTTTTATTTTCTTTAAAAAATAATCATTGGAAATAAAAATGGATGCAAAGTGAAACTCAAAAGGACTAAATGCCTATTCATCTTCTTTTCTCCATTGTGAAATCTCAAGGAATACCAATGGCGGCTAAAAACTTACGAGCTCCGACTCATAACCACAATTTTGGCCTTTCAATCATCATTCCTTCGATCCGCAGCTGAAAGAAGTACCAAAAATTCAAGTGAAACCCTAAAATAAGCACCAGCGATTCACAACCGGGATTGTGCTGGATCATATACAAAGTTCATTAACTTAAATTTGAATCTTACTTCATCAACTTATAAGATCTTCCAAGCATTAGCAATCTTTAATCTCGTTTGTGAATCATTGGGGTTAGAGGAATTATTCCATGCTTTCATGAGATGCCGAAATCATGCCTGTAAATCGACGCTTACTGAAATCATGGCCGGAGTCGAAGGAATTATGTCTGTGAAAAAACAAAACGACTGATACTACAAATGCCTTAGTATACTTTGTAGATTTCTAATAACTTTTCAAGCTTGGCTATGCCGCCCAATTCCTTAGTCGGCTTTGCAAATTAAAAAATTTAAACCATGTAACAAACTTAAATCCAATTTATTCAATTACAATTGGTGAACAAGATCAAAAGAAGGTAAGGTTGTTTGCCCATTTTATTAATTGGAATGATATGAGTTGAGAACATTGGTTTACATAAGGAGAAAGCTTAGCCATCTGTATAAGAATTATAATCGAAAGGACAAATATCATAAAAAACTGATATACCTTTTTGTTTTTTAGTAAAGTCACTTCACACTTTTTTTCATATTAAAGTCTCTCTACTTGGTAACTATGATCATAATTGTGTTTTCTTTTTTTAAAAAGTTTTTGATTACACAATTGATCCCTATGGTATGTAAGTATTACACTTTTAGTTTTTAAGCTATTATTTTGTTGGTTAAATTATTTTGTAATTATTTACAAGGATTGTCCCTACGGTATGACAGCATTACGGTTTTACTTTTTAAGTTCATCTTGAGTTTTTAATCTATTTTCGAATGAGTTACACAGATGGTCCCTAATTTATCCCCCAACTCCACCACCCACTATTCAGTCTTTAACAAAAGTCAGCCATCGTCATAAACCTCCTCTTTTCCTCACGGTCTTCTCAAAAATACATGATAGATTTTGTCCTGAAGGCATTAAAAATGATGTACTTTGTTTTAATAATAATAATAATAATAATAATAATAATAACAAAAATACATATATTGAATAAATAGTTGTGCAAAGATTATAATAGTATTGTAAAACACCCTCTTAAACAAAAATTTGTAGGCAAGAACGAAAACGATGATAAAGTATTATATTACTAGGACCGTAGCTATAAATCTGATTCATTTGAACATACATAAAAATGACGATGATAAATTTGTTTGGTTGTTAACCAAATCTCCAACCTATAATCATCTTCATAGGAGACCCACTATTATGACTTTGTATTTATATTCTTATAAAATGGACAACTATATATATTTATTATTGAAGTTATTACATAGTTAAATGATTCAAATTCAAGACAAAACTTAGAACCAAAATCTAAAGCAAACTGTCTTCATTGACTAAATCTATTAGCTCATACATTATATAGATACAACCCGGTACGGTATACACTTTACAAAAACCTCGGGTAGAATACTTCATGACAAAACAACAGGTATAATAGCTCATTACAAAAAATCTGATCTAGTTAGTTATAATAGTTAAGCCTCCTAGTTATATCTATTTGATCCTAGTTCAAAGATGATGTTCAACTTCACATTGTTACATAACCTAAAAACGACCCTGAAATAGACCACAAGGTGGCAAATAGGGGCATTAAGCCTGATTCCAGCTACAAGTCCAAGATCAAGTTCAAAATCTTTGTTAATGTTTGGTTAATTTCAGTTCAACATCACAGTATTATACGAATTGTAGCAATGAGGCACTTATGCGTGGCACTTTGGGTGTCATAGCAGTAGCATCAGTAGCAGCAGTAGCAGGAGGGGCAGGAGAGGCAGTAGGAGCAGGGAGGAGGAGATAGAGCAGGAGGAGTAGCAGCAGGAGGAGTAGCAGCAGGAGCAGGAGCAGGAGCAGGAGGAGGAGCAGCAGCAGCAGCAGTAGCAGTAGTAGTGAGGTCGACAGAAGGCATGATCAAGTGTGCATCAATTTCTCCGGAGGGATGTGAATGACGAACAATGACGATGGTGTCAACAGTGGAAGTGGTAATGAAGAAAGGTAGAGGGGGTTGTGGTGGTGATCGGTGGTGATGGTGGCAGGAGGGGGTGATTGTGTTGGTTGTTGGGGGATACAAATGGGATGTCAAATGAGGGGACTCAAATGAGAGAAGGGTATTAGGTTTGTTTTCTGGGTGAAGAGACAAGACTACCCCATTCGAACAATGTTAACAAATGGGGTTAACGGAATATACCACAACAATTTGATGCAAGGACTTAGGATGCAAGAAAAAGATGACGGGGATTCAGAATGAAAAAGAAAAAATGTGGGGGCTCATCATACCAAAATGTGACATCATGGGGACTCAAGTTACCATTAGCTAGATAAACTATCTAGTAATACACTTAATGCAAATGCTATGATTAATAATACATTGAGAATGTAAATAAAATACACAACTCATGTAATTTAACATTTCACTATTAAAAAATTTATTTTTACTACAAACAAACCATGACGGACGGTGCTTATCAGACAGTTTACCGACGGATAAGTAATTTTCTACATTATAATTTAACATTTGGAGCTGATAAGGATTTCCTTATAGCACTCGTAATAGAGTCACTACTATATTCCCTTTACCTAAACTATAAGGAATGTATGAGATTTTGTTAACTTTCATTTCTACATTGGAGTCCTCATCCTAAAACCACATCCCCAAAATTATACGAGAAAATAATGCCAGCCCCCATATTTGGGGGTTCATTTGCATTCCCTATCCAATACTTTTATATGGTTGTGAATGGAAAGATGTATTATTAATTGATTATGAAGATATATGGGGAATCGGATATGGGTTTTTTTAAGTGAACAAATTTTATGATAAATGTGTATTTTTATTAAATTATATGAATGTAGATGAAGGTTCCATAGTGAATGTTCTTAAGATCTCACTTAACCTTTGGTGCATAGTTGATGGCTCTTTTCGACTATCAGCATAAGCGACACTAGTTACCACATTTAACCTTTGGGAACACTATTGATGATCTTCTCGTAAATTCGTTTGCCATGGTACAATTAATACAAGTACACAAGTGTCATTCCTTTTAGAAGAGATCTAAACACTAGACATGGAACCACCTACACATTAACCCAATTAAGTAGTCAAGAATTGTTTTCATCCAATTAAGTAGTAATGAATCGTTTTCATGTAGGCTATTCGGTTATAGCGCTAAGCAGCTGAATCAGCAAACCTTTGGCATAAAACAAGAGTTCTCAAGTCCTACTTACTATCTAGATCTAATAAAAGAATCCAAAGAATACACAAATAGCCTTCTCTCCTTTAATTTAATAATATTATTAGTTAAATATAATAAATATATAACAATTAATTCAACAATAGTTAAATGGGTATCTAATATTATAATTAATAACCATAATGCATTTTTTAAAATGTGTTATGAATTATAATAATTTTTTAATAATAATATTAGTATTATATTATAATAGTATTTCATATTAGTATCATCATTATATCATATCAAAAAGACTTGTTTATTATTTTAGCAATTATCTGATTATTACTTTTTAGCCAACCGTATCATCTGTTGTATATACTCATAAAATATTTTAGTTGATAACCTATGAATTATTTATTTGTGTTGAATTTGGTTGATATTACAACATTCATATATTATCATGTGTTTACTACTATACTAATATCTGTATGAATGTTTTATTTTTAGAATAAATCAAACACATTTTTTAACTAAAAATCACAAGCGCCTACGCATTTCAAAAGGTTATGTTAAATACTCTAGATGATAAGCAATTTAAATTTTAAATTAAATTTAACAACTTCAATATTTAAATGATGTAGAGATAATTAGGTTCGCATTCCCCAATTTTGTTCATTCACAGGTTCGATCAATCGGAGAACATCTCCACCTTTGCATTTAGGACTCTAATCTTGGGATCTACTATCAAAACGCATATCGGGATTTCAAAATTCAAAAACTAGTTAATCTCAAGCTATCCATGTTCATCTTGGCAATCTATAAACATCATCGCTAATTTTAACTTTAACAAAGAATAACAGTTTACCTTTTCTATTAACATACAACTGATATTATTCTTCAATATTTCAAAAAATCTGAATATTTTATAATAGAGCTATATTTGCTACGAATGAAGTTGTATAGAAAGTAAATGATTGCCTACTTTGATTGCTTCCTGATAAAGAAAAAGAATACCTAAATTACGTAAATTGGTGTATGTAATAGTTACTTAGATTTAATTTGTTCAGCAAATGGTTTAGAGATAAACATGAACCAATTGCTCAACCGTCCTAGAAGCACTTAAAATGACGACCGAGACAGATTATAATAAGCTTCTGATACGGAAACTTCTTTGATTATAGATCACTACAAAAAACCAAGACTTCACCGTGTTGCGGAACATTGTGAAGTTCACAAGATAAAGGTCGAAGAATCGTGTTCTCGTAACTCAACCGAATATCATTTGAACACGATAACAATATCTCAAATATCGGTTACACACAAACCAAGACACTAGCATTGGATAGAATGAAATTCAAAACATAGCAAGTGATGGCACACATTCCAATGCAACATTATCCACCAGTAAAAAGTAGAAAAATGAGATATCAAACTTTACAAATACACAATTCATATACTTGAATTGTGTGGATTTTTGAATTACTTTCTTAAATAGCGTTTGTGTGAGTTATCCCTAGATTGTTCCAGGGGTGATATTCAAGATTCAAGTTTATTCTTAGATCGACTAGTTTTTCTTTGTTTGATTCCGCCAAACAAATATTAATTCTTGTGTTCATAAATTATACATTTATAGAATTAATCATTGAAGAAACTCCACTCTTATTATCTCTATTTTATTATTTGATTGTTCGTATATTTCCCGAACACCCTTCTCAATGTTCGAAGAATGCTACGTCATTCGTACAAGATCAGAAAAGGGGATCAATAATAAAAATGATTAACTTATGTAAATTTGTGCAGACATTATAAAGTTACATGATTTCTATCTTTAAATTAATAATACACGAATTTATAATATACACGAATTTATAATATAGTTACTACAGATAAAGTAGTAAGTAAAGAAGTCCATATAAACCCCACCGAATCCAAATATTTTATATAGGCAACAAACCCATGGTGAAAAAAAAGTATAATCTCCTGGAGAACCGATCTATGCGGTTGTTGGATCGGTTATTTTACTATTTTTTTACTTCCAAAACTCATTTATTTGTTCTTTTACTAATCTAGACTCCATATTTAATTTATTTAGTCTTTATATTTTATTAACATTATATTATATATTATATATTAATAGAAAATCATTTAAATTATTTTAATATTATTTCTTTTTAATATTTCTAATCTAATTGATTAGAATGTTTTTTTTCCTTTTATAACTATTAAGATACGATATTTTATATAATTTTTAGTATGTTAACGTGTCTAAATTTTTCTCTGTATTCGAAACTAAGTTGTGAGTGGTAAAAATAAAGTAATTGAAGCAAAAACGTACGTGTTATCAAACCTAACTCACATTTAGTTTTTTATATATAAATTAACAATACTTTTTTTCATTATTTTAATAGTATAGTGTAATACTTTATATAGTTCTGAACATATACGACATCTTTATTTTTATCTTCGTTCCGCTAAACGTTTTGTTAAAAATCAAACTTATCAATATTGATTTTTATTTGTTCTTTACCGTGATCAACCGAACATATACCATGTGAAACTTGGATAGCGGTATATAGTATCTTTTTATATTATAAACTATAACGAGTATGAATACCATATTTGTACCTTGACGAACCGAACTTATATCGTCTGTTCTTTACCATGATGAATTGAACTGATACAGTGCGAACAACTTCGATGGTAAGATAGAGTTTTTTTTAATTATTGTAAACTATAGCGAGTATTGGTATCACGTCAATTCCAATTGAACAACATCAGTACCGGTATCGGTACCATCGGAATCAATACTGATATTCCCTTCGAAAGACATTACTGATATTCTTTTTATAGTTATCGATTTATGTAAAATACGTATTGATATCCTTTTGGGTATATAATGACTTTATTTTTGGGTTTTGCCTTTCGATTGCTATAGCGAGTGCGAGTATCGTACCGATATGTTGTTTAGGGTGTTTCAATTCGGTTAATACGATAGCGGCACCCGCCGCCCGAAGCGCGGGATAACCTTCCTGGTTGTAAATTATTGCTAAAACCAAAATAGTTTCTTTTTTTATTTTAAATTAGTTTTTATAAACGTGTGTGTCATGTGAATTATTTATGGTATCGTTCGGTTTTTTAAATCGATTCAACTTTTTTTAGTGACAAATTTCTTTTAAAACCCTATTCCTGCAAGGTTTGGTGCACAAAAGATAGTTGATTGTGTCAATGGGCGAGCTTGATTTGTCAGCGTCAGTTTGGGGTGCTGGGCTGCTGATTGCTGCTTGCTGGGTGTTGATTTCTGTTCGGACACTTCTTCAGGATGAGACTCTGTTGATTTATCATATAGATCTTGGAGATCTTGGTTTGATTGTAAATGATCCAACAACCAAGAAACAAATGAGTCTTTATCATCACCCAAGAAGCTATCTATCGTATTTCTTACTTCCTCTTTACGCTTCCCACATTCAAGCAAACGCATCACATAGTTAGCAACCGGATCAACATTGTAGTCTCTGATAAACTCATTCAGCTTTTCCTTCACTTCATCCCGCAGGCTCGGGTTTTGATTTTGTGCTGGACTGAGAGCTATGTTCGAGTGCTGAACTTGGGCTGCAAACATCTTCGGATAATCGAAACCGGACCGGTAATCACGATAAAAAATGTCCGAAAACTGTTTTTACCAAAATGTACCGTTAGACTCGTCTCGATGATACGAATCCAATGATATATATTGTCCGATGGTGATTTTAGGAATTTTCGTGCCTTTTTTTGCCCTAAAAATCACGCGAGTCTAGCCGTGCAACCGGTTTGTTAAAATTATCTATGGATCAAATTCTGTGTATGAAAACATTTAACTCAGGTTACGTCAGCTGGTTAACTTTCCACCTTTGTGGATGCAATTCAGAACAGTACCAAATTTGGAACAAGTAACTCGGATTAACAATCCGAGATGAAATCTCAAACAGTGATCTGAAATGCTAATCCGAAATGGTGATTCGGAATAGTGATCCGAGATGGTATCCGAGGTGCACTGTTTCAATCTGAAATGAGAACCCGGTAGAGTAATCCGGAACAGTAATCCGGAATGAAAGTCTATCCGAATTCGGAACAGTTACGAATCCGGAATCTTTGAAGAAAATCCGAAATACTATGAAGATTATCCGAAATGCTTGAAATTATCCGAAATGCTTGAAGATTATTCGAAATCTATCTGAAATTCAAGATTTTTATCCGAAATTTAACAGATTAATCCGAAATGCATCCAAAATTCAAACAGTTGATCCGAATTCTATCCGAAATGCAAAGGATTTATCCGGAATGCAACCAGAAAATCCGAAATCCTTGAATGTTGATCCGAAATGCTTGAATCTTCTTCGTGTTCTTCGTGATCTTCATGTTTTTCAGCAGAAACCGAACAGAATCAGTATGATATCATATCTGAGCCTGGAAAACAGGTTCAAACAGGCTCTGATACCACTTGTAAGTCCCGAAAATCCGGATCTAACACTGATATCACACAATCATCAAGGATGGGCGGAATCCAAACTTGGTGATCTTCAAGAAAACCGAAATAACAAAGAACAATACGAATTCACTTTAACACATTGCACACGATTCTATTACTTGAACAAGCAAAACTGTCTGGTACAAGATGAAGGTTCTCCAGAGAAAACCTAAAAGTCTCCAAAAGTCTAACCCTAGGAAATGACATAAGCTTAGCTTATATACCTAGGGTAAGGCATAACCCTGATGGGCTTGCCTATGGGCTTGCCTGGCCTACATGGCCTACGACATGTCCAAATGACCTATAAAGGTCCAAACTAATACAAACTAATCTAGTTAACCCAGTTAACTACCATAGACCATTACATATATTTGATCCGTCAGTCTCACAGTTCTAGAACCTAACAAATTATACCCAAATTTCATTTCACTCTGTAAAATGAACACACCTACTATTGTATATCCTTTATATCAACTAGTGGAATTGCTTTGCATGTTGCGCCGGGAATTAAGTCTGCATCAGCTCATTTTACTATGGTTGGGTATGGTAGCGACAGTCGATTTCACAACCAAAAGATAATATCCAAAGTCGTGGTTTCACAACCAAAAAATAATATCCAAAGTCGTGATATGCTAAAAATAGGCATCGATATATACTTTACATTGATCTAAAACTGTAAAAATAATATTTTTTTTCGAAAGACGGACACATCCAAAGATCACACAAATAACTCATTTTTAGTTTAAACACTATTTCTATGACATAAATTTTAAAGGATTTAAAAATTAAAAATATATAATTTATAATTTTATATGCTAGAATATTACATGTGTTTGGAAACGAAATATTCTCTAATTTGTTTGCATGTGATGTAAAACCATTTTTTTACCATTGGATTCTCCGTCTTTCTCATATGTGATATAAAAAATAGAAATGTCATTGAGTGACATTTTTATAAAAACCTTTTAAAATGAATGATAAATTATATACCGTAGCTAAACACTTGATCTTTTTTATATATATAATAATTATCGGTTTAAATTTCAAAATGAAATCACAAGGTTCATCATGTGATAAATTTGACACGTTTTCTTGATTTGGAGATGGATTCTTAGTGAATATTTATCAGTTGATAATTGTAGTAATATAATAAATAATTTAAACAAGCATGAGTATTCTTTTATTTTTGGCCAGCAACGAAATCTCATGAGTATTCTTATGGGACACGTTTTTGAAAGTTCGTCAAGAATTGTATTAGGTGCGCCGTAGTAAAAAGGTGGTCATGACTTTGCACTTCTTAATTGAATAATTGTTGTCAACTTAAAATAAAACAGCCTTTAATTGTTAAATTATTCGATTTAAGATATTTGAGTATTTATCAAACACATACATACTTTATTTTTATTATATTAGACCATCACTAACGAGTTCTGCCGGTTGTCACCCTCTCTTTTCTCTAGACGTGTTTATCTTTTCTTTTAAAACCGCAACCTTTTTTATTAAGTTATCGCACTTTTTAAATTGAAGAATCTTGTTGTTCCATTCCAGTCAAACTATATTGTTTTAACTAGGTTTATACTGGCTTCAGAGTTTGACTTGGTCGTTCATTCGGAATCCATACCGCTGACTGTCACTTGACAGCTGTTGTGTCACCACAAGAGTTGAACACTCTCTAGCGAAACACACGGTGGGACGAAAATTCAGGTGGTCTCAGAATAAAACCTGACACCTCCGCAAGAAGGCTAAATGCTATCAATCATTGCCTAATCCATCAAAGTAACACAATAAGAATTAAACTTAGATATCCATTAAAAAACCAAAACCTCCTTAGCACTAGGCCACAAACAGTGAATTCTACTCCTGTTTATCTAGCCAGCTTCTTTTCTCCTTCTCCCTACCAATGTCACTTTCCTAGTCCTCGTGGTGGCCATTTGTGGTAAAAGATTCCATCCCGTCTCTATCGTTGCAACGTCCTCAATCAACATCCGCTGCCCCTCCTCCCTATCTCTTCCACTTATGTCAACAAATGTGCGCATTAGGCATGCTTTTAGGCTATAGGCTGCGTTTGTGACCCTTATGACCATTCACGTCAGCGTCATGTTACCCATCTCTAATCCATCATCTAAAACCACCACTCTAAGGGTGTAGTCATGACCCAAACCACTATCTTCTTATTTATTTTAATTTATTTTTGTCTAAAGAAAAAAAAAAGCGAATCTTAAAAAATTGGAAAAGAAAACCATGGTTATCATGGTTTAATCCACGCGAACCATGATGGATCGGCCTTCCATTCATGTTTCTACAAGACGAATCATATATCAACCATAACCCCCATACCCTTCAGCCTTGTAGTAACCATAACTAAGGAAACATGTATATATCGTAGTAAATTTGTAGCTTCTTTGAACTATTATGTTATTCATCATTATATATAATCATAAAAATAATGATAACTCTTTCATTATTATTTTCTCTATTCTATAAAATAATATTTTTTGTTCTATAAATTAATTTTAGTGACAAAAGCTTATATGATAACTAGTTATGTATTATATGTATATATAACTAGTTATATATATAGTTATGTATTATATATATAGGGTAGGGTTCATGTGAGAACTGCGAGAACCAATGTAAACACAAAACACTATCTGAAAATATCTAAAAACACATAAAAAATTTTAATATTTTTTTTAAAATCGCTATATTTCGTCACCAAAAAAATTTTTGAGTAACAATTATCGATTCACGTGTGCATATGTATCATTTCTTGGACAAATTCCGTAATACATTACCAACAGTAGACAATTGCACGTTCATTTAAACTAACATACGTAATACACTACTTTTTACATTACTAATATTAAAATGCACACTTGCATCATTATGTTTAACCATTTAATAACGTGTTTTGGTACATAAAGTTTGTGATTTTGAATGATAAAGTAGGCCCATATATATGTTTTTGATTAGTTATATTTGGTGGTTTATAGTTTTGTTATATTTATCACTTTATAATGTAATATGTTGTTTTGGATGGTATAAATGATGTTTTTGTATATGTAATAAAGTATGTAATAAAGTGAAATATTGGTAATAATATTGTATTATGGATGGTAGTATGTAATGGTAGTGTATTATGGATGGTATGATAGATGAAAGGGAAAAATGTATTCAAATTATTGTACCAAAACACGTTATATCATGTTTATACATATAGATGCTCAAGTGTATTTCTAATATTGTTAATGTAAAAAGTAGTGTATTATGGATTGTAGTGTAAATAAAAGTGCAATTGTCTAATATTGGTAATATATTACGGAATTTGTCAAATAAATGTTACATATGCACATGTGCATGGATAATTGTTACTCAATTTTTTTTTTGTATTTTTAGTGACGAAATACATCGATTTTAAAAAAAAAATATTACAAATTTTTTTTGTGTTTTTTTTTTTTTTTAGGTATTTTTTGTTGTGTTCACATTGGTTCTCGCGGTTATCGCAATAAAGGGTGGTTTCTAACGGATCCTTCACCTTCCTATATATAGAGACAAAGATCAAGTACAAATTATCTACCGTGTAAAATATATGAATGGAGTGAAAAGGTAAAAAAAAAAAAGAACACGGTGACATTTTCGTAATTATTTACTCGTAGGGTAATTATCAAAATTACTCTACAAATGATCTTGTAAGATAATTTTGTAAAATGATTTTGTAGGGTTATTATGATCTTTACGGTAATTTTGATCTTATTGGGTAATTTTGTAGAATATCATAGTTAATTTACCAATGATCTTGTAGGTAATTTTGATATTTATATGGTAATTACGAGTAAAATAATTACGAAAAATACAACCATGCTTTTTAAATTTCCATGTCATTCGTATGTTTTCTACGATAAAATACTCTTTACGAGATCTTTACTCTCTCTCTCTCTATATATACATATATACACACACCCACATGCCATTCCAGCAATAGTTGGGTGGTAGATCCTCTTATCTTTTAAAAAAAGATCAGAGTTCAAATCTTGGTATGCGTGTAATTTAATATTTATTGGTATTTGTATATTCAATGAGTAGGAACAATATGACCTTTGTTATTTAATATATATATATATATATATATATATAAATAAGGGAACCTCCTTTGAGTTGTGAGAACTTAGAGAACTCGATCTTCACGTGCGAGTTTTCCCTATTTTTCACACCTCTAGATTAAAATGTTTAGAAGGACTGCCGTAAAAAAATAAAAATTAAATAAATTTCGAAGTGATATTTTTCGGCCCCTTACGACAGCTATAAAAAGCTAATGACATAAGAATGAAGTCACATTTTACAACATTTACTGCTGACGTAAATGAAAAAAAAAACAAGTTATTTTTTTGGAAAACTTAATTTTTTAGAATTTTTGGTAATTATTATTTTTTTAAAAGACCTTTCGTAAGGCTGAGTTCTCTAATTTCTCACAACTCGTATAAGTTTTCATTTTACCCTAACCCTATATATATATATATATATATATATATATATATATATATATATATATATATATATATTATAGGGTAGGGTTCATTAGAGAAGCACTCTTATTGCGAGAACCACGAGAACCAATGTAAACACAAAAAAATACCTAAAAAAACACACAAATATTTTTATTTTGTTAAATCACTATATTTCATCACTAAAAAAATTTCCAGTAACAAATATCAATTCACATGTGCATATGTATCATTTCTTTAACAAAATCTATAATCTATTACCAGTAGTATACAATTGCACTTTCAGTTACAGTACCATCCGTAATACACTAATTTTACATTATCAATATTAAAAATGCATATGTGTATCATTATGTATAACCAGGATATAACGTGTTTTGGTAAAAAAGGTTTGTGATGTTGAATGATGAAGTAGGCCCGTATACATGTTTTTGGTTAGTTATATCTAGTGATTGATGGTTTGGTTATATTTATCACGATGTAATATGTTGTTTGGATGGTATGAATGGTGTTGATGTACATGTGCATAAAGTGAAAATATTATCCATATTGGTAATGGTATTGTATTATGGATGGTAGAAGGTAATGGTAGTGTATTATGGATGGTACGATAGATGAAAGAGAAAGTGTATTCAAATTAGTGTACCAGAACACGTTATATCATGTTCATACATGTAGATGCACATGTGCATTTTTAATATTGGTAATGTAAAAAGTAGTGTATTACGGATGGTAGTGTAAATGAAAGTGCAATTCTCTAATACCAGTAATGTGAATTTGTCAAAGAAATGATACATATGCACATGTGTATCGATAATTGTTAATCAAATTTTAATTTTTAGTGACGAAATATAGCAATTTTTTTTCAAAAAATATAAAAATATTTGTGTGTTTTTTAGTTTTTTTAGGTATTTTTTGTTGTGTTCAAATTGGTTCTTGAGTTTCTCGCAATAAATGGTGGTTTCTAATGGATCCTATATACGTTAGGAACCGGTCTTTATTGCGAGAACCACGAGAACCAATGTGAACCGTTAGGAACCAACCACCCTTTATTGCAAGAACCACGAGAAGCAATGTGAACACAACAAAAAATAACTAAAAAAAAACTAAAAACCACATAACTTTTTAATATATTTTTTTTAAATCGCTATATTTCGTCACTAAAAAAATAATTTTTTTCAAGTAACAATTATCGATGCACATGTGCATATATATCATTTTTTGACAAATTCCGGAATACATTACCGGTATAGACAATTGCACTTTCATTTACATTATCATCCGTAATACATTGCTTTTTATATTACCAATGTTAGAAATGCACATGTGCATGTATATGTATGAACATGATATAACGTGTTTTGGTACACTACTTTGAATCCCTTTCATCTATCATACCATCCATAATAGACTACCATTACCTCATACCATCTATAATACAATACCATTACCTCCTACCATCCATAATACAATACCATTATCAATATGTATAATATTTTCATTTTATGCACATGTACGTCAACACCATTCATACCATACAAACAACATATTACATCATAAAGTTAACAAATATAACCAAACCATTAACCACTAGATATAGCTAACCAAAACATGTATATGGGCCTACTTCATTATTCAAAATCACAAACTTTTTGTACCAAAATACGTTATATCATGGTTATACATAATGATGCACATGTACATTTTTAATATTGGTAATGTAAAAAGTAGCGTATTACGGATGGTAGTGTAAATGAAAGTGGAATTGTATAGTACTAGTAATATATTACGAAATTTGTCAAAGAAATGATACATATGCACATGTGCATCCATAGTTGTTACTCGAATTTCTTTTAGTGATGAAACATAGGGATTTTTTTAAAATAAATTGTGTTCGCATTGGTTCTCACATTAAGAGTGGTTTTCATACATACATATATATATATATATATATATATATATATATATAAATATATATATGGGAGGCTTTAAATGGGAACGCTAAATATCGTGAGAACCGTGAGAACGAATAAAACATGAAAACTTTGTAAAAAAACAATTCAAATTTAAAATTTATTTTTACACTTATCATTATTAATCAAATAGACGATTAAAAATTAAATTTATACATTTAAATTTACATGTATTCATTAATAAGAAAATTTACACACACATGTATAAAAAACTCTTTAAGAGTGATTTTGAAAGGAGTGATAAATTTTTAAATACTAAATTCTTTTTTTAATGTTGCATTTTAATTATAATATGGTTTATATTAAAAAAAATTGATTTATATTAGTTTTCTTATTTGTTCTCACATGTCACACCCTCAATTTTCCACTTGCGGAGTTTTACCGCGAGGCGTGTGAACAAACCAGAATCTGAAACACTAGTACGTCGAACGACTCTACATGATTTGATAATACGTTTTCCAAAATCGTTCATTGTAGATTTTATATCAATTACCAATATTTAGCAGAGCATTAGTTTTAAAGTTTGAGCGGAAGCATAAATAAGTAGTGATGTGGGCGCCAACACAAACGCCAAAACAAATGAAAAATCCCAAAACAATAATAATAAATAAGACTCGATAAAGATGTCTTGTTCAATGCATGTGCGTGCACCTAGAGCTCCTAGCGTCCTGAGAAACATGTAAAGAAACAAGTGTCAACATTAAAGATGAGTGAGTTCACAGGTTTTCATAAATTCGTTTGTTCGGTTATAGTTTGGTTACTCCGTTATCCCCCACCCGGGATAACGTACCAGTTCCATTATTCCAATCCCGGAATAATAAGTTGTTGCTTCCATATTCCCATCCCGGAATATTAAGTTGTTATTTCCATTATCCCCAACCCGGGATAATAAGTTGATGTTTCCAATATTCCAAACCCGGAATATTAAGTTGATTCGTAATTAAGTTCAATGTTAATATATATAGGTAGCTAGCCTAAAGTCATGTCACGTAAGAGTTCGCGATCGAAGCTGACAGTTGTGCCTCCGTTTTGCCAGGCCTATCACATGACCATGGCGATGTTAGGCCAATTATTCACCCGTTGACCATACCAGGTCGGCTAGCGCGACTAGCTCGGATGGGGCTCGTCAGACCCAGTAGTACTACTTATAATTCCCCCGCTATTTAACCCAAATACTAACGATCCGAGGAGATTGTCGAGGACTTAAGTGATAAAGCTGCTTAGTGACCATAACATTACATTAACATTAACTTAGTTACCGTATAGTTATGTGACGTTAAATTCGTATAACGTAAAGAGATTGAGTTTGAGAGTGTATACATGTTTCTCCCCCTGTTGTTTAAAAACCGGATAAAGTTAGGGGCCGTGAACTCACCTTTATTTGCTCGGTTAGTGTGGCAAAGATGTTATAAGAGATGGGACCGCTAGTTGCGTCCTAACAACCAATTAATTCCACGTCAGTGTGTAATCACACCAACACAAATTCCACACGCAATTTACTCACAAAGTGATACACACAAACAACATATCTAACACTCAAACATGCATGCAAGTATTCTCATGTGATCATAGTGATCAAACAACTTATCATGAACATATTCCAAATCCGTGCAACACTTTAATGCATAAAATCACAAGTTATCAATTTTCTGCTTAACACTCATTATTCAGCTGTTTTCTAGAATTTTTATAAAATAGTTCTAACATTCCAAAAATTCCAATATTTTTACAGTAGGTGACATTTATACCATAGAAATTTATATAATTTTCCCAAGTCCTAAATCTTTACCAATTAACCATAAATATTAATTCACTAAGCTGCAGTCAGATTTACCGCTTTCTGACTGCAGTCCATGGAAGAATTTATTTAAAAATCATCGATCGACCAATTAACAAAATTCCAGTTGGAGTTGCCCGGAAATTTCCATACCTAGTTTCTGTACAAAAATCATGACTCAACTCCCTACTGATTTTAAAATCCAACTTGATAAACAATCAACAAAATTCCAGAATTTTCACAGCTTTAGCTACTGAACTTGTTTGGCCCTTTAAAAATATCAAACGATTTCAGAAAATTATGAATCCAGTGCCATTAGATTCCTTATTCAAATCTCTACGTTCTAGACATCAGAAAATACGTTTTTCGACAACTATCGACCGAGTTACAGCCAGATGAACTCGGCAGTAACTATTACTCAGCAACTGTTTCAGCATATTATTATCATAGGTTCGTATAAACCGTTCCTATTATTAACCTAGGCGATCATGAACCGGTTTTCTAATCCTAGATCAATACCTCTAACAATTCCATGCAAACCCTACTCAATAACTTTACTCTTTATAACAAATCGCAGTCGCAAGTTATTAATTCCGAAAACAATCATGCATATACACACAACCAATTCAGCCGATTACTTACAAGCACATATAATCCGAACAAACTAATCACTTCATTCAACATATATATATATATATACCGCACATGATCTTGTAATCAGAGATAACCCTAACCTTGGTTAACTAGGTAAACAAGCCGAGGTTTGGACAAGATTGATCCGGCTGTTCCAATCCAGATCACGACCGAGAAGATGATGATGGCGATGACTGCTGCTGCTGCGACCGAGAGGAAAGAAAGGCTGATCTCGCGATCGAGGAATGAGGCTAAGCTGTTTGTGATCGAGATGGAGTGTATCAAGACTGAACTGGCGATCGAGGGAACAAGTAAAAGGGCTGTTTTCGGTTGAATGGACTGAACAAGGGCTGATCAGATGAAGGCTGTTTTGCAATTGAATAGACTGAACAAGCTGATCAGATGAAGGCTGTTTTGCGATCGCCAGGTCTGAGAACAAGCTGCCGACAGCAGTTTCCTTCTAGGGTTTGTGTTTGTGTATGAGACATGCATGGGTATGTGTATATATATATAGCGCAAGGAGATGAGGGTTGCGGTTTTTGGTTAGAGCTTGTGGCCAAGGGACTTGGGTTGGTTTGGGTTTGAGTTTGATCTTGCGGCCAATCGTTTTAATTTAAGGTTTTGGTTTGATCTTATGGCCGAAACATGTTTGGGCTGTTTTGGTTTGGTTTTGAACAAAGTAGATTTGCGGTCTTGGGCTTGATATCGCGGCCAAGGATTAGAGTGGTTTGGTTTGGGTTTGGTCTTGGCCGAATAGTTAAAGTTTTAAGTCTAGGTTTGATCGTTGTTTTCTTTTAGCCGAAGACTTGGGTTCAAGGTTTAAACTTTGTGAACTCCTAGAGTCACAATGAACCAAGGTTGGAACGTGTCGCGGTTCGGTTCAGTTCGTGCACATATCAACTCTAATTATTCAATCACTAAAACAATCACACAACACACAACACGTATTCATTCAACTCGTGCACGTTTAATACTTAGCATATACACTATTCGACATGTGTCACGTGTAAGTTATCCGAAAAACCCGGGATATCACATTATCCCCATGTTGAAAGAATTTTCGTCCCGAAAATTGAGTAAACGCGATTTAGCATGTAACGTACATGTTTAGAATGCCACGCACAAAGAGTTAGTTCGTTAATGATGGTACGCAATGTTACAAGAAGTTCCCAAGTGTCATACACAAAGATTTCCAAGTGCCTTGCACAAGAATTTAGTCAACAATAGTACACGAAAGTATAAGAAATTTCCAGGTTGTCACATCATCCCCATGTTGAAAGAATTTTCGTCCCGAAAATTTAGTTACTGGTATCGTTAGTTTGCTGCTCAGTTGCGAAGAGGTGTGGGTATTTGCTTTTCATTTGGTCCTCTCTTTCCCACGTGAACTCCGGTCCACGCTTAGAGTCCCAACGAACCTTAACGATTGGAATCTTGCTGTGCCTTCGAGTCTTGATCTCACGATCCATGATCTCGATAGGCTGTTCCACAAAGTGCAGTTGTTCATTCACTTGGATCTCATCCAATGAAATAACTAGAGTTTCATCCGATAGACACTTCTTCAGATTTGACCCCGTGAAATACGTTGTGAACTCCACTGAGTTCGGCAGGAAGGTCTAATTGATAAGCTACGGGTCCAATACGTTTCAAGATTACAAACGGGCCTACGTACCATGGGTTAAGTTTGCCCCGTTTTCCAAAGCGGATTACACCCTTCCAGGGTGACACCTTTAGTAGGACGCGATCGCCTACTTGAAATTCGAGCGGTTTGCGTCGTTGGTCAGCGTAGCTTTTCTGTCGATCTCGTGCCGCCGCCATGTGGTTTCTGATCTGTACAATCTTTTCAGTAGCCTCAAGTATTAACTCAGGGCCTGTGAGTTGACTGTCACCGACTTCTGCCCAGCAGACCGGTGATCTACATTTACGACCGTATAATGCCTCAAACGGTGCTGCCGAAATACTCATGTGATAGCTGTTGTTATATGAGAATTCTACTAGAGGTAGGTGGATTTCCCAATTATTTCCGAAGTCCACTACGCATGCCCTAAGCATGTCTTCCAAGGTTTGTATGGTTCTTTCACTTTGACCATCAGTCTGGGGGTGATAGGCTGTGCTCATATCCAGGCGGGTTCCCAACGCTTTCTGGAGTGACCGCCAGAAGTTTGACGTGAAGCGAGCATCTCTGTCTGAGATGATGGACGTTGGCACACCGTGCCGAGAAACTACTTCCTTAATGTAGATGCGAGTCAACTTCTCCATCTTATCCGTTTCTTTAATAGCTAGGAAGTGTGCGGACTTAGTTAAACGATCCACAATCACCCAGATTGTATCGCAACCACCCAAGGTTCGCGGGAGTTTAGTGATGAAATCCATTGAGATTTGATCCCATTTCCACACTGGGATCTCAGGTTGTTGGAGTAGCCCCGATGGCTTTTGGTACTCCACCTTGACTTTTGCACAAGTCAAACATTTACTCACGTAGGTGGCTATATCGGCTTTCATGTTGGGCCACCAATACGCAGCTTTAAGGTCTTGATACATCTTATCCGAACCCGGATGGACAGAGTATCGAGATTTGTGAGCTTCATCCATGACTAGCTCTCTGAGGTTTCCGTAGAGAGGTACCCATATGCGATTCATGAAGTACCGGGCTCCATTGGGCTTTACTTCCCAATCGCGTTCCATTTTTCCCACTGATTCGGCTTTGATGTTTTCCTCCTTAACTGCTTCTAACTGGGCGTCGCGTATTTGATCGGGTAGCCCCGAATGAATAGTGAGTTGTAATGCTCGTACACGACGAGGTTTCAAGTGTTCCTTCCTACTGAGGGCATCAGCTACCACGTTAGCTTTACCCGGGTGATACCGAATGGCACACTCATAATCGTTCAAGAGTTCGACCCAGCGACGCTGTCGCATGTTCAACTCCTTCTGATCAAAGATGTGTTGGAGGCTTTTGTGGTCAGTAAAGATTGTGCACTTTGTTCCATAGAGGTAGTGTCTCCAAATCTTAAGTGCAAACACTACTGCTCCCAATTCTAGGTCATGCGTCGTGTAGTTTTTCTCGTGAACCTTCAGTTGTCGCGACGCATACGCGATGACTTTATCGCGTTGCATGAGTACGCATCCCAATCCCTGAATGGAAGCATCACAATACACTACAAAGTCATCTGTCCCTTCAGGCAAGGACAGAATGGGTGCACTGCAAAGTTTCTGCTTCAGCGATTGAAATGCTGCTTCTTGCTTTTCACCCCAAGCATACTTGATGCCTTTCTGGGTGAGAGTAGTAAGCGGTTGTGCGATCTTTGAAAACCCCTCGATAAAGCGTCTGTAGTAACCAGCCAATCCCAAAAATTGGCGGATCTCCGTCGGTGTCTTAGGTGCTTCCCAGTTTTTGATGGCCTCAATCTTGGCAGGGTCTACGTGGATACCCTTTTCATTCACGATATGCCCGAGAAACTGAACTTCCCGAATCCAGAAATCACACTTCGAAAGCTTGGCATATAGTTTTTTCCTGTTGAAGCAGCCCTAGCAGTAATCGTAGGTGTTCCGCATGTTCTTCTTCACTTTTGGAGTAGATGAGTATGTCATCGATGAACACAATGACAAACTTGTCGAGGTATGGTTTACACACGCGGTTCATGAGGTCCATGAATACCGCAGGTGCGTTAGTGAGACCGGAGGGCATGACCAAGAACTCGTAATGGCCATACCGAGTGCGAAAGCGATATCCTACTCCCTGACGCGTAGCTGATGATAACCGGACCGTAAATCAATCTTAGAGTAGTAACTTGACCCTTGCAGTTGGTCGAATAGATCGTCGATGCGAGGTAACGGGTATCGGTTCTTGACTGTAACCTTGTTGAGTTCCCTATAGTCGATGCACATGCGGAAAGTCCCGTCCTTCTTCTTGACAAACAGGACTGGAGCTCCCCATGGCGAAACGCTTGGTCGGATAAATCCTTTTTCTAGCAGTTCTTGAAGTTGGGTAGACAGCTCCTGCAGCTCGGCTGGAGCTAGGCGGTATGGAGCCTTGGCGATAGGAGTCGCATTGCTTGCCAATTCGATTTCAAACTCCAATTGTCGATGTGGTGGAAGACCAGGTAGTTCTTCTGGGAATACATCGGAAAAATCACAGACGACAGGGATGTCTTCTATACGTTTCTCGTCCTTAGGCTGTTCGGTAATTAGTGCGAGTAAAGCGAAGGAATTCTTTTTCCGAAGATACTTCTGCGCTTGCATGTATGAGATAATGTTGGTGACGACGCTTGCCTTATCGCCTTGTACCGTCAGGATTTCGTCGTTCGAGAGTGGAATAAGGATAAATTTTTCGAAGCAAAGAACTTCAGCCCGGACGTCGGATAGCCAGTCCATTCCGACTACCACGTCAAAACTACCCAGAGTAGTTGTCATCAGATCAATGGTAAAAGTGTGGCCCGCGAGTTTGAGTTGACAGTCGGATACGATTTGGGTCACATCTACAGATTTACCATCGGCTAATTCTATAACATAAGGGGTCTCTAATGGTTTAAGCGTGAGATTTAGGTTCTTCCTAAAAGACTCAGATATAAAACTCCTATCCGCACCCGTATCAAAAAGCACAAAAGCAAAATGTTCATTAAGGGGAAACTTACCGGTGACCACGTTCGTGTCGTTTCTGGCCTCTCCGCGGCCCAATGTAAATGCGCGACCTTTAGCACCGCCGTTCCCATTGTTGTTGTTATTATTGTTGTTGTGGTTATTGTGATTGTGGTTGTTTCCACCATTATTGTTGTTGTTGCGCAACTGTGGGCAGTCTCTTCTGAAATGAGCAGTGCTACCACACTGATAGCATCCCCGGTTTATACCCTGCTGTTGACCCTGGGGCTGATTCTGATTTTGTCGGGACATGATTTCCCCACGACAATCCTTTGCCGCATGTCCTATCTTGCCACATCGTTGGCAACGATTTCCGGCACAAGGGCCGTTATGATGTAGATTACAGTGGTTGCACTGCGGCTTTCGACCTACATAGCCGCCTGAATTCTGGTTGTTGTTGTTGTTGTTGTTGTTGTTGGCGGGATGATTTTGATGACCCCGGTGGCTGTGGTAATGATTGAACCATTTCTGGTTCCCTTGCTGTGGATGAGATGACGAAGACTGTCGAATAGTGGAGTCTTCAAACTTTCTTTTGTTATCTGGGGCAACTTCAGTGGTACCCCGTGCTGGCAGTTTCTTCTGTTCCACCGCTTTATCGGTGAGTTTGTGAACCAATCGGATTGCTTGATGTTCTGTTACAGGGTTACTAGACATCACCATACCCTGAATTTCCGGAACCAGACCCCGAGATAGAACTCGAGTCTTTTCTCCACCGTGTTGGCCAATTCGGGACACAGGAATACTAAGTCATGATGTTTTGCAGTGTAGGCTTCAATTTCCGATTCCACCATCTTGTGGTTCCATAGAGCTTGCTCCAATTGTTGCACTCTGTCTCGTGGACAGTACTCCTCTTTAATCAGGGCCTTGAACTCGGCCCATGCCATTGCATTCGCAGCTATAAGTCCACGTGTTTGGACTTGGGCATTCCACCATGTCAGTGCCCCATCTTCCAGTGTTGAGGCTGCGTATTTGACCTTGTTGGCCTCGAGGCAGTTGCACATTTCAAAAACGGATTCAGACTTTTCGATCCAGCGGACCAGTCCAATGGGTCCTTCCGCCCCCGAGAATTTGCCTGGCTTTGCGTCAAGGAATATCTTGTAGGGGTTAAAGCCCCCTCCTGCTGCTGGTGGGTTTTGAACACCTGCCAGAGCAGCATTCACGTGTTCTTGGATCGTTGCGGCCAATTCTTCGTTGACATGTTGAGGTTTCCGCGACGTCCAGTTGTCATCTCAAATAAACTAAAGAAAACAAAGCGGGAATTGGCGAGACGAGTTAGTCCTCTACGTCTCCATCTCCCAAGTTGCTAACGTTGCCGTCATCCTCCGCGGCGTTTCCAGCTTCTACAGCCGAGTCTTTCTCCGGATCCTCCTCTGGACCCTCCTCTGGGTCCTCTACCGGCATTGGAGGGGCCGGTGCTGGTGCAAGTGTTTGATTTCGCAGTTCCTGAATGTTCCAACTATTTTCCAGGACTCTGTTCTCAAGCCAGTTGGCTCTTATCTGCTCAGCACGCAGATCTCTGTCTATGGTGTTACGAGCTATCTTACTCGTATGATACTCTTTCTTGAGCGAGTCGGTTTTACCAGTCAGTTGTCGTATCATCCAACCCTGTGCTAGTGTGGTTTCATGCATTCTTTCTAGTTGTTCTTGTTGCGTTCTTATCATATCTCTAAGTAGGTCGTTCCCTACCTCTAACGAGTTAACCGGTTTGACCGTCACAGCGATGGTTGGGCGTGAGGATGACTCCTCCCCCAGAGCGAGCCTTTTCCTCGCAGCTGAGCGCGTTTCCACGACATAAGATGGTAAGGGTTCCACCATAGGTGCCTTTCCTGGCGCCCTTGGTTGCGTAAGTTTGTCGGATGATGATGACATTGCCTTTAGGTTGTGTAGTTAGTTACGAGTTGCATTCGCTTCAATTATGCATTCATATTTCACATAGCATAGTAGTGGTACATCGCATAACAAGATATAATAATTCAGTGCCAAACTAAGTCTAGTGTCGTGATATCAGCTATAGTTTGGGTCTACTTCTAATGCAAACCTGGTTCTCTATAGCTAGTGGCTTTGATACCAATCTGTCACACCCTCAATTTTCCACTTGCGGAGTTTTACCGCGAGGCGTGTGAACAAACCAGAATCTGAAACACTAGTACGTCGAACGACTCTACATGATTTGATAATACGTTTTCCAAAATCGTTCATTGTAGATTTTATATCAATTACCAATATTTAGCAGAGCATTAGTTTTAAAGTTTGAGCGGAAGCATAAATAAGTAGTGATGCAGGCGCCAACACAAACGCCAAAACAAATGAAAAATCCCAAAACAATATTAATAAATAAGACTCGATAAAGATGTCTTGTTCAATGCATGTGCGTGCACCTAGAGCTCCTAGCGTCCTGAGAAACATGTAAAGAAACAAGTGTCAACATTAAAGATGAGTGAGTTCACAGGTTTTCATAAATTCGTTTGTTCGGTTATAGTTTGGTTACTCCGTTATCCCCCACCCGGGATAACGTATCAGTTCCATTATTCCAATCCCGGAATAATAAGTTGTTGCTTCCATATTCCCATCCCGGAATATTAAGTTGTTATTTCCATTATCCCCAACCCGGGATAATAAGTTGATGTTTCCAATATTCCAAACCCGGAATATTAAGTTGATTCGTAATTAAGTTCAATGTTAATATATATAGGTAGCTAGCCTAAAGTCATGTCACGTAAGAGTTCGCGATCGAAGCTGACAGTTGTGCCTCCGTTTTGCCAGGCCTATCACATGACCATGGCGATGTTAGGCCAATTATTCACCCGTTGACCATACCAGGTCGGCTAGCGCGACTAGCTCGGATGGGGCTCGTCAGACCCAGTAGTACTACTTATAATTCCCCCGCTATTTAACCCAAATACTAACGATCCGAGGAGATTGTCGAGGACTTAAGTGATAAAGCTGCTTAGTGACCATAACATTACATTAACATTAACTTAGTTACCGTATAGTTATGTGACGTTAAATTCGTATAACGTAAAGAGATTGAGTTTGAGAGTGTATACATGTTTCTCCCCCTGTTGTTTAAAAACCGGATAAAGTTAGGGGCCGTGAACTCACCTTTATTTGCTCGGTTAGTGTGGCAAAGATGTTATAAGAGATGGGACCGCTAGTTGCGTCCTAACAACCAATTAATTCCACGTCAGTGTGTAATCACACCAACACAAATTCCACACGCAATTTACTCACAAAGTGATACACACAAACAACATATCTAACACTCAAACATGCATGCAAGTATTCTCATGTGATCATAGTGATCAAACAACTTATCATGAACATATTCCAAATCCGTGCAACACTTTAATGCATAAAATCACAAGTTATCAATTTTCTGCTTAACACTCATTATTCAGCTGTTTTCTAGAATTTTTATAAAATAGTTCTAACATTCCAAAAATTCCAATATTTTTACAGTAGGTGACATTTATACCATAGAAATTTATATAATTTTCCCAAGTCCTAAATCTTTACCAATTAACCATAAATATTAATTCACTAAGCTGCAGTCAGATTTACCGCTTTCTGACTGCAGTCCACGGAAGAATTTATTTAAAAATCATCGATCGACCAATTAACAAAATTCCAGTTGTAGTTGCCCGGAAATTTCCATACCTAGTTTCTGTACAAAAATCATGACTCAACTCCCTACTGATTTTAAAATCCAACTTGATAAACAATCAACAAAATTCCAGAATTTTCACAGCTTTAGCTACTGAACTTGTTTGGCCCTTTAAAAATATCAAACGATTTCAGAAAATTATGAATCCAGTGCCATTAGATTCCTTATTCAAATCTCTACATTCTAGACATCAGAAAATACGTTTTTCGACAACTATCGACCGAGTTACAGCCAGATGAACTCGGCTGTAACTATTACTCAGCAACTGTTTCAGCATATTATTATCATAGGTTCGTATAAACCGTTCCTATTATTAACCTAGGCGATCATGAACCGGTTTTCTAATCCTAGATCAATACCTCTAACAATTCCATGCAAACCCTACTCAATAACTTTACTCTTTATAACAAATCGCAGTCGCAAGTTATTAATTCCGAAAACAATCATGCATATACACACAACCAATTCAGCCGATTACTTACAAGCACATATAATCCGAACAAACTAATCACTTCATTCAACATATATATATATATATACCGCACATGATCTTGTAATCAGAGATAACCCTAACCTTGGTTAACTAGGTAAACAAGCCGAGGTTTGGACAAGATTGATCCGGCTGTTCCAATCCAGATCACGACCGAGAAGATGATGATGGCGATGACTGCTGCTGCTGCGACCGAGAGGAAAGAAAGGCTGATCTCGCGATCGAGGAATGAGGCTAAGCTGTTTGTGATCGAGATGGAGTGTATCAAGACTGAACTGGCGATCGAGGGACAAGTAAAAGGGCTGTTTGCGGTTGAATGGACTGAACAAGGGCTGATCAGATGAAGGCTGTTTTGCAATTGAATGGACTGAACAAGCTGATCAGATGAAGGCTGTTTTGCGATCGCCAGGTCTGAGAACAAGCTGCCGACGGCAGTTTCCTTCTAGGGTTTGTGTTTGTGTATGAGACATGCATGGGTATGTGTATATATATAGCGCAAGGAGATGAGGGTTGCAGTTTTTGGTTAGAGCTTGTGGCCGAGGGACTTGGGTTGGTTTGGGTTTGAGTTTGATCTTGCGGCCAATCGTTTTAATTTAAGGTTTTGGTTTGATCTTATGGCTGAAACATGTTTGGGCTGTTTTGGTTTGGTTTTGAACAAAGTAGATTTGCGGTCTTGGGCTTGATATCGCGGCCAATGATTAGAGTGGTTTGGTTTGGGTTTGGTCTTGGCCGAATAGTTAAAGTTTTAAGTCTAGGTTTGATCGTTGTTTTCTTTTAGCCGAAGACTTGGGTTCAAGGTTTAAACTTTGTGAACTCCTAGAGTCACAATGAACCAAGGTTGGAACGTGTCGCGGTTCGGTTCAGTTCGTGCACATATCAACTCTAATTATTCAATCACTAAAACAATCACACAACACACAACACGTATTCATTCAACTCGTGCACGTTTAATACTTAGCATATACACTATTCGACATGTGTCACATGTAAGTTATCCGAAAAACCCGGGATATCACATCACGGTTCCCATAATATTTAACGTTTTCAAGATAACTCTCATCTACACACGAATCTAATATTTAATTGCCACTAATTTATCAAATTATTTTTAGAACCGGGATTAAACGTAAGGTTTAAGTTGTGGAAAACTTGGTAACGTTAAAAGAGTTAATCTAACTTTGACTTTTGAACTTAGCATGTGCTCCAACTTTATTGTTTTATTTTAGTTTGTTCGTTTTCATGGTTTTATAGCCTAGTGGCATCTTAGGGTGGAATAAGACTTTGAGACCAGTAGATTGTTGTAAGTTTGATTCTTACAAGGGAGGTTTTTCTTATATTTATGGATCTACTCCTGAATTAGTGTATAGAGTTATTCCTATATTTATGAGTTTACTCCTGAATTGGTGTATGGACATTATGTCTAGTGGAGATAGATAGATATGATCAGGTGGTTACGCTAGCGGCACGATAATATTCCAGCCTAATGGAGATAAATATGATCGGGTGGTTCCGCCGATGACATGATAATATTTCAGTAGTCAGTCACTGATTCAAATTTGCTATTAAAATAAAAAAGAAAAATTTACTTCGTTGGTCAACGATCGTTAATTCAATGAATCAGTAATGGAACATGATGTGCAAACGAATCCCTATACTTGCACACTAACCATAATTCCCTCCTCAACTTCACAAGTTTTCCATAACATGTACAAATAGGTGTTTGGTTGAACACTTGAAGGTAATAATTGGTTTTGAATGAAATTAAATACGTGTAGTTTGTTTGTTTTGTCGATTATAAGATTAAATTTTGATACAATGAATGCTGTTTAAATAAAAATAATGGTAAAATACCTACGAATAATAATTTTTGTCGCATGAATATTAGTTTACTTTCATTTTGTCAAATGAAATAAATTTTTAACGTTTATGTTTTACATTATGTCATCGCTAACTTAAAAATTAAAAAAGAGTAAACATGTTAAAATATTAACTTTTTGAACCACAGTTAAAATATAAAATATAAAAATAAAAAATGAGTAAACAAATTAAATCGTATATTGGCACACCTTGACAAATTAAGTCGTATTATTGACATACCTTGACAAATTAAATCGACACTCTTAATACGGGTTGTATATGTCTATACGACCCGTATATGACAAATAACAATTCTCAAAGCCAGTCAAAGATTGACACTGTCGTCACGTGTAAACCCTATACGGGTCGTATAGATATATACAACCCGTATTAAGTACGAGGTAATCCTTATGTTACTCAACAGCAATAAAAAGTGATTAATGTGATACTATGTGAGCCTTATACGGATCATATTAATTAGCCTATGAAAATGAAATCAACAAAGCATTAATAATGAATGAATTAACCTTGTTTGTAACCTATTGATTCTTATGTGCAAGAAATGTAACGAGTTTAAGGGTTAGAAAGACAATACCAAGTTATGTAGCTGCAAGTAGATGTTAAATAGTCCATTCTACATTCTCTCCTTGATTCTCCAATCGGGAGTTACTCCACTACGTGTTTCTCTTAAACAAGAGATTATTGATTCAAGCATTTCACTAATCAAGGTAGTGATCACCTTACAACGTTTCAACAATCTAAGGTAGTGATCATTTTCTTCGTTTCACTAATCCAAGGTAGTGATCACTTTCTACGTTCCACTAATATCAAAAGGTAATAATCACCTCTATTACAACTTCAATGACTCTAGTGAATCCCTTTACTATCTTCTCACTTCACAATTGTAGTGATACCCTCGTACTTACAATCACAAGAATATGAATAAGTAAGTTCAAGCATAACTTATTCTTTTTGCTCTTGATCTTAATCTTCAATTTTTCCTTGATTAGATCTATGATTATCAAGGGAACTAGAGATATATATATATATGGACCGCAAAAAAAATCCGACCTCGGCGGATATACCCTAAACTCGAAATATATGGGACTGGTATACCCGAAACCCAACGGGTATAGGATTGCTTTTAAAAAAAATCACAGGTATGGGATTAGGTGATACCTAGCTCGATTACCAGAAACCATATACTCATTTACTCGAACTATATACCAGTTTTTTTATTATATTTTTATTTTCCCTTAACCCTTATCTATTAGTAACTAAATTTGGTAGGTTCATTATGTAAAATAAAAGTCTTTTGGAACATGTATTTGACAATATTATTTATATTTTGCGTGTTGTATAGTACATATATAAAATTAAATAAAAATTATAATGTTATTATTTATTTAAGATAAAACTTTTATGTATTTATACGTATGTAATGTATATTTTAATTTATAATAGAAAAAATAAATGTATTTGAAAATCATAATCGGTATATTTCAATAAATTAACGAATTTACCATATACCTGACAGGTAATTACCCTACAAATACCTGACGGGACACGATTTTACATTCGGGTATACGTATGGGATTACTAGTTAACGTTTAAACACAAAGTGAGTAATACATACGCTATAGAAACTCAGTTATAAGACCTAAGACACAAAAATGACACCATGCCAGGCTATTGTCACCTAATCTACACCAATAGGACAAGGCTTGTATTTATAGACAAAACATAAGGGAAGATGCTTTAGCTAAGCAACCAATCCATGGTCGATGTATCATCCATGGGTCACCATGATTTTCCTTTTTGTTGTTTCAAATCTCTTGAACATTATGTAACGTCTATAACTTGCCTTTAACACCTTTCGCACCCATATCTATATTTTTCCATATTTCAATGATTTCATCTGACATTTAATATGACATTTAATATGAAGAGCAAAGTTGCTTTGTCAGTTGGTTATGGTTTGCACCATGATCTCTTACTAGTTATGGAAAAATTTCAACTAGAACCATTTCAAATCAGAATTCCAAAGTCCCCCAATTACTTTCAAACTAAACCAATACTTTTGGGACGTGGACTTTACTTAATGTGATTTAGAGAAAATACTTTGTTATTAAGAGAACTCATTTGATTATGTTGTTATTAAACCTTTTTTAAGTATCTCTTTAATTTTCAATATATTTTGTAGGATCTGAGTCTATAGAACTTATGTATTTAAGACATGAAGAACGAACAATTTGTAAATTGTAACTCAAATAAAGTAAATACACAAGCAGGAAAATATATCAAACCTGTTTTCTAATGATCCAAAGATTACAATTATAGTACAATGATTATACAATGTCCCCCTCAGCCTGATCACACACTTTGTTGTTCATTAAAAAGGAGTAAATGTTGTAACATCTGACGAAACACGGGTTCTAAAACCCGCTCCGTTTTGTAATTCAAATATGCGTATGATGTTCGTGGCACATTTATGTTGGGAGATTTAAATTTATTATATAGATATTAATATTTAATAATAAATAAAGTGATAAGGTTATATTAATAATGTTAACAAATAAATATAAAATAATAAAAATAAAACATAAAAAAAGTGAAGACCACGGGTATCAAACCCGGGTCTCCACACAACCAGCACACACAAAACAGCACTACACTACACCCACATACCTGTCATAATCTTAAACCAAATAAACTAAATATCAAACCAGTGTTGAGTTCAGAAAAATTCAAATCGCAGAAACTGTAACCACCGCGTATAATCCGGTGAAACATCAAATCATCTTTTTCATTTCAAATTAACTGATGAAACCATTGTAACTATGCATTTAAAACTAAAAGCAGAGTCAAAACATTCTATTAATGATCGGCAGTTATCTTGATCATCAATGATTTTGACTGAAACGGTACCGAATCACAACCCAAAACAACACCTTCACTTATAAATAGCAACCTTGGAACCTCTGTAGAACTCGCTCATTCTCAAACAAAACACTCTGCACTCTCTGAACACATCGCCGGAGTTTTTCTGTTCGTCGCCGAAATTCAACCGGAAAAGTCAACACTTCTCCATTTCGGTACGAACCATTCCTTCAACCCTTTTATTATATGTGATTTGTTAATCATCGCATCCAAAATAGTTTTACAATTAAACAGTTGGGTTTTCGATCAGTGGGTATTGTTTGTGAAGAAGATGAAGTTCAATCAGTGTACTAATATAATTAAAACTGGTGTATTAATCGGGTTAGACGCACAGTCCAACGGTGGACTGTGTGCAATTACAAGAATGCGTCTCGGGTTCGATCCACACACGACACTGACTTTCTGAAATAAAAACCAACATTTTTTTAACCTGATCATATTAACTCATAACATGTATATAAATGTAACATAATTTTGGATTATACCGGGTGAGACACCCAACCCAATTGGTAGGGCTGGGTGCAAAATACAACGAAGGTCGCGGGTTCGAGACAGGGGTTAGACAGCGGTTCAATGACTTCTAAAAATCTTTTTAATAAATAAATTTCTGAATCAACTTAACTAGTATATATATATATATATATAATTATCAGAGTTATAATGGGTTAGACATGTGCTCAGTTGGTACAGCAGCGTGCACGCATACGGGAGGTCACGAGTTCGAACCTCACACGCTGCCAAAAATTCACACGAAAAACCGGTCAGACTTCAGATCTGACAAGGACCCAAATTTTTTATTACTATTTTTTATTTAATTTTATTTAAAAATCAATTAAAAATACTTAAAAATAAGGTTTTTAAAGTTTAAAAATTGTATTAATACCACCAAAAATAACCTACAAATCTAATAAAAAGCATTAAGTAAAAATTAATTTCAAATAAAAATTTATTTATTTATCGAATTATTACGTTATTATTTAGGTTAGTTCCTCTCGTGGTTAAATCCAAATTCGTGCGCGTTCGTTGTCAATCCAAGGAACGCACCCACTGTGAGTGGATTCTTACAACCCCTTTTTTATTCATGTTTTGGGGTGTATCCCGTGTCGTTTACATATTTCGTTTATCCAAACACTTGTGCTATTACCAATATATGATCTAACGTGTTATATAATGTTATTTGTTGTATTGTGTGTTTACATTTTTGTCAGTTGCATGCAATCATTCATATTAGGCCCATCAGTTCCTCGTTGTAGACGAGTTGAGCATCGCGTGCCTCATTAGATCGGCTCCGTTTGATTGAGCCTTGATCTCATTGTTCATCGTTTGTCATGCTTGTGTGTACATTGATTGATATTATGTGGTTTGTGATTAGATTTACATATGCGTATACTCATATTTGGTTTATGCACATTTTTATTTAAATAACCAATATAACTATTTCTTTCAAATGTTTAAATGAGATTCACTCGCCAAATTTTGTTGACCCAAAACCCTATTTTTACACATGATACAGGTGGACAGGTTGAAGCAAGGAACACATAGGAATTTGCTTTAGAAGAAAAATAAACAGTTCATGAATGTTGTTGCGCTTGTATGATTGTTGTAATTTTTCCTTTAAATTGAAAATAATAAATATGAAACTTTATTATAGTAAATGTCATGAGCTTTGATGAAAACCCAATGATGCCCCGACTACCATTTCCGTTGCGGGTCAGGGTGTGTCAAATGTGATAATTAGATCTCTAACACGTGAAATCTATTTATACAAGTACGAAAGTTGTGTTTGCAATTAGCTGACATCACCCTGATAGTGTCATCTAATATTTCTAACAGAAAAGATTCCCCAAATATTAGCAAACATCTACGGAGATCTAACATCTGTTCTATTACTTGACAAATCTGTTCTAAACTAAGTACTGTATCATTGAGAAAACCACTGTTCTTCAAACTGTTGTTTGCTTGTATCAAACATCTGTTTGGCCATAACAGATGTTTGGTTTTCATGATTAGTGTTCTGCTTCAAAAGAGCTTTGGCCTTGAACAACGGTTTCTTCTTCTTCAACAATGGTTGCAAGGCTTCAATATGAATGTCTTGAACAAATGTTCTGATTAGTGTTTAAGATTTACTATATTTGGGAGGAGAATGCCTCATCAAGTGTTTATTTCTTGATCAAAAGGTCATGTATATATTCTTTTGTATATCCAACAATCTCCCCCTAGAGTAGATGATGCCAAGACAAATGTTTATTATATCAATCTTTATTTCTTATCAACCTCTCTCTGATCTGACCCTTTAATTGTAATTCAAAGTTCCTAGTGAAATTATCTTCTGAATCCCTTTCAAGTGGAAGACTTATTAAGTCCCGCAAATTTGCATCGTTGAGCCCAAAGGCACTCATTGAGATCGTTTGCACTTCCCCACTAGCCTTGAGTAGAGCCAATTCATGGCTTATCTTATCTTACTTCCATTTTAGAATTTTGAGATTAGGAGGGTTTTTTGGGACTAAAGTTATTATGGATTAGTTTGGGGAAACAAGTCTTCCCAAAATTTTATCAAGTAGATCTTCTTGATCTATATCTGAGCTCCCATACTTAAAGTGACTTCTAACACCTTCTTTTGTGAGCTCATCTTGTGGTATCTTCACATTTGCTTTTGACATCTCTATTTGTCTTTTGAGATAGCTCCTTGTAGCTGCTGAGATGTTTCTTGCAGATGGAAGCTCTGAATGGTCAACTAAAGTCTTTATGAGGAAGTCTACATGTTTATATTTTGGCTTTCTGAGAACTGAGGGATCTTTTTCTCTTAAAATTTTTAGTCTCTTGTAGTTTTGAAAGATAGCTGGCTCATCTCATTTTGCCATTGATTTAGTGGTGACAATTTTAGCAGCAGCCATCTCCTCATTCATTCTCCTTAACTGCAGTGCCCTTTTATCATTGGGTTTTTTCCTGTTTTTCAATTGGGAGGAGTAGTAGTGATTGCAAGAGTGAGCTTCATCTTTTCAATCCTTACTATTTTATCTACCAAGGATTCAGTTGGCCATCGTGTAAATTGATCTCTGGTTGCATCACAAGGCTTCTTTTCCATGATGTGGTTTAAATAATCTTCCCTTGAACAATTTTATTAGATTTGGATCATTTATTGGATCATGGGAGAGATTTTTGCATATTATTGTTGCATAACCTTCCAAGGCATTTACTTTTCTGTATTCCTCAGGTAGGATTTGTTGTAGTTGCTTGTCATCCTTTCTTTTGTTTCTTTCCAAAGCCATCTCTAAGCCGGCTTCTTTTTGAGCGCCAAATATTCTTTGACATTGGTTGGCTTTTGAAGGTCATGGGATGAGGTTGTGGCTGTGGTGTTTGGTGGGTTTCTACAGATGGAAGTGAATATGTATCTTTGAAGGTGAGGTTTTCTGGTTTGTGAGTTAGGCATGACTAATTCTGGTAGTGTGGTAAGTGTTGTTGTTGATATAACATTTGTTGTCATTTTTGTAATGCCAACAAATGTTTGGTGTGAAGGATCACTGGTTTGAATTGTAACAGTGGAAGTTTCAGTTTTGGCTTTTTTGGCTGCAGATGTGTGTAACTTCTTTTGAGCCCTTTTAACTTGTGGAGAAAGCTTTCTCATGCTACCATTATCCCCATTTTTAGCATCATCTTATGAATACCTTGGTATTAAATTAGTGCAAGTTGTTTGAAGGTGATGATCTTTAATGGCTTTTATCTCTGCTTGAGTATCATTGTACCTTGCTTCAATCATATTCCTGATCATCTCCATATGCATATTGTGAGTGGCATCTGCAGACTACTTTTGAAGTTGGAGATAAGATTGGGCAAGAAACCATATCTTCTCTACAAGTTCTGCATTAGTTGGTGGAGGTCTAGAGTTTTGCACTAGAGTGATCATCATTCCTTTGATTTATCTATTGAAGATTCTAGATTAGTTACTCTTTCTGTCAAATCTTGATACTTTAATCCATTACCTAAGTTAATAGGATGATCTAAGTTCCCCACAGAGGTGGTTGTACATGGTTTTGAACCAGGTGCCCCTTGTTCTTGGTACCGGGGACTTCCAACTACAATATAGTGTACTATTGTAGACTTAACAGTTGTTGCCTTCAAGGAGTTCTTAATTATGTACCCATTGTCAATCTATAAGACTGTTGTCTCTACAGTTGTAGTGGCTGCCTCACTTGAAAAATCACCAAGTGTCACTTGGGGTGTACCCTTCTCTACTTGTGGGTTAGCAATGACATGACCTGGCTCATTTACTTTTTGTGGTATGCTCCCAGTAATAGGTGGTTGGAAGGAACTGGGTCTATCCAAGTCACTTTGGTCAATTGCATCAAGTAATGGTTGTATGGTGGATAGTGTGGTTGTTGTTGGTAGTGGAATGAAAAGAGAAGCAACCCTCGAAAAGGGGCTTGAGAAGAAATGTTCAAATGAATCATCACTCTCTTGATATGGTTCCCTTGTGCTTACAACACTATCCATCTTGTGAGGAGTTTGGATAGGTGAGATGTTTTCATCTACTATGAGGAAGTAACAACGGATGTTTACTACTTTTGTTTTATAGCAGGTTCCTCTGGAATCTCAACCTTCTTTTTGGTTTTCTAGTTGAGATTTGGTGACGGGAATGGAAATAGTTTATGTGGAAATTTCTGATGTTGGTACCATAATGTTGGGTTGGTCACTGTGGGCATCAGGAGTTGTAGGCTCACCAACAGATATTGTAACATTTGTTGCTTGATTTTCTAAAACATTACCTTGACCTTTGTTGGTCATCATTCTTGTAAAAGTTTCATTTGTAAGACAATTCATTTATAACGCTTCAACTTGTTAAAAAAATTTCTTTTGTTAAAACCTTTTGTAAGTAGAAACTCAGTATTCTTAGGTTTAAAAGAAATGCCTTGCAGTTCTCCTCTTGATAGTTTTTATGTTACCCACCATGTCCATAAACAGTGTTGGGATAAATTATAACTAGTATTCGTAAGAATAGCATATCCCAAATACTGAGTTTTCAAAGAAATTTCGCTAAAAGAGGTGGTTTTTGCAGATAAGCAAACTAAAAGAGTATGGAAAAAGAAATTCATGTCTGGTGGAATGTGTGGTTTAAAAAGTGTAGTTCCCATTTGAGCATCATAACCCCTTTCAATGAATTCATGTTGAAGATCCTTTTCGGGAAAGTTTCCATACCTGCCAAGTCGTTTAGGTTGAAGGTTGTGGAGAGTGATTCTTGTCTGATCTGGATGTCACCATAAAATTTTGAAATGGTTGAAAAGGGTTTTCTGTTTCATAGTAGAAAGTCTGCATTTACCAAAAATTTCTTCAAGGTTTCGATATAGATTGGTGCATTTTCGGTCAAACTATTTTTATATTTTGATGCTTGAAGAATATCAATAATGCGATGGAATTCTGTGTTCTTTTTGTTGATACAGAATGTCTATAGCCTACGTCTTAGGGTCATGTCAAGTCTTGTAATATGAATATGAATGTTAGATTTGCTATTTTTATGTTTGTAGGTCACTTCGTACGAAGTGAGTCCACTTCGTACGAAGTGGCAAGCCAACTCGTGTGAAGTCAGTATGTTCTATATAAAGCACAGTTGTGTCTTGAGTCTGTAACAGTTTTGCACAGTGTATGGCGAACCCCTACACAATTTGTTTCATGATTGTACACTTTATTCACATTAATGAAATAGTAAACTTTAAATAGTAATCTCGCGATTGTCGCTTGTTATAGAATGGTTTCTACACATATTATGACTAGCAAATCAGATTAGGTCCTATGCTTATTTGGATAAGACGATCCTACAAGTGGTATTAGAGCTACGGATGACCTGATTTGTAGACTTGATCAAGATTCTACACTTCTATTCTACTCATACTTCTTTTTTTTTTTCACTTTTTCACCGTTTTCATGGACAAAATGGACTGATTTTTCAGTATAACACGTAAAATCTACTATAGACAAACCCTTGAAAGAACAAGAGCTAAAAACAACTGAAATCATGTCAAAAATTGCAAAAAACATGAAATTGTGAACACACCTCGCACGAACTGAACATACACTTCGCACGAAGTGACACTTTGTTAACATTGTTTTTACCACTTCGCAAGAAGTGAGCAGCAGATCGTACGAAGTGAGATAAATCTATTTTTTGAAAATTTTAGTTCAGTTCACACGAAGTGTCACCCCGCACAAACCCCACTTTTCACGAACTAATCTTTGTTCAAATTTTTTGTAGAAATGGAAAACGAATTCTTCAACGTGTTCGCATCATCTACCATTTCAAACGCAGTCGCCCAAACCTTAAACTTAGATAATGAAATGGGCACGATGACTAAGCAACCCAAATTGATGTATCTTGAAGATTATAAGGGCTGGCATGAAAGATTCACGAATTGGGTACAAGCAAACTATCTCGACTGTTGGTACGCGATAGAAGAAGGATATAAGATTTCGACGAAGAGAATGGTTTAGAGAAAGGAATAATGCAGTATAGTGATCAAGAAAAGGCTTTATTTTCTCATGAAAAGAAGATGATGAATATTTTACAATAGGCAATTAAAGAAGATATTTTCACGCTGTTACAACATGAAGATTACGCTCAATCCATCTGGAATGCGCTCAAGGTTAAATTTCAAGGAAATACAGAGATGATTAAGAGCAAGCAAGCAACATTGAAGAAAGAATTCGATATCTTGCATTCATTAAAAGGCGAGTTGATGAAACAGATGATTGAGAGGTATTGTCACCTCGTAGTCGAAATGAAATGGTTGGGGGTTAACAAAGATAACGAAGAGCTGGTAGATAAGTTAGCTGATGCACTACCAGAGGGCGAATGGTCAACATATCTCATGATTCTAAAGAATAGTCCTGACTACAATAGCACGTTGAGTCTCGCAAAGTTTATTGAGAAGCTTGAAGGTCACGAATTAGATTTACAAAAGATGGCAAAATCCAGAAGTGCACATGCACAGCAAGATGTTAATCTATTCTTTAAAGGAAGTGCCATTGCTAATAACCAAAGCCCAAAGATTCAAACGACTTTCAGTGCTAACAACTCGACAAAAAATTCAAGCAGTACCACTGGTTTTACCTTATTTCCGAGCTATTATCCGAATACTCCAAGTACTCCGTAGTCGTCCTAGAGTTCTAATGACTACAATAGTAGCCAGAACAACCAATCAAATCAAAATCAGAGGATTCTTCAGTTCAACCTAGTTGTGAATTTGGCAAATGCACAAGACTTCACTGAAAATACAGCGAAACAACATATGGTTCTACTCGCATCCGTGCTTGAATCTTATGAGAGCCTAGTAGCCGGTAAGATCAGTAATCCTGGCATGACTAAAGAGGATTATGATCAAATCGATTCTGAAGAACTAGAATTAATAGATATCAAATGGTGTATGGTCATCATAGTTAGAAGAGCTCAGCGCTTCATGGAAATAACAGGGCGTAACAGTTTGGGAGGAGCAGATGGTAAACTGGGATTTGACAAGGCAAATGTGACATGTTTTAAATGTCGAGAAAAGGGTCAATTTAAGCGAGAGTGCCCGAACTGAGAAGTCCAGGGTAATCACAATCTGTCTGATGATGATTACTGCAAAAAAGCCATATATCACAAGATTCCTCATCCTCAAAGTTCATCAAAGCTTATCGCTATTGAGGATCGTTCGGCAGAAGCTAACAAAGCACTCGTGGTGACTCAAGAGGACGAGGGATTTACCTGGAATGATTATATTCGGAAAAAGGAGAGTTTGGCATTACTTGCTAAGATAATAGAAGAGCCAACATTTGATGAGGTTGTCGAGGAAAGTTCGAATGAAGAATGTGAGGTTGTGTTTGACGAAACGCCTGATAATAGTGCTGAAGAGTGTGCTGAAGCGATTTATTATGAACATTGTGCCGAAGAAGACATATTTCATCATGCTTTTAAATCCGTGATTCCTCCTGATGTTTATAATTCTTTTGCTGGTTTCTTTGGAGATTTAAGCTAATACCAATACGCGTCAAAGATAGAAGAACTAAGAAGCCAGTGGAAGTAACTATTGATTTCACAAAGGAGATGAACGAAGAGAATCTAAAGGAAATAGATGATAGAGCCATGATGGCTCAGTTAGAAGAGGTAGTTCCTGAGAAGAGTCAAGAAGTGAAAAAGTCGGTTATTGAGTCAATTGAAGAGAAGATTAAGGTTTTAATCAAAGAAGTCGAGAAACCATGCACGAAAGGCCTGGAGCTGTGCAAGGAGTGTTCAGAAAATGATTGTAAACTTAAAGAACTAAAATAATTTACTGACAACTTGATGAGTGACTTAAGAGACACCAAAGTTGCTTACGATAAACTTAGTAAATCAATTAAACAATTTCAAGAAGTCAGCAAAGAGGACATGACAACAAAATCAATGCTAAAAGCTACAGTAATGGATAAACAAATGGCAATTAATATTCTTATAGACACCATTGCTAAACTAAAAACTGAACTTGCAGCCATAAAAATTGAGTCTGAACGAGTTAACAAATTCTTGATTAGTTATTCAACGTCCTCAATGTGATTGATCATATTCTTCCACAACAAATTGAGAAAACCAAACAGGAAGAAAATGAATCTGAAAAACAAAACAAAGGTCTGGGTTATAATCAATGTCCACCCCCAATGTGGAACAATTATGCTAAAAGATATTCAAATGGGGTGGAAAAGGCGCTCAATTTAAAGCTAAAAACTGAACAAAAAGGAGACGAGCTACCAGAAAACATTGATGTGACTTATGAATGTCAATCAGGTGTTCTGAAAAATGTTGTTGAAAATGTTTTGGGAAATGAATCTGATAGCACTGAATTTGAGAGTGTTGGGTCGAATTTAGAGAAAACCAGTTCAAGTTACCGTCTGAAAATGAAGAAAACTTTCATAAGAAGTATCTTGGAAAATCGGAATCTAGTTCGGATGACGATCCTAATCTGGTTGCTTACAAAATGAAAGGAACGGACAAACCATATTCTGATCAAGAATTTCTGATTCAGAATGTCAATCTTGAAAAGGTCGAACAAGTGCTTAACATGATTGAAATGAGTCTTTCTGAGCTTGAAAATTTGAACACAAATTACTGCTCTAAACCCAAAAGTTCTTATAATAATAGTTACAAAGGTAAGAATTACCCTGATAACAAGAGAAAAGGGTTGGGATATGCTAAGAAGAAGTATGATAAGTTTCAAAAACCTAATTTTTAAAAGAATATAAACATTGTTCTTGGAACTAGCTCGGAAAGCGAGAAAGAGAGTTTATCAAAGGAACAACCAAATGATGAGTTCTGCGGTGAGAAAAAGCGTCGTGAGAAGGTTTAGAAATCCTCTATCACAGACAGCAGGACTTGCTTCAAGTAACGAAGTTGGACATATTGCACGACATTATCCCAATGCTAAACCTGTTTTTACAATGCTAAAAAGTCTACAGAAGATGTGAAGCAATAAACCTTAGAGTTTGTACCAGCACATATTTTAAAAAGAAATAATGAATCCAACAAACGTGTGAAACCAACAATTTTAAATGTTTCAAATTTTGAAGTTGGTGAATCATCAACTAAAAACGAACAAAAGGATTAAAATTTACCCCAAAAAGGCATTTTTGAAAAGACAAACTTGGGTGGTAAAATCTAAACCATCTTATGCAGAAGTGAAAACAACACCTGTTCCAACAAAATCGGAATTTGAACCTGAGTCAAAGGTTGGACAGGATATTGAATTCAAAGCCGAAATTTGTGGACCAACGTTTGATATCCCAAACCCACCCAAGACCGAGAAGGCTTGGGTTTCATTTTTTAAATAACTGCTTAATTACATGTGAAGGGGCTCCCGAGGTCAATAATCTCTAAGTGGATAATGGACAGCGGAGCTTCTCGACACATGACAGGGACCCTAGCCTTGCTTTACTATGTTAAATCAATACATGGAGGTTATGTTGGGTTTGCGGGTACTCAACTAGGAAGAATAATCAGAGAGGGAATACTCACGACTAGTGTGGTTTCTTTCAACAAAGTCAACTACATCGCCGAATTAGAGAATAACTTGCTAAGTATCTCCCAGATTTGCGATAGAAGTTTCCAACTCATTTTACGAATAAAGAGTGCCTCATTCAGCCGGGATTCAAAATTACCGAGGAGTAGATCATCATGCACACTCCACGAGAAAATGATCTCTATGTCCTTGACATGAGCGTCGCATCCACTAATAGAAAATCAACCTAATGTGTTGTATCAAAGGCTACAGAATAGGAATCGATCTTATGACATCAAAAGATGGGGCATATCCATTTATGAAAGATAAATTATCTGGTACACAACAATCTGGTGGAGGGTGTGAATCTTAAGAGTTTCCATTAGAGTGATGATTGTATCAGCTGTAAAAAGGGCAAGTAGCACAAGAAATCTCATCCAAGAAAACTCTTGAACTCTATCAAGTTGCCACTAGAGAGGTTACATATGTATCTATTTGGGCCAGTTAACGTCAAAAGTATATCTGGTGATCTATATTACCTTATTATGACTGACGACTACTCAAGATTTTCATGGGTTCTATTTCTGGAAAGCAAAAAATGATACATTTGAAAATTTGATGATTCTTTTTAGAAAGTTGGAGAATTTGTACCATCTACCGATTAGAAGGATCCGTAGCGACAATGGTATTGAGTTCAAAAACAAAAGAATGGAAGAGTTTTGCAACGACAAAGGAATACTTCATGAATTCAGCACACCCTATACTTGGAACCGTTTGGATCTTCGTGCACAAACATTGACCCAGATGGTAAATTCAGAGCTAAGTCTCTAAGGGGTTTTTCGTGGGATATGATAGTCCTTTGAGAAGTGTCTATCTTCCTAGCATAAACTGGGTTATTCTTGATTGCTAGAGATATACTTACCAACACAGAATCCTTGGTTATTTAACTATGAGAGTCTGTGGAATTCTTTTAAACTACCAGAAGAACCTACTGAAGAAGAGCTTGTATTGCTATATCAGCAACAACAATCGTCTACTCAAGAGCAAATTCCTAAACCAATAGTGATTTCTCAATCACAAGTTGGCACAAACGATTCTGAAGCAAGTCCGAGCAACACTCAATAAGAACTCATAGTCGAACTAGATATGAACAATTCAGCACCCACTTTTGATCAATTAGATGATTCTGATTCTGATAGCAAGCCAACATATGATAATGGAGGATCTAGTTCCGATGACGGCTTAGAGCAGATCACAAGTTTATTCAATCAATTTGCGGGTCCAAGCAATCAGAATGAAGCATCAACGAGTAATCAGGTTGCTGAACAGAATATTACGAATCTGGAGACTGAAGTGAGTGTCTCTAATGAGGTTATGCCGTGGATGATCTCTTACCATCCTTTGAAGAACATAATTGGAGAGTTGTAGGCTAGAGTACAAACAAGAAATCAGATCAATAAGATCTAAGCTGTTTTATACGAAAATTCCATCTATTCACTAAAATTACTTATATAGTTGTTTTATTTCACTGGTTGAGCCTAAAACGTGCAAAGAAGCGCTTACAGAAGAAAGCTGGCTAAACGCAATATAGGAAGAGCTGCAACAATTTGAGAAACTTGGAGTCTGGAAGCTTGTAGATCTACATGATAATCACAAGTTAATGAGTACTAGGTGGGTCTTCAAATGTAAGAGAGACAACAGAGGAGTCATCGTACGCAATAAAGCTTGACTGGTTGTCCAAGGTTTTCATCAACAAGAAGGTACTGATTATAAAGAGGTCTACGCTTCTGTCACACTACTAGAAGCTATTTGCATATTCATGGCTTTTGCGTGATGGAAATGTTTAAAGTGTACCAGCTTGATGTTAAGTCCACTTTCCTATATGGAAGGGTGAAAGAGGAAGTGTATGTTGGCCAACCACCAGGGTTTGTCGATCTAGTGCATAAAGAAAAGGTTTACTTACTAGATAAGGCGTTATATGGTCTACACAAAGCCCCGAGAGCCTAGTATGAGACACTCTCTCAACACCTATTGAGTAACAATTTTATCAGAGGCACTGTCTTCACACGGGAAGTGAACGGACACTTGCTGATTGTACAAATCTATGTGGATGACATCATCTTTGGTTCTACAAATGACGAGCTGTGTAAAGAATTTGAAGAGGTCATGAAAAAGAAATTTGAAATTAGTTCAATGGGAGAAATGAAGTTCTTCTTGGGACTTCAAGTTGATCTGTTGCCTGATGGTATCTTCATCCATCAGACGAAGTACATTCACGATGTTTTGGAGAAATTCAACATGTCGGGATCGTCATCATTGTCTACTCCCTTGGCACTTAATCATGGCATAGAACCAGATATAGACGGAGTGAAGATTGATGAGACCTTATACAGTTCAATGATTGGATCATTAATGTACCTCACAGCATCAAGGCCGGATATTATGTATCCAACATGCCTTTGCACCCCGATATCAATCAAATCCACAAGTGTCTCACTTGGAAATCGTCAAGCGGATTTTCAGATACTTGAAGCGTTGCCCAAGCACCGGCTTGTGGTATCAGCGAAATGATGATTTCAACCTCGCTGGATATTCTGACTCTGATTTCGGATGCTGTAAATTAAATGCTAAATCTATTATAGCTGGTAGCGAGTTCTTTGGCACACGATTAGTAATGCGGCAATGCAGGAAGCAAACCATGGTCGCTCTCTCTACTTGCAAAGAAGAATACGTTTTAGCTTCTAGTTGTTGTTCCCAAATCTTGTGGATACAACAACAGAGGAGAGACTATGTATTGCAGTTTCTTGGTACGCCTATATATGTAGATAACAAGGCTACCATTGATATAACTAAAAACCCGGTTCAACACTCTAAAACTAAGCACATTGAAATTCGACACCACTTTATCCGTGATTGCTACAAGAAAAAGTTAGTTAGAATTGAAAAGATCCACACCGATGACAAAAGGCAGGTTTTTAAACCAAAGCTTTTAATAGAGCTACATTCAGATATCTTTTAGAACTTAATGAGTTGAAAAATTTTATATCAGGGGATTTTAGAGGATGTTGAATTCGAGGCGGATGACGAGTTGACGTGATCCTCATCTGTTTAGTCATGTTATAGTGTTTAGAATTTCTTTCTTTACACACAAAAAATCAAAAATATGTTTTTGATTTTAGGGGGATAAAGGTTGGTGGAAAATACAAAAAAATATAAAAATTTGAAAAATATACAAAAACATGAAAAAGACGAAAAGAGTTTTCGTGTCAAAAGAGGAAATGATAGTACATCAATAGACTATCACAGTATGCTAAAGACATGTAGTGTTAAAATGTTTAAACATATCTCATTGATGATTTGCTAGTAGGCTTTGCACATTCAGTAGATTGTTTCTAAGATATAAACATAAAGAAAAACTTCTTAATTAGGGGTTTAACATCTCTCGGATATATAGTCTTAGTACACCAAAATTTCGTTTGAGAGATCACTGAATTCTGAGATAGTAGGTACATGTTCTTCTGATATTGCATTAGAAATGGCCCAAAACTTTTAGAATACTTTTGGTTTTGCTTTTAAACCTGAATATTGCAGCATATTGAAAGTATCGAAAGATCTAACAATTGCAGTCAAAAGATTCTAATTTGGGACACCACTTTTAAGTCGAGCCTTCATCTCTTTGTTTGTACGTTGGTACTAACCTAAGCTCTCAAGGTCTCGCACAACCCATATATAGATATCAATTAGATATATTCACCTGTAAGATGACATACAGGGAATCTTGATACAGAAGTATATTTTGAGGTGGGAAACACTATTAAGTGAAGTTCTAAAACATCTAAATAATATATCTCAGAGAAATTGAGAAATGTGTAGCTGTTTAAGTGGATCAATATATTGATAATCTAAGTGATTTTGTTTAAAAAATAAAGTTTTTATCATGATCAACAGTACTAGTGAGTTGTCTCATAAACTGATATGATCCTCTAAAACAAACTCACAAAAATATGTTTGTAAATATGTTGTACATAGTTATTGCATTTATTTTAGAAAAACCCAAAAAGATTTTAAGTGTGTTTTAGCATAACCTTTGGAAAAATCAAAAAGATTTTATTTCCATCTTATTTTCGATTACCAATGATCGAAAGCGGATCTTCAAAGTCCAAAGATGCTGGTTGCTGAGAAAATCTGGAGGATAATGGGTTGGGAGCTTATCCGAAATTAGAAAATGTTTTGAAATTATCAAAGGTTCATTAATTTGAAACTTAACATTGCCTGAAAACATCAGTTTGTTCATAAAGTGTTCAACAAAAGTCATTTGACTTGGACTTGGTAGACAAATCAGTTAACCAGGGTCATTAACTTGGAGTTGGTCAACTTAGTGGGTCGTGAAAAATGAAAAATTGAAAAATGTATTGTACACTCCGCACGAAGTGGATGCACTTCGCACGAAGTGAAATCTTGCACAATATAAGAGCCTGTTCGCATGAAGTCAGCCATTTCACTGTTTCTTATATTTTGTCCGATCTGAGAGCGCTTCGTACGAACTAAGTGTATTAGCAAGATTTGAGCCATTATACTGTCAAAATAGACATTGAGGAGGTTGATTAGCACAACTCTTACAATGGTTAAGGTATTAGACCGAGAATTAACCGTGAAATCATATGTTTCAGAGATTCGGACTTTTAATCTTAGATCTAGAACGATTGAACATACCAAATCTAAAATTGAACATATATTCATGCATATCGGCATTAGTAGTGTTTAATAGAACCTCCAATTTCATAACATCAACAAGTTTCAAAATTTGTGTGCTTGACAGTTAATTTAGGACGAAGTGAAAAATGGTGAAATTTTATAACCACTCAGCACGAAGTGTATTGGTCATAGTTGTTTATTATTTGTACACCACTTTGTACGAAGTGGTAATGACCACTCCGCACCAATGCCTCTTCGCATGAAAAGTTTGGTACTTTTTTGTTGAAATTCGCCTAAGTTTTGAAATTATAAGTGTTCATGTTATGTTTTTATAGGAAAAGAAATCGTTGTTCGAGCCGACACACAACACATGTTGTATTCTAGACGATACCATACTAGAAATGGGTCCATTAAAGATATATTAGAGTTTATGGGACGTTTATCGATGATCAAAAGCATTAACTCATCAACATAAAGTCTACCGATCACATATCGAACGATTTTTGAATTTAGTAGAGTTTGTGTCACACCCTCATTTTCCACTTGCGGAGTTTTACCGCGAGGCGTGTGAACAAACCAGAATCTGAAACACTAGTACGTCGAACGACTCTATATGATTTGATAATACGTTTTCCAAAATCATTTGTTGTAGATTTTATATTGTCTAAATTAATTACCAATATTTAGCAGAGCATTAGTTTTTAAAGTTGAGCGGAAGCATAAAATAAATAGTGAAGCGGGCGCCAACACAAACGCCAAAACAAATGAAAAACCCCAAAACAATATTGATAAATAAGACTCGATAAAAGATGTCTTGTTCAATGCATGTGCGTGCACCTAGAGCTCCTAGCGTCCTGAGAAACATGTAAAGAAACAAGTGTCAACATTAAAGATGAGTGAGTTCACAGGTTTTCATAAATTCTTTTGTTCGGTTATAGTTTGTTTTCTCCGTTATCCCTAACCCGGGATAACGTATTGGTTCCATTATTCCAACCTGGAATAATAAGTTGTTGCTTCCAATATTCCAAACCCGGAATATTAAGTTGTTGCTTCCATTATTCCAAACCCGGAATAACAAGTTGATTCGTAATTAAGTTCAATGTTAACATATATAGGTAGCTAGCCTAAAGTCATGTCACGTAAGAGTTCGCGATCGAAGCTGACTGTTGTGCCTCCGTTTTGCCAGGCCTATCACTGACCATGGCGAAGTTAGGCCAAATTATTCACCCGTTGACCATACCCGGTCGGCTAGCGCGACTAGCTCGGATGGGGCTTGTCGGGCCCAGTAGTACTACTTATAATTCCCCCGCTATTAAACCCAATACTAACGATCCGAGAGATTGACGAGAACTTAAGTGATAAAGCTGCTTAGTGACCATAACATTACATTAACATTAACTTAGTTACCGAATAGTTATGTGACGTTAAATTCGTATAACGTAAAGAGATTGAGTTTGAGAGTGTATACATGTTTCTCCCCCTGTTGTTTAAAAACCGGATAAAGTTAGGGGCCGTGAACTCACCTTTATTTGCTCGGTTAGTGTAGCAAAGAAGTTATAAGAGATGGGACCGCTAGTTGCGTCCTAACAAACCAATTAATTCCAAGTCAGTGTGTGAACACACCAATACAAATTCTACACGTAGTTTACGCACAAAGTGATACACACAAACAACATATCTAACACTCAAACATGCATGCAAGTATCCTCATGTGATCCTAGTGATTAAAACAACTTATCATAAACATAAACCAATTCATGCCACAATTTGGTGCACACAATCACAAGTTATCAATTTCAGCTTATCACTCATAATTCAGCTGTTTTCTAGGATTTTTATAAAATAGTTCCAACATTTCAAAAATTCCAATATTTTTACTGTAGGTGACATTTATACCATAGAAATTTATATAAATTTTCCAAGTCCTAATTCTTTACCAATTAACCATAAATATTAATATACTAGGCTGCAGTCAGATTTGTCGCCTTCTGACTGCAGTCCACGGAAGAATTTATTTAAAAATCACTGATCGTCCAATTAACAAAATTCCAGTTGGAGTCGCCCGGAAATTTCCATACCTAGTTGCTGTACAAAATTCATGAATCAACTCTCTACTGATTTTAAAATCCAACTTGATAAACAACCAACAAAATTTCAGAATTTTCACAGCTTTAGTTACTGAACTTATTTGGCCCTCTAAAAATATCAAACGACTTCAGAAAATTATGAATCCAGATCCCCTAGATTCGTTATTCAAATCTCTACGTTCTAGACATCAGAAAATCCGTTTTTCGACAACTAATGACCGAGTTACAGCCAGATGAAGTCGGCTGTAACTATTATTCAGCAAACTGTTTTCAGCATATCATTATCATGAACTCGTATAACCCGTCCGCATGATTAACCTAGGCGATCTTTAACCGGTTTCCTAGTCATAATCAATACTAATAACATATCCATGCAAACCCTAGTTCATACTTCTAGTTTTTACAAACAAACATACTCGCAAACTTACAAGTTCCGAAAACAATCATGCATATAAACAATGATCAAATCAGCCGATTACATACAACACATATAATCCGAAAACAAACCAATTAATCATTCAAGCACATATATCCGAAACAACTAATCACTTCATTCAAGCACATAAATCTGAACGTGATCTTGTAGCATATGACAACTTCTAATCTTTTAATAACAGGGTAAACGAACCGTGAGTACGATGAGGGAAGATGGCGAGGGCTGCTGCGACCGGAAGAGAAGAAAGGAAAAGTTGTTGCGACCGAGACTGAAAGGGACTGAAAGTAACAGGCTGTTAGTGACCGAGAAAGTGAACCAGGCTGATCAGATCGAGATGATGAAGGAAGGAAGCTGTTCGCGATCAATGGAGCAAGAGAAGGCAGCCGACGGCTGTTTTGCTTGTTAGGGTTTGTGTTTGTGAATGAAACATGCATGGGTGTGTGTATATATAGCGCAAAGGAGATGAGGGTTACGGTTAGGCTTAAGCTTGTGGCCGAGGGACTTGGGTTGGGTCGGTTTGGGTTTGATCTTTGCGGCCGAGACATGTTTTAGTTCAAGGTTTAGGTTTGATCTCGGTTTGGGTTTGCGGTTTCGGGTTTGATCCTTGTTTTTGGCCGAAGACTTGGGTTTAGAGTTTAAACTTTGTTAACTCCTAGAGTCACAATGAATCAAAGTTGGTTCGTGTCGCGGTTCGGTTCAGTTCGTGTATATATCCACCATAATTATTTTATAACTAAAACAATCACACAACACACATCACATATTCATTTAACTCGTACACGTTTAATACTTAGCATATACTCTATTCGACAAGTGTCGCGTTTAAGTTATCCGAAAAACCCGGGATATCACAGTTTGTTTCTGAACCTCGAGCAATACATTCTGTCGTAAAGATTGAAGATAAAGAATTCAAAGTCAAAATCACCGAAGAGTTGATACAAAAGGTGTTGGAGTTAAAATATAAAGATGGTGATCCCACGGGCTACCCTGAGAATGGTTAAGGGATGTTTCTACAGAATGGGATACATGGGACACGTGAATGCTCCGAACTTCAAGAAGGCTAATCTTGTTAGACCATATAAATTCTTCATCCATTCAATTATACATGCATTTAGTCACAGAAAGGGTGGTTGTGATGTGACTACCAGATGTGTATTGTTGCTGCATGCCTTCCAACTTCACCAAAGTTATTTTTGATCAGATGGTGTTAAACATTATGAGAGAGAAGTTTCTTCAGTATCCAAGGTTCTTGCAAATGATGGTGGATGACTTGGTTCCAAATTTAGAAAAGAAAGATAATGATGAGCTGAAATTAAAACATGTGGATAATGAGATGTTGATCAGATTGAATCTATATCTGAAGCAGGAATCTGAGCCTGTTGGAGCCATTAACGATAAAAATTATGTTGCACCTCCAAAGGGCAAGTGGAGAAAAGATACAAGTGGTTCTGAAAAAGATGAAGAAAATTCTCTTGATGGTTTTATTCTGAAAAGAAGTAGTTGGTATGAAAAGGAGGAGAAGAAGAAGAAGAAGAAAAGATCAACTCCAAAGAAAAAGCCTACTCAAGCTAGAAGAAGAGCAACTGTATAAACAATGCTTATTGACGAATAGTCTGAGGAAGAGGCACCAGTAATTAAACCAATTGAGGAAAATGTACATGAAGTATTCTCTACAACATCAGATAATGAAAGAGATGTGAATGTTTTGAAAACAGCTGCTGAAATTGAGAAAGAACTGATTAAGGGAGATGTCGAAGAAAGTTCTGAAGATAGTGTTGATCTAGAAGTAGTGGGAGCAGCTAGAAAACCGAACAACATAAGAGAAAAGCTCTAGGTGATGATGATGATGATACGCATGTGCCTACTAATCCAGAAGAACTATCTGAAAGGCCAGCTAAGAGAGTTAGAAGGGTTAAAAGTAAGCCCACTGATATTTAGAAAAAGAATACAGGGTTTCCTACGGCAAAGAAAGCTCGTCATAAGTTTTTAAAGGTCAGGAAGACACCTGAGGTGGAAGTTACTACTGTTAATGTTGAATGTACTCAACCACCGTCACCACCACAACAACCACCTCCATCACCACAACATGTTACACCACCACAACAACCACCTCCATCACCACAATATGTTACACCACCGCCACATCCAAAACAAACAACACCACCTTTCCAATCACGATCAACACCTCATCTGCAGCAAGAAGATCATTAAATGAACGTTTACTTGATAATTTTGGCGAAATTCCTTTTAAGGTGGATTCGATACAGATCCTTTTAATGACAACAGAGTTACTAAACTTGAGAGCAAAATCAAAGCACATGAAGATAGGATTAAACAACTTGAAAGTAAGAATATGGATCTGGTGTCATTGCTCACAAGTGTTACTTCTGAGAATGAAAGATTACATAAAGTCGTCAAAGATCTTGAAGTTGAGAAGATGGCGAACGCTGAGAAGTTTGATATGTTATTCAAAGTGTTAAAGAAAGAAATTCAACATGAATTTCAACTCTGGATATGATGAAATAAAGATTGAAGAGGCAAGGGCAAAAGTTGTTGAACGTAAGCGTGAAGTAGAAGCTGAAGCCGCAGCAATGGGAAAGGGAAAGGAAAAGGTAGATGAAGTTCCTATTATTATTCCTACTGAGCCTGAAATCGAAGCTGAACCATTAATCAACTATGTATTGGTTGCTGGACCTATTGATGTGTTTGGAATTTCAGAGAAAGAAACATACTTGGAAAAGAAAAAGCAAGATGCTGAGATAGACGAAAAGGTTGATGGTTAAAATGAGGATGATGATGAAGATATTGGTGAAGACAATAAGAAAGACGATGATGATAAATGTGATAACGATGATAATACACAGGGTGGTATTGGGGTAAAGGTTGTAGGTGCAAAACTGAATTCGTCATTCAACTATGATGCTTAGCTGAACGACACAGTCAATCAAGAAGATGATTCTCAGAGACAGGGGGAGACGAAGGATCTAGGAAACGATGCAGATCAACCAGGAATCTTCCTAGCTGCACCTATATCAGCTATTCTTGATTTGCCAAAACCAAGAGTTTTCTATTTAGAGCATGGTGTCGAGGAAGGTGAATTCATACATAATTACACCAAGGAAGAGATTGCCAAAATGCTAGGTGTTAACGAAGATTCATTCGATTTTGATTTTGAGGAAGAGTTGAATCACATCAGTGCATCTGAGCCGAAAGACTATGTACACAAGTATGTTGCTGATGCTGATAGTTACAACGAGGTTGTAGTAGACGATGATTCCGATGATGAAACAATCAAATATTCCGGAGAGAATACGGATGACTTCCCAGCCTTTTAGGAGTTGTTTGTTGAAGCTTCTGATGATTTACTGAAACAAAGGATTGAAGAGACTGTGAAGGAAGGAAATGTTCCTAAACGTCTAACAAGAGAAGAGATAGATAAGGCGAAGAAGTCATGGTTTAAAGAGCTACCCAAAGAACGTAAATTTCTGGCTTTCTTTACACGAGATCAAGATAAATTGTTGGGTGATATTTTGAGCTAGGGCTGGATCAAAGAGTTGTATGTTTACGCAAAAGAAGGAATTTGGAGTTCAGTATTTCAGATTTCTCTGTGATATTCAAATGTTACCCTGGTGGGATGTGGAAGAGTTAGTTTAGACAAAGATGATCAATTACGAGATGAAGTTTCATGACCAAAGTCTATGGAAGCTAATAAAGTAAGAAGCTGATCATTGTTTCAATCACTGGAAACCATATATACCGAAGAAAAGGACAAAGATTGATTCAGTGACGAAGGAAAAAGATGTGACTTTGATTATAGAACAAGATTTTCATGAATTCTTCAAGTGGTGGCAATGCAATGTTGAAACAGGAGAAGTAGTGATTGTTCTGAAGAATGAAGGTTTATGGAGGACAATACGAATACTAGACCCGATGTGGCTAGTGAATTGTTCAGAAAAAGATGTGGAGCGTCTATTCTTTAACAAGATATGTTATAAGACACGTTAAAAGACTCAAGTGATGCAATACCAAGGAGTGATCAATCTATGTTATGCTCATGGTATTAATTCAAGGAAGATGTGGCAATCAAAATGGAGAGAGCTAGAGCGTAAATAGTTTATGAAGCAGATTAGAAAAGAAGAATGAATTGATGTTGTTACGTAGAAAGCTTTAATCAGAAGGTTTAAGTTCTTGAAGTGGGTGCCTCCGACTGATCAAACGCCTATTTTTTCAGAGGGAGAAGGAAGCCTAGGAAGAATTTCTTTGGTTGTTAATGTTATTATGTTATGAAGATTTTAAAGACTGACCAAGACTACGAAAATATCCAGGGGGAGTTTGTTGATGCAGAATGTCTATATCCTATGTCTTAGGGTCATGTCAATTCATTATAATAAGGATATGAATGCTATATTTGTCATTTTGATGTTTTGTAGGTCACTTTGCACGAAGTGATGCTCACTTCATACAAAGTGAGTCCACTTCGTATGAAGTGGCAAGCCAACTCATGCGAAGTCAGTATGTCTATATATAGTACAGTTGTGTCTTGAGTCTGTAAAAATTTTGCAGAGTGTACGGCGAAGCCGTACACAGTTTGTTTCAGGATTGTACGCGTTATTCACATCAATGAAACAGTAAATAGTAATATTGATATTGTCGCTTGTTATAAAATGGTTTCCACACATATTATGACTAGCTAATCAGATTAGGTCCTCTACTTATTTGGATAAGACCTTCCTACACTTGTCATGTGTGACAAGATATGAAAGATAATTGTGAGAAGATTTGAGTACAAACTCCATGTGATTGTCGAAGGATTGTGATTTCTGAGTTATCTCTTTGTGAAATGCTTTTAGATTTAGAGAATTTTACAACAGGGAATGGAAGCTCTGTTTGGTGGAGGTTTTTATATGGTTTCTGAACAGTGACACCAACATGGCCATCTATTGCTTTTTGAGTTACGTGGCAAGCCTCTATTTGTTAAAGCAAAGCTCTGTACTAGAGACTAGGCCCCATTGAGAGAAATCCTTGATGAAGGAATGTAAGGTCTGTTTGGCAAAGGTCTGTTTTAGACTTTGAAAACTTTGTTTATTGTTAACAGATGTTAGGATATAAAACAGTGGTTGGTACATCTGTTAACTGTGGTCAAGCAGATGGATGGAAATAGATGTTTGAAACCACTATTGGGTTAGAAACAATGTTTTGGAGAGAAAATAGTGGTTTTGTGAAAAATGGTGGTTAAGTAAAATAGTGGTTGATGAATCAATGGTTCTTTGTTTCAAACAGTGGTTGACAATGGTCAAACAGAGTTTTGAACCACTGAAACAAACGTTTCACTCCTTTGAACAAAGTTTTGTTTTTGGTGATTTTGTAGGATCTTCTTATCCAATAAGCAAAGGACCTAATCTGATTAACTAGTCATAAAGTGCGCGGAATTCATTTTATAACAAGTGACAATATCAATATTACTATTTAAAGTATATTGTTTCATTAATATCATAAACGTGTACAATCTTATAACAAACTGCACAGGGCTTCGCCGAACAGATCAACAAACTATTACAAACTCAACACCACAACTCCCCTATTTATAGACATGTTCACTTCGTACGAGTTGGGTCTCCACTTCGTACGAGGTGTGCTCGTTTCCTATGAAGTGAACTGCATCACTTTGTGCGAAGTGGCTTACATACAAAAATCAGTTATAACATTAACGCCCTATTGCATATGACTCGACATGACTCTAAGACGTATGCTATAGACATTATGCATCAACAAACTCCCTCTTGGCTATTGTCGTAGTCTTGGTCAGTCTTCAAAAACACTTTATAACATTAACGTCCAAAGAAATTCTTCCTTGGTTTCCTTCTCTCCTCTAATGGAATTGGTGTTTGGTCAGTCGATGGAGCCCACTTCAAAAACTAAAACCTTCTTATTGAAGCTTTCTACGTAACAACATCAATCCTTTCTTCTTTTCGTATCTGCTTCATAAATTCTTTGCGTTCCAGCTCTCTCCATTTAGATCTCCACATTTTCCCTGAATAGGCATTTTCGTATTGTATTGCTTGAGTCTTTTCTCGTGCCTCGTAACAAATCTTGTTAAAGAATAGGCATTCCACGTCTTTCTCAGAACAATTTACTAGCCATATCGGGTCTAGTATTTGAATCATCCTCCATAAGCCTTCAGCTTTAAGCACAATCATCGCTTCTCCCGTTTCAATATCATACTGCCACCACTTGAAGAATTCATAGAAATCTTGTTTTCATCGCACATGGCCGCTTAACAGTCAACGTCACATCCTTTTCTTTAGTAACTAGATTTATCTTGATTATCTTCTTCCGTATGTGCGGTTTCCAGTGATTAAAACCGTGAGAAGCTTCATTCTTAATCAACTTCCAGAGCCTTTAATCCTTGAATTTCATTAAATAGTTTATCAACTTTGTTTGCACCAACTCTTCAACATCCCTCCATGGTAATGTCTTGATGTCGCCCAAATATCTGAAATATTGAACACCAAACTCTCTTTTAATTGCATAAACATCTAACTCTGGAATCCATCCCCAATTAAGAATACCATCCAATGATTTATCCTTATCTTGTGTGAAGAAAGCCAATGGTCTTCTGAAGTTACGTTCTTTAGGCAGTTCTTTGAACCATGACTTCTTTGCTTCAGCTATTTCATCTTTTGATAGACATTTTGGAATACTACCATCTTTTATACCCGATATAGGTGTAGCTGTGAGGATTTCTGATTGCTCTGCATCGTGTACCGTATCTTTCTGCTCCCCCTGTTTTTGAGTATTATCCTCCTGATTAACATCATCATTAAGATATGCATCATAATAAAACGATTCATTGATCTTTGCGTCCATAATTCTCAAACCTGTATCACCCTGCGTGTTATCATCATCATCACCCTTGTCATCGTCATCTTTCTTGTTATCTCCACTAATATCTGCATCATCATCTTCATCTTAACCATCAACTTCTTCATCAATCTCAGCATCCAACTTTTTCTTATCCAAGTATTTTTGCTTCAAAAAACCTAGTCACATCAATAGGCTCTCTCAGTTTTTCTGGTTCAGGATCAGTAGGAATAATAACTGGTATATTATCTATCTTGTTCCTTCCTTTACCTGCAACTTCAGCTTCTGCCTTACGCGCTCATTCAACTGCTCTTTCTTTCGCTTCTTCTATCTCTATAGATTGAATTCACCATCAAAATCAATACCCAGCTTCTTTGACAATGCTTTCTGAAACAAATCAAACTTTCTGAAACAAATCAAACTTCCTGTCTTTCCTCAATCTCTCAACTTCATGTTCTTCAACGAACCTTCGTAATCTTTCATTCTTTGATAGAAAACTTGCCAAAACAGCTTCTGAATTCTTTCTATCATCTTCAAGATATTTGATTCTGCTTTCCAACTCAGTTATCTTTGTATCATTGAAGAAATCTTCATCCAATCCTTCTTCAAAGTTAGTAAAAGGAATTTCACCAAAATTTTCTGTTGGTAAAGATTGACGTCTCTAAGCAGATTGTGGAGTAGATTGTTGTATAGGAGATGTAGGTTGCTTCTGTGGTGAAGTAGGACGTGATGGTATAACATGTGGTGGTGTAACATGATGTGGTGGTGATTGTTGTTGTACTTCAACTCTAGGTGTAACCACATTTTCAATCTCATGTGACCTCCTTTTTCTGTACTTTCGTCTTACTTTCTTAAGTGCAGGAGACCCTGTTGTCTTCTTTATTGTATAATCTCCAACCTCCTTTCGTTTATGTTGTTGTTGTCTCAATTCTGCTCTATCTTTTTCTGCTGCTTCCTCAAGATTAATACTCTCGTTTGAGCTTTCTTCGTTATCACCAAAAGCTTGTTTTTCAACATCAGCAACAATTTTTGTAACACTCACGTCATCATGATCTTGATCTGATGTAGTAGAGAAAACATCGTCATGTACATTCACAGTATCATCAGCAGGCTCATTCACAGGATCATTCACCGGTGTTTCTTCATCAGTATTCTCATCAACCAACAAAGTTCTTTTAGTTGCACGCTTACGTTTCTGTGTTTGAGCAGGCTGTTTCTTTGGAGTTGATCTTTTCTTTTTCTTCTCTTCTTTCTCAAACCAACTAATCCTCCGTGAAACATAACCATCTAACCATTCTTCGTCATCGTTCTCGAAATCACTTGTATCTTTCCTCCACTTAGGCTGGTGATGTAACATAATCTTTATCATGTATAGCTCCAAAGAACTTCTTAGCTACCGGTTCAGTATCTTGCTTCAAGTATTGATTCAACCTGATTATTGTCTGGCTATCCATGTGATTTAACTTCAGCTCATCGACATCTTTATCTCTATGTTCGGAAACAAATCATCCAACATCATTTGTAAAAATATTGGATATTTAAGAAACTTTTCTTTTGAAATATTCGACACCATCGAATAAAAAGTTACTTTGGTGAAGTTGTATGGAAGATTTAGTGTCAGTGCTACGATCATACACATTTGGTAATCAAGTATCACATCAAAACCTCCTTTTCTATAACTAAGCGCAAAAATCACAGAATGTGCGAAGAATTTATACCTTCCTAGAAATGCTTTATTGAAGTTCGCCTCATTAACATGCCCTTTGTATCCCATTCTATAGAAACACCCTTTTACAATTCTCTCAGGGTAGCCCATGGGATTGCCATCTTTATCTTTGAAATCTAACACCCTTAGTATCAAATCTTCAGTGATTTTGACCTCGAACTCCTCAATGCCGATTTTAACAACTGACAATATTGCTCACAGATCAGGAACAAACTTGGCAGCATTCCAAAATCTTTCTATATGTGACCTGTAAACCTTACGTTGATGTGTTAACGCTTTCTTTATTGATATACGGTCCATAAACTCCAAGATGTCTCTGAAAGGAGCCAATTATGGGTACCTTACTATCAAGTACACAACATGTATTATGTACCAGTTCAAATATCGATTTCTTTTCTTACAAATTCATAACGACGACACTTGGACAAATTTGACAAAATTACCAAATCTTTTGATGCGAAGTGGTCTTTGTACGAAGTGGAGTTCATGCGAAGTGGATAGTATTTGACTTCGTACGAAGTGAAATAAAAAATTAAACAAAAATACAGATTCACCTCGTGCGAAACAGTTTAACCATTTTAGCAATTTCACTTCGTGCGAAGTGAAAGATTCACTTCATACGATGTGACTTCCACTCGTTCGAACATTGTTTTTATCAAGAACTCAAATTTGATCGAATTATATGAAATTGAAAGATCTAAACATTTCTAACATCGCCGATTTAAGTGAATATATGTTCAATTTTATTTTTTACCGGCTAGATTCCCTAGATGTATGTTTTAAGTTTAATATTACCGAAAACATTCAAATACGGTCAACATCTAGATCTTATACCTTCACCATTGTAAGAGGTGTGCAAATAAACCTCCCAATGTCAATTTTGGTAGCAATTCGACTTAATGGTTCGTTATGGACACAAATTCTACGATGAATTCGGTTTAACATGCGGAATTCGTTAAACCGAACCATAATCATGACATTGAATCGTAAATAATCAACGTTTATTACGATCAAAAGACAACCGGATAGAGTTCTGTCGCCTACGTTACAAAAACACCTAGATCCGTATGAAGATTTGATATGATCTGCTTGTGTGAAGTAGATGAAGCTATTTATAAGCAGTTCTCTTCGTACGAGCATATGCATGTTGGCTTCAAATATTGGATTTTGACTTTTCTCATGCATGCATACATTCATGATATCTTGCAAATGTCTGATCATTATGCCATCAAATGTTATGATGACATCATACTCGCATGAACCCGCTTTCTTCGTATCATACGGTACCGACTCCTAACTTGGTCTAACCAATCCTAATGAATCCTAGCAAAACCTCTATCCGGTATACTACAGACTCAAGACAATTGACAATACATATACAATTAGATTTCTATCTATGGCCACACGAATAGTGCACTAACAATCTCCCCCTTGACATAGCTAGAAATCTGTGATGTTTAGTTTTGAACTGCCTTGGATAACATCTTCAAGTGAAACCACAATCTCCCCCTTGAATGATGCTTCGAATCTCTAAGATTTGCCGTTTAAGAACTAACACACGTATTCACACACATACAGTTTCTAAACAGTCTCGTTGGTCTGGCTCACATTCAATATTATAAGGTTTCAATGGAAGATTTTGAAAGAAAATCTTTTTGGATTTTTAATATTGAATGAAGAAATGTAAATATACTGATATATTTTTGTGAGAAAACATGCTAGAGGATCATATCAGTTTTACTGAGACATATCAGCTGCACCATTGATCAAGATGAAACACTAGTTTAAACAATTCACATGGATTGTCCGTATTGTTGTCCCCTTAAACTCAATCTAAAAACATTCATAATGCTTACCGATACGTTAAGGTACATTTATTTGCACTAAGTTCTTATGGACCCCATAATCTCAGCACTAAGTGCTTACCGATTGTCGGTATTGTAATACGCCAACTCAAGTAATGCCTTTAAACTTTCATCAACTGTGATATGTGTGAAAATAACACAGAATGTTTAAACATTAACAATCAGATCGATCTTCCGATACGCAGAGAAAGTCCAATGTTTAAACAAAATAAGAAATAAAAACAAGTTGAAATTGTTTAGATCTTAACCACCAGTTCGATATTCCCATATACGCAGAGGTGATCCAAGATTTAAACGAAACACCAAGTAAAATAAAGCAGAAACATTTAGGCACTAACATCCAGTTCGATACTTTCATATATGAAGAGGATTTCCAATGCTTAAACAAAATAACGAAATAAAACAAGTTTAAATCTTTGCAAAATGAAATACACAATCACAGTGACATTTTCAGTAAGTTGTGAAAGTTCACAAACTGACCGGTTTTTATGCTTTTCAGGATTCAATGATACACAGTCACGAAGGACAAAATTAAGTACTATACTTTCAGCCGCGTTTTCCACTAGAACTAGGTTTTTCATTTAAGTTTGTATTGTTTTCCCAAAACTACTAGTCTAGCTGAGCCTACCAACACATCTTTGGTGAGATTGTATAACCATTTTAAACTATACATATCTTTAGCATGCGCTGATAGTCCACTAATGTACTATCATTTCCTCTTTTCGCATAAGTAATCTCATTTTTCATTTTTCAATTTTTTTGACATTTTGAGATTTTCTATTGTTTTTGGCTCTTTGAATATTTGTATCTAAAATGATTTTGAAATGATGTTTTTTAATTTTACAGAAATTTATAAAAATTTTTCTCCCCCTCAAATTGAAAACATTTTTTCCAAATTAAAAATAAAAATATTCCATTTTAACCGTTTAACGACTTTTTACGAATGTGAACGCGAGACTATCATTTTGTTTGTGTGGAATATCAACATGTCTCTCTGTATGAACAACCACTGCTTCAAAATAGACGTTTGCTTGAAGCTTGGTTATCTCTGCATGAATAACCACTGCTTCTAAATAGACGTTTGCTATAATAATCATCTTTCCTGCTTCTTTTGTAAATTTGATTTGATATTGAAGCACAGTGGTCCAACCTGCTCCATTTATTTTCAAATTTTTGTGCGTTTTGATTTTGATATTTTTGTAAATTTTTATAATGATTAGACGATTGATCTGATGATTTTTTATTGTTATGTTAAAATTTTTTACGTTATTTTAAAAATTTTTAGAATTTTTAACACTTTGTTTTTGTTCCTCATTTTGTATAAAAGGTTTTGTGTCGAACACTCACATTTTTCAGCAAATGACGGAACAATTTCTTGAAAATATTCTTTTAGTTTAAAAATATTTATTTTTTTTTAATCATTTTTATCATCATCACAATATTCAATTATGTTATTGTCATAATTTGTGACATTGTCACTTATTGGAATTTTAATAGATGAAGGTTTTGCAATAATATGATCTAACATTAAAGATGATGTAACAAAAGCTTTCAATTTCTTTTCTAAAATCTCAACTTTATTATTAGCATTTTCAAAATCTTTTTTAGGTTGAATTATTTTCTCAAGATAAGACTTAATTGCGCTTTGATTTTCAAAATTATTTTTATTCAAAACTAATTTTTCATTTTCTAAAATTTTTATGTGATGTTTAAAATCGTTTTCGATTTGTAATTTTTCATTTTCTAAATTTTTTATTTTGTTTTTAAATTATTTTAAAAAAATTATTTTCTGATGTTAAACTCTCCAGATTGGTCAAGAGTTTGACATTATCTGTCAGATAATCATTAAAATCTTCATTAATATTTGGGTAGATTGGTTTAGAACTTGAAGCTTCATTTGTAAATGTTCTTGAATCTTTGTTTTCACAATTCTTCACCATTATTACTTCTTTCTCCATCTTTAACCTCAAAGCATTAAACTTTTCAAAAAATTCATGTAAAGTAAACATTAGAACTATAGAATCCTTTTTCACTTCTATTAAAACTTCATCCCATTCTGATAATAAAGCATTTTCAAATTTCATTATTTTCTTATAATCCTGAATCATTAACTTTGGTTCGAACTCTTTTAACTTGTTAACTAAAACACCAAATTGTTCTATCAAATCATTCAAAGATTCATCCTTTTTGCATATAAAATTTTAAATTTCTTAACCCAAGCATTTTTACGATCTTGAGAATTCCAATACCAAGGCACTTCTTCCCACTCACTCATTTTTTAAATTTGCAACCCACTAAACCTTGTGAAAAAAACTTATATTTTCTTTGAACCCGAATAGTCAAACTAAAAAATTTATAGATAAAAAATCCCGATTCAAAACAATTTATAACCCAAAATTTAAAAATCACAGTCCAAACTGTACTCAAACAACCCGACCACTTAAACAATCTTTCAGCCCAAAAGTTATTCACCAGTCCAACACACTAGTTCAGCCCACTAATTTTTCAAATCAAAATAAGCACGTAGCCCAAATATTAGTAAATGGATTATTTTTAACTTGACATCCAAAAAAAATCTTGATTTCAAAATGATTCCTTTGGCGCTATACGGAAACAAGAAACAGGATGCATTGGGTAAAATGAGAAAAGGTAACGCAACCCAAGAAGAGTGGGGGACTTGGCTTGGGGTTTTAATGGGATATGAACTGTAGCCTCCTGATGAAGTGGGTTTGGAGGTACAAAACGGAACCTACGAGACTATGGAGAGAGGTAATTACAAGTATTCACTTTAGCTCAAGACATGGCAATTTTCTACCAACAAAGAAGGGGTTAACAAGCGTTTGGAATAATATTATTAAAAAGGAGCTCGAACTCAGAAAAAACAATATCTTCCTCAGTAATCTCATCAAAAGCAAGGTGGGGAATGGCGGGGATACTCAGTTCTGGACAGACTCGTGGGCTGCAGACAAACCATTTCAGGTTCTGTTTCCAAACATTTATCAGATTGAAAGGAAAAAGGGGTGTATGGTTCGCGATAGGATTTCGATCGATAACGAGGGGCCGCCACATGCTTCATGGGACTGGATCCGGGAGCCCAACTCAGTTCTGGAATTAACTGAATTTAGACTAATATCACAGATCCTCTCGGGGGTGTCCTTCATAGTACATGCGACGCATGGCAATGGTTTCCGACCCCACTGGCAGCTCTCTGTCAAGATGGTCAAAAGCCTTCTTCATGATCCTATACTGCAATCTGGTGAAGCTCACTATCAATGGAATAATAGGTGCCCCGGAAAGTATCTTTGGTTGGAGAATGCACCTAGATCGATTACCTACGAAGATAGCGTTACAAAGAAGGAACATTGTAATGTCATCAAACCTTTTTCCACTATGCGGCGAGTATGAAGAATGCGTCGAACACTTTTCACTTCTTGTTATGTGTGCTCGGTAGTTGTGGCATATGATTTCGAGTTGGCTAGCGTTGCCGCCCATTTACACCTTCTCTATTCTAGATTTGCTGCAGATATATGTATTCAGGTGGCTCAGAAGTAAGCAAAAAAATGGTGCATGCTACCATTCTTACCTCCTGTTGGGGTATATAGAAACCAAGGAACGATGTAGTTTTGTCGATATCCCAAGGTTTATGGCAGACATCAAGAGCACAAGTTTCCTCTGGATAAAAAGTAGGGCTAAAATAACCTCGCTAGATTGGTCGGATTGGTGTGCTTTCAATGTATGATAATCTGTTTCTGTTTTTTTTTCTTTTGTTGTTGGCATAGCTTCTTGCTGTTGGTTTGTGGCTAATAAAATTTGCTGTTAAAAATATGATTGGATTTCAAATGATCCTTTTAATTCTCTAGTCTTTTTGTTCTTTATTTTTTTAAATGCCATTTTCCGAAAATTTATTTGTTTTTATGCGTTAACAAAGCCAAAACTCTAAATTCTCAACTTCACATTCTCATGTAAAACAAAAATGATGATTATTTGGCAACTAGACAAAACAATTTTTTTTATAAACTACACACTTCTCAAGATCAGTTAATTGAACTTTTTTGAAAACATAATTTTCAAATTTTATCAAATCATGAGCTGACCGTTCATTATTCTACACACTTTTCTATTATTTATTTTATCTGTTGTTTTAACCAAACCCTAAGGCTACTCGGGTGGGTGATGGGTCTCTCTAGAGGATGACCCGTCACGTCAACATCCATGTCAGAATCCTTGGATGACGCCCATTCAACGATGGAACCAAAGAAATGGGTGACGACCTAACCCCACCTAGTTTTTTTTAATATTATAGCCGTCCAACACACTACCACCATCGGCTCCACCTCCGGCCATCACTCTCACCATCGTCTTCATCTCCGGTAACCGTCATAATCACCAAACACCACCATCAGCTCGACCTCCGGTTCACCATCAAACTTCATCTCCGTCGCTACTTCGAACTATCATCGTTTCATCTGCCGCTCTCGTTGATTCTCGTTGAGTTTTCACCGGAAACCATTGTCGGCGTCTCTATTGTGAACCACAACTAACAGAAAGATTTGTTTGGTGTGGTGGCTGTGGGGTAGTAGCGAGTGGTGATGTTCACGGTGGAGGTGGGTGGTGAGCGGGGCGGTGGTGGTTGCAGTTGGTGAAGGCCACAGTGGAGGTGGAGGTTAATATGTGGCCCGTCTCCAACGTCAGCCTGGGGCCGCCCAGGACGCCGACGACCCACCCGGGGCGGTGTTGGGGGCATCACCGGGCTAGACCAGGCCTGGACGACCCCCACACCGAGTGGCCTCATATCTCTTTTATTACACTACTGATGTTGCTAAAACCTTTTATGTGATACCTGCAATAAAAACTATTTATCTTGACAAGAACACCGTCGCTATAATGGCAGCCTGCAACTCAGTACTTTTCTGTACTTTTTCGAACAGTAACCAAACAGCTTCTTTCAAACTGCTGTTTTTTCTTCGTTTATTCAGCAACAATCAATATCAAACCTGAAACTCTCGTTTATTCTAGATTCAAACGTGAATCCTTTCAGTTTTCTACAACTACAACAATTTTCTTAGATCTAAACTTGGTATGAAATCTGCAATTTCTTGTTGAACAGCAAAAAGTTCAATTCTAGAATTACAATCGGAAATTTTAAATCAAATTGTCGCAACAACAAATCTAATCGATGTCAAATCTAAAAAGATCAGATCTGAAACATCGACCAAAACTTATCAAATTCTTACGTATTTTATGAATCTCATTCAACAAACTTTCAATTTATATCCGATTTGAAACACAGACTCAATCAAATTCAAAGTAACCTGAGATCAAATTCAGTTTCAGTCTCAGATCAGTCTGAAATCAATACGAAAAGTTCAAACAACACACCGAAATAAATCGAAACAGTCCGAAATCAACCGAAATGTTTCGAAAATTGACGGAAACTTGACCGAATTAGTCCGAAACTCGTCCGATTTCGAACATGATTACACACAGAGCTACCCATGCTCTGATACCACTTGTGAGTTCAGGAACGGTTCGTTATGAACACCCAAGTTCTGCGATGAATTCAGTTTAACATGCGGAATCCGTTAAACCGAACCGTAATCTTGACACCGAAGCGTAAATAACCAATGTTTATTACGATCAAACGACAACCTGACAGAGTTTCGACGCCTACGCTACAGAAACACCTAGATCCCTATGAAGACTTGATATGATCTGCTTGTGCGAAGTAGACGAAGCTATTTATAAACAATTCTCATCGTACGAAGAGCATTCTACTTCGTACGAGCATATGCATGTTGACTTCAAATATTGGATTTTGACTTTTCTCATGCATGCATACATTCATGATATCTTGCAAATGTATGATCATTAATTCATCAAATGTTATGATGACATCATACTCGCACGAACCCGTTTTCTTTATATCGTATCGTACCGACTCCTAACTCAGTCTAACCAATCCTAATGAATCCTAGCGAAACCTCTGTCTGGTATATTACAGACTCAAGAAAATGACAATATATATACAATTAGATTTCTATCTATAACCACACGAATAATGCACTAATATATTTTTTTTGAACAATCTTTTAATGATTTAAAAAAAGAATTTTAAAGCAACATATTGATGTTCTTATTGAAGGTTTGAGAAACATTTATTTCATTCCATGTTTATCATCCCAGTTTTGGAGATCAGGGTTTCAAAAGTAGAAGTATTGAAAGCTTTTGTGAATACATCTGCTAGCTGATCTGCAGTGGGAATATGGTGAAGTGATATTAATTCTTTTTCATAACAATATCTTACAAAGTGATGGCAGATGTCAATGTGCTTTGTTTGGAATGAGACACAGGATTTTTGATGGTGTTTTCAGCTACTTCACTATCCAATTTTAATAGTGTTTTTAAAGCAATGATCCCAAAATCAATCAATTGGTTTTGAAGCAACAACAATTGAGCAGTACAACTTGCAGCAACAATGTATTCTTCTCCTGCTGAAGAGTTTGAAACTAGTGTTTGCTTTTCGCTCTGCCTAGAAACCAAGGCATTTACAAGGAACTAACATCCTCCTGAGGTGGACTTCCTTGTGATGTGACAGCCAGCAAAATCACTATTTGAATATCATGAAAGCTCAAAATTACCATTAAAGGATACCAAATACCAAGTGTGGATGCACCTTTGAGGTATCTGAATATCCTTTTCATAGCTATTAAGTGAGACTTCATAGGTGCTGTTTGGTATCTGGCACAGACACAAGTTGCAAACATGATGGTGGCCTTGATGCAGTTAAGTACACCAAGGATCTAATCATGCACCTATCTGATCTACCAAGTCATCCTTTTCATCAGAAATGAATGGTTTGCTTGTGCATCTAGAGGTGCTACATGGTTTGCAATCATTCATGTCAATTTTTTTCAAAAGTGTTTTAAACATATTTGTTTTGATGAATGAAAGTTCCATTTTCAAGTTGTTTTACTTGTAGTTTTAGAAAACTTTGCAACTCACCCATAGAACTCATTTCAAATTGTGATGTCATCAATTTCTAAAATCTTCACACATTTGATCACATGTGGATCCAAAATTAATACCATCCACATAGTGGTTCAGTTGTTGTTAATTGATTGTTGTTCTAAGAGATGAACTTTGTAGATCAGAAGAGACATTATATTGAGAAGGCATCTCAATGTCAAATCTGTAATCCTGTTGCATAGTTTTTGATTTTCCTACATCATCACCAGTTTTGGCAGTAATTTCTTCAAACTTAATCATGATTAAACAGTTCTACAGGATTTTTAGGGATTTTCACAGAAGAAAGTTCATTGAACTTACATTCAGAGTTTCTTCTATAGTCATGGTCCTTGTGTTAAACACTTTGTAGGCCTTGACTGTAGAAAAATATCCTAAGAAATAGCCACAATCAACCTTAGCTGCTAATTTGAAATTGAATATTTAAAATTTAAAATGAAACATTGGCAGCCAAAGATTTTGAAGAATGAGATTAGTGGTTTGATATTAAACATAATTTCATAGAATATCCTTTGACGCATGGGTTAATCAAAACTCTGTTTTGAACATAGCATGCAGTATTCACAACCTCAGCTCAAAAGGACAAAGGAAGGCCAGAATCTGTAAGCATATTTCATGTAGCCTCAATCAGAGTTCTGTTTTTTCTTTCAACTACCCCATTCTGTTCTGGTGTTATTGGAATACTAAATTGCCTCAATGGTCCTTTTGATGCACCGAATTCATCAAGTTCTGATTTCAGAACTCTATCCCATTGTCACTCCTAAAGACTTATACTGGGAGAACATATTGTTTTTCAACTTTGATAACAAAGTCCTTCAAAATGCCTATAGTCCAATCTTTGGAATGTAAAAAAAAAAGTCCATGTAAACCTTAATAAATCATCAACTGTAATAAGACAATATCTTTTTTTCCTCAAACTCATGATTTTTACAGGGCTAAACAAATCCATATGTAGCATTTTGTAAACAATGGATTGTTTCAGACTTATCAATGGGCTTGTATGACACTTTGTGTTGCTTCCTTTTTAGGCATGAAACACAGTGTTCATCACACTTGAATTGTTCAATTGCTAAAACTCTAACAAGATTTTGTTTTGTTAGAGAGTTAATTGTTTGTAAATTAACGTGTCCCAACCTTCTATGCCATGATTTTGTTTCTTTTGTTGAAGCAATAGAAAATAGGCATACATTTTTCATGGGTTTATCTTTTAACATGTCCACTACATAAATATTGCCACTTCTGTGAGCAACAAGTTATGAAGTGATATAATTTTATCAATCTTTAAACTACATTTGAGCCAACAATTTTACAAGTTTTCTTGCTAAAAAAATAAACCATAGCTATTATCACTCATTTGTGAAACACTAAGTAGATTGAATTTTAGATCATCAATAAAAATTACATTTTCAAACTTTAGCTTACCAGCTTGAATAGTTACAGACCACAATACTTTACCTTTTGAGTCATCTCCAAATGATATATCACCTCCTCCATGTGCAGAGAAGTTTAATAGCAGAGCTTTGCATCCAGTCATAAGCTTTGCATCCAATCATTTCCAGATGATATATCACCTTCTTGATTTTTTTTTTGAAAAATTCCTTTGTTTTACTGGATTTTTCTTTTAACTCATCTCATAACTCGTTTGCACTATTACAATGTAATAGCTCAGCATAGATGTTATATGGTAGAGCCTTCGCAACAATATTAAGTGCTTTGGCATCTGTCTCGAACTTTTAAAAATCTAGCTTAGAGTAATTTTACGGTTTCTTGCCTCCTTAACATTTGGATTTTTGGCACTAGGTACCATTCGAATGTTGGGTGCGAATATAACAGACTTCCAACATCCTATGTTCTGTTAAGCAAGCATGTATACCATCCGACGTTGCAAGATATTATATTCTGTTAACCAGCATCGGTGGCTTATTTTTGAAACCATTATAGGAATCATGACTGTTATGTGCAATTCCTTTTGATCTTTTATGAAAACAAAGTAAGTAAACCTTTTATAAGTTACAATTTAAACTCCGAATTCAGATACAAAGAATAGATTGGGTATCTTTGTGAGCTGATTCTTGAATATTAAACTGATTGTAAATTGAGTTTAATATGACCAAGCTCCGATACCAAATAAAGGATTAGAGTCTATAGAACTTGTGTATTTAAGACATGAAGTACAAACAATTGGCAAAAATTGTAACTCAAATAATGTCATAACACAAGCATGAAGATATATCAAAATTGTTTTATATTGAAATCCAAATATTATAGTTACAGTACAATGATTATACAATCTCCCCCTCAGCCATATCATACACTTTGTTGTTCGTACAAAAAGAATAAATGTGATAATTTGATCTCTAACATGTGAGATCTATTTATACAAGTACAAAAGCTCTGTTTGCAATCAACTGACATCACTCTGATAGTGACATCTTACATTCCTAACAGAAAAGATTCCACGTATGTTAGCAAACATCCGCGGAGATCTAACATCTATTTTATTACATGAAAAATTTGTTCTAAACTAAGTACTATTACATTGAGAAAACCTTTGTTCTTCAAACTGCTATTGGCATGTATCAAATATCTGTTTGGCCACAAAAAATGTTTGGTCTTCATGATCAGTGTTTTACTTTAACAGAGCTTTGGCCTTGAACAATGGTTTCTTCTGTTTCAACAGTGATTCCAAGGCTTCAAACAGATCTTTGAATGTCTTGAACATATGTTCTTATTAGCGTTCAAGATTCTCTATCTTTAGGTGGAGAATGCTTCATCAACTATTTATTTCTTGATCAAAAGATAATGTTTTGGCTTTTGAATATTATTTGTTCTTTTGTAGGTCCAACATATTCACTTGTTCGGTAGGCTTTGTTCAATGAATGTTGTTGCTAGTTTTCCATACTTAAACTTTGTAAACTTCAATCATCACATTGTTTCTTTAGTCTTTGTATTTGTTGATCCTTGTACTTAGTGATTTATTAAGTGTTAGGTGATATGTATATGGTATATGCACATTCTTAATCAACAACTAAGAAACATTATCAAAACATGGGATCATTTGGGAATAATACATTCATAATTTTCAATGAACCTTATTTTCCCAATCATCTCCTCCTTTTTAATAATGACAAAATGTATGACATGTGAGACCTTTGTAAACCATAAGGATGAAGAGGTTAACAGTATCACATACCTTAATGAATCACAAGGTCTTGTTTTTTCTCTCCCTTTCTGCCAAGATAAAATAGCCCCCCCGTGATGTATGACTTAGCCTTTTGAGGTAATAAGCTCCCCTCAGATGTGTGTATACTGATAAGTTTTTTTTTTTTTTTTTTGCAAAAAAGCTAGTAGTATAAACATACGCATACGAAATACCATTAAATATAGGAATACTCTATCAATGTATGCCCAAAACAATATGGCATAACGTTTTTGAGACCAGAGTACATCTTGTTAAAGAGACTCCTTTGTTCACTAAGCTTTTTTCTTAGGAGTGAACAATCACATGTTTTGTCCCTTGAGGTGCCATCATCACACTCATTTTCTTCTTCAAGTTATTAGAAAAGAAAATCTTGATGATTGTCTTCTAAAGTTGAGCTTGAAGAGATAGACATTTTACCTCTTAAAGTAGAGTTCGTTTGTTAAGACTTTAGAGGTTTGTTGAGAGAGATAGAAGAATAAGAAACAGGTGAGAGAGAAGTATGGAATATGGTATAGATATGTGTTTTAAAAAAGGAGTATGCATCATGTTTCGAATCACCAATTACGATAGGCTACAAGGTAGAAAGTGTTTTAGACATTATAGCACAAACGCTTCAATCGCATATACCTTGTGATGTTTTTTCCATTCATGAAAAGACTGTGTAAAAAAATCTTGTGCCAAACCACAAGTTCAGGATGTAGTCCCCTTGACTTAGGATCATGATTTGATTAGTAGTGGGGTGACAAATACAGGCAATGAGTGCAAGACAAGAGACAAACTTAAGATAGGTAAGTCTTCACTTATAAAATAAACTATCAGACCATCAGTGGGAATATCAAGCAAATTGCAAAAGTTATTAAATTTCCATCTTTGATTTTTATCATACATGGAGAGAGCGATAATGGAAGTTTGAATTTTATAAAAAAAATCCATCATAAATTTCACGAAGGTGACATAGAAATATCCCTTTATGAAGATTAATAAGAATTCCCACCCGGCAGCCATGAATTGCTCATAAACCTTGTAGGCGAAGAGATTATTGTACTTAATAATCCTTTATGCTAGGATCTTTCTATCTTCAAGTAGCTCACTATTGGTGGTTATGATTTCCATGCTAAATGGTCAAGTTAAACCATTGTTTGTGAAATTAGTCTAAAAGGTGAAGGAATTTATATTTAACAAAGATTCAAAATAAAACAATGACTAGAGATGTATGATGAAGAAATTAAGTTAGATGGGACTTTTCAAGAGGCCTTTAGTGAATCTTGGCATGGTGACTCTAGAGATTTGATTGGATATGTTGCATTTGACATAAAGATGACGGAGGCTAATGGTATTTATTTCTAGGTTCTCATAGGCTTTAGGCGGGGGTAGGTAGCAAATTACAAGCCTTAAATAAGACAAAGCATGAGAGAAAATGCTTAGAAAGTTTTGAAAAATCCAGAATAAGCTTCTACACAAACCACGATCGACTTTGTTGTGGATACAAGGACCGTGGGTCGTTGTTTGTTGGGTTTTGGTAGAGATTAGCGAACCGCGATAAATGTAAATGCACTTGTGTGATAAGTTCTGGATTTCCATAAGTCTAGGGTCTGAAATGTAACTTGTATTTAAACATTTAGTTTTGTCCGAACTTATCTTAGTGTCTGTGTTTGTGGTGATTCCGAATTAGGTTTGTCACTAATTCTGATCTATGTTTAATGTTTGTAATCCGGACTAGGGCATGTCCTGTTCGAGGTTTTCTAGTTTAGTTGTGTTCGGACTTGAGCATTGGTTGATCAGTCCAAGTTTGTTAACTTATAGGGCTTTTGGCCCGTTTTGTATCCGGACATCTGTGTTCGGATGTGTCTTGTATATAAACCTTTATGGATAATAACAAGACAATGATTTCTTTTGTTGAAAGTTTCTCTGGCAAGCAAACCCTAATCATTGTGTGTGCTTTGGCGGCTATACTATGTGTGACGTCATTCCTATGAGAATACTTTGTGTATTCTCAAATCATCATATTCTATTCCTTCTTGTTCGTTTCTCTACAGTGGTAGTCACGTGGTGGTTTTTGCATACCTCGTGATTATGTCGAGTGAGATTCTTGATCGAGAGATAGGTTTAGGTGACCTTACAAGTGGTATCAAAGCAGGCTCTGTATAGAGAGTGCTCATACTACAGTAGGTGCTTGGTTTGAAGGTTTAGATTGACAAAATCTCATTTTGATTGGGTTTTAGTATTTGTTTGCTGAGTTGTTGTGAGTTTTCATCATTTTTTTAATTATATTGTGTTTTGATGATGGATTTTGACTAGGTTAGAGTTTTTCTGTTAGATCATCATCTGGGGTTTACAAAGGTTTTTGAAGATCTTTAAAAGTTTTCTCCGAGTTTGTCTTACTGTTTGTGTTTCCGAATTATTAGTGATCTTGTGTGTCACACTTGGGAGATACCCGGAAGCAGGTTACCTTCGTATCCAGATTAACTGGTCCTGATTACTATGTCCATAGTAATTCCGAATTTTTTATCTTTTTAGGATTTGTGGGTATCCGGGTCACTGGATCTGGTTAAATTCTCCATATTTAATCAGGTCTGGTTTTATACTTCTCAAAAAATTTGTCCGAGTTTAAGTGTTTCATATTTTATCATGTCTGAGTTTCAACCTTGTCCGAACTTGGTCCTTGAGTCTAAGTATTTGTCCAGTTTTGTAGTTTTTTCCGAGGTTATTTATCTGAGTTTAGAGGTTTGTTCTTAGATTACGGGTTTATAGTGTTGTATTGGTCCGAGTTTAAGATTAGTGTTTTGTCCATATTTGTGTTTCAAATCAGGTTGTGATCCGGGTTTATTATACTCTGATATTCTCCAGATGTGTCACTCTGTATTTCCAAGTTAACCTTTTGTCTCCAAACTTTCTGGACTTAGAAACGTTTTCAAGGAAAACCTACTGTTTAAACCCACTGTGAACTTTTTGTTGATACAGTCTTTTTCAAAATGGCTAACAATCTGGCCATGATGGTTCAAAACATCAAGCACAATGTTGAATTTGGGAGTAACAACAAACCTCCTCTCTTAATAAACAAACTTGATTTCCTAGAATGGAATGAACGATTTGAGAGATATGTGAGAGCTAAGGATATCAAGATTTGGTTACGCACTGCAAAGGGTTGTGGAACTACACTGATTAGAACCTTAACTATCGACACTTATTTGGCTCTTACTGATGAGGAAAAAAATTCTATGAATATGAAGAAAAAGCCATGTCCATGATAACAATGGCTCTTACGCAATCCTTACTCCATACTTTTCATAGAAGAAATAATTCGAATGAGTTATGGGATAGCATGATTGAACGTTACGAAGGAAATGCCATATATAAGAAGTGACTTTAGAACGATTGAAGACTCTATTTGTTTGTGTTCAAAGCCATAAAGAATGAACATTGTTGACACTGTGAATAGGTTTTATCACTTGTAAGCGAGCTTGATCGAAGTCAGGAAGGTCTTTACACAGAGTTTGAGAAAGTCGAGAAGTTCTTAAATTGCCTTCCTAGAGAATGGAACATGTATACAACATTGATTAGAGAAGGTGTTCTCTATGAAAAGCTTTCGTTGGAAGATGTTGTATAAAAGCTGAAGGGATATGCTTGGAACATGGAAGATCAAGCATCTGATTTTGAGAAGATTTAGGATCCTCAGCTGTAAAAAGCTTCAAAACTAGTAGAAAAGGGTAGTAATGGTGGAACTAGTGTTGCCCTATACTCAGAAAATGAAGCCCCTGCAAGTCATCATGCTTTATAACTAATAACGCCAATGGTTTGAGTGGCACTACGAATTCAAGTCAGGAATGTAGTGGAAGTCATGAATCTCAAGAAACAAGCTTTAACATTCCAAATTTGGATCCAAACTGTTTAAAACTGATAGAAGATAGATAACATGAGTCTCTTGGCATCCTTCATGACGACCATTAAAACTTTTGCCTTAGTAAGGTGGTAAAACAATCGAGTCTTGATGAAGACTTTGACCAAATAGACCAAGATGAAACGGAAGAACTTGACTTTCAACTTATTATGGCATTACTGGTTCGAAGAGCAAAGAAATTCCTTATGAAAACAGGTAAGAAATTCATACGTGGTGAAACTAAGACTCGAATTGGCATTGACATGTCAAAGGTGAAGTGCTACAATTTTAGTATCTATGGGCATTATGCACAAGATTGTCAGAAGCCTAAAATGGAAAGGTCCAACAAAGAAAGCAGTTCTTAACACGGAAACAACTCAAGACCTCATACAAGTACAACTAGTGCTTCAACTTCAACTTCCCAATCAAATGCTTCAGATAATCTTACCCCTTCAGTAAACAATGCCTTGGCAGCTCAACCTCTACAAGAAGTGACTGAGCCTAATGACTAGGGGTGTGCTTTGGAGAATATTTCAGGAGCTATTGTTTCGCAAGCCTTTATGGCTGAAATTATCGAAGAAGAAATGTGTGAAGAGGTTATAGAAGAAGCTAGCAAGGAGGAACTTGCTGTGTAGCTGAGGTTATAGGAGAAGAAATGGAAGTGAGTAAAGCTGCTGAGAATAAAGAAAACTTAAATGAGGAAGCTACAAGAAGACCGAAAAACACAAGAAAATGGAGAAAAGAATGAATGTTTCGAGTTCAAGATATCCACTGCCGATATGCAGGAATTTGCCGATGTAGAAGCTCAAAATTTGAAAGAAAACTCTATGGAAAAGGAGCTTGTGCATTCATGGCAGGAATTGAGGTAAAATCGACTCCCATAGATAAGCATTGTGCTGGATGCGTAGAATTTTGTAGCTAAGATTGATAGATATGCACTTCATGATACAAATTTGATTGTTGATCTAGAAAAATCCAGAGAACTCATTGCAGTTTTGTCTTGTTCGGATAAGAAACACTGAACTAAGATAAAAGCACTGAAAAATGATATCTCTGAAGTTAAAAGTCGTGCGGATCAGGCAACTTTTAAAAATCAAGAGCTAAATTCTAAACTTGAATTGAACCAAAATTGTATTTGGAAAAAGATAATATGATTTTAGAATTGCAAAGAAAAATCAAAAAGTTTGGGAATTCAAGTGATGAATTTCTACATTAACAGCCAACGTGTGAAAGATGTGAAAGAAACAGAGGAGGAGATGTTTGGCATTAGTATAGTAAAGTGCATCCATCGACTAACCATAACTATACATCAATGGCAAGCATTGATCCCGAATTCTCTAGCTTTGTTCCAACGACCCCCAGACTGTTGATCCGCTAAGTTGAGTTGGATTCTGAGCTCGAAGTTGCAACAGACTCAGAACAAATGAAGATGAGTGAAGCTACTAAGAAAAGTGACCTAAATATTGAAAACATTGAGAATTTGATAAGCAATAAAATTTTAGAAATCTTTAATCAAGTTCAAAATACTAATGTAAAACCAAAGTCTCGTGGGAAACCTAAAAGGAATTTGAAGAATGTCCTTAGAACTGAATTTGTTAAAGGGGAGATTTTAATCATGAGGTAGAGAAAATTGAAAAATGGTCAAACTCTCAATTTGTCACTTAAATTTTGAAAAATCTAACTAAGCTTTATCATCTTCAAACAGTGAACAAGAACATCCAAAGAATGTTGAGAAAGTTCGACGATGCTCTAAGTGTCGCAGAAAGGGATAAATGGCAACAAGCTGTCCAAATGATGATGGTAAATTCCTCGTTGATCCTAATAAAAGGAAACCATTTGTTGATAAACCGCAAAACGAAACAACAAATGTTGAAAAGAAAAACAGTAAAAAGTCAAAAGGTTGAAAAGGCTAAGTGATTAAACAAGAAACAAAACCTGTTGTTAAGACAAAAGGAAAATCACAATCTAGTCAGGATCAAAGGAAGGAACCATTCGATATTTTTCCTGGTCATGGATTGGAAAGTTCATTAGAAAAACATGATGCTCGTGAGAAGATACCTCAACAACGCCAAAATCATGTTACTTTCCAATCACAAGAAAATGTTCCACATTTTGGAGGATCTAATAACGACTATGTTAGACCTCATGCTCAGAACTGGTTTATGAATGACTGACATGCATCACCGCCCTGATTTCAAAATCGTGGACCATATTCGGATAATCAAACACGATCATTCTCGAGAAATAATGATGCTCCTAGAGTTGGTAGAAATTTTGAGACTCCGAGAAGTCATACGGATACCAAAAATATGGAAGCCGAGGTTATAGAAATTCTAGATATAACAACAAATCATTAACACCGTATAATCCATGATTTACGAGGAACCACTGCAACAACTTCCAAAACGGAAATGTAGAACAAAGTGGTGATGATGGTTATCTCAAGGAGTTTTCTTATGTAGGTGAAATGGGACAACCCAAGACCAACCTGGCTTGGGTCCCATATTCTAACTGATTTCCTTGTTGGTAAGTGTAGAAGCAGCTGAAGAGGGCTATCTATATTTGGTATATCGATAGTGGCTTTTCCAAACACATGACAGGGAATAAGGAGTTACTGAATAATTTAAAACAAATTCATGGTGGTTATGTTAATTTTGTTGGTGAGAAAGGAGGTTATATCACAGGTGAAGGATCAGTGACGAATGGAAAAGTAACGCTACACAAAGTGAACTACGTTGAAGAACTGAAGCATAACTTGATGTCGGTATCTTAGATCAGTGATAACAAGTACCTGTTCACTGACAAAGCTTTTACTTCAAATTGCGTCCAGGATTTACGGTTCTCGAGGAATGGATCGTAATGAGGGCTCCACGGGTGAATAACACATATGTCACGGACATGCGTCCATTGGTTATCTCATGCTCTCCAGTGACATGTTTACTCTCGAAGGCGACGGAAGATCAATGTACCTATGGTATGGAATAATGGGCCATGTGCATCTGCGAAAAATGAACCATTTAGCTAAGAACAACTTAGTGTTAGGGGTTCCCTTACGTAGTTTTAATATGCACAACCAATGTGAATTGTGTGAAAAAGGAAAAACCAAATGAAAGCCTCATAAACCGAAAAACTATTAACTCGATCCAAAAACCACTTGAATTGCTTCACATGGATCTTTTCGGGCGGATCCATGTTGCTAGTATCCATGGGATCTCTTTTTTCCTTGTTGTTACTGATGATTTCTCACGATGATCTGTTAGGATCTGAGTTTGAAACTGTTTATGAAAGTTCTAAAAATGATAAATGAAAGAAGATAAATCAAATGAACATGCAGCGGAATGATGAACTCTAATTCATAACAGAGAGAGATTGTTTTCATTGTCATGATTTTTAATTAAAATTACTTGCATATAACTCACAATCTCCCCCTCAACCTAAGATCACTGATTTGTTTGTACAGAATGTAAGGAAGATATGTTAGATTGACAATTGATGAAAGTGATCAAATAGAACAGTATAGACATTGTTCTATTTATACTACAATCCTAACATCTGAGCATCTTATGATGAGTCAACATGAAAGTGACACTTAACAAAAGTAACAAACTAATAACATCCGCTAAGCTAACCACTGCTATAAACTAAACATTACAAAGACCAATAGAAAACACTGATGAGAGATCCTCTGTTGGTCTTCTGCAGAGCTTTGCCTTGGTAGACCTTCAGCTTTAATCTTTAGCAGAGCTTTTGCCTTGACAGACCTTTAGCTTTAATTTTCAGCAGAGCTTAACCTTGGCAGACCTTTAGCTTTAGATTCCAACAGAGCTTTGTCTTCAATAGAGTTTTGCTATGGCAGACCTTTGACATTTAGTCTTCAGTAGAGCTTGACTTGGGCAGATGTTATATTATTAGTAGAATCAGAGGTTGTAGTATATTTTGGCTTTCTATCATCTGTTCTTTTGTAGAGTTTAATTCCAGCAATCTCCCCGTAGAACAGATGATGCGAAAACAAAAACTTTATTACTGATCTTTATTCCTCATCAATGATTCCCTTATTTAGCCTTTGAACTGAAGTTCAAAGTCCAGGACAATCATGTCATCTACATCCCTTTCAAGTTCAAGATTCAACAAGTCTTGGAGATCAGCTGCATCCAAACCATATGCATCCTCCATTTTTATCTTTTGAACTATACCATCCGACCTGAGCAATGTTAAATCCTGGTTGTCTTTGTTAGACTTCCATTTTAGAATTTTGAGTCAGATGGTTTTTTTTGGGAGTAGGGTTATTTGTGATGAGTCAGGTGAAGTAGATCTGCGTAGAAGTGTAGAAATTGAGGCTCTAAGCCTGTCACTTGCAGCATTTGTGTGATACAAAATTGATTTTTTATGCCCTCCTTTCTCAATTCTTCATGCATCTTTTGATCATCTTCTTCCATCTGCTTCTGCCTCTTTTCTTGATTTAAGGCAATGGTGGATAAGCCAGAGGTTTAAGTTGATATTTTAGGAGCAAGGGTCTGTTTAGGGGCAGTGGTTGATTGATCATAGATTGGCTTCCTTGGGATAGCAGGATCTTTCTTCATTAGTTCTTACAACCTTTTGTAGGTATCAACCACTTTGGATACTGGCCATCTAGCATTCTGTCTTGTTGTTCCATATAAAGCATCAACAAGTTCGGCTTTCATTCTTTTAATTTTGAGACCATGGCTTGGCTTTCAACTTTGGCCTTTTTCCAAGTAGGAGGAGTAGGCTTCTTTGAAGGATCCTTGAGCATTGTATGAATTCTTTCAATTTCTTCCTTTAGCTCATTTGCCAACCAGTCTTTAAATTATGCCCTTGTTGCTTTGTTAGGCTTATGCTTCATGACATGATTAAGATAATCTTACTTTAGTTCAGGATCATTAGTGGTTGGCTGTTTAGACATAGACTTACTTAATTCCTTAGCAAATTCTTCAATGCTCCTCACTTTGCTCAGTTGATACTGCAAGGAGATTTGTAAAGCCCTGTCATCTTTATCTTTTGATTTGTCTTTTACAATATGCTTAGCCTGTCTAGCCTTTAACTTGGGATATTCATCAAGGTTCCTAGGCTTTCGATACCCAACAAGGAAGGGAATTCTCTCTTTTTCAGATCCTCTATCTTATAGAAAGCTTCAATCTCTCCTTTAACGGCAAAAACTTCCAAAGGGTATAGTGTACCCATAAGAAGAAATGAAGATGATTAGTTCATGATTGGAAATGGGGGAAGTAGGGTTTCGAAATGTGGTACCAATGAGGTTGGTTGTGAAGTGGAATGTGATGAAGTAGGGAATGGTGATTGGCTCTCTTCATCATCATCAACAACAAAAGTTTTCTTTTGCATTGGAATTTAATTTTTGGAGAAGGTGGATGTGTGGGAATTCGGGATGGTGTGGGTAGTGGTTCGGTTAAGGTTGGAAATGTGATTAGGGAAGTGGTTTGAACAACATCTGTTGCAACATCTATTGTTTCAGCATCTACTGTCACAACATTTGTCCTAACATCTGCTGTGGTTAGGGTAACAAAGGATACATTAACAATGGCTGCAGCAGTGGTTGTAGAAGAGATGGGAGTTAGTTGTCTTGCATTCGTTGCAGACCTTCTTTGCTTTGAAATACCAACATCTTCCTTTTCCAACTACTTAGCTTTTTCTTCTTTTATGATCCTGAAAGCTTTTTCTTCGAGTGTATCTTGTCTTTGCTGCTTTTCATTTGCAATCCTTTCAGCTTCTTTGTTTAATGTCTCATCAATTTCTTTACCCAAAGTAGCTTCGGATGCTTCAGCAGTGGTTGTAGTGGTTGCTGGCTGTTGTTGCACCTATGGTTTAACTTTTGAATCAGGCTGCAACTTTCTCATGGAATCTTTGTCCCCCTTTTTGGCATCATCTTCTTTATCATCTTGAAGAATGATAACCGAGGCAGATTTGAGCAAGTGGTCTTTAATGGCTTTAATGTCGGCTTGTGTATCTTTATATCAAGCCTCGACCATATTACAGATCAGTTTCATATGAGTTTCATGCTGAATATCAGCTAATTGTCTCTGAGCTAGGATGATTAGTTGAACAACCTTCCATAGCTCTTCAGCATTTTGTTTTGGAGATGGTTGTGGTTTGGAGTTTTGTAGGACTTGCTTCATCATGGTTTTGAGATCATCAGTTGATGATTCCATGGAAGATATCCTCTCCGTCAAATCTTTGTATCTTAATTCATTACCTAATTTAATATGATCATCTGAATTCCTAACAATGGTAGTTGTATTTGGATCTTCTAGAGGAGTAAACTCCATACTATCAGAACCAAATGCCCCTTGTTCCTGGTTCTTAGGACTTCCAACTGGCTTAGAGGATACAATTGTAGCCTCAGTAGTTGTAGCCTTCAAGGAAGTCTTATGAATGAAACCACTATCCAACTAAGCCACTATTGTAGCAATAGAGTTGCTTCACTTGAACTACAACCAAAAGTTACATGTATTGGGGTGTAACCTCCTCAATTGTTTGTGGGCTAGCAGATAGAGTTTTCTCAGAGACAATCAAATGTGGAAGTTGACTCTCTTTAATAGGTGAGTGAGAGGCACTGCTGAGTGTCTGAGTTTTCTCTATTGCCTCAAGCAAAGGTATAAATGTGGGTGGTATTCGAGAAGTGGGTAAGGGAGTAGAAAGAGACATAGCCTTGGGAAAGGGGCTTGAGAACAAATGTTCAATTGAATCATCTATCTCATAGTGTGGTGTCCCTGTGCTTACAACTTGTTCCTTTTGTGAGGAAGTAAGAGGAGCTTGTGCTGGTGGAGATCTTTGAACCAACTTTTGTTAGGAAGTAGCAGCAGTGGTTGTAAGTGACTTTGGTGTTGTCACAGGTAAGACATTTGGGATCTCATCTTCCATAGCTACCTTTTTAGGGTGTTTGGTGGGCTTTATGGATTTGGTGGGTTTCTTTTTGGGTTTAACTGGTGTGGGTTGTACAACACTGGTTGTAGTGCCATGTTCACCAGGAGCAGTGGGCTCAACAAAGGAAGGAGCAGCTCTATTGCTTTAGTTTTCAACACCTTAGATTTTTGTGTTGAGAGTCTAGTAAAAGTTTCATGTTTAAGGCTGCCAACTTCACAGATGACACCTTGTTGAAAATCAGATTCAGAAACTTATTTATGTAAATAGAAACTCAACAACCTAGAGTGTATCAGAAAAGCTTTACCCTTTTTAAGATTATTAAAATTTGCAAGCAAATCAGAAAACAATATCTGAGAAAAGTTAAATTTTGATTTGGTTAAAATAACATAACCCAGGTATTGAATATTTAAAGGTATTTCGTTGAAAGCGGTTGTTTTGGTTGACAAGCATAGTAAAACGGTGTGAAAAAAGAATTCCATGTCAGCGGGAATTCAGGTTTGAAAATGGTAATACCTGATAACTGACCTTTATATCGTCGCTCGATGAATTCTGCGTTAAATCTTTCTTTAAGAAAGAAGTAGGGTCATCAAGGTCGTTAAACCAAAGGTGGTGGGGATAGTAGATGGAGAGATCTGAACAAGTGATTGTCCAATCTTTGAAGTGATGGCAAAAGGCTTTTTGTTTTGAACCTCGAGTTCAGCATTTGCCTAAAATTGGCGAAGGGTGTCGATATAAATTGGAGCTTTGGCTAGTAACACATCTTTGTATGATGATGTTTGTAGAACATCAATCATGGAGTGAAACGTAGTGTTATTATTGGTTTTTTCGAATATAAGAAGGTAGTTATGGGGAGTTTTTATGATAAGATTCATGGTGAAAGAGTGAATATTTAGAGTTTGGAAGACGATGAGAGTAATGGAGATTTTTATGGAGAATTTTTGTGTTTGAAATTGAAACGGCAAGTGGAAACTCTATTCGGATGAAACAGGGTTTATAAAGGAAAAAGTGAATGCTGATATGGCAGCAGTTTCTAAAAGATCTAATGGCTATCACTTGTGCATGTGTACACTCTATTGGATAATGGATGACAGTTGTTTGGAAACCTCTGCTGGAGACCAGCATTGGTTCTGAACAGAGGCATGATCAGTGGTGATTTTACACTATCAGAGGATAGATTATCAGTGGATTGGGAAAACACTAGTTTCACAACAGTGGGAGTAGAACAGAGGATACACTTTCAGCAACAGATAGATTTTCTTGCCAGACAGAGGTTTTGAGAAACAGTGGTTGTGAACAGACTTTAGAGATTTATTGAAAAAAATCAATTTTAGCTATTTTTAAGGATAGCATTTTGATTTTCTGAAAACATTTCAATCCCTATTTACACATGGAAAGCAAAAATTGATTTTTTATTACATGTTTAACATACTAATCCTAGAGATCAGACTTTCAAAGGTAGATGTATTTAATGCTTTTGTTAGAACATTTGCCAGTTGATCTTTAGTTGAACATGTTGCAAAGAATTCAAACCTTTTTCATAGTAATCTCTCACAAAGTGATGTCTAATGTCAATGTGCTTTGTGGTAGATTGAGATACTGGATTTATAATGATGTTTTTAGCTACTTGACTATCTAACATGAGAGGAGTCTTTAAAGTAGTTACACCAAAATCCAATAGTTGATTCTAAAGCCATAGGAGTTGAGCAGTGCAGCTTGCAGCAACAATATACTCAGCCTCTGCTGTGGATCTTGATACTGCAGCTTGCTTTTTGCTTTGCCAAGACACTAAGCAATTGCCTAGGAATTGACAACCTCCTGAAGTGGACTTCCTTGTGGTGTGACATCCAGCAAAATCATTGTCTGAAAAACCTAAAAGCTCAATATTTCCATTAGTTGGATACAAGATACCAAGTATGAGAGCACCTTTTATGTATCTGAATATCCTTTTTACAGCAATGAGATTGGACTTCCTAGGTGCTGACTGGGAACTAGCACAAACCCATGTTGCAAAACATGATGTCTGGCCTTGATGTAGTTAGGTACAATAAAGAACCTATCATGCTTCTATAAAGAGTTTGATCAACCAAGTCATCTTTGTCATCAACAGTGACTATCTTTGTGGTTGCCATGGGTGTGCTACATGGTTTGCAATCATTCATATTAGTTTTTTTAAGTAGTTCTTTGACATACTTACTTTGAGGAATGAATGTACCATTTTGTAACTGCTTTACTTGGAAACCAAGAAAACAGTGAAGCTCACCCATTGCGCTCATTTCAAACTCTGCTGCCATGAGTTGTCTGAACTCTTCACATATGGTAGTGCATGTGGATCCAAAAATGATGTCATCCACATCGATTTGGACAAGCATCAAATTCTTTCCTTTCCATTTAAAAAATAACGTTTTGTCAATTTTACCCCTTGAAAAACCAATGGATAAGAGAAAGGTGGAACGAGTTTCATACCAGGCTCTTGGTGCTTGTTTCAAGATACAAAGCTTTATTAAGCTTGTAGACATGATCAGGATAAAATGCATCTTCAAAGCTAGGAGGTTGAAAACATATACCTCTTCTTGGATCTTACCATACAAGAATGCACTTTTTATATCCATTTGAAACACCTCGATGTTGTTGTTGGCAGCAAGGGCTATGAACAATCTGATGGCTTCTAATCTTGCTATAGGAGCAAAGGTTTCATCATAATCAATGCCTTCATCTTGTTTGTAACCTTAAATCACAAACCTAGCTTTATTCTTGACAACAATACCTCTTTCATTAGTTTTGTTTTTGAAGTCCCATTTTGTGCCAATAGGATATACATCCTTTGGCAATGGTACAAGCTCCCATACTTTTGTCTTTTAAACTGAAGGAGCTGTTCTTGCATGGCTTCTACCCAACTGTTATCTTTCAGTGCCTCTTGATACTTGACAAGATGTGTGAGAGATAGGAAACCAGCAAAAAGACAAATATTTTAGGATTGTCTTCTAGTGAGCACCCCTTCATTGATGTTGCCAATGATGAGGTCAGGTGGATGTGACAAATGGCAAATAACTGGTAATTCCGTACAATCTAATCACTATTTTTAGTTCATAATCTCATGCATGTTATCGTAATTTAATTTTGTAACTGAGTTGTACGTCATATCCTAAGTATTAGGACAACTAAATAGGATCATAACATATACTGGTTTCCGTTACGACGCAGAACAACCCAAACAATGCCCTAAAGGTGTTGGTAGAAAGTGTTGGGCGCACTATTCCTGGTTGCACTATTCATGTCAGCAAAACCGCTAAAACGAATCAAAAGATACACTTTCATCAACAGATAGATTTTCATGCCAGGCAGAGGTTTTGAAAAACAATGTTGTGAACATACTTTAGAGATGTATTGAAAAAAAATCAATTTTAGCTATTTTTAAGGATGGCATTTTGATTTTCTAAAAACATTTCAATGCCTATTTACACATGGAAAGCAAAAATTGACTTTTTATTACATGTTTAGCATACTAATCCTAGAGATCAGACTTTCAAAGGTAGATATATTTAATGCTTTTGTTAGAACATCTGCCAGTTGATCTTTAGTTGGAACATGTTGCAAAGAATTCAAACAATTTTCATAGTAATCTCTCACAAAGTGATGTCTGATGGTATAACGCCTAACTTGCAAAATTGTCCGTTTCGACCAAAAGGCGACAAATTTTAGTTTGTCCGCAATATTAGTTCGGTGGATGCCAAATTTCAGAATGATAACAAAACAATGTTGAATATCCTAAAACAATATGAGAATAGCAAAAATGCATAAAAGATATCGTTTCTGGTCATACGTCAAACAGTGCACAACTCGACCGGAACATTTTAGTGACCGATAGCCTCATACATGCATCTAGAGAACTAGTTTAGCCTCATTTGGGACTCAGAATCCTTTCAACTATCTTGAGGTCACGTAAACACAACTTCCGGAAAAGCTCGACGGCAAGATATATAAGTACCGATGTCAAGCAAACGATCGAACGAAAGACATTTTGGCCATCATAACTCAACAAATATTCATCTAGCGAACTAGTTAAGTATGTTTCTAGATCGGAAGTGCACTAAATGAACGCCACGCCAATTGTGGTGGTCAAAAACCAATGTTCCCGGTACTAAATAATAAGGTTCGTTTATTAGCGAATATTGTGTCGATGAGCGAACTAGTGAAAGTTTTGTCATCCAAAACTTATACTAATTAGTCAAGTGGACTAATTAACATAGATTAACACCCTAAACCCTAATTATATGCTAATGATACAAGATCAGCCCTCCAAATCACAACACTTAAGTTAACTACTTAAATATCTAATAAATAAGCATATGTTAAAAAAATTACACTTTACCCCCTACCAAATGGTGGGTTCAAGTCCCACACCCACTTGATTTGTGTTGAAATGGTAAGATTAGAAGCATGGTGTAGATTGATATGTGATTTTTGAATGACGGGTAAATATATAAACATATCACCTCATAATTTCCATCATTCCTTCACTTCCAAATTTGAAACAACTTTCCTATCTCTCTCTCATACCACACGGGCACAATCACCACCACTAAACCACCATAATTCCATCATTAACCACCTCATTACACTCACATTAAAGCCATTTCAAGATCATCCAAGGTGCTAGAAAAGATGGAGGATTATTAGAGCTTTCTTGGAGCTTTATTTTCTTCCTAGATCTTCACTAACCTTGTGCAACCATTGTAAGATAAATTCCTTCAGATTTTAGCTTCTTACAATGTCTAGTTTAAAGAAGTACAAGTTGATCATCTTGAAGTGAAGAAAATATAACCTAAAAACTCTAAATCTCACCTTAATAATAACACTAAATATAGTTTATTATGTGTTTATATGTTAACTAGTTAACATGATGATGTTGATGATGTTAAAGTAAGATGTATAAAGTAGATGATCTTGTATGAATATATGTATAAATGGTGATTTAAACATGGTGATGTTTAAAACTAAATAAGATCATCGACTTCATCATCCATGAAGATTACTACAATCTAAAAGTGATTTACTACACATGAATAATTTTTATAAAGAATAAACATCATGATTTAAGATGTAATCATCTTAAAAAGTGTAGTAAGCCAAGGGAGTTTAAAATGAAATACTTGATTTAATGATTTAGCAAAGATGATGGTTTAAACATGCTAATAAATGTTGAGATCTCATTATATTTTTAATAAGAATATGATTACCAAAACCATGGATGATGATGTGCATAAGTTGTAAACAAAATAATATGGGAGCTTTAAATTATTAGTTGATCTTGATTATGAGTTTAAACATAGTTTAAATACATTTTAAAAACATGGAAATCGCCATAGTTAACGATTACAGTATGATTAACGGGGTGATTAGCGGGACTAAACGCGATTTGTAACATAAATCGTATTAAGGAAGTTCTAATGACAATGGTTAAACCCTAAACACCCAAGTGTTTAACAAATGTATATATATTTTTACAAGTTAAAATATAAGTGATTCTTACACACACACACACACATATATATATATATAAATACTTGTGAAATAAAAGTATATGTATATGCATATTTTGTAACCAAGAATTATAAGTAAATACATGTGTACTATATGTGTATGTATTAAGACGCTTAGGGTATCCACCATAAAATACCCAATTGTACCCAAAATACTACAAACACTTGAAAATATTACCAAGTGTAGGTGACACAAACAAACAAATTTTTACAATACGTCGAAACAATAAATCGGACAAACGGAGCAATGCGGATGATGGGCGAACGTGCACAAATACACCGTCGTGTTGTCGATCAACGAATAAATCACCGACACAAGAGTTATTACGACGACGGGCGATTGTCGACGAGAAAAAACATGTATTAAACGACGACGACAACATGTCTAAAATAATTTATTTTAGGCACTTGACATATATATATGTTATCGATATCAAAACCCGAAAGTTAAAATATAAAACAATTTACTAAGTGATATACTTACAAATCTATACTTATAAGTGTAAGGCTTATAAATATTGGGCTTTTGAAAATGAATTTGGGCTAGACCCATTTTATAAAAGACATGGGCAAGGCCCAATTACATAAAATATATCGGCAAGGCAATTGCATAAAATATATGGACAAAGCCCAAAGGTATAAAATACTTGGGCTAGGCCCAAACATATAATTCGTGGGCTAGGGCCAATGACATAAATTACATGGGCAAGGCCCAATCATGTCAACGGGGGATCGATACTCCTCCGAATGAGCTACCGGTCTGATCCTACTCAACTAACAGAGGCGAAATTCATTGTTAGTGAGATTGACAAATAAACAAGTCAGAGATACTGTTTAACTGTTTTGATATATTGATTGACGTGCAAAAGTACAATTGGAGACAACAGTTTAACAAGGCTTCGCCATTCTGACTAGCTTCCAAGCTTACCAGTTTCTGACACCACTCCTTTATTTATAGGCCGACGTGACTCGTACCGGAATGGGTAACTGATGTGACATTGACTCTGCGAGTGACTGGCTCGTATGAGTGACAGAGTGTCACTCGTACGAGTCAATTAGACTCACTCGTACGAGTCATGTACAATACATACAAAATACAAATAATATATATAATCTGACAATATAAGCCCTATACATGTACATGACATATCCTAGACGTAGGCAATAGACATAATGCACCAACAAACTCCCATTGGATGTTGTCGTAGTCTGGATAGTCTTCAAAAAGTCTTCACAAAATTTGACGGTAACGCCCAAAGAAATACTTCGGTGGCTTGGGACGCTCCTCAGATGTAATCGGTGTCTGATTTGTGGGAGGAGGTCGGTTCACTATATTGCCAAACCGAAAACTACGAGGCGATGCAATCCGTCTTCGTTATGCAATCCTTGCTTCTTTCTTTTCCTTGTTCTTTTGCCCTGTCTCCTCCAGTTTCCTCCAAGAAGTGTTCCATGCCGATCCTGAATGTATGTCGTTGGCGAAACAGACATTAACAATCTTCTAAAACTGAAGAGCTTGTTCTTTGTCTTTCTTTTCGTAACTGATCTTATTGTAAAACAAGCAATCAATATCCTTCTTCGAACAATTGACTAGCCACATTGAGTCTAGTACTCGAATGCCACGCCATAGCCGGTATATACGTTGGTGTGCTATGACGGCTTCGGTCAGCTCTTCAGGTATCTTCCACGAATCGTCATCTGGGTGCACGCAATTCACCGCTTCGCCGGTGTTTGAATCATAATGCCACCACTTGAAGATACTATAAAAATCTTGCTCCATCTGAATCATCGGCATATGTGTCAAAACCTTCCGCCTCTTCAAGATGAGCGTTATATCCTTCTCCTTCGTGATTGGATCTATCTTTGTAACACGCATTAGGAAGTGCGATTTCCAGTGTATAAACCCATGAATAACTTCACATTTGATTAACTTCCATAGCCTTTGGTCTTGAAGTTTCATCTTCAGTTTTATCATTTTCGTCTATACCGCTCTTTAATGTCCCAATAAGGCAAGGATTTTATGTCGCTCAAACATCTAAAGTACTGAATCCTGAGTTCCCTCTTGATAGCGTATACATTCAGCTCTTCAATCCAACCCCAGCTAATGATATCCCCGAGTGATATATCTGCATCACGTGTGAAATATGCAAGGGGATGCTTTAACTTACGCTCGGCTGGTAACTCTCTAAACCATTTCTTCCTCATCTCAGCAATCTCAGCACTGTTCATCTATTGAGGAATGGAACCCTGTTTTGCAGCTTCTTTGACTTTAGGCTTCAATACATCCGCATTTTCTACTGCAAACAGTTTGGTGAAAGTTGTGGAGTCCTCTGTACTCTGATCGAAAATATTAGCATCGTCAATAGAATCATCCTCCATGACAACTCGATCGTAATCATTAGCTTCGTCCACATGTTCAAATAAATAATCATTTGGCTCGAAAGCGCTAATCTCATTTAGTTCGTCTTCGAAATCGAAATAAAAATTCTCTTCAACCACACCCATCATTGCAGCAATCTCTTCTTTCGAATAACTGTGGATGTACTCACCTTCTTCCACATCATGCTCGAGATACAAAATCCTCGGTTTAGACACAACAGGAACGGCAGATGAATCGATTACCGTGAGGATTCCTGCGTGTTGAGCATTAGAAGGACCTTCAGTTCTGTCCTTAATACTTTCCTCAGTCGTTTGATCGTGAAGTCATCGAGGTACACCGAATAATCAATTTCTTCATTTAAACCAGAATCGGTTACACGAATACCAGTACCTCCTACATCATCATTATCATCACCATCATCTGAATCAGAATCACTAGATAATACATCATCTAAATCTTCTTTCTTAGCATCCTCCTCAAACTCTTCAACCGCTTCCACAATCTCTGTTTCCAAATTTTTCTTCAATAACCATTCACGGTGCCTCTCAGAAAGATCTACATATCTATCTCCACATCCTTTGGCTTCCCGATCAACACAAACATGTTCGACATCTCAAACACTACAATATCATGAATAACCGGTGCAGATTCAACTTCTGGCGCGGTTTCGACAATCACAGGATCCTCAAACACTTTTGCTTTACCCTTTCAGTGTGCGTCTGAAAGCTCTTTAGCTAGACATTCTCTTTCAGCAACACGTTCTCTAGCTTCAGCGTGTTCTATCTCATCAATCTCTGCGGCTAAGTTCACTCCCAGCTTCTTTGTTAAAATTTTCTCGAACAAACTCATTCTCCTTTCACTGCCTTTCCTCTTCATACTCAGCCATACGGAGTCGTAACCTTTCATTCTCTGATACAATGCTAGCAAGCATAGCTTCGAGCTGCTTCTTTTCAGCCTTCAAACTATTAAGTTGCTCCTGAAGCTCAGCAATCTTGATGTTGTTAATCGCAACCTGTTTTTACAACTCCTCCGCCTTTGCGTCATTAAACATGTCGGCAGAAAATGCCTCTCCTCCTAGAATATCTCCGAAGTCAAAATCGAAATCGATGTGAGGCTGTGACTGGGATGGTTGCAGGTTGGCTATGGAGGTGGTTGTTGCGGTTGTTGCTGCTGTTGTTGTTGCTGAGGTTTGTGTTGTTCTGGTGGTGACGGAGGAGGCTACGGTGTTTGTTGTAGTGGAGAAGACGGTGGTGTCTGAATCTTTTTCTTTGTTTTAGCTATCGGTGAATCTGAACTTCGAACCGCTGCACATTTAAGTCGTCGAGTCTTCTTCTTAGCTGGTATACGAACAAGAGTATCTAGATCGGAATCAGAAGGAACATAAGTAGTATCATTTTCTCCTGTCGCTTTGCGCTTTTTCTCTTTTACTTTTCTCGGCCAGACGCTTTCTCTCTAACTTTTCGGCCCTCTTACGTTCACCAGCACGTCTCTCATAAGAATTAGTGCTTGAAGATGATGTGTCTTCAGCCACTTTCTCTCCACCAAAAGCTTGTCTCTCAATATCTGCAGCGATATCTTCAACATTTTCTTCAACTTCTGGTTCATCACATAACCCAGAACTTTCTGTTGCTGGCTTTTGCTTTTGAGGTGCAGATGCAGAAGATGTAGTAGTAGCAGCTTTTCTCTTAACACCATTTTCTCCTTCTTGCATAAACCACGAACTACGCTTAGCAACAAAACCTTTCACCGCAATTAATTCTTCATTTTCATCCCCACTCTCATCTTTCCTCCACTTTCCCGGAGTCGGTGCAATGTACTTTGTCAATAATAGCACCAAAACCTGGCTTGGCGTTCGGGGATGTCTTCAAATGCAGATTCATCTTTTCAAGAGTAGACACATCTATATGCTCTAACTTCAAAATATTCTCTTTCTTCTTTTTCAGATCTAGGTGCAGGTGATCTAGCACATCTGGATGAACCGTGGATACTGAAGAAATTTCTCTCTTTGAGTATTCTACACCATCTGTGTAAATATAACTTTGGAGAATTTATTTGGAAGATTCAAAACCAGCATTGTAATCATACACATCTGGTAATCTATCAGATCATCAAACGCTCCTTTTCGATGACTCAAGGCGTGAGCAACCACATGGGCAATATAACGAAAAGGCGCGCTAAGATTTCCCTTCTTGAACGGTGCGACGTTCAAAAAACCTGCATTTCCCATCCGTTAGAAACATCCCTTTACCATATACCTAGAAAATCCGGTCGGAACATCTTCACTATCCTTGAAATCCAAAACCTCTCTAACCAACTCTTAAGTATTCTTCACCGGAATATCTACATCTTCAATCGTCACTGCTGACATAATAGCATTCTCTCCCGAAACGAACTCAGCTGCATTCCAAAAATATTCCATATGCGATTTATAAACGGTGTGTCGGTCGGTAAGCGCCTTGGTGATCGGGATTCTGCTTAGAAAATCTAAAACATCGCGATATGCAACAAACTCCGGTATCGAATCATCAATCAAACAACAGATGTTGTGGAATGGCGAAAATGACGTTTTCTTGACCTGTACACAATGAGAGTTCAAACTGTTAGAAAAATTTTCAAAGTTTTCAACGTTCAACATCATTTGTATGAACCATACGTTGGTACGAGTCAAGACTTAGATAATTTTCAAATGAGTTTTCAAAACTTGCTTCGTACGAACGATACTTCGTACGAATCAATCAACACTTAACAAAATTTTAAGATTTGACTTTTAAGAACTTTACTTCGTACGAACACTCATTCGTACGAGTGAAAAATATAACAATTTGAAAAGTCTGGTTCGTTCGAATGATTTGTTCATACGAATGGTGAATCGTTCCAAAATAACACCAAGTTTAAACCGAACTTAAAACATGTTGATTTTAACAAATTGATAGTTGATTTATGGGTTATTAGTGCCGATATTAACATTTTTAAGTTCAATTTTAAGTTTTACCAGTCCAATCTCCCTAGATTTATGTTTTATGTCCGTTTGGTCCAAATTCGGCATTATAACGGCTAAAAACTGAGATTAGTACCTTTCCCATTGTAAGAGGTGTGCAAATCAACCTCCCTAATGTAACGATACTCGATAAATGTCAAGAAAAGTGAAGTTTTAGGGCTGAATCGCACAAAGTTCTCTCAGTTCACACAGTAGTCTAACCTGGTTCATGCGAAGAAAGTGACCTTTTATACTAGACAAGGGTCGTTCGTACGAACTAGTGGTTCGTACGAATGAAACCAATAGTCATTCGTGCGAATGACATCAGTTCTGAAAGTTGTTAAACTTTTTGAATTTTGATGCAATTTTTTATCTGTTTAAAACCCACTCAGTTAACCAAGTCCAAGTTAATAACCCTAGTTATCTAATTTGCCTACCAAGTTCAAGTTAATTACCTTGGTTGACCATGTTTGACCGAAACAGATTTATCTTAAAATATAAAGTTTCAAATTAATGAACTTTATTGACGTTCTGGTATTTTCTCCTTTCAAGATTAGCTCCCAACCCGCGGTTTTCGAGCTCTCCTTCAGCAAGACGTCGCCATGACTTGACGTTCCGGTGTTTTCATCATTGGTAGACTAAAACAAATTTAAAAATGCAAAGAAACTGAAAATCTTTTTGGGTTTTTGAGAGTTTTTCGAAAGAAAGAACAATCACGTCTTTACATACATATTTTTTGTGAGCTTTGCATTTTAGAGGATCATTTCAAGCATATAAACAAGTCACCAGTACCATTGATCTTGGTAGAATCATTATGCTTTTAAACAAATTTACCTAGATTACCAATATACTTATCCATTTAAACCTCTTCTCGTTTCTCAACTGTTTCAAGATATGTTAGGTAATATTAGGAACATGAAATAACTGTGTTTCCCATCTCATAATATACTCCCGCATCGAGATTCCCAGAATTTCATTTTACAAGTGAATATATCCAACTGATATCTGTAAATGGGGTGATTGCGAGACATTAAGAGCTCAGGTTAGTATTTAGGTGGTGTTTCATAAAGGAATCTTTTGAACTGCAGATGTCGTAAATGTTTATGACATTCATTTTTTATACAGCTTTTGGGGGAATAATGTGAAAAGTATTACACAAGTTCTAGGGCATTGCTTCCGCAAAACCAGACGAACTCGGATAATACCCCAGATATCGATCAAATATAAAGACCTAGTATCGCAGAATCTGGCATTCTCTCAAACGAAATTTCAGAGTACTAAGTCCATATATCCGAGAGATGTCGATCCACAAGTTACTCAGTTTTTCTTTTAGGTTATATCTTGAAAACAACTTACAGAACGAGTGAAGCCTATTGGTACATCCACACTAAGACCTGTTTTATTACTCGTTTAAACATTACATTTCTTTAGCATACTGTGACTGTCATTTTGATGTATTATGATCACTCTATTTCACAAAAACTCTTTTTGAATTTTTAAATTGTTTTTGTATTTTCCCAAACTTTCTCCCCCTAAAATAAAAAACATATTTTTGTAATTTTAGAATTTATAAGAAAGAATGTACCGGAACACGTCATACCAATGAGAATCACGTCAAGTCGTCGTCATCCTCAAACTCAACCTCATGTACATCCCCTGACGTCAGGTTTCTTAAACCATTTAATTTTAAAAGATTTTTAAATCTTGTACGATCAAATGCTTTGGTATAAAAATTTGCTTTTTGATCGTCAGTGTGGATTTTTTCAATTCTAACCAACTTTTTCTTGTAGCAGTCACGGATAAAGTGGTGTCTAATATCAATATATTTAGTTCGTGAGTGTTGGCATGAGGTTTTAGTGATATCGATCGCAACCTGATTATCTACATATATGGGCATGTCAAGAAATTGAAGTCCCAAATTCTCTCATCTATTGTTGAATCTAGAGAATCTGGGAACAACAACTGGATGCTGAAACGTATTTAGCTTCACAGGTAGACAGAGCGACCGCGGTCTGTTTCTTGCATTGCCACGTTACCAAACGAGTTCCGAAGAACTGGCAACCAGCCGTTGTAGATTTGGTGTTTAGTTTGCAGCAACCGAAATCAGAATCTGAGTAACCCGCAAGATATTTTTATTCATCAGACCACTTGTGAATGGGGATGGATACTCCTCCGAATGAACTACCGGTGTGATCCTACTCAACTAACAGAGGCGGAATTCATTGTTAGTGAGGTTGACAAACAAACAAGTCAGAGATACTGTTTAACTGCTTCAATATATTAATTGACGTGCAAAAGTACAACTGGAGACAACAGTTTAACAGGGCTTCGCCGTTCTGACTAGCTTCCAAGCTTACCAATTACTGACACCACTCCTCTATTTATAGATCGACATGACTCGCACCAGAGTGGGTAACTGATGTGACATTGACTCGTGCGAGTGACTGGCTCGTACGAGTGACAGAGTGTCACTCGTACGAGTCAAGTAGACTCACTTGTATGAGTCTTGTACAATACATACAAAATACAAATAACATATATAATCTGACAATATAAGCCCTATACATGTACACGACATATCCTAGACGTAGATAACAAACATAATGCACCAACAAATCACATAAAGACATGGGCTAGGCCCAATGAAATAAATGACATGGGCTAGGCCCAATCACATAAAGACATGGGCTAAGCCCAATGACATAAAATACATGGGCTAGGCCCAATCACATAAAGACATGGGCTATGCCCAATGACATAAAATACATGGGCTGGGCCCAATCATATAAAGACATGAGCTAGGCCCAAAGGTATACGTGACATGGGCAAGGCCCAATGACACGCGTGCAAGGCACGAGGACATGTGATGGGCGAGGCCCGTTCACACACGATCTAAGAAAAACAATATATATATATATATATATATATATATGCGAAATATATGTATAAAATATTAATTAGAACAAACAAACTAACAACACTATGATAACACTAAAAGTTGTTCTATGGTAATAAAGAAATACATAACAAGAATTCAAGATGAACAACTTGTACGAGGTCCAACGAGTCCTAGGTGTCTAATAAATTTAATACACATGTAGGTTACACACGTGTATGGACACCGAACTAGGAGTAGTACGACGTACGGAACGCAAAGCTGTGAGTTGATGTCCCTCCTTTCAATTATTTCAAAGCTTTGTTTTAAAACTATCGAGGGGAAATACATGGCATAACAAACAGTACGTTAGCTATGGGTTTAGTTGATAACACGATCAATTGTGCGTGTAGGATGATGACAATAGTAACCATTAATCACATAGTGACCAAGGTGCAAAAGATGTAGATCTATTGAGTTTGAGACGCGCTCCACTCATGGTTGGTATACCCTTTGGAGTGCTTTTGTGATCCCAATGATGTCAAAGTTGTCTCGGTTTGGTTACTTACTTATGGCACATATATGTCAGCATGCTCAAGACACACTGATAGATCCTTAAAACTCCATGATTGCTAATAACATACTTAGATTTCAATATTGGATTACAAGGATGACATTTTAAACGAAAACATTAACTACATGAACTCGCCAACTTTTGTTATCTTTTAAAATTACATGTATTTCGGGACGCAAGGCATGCGCTGGTGATACCTTTCGGGATATAGGAAAATTACAAGACAACGATGTGCCATCTTTTGGAGGGTTTGCCTCTTATATCCCAACTTCGTATAGGAATACAAGGGTCAAAACCTCATTATGCAGTTGAGATGAAAACAATATTTTGTTTTGAAGTAATGTACTTTAAATATGATTAAGATGACAAGTTGAAAACAGTTAAATCTATGAAATCACCTTTGTTGGTTGTAAAATTGGAATGCAGTTTATTATTAGTATGGCATCGTTGTTGATTTATACTTGTTTACTTAATTGGTTGCAATGATTACCTAATAATCACATACTTGTGCTTCCGCTACGACCAGGATGTGACAGGTTGGTATTAGAGCTCCGATTGTAGTGAACCGGGGAAAAACTTTTTATTAAAGTTTGGTCTACAATCACTAAGGGCTCACACATGAAAACAAAGTTTAAAACATAACAAAAATGTTTTCGGAATTATGAAAAAAATGACAAAAAGTTTTTCATTGTGTCGCAATAACATGAGGATCTCTCACACGAGATCCACGATAAGTAACGAGCAAGGATCAATACATGATTAGTCTATAATGGATAGACACGAAACATTAAGATTACACATAAAACAAAAGAAAACAAGTCTTGCATGAGAAGTGGTAATTAATATAAAATATATCATAAGTAATAATAAATTACTAACATGTATATATATGCATTGTACGCATTATTTTCCAGGACTATGTCTTCTTCTTCAAGCTACGAGGAGGATCCTACGGAGTACGTGTCCGATGATTGATACGACCCTGATGTTGAGGCCCTACCCCATGAGGATGGAGCCGACCATGAGGTCCCTGTCGACGAGGACCCTGACGATTTTCAGCCATTTGCTCTTATCGACCCTATGGAGGATGATGCCCCACAAGGAGATGACGTGTTAGCCGTTCCGCAGCCTCCACACGACGTCATTGTTTACGGTCATCTGGAGGGCGAGCACGCGATAGTACACTTGGTCGTCCCTCTTGCCATGGTTCCTCCAGTCATCGATCTGGATGATGATGATGACATCCCTGTGTTTGAAGTCGACCATATGGAGGATGAGCTTGGAAACGGCGAGGTCTTCAATAACGTAGCTATACTTGAGATCCCACCCTCTGCCATACCAGTTGTTGATATCTCGTCATCCTCAGCCGCCACCCAGAGGGAGCATGTGGCAGATGATGCCTCTTCCGCCGCCCCAGATTCACCCATACCGATGTACTCACCCCCTGCAGCCTCACCTGCCCGCGTTAGCTCATTTCCTGCTGGTACCCCTACTCATGGACCCGTTCCATATAGTGGACCCGCTCCTTATTCTGGACCCACACAACACTATTCACTGAGCAGTACCCCACGTGCCCCTGAGCAGCTACCCCCGTTCTTCTCTGAGAGGTCCACTTATAATCCTATATACGATCCATTTGCAGCTAGACCCTCTCACATGGCTGGACCTTATTTCTCAGCTGGATCACCTCCCATGTATGCCACACGCCCCATACCACCTCCTACAGGTATGTCTACCCCGATGCCCCCATCTGGCATGAGCCCTTTTGACCCCTACCACCCCTCACACTTCCCTCTGATTCCTGTAGAGGAGAGAGTGACTTCGCATGACCTTCAGCTCTCCTTGATCTTTCGAAGGATCTGGGAGCTAGAGACCCAGCGTACTGCTCATGCCGCTGACAGAGCCACACCCCCATTACCATCGTCACCACTACCACCCCCACCATTATACCCACCACCATCACCACCACCACTACCCCTATCACCACCACCAACCCAACTACCCCTATCACCACCACATACCCCACTACCCCTATCACCACCACCGACCCCACCCTTCTACTGTCTATTTCACCACTCATCCTGCCCCTCTGAGGCACGAGTGCAGGATTTAGAGCAATTTCAGACAGTTGCCACTAGGCAAATTTCTGGCCTAGAGGAGGAGGTGGCTTACCATCGTGGTTTGCTCCACCAATCACCATCTCCACCACTCCCTCCATTGGAGTAGTATGTTTGTGATTATCTTTTGGGGATCAGATGTACTTTTGATGAACTAGCTCATGAAGACTCAGCTTTGAAGATCCTGACTTCTGGATGACAACTTGAAGACATGAAGAAGCAATGTAGAAAGAAATCGTACTTTTGTAATGTAAAACTTGTATTGAGAAGGGTTATGTATCCCTAAGTCCTTTTGATCTTCATGAACAAAATGTAACAAGTTGTCATTGTATAAAGTGTATTTTCTTTATTTCACATTGTATCTCTTTTATGTTATGGTTGATAGTGTCATGATGCGGTGATTTTACGGTTGATGTATTATGTGGTGGTGATACTATGATTGATATCTTGTGATGTGGTGACTATCTATGCGATGAGTTATGTGTTTATGATGATGATGGGTGTGCGTATGGCATATACATATATTTTTCTTACTTATCATGTACCGGATGTGCTTATACATATATGTTTGACAAAAAAATATAATAATAATAAATAAATATATTTAATAATAGTAATAATAAATATGTATTTATTATAAAATAATTCTTCTAATTGTGAGCGACATTTTATATTAGAAGACGATGCCACCCCGCCGAAGGAGTTCCAACAATAACGCACTACCGACAACACAAGAGGAGTTACATGAACGCATTTCTTGGGCAATTGCGCAGTACAAAGCTAACCGCTCCGAACATAACGGTTGTACCGGAGGGTCAACCGGAGGCAATCCTCCAACTGGTAATACACGGTTATTCATAAAACCGCACGATACTCTCATTTATTCTATTCATGCTTTTTGGTTACTCATACTTAAATGGTGTATCCAATTATTACAGGTTGCACTTACAAGCGGTTTCTAGACTTCAAACCTCTGAATTATGACGGCACCGGAGGTTTTGTAGCCTTCGCACGTTGGACTGAGAAGACTGACTCGGTCATTCGGATGAGCAAGTGCCCTGCTGAACAAAGAGTCACTTATGTTACTGGACTCTTTGTGGATGGAGTTTTATCTTGGTGGAACCTCCAGGTCCAAACTAAGGGCGACAATGCTGCATACACCCTGACCTGGGAGGAACTTAAAGAAATGATAAGAAAGAAGTATTGCTCGAGATCATAAATTCAGAAGTTGGAAACCGAGTTCTGGAATTTAAAGATGATTGGTTCCGATATTGCTAGGTACACGCAGTGATTTCATGACTTGTTTTGAGTGGTGTCATACTTAGTGGAGCCCAAATTTAAACGGATTGAGAGGTACATCTGGGGACTTGTCCCCGAAATTCGAAGTCTGGTTACCTCTTCGAAACCAACTGAAATTGGAGAAGCAATTGATCTAGCGGTCAGCCATACTGAGGAGGCTATACGTCAGGGGAGGTTACTTAAGTGTGGTGTGATCAAGAAGGAAACTACTGAGGAGACTACGGAATCCAATAAAAGAAAATTCTCCCACTTCAAGAAAGGCTCTCGAGGTAATAATAACAGTAACAAGAAGCAAGCCACGAGAGAAGTCAAAGAAGCGAAGGCATATGTTACCACTACCACGAACGCTTCTACTAAGAAATCTTATACTGGGGGAGCACCGAAATGCCCCAAATGCCCTTTCCACCACTATGGGGAATGTCGAGGCCCCAAGTGTGGAAAATGTGGTAGGTTTGGACATCGCACCGATGCGTGCCGGGGAACAAATGCTAGAGATCAAGGTTATTTTGGATGCGGAGACAAAGGGCATTTCAAGAAAGATTGCCCTAAAGAAAACCAAGCTCGGGGAAGAGCGTTCGTGATTGGAGCTAAGGATGCTTGCCAGGACCCGAATGTGGTCACAGGTATGTTCCTATCAAAGATCAGTTCGCATCTATTCTTTTTGATACCGGGGCAGATTTTAGTTTTATTTATAAGGAATTTAGAGATATACTTGGGGTAGAGTCGAGTAAATTAGATGTTCCATACTCGATTGAGCTAGCTAATGGGATATTGGTAGAGTCAGGGGAAATTATAAAGAAATGTACCTTAGAATTGTGTGAACGAAAGTTCAATATAGATTTATTACCAGTTCAACTGTGTAGTTTCGATGTCATTAATGGTATGGATTGGCTTCCGATAATCGAGCTGAAGTCATATATCACGAGAAAATCATTCTCATCCCCCATCCGACAGAGAACTTTTGATGATCACGGTGAGAAGCATGACACGCCACTATGAATCATAAACTGCATGAAAGCTCAAAAATGTTTGAGGAAAGGATGCATCGCCTTTCTTGTCCACGTGGTGGATAAAAAGGCCGAGTAGCGCAAGGTGGAGGACATTCCAATAGTAAGGGAATACCCCGAGGTGTTTCTGGAAGACATCCCGGGACTACCTCCGCAACGACAAGTCGAGTTCCGTATTGATTTAGTGCCAGGAGCTGAACCTGTAGCAAAAGCCCCATATCAACTGGCGCTCTCGGAGATGCAGGAATTATCTACTCAGTTGCAAGAGTTGCTGACAAAGGTTTCATGAGACCGAGTTTCTCGCCTTGGGGAGCTCCGGTGCTGTTTGTGAAAAAGATAGACGGAACTTTCCGAATGTGCATCGACTCTCGGGAACTGAACAAGTTAACCATCAAGAACCGGTACCCATTACCAAGGATCGACGATCTATTCGATCAGTTGCAAGGGTCGTGTTTTTACTCAAAGATTGATTTAAGATCCGGGTATCATCAGTTAAGAATCCAAGAGGAAAGTATTCCTAAGATGGCGTTTAGGACTCGCTACAGTCATTTCGAGTTCCTTGTTATGCCTTTTGGCCTAACAAATGCCCCTGCAGTATTTATAGATTTGATGAACTGGTATGTAAGCCATTCTCGACAAGTTCGTGATCGTTTTTATAGATGACATATTGATATACTCGCGAATTGAGGAAGAACACGAACAACACTTGAGAACCATACTAGAGTTGCTAAAGAAGGAGCAATTATATGCTAAGTTCTTGAAATGCGAATTTTGGATTCGCGAGGTACAATTTCTCGGTCACGTGGTGAATGTGAACGGAATACATGTTGACCCTTCGAAGATCGAGGCTATAAACAATTGGACCATGTCAAGAACCCCCACAGAAATACGACAATTTCTAGGTTTAGTTGGATATTACAAGAGATTTATTGAGAACTTCTCAAAAGTTGCTCAGCCGCTAACCTCGCTTACACAGAAGGATAGAAAGTTTGATTGGGTAGAAAAAACAAGAATCGGCGTTTCAAGTATTAAAAGAAATTATGTAAGGCACCGATATTATCACTCCCAGGCGGTACCGATGACTTTGTGGTGTACTGTGAAGCATCGCATCAAGGCTTGGGTTGCATGTTAATGCAACGTGAAAAATTCATTGCGTACTCATCACGTCAGCTGAAAGTTCACGAAAGGAATTATACCACACATGACCTAGCATTAGGCGCAGTGGTATTTGCCTTAAAGATCTGGCGTCATTATTTATATGGCACTAAGTGTACCATATTCACGGATCATAAAATTCTTCAACATATATTCAACCAAAAGGAACTGAATATGCGCCAATGACGTTGGGTGGAATTGTTGAATGATTATGACTGTGAGATCAAGCATCACCTGGGCAAAGCAAATGTTGTAGTAGATGCTTTGAGCAGGAAGGAATGAATCATAACATCACGGGTACGAACTTTAGAAATGACGATCCAGACGAACTTTACAGCTCGAGTGCGGGATGCACAACAAGAAGCTTTAAAACCAGAAAACATTCCAGCGGAATCATTACGGGGAATAGAAAACCACTAGAACCGAACAAGGATGGGACTTTACATTTCATGGGAAGGATCTAGATTCCCTATTATGGCGAATTGCAAGATTTGGTGCTTGATGAAGCACACAAGTCCAAATACTCGATACACCTAGGATCTGACAAAATATATCATTTAAAAGAGTATTATTGGTGGCCTAATCTCAAGGGAGATATTGCGACCTATGTTGGGAAATGCCTAACTTGTGCAAAGGTCAAGGCTGAATACCAAAAACCGTCTGGTCTATTACAACAACCTGAGATCCCTGTTTAAATATCAATGGATTTTATTACAAAATTACCCCGAACCTCTCGAGGTCCACGACATGATCTGGGTTATCATTGATCGGTTAACCAAATCAGCTCACTTCTTACCATCCACGAGAAAGACAGTACCGAGAAGTTAGCTGAATTGTATCTTCAGGAGATCGTGGCACGTCATTGAGTGCCAATCTCGATAATCTCTGATAGAGATGGTTGCTTTGTGTCACGGATATGGCAATCATTTCAAACTTCATTTAGTTCTCGCTTAGATTTAAGCACAACTTTTCACCCGTAGACCGATGGTCAAAGCGAGTGAACCATCCAAACGTCGGAGGACATGCTTCGGGCATGTGTGATGGATTTAGGCGGAAACTGGGATACTCATTTACCATTGGTAGAGTTTTCCTACAGTAACACTTATCACACCAGTATCAAGGTTGCGCCTTTCGAAGCACTATATGGAAGAAAGTGCCGATCTCCGCTATGTTGGGCGGAAGTCGGTGATAGACAACTCATTGGTCCCGAATTAGTACAAGAGACCACAGACAAAATATTCAAGATCCGTGAGCATATCAAAGCGGCCCAAGATAGACAAAAGAGATATGCAGGTCGGAGACGCAAACCATTATCCTTCGAGGTAGGAGACAAAGTGTTACTGAAGGTCTCGCCTTGGAAAGGCGTAGCTAGATTCGGGAAGCGTGGAAAACTAAACCCTAGATACATTTGGCCTTTCGAAATTCTGGCAAAGATCGGTACAGTGGCTTACAAATTAAAACTGCCAAAGGAACTCAATAATGTACCCGACACATTTCATGTGTCTATTTTGAAGAAAAGCCCGACAAATGACAGTTATCATTTGGACGGATGAGATTCATGTTGATGACAAACTTCAATTTACCGAAGAACCTGTTGAAGTCATGGAATGGAAAGTTTAAAAGATGAGAGGAAGCCAAATCACACTAGTTAAAGTTCGCTGGAACGCGCGTCACTGTCCCGAGTACACATGGGAACGTGAAGATCAGATCAAGGCAAAATACCCCCACCTGCTCAAGAAGACTCCTTATGTGGATGCCTCAAAGTGAATTTTGGGACTAAATTCCTTTTAAAAAGGGGAGTATGTGACAAACGTCAAATAACCGGTAATTCTGTACAATCTAATCACTATTTTTAGTTCATAATCTCATGCATATTATCGTAATTTAATTGCGTAACTGAGTCGTACGTCATATCCTAAGTATTAGGACAAGTAAATAGGATCATAACATATACTGGTTTCCATTACGACGCAGAACAACCTAAACAATGCCCTAAAGGTGTGGTAGAAAGTGTTGGGCGCACTATTCGTGGTTGCACTATTCATGTCAGGAAAACCGCTAAAACAAATCAGAACAATGAATAACGGCATGATAATGTCATAAATGAGTCCATATATATATATATATCAAAGCATTGATATGGGAACACCCATTACAAAAGTATATAACTTTCCGGTATAACGCCTAACTTGCAAAATTGTCCGTTTCGACCAAAAAGGCGACAAATTTCAGTTTGTCCGCAATATTAATTCGGTGGATTCCGGATTTCAGAATGATAACAAAAAAATGTTGAACAGCCTAAAATAATATAAGAATAGCAAGAATGCATAAAAGATATCGTTTCCGGTCATACGGCAAACAGTGCACAACTCTACCGGAAAGCGACCGTTTGTCGAACCGACGAACATTTTAGTGGCTGATAGCCTCATACATGCATCTAGAGAACTAGTTAAGCCTCATTTGGGACTCGGAATCCTTTTAACTATCTTGAGGTCACGGAAACACAACTTCCGGAAAAGCTCGACGGCAAGATATTTAAGTACCATGTCGAGCAAACGCTCGAACGAAAGGCATTTTGGCCATCCTAACTCAACATATATTCATCTAGCGAACTAGTTAAGCATATTTCTAGATCGGAAGTGCACTAAATAAACGCCACGACAATTGTGGTGGTCAAAAACCAATGTTCCTGGTACTAAATAACAAGGTTCGTTTATTAGTGAATATTGTGTCGATGAGCTAACTAGTGACGTTTTCGTCATCCATAGCTTATACTAATTAGTCAAGTGGACTAATTAACATAGATTAACACCCTAAACCCTAATTATATGCTAATGATACAAGATCACCCCCCAAATCACAACATTTAAGTTAACTACTTAAATATCTAATAAATAAGCATATGTTAAAAAAAATTACACTTTACCCCCTACCAAATGGTGGGTTCAAGTGGGTCCCACACCCACTTGATTTGTGTTGAAATGGTAAGATTAGAAGCATGGTGTAGACTGATATGTGATTTTTGAAAGACGGGTAAATATATAAACATATCACCTCATAATTTCCATCATTCCTTCACTTCCAAATTTGAAACAACTTTCCTATCTCTCTCTCTCATACCACACGACCACAACCACCACCACTAAACTACCACAAGTCCACCATTAACCACCTAATTACACTCACATTAAAGCCATTTCAAGATCATCCACGGTGCTAGAAAAGATGGAGGATTATTAGAGCTTTCTTGGAGCTTCATTTTCTTCCTAGATCTTCACTAACCTTGTGCAACCATTGTAAGATAAATTCCTTCATATTTTAGCTTCTTACAATGTCTAGTTTAAAGAAGTACAAGTTGATCATCTTGAAAGTGAAGAAAATATAACCTAAAAACGTTAAATCTCACCTTAATAATAACACTAAATATAGTTTATTATGTGTTTATATGTTAACTAGTTAGCATGACTATGTTGATGATGTTAAAGTAAGATGTATAAAGCATATGATCTTGTATGAATAAATGTATAAATGATGATTTAAACATGGTGATGTTTAAATCTAAATAAGATCATCAACTTCATCATCCATGAAGATTACTACAATCTAAAAGTGATTTACTACACATGAATATTTTTTATAAAGAATAAACATCATGATTTAAGATGTAATCATCTTAAAAAGTGAAGCCAAGGGAGTTTAAAATGAAAGACTTGATTTAATGATGTAACAAAGATGATGGTTAAACATGCTAATAAATGTTGATATCTCATTATATTTTTAATAAGAATATGATTACCAAAAGCCATGGATGATGATGTGCATAAGTTTTAAACAAAATAATATGGGAGCTTTAAATTATTAGTTGATCTTGATTATGAGTTTAAACATGGTTTAAATACATTTTAAAAACATGGAAAATGCCATAGTTAGGGGAAACTATGGTGAAATTTTCCAAAAATCTAATCGCGATTAAAGTATGATTAACGGAGTGATTAGCGGGACTAAATACGATTAGTAACATAAATCGTCATTAAGGAAGTTCTAATGAAAATGGTTAAACCATAAACACCCTAGTGTTTAACAAGTGTATATATAATTATGTTTATATATCTTGTTTTGAAGTAATGTGCTTTAAATTATGTTTAAGATGACAAGTTGAAAACAGTTAAATCTAGGAAATCACCTTTGGTTGGTTGTAAAATTAGAATGCAGCTTAGTATTAGTATGGCATCGTTGTTGATTTATACTTGTTTACTTAATTGGATGCAATGATCACCTAATAGTCACACACTTGCGCTTCCACTACGACCAGGGTGTGACAGTGGATGGTTTTTAAAGTAGATTAGATCTCCCTTATATGGAATAATGGCATTTTGGAGTGAAGGCTGCAGATGTGAATCATCTAAGCTAACATCTGTTGGCAATTTTAAAGAGCCAACCTCTGTTTGAAATGGAGGTGGAGGTATTGGTAAAGATGTGTGAGAACATGATGATTTTTATCCATAGTGGTTGGACTTTTATCAACAGAGGTTATAGTTGATGAGATGACAAAGGATTGAAGATCAACAGTGGTTGATCCAGCATTGACACAGTTTTCACAGTTGTTGATAACATCTGTTCCTTTGATGGTAGATGTGGCTTTATACTGTGGAATCCCAATGCCATATCCATAGTCATGTTATGGAGACTGTAGTTTACCTGCAGGGTCAGTCTTAACAAACATAGATTCAAATGTGAATTTGTCTAAATCAAAAAGTTCAGTAGGACTTGCTAGGATTTTAAATGAAGAAAGTTCATTGAACTTTACATTCAAGGTCCCTTCCAAACACCTATTCCTTGAGTTAAAGACTCTGTAGGCTTTAGTAGTGGTTGAGTATCCCAGAAAATAACCACATTCTACTTTTGCTGCAAATTTTGAGATAGAATCTTTTAGATTTAAAATGAAACATGGGCAGCCAAAGATTTTAAAATATGACATCAGTGGTTTGATCTTGAACAGAGTTTCATAACAAGTGGATTGATGCCTGGGGTTGATTAAATCTCTGTTTTGAACATAGCAAGCAGTGTTTACAGCCTCTTCCTAAAAGGACAAGGGTAAACCAGAATCTACAAGCATGGTTCTAGCAGCTTCAATTAAAGTCTTGTTTATCCTTTCAACCACCCCATTTTGTTTTTGTGTTCTTGGAATGTTGTACTGCCTTACAATTCCTTTTGACACACAAAGCTCATCCAACTCTTTATTTTTAAACTCTGTGCCATTGTCACCCCTGAAGAGTTTTACTGGCAGGTCAAATTGCATTTTCAACTTGTTTCACAAATCCTTGCAAGATACCTGTAGTCTCATCCTTGGAGTGCAAAAAGTAAGTCCATGTGAACCTTGAAAAATCATCAACTATGATAAGACCATGTAAACCTTAAAAAATCATCAACTATGATAAGACAATATCTCTTTTTACTTAGACTCATGATTTTTACACGGCCAAACAAGTCCATGTATAACAATTGTAAACAGTGACTTGTTTTGAACTCACCAATTGGTTTATAAGAACTTTTATGTTGTTTTCCTATTAAACAGGAAACACAATGTTCTTCTTTTATGAAAAATTTTTGTGCTGAGCCTCTTACAAGGCCTTGTTTAGAGAGTGTGGTGATATTTTTCAGATTTGTGTGTCCAAGTCTTTTGTGTTATAATTATGTCTCTTTGTTTTAGAGGCGGTTGAGAATAGATAGGCATCAGCCATTGGATTATCCTTCAATATATCAACTACATACACATTGCCATTCCTAGAGCAACAAGTTGTGCTTTGCTCTCGGCTATGATTTAATCAATCCTTTTAACCACTTCTTGCCCAACAATCTAAAAGTTTTCTTAGTGAAGAATGACCCATAACCTTTGTCACCCTTTTGTGAAACACTAAGAAGATTAAATTTCAGATTGTTAATGAGATTGCCATTTTCCAATTTGAGTTTCCCAGCCTGAACTGTTCCTTACCCAAGTACCTTCCCTTTTGAATTATTACAAAAGGATATATCACCTCCTCTATGAGCCATAAAGTATTTGAGAAGGGCTCTACATCCTGTCATATGCCTGGAGCGTCCACTATCTACATACCATAAACTATCAAGGTAAGTAGAAGCTCCTGCAAAATGGTAAATAATTAGTTTAGGTGGGTTTCTAAAGCCAAAATGGCTTTGGAAGGGGTCACAAACATGTTAGTCTCAAATTTGGAAGAATGAGTAGAGATTTGAACAAATCTTTGTAACATTTGTTGAGGCCCATCTCCTTTTAGATGATAGTAACCATGAGGATGCCTATTCACTCTTGGTTTTAAGGGCTTTTTGTAACCCTCATAACTAAGAGGTACCTTTTGGTAAATTGGTTGGCTATATCCTCTTAGGACTGGTTGGCAGGTGGAGCATCTGTTACCTGCACCTCTCTGGGAGCAGAGGTTTTGTGTAGTGCTTTGGTAACAGATGTTTCAACAGACACAAATGTCTGTTTAGACTTTCTTTTTGTAGTACTTGTCTTTGAACTCTCCAGTGTTTTGAATTTATACTCATTCTTTTTTCACATCAAAGTTTTTGAGATAAACACACTCTTAAGTTTTATGATTTTTTATTTACAAATTGAGCAATTTGGAGAATCAATGGTCTCACCTGTTTTGTTGATGTCATAAGCTTTTAGAAGAAGACAGTTTTTAGTAACATGATTCTTTTCACAAAAATCACAAAACAAATTTTTGATCTTTTCTTTCTTTTTCCCTTTTCAGACTTTTTGTCAGCAGATGTTACATCTGCTGATAAATATGTTATGGAAATGATTCTAGCCTTTGGTGCTTTGACAGCTTTAATGGTTGAAAATCTATTGGCTTGAAATTTTCAAGAATATCACATTTATCATACCATGTGGGTTTGAATTGATATTTCCCAATCTCCTTAAAAGTTGAGGATCCCTCATGTCTTTCTAAAACAATTTTATTTCCATTTTTATCAGTGACTTTGATTTCTTAACTAGCCAAGTTTGTTGGAACAATTTTAACCACACCAGAATTATTTTCGGTAACATTTCCAGAAACTTGGTCATTTTTCTTGAATCCTATGCCAAACTTTATGTTACTTTTGACCTGGTTTTCTAGCAAAATCTCAAAACCATTTCACCCACTTTCACAAGTGATTTGGGTGGATTCCAACTCCTTTTTGCGAACCTAATATTTTTCTATCATGTTTTGGAGTTGATCCTTGATTATGCTTGCTTCATGTTTTAAGCTGCTGATTTCATATTGTTTTCAAGCAATTTTGATTTAACTCTTTTGAAAGCTTTTCAAATTGCAATTCATCATCCAAAATCTTATTCCTAAGGTTTTCATTCACCTCTTTTATGTTAGCAAAAGCTATGATGCATTTATCTGAACATAGATCTTTTAAGACCTAAGGCGATACCTTAGTAGCGGCCGTCATGGCACAATCACATTTACCTTCACAAACCTAGCATCCCATGGGTCAGACAGAGGTTTCACATCTTCATTAACACTTTCTTTTGTAATCACTGTTTCATCATGAACACTAGACTCAACAAATTTAGATCCCACCTCCTCAAATTCAACACCCTCAACTATAAACTCTAATGCCATAAAGCAAAATTCATTTTGTTTCTTTTCAGTGTCAGCAATTAGAGCAAAGTTTTCATTAGCCAAATCCTCAGGTAAGCTACTCTAATCAACAAAGCCCTGAGTAAAGAAGCTTTGTTGATTAACCTCTGCCTGAGCAGTGGTTTGAGTAACTTGTTGTGCAAGTTGCATTTGAACCCGAGGAGCTGGTGCATGAACATATTGAACTTGAGGAACAGTGGTTTTAACATATTGCGCAGGAATAGTGGTAGCAGGGTGTGCAAAATGAGCAGTTTTTGGCATATGAGGAGCAAGAGTATATTGAGAATAATGGATAGTGTTTTGATGTCTAGGGCTAGGATGTGTGACAATTGGTCTAGTTTATTGAGACATACATTCTCTAGCAAAGTGTCCTAGCCTATTACATTTATAACACTTAGTTTTTAACTTATCCAGCCTAACTTCCCCCCCCCCCATGCAACCCTGGAAACTTTCTACCGGTTCTCTTTTAATATTTTTTTTAGCTCTGACACTTAACAAAGCTAACTGGTGCAAAATGTCCATCTCTTCCAAATCCGAAGGATCAAAATGTTGAAGGTCACTCAACTCAAAGAATAAGTTGTCAGAAGTTTGTCTCTCCCCATTAGCAGCAAGTGCATAATTAGGTATGTAAGGGTCAAAGTTGAAACCAGAATTCATATAAATGAAATGATCATAACTCTAATCCTTACTACTGCCAGTGACTTCTTCTTGGCCAATGAGAGTTGTACTACCGAATGCATAGTCATCAGCCACTTTGCTAGACTCTTGTAGCTTCTTTTTCTGGTTCAGCTCTCTCTCATAAGTGAGGCGCCTACCATGAAGCTGAGTAAGACTCATTTCTTTGAACCCAACTGAATTTCTATTTACAAAACTATAGTGTCCCACTTGTCTGATAATGATCTAAGGAAACGACTATTTAAAGTCGAATTTGCAAGTGTAACATTTACTTGTTTAAGTTCACTAATGAAACTGGTAAATCTTTCGAACTGTTGGGTTAGTGACTCTCCTTTGGCATGTCAAAACATTTCATATTGCTGATTTAGAACCTCTCTGTTGTTTTCAATCACTTCCTCAGTCCCAGTTTTTGTTTAAGGATCTTGTTAAGTGTCTGACATTCTGATTGTTTACAAACAGTTTTTGTTTAAAAAACTTTTAGAACGTAATTAAACTCTGTTTTTCAATAAAAACGATACAAATTGAATTAGAAGTGAGAGCTGATCTATTCTAATCAAATTGATTGTTAAATCAAATTCGATTGACCAGGCTCTGATACCAATTATTAGGATCTGAGTTTGAAATTGTTTATGAAGTTCTAAAAATGATAAATGAAAGAAGATAAATCAGATGAACATGCAACGGAATGATGAACTTTAATTCATAACAGCCGAGAGATTGATTTCATTGTCATGCTTTTGTAATTATAATTACTTGCATATAACTCACAATCTTCCCCTCAGCCTAAGATCACTGGTTTGTTCGTACACAATGTAAGGAAGATATGTTAGATTATACTTGATGAAAGTGATCAAATAGAACAGTACATGCACTGTTCTGTTTATACTACAATCCTAACCACTAAGCATCTTATGATGATGTAAGTATGAAAGTGACACTTAACAAAAGTAACAAACTAACAACATCAGCTAAGCTAACCACTGCTATAAACTAAACATTATAAAGACTAATAGAAAACACTGATGAGACATCCTCTATTGGTCTTCAGCAGAGCTTTGACTTTGCGGACCTTTAGCTTTAATCTTCAGTAGAGCTTTTGCCTTGGCAGACCTTTAGCTTTAATCTTCAGCAGAGCTTTGCCTTGGCAGACCTTTAGCTTTAGATTCCAGCAGAGCTTTATCTTCAACAGAGTTTTGCTATGGCAGACCTTTGACATTTAGTCTTCAGTAGAGCTTGACTTGGGCAGATGTTATATTATTAGTAGGATAAGAGGTTGTAGTATATTTTGGCTTTCTATCATCTGTTCTTTTTCAGTTCTAACATACTCGTGGGGATTTTTCTTAAAAACAAAGGCCCAAACTTTTGGGATTTTAAGAGATTCATTCAAACAACTTGAGAAAAATTATTCACTTCCTATTAAGAAAATCCGAATTGACAACGACACTGAATTTAAAAATCAAAATATGGACGAGTTATATCAGGAAATCGGAATAGTTCATTAGTTCAATGCTCATTATGTTCCTTAATAGAATGGAGTTACAAAACGGAAGAACTGTACCCTGATTGAGGTAGCCCGAACTATGCTTTCTGAATCTAAGTTACTAGTATTCTTCTGGGCCGAGGCGGTGAACACTGCATGATATGTGCTTAACCATGTGTTTTCTGTCAAAAGAGAAGATAAAACTTGCTTTGAACTACTTGAAAACAAGAAACTAAACTTATCCGGTTTTCAGCCTTTTAGGATCAAGTGTGTTTAAGGATCTTGTTAAGTGTGTGACATTCTGATTGTTTACAAACAGTTTTTGTTTAAAAACTTTTAGAACATAATTAAACTTTGTTTTTCAATAAAAACGAAACAAATTGAATTAGAAGTGAGAGCTGATCTATTCTAATCAAATTGATTGTTAAAAGCGGAGGTCGTGTATGATACAACTCCCATGAGTTACGATCCTCCACGTCCGAATTTGGTCTTAAAAGCGGGTACGATTATGAGAAATTATTTGATTCATTTGATCTTCCTAATGTTTCAGAAGAAGATTTGGAGGTTGTCTACACACATCTGGTGAACAAAGATGAAGTTGATGCTAGCTGGAGAGCAAGTATTCTGACAAACATCACCCCGAGTGTCACATCAGGAGGTCCCATCATTGAGTCTTCGATAGTAAACAATTTTGTTGTAGTGCAGTTCCCCAATGAAGCTGGTTCCAATAATTCTGAAGCAACTGATGATGCAAGTGCTGAGGGGGGAGATTCAATCAAATTTGAGAGACATTCTTCAAGCTCCGGTAATCCTAATTCGAAGAACAAATTATTTATCATCCTGTTGATAATATTATTGGGAACCCAAATGTCGGAGTGCTTAGGCGAAGTAGCATTTCAGAGATGCAGTGCTTGTTTTCTGAAATCAATCAGGAAGAGATATACAATCTTAGCCTACACGAATGTTTTATCTCACATAGAGCCTAAACATTATCAGATGTCTTTGAAGCATTTCTTGGTGTGAGGATATGCAAGAGGAGTTAGCTAAGTTCGACAAGTTAAAGGTGTGGAATTTGATCGATCTTCCAAAGGGCCAGCACGCAATCAACACGAAGTGGGTCTTTAAGTGCAAAAAGGATGATAAGGGTGTACTCATCAGAAATAAGGCACGGTTGGTTGTTCAGGGCTTCAATCAAGAGAAAGAGATTGATTATATAGAAGTTTATGAACCAGTGGCAAGACTGGAAGCCATTCATATATTTCTAGCTTTTGCTACACATATGCATTTCAAAGTCTATCAGTTAGATGTAAAAAAGCGCGTTCCTTTACGGAAAACTATATGAAACTGTGTATGTGTCCCAACCACCGGGGTTCGCGACTCTAGAGTTTGAGAACAAAGTTTATTTATTAGACAAAGCTCTTTATGGTCTCCATAAGGATCCTCAAGCCTAGTACGAGACTCTATCGAAGCATCTTTTGGAGCACGGTTTCTTGCGTGGCGTGATCGACTCCACACTATTCATTTTGAAGAAAGGGGGAGACTTTTTGATTGTGTAGATTTATGTTGATAACATGATTTTTGGTTCTTCAAATGAAGAATCGTGTCGTGAGTTCGAGGAAGTGACGAAGTCTAAGTTTGAAATGAGTGCAATGTGAGAGTTGTCGTTCTTCCTCGGTCTTCAAGTGATGTTAGGAGAAAGAAGGGCGTGCATTCATTAAACAAAGTATGTCTACGAGATTCTCAAGAGATTTGTATGGAAGACAGCTTACCTTACGACACGCCATTGCCGACGAATCACAAGCTTACGACTGATAAAGAGAAAGATCCTGAAGTGGATCCAACTCTGTATCTAGCTATGATAGGTTCACTTATGTACCTTACAGCTTTGCGTCCTGATATTATGTTTTCTTTTTGTTTATGTTCAAGGTACCAGTCAACTTGACTCCGAAGGAGTCTTATATGAAGGCTGTCAAACGCATCTTTGGATACTTGAAAGGGAAGCCTAAGCGTGGATTGTGGTATCTAGCTGAAGGAGGTCTGGACTTGATAGCGTATGATGACGCAGATTTCAAAGGGTCCTAGTTAATAGAAAGTCAACCTTTGGCGGCACAAAACTACTTGGAAACCATCTCGTGTCCTAGCAATGCAAAAAGCAAATTGTCGTGTCTTTTCCATGTGCGAGGCCGGGTATATTGCAGCTTCGAGCTGTTGTGCTCGGGTCTTGTGGATTCAGCAACAAATGAGAGACTACGGTTTTAATTTTAGTCAAACACCAATTCTGGATGATAATAACTCTACCATTTCCATTACAAATAAACCGGTTAACCATTCACGCACTAAGCACATGCGTTGAGAAGGGTTCGAAGTGGTTAGGGTAGACACCTTGGATAATTTTGCGACCAGTTTACTAAGACATTCGATCGGGCTAGATTTGAGAATCTGGTCTGAATGATCGGCATGATCAACCCCTGTGAGTGCCAAAACAGATTCCGATCACAGTGGTTGATTATTATCACCCAAACAACTATAAATTAGTTGTTTGAATGTGTAAAAGTTAAGAAAAACCAAACAATGAAGATGAAGATTCTTGTATGGATCAAACAACAAGTGTTGTATATGAATCCCAAATGATATAATCAATAAGAGGACCTTGATATACGAATCAAGCACAAGAACAATAATCACAACACAAGAGCAATCACCAAAAATTTTCCAAGAAGCTTGGACCAAACATTCATTGAAGAACATATATATACAGATCTGACTACCCAGCGTATTTATAAATACGCTGGGTTATTAATTACGCCGCCCTGTTCTAGAATTCATGTATTTGCACTTTTGACCCTTCTAGTTTAACAGACTATTATAAACCAGCACAAACTATTAATACTCAAGTACCAATGGTCTCATAACGTCCTAACAATATCCCCCTAGACCGTTGCGTACTTGAGCTTCTTCAGTCTTGTTCCGAAGCTTCAGGGTCTGTGGCCGATCCTTGATCCTTTCCTTGTGCAGCTTGATCTATTGGTGGTTTGGTTGTTGCTTCAGTTGTTGCTTCAGATGGTTGGTTGATAATAGCTTCATTTGTGGTTTGTTAGCCCTCCGTAGTGACTCCATATGTGGATGATGTCGGAGGTGGTCGAACGATTTGAAGATCGGAGTCATATGATGAATCTTTGCTTGAAGAGAGGATGGTTCAGTCTCAGCTGTTTTCTTCTTTCTGAATTCCTCCTTTTCTTTCTTTGCATCCATCCTGAGCAAAATTTCCATCACTTCAATCTTCCGAGCCCGCACGCGCTCAACTGCCCTTTGAAAAAGCATCCCTTCCTCTAGGTACTCGTTTCCTGCTCCGACGTTGATCTTGTGTCCGTACAGAACATTCAGATCGGAAAGACAAAACATAAATACGTCCATAGGATCCAGGATATGAATGTCTTCATTTGAGTTTGACCTAATGATTGCTTCACCTGTCTTGCCATCATAAAACCACTTCTTGAAGTTAGTGAGAGTCACTGGCTATTCGGGAGGAAGCTTCACCCTTGTAACCACCTTCGCAAGATTTATGACCCATGTTATCTTTCCCTTTCCAGTGACCGGGTCTTTGGTGGTCTTTGACACACGTCTTCCAGGGCGTTGAGGCTTGAACACTGAAAATCCTCGCATGCATTCTCTTTGAATTAATCTTTCTAGATCTTCGCCAATGCTGCTATTTGTCGGATTTATCAGATCGTGCTTGTTGAGTTCTCGTATATCCCATGTTGGTGAGCTATGCATGTCGTTGGCATTTCGAAAGTATTGAATGACTCCACCCCGTCATTTTACCACAAACCATCCGGTAAGATTGCAGTATTTCCAACTGATGATTTTATCAGTGATCTTAGTCTTCTCAACTGTGATCACTTGATAAAAATCTGGCATCTTCGCTCTTTCCTTCTTAAACCATTCTAGATGTTGCGGTTCGAACTCATCTCCGCCATCCGTCTCATACAACACATCATCTTCGAATCCCTATTCGAGAAACTTTGCGGGCATCTCAGATTTGTCTAATTCCTCTTCGTCACTGTCTTCATCAAGACTAACATCAACTTCTGATTCAAGACGTTTCTTTTTCTTTTCTGCTCTGTCAGCTTTCTTTTTCTGTTCTCTTTCTCTAAATAAGTCAAAGTTAAAAATGTCTTCGCTCGAGTACTTTAGCTTTCTATTTGCAGCACCATACAGCTCCTGCACTTGCTCATGCAGTTTTTTGAGACGCTCCTGTTGAAATCTGATGAATTCTGATTGCTTGTGGACGTAAGAGTGCAATTCTTTACTCTTCTTTCTCTGTTCTTTCAATTTTCTCTTTAGCACATCAGTATCATTCACCTGATTCTACAGCAAACAGAACTCCTTAGCAGGAAATAGACCAATTTCCTTTGATAAACGGTTATAAAGCTCTTGAAATGGTCTGGGTCTTGAGGGAACTTGCTGAAAAATAGACCAATTTCCCTTGATAAACGGTTATAGAACTCCTTAAGCCAGAAATATCGGAAGGCTGATTGGTGCACAAGTTTAGCATTGCTGCGGACCATTCTAAGTTTAGCCCATCGTAGCCACCTTTTCTATGGCAAATGCTCATGCAGAACGTGTGGAGAATGAACCTCCAATCTTTTGTAAGCCCCGACTTCTTGATCTCATTTTTGTTGCGAAAATCACCAATGTAGTTCATCCCACGAAAACCTTCTAGAATTTCCTCTTTCCTTAGCTTTAATGGATCACTGGTGTTGTCTCTGAGGCTCATAACCTTTCGAATTCGTTCCTCAGTCACTTTTATTTCCTTGTTCTGCACTGTCCCTGTGATATGCTTGACATTGTTCAGCGTTCTTACCTTTGCAGTTCTCCAGAATTCTTCTATGTGGATTGAGTAAATTATGGGATTTGCCTGGTCTGCATAGCTTATTTTGCTCCACAATAGCCAGTCCATCACATCTTCAAAATCGGGCTCCAGAGGAACTAGAGTGATGGACTGATTGTGCTTTCTAGTGTCGTCCCATACTAATGGTTGAGCCATTCCTGAAAAGTGAAAACGAGCTAAGTTAGATTTATATACATATATATATGAAAGATTTTTAAAATTATATATACATATTATTTTATACATAAAACATATTTTGGATATTAAATAAAAATAGAAATGAAACTTAAAATGAAAATTATAAATCCGCTATTATCTACGCTGGTTTCTGACTTCATTTACACCGGACATGCTCTGTTATGAACAAAAGAACCAAAGACAACTACGCCAAAGAAGAATTATTTACGCTGATCAGCGATCAGCGAATTTAAGTAAAGCCAGCGTAGATATGAATCTACGCTAACTTGACCGGCGTATTTATCTAATACGCTGGTTGCTTGAACTCACGTTCAAGACTTAAATCCGCCAACCGTTATTCATAAAAATACGCTATCTTCAGACTTAATTACGACATCTTCAAACTAAATACGCTAGATTCAAGATTTTCTTGATAAACCCTTGAAAACCGGAAGAAACAGATTAAAATGAATCTTTACACACACAATCAGAACTTGAAATCGATGCATTAACACACTCAATCATTAAACAATGAACATTTGAATAACGAAATCATACCGATATCGATTCCGTTCAGATTTCCTAAATGCGGATTGAATAAGAAGATGTGGGTTTTACGGTTGAAGAAGAAGATGATGAGTTTTGAATTTGAAAAGTATATATACAAATTTACATTCCAGCGTAATTAATAATTACGCTGGAACAATAAATACGCCGCCTAGAAGATTTTTAAGGTTTCTTCAAGTCTAAGAATCTTGAAATCAATTACGCTCGAAAATCTCACATTTTCTCGAAAAATGTGCCCTTTTTGGTTAAAAATAGTGCAGGAATTTAAAAATAAGTTTAAGGAAATTGAAAATTGCAATTTGAATCCTGAAAATTATTATTATTATTTTTTTAGGGCCAGAAAGTTTCCTTTTTCACATAAAATTTATGCTTACTGATTCGGATCCTGTGACTTTCCTGCAGAAGATCATACTGGTAACATTTCGTTAGTTTGAGATAAAATATTAGATATTTTGAATAATCAAGGCACCAGAAAAAACTGTCAGTATGTTTGTCCTTTTAAATCCATGCACCTATCTTTCAACATGCAATCAGAGAGCCTTTTATTATGTTGTGGTAATATTGACAAGAAATTCGATGTTCCCCCACTCATGCTGAACTGTCAGAATGTTGTACCCGTGAGTCCCACATCAGGACATACCCCCGCGATCAAGGTATGCACAAAGATTCCTCATAGCAGGTGAGTATATTGACCTCATTCGTTCTTGAAATTTCAACGTTAGACAATTGGTGATCAGGTCAGTACTTTCATACAACAAAGAGACCAAAGTTTAACGAGGGTTATGACAGACACCAAATACGGTAATATTTAAGAACTTGAATGATCCTCAGTGAGAGCTTCATTTGTGTATGGTTTTGGCCGCATTGGCTCTTTTTGAAAAGATATCATAGTTGTGTCTAGGTCAGCATATATCTTGATGCAGCAGAAGAGCAACTATGATATCTCTAAATGATTAGCCAATATAAAGACCCAAAATCTCGGACTTTGGCAATCTATCAATGCAAGATTTAAGACCATTAAGCCATACACCGCAACGTGTTACCCGCAAGTTGCACAACATTGTGGGTATACAGAATTCTTGTGTGATCATTAGCTTTTGCCTCCTTTTCGCAGTTTACTGCAAGGTATTGCTGAATCTACTGACACGTTGTTTCTTGGGGCCTCAATCTATTTCTATTTTAAGATTAAACAAAGTGTCAGCAGTTTTTCTATCATTTCTCATGCAGAAGTCAAACAAGGATTCTTGTTTCAACAATATTTTCTGGAAAACTTCCCCCCTTAAAATTTTATTTTCAAGAATTCATTGCTTGAAAAGAAATTTTAAATTTGCAGATTTATTTTTTTACCCAAAGATCAATTCCACTCAAGGAAATTCACCATTTCCAATCAGGTTACCAACTGGTTGAAACGAGCTTTATCGAAGGCTTTCGTAAATATATCAGCTTTTTGTTGTAATGAATCCACTGGCACCTGTTGGATATATCCTTTCTCATACACATCTCTGATCGCATGAATGCGAATTTCGATGTGTTTCGTTCTGGAGTGGTGGATAGAATTCTTCACAATTCCTAGACACGCCTCATTGTCGATGAATATTGGAGTCTTCATTATGTTGATTCCATAATCCAACAACTGATTCTGTATCCAAAGGACTTGTGAATAGCAACTGTAAACTGTCGTGTATTCAGCTTGAGCGGTAGATATAGAGACTGTTGTCTGCTTCTTGCTCTGCCACAAAATGAGACGATTTCCCAAGAATTGGCAGCCTGCATGATCACTGTCAGAGTAAGCAATTAAATCAAAATTACTATCTTTAGGATACCACAATCCTAGCTTTGGTGTTCCTTTGAGATAGCGAAAGATTATCTTGACGGCAGCATCATGTGATTCTTTAGGATTCGTCTGAAATCGGGCACAGAGACAGACAGCCCACATTTTGTCAGGCCTACTAGCGGTCAGATACATTAACGAGCCAATCATTGAGCGATAGAAATATTTGTTCATAGGCTTTCCTTGAAGATCTGAAGTGAGTTCCGTCTGAGCAGCAAAGGGAGTGCAGGCAGATTTGCAATCATTCATGTTGTATTTAGAGAGAATATCTCTGATGTACTTAGCCTGATGAATGACGATGCCATCTTCTCTCTGCTTCACTTGTAATCCTAAGAAAAACGTGAGTTTTCCCATCATGCTCATCTCGAATTTCTCTTTCATAACCTTTTCGAACTCCCTACAAAGAGCTTCATCAGTTGACCCAAAGATGATATCGTCTACATAGATCTGCACCAGCATCACATTATCTCTGATCCTTTATGTGAAGAGAGTCATGTCTATTTTGCCTCTTGAGTACCCACAATCCAGAAGATATGTCGACAAAGTCTCGTACCATGTCTGAGGAGCTTGATGAAGACCATAGAGTGCTTTGTCAAGCTTATAGTATCTTGCAGGGAAGTGAGGATCTTCAAAACCTGGAGGTTGACAGACATAAACTTCTTCTTTCACTTTCCTATATAGAAATGCACTCTTTACATCCATCTGAAACACCTTAAAGTTTTTGAATGAAGCATAGTCTAAGAAGATTCTGATAGCTTCTAAGCGTGCCACCGGTGCAAAAACTTCCTCATAATCAATCCCTTCCTCCTGCCGAAACCCTTCAACTACCAATCTAGCCTTATTCTTGATAACTACATCATGATCGTCTATCTTATTTCGAAACACCCACTTGGTACCAATTGGATACTTTCCATCTGGTAAGTCAACGAGTTCCCAGACTTTTAGTTTCTGAAATTGGGCTAATTTTTCTTGCATTGCTTGTACCCAGCTAGAGTCTTGAATGGCTTCTTCGATGTCTCTTGGGACAGACTGCGAGAGAAAAGCTGCATACAGTCCTGTGTTGATGGTGTGTGACTGACCGCGAGTTCGAACTCCATCTTCCACAGAACCGATAACGTTTTCAATTGGATGGTTTCGATTGGTCTTGTATCCTGCGCTGGTGTGAGTTTCAACTTGTTGGGGCAGATTAGAGAAGTGTTCGTCGACGTAGATAATAGGAGTTTTGTCTTCTTTAGGTGGTTCAACCACGATTTGCTGTGAAGAAGAATCATCTTGTACAGATGCATTCTCATCCGATGTGTCACCATTTACTTCGATAACAGGAAGGGTAGGAGAGCCAGAGGCTGGTGTGAAACGAGTTGTAAAAGGAGTGAAACCAATGTCTGAAGGATCAAACAAAGGCTCCAATGGGGTTGATTATGCAGGTTCGGGTTCAGCGACAGCTTCAGCGATGTTAAAAGTGTTGAATACAATGTCTACGTCATAAAACCAATTTGGAGCACTTTCAGTATTAGTGGAGTTTCTTTCTTGAAAGTCGACGTAATATGATTCAATCACCATCTTGGTTCGCTTGTTGTAGACTCGATATGCCTTTTGAGAAGATGAGTAGCCGTGAAGTAGCACACGTCACCAACCGCTTCAAACTTGATGAGATTGTCTTCAGTGTTGAGAATTGTGCATGAACATCCGAACGGTCTGAGGAAATCTATCAGAGGCTTCCTTTTGAAAAGTAGTTCATAAGCTGTCTTTCCGTGAGGTTTGACAATGAGAACACGATTCAAAACATAGCATGTTCTGTTGACCGCTTCAGCCTAGAAGATTATGGGAAGGTTGGAGACGACAAGCATAGTTCTAGCAGCTTCAATGAGAGTTCTGTTCTTGCGTTCTGCTACCCCATTTTGCTGAGGAGTTCTGGCAGCACTGTATTGGAGGCGAATTCCCTTTTCTTCACAAAAGGTGACAAACATATGATTTTTGAATTCAGTTCCATTGTCTCTTCTGACGGATTTGACCTTTAGCTTGATCACATTTTCAATCATGGGAATGAAGCTCTTCAGAATGGATGTTGTTTCGCTTTTGGCTTCAAGAAAGAATACCCATGAAAACCGTGAGAAATCATCTGTAATTACCAAACAATAAGATCTTTTAGCTAAACTTTTAACACTAATGGGGCCGAAAAGATCCATGTGGAGTAATTGCAGGGGTAGATATCGTATTCACTGCTTTGGACTTATGAGGCTTTTTGTGTTGCTTTCCTTGGGCACATGCGATGCATTTTTCTGAAAAAGGAAAATCTTTCATAGGTAAACCTCTTACTAGATTTAGTTTAGAAAGCTTATTTATATTTTTAAAATTCACATGCCCCAAACGCCTGTGCCATAGCAGTGATTCCGATTCAGATGCTCTTGAAATAAGACATGTCATTTGCTCATTTGATTTGTCACTTTTCATATTCAACACGTAGGTATTATTTTGACGGGGAGCTCTAAGCATGATCATTTCTGCATGGACAGAGTATTCGGGTTTGAGGAATAAGCATTCCATGTCATTGAACAGCACCGAAATTCCTTTGTCACAGACTTGTGATACACTCATGAGATTGTAACACAACTCTGGAACATAGTTTACATTCTCTAGAGTAAGTGCTTCAGACACGACGTCACCCACTCCGACGATCTTCCCTCCCTTTTCATATCCGACAAAGGATACGAAATCACCATCGATAACTCGAAAGTTTTTAAGCAAATCCTTTAAGCTGGTCATATGCCTGGAGCATCCGACGTCAACATGCCAGATATATTCCATGAGCATCCAAAGCCATTTTTGAAGTTTATTCTGTTATACAACAACAACAAAGATATGCACAGGTTAGCTAGCTTTTGGAAACCAGACTTGCCTTACATTAGTTCTATCATGATTTTGAGCAAGAGAGATTTCTTTTCTTTTCCAAAAACAAGTTGAATCAACTATGCATTTTACTGATTTCTTTAGATTGTCAAATTGATCAGTTAATTCTTAACGAGATCTTGATTAGGTTTAGAAAATTTCTTGCTTTTGCAATGTTTCGTAGTATGCCTAAATGACCACAGCGAAAGCATTGTTTGCAGTTCGATCTTTTCTTCCTGGGTGCTGAGTGCGAAGATGATGTATAAGATGAGAATCTGGAGCTGCTTGAGGAATTTGATGACGTAACATGGCTTGAATCTTTGACTTTCTTCAATTTCTTGTCAGGATGATGTTTATCTTTAATGTCGTCGTCACTGTGCTCATTGTCTGATGAAGAGGTTGACTCTTGACTTTCATTTGACATTTCTTCATCACTCTCTGAAGTTGTTGTGCTTAAATCATCTCTATTACTTTCTTCAGTAAAGTCTTTATCAGTCTCTGATGTACCTGCAACTGATGGAACAAACTCTAGAATTTCCTCTCTAAGGAACTTTCCAAATCTGTTTTTCTTCAATTCTGGCACAAATATAGGAGATTCAAGCATAACATTTTCATTGTTAAAAACAGAGTTTAAGTCATGACTCTTAACCTCTGCATGCACTTGGTTGTGAGTCTTAAGTGTAGGCGCAAGGCCATTACAGTCATCCCGAATGTTCAATTTTGGCACAAAGTCGTTACAGTCATCCAACCTAGATAAACTATTACAGTTACCCTAAATAAAATTTTGTTTGTCTTATTACAATTCCAGGCGAACTAGTTAACTGTTGAATAACTATCGCCTGAGTAACCGATTCCTATTTTTGAACCTCCACAATCATCTTCCTCATCGCACACATCTTCTTGACCCTCACACAGATTTGCATTGCTTTCAGACATGTTAGTATTGTTTTTGGTTTTATAAAAGACATTTTGATCCAAAAGATCATTTTTATCGATTATCATTTTTAGGTTGAGGAGATGGCATAGGGACATAGTTTTTGCTATGCGGAGGAGGAAATACTTTTCTTTCATTTCTGAATTTATCCTTATATCCAATTCCATCCTTTATGAATGTCGGTCGTTGGTAGTTTACAATAACAAAAAGTGCTTTTTGACTAATTTTTCATTTATCAATAATGATTTGTAATTTTTTATTTTCGTTTTGTGATTTTTCTAATTTTTCGGTCAAATCATTTATGATAAAATCTTTTCTGAAAACAAATTCTTTTAAAGTCTGCATTTCAGCGATATTTGAATTTAACTTTCTTTGATATGCAGCTTCATTTTCTTTTAGTTCTTGATTAATTTTCAAAGCCTTTTCTTTTTCTTTAATTATGTCACGGTTGAGTGACTTGTAGTGTGCCACAACGTTCAAACAAGTTTGGAGCACAGCTTTGCCTTCAATTCATATGGTATGCTATTTACCAAATCCTTGTCCTCAGAGTCTAACTTCATGGCAGTTGTAGAAGTTCCAACCGCTTCATTCTTGCTGCTACTGATGGCTTCTTGAGCTACAGGTTTCAACTCATTCATCTCAGCTTATGTTTTCCCTTTTTTGAGGTTTGTTCAGCAGAATTGATGATGCTTTTCAGACCCTTGTCATCTTTGGGAATCCTGGCGAATTGCTTTTCAACACAATTTATGCAGACGTGACGGAAACGGTGGAGATGTTTGCCATGAGGGATTTGTTAACTTCACCTTTAGCCTCAGCTATTTCCTCTGACCAGTCATAATCTTCCACAACTAAAGCCTTTTGGTTGTTTTCAACAATACTGTCACTCCCTTCAATAGCCATCGGCTTTCTTGTCTGGTTGAGTTCGGCATTCTCATTTTTCAGCAACGGGCACTCCCTCTGAAATGACCCATATTTTTGCAATTGTAACATCTTATCTTGGACATGTTAAATCCAGCTTTTCCAAGACCTAGCCTTTTTCATGTTTTATCTTGGAATTTCTTCAATCGAAGAGTGATCATCGCCATCTGCCACTTCAAATCCATCTCCTCCATGTCGTCAGGGTTCACTTGATACATGTCCTCAGCTATGAGGAATTCTCTTTTCAATTCTCCTGACATGAGAGCCTCATAGTTGCTTAAGAAGGTATTAAACAGAGCGAGATGTTCTATGGATATTTTAATTGCTTGAGCGTCGCTGGCCACGGTAGTCTTCTCGGAGGATGACGAGGCCTTCACAGAGCTTGCGGAAGTGTTGGGATAAGATTCGACAGCACTTTGAGAATTCATTCCACATGAGGTGATAGGAGCAAGAAACACCATATTCTTGGGAGCCGAGGTTGCAGCAGCTGACTGAGTAAGTTTCTGTGAATACCCAGTTTGGTTCATTTCTCTCTTGACAATGTCCATTTCAAAGGCTTTCAGAGTGCTGATCAGTTCCGAGAGTGTGACAGGAGTTGTGCTGGTAAAGAAAGTTCTCTTAATCATCATGCACTGAAGGCTCCATTCTTTAGGGAGTGAGTCTAGCAACTTCTTGATTGATGCATAGTTTACAACCGGGTTTCCCACTTTCTTCATTTTAGTCAGCATTCCTAGAAATCGACTGATGTGGTCGGATAAGCTTTCGCCACGAACACTTCCAAACATGTCGTACTCTTTCTGGACCATGTCTCTTTTGTTGTCCATGAGCTCCTCGTTTCCTTCATAGTGATCAATAAGAGCAACCCACAATTCATAAGCAGAGGTGTACTCTTCATACAAGTTGTTGTCGTCCTTGGACAGGGCCATAGTAAGAGCAGCATGAGCCCTGCGGTCACGTTGAATAAGAGTTCTATCTTCTTCGGTGAACGTTCATGGATCTTCGTTGATTGTACGAATGTCGTCACGAGTTATCATTGGCACGTGTGGACCCACCGTGAGGGACATCCATTGAGTATAGTCGGTATATTCAAAGAAGGCTTTGATTCTGTTCTTCCAACTACTGAAATCTTCAGATCCTTTCAACTTTAGAGGTCTTGTGGTTGTTCCTGTTTCCAACTCGGCTGTGGCAATCGGGTTGAGTTGATTGAGAGACATTTTGGTTGATCAGTGATTAAATACGCTGGAGAGTATTAAATCTGATGACAAATACGCTGTAATTGAGACAAATACGCTGCAAATGACACAAATACGCTGCACTTGAAACAAATACGCTGATGATCTCTGGCGATTTTATCCTACGAAAAAGCTAAATCCACTGTAAACATGAAAAACAAACTTAAGTTGGGTTAATTTCGCTGATCACCGTGATAAAATCGCTGAGGATTTTTATCATTGACTTCGAAGTCGCCTTCGATCAATTACGCTGGCACTATTACGCTGAAACTCAACAAAACCGCTGGTGTAAATCCAGCTATTTGTTAAATACGCGATACTCAAGTTAAATCCGCTGTATTCAAGATTATCTACGCCAACTTCAATAACAAATACGCCCAGAAGGGTTTTAGTATGAACAAAAACCCTCTAATCACCCAAAAACGACTCAAAATTCATGTTTCTTTGCACCAAAATGTTTACCAAACCACTGATTAACAACAACCCAATGATTGAACACACTAGATCAAGCCATTTTAAGTCCAAAAATTTGAAAAACCTTGAAAACTTTTGAAAAACCGTCAAAACTTGAAGAATCTTAACAAAAACTCAAACAATCAAGAGCACAAAGGCTCTGATACCAAATTGTGAGTCCTAAAATATATTCGGATCACAGTGGTTAATTGTTATCACCCAAACAACTTTAGATTAGTTGTTTGAATGTGTAAAAGTTAAGAAAAACCAAACAATGAAGATGAAGATTCTTGTATGGATCAAACAACAAGTGTTGTATATGAAAACCGAAATGATATAATCAATAAGAGCACCTGGATATACGAAATCAAGCACAAGAACAATAATCACAACACAAGAGCAATCACCAAAATCTGTTTAAGAAGCTTGGACCAAACATTCATTGACGAACATATATATACAGATCTGACTACCCAGTGTATTTATTAAATACGCTGGGTTATTAATTACGCTGCCCTATTCTAGAATTCAAATATTTGCACATTTGACCCTTCTAGTTTAACAGACTATTACAAACCAGCTCAAACTATTAATACTCAAATACCAACGGTCTCAAAACGTCCTACCAACCTCGAGTAAAATGCTTTTAGAAACTCGCATAGAAACTTTATTTTATGTTAAATGTACAATTCTTTATGCTTTACAAAACTTAAAACTTCCAAAATATTTTACTTAGTTGTAGGATTTTTAATAATAATAATAATAATAATAATACAAAACATGTGAAAAATGTAAAACTGAGATCGTGTTGAGAAATAGAGAAATGATAATACATCAGTTAGTCATATCTGATGCAGGTAGGTTTTACGCGTTAATAAGAACCTGTTTTTGGTATATAAACATAATGAACTGCGTAACTTGTGTAGTACATCTCTCGGATATATGGTCATGGTATCGTAATTTCGTTTGATAGGTTTGGGATACTAGGTCTTTATGTTTGATAAATCTCTGGGGTATTATACTTAGTCTTCTGATTTTGCATAAATAATGGCCTAGACTTCGTATAAGGCTTTGCTAAGCGTTTCGTTTGTATGCAAACCCTCTTGGTGGATTTCTTTTCTGCGACAACAATCATCAAAGGATGATCTGTTTAAAATTGTCATCACCGATGCACAAATTGAAATTCTATACTACCACCGGGTACATAGTATAAACTACCAAATCTTGCAGAAAAAGATGCCAAAACATTGGTACACCACCTTTATAGTTAAGCCTTCATCTCTTTGTCTATGCAGTTGCACTAACCTAAGCTCTCAAGGCCACGTATTTAACCGGATACAGAGATTTCTTAGATATAGTCACCTGTAAGATGCGATGCTTGGTAGTCTTGATACGGGAGTATATTCTAAGGTGGGTAAACATAGTTACAATCAGTTATTAATACACTTAATCGTGTATCTCGAAAACAGTGTTAGAAAGCATGCTAAAACTTAAGTTGACCACAATACTGTTGAACGTCTTGAACTGTTAATATTATTCTAAGTGCTTAATCCAGAAACTATGTCCTTTTGTCGGATATTGATAGAAAAACTGATATGATCTCTTTACACCAATTTCACAAATAGATCGATAATGTAAGGGATATTGGATTTAAATAACCTCAACTTTCACCAATTGGCTGATAACACTCCCAACTTTTGATTTGCACACCGGCACTCCCAACTTTCAACTTATTGGCCGATAACACTCCCTAACTAACTAAACCCTAACCTAGTTAGTTTTTGCTAATGTGGCATCTCATGTGGCCATTTTTGCTGACATGGCATATGATGTGGCATTTTTATGACGTGGCAGCTGATGTGGCTGCTGACATAACATTTTTGATGATGTGGCAGCTGGAATCAGCTAACTAGGTTAGGGTTCAGTTAGTTAGGGAGTCTTATTGGCCAATAAGTTGAAAGTTGGGAGTGTCAGTGTACAAATCGAAAGTTGAGAGTGTTATCAACCAATTGATGAAAGTTGGGGTTATTTAAATTCAATATCCCATAATGTAAAAATATACTCTTAGTTTTAGTTCCTTTTAATTTGTCTAAATTGAAAAACAACAGAAAGAATTTACGTTCTTGTTTATATGTGCGAGTTTATCATTCTAAAGATACTTTAGGGGTTGTGAACATTTTTTAATAATGGGTTATAAATATCCGGTGAGGTAATACTAAAAATAAGTCTTTTTCAATAAAAGCGGTCATGCGGAATATATTCATGTGTGTGGTTTCTCCGAGTTTATTACTTAGTGTTTTGGGCTCTGGGTTTTGGACTTATCTCTTTCTGGATTTATACTTAATTATGTTAGGTTTTTGGTTCCGGGATTCCATCTAAGCTCATTATTCCGGAAACCTCATCCGTTGTTACATAGAACTTCTCCAGATTTAAACATAACTGTGTCCAGGTCTTGTTTTCTTCCGAAGTTATGTTACACCTTAGATGTATGTTTGAAACATACAAAAACATATTAAAATTTTAAACTGGGTATGTTACTTCCGGGGTTAATCCGAGTATGTTACTTCTTGGTTTAACCTCTATGAACTGGATTTTGGACTTAATATTCCGGATTAAATGAGAATATCTTATGGCTGGGTTTGAGTGTACTCTAGACTTACAGAGCTTCTGTGTCTCCGGGCTTGAGTCCTCTGGTTTAATTCAAAATACAATTGGCTTCTGGGTTTATTAAACAAACGATCTCCAGATTTATTTCAAAATTTTATATGTTCCGGGTTTATAAAACCCACTGTTTCTCTGAATTTACTCATTTAATAACCGTGGTACTCCGGAATAACTTATTCTACGGATTTATATGTTGAACTCCGGATTAATTATAGTTTAAGTTGGTTGTTTGGTAGAAAATTTTAACAAGTAACAGTAGTAGTTGTTTGTGTGATTATTGCATACTGTCTATTGTTTAACTATTTCTAATACACTTGTCTTAATGTGTTTCTCTATATATAAATATGGCTGATCAATCTGGTGAACAACAAGGAGCACAACCTTCCGCTGCAGCTGCTCCTCCTGTTCCGATGAGACACTTCGTGACGAAACACAATCAAGTTGCAATTCTTGATGAGACAGTTCGAGGAGCTGCAGATTATGCTCAGTTTATGAGATTTCTTATTGGATTGACTTTCAATCAATCATACAACTTTACTCTTACGATACTTCAAGCTTTTCAGTCGTATCTTGCAAACTGTGTCAGGGATAAGCGTTTGATGCTTCTTTATCAGAGTTTCTTACGTTGATTTCTGTCACTTGATTCCAAATCTTCAATTTGGTATTCATTTGCAAGCCTATGCTCAGGATCCTATGCACAGGTGTATTTTCAAATATTTTAAAGCTTTAAATGAGTCGTTTCATTCTAATGTTCTCCCTGTACCTCATCCTTTGCTTGGTGCGATTGTTCAAGAAAATAACTATAATCCCGATATCGATCTAACCTGGATTGGAATCAGAAATGGTGTTGCGGAGTTATTTGGAGCCGGGGATGATGATGGTGCTCCTCCGCTTGTACAGCAACCGGTGGTTGTTCAACAAAAGGTTGATCTTTAACAACCACCGCCCAATGAGCCTGTAGCCGAACCCGTAGCTGAACCTATATCAGTTGAAGAGCCAGTTGTGGAAGAACTGAGAGTTGCTATGCCTATTGAAGAAAATGTTGGTGTTAGTCAACCATTGAATGATGTTTCGTATGTCTAGCAACGTACTTCGTACGAATGACTAGCATGGACACTATATAAGCAGACATGCACCTCTCAGTCAGTGTTGGCTCTTAGTGTTGGTTAAGTTGATCTTTTGGTTAGCTTAGCTGTTGCCATTTCTGGAGCAGAGGAAGACGCAAGAGCACAAGCAGTTTGTATGAGTTGTATGAGCATTGTTTGTATATGTTTGTACTAGTTCTCATCAGTTAATCAAGATAGTGAATCTTTAGTTATCCCGTGTTCTTACTTTGCTTTGGTTTGCATGTATACTTGGATTCCGCACTTGTATGTGTGTTGCATGAACAAGGAATAGGTTTAACTTGATCCTCGAGGTGGACCTACAAAAAGATTTTCAATTTTTTCCTAAGTTCTATATTTTATGGGGAGAAATTTTCAAGAAAATACAAAAATATGTATTTCTTTGTTTACCTTCTATATTTAAGGGGGATAAAATATAGTAAAATACAAAAACATTAGAAAAATAAAAAATAAAAAACGAGTTTCTTGGATAGATAACTTGAAGATGAAGAAATACACCGGTAAATCTGTCAGAAATGGCTAAAAGCATAGAAAGAAGATTGATAAGTAGCTAAAATGTGCAGGTTGATATAAACATAACAGACAGAACGCCAGGTGGGAACCATTCATTGGCATATGGTCTTGGTACCGAAATTTCGTTTGATAATATGCCGAGGTTCTGAGATATACGGTCTTTATGCTTGCTTATCATCTGGGTATCATGGTTTAATCTTTTACCGAAAAATAACGGTGGCGCAAGTCTAGAACTTCCATGATACCAAACATACATGTACATATTCCATACGAAGAACAATAAGTGATAAAAGTATCACATTCACCCAAAAATAAGTGATAAAATATCACAGCTTTATGCGGGAGCTAAGTTCGTCTCTCTGTCGGCACGATGGTACTAACCTGTTCACGGACTTACTCATGTGCCCTTCATGCATATGAAAATCAAGTTCCTCATCAATAAGTGATTTAATCACATAGGGCTTGTTTTCAATCAAAAACAAGTGACTATGTCACATTGTATATATACGTCAAAACAGATGATAAAGCAGTATACTCACCGGTAAGATTTTCTCTCGTGCATATCTTGATACGGGAATCTGTCGTGATGTGGTTGAACACCGGCTAGTAAGTATAATTCATACCTTAATCATATCTCCTAATCATGATTACATCTGATAAGTTTGAGCTTACGTAAACAACAATACCGATAATCATAGTTGAATTCTTATCTGTTTAATTTTGAAGTTTAAACCAAATATCGTTTTGACAAAGATTAAAAAGCTGGTATGATTCTCTTACTTTGAAACTCTGAAAAAGATTGTATATTTAGTTTTTTTTGTAGTATCTGTAATTACTTTAGTTTTAGTTTACTATGTTGTTAAATTAAGTTTTTTTTTTTTTTTTGAAAAGTAGCCAAAGTTGAGACTCAAAAGTTTTTCTACCAAGATACGTCATAAAAACCATTTGTTTGATATCACAGCTTCATAAAGTATTCTTTTTCAACGGTAAACCTAATGGAAACATTAATTGCTGAGCATAACAAATTAAAAGAATGGTATCATTCTCGAAATACTACACTGGTTAAATGCTTTAATGATATTAAAGACATGTTTGAAATGAGCAGAAAACGAGTGAACATTCTGAAGAATGAGAGATGTAGAGCAAAGGAAATTCAACATCAACATGATCCAGTTGATGAAGACCATGGGACCTGATGCTTCGGCCTCATCCTCGTAACAAACGATTTCTGCATCAACTCCAGTGATAAAGTCAAATGCACAGCAGATAGTGATCAATTCAGTTCCCCCAAGCAGATGTCAAGAGGAAACAGGAAAGAGTTAATGTTTCTGAAAAGTTTGTAGACTTGATGCTCTATCAATGGATAGCAGATCTTCAGAGGGAGTTTGTTGATACTCCAGGCCATTCCAGTATGAAGACCAAAGACTAAAGACCGAAGACCAAGCAACATCTAAGGGGGAGTTTGTTGATACACTTTTGTGTCTGTCGCTTGTTCTTAGTTACATTTGTAATTGTACGGTCTTTGCTCAAGTATCTGTATAAGTTTGGTCGTGTCGACCAAATCAAGATATCCTCCTATCTTAGTATGGTACGACATTTTAGTTTGTCTGTGTTAAACAGTTGCATGTGTGCATCCTGTTAAGTCTTGTGTAAGTCATGTCTGTGACACGTTCTCTGAAGTACACATTATGTGCGAATGGGAATGCTTCGTACGAGTAGGATGCTGCTCGTACGAGCCAACTGCTCCATACGAATGAGTTAATATAAACAAGTGGCTTACTTGTTTCGTACGAAGGAGTGTATGCTTCGTACGAACCAACTTGTTTATACAAGCATATTTGGAGAAGTTCTTTGTGTGTAATAGTGTGTTTCGTATGTCTGGCAACGTACTTCATATGAATGACTACTATGGACACTATATAAGCAGACATGCACCTCTCAGTTAGTGTTGGCTCTTAGTGTTGGTTAAGTTGATCTTTTGGTAAGCTTAGCTGTTGCTATTTCTGGAGCAGAGGAAGAGACAAGAGCACAGGTAGTTTGTATGAGTTGTATGAGGATTGTTTGTATATCTTTTGTACTAGTACTCATCAGTTAATCAAGATAGTGAATCTTTGGTTATCCCGTGTTTTTACTTTGCTTTGGTTTGCATGCATACTTGGATTCCGCACTTGTATGTGTGTTGCATGAACAAGGAATAGGTTTAACTTGATCCTCCAGGTGGACCTACAGAGTCGCAAGGAGTTCGAGGTCTTATCAACAGGTTTTGAGTACCGAAACTTTATCAGTTGAAGTCTCACTTGCTACAGTTGTTACTTCTGTCACTAGTGATCTTTCCATCTTGGGGAGATCAATTCCGCTTCTTGTGGTGACTGCTCCATTTCAAGTTGTTTACTCTTTGGAGTCCATCAGTATTACCATATATGTGACCACATCTACTCAGATGTCATCGTCTACTATTCACAACTACACCGCTGTTTGGCTTGCTTCATACTTTTTTGAGTTCAAGTAATCTGTTTGCCACATCGGAAAGTATTAGCTTGCCTCCTTTGCCATCTATCTTCCTTGGTATGCCGTCGGGTGCTACTAAAAGTTTCGTACGACCTAGTTCACTCACTATTCAACATCTTTCAGCACCAAGAATGATTCGGCCAAAGACTGGGGTGACATCGTCTCGAGGTAGTTGTTTGAAGGTTTCTTTCGGTCCTCACCCACCTACACAACAGAAACAAAGTGCTCCAAGAGCATCTGCTCCACGACCGTTTACTCCGACACCTTCTGGTTCAAGACCTACTGCACCAACTTCTGTTCTGAGACCTCGAGGCACAATGAGCAGTGGTGATATGCAAAACTTCCCTAAGTTTGTACGCACTCAGTTTATGATGTTCATCGAGTGTTGCAAAATCATCAAGAACGGATCAAGAAGCATCAGTTAGAAATTGATTATCTAAAGAAGAAAGATGCCATGAAGGATCAACAGGTCACACATTTGTTTAAACAGTCTAAGCATAAAGCAATACAGTTGGGCATTCTCATAATCGGGATGTCACTACTACTACTCGATATTAGACACTTGTTACAGCGACCGAGCAGATTCATCGTATTTGTTACAGATCTTGTAGAGCTCTTCTCTACTCAGGGGGAGAGTTCAGCTCTGCAAGTTCAAGCTACATGTAAAATAGATGAATTGAAGAAAATCGAAAAATATTTGGACAATGACAAGGAACCTAAAGCCGCTAAGCAAGGAGAACAGCCAAGGAGCTCACAAGCTTCTGAAGCTACAACTAGTGCTCAGTCTAAGGGGAGGTCTGGAAGTGGAGCAGGAGCTGGTAAAGGCAAGGGTCAGGTTGATGCTGAATCTAGCTCATCCTCTGATTTTGATAATGGTGATACTGCTGCTGAACATTTCTTGAACAACGATGAATAAGGATGATGTAGTGGAGGGATTGTGGAAGACTAGAAATGGATTATGAGATTGCTGAAAATTTTGATTTTGTTGAAATAGGCAAGGGAGTAGTATTGTATACAAGCTAGAGACTATCCAGGTGTAGAATCCATTGAGGTAAATATTGATGATCTCAGAAACTATGCTTTCGGAAATGCTCTTCTCGAGGAAATTCCGAATACTGAATGAGTTCTCGAAGAGGCTCGTTTGGCGCCGCGAAAGTGGCTCATGCCTCTTCCTCCCGATGAATCTCAAAAGAAGAGATATGTGAATACTAAAGAGGAGTACTCATGTCAAATCAGGAGTTAGGATTTTGATGAGCAGCATAATATGGTTACGGTCAAGCGTATGAGTGGAGTACAGTACTACAGACAAAGGATTAAGTATCTGTAGACCCTACCTGCTCGCGACCTTCATCAACTAGCTCAGTTGAACCTGAACAACAGTACCAATGTTGGAGGCATCAGAGGCTTAATTCCTATCCTAGAAGCCGAAATAGCAAGTGGAAGAGATTCAAGCCTGCTGTTGGTCGAGTTGTCACGTCCAAATACAAGTTTACTGGTAACAGGTATGGAAGATGGTGTACAAGCCAGCTAGATGTCTGCGGAAGATTCCCATGCGCAAGTTTGATCTTGGTAAAATTCTAGGAATCGTTTATTGGTATGTGGATAGTAAGACTTGTAAGTCCCGAATAACAGGATCTTACGATATCACCCTAAGCTTTATTGGTGGCGGAATCACACAAACAAGCTAAGAATTGAAATACAAGAAACAAAATCAAATAGAATGTTAAACTTGCATACAAATCTTGAATTTGTCTAATACCAGTTGAGAGAAAAGCCAGGAAGGAGCCACTAACCCTAATACATCATTATCTATTTATACTAGAGGGTTAGTGCTCCATTACCCTAAAGCCCTTTGTTGATACACTTTTGTGTCTGTCACTTGTTCTTAGTTACGTCTGTAATTGTACGGTCTTTGTTTATTGTTTCTGTATAGTTTGGTCATGTCGAAAAAATCAAGATATCATCCTATCTTGATTTAGTATGACGTTTAGTTTGTCTGTGTTTTAAACAGTTGCATGTGTGCGTACTATTGAGTCTTGTGTACGTCATGTCTGTGGCACGCCCCAAGGAAAACTTCACATATGAGTGAAAGGTGCTTCGTACGAGCAAGATGTTGCTCATACAAGCCACTTGTCATTCGTACGAGTGACTGCAGAGTCGTACGAGTGGCTATCATTGTAAGAAGCTTCTTGCTTGTTTGTACGAGCCAGTTCTTACTCGTACGAGCCATGAGTCGTTCGTACGAGCATCCTTACTGAATGTTCTTTGTGACATATAGTGTTTCGTACGACCAGCAACATTCTTCGTACTGTTGCTTAGTGTTGGCACTATATAAACAGACATGCACTTCTCAGTTGTAGAAGTAGGACTAGACGCACTAGTGAGTGTTGACAAGCTAAGACATTGAGAGCACAAGAGTGAGAACACATAGCGAATACTTTGAATTTGTATGAACATTGTTTGTATGTGTTTGTACTAGTTCTCTTCTATTAATCAAGATAGTGAATCTTTGGTTATCTTGTGTTTCTTACATAGCTTTGGTTTGCATACATATGTGGATTCCGCACTCGTGTGTGTTACATACACAGGGAAGCAGGTAAATCTTGATCCTCCAAGTGGACCTACAAGTGGTATCAGAGCTTTGGCTCTCTTCCTTGTTGAAAAACCAATCTTAGTGTTGTGTCTGAGCTAGTTTGAGGGTTTCTGGAAGTGTTCTTGAACTTTCAACAGGAAACTTAAGTTTTTAAAAGATAACTTGTTTAAAACTTAGTTAAAACTTGTTGTACCCAGAAAATTTTCATAAAAACCTTGTTAGAATACATAGAGACATGTTAGGATCTAGTTTTTCTTAAAATTTTCTTTCAAAGTTCAATTGGACATATCTTCAGGTGAAGCACTGCCGGAAAAACTTATCGGAATATTCTTGTAGGTTTGACCAAATCTCTGGACATTCTGACTTGACTGTTTTAACTGAAAAGCTGATATGGGATGTTTGTCTTTTTAACCAAAATTATGTAGACAACTGGCCACTTTCGAAAACAAGTCTGTGTTAGAAAAGCAAATTTTCACCAACCAAACTGCAAAAAGATTCCGTTCTATGAAAAAACATCCGTACGAATAACCCATCCACACGAAGAACAAGACTGTTCGTGCGAAAGACTAAGTCATCCGCACGAAGAATCTTGTTCGCACGAAAGAGTTCCGTTCGTACGAACAACCTGGTTCGTACGAAGGACAGTCATTCATACGAATCACTGATTCGTGCGAAGAACTAGCTTCTTTGATCTGTTTCTCGTGTTTTAGTTTTTCAAATCTTTGTTTTTTTTTTAAGTTGTGAATTTTAAAAGGATATTGTTATCTTTAAAAATTAAGCTTTAAACTTTTAGTTTTCATAAACTAGAAAAACATAATGGGTACTAATCCTTGGGATTGGGGGGTAGTTCAAACACCAACCAGGACTCATCACAATGCCCCGAAACCTAGTGGGTTAAATCGCTAATGCCTCAACACACAGCTATGATTACCGCAAATCAATGGGCGTGTGTAGCAAATCAAAATCAGAGCATTCAGACTCTTCTTATGAGTGAGAGTGAAGCAGGAAGTAATAACCGTCCACCAAAACTGAACCATATGAAAGATTATCCTTCGTGGAAAACTCGTTTCCATACATACGTTCCCGGTCAAAATACAGAACTATGGACATGTTTTACTACACCGTATAAAGAATCTCTCGAAGAAGCAGGATCAAATCCAACCTCTTTAGCCAACTTAGATGAAAGTGATATGACAACACGTTTCTACCATCTTCTTAGTGAAATGTATTCATATAAAGTGTTAGCATCTCCACAAGAATATGCGTTTTGCTAACGTCTTACCGCCAAAATGGGGTCAATTCATTAACTTATTAAAGCATACATTTGTTTTGGATGCAATCAGTATTTATGAATTTGTGTAGAAATTGTAGAACAAGAATGAAGAAGAAATCCGAAAAGCACAAAGAGTTTCTGTTTCACAAAACCCTGAGATGTAATTTGGAGGTATTAATACAGGTGTTAGTGCAACTCAGCAACCAAAACTTCAAACCGTGTTTGTGTCAAACGTTAATCACTTTCTACCACAACCAGTTCAAACAAATCAGTCTGCAAGCTCAAGTACTCAAATCTATGGACAAGTATTTGATCCTAAAGCCTTTCTACCACAACCACGAGATCTTGCATCTCAAGTTCCACAACAAGCTTCTCAACAAGCTTTCTATGGAAACAACTTCAACCTGCAAATCTTAATACCATCAGACTTGATACATCACATCTTTTCAAGGTCAGTGTAGAAGTTGCCAGGGAACACATGGAACTTCTTAACACTATGGTTAGTGCTTACTGTGGACTAGTCGCAGGTCAAATTGGAAACATAAATCTAACTAATGAAGACTATCAACAAATAGATAGAGATGAGATGGAGTTGATGGATATTAAATGGGCATTTGCAAGTGCGGTCAGAAGAGCTTAGGATTACATGAGCAGAATTGGGAGAACAAGTTTGGAAAGCAAGAAAGATACTAAATATGGTTTTGATAAAGATGCTGTAACTTGCTTCAATTATGTAGAAAAAGGTCACTTCAAGCGCGAATGTACTAGACCAAGTAAACAAGCAAATCACAACCCCTTTTGGAATCACCACAACCATCCAACACAGCTCAAGTTAACAATGAACGAAGAATAGTAGCTATTAACAACCAACACAACTCCAATCAGTTTGGGCCTTCTAATAGCAAAGCTTTAGTGGTTCAAGCAGATGAAGGATGCGATTGGTCAGTATAGTTGGGAAACGAGACTCAAGGAGGAACTGCATGTTATGCCAAGATTTCAATCGAATCAAATATGTTCACAACATTGACAGTTCTTATGATGATGATGATGATGATGATGATAGTTCGGGGTATAATGGTAGTTCTGATGAAGAATGCTCGAGTACAGGTGGTTATGGATCTGATTTAGATGGCAGGGAAAGGATTGATACTGAGGTTAATGAGTTGTTGAAAGAAGCAGAAAAGCTGAAAGGCAAAAAGGCTGGTTTGATGAAGAAATCAGAATTTGCATTGAAGGAAATAGAGAAAATCTTTACAAATAGTGCATCCTTCACTCATCATACTGCCTTCATAGCTAATGTTGCAGGTTCGACATGTCAGGTAAACTCCGACTCTCCTAAAATATGTAGTGACTGTGTTGAATTAAAAAATAAAATTTGAAACAATAAACAGTCACAATAAAAATCTAGTTGTTGAACTGTCAAAATGCAAAGAGGCAAATTTGGCTTTAACTCGAAACGAAAAAGAATCCAAATCTGTAATAGAAACTCTTAAGAAAAGCGTTTCTGAATTAACAAAGACAGTTTTGAACAAGCAAAAAGGAATTAATAATTACATTAATATCCTTGAAGAAACAAAAAAAGAGTTAGCCATTGCCAAATGCAAACATGATGCGATCAAGCTAAAATTGGAAAGTTACTCTAACTCCCAATATGTGCTTGATCACATCACTGACGTTCAAAAACTGAAGGGAGATGTCAAGTGCATTGGGTATAAAGCGTGTCCACCTCCTTTAAAACACAATTATACCAAATTGTCTGATGAAGAGGAAATGCCACGCTTTGAACCATCTGTACCACTCAATCCTGAAGAGTTTGCAGCAGGATTAGGGTTCAAGCTGGATAGTTCCTCAGAAGAACCAAGAAAGACAGAGAACTCATCGTCTGTTGTTGATCATAATCCATCTATTATAGAGGAATATGATACATCAGATGATGAGTCAGACAAAAGTGATCAGGATCAATCTCTTAATGAAGAAAAGGGAGTAGAAATTTCTGCTACTCCCGGTGTTAAAACTGTTGAAAATCAAGGGAATGATCCTATGAAATCTGTCAAGACAAGTGTGTCTACAGCTGAAAATGATAATGTGTTGTATACCTTGATTGGGGATAAGAAAATTTACTCAAACAAAGACTTTCCGATCAAAAATGTAAACCTAACTTCAATTAATCAAGTTTTTGAAAATTCTACAACCAAATTTTGGATAAGAAAAATCCAATCAAGTCACAAGCATTATTCGTTTCAAAAGAAAAACAACAAGAAATGCGAGTTGAAAAACCTAAGGTATCACAACCAAAGGTTGAAGCTAAAAGCGCTCGTTACAAGAAGAAAATGAAGAATGTTAAATTTGTGAGTTCAAATGGTACTGATAAAATTGAGACTTTTGAAAGCATGTCTAATACTGACTTTGTAAATCAAGTCAAGATTTTGAAACGCAACAGTCAAAACAATTACAATCAACATACAAATGGGTATGATGAAGAAACAAGTACCTCTAGACCCACAAGTTCAACATCAAGTCATCAAACATGATCTCCTAAATTTGTTGAAAGGAGAACATGTTTCAAATGTGGAGAATTTGGCTACATAATCAAGAATTGTACCAACCCGGCAAAACCAAAGTTTGTGGAAAAGACCCCTTCTGAAACAACTTGTCAACGTCGATCGGTGTCACCTAAACAAGACAAACGCATTTTTAAGGAATAAGAAGAAAAACAGAGATGTAAACAAGTTAAAATAATTGAGAAAGCATTAAAATCGGACGTTTTAAAAGAAAACAAACTTCATCAAGATCAATAACCAGAAGAATCTAAAATTGTAAATAATAGTCAACCTTGTAATAATCAACGATCTTGGAAACCAAAAACCGGTAATGTTTCAGGGGGAGGTACAAATTTCCAAATCATCAAGAAATAGAAATCACATTTCTTGATGATAAGGGTCGACCCAAGACCACTAAGGCTTGGGTCCCCATCTCAAATTAATCTAAGGTTAATGTGATGTGCAGGGTGTTGCAGGAGGAACTGTGAATAGTCATTGGATTGTTGACAGTGGAGCATCAAGGCACATGACAGGCGACTTAAGGCTCCTTTATGATGTGAAAAGCATTAGGGGTGGTTATGTTGCTTTTACTGGAGATAAGGGTGGATACGTCACTAGAGAAGGAATGGTCTCCAATGGTGTTGTTAGTTTTGATAAGATCAATTATGTTTGTCAAATTGATCACAATCTTCTAAGTGTTTCTCAAATCTGCGACAAGAAGTTTACGGTTCATTTTGATGATGCCGGTTGTTATGTGCTGAAACCTGGTTTCAAGATTCCCATAGAATGGATTCTCCTATTGGCTCCAAGAATTAATGACTTGTATATTCTTGATATGAGCCAAGCTATTACTATATCTGCACAAGTTACATGTTTTGTCTCAAAAGCCGCTGAAAAGGAATCAATCTCTTGGCACAGACAAATGGGACACATTCACTTGAGAAAAATGAACTATTTGGTGAAAAATAATCTTGTGAATGGTGTGCCAGTGAAGAATTTTCATCTACAAGACATCTGTGTATCATGCAAAAAAGGAAAGTAAGTTCGAAAATCTCATCCTGTGAAGAAGATTAACACGGTGAATATGCCTCTGGAACGTCTTCATATGGACCTCTTTAGACCTATGAAACACAAGACTACCTTTGGCGATTCTTATTGTTTAGTAGTTACTGATGACTACTCAAGATTTTCATGGATAAATATGTTGGTACACAAGAGTGAAGTTCCTGAAATCCTCAAGAATCTCCTAACGCTGCTTGAAAATTTGTACAGTTTGAAGATAAGGAGAATTAGAAGCGATAATGGCACCGAATTCAAGAATCATGTTATGGATGAGTTCTGTTCTTCAAAGGGCATTTTACATGAATATAGTTCTCGTTACACTCCACAACAAAAAGGTGTCGCTGAGAGGAAAAATAGAACTCTGATTGAAACAGCAAGAACTATGTTTTTAGAATTAGAACTTCCTGTTCAATTATGGGGGGAGGCTGTGGCTACTGCATGCTATACGATGAATAGAGTTCTTACGGTGAAGAGGCATGGGAAAACATGTTTCAAATTGCTAAATAAAAAGAAACTGGATGTTTCTTTCTTAGAACCTTTTGGAGCTCCATGCATTATGATTGATCCACATGAAAAGTTCGGTCCAAAGGCTAGTGAAGGTTTCTTTCTTGGATATGCTACTACAACTTCGGGGGTGGAATTTGTCTTCAAAAAAGATTGAAGAATGGGGTGAAGTTAAGGTTCCAAGATACACTGAATCAGTAACAGCTCCGAGTGCTCCTTGGATGTTTGACTACGATGGACTGTTTGACTCCTTTAATCTGCCAACTTTCGATGATGCATCTGCAGCTACTCTAGAAAGTGATACTGCAGTTGACTCATCATTGGTTCGACCGATTATTGTTAACCCTAAAGTGTCAACTTCGGTTAACAATCTTCTTCAAAATGAGGAATTCAAAGATGCTGCTGATTATAATATTTCGTCAGAAGATGATGAGTTCCATGATGCAAATGAAGCTACTTCTGGTCCTGTTCCTGGAATTTCTGATGTCACGTCAAATGTGCAACATCAAGGGATGACTGAAGGTCGTGCATCTACATCCTCATCAAATCCACCACTCGACTTGACTGTTGATCTGAATATCAACAATTTGGGTATAAATTCTCGAGTTCCCGATGTTCCTGAGACTCGAATCCATAATACCCATCCTCAGCAGAATATTATAAGAGATGTCCAAAGTGGTGTGTAGAAACGTAATCAGCTTCGAAACAACCAGAATGCTGGTTTGTATTCAGAAATTAGGGAATCTGGGGAACATGATGATTAGTCTTTTGCCTGCTATATTTGCCAAGTTGAACCAAAATCTTGGAAGGAGGCGATGAAAGAAGACTCATGCTTGAAGCGACGCAAGAAGACCTTCAGCAGTTTCAAAAGTTGGCTTTGTGGAAATTGGTTGACAGGCCCGAAAACTACAAGAAGATTGGTACACGATGGGTGTACAAATGCAAGAAGGATGATCGAGGTGTTGTTATGAGAAACAAAGCAAGATTGGTTGTCAAGGGCTTTAATCAGGTAGAAGGCATCGATTACAATGAAGTTTATGCACCGGTTGCACGACTTGAGGCCATATGAATTTTCTTGGCTTATGTGTCCTATAAGAAGTTTACCATTTATCAAATGGATGTAAAGTGTGCATTTCTTCATGGTGTGGTTGAAGAAGAAGTATATGTTGAGTACCTGCCGGGTTTTGAAGATCCAATCCATCCTGACAAGGTTGGGCTTCTCAACAAGGGGTTATGTGGTCTTCATCAAGCTCCACAGGCTTGGTATGAAACGTTGTCTACCTATCTTCTAAAGAATGGATTTTGACGTGGGTTGATCAACTGTACTATCTTCATCAAGGAAAAGAATGAGGATTTGCTGTTGGTACAAGTATATGTTGATGATATTATTTTTGGGTTTACAAATGAAAGAATGTGCAAAGAATTCGAGCAAATTATGCAAGAGAAGTTCGAGATGAGCGCAATGGGAGAAATGACTTTCTTTTTAGGTTTGCAGGTTCATCAATCTAAGGAAGGGATTTTCATTCATCAAACCAATTACATCGGAGATATTTTTAAACGATTTCAAATGGAAGACTCAAAGTCTTTGGGAACTCCATTAACTCAAAATCATGGGATTACTCCTGATGGAATGGGTGAACATGTGGAACCGCCTCTCTATCGTGCTATGAGTGGATCTCTTATGTATCTTACTGCTTCAAGACCTGCTATAATGTACCCAACATGTCTTCTAGCGCGCTACCAGTCAAGTCCAAAAGTTTCTCATTTGATGGATATAAAAAGGATCTTCCGTTATTTGAAGGGTCAACCAGACATTGGTCTCTAGTACCCTAAGGATGATAACTTTGATTTGACACCATTCAGTGATTTTGATCATGGTGGCTGCAAGATTGATGCAAAATCAACATCAGCAGGATGTTAGTTCTTGGGAAATCACCTGGTCACGTAGCAATGCAAAAAGCAGACTTGTGTAGGTACATCAACATGTGAGGCTGAGTATATTTCAGCTTCTAGTTGCTGCTCTCAGGTTCTATGGATACAACAGCAAATGCGCGACTATGATTTTGAATTTCTAACTACTCCACTTTTTTTTGATAATGAAGCTGCTTTACAGATCACTCGTAATCCTGTACAGCACTAAAAAATCAAACACATTGAGATTGTTATGAAAAGAAACTTATCAATGTTGTTAAAATTCACACTGATCACCAACGTGCCGACCTGTTTACAAAAGCTTTTGATAAATCACGTTTTGATTATCTTCTTTTGGTCAATGGCATCAAGGTGAAACCCGAGTATCATCATTGGCTAATCATTTTTGTAAATATTTTTCTAAAAACTAAAACTACAAAAAGATTTTCCATTTTCCTTTATTTTTACATTTTAGGGGGAGAAGTTTTCAAAAAAAAAATACAATAACATGAGATAAATGAAAAAAATACAAAAATATGTCTTTTATTTATTTACTTTCTGCATTTAAAGGGGAGAAAATTTTAGAAAAAATACAAAAACAATAGAAAATCCAAAAATCAAAAATGATTTCTTGGAAAGATAAGAGAAGATGATGATGATACACCGTTAATCTGTCTAAAACGGTCAAAAGCATAAAACGAAAATTGATAAGTAGCTTTACTAATGATGTATGGGTAGGCTCACAATCAGATTAAAATGTGCAGGTTGATATAAACATAACAGACAAAACGTCATGTGGGAACCATTCATTGCCATATGGTCTTGGTACCGAAATCCTGTTTGATAGTATGCCAAGGTTCTAAGATATGTGGTATTTTTGCTTGCTTATCATATGGGTATCATGGTTGAATCTTTTACCAAAAAATAACGGTGACGCAAGTCTACAGCTTCCATGATACCATACATACGTGTAAATACTGCATACGACCATCAATAAGTGATAAAAATATCACATTCACCAAAAAATAAGTGATAAAATATCACAGCTTTATGCGGGAGCTAAGTTCGTCTCTTTATCGGTACGATGGTACTAACCTGTTCACGGACTTACTCCTGTGCCCTGCATGTATATGAAAATCAAGTTCCTCATCAATAAGTGATTTAATCACATAGGGTTTGTTTTCAATCAAAATAAGTGAGTATCTCACATCATATACGTCAAAACAGATGATAAAGCAGTATACTCACCGGTAAGATTTTCTCTCGAGCATATCTTGATACGGGAATGTGTCGTGAAGTGGTTGAACACCGGCTAGTAAGTATAATACATACATTAATCATATCTCCTAATCATGATTACATCTGATAAGCTGAGCTTAGTGGACAACAATACCGATAATCATAGAAGAATACTTATTTATTTAATTTGATGTTTTAAAACAAAAACCTGTTTTTGACAAGATTAAAAGTTGGTATGATTCTCTTACCCTGAAACTCTGAAAAAGACTGCCCAGTAAATATATAGTGTGTATTCCTATCTGTTAATAGTTATTTTAGTTTTAGTTTACTCTGTTGTTAAAATAAGTTATTTTTGAATTTGCCAAAGTTGAAGCTCAAAAGTTTTCTTCCAAGATACACCCTAAAAACCATTCGCTTTGATATCATAACTTCATAAAGTAATTTCTTGCAATGGGTAAACTCATCTCAAAGAAACAAAATCTGATTAACAGCACTTTTCCTAACATAACTTGTGATTTGTGTGGATATGTGCAAAGGTCTAAACATGTCAACGAAAAACTTAAGGTCCTCGAAGAACTGAAAGTCCAGTTCTGAAAAACGGTCACTTGTACGAGTGATTGTGACTCGTACGAATGAACCATTGATGTCTGGTGTGAGTGACAGTTTTTCGTACGATCCAAGGTTCTTCGTACGAGTATAATCATGTGGTATAAAGGGTGATGAAGTTGTTTGGCACAACTTTACTTTCACCTTGCTCACGTCATCCTTTCACTCCTCTTTAAGTTGTTTCTGATATCTTTAAGGTATGATTGACAATCACGGCATACATTGAAGATAAACAACTTGAACATTATCTGACCATGTGACTTTGTCTGACATGAACAATAAACTTTAAGTGAAGAACCTTTTAACGAAAAACAAGTTCTACATGCATAATCTTCACTTGAAAGTTCTGAGCATGAACAGTTAATTATGATCTGTACGAGTGACTTATCACTCGCACGAGTAACTTGTCGCTCGTACGAGCTAGTTACTCGTACGAGTAAATCACCTGTTGACTTAAGTCATTTGTTTGTACAAATTGGTTGTTCTTCATACGAATAGATTGTTATTCATATGAGTCAGTAGTTCTTCGTTTAGGGAATACATACATACAAAAAGTTGAAATATAACTTTTTTGTGTATATTCCCTAATGAATTTATGTTCTTATTTTTAGTTATCTTTTGCGTACAGAATGGAACAAAAAGAACATAAAAGAAAACCCGCAACAAGGAGAACTGACAAGTCAGAAGTGGAAATCATGTCACAGCCAAGATACAACATGGTGGCCTACTTGGATCCAGAAGAAAAATTTACTGAGTACAACGGTATAATGAAGTTCTTGTGCAACTCAAGGATACATCATGCTATCACGCACAAGACTAGAGTATACAAGATGTTGATCAAGGAATTTTGGGATTCAGCTAAAGTTGTTGATGTTAGTGGGCAGGAAGTTATCCACGAAAAAGTAAATTACTTAGACGTAGATGTGTCTGCTGACATATTAACTCAGTATTACAACTTGGTGATGATCCTGAAGCTCCATTCTCAGTTCCATTGAAGTGTCAACGTGGATGTTTGCTGCATATGAAATGTGTTATTTTCTCATAGGACAACTAAACAAAGCATTATTGCCACTCCGATACAAGTCTTTCTACATGTTTTAATTTAGTGTTTGAGCAACAGATAAAGTGGTTATGACATGCAAATAATGACTTGGTTGGAATGATAGCTTTGACGTTGAACAAATCGTTCAGTGTTTCAAAGTATATTTTTGCAAACATGAAGGAAAACCTGAGTAGACCTTGATATGGTGGAAACAAGTTTTGGATATATCCTCGTTTTCTCCAAATGATCTTGAATGTGCAACATCCGAATCTTCCAAAGAATGACAACGTTGTTCTAAACATTGAGGTTATGATGGAACATTCGTTGAAGATTTTTAGAGGAGTAGCAGCTAAATGGTACAAGGAAAATGTACCTCCTTGCAAGTTGATCAGTTTTCTGGCAAATGATGATTATGTTGCACTAGAAAATGACAAGTGGCGCCATGATGATAGTGAGTCAGATAATGAAGAACCAACTTTGAAGAAAATGATCAAAGATAAGTTTGGTCGTCAAAAGGGAAAAGGTGATATTGATGATGGTGATAATGATGGTAATTGTGGTGCAAATGATGTAGGTACTACAGATGGTGACAAGGGAAGAAAGAAACAGAGGAAAACGTCTACGAAAACTTCCTCAGCTCAACCTGAAATCACACAACTTACAACCTCACATCAAGAAACTGTACAGGAACTAGTTGCAGAAGCCCAGTCTACCTTTACAATGGAGGAGACTGAACCTGTAATGATGGAACCCGCTACAATCTCTGAATCACTGCCTTCAAAAACCACAGCAGTTGAAACACTTTCGGCTGAAAATACTCCAGTTCAATTACAGCCTACTACTTCTTCTGTTCAACAATCCCAGTCCACAACTCATCAACAAAATACAAAATGAAGCATTCGTTTATTCTCTGAAATGGAACAAGATGATAAAGTGGAATTTCTGTTCACTCAGTTGCAAGCTGCGGCAATGCAGATTAACAAGCATTCGGAGTTTATGTCTTCAAATCGGAACACAGTTGTCAAACAAATTCTTTGAAAGAGACTGTTAGAAAACAGAATTTTCAAATTGCGCAGTTAAGAAAAGAAAATGAGCATCTGAAGGCTGCAGATGATGAAAGGGCAACTCAGCTACAACAGATTAGAGCAGCTGATAACTTTCGGGAATTGAGTTGAATAGGCTGAAAGAACGTAGTACGGCTGTACAATGATCTGTCGAAACATTAACTGGTAAGCTTTACGACTTAAAAGAATGGTATCATTCTCGTAATGCTAAACTGGTTGAAGCTTTAATGGTATTAAAGACGTGTTTGAAATGAGCAGAAAGCGAGTGAACATTATGTGGAATGAGAGAAGCAAAGCACAGGAGATCAAACGTAAACGTGATCAGGATAGTGAAGACCCTGGCAATCCTGATGCTTCGGCCTCATCCTCACAATTAAAGGTTTCTGCTTCACCTCTAGTGGTAGAGTCTAATGTACAGCAGATCGTCCAGTTACCTCCAGAGGAAACAAGAAAGGTTTGATGTTTCTGGAAAATGTTGAAGACCTGGATTCTATGTAGGTCCACCCGCGGATGGTGTTAAACCAGTTCCTTGTACACACAAGTGCGGAATCCAAGTGTGCATGCAACCAAAGCAAAGTAAGAACACGGGGTAACCAAAGATTCACTATCTTGATTAATGATTGAGAACAAATACAAACATATACACACAATGCTCGTATGACTCAAACAAACTTGTTGTGTTCTTGTGTCTTCGTCTACACCAGAAATGCTAACTTAGAGATCTCACCAAAAGATCAGTTTGCTAGCTCATTCTTTCAGTCTGGTCAGTAACCTTAACTGGGAGGTGCATATCTGCTTATATAGTGTCAGTCTAGATTTCGTACGAAACACTAATCTAGACATACTGAACATAATATTTCACACGAGACAGAACTCAAGAATTGGTACGAGTCAGTGTTTCGTACGAAATACATGTTTCGTACGAAACCACTCAGTGATACGCACGAAGCCTCTGTTTCGTACAAATTCTCTGACTCGCACAGGATCCTCTTTATTGGAGAACGTGTGTAGACTTGACGTTTCGAAGACTTATCAGTATGCACATATGCAACTGATTAACACAGACAAACTAAGATGTCATACTAGATCAAGATAGAAGGATATCTCGATCTATTCGACACGACCAAACCTATACATATACTTGAGCAAAGACCGTACAATTACAACTGTAATTAAGAACAAGCGACATACACAAAACTGTATCAACAAACTCCCCCTTGGATGTTGCTTGGTCTTCGGTCTTTGATCTTTGGTCTTCACATAGAATGGTTTGCAGTATCAACAAACTCCCCCTGAAGATCTGCTATTCATTGATAGATCTGCTATCTAATGATTAGAGCATCAGGTCTTCGAACTTCTAAGAAACTTTAAATCTTTCTTGTTTCCTCTTCTGACTTGTCAGATTTCGTCGTTGCTGGTCTTTGTTTATGTTCTTTTGTATCAATTTGTACTCAATAGACAAATATAATTAGAACACAACTTTCTCACGGGATACACACGAAATACTTATCATAAAATCTTCGTATGATTGTATTCCCTGAACGAGATACACACACTCGTATGAATTCCAACAGCAGATTTGAGAAAAACAAGTGACCAAGTCAAAACAAATGACTAGGTTCGTTCGTATGAGATACACACACTCAAACGAATTTCAGATTTTGGTTTTCTTTGATGGATTAGTTGTTGAAAGATATTACTTTTATGAAGTTGCGATATCAAACAGATGGTTTTCTGGCATATCTTGGTAGAAACTTTCGAGTATCAACTTTGGCTAACTTTCAAAAAGTAATTACATAAGCAACTAAGTAAACTAGACATAAAAACAAAATTTACGGATAAATTATATATCTATTGAACAATCTTTTTCGAGTTTCAAGGTAAAAGAATCATACCAGCATTTTAATCTTTGTCAAAGACGGTATTAGGTTTTCAAAATTAAACAGATAAGTATTCAACTATAATTATCGGTATTGTTGTCCACGTAAGCTCAGACTTATCAGATGTAATCATGATTAGGAGATATGATTAAGGTATGGATTTATAATACTAGCCGGTGTTCAACCACATCCGACACATTCCCGTATCAAGATATGCACGAGAGAAAATCTTTCCGGTGAGTATACTGCTTTATCATCTGTTTTGACGTATATGAATGATGTGAGATACTCACTTATTTTTTATTGAAAACAAGCCCTTTGTGATATAATCACTTATTGATGAGGAACTTGAATTTCATATGTATGCAGGGCACAGGAGTAAGTCCGTGAACAGGTTAGTACCATCGTACCGACAAAGAGACGAACTTAGCTCCCGCATAAAGCTGTGATATTTTATCACTTATTTTGGGGATATGATGTTTTTATCACTTATTTGAAGGTCGTATGCAGTATATACACGTATGTATGATATCATGGAAGTTCTAGACTTGCTCCACCGTTATTTTTCGGCAAAAGATTCAACCATGATACCTAGATGATAAGCCAACATAAAGACCGTATATCTCAGAACCTCGGCACTCTATCAAACGAAATTTCGGTACCAAGACCATATGCCAATGAATGGTTTTCACCTGGCGTTCTGTCTGTTAGGTTTATATCAACCTGCACATTTTAGTCTGATTGTGAGCCTACCGATACATCATTAGTAAAGCTACTTATCAATCTTCTTTCTATGTTTTTGACCATTTCTGACAAATTTACCAGTGAATTTCATCATCTTCAACTTATCCAAGAAACAAAATTTTTTATTTTTCTAATGTTTTTTGTATTTTTCTGAATTTTCCCCCCTTAAACAAAGAAGGTAAATAAAAGACATTATTTTTGTATTTTCTTAAAATTTACTCCCCCTAAAATATAAAACTGAAAATCTTTTTGTAGTTTTAGATTTTTAGAAAAGTATATACAAAAATAGTTAGCCATGGTTGAGTTACTCGGGCTTCATCTTGATGCCATTGACCAAAAGTAGATAATCAAAACGTGATTTATCAAAGGCTTTGGTACAAAGGTCGGCACCGTTGGTGATCAGCGTGGATTTTAACAACATCGATAAGTCTCTTTTCATAACAATCTTGTATGAAATGATACTTAATCTCAATGTGTTTTGTTTTTGAATGTTGTACAGGATTCCGAGCGATCTGCAAAGCAGCTTCATTATCAACAAAAATAGGAGTAGTAAGATATTCAAAAACGTAGTCGCGCATTTGGTGTTGAATCCATAGAACTTGAGAGTAGCAACTAGAAGCTGAAATATACTCAGCCTCACACGTTGATGTAGCTACACAAGTCTGCTTTTTGCATTGCCACGTGACTAGGCGATTTCCCAAGAACTGACATCCCGCTGTTGTTGACTTTGCATCGATTTTGCATCCTCCATGATCAGAATCACTGAATGCGGTCAGATCAAAGTTATCATCCTTAGGGTACCATAGACCAGTATTAGGGCGACCCTTTAGATAACGAAAGATCCTTTTCACAGCCATCAAATGAGAAACCTTTGGACTAGACTGATAGCATGCCCTTCCTTGGGTACATTATGTCGGGTCTTGAAGCAGTAAGATACATGAGAGATCCGATCATAGCACGATAAAGAGATGGTTCAACATGTTCACCCATTCCTTCTGGAGTAATCCCATGATTTTGAGCTAATGGAGTTCCCAAAGGCTTTGAGTCGTCCATCTGAAATCGCTTGAGAATATCTCCGACGAACTTGGTTTGATGGATAAAAATACCTTCCTTTGATTGCTGAACCTGCAAACCTAAAAAAAGTCATTTCTCCCATTGCGCTCATCTCGAACTTCTCCTGCATAACCTATTCGAATTCTTTGCACATTCGAGTGTTAGTCGACCCAAATATAATATCATCAACATAAACCTGTACTAGCAGCAAGTCCTTGTCCTGTTCCTTGATGAAGAGAGTACAGTCGATCAGGCATCGTCGAAAACCATTCTTCAACAGATAGGTAGACAACATTTCATACCAAGCCCTCGGAGCTTGATGAAGACCATATAATGCCTTGTTGATAAGCCAAACCTTGTCAGGATGGAGAGGATCTTCAAAACCTGGCGGTTGCTCAACATGTCTTCAACCCACGAGTCTTCTTTCATTGCCTCTTTCTAAGATTTTGGTTCTACTTGGCACACATAGCAGGCAAAAGACCAATCATTCAGACCACCAGATTCCCTGATTTCCGAATACAATCCAGCATTCTGGTTGTTTCGAAGCTGATTACAAGTCTACACACCACTCTGGACATCTCCAATAATATTCTGCTGAGGATGGATATTATGAATACGAGTTTCTGGTACATCAGGAACTCGGGAATTGATATCCAAATTGTTGATATTCAGATCAACAGTTACATCGAGAGCTGGATTTGATGACGTTGTAGATGCCTGACCTTCAGTCGTTCCTTGAGGTTGAATATTTGACGCACCATTTGAAATTCCAGGAACCGCACCAGAGGCAGCTTCATCTGCATCATGAAACTCATCATCTTCTGATGAAACATTGTAATCCGCAGCGTCTTCGAATTCCTCATTTTGAACAAGATTGTTAACCGAAGTCGATACTTGAGGGTTAACAATAATTGGTCGAACTAATGATGAGTCTACTGCAGTATCACTTTCCAATAACATCTGAGCAGCAGCTGTTGCATCATCAAAAGTTGGCAGATTAAAGGAGTCAAGTAGCCCATCGTAGTCAAACATCCAAGGAGCACACGGAGCTTTGTAGCTTCTGTATATCTCTGAACCTTGACTTCACCCCATTCTTCAATCTTCTTTGAAGACAAATTCCACACCCAGAAATTAGGAGTAGCATATCCAAGAAAGAATCCTTCGATAGCCTTGGGACCAAACTTTTCGTGTGGGTCGATCATAGTGCATGGAGCTCCAAAAGGTTCTAAGAAAGAAACATCCAGTTTCCTTTTATGTAACAACTCAAAGCATGTCTTCCCATGTCTCTTCACTGTCAGAGCTCTATTCATCGTGTAGCACGCAGTAGCAACAGCTTCTCCCCAAAATTGAACGGGAAGTTCTGATTCTACTAACATAGTTCTCGCAGTTTCAATAAGAGTTCTATTCTTCCTCTCAGTGACGCCATTTTGTTGTGGAGTGTAACGAGAACTGTACTCATGCAGAATACCCTTTGAGGAATAGTACTCGTCCATAACTTGATTCTTGAATTCGGTGCCATTGTCGCTTCTAATTCTCCTTACCTTTAGATTATACAAATTTTCTAACAGAGTCAGGAGATTCTTGAGGATAGTAGGAACTTCACTCTTGTGCGCCAGCATGTTTACCCATGAGAATTTGGAATAGTCATCAGTAACTACCAGACAATAAGAATCACCAAAGGTTGTCTTGTGTTTCATAGGTCCAAAGAGGTCCATATGAAGACTTTCTAGTGACATATTCACAGTGTTGATCTTCTTCACGGGATGGGACTTTCTTGCTTGCTTCCCTTTCTGGCATGATACACAAACGTCTTGAAGATGAAAGTTCTTCACCGGTACACCATTCACTAGATTGTTCTTCACCAAATAGTTCATTTTCCTCAGGTGAATATGTCCCATACGTCTGTGCCAGGAGATTGATTCCTTCTCGGTGGCTTTAGAAACAAAACATGTGACTTGTGCAGATGTTGTAATAGCTTGGCTCATATCAAGAATATACAAATCATTAATTCTTAGAGCCGACAGGAGAATCCATTCCTTCGGGATCTTGAATCTAGGCTTCAGCACATAACATTCGGCATCATCAAAATGTACCTTGAACTTCTTGTCGCAGATTTGAGAAACGCTAAGAAGATTATGATCAATTTGCCGCACATAATTGATCTTGTCGAAGCTCACAACACCATTGGAGACCATTCCTTCTCAAGTGATGTATCCGCCTTTATCACCAGCAAAAGCAACAAAACCACCCCTTATGCTTTTCACATCATATAGGAGCCGCAAGTCGCCCATCATGTGCCTTGATGCTCCACTGTCAACAATCCAATGACTATTTACAGTTCCTCCTGGAACACCCTGCACATTGCACAAACAAGATTAGTTTGAGATGGGGACCCAAGCCTTAGTGGTCTTGGGTCGTCCCTTATCATCAAGAAATGTAATCTCAATTTCTTGATGATTAACAAACTGAGAAACTCCTTTTGAACCATTACCAGTCTTCTGTTTCCAAGATCCTTTTTTGTTACCAGATTTACTATTATTTACAGTTTTAACAGTGTCTGGTTTTATTAACTTTGAAGATCTTTGATCCTTTTTAGAAGAATCCGATTTTAAAGCTTTTTCAACTGCTTTTACTTGTTTATGTTTTTGTTTCTCTTTTTGATCCTTAATGATTCGTTTATCTTGTGTTGGAGAAACAGATTTACGTTTGCAAGTTGGTTCATGAGGGGTTTTCTCTATACATCTTGATTTGGCTGGATTTTGACAATCCTTTATAATGTGGCCAAAATATCCACATTTGAAACATGTTCTCCTTTCAACAAAACTAGGAGATCGTGTTTCTCGGCTTGATGTTGAATTCGTGGATCCTGAGGTACTGGGTTCATTTTTATTACATCCATCGGTGCGTTGGGTGTAATTGTTTTGACTATTTCTTTTCAAAATCTTAACTTTCTTTACAGAATCAACATTAGATTTTCCATGAAAAGTTTTGACTTTATCGGTACCTTCAGAACTCACAAATTTAACAGTTTTAGCCTTTTTCTGGTAACGAGAGCCTTTTGCTTCAACCTTTGGTTGAGAAGTTGTGGGCTTTTCAACTTGCTTCCATTGTTTTTCTTTTGAAGCGGATAATGATTGTGTTTTGGTGGGCTTTTTCTTCTCTAAAGGTTTGGTTTTTGACATTTCAAACACTTGATCTATAGAGATTGGATTTACGTTTTTAATTGGAAAATCTTTATTTGAATAGATTTTCTTATCTCCAACCAAAGTATATAACACATTATCTACTTCTTGTGTAGACACACTTGTCTTCACAGATTTCTTAGGAACAGTCTCTTGATTCTCAGCAGATTGAGTACTAGGAGTAGCAGACAATTCTACTCTTTTCCTTTCATCAAGAGGCTGATCCTGATCATCATTTCTTGATTCATCATCTGATGTATCATCCTCTTCTTCATCAGATGATGAATTTTCTGGCTTGCTTGGTTCTTGAGAGGAATTGTCTAGTTTGAACCCTAACCCTGCTGCGAATTCCTCTGGATTAAAAGGTACAGAGGGTTCAAAACGAGGCATCTCCTCTTCATCAGGCATTTTGGTATAGTTGTGTTTCATTGGGGGTGGACACGACTTATACCCTATGCATTGAGCATCTCCCTTTAGTTTTTGAACTTCAGTGATATGATTAAGCACATATTGGGAGTTAGAATAACTTTCCAATTTGCGTTTGATCGAATCATATTCGCATTTGGCGATGGCTAACTCTTTCTTTGTTTCTTCTAGGAAATTAATGTAGTTATTAATTCCTGTCTGTTTATTCAAAACTGTTTTTGTCAATTCAGAAACACTTTTCTCAAGGGTTTCTATTACAAATTTGAATTCTTTTTCATTTCTAGTTAGCGCCAAGTTCGCCTCTTTGCATTTTGATAGTTCAATAACTAAATTCTGATTATGACTGTTGACGGTTTCATATTTAATTTTCAACTCAACACAGTCATTGCAAACAGTAGGAGGGTCAGAATTTACCTGTTTTGAAGAACCTTCAACATTTGCCATGAAGGCAGTGTGATGAGGAAAAGTTGCACCATCTGTAGAGAGTGCCTCTGTCTCTTTTTCCGCAGCTTTTGCATTCCTCGTCATGCCTACCTTTTCACTCTTCAACATCTCAGCTTCACTCAGCAACTCTTCACTTCAGCTTCGCTTCCTTTCTTCACATCAGAATCATACTCATAACCGTCTGAACTTGAACATTCTTCACCAGAACTACCAGCATCCCCAGATGTATCATCGTTATTTGGAGTATTGATGCTGTGATCATGCTTGATTTGATCCACGATCTTCGCATAGCATGCAGTTCTTCCGTTGTTCTTAGTTCCCAACTGTACTGACCAATCGCATCCTTCATCAGACTGAACTACCATAGCTCTGTGCGTGTTTGAAGGTCCTGATTGATTGGTGTTGTTAAAGTTGCCAACAACTACTATTCTTCTTTCGTTGTCGTACTGTGTTGTGTTGGATGGTTGAGACTGATTTCGAAAGGGGTTGTGATTTCCTTCCTTGTTAGGTCTTGTGCATTCCCGCTTAAAGTGAACTCTTTCTCCACAGTTAAAGCAAGTAATGGCGGTTTTGTCAAAGCCGTATTTGGTATCCTTCTTGCTTTCCAAACTGGTTCTACTCGTTCTTCTCATAGAATCCTTCGCTCTTCTCATAGCCCTTGCAAATGCCCATTTGATGTCCATCAGCTCCATTTCATCTCGGTCAATTTGTTCATTGTCTACATTTGTCAAATTGATGTTCCCTATTTGACCTGCAACTAAACCACAATATGAACTGACCATGGTATTTAGAAGTTCTACGTGTTCCTCTGCAACTTCTACGTTGATTTTGGAGAGATTTGACGTGTCAAGTTTGACAGTGTTGGGATTTGCCGATTGACTGTTGTTTCCATAGAAAGTTTGTTGAGGAGCTTGCTGTGGAGCTTTATGCGCTAAATCCCTTGGCAGTGGAAGGAATGCTTTCGGATCAAAAGCATGTCCATAAGTTTGATTGCTCGAACCTGTAGACTGACTTGTTTGAACTGGTTGGGGTAGAAAAGGGTTCAGGTTTGACACAAACGTGATCTGCAGCTTCGGTTGCTGACTTGAGCTTGTACCTGCATTTATACCACCAAAATACATTTCAGGGTTTTGTGGAGCAGAGACTCGTTGTGCCTTCCGGAGTTTTTCTTCATTCTTGTTCTCCAGTTTCTGCACAAATTCTTATTGAGTCCAAAACACCTGTATGTTTTAAAAGATCAATAAATTGACCCCATTTTGGTGGTAAAGCATCAGCAAATCGCATCACAATTTCTTGTGGTGCTGCTAACACTTTATATGAGTACATCTCGCTGAGAAGATGATAAAACCGAGTGGTCATATCATTCAAGGTTTGGTTCTCCATGAACATGAAACCTTCAAACTCTTTCTTGAGTAGGTCATGCCGAATCTTCCTGGTAGCAGCGTTACCTTCACCTCTTGCTTCCAAAGTGTCCCACAAATTTTTCGTTGTAGTACAATACACAAACTGATGATAAATGTCTTTATGCAGAGCTTGTGTAAGGATAGCAAATGCCTTTTTCTCTAGGTCGTAAGCTTTCTTGTCACTTTCGACTAGATTGCCCAATGAGGTTGGATTTGATCCAGCTTCTTCAAGTGCTTCATTATAGGGGTAGTGAAACACGTCCACAATTCCATGTTTTGACCGAGAACATACATATGAAAATGACTTTTCCACGCAGGATAATCGTTCATGTGATTTAACTTCGATGGTCGGTTATTACTCCCTGTTTCACTTTCGCTCATTAATAGAGTTTGGATGCTTTGATTTTGATTCGCAACACACGCCCATTGATTTGCAGAGATTACTGTTGTATGTTGAGGCATCAAAGATTTTACCCATGATGTTGCGGAGCTTTGCGAAGACTCCTGATTTGAGCTTAACAACTCCAATCCCACGGGTTAGAACTCATTATATTTTCTTGTTTAATGAAAATTTAAATGTTTTAAATTTTTAAAATTATAATTACCGTTTAAAAATTCACAGGTTCTGAAAATATGACAAATTCTTAAAATCACAAAGCTTTGAAAAACGCAAAAAACAAACAGTTCTGTTTCATGCGAGACACCTGTTTCGTGCGAAATACAGATGTTTCGTGCGAAATGGTTGTTTCGTGCGAGTCAAGATGATTAGCACGAATCTTTTTCAGTCGCACCAAATGTTTAGTTTTGCGTTTTTCAGAGGAATCTTTTCAGAAATGGTTTGGTGAGAAATTTCCTTTCTTGTGTAGACCTGCTTTTTCGAAAATACCTGTTGTCTTACCCACTTTTAGTTAAAACACAGATTTTTAACAGTCCATAGTCCAAGTCCAGATCCAAGTCAGAAAATGTCAACCCTACCAAACTAATCATATTCAATTTTTGCAGATTTCTTCTTCAAGGGTGTTCTTCAGAAAAATTTTACAATAAAATTTTCTGAATGGAACAGATTTTAACCAAGTTTTAAGTTAGTTATCTATCCAAAACTTAAGTTTTCTGCTGGAGGCTCAAGAACACTTCAGAATTCTTCAAACTAGCTCAGACACAACTAAGCCCGGTTTTAAACAAGGAAAGAGCCAAAGCTCTGATACCACTTGTAGGTCCACCTGCGGATGGTGTTAAACCAGATCCTTGTTCATATGACACACACACAAGTGCGGAATCCAAGTGTGCATGCAACCAAAGCAAAGTAAAGAACACGGGGTAACCAAAGATTCACTATCTTGATTAATGATTGAGAACAAATACAAACATATACACACAACGCTCGTATGACTCAAACAAACTTGTTGTGTTCTTGTGTCTTCGTCTACACCAGAAATGCTAACTTAGAGATCTCACCCAAAGATCAGTTTGCTAGCTCGTTCTTTCAGTCTGGTCAGTAACCTTGACTAAGAGGTGCATGTCTGCTTATATAGCGTCAGTCTAGATTTCGTACGAAACACTAATCTAGACATACTGAACACAATATTTCACACGAGACAGAACTCCAGAATTGGTACGAGTCAGTGTTTCATACGAAATACATGTTTCGTACGAAACCACTCAGTGATTCGCATGAAACCTCTGTTTCGTACGAATTCTCTGACTCGCACAGGATCCTATTTATTGGAGAACGAGTGTAGACTTGACGTTTCCAAGACTTATCAGTATTCACACATGCAACTGATTAACACAGACAAGCTAAGATGTCATACTAGATCAAGATAGAAGGATATCTCGATCTATTCGACACCACCAAACCTATACAGACACTTGAGTAAAGACCATACAATTAGAACTTTAATTAAGAACAAGCGACAGACACAAAACTGTATCAACAAACTCCCCCTTGGATGTTGCTTGGTCTTCGGTCTTCGGTCTTTGGTGTTCAGACTTTGGTCTTCACATAGAATGGTTTGGAGTATCAACAAACTCCCCCTGAAGATCTGCTATTCATTGATAGATCTGCTATCTAATAATTAGAGCATCAGGTCTTCGAACTTCTAAGAAACTTTAAATCTTTCTTGTTTCCTCTTCTGACTTATCAGATTTCGTCGTTGCTGGTCTTTGTATATCTTCTTTTGTATCAATCTGTACTCAATAGATAAATATAATTACACAACTTTCTCAGGGGATACACACGAAAGACTTATCATAAAATCTTTGTATGATTGTATTCCCTATACAGACACTTGAACAAAGACCGTACGATTACAACTTTAATTAAGAACAAGCGACATACACAAAACTATATCAACATTATCAATCAACTTTGGATTGACAATCTTCAGGGGAGTTTGTTGATACGACAGGCCATTCGGAATGAAGATCGAAGACCAAGCAACAGCCAAGGGGGAGTTTGTTGATACACTTTTGTGTCTGTCGCTTGTTCTTAGTTACGTCTGTAATTGTACGGTCTTTGTTTAATGTGTCTGTATAGTTTGGTCGTGTCGACCAAATCAAGTTATCCTCCTATCCTGATTTAGTACGATGTTTAGTTTGTTTGTGTTGTAAAACAGTTGCATGTGTGCATACTGTTGAGTCTTGTGTACGTCATATATATGGCACGTTCTCCGAAGAACACTTCACGTACGAGTGAAAGGTGCTTCGAACGAGCAAGATGTTGCTCGTACGAGCCACTTGCCATTTATACGAGTAACTTCAGAGTCGTACGAGTGGCTATCATTGTAACAAGCTTCTTGCTTGTTCATACGAGCCAAATCTTACTCGTACGAGCCATGAGTCGTTCGTATGAGCATCCCTACTGAATGTTCTTCGTGACTTATAGTGTTTCGTACGACCAACAACATTCTTCATACTGTTGCTTAGTGTTGGCACTATATAAATGGACATGCACTTCTCAGTTGAAGAACTAGGACTAGACGCACAAGTGAGTGTTGACAAGCTGAGACATTGAGAGCACAAGAGTGAGAGCACAGAGTGAATACTTTGAGTCTGTATGAACATTGTTTGTATTTGTTTGTCTAGTTCTCTTCTGTTAATCAAGATAGTGAATCTTTGGTTATCTTGTGTTTCTTACTTAGCTTTGGTTTGCTTACATACATGGATTCCGCACTCGTATGTGTGTTACATAAACAGGGAAGTAAGTAAATCTTGATCCTCCAAGTGGACCTACACCCTTAGGCCCAAAAGCTACCCCCAATCCCATTTACATAAGATATGCCCAAAAAAATAAAATAACTAATGCATAAACCTAACAGGACCAAACAATCTTCCCTTAGGTTTACTACATTAGAGTAGCGTTCCGCTTTAAGATCCACCAGTTTCGTGGCTTCCAAATTGTTGAGTTGGATCCACGTACAACTTGTTTTGGATCACTACAGCCACTCCACTTGCCCAAGACTTTTCACATGCTTCATACTTGTCATTTGTGTGAACCTGATGTTGGCCCAAAACCCTGATATCTTCTTCATGAAAGCTAATTAGCTCCAATACATCTGGCAATCTGAAAGCCTTCTCTTTTGTCACGATGACAACCTCTGCCATCCGTGGATCATATTCCCATCAGCAAAAGTTCTTTAGCACACCTTTTTGGAACTTTGGAGCAGCAAGAATGACCTTTTCTTTGTCTGTTGGTGGCCAGATAACTGATTTCATATGCTTGTGAGTATGAGGGTCATGGATTCCTGGATTCTTCTTAAGATAAAACTCAGCAATCTTCATGTTTGGGAAGTCATGCTTTACTTCATATTCGAGTTTTGAGTGAAATGCCCAGCCTAGGCCACGCTGATTTGAATGGGAATCAGAATACTGAGCTTGCAACAGGCTTTTTAGGTCGAGCTTGGTCCAAGACTCAAATTGTGACTCCTTCGAGTAGTATTCTTTGTGCCTGATCTCTCTGTCACCAGCCATAGCTATCTATCATGATCATATTTTCAACACTTGCCCTAAGATTTGTTTTCGACTTTGTTATAATGACTTGATCCCAGCTCCATTACGTAGCGATCAGGGGTTTTGGTTGGATCCTTTAGTTCGAAGCTTTCATCCAGAGGATTCATGTCTTGGTTTTTCATATCTAACATATGTTTGCTGCTTTGCTTCTTTTTTGATAGCTTTCTTTTCTTTGTTTATTCTGCAGCTAGGTAGGCATTCAAACCAGCTTCTCTTTCAGCATCGGCTGCAACTTTCTCTTTAGCAGTACATTCATGATGTGCAACGTTCAAAGGATCGTCATCTTTATCTGCAAATTCACCACCGAACTTCTTTTGCAGCTTGGCTTTCATCTCATAAACCTCTGCCATTAACAAATTTACTTTGCCTGCAGCTGCTCAATTGCTTTATCTCTAATGGTTACTTGATCTTGCTGGGATAATATCTGCGCATCTCTTAGTTTAGAATCTGCTTGCAGCGAAGATATTTGAGATCTCTTCAATTCATTGTCTTGTTCTAACAACACCACTCTTCGTTGCAGTTTACCGACATTTACTACGTCATCATCACCACTGTCAGATTGTTCTCTGCAGCTATTCTCAATGCTTCTTCATCTTGTTCTATAAACCAACCACTCGAACTTCCACCTTCAAATAGAAAACCTCTTGAACTCTCTAGCATGTCTGTGATTTGGGCACCTTGTTTAATTGGTTCAGGAATGACATTTGAGCTTGTAGGCTTGGGGTTAAAAGGGTTTCTGCTTCAGTTCTCTGTTTCTTTCTTGACTCTTGCTCACTGATAGGATTGTCTTCTGTTTGAGTTTCTTTAGTAGGAACGATTTTGGGAGGAGGGGCCCTAGAATCACCCTGTAGTGATGCAAGAAGAGCAGCAAGATCCTCAGAACTCATCAAATTTAGTTCTTTGACGGTTTCCTCAGCTTTCTTTGTCTCAACATGTTCCAGCTCTTCTTCATTCTCTTCGTCTGTAACTAGATCTTTGACTTCAGGTTCTGGTTTCTTTGCCGCATCGATGATTTGTATATCATGTTCTTTAGCAATCATGATTTTTACCAAGTTGAGGAGCCAATACAACTTCCTTAAATTTCCCATGCTTCTCTAGATCATATCTTCCAACATACTTAATTTTCGCTTACTTACGCTGTTTCAGGCCGCTTCAAAACAACTGGGACCTAGCAGCTTCAAATTCAGATGGTTTATGCCCTTTACCAAATCTGGAAACTTCACATCTATGATTATTTTCACAAACCTTGGGTATAACAGAAACACCTTCGTCTTTGTATTTCTCTAACATATTCTTCATGTAGTCGAAGATGAAGGCTGAAAAGTTGTAATCCCAACCATTGACTAAGGTAACGAGTGCAGCTGTCTGCATCTAATTCAACTGATCCTGGCCACCTTTGTTTTCAAATATACATTGTAGGAAGATGTGAGCCAAACACCTCCAGTATGGTTGAAACAACTTTTTCAACACTGTTGGATAAGTGCCTTCATAACTCATGCGTCGAAGTGCTTTGATCACATTGTCTTTGTCGTACGCTGTTGGATGACGATCTTGATCTTCGAAATTTAGTGCCTCCTGCATAGCTAACTCTGAAACAGTAACATTTGTTCCTTGAATCTTTGATTCGATAGCCACACCGCCTCTTTTGACTTTTGTGTTGATCCAAAAATCTTGTATCATTTCTTCGTCGATAACCGGATTTATCTTCAAAGTGTGAGTGAGTCGGCAGTTGTTCAGGCTGACTATCGAGGAGTTGAACATTTCATGGTACTCTGGCGGAGGATCGGATAGGTAGAAGGCTTGATTATGGAAGGCTTCAACTTCTAGTTTGCGTTTTTCAACCATCTTTTGCGACATTTTCTGCACTTGAACAAAAAACGTCAATCTTTTTATAGCAAAAACAACTTAATTGACCCTTTCGACTGTTTGATCCTAAATCAAATGGTTCAAATAGTAACAAGTTAACAGTTCTACTAGAGGGGGTCAAGAGATCAGCCATGGGTTCAAAACAGTGTTGAACCAAAAGGTTCAAAAAGGTTCAAACCATATTGAACCAGTCAAAATGAATCGGATGAACCGGGTCAAACTGATCCGGATAAACTAAGTCAAGATTCATTCGGATGAACCGGTTCAAGAGCATCTCTAATGTCAAGGGTTCAACTCGAATTGCCCTTTGTCACTCATTCGAGATGCCCTGACATCTCGGATGAAGATGTCAGATCTTGGATGACTATCTGAGATGCCATGAAGTTCATCTGAGATGCCATGATGATCTAGCTGACATGCCTTGAAGTTCATCCAAGATTCTATGATGTTTATATCCATCTGAGATCCATCTGAGATGCAAGGGAGAAGTCTAACCTAAGAGTTCGAGTCAGAGAGTCCAAGATAGATACAAGATAATAAAATAAGTTTGGAATGATTCGAGATAAATCGAGATGCCATTACATATAGACTTTGAAATGGGCTTGATACATTGGGCCAGGCCCATCTCGGAACAATTATCCGAGATGGCCCATATCAAGTCTCATCTAAATGGGGAGCCCATCTGAAACAGTTCATTTGAAATGGGTGGGCCCATCCGACATGGGTGGGCCCATTTGAAATGGTTTTATTATGTGGGCCCCACATTTTTACTAGTTCTGAACAGTAACACCTTTTGACAAAATCTGATCCTACCATCCGAGCAACCCCTTTTTAAAAATAAAATAATAATAATAATAATAATAATAATAATAATAATAATAATAATAATAATAATAATAATAATAATAATAATAATATAATGAAGAGATGAGAGTTGTGGCGGGATCAAGCCGTTGTCGAACTGATTAAGGAACAGTTTTCAGCACTTGTCTAATCAGACAGGTCCATGCGATTGCTGATATGTTTGTACTCTTAAACTTATCACGTCAATTCTTCATTTTAACCTCATGACTTGATCTGTTTTGTACAAACTATGACGTCTGTGTATCACATATCATGACATACCCCCGTGATCAAGGTAAGCGCAATCGTTCATCATAACAGGTGAGTATACTGAGATCATCCTTTGATTTTACAACGTCAGACTTGTTGGTGAACAGGCAGAGTGACCGAACAATATCTGACGAGGGTTAGGCTTTGTATCTCATACGGTATATGACTTTTCAAGCACATTGAAATATCTCATGATGAGATTTCCTTTCTTTTAAGGTTTTGGCCATCAAATTTGGCTCCTTTAAAGATATCCTGACTATGCCTAGGTCTGCATATATCTGGATGCAATAGAAGAGCAGTCCTGATATCCCAGATGACTCAACAGCATAAAGACCCGAAACCTAAGACGTTGGCTATATATCAACGCAAGATTTAAGACCATGAAATCATACGCTGATGATATGCTACCCACATGACATGTAGCTTGTAGTATTTCACTTGGTTATGTATGTCTTTGAGCGATAAGCCTATCAACACATCCAAGTGGATCCTTGCCTTTTAGCTTCGGTACCTTACATGTATTAATCAAATTCTTAGTACAGAAATTTATTTCACTTCCCGAAATAGCAAATATTTCTCCCACTAAATTTGTGCAAAAGTGGAATACTTTATGCGCAAATTTAATTATTTTGCTGATAGCTATTTACATATATGAACTTGGATTTTTTTAAAAAGTATTTTTTTTATTTTATTATTTTTTCGGGTTGCTTACTTTGTGTAACACATCATTTTTAAAAGGTCCACAAGCACCTTGAATCTCGAGTTGCTGATAGGTTTTGTAAAAAGATCTGATGTATTAGCATCAGTGTGGATCTGTTCAAGTTTAATTAAACCTCTGTCGTAGTAATCTTGAATAAGGTGAACTTTGATATCAATGGGCTTGGTTTTGGAGTGAAAAACAGGGTTTTTGATGATTTGGATAGCAACATCGTTATCATAGTAGATAGTAGTTTTAGATAAGTCAAATCATAATCATTACTTCGAGCTGATGTTGCATCCAAATAACCTGGGAGTAGCATGCAGATGCTGCAACATATTCTACTTTTGCGGTTGATAGAGACACCATTTATTGCTTCTTGCACTACTATGAAATAAACCTGTCTCCCAAGTATTGGCATCCATCCGATGTTGACTTCATATCCCTATCTGTCCCTCCAAGGTTATTGTCAGAAAAGGCAAACAAATCAAAGTTTGAATCTCTAGGATACTAGAGTCCCAATTTGGAGCCCCTTGAGGTATCTAAAGATTCGTTTAACGGCTGAGAGATGAGAAAGTTTAGGATTAGCCTGATATCTGGCACATTGGTAGATAGCAAACATAATGTCCGGCCGGCTCGCAGTTAAGTACATCAATGAACCAATCAATGATTGGTACATTATTTAATTGACCGGATCTCCTTTAGCATCCGCATTCAGCAGTGGCCGTTCAGCAATGGGGGAGTCTATGCGCTTAAAATTTGACATGTCAAATTTTGCAAGAACATCCTGAACATACTTTCCTTGATGAATCAAGATTCCTTGACTACTCTGACGAACTTGCAAGCCTAAAAACATAGTCATTTTTCCCATGAGCTCATTTCAAACTTCATCTTCATCACCTCCTCGAACTCTTTAGATAGCTCTTCATTAGTTGACCTAAAAATGATGTCGTCAACATAGATCTGAACAAGGATAAGATCCTTGCCAACACGTTTAGTGAATAGCGTTTGATCTATCATCCCCCGAGTATATCCGTGTGCAACCAGATGCTCCGTTAAGGTTGCATACCATGCATGAGGTGCTTGGTGCAATCCATAAAAAGCTTTATCTAACTTTATGAATATCCTTGCCTCTTCAAGTCCACAAACCCAGGGGGTTGAGCGACATAGAACTCCTATTTTATCTTCCCATACAGAAACACTGTCATGACATCCATTTGATAAACGATAAAACCCATATAGGTTGCATATGCCAAGAAGATGCGTATGGCTTCTAGACGAGCTACTGGTGCATACACCTCATCATAATCAAGACCTTCGATTTGTTTGAATCCCTGAACCACCGGTCGGGCTTTGTTTCGCACAATCACTCCGGTATCATCTTGTTTGTTTCTATATACCCAGCACGTACCAAGAGCGCATTTTCCTTCCGGCAGCTTCACTAGTTTCCATACTCCTAGCTTCTCAAATTGATTGAGCTCTTCATGCATTGCATCAACCCATCCAGGTTCCTCCAAAGTGACGTCAATGCTCTTAGGCTCAATATGTGAGATAAAACATGAATATAAACATGTGTTAATGGTTATTGATCTACTGCATGTCTGAACAGTGGCAGTTACAGGAGCAATAACGTTTGTATTCAGATGGCTTCTCTGAACACGCTGAGGAATTGCCATCGCAAGTGCCTGCAAGTTTGTGTCCAAGTTTTGGAAAACTTCCTGACACTATTCGAGATTGCTCCCCCTCATTTGATGCAGTGGCAGTGTTGATCACCAGAGGATCCACTGTGTAATATTACGGAATCGGCTCTAGAAACAATAGTATTTGAAGGACCAGCAGTAGTTTGTTGTGTAGAGGGATCATTGTTGTGAACTACAACCTCAGAAGTAATAGTCCCAGTAGGTTAAAGAACTGGCTCTTGAATTGGTGAAGAAAGATGCGTTTCTATAGTAGCTTCATGAAATCTCGGTGGATCCACAGTAAGCTTCTTGAAAGAGTCTTGAATAGGGACAACATCATCTTCAGCTATAATGGGAATAGGTATCACAGTACTTGAGACATCTGCAGCAGTAATTACATCAGATAAAATATCAAATGACTTAAACAGGGAAGAATAATCATATAACCATTCAGGTCCAAGTCGTGCATGTTTGGGATTTTCTTCTAGCCAATCCACATAGTACGTCTCCCAGATCTGCTTCGTGATTTTATTGTATACTCGATATGTGGTATTCTTTGCATAGCTGATGAAATAGCATGGATCTCCTCTTGCTTCAAATTTTCCCTTGGCATCCATGGTAAGTAGGACACAAGGACAGCCAAACGTACGAAAGTTCTGTACAGAGGGTTTCTGTCCTTCTACTATTTCATATGGCGTCTTTATGTGACGTTTGTTTGTAAGTCATGATTTTGAACATAGTAGGCGGTATTCACTACTTCTGCCCAAAATATCAGTGGAAGGCTGGAATCTATTAGAATTGTACGAGCCGCTTTGATGAGAGTCCGATTGCGCCTTTCAGCAACTCCGTTTTGTTGAGGAGTTCGAGCAGCACTGTATTCACGATTAATTCCTTTTGAAGCACAAAAATTGTTTAGCTTGGTGTTTTTGAACTCCATCATATTATCGCAACGTATAATCTTCACACGCTCGTTAGCATGGTTTTCCATGAGAGTGATGAATTTCTTTATCAGACTAGTAGTTTCACTCTTTTGTTCCAAGACAAACACCCAAGTGAAACGAGAAAAGTCATCGATGATAACTAAGTAATAAGCCTTTCCTCCAATACTCAGCACATTGACAAGACCAAAGAGATCCATGTGAAGCAGTTCTAGAACTTTAGATGTTGTGTACACGAGCTTGGGCTTATGAGGCTTACGATGTTGTTTCCCACGGGCACATGATTCACACTTTCCAATCTGCATAAAATCCTTGATTGGTTAGTTTTTTACTAGACCTCCTTTTGCCAGTCGATTAAGATTCTCCATATTCAGATGGCCAAGTCGTCGATGCCATAATATTGCATCATGGTTAGCAATTTCAGAGAATAAGCAGGTAACTTGATCAGTGGGGGCTTTGTTCATGTCAATCACGTAGGCGTTTCCCGACGTTCAGCTTCAAATAAGTACCAATCTTCGGGTATAACAATCCCGGGCTTTAGAACTACGCATCCACATTTTGTAAGCAGGAACTCTAATCCGTTGTCGCACATCTGTGAGACGCTGAGAAGACTGTGTTTTAGTTTAGGAACATAGTTGACATCAGAGAAGCTGAGGGCCCCATTTCTGACTGTTCCTTTCATAGTAATTCTTCCCGTTTCACCACCTGCAAAGGTGACAAATCCGTTGTCAAAGATTTTGTTATCGTTCAACTGTGAAATGCCCCCTGTCATGTGTCTAGAACAACCATTGTCGATAAACCAAAGTCTAACAACATTCCTGCACACATAATGGGATTAGTGGGAAACAGGAACCCATATCATTTTTTATCTGGGTTGATAATCACTTTTCTTTTGCAAAGCCTCACGGAAGGTCACATCATGGTTAGTAGATTTATTAGGTTTGAGAAGATGGGGCAGTAGAATTTGGCGATTGAGAACACTCTAACTAAGATCTAGCAATATTTTTAGTTTTCCAAATCTTTAATTCTTTGTTGTTTGAAAAGACTTTAGATGATGTTGCGTTTAAGTTCTTGGATTGATTTATGATACCATTTGCGTTTGAATGCTTTTGATTGTTTTTCTTTGCTACATTCCAGTCTCCATCAGAGGGCTTTTGATGTCCATGATGTCGATGGTACGAAGCCGTTTGATGGATGGAGTTTCCGAATGGATAAGACACGAGCGGACGATGAACACAATTTCTAGCTATTTGCCCCAGAATTCCACAATTGAAGCAAGTTTGTCTTTTCTAGAAAGAGACTCTTAATTCCGCTTGTGTTATTCTGGGGAGCTGATTGGGTCTCTTCTTTCCACTAGGTGTTGATTTCTTGTGTACATATTTACTCTTGGATGAAACCTGCTCACAATCATCAGCACAAAAGTGAGTATTGATAGTTTTACCCTTTAACTTTGGTTTAGTTGGTTTTTGAGTTGGATTTTTCTTCTGATTTACAACACTTGGGGAGGCTTCCTCTTGAATTTTCATTTTGTGTTGTTTTCTTGTTCTTCGAAATCTTCTTTTCTTAAAGGATTTGATTCTGCGAGCTTAGTTTCATTTGAAACCTTTTCTTTAGAAACTGAGTTTTCTGAGACAACTGTATCCGTTTCGTTGGAAGCACTTTCATTTGACACATAGCTTTCAGAATCAATGGATTTTTGGTTACCGTGAGCAAGTTTCATCAATATTTTGATTGTCATAACCATCTTGCTCATTATCCGATGAGTTAGAATCTTCAGTCTGATTCCCAGAAATATCAGAAGTCTCCTGTTCACAAGATATTTCATTCACACAATCCGACTAAACAATATTTTCAATTTCACAAGTTTCGGAAATATCTGAGGTATCAGTTGAGGTTTCAGGAGAACTGGAAAAGTTTTCTGAATCACTCAAAATATAACGCCCCAAAAATTAGAAATCTAATTTAATAGAATGTTTTTATTATTTACGCCATGATTTGAACAACCAAGTTATGTAACCTAATTATTAACATAAAGGTTAGGGTAGTTGGAAATGTGAGTATTTTTTGCAATTAACCAAAAACCAAATTAGAGGGACTAAAACTAGCAAGTGGGGCAAACTCATTAAATTCGGATTTTATAAATGTGTCTGTGTTCAGTATGTGCGTCAACACACACATGAAGAAGAAAAGGGGTTCTTCCCCACATCCCCACAAATTGATGTAATTGAACAAGGATGTGAAGCTAAAACATTTGCATGAATGAAGATCCTTCACAATCTAGCTTTAATAAACATGTGGTAAGTTGTAATTTATGATTTGGTGATTTTGTATGAAGTGGGTTCATGATAAATCTTTGAGAAGTATGAAATTAATCATCAATGTGTGTTAAAGTTACCAAGTAGAACTAAAACTATGAATGATTTTAAGTAATTTGTTGTTTGAAAACGAAACCCACTTGAAGCGGTGAAGATGGCGACATGGGTGTGTTACCCACGTCCGATTCTTATGTAAATTGTTGTAGTATGTTCTTTATGTTTGATTCTTATTAGTTAGATTGAGTATGGTTTGGAAGTAATGTGAATTTCTAGTTATTGTTAATGATTGAAACAAAGAGGTAGAAGATGAGCATGAAAATACTTGTATATTGTGCTTTAATTGTAGTACACCCACCAAGTGTTTGATGAAATACCTAAGTGACGATTTTAGATGGATTTGTGTACAAGTGATGGGTGGAAATGTATAAAATAAAACAATAAGATGATTAATGTTAGGTTAGCATGAGATATGCGCTTTGGTTGTAGTACATGTGGATATTTAGTTTATGTTAAATTGCTAACTTTAAATGTTGTTGACAATTGTGGGACCATGAGAACATTAATATGTATTGAGATGGTTGTATGTGCATAATGTAATGAACCGATCATGTGATTATATATGTCCAAAAACATGAGTATGAAATGTATATAGTGTCATTTGTATGGTCTACTACGACGACACGAATGTATGAGGTTAAGTTGAAAGTTCGCAGGATAAATCGTTGACTTTCTGAAAGTCAACTATGCATAAGAAGCAAGGTTAGACTTTTTGTCACAATTGTAATGTTATAGAAAGTCATATGGTGCGTATTAGATCAATGTGTGTTATATGTGATTTCGTGATGAACTATATGAGTTGAAAAGATATAATCGTGGGAATATGCTTTATGCTTGTTAGAATTGACTAATGAAAGTCAAACGTGAGATATGCATTCGATATGACCGTTAACATGTACAATCATGTATACTAACGAGAATGTGAATGCCATGACATGAAAGTGTAGGAATCATGTCAAAGTGGATGGAAGCATGGAAGGCTAACGGGTAAAAAGGAGGCAAGGTAACAGATGCAAATGCGGACGCTAAAGTAAGTGAATTCCTTAACTCACTTCGTATTTAAGTACATGAAGATGTTTATATGTTCGAATAATCGAAACCAAGGTGGAACGTATAATAAACAAGAAATGCTATTATAAGACTTCTTGAAAGGGAGTGGTATGTTATTAAACCGTAAAACCTCAATATAAGGGTAAACGGGTCGTGAATTTAGTAAAAAGATAATTAGATGGAAAGAGTGGGGATTGGATATAGTAATTGAAAAGTTTTGGAAGGAAGTAAAAATAGTTAAGTTATTGGAAAAGGTGTGTTTGGAAGTCTCGGGGCTGGCCTAAACGAACAAGAAAATTGAATCGGGTCAAAAACAAGCTGCAGATTAGCAGCAACTACAGAGGTCGTAACCTACGGTACCCGACCATAGCTTACGGCAGGGAGATTCTGTTTTGCAAGAAGTCCCTACCGTAAACTATGGTGAGTGGACCGTAGCTTACGGCGAGAATGGGCAGCAAATGTGAAATTTTGATTTTTGTATATATTTTTGCGTCTCGGACTTCCGTATCCCTTAAGGCTTATGCAAAGGCCCCGGTAAACTTTCGGAAGACAGTATAACCTATGAAAAGATCGTAAAAGTTTAATTATGTGGTGAATAATCATATTCGGGCTCGTAAGGGATAAATATATATATAAGTTTGAGATTCGAAACTTGTGGGATTGAACGTGTTAGAATGTATTACACGTGTGGGAAGATGTAACTTGTTCATAAGTATGCTTATAGGTGAATTATTAGGCATGATTAGGGTTCAACAATTTAATACGGATAAGTGAATATGACTTGAACGCACATATGAAGGTATATAGTTGCAGAGTGAAAGAGTTAGGTGTCGATGTTATTGTGAGATGTGTGTACGGAACATGTATGTAAGTATGTGTATATAAAATGTTTATACGTGATGTAGCCCAATGAATGTAGTTCAATGTTATATGCTTATGTGAAGATGTTAGTCTTCAATGTGTTAGAGGATATATGTTGCTAACTGTTTGTTGTTGAGGATGAATTTAGGAAGCAGGTAAGTAAGGGTTGGGCTCTCAAAGGTTTGAGGCTCGGCATAAGGAATAAATTCGAAGAATATCCTATTGGAGTTTTTATACAATAATTGATAGCTATTGTAACATTCATTGTAAAACGGGTTCTAAAACCCGCTGCGTTTAATTCAGGTATATGATATGAGGATTCATTACGTATTTATGTTAAAAATTTTAAATTCGTTATATTAATTACATTAACTAATAAATAAATCAAAAGGGTTAAAATAATAAAGATAATAAATAAAATAATATTAATATTAATAAATAAACTGAAAATAATAAAAAATATATAAAGGGTGACCACGGGTTTCGAACCCGGGTCTTCATTGAACCAACACACACCACACACCACTCCACTACACACACAAACTTGATATAATCCTAAAACAATTAAACGTTATACTAAAACAGCCGTTGAACCTGAAATTCAAATCTCAGAACCAGTAACAGTCGAAACATAATTCTAGCAATCAAACCCAATTAACCGTTTTCCTGTCGATTAACGCATGTAACTGATTTCAGTCATCAGTTTTAATGGAAATCCGAAATCAATTCGTATGAAACTGTACGAAATCATTGATCTTTAATCCAAGATTGAAACCGAAATCTTAACTGCCTGCTACTCTATAAATAGTGAACCTTAGACTCCTGTAGAACTCGCTCATACACCTGCTAAAACTCTCAAACCCACTATACACTCTCTATCTTCAGATACAACATCGTCGAAAAAACTTACAGTCGCCGGAACTTCATCGGATATCCCATCTGCTCGGTATTACATCCTTAAATCCTTTCTATTTAAAATATTTTCGTTATCAGTGAAAATCAATCACTAATTCAATAAGAATTAAGGATTAAAAGAGGGCTAATGTTCGGGTTATATAAAATGAAGAAGATGAAGTTGTGATTATGTATAAGAATAATTAAAATTGATGTTTATACCGGGTGGACTGTGTGCAAATTTAAAGCAAAGGTTCCGGGTTCGAGTCTTAATACGCTGCCAAATTTCTGAATAAACCAAATCTTTTTAATACTTACATATATTATCTTTTAGTAAGTGTATAAATTTAATATAAATCTTAGATATTCCGGGTTAATCACACAGCCCAGTAGGAACGGTTGTGTGCAACACAACGCGTGGGCGCGGGTTCGAACCGGTTTTGTAACCGGCTTTGCAAACATAAAAACCTTTTTAAAATAAAATCAAAATATATTTACTCAGTTAGTATATATATATATATATATATATATATATATATATATATATATATAATTAAAATCAAGATTATTTCGGGTTAGACACGTAGCTCAGTTGGTAGAGCTGCGTGCACGTAAACGAGAGGTCACGAGTTTGATCCCCACACACTTCCAAAAATCACATATATGACCGGTTCGACCCCTAGAAGGGGGTATATTTTTTTAATAAATCTTTTCTTTCTTTTTCTCCAAAAATCCCTAAAAATATATATAAAAATAAGACTTTTTAAGCATAAAATTTGTAATAAATACTATAAAAATAGTCTAAAAGGCATAATAAAAAGCATTAAATAAAAATATTAATTGCAAATAAAAGAAATATATTTACCGAATTACTACGTGAGTATTTAGGTTAGTTTCTCGTCGGTTGGAATCTTTAATCGTGCGCGTTCGTTATCAACACAAGAAACGCACCACTATGAGTGAATTCTTACAAACTTCCCCTTTCTATTCATATCTAGGGGTGTATCATGTGGCGTTTATTTATATTATTTATTCAAACACTTGTACTACTACCATTATATGATCTAACGTGTTATGTAATATTTGGTTTATTGTTATATGTGGTTATATTTTCTCATTTCAGTCAAGCATTCACATTAGGCCTATCAGTTCCTCGTTGGATACGAGTAAAGCATTGCATTGCTTAATTAGATCGGCTCTGTTGATTGAGCCTCGATCTCAAAGCTCATCAATTATCATGCTCATGTGTATATTGATAGATGTTTATGTGGTTTGTGGATAGTTTACATATATGTATGCTCATATTTGGTTTATGCACATTTTTATTAAATTAATCAACATAATTATTTCTTTCAAATGATTAAACGAGATTCACTCGCCAACTTTTGTTGACCCAAAACTCTATTTTTACACATGATACAGCTGAATAAGTTGAAGCAATGAACACATATGATTGGGCCTTAGAAGAAAAATAAAACATTTTGTGCTTGTATGTTTTACGTGTTTGTTGGAATTTTTCTTTTTAATTAGAAATAATAAATATGAAACTTTATTATAGTAAATGTCATGAGCTTTGATGAAAACCCAATCATGCCCCGACTACCATATCCGCTACGGGTCAGGGTGTGACAGATTGGTATCAGAGCTCCTGACTATAGGGATATAAAATAGGTTATTAGACCCCTAGTGCCTATACTGTAGTCGATTAGATTTTAATTGCTTACGTGTTAATTGGTTATATACAAACTCATAATATTTACTTATTTTACATTTATTTCCCACACAAATGCTTGCAAGCACTCTCACTATTATATGATTTTGTGTGATATTCAATGTGATATACATATTGCTAATATAACATGCTTACATAATACGCATCACATACAACTCAATTTTCATCTATTGGAACATTTTTTCATGCTTTCTTTCTCGAAATTTTGTGATGTTTTCATTTTTCAATATATCAAAGTGAGTTCTACGGCGGGCATGTAGCAACTGGAAGGGTACAAGTACCAATAGTCGAAACGTCCTGTCTAGGATTGGCATTCGTATAAATCCAACATAACGGACCAGTTTGCCTACCTGAGGACTAACGATGAGAGTATGAAGGACCTATTGGGCCAAAGCATGCCACACCAAACGTCGTGTGAACTAACCCCACTTTGAGTCGTCACTGTGTCTACACCAGGACACCTTCCGACTTTATACCTCGCAATCATGTTTTACGATTTTCATTAGGGTGGTGCGAGTGTTAACAGGCCAACACCAATGTTAACCCTACAAAGCCTAGTAGTCATGGGGGCCCACATGACTACCTAGGCCAAGTATGGGGGACATATGAGGGCCCAAACATGAGCAAGGCCCAAGACATCGGATGTAGTGAACTTATTTTCTCATTTGTTTTGTGAATGTTGATTTCTAATGCGACACATGACACCTAAAATGTCAAACTAATAATCTCGTTACGTATTTCCTGTAGATGTCTTCTAGGCACTCACGAGGAGGTAGGAGATCAGGAATATCCTGCGAGCGCATGGCTGCTCAAATAGCCCAACAAATGGCCGCCGTTATTCCCGACATTGTAATTCAAGTCCAACAAGCTCTTGCCGCTAATCCTATCAACCCAATTAACCAAGAAGGTCAAAATGTTGCCAATACTCCTACAAACACCACCAAGTGCACCTACAAGCACTTCAACTCATGCGACCCTCCAAAGTACGAAGGGACTGAAGGGGTCACTGCTCTTCTTCGGTGGTTTAGGAGATGGAAAGTACTTTCCTCAACTGTGATTGTCCCAATGACCGCAAGGTGCGTTATGCTACTGGTCGTCTGTATGAGGTAGCACTTACATGGTGGAATGCAAAGAAAGGCAGATGAGGCGTCGAAGCCGCAGTAGCCCTAACTTGGGAAGAATTGAGAGAACTCATGACCAGACGCTTCTGTCCAAGAAGTGAAATTAAGAAGTTGGAAGATGAGTTTTATTTCTTGAAACAGAAAGAGGGAGACCATATAACCTACAACAAGAGGTTTCTCGAGTTGAATCAAATGGTTCCCAATTTGTTCACTCCACTCTACCGCTTGATCGAGCACTACATTCAAGGTCTTCCCTCGAAAATTCAAGACTCTATGATGAGTACTACGCTTGCAACTCTAGAGGCAACAATGGAGCTAGCTACTGAGCTCACCGAAAATCATATAAGGAACGAGGATTTCAAGGACGAGAAGAAGAAAGATAAAACACCAACTGAAACCCCTAACCCAACCCAAATTAGATCGTCTTCTAAGTTCGCTGGCAAAAGAAAGCGTAATGGGAAGAACTTTGTTGTTACCCAAACCAATCACCCTATTGTCGTCGCCCAATCACTCAAGTTGCACCTCCTATTACTCCATTCAAGAATCAGTACACAGGTCCTCACCCAAAATGCAACCAATGTCAATATCACCACCCTCACGAGAACCCATGTCTTCACCGCACCAGTTGTGGTCGTGCAGGTCATACAATCTTCAAAGACCAGCCCACAACCAACCTCAAGTCCAACCAAACAACCAAGCGGTGGGCCAAGCTCTCTACCCACAACCTTTACTTTTACCACCTGCTCAACCAATGGCTCAACCCTTCTACCAACCCAACTACCCTATGATGCAACCCGTCAGAGCTTGTTTCAATTGCGGTGATCCAACCCATTTTCAAAACACCTGCCCGCGTTTGGTGAATATCATCAATGCACAAGCTCAAGCTAACCCCTATGAACCAAGCCAACCAAGCCAATCCACCAGCTAGAGGAAGAGCTTTTAACATCAACGCCAACCAGGCAAGAGCAGATAACAACGTGGTTAACGGTACGTTTCTCATTAATGGTAGTTATGCATCTATTCTTTTTTACACTAGCGCAGATAAGAGTTTTGTGTCCTTAGAGTTTGAATCTATTCTTGGTTTACCTCGCGTTAGTCTAGCCGAATCATTTACAGTGGAAGTAGCCGACGGTGAACCTATTACGTTAGACTCTTTCATTCATGATTGCACTCTTACCCTCAATGATCATGATTTTCCAATCGATCTTATTCCTATGAAGTTGGGTAGTTTCGACATCATCATTGGTATAGACTGGCTTAGTCAGCATCACGCTGAAGTCGTTTGTTATGAAAAAGTTATTCGAATTCCTCTCGCTGACGGTCAAACTCTTCGTATTTTTGGTGAAACCCCATCCAAAGGACTCAAGTTGATGTCATACCTTCAAGCTTGAAAATACCTTCGCACAGACTACATAGCATTTTTAGCCCATATCGTCAAAAAGGAAGGCAAGGAGAAGAAACTCGAAGACATTCCGATCGTTAAAGAATTTCCTCAAGTTTTTCCCGATGACGTTTTAGGACTTCCTCCTGTGCAAGAAGTCGAATTTCAAATCGATCTTGTACCTGGTGCTACACCAGTTGAGAAATCTCTCTATTGGTTAGCCCCATCTGAAATGCAAGAGTTAGCTAGTCAGGTGCAAGAGCTGACTGACATGGGATTCATACGTCCTAGCTCATCACCTTGGGGTGCGTCAGTTCTTTTCGTAAAGAAGAAGGATGGAACTTTCCAAATGTGTATCGACTATCGAGAGCTCAACAAGCTGACCCTCAAGAGCCGTTATCCTTTACCCCGCATCGATGATCTTCTAGATCAACTTCAGGGTGCCACCTGTTTCTCAAAAATCGATCTTCGTTCTGGTTATCATCAGCTTAGAGTACGTAAAGAAGACATTCCGAAGACTGCCTTTCGAACTCGCTACGGTCACTACGAATTCATGGTCACGCCTTTTGGTTTGACTAATGCTCCTGCTGTTTTCATGGATTTGATGAATAGGGTGTGTAAACCCTACCTCGATCGTTTCGTCATAGTCTTTATCGGTGATATCCTTATTTATTCTAAGACCAAATCCGATCATGAACGACATCTTTGACTCATCCTAACACTTTTGAAAACCGAAAAGCTTTACGCTAAGTTCTCAAAATGTGAATTCTGGTTAAAAGAAGTTCAATTTCTTGGTCACGTCGTCAACGACAAAAGAATTCATGTCGACCCTGCAAAAATCAAAGCAGTGCAAGAATGGCAAGCTCCACGCACTCCTATGAAAGTTAGATCATTCCTCGGTTTAGCTGGATATTATCGACGTTTCATCGCCAATTTCTCTCTATTTCCTTACCACTCACAGCCTTGACTCATAAGGGCAAGCCCTTCATTTGGGGGCCTAAGCAGGAAGAGGCTTTTCAAACTTTGAAGTGATGCACCTATTCTCACTCTCCCTTACGGTTGTGAAGACTTTGTGGTCTATTGTGACGCATCAAGGCAAGGGCTAGGTTGTGTCCTAATGCAAAGAGGAAAGGTGATAGCCTACGCCTCAAGGCAACTCAAAGTACATGAAAAGAATTACACCACTCATGACCTTGAACTCGGGGTAGTAGTGTTTGCCCTAACGTTTTCGAGACATTATCTCTATGGTACAAAGTGTGAGATTTACGTGGACCACAAGAGCATTCAACATATCTTCAATCAAAAAGAGTTGGACATGAGGCAACGACGATGGGTCGAACTCTTGAATGATTATGATTGTGAAATCCCTTATCATCCTGGTAAAGCCAATGTTGTGGCTGATGCTCTTAGCCAAAAAGAGTATGCTAACTCCATCCATCTTATATGTTCTCAAATCGTGACTGATCTTCAAAACCGCATTCGAGCAGCTCAACATATTTCTCTCACGGAAAATGATGTGCGAGATGAATTGTCTTATGGAGCTGAAACCAAGTTAGAATCCAAGTCCAATGGTATCCTTTACTACTTAAATCGTATTTGGGTACCTGATCGTAACAATCTTCGTACTTTTCTCATGAATGAGGCTCACAAAACACGATACTCTATACATCTAGGTGTTGATAAGATGTATCAAGACCTACGATACTCTTACTAGTGGCCTTGCATGAAGAAGGATATCACCATTTTTGTCTCCAAGTGTCTCACATGTTCTAAGGTTAAAGGTGAACATCAAAGACCCTCAGGATTACTTGTTCAACCCGAAATACCTGTTTGGAAGTGGGGAACATAACCATTGATTTTATTACCGGGTTACCTCGCACCTCTAGTGGGTATGACATGATTTAGGTTATTGTCAATTGTCTTACCAAATCAGCTCATTTCATTCCAATCCGCGAAGACTATAAGAATGAGAAGTTAGCTCGTATCTATATTGATGAAATCGTAAGTTGACACAGTGAGCCTTTAAGTATCATTTCGGATCGAGATGGACGTTTTACTTCACGCACATGGCAAGTCGTACAGTCAGCACTAGGCACACACTTAGCTCTCAGCACCGCCTTTCACCCTCAAACTGATGGTCAATCTGAGCGCACCATACAGACTCTAGAAGACATGTTACGAGCATGTGTCATAGACTTCAAGGGCAACTCATCTACCATTAGTTGAATTTTCGTACAACAATAGCTATCATTCGAGCATTGGTATGGCTCCTTTTGAAGCATTATACGGTCGTAAGTGCCGATCTCCTGTATGTTGGCATGAAATCGGTGAAGCACAAATCACTGGACCTGAATTGATCCAAGCAACAACTGCTAAGATTCTTTAAATCTGCAATAATCTTTTAGCAACTCAGAGTCATCAAAAGAGTTACGCTGATAAACGACGAAAGCCACTCGAGTTTTGTGTTGGCGATCAAGTACTTTTGAAAGTATCACCATGGAAGGGAGTTATTCGTTTTGGGCAGAAAGGCAAGCTAGCACCTCGCTATGTGGGACCATTCAAAATACTCGAGAGAGTTGGTCCTGTACCCTACAAGCTTGACTTACCAGAATAACTCAACAGGATTCATCCCATGTTCCATGTATCCAACTTGAAAACGTGTCTAGCCGACGAAAACCTTCATATACTGTTGGAAGATATTCAGATTGATGAATCAATCATTTCGTAGAACGACCTGTAGAAATCATGGACTTTGGTGAGAAGCGTTTAAGACGAAGTCGAATTCCGATAGTCAGGGTGCGTTGGGAGTCAAAACGAGGACCTGAGTTTACTTGGGAACGCGAAGACTCAATGCGTGAAAAGTACCCGCATCTCTTTCAAATTACACCTACTACTACATAAATTTCGGGACGAAATTTCTAAAAGTAGGGGATACTGTAACATTCGTTGTAAAACGGGTTCTAAAACCCGCTCCGTTTAATAATTCAAGTATATGATATGAGGATTCGTTACGTATTTATGTTAAAAATTTTAAATTCTTTATATTAATTTCATTAATTAACAAATAAATCAAAAGGGTTAAAATAATAAAGATAATAAATAAAATAATAATAATATTAATAAATAAACTGAAAATAATAAAAAAATATATAAAGGGTGACCACAAGTTTCGAACCCAGGTCTTCATTGAACCAACACACACCACACACCACTCCACTACACACACAAACTTGATATAATCCTAAAACAATTAAATTTTATACTAAAACAACCGCTGAACCTGAAATTCAAATCTCAGGACCAGTAACAATCGGAACATAATTCTAGCAATCAAATCCAATTAACCGTTTTCCTTTTGATTAACGCATGTAACTGATGTCAATCATCAATTTTAACGGAAATCTGGAATCAATTCATATGAAACTATATGAAATCATTGACCTTTAATCCAAGATTGAAACCGAAATCTTAACTGCCTGCTACTCTATAAATAGTGAACCTTAGACTCTTGTAGAACTCGCTCATACACCTGCTAAAACTCTCAAACCCACTGCACACTCTCTATCTTCAAATACCACGTCGCTAGAAAAACTTACAGTCGCTGGAACTTCATCGGATATCCCATCTGTTCGGTATTACATCCTTAAATCCTTTATGTTTAAAATATTTTCGTTATCAGTGAAAATCAATCACTAATTCAATAAGAATTAGTGATTAAACAGACGGGCTGATGCTCGGGTTATATAAAATGAAGAAGATGAAGTTGTGATTATGTATTAGAATAATGAAAATTGATGTTTATACTGGTTAGACACATAGTCCAGTGGTGTACTGTGTGCAAATTTAAAGCAAAGGTTCCGGGTTCGAGTCTTAACACGCTGCCAAATTTCTGAATTAAACCAAATCTTTTTAATACTTACATATATTATCTTTTAGTAAGTGTATAAATTTAATATAAATCTTAGATACTACGGGTTAGTCACACAGCCTAGTTGGAAGGGTTATGTGCAACACAACGCGTGGGCGCGGGTTCGAACCGGTTTTGTAACCGGCTTTGCGAACATAAAAACCTTTTTAAAATAAAATCAAAATATAGTTAACTCAGTTAGTATATATATATATATATATATATATATATATATATATATAATTAAAATCCAGATTATTTCGGGTTAGACACGTAGCTCAGTTGGTAGTGCTGCGTGCACGTAAACGAGAGGTCACGAGTTCGATCCCCACACGCTGCCAAAAATCACATATATGACCGGTTCGTCCCCTAGAAAGGGGTATATTTTTTAATAAATCTTTTCTTTATTTTTCTCCAAAAGTCCCTAAAATATATATAAAAATAAGACTTTTTAAGCATAAAATTTGTACTAAATACCATAAAAATAGTCTAAAAAGCCTAATAAAAGGCATTAAATAAAAATATTAATTGCAAATAAAAGAAATATATTTACCGAATTACTACGTGAATATTTAGGTTAGTTTTCTCATTGGTTGGTATCTTTAATCGTGCGCGTTCGTTATCAACTTAAGAAACACACCCACTGTGAGTGAATTCTTACAAACTTCCCCTTTCTATTCATGTTTTGGGGTGTATCATGTGTCGTTTATTTATATCATTTATTCAAACACTTGTTCTACCACCATTATATGATCTAACGTGTTATGTAATATTTGGTTTATTGTTATATGTGGTTATATTTTCTCATTTCAGTCAAACATTCACATTAGGCCCATCAGTTCCTCGTTGGATACGAGTAGAGCATTGCATTGCCTAATCAGATCGGCTCCGTTTGATTGAGCCTTGATCTCACAGCTCATCATTTATCATGCTCATGTGTACATTGCTAGATGTTTATGTGGTTCGTGGATAGTTTACATATACGTATGCTCATATTTGGTTTATGCACATTTTTATTAAATTAATCAACATAATTATTTCTTTCAAATGATTAAACGAGATTCACTCGCCAACTTTTGTTGACCCAAAACTCTATTTTTACACATGATACAGCTGAACAGGTTGAAGCAAGGAACACATAGGATTGGGCCTTAGAAGAAAAATAAAGCGTTACTTGAACGTCATGTTTAGAGCCTTTTGTGCTTGTATGTTTTACGTGTTTGTTGGAATTTTTCCTTTTAATGGAAAATAATAAATATGTAACTTTATTATAGCTTTGATGAAAACCCATTCATGCCTCGACTACCATATCCGCTGCGGGACAGGGTGTGACAGCTATGTGGACAATTCATTTTCATGTTTTTAATTAAATATGTATGTTGTCACCATTTACTAACATGTTGGTTATATAGGGTGACCGCAGATAGTCGGACTATCATGATGGACAAACCAACGAGGATCGAGTCGAAGATCAAGGATTGTACGGAGAAGTGGTCCACATAATTGCAATCATATGTAACATAGTTACCTTGGTTAGGAAAGAATGATGTAAACGATTTAAAAGAGGTTGATTTAAATGGTTTAAAGTACGTTAGAATAACTATAAGGAAGAAATTTTATGGTTCATATTTTCGTTGCGTTGTTTTGGGTCAAAATGCGTTTAGAGTGTTACACGAAACTAATGCCTCAGACTCCTATGGGTAACCAGTTAAATCATAGTCTGAATCAAAAACCACATCATTCAAAGTTTCAGTTTCAACAACACCTGAAAAACCCTGAGTCTCAAAAACCATAGACTAAACAAAATTCCAAACATAGTCATCATGTTTATCACATAAAGAAACATATGCTTCATCAGCAACAACTAGATGAGGTTCATCATCCACTTTTGACCGCTCCTCATCTCTCACTGACTCTGCACATACACTAAAACAGTTAACATTTTTATAGAATCAAAGGTAGAAGTCGTTTCATGTGGTTCTTCGAACAGAGTTTTTCTCGACTCCTTTTCCCTTTTTAAATTTTCAACTGATTCATTCAAGCACTCTTGATTTATATTTTTTACAAAACTTATAGGCTTTTGAAAAACAGTTGGTTGGGTATTATTAGGCTTGAAAGGTTCCCAAGGAACGTAGTCACTTGGTTTGCCATACATCATTTTATACTAATTTTCGAATTCTTGCTCAGTGAGTGGCATTCTTGAATAATTATGATTATGTGGCGGAGGAACTTGTGAATAACCCAACCCTTTTCCCTTGTTTTCTTTGTACGCCATTTGTACATTGCAAAGATTACGAACAATGTCACTGGAAGTAAGAAGTCCTAGCTCAACTCTTACCAAGTCGCATTCCAAGGTTTTTGGATGTAGTCTGGTTTTATAATCATCGACCCAATATTTTTGTTGGTTTACGTCCAGGTGGAGTTGAGCTATGTCCTTCTTCAATGCATCAAACTTTTCATAAAGAATTGTATTGTTCTCTCGAAGACCAATGCACTTCGACTCAACCTGTTTTAATCACTGATGAGATTGCAATTATGTGCTCTCATTTGTGCCATTTTATTTCTACAGTTTTCAGAACAGAAAAGAGAGTTTACCGTTTCAGATAGAGATTTGGGTGCCTCAGTCTGTCCCATCAAGCAATGGAGATGATTTTCGGCAACTTCCGCATTCTTCAGAGATTCCACTTGAGCTGCAGCATCAACCCAGCTAGAACCATGCTACTCTTGAACCATATGTGCCTTTCCCGCACCAGATCCTCCATGGCTTGATGAGGTTGAAGTTGACATAGACGTCTGAGCCAGAGTGACTAGAACCATAGATCTCTCTGAGTTCTTAGCGTTAGTAGCAATTGCTTCATAGCCCGCGGGTGTCTTTCTGCAATCTCTGGCAAAGTGTCCAGGTTCATGCCATTTGTAACACCTCAATTTATCTTTGACAGGCCATGTGTAAATATTTGACATGGGACGGCGTCCATATCTCTTTTGAAACTTTTCTGCTCGAAACGCAGCCATAGGCAGATTCCATGAAGCATCTAGTTCTTCAATATCTTCTTCAACAACTTGATTCATCTCTGTAGCAAACACGAAAGGAGGCTAGAGATCACCTGCAAGAAAAGCATTCAAACTGTTGAGCATGGACCTGTTAGAGCCAACTTCTCTTCATTTTGCATGGTCAGGAATGCGAGATTTTCAGTGAAGGGCATAGATCGAATAGTTTGAGAGGCTGACGGATTAACAAGACTGTAGACCTTTTTTGCGTGCTGTGGTAATTGCTGAGCGGTAACAGTAGTTGGAGCAGCCGAGTTGTTTGGAAGAGACATGCCATAAACGAGTTTGTCTTCTGATCTTGAAGTTGTGCTTGAGTCAACGGACTGAAAACAACATTTGGATTACTGTTCGACATGGGGCTGAAGTTAAGGTTAGGATGACTTTGAGACATCAATGCAGTGTTAGAGCTGGTCACCCCTGCAACCATCATGGAGTTCTTGTGGTTTAGCTCTCTTTGCTGGTTGTCGATTTTACATGATTTGATGGTGGCGATCAGTTTGGTGAGAGCAACTTCATTCAGATTTGTAGTACGTTTGATCATTGAAACATCAGTATCCCAAGACTTTGGCAATGAATTCAACAGTTGGCGATTCATCACACTGTTAGTGATCGGAATTCCAGCACTGATCATCTGTGAGATGAGTTTAACGAATCTCCTGATTTGGTTCTCCACAGTCTCCCCGTAGATGTGATTACACGAACTGAACTACTGGTTCAAAATCGTTACCCTGCTAGCCTTCATGTCAGTGTTTCCTTCGTACAGAGTTTTGAGCACATCCCAGATTTCTTTCACATTTGTGTAGTTTCTGACAACAATCGAGATGTCAGGACCGAGAGCTATAGTAAGATTTGCCATTGCCTTATCATCTTCGTCCTCGATTTTTCGATCTTCGTCGGACCACAAACTTACTGATTTTGGAATCCGAGGGTCTGGATCATCTGCATTTGCGCACATGATAGTGCGGGGACCATCACGAATACACCTCCACATATCAGGTTCCTTGGTTTTCATTACTGCTCAAAACGCCAGGTCCAGTCAAAGTAGTCATTTCCATACAGCAACCTTGGAATCTTGGTAGGCGTTCTGATACTCTGATCCAGTTCTTGATGCATTGCTAGAGTATGAGACTGGATGGCTATCAAGGTAGCGTTGGTGAGATCTGCAGCAGTTAAAATACCGTTCGGGTTCATCATTTTTAATTTTTTTACTGAATATTAGTTAAATTAAGTTTTTAAAGAAAGTGACAAGTCCAATTTGAAATGGTCAAACAGTCAACTCGAAACAGGATCCGAAATGAGTCAATTTGAAACAGTGATTTGAATAGAAACTCGAGTCGGAACAGTAACTTCGAACAGTATCTCAAACTCGGAACAATACTTTATCCGAGATGGTATTCGAATTGGCAGATGATGATCCGAGATGCAACAGTATTGTTTCGAGATGGAATCCGAGATGCATGTAATGATTCGAGATGGAATCCGAGATGTAAGTAATGATTCAAGATGGAATCCGAGATACAAGTAATGATTCAAGATGGAATCCGAGATGCAAGTAATCATTCGAGATGGTATCCGAGATGATTCGAGTCTTCAACGGATGATCCAAGATGTTCAAGCAGATGATCCGAGTTCGTCCGAGATGATCCGAAATGCAACAGAAAAACATCAGAAACTCCGAAACAACAGCAAGTGCACTCCAAAATAGTGTGTTATCAGATTCGAGCCTAGAAACAGGTTCAAACAGGCTCTGATACCAATTGTAAGTCCCGAATAACCGGATCTTACGATATCACACGTAGCTTGAATGGTGGCGGAATCACACAAACAAGCTAAGAATCAAAATAGAAGAAATAAGATGAAATAGAAAGTTCAACTTGCATACAAATCTTGAATTTGTCTAATACAAGTTGAATTTGTCCAAGGAGCCATTAACCCTAATACATCATTATCTATTTATACTAGAGGGTTAGTGCTCCATTACCCTAAAGCCCTAAGGCCCAAAAGCTACCCCCAAGCCCATTTACATAAGATATGCCCAAAGTAATAAAATAAGTAATCCATAAACCTAGCAGGACCTAACAAGACTGGTGAAGCGGTCAGCACTCAGATAAAAGTGACTGAAGAGATAGTTCAAATTCTGGATCTGGTTTGGCTCGTTAATTTCAAGATGGAAGGCCTAAAGAAGCTAAGACGTCTGCCTTTGCACTACGTTGAAGAAGATAGGCCGGTGGCTCATCAATACATCAAGATTGTGCAATTCTGCGTGAAAAATCATGTTTGTGTAGGAACTGAGTACTCAAAGCTTGGGTGAAGATAACAAGTTTGGGTGAAGATAACAAGTTTAGCATTGAAGATCCCGCACTGATCAAGGGGAGTCTGTAAATGCACTTGTGTGATAAGTGCTAGATTTCCATAAGTCTAAGGTCTGAAATGTAACTTGTATTAAAACATTTAGTTTTGTCCGAACTTGTGTTTGTGTCGGTGTTTGTGGTGATTCCGGATTAGGGTGACATCACTAATCCGGATCCATGTTTAATGTTTGTAATCTGGACTAGGGCATGTCCTGTCCGAGTTTATGTTAGTTTAGTTGTGTCCTGACTTGAGCATTGGTAGCTCAGTCCGAGTTTGTTAGCTTATGGGCTTTTAGCCTGTTTTCTATCCAGACATCTGTGTCCGAATGTGTCTTGTATATAGACCTTTATGGATAACGACAAGATAGCGATTTCTTTTGTGAAAAGTTTCTCTGGCAAGCACCTAATCATTGTGTGTGCTTTGGCGGCTATACTGTGTGTGACGTCATTCCTCTAAGAATACTTTGTGTATTCTCAGATCATCCCTTCTACTCCTTCTTGTCCGATTCTCTACAGTGGTAGTCACGTGGTGGTTTCCGCACACCTCGATCGTGTCGAGTGAGATCCTTGATCGAGAGATAGGTTTAGGTGACCTACAATCAATCCATTGGCTGTGACTTCGACTGTAGATTAACAATGGCCTTTATCTTCATTTTTACACACCAATGCCTATCCAAAAGTAAATCCTTCGACCGTCAGATTGAATTTTCAATGTGTTAGATATGATTAGTCGATTTTCAAGGCATCTAGGCCTATAGATCACTTTATAACATACCAAGATCCACTTTCATGACGTTAAACAATTCACGTTTCAAAGTTTAGGAAATTTTTCTGCTACGTTTTCATCCATTGGTACTTTAATCATCCAAAGTTTATCTGCTATGTTTTCATCCAAAGGTACTTTAATCATCCAAAGGTACTATAACCCATGAAAAGTTACATTTTTCACATTATCTCTAAGAAAATGATTTCTAATATCTATGTGTTTACTTCTAGAATGCAAGGCAAAATTTTTACATAGATCAATAGTGCTTTTGTTATCACAAACATATAAGAATGTTGGAAGCACTTACTTCATAGTCAATGACTGTTTCTTGCATCCACAATGTTTGTGGACAATGATAAAAGGTAGCTCGGCCATGGGCGGCGATCGACAATGTGTGATGGCATGCTATGGACCAAGGCATCAAATTATGGACACAAATAGAGACTTTGATGGAGAATTTCTTGTACAGATTCAGGCAAGCCTTGGATTCGCTACAAGGTCATGTTTACGGGTTAAGGTGGATTTCATGTGAGATTTGTTTCCCTTATTTCATTCAATGTAAATGGAATGCATGCCAAATTGAGACAAATAAAGTTATATGCGTGCTAGATGAATTCTTAAACAAGTTAAATGTTTAGAGTGCATGCATGCTAATGTTTGTATGAGTTAGTTGTCTGGTTGTTAGCAGAAAGAGTTGTGCTAATCCATCTACCCTTGTGGAATCCATCGATATTACATTCATGATTACCGAATGTCCAAATGACAACTTGCGTCCGTGATGATATGACAATAATGGTTTGTTTTCTATTAGTAATAGAGAGATTTAACTAGTCTATTAAACCAGTAGTGTGAATATCCTTAACTTCCTGATAATATAGTGATATATTATGGAATACAAATTTATACCTTAGTGGCATATTAGAGGTGAGATAAGGTTTTCACACTAATAGGTCTTAGGTTCGATTCCCAGAATGGGGTTTCCCATTATGCCTAGTGAAGATAGATATGATCAGATGATTCCGCTTAAAGCACGATAATACTCCAATGGTCCAGAAGTGATCCAAAATTTGCCATTAAAAGAAAAAAAATTAAAAAGTTTCAGTTTTTAGACAGCAAGTTCTAACAAGACTTGCAAAAAATAGGGCCTTAAACGTTGGAAACTAATTATTGTCAATAAATAAATTAATGTGAAAGGTTTCGCTTCAATTAGTTTATCCCATTGAGTCCATGGCTTTATAGCCCAGTGACATATTGGAGGTGTGATAAGGCTTTAAGACCAACAGGTTCTAGGTTTGATTCTCACAAAAAGTTTTCCTATATTTATTGGGTTTCCTACTGAATTGATATGTAGATATTATGCCGAGTAAAGATGGATATAATCAGATGAGGCTACACTGATGAAGTAATAATACTACAATGGTACATAAGTGATCTAAATTTAGCGTTAAAAAAAACTCATCTCATTGAATATGAACTTGACACCCTACTACCCTGGCCGTATTTTAAGGAGAGAAAAATAAAAAAGAAATATTCTGTGTTTTAATGACCGTTTGATTGTCCAAGTGGCAATAAATGATGATCGAATCAAACCATAAATGCATGATTAATAAAGTAACCTACCATTCTGCGTTCACGTGCATGTTATTTTCTATATTATGGACCATAACGTTCATCCAGTAAAACCAATTGAATATTTTAAATCTAGTTATATTCTCGTATGAACTACTTTTGTATTATAATATAAGTTTCCGTCTTATTGTTTATGTTATATATCCAGGGTTTCTTTGTGTATATTGTAAGAATAATCTGGAAGATTAATAATATTCTATATTTCAAACTAACACATACGTTTGTTGTAAATACGACAAGTTCAAATAGATAACTAAAAGTAAATATTGTGATGTTTTTACAATATATACACAATGTTTGTAACCATCATTGTTAAATTTCATGTAGCAGATACAATTTCCAACAGATTAATTAGGCAGTTACTAGTACATTAATTATTATTAATTAACTATACTAAAATTAACAAATTTGTAAATAGTGATTTATTTTTTTACTTTTCTATTTTTTTTCTTTTTTGAGTATTTGTTTTTTTGTACTTTTATCTTTCAACTTTCAGTATTTACAATTACCACTTCTTAACTTTCAAAAGAATTTGTAATCGAGCTTTACGTGTTTAATTTTATCTACGTGTCAGTATAAATTTAAGTTGATTTACGTTTTGATGTATTTTATTCCTGAAAATGAGACAAGATGTTCATGTGCTTATTATTATGTTCATTTTAGTTTTTTACGTTTTAACGTAAATGTTCTTCGCAAATATGTCGGGTCAAATATAATAAGTTTTGTGTTTCCTTATATACATTTTTAGTTAGTTTACGTTTTGACGTAAATTACAATTAGCAAGTTCTGTGAATAGTGCAACGAGCTATGATCCATAAGAGTTACACCTTCGGCAACCAACATAAGATCCACTTAATTAACTAGTGATCACGAACATTTTACAGGAAACACAAAATTATTTATACAGGTTATAATAATTTATTGTTAATTATTTATTTAATTAAACTATGTTATTCAAGTTCGTATTACGTCTTGACTTGAAATATCGGGCTCTGGGGCTAAGAGATGAATAGAAACAATTAACAGGGTTGGTATATATTAGTATATATATATATATATATTATATTAAATCATCTTTAATGTTGTATAAGACAACATCAGTCGCAAGACCAATAAAGGAGAAATTATTTTTCCTTTTGTGCAAATACAGCCGCCACTCAAAGAATTTGGTGGCGACTCCTTTTTGCCCCCCTTTGTGACGTCCACCGGTCAAGTCAAGGCTGCCGCACTGCCGCGAGCCATTACATTTTTCACATTATCTCTAAGAAAATATTTCTAGTATCTATGTGTTTACTTCTAGAATACAAGACAAAATTTTTACTTAGATCAATAGTGCTTTTGTTATCACAAACATATAAGAATGTTAGAAGCACTTACTTCATAGTCAATGACTGTTTCTTGCATCCACAATGTTTGTGAACAATGATAAAAGGTAGCTCGGTCATGGGCGGCGATCGACAATGTGTGATGGCATGCTATTGACCAAGGTATCAAATTATGGACACAAGTAGAGACTTTGATGGAGAATTTCTTGTACAGGCGAGCCTTGGATTCGCTACAAGGTCATGTTTACGGGTTAAGGTGGATTTAATGTGTTCCCTTATTTCATTCAATGTAAATGGAATGCATGCCAAATTGAGACAAATAAAGTTATATGCGTGCTAGATGAATTCTTAAACAAGTTAAATGTTTTGAGTGCATGCATGCTAATGTTTGTATGAGTTAGTTGTCTGGTTGTTAGCAGAAAGAGTTGTGCTAATCCATCTACCCTTGTGGAATCCATCGATATTACATTCATGATTACCGAATGTCCAAATGACAACTTGCGTCCGTGATGATATGACAATAATGGTTTGTTTTCTATTAGTAATAGAGAGATTTAACTAGTCTATTAAACCAGTAGTGTGAATATCCTTAACTTCCTGATAATATAGTGATATATTATGGAATACAAATTTATAGCTTAGTGGCATATTAGGGGTGAGATAAGGTTTTCGCACTAAGAGGTCTTGGGTTCGATTCCCAGAATGGTGTCCCATTATGCCTAGTGAAGATGGATATGATCAGATGATTCCGCTTAAAGCACGATAATACTCCAATGGTCCAGAAGTGATCCAAAATTTACCATTAAAAAAAAAAATTAAAAAGTTGCAGTTTTTAGACAGCAAGTTCTAACAAGACTTGCAAAAAATAGGGCCTTAAACGTTGGAAACTAATTATTGTCAATAAATAATTTAATGTGAAAGGTTTCGCTTCAATTAGTTTATCCCATTGAGTTCATGGCTTTATAGCCAGTGACATATTGGAGGTGTGATAAGGCTTTAGAACCAACAGGTTCTTGGTTTGATTCTCGCTCGTTGTACTCGTATTTATTGTGCTTATTATTCTGTTCATTTTAGTTTGTTTACGTTTTAACGTAAATTTTCTTCGGAAATATGTCGGTTCAAATATAATAAGTTTTGTGTTTCCTTATATACATTTTTAGTTGGTTTACGTTTTGACGTAAATTACAATTAGCAAGTTCTATGAATAGTGCAACGAGCTATGATCCATAAGAGTTACACCTTCGGCAACCAACATAAGATCCACTTAACTCAATTAACTAGTGATCACGAACATTTTACAGGAAACACAAAATTATTTATACAGGTTATAATAATTTATTGTTAATTATTTATTTAATTAAACTATTTTATTCAAGTTCGTATTACGTCTTGACTTGAAATATCGGGCTCTGGGGCTAAGAGATGAATAGAAACAATTAACAGGGTTGGTATATATTAGTATATATATATATATATATATATATATATATTAAATCATCTTTAATGTTGTATAAGACAACATCAGTCGCAAGACCAATAAAGGAGAAATTATTTTTCCTTTTGTGCAAATACAGCCGCCACTCAAAGAATTTGGTGGCGACTCCTTTTTGCCCCCCTTTGTGACGTCCCCCAGTCAAGTCAAGGCTGCCGCACTGTCGCGAGCCTTTACTCGTGTCACTTGTGTTTGTGTTCTAGCACTCGCTCGTTGTACCTCGATGTCTTGAACGGTTAATTATTAATCACAAGGTATATTTAATCTTATCAGTAGATTAATAATATATGTACCATATTTGCATTTTGTAACCATAATTTTGTTCGATTCGTTTATTGTATTGATTATTTATATTGTTTCCTATGCGTTTTATTAATTATATATTTAGTTAATACAGTATATCAAACCCGTTTCGATAAAAAGTAAAATTGACATCACTGAAATCCCAACAGTGGTATAAGATACACGCTTACAACATGCAAATCGGAACCGGCCCTTTTAACCGGTTATAGATCTCAAACTTTAACTTGTTTAAAATTTTAGATCTATATGTATTTCTTGGACAACATGTTATTTGGTCAAAAGTTTTTTTGTTTTTATTTCACTAAAAGATTGCCCACTTTAATATGATTGTGGTGAATATGTAAATCTGGTTAACTTTATACTTGTATTTTTTAGTTTTTTTTGTTTTGTTTTATGGTTTTTTTGCTGACTTTGTGGCTCAAAGTTGTAATAGATAAGGGTTTCAATTTTATTATTTTTATATTATAATGTTGAAGACCCAAAGATAAAACAGAAGACATTACAGGAATTATGGAGGTCCTCAAGACAACTAGATGCATTAGGTCCATCCTTGTGGTTGTCTGTTACCTCGTGATCGAGTTTGGTCTTGCTATTTGGCTTTAGCAAGAACAAACGTAATAGCCTAAATATTTACATATTTATTTTTGCTATTATGGTTGCTTTTATCTTATAAATTGTTATATAACATATCAATTTAATACCAAACTTTTTAGAAGGTGTTTTAAAATGTTTACAATCAATTATAACAAATTCTAAAATGATTTTTACTACTTGTAAATATTTGTTATAAAACAAATAGTTTATTTTAAATTAACCATTAGAGTTTTTGAAATTAACATTTTTTTTACTTTTTAAAACTCATAACTTAATAGTTTTGAAACTTTCACTTTTATATGGTTAACAAACGTAGTTTTAATAGGTTATTTAAATTAAGTGTCCTGAGAGATAAAAGGGTTCATCAAGATGTCTCGACTAATATATACTAAAATTGGCTCGTACAACCCTATTTGATAAATTTTAAATTAACCCATTTTTAAAATCAATAGTCCATGCCATCCTACCACAAGCTACACTTGGAACGTAAAGCGAACCATCAGTGTTTGGAGCCACAATAGCACACTTGATGCCTAGCTTATCCTTCCAAGGTACAAGGGTTTCGTTGACACATCCGGTCCTTCCACAAGTACCTCTTATAGGATGACTATTATTTTTTCTTTTCTCATCATATGTTCCAGTTGTCTCTAAAGTAAAAGAGTCGGCATATAGAAGGCTAAACATATCAATGAATAGAAAAGAGTTTTCTTGGCGGCCTCATACTCGAGAGTTGTACAATTTTCACAATTGACACTTGTTGTCAGTTTGCCTATTCACTTACTAAAGTGCATGCCACAACTACCTTTACTACTGACATAGCCAGATTCTCATTCCTTGTTATAATTACTGTAATTGGTCATTAATTAAATAAGGAAATATACATCGGAAATATTAATTGAAATATCTTTGCTTATGTAATAAATGTCTAATGAAAACAAGTCCTTCGTTCTCAAGTCTATACTTGAAAAGGAAAAACTGAATAACACCAACTTTCTTGGATGACATCGCAATCTAAGAATAGTTCTCAAGATGGCGAAAAAGCTATATATCTTAGATGGCCCTGTCCCTACCGAGCCTGAAAGTAAAACTACTGCTGCTCGTATGGCACTGGAAAAGCATAACGAGGATGCCGTTGAGGTAACATACCTTATGCAAGCCACCATGTCTCTTGAACTTCAGAAGAACATGGAAGATAAAGATGCTTATGACATGATCCAGCAACTGAAAGGCATGTTTCAGAAACAAGCCCGACAAAAGCGATATGACACCATGAAGAGTTCATAAGTTGTAAAATGCAAGAAGGATCATTTGTCAGTACTCATGTGCTTAAGATGAAATGGTACATTGACCAGAGGAACAAACTTAGTTATCCCCTGCAAGATGAAATGACAGCGGACTTCATCTTGAACTCTCTCCCTAGCTCATATGACCAATTCATTATGAACTATAATATGAATGCTTGGGTGAAGACTGTACCTGAGCTACATGGTATGCTCAAAACGGCCGAGATGAAAATTCCACGTAAAACCAACAAAGTTCTGATGGTCAAGTCTGGTGGTGTTAAGAAGCCCAACAACAAGAAAAAGGCTCATAATAACAGAGGCGAGAAAATGGCTGTTGTTGCTGCCAAATCTGCCACCAACAACAAGAAGGTTGCTAAATCACCTCCTCCCTAGGAGCGTCAGTGCTTTGAATGCAACCAAATAGGACACTGGAAAAGGAACTGCCGGCAGTATCTAGCCAACCTGAAGGCGAAGAAGGGCAATAATATTGGCACTTCTTCAGGTATTCTCATTTATGTTATTGAACTTTTTACTGCTTTTAGCAATACATGGGTATTTGATACTGGGCGTGGTTACCACATCACCAATGTTTTATAGGAGCCTGAAAAGTGGAGGAAACTGAAACAAGGCGACATAGAACTCATCGTTGGTGATGGGAAAAGAGTGCCCGTTCTTGCAACCAGCACATTTCATTTTTCATATCCTTCTGGCCTTGTAGTTAATTTAAAGTATTGTTTGTTTACACCTTGTATAAGCATAAACATTATTTCGGTTTCCCTTTTGTTTGAACTAGGTTTCAAGTACATTTTAATGGTGTTTCTATTTCTTCCTACTTGAATGATGTTTTTTTTTTATTTCGAGGCTAAACCTCGAAATGGTATTTATGAGATTGACGTTCAAACAAGTAATAACATATATCATCTTTCTAAGCGTAACAAAGCTGGTATTAATGAAACCTTTCTATGGCATTGTAGACTTGGCACATAGGTAAGGCACGCATAAAATGGCTCCAATCTGATGGGATTCTTGAATCCATTGGACATGACTCCTTTAATGATTGTGAATCTTGCTTAGTTGGCAAACTCAAAAGCGCCCCTTCACTGGTGTGTTGGTGAACGAGCCAATGGTCTGCTAGGACTCATTCACACTGATGTATGTGGCCCTTTCAGAACCATGGCAAGAAACCATGGAAGATACTTCGTTACTTTCATCGACGATTATAGTCGATATGCTTATGTCTATCTTATGAAGCACAAGCATGAAACTTTTGAAAAGTTCAAAGAGTTTCAAAATGAAGTAAAAAAACCAACTTACTAGAAAGATAAAAGTACTTCGATCAGATCGAGGTGGCTCAGCTTAGAGTTCCTCAATCATCTGAAAGAATGTGGAATAATTTCAGAACCCACTCCACCTGGCACACCCCAACTTAATGGCGTGAGTGAAAGGAGAAATCAAACCCTACTTAATATGGTTTGATCAATGATGTGTAGAACTAACTTGCCTCACTCTTTTTGAGGTCATGCTCTTATGACTGCCGCCCGCATTGTCAATCTGGCTCCAACTAAAATGGTAAACAAAACTCCATATGAGATATGGCATAGGCATAAACCCGATATGGAATACTTTAGAGTATGGGGATTTGATGCATATATCACAAGTGATTCTAATGATAAGCTCGGTCATCGAGGCGAAAAGGTTGCTTTCGTTGGATACTATAAAAGAAATGGATATTATTTCTACCATCCTGATACAACTGTTATTTCCATCAAAAGGAATGTAAACTTTCTCGAGAAAGAACTTCTTAATCCAGGAACTGGAAATAATGTGGTTGATCTTGAAGAAATTCGAGAACCAACAACAACCGCCGTTGAAGTCGAAATGTTTGAACAACAAGAAATTGTTGCTAATGAATCAGACACAAATACAGGTGTTCGCAGAAGTAGCAGGACTCGTAAAAAACCTAGCAAATACCTTTGGCATCTTGAAGGTGCTAAAGTCTTGGTAGTAGATGAGTCTAATGACGAGTCTGCTAACTACAAATCTGTTATCTCAGATCCGGAATCTGCGAAATGGCTGGAAGCCACGAACACTGAGATGCAATCTATGCGTGATAATCAAGTCTGGTACTTGGTTGAGCTACCCCCCGAATTTCCGACAGTAGGGAGCAAATGGGTTTTCAAGAGAAAAACCGATATGCATGGAAATGTACACACCTATAAAGCACAGCTAGTTGCAAAGGGTTTCACTCAAACTCAGGGTATTGACTATGATGAAATCTTCTCGCCCGTTGCTATGATCAAATCGATCAGGATATTACTTGCCATAGCCGTGTACTATGACTACGAGATATGGCAAATGGATGTCAAAACCGCTTTTCTTAATGGGCATCTCTCTGAAGATGTCTATATGGTTTAGCTAGATAGGGTGTGCAAGCTGAATAAGTCCATTTATGGACTCAAGTAGGCGTCTCGTAGCTGGAATCTTCGCTTTGACCAAAAGATCAAAGAATTTGGTTTTGTCAAGAATGAAGATGAGCCTTGTGTTTATAGCAAGATTAGTGGGAGCACTATATCATTCATCAACCTGTATGTGGATGATACTGATCATTGGAAACAACGTCCCTATGCTTAACGAAGTTAAACACTATTTGGGAACTTGCTTCACAATGAAAGATCTTGGAGAAACAGCTTATATTCTAGGAATCAAGATCTACAAGGATTGATCTAAGCAGCTTCTTGGGCTAAGTCAAAGTACATACATAGACAAAATGATGACACGTTTTAAGATGGAAAACTCCAAGAAAGGAGGTGTTCCTATGACTAAAGTGACAATGTTGAACAAATCGCAATCTCCTTCAATGGAGATTAAAATTAAGCGAATGGAAGCAGTTCCATATGCTTCAGCGATTGGTTCTATCATGTATGCTATGTTATGTACTAGACCTGACATCTTGCATGCTTTAAGGATGACTAGTCGTTATCAACAAACTCCTTGCATCACCCATTGTACTGTTATCAAGAACATTCTGAAGTATCTGGGAAGAACTAAAGATATGTTCTTAGTATTTGGAGGAGTAGAAGAAGAGCTCACTGTAAGATGTACACTGATGCCAGTTTTCAAACTGACCGAGATGACTCTCGCTCACAATCAGGTTTTGTATTCACTCTAAATGGAGGAGCTATCTCATAGAAGAGATCCAAGGAGAGTGCGGTGGCACATTCAACCACCAAATCTGAATATATAGCCGCATCAGATGTCGCAAAGGACGCTGCTTGGATAAAGAAATTCATAACCGACCACGATGTGGTTCTAAGCATTAAGAAACCCATCGAGATATTCTGTGATAACACAGGTGCTATTGCTCAAGCCAAAGAGCCTAGATCTCATCATAAGGCCAAGCATATTCTAAGAAAGTTACACTACATACGGAAAATTGTGGAACATGGAGATATCATGATAAGCAAAGTGAACACAGATCAAAACCTAGTGGACCCGTTTACTAAGCCCATGACTCAGGACAAGCATGATAAGCACATGGATGCTATCGTTCTTATATTAGCTAGCTGTATGTTTTGATTTAGTATTTGGATGTACAAACTTTTAACAGTTGTACTTTTGAATTCATTCTTGATTTACTAGTTAAATGCAATTCTGAGTCTTATAACTGTGTTCGATTTTAAACGTTTAATCCGTGAATCTTGCATTCTAAACTATCCGTAGTCGGTCATACTCGTGGGAACGAATCTAAATTAAGACTATTCTGACTTTCGACTCAAGGAGTTGACTTCCAAAGTTACAGGCCTCATTATGAATGACGTTGGTTGTAACTCGAATCAAAGCATCTTCATGAATCTTAGTCATAAGATGCTTTGATATTGGTATACTCATTTAGTATCCTTTGACCTGAATATATTAGAACTTCTGTTTACCAAGGATTATTCTTTGATTACTGTTAACCGCTGTCGCGTAACTGTCAGTCATAAAGGCTTTAATTGGAATAGTTCTGAAGTTCAGTAGGAGATGTATGTAATCGATAAGAGATTCTATACTCTTACATGATATGTAATAGTTAGACATCGTGGCGCCCTTGTTGATTCAAACTGGTGAAGTGTAAGGCCTTACCCCAAACTTAATGTGTATTTGTTCGAACCACTTTGACTCTTGATCGAGTACAATAATAATCGAACACCATATGAGAATGAACATAATCCATATCTCATTGATTCAATTTATGTCGTTTACAGAAAGGATAAATGACAACAATTACCATAAGTCTATTGTCTTGCAACAGTAAGTTGTTACTAATGCAACGTGTTTTGGTTAATAACTTTAAAGTGTCATACCTTGTTAGGGGCAGCCATGTGCAGCTAGAGTGCCATTGATTGTTCGTGTTGAGGACTTTAACGAAACCCGTACAAGTAGGAGATTGTTGGATTTATATGTACGAACTCGATAAATCAACGCTACTAACCGAGCTATGACCGTAAGAGTTACACCTTAGGCAACGAGCATTAGATCCACTTAACTCGATTAACTGATGATCGCAAACAATTTACAGTTTGACACGTATAATTATCTAACTGGTTATAATAATTTATTTTTTAATTATTATTTAATTAAACTAAATTATTTGGGCTTCGTATTGTTACTGAGCTTGAACTTATTATATTAGGCTTTCGGCCTAAGAGATTATTAGAAATAATTAATAGGGTTATTGTAACTAACCTAAATATGCTTATATGATATAAATTTGCAACAAGAAAAGGCTATTAGTGTCTTAGTGCATAGTAGGTTTGTATATGTTGCTTAGTGAGTTTTTTGTGCATAGTTGTGTTGTATATGATTTTAGTGAGTTTTTTTTTTTGTATAGTTGTGTTGTACATGATGCTTAGTGTAAATAAATTTGTAAAATAATTTATATACTATCAATTAAAAACATGTAGTGCATATGTGATTTATACCACATGTTTATTAGTTTGTTTATGTTGTATTGAGTTGTATCATGTGCTTAATTTGTAGTATTTTTTTGGGTATTAATTTTGGGTTTTGTTTTGTTTTCTTTGGCGTCAAAACTATCAATTTGAAACATGTTGATTCAGGTAAAATATAATATGTTTGCGTGCTTAATTTATGTATGTTTCGTTAAAAAAAATTCGAACCGAGTAGAGTCAAATTATGGTTTCTTTTTTCCCTTTTTACGAAAGCTCTAATTGATCCCTTTTGATTACACGTGTCAGTTTTTCCTTTATACCCGTTACGTTTTCTATGTATGAGTTGGGTAACATATAATACGTTATGAATTTGATTTACTTTACGTTTTGATCCAATCACAATGCTTATACATGTTACATTCAATTCAATTGGATACTTCGAAACGTGTGCTTTCATATGGTTAATGTATCACATAACCTTTGGACTAATTCATTCAATGTTTACAGTACCCGTGACGCAACGCATGCGAATTTCGAAGCTAGTTAGTATATATATTAAATCATTTTTAATGTTGTATAAAGCGACACCACCAAGAAAGCAGAAAAATATTTTTCCTTTTGTGCAATACAGCCGCTACTCAAAGAATTTGGTGGCGCCTCCTTTTTGCCACCCTTGTGACGTCCACCGGTCAAGTCAAGGCTGCCGCCAGCCGTTACACGCATCACTCGTGTTCGTGTTCTAGCATTTGCTCGTTGTATTTTGGTGTCTCAAACAGTTAATTTTTAACTATAAGGTATATATATATATATATATATATATATATATGGGAAGGTTCATTTGAAAAAAATTTAATGTGAGAAGAAAAGAAGAAAGAGTATAATGGTAAAACATTAAATAGTTTATAACTCCTCTCATTAATTATGTTATCTTTCATTAATAAAGCAAAAACATTTTATCTTACACATTTCAAAATTTATCCTACATATGTTTTATATTTACCGGAATTTACCCTACACACATGTAAATTTACCCTACACATTTCAAAATTTATCCTAAACATACTAAAATTTATCCTGCACATGTCGAAAATTGTCCTACACCATAAATTATTTTATCTTGAAAGAGTAGATGAAAAAAAATGAGTTATAAGTTTAATTAATTAGCTAATTAATGACAATTATAGATTTACCTATATGCCCTTTTTTATAACATTAAATACACACATTAAATAAAGTAAATGTAGAATTTCTATTTGTTTAAAAGTTATTCTTTTTATTCTTATAAAATTTTTCTTCTCATTTGAACTCTCCACTATATATATATATATATATATATAATGTTTGTAACCATCATTGTTAAGTTTCATGTAGCGGAAACAATTTCCAACAGATTAATTCGACAGTTACTGGTACACTAATTATTAATTATTAATAATTAACTAATTAACAAACTTGTGAATAGTGATTTATTTTTTTCTTTTTTGTTTTTTATACTTTTTTCTTTCAACTTTCAGACTTAACAATTACAACCTCTTAGTTTTCGGAAGAATTTGTAATCGAGTTTTACGTGTCAAATTTGATGTACTTGTCAGTATAAATTCAAGTTATTTACGTTTTGACATAATTTTTTCTCGAAAATGAGATAAGATGTTCTTATGCTTATTATTATGTTGTTTTTAGTTGGTTTACGTTTCAACGTAAATTTTCTTCGGAAATATGTCGTGTCAAATATAATAAGTTTTCGTGTTTCCTTATATACGTTTTCAGTTGATTTACCTTTTGACGTAAATTACAATTAGCAAGTTGTATGAATAGTGTTTTCATCCTTTTGGCTTTTTTTTTACTTTTTTTCTGGACATTATTATTTTTATTTTTTAACTGTTCTTTATGTTTAATGTTTAGTTTTACAATTGTTTTTTTATTAAAGTTATATACTAAGATGGTGTTTACGTTTCCATTTACAATTAATTTAGAATCAACCATCCTTTTTTATTTTTTTCTTTTTTGTTTTTTATACTTTTTTCTTTCAACTTTCAGACTTAACAATTACAACCCCTTAGTTTTCGGAAGAATTTGTAATCGAGTTTTACGTGTCAAATTTGATGTACTTGTCAGTATAAATTCAAGTTATTTACGTTTTGACATAATTTTTTCTCGAAAATGAGATAAGATGTTCTTATGCTTATTATTATGTTGTTTTTAGTTGGTTTACGTTTCAACGTAAATTTTCTTCGGAAATATGTCGTGTCAAATATAATAAGTTTTCGTGTTTCCTTATATACGTTTTCAGTTGATTTACCTTTTGACGTAAATTACAATTAGCAAGTTGTATGAATATTGTTTTCATCCTTTTGGCTTTTTTTACTTTTTTTCTGGACATTATTATTTTTATTTTTTAACTGTTCTTTATGTTTAATGTTTAGTTTTACAATTGTTTTTTTATTAAAGTTATATACTAAGATGGTGTTTACGTTTCCATTTACAATTAATTTAGAATCAACCGTCCTTTTGTCCAATTTAAATTTATTTTTATGGTTTCTGTTTAATGTATCGATATTCTTTTAAGCATATTTCTTTGGATTGCTATTCTGAACCAAAATAAATATTGACTCAAACCCCGTAGCGTAACACGGGTAATTTTACTAGTTGTTTTATAGAAAAACAATTTGAAGTACTTATTTTCCAACTTATAGCCCCTTAACCGACTCCGCTCGGCATAGTAAAGACGTGGTGATCATACTTATTAATTTTAAGATAGATATGCTTAAGAAATTAGATATAACATATATAATCTGAACAACACATGTAGTGGGAGAACCCGCTCATGAGTAGTGAGCTCTCAAGATTTGCTTGCAAAAATCTCAAAAAGAGTCGGGTTTGCTTAAATGGCTCTGAGCTCAAGCCCATGTTTCACATCCCGAGTTTCAGTATCCGTGAGCTATACGAACTTCTAATATGTACAGCAAATAATTTTTTTTATAGTATATAAAACTATATCTTAATATTAAATACTATTATATATAATTAAATTATTACAAAAGAACTAATTAACATATGTTTAAACTATTCTTCTATAGGGTTAGGGTAAAATAAAAACTTGCACGAGTTATGAGAATTTAGAGAATTCTGCCATACGAAAGGTTTTTTGAAAAAAACAAAAAAATTACCAAAAATCCTAAAATATCAACTTTTCCAAAAAAAAAACATTTTTTTTTAATTTACAGTAGCCGTAAATGTTGTAAAAAGATGGTGTCATGACTATGTAATAAGCTTTTTACAAGTGTTGTAGGAGGCCGAAAAACAAACTTCGAATTTTTGTTATAGCCGGGTTTGGAACGTCTTGAACTAGAGGAGTAAAAAATGGGGTCAAAACTCGCATGGGAAGGCCGAGTTCTCTAAGTTCTCACAACTCGTAGGGGTTTTCCTTGATCCTAGTCCTTGTACTATATATTAGTAACCGAAGGTTAAATAGTGCACAATTTCTAAAATTCGCCACGCACATCTTCTAATATACGCCATGTTGTAAAACTGGTATTAACTATTCTCATATTACACGTCCTCGAAAAGCATTTGGTTATTAGAGGTCAGCAACCTGCAGCTCAAAGCTTACCAAAACCAGAACGATGTTGAGTAGCCAACCAAAACGATCGAGGTTTTAAAGCTTACCGAAACAAGAACAAAGTTGAGCCGGCAATCTATGGCGTCACACCGGTGAAACAAAACTGATGGCGGTGGCGGATATGAAAGGGTACGCCTTCGTTACTGTGATGAAACAAAGCAATTGTGTAGCAGCGAGGGGTCACGATTTTGGCAACTTGGTCTCTAGTTCAACTATGAGGGATGCGACGACTTTCGATGGGATTTTTTGCGACGGTAATGAATACAAAGAGAGAAAAGGGGTGAATCGAGTAGTTTGAGTTGGTATCGATTGCATCATTCTTTCAATCTTTCTGATAAGCAGGACAACAACCTTTGATTTTCATTATAAGTTTCAAAAAGGCTCAAATTATTGGCACACCAAAGTTGCCTATTTGCACACTTTAGGGTTTATGTACGCCACTATATGTGACGTATATGGTTGTATAAAATCAGTGGCTGACTGGTGTTAGTACAAAATTTGAGGGGTATGTATGCCAAGTAGAGAGTTGTACGAGGCGTACATAGGGCAATCGAATTTAGATTGGCGAATTTGGTGTTCTGGTGTTATAAACTCTCGTTCGGTTCAAACATTATATCCTCATCCGGTTCTGGCATTCCTGGCCACATTGCTCGAAATTGCACACATTGTCCTTATGTACCCAATTATGTTCAAAATCAAAAGGTTACACCAAAGGATAACTATCATTCTAAGCCTATGAAGGTATCTTCACCTAAGGCAATGAAGAATGTAAATCACAAGGTTAAACCATCTAATGGGGATTGGTATGTTGCAAAAACAAATGAAAGGCTGTTCAGGAACAAAAATCTGTTTCTACAACTAATAAACATGAACAGGTAAAGTTGCTCAACCGAAGGCAACAAACACGTTTGTTAATCTGAAACAAATTTGGAAACCCAAATGCAAATCAGCAACATCACCAACCCTTGAAACAAAAAGGGACATGTGTTTGAAGGAGGTATCTTATTTTGATGCTTCAGGAATACCAAGGACCACGATGGCCTAGGTACCAATGTCTTACTAATCTCCTTATATTCAGGGACAACTAAGGAGGAGCTGTTGACAATCCTTGAAATGTTGATAGCGATTGTTCCAGGGATATTACGGGTAACATCTCATTGTTGCAAAAAGTTCTATTTCTTTACAGATAATATGTTTCCTTTGAAGGAGATAAGGTAAGTAAGCTAAGATCAGCGAAAAGGTACAATCTAAATTTCGTGCTTTAATTTTTTTACTGATTAGTCTTCAACCTGATGACGGAACGGTTAAGCAAAAAACAACAAAAAAAATTTCTTTCTCTTTCGTTTATAACTTTGTACATATGTCTTCATTATTCGGTAAATTTGCACATAAAGTGTGATGCACAAGTTTAGGGGGGGGGGGGGGGAAGAGTGTAATATATGTATATATGCATTGTTTTAGGGGGAGAAAATAAGAAAAAGCCAAAAAGAAAAAACTATTAAAAAACAGAAAAGTTCAAAAAGATTTTATTGCATCATATGGGAAATGAAATAAATGTTCGTGTTAAAAGGCTTGAGTGACACATGTAAGATGCTATAGCTGAAAAGACTAGGGTCTATTGTGATATGTCTATAGGTTTGACGCTCAAAATGATAAAAGATACTAACTGATATAAACATAACGAACTATGTACCATGTGGGTAACATACCTCGGCGTATGATTTTATGGTCTTAAATCTTGCATTGATAGATAGCCAATGTTTGAAGTTTCAGGTCTTTATACTGTTGAGTCATTCAGGGATATCTTGGATGTCCTTCTATTGCATCCAGATTATATGTAGACCTAGACACAGTCAAGATTTCTTAAAAGAGCCAAAAAGATGCTAAAAACCTTAGTGGAAGACAAAGTCAAATGAGAGAATTCCATGTGTTTATAAAACCAATAATCGTACCAGAAAAGTATTTGCCTAACCCTCGTTGGACATAAATATCTGTCACTTTGTTGACGAAAGTATTGACCTATTCACCAATAGTCTGACGTTGTAAATTTAAAAGATGAACTTATACTCATCTGTTACGATGAATCGTTGTGCCTACCTTGATCGTGGGGGTATGTCATGGTACGGGGCACATGGGTATTATAGCATAATGTTATCTTAAACATATCATAAAGTTAAAAAAAAATTGAAGTTGACGTTGGGTTTAAGTGGACAAACATATTGGCAATCGCATAGACCTTTCTAAATAAGTTCACATTGAAAAATGTTCCTTGGTCTGCCTGAGAACGATTGTGATCCCATTGCAATTGTAATTGTAATTGGTATTGTAAATGTTGAGTTAGTTTCTCCATTCCTGTTTATGTTCTTATTTATTAAAAAAAATAAAAATTTAGAAAATTCAAGAATTGAAAAAATAGTGTCTTGTTTTTCATAAAACCAAAAATTCAAAAATAGAGTCTTTTATTTGTTTTATTAAAAATTAACCGTACTTTAAGATTTGATTGATATCAAAAGTTGAAAGAAATTTGAATTGTGATATTTGAGTACAATTACTTGGATGTGCGAAGTATTCATATGGTACTTTCCCTGTTACATTGAAATGTTTGCTTATGAATTTTTGAGCATGTGCAGAATTTGATTTAAATCAAGAAACAGAGGTTGATGGATATTGAGATGATGTTAGTTGCCGACAAAGCATGAAGCATCACAACAACAAGGTGTACCTGAGTCAGAATAGTGAGATACAAGTCATCGTCAGACAGTCTTTGTCCGTTAGAAAAGGTACCTATGAACCTGCTTGAAAGAGAAAGATTGAAGAAGAAAAGAGCTGCTGAGAATCCTCCTCTCGCATTCTGTCACACCCCGGATTTCCAACCCAAAATACATACACCGGTGGGCCCGGGTGGGGAGTATCATGACGTAAGTTGATAACATCATTGTCAATTAAACAAAGCACAGCGGAAGTCTTGGATTTAAATTACTATTACAAACCGAATGTTCAAAATAAAATAATATACAGGCTCGTAATAGAAGATCCACAGGCGGATCATAAAATGTACAAGAAAGAATATAAAACAGACTTTAGGGCAGATCTAAGGATTTGCAAGATCCTCTTATTCACTACCGAGCAGCTTCCGGCCTATTTCATATTGTACCTGCAACTTAGCCTTTGGATGATACGTCGGCTTACGCTGGTAAATACACTCAACTGACTCATTTTAAAAATATTGAAAATGAATTTTAAGTGCAAAACGACACAAAATCTTTTATTAACTTGGGAAAGTTGATTTTACAACCTTGTATCAGATTCACATGTTTGTCAATACATATAGGGCCCAATACGAAAACCGAGACATGATTAAATACACACCACTTACGAACTCACGAAGGAGTTATCCCCAACGTCTTGGTAATTTGCATATGAGCGTCTGTCAAGTGTATGCCTACACCCCGCGCTAAGGTCCTGGCTAATAACTAATGTATTGAGCCGAGGATATCCAGGACACGGTAATTTAACCCTGATGTTTAAGTTATCAAACAAAACTGACTAAAACGGAATATGCGGGTTTACTAGCCACAAACGGGCATTCGATTGACCCCATTTCGGACCATGCGGTAATAATTTACCGTATCCCAAGCCCATATAGGGAAAATAAGTCGAGAGTATTTACCTGAGCTAGTCTTCTTTTAGATTTTTAATAACTCAGCCGTATACAAAAGTACTTAAGTGCATATAACATTTACCGGCAAAGCTTTAGTCTGGATTATGGCATAAGCTAACCAATTAATACCGGTTTTATTTAAGTCATCGACTTAGACCGACTAGCGTACATGATCAATACGTATAACGCTTGATTAAACGATGATCGGATAGAATGCAGTTTAAACCCGACAAGTACTTGACTTGTATAATAGGGTAAACTATAAACATTCTTGATTTTGAACTTAAATGACAAGGTTAAACCCGTTTCGATTAATTTTCGTAAAATAGTTATATATACTTAACCGAACGCGTAAAAGCGATATCGGGTAACCGGATAAGTCATGTACAAGTTCTATATGCCATTATATTTTAAATAAGTTAAAATATAAGTAAGATATCAACTTATATGCCCGTTAAGATTTTAAAACAAAACTATGCCTCATAAGGGCACTTTGGTAATTATATATCGTATAAAAGGAACTTGAATATAATTTAAGTTTAAAGTTATAAGTATTCTTGAAAAATAGTTTATTTATGATATAATATCAGTAAGATATTAATTATATGTGTAAATTATCTTTTATGACCAAACTATGCACCGAAGGGGCATTTTGGTCATTTCACACATAGTTTTTAAATTATTTGGGATTCTGGGTTCATATTGTAAACCTACTGTAAAAATATTTAAAATAAGTTTTAATATCAGTAGATAACAAGTCTTAGTCCATTAATATGGTTTTAAACCATACTATGCGTCGAAACGGCGCTTATGTCGTAAAATGACGATTTATGCGATGTTTAACGAGAACTGTTGTTAAGGTCTGATTAAAATGTTTTAGATATGTTATTTATTATAACATATTAGTAGATAAAAGATTTACCTTGAAAAGATATGATTAAAGTCATTTTATAAGCCATAAGGGCTTTATCATCATTTACCGATATAATATAAAGACTTGTATGAAAACTCACTTTATAATCTGATTTAATATCCCAAATAATCCTACTTATAATATTATAACAGTAGGTAACTTAATTTCAATTTCATTATCTTTAAAACCTTGTTTTATGCAAAAAGGACATTTTATTCAAAGAATGGCATAATTATGGAACTTGCACATAAACTTAGATTCTGATTATGATCATGTAATATAACCTCAGAGGGTTATGCTACATTACATTTGTAACATTCGTCGAAAAACGGGTTTCAAAACCCGCTTCGTTTAATAATCAAATATTCGGTTAAATGTTCGTTGCGTATTTATTGTGCCGGTTATTTTAAATGATACCAAATTAATAAATATGTTGGAATTTAAACCAAAATTAATAAATAATAATTATAACTAAAATCAAATAATAAAAAAATAGAATAAAACGGAAAAGGGTAACCGGGTCTCGAACCCGGGTCTCCCGTGTAAACACACACACATCACACCACTCCGCCACACACATCTTTTGTGATAAATACTTAAACAAATATCATTTAAGGTAAAACAGAGAAAGTCAAAACCTGTAAATCAGCGCGCCCAGAACTCGCAATCGTTGGAAAAACCGAAACTCCGCAAATGTGGCTATTTTCCCTTGACTGAAACGCGTAAACTGATTTCGACATCAGTTATAACCGTTGCTTAACACTCAATTTAGTCAAAACCGTTTCCTTTGAGAATTGAAATCCTTGACCGCGAAATTTTGGCCACTAATTCGAAACCAATCGGCCTGTCCCCCTTATAAATACCCACCCAAACTCCTTGTAAACTTTTCGCTCAGAACCGCACTCTCTTTCTGAAGCTTTATTCCTTCCAAAGCACGTCGCTGGAGATTTTCGCACTCGCCGGAATATCGCCGGAATCACTGATCAGAAAACCGCAGTTGTTCTCCAGACGGTATAATTGTCTAAACCTCCTTACTATCTCTTGATTGGTAATTTATTTACTCAAAACAATAATCAAAACTGTTAAATCAGTTCATTCAGCCGGGATCACTGTCGGGATTTTGAATGATGAAAAAGATGAAGTTAAGTTAGTGTTTTAATATAAATAAAAACGGGTATTTAACCGGGTTAGACACACAGTCCAGTGGTGGACTGTGTGCAAATATAAAACACACGTCCCGGGTTCGAATCACACATGTTTCCGACTTTCTGAAATAAAACCAACATTTTTTTTAATTTATTCAGATCAATTCACAGCATATATATAAATTTAATAAAATCCAGTGTTTATACAGATTAGACACATAGCCCAACTGGTTGGGCTGTGTACACTCGAACCGAAGGTCCAAAGTTCGATTCCGGGTTCTGTAACCGGTTTCGGCCATATTAAATCATTTTTAATAAAAACTAAATAAGGTTAAAGCTAGTTAGTATATATATATAATTAAAACAGAGAATATTTCGAGTTAGACACGTAGCTCAGTTGGTAGAGCTGCGTGCACGGATACGAGAGGTCCCGAGTTCGAACCTTACTCGCCGCATGAAATTCATGCTGTCCGACCGGTCAGACCCGGTCAGACCTTACAAAGTCAACCCTTTTTTTTAATTTTTGTTTTCTTATTTTCTTTTTATTAAATTGAAAAATTATTTAAAAATACTTAAAAATAAAGATTTTGAAGGTTAAAAATTTGCATTAAACTCACAAAAATAAATCTAAAAAAATCTCATTAAGAGCACTAATTAAAAATTTTAATCTCAAATAAAATTTATTTATTTATCGAATTATTTCGTTATTATTTAGGTTAGTTTTCACTCGTCGGTTGAATCATAAATTCGTGCGCATTCATCGTCATCAAGAAACGCATCCACTGTGAGTGAACCTCTACCAATTCTCCGTTTTAATCATGTTTTGGGGTGTATCATGTGTCGTACTATTCTTTATTTTATTTAAACACTTGTGCATACATCATATCCGTGATCAAATGTGTATTGATTGTTGTGTGAATTATATGTAGATTGAATTTATCATTTCAGTGCACGCATTTCATTAGGCCCATCAGTTCCCCGTGGGATACGGGTTGAGCATCAGGAGCCTCATTAGATCGGCTCCGTTTGATTGAGCCTTGATCTCAAATACATCATCATTCATGTCGTATACTCATCCAAAGTGGTTTGTGATTGTTTATATATATATGTTTGCTCACATGTGATTAATGCACGAATTTTCTTTAATAAATAAAACAAGAAATTAGTTAAAATGTTTTATCAAGGTTCACTCGCCAACTTTTGTTGACCCAAAATCTCCCCTGTTTTACACATGATACAGGTGATCCAGCTGAGACATGAAACACTTAGGATGGCCTAGAAGAATAAACTAGTTAATGTTTTGGAATAGATATATAGTTTCAATTTCCTTTGTAATTGTATGGATTTTGTTTTTGGATATTTAAGTTTGTAATTTGAATTTAATAAATATAAAACATCTTAGTAAATATCATGAGCTTTGGTGATAACCCAATTATGCCCCGACTTTTATTCCGCTGCGGGTCGGGGTGTGACAGATTGGTATCAGAGACTATAGGGATATAGGATAGGTTATTAAACCCTTAGAGCCTATACTATAGTTGAGTAAATTTTAATTGTTTATGCGTTACATGCAAAATTCATGATGTTTATATGTTTCATGTTTATTTTCACACCCAATATTATGCAAGCACGCTCACAAATACATGTTATTATGCAATGCTCATCATAATTCATATCCTCATAACATATCATATCTATGAGAGCACACACCTCACGATTTCCATGATTTTTGCAATGATTTTGTATTTTTCAAATCACATCAAAGTGAGTTCTCACGACGGGCATGTAGTAACTGGAAGGGTACGAGTACCGTTAGTCGGAACGTCCTGTCTAGGATTGGCATTCGTATAAATCCAAAATAAAGGACCAGTTTGCCTACCTGGGGACTAACGATGAGAGTACGAAGGACCTATTAGGCCAAAGCATGCTATACCAAACGTCGTGTGAACTAACCCCCTTTGAGTTGTCATTTGTCTACACCTGGACACCCTCCTACCATACATCTCGCAATCATATTTTACGATTTTCATTCGGGTGGTGCGATTGTTAACCCGCCGACACCAATGTGAATCCTACCAAGCCCAATAGTCGTGGGGGCCCACATGACTACACAGGCAATGGTATGGGGGACATTTGGAGGACCAAACATGAGCAAACCCAAGACATCCTATGGATGTAGTTAAATTATTGTCAGTTATGTTGTTTTTCATTCTTTTTACGACACATGACACCTAGAAAATTCTTAAACTCACAATCTTCCTATATATGTTCCTGTAGATGTCGGCTAGGCAACTACGTGGAGGTAGAAAGTCAGGAAAGTCAAGCGAACGCTTGGCCACACAAATTGCTAAACAAGTGGCCGCAGTCTTCCTGACATCGTGCTTCAAGTTCAACAAGCTCTCACCGCTAATCCCATCAACCCTCCCAACCAAGAAGACCAGAGCGTCGCCAACCCTCCTTCCAAAACCCCCAAGTGCACCTACAAACACTTCAAATCCTGCGATCCCCAAAATATGAATGGACCGAAGGTGTTACCGCCCTCCTTCACTGGTTTGAAGAAATGGAAAACACTTTCTTCAATTGCGATTGTCCCGAGGACCGTAAGGTACGTTACGCGACTAGAAGACTGTTTGGGGTAGCCCTTACCTAGTGGAACACGGAAAAGGGTAAGCGAGGAGTTGAAGATGCCATGGCCTTAACATGGGAAGAGTTAAGGGAATTCATGACAAGACGCTTCTGTCCAAGAAGCGAAATCAAAAAGCTGGAAAACGAATTCTACGCACTGAAACAAAAGGAAGGAGACCACACTTCATATAATAAGAGATTTCTCGAGTTGAACCAGATGATCCCAAATTTGTTCACCCCCTTGTACCGCTTAGTTGAACACTACATTCGAGGCCTCCCCTCGAAAATTCAAGATTCGGTTTTAAGCACTTCGCCTGCAACACTAGAAGCCGCAATGGAGTTAGCTACAGAACTCACTGAAAATCGCATTCGAAACGGCAAGTTCAAAGATGAGAAGAAGAAAGCACCCATTGAGACCCCAACTCTAAACCACCCAGTCTTATCCTTGAAGTTTGCTGGTAAGAGGAAGCGAAATGGCAAGAATTTTGCTGTCACTCAAACCAACCCTCCTATCACTGTTGCACCAATCACCCAAATTGCTCCTCCAGCTGCACCATTCAAAAAGTCATATACTGGCCCACACCCAAAATGCAACCGCTGTCAATACCATCACCCTCCCGAAAATCCCTGCCAACATTGCACAAGTTGTGGCCGTGCGGGTCACACCATCCAAACCTGCCGTACCCTTCAACGAATGAACCGCAATCAACCTCCAACCCAAACCCAAAATCAGATAGTGGGCCAAACCCAACAACCCTTACTTCTACCACCTTCACAACATGCAGCCCAACCTTACTACCAACCCAACTACCCCGTGATGCAACCCATGCGAGCTTGTTTCAACTGTGGGGACCCAAACCACTTCAGGAACACATGCCTACGCCTAGTGAACATCATCCATGCCCAAGCTCACGCAAACCCGGTAAACCAAGCTAACCAAGCTCCCCCACCTGCCAGAGGGAGAGCTTTCAATATCAATGCCAACCAAGCCAGGGCTGACAACAACGTGGTCAACGGTACGTTTCTCATCAATGGTAGTTATGCATCCATATTATTCGATACTGGTGCGGATAAGAGCTTTGTGTCCATAGAATTTGAACCTATCCTCGACCAACCTCGTGTTAATCTCATCGAATCTCTAACGGTGGAAGTTGCTGACGGAAAACCCATTTCATTAAATTCTATTATACGCAATTGTACTCTCACCCTAAACGATCACGATTTTCCAATTGACCTTATTCCTATGAAGTTGGGAAGTTTCGATGTTATAATCGGTATGGACTGGCTCAGCCAGCATCACGCTGAAGTGGTGTGCCACGAAAAATTCATTCGCATTCCTCTTGCAGACGGTCAGACACTACGTATTTTTGGGGAAACCCCTTCGAAAGGACTCAAATTAATGTCCTGCCTTCAAGCCCGAAGATATCTCCGCAAGAACTATGTCGCATTCCTAACTCACGTCGTCAAAAGGGGAAACAAGGAGAGGAAACTCGAAGATATCCCAATTGTGAAGGAATTCCCACAAGTCTTTCCCAACGACATTTCAGGACTTCCTCCTGTGAGAGAAGTCGAATTTCGCATCGATCTTGTACCTGGCGCTACACCAGTCGTAAAATCTCCTTATAGGTTAGCCCCATCCGAAATGCAAGAGCTGGCCAGTCAACTGCAAGAGCTGACTGACAAAGGATTCATACGTCCTAGCTCATCGCCTTGGGGTGCACCTGTTCTTTTTGTGAAGAAGAAAGATGGAACGTTTCGCATGTGCATCGATTATACAGAACTCAACAAGTTAACGGTTAAAAATCGCTATCCACTGCCTCGCATTGATGACCTCCTAGACCAACTTCAAGGTGCCACCTGCTTTTCAAAAATCGACCTTCATTCTGGTTATCATCAGCTCAGAGTGCACGAAGAAGATATCCCAAAAACCGCCTTCCGGACTCGTTATGGTCATCACGAGTTCATGGTCATGCCTTTCGATTTAACCAACGCCCCCGCTGTCTTCATAGATTTAATGAATAGGGTATGCACACCCTACCTCAACCGTTTCGTCATAGTCTTCATCGACGACATCCTTATTTACTCCAAGTCTAAATCCGATCATGAGCGACACCTTCGACTCATCCTTACACTCTTAAGGACTGAAAAGCTTTACGCTAAGTTCTCAAAATGCGAATTCTGGTTAGGAGAAGTACAATTCCTTGGACATGTCGTCAATGACAAGGGAATTCATGTCGATCCTTCAAAAATCAAGGTAGTACAGGAATGGCAAGCGCCACGTACCCCTACCGAAGTTAGGTCATTTCTTGGTTTGGCTGGTTACTATCGACGCTTCATTGCCAATTTTTCCCGTATTGCTGTACCACTCACGGCCTTGACCCATAAAGGAAAACCCTTCATATGGGGACCTAAGCAAGAGGAGGCCTTCCAAACTCTAAAGCAAAAACTTTGTGACGCACCTATCCTCACACTCCCTGAGGGTTGCGATGACTTTGTGGTATATTGTGACGCATCAGGGCAAGGGCTAGGCTGTGTATTGATGCAAAGAGGAAAAGTGATAGCCTATGCCTCTAGGAAACTCAAGGTTCATGAGAAGAATTACACCACCCACGACCTGGAACTTGGAGCCGTTGTGTTCGCTCTCAAGATATGGAGACATTACCTCTACGGTACCAAGTGTGAAATATACACTGACCACAAGAGTCTCCAACATATCTTCAACCAAAAGGAGTTGAATATGAGGCAACGAAGATGGGTCGAACTTCTCAACGACTACGACTGTGAAATTCGGTATCATCCTGGCAAGGCAAACGTGGTGGCCGATGCGCTCAGTCGAAAAGGTTATGCGAACTCCATTTGTCTTCTGTGTTCGCAAATCATAACCGACATCAAAGATCGAATCCGGGCAGGTCAACATGTTTCTGTAACAGAAAATGACGTACGCGATGAGCTGTCATGTGGAGCTGAACTCAAAATCGAAACCAATCCGACGGTATTCTATACTATTTAAACCGCATATGGATTCCTGATCGCGATAACCTTCGTGATTTCCTCATGAATGAGGCGCACAATACTCTGTACACCCAGGAGCCGACAAGATGTATCAAGACCTACGATACACCTACTGGTGGCCTGGCATGAAAAAGGATATCGCTGTTTTTGTTTCCAAGTGCCTTACCTGTTCCAAAGTAAAAGCTGAACATCTAAGACCTTCAGGACTTCTAGTCCAACCCGAAATACCTCTATGGAAGTGGGAAAACATAACCATGGATTTCATTACCGGGTTACCTCGCACTCCAGTGGGTATGACACCATATGGGTAATAATCGATCGTCTTACAAAGTCATCTCATTTCATTCCGATTCGCGAGGACTTCAAGAACGAGAAGTTAGCTCGTATCTACATCAGCGAGATCGTAAGCCGTCATGGTGTACCATTAAGCATCATTCAGACCGTGATGGTCGTTTCACTTCACGAACATGGCGAGCCGTATAAACCGCTTTGGGTACACGATTAGACCTCAGTACTGCTTTTCATCCTCAAACTGATGGTCAATCTGAACGCACCATCCAAACCCTTGAAGACATGCTGCGAGCATGTGTCATATACTTCAAAGGGAACTGGGACGCTCACCTACCATTAGTTGAATTTTCGTACAACAATAGCTATCATTCAAGTATCGGCATGGCTCCTTTCGAAGCTTTATATGGTCGTAAGTGCCGATCTCCAGTATGTTGGCACAAAATTGGGGAAGCGCAAATCACCGGACCAGAATTAATTCAAGAAACAACCGACAAGATCCTTCAAATTCGAAACAATCTTCTAGCGGCTCAAAGTCATCAAAAGAGTTATGCTGACAAACGACGAAAGCCCTTGGAGTTTGACATTGGTGATCAAGTACTTTTAAAAGTATCACCGTGGATGGGAGTGGTTCATTTTGGCCAGAAGGGCAAGCTAGCACCACGCTACGTAGGACCTTTCAAGATACTCGAAAGAGTAGGTCCTGTAGCATACAAGCTTGACCTACCAGAAGAGCTCAACAGAATTCATCCCACATTCCACGTATCAAACTTGAAAAAGTGCCTTGCCGATGAAAACCTCCATATTCCTCTAGAAGACATTCAAGTCGATGAATCGATGCACTTCGTTGAAAGACCAGTAGAAATCATGGATTTCGGAGAGAAGCGTTTAAGGCGAAGTCGTATTCCAATTGTCAGGGTACGTTGGGAGTCAAAACGAGGACCCGAGTTTACTTGGGAACATGAAGACTCAATGCGCGAAAAATACCCGCATCTTTTTCCAGGCACCACTACTACTTAAATTTCGGGACGAAATTTCTAAAAGTAGGGGATACTGTAACATTCGTCGAAAAACGGGTTTCAAAACCCGCTTCGTTTAATAATCAAATATTCGGTTAAATGTTCGTTGCGTATTTATTGTGCCGGTTATTTTAAATGATACCAAATTAATAAATATGTTGGAATTGAAAACCATAATTAATAAATAATAATGATAAGTAAAATCAAATAATAACAAAATATATATTATAAAACGGAAAAGGGTAACCGGGTCTCGAACCCGGGTCTCCCGTGTAAACACACACACATCACACCACTCCGCCACACACATCTTTTGTGATAAATACTTAAACAAATATCATTTAAGGTAAAACAGAGAAAGTCAAAACCTGTAAATCAGCGCGCCCAGAACTCGCAATCGCCGAAAAAACCGAAACTCCGCAAATGTGGCTATTTTCCCTTGACTGAAACGCGTAAACTGATTTCGACATCAGTTATAACCGTTGCTTAACACTCAATTTCGTCAAAACCGTTTCCTTTGAGAATTGAAATCCTTGACCGCGAATTTTGGCCACTAATTCGAAACCAATCGGCCTGTCCTCCTTATAAATACCCACCCAAACTCCTTGTAAACTTTTCCTCAGAACCGCACTCTCTTTCTGAAGCTTTATTGCTTCCAAAGCACGTCGCCGGAGATTTTCGCACTCGCCGGAATCACTGATCAGAAAACCGCAGTTGTTCTCCAGACGGTATAATTGTTTAAACCTCCTTACTATCTCTTGATTGGTAATTTATTTGCTCAAAACAATAATCAAAACTGTTAAATCAGTTCATTCAGCCGGGATCACTGTCGGGACTTTGAATGATGAAAAAGATAAAGTTAAGTTAGTGTTTTAATATAAATAAAAACGGGTATTTAACCGGGTTAGACACACAGTCTAGCGGTGGACTGTGTGCAAATACAAAACACACGTCCCGGGTTCGAATCACACATGTTTCTGACTTTCTGAAATAAAACCAACATTTTTTTAACTTATTCAGATCAATTCACAGCATATATATAAAATTAATAAAATCCAGTGTTTATACAGATTAGACACAGAGCCCAACTGGTTGGGCTGTGTGCACTCGAACCCGAAGGTCCCGAGTTCGATTCCGGGTTCTGTAACCGGTTTCGGCCATATTAAATCATTTTTAATAAAAACTAAATAAGGTTAAAGCTAGTTAGTATATATATATAATTAAAACAGAGAATATTTCGGGTTAGACACGTAGCTCAGTTGGTAGAGCTGCGTGCACGGATACGAGAGGTCCCGAGTTCGAACCTCACTCGCCGCCTGAAATTCATGCTGTCCGACCGGTCAGACCCGGTCAGACCTGACAAAGTCAACGCTTCTTTTTAATTTTATTTTCTTTTTCTTAAATTGAAAAATTATTTAAAAATACTTTAAAATAAAGATTTTGAAGGTTAAAAATTTGCATTAACTCACAAAAATAAATCTAAAAAAATCTCATTAAGAGCACTAATTAAAAATATTAATCTCAAATAAATTTATTTATTTATCGAATTATTTCGTTATTATTTAGGTTAGTTTTCCCTCGTCGGTTGAATCATAAATTCGTGCGCATTCATCGTCATCAAGAAACGCATCCACTGTGAGTGAACCTCTACCAATTCCCCGTTTTAATCATGTTTTGGGGTGTATCATGTGTCGTACTATTCTTTTATTTTATTTAAACACTTGTGCATACATCATATCCGTGATCAAATGTGTATTGATTGTTGTGTGAATTATATGTAGATTGAATTTATCATTTCAGTGCACGCATTTCATTAGGCCCATCAGTTCCCCGTGGGATACGGGTTGAGCATCAGGAGCCTCATTAGATCGGCTCCGTTTGATTGAGCCTTGATCTCAAATACATCATCATTCATGTCGTATACTCATCCAAAGTGGTTTGTGATTGTTTATATATATATATGTTTGCTCACATGTGATTAATGCACGAATTTTCTTTAATAAATAAAACAAGAAATTAGTTAAAATGTTTTATCAAGGTTCACTCGCCAACTTTTGTTGACCCAAAATCTCCCCTGTTTTACACATGATACAGGTGATCCAGCTGAGACATGAAATACTTAGGATGGCCTAGAAGAATAAACAAGTTAATGTTTTGGAATAGATATATAATTTCAATTTCCTTTGTAATTGTATGGATTTTGTTTTTGGATATTTAAGTTTGTAATTTGAATTTAATAAATATGAAACATCTTAGTAAATATCATGAGCTTTGGTGATAACCCAATTATGCCTCGACTTTTATTCTACTGTGGGTCGGGGTGTGACAACATTATGATCATAATGCAACTTTAGATCAGTAGCTAACTAATGTATATCGGGTCAGAATCGAAAGTTAAAGAAGAAGTCAAACTTCGTGACTTTCGGTTGTGAACCGACCCTAGAACTGAAATTGACGAGCTGAACATGTTTACACATTTTCTAATAATTATTACTAACTTGTTTAAGTGTCAAAACAGGTTTCATAACATATATAATATCAATTTATGATTTTTCTGAAAAATGGCCTGTTTGACTTTTTAATATCATAACTTTGACCTATCAATTGGTCTAACAAACGTGATCTTCAGGAGGTGCCCTTTATAGGGTTAACACCTACCTTATTACGATCACTTAGCCATGTTCGTTAAGATCAATGGCTGGACCATAATGGTCTTAACCGAAAGTCAAGGCGTTTTTCGAAAAATGCTTGACTTTTGGCTATAAAAGCCTATAAACAAAAATGCACAAAGAGGGAACACTTACCAGTGATTCCTAGAGTGCAAAAGAACTATGTTGGATGCTCCTTTCAGTTTGGAACTTCCAGATGAGGGAGAAGAGATGAGAATGAGAAAGGCGCAAGTTGGAATGGTGAACTTAAGCACCTATTTATAGTTGGAGAACTCAAAGGAGGTGAAGCCAGGTGTTTAGGGGTGTAAGAGGAAGCTTACAAGTGTCCCAAAACGTGGCATAGCAGTTTGGGAAGCCATGGTTTCGATTTAATGGCTTTTGGCATTTTTGTTTGGAAGCCAAGAAAACTTTCTGCAGCATAGCCTCTCTCGCGCCCCACGAGAGATCCAGGCCAGGTCTCTCGTGCCCCGCGACCGCCCTTGGCCAGTTTCAAAAATTGACACTTTAACCCCCTTAACTTGTTTAAGCTTCTAAAAAACTTTTAAAAACCTTTTTGGCATATTTAGCCCTCCGTAGCTAATACTTGGCATACCCGAGATTATGCCTGGACATTGTCGAGCTCTCAGTTCGTTAAAAGGTCACTCAGAGGTATAAATTAACATGTTGACACTTTTAATCCCTCCATTATCCAACTTTCATATATCAATGGAATTTAATCACTCTCGTCCAATAAACGGGACATATGAGAGTTAGGACTTCACAAAGGATCACTCAGAGGCTCAGTATAAGCACGTTGTCTCAGATGTCACTCAGAGGCTAGGCATGTTGACACAACGGTCACTCAGAGGCCGAGTTTAAGCATGTTGACACTAATGGTCACTCAGAGGCTATGTTTTTATGCATGACGACACTAATGGTCGTTTAGAGGCTAGGTTTATGCATGTTGACATCAGAAAGTCATTCAGAGGCTCAGTTTGAGTATGTTGTCACTTTTAGTCCTTCATAGTCTTTAATAGACTATATATAAAAAATACAACACGTGTCACTATACTATTGGACACGATTTTACAGGGTGTTACATCCTCACCCCCTTAAAAGAATTCTCGACCTCGAGATTTTATTCAAAAAGATAGGGGTACTTTTATCGCATAGTGGACTCAACCTCCCATGTATACTCGGGACCTCTAAAGGCATCCCACTTAACCTTTACTATAGGTATTAATTTTCTTCGGAGCTTCTTAACCTGTTGATCTTCGATCAAAATTGGTTTCTTAACAAACCTCAGGTTTTCATCAATCTGCACATCCTCGTGCGACATTGCTAGTGACTCATCGGCTAGACATTTCTTAAGATTAGATATGTGGAATACATCATGAATTCCACTAAGCTCCTCTAGCAACCTGAGCTTATAAGCTACAATGCCGACACATTCAATTATTTCGTAGGGTCCTATATATCTTGGGCTCAACTTGCCCTTCTTTCCAAAACGCATCACACCTTTCCAGGGTGATACTTTCAGCATGACTTTGTCCCCTAAATGGAACTGAAGAGGTTTACGCCTCTTGTCAGCATAGCTCTTCTGCCTATCCCTGGCAATTTTGAGACGATCACGGATTTGCACAATCTTTTCCGTGGTCTCCAGGACAATCTTAGGTCCTGATAGTTGGGCTTCCCCAACTTCTGCCCAACACACGGGCGTTCTACATTTTCTCCCATACAAGGCCTCAAAAGGAGCAGCCTTGCTGCTCGTATGATAACTATTATTATAGGAGAATTCTATTAGGGGCAAGTGGTCATCCCAGCTTCCACCTAAATCAATCACACATGCCCTTAGCATGTCTTCCAAAGTTTGAATAATACGCTCACTTTGACCATCAGTCTGCGGATGGTAAGCCGTACTAAAATCTAATCGTGTGCCTAACGATTGTTGGAAACTTTTCCAAAAGTGAGATGTGTATCTAGTATCTCTATCAGATACAATAGATACTGGCACACCATGTAGGGACACAATCTTGTCCACGTACAACTTAGCCAACTTGTCAGAACTATAAGTCTCTTTAATTGGCAAAAAGTGTGTTGACTTAGTCAGCCTATCCACTATGACCTAAATCGTGTCATTACCACGTTTGGTCTTAGGTAACTTGGTAATCAAGTCCATTGTTACCATTTCCCATTTCCAAGTGGGAATTCAAGTTGTTGTAGAAATCCTTATGGTTTTTATGTTCGGCCTTAACTTGCGAACACGTCAGACACTTAGCTACATAAGTGGCTATGGATTTCTTCAAACCCATCCACCAATAATTCTTCTTTAAATCTTGATACATCTTGTCACCACCCGGGTGAGCTGAGTATCTTGAATTATGCGCTTCTTGGAGGATTAGATCCCTAAGTCCTCCAAAGATCGGAACCCAAATTCTATCATTAAATCTTAGGATTCCGTAGTTTCCAGGCGTTAACTGATCAACAGTTCCGCCTAATCCCTCATTAGGAATATTAGCCTCTAACAAGGCTTGCTTTTGCGCATCTAATAGCTTTTCACTTAAGCTATTTCTGAGCTCAATGCTCTTGGCGTTAATCCTAATAGGTTTAACCCTTTCTTTGCGACTTAAGGCATCGACAACTACATTTGCCTTACCAGGATGGTAGCGGATCTCGCAATCATAATCATTAAGAGTTTCCATCCAACGACGTTGTCGCGTGTTCAATTCTTTCTGATTGAACAAATGTTGGAGACTTTTATGGTCAGTGTATATAATATACTTCGTACCATACAAGTAATGTCTCCATAGTTTTAGTGCAAATACAATGGCACCCAATTCCAAATTATGGGTGGTGTAATTCCTTTCGTGCACATTCAATTAGCTTGATGCATAGGCAATTACCTTGCCATTTTGCATTAGCACACAACCCATTCCGGTGTGCGATGCATCACAGTAAACAACAAAGTTCTTAATACCCTCAGGTAGAGATAACACAGGAGCATTGCTCAACTTGTGTTTCAGAATCTCAAAAGATTCTTGTTGTTTTGGACCCCAAATGAATTTAACATTCTTACGGGTTAGGGCAGTCAAAGGAGTGGCTATTCTCGAGAAGTTCTCAATGAACCTTCTATAATAACCAGCCAGTCCTAAGAAACTACGAATCTCAGACGGAGTCTCGGGAACTTCCCAACTCATTATGGCTTCTATCTTAGCGGGATCCACTTGGATACCACGTTCACTTACAACGTGTCCAAGGAATTAGATATCTCTAAGCCAAAATTCACATTAAGAGAACTTTGCGTAAAGTTTCTCTTGCCTTAATAATTCTAGGATGCACCAAAGATGTTTCTCGTGATCAACTTTATTACGAGAATAGATAAGTATGTCGTCTAAGAAGACAATGACAAACTTATCCAAATACGGTTTGTAGATTCTATTCATGAGATCCATGAATGCTGCTGGTGTATTTGTGAACCCAAAAGGCATCACCAAGAATTCAAAATGACCATAGCGGGTCCTGAAGGCCGTCTTAGGAACATCCTCACTCCTAACCTTCAGTTGGTGATATCTTGACTTTAAATCAATTTTGGAGAAATAACTAGTCCCTTGAAGTTGGTCGAACAAATCGTCGATCCTGGGCAAAGGATATCTATTCTTGATTGTTAACTTGTTTCGCTCTCGGTAATCGATGCACATCCGCATTGAACCGTCTTTCTTCTTAACGAAGAGGATAGGAGCTCCCCAAGGCGAGGAACTAGGCTGAATAAAGCCTTTCTCCAAGAGTTCGACTAGTTGCGTCCTTAATTCCTTCATTTCCGTTGGTGCTAACCTATACGGAGCTCTAGCTATGGGTGCTAATCCTGGAATAATATCAAATCTAAACTCCACTTGTCTGTCTGGAGGTAGGCCTGGTAATTCTTCAGGGAAAACATCGGAATACTCCGAGATGACTGGTTGATCCTCAAGGTTTGGCTTCGGTTCATTGATGGTTACTTGTGCCATGTAGATGACACAACCTTTTCTCAGACACTTGGATGTCTTAAATAGTGACACCTTGTCCGGCAATCCATAGTGCGAGTCTTTGGGGATGGTGATCATTTCACCAGATGGGGTTTTAATTTCGATGAGCTTTTTATCGCAGGCAATACGGGCTTGGTTATAAGATAACCAATCCATGCCTAAGACAACATTGAACCCCTCCAATTTCATTGGCAGAAGAGAGATAGGGATGGAATGATTCTTAATGGATAAAGAGCATCCATTAAGAATGGAAGAAGCAGTTTCTAAGGTTCTATCGGCAAGTTCTATCTCATAAATTTTATCTAGAGTTCTTATGGGCAAGTTTAACAGTTTACTAAACTTATGATCAACAAATGATTTATCCGCACCTGAATCGAAAAGAACTCTAGCATAAATATCATTAATGGGAAAAGTACCTGTTATGACGTTATTGTCATTAACAGCTTCCTTAGTAGTCAGTCGAAAAGCACGTGCAGTTCCCTTCTTGGCCTCTCCAGGCTTTGGATTATTATTCTTTTGATTCTTAGGGCAGTTAGTTACGATATGCCATTTTTCGTTGCAGATATAGCATACAGCATCCTTAAGATCCTCACAATCTAGGGTCTTATGCCCTCTTCTTTTACAAATACCACAAGGTCTAGCTTGTGAATCAGAATTACACTGTCCCCAGTGTCTGCGGTTGCAAGTCTTGCAAAATGGCATCACAGCCGACTTGCCTTGGTTCCCTTTGAACCCAAATCTCCATTTATTTTTCTTATTAAATCTTTGGGAGTTGTCTACCTCTCTCTTCCTTTTTCCGTTAGTTTCAAGCTTAACTGACTTTTGCCTCACTAGATCAAGGGTGAGGAAGAGAGATAGGTCTACTGTAGACCTATAGGTACTAGGCTGAGCAGCCTTTACCATGCCCTTAATCTCGGGCGCTAATCCATTAATTAAACGCGCAATGCGTTTGGATTAAGGGGTGATTAAGTATGAAACTAACCTAGACATGGAATTGAAATCGGAAACATATTTCTGGCAGTCTAGATTTTTCATGGAAAGAGACAAGAAGTCCGTCTCTATTTTCAACACCTCATGGGGTGGGCTGTAGGTTTCCTTAACAAGGTCCATAAACTTGGACCATCCCAGATTATACAGGTATACCTTACCTGTAGACTGGATCATGGCTTTCCACCAAGTTAGGGCATCGCCCTTGAAGGATTGTGATACGTACTTGACCACATCCTTATCAACACACCCGCTGATATCAACGATTGTCTCCATTTCATCTACCCACTTCAGGGCTTTCACAGCTCCTTTCTCCCCGTTAAAGTCTCGGGGCTTACAGGAGACGAAGTATTTGTAGGTGCACTCGTCTTTAGAAGAACGGGACCTATCAGTAAGATCTATCCTCTTTGGTTCACTCTTTGCATTTGAGGAGTGAACAGAGCTCTCATTATGAGCTGAGGATGGGGTAATAGATAATGGTCTAGAGCGAGTAGTACTCGACTCTCTTAGCTTCTCTATGGCCTAACCCATGGCCTTTTCCACAGCCACATCAATGCAAGCTTGGAAATTGGTATCATCAATATTTCTATTTTCGGCATTGTTGGGTTCAACGTCCCGATGGCTATTTTGTGCCTCATTAGAATTAGCCATTCTTCAAACCTTTGGTTCTATATACCAATAAAATTTGCCTTAGCCATGGTATACCAACCATATCGGCTTTAAACATTGGATATAACAATCCGTTGCCTAATCGAGCTAGTGTGAATAATATCACAACTCTTAGGCTTAAAGTATCTATATTTGGCCTAGGTCTTAATAGGACCATTATAGGCAATTTACAATCTGGACAAGGTCCATATATTGCTAGACAGTGGATCGTAATGTCACAACTGTCATTGTCATTTTTGACAATTGTATAACGCATAGGCTTGTCACAAAGGACATTTAAAACATGGCACATAGGCCTGTCACAAATGGACATACGATTATGGCACATAGGCCTGTCACTAATGGACATAAAATATGACACATAGGCCTGTCACTAATGGACATAAAATATGGCATATAGGCACTACATCACTAATGGATGTTTTATTTATCACCGCACTGGTGATATTAGCCGGGATCAAGCTGATCACATAGGCTATATAAAATTAATCATAGCCACAAGGGCAATACATCACTAATGGATGTTTTATTTATCACCGTAGTAGTGATATTAGCCGGGATCATATTGATCACATGGCTATATATAAAATGAATCATAGCCACAAGGGCAATACATCACTAATGGATGTTTTTATTCATCACTGCACTGGTGATATTAGCCGGGATCATATTGATCACATGGGCTATATATAAAATTAATCATAGCCACAAGGGTAACACATCACTAATGGATGTTTTATTTATCACCGCACTGGTGATATTAGCCGGGATCATATTGATCACATGGGCTATATATAAAATTAATCATAGCCACAAGGGCAATACATCACTAATGGATGTTTTATTCATCACCGCACTGGTGATATTAGCCGGGATCATATTGATCACATGCGCTATACATGGTTAGGACATAGTCCATTACCTTGAAGGTTAGTGTGATTCCTCAAGTCACACTACCAATAGTATGAACATTACTTGAATGTTAACATAAGAGGACCTTAATGGTCGATTAATAGTCCCGGTCGCATTGACCTTAATGACTTGGAGGCTTGAACCTAGTACACCAACTCTAGATAGAAGGATAACTTCCCTTAACTATCATGATAGAAGACCCTTTCGTTCTTAACTATCATTTATATATATTTGGCCAAATATGTGGTCTATGCCACTTGGCTATCAAAACCATTAAGATCTTTTTGGAATTATATAACTGATCAAAAATTTCGAATAAAATCGAGACGATCGCTTATATATATATATATATATATGTATATATATATATATATATAATTCCAAAATATTTCATTAAATAATAATAAGAAATTACAATACTTGAAATAAATAAATAAAGGAAAACTGATTGTCCATGCAAGGACTCAAAGAAATAACTTGTCCACGCAGGGACTACATATAATAGAAGGGACTTCACTCGTCCTTCTTCCCCTTAACTAGCTTGGAGAGTTTCTTGAAGAACTTATTTGTCTTCTTCTCCGTCTTCTTCGCCTACTGTTGCATTTCTTTCATCCTTTCTAATGCCTCATTAATGGCCTCTAGTGGTGGCGGAGGTTGTGCTTGTGGTTGTGGCATAACCAGATACTGGTACCCATAACTTGGATATCCAGTTGATGGAAAAGCAGGTGGGAAAGGAGATGAGTAAAGTGCATTGTGGATAACTACTTTCATATAGGGGTCTTGCGACCATGCTTGATAGTCTACCGTTGTAGACGGGTTAAAAGGATCATATCCAGACGTGTCTGGATATGTGGGGATTGGGTTAGTATAACCCAATGGTGGTGGTTGAACCATAGTTGTTGGTGTTGGTTCCACCACAGGTGAGGTGTTAGAGGGTCCACCCATTTGTGGGTACTCTTGAATTGTGGGGTAGGAATTGGGCAAAGGTGGCAACGATCCCGACCTTTGTCCTGCACGTACCGACATACGTGCTCTACGCTTCCTCCTTGGTGGTTCAGGTGGTGGTTGAGGTTGGTCCACCGGTTCCATGTGGACATCTTCTTGAACAAGAGGTGGTTATTGGTCCCACTCATTAGGACCTTGGTAGGGCGATCCGGCATAAGAGTTCGAATCGCTTGAAATTTCTATGGGATGCGTATTCGTTCCCGACGGCGGCACCTCCGGGTCGGAGTCCTCGTCCCTACGGTTTGGCTGGTCCAACTGATTTTGATCGGCTGGAGGTGTGTTAAAGTAACGGTTGGGGTTAAATTCTTCATGATAAGAGTGTGAATGGTAATGATGAGAATGGTGAGAATGATGTGAATGATACGAGTGGTGAGAATGGTAAGAATTTTGGGAATGTGGGGGCGAGTGTCTATGAGAGACAGAGTGTCTCGCTGGTTGCCAAGGAGACGAATCTCCTGATTTTTGGTAGGCATTTGAATTGTGAAGTTGAGGGGAATGTGCCCCGATGGTCCTCCCCTCATTGGACCTTTTCCTCTTCCACTTTGTCCTCTCACTCTTGGTGGCATTTTCCTGTTAATAATCAATTCAAAAACATACTAATAACTTAATAATGAAATGAGTAATCCTAGGTCAAAGCCTAGACTCGGAAGTCTAAGGAATGTGCTTGTAATTTTGAGATTAAACACAAGTAAGATAGTGTTTAATTCTCTTAAACGTTGGCTCTGATACCAACCTGTCACACCCCGGATTTCCAACCCAAAATCCATACACCGGTGGGCCCGGGTGGGGAGTATCGTGACCTAAGTTGATAATATCATTGTCAATTAAACAACGCACAACGGAAGTCTTGGATTTAAATTACTATTACAAACCGAATGTTCAAAATAAAATAATATACAGGCTCGTAATAGAAGATCCACAGGCGGATCATAAAATGTACAAGAAATATAAAACAGAGTTTATGGCAGATCTAAGGATTTGCAAGATCCTCTTATTCACTACCGAGCAGCTTCCAGCCTACTTCGTATTGTACCTGCAACTTAGCCTTTGGACGATACGTCAGCTTACGCTGGTAAATATACTCAATTGACTCCTTTTGAAAATATTGAAAATGAATTTTAAGTGCAAAACGACACAAAATCTTTTATTAACTTGGGAAAGTTGATTTTACAACCTTGTATCAGATTCACATGTTTTTCAATACATACAGGGCCAAGTACGAAAACCGAGAATTGATTAAATACACACCACTTACGAACTCAGGAAGGAATTATCCCCAACGTCTTGGGTAATTTGCGCATAAGCGTCTGTCAGGTGTATGCCTACACCCCGCGCTAAGGTCCTGGCCAATAACTAATGTATTGAGCCGAGGATATCCAGGACACGGTAATTTAACCCTCGATGTTTAAGTTATCAAACAAAACTGACTAAAACAGAATATGCAGGTTTACTAGCCACAAACGGGCATTTGATTGACCCCATTTCGGACCAAGCGGTAATAATTTACCGTATCCCAAGCCCATATAGGGAAAATAAGTCGCGAGTATTTACCTGAGCTAGTCTTCTTTTAGATTTTTAATAACTCATCCGTATACAAAAGTACTTAAGTGTAGATAGCATTTACCGGCAAGGCTCTAGTCTGGATTATGGCATAAACTAATCAATTGAATACTATCGGTCTTTATTTAAGTCATCGACTTAGACCGGCTAGCGTACATGATCAATACGTATAACGCTTGATTAAACGATGATCGGATAGAATGCAGTTTAAACCCGACAAGTACTTGACTTGTATAATATGGGTAAACTATAAACATTCTGGATTTTGAACTGAAATGACAAGGTTAAACCCGTTTCGGTTACTTTTCGTAAAATAGTTATATATACTTAACCGTACGCGTAAAAGCGATATCGGGTAATCGGATAAGTCATGGACAAGTTCTATATGCCATTATATTTTAAATAAGTTAAAATATAAGTAAGATATCAACTTATATGCCGATTAAGATTTTAAAACAAAACTATGCCTCATAAGGGCACTTTGGTAATTATATATCGTATAAAAGGAACTTGAATATAATTGAAGTTTAAAATCATAAGTATTCTGGAAAAATAGTTTATTTATGATATAATATCAGTAAGATATTAATTATGTGTGTAAATTATCTTTTATGACCAAACTATGCACCGAAGGGGCATTTTGGTCATTTCACGCATAGTTTTTAAATTATTTGGGATTCTGAGTTCATATTGTAAACCTACTGTAAAAATATTTAAAATAAGTTTTAATATCAGTAGATAACAAGTCTTAGTCCATTAATATGGTTTTAAACCACACTATGCGCCGAAACGACGCTTATGTCGTAAAATGACGATTTATCCGATGTTTAACGAGAACTATTGTTAAGGTCTGATTAAAATGTTTTAGATATGTTATTTAATATAACATATCAATAGATAAAAGATTTACCTTGAAAAGATATGATTAAAGTCATTTTATAAGCCATAAGGGCTTTATCGTCATTTACCGACATAATATAAAGACTTGTATGAAAACTCAGTTTATAAGATGATTTAACATCCCAAATAATCCTACTTATAATATTACATCAGTAGGTAACCTAACTTCAAATTCATTATCTTTAAAACCTTGTTTTATGCAAAAAGCGCATTTTAGTCAAAGACTGGCATAATTATGGAACTTGCGCAGAAACTTAGATTCTGATTATGATCATCTAATATAATCTCAGAGGGTTATGCTACATTATATTACGTTCATAATGCAACTTTAGATCAGTAGCTAACTAATCTATATCGGGTCAGAATCGAAAGTCAAAGCAGAAGTCAAACTTCATGACTTTCCGTTGTGAACCGACCCTAGAACTGAAATTGACGAGTCGAACATGTTTACACATGTTCTAATAATTATTACTAACTTGTTTAAGTGTCAAAACAGGTTTTATAACATATATAATATCAATTTATGATTTTTCCGAAAAATGGTCTGTTTGACTTTTTAATATCATAACTTTGACCCGTCAATTGGTCTAGCAAACGTGATCTTCAGGAGGTGCCCTTTATAGGGATTAACACCTACCTTATTATGATCACTTAGCCATGTTCGTTACGATCAATGGCTGGACCATAATGGTCGTAACCGAAAGTCAAGGCGTTTTTCGAAAAACGCTTGACTTTTGGCTATAAAAGCCTATAAACGAAAATGCACAAAGAGGGAACACTTACCAGTGATTCCTAGAGTGCAAAAGAACTATGTTGGATGCTAATTTCAGTTAGGAACTTCCAGAGGATGGAGAAGAGATGAGAATGAGAAAGGTGCAAGTTGGAATGGTGAACTTAAGCACCTGTTTATTGTTGGAGAACTCAAAGGAGGTGAAGCCAGGTGTTTAGAGGTGTAAGAGGAAGCTTACAAGTGTCCCAAAACGTGGTATAGCAGTTTGGGAAGCCATGGTTTCGATTTAATGGTTTTTGGCATTTTCGTTTGGAAGCCAAGAAAACTTTCTGCAACAGAGCCTCTCTCGCGCCCCGCGAGAGACCCATGCCAGGTCTATCGCTCCCCGCGACCGCCCTTGTCCAGTTTCAAAAATTGACACTTTAACCCCCTTAACTTATATAAGCTTCTAAAAACTTTTAAAACACCTTTTTGGCATATTTAGCCCTCCGTAGCCATACTTGGCATACCCGGGATTATGCCCGGACATTGTCGAGCTCTCGGTTCGTTAAAGGTCACTCAGAGGTATAAATTAATATGTTGACACTTTTAATCCCTCCATTATCCAACTTTCGTATATCAATGGAATTTAATCACTCTCATCCAATAAACGGGACATATGAGAGTTAGGACTTCATAAAGGATCACTCAGAGGCTCAGTATAAGCATTTTGACTCCGATGTCACTCAGAGGCTAGACATGTTGACACAACGGTCACTCAGAGGCCGAGATTAAGCATGTTGACACTAATGGTCACTTAGAGACTATGTTTTTATTCATGACGACACTAATGGTCGTTCAGAGGCTAGGTTTATGCATGTTGACATCATAAAGTCATTCAGAGGCTTAGTTTGAGCATGTTGTCACTTTTAGTCCTTATTAGTCTTTAATAGACTATATACAAAAATACAACACGTGTCACTATACTATTGGACATGATTTACAGGGTGTTACACATTCATTTTAACAAGATGATCAAGCAGAATGCTGATCTTGAACCTAATATGAAGATAACTACAAGAGAAGAAGAAAGAAACCCAGCGCTAAGCATTCAGAAGTCAAGAACTTTCACAACACCTGCAACATAGCGACATCCATAGACTTCGTTGAAGACGATACTGAACTCGGGATATGAAGACAATTTGAAGGATCAGTCCAGGGAGAGTTTGTTAGGCCCTAGATGTGTGAGATCAACGGATTATGGTTACGAACTGGTCTTTACAAAGTTAGTTTATATTAGTTTTGGACCTTTATAGGACGTTTGGACCATGCCTAAGGCCATGTGAGCCAGGCAGGCCCTTGGGGAGCCTATGTCCACTAGTTTGTTTCACAAACTAGGGTTTAGATCTCCTTGTTACAGAATTGCTAGAGAATCAGAATGGGAGGCGATTTAGTGTGTTTGGAACTTGTACCAGACGGTTTTGCTCTTGAGTAATAGAATCGTGTAAGTTTGAAAGTGATTCGATATTGTTCTTGTCTTTTTCGGTTTTCTTGAATCTCACCATGTTTGAATTCCGTCCATCATTGGTGTTTGTTTGATATCATTGAAATATCCAAGTATTTGGGACTTACAACTCTTCTCTGGTTCGAACATTACATCGTTTGACATATTATACTGTTCTTTTGTTTGATAAACTCCATACTGTTCGAATATATTATACCGTTTCTTAACTCTCATTCGGTTCGAATATTATGTTGTTTCAACATTATATCTTTTAAAATATTATACCATTAATTTGTTTGATAAGTTCCAGTATGATTTGAGTATTATACAGTTTCAAAACGATATCGTTTAAAATATTATATCGTTTTTTTTAATTCTCGTCTGGCTCAAACATTATGCCATATCAATATTCTATCATTCAAAATATTATATAATTTCAATATTATTGTTTCAACATCATACCATTTTCAACATTATACCGCTTTAATATTAACGTTTCAAATATTATACCTTTTCAATGCATACAATTTGAACATTACACCATTTGAGTTTTATCGTTTCAAAATATTACAATAATTTAATTTATGGTTTAAAAAAATATTATGAGATATTATATTATGCATATAAACATCACGTAACCAAACAACATAAGTACAACTATATAAATACATAAAAAAGATAAATTATAACTGAATACTAAATACAAAAACAAGAACAATAGGTTAGTCTATAGCTGCAGAGCCTGCTGCTGTTGTCGTCCTCGAGGCGGAATGCACGGTTGGAAAGGTAACCCTCAGTTGTCGCTCCTGCGCCTCCTCAACCAACCAGTGCACCAACGGTATGATAAATATTTAATAATCTCAAAAACATCAATGAAGGAAGTTAAGTTAGTAAACGATACCAGATCGGTTTCAAGTACCCCTCATGAGTCATTGGAATGTTGTCCAAAGAAATAGTTGTTGTCCCAAAACGATGACATTCTAGCTCCACCATCGTCCGACAATTAATAAACCGAGGAAGAATGCAAATAAAATTATTGAACTTCGATGATGGCTCATGAATAAGCTTTCGCATGTCACTATTTGTATACTCCAAATTCACATGTATACGCCTCGTATAGTCCTGTACTCGGCTTATACCTTTAATCACTTGCCCAGACAACATCGTATCAAAGTTAAATCAAACAGATGTACGCATGTATAGCTTTATACGCGACGTACATAAGCATTGTATAGAGCCCTCGTACAAACCATTAGGTATCATATATGTGACTGATTTGACATTGTACGAGGTTTGACCATCTGGTCGGAGAAACAAACCCTGTACGCCTCGTACAAGTTTGTACGAGGCGTATATAAAGGTAGGATTTGTTGTGAAAATAGACAGACGAGTATGCAAATGTGTACACCCTTTCAAAACTACCATCTAGGTTATTAGTAATATTCAAATGATACCTTGTATTTTGATTTGAATTTTTATAACCAGTATATTTCTAGATCAAATAGATTAATTTATCATATTATTATTATTATTATTATATATTATTATTATTATTATTATTATTATTATTATTATTATTATTATTATTATTATTATTATTATTATTATTATTATTATTATCATTGTTGTTATTTAACTTAAATGAATTTGATTTTAGTTCTTTTAGGGACCCGAACCAACATCGTGGGCATTCTTCTTCGCTTGCTATAGAACGCGTCGGTATTATAACGAATCGACATCGATACCAATCAAATTTTGGTCGCGTTCCCGAGGCAATGCATGGGTTTGATCCGGCTAGTTATATATAAAAAATTATTAAGAAATTTATAACTAATTATATGTATAAGTTAAGTAACATATGTTGTACTATTATAATTTTCATATATAAAAACCCCAAGAAAAATAAACATCCAAATTCAAGAAAATTTATTAACAAATCGAACTCAAATTTTAAATGTAAAGCTTAAACTATTAAACTAAATGATAAGAGTTCGAGTTTAGACAAGCTCGAAATTGATTTCATATGTAGCTTAAATAAAAAGCTTTCCATACCTTAAAACAACATTAAATTGATATTTAATTCCTAGAAAAATAAATAAATTCTTCTAATAATTCGCCACGCTCACGAAGTGTGAACATTACCGCCGTCAGAATCACCGCCTACCTCTACTGTGAACATTACCACTCGCTACCACCCCCACAGCCACCACACCAACGGTTCACAATAGAGACGCCGACGTTAGGGTTTCCGGCAACGGAGATGAAGGTAGTTGTGGTTCACACTAGAGAAGCCGGCGTTAGGGTTTCCGGCATGAATCGAGACGGAGATGAAGGCGGTAGGGTTTCCGGCAACGGAGATGAAGGTAGTTGTGGTTCATAATAGAGACGCCGGCATTAGGGTTTCCGGGAACGATGGTGTTTGGTGATTATGACGGTTACCGGAGATGAAGACGATGGTGAGAGTGGTGGCCAGAGGTGGAGCTGATGGTGGTGGTGTGGTGGACGGCTATAATATTAAAGAAAACTAGGTGGGGTCGGGTCGTCACTCATTTCCTTGGTTCCATCCTTGGAGGGGCGTCCTCCAAGGACTCTAACGTGGATGCTGACGTGGCGGGTCGTCCTCCAGGGAAGCCCGTCACCCACACCGAGTAGCCTTAGACTCCCAACTATCGTTTAGAAGTCTTGTCAAAGATTCAATCGTGTCTAGTATAATTGGTTTCAAAAGTTTAAGTTCATGTCACAGTTAAAGTCATGCTGTAATCGTCGATACATAATTACGCAAGAATTGGTGATTATTTTGACTTAAAGTTTAATCCATGTTGTGTCTAAGTGTTGTACGTTCAGTTAATTATAAGTCAAATAATACTTGGTATAAGTACGCTTTTAATGTAAGTTTATGATAACTAGTATTAAGTCCTCCTTGTTGCGTTGGGGGCGTAAAAACGTGTCAAATAGCACATATTTCATACGACCGTCAGCAACCATCAATACTGAAGTTGCGGCGAACAAATTAGAACGAAACACAAAACATAGAAAGTAATAACTAAGTCGATTTAGGACTCGTGCATTGCGACGAACCTCTCAAACGGGAAGAAAAAATAGATGACAAAACGTTAACCCAGACACGCACGTTGCGCCGTGTTAACTCGAAAATTTAAAACGAGGCATAAAACGAAACTTAAAAACGTTGAAACACACACGAACGTTGCGCCATGTTAACTCGTAAAATTTAGAACAAAACACGTAAACCAAAAAAATGTGAATTATGAAAAGTATAGAGGAACACAGTTGAAACTCTGTCCGTATTTACAGCGAACTGGCATATTCAAGCAATGGATATGCCCTCATCATGGATACCAGAGCTAGAGTTGGAAAGTTAAAGCTGAGGCTAATATGAATTATGATTATATCACATATGCTTTTGATTTATTATTCTATAATCTTTACAATATGTTTGTTTTATCCATATATTAATCATATGTTTGGTGGTTGGTTCGACAGTGAAAGGCGAGAAATCAGAGTGGGGTTCAGGGTTGTTTTACACGCCGATGGTGGTGGAAGTTGTGGTTGTTGTTATTAGGTATATGATTATTTCCCTTCTCTTTATCAAATCGTTTCATATGCATAAATGAATTTAAGATTTGGGGTACCTTTATCTTCTTCATTGTGTAGAATGGGGAAAAAGGATGAAGTTGTAATACTTTTTTTTTAAATAAGTTCAACTCATTTGTATTTGTAAATAAATAACAGAATATCAAATCGTTTCATATGCATAAATGAATTGAAAATTTGAGGTACCTTTATCTTCTTCATTGTGTAGAATGGGGAAAAGGATGAATTTGTAATACTTTTTTTTTAAATAAGTTCAACTCATTTGTATTTGTAAATAAAGAACAGAAAAATGGCCTGATTTATTCGATATTTTTCGACTTTTCTTATGAAGTCTTGTGCTATTATGGAGGAAAAGAAGTAACTAGAAGAGCTTGCAGATTTAGAAGGAACTCTAGCTCGATAATTTTCATTTTTTTTGTCATTTTCTTGTGAGTGTAGCTGGGTCACTAAGTTAAATCGATTAAATTGATGGATATGTATATTTCATGTAGGTGAAATCCAACACACAAGAAGTTAAACTATTAGAAGTTGATGCAATGATGATACTTTTATATATTTTAATACAAAGTTATAATAATAAAACATAAATATTGGTTGTTCTTTGTATGTAGTATATGAAACGCAACACACAGGACAACACTAATTCAATTTCGTATGCATTTTTTCAGTTCACAAATAATGGAACATCTCTTGCATTTCAAATTTATGTCAACCCTGTTAAATATTATATGATTTACTTTACGTCACCTATGCAACATACGAGAATTTAAACTAGTATAACACTGTGACAACCGGCATTTCCCGGTTGTAATTACGCGCATAACGAACATTAATAATATCATAAGTAGCGTAATTAGACGTAAATTAGCTTAATTAGGCCCTTGGAAAGCCTAGGAACGTCTACTTGATTCACGTTACGCGATTTTGGCGATTTTCGAGAATTAGCACGCAATCGAACTTTAAGCGAACTGACACCGGAATAAATGCTGACAACACATAAAAATACAAATTTTGTGCTTATATTTATCATATATTTATAATTATATGAATTATTCGATTTGCTGAACATCAAGGAGCACAAACGCATAAGTTACGCGAAAATAAGAACGCATCGACAATCAATCACGAAACGGAAGCACCGAAACCGAGTTACGTCTAAATAATAATATATTATGATATATTTAGTTTTGTTTTTGAACTCTAATGCTCTCAGTCGAAATCAGATCGAAAAATGGACAACAAACGACAACTGAAGCCTTCTTACGCAATTTAAACGCAATCGACAAACGATTGCATCAATCGTCGACTACCGACAACATTTACGTATTTTTGAACCTAAAATAATATGTTATGACAATCCATGAAGTTCGGGTGCGAAAACGAGTTCTAGAAACGTTAGTGGGCTACTCAAAACACAAAAAGCGGACTTGTGGGTCTTGGACCCAAGCCCACTTAAGAAACCCTACCTATAAATTCATCTATTCCTCTCATCTCTTACATTCAAAACCCTAGCCCCCCTAAGAAATCCCCCGCCCTCTCTCCCCCAAGATCGATCGCCGGACTCCAGCGATGAGCCCTGCCGGTTCTGGTCGCTTTTCCGGCGACACACACCACAGAACCCACCTCTCTCTTGTACCATCATACACACGCACACAGATAGATCAGAGAGAGAGAGAGGGAGAACGACGAAGAGAGAGAGAGAGGCGGCGACAATGTGCGGCAGAGTCGTTTTCTTTTTCGGCAGTAGATGAGCCGCCAAGTAACGGCGGTATGGCGACAATGGACGGACGGACGGCGGAGCCGTTGTATCGATAACCAGAAGCGCCGGAGATGTCGGGGTGCCGTGGTTCTTCGTGTCAGATTTCTGATGAGTGGTGGTGCTCCGATGGCGGCGGCGATGATGGTGGTGGCTGTTTTTGGTTTGGGTCAGATCTGGGTTGGGTTGGGTTGGGTGTAAACGGCAACAAACAAGCCATAGTCGGCAGCGCTGTTGCGGCTGACGGCGGTAGTGAAGGTGGTTATGGTGTGTTCGGGTGAGAGGTGGTGATGGCGACGTTTGTAGCGACGACAATGGTGGTGGTGGTGGCCGGGTGAAGGTAGTGTTGGTGGTTTGGTGCGCGGTTCAGTTTCGGGCACGGGTTCAAGGTCACCATCACTCTTGGTTCAGTTTTGGGTTACAAGGAAATCGAGTTGTTCGAGTCTCGGTTCAGTTCAAGTTTGGCTTGGGTTCAGTCAACATCAGATTTGGTTCAAGATTCGGGTTCGGTTCATGTTATAGTTCACGATTCGAGTTCCGGGACAAATTCAAGTTTTGGTTTGGTTCGGTCAACTGTGGTCAACGCAGTCAACTCGGGTCAAACCCGGTCAACTGCTTGTCAACGCGAGTCAACACAGTCAACCAATCAAACCCGGTCAAATGTCGGGTCAACATAGGAATTGGTAAAATTAATTACGACGCGAAATTGTTAATACTTCTCTTATTAACATCATTTTAACGCGACATCGAGCTATAACCGAAACCAACTAACAAAATAGCAAGAAAAATAAAATCTGTGAACTTATATGTAGTTTATACATTTTGCATACACATATACAAATAATTATATTCGACAAAAACCGAATTGACGCGACATTATTATATATATATATATATAAATTGGAATTATATTTGACGAAAGTTTATATTTGAAACACGACCGAAGGCTATATATATTGTGTTACATAAATTGTTGCGTTTTGGCAAATAAATCGACCACTTGTATTGTCGGGATCGTACAAAAACAGACGAAACTCTGCCTATTTTTCGTAAAAATCCGTAATACGAAACGTGTTACATTCTCAAAACTAAATCTATCGGGATTCAAAGTATTTTTATAAAATAATTTAAATATATACTTACTTTCGATAACTCCTTATAACCCGCAGAACAAGTTTACGACATTTCAACGAACACGGTGTACAAGTTAACTAAACTCGAGGATTTTTATAAAATAAATATAATTAGTTATATTTATTTCAAACGTCGGAATTCGGAAATATTTCAAACGTTTAGCATTCGAAAATCATATAAAATGACTATAATTATTTATATTCAAGCTTCGTGATTTTTAATACCTTTTATAGAATAAATATAAATTGTTTATATTTATTTCAAACATCGTAAATTCGTATACTTTTATAAAATGAATATAATTGTTTATATTTACTTTAAACGTGTTGAATTCGAAGATTCATAAAAATAAATATAATTATTTATATTTATTTCAAACTTCTAAACAAAGCACGACGCATTACCGAGAGATTATAACAAGCGTACAATTGTATAATTATAATAAACGAGACGCATGACCTATTATTTCGGATACGCAACGTTTTACCTGTATATATGTATACGTGTATATATATAATGACATCTTACGAAAGTTACAACGAGTCTTGCCATTATCCATCTACGAATTTCTATTCAGGACCACTAACACGATTCTCTAAATATATTTATATTTTTATATAAATATATATTTATTCTAAACCTCTTGGGAACTAAACGTTCCCAAAACTTAGTATTTATCACCGACTATAAATGGAACTTAACAATACATCTTAATCGTTTCCATCAATTTAACAACACCTCCTTAGCGTTGTTTGGTTAACGATCTGGTAGAGCTTGTGACACGTAGTTTAGCTACATTTTTAGTAGAATCTTATAAGCTTATTTCTTGATAGGAATGTTATAGATTGCATGCTAGCGAGTTTACGTTTTGGAACGACATTTTGGAATTACATTAAGCTAGCTTTTTACAAGGATACCAAGGTGAGTTCATAACCCCCACTTTTTAAAGTTTTACATTTTTCTAAATGTTTTGGGGGGTGGAAAGACATACAAGTTTTGCAAAAGTACACAAAATTTTGATGAACGAAAATTCATATTCCTAAACCCTGATACGAATGAATTCCAATAAACTCAAATGGTTTAAAAAAGGTTTGATGAACGAAAATTCATATTTCTAAACCATGTTGCAAACGAAATTCTATTAACTTAAATGGTTTATGAAAGGTTTATGCTAAACATACCAGTTTTACAAACACTCGCGTATTTTCGAAACGTGCATGAGTTTCATGACTAGTGACGGGAAGGTCCTAGTTATTACCGGACTGATTTGTCCTGCATACAAGTAAGGGGACTGGTTGGTCCTGCTTACAGACACAAGGACTGGTTTGCCCTACATACGAATAAAGGGACTGGTTGGTCCTGCTTACAGACTCAAGGACTGGTTTGTCCTACCTACAAATAAGGGACTTGTTGGTCCTGCGTATAAACACAAGGACTGGATTGTCCACTACTCAATGCTAAGGGCCGTAGGGTCGCTTAAAACTGTACAGTGAAGTCGTCGCTACTTATCTGAACTATAACCGCCTGCTAGTCTACCGTCTTGAGTAAACGGTTTGGCGAGGCACTTCCTAGCTTGAGGTTGGTTATAGGCTCATGCGGGCATGTTTTTTTTGTCATACGCAGACATCGATGGTTATTCAAATATTACAAAAATAAGGTTTTCAATTGACATGCCGGGAAAAAATGGTTTTATTACGTTTTCTCAACTATATTTAAACCGGTTACCAAAAAGATCTATTTAAAATCTTTTCGAACAAACTATGAACTCGCCAACTTTATGTTGATTTTTTGCATGTTTCTTTCTCAGGTTATATTTTCAAACTATGGCACGTTGGAATAGGAGAACCCATAGGGAATTGAGTTCTTAGCTGGCGTTCACTTTTTAGAAGTCTTAGCATTTCAAACACTTCCGCTGTGCAATGAAGATACCAGTTAGATCACGCCCAACTCTAATGATTTTTTCAAGGTGCGACAAATACTAAAGTAGAAACCTAAAAAATAACTAAAACAAACATATTGAAACCAATGGAAATAAAAACACTATATAAAGCTTATATAGAAGCAAAATACACAATCAAAAGCCTTGCTATCTTCAATTAATTTCGCATCATATATGAAAGGTTGGATCTTTATTGAGAACGGAGAATTGTGAGAATCTGTTATCCAACGATAGCTCAGATCTAAATCTGTAACCTAGTTCATAACATGCGGAATCCGTTTTTAATTAGGTGATAATATAACAAGATTACTTTTAAATCACTGTTTCATTGATTTGGTAAACGTTTACCATCTGAAAACAATCAGACAGAGCTTCGCCGTTTGGTCCGCAAAACATTACTCCAGACTCAAAGACCACACGCCTATTTATACTACTAGCACCTTCGTGCGGACTGAGAGCTCTACCTTCGTACAAACTAAAACAAGCTACCTCCGTACGAAGTAATGGTTACCTTTGTACGGAGTAGTTCCTTCATACGAAGGTACTTACATACAATTCAGAATCTAACAGTTTAACCTATTACAGACACTGACACGACTCGCAGACGCAGGAAGCAGACATATGTACCAACAAACTCCCCCTTGGATGTTGCTGCAGTCTTGATCGGTCTTCAAAATCTTCATAACTTTAACTTTAACGCCCGAAGAAATTCTTTCTCGGCTTTCGTCTCTTTTCACTTGGAATAGGGGTTTGATCCGTTGGAGGAGCCCATCTGATAAACTTGAATCTTGATGTCGAAGCTTTCTTTATCTTTTCAGCAAGTCTATTGTCTTTTTTGGCTTCTTTCAGGAACTCCTTTCTTTCCAACTCTTTCTATTTTGATTTCCACATTTTTCCAGAATTTATATCAAGAGTATAGTAGACATTTGTGACACCTTGATACTGCATCGCTTGTACCTTCTCTTGCTCTTGATAACAAATCTTATTATAAAACATACATTCCACACCTTTTCAGCCAAATTCACTAGCCACATAGGATCTAAAATAAGTATAGCTTTCCATAAACCCTCAGACTTCAATACTATCACAACTTCACCTGTTTCCTTGTCATACTCCCACCACTTAAAATCATTACAAAAACCCTGTTCGACCTTCATCAGCGGCATATTTTTCATTCCGCGTGGCCGCTTCACGATCAACGTCACATCACGTTCTTTTGATACTGGATCAATTTGTACAATCTTCTTTGGATAATGAGGCTTCCAGTTCGGAAAATTATGATCCGCTTCATTTCTTCTTAGCCTCCACAATTTCTGATCACCAAGTATCATCTGGAAATTGATTAACTTTGTTTGGGATAACTCTTGCATGTCCCACCACGGTAGAGTTTTGATATCTGATAAGTATCAGAAGTATTGGACTCCGAACTCTTGTTTAATCGCAAACACATTCAATTTTAGCAACCAACCCCGGCTTATTATATCTCCCAAAGATTTATCTTGATTTCTTATGAAGAAAGCTAGCGGTCGTCGAAACTCTCTCTTTGGCAATTCTTTAAACCATGTCTTCCGAGCTTCCATAATTTCTTCTTTAGTAAGCCTAAGAGACTTTCCATCTTTCATAGTTTCTTTAATCTTTCTCATCAATAAATCATTCATTTCTTCACTAAACAACTCTTGGAATGTTGGGAAGTCATCTGTATTTTCACTAGAATATTTAACAGAGTCATCATCAGAATCATCCTCCACGACAACATTATCAAAATCATCAGCATCTTCAACATATAGGTAAATATAATCATCAAGCTTTGCAATGTTGATGTTGTTTATCTCTTCTTCAAAATCAAACGAGTTTTCATCAATACCCATCATCTTAGCAATCTCCTCTTTAGAATAACTATGAATGAATTCACCTTCTTCAGTTCCATGTTCTAGATAAATTGTCTTATGTTGTATTGAAGGAACAACCGTTAGTAGGATAACGTCTGTGAAGATTCCTAAATACTCTTCATCTTGTACAGAATCACCTTTCTCCCCATTTCGATGAGAATCATCTTCTGATTTGCATTGTCATTTAAGAACTCATCATAATCAAAAGTTCAGTAAATTTAGCTTGAATTACCACCAACCCAGTACGACCCTGAGTATTATCATCATCATCATCATCATCATCATCATCATCATCATCACCTTTACCATCATCATCACTATGATCATCACCATCAACATCCACATCTTCATCATCTTCTTTATCGTCCACCTCAAACTCTTTCTCCTATTCTTTTTTCTTTTTATTTGAATGATATGGAACATCAATAACAGGACCTATCATCACAAAGCTTGTAATATGTATCTCAGGCTCTGTTTCTTTTACTGGCTCAGGCATAATAATAGGAGTATAATCAGTTTTATCCTTGTCCTTATCTGCATTCGTGGCTTCAGCCTCAACAGTAGCCTTTCGCTCTCGTTCAGTAGCCCTTTCTCTGTCTTCATCAATTTCAATCTGACTTTATTCAGCCTCAAAGTTTATTCCCAGCTTCTTCTCTAAAACTGTAGGGAAGATATCAAGATTTCGATCTTTTACAATTCTATCAGCTTCTAAATCACTTGCGATCTTTCTAAGTCTTTCATTGTCAGAAACTAGACTAGCATACTGCTTCCAAATGTTATCAATCATTCTCTAAGGACTTTATTCTTCCTTCCAACAACTTTAATCTTTCTTCAAGTGAATCGTTCAAGAATTCCAAATTAACACCTTCCAGAAATAACGGTCCTTCTTCAAATATAAATTCAGTATCTCTAGATGAAATTGTTGTCGTTGTCAAGGTTGAGGAGTTGATTGTGGTTGTCTTGGTGGTGATGGTTGTTTTGGTGGTGACGGTGGTTGTTGTAGTTGTGGTGATGGTGGTTGCTATGAAGTAGTTGGTGGAGTTTGGACCGGTATAACATTTTCTACTTTAACTTCAACTGTAGGCATCTCTTTTTTTACAACCACTGATTCAGCTTCAGCAGTCGTTTTTCTTAGATATTTCCTTCTTGATTTTTCGCCAATGGAGACCCTGTCTTTTTCGTTGTTATATCAGTAGCTTTGCTTTTGACTCTCTTTCCTTTCTTTGGCGGCACATATGGTTCATCATCATCAGCAGTTGCCTTTTGCTTTCGCTTGGCAGCCCTTCTATCTGCTGCTGCTCGAGGATCAGATGTTCTTGCTGCCATTCTAGTTGCAACATCAGCTTCACTATCAATCTCAGTCTCCTCATAGTCAGCATCATTACCACCTTCAAAGGCTTCTCTTTCAATATCACTTGCAATATCTACAGTGTCAGCTGTGCTCTTTTCAGCTCTATCATGATCTGAAGTAGCAGAGAATACTTCAGCTTCAACGTTTTCTTGCTTATGTACCTCTTCTTCATCTACAAGCACAGTCGAAGCTTTCTTTTGTTCACGGATTCTTTTTACTGCTTGTTTCTTCTGTTTCTTTTCATCTACCTTTTCATACCATTTGCTTCTTTTTGCCATAAATCCAACTAAACGTTCTTCTTCGTCATTTTTTGAGTTACTTTCATCCTTTCTCCATTTATCCTTCGGTGGCGAAATGTAGTTTTTATCTTTGATACATCCGAAGAACTTTTTGCATGATGGAACCGTTTTCTAGTAAAGATATTTATTCACACGATCTAATGAAAGATTCTTCATATGTTCAAGAGGCAATTCATCAGTTTCTTCTTTCACCAGATTTGGAAATTGATCATCAAGCATCATTTTCACAAATCTCGGATATTGCAAAAACTTCTCTTTCGTAATGTTTGCCTTCATCTCTCAAAAATAAGTCTTGTAAAGTTGTAAGGAAGATTCAGAGTTAACGCCGCTATCATGCATATATTGATAATCTTGTAACACGTCAAGACCACCCTTTCGATGCCCTAAGGCATGAATTACTGAATGTACAAAGAACTTGTAAGGCCTTGCCAAATAAGCTTTCATAAAATTTGTTCCGTTGACGTGACCAGCATAACCCATCCGATAAAAGTAGACTTTCACCATTCGCTCTGTATAACTTGGTTGATCGTTGTCTTCATCTTTGAAATCTAGCACTCTCCTGATCAAGGCTTCGGTGATACCTCTTTATCTTCATTCTCGATTCTAACAAATGAGAATGGAGGGTCTTGTATAAACTTTGAATTATCCCAAAAATTCAAGAAAATCAATACTTTGATAATTGTACAGAATTTAACAACAATTAGTACGGTGTCTATATGCGAATGTTGGGCCCCTAGCTAAAAGGTTTACACATTAGAGTTGCATTTTGGGCTAATAGTGTAGGAGTGGGCTTCCTAGATGTCACACCCCGACCCGCAGCGGAATAAGAGTCGGGGCATAATTGGGTTACCACCAAAGCTCATGACATTTACTATTAAGTTTCATATTTAATAAAGTCAAAATTACATTTTCAAATATCCAAACATGTTCATTCAATACAAAGGAAATAAACCAAGCATAACAATCCCAACACTAAATTGTTTTATTCTTCTAGTCCAAATCCTATGTGTTCCTAGCTGCAGCTGCTTCACCTGTATCATGTGTAAAATGGGAGTTTTTGGGTCAACATAAGTTGGCGAGTGAACCTTATTAGATAAACATTTGATAATGATTTTATGGTTAGTTTATCAATGAAATATTGTGCATAATCATAGATGAGCAAATGTAAATAATCAAGTAATGGCAAATAGCAGTCACAACTATAACATACAATAACACATGGCAGCATACATGAACATACCAACATCATACTGTAAATAACATAAATGAAACTGTGCGATCAAAGGCTCAATCAAACGGAACCGATCGTATTGCATGTAATGAAAATGAAAATGTCTGTGCGATCAAGGCTCAATCAAACGGAGCCGATCGTATGTGGGCACGCCAGGTTAAACCTCAAATGGGGAACATGCTCAACGCTCATAAATGGGGAGCGGCGGCCTATGAAATTGCATGTACTGAATAATAAATTTGCATCCAGTGATAACTACTTAACAGCAACAGACTGAATACACAAGTTCATGTTATGATATATGCACAAAGGTTTAGTAATTATATATATATACAAAGACGCATGATACACCCTAAAACGTGATTAAAACGGGGAATTTGTAAGATTCACTCACATTGGGTGCGTTGGATTGGAGATGTGAGATGCGCACGATTTAGATGAGCGGATCAACGAGAAATACTAACCTAAATAATAATGGAAAAATATATTAAATAGATGGATTTTATTAAGGATTTTAATGAAGTTTTTAGATATATTTTTGTGAGTTTATGGCTATTTTCTATCTTTAAAAATGTTATTTTTAAGTATTTTTAATTGATTTTTAAATTAAATTAAATAAATAAAAATATAAAAAATATTATTTTTTTTTGCGTTGACCGTTGACCGTTGACCGGTTCGGTCAGTGAATTGATCTGCGCCGGGTGAGATTCGAACCGGCGACCTCCCGTTCGCGTGCACGCAGCTCTACCAACTGAGCTACGTGTCTAACCCGAACTAATCTCGTTTTTAATTATATTTATACACTTATTCGATTTAACCGAATTTCATTTATTTGCAAAAACATTTTAATTCAATCGGACCGGTGCTCGTGACGGGTTTCGAACGCGCGACGTGTAGTTCATGTTGCACACAGTCCACCGCTGGACTGTGTGTCTAACCCGGTTATTATCTAGGTTTTTATTATACTTAACAACTATCTGAGTTAACCCGGTTTAGTTCTTGATCAAAAAGGCATTTTATTACACAAGGTGTGCGTGTAGCAGGGATCGAACTCGGGACGTATAGTTTTTGTTTGCACACAGTCCACCGCTGGACTGTGTCTAACCCGTTTATAATTCTGATTTTAATTAATCTTATGTTATCACTGAACTCGTCTTCTTCATTACGAACGCAGACATCAATCAAACAACCGATTCGTGATTAATTTAGTTAATAAACATGATGTCTAGTTTGAATGCATTGAACCGAAAAGTTTGGGGAAAGAAGATACCGAACAGATTGTCTTCTTCAGAGAGTCCGGCGAAACTTGTCGGCTCTGTTTTTGATACCTTCGGCTGCGAGAATCAATTAACAGATTTAAGGGATTAGATATGAAATTGAACTAATGAGTAATGATTATCAGTGCGTTGGAATGTGCATACCGATAATTAACGAGTTTCCGGCAATTCCAGAAGTTTTCCGGCGAACACAGAAAGTCCAGCAATGACGTCTGTGGTTGATTTTGAGCGATGGGTTAATGTTAGTAAGGTTCTAACAATAGATTGAAACCGTAAAGTAGAAGTATTTTACCGGTTTGAGTTGAATACGGTTTTCCGGCGACTTTTGCAGAGAATTCCGGCGAGCTGTTTTAGGCGCTCCGATGGTCTGGAAATGCGACGAAAAGGAAATAGAGTATTGGTATGATATCTCTGAATCGCGAGAGTGGTCTGGAGTTTGTGAAATTCTGAACTTGATGTTCTTTTTCGGTTTTAAAATCAACAATGATGAGTCTTGAAGTTTAATCAATTTCTGATTGATTAAAAACCGTCGTGCATCGGTTATAAACTGAATGTGTGAGGTAAACAATCGATTTGACGCTTGGTTTGCCGATTACCGTTTCTCAGATGGCGCCATCGGTTTTAACTGAGTTTGTGTATAAAATTCATTTGTGTTCCTAGAGTTAGCAGAAAACACAATGTGGCGGAGTGGTTTAGGGAGTGAGTGTTAAGTTGTTGAAGAGTCTTGGCTGACCCGGGTTCGAATCCCGGCAGCTTCATTATTTATTTATTTATTTATTTTATTTTAACTTTTTATCAAATATAATTTTTATAGTTTAGTTTATTTATTAATTATGTATCGTTTTAACTCAAAATAATCATAAATATTTAATGTAACTTTTATAACTTGGTACTTGATTACAAAACGGAGCGGGTTTTGAAGACCCGATTTTTACAAATGTTACACTAGAGCCTTATGGGCCTAGGGCTGTAATTAGTGGGTTTTTGAGATTAGTATAAATACATGTGTCGGGGTTAGGGTTTAGGTTGCTTGTCAATTTGTTATTCACGCTAAGCTAGGGCGATATCTTGTATCAGATACCTCTTGGTGTATGAAAGTTGATGAATCAGAGATTGTTCTTGTTTTGTTCATGTAATCTTTGATTCTGCAATCCATTAGTTGCTGTGATACCGTGTACAGATCCGAATCAGGGACTTACAATTGGTATTAGAGCCTGCTGTTCGATAGAGGCTCTCGGTGTCACGGATTGTAGAAGAACTGTTCAGATCTCGAAGAACTATTGTTGTTAGTTATCTCGGAGTATCAATGTTGAAGAACTATTGAAGATTGCTGCTGCTTTCATCTCGGACTGCTACTGTTCCGAGAAAACTGAAGGAGATTCAAGCAATTCGGATCCGAAAGCGTCGAAGATCCCGAAGAACACGAAGAAGATCATCCATCTCGGATTGATCCCGGACAACTGTTCATCGTCCTTCTCAACAAACTTATCCGGATTACTCACATTCCAGATAAGGATTACTGTTTAAATTAACTTGTGTTTATCTGTTTGCAGGAATTTTGGAATACTTTTGATTTCGGATAAGGGTTCTCAATTCGGATAAGGATTTGTTATTTCGGATCAGGCTCTTATTTCGGATCAGGCTCTCATTCCGGATCAGGCTTCCATTCCGGATCGATTTTCCTATTTCGGATCACTTCTCATCTCAGATTGGCATTCATCTCGGATTTCTTGCAATTCAGATCATTCTCTATTTTGGATTTCATCTCCATTCCAGATTGAATTTTCATCTCGGATCAAGACCGCATTTCGGATCTCCATTTAAGATAGACTTTGTAACATTCATGTAAAAACGGGTTTCAAAACCCGCTTCGTTTAATAATCAAATATTCATTTAAATGTTCGTTGCGTATTTATTAGTGTTGGTCATTTTATATTTCATAATTAATAATTAGTATATAATTAAAAACAACATCAATAAATAATAATAATAATAAGTAAATTAAAATAAACCTTAAAATAATAAAACAAAAAAAATTAAAAGGAGTAGCCGGGTTTCGAACCCGGGTCTCCCGCATGTACACACACAAAACACACCATTGCACCACACATACAATTGTGAATAAACCTGAAATCAAATAAGTTATATGTCGAAACAAAACAAGAACATGCAATAACAAATTCGCAGGAATCAGAAATTGTCAAAGCAAAATTATTGCAATCAAGCAAATTACATTTTTCCTTATGATTAAAACTGATTTTCAATATAAGTTATAACAGAAATCAAAATCAATTGAGTTGAAACTGAATAAATTCATTAGTCTTAAATCATGGTTTGAAACCGAAGGCATAACCGATCTTGATGCTCTATAAATAGAAATCAAATTCACCCCAAACAGAACTCGTACACTCTCTCAATCATACACCCAAATTCTCTGAAAGACACTCTGTTTAAATTAACATCGCCGGAAAAACTCCGCCAGAAAACCGAAAGCCTTCGTTGTTGGTAATAATCCTTTGCTCTTCGTTTTATAATTCGTTTATACATTTGCTAACTTTAACCGTGAAACAGAAAGAGTTGTTAAACATATTCCAGCCAAGAATTTTAATTCTGGGATATATTTTTAAGGAAGAAGATGAAGTCTTAAATGTGTATAAATTTAATTAAAATTGTATGTTTAACCAGGTTAGACGCACAGTCCAGTGGTGAACTATGTGCAATATATGCCAACATGCTCAAGTTCGACTCTTGTACCTATCCGGTTTTTCGGCAATAAAATTCTTTTTCAAAAACTTAAATAAATCAAGGCTCAGTAAGTTGTTAAGTATATTATAATTTCCATATTAAACGGGTTAGACACCCAGCCTAGTTGGTTGGGCTGGGTGACGCTGAGGACACGGGTTCGAGACAGGTTCTACATGCCGGTTTTAAGGATTTTAATTATTTTTAAAATAAATAATTTATGAAATAATCTAATTAGTATATAAGAATAATAAAAATCAGATATCTTTCGGGTTAGACACGTAGCTCATTTGGTAGAGCTGCGTGCACGCATACGAGAGGTCACGAGTTCGAACCTCACACGCTGCCAATTTCAAACAAGCAAACCGGTCAGACCACCTTGTCAGACCTGACAAGATCTCAAATTTTTTTTATATATTTTTATTAATATTTCCCTTTAAAATGTTAGTTAAAAATCAACTTAAAACACTAAAAATCAAGACTTTTTAAGTTTAAAAACTCCTATAAATACCACAAAAATAACCTAAAAATCTAACAAAAAGTATTAACTCAAAATATTAACTTTTATATATTTCTCGAATTATTGCGTTATTATTTAGGTTAGTCTTCTTCATCGGTTAAATCCTCAATTCGTGCGCATTCATCATCAATCAAGGAAAACGCACCCACTGTGAGTGAATCCTTACAAAATTCCTCTTTTTAATCATATGTTGGGGTGTATCATGTGTCGTTATATATTTTATTTATTTAAACACTTGTGCTAACACCATTATGTGATCAAATGTGTATAATTGTTTGTGTGGTTATGTGTGGATTCATTTTATTATTTCAGTGAAATCATTCTTTTAAGGCCCGTCACTCGTGGGATACGAGTTGAGCATCAGGTGCCTCATTAGATCAGCTCCGTTTGATTGAGCCTTGATCTCAAGTTCATCATTCATCATGTTCATATGTTCATTGTTGATATTATGTGGTTTGTGATTTATCTATATATATATATATATACATACATATGCTCATTTATGGTCTATGCACAATTTTTGTTGAAATAACTAATATAACAAACTGTTTAAATGTTTAACTTAAATTCACTCGCCAACTTTTGTTGACCCAAACTTTTCTTTACACATGATACAGATGGACAGGTTGAAGAGAGGAACATTTAGGATTTGGCCTTAGAAGATGAATAAAAAGTGCCTTTTTTAAACAATATATTCTTGTGTTTGTATGTTTCTTTGTGTTTGGATATTTGTTCTTAAATTTCTAGTTAATAAATATGAAACTTAATTTTAATAAATGTCATGAGCTTTGATGATAACCCAATCATGCCCCGACTTTTATTTCCGCTGCGGGTCGGGGTGTGACATATTGGTATCAGAGCTTTTGACTATAGGGATATAGGATAGGTTATTAGACCCTTAGAGCCTATACATAGTTGATTAGATTTTAATTATTTTTGTGTTACATGCAAAACTCATGGTGTTTATATGTTTCATGTTTATTTCACACACAAATGCATGCAAGCGCTTTCACTACTACATGTTAATGTGTGATGTTCATTATGGTTTATATATTGTTAATATATCATGCCTACGCAAGCACACACATCACAAGTTCACAATTATCACGATTTCTTTCTCAAAGATTTTATAATGTTTTTCATGTTTTTCCAATCACATCAAAGTGAGTTCTATGACGGACATGTAGTAACTGGAAGGGTACAAGTACCGGTAGTCGGAACGTTCTGTTTAGGATTAGCATTCGTATAAATCCAATATAATGGACTAGTTTGCCTACCTGGGGACTAACGATGACAGTACGAAGGACCTATTAGGCCAAAGCATGCCACACCAAACGTCGTGTGAACTAACCCCACTTTGAGTTGTCATTGTGTCTAACCTGGACACCCTCCCACCTTACATCTCGCAATCATGTTTTACGATTTTCATTCGGGTGATGCGAGTGTTATCAGGCAGACACCAATGTGAACCCTACCAAGCCTAGTAGTCATGGGGGCCCATATGACTACCTAGGCCGAAGTATGGGAGACATTTGGAGGCCCAAACATGAGCAAGCCCAAGACATCCTATGGATGTAGTTAAGTTATTGTTTTCATTTATTTTGAATGTTGTTTCCACTTTTTACGACACATGACACCTGGAAACTATCAATTCATAATCTCCCTACGTATTTCTTGTAGATGTCTGCTAGACACTCTCGAGGTGGTAGTAGGTCAAGAAGATCTTGTGAGCGCATGGCCACTCAAATCGCTCAATAGATGGCTGTCGTACTTCCCGACATCTTTCTACAAGTTCAACAAGCTCTTGCCGCTGATCCCATCAACCCCACCAATCAAGAAGGCCAAAATGTCACCAACCCTCCCCCAAACACTACTAAATGCACCTACAAGCATTTTAAATCCCGCGATCCCCCAAAATATGAAGGGACTGAAGGTGTCATCGCTCTCCTCCATTGGTTTGAGGAGATGGCAAACACTTTTCTCAATTGGATTGTCCTGAGATCGCAAGGTGCGGTATGCTACCGGTCGTTTATTCGGAGTAGCACTTACATGGTGGAACACAGAGAAGGGCAAGCGAGGTGCTGAAGATGCTATGGCCTTGACTTGGGAAGAGTTGAGGGAGATCATGACAAGACGTTTCTGTCCAAGAAGCGAAATCAAGAAATTAAAGGATGAGTTCTATTCCTTGAAACAAAAGGAGGGAGACCACACAATATACAACAAGAGATTCCTCGAGTTGAATCAGATGGTCCCCAACTTGTTCACTCCGCTTTATCGTCTAATTGAGCATTACATTCGAGGTCTTCCCTCGAAAATTCAAGATTCTGTGTTAAGTACTACACCCGCAATACTCGAAGCTGCCATGGAGCTGGGTACTGAGCTCATGGAAAATCGCATCCGAAATGGCGATTTTAAAAAAGAGAAGAAGAAAGACAATATACCTGTTGAAACCCCAACTCAAGCAGGTTCGTCTTCTAAGTTTGCTGGTAAAAGGAAACGTAATGGGAAGAATTTCGACGTTACCCAAACCAATCCTCCTATTGTTGTTGCCCCAATCACACAAGTCGCCCCTCATGCCACCCCATTCAAGAAACCATACATTGGTCCCCATCCAAAATGCAACCGATGCCAATATCACCACCCTCCTGAGAACCCATGTCAATATTGCACAATTTGTGGCCGTGCAGGTCACACAATTCAAACTTGTCGTATTCTCGAAAAGCCAAACCGCAATCAACCCCAAGCCCAAACCAACAATCAAGTAGTAGGCCAAACCTAATACCAACAACCTCTACTCTTACCACCTGCTCAACCCATGGCTCAACCTTACTACCCACCCAATTACCCGATGATGCAACCCGTCAGAGCATGTTTCAACTGTGGCGATCCAACCCATTTTCGAAACACTTGCCCACACTTGGTGAACATCATAAATGCCCAAGCCCAAGCCAACCCAGTGAATCAAGCCAACCAAGCTAATCCACCTGCTAGAGGAAGAGCCTTCAACATCAACGGCAACCAAGCTAGGGCTGATAATAATGTGGTCAACGGTACGTTTCTTATTAACGGTAGTTATGCATCCATACTATTTGATACTGGTGCGGATAAGAGTTTCGTGTCCTTAGAGTTCGAATCTATTCTTGATTTACCTCGCGTTAGTCTAGATGAATCATTCACGGTAGAAGTTGTTGATGGTGAACCTATTACGTTAGACTCAATTATTCGAGATTGCACTCTCACCCTTAATGATAATGATTTCTCAATTGATCTTATCCCTATGAAATTGGGTAGTTTCGACGTTACCATCGGTATGGACTGGCTTAGTCAGCATCACGCTGAAGTTGTTTGCTATGAGAAGTTTATTCGAATTCCTCTCGTTGACGGTCAAACTTGACGTATTTTTGGTGAAACTCCTTCCAAAAGGCTTAAATTGATTTCATGCCTCCAAGCTCGAAGATACCTTTGCAAAGACTATATCGCATTTCTAGCTCACATCATCAAGAAGGAGGGCAAGGAAAAGAAGCTCGAAGACATTCCAATTGTTAAAGAATTCCCTCAAGTTTTTCCCGACGACGTTTCAGGACTTCCTCCTGTGCGAGAAGTTGAATTCCGAATCGATCTTGTACATGGCGCTACACCAGTCGCAAAATCTCCATATGGGTTAGCCCCATCTGAGATGCAAGAGTTAGCTAGTCAGCTGCAAGAGTTGACTGACAAGGGATTTATACGTCCTAGCTCATCACCTTAGGGTGCACCGGTTCTATTCGTAAAGAAGAAAGATGGAACTTTCAAATGTGTATCGACTATTGAGATCTCAACAAGCTGACCATCAAGAACCGCTATCCTTTACCTCGTATCGATGATCTTCTAGATCAATTACAGCGTGCCACCTGTTTCTTAAAAATCGATCTTCGTTCTAGTTATCACTAACTTAGTGTACGTGAAGAGGACATCCCAAAGACTGCTTTTCGAACTCGTTATGGCCACTATGAATTCATGGTTTTGCCTTTTGGTTTGACCAATGCTCCTGCTGTTTTCATGGATTTGATGGATAGGGTGTGTAAACCCTATCTCGATCGTTTTGTCATAGTGTTCATTGATAATATTCTTATTTACTCCAAGACTAACTCCGATCATGAGCGACATCTTCGACTTATTCTAACACTTTTGAGGACCGAAAAGCTTTATGCTAAGTTCTTGAAATGTGAGTTTTGGTTAAAAGAGGTGCAATGTTAACGACAAAGGGATTAATCTCGAACTTGCAAAGATCAAAGCGGTGCAAGGGTGGCAAGCGCCACGCACTCCTACCGAAGTTAGGTCATTTCTTGGTCTAGCTGGTTATTATCGACGTTTCATCGCAAATTTTTCTCGTATCGCCGTTCCACTCACAACCTTGACTCACAAGGGCAAACCCTTTATTTGGGGGCCTAAGCATGAAGAGGCTTTCTAAATTTTGAAGCAAACACTTTGTAATGCACCTATCCTTACACTTCCTGATGGCTGCGAAGACTTTGTGGTTTATTGTGACACGTCAGGGCAAGGTTTAGGTTGCGTTCTAATGCAAAGAGGAAAGGTGATAGCCTATGCCTCAAGGCAACTCAAAGTACATGAGAAGAACTATACCACTCATGACCTAGAACTTGTAGCAGTTGTATTCGCTCTAAAGATATGGTGACACTATCTCTATGGTACCAAGTGTGAAATTTACACTGACCACAAGAGCCTTCAACATATCTTCAATAAAAAAGAGTTGAATATGAGGCAACGACGTTGGGTCGAACTCTTAAATGATTATGATTGTGAAATTTGATATCATCCTGGCAAAGCCAATGTTGTAGCTGATGCTCTTAGTTGAAAAGAGTATGCGAACTCCATCCATCTTATGTGTTCTCAAATTGTGACCCATCTTCAAAACCAATTAGAGCAGCTCAACATATTTCTGTCTCGGAAAATGATGTGCGAGAAGAATTGTCTTGTGGAGCTGAACCAAACTAGAATCCAAGTCGGATGGTATTCTCTATTACTTAAATCATATTTGGGTACCTGATCGTGACGATCTTCGTGCTTTTCTCATGAACGAGGCTCACAAAACACGATACTCTTTACATCCAGGGGCCGATAAGATGTATCAAGACCTACGATACTCATACAGGTGGCCTGGCATGAAGAAAGATATCGCCATATTTGTCTCCAAGTGCCTCACGTGTTCTAAGGTTAAAGCTGAGCATCAATGACCTTCAGGGGTACTCGTCCAACCTGAAATACCTGTTTGGAAGTGGGAAAACATAACCATGGACCTTATTACCCGGTTACCTCGCACCTCCAGTGGGTATGACACCATTTGGGTTATCATTGATCGTTTCACTAAATTAGCTCATTTCATTCAATCCGTGAAGAATTCAAGAACGAGAAGTTAGCTCGTATCTATATTAATGAAATTGTAAGCCGTCATGGAGTGCCTTTAAGTATCATATCAGATTGAGATGGCCGTTTTACTTCACGAACGTGGCGAGCCGTACAATCCGCTTTGGGTACACGATTAGATCTCAGCACTGCCTTTCACCCTCAAACTGATGGTCAATCTGAGCGTATCATACAAACCCTTGAAGACATGTTGCGAGCATGTGTCATAGACTTCAAAGGTAATTGGGACACTCATTTACTGTTAGTTGAATTTTCGTACAACAATAGCTATCATTCAAGCATCGGTACGACTCCTTTTGAAGCTTTATATGGTCGTAAGTGCCGATCTCCTGTATGTTGGCACGAAATTGGTGAAGCGCAAATCACTGGACCCGAATTGATCTAAGAAACGACTGACAAAATCCTTTAGATCCGCAATAATCTTCTAGCAGCTCGAAGTCGTCAAAAGAGTTACGCTGATAAACGACGAAAGCCATTGGAGTTTTGTGTTGGTGATAAAGTACCTTTGAAAGTATCACCGTGGAGGGAGTGGTTCGTTTTGGTCAAAAAGGCAAGTTAGCACCATGCTATATGGGACCATTCAAGATACTCGAAAGAGTTGGTCCTGTAGCGTACAAGCTTGACTTACAAGAAGAACTCAACATAATTCATCCCACATTCCACGTATCAAACTTGAAAAGGTGTCTCGCCGACGAAAACCTCCATATTCCTTTAGAAGATATTCAAATCGATGAATCAATGCATTTTGCTGAAAGACCTGTAGAAATCATGGACTTTGGTGAAAAGCTTTTGAGACGAAGTCGTATTCCCATAATCAGAGTGCGTTGGGAGTCAAAACGAGGACCTGATTTTACTTGGGAACGTGAAGACTCAATGCGCGAAAAATACCCGCATCTTTTTCCAGTTACTACTTCTACTTAAATTTCGGGACGAAATTTCTAAAAGTAGGGGATACTGTAACATTCATGTAAAAACGGGTTTCAAAACCCGCTTCGTTTAATAATCAAATATTAATTTAAATGTTCGTTGCGTATTTATTAGTGTTGGTTATTTATATTTCATAATTAATAAATGGTATATAATTAAAAACAATAATCAATAAATAATAATAATAATAATAATAATAATAATAATAATAATAATAATAATAAGTAAATTAAAATAAACCTTAAAATAATAAAACAAAAAAATTAAAAGGAGTAGCCGGGTTTCGAACCCGGGTCTCCTGCATGTACACACACAAAACACACCACTGCACCACACATACAATTGTGAATAAACCTGAAATCAAATAAGTTATATGTCGAAACAAAACAAGAACCTGCAAGAACAAATTCGCAGGAATCAGAAACTGTCAAAGGCAAAATTATTGCAATCAAGCAAATTACGTTTTTCCTTGTGATTAAAATTGATTTTCAATATTACTTATAACCGAAATAGAAATCAATTGAGTTGAAATGGAATAGAATCATTAGTCTTAAATCATGGTTTGAAACCGAAAGCATAACCGATCTTGATGCTCTATAAATACAAATCAAATTCACCCCAAACAGAACTCGTACACTCTCTCAATCATCACCCAAATTCTCTGAAAGACACTTTGTTTAAATTAACATTGCCGGAAATGTAGGTCCACCTGGAGGATCAAGATACACCTATTCCTTGTTCATGCAACACACACACGAGTGCGGAATCCAAGTGTGTATGCAAACCAAAGAAAGAGCACAATCAATATGACAAAGATATATCTTCAAATGTTCACTATATTGATATGTAGAGAGACTAAGTACATAGACTCTTGAATACACTGCTTTAACTCTCTAGTGCTCACAAAATGTCTTGTCTTTCCTCGCACAGCTAGCCTCTTCAGTTGAACCTCTGGACTCCTTAAATCAGAAGTCTTTACTGAGAGGTGCATGTCTGCTTATATAGTGTCCATGCTATTCATTCGTACGAAGCACGATACTAAACATACGGAACGCACTATTACACACGAGGCACTGCTCCAAAGATACTTGTACGAAGCGACTGGTTCGTACGAAGCACTTTGCTCGTACGAACCAAGTAACACACTTGTTACTATGAATTCACTCATACAAAGCATGAGGCTCGTATGAGAAACACTTTGCTCGTACGGGACATTCTGATTCGCAACGAATGCTTACTCTGGAGAACGTCTCACAAACATGACGTACACAAGTCTCAACGGTATGCACACATGCAATCGTTTCACATAGACTAACTAAGACCGTACAAATACTGACGTAGCTAAGAACAAGCAACAGACACAAAAGTGCATCAACAAACTCCCCCTTGGATGTTGCTTGTTCTTTGATCTTTATTTTGAATTGCCTGCTTCAGACTATGAGCTTCTGGCGTGAAAACCGATCTGACTTGTACCGAACCGAACTGAGTCAAACTCCCCCTTGGATGTTGCTCGAGACGGTTCGTTCTTCATACTGTCGGATCTTCAGATATCTTCACAAGTCATAGTCAGGAAGTGCATCAGCAAACTCCCCCTTGAATGTATCTTGTGGTGTTGAAAAGTGGTCAGCTATGAAAATTGATCTTCTTGATTCACAGCTTGCATTCATGTTGTGTCTTTACTCCTGTAACTTGTTTTCTTCAAACTCGTTCTCTTTGCTTTTAGCTTGCTTGGTTATTTCGTTTGCACTCATAACAAAGCTAAACGTGTAATGAAAACAATCGTAGGAATTTAATCAATCTTAGAGAATTTTTGTTTGAAAATTTCATGAAGGATTGATATTTAATCAGAATTAGCAAAAGATACACATGGGACCAGTTCTCATTCAACTACCAACTGACAACGCTTTAAAAAGTTCTTAAGATTGTTTCATTTAAATGTTAAACTTTAAAGCTTGTCAACTTCGACTATTTATGAAGATGTAGTGGTTTTCCGGCTTACAATCAGGATTTTAGGTAGGATAGACTTGAGTTCCAACATCTGTCAACCAAAAATAAACTAGAAGCAAAATCTTTTTGGTATTTTGCAAATTTTTAAAGGTAAGGACGGAAAGCATCAAATAAATATTTACAGACATTCTTTTTGCGAATTTCGAGGGTAAGAGAATCATATTAGTATACGGTACTGTCAAAACATACTTGTTGTTTGATTATTTAGTATAAAGATAAGTACCCTATAACAATTATCGGTATTGTTGTCCACATAAGCTCAACTTATCAGATGTAATCGTGGTTAGCGGATACGATTAATGTATGATTTATACTTACTGACTCGTGTTCATCCACTTCACGACACATTCCCGTATCAAGATATGCACGAGAGAAAATCTTACCAGTGAGTATACTGCTTTATCATCTGTTTTGACGTATATATATGATGTGAGATACTCACTTATTTTTGATTGAAAACAAGCCCTATGTGATTAAATCACTTATTTATAAGGAACTTGATTTTCATATGCATGCAGGGCACAAGAGTAAGTCCATGAACAGGTTAGTACCATCGTACCGACAAAGAGACGAACTTAGCTCCCGCATAAAGCTTGTGATATTTTATCACTTATTTTGGGGATGTGATATTTTTATCACTTATTGTTGGTCGAATGTAGTATGTACACGTATGTATGGTATTATGGAAGTTCTAGACTTACGCCACCGTTATTTTTCAGCAAAAGATTCAACCATGATACCCAGATGATAAGCAAGCATAAAGACCGTATATCTCTGAACCTTGACTTCACCCCATTCTTCAATCTTCTTAGAAGAAAAATTCCATACTCTGAAATTTGGAGTAGCATATCCAAGAAAGAAACCTTCGATAGCCTTCGGACCAAACTTTCCATGTGGGTCGATCATAGTGCATGGAGCTCCAAAAGGTTCTAAGAAAGAAACATCCGGTTTCCTTTTATGTAACAACTCAAAGCATGTCTTCCCATGTCTCTTCACCATAAGAACTCTATTCATCGTGTAACATGCAGTAGCAACAGCTTCTCCCCAAAATTGAACGGGAAGTTCTGATTCTACCAACATGGTTCTTGCTGTTTCAATTAGAGTTCTATTATTCCTTTCAGCGACACCATTCTGTTGTGGAGTGTAGCGAGAACTGTACTCATGCAGAATACCCTTTGAAGAACAGTAATCATCCATAACATGATTCTTGAATTCCGTGCCATTCTCGCTTCTGATTCTCCTTACCTTCAGATTGTACAAATTTTCTAACAGAGTCAGGAGATTCTTGAGGATATTAGGAACTTCACTCTTGTGTGCCAACATGTTTACCCATGAGAATCTGGAATAGTCATCAGTAACTACCAGACAATAAGAATCACCAAAGGTTGTCTTGTGTTTCATAGGTCCAAAGAAGTCCATATGAAGACGTTCCAATGGCATATTCACAGTGTTGATCTTCTTCACGGGATGGGATTTTCTTGCTTGCTTTCCCTTCTAGCATGATACACAAACGTCTTGAAGATTAAAATTCTTGACTGGCACACCATTCACTAGATTGTTCTTCACCAAATAGTTCATTTTCCCTAGGTGAATGTGTCCCATACGTTTGTGCCAAGAGATTGATTCCTTTTCGGTGGTTAAAACTGATTTTCAATATTACTTATAACCAAAATCGAAATCAATTGAGTTGAAATGGAATAGAATCATTAGTCTTAAATCATGGTTTGAAACCGAAAGCATGACCGATCTTGATGCTCTATAAATACAAATCAAATTCACCCCAAACAGAACTCGTACACTCTCTCAATCATCATCCAAATTCTCTGAAAGACACTTTGTTTAAATTAACATCTCCGGAAATGTAGGTCCACCTGGAGGATCAAGATAAACCTATTCCTTGTTCATGCAACACACACGAGTGCGGAGTCCAAGTGTGTATGCAAACCAAAGCAAGAACACAATCAATATGACAAAGATGTATCTTCAAATGTTCACTATATTGATATGTAGAGAGACTCAGTACATAGACTCTTGAATACACTGCTTAAACTCTCTAGTGCTCACAAAATGTCTTGTCTTTCCTCGCACAACTAGCCTCTTCAGTTGGACCTCTGGACTCCTTAAATCAGTAGTCTTTACTGAGAGGTGCATGTCTGCTTATATAGTATCCATGCTAGTCGTTCGTACGAGGCACGATACTAAACATACGGAACACACTATTACACACGAGGCACTGCTCCAAAGATACTTGTACGAGGCGACTGGTTTGTACGAAGCACTTTGCTTGTATGAACCAAGTAACACACTTGTTACTATGAATTCGCTTGTACAAACCATGAGGCTCGTACGAGCAACACTTTGCTCGTACGGGGCATTCTGATTCGCACCGAATGCTTACTCTAGAGAACGTGTCGCAGACATGACGTACACAAGTCTCAACGGTATGCACACATGCAACCGTTTCACATAGACTAACTAAGACGTTGTACGAAACCAAGATAGGAGGATATCTTGATTTGATCGACATCACTGATCTTTACAGACACAACAAACAAAGACCGTAAAATTACTGAGGTAACTAAGAACAAGCGACATACACATAAGTGCATCAACAGGAAAATAAAAGCTCGCCGGAAAAACTCAGCCGGAAAACAGAAAGCCTTCATTGTTGGTAATAATCCTTTGCTCTTCGTTTTATAATTCGTTTATACATGTGCTTACTTTAACCGCGAAATAGAAAGAGTTGTTAAACATATTCCAGCCAAGAATTTTTATTCTAGGATATATTTTTAAGGAAGAAGATGAAGTCTTAAATGTGTATAAATTTAATTAAAATTGTATGTTTAACCGGGTTAGACACATAGTCCAGTGGTGGACTGTGTGCAATATATTCCAACATGCTCAAGTTCGACTCTTGTACTTAACCGGTTTTTTGGCAATAAAATTCTTTTTCAAAAACTTAAATAAATCAAGGCTCAGTAAGTTGTTAAATATATTATAATTTCCATATTAAACGGGTTAGACACCCAACCGAGTTGGTTGGGCGGGTGCAAATCAACGCTAAGGACACAGGTTCGAGACAGGTTCTACATGCCGGTTTAAAGGATTTTAATTATTTTTAAAATAAATAATTTCTGAAATAATCTAATTAGTATATAAGAATAATAAAAATCAGATATCTTTTGGGGTAGATACGTAGCTCAGTTGGTAGAGCTGCGTGCACGTATATGAGTGGTCACGAGTTCGAACCTCACACGCTGCCAATTTCAAACAAGCAAACCGGTTAGACCACTTTGTCAGACCTGACAAGATCCCAAATATTTTTATATATTTTTGTTAATATTTCCCTTTAAAATGTTAATTGAAAATCAATTTAAAACACTAAAAATCAAGACTTTTTAAGTTTAAAAACTCCTATAAGTACCACAAAAATAACCTAAAAATCTAACAAAAAGTATTAACTCAAACTATTCACTTTTATATATTTCTCGAATTATTGCGTTGTTATTTAGGTTAGTCTCATTTGTCGGTTAAATCCTCAATTCGTGCGCATTCATCATCAATCAAGGAAAACGCACCCACTGTGAGTGAATTCTTACAAAATTCTCCTTTTTAATCATGTTTTAGGGTGTATCATGTGTCGTTATATATTTTATTTATTTTAACACTTGTGCTAATACCATTATGTGATCAAATGTGTATAATTGTTTGTGTGGTTATGTGTGGTTTCATTTTATTATTTCAGTGCAATCATTCTTTTAAGGCCCATCAGTTCCTCGTGGGATACGAGTTGAGCATCAGGTGCCTCATTAGATTAGCTCCGTTTGATTGAGCCTTGATCTCAAGTTCATCATTCATCATGTTCATATGTTCATTGTTGACATTATGTGGTTTGTGATTTATCTATATACATACATATGCTCATTTATGGTCCATGCACAATTTTTGTTGAAATAACTAATATAACAAACTGTTTAAATGTTTAACTTAGATTCACTCGCCAACTTTTGTTGACCCAAATTTTTCTTTACGCATGATACAGGTGGATAGGTTGAAGAGAGGAACACTTAGGATTTGGCCTTAGAAGATGAATAAAAAGTGCCTTGTTTAAACAATATTTTCTTGTGTTTGTATGTTTCTTTGTGTTTGGATATTTGTTCTTAAATTTCTAATTAATAAATATGAAACTTTTAATTTTAGTAAATGTCATGAGCTTTGATGATACCCCAATCATGCCCCGACTTTTATTTCTGCTGCGGGTCAGGGTGTGACAGACTGTTCATCTCAGATCAAGAAAACATTTCAGATTCATATGTGTTACTGTTGCTGCGTCTCTGATAGCGTTTCGGATTACTCTTTCGGATTCTCATTTCGGACCACTATCTCAGACTCATTAAGGACTGTTCATAATTAGAAATAAAATTAACTTTAATTTTATTTGGTAAAATCTTAAAAATGATGAACAGTTACATGACAGCTCAGGATCTGAAAACTGCCACCCTGGGAGCTTTGTAGTCATAGACGCTGGCTCTTCACCAAGAGATAGACCAAGTCATTGGCACTTCTACAAAGGTGCCCCGTCTACTATATGGTGACGAATATTATGAATGGAAGTTCAGGTTTGAGCAATACTGTAAGGCTAAAGAGCCAAGGGTTTGGAAATGTATCATGAATGGTCCTCGAACCATAGTTTAAATCACTGATGATGATCCGGATACAAGGATTCCCAAACCTAGTCATTTGTGGACTCCGGAAGACGTGAAGATAATCGAAGAAGATGAGAAAGCCTCGGCAGTTCTAACAATGGCACTCGGACCCAACATCTCCATAGCTGTCAGAAATTGCAAAACGGCTAAGGAGGTGTGGGGCGAACTACATAATCTGTATGAGGGAAATGCTGATATGAAGGCAAGCCGGGTTAATCAGCTGAATCAAAAGTTTAGCTCATTTAACCACATATATGGAGAAACCATTGAGAATCAAATTCGAAGATACGTGAAGCTTGTCTCCCAGATGATTTAAGCTGAAATCTCTCTTACGAACAGTGCTATGAATAGACAGCTATTGAACTCTTTGCCCAAGAGTTGGGATTCTGATGTGAGCATGATTAAGAAGATAAAAAATCTGAACGATGTCACCCTCACGGAAATGATTGCAACTATCAAGTCATGTGAGATAGATAATAAACAGAGGGACATCAATCATCAAAGCAGTCTGATGGCAGTTGGTATTACTGGGTTGAACGCATCATTAATGTCTCAGAATCTTGTTTATAGCCCTCTGCAAGGAAGCTCACAAACACTGGGTAGCTCTAACTTGGTGTACAGTCCTCTCACCTCTGCACAGAAGACCCCGTATGTTTATGGTCTTCAATCTTAGACTCCTACGATGATCTCTGTGGCACAGGTTCAGACATAATATCATGCGCAGTATCCTAACATGGTTTATAGTCCTGTCGTTCCTGCAACAGCTCAACAAGGGGGCATTCCTCAATCTGCTGTTTTCGCACCAGCTCCTGCTCCAGCTGTGTCCAATTCTATTTTTCTCACAAAAGATAATGAGGAGAAATCGGCCATAGTTGCTTCAATGATTAACAGTTTAAACGCTTTCTTAGTAGGTGACTTAACCCCTCCATTTGTTATCCCAACGGAAGTAGATTAGATCGTGGAGGAGATTTTGGACGAGATTGACGTGTCCTGGAATCTTGCAATGGTTGCTTTCCGTGTCAACAAATTTCAAAAGAAGTACGGGAGGCAACCATTGACAAATCTGAAGACTGGGCTAACGAAGATAAGCTCAGGTGGTATAGATGTCATGACCCAGGGCACTTCACACGGGAATGCAAGAAGACGCCATCTGGATATGTCTCATCCAGAGTGGTAGATATTCAGAACAGTGACAGACAGCTCGTGCCCGTCTCTCCTTCAAAGTCTTCTTCAAGTCCCTTGAGCAGCTCTAGCGGGAAATCAACAGCCTTGGTGGCACAGCAACACGAAGGGTTCAACTAGGTTGATGCTGCAGCTCAGATGGAGACTCTGAATCTCTCCAAGAACAGCAATCATTGCATGATGGCACAGACAGCTGAGACACATGATCTCTCAGAAACGGTAAATCGCATTCTCTGTTCGGATAGCTGTCGTTTTAAATTATCACAAATGCGCACCCATAATTCGACTCTTGTAGTTGAATGTAATCAAGCAGCATCGCAAAACATTGCCCTTAAATATAAGAATAAGCTTCTTATAGAAAAGGTCGAAGCACAGAAACAAGACATAGCTCAGCTAAAGCTTGACTTGAACCAACATCAATGTTGGGTAAACGACTATAAGCTAAAATTAGCTGAAAAGGATGTAGAACTTCAAGCTGCTTTAGCCAAGCTAAATTCCTTAACAGGGAAGTTTCAAGAAAACGAATTAAATATTAAAAAAATTTGAAACTTCTAGTAAGCTGGTCAAGGACTTGTGCATCTGCAGCTTGAATATCAGAATAACAAAATAAAAGGCATTGGGTATAATAGGGCTCCTCCACCATATAATCATAACTACACACGAATGCCTGATTCTGAGACAGAACTAGAAAATGAACAAAATATGATGTTTGGTAAACCCTCGGATTACTTTTCAAAGCCGTGGAAGCCCTACTATCCAAAGTTTTCTAAGCCAACTGAACTCAAGAAGGATGCTGGTTTTGTCCTTTTCACACCAGTTTCGCAAGAATCTGGTGACACCCCCTCTTGTAGTTCAGATGGGTTTGAGAAAATGACGCCTAAAGAAGAGGCAGCGACACCACTTAAGGAATCAAAGCAAGAAAATCCTCTTGAAACTGACACAGTGAACGCTACTAACGCTTCTACTTCATATGCAGAAGAAATATTAGTTGTGGATATTATACAAACTATCAAATATAACATTTAAAGCCCTGTTACAGACACAGACATGACTCAAAGACGTAGACGATAGACATAATGTATAAACAAAAAATCTTTTTGGGTTTTCTAAAATGAAAAAAAAAACGATGTACAAACATATTTAAAGACATTTTTGTGAGTTTTCGTAAGAGGATCATATCAGTTTTTGAGACTTGTTACTAGCACCGTTGATCTGATTAAACTTTAAGTCTTAAACAAATTCACTAGTGGTGATGGAGAAGAATGTCTGAATTCAAATTCGGACAATTCTGCTGCTGATTATGATTTTTATCAACCTGCTTTTGACATTTTGAATCTTTTTCTTGCTAAACAATCAAAATAATCAGACAATGTTGGTTGTGTTGATAACTTAGACGTTTTTGATTCTGGTTTTTTTATCTGATGCTGATGTTATGAATTCTGATAATGCATGTGATAACTCTTGTGATGAAAACATAACTTTGCTACAGGTACAACATCGACAAATGATTTGGTTTCCTCAGTTCTCACTGAAGAGACTGAAAGTTCTTCTGATGAAACATCATCTGTTGATGCTATTCCTAGAGTCGACAATGAGGAAATCAACCAATCAACCGACTCTGTGATGAGTGACGCTGGCAAATTATCAGAAGAATTGGGTGAAAAAGATTCTTCTAACGAAGATCGGTTGACTGATTCTGAAATGACATAAAATGAGCAACCTCCCTCTACTGATTCAGATAAAAATTTTGAAACTGAATCTGAATCGGAATCTCAAACTTTTCAAAATATAGAGATTTCTTTTGCTACTAACGATCAAAGCTCATCTTCTGACAATTTAGAAAAGGATGTCCTTGCTGAATCACCTGTTTCCTCTCAAGAATCCGCCAAGCAAAATGATTTGAAATCTGATAAAAAGAAATGGAGAACATGTAGATCCAAAAAGAAGAAAACCAAACAGCCTACTGAAAAGGCTGCTGCATATTCAGTTCCTCATTATGAGAAATTGACTCAGTAGCCCCAACTGAATCTGTTAAGCCACTAGCTGAACAAAAATCAGTTTAAATGTTATCTAAGTCTACCAACTCCAAATTATCTAATTCAAATCGTAAAGCTTACAAGTGTGCTGATGGTTGTGAGCAGGTTATAGCCAAGACTAAGACCTTGCACCAGCCGTCAGTACCAGCAAGCAAGAAACTGACAGACAAGTTGCCTAGAATTTCAGAGGCTGAACGGACTGTTTTATTCCATAAGAGGCAGACTTGTTTCAACGGCGGATTTCCCAGGCATATTGCACGAAATTGTCAAAATGCATTTATGCCTTTCACCGCCCTATCTTCGAAAAATCAAAGAGATTTGCCTAATCGCCTACATCAGGCTCGATTTGCTCCCACTAAGCCCTCTGATCAAAACTGGAACATGGCCACGAGACAAAATCAAAAATCTCTAACACCTTCAGGTTCTTTGAATCCTTCTAGCACTCCGAAAGTGTAGGTCCACTTGGAGGATCAAGATTAACCTACTTTCCTATTTATGTAACACACATATGAGTGCGGAATCCACGTAAGTATGCAAACCAAAGAAAAGTAAGAAACACAAGATAACCAAAGATTCACTATCTTGATTAAAAGAAGAGAACTAGTACAAACACATACAAACAATGTTCATACAGACTCAAAGTATTCACTCTGTGCTCTCTTTCTTGTGCTCTCAATGTCTCTCTCTGGTGACTAGTATTCCACTTGTCTACTCTTCAATGAGAAGTGCATGCCTATTTATATAGTGCCAACACCTAGCAACAGAACGAAGAATGTTGCTGGTCGTACTTTACACTATAAGTCACGAATAACATTTAGCATTGGTTGCTCGTACGAACAATTCTGGTTCGTATGAGCAGGAACTGGCTCGCACGAGCAAGCAAGGAGCTATGTAGAAAGGGTGCCACTCGTACAATTATAGTATCACTCGTTCGAATCAGCAAGTGATTCGTATGAGCAACAACTTGCTCATACGAAGCACCTTTTACTCGTACTTGGAGGCGTTCTTCGTAGAACGTGCCAACAGACATGACGTACACAAGACTCAACAATATGCATCCATGCAACTGTTTTACAACACAGACAAACTAAAAGTCGCACTAAATCAAGATAGGAGGATATCTTGATTTGGTCGACACGACTAAACTATACAGACACAATAAACAAAGATTGTACAATTACAAACGTAACTAAGAAAAGCCACAGACACAAAAGTGTTTCAACAAACTCCCTTGGCTGTTGCTTGGTCTTTGGTCTTCATTCCGAATTGTCTGTTGTATCAACAAACTCCTCCTGAAGGTTTTCAATCCAAAGTTGATTGAGAATCTAGGTCTTTAACAATTTCCAGAAACATCAAACCTTTCCTATCTCCTCTTGAGTGCCACTGGAGGTAACTGGATCGGTCACGATCTGTTGTACATTAGACTCTACCACTAGAGTTGAAGCAGAAACTTTGGTTGCAAGGATGAGGCAGAAACCAGGGTCTTTATGTCACACCCTCAATTTCCACTTGCGGAGTTTTACCGCGAGGCGTGTGAACAAACCAAAATCTGAAACACTAGTACGTCGAACGACTCTATATGATTTGATAATACTTTTTCCAAAAATCATTTGATTAACCAATCATCGTAGATTTTAGATTGTCTTAGTTAGTTACCAAAGTTTAGCGGAAGCATTAGTTTTTATGGTTGAGCGGAAGCATAGAATAAGTAGAGAAACGGGCGCCAACACAAACGCCAAAACAAATGAAAAACCCGAAACAATGTTTGTAAATGAGACTCGATAAAAGATGTCTTGTTCAATGCATGTGAGTGCACCTAGAGCTCCTAGCGTCCTGAGAAACATGTAAAGAAACAAGTGTCAACATTAAAGATGAGTGAGTTCACAGGTTTTCATAAATTCGTTTGTTTGGTTATGAGTTTGTTTCCCCCGTTATCCCTAACCCGGGATAGCGACTAGTTCCATTATTCCCAACCCGGAATAATAATGTTGTTGGTTCCATTATCCCTAACCTGGGATAATATTGCTGATGGTTCCATTATTCCAAACCCGGAATAATATTGTTGTTTGTTCCATTACTCCTAACCCGGAATAATGATGTTGATTCGTAAATAAGTTCAATATTAACATATATAGGTAGCTAGCCTAAAGTTATGTCACGTAAGTGTTCGCGATCGAAGCTGACTGTTGTGCCTCCGTGTTGCCAGGCCTATCACTGACCATGGCGAAGTTAGGCCAAATTATTCACCCGTTGACCATACCCGGTCGGCTAGCGCGACTAGCTCGGATGGGGCTTGTCGGGCCCAGTAGTACTACTTATAATTCCCCCGCTATTAAAACCCAATACTAACGATCCGAGAGATTGACGAGGACTTAAGTGATATAGCTGCTTAGTGACCATAACATTACATTAACATTAACTTAGTTACCGAATAGTTATGTGACGTTAATTTCATATAACGTAAAGAGATTGAGTTGAAGAGTGTATACATGTTTCTCCCCCTGTTGTTTAAAACCGGATAAAATTAGGGGCCGTGAACTCACCTTTAGTTGCTCAGTTAGTGTAGCAAAGAAGTTGTAAGGGATGGGACCGCTAATTGCGTCCTAACAAACCAATTGATTTCAAGTCAGTGTGTGATCACACCAATACAAATTCTACACGTAATTTACGCACAAAGTGATACACACAACAAAATACCTAACACTCAAACATGCATGCAAGTATCCTCATGTGAACATAGTAATCAAAACAATTTATCATGAACATAATCCAATCCATGCAACAATTTGGTGCACACAATCACAAGTTATCAAATTTCAGCTTACATACTCATAATTTAGCTGTTTTCTAGGATTTTTATAAAATAGTTCCAACGTTCCAAAAATTCCAATTATTTTACAGCAGGTGACAACTATATTGTAGAAATTTATATAAATTTTTCAAGTCCTAATTCTTTACCATTTAACCATAAATATTAATATACTAGGCTGCAGTCAGATTAGTCGCTTTCTGACTGCAGTCCACGGAAGAATTTATTTAAAAATCACTGATCGTCCAATTAACAAAATTCCAGTTGGATTGCCCGGAAATTTCCATACCTAGTTTCTGTACAAATTTCATGATTCGACTCCCTACTGATTATAAAATCCAACTCGATAAACAACTAACAAAATTTCAGGATTTTCACAGCTTTAGTTACTGAACTTATTTGGCCACTTAAAAATATCAAACGACTTCAGAAAAATATGAATCCAGCGCCATTAGATTCGTTATTCAAATCTCTACGTTTTAGACTTCAGAAAATCTGTTTTTCGACAACTAATGACCAAGTTACAGCCAGTTGAAGTCAGCTGTAACTATCACTCAGCAACCTGTTTCAGCATTTTGTTACCACTAATTCGCATAAACCGTCAATATAATGAACCTAGGTAATCAAGAACCGATTTTTCTAATCATAGATCAATACATATATTACATCCATGCAAACCCTAATCAATATCTCTAGTTTTTATAAACAAAACACACTTGCAAACTATGAGTTCCGAAAACAATCATACATGCAACACTTTGATAATTCAGGCGATTAACAACGTACTCACTACATTCAAACACATATAATCCAAATATGATCTTGCAAACAATTATAAATCCTAACCTTTAATATCAAGCTTAATGAACCGTGAGTAGATGAGGAACTGATGATCAAGGATAGTTGCGACCGAGAGGATGAAAGGAACAAGCTGCTCGCGACCGAGAAGGTGATGTAGGGCTGATCAGATCAAGATGATGAAGGAAGAGGTTGCTCGCGATCAATGGAACAAGCGGAAGGCTATTTGTCGGTCGAAGAGATGAACAAGGGCTGCCGTCGGCTTCTTAGGTATTAGGGTTTTGTGTTTTTGTTTTTGTGAAGAAGACCCATGCATGTGTTTGTATATATAGGCGCAAGAGATGAATGGGTTGCGGTTTGGGTGTCTCGCGGCCGAAGGGACTTGGGTTGGTTCGGTTTGGGTTGCACGCGGCCGAAGGGACTTGGGTTGGTTCGGTTTGGGTTGTTTGCTCGCGACATGGTTTGGGTTTAAGGTTTGGGTTCTAAACTTGATCCCCAAGTTTAGTTCCTTGAGTCGCAAGAAAAGAGGCCGGCTCGTATCGCGGTTCGGCTCGATTCAATTGTTTATTTATTAAGTCTATACATTATAACTAACATAAAGCACAAACTCGGATATCACATAATAACGTAGCGCGTAATTTATTCGACAAGTATGGCGTTTAAGTTATCCGAAAAACCGGGATGTCACACTTTACTGTCGTGATCATATTTACATTTGATCTCCTGTGCTTTGCATCTTTCATTCCATAGAATGTTCACTCGCTTTCTGCTCATTTCAAATATGTCTTTAATACCAATAAAGCCTTCAACAAGTGTGGAATTTCGAGAATGATACCATTCTCTCAAGTCGTTATGCTTAGCAGTTAATGTTTTGGAAGATTGTTGTACAGCCGCACTACGTTCTTTCAGTCTATTCAACTCAATCCCCCGAGAGTTATCAGCTGCTCTCATCTGTTGTAGCTGAGTTTCCCTTTCAGCATCTGCAGCCTTCAGCTGCTCATTTTCTTTTCCTAACTGCGCAATTTCAGAATCCTGTTTTCTAATAGTCTCTTTCAAAGAATTTATCTACAACTGTTGTTTGACTTGTTTTCCAATTTGAAGACATAAAATCCGAATGCTTGTTAATCTGGATTGCCGCAGCTTGCAACTAAGTGAACAAAAAATCCACTTTCTCATCCTGTTCCATTTCAGAGAATAAACAACTGCTTCGTTTTGTATTTTGTTGATGAGTTGTGGACTGGGATTGTTGAACTGAAGAAATAGTAGGTTGTGATTGAACGAGTATCTTCACCGAAGGTGTTTCAGCTACTGTGGGATTTGAAGGTTGTGGTTCAGAGATTGTAGTGGGTTCAGTCATTACAGGTTCAGTCGGCTCCGTTGTAAAAGTCGACTGGGTTTCTACAATTGGTTCCAGTACAGTTTCTTGCTGTGTGGTTGTAGGTTGTGTGATTTCAGGTTGAGCTGAAAAGTTTTCCATAGACGTTTTCCTCTGTTTCTTCCTACCCTTGTCACTACCTGTAGTACTTACATCACTTTCACCACAATCACCATTAACATCACCATCATCATCATCACCTTTTCCCTTTTTATGACCAAACCTTTCTTCGATCATTTTCTTCAAAGTTAGTACTTCATTATCTGACTCACTGTCATCATGGCGCCAATTGTCATTTTCTGGTGCAACATATTCATCATTTTCCAGAAAACCGAACAATTTACAAGGAGGTGTGTTTTCCTTGTAACGTTTTGTTGCTACACCCCTTAATATCTTCAACGAATGTTCCATCATAACCTCAACTTTTAGAACATCATTGTCATTCTTCGGAAGATTCGGATGTCGCTCATTCAAGATCATCTGGAGAAACGAGGATAAATCCAAAACTTGTTTCCACCATATCCGGTTCTTCTTAGGTTTTCCTTCATGTTTGCAAAAATATACTTTGAAACATTGAACGACTTATTCAACGTCAAAGCTATCATCATTCCAACCAAGTCGTTATTTGCCATATCATAACCACTTCGTCTGTTCCTCAAACGCTGAATTAAAACATGTAGAAAGTACTTGTATCGGAGTGGCAACCATGCTTTGTTTAGTTGTCCTACGAGAAAATCTCCAACACATTTCATTCGCAGCAAACATCCACGTTGACACTTCAACGGTACTAAGAATGGAGCTTCAGGATCATCACCAAGTTGTAATACGGAGTTAATGATTTCAATAGAGATATCTACGTCTAAGTTATTTTCTTTTTCGTGGATAACTTCCTGCCTATTCACTTTAACAACTTTAGCTGAATCCCAAATTTTCTTGATCAACGTCTTGTATACTGTAGTCTTGTGTGTGATAGCATAATGTATCCTTGAGTTGCGCAAGAACTTCATTATACCGTTGTACTCAGCAAATATTCTTCTGTGTTTAGGTTTTTGCTCCTCACGCATTCGTGTACAAACCAGTGCAGACGAAGTAACACGAATATCCCTGGTCGTCAGTCCATTTCCATCAGCCGGCCGGTGGGAGCGAGAAGTTTAGATATGTTTGGTGTCTTCCGGATCCAAGTAGGCCACCATGTTGTGTCTTGGCTCTGACATGATTTCCACTTCTGACTTGTTAGTTCTCCTTGTTGCGGGTTTTCTTTTATGTTCTTTTTGTTCCATTCTATACACAAAAGATAACTAAATTAAGAATATGAATTCATTAGGGAATATACACAAAAAGTTTTATTTCAACTTTCTTAATGTATCTTTTCCCTGAACGAAGAACTATTGACTCATATGAATAACAATTTATTCGTACGAAGAACAATTGATTTGTACGAACAACAAATTTTGTTAAACAAGTGATTTACTCGTACGAGTAACTGGCTCGTATGAGCGACAGGTTACTCGTGCGAGTGCTATTTCACTCATAAGGATCATAGTTAATTGTTCGCACACAGAACTTCAAGTGAAGATTATGCATGAAGAACTTGTTTTTCGTTAAAAGGTTCTTCGCTTAAAGTTTGTTGTTCATGTTAGGCAATGTCACATAGTCAGATAATGATCAAATTGTTTATGTTCAAGGTATGCCTATATTGTCAATTATACCTTAAAAATAATAGAAACAACTAAAAGAGGGTGAAAGAATGACACGAGCAAGGTGAAAGTAAAGTTGTGCCAAGGAACTACATCACCTTTATACCACATTTTGATACTCGTATGAAGAACCTCAGCTCGTACAAAGAACTGCCACTCACACTAGACACCAATGGTTCATTCGTATGAGGCACAATCACTCGTATGAGTGACCTCTGATTCGTACGAGTCCAAGTTTTTCAAAAATTGGACTTTCAATTCTTCGTGGACCTTAGGTTTTTCGTTAACCTGTTTAGATCTTTGCACATATCCACACAAATCACAAGTTATGTTAGGAAAAGTGCTCTTAAACAGATTTTGTTCTTTTGAAATGAGTTTACCCGTTGTAAGAAAGTACTTTATGAAGTTATGATATCAAAGCGAATGTTTATTAGGGGCGTATATTGGTAGAAAACTTTTGAGCTTCATCTTTGGCTAATTCAAAAAAAAACTTAAATTAACAATAGAGTAAACTGAACTAAAATATCTACTAATTAGAAAAGAACATACTATATTATTTACTAGGAAATCTTTTTCAGAGTTTCAAGGTAAGAGAATCATACCAGCATTTAATCTTGTCAAAAACGAGTTTTGTTTAAAACATCAAACTAAATAAATAAGTATTATACTATGATTATCGGTATTGTTGTCCTCATAAGCTCAACTTATCAGATGTAATCATGATTAGGAGATATGATTAATGTATGAATTATACTTACTAGCCGGTGTTCAACCACTTCACGACACATTTCCATATCAAGATATGATCGAGAGAAAATCTTACCAGTGAGTATACTGCTTAACATCTGTTTTGACGTATATGTTGTGAGAGACTCACTTATTTTGATTGAAAACAAGCCCTATGTGATTAAATCACTTTTGAGGAACTTGATTTTCAGATGCATGCAGGGCACATGAGTAAGTCCGTGAACAGGTTAGTACCGTCGTACCAACAGAGAGACAAACTTAGCTCCCGCATAAAGCTGTGATATATTATCACTTATTGTTGGGTGAATGTGATATTTTTATCACTTATTGATAGTTGTATGCAGTATTTACACATATGTATGGTATCATGGAAGTTCTAGACTTGCGTGACAGTTATTTTTCGGTAAAAGATTCAACCATGATACCCAGATGATAAGCAAGCATAAAGACCGCATATCTTAGAACCTCGGCATACTATCAAACGAAATTTAGGTACCAAGACCATATGCCAGTGAATGGTTCTCACCTGGCTTTCAATCCGTTATGTTTATATCAACCTGCTCATTGTAATCTGATTGTGAGCCTACCTATACATCAACAGTAAAGCTACTCATCAATTTTCGTTTTATGTTTTTGACAGATCACCGGTGTATCATCATCTTCTCTTATCTTTCCAAGAAACTCATTTTTGGTTTTTGGATTTTCTATTGTTTTTGTATTTTTCTAAAATTTTCTCCCCCTTAATTGTAGAAAGGTAAATAAATAAAAGACTTTATTTTTGTATTTTTGCATTTTTCTCATGTTTTTATATTTTCCTAAAAACTCCTCCCCCTAAATGTAAAATAAAAGAAATGTAAAATCTTTTTGTAGTTTTAGTTTTGAGAAAAATATTTACAAAAACGATTAGCCAAGGATGATTTACTCGGGTTTCACCTTGATGCCAATGACCAAAAGAAGATAATCAAAGCTTGATTTATCAAAAGCTTTTGTAAACCGGACGACACGTTGGTGATCAGTGTGGATTTTAACAACATTGATAAGTTTCTTTTCATAACAATCTCGTATTAAATGATACTTAATCTCAATGTGTTTGGTTTTTGAGTGTTGTACAGGATACGAGTGATCTGTAAAGCAGCTTCAATATCAACATAAATAGGAGTAGTTAGAAATTCAAAACCGTAGTCGCACATTTGCTGTTGGATCCTTAGAACCTGAGAACAGCAACTAGAAGTTGAAATATACTCAGCCTCACAGGTTGACGTAGCTACACAAGTCTGCTTTTTTGCACTACCACGTGACCAGGCGATGTCCTAAGAACTAACATCCTACTGATGTTGACTTTGCATCAATCTTGCAGCCACCATGATCAGAATCACTGAATGTCCTTAGGGTACCAGAGACTAGTGTCTGGGCGACCCTTCAAATAAAGAAAGATTCTTTTTACAGCCATCAAGTGACAAACTTTTGGACTTGACTGGTAGCAAGCTAGAAGACATGTTGGCCACATTATATCGGGTCTTGAGGCAGTATGATACATAAGAGATCCGCTCATAGCACGATAAAGAGACGGTTCCACATGTTCACCAATCCCATCAGGAGTAATCCAATGATTTTGAGCTAATGGAGTTCCCAAGGGCTTCGAGTCTTCCATTTGAAATCGTTTGAGAATATCCCCGACGTACTTGGGTTGATGAATGAAAATCCCTTCCTTAGATTGATGAATCTGCAAACCTAAAAAGAAAGTTATTTCTCCCATTGTGCTCATCTCGAACTTCTCTTGCATAACCTGCTCGAATTCTTTGCACATTCTGTCGTTTGTAGACCCCAAAACAATATCATCAACATATACTTATACCAGCAATAAATCCTCAATCTTTTCTTTGATGAAGAGAGTATAGTCGATCAATCCACGTCGAAAACCATTCTTGAGAAGATAGGAAGACAACGTTTCATACCAAGCCCGTGGAGCTTGATGAAGACCAGATAACGCCTTACTAAGAAGCCATACCTTGTCAGGATGAATTGGATCTTCAAAATCAGGCGGTTTCTCAACATATACTTCTTCTTCAACCACACCATGAAGAAATGCACTCTTCAATTCATTTGATAAACTGTAAACTTCTTATAGGACGCATAAGCTAAGAAAATTCTTCTAGCCTCAAGACGTGCTACAGGTGCATAAACTTCATTGTAATCAATGCCTTCTACCTGATTAAAGCCCTGGACAACCAATCTTGCTTTGTTTCGCACAACAACACCGGCGGTCATCCTTCTTACACTTGTACACCCATCTTGTACCAATCTTCTTGTAGTTGTCGGGCTTGTCAACCAATTTCCGTACGCCCAACTTCTGAAACTGCTGAAGTTCCTCTTGCATTGCTTCAACCCATGAGTCTTCTTTCATTTCTCCTTCTAAGATTTTGGTTCTACTTGGCAAACATAGCAGGCAAAAGACCAATCATTTCCAGATTCTCTAAGAGCCGAAAATAAACCAGCATTCTGGTTGTTCCGAAGCAGATTAAGTGTCTGCACTCCACTCTATACATCTCCTATAATATTCTGCTGAGGATGGGTATTATGGATTCAAGTTTCAGGAACATCAGGAACTCAAGAATTTATACCTAAATTGTTGATATTCATATCAACAGCTACGTCGATTGCTGGATTTGACTAGGATGTAGATGCATGACCTTCAGTCGTCTCTTGATTTTGCACATTTGGCGTGACATCAGAAATTCCAGGAACAAGACCAGAGGTAGCTTCATTTGCATCATGGAACTCACCATCTTCTGACGAAACATTATAATCAGCAGCATCTTCGAATTCCTCATTTTGAACAACATTGTTAACTGAAGTTGACATTTGAGGGTTAACAATAATTGGTCGTACCAATGACGAGTCAACTGCAGTATCGCTTTCCAATAGCATTTGAGCAGTTGTAGATGCATCATCAAAAGTTGGCAGATTAAAGGAGTCAAACAGTCCATAGTAGTCAAACATCCAAGGAGCACCCGGAGCTTTTACTGATTTAGTGTATCTTTGAACCTTAACTTCACCCCATTCTTCAATCTTTTTCGTTGACAAATTCCACACTCAGAAATTAGGAGTGGCATATCCAAGAAAGAAACCTTCGATAGCCTTTGGTCCAAACTTACTATGTGGATCAATCATAGGCATGGAGCTCCAAAAGGTTCTAAGAAAGAAACATCCGGTTTCCTTTTATGTAACAACTCGAAACATGTTTTCTCATGCCTTTTCACCGTAAGAACTCTATTCATCGTATAACATGCAGTAGCCACAGCCTCTCCCCAAAATTGAACAGGAAGTTCTGATTCTACTAGCATAGTTCTAGCTGTTACAATAAGAGTTCTATTTTTCCTCTCAACGACACCATTTTGTTATGGAGTGTAACGAGAACTGTACTCATGTAAAATGCCTTTAGAAGAACAGAATTCATCCATAACATAGTTCTTGAATTCGGTGCCGATTCTTCTTATCTTCAAATTGTACAAATTTTCAAGCAGAGTTAGGAGATTCTTGAGGATTTCAGGAATTTCACTCATGTGAGCCAAAACATTTACCCATGAAAATCTTGAATAGTCATCAGTAACTACCAAACAATATGAATCACCAAAGGTAGTCTTGTGTTTCATAGGTCCAAAGAGGTCCGTATGAAGACATTCTAGAGGCATATTCACCGTGTTAATCTTCTTCATAGGATGAGGCTTACGAGCTTGCTTTTATTTTTGGCACGATACACAGACGTCTTGTAAATGAAAGTTCTTCACTGGTACACCATTCTACAAGATTATTTTTTTACCAAATAGTTCATTTTCCTCAAGTGAATGTGTCCCATTCGTCTATGCCAAGAAATTGATTCCTTTTCGGTGGCTTTTGAGACAAAACATGTAACTTGTGCAGACGTAGTAATAACTTGGCTCATATAAAAATATACATGTCATTAATTCTTGCAGTCGACAGATGAATCCATTCTTTGGGAATCTTTAAACCAGGTTTCAGCACATAACATCCGGCATCATCAAAATGAATCGTGAACTTCTTGTAGCAGATTTGAGAAACACTCAGAAGATTGTGATCAATTTGACGAACATAATTGATCTTATCAAAACTAACAACACCATTGGAAACCATTCCTTCTCCAGTGATGTATTCGCCCCATATCTCCAACAAAAGCGACATAACCACCACTAATGCTTTTTACATCATAAAGGAGTCTTAAGTCGCCTGTCATTTGTCGTGATGCTCCACTGTCAACAATCCAATGACTATTCACAGTACCTCCTGGAACACCCTGCACGTTACATTACCCAATTATTTTGAGATGGGGACCCAAGCCTTAGTGGTCTTGGGTTGACCCTAATCATCAATAAATGTGATTTCTGTTTCTTGATGATTTGGAAACTTTGTTCCTCCCCCTGAAATATTACCTGTTTTAGGTTTCCAAGATTCTTTATGTTTACCAGATTGACTATTATTTACAGATTTAGACACTTCTGGTTTTATTAAACTTGATGAACTTGGTTTCCTTTCAAAAACGTCTGGTTTAATGCTTTCTCAATTATTTTAACTTGTTTACGTCTTTGTTTTCCTTCTTGTTCCTTAACAATACATTTGTCTTGTTTAGGTGACACAGATCGACGTTGGCAAGTTGTTTCAGAAGGGGCTTTTTCAACAAACTTTGGTCTTGCTGGGTTGGTACAATTTTTGATTATGTGGCCAAGCTCTCCACATTTAAAACATGTTCTACTTTCAACAAATTTAGGGATCCTGTTTGATGACTTGATGTTGAACTTGTGGGTCTAGAGGTACTTGTTCCTTCTTCACACCCATTTGTGTGTTGAGTGTAATTGTTTTTGACTGTTGTGTTTTAAATTCTTGACTTGATTTAAAAAATCAATATTAGATATGCTGTCAAAAGTCTCGATTTTATCAGTACCGGTTGAACTCATAAATTTAACATTCTTTAATTTCTTCTTGTAGCGAGCGCCTTTAGCTTCAACCTTTGGTTGTGATACTTTAGGTTTTTCTGCTCGCTTTTCTTGTTGTTTTCTTTTGATGAATAATGGTTGTGACTTGATTGGATTCTTCTTTTCCAAAAATTTGGTTGTTGAATTTTCAAAAACTTGATCAATTGAAGCTGGATTTATATTTTTGATCGGAAAGTCTTTGTTTGAGTAATTTTTCTTATCTCCAATCAAAGTATACAACACATTATCATTTTCATATGTAGACACTTTGTCTTAACAGATTTCATAGGATCATTCCCTTGATTTTCAACTAGCAGAGATTTCTACCCCTTTTTCTTCATCAAGAGATTGATCTTGATCACTTTTGTCTGACTCATCATCTGATGAATCCTCTTCCTCTATTATAAATGGATTTTGATCAGCAACAGACGAGGAGTTCTCTGTTTTTCTTGGTTCTTTTGAGGAATTGTCCAACTTAAACCCTAATCCTGCTGCAAACTCTTCAGGATTGAGAGGTACAGATGGTTCAAAGCGTGGCATTTCCTCTTCATTAGGTAATTCGGTATAATTGTGTTTCAATGGAGGTGGACACGATTTATACCCAATGCATTTGACATCTCCCTTAAGCTTTTGAACGTCAATGATGTGATCAAGCACATATCGGGAGTTAGAATAACTCTCCAATTTTAGCTTAATTGCATCATGTTCGCATTTGGCAATGGCTAACTCCTTTTTTGTTTCTTCAAGGATTGTAATGTAGTTATTAATTCCTGTTTGCTTGTTTGTTAATTCAGAAACGCTTTTCTTAAGAGTCTCGATTACAGATTTGAATTCTTTTTCATTTCGAGTTAAAGCCAGATTTGCCTCTTTGCATTTTGACAGTTCAACTACTAGGTTTTGATTGTGACTGTTTATTGATTCAAATTTAGTTTTTAACTCAGCACAGTCACTACATATCTTAGGAGAGTCAGATTTTACCTGACTTGTTGATCCTACAACATTAGCCATGAAGGCAATATGATCAGAAAAGGATGCATTGTTTGTAAAGATTTTCTCCATTTCCTTCGATGCAACTTTCTGCTTTACTTATCAAACCAGCCTTTTGACTTTTCATCTTTTCTACTTCTTTCAGCAACTCTTTGACCTCAGTATCAATCCTTTCCCTGACATCTGAATTTTATCCATAACCACCTACACTCGAGCTTTCCTCGTCAGAACTCCCATTATACCTAAAACTATCATCATCATCAGAGGTGTCTATATTTTGAACATGTTTGATCCGATTGATAATCTTGGCATAACATGCAGTTCCTCCTTGATTCTCGTTTCCCAATTGTACTGACCAATTGCATCCTTCATCTGCTTGTACTACTAAAGCTCTGTTTATGTTGTTTGAAGGCCCAGATTGATTGGTGTTGTTTGGGTTGTTAACAACTACTATACTTCGTTCATTGTTAACTTGAGTTGTGTTGGATGGTCGAGACTGATTTTGGAAAGGGTTGTGATTTCCTTGTTTGCTGGGTCGAGTACATTCACGCTTGAAGGGACCTTTTTCACCATAGTTGAAGTAAGTAACAACATCTTATCAAAACCATATTTAGTATCTTTCTTGCTTTCCAAACTTGTTCTTCAAGTTCTGCTCTGTAATCCTTAGCTCTTCTGACCGCACTTGCAAACGCCCATTTAATATCCATCAACTCTATCTCATCTCTGTCTATTTGTTGATAGTCTTCATTAGTCAAATTTATGTTTCCAATTTGACCAACGACTAGACCACGGTAAGCACTAACAATGGTGTTTAGAAGTTTCATGTGTTCCCGAGCAACTTCTACACTCACCTTAGAAAGATGTGATGTGTCAAGTCTGATGGTATTAGGATTTGCAGGTTGAAAGTTGTTACCATAGAAAGCTTGTTGAGAAGCTTGTTCTTAGACTTGAGGTGTAACAACTTGAGGTTGTGGTAGGAAGGCTTTGGGATCAAATACTTGACCATAGGTTTGAGTACTTGAGCTGGCAGATTGATCTGCTTAAACTGGTGGTGGTAGAAAGGAGTTAACATTTGACACAAACGTGGTTTGGAGTTTTGGTTGCTGGGTTGTACTAACACCTGTGTTAATACCTCCAAAGTACATTTCTTCTTCATTTTTGTTCTCCAGCTTCTGAACAAATTTATAAATACTAATCACATCCAAAACGCCTATATGCTTTAGTAAGTCAATAAATTGACTCCATTTTGGCGATAAGGCGTCAGCAAAACGCATCACGATTTCTTGTGAAGATGCCAACACTTTATATGAATACATTTCACTAATCAGATGGTAGAAGCGTGTTGTCATGTCGCTTACAGTTTCATTCTCCATGAACATGAAACCTTCAAACTCTTTCTTCAGCAGATCATGTCTTATCTTTCTTGTTGCAACATTTCCTTCTCCTCTTGCTTCCAAAGTATCCCTCTTGTGGTCGTACTGTACACAAACTGATGGTAAATATCCTTATGAAGTGCTTGTGTAAGGATGGCAAACGCCTTCTTCTCTAAATCATAGGCCTTTTTATTGCTTTCATCTAAGTTGGCTAAGGAGGTTGGATTTGATCCTGCTTCTTCGAGAGATTCCTTGTATGGTGTAGTAAAACATGTCCATAATTCTGTATTTTGTCCGAGAACATATGTATGGAAACGAATTTTCCACGAAGGATAATCGTTCATATGATTCAGTTTTTGTGGACGGTTATTACTCCTGTTTCACTCTCGCTTATAAGAAGAGTCTGAATGCTCTGATTTTTATTTGCTACACACGTCCATTGATTAGCGGTAATCATAGCTGTGTGTTGAGGCATTAGCGATTTAACCCATGAGGTTGTGGAGCATTGTGATGAGTCTTGGTTTGTGCTTGAACTACTCCCCCAATCCAAGGATTAGTACCATTATGTTTTCTTGTTTATGAAAATTAAAAGGTTTAAAGGTTATTTTTTAAAGATAATAGTCTCCTTTTAAAGTTCACAACTCTAAGAACCACAAAGTTTTGAAAAATTGAAAAACTGGGACACGAAAAACAGATTACAAAGAAGCTTGGTTCTTCGGATGAATCAGTGATTCGTACGAGTCACAATTCTTCGTACGAACCAGGTTGTTATACGAACATCAATCTTTCGTGCGAGTAACCTGTGCTTCGTGCGAACAAGGTCCTTCGTGCGGATGACTTGGTCTTTCGCACGAACAGTCTTGTTCTTCGTGCGGATGGGTTATTCGCACGGATGTTTTTCGCTAATGTTGGTTTTTCGGAGAGAGGAATCTTTTTGCAGGGTTGGTTGGTGAAAATTTCCTTTTTAAACAGAGACTTATTTCTAAGTTTGTTGGAAAGCTGTTAGTTGTCTTACCCAGTTTTGGTTAAAAAGACAAACATTCCAGTATCAGCTTTTCAGTCAAAACAGTCAAGTCCAAAGATTTGGTCAACCCTACAAGAATATTCCGGTAAGTTTACCGGCGGATGTTTCACCTGAAAATGTGTCCAACTGAACTTTGATAGAAAATTTTAAGAAAAACCAGATCCTAACATGTCTCCATGTATTCTAACAAGGTTTTTAGGAAAATTTTCTAGGTACAACAAGTTTTAACTATGTTTTAAGCAAGTTATCTTTTAAAAACTTAAGTTTCTTGTTATGAGTTCAAGAACACTTCCAGAAACCTTACAACTAGCTCAGACACAACACTTAGCTTGGTTTTTAAACAAGGAAGAGAGCCAAAGCTCTAATACCACTTGTAGGTCCACTTGGAGGATCAAGATTAACCTACCTCCCTGTTTATGTAACACACATACAAGTGCAGAATCCACGTAAGTATGCAAACCAAAGCAAAGTAAGAAACACAAGATCACCAAAGATTCACTATCTTGACTAATATAAGAGAACTAGTACAAACACATACAAACAATGTTCATACAGACTCAAAGTATTCACTCTGTGCTCTCTCTCTCTCTTCTGCTCTCAATGTCTCTCTCTGGTGACTAGTATTCCACTTCTCTTATCTTCAATGAGAAGTGCATGGCTGCTTATATAGTGCCAACACCCAGCAACAGAACGAAGAATGTTGTTGGTCGTACGAAACACTATAAGTCACGAAGAACATTTAGCATTAGTTGCTCGTACGAACAATTCTGGTTCGTACAAGCAGGAACTGGCTCGCACGAGCAAGCAAGGAGCTTTGTAGAAAGGGTGCCACCCGTACGATTATAGTATCAATCGTACGAATCAGCAAGTGGCTCGTACGAACAACAACTTGCTCGTACAAAGCAACTTTTACTCGTACTTGGAAGTGTTCTTCGTAGAATGTGCCAACAAACATGACGTACACAAGACTCAACAGTATGCATACATGCAACTGTTTTACAACACAGACAAACTAGAAGTCGCACTAAATCAAGATAGGAGGATATCTTAATTTGCTCGACAGGACTAACCTATACAGACACAATAAACAAAGACCGTACAATTATAGACGTAACCAAGAACAGGCCACAGACACAAAAGTGTATCAACAGAAAGTTGTGCTTCTAGTCTGACTCGTCAGCCCGGAGGCCTAAGATCTTGACCAAGACCCAATCTTTGGTCCTAAATTGCACAAATCAAAAGCATCATCGACCTCATCCTCAACTAATTTAATTTTTCGGGAGGTCACTTATGTTGGTGCAAATGGAACGCCTAGATCGTCAATGGCCTGGGTTGCAGCTTTTAACTAAACCTGTTGAAATGTGTAGGAACGACTTTGGAGGACTCTCGTCAGACTTTGGTATGTCGACAGTGGCTGTTCCAGGCACATGACAGGAGGCATCTCGCAGTTGAGTGACATTCAGATTTTCAATGGCGGTTTTGTCTCTTTCGCAGGTGGTGAAATGGGAAAGATAACAATGAGAGGAACAGTGTGCAATGGAGCTCTCAGCTTCAAGAACGTGAACTATGTCCCAGAGTTGTAGCACAGTCTCTTGAGTGTGTCTCTGCTCTGTGATAATCAATTTGATGTGCACTTTACAAAGAAAGGATGCTATGTGTTGAAACCAGGCCTTATTATTCCTGATGAATGGATTCTTCTCAAAGCTGAACACAAAGGAAATGCATATGTCATCGACATGAATAAGGCCCCACCGACAAGTTTACCTGTTTGTTCTCATCGACCGCTAAGCATGATACAATGGTTATGGCACAGCCGACTAGGACACATCAACATGAGGAATCTCAACAGACTTGCAAAAGTTAGTTTAGTCAGAGATTCGCATGTTCGGGATTTTATGCAGATTGAAAAGTGTGAATCATGTGCTCGTGGGAAACCACATCGAAAGCTATACAAGTCGAAATCCGCACCCTCCACGTCAAAAGTCTTGGAATTGCTTCATATTGATCTTTTTGGTCTGACCGATATTATGAGCATTGGCGGGAAAGCATATTGTCTGGTTATCATTGATGACTACTCCCGTTTCACTTGGGTATTTTTTCTGGCATAAAAGAGTGAAACAGTTGAGTTAGTCAAACAGTTTATCATCCTAATGGAAAACCAGGCAGACACCATAGTGAAGGCTATTCGATGTGATAACGGAACAGAGTTCAAGAACGCTACTTTGAATTCTTTTTGCTCCTCCAAGGGAATTGATCGACAATTCAGTGCAGCCAGAACTCCTCAACAGAGTAGGGTTGCGGAACGCAGAAACCACACACTTATTGAAGCAACACGTACTATGTTGGTCGAATCGGAACTACTTCTTATTTTCTGGGCAGAAGCAGTCAATACCGCTTGCTACATTCAGAATCATGCCCTGATAAACAAAAGGCACATGAAAATGCCGTATGAAGTGGTTGAAGGTCACAAACCTTTGGTCTAGCATTTTCGCAAATTAGGATGCCCCTGTGTTCTCCTACTCGTGGATGCTAAGGGAAAATTTGAATCACGCGGAGATCCATGCATCTTCGTCAGCTACTCTAAGAACACTTCTTATCGTGTCTACAACAAGATCAAGAAAATGGTAGTTGAAACCTACAATGTGGGTTGGCTAGAGGAAAATCCCAAGGTCGCACGAATTGGTCCCGATTGGCTCTATGATTATTCCTCTTTGTTTAAATTTGTTGATCTCTCTTTTGATATGAATGAAGGTACATGCACAAGCTCTGAACCCCCACCGATGCCTATCTTGACTGAGGATGATGAAGATGCTAAACAGCTGCAAGAATCTTTCAAGCAGCTGAGTGTGGATCCACCTGGATTCAATGAAGCTGTGTCTACACCTCCACAAGCATCGCAGAATCAGGAAACTATTTCTGAACAAATTCCTTAGATGGGTTCCCATGAAGTTGAGGCTCCAAACACAAAAACTCCTATGGCAAATGAAGGAGTTACAACTCCAGATGTTCTGTTGATCCATTAGTCAACATTCCCACTGGTGCAACTAATGCGGGGGAGCCATCTGGAGTCGCATCGTAGAGCATTACAAACTTGCAATCAGATCTCCATGTTCCTGCTACGCCTATACCACAACGTCTACAGCGCGATCATCCGATTGAAAATGTTATTCGTCTTGTTACTTTTGGAATTCAGACTTGCAGTCAATCAGGAGATATCAATACATGTCTTTACTCTTGTTTTATCTCATAAATTGAACCTAAAAGCATTGATGTTGCCTTGCAGGAAACAGGCTGGGTTGACGCTATACATGAAAAACTCAATAAGTTTGAGAAACTTGGGGTATGGAAATTGGTGAAGCTTCCTCAGGGAAAACGTGCTCTTGGAACTCGTTGGGTATTTCGCAACAAACAGGATGATACTGGTGTGATTGTGAGGAACAAAGCTCGATTGGTTCTTCAGGGCTTTCGCCAGATCGAGGGGTTGGATTACGATGAAGTTTATGCACCGGTGGCTAGATTGGAAGCCATTCATATTTTCTTGGCATATGCATCATACGTGGACTTCACAGTCTATCAAATGGATGTCAAGACTGCGTTTCTTTACGGCACGGTGAAAGAGGAGATATACGTGGCGTAACCACCGGGTTTCACTGATCTTGACAAGCCAGACTATGCATACAAGTTGGACAAAGCTTTGTATGGGTTCATCAAGCGCTTCGTGCATGGTACGCAACCCTAACTGAGCATCTTCTTGCTCACGCATATACCTGGGGAACCATTGATCAGACTTTGTTCATCAAACGTGTTGACAAGGACATGATTCTTGTTCAAATCTATGTAGATGATATTATTTTTTGTTCTACAAATGATGGGTTGTGTCGCGAATTTGAAGAGGTCATGAAGAAGATCGAGATGAGTTCATTGCAGGAGATGACTATGTTTCTGGGTCTTCAAGTTCGTCAGAGTTCACAATGAATCTTGAACCATCAAGGAAAATATGTCAATGACGTTCTTGCCAAATTCAAGCTTACAGATTCAAAGCTTATGGCTTCGCCTATCGCTGAACGGCCCCTGTTGAATGAAGATGCAGAAGGAACGCCTGTCAATCCAACCATGTACGGGTCTATGATCGGTTCACTCATGCATCTCACAGCAAGTCGGCCAGACATGATGTTTGCCGTTTGCTAGTGTGGTTGATACCAGGCTACTCCTAAACTCTCTCATTTACATGTTGTTAAATGAATTTTTAGGTACCTCAAAGGGGCACCGTCACTAGGGCTCTGGTATCCTAAAAATTCTGAATTTTAACTGTATGCCTTCTCTGACAGTAATCTTGGAGGTACAGATAGGGACATGCGATCAACTTCAGCTGGATGCCAATTCTTGGGTGATAGATTGATCTCTTCGCAATGCAAGAAGCAGAAGACGGTATCGCTTTCTACAGCGGAAGTAGAATATGTTGCAGCATCAGCTTGCTGCTCCCAGGTTTTATGGATGCAACACCAAATTGTGGATTACGGTTTGACTTATCTAAACACAACAATTTATTGTGATAATGATGCCGCTATCCAAATTGTCAAAAACCCTGTTTTCACTCCAAAACCAAGCACATAAACATCAAACTTCATTTTATTCATGATTGTTATGAAAAGGGCCTCTTTAAACTTGAGCAAATCCAGACCGATGCAAATGTCGCGAATTTGTTCACGATACCCGTTAGCAACACGCGTTTTCAAGTGCTTGTGGGTCTTCTCTAAATGATCTGCTTTTCTGACTGAGACTCCCTTATCATTTCTTTTTAGTTTGTTTTCATTTCATTTTATTTTCTTTTATTTTTATTTTTTATATTTCGTTTGACTCATAAATTTGTTCACATATATGAACAAATTTAGGGGAGAAAAATCACAAAAATACAAAAAAATTAGAAAAACACAAAAACATTAAAAAAATAAAAACATTCAAAAAATGACAAATATAGTTTCAAACAGTTTTTTAATGATTGGGGAATGAAATGATTTATCGTGATAAAGGCTTTGGCTAACACATGTAAGGTGTTGTAGCTGGAACGACTTGGATCGAAAGTGATATGTTGATAGGCTTAGAGCTCAAACAGATATTATAAAATGAACATAAAGAACTATATATCTAGTGGGTCACACACCATCGACATATGATTTTATGATTTTAAACCTTGTGTTGATAGTTGGCCAATATTTAAGGTGTTAGGTGTTTATATTGTTGAGTCATCTGGGGATATCTTGGTTATCCTTCTATTGCATCCAGATTATATGCATACCTAGACACAACCTAGATATCTTAAAAGATCCAAATTTGGACAAAAACCTTAATTGATCCTAAAAGAAAAATTCATACCAAAAGGTATATGTTACTAAACGTCATAAACCGTTGTGCCTACCTGATCGCGGGGGTATGTCATGGAGTGGGATACACAGGTATCATAGTATAACATTACCTTAAGTGTATCATAAAGCAAAAAGTAGAAAGTTTAGCACTAGGTTTAAATGGACAAATATACTTGCAATTGCTTAGATCAGTCTGACCAAGCTCACATTGAAAAGTGTTCCTTAGTCTGCCTGAAAACGATTTGATCCCATACCAAAACTGTGTATATGCTGTATTGTTTTTGTTTAAATGCTTTTCTTATTTCTTTTATACTTGGTAAAGTCTGTTTGGTTGCTCGGTTAGTTAAACTGTTGATTCTTGAGTTAGATGATTTATGTCAAGGGGTATTGGACTGGCCTATTGAGTTTTGGAATTGGACTAATCAAATAGAATTTTTTAAAATTTTGAAATTGAACAGTATTGGGCCATTATGGTACTGTTCCGGATTAGGCCTTTTGACCCATTCCGGATCAGCCCATTGACCGAATTGGGTCCCTCCTCCTTTGACTATTTCGGATTGGCTACTATTCCGGATTGGGCCCAAATCAATTTGACCAAGCCCATTTCGGATTGTATCCGAATTGGAAACCAGATGATGTTCAATTGGATCCGGATTGACTTGGGCCCAAATTCTCAGGCCCAAGCCCATTCCGGGATAGTATATCGGATTATCATTACTGCATTTCTGATCATTCACTAAATTTTTTCTTCCAAAACACTCTGATCATCATCTGAATTGGATTACCTTCACAATCATCCGAATTACATTAGAATTAGGTATAAATGCTCATTAATTGTTAGAACTTTTGAGATCGTTGGTGCTTGATTATCCATAGTTTGAGCTAGTTTGTAATGTTTAGACAAAGTTAAAGAGTCAAAAGTGCAATATGGTGAAACTTGTATGTACGCGGCATATTTAGCAGCCCAACGTATTTAATAAATACGCTGGGTAGTCATTTTGTATAAATATGATGATCAATGCATGTATGTCCAAGTTTCTTGGACAAATTTTGGTGATCTTCTTGTGTTGTGATTTTTTGCTATTGTGCTTTCATCCGAATACCAGGTGCTGTTACTGATTACTGGTTTTTCTTAGTTGTTTTATCATGGTGTTCAGCGAAATTAACTAAACCTTTGCTTGTTTTCAAATATCCAGCGGATTTAGCTTTTTGCAGGACAAAATCGCCGATCCCATCATCGTAATTGTTTCCAAGTGCAGCGTATTTAATCTCTGGTCCAACGTATTTACCTCCTAGCGAGTGTAATTGTTCTCTGATTCAGCAAATCTCAGCGTAATTGATCATCATTCATCCATCATGTCTCTCAATCAACTCAATCGATTGCTCAAGCCAAACTAGAAACTGGAACTGCTACAAGGCCACCAAAGTTGAAAGGTTCGGAAGATTTCAGCAGCTGGAAAAACAGGATCAAGTCGTATTTTGAGTATACCGATTATACTCAATGGATGTCAATCAATGTGGGCCCGCATGTTCCCATGACAATACGTGACGACATCCGTACTATCAATGAAGATCCCTGAACATTCACAGAAGAAGATAGGACACTCATTCATTGTGACCGGAGGGCTCACGCTGCTCTCACTATGGCTCTGTCAAAGGATGATAACAATCTGTTTTAAGAATACACCTCGGCACATGAACTGTGGTTGGCTCTAATCGACCATTATGAAGGCAATGAGGAACTCAGGGAGAACAAACGAGACATGGTGCAGAAAGAATATGATATGTTTGGAAGTATTCGTGGAGAAAGTTTGTCCGACCACATAAGCAGATTTCTAGGGGTGTTGACGAAGATGAAGAAGGTGGGAAACCCAGTTGCAAATTATGCATCGATCAAGAAGCTGCTAGATTCTCTACCACAAGAATGAAGTCTTCAATGCATGATGATTAAGAGAACTTTCCTCACCAGCACAACTCTAGTTACTCTCTCAGAATTGATTAACACTTTAAAAGCCTTTGAAATGACATCATGAAATGAGAGATGAATCAAACTGGATATTCTCAGAAAACATCTCAGCAAGCTGCTGCAACCTCGGTCCCCAAGAATATGGCATTTCTTGCTCCTGTCACATCATGTGGATCAAATTCCCAAAGTGCTGTCGAATCCTATTCAAATGCTTCCGCAAACTCTGTGAAGGCCTCATTATCTTTCGAGAATACCACCGTGGCCAGCGACACTCAAGCACTTAAAATTTCCACAGAACATGAAGCTCTTTTTAATACTTTCTTAAGTAGCTATGAGGCGCTTATGTCAGGAGAGTTGAAGAGAGAATTCCTAACAACAGAGGACATGTATCAAGTAGATCCAGACGACATGGAGGAGATGGATCTGAAGTGGTAGATGGCAATGATCACTCTACGGTTGAAGAAATTCCAAGATAAAACAGGAAAGAGGTTGGCTCCTGGAAAAGCTGGATTTGACAAGTCCAAGCTTAGATGTTATAATTGCAAAGACTTGGGCCATTTCAAAAGAGAGTGTCCGTTGCTGAAGAACGAGAATACCGAAATCAACCCAACAAGGAGGCTGACCGCCATTGAAGGAAATAATAATGCTGCTGACAATAACCATAAGGCTTTAGTGGTGGTAGACTATTATTGGTCGGAGGAGATAGCTGAGGCAAAAGGTGAAGTAAACAAGGCCCTCATGGCAAACATTACCACTGTCTCTGCCACGTCTGCTTCAAATGGTGTTGAATAACAAACCTCGAAGATTCTAAAAGATGACACTGGTTTGAAAAGCATCATCTCCCCTGCCTCAGAGAAGAGACAACAGAATGAAATGAATGAGTCGAAGCCTGCTGTTCAAGAAGTCATCAGTACCAGCAAGAATGAAGCGGTTGGAACATCCTCTACAGCCATGAAATCAGAAGCCAAGTAGAAGGATTTGGTAAACAACATTCCATATGAATTTAAAGTAAAGTTGTGCTCAAAACCATGTTTGAACGTCGTGGCACACTACAAATCACTCAACCGTGATATAATTAAAGAAACAGAAAAAGTTTTGAAAATGAATCAAGAACTAAAAGAAAATGAGGCTGCATATCATCGAAAGTTGAATTCAACCATAGCTGAAATGCAGACTCTAAAGGAATTTGTTTTCAGAAAAGATTTTATCATAAATGATTTGACCGAAAGCTAGAAAAATCTCAAAACGAAAACAATAAGTTACAAATCATTATTGATAAATGGAAAATTAGCCAAAAAACACTAGTTAACTTTGTAAACTGCCAATGACCAACATTCATAAAGGATGGAATTGGATATAAAGATAAATTCGGAAACAAAAGAAAATTATTTCCTCCTCCGCACAGCAAAAATTATGTTCCTATGCCATCTCCTCATCCTAAGAACGACTTAATCAATAAAACTGATCTTTTGGATCAAAGTATTTTTTATAAATCCAAAAAAAACACTAACCTTTCTGAAAGTAATGCAGATCTGTGCGAGAGTAAGGAAGATGTGTGCGATGGGGAAGATGATTGTGGAGGGATGAAAATAGGAATAGGCTATTCAGGCGGCAGTTATTCAACTGTTAACTGGTTCGCCTGGAATTGTGATAAGATGAACAATATTTCTATTTGAGATAACTGTAATAGTTTATCTTGGATGGATGATTGTAATGGCTGTATGCCTAAATTGACAATTCAGGATGACTGTAATGGCAATGTGCCTACACTTAAGGCTCACAACCAAGGGTTTGCCAAGGTTGAGGGTCATGACCTAAACTTTGCTCTCAATGATGAAAATGTTATGCTTGAATCTCCTGTATTTGTGCCAGAGTTAAAGAAAAACAGTTTTGGAAAATTCCTTACAGAGGAAATTCCAGAATTTGTTCCATCAGTTGCAGGTACATCAGAGACTGATAAAGATTTCACTGAAGATTCAAGCACAACAACTTCAGAAAGCGATGAAGAAAGGTCAGATGAAAGTCAAGAATCAATTTCCTCATCAGACAGTGAGCACAGTGAAGTCGACATTGAAGATAAACATCATCCTGAAGAGAATCTGAAGAAAGCTAAAGATTCAAGCCACGTTACATCATCAAACTCCTCAAGATGCTCAAGACTCTCATCACATACATCATCTTCACACTCAGCACCCAGGAAGAAAAGATCGAGTCAAAAACAATGTTTTCACTGTGGTCATTTAGGACATACGGCGAAACATTGCAAAAGCAAGAAATTTTCTAAACCTAGTCATGATCTGGTTAAAAGTTTTACTAATCAATTTGACAATTTAAAGAAATCAGCAAAATGCATAGTTAATTCAACCTGTTTTTGGAAAAGAAAAGAAAACTCTCTTGCTCAAAATCATGATAGAACTATTGTAAAGCAAGTCTGGGTTCCAAAAGCTAGCTAATTTTGTACATATTTTTGTTGTTGTTGTTGTATTATAACAGAATAAAATTCAGAAATGGCTTCGGTTGCTCATGGAGTATATCTGGCACGTTGACAGCGGTTGCTCCAGGCACATGACCGGGCTAAAGGATCTGCTTACCAACTTTCGAGTTATTGATGTGACTTTGTATCCTTTGCCGGAGATGAAAAGGGAGGAAAAATCATCGGAATGGGTGATGTCGTGTCAGAAGCACTCACTTTGGAGAATGTGAACTATGTTCCAGAATTGTGTTACAGTCTTATGAGTGTTTCACAAGTCTGTGACAAAGGAATCGCGGTTTTGTTTAATGACACGAAGTGCTTATTCCTCAAACCCGGTTACTCCATCCCTAAAGAAATGATCATGCTTAGAGCTCCCCGTCAAAATAACACCTACGTGCTAAATATGAAGAATGCCAAATCAAATGAGCCAATGACATGTCTTATGTCAAAAGCATCTGAATGGAATCACTGTTGTGGCACAGGTGTTTGGGGCATGTGAATTTTAAGAACATAAATAAACTTTCAAAATTAAATCTAGTAAGAGGTTTACCTTTGAAAGATTTTCCTTTTTCTGAAAAGTGTATCGCATGCGCCCAAGGAAAGCAACATAAAAAGCCTCATAAGTCCAAAGCAGTGAATACGATTTCTGCCCCTCTACAATTACTTCACATGGATCTTTTTGGCCCAATTAGCGTTAAAAGTTTAGCTAAAAGATCTTATTGTTTGGTGATTACAGATGATTTCTCACGGTTTCATGGGTATTCTTTCTTGAAGCCAAAAGTGAAACGGCATCCATTCTGAAGAGCTTCATTCCCATGATTGAAAATGTGATCAAGCTGAAAGTCAACTCCGTCAGAAGCGACAACGAAACTGAATTTAAAAATCATACGTTTGTCTCCTTCTGTGAAGATAAGGGAATTCACCTCCAATACAGCGCTGCTAGGACTCCTCAGCAAAACGGGGTAGCAGAACGCAAAAACAAAACTCTCATCGAAGCTGCAAGAACTATGCTTGTCGACTCTAAGCTTCCCATAATCTTCTGGGCTGAAGCAGTCAACACAGCATGCTATGTCTTGAATTGTGTTCTGATTGTCAACCCTCACGGAAAGACAGCCTATGAACTTCTTTTCAAAAGAAAGCCTCTGATAGATTTCTTCAGACCGTTCGGGTGTTCATGCACACTTCTCAACACTGAAGACAATCTCATCAAGTTTGAAGTAGTCGGTGACGTGTGCTACTTCATGGGCTATTCATCTTCTCAAAAGGCATATCGAGTCTAAAACAAGCGGACCAAGATGGTGATTGAATCGTACTACGTCGATTTTCAAGAAGGAAACTCCACTAACACTGGAAGCGCTCCAAACTGGTTTTATGACGTGGATATTATATTCAACACTTTCAGCATCGATGAACCCATCACTGAATCCGAACCTGCAGAATCCACTCCATTGGAACCATTGTTTGATGCCTCAGACATTGGTTTTACTCCTTTTACAACCCGTTTCACCCCTGCCTCTGCCTCTTCTACTCTTCCGGTGTTCAAAGTAAATGGTGACACATCTGCTGAGAATGCATCTGCACATGATGATTCTTCTTCACAGTAGGCTGTGGATGAACCACCCAAAGAAGACGAAACTCCAATCATCTACGTCGATGAACACTTTTCTAATCTGCCTCGACAAGTTGAAACTCACACCAATGCAGGGTACAAGACCAATCGAAACCATCCAATTGAAAATGTCATCGGTTCTGTTGAAGATGGAGTTCGAACACGCGGACAAACACATACCATCATCACAGGACTGTATGCAGTCTTTCTCTCGCAGTCTGTCCCAAGAGTTATCGAAGAAGCTATTCAAGATTCAAGTTGGGTACAAGCTATGCAAGAAGAATTAGCCCAATTTCAGAAACTCAAAGTCTGGGAACTCGTTGACCTACCAGACGGAAAGTATCCAATGGTACCAAGTGGGTGTTTCGTAATAAGATGGACGATCGTGGTCTAGTATCAAGAATAAGGCTAGAATAGTGGTTCAAGGGTTTCGACAAGAAGAAGGGATTGACTACGAGGAAGTTTTGGCACCGGTTGCACGCTTAGAAGCCATCAGAATCTCAAATCCCAAATTTCTTTTTGTTTTTTTATGAACACAAATAAACACCACCAATACTACCACAACCCATAACATGAATATCAACCACAATACACCCCCTACCACCCAACCATAACAAAACAAAATAATGTCTACAATAATATACAAGGAAAGAACACCACCTGACTAGTAGTAGCACGGCTGAGGAGGTCCAAAGATGGAAGTCATCATCTCTGAAAACTCACCGAATGCAAACGCGCCGCTTCCACTACCACTTCCACCTTCACCTCCTTCCTGCTGCGCGGCGCCCTGCTGCTGACCGTATCGGGGATCCACCCACTGTGAATGATGCATCGGTGGTGTAGGGTAAGAAACGCTACCATGTAAGGTGGCAAGGTCGAGTAATCCACTGGTGGCAGGTCCACAACAACCGGTCGCCCCGCATGCCAATCAGCGTGCATGCGCCGGTTTTGATCATCAAGGTACCGATTGTGTATCTCCTATTCAAAAGCATAAGCATGGTGTGATTCCATGATTCTTGGCGGTCGAAATTGTGCCTTAAAGCACGTTCCATGCTTGCACCCATCCACGTTTGATGATAAAAAAATGTCCTTTCGGACCCACTCCATCTATCGAATACAAAAGGTCATTGACTCTCAATTACCTCCTGCATTGTTCCTTGATGAGCCCAATTTGGCTCATAAGGATACCTTGAAAATTGAAGAAACCCCCAGCATGACCACTACTCGAACCCCCCTGATCCACATTCTTAGGGGCCACATATGGATTATCCATATAATCTTCATCACCACTTGGACCCTCACTTTCACTTTCGGGCTCATCATCCTCCCCCAGTCTTAACGGACGCGCATCGGCTTTCAAAACTCTCTATATCTGACCCTCACTTTTCAGCTTATGATACCTTTCAGATTCGGTGTATTTCCACCCAGCCCCCAACTGCTTAATATCAAACGGCTTGAACTTTTTGTAAGACCCCTTGTCGTCCGCACCAGTTGACCCATACATCTTCAACAACGATGTGATAAGTCTACAGTGTGGAATGATCTTCCACTGATCACTGTTTCTACTAATCTAAACATTATTCAGCACCAGATATCAAAACGGAAACAATGGAGCCCCGGTCAACAAAGTGTATAACACCGGCACTTTCAGACATCGAACCTCAGCTTTGTCACCCCGCCGTGGAATGACATTCCGCAAACATATCACCAACATCAACTTCCCTTCAATTCTCAAATTTTTGCGATAAAGCTTCCCATGGGTGGTACCCGGTAAAAATAAATAGTCCAACATTGTGTTCCACCATGGGTGCTTTTCAGGCTCAAAGTACAAATCCTCCCAATCTTGGGATCATGTATTGATTCACCGGTTTGCTATCAAACTTCGCCACCCTCCACAATGAATCGAACGACATCTCCACATCAATGCCATTGACGGTTCCGATCAGCCTCATCTTTGACGTACCCTTGAATGAAGGACATCTTGGTGTGGCCATCCACTCTTGAATTTCGGTATCATACAAATTTGTCCCTCGTGATCATAGCACTTTAACGCTGCTTCCCAATCTAACGCTCGAAACTTCTCAGTAACCCCAAACGGAACGAAGTCACTTCTCTAACCTCTTTTTTGCATATAAAAGCTTCCTTCCATTGGGCTAACTTGTTGATTTGATCATTGAATAACTCGGCTTGCTATTCAGACGACTGATCATGCAAGGGCCCAGATGTCCACTTTGGTTTAGGACCCCGTTCCGGTACCTCTTCTTCATGCTCTTCTTCTATATTACTTTGCAAAACCAACCTCCTTTATCTTTGAGTTAGATTACTTGAGGATCCAACCTTCTCTTTACGTTTACGTCCCATGTTAATTCAGCAATGCATAGAAATAAAGAACACAAATTATTCCTGTTCTCATTAACCCACAATTTCCCACACTTGCTTATCACTATGGTTATAGATAAAAGCTAAATCTTATGTTTATCATTTGCAAAAATTTAAACTAAATTCCCCTAAGTTAGTAAAATTCTGCCCAAAAATCCCATTTTACCAAATGACTTAGCTTCCATAACCACAATCATTCAAAACCCATCAAATTCATCTCAACATAACAACTAAGCAAGTGTGGAATCAAAGGTAACATAACACTTACAATTCTACAATGCATCATCAATAATGTAAGAAAGTGCATACCTTTGCTTTGTAGAAGAGAACAATACTAAAAACTTCAAGATTAACCAAAACCCACCAAGAACCCTAAAATTTTCGGACCCAAATGTCTAAAATCAACCACCCAACGTTGGATTCTTCAAAATGCAAGCACAGTTTTAGAATCCTTGAGAAAGTTTAGTCAATATTGACCCAAAAATCACTCGATTTGCTGAAGAATTGGTGAAGTGTTGTAATGGTGTTCTTGAAAGGGATTAGGGAAGAAGAAGGAGAAGTATGTGGCTGAAAGATGTGCAGGAAGTATGTGGTTTAGGGTTAAAATTTGTCTCTCACTTGCTGCTACGGCGGACCCATACCTAGTGGCCACCGTAAGCTACGATGGTCACTGGTAAAAAGTGAGGCCATAAGACAGACGCTCAGCATCATAAGGAAATTCAAGTCCATCGTAAGCTACGGCGGGGGCCGTAAGCTACGATGGTATCTGGGCACTTTTGTTTTGAATTGTTTTCATTTTTTATCATTTTTAATCAATTTTAAACATAAACATTATGCTACTACCCCCCTCAAAAAACTCGTGTTGTCCTCAACACTATGTTTGAGAAATTCATAAGAACTTCCCCACACTTGTTTCGAACATAAGTCAAAATGAGTACGGACATTTGCTTGAAAACAAACTAACTAAACATCTAAACTAAATATCTACACTACCAAACCTGGGCCTCTTATGCTTAATCCGCATCCAACGGGCGTAAAATGTAGCCTACCTTGTTAAGCTCGAGATGTTTGATGTCGTTCCCTTCCAAGTACGGTTTGAGCCTTGCTTCGTGTTAGTATGAACATCAATAATATCTACATCTCCAAACCCGCCCACTCTTGTGAGTACATAAGGACCCATCCATTTGCTTTTCAACTTTCCCGCAAATAACTTTAATCTTGAGTTGTACAACCAAACCTTTTGACCCACTTCAAAAGTTTGTTTCCGGATCTTCGCATCATGGACCTTTTTGAGCTTATCTTTATATGCCGCCGCACACTCATACGCTTCATCTCGGATTTCTTCTATCTCGCTCAATTGTAACTTTCGAATTCTACCCGAGTCGTCATAATCCGCGTTCACCGTTTTAATTGCCCAATGCGCCCTATGCGCTAACTCCATCGATAAATGACATGCTTTCCCGTACAATAACCGGTAGGGAGTTGTACCAATGGGATTTTTGTAACCCGTTCGGTATGCCCACAACGCATCATCCAATTTGCTTGACCAGTCCTTTCTATCTGTTCGTACCATCTTCATTAGAATTTCTTTGATTTGACGGTTGGACACTTCAACTTGTCCACTAGTTTGTAGATGATACAGCGTGGCAATTCGGTGATTCACATTATACCACTTCAACAATTTTCCAAAATTAAAAATTTTGAAATGTGAACCACCATCGCTGATTATAACCCTCAGAATCTCAAAGAGAGCAAAAATATTTGATTGCACAAACTTACAAACTACCGAATGATCATTATTCCTTGTTAGTATGGCTTCAATAAATTTTGAAACATAATCCACCACAACCAAAATGTACAAGAATCCAGTTGAACTCGGGAAAGGCCCATAAAATCTATACCCCATACATCAAAAATCTCAACCACCAAAATGGGTTGCATTGGCATCTAGTCCCTTTTCGAAATACTCCCCATCTTTTGGCATTCAGAAAATTCCAGGCAAACTCACATGAATCCTTGAAAATTGTTGGCCAATAAAACCCACATGTAAGTACCCGATATCACGTCTTGTGACCACTAAAGTGCCCCCCACAAGCCGCTGAATGAGCATGAGTTAAGATCTTTGACACTTCCGTTTCCGACACACATCTCTGAATCACTTGATCGGGCCCAATTTTGAAAAGATCCGGTTCATCCCATATATATTGCTTGACTTGGACCATAAATTGTTGTCTTCTTCTCTTTGTTCAATTATTAGAAATAATACTCGTAGCCAAATAATTTACATAATGAGCATACCATGGTGCAATAGAACTAGAAACAGCTAATAGTTATTCATCCGAAAACCGTTCATTAATTTCACTAACAACGTCGACCCCTCCATTGGAATTCGGGATAAATGATCCACCACTATATTTTCACTTCCTTTCTTATCCCAAATTTCCAAGTCGAACTCTTGTAATAAAAGCACCCAACGAATTAATCATGGCTTTGCATCTTTCTTCTCCATCAAGTAACGAACCGCACTATTGTCTGAATACACAACCACCTTGCTTCCCCATATATATGACCGAAACTTGTCCAAGGCATACACCACTGCTAATAATCCTTTTCAGTTGTGGTGTAATTCAGTTGCGCCTCGGACAATGTTTTGCTTGCATAATAAATTGCCACTAGCTTCTTATCAACCCTTTGACCCAAGACCGTTCAAATAGTTGTATCACTAGCATCACACATGATCTCAAATGGCTTTGACCTATCTTGCGATTGCAAAATGGGGGCTTTCACCAACTGTTCCTTCAAGACATTAAATGCTTGCAAACATTCATCAGTAAAGTCAAAAGGTACATCTTTTAACAACAAATTACATAAAGCTTTAGTAATAACACTAAAACCTTTAATAAATCTCCGGTAAAATCCCGCATGTCCCATAAATGACCTTACCCCATTAACATTTTAGGTGGAGGCAAAGATGATATTACCCGAATTTTTGCCTTATCCACCTCCATTCCCCTTTCTGAAATAACATGACCCAACACAATACCTTCTTGGACCATGAAATGACTTTTCTCCCAACTAAGCACCAAATTTTTCTCGACACATCTTTTTAAAACTTTTTTCAACTCGGTCGAGACAAGACTCAAAACTTGTGCCAAAAATGGAGAAATCATCCATGAGTCCATGGCGATCGACCCTCTTTAACCGCCATTGCATCTTGCTCTTTTTCCTCCATCCTTAACGCACATGCATGTACCTGTTCAGAAAAATCACAAACACAAACATCTACACACTCTTCCTCATACTCATGCGGTTCACATCCATCAACCAGATCTGCGATAAAACACTCATAAACACCAATAGAGTTAGAAGTGTTAGTAAAAACATTCAATTCCATTTTTCTATTACCAAACGTCATGTCAACCGTACCAAGTCGACAATCAATCACGGCATGAGCAGTGCTAAAAAATGGTCGACCCAAAATAACGTTTTGTTGTTGCTTTGGGTCCGAAGATGAGTAATCTAGGACCAAAAATTCTACCGGGTAATAAAACTCATCAACCTTCACTATGACATCTTGAACCATCCCTCGGGGTAGCTTATGAGATAAATCGGCTAAAACCACCCCGAGCTAATGGACCAAAGTCATATTGATCAAATAAACCCCTCAGTAAAATGCTTACTCCAGCTCCAAGATCTAATAACGCCTTTGCATTGGAAAATTTCCAACTTGAATATTGATAAGTGGCATTCCCAGATCTTGGAGTTTGGGAGGAAAATCCCCTTTTAGTACCGCACTTACTTGTCCAGTCAAATCTACCCGCTTAGGCAAAAAGACAGGTTGTGTAAGTGATAGAAAACTAGCAAAAAGACAAATGTTTTGGGATTGACTTCTTGTGAGAACCCCTTCATTGATGTTGCCAATAATTTGATCAGATGGATGGTTTTTAAGTCAGATTAGATCTCCCTTATATGGAACAATAGCATTTTGAGGTGAAGGCTGCAGATCAGAATCATCTGAGCTAACATCTGTTGGCAATTTTGAAGAGCCAACATCTGTTTGGAATGGAGGTGGAGGTATAGGTGGAATAGGGGTAAAGATGGGTTGACTTTTGTTCACAGAGAATGGACTTTTGTCAAAAGGGTTTTGACTAGATGAGTTTTGGCAGAGGTTTGATGATCAACAACTGTTTCTCTGGTGGATGAAATGACTTTGTATTGTGGAATCACAATGTCATATTCATAATCTTGATGTGAAGACTGTGGTGTACCTGCATTATTAGTCTTGATAGACGCATCTTTAAATGTAAATTTATCTAAATCAAACAGTTCAGCGGGATTTGCTAGGATTTTTAATGAAGAAAGTTCATTGAACTTTACATTCAAGTTTTCTTCCACATACCTAGTCCTTGAATTAAAGACAATGTAGGCTTTAGCAGTGATTGAGTATCCCTGAAAATAACCACAATCTACTTTGGCTGCAAATTTGAAATTGAATCTTTTAAGTTTAGAATTAAACATGGGCAGCCAAAGATTTTGAAAGATCAGAGGTTTGATTTTGTATAGAATTTCATAAGCGGTCTTTTGATGCGTGGGGTTAGTTAAAACTCTGTTCTGTACATAGCAAGCAGTGTTTACAGCCTCTGCCCAAAAAGACAAGGGTAATCTTGAGTCTGCAAGCATTGTTCTAGCAGCTTTAGTCAAAGTTTTATTTTTCCTTTCAACCACTCCATTTTGTTATTGTGTCCTTGCGATGCTGTATTGCCTAACAATCCCTTTTGACACACAGAAATCATCCAACTCCTTATTTTTAAAATCTGTCCCATTGTCACTCCTAAAGACTTTTACTAACATATCAAATTGCTTTTCAACTTGTTTTACAAAATTTTGCAAAATACATAAAGTCTCATCTTTGGAGTGCATGAAATACGTCCATGTAAACCTTGAATAATCATCAACTATGACAATACAATATCTCTTCTTCTTTAAAACTCATGATTTTTACAGGGCCAAACAAGTGCATATGTAGCAATTGCAAACACTGACTTATTTTGGACTCTACAATTGATTTGTATGAACTTTTATGTTGTTTACCTTTTAAACAGGAAACACAATGTTCATCACAGGTGAATTGTTTTGATGGAAGACCTCTTACAATACCTTTTTTTGAGAGTGTGGTGATAGTTTTAAGATTTGTGTGACCAAGTCTTCTATGCCATAGTTCTATCTCTTTGTTAGAAGCAACTGAGAACAAACATGCATTGGACATTGGATTATCTTTCAACATATCAACCACATACACATTACCACTTCTGTGAGCAACAAGTTGTGCTTTGGTCTCAGCTATGATCTGATCAATCTTTTTAACCACTTCTAGCCCAACAATCTCACAAGTTTTTTGTCACTCATTTGAGATACACTAAGAAGATTATATTTCAGATTGTCAATAAGATTGACATGTTTAAGCTTGAGTTTCTCAGCCTAGACTGTCCTTGACCCTAACGCCTTCCATTTTGAATTGTTACCAAAAGATATATTACCCCCTCCATGTGCCATGATTTTTTAGTAGGGCTCTACATCCTGTCATGTGACTAGAGCCTCCACTATCTACATACCATAAATTATCAAGACAAGTAGAAGCTCCCTGCATATTAGTAAACAATTTGTTTAGGTGAGTTTCCAAAGCCAATATGGCTTTGGATGGTGTCACAAACAGTCCAATCTCAAGTCCAGGAATTTGTTAGTGTTTTGAACAGATTTTAATAACATCTGTTGTGAACCATTTCCTATTAAATGATCATAACCATGAGGATGCCTGTTAACTCTTGGTTTAGATAGTCTTTTGTAGACCTCATAGCCAAGTGGTACACTCTTGTAAGTAGGTTGGCCATATCCTCTTGGAAATTTATTTGTTGGTGGTGCATCTGTTACCTGAACCATTCTAGGAGTAGAGGTTATATTCAATTGTTTGGTAACAGTTTTTTGGATAGGGAAAAAAGTCTGTTGAGTCTTTTCTTTTCTTGAACTCTCAAGTGTTTTAGATTTATACTCATTTCTTTTGGCATCAAAATTTTTGAGATAAACGCACTCTTGAGTTTTGTGGTTTGTTCTACCACAAATGGTGCAAATTGGTGAATCAATGATCACGCTTGTTTTGTTTATGTAGGTCCACCTGGAGGATCAAGATAAACCTATTCCTTGTTCATGCAACACACACACGAGTGCGGAATCCAAGTGTGTATGCAAAGCAAAGCAAGAGCACAATCAATATGACAAAGGTGTATCTTCAAATGTTCACTATATTGAAATGTAGAGAGACTCAGTACATAGACTCTTGAATACCTTGCTTTAACTCTCTAGTGCTCACAAAATGTCTTGCATTTCCACGCACAGCTAGGCTCTTCAGTTGAACCTCTGGACTAACTCTGAGTGAGAGGTGCATGTCTGCTTATATAGTGTCCATGCTAGTTGTTCGTACGAGGCATGATACTAGACATACGGAACACACTATTACACATGAGGCACAGCTCCAAAGATGATTGTACGAGGCGACTGGTTCGTACGAAGTAATCACTTGCTCGTACGAACCAAGTAACACACTTGTTACTATTGATTCGCTCGTACGAAATATGAGGCTCGTACGAGCAACACTTTGCTCGTACAGAGCATTCTGACTTGCACAAAATACTTTCTTTGGAGAACGTGTCACAAACATGACGTACACAAGTCTCAATGGTATGCACACATGCAACGGTTTAACATAGACTAACTAAGACGTCGTACAAAACCAAGATAGGAGGATATATTGATTTGGTCGACATGAATGATCTTTATAGACACAACAAACAAAGACCATACAATTACTGACGTAACTAAGAACAAGCGACAGACACAAAAGTACATCAACAAACTCCCCTTGGATGTTGCTTGTTCTTCGATCTTTATTTTAAATTGCCTGCTTCAGACTATGAGCTTCTTGCGTGAAAACCGATCTGACTTGTACTGAAACGAGCTGAGTCAAACTCCCCTTGGATGTTGCTTGAGATTGTTCGTTCTTCATATTGTCGGATCTTCAGATGTCTTCACATGTCATAATCAGGAAGTGCATCAGCAAACTCCCCCTTGAATGTATCTTGTAGTGTTGAAAAGTGATCGGCTATGAAAATTGATTTTCTTGATTCATAGCTTGCATCCATGATGTGTCTTTACCCCGTAACTTGTTTTCTTCAAACTCATTCTCTATGTATTTAGCTTGCTTGGATATTTCATCTGCACACACACAACAAGGCTAAACGCCAACTGACAATACTTTAAAAAAGTTTTTTAAGATTGTTTAATTTTAAATCATTAAACTTTAAAACTTGCCACCTTCGACCATTTATGAAGATGCAGTTGTTTTTTGGCTCAATCAAGATTTCAAGTAGGATAGACTTGAGTTCCAACATCGGTCAACCAAAAATAAACTAGAAGCAAAATCTTTTTGGTATTTTGCATAAGCGAAAAATAAATATTTACAGACATTCTTTTTATGAATTTCGAGGGTAAGAGAATCATATTAGTATAAGGTCTTGTCAAAACACACTTGTTGTTTGATTAGTTAGAATTCAGATAAGTATCCTATAACAATTATCGGCATTGTTGTCCACATAAGCTCAACTTATCAGATGTAATCGTGGTTAGGGGATACGATTAATGTATGATTTATACATACCGACCGGTGTTCATCCACTTCAGACACATTCCCATATCAAGATATGCACGAGAGAAAATCTTACCGGTATCATCTGTTTTTTACGTATACATATGATGTGAGATACTCACTTATTTTGATTGAAAACAAGCCCTATTTGATTAAATCACTTATTGATGAGGAACTTGATTTTCAAATGTATGCAGGGCACATGAGTAAGTCCGTGAACAGGTTAGTACCATCGTACCGACAGAGAGACGAACTTAGCTCCCGCATAAAGCTTTTGATATTTTATCACTTATTTTGGGTGGATGTGATATTATTATCATTTATTTGAGGGTCGTATGTAGTATGTACACGTATGTATGGTATCATGAAAGTTCTAGACTTGCGCCACCATTATTTTTCGGCAAACGATTCAACCATGATACCCAGATGACAAGCAAGCGTAAAGACCGTATATCTCAGAACCTCGGCATTCTATCAAACGAAATTTCGGTACCAAGACCGTATGCCAATGAATGGTTTCCACCTGATCTTCAGATGATTATGTTTATATCTCCCTGTGCACATTTTAAAATGATTGTGAGCCTACCAATACATCGAATATAGAGCTACTTATCAATTTTCATTTTAAGTTTAAAGAGGTTTTGACAGACCACTAATTTACTATCATTTTCTCTTTTTCTCGCCAGGAAACTCATTTTTGTTTTTCTCATGTTTTTGTATTTTTCGGTTTGGAAAATTTACTCCCCCTACAATGCAAAAAGTAAATTTAAACAGTTAAATATACCTTTTTGGATTGTCTCCTTAAGAAAATGTTTACAAAAATCATTTTCCGATGTGGATTAACTCATGTTTTACTTCGATGTCATTTACCAAAATTAATTTAATAAAAATGGTTTATCAAGATTTGGAAAAATGAGTTGACACGTTGGTAATCGGTGTGAATCAACAACATTGATGAGTTTCATATTGAAATAATCACGTGTGAGGTGATATTCTGGATCAATGTGTTTGGTCTGGAGAGCAAGGTCTTCGCTTTCTCCTTGAGAAGTAGTCTGCGGTTGTTCAAACCATGCCAAGGCATCCGCACACCCAGTTGGTTTGTTCAAACAAACACCTTTTCTTCAATCACACCCTTGGAGAAATGTACACTGCACGATAATCTTGTAAGCTTTTTCTTTCTTGTGGAAGATATACGATATGAATCTTTCATAATCTTCTGTCGTGCTGCAGGTGTATACATTTCTATTGAATCTATCCTGTTGATCTGATCTAAGCCTTAACCAAAAAGACTTTTGGTCGTTTTTCATCTTGTCGAAGTTATCAACATCATCTTTTCATTTCTCTAACAAAAGCAACAAATCCTGGATATAACAATGTTGTGGAGCCATATGTTGCTGATCTTGTGCCTGGATGCTCTACTATCAACAATCCTAAAATTATCAATAGTTCCTCCTAGAACATCCTGCACACCCATCAAAGATTAGTGGGAGGTGGGGACCTGAGTCATTGTTGACTTGGGTCGTCCGACATCATCGACAAATGATACCTTGTTTTTCCAATCATTAGGAATGGATTGTGCTTCTTCAGAAACAATTTTCGGTTTTGGTTTCCTAATCTGTTTTTGTTTGTCAATTTTGATATCTGATTGTGTTTGGACACCCTTAGGTTTTAACTCTTTTTCAAGCATATTTTGTTGTTTCTTTCTCTGTTTCATTTTTCTTTGTTTAACAAGACGAGGGGCCTGTTTTGGTGAAACAGATTTTGTATGGTAACGTTTACCATGGGGTGCATCAATCTTTGCTTTTCCTTTTGTAATTTATGGACAATTTTTTATAACGTGTCCATACTTACCACACTCAAAACATGATCTCCGCTCAACAAACCTCGGAGTATGATGAGATTGATATCTTGAAGATGAGCTTCGTGATCTTGAGGTACTTGGTCCCTCATCACAACAATTTATGTGTTGTGTGTGGTTATTTTGACTGTTTTGCTTAAATTTTTTTTTGTTTAACAAAATCCGTGTTGGATTTGTTTACAAAAATTCAATTTTATCAGTCCCTCTGGATTTCACGAAGTTCACCTTTGGGTTTTTTTTCTTGTTTTGGGTCGGTTTGCCCTTTTCTTTTCCTTGATTAGCGTAATTTTGCTTTCGTTGATTGTTTTGAGATTTCCACTTTTGATTTATGTTTTTCTTTCTATTTGCAGTTTTTAGGATAGGAGCATGCTTAGTTATTACAACTTTCGGGCTCGTATTTCCCAAAAACTTACTAGTAGAATCTTCAAAAACTTTATCAATCAAAGATTGATTAATATTTTTTATCGGAAATTCTTTGTTTGAATAAACATTGTCAGAACCAATCAACGTATAAAGCAAATTCATGCTTTCACAGGTTTCAACATGAGCTTTAACATTCTTGACATTGGCAGTCACACACGGTTTGTTTGAAGAACCACATAGAATGTGATTTTCGAGAGGTATATTTTCCTCTTTTGTTACCGTGTTTGACTTTTTAGGTTTATCCTCAGCTGACTCGTCATCCGAACTATCATAATCCTCAATAATGGGAGGATTTTGATTATCCTTAGACTGTGAGTCATTGACGTCATCCAGTTGGCTTTGTCTTGAAGATGTGCCCTTTAAGAACCATAGACCAGGTTTAAAATCATCTAGATCTAATGGAGCAGTGGGTTCAAAATGTGGCATATCTTCATTATCTGGAATTTTGGTGTAATTGTGCCTAACCGGAGGAGGACAAGCCTGATAACCTATGCATTTCACATCACCTTTCTTCTTTTGAACTTCGATGATGTGATCCAAAACATATCTTGAGTTGGAATAACTATCCAACTTGAGTTTAATTGCATCATGTTCACATTTTGCACAGGCCAGCTCCTTTTTTTTGTTTCTTTAAGCATGTTAATGTAATTGTTAATGGATGTTTGTTTTCTTAAAACATTCTTTAACAATTCTGAAACATCTTTCTTTAAAGTTTCAATTGTCGTTTTAAATTCTTTTTCTTTTTCTTAAGAACTGTGTTTGCCTCAGTGCATTTTGTTAGATCCACAATCAAGCTCTGATGATGTTTCTTCATGTGATAAAATTTACCTTCCTGTTCTAAGTATTTACCTTTTAAAAATATACATTTAAAACACTTAGACACAGTACGTTTATCGAGACTTACCTGACTGGATTGACAATCCAAACGTGTCATGAAAGCTGCACGAAGAGTTGAAGATCCCACAGATGAGAGATGCTTTGAAAATTCAACAGATGGGTCTTCAGTTTCCTGTTATGAATCTTCTTTACTACTATCTGTTGATTCATCTTCTGTGATTTCCTCATCTTTAGATTGTTCTCCACTAGAAGTCGATTCTACTTTATTTGTACTGCTGTTGTCCCCTGAATTGTTGTTATTTTTGGATGATTCTCCATCGTTACTGTTCTTTGCAACTTCGGCATACAATGCAGTTCCTCCACCAATGTTTCCCAATTGAATTGACCAATCACAGTGTTCGTCTGCTTGAACCACTATGCTTGGTTGGAATTGTTTGCGAGAATTATTGCTCTTTCGTTGTTAAAGGATATTGATTCCCTTGCTGTGGAGGCTTCGTGCATTCTCTTTTAAAATGCCATTTTTCTCTACAGTTGAAACAAGTAACTTTTCTTTGGTCAAAACCATATGGAGTATCTTTGTTACTTTCCAGATCAGTTCTTCCAGTTTTCTCCATAAAATCTTTTGCTCTTCGACTGCACTTGCAAAAGCCCATTTGATATTAATTAGCACCATCTCTTCCTTATCAATTTGCGCATAGTCTTCACTGGTTATGTTGAAATTACCAATTTTTCCAGCTACTAATCCACAGTAAGAACTTACCAATGTGTTCAGAAGCTCCATATGTTCCCATGCAACTTCCACACTTACCTTGGAAAGGTTTGATGTATCTAGTCTGACGGTGTTTGAAGTAGAAGGTTGAGAATTTTTACCATAGAAAGCTTGTTGTTGAACTTGAGGTGTAGCAACTTGAAGTTGAGGAAGAAAGGCCTTTGGATCAAAAGTTCGTTCATAAGTTTGAGCACCTACACCAACAGACTGATCAGATTTCACTAGAGGTTCCCAAAAAGGAATTGTATTTGACATGAAAGCTGTTTGAAGTTTTGGTTGTTGAACTGCATTTGTACTTGGGTTAATGCCACCAAAATACATTTCAGGATTTTGCGGAACTAGAAATTGTTTTGCTTTGCGAATTTCTTCTTCATTTGTATTTTCAAGTTTCTGAATAAATTCATAAATGCTGAGTGCATCCATCACACCTGTATGCTTTAATAATTCTATAAATTGATTCCACTTTGGTGGTAAGGCATCAGCAAAACGCGTAACAATCTCCTGTTGTGATGCAAGAACCTTGTATGAGTGCATCTCACTCATCAAATGATAGAAACGGGTTGTCATATCATTTAATGTTTCATTTTCCATAAAAAGAAATCCTTCAAATTCCTTCTTTAAAAGATCATGTCTAACTTTCCTTGTTGCTACGTTTCCTTCTCCTCTTATTTTTAATGCGTTCCACAAACTCTTCGTAGAAGTACAGTGCATGAATTGATGATAAATGTCTTTGTGAAGAGCTTGCGTAAGAATGGCAAAGGCCTTCTTTTCAAGATCATAGGCCCTTTTATCATTTTCATCTAATTCAGCTAAGGAGGCTGAGTTTGAAACGACGTCTTCGAGAGATTCTCTGTATGGAGAAACAAAACATGTCCACAATTCGGTATTCTGACCAAGAATATATGTATAAAAACGATTGTTCCATGAAGGGTAATCGTTCATGTGATTCAGCTTTGGTGGACGATTGTTGCTCCCAGTTTCACTTTCTCTAAGGAGAAGATTTTGAACGCTTTGGTTTTGGTTTGTAAGAAAAGCACATTAACCAGCAGTAAACACGTTTGGAGGTATCATTGATTTGGCCCATGAGGTTGTTTCTTTACTTGTAGTACACTCCCAATCCAAGGATTTGTACTCATTTTGTTTAACGAAAAATAAAAAGGTTAAAAGATTAATTTTCTAAAAATATCAGTTCCCTTTTAAAGTTCACAAATCCCAAAAACTCAAGGATTTGAAAAACTGAAACACAAAAAACAATAAAAGAAGAATGTTCTTCGTACGAACCAGAGTTTCGTACGAACCAGTTTTCGTACGGGGGAATCTTTCTTCGTGCTAACTGATTGTTTCGTGCGGATGAGTGGTCCTTCGTACGAGCGACCTATCCCTCGTACGAACCAAATATTCACACAAACTGTTTTTCTCAATGTTTCTCATAGGAATCTTTGCAGAGTTGGTTTGGTTAAAAGTTTCCTTTTCTGGTACAGACTAACTTTTCGAAAATACCCTGTTGTCTTACCCAAATTTAGTTAAAACCCAAAAATTCTTCCAGTTTTAACAGTCACAACAGTCCAAGTCCAAGTCCAACAGTGCCAGAAAGATTTGTCAACCCTACCAAACTATTCTATTTGAATTTTCTGAAAATTTCTTCTCCAAAAGTGTTCAAGAAGAAAAATTTTATGAGAAACTTTTCTGGATATAACAGATTTTAACTAAGTTTTAAGTTGGTAATCTTTCAAAACTTAAGTTTTCTGCTTGGAGGATCAAGAACACTTCAAGAAATCTTCAAACTAGCTCAGACACAACTAAGCTTGGTTTTGAACAAGGAAAAGAGCCAAAGCTCTGATACCACTTGTAGGTCCACCTAGAGGATCAAGATAAACCTATTCCTTGTTCATGCAACACACACACGAGTGCGAAATCCAAGTGTGTATGCAAACCAAAGCAAGAGCACAATCAATATGACAAAGGTGTATCTTCAAATGTTCACTATATTGAAATGTAGAGAGACTCGGTACATAGACTCTTGAATACCTTGCTTTAACACTCCAGTGCTCACAAAATATCTTGCCTTTCCTCGCATAGCTAGCCTCTTCAGTTGAACCTTTGGACTAACTCTGAGTGAGAGGTGCATGTCTGCTTATATAGTGTCCATGCTAGTTGTTCGTACGAGGTACGTTACTAGACATACGGAACACACTATTACACATGAGGCACAACTCCAAAGATGATTGTACGAGGCGATTGGTGCGTACGAAGCAATCACTTGCTCGTACGAACCAAGTAACACACTTGTTACTATTGATTCACTCGTACGAGCAACACTTTGCTCATACGGAGCATTCTGACTTGCACATAATGCTTTCTTTGGAGAATGTGTCACAGAGTTGATGTACACAAGTCTCAACGGTATGCACACATGCAACCGTTTAACATAGACTAACAAAGACGTTGTACGAAACCAAGATAGGAGGATATCTTGAATTGGTCGACAAGAATGATCAATACAGACACAACAAACAAAGACCGTGCAATTACTGACGTAACTAAGAATAAGCGACAGACACAAAAGTGCATCAACAGTTTATATCATAGGTTTTAGAAGAAAGTAGTTTTTGTGACATGATTCTTCCACAAAAATCTTTTTTCTTCTCTTTTTCTAACTTTTTGTCAGCAGATTTTACAACATCTAACATCTGCTAGATGATCTTTTAAGGGAATGATCTTGACTTGAGATGCCTTTACACCTTAAATGGTTAAAAAATCAATTGGCTTAAAGTTGTCAAGAATATCATACTCATCTGACTAGCTAGGTTTGAATTGAAATTTTTCAATTTTCTCAAAAGTTGAGGATTCTGCTGGTCTTTCTAAAAGGTTCATTTACTTTAATTTCTTGACCAGCCCTATTTGTTGGAATAATTCAACCATCTCACAATCATTTACAGTAATGTTTTGGGAAACTTAGTCATGTTTTCTAAAACTTACACCAAATTTTACATTGCTTTTGATTTGTGATTCTAACATCACCTCATAACATTTGCAGGCTTCTACCCACTTTTCACTAGTAATTTAGGTAGATTCAATCTCCTTTTTAAAACTTTGATATTTTTCTATCATAGTTTGGAGTTGATCATTGGTTTTGCTAGACTCATGTTTGAGGCTACTGATTTTAGAAACTGTTTAGATTTTAACTCCTTTGCAAGTTTTTCAAACTGAATTTCATCATCAAAAATTTTGTTTCTAATATTTTCATTTACCTCTTTTATGTTAGCAAAAACAATAATACATTTGTCTGAACATAGGTCTTTAAGGACCTGAGGTGATACCTTAGCAGCAGCCATCATGGCACAATTACATTCTCCTTCACAAACACTGGTTTACCATAGGTCTGATACTGTAAAGACATTAATAGGTTTATGCCTTAGTATTTGTTGGGACTTGGGTTGTTTTAATGTAATGGGCTTTGGGGAGAGGCTTTGGGCCTAAAAGGTTAGAATTTACGGGCTCCAACCCTCTAGTATATATAGTTAATGATGTATTAGCGTTGGGTGGCTCTTGGATTACAACTTCACTTGTATTAGACAAATTACAATTTGTATGCAAGTTGAATCCTTCCATTTTCATCTTATTTCTCAAAGCTTGTTTGTGTGATATCGATTAGATCCGATTTATCGGGACCTACAATTGGTATCAGATCTGATATGACACGATTTTTCTGATCTTATCTGCTTCTAGTTCGGTTTTTGTTGAAGATCTCGGATCATCTCGGATAGTCTTTTGAAGATCTCGGATCATCTTGGATAGACTTGTTGAAGATCTCATATCATCTTGGACCATCTCGGACTATCTCGGATTGTTTTCTTGAGCATCTCGAACCATCTCGTACTATCTCGGATTGTTTGCTTGAGCATCTCGAACCATCTCAGATCATTTCAGATTGTTTACTTGAACATCTCGAACTAACTTGGACCATCTCGGATCAATTCTCACTCAGAAAGTTCACTGTTCCAAGATATTGTAGCATCTCGGATCATTAGCATCTCGGATCATTATTTACTCTGAAGGATCACTTTTCCGGGATACTGTTGACATCTTGGATCAACTATAGTATCTCGGATCAACTATCATCATCTCAGATCATTCATCATTTCGAGTCAAAGTTACTGTTCAGAGGTTACTATTCACTGTTGTTGTTCAGAGGTCTGTTCACTGTTACTGTTCAGAGGTTACTGTCGCTGTTACTATTCATAGATTATTGTTCGCTGTGACTGTCTAGAGGTTATTGTTCACTTCTCAGTTTGATATCTTTTCACCATCTTTTACAATGAATCCACACAGCAATCTGACGGCATTCAGACCTCACCAATGCTACCTTAACGACCCTTCAATCACAGACTCTTGCATTGCATCAGGAACTAGACCAGAGTATTGGAACATCTATCAAAATCCCAAGATTGTTGTATGGCGATGATTATTTTGAATGGACTTGTCGCTTTGAACAGTATTGCAAAGCAAAGGAACCCGGAATGTGGAGGTGCATTCATGATGGTCCTCGCACAATCATGTACGCTACTATAGATGATCTAGACACCTCGAATTCCGAAACCAGAAAGTTTGTGGTCTGATAAAGATCGAAAAATCAAGGATGAAGACGATACGGCAATGGCAAATCTTACCATGGCACTTGGACCGGACATCTCAATTGTTGTCAGAAACTACCCAAGTGCAAAAGAAATATGGGATGTGCTAAAATATCTATATGAAGGAAACACTGATATCAAAGCTAGCAGGGTGAATATGCTGAACCAGTAGTTTAGTTCTTTTAATGACATTTACGGAGAGACTGTGTAAAATCAAATCAGGAGATTCGTCAAACTTATTTCACAAATGGTTAGTGCTGGAATTTCAATCACTAATAGTGGGATGAATCGTCAACTGTTGAATTCTCTGCTGAAGTCTTGGGATGTCGATGTTTCAAGGATAAAATGTACCAAGAATCTAAATGAAGTTGTTTTTATTGAACTAATCACCACCATCAAATCATGTGAAACAGACAATCAACAAAGAGAACTGAACCACAAGAACTCCATAATGGCTGCAAGGGTGACTAGCTCTAACACTGCCTTGATGTCTCAAAGTCACCCTAATCTTATCTTTAGCCCTGTGACAAACAACAATCCAAATGTTGTTTTCAATCCTTTGACTCAAGCATAGCTTCAATCTCAAAAGACTAACTATGTTTATGGCATGTCTCTTCCAACCAACTCCGTTGTTCCGACTTCTGTTACTGATCGGCAATTACCTCAGCAGTTACCTCAGCACGCAAACGTTGTCTACAGCCCCATTAATCTTCCAGCTCCTCAAAATGTTCAATCCACAACCCCCACTAAAAATCTTGCATTTCTGACCAAACAAAAGGAAGAGAAGTTAGCCTTAGCAGCTTCAATGCTTCACAATTTGAATGCATTTCTAGCTAGAGATCTCTTGCCTCCTTCAGTGTTTGCTACCGATCTGAATCAAGTGGTTGAAGAAGACATTGAAGAACTGGATGCATCATGGAATCTAGTGATGGCTGCTTTTCGAAAGAAAAGTTTCAAAAAAGATACGGGCGTCATCCAATGTCAAACATTCGCACTGGGTCAGTCAAGGATAAGTTGAGATGCTACAGATGTCATGAACCCGGACACTTTGCCCGAGCCTACAGGAACACACTCGTGGGATATGAAGCAACTGTTGTTGCTGCTGCTGCTAGGAATTCAAAAAGGTCCATGGTTCCAGTTTCTTCAGCTCAAACATCATCATCAAGTTCATCAAGCCAAGGAGGATCAGGAGCAGGAAAGGCCCTAATGGTTCAAAAGCACCATGGTTTCAGCTGGATTGATGCTGCAGCTCAAGTGGAGCCTCTGAAGATTGTCGAAGTGGCTAAATATCATCTCAAATGCTTGATGGCGCAAACTGGGGAGCCCAAATCTCTCTCCGAACCGGTAAGTTCTCTTCTATGCTCAGAAGATTGTAAACATAAAATGGCACAAATGAGAGCTCATAATCTCAATCTCATCAATAATTACAACAATGCCATGTCAAAGTACATTGGTCTTCGTGAGAACAATAAAATTCTCTACGAAAAGATTGATGCTCTAAAGAAGGACATAGCTCAACTCTACCGAGACGTAAACCAACAGAAATGTTGGGTTCATGATTATAAAACCAAACTTGATTAAAAATTTTGGAATGCGACTTCGTAAGAGTTGAGCTGCGACTTCTCACTAAAAAGTTTCAACAAAATGAATTGAATATTAAGAAATATGATACTTCTAGTGACACTGTTCGCAATCTGTGCAATATACAAAGGCATACAAAGAGAACAAGGGAAAACGGTTAGGTTATTCACAAGTCCCTCCGCCTTACAATCATAATTATTCAAGAATGCCACTCACTACGCAAGAATTGGAAAATTATGATAAAATGTAGTATGGCAAACCAAGTGACTACGTTCCTTGGGTGTAACATTTGTCGTAAAACGGGTTCTAAAACCCGCTCCGTTTTGAAATTCTAATATACGTTATGATGTTTCGTTACGCATTTACCTTAAGTGTTTAAGATTCGTTATATTATTTCTACTAAATAATAAATAAAATAATAAAGTTAAAATAATAATGTTAAATAAATAAAATATAAATAATAAAAAATAAAATAACAAAAGGTGTGGACCGCGGGTATCGAACCCGGGTCTCCACCCAAATCAAACACACAACACACCACTACACCACACACACATATCAGACACAAACCCACATCAAATAAATTTTATATCAAAACAACCTCTTGAAATCAAATTTCAAAACAACCGCCTATAATGGATGAAACTCCTAAATCTGTTATCAAACTCCGTTTCCCTTGTAAGTTAAATCGTAGAACTGTTTTCTAATCATGTGATAGACTCAATTATGGGGTCAGCAATGCTCAAAACGGTCATGAAATCATCTCGGCAATCAATCCTTGATCGAAACATATAAAACCGAAACTTAACTCAAACCACCACGTTTAGCTATAAATAGTGACCCTTGAAACCCATTTAGAACTCGCTCACGCTCGAAATTTCTCTGCAAACCACTGGAATAAAGATCCTTTGTCGGAGAACACAGTTTTCGCCGGAAATGTTGTAGATCGTCGGAGTTTCAGCGACTTCAGTTGGTACATGTTCTATTCTAATCTTTAATTATCATAAACCATAACTGAGGATATTGGGGTAACTGATATGCTTTTTAAACTAAGAAAATCGACCGGGTTATGTTCTGTGTTTTTATAATGAAAGAGATGAAGTGAAATCAGTGTTTAAATGAATTTGAAATCGGTAGTTATACCTGGTTAGACACACAATCCAGTGGTAGATAGTGTGCACTTTAAACAAATGGTCCCGGCTTTGAGCCTCACCTACGCTGCTGATTTCCTATATAATACCAACCTTTTTGTAACTTATATATAATAAGACTCAGTTAGTGTATAAAATTAATAGAAATCCTATATTCTTCGGGTCAGCCACACAGCCCAATTGGCCGGGCTGTGTGCAACACTAAGCAAGGGGCGCGGGTTCGAGTCTGGTCGGTTACATGTTTGTGAAATTACCAAACCTTTTTAAATATAATCAGGTTATGGTTTATCGTAGTATGTATATATATGTAATTAAAATTCGATATATTCCAGGTTAGATACGTAGCTAAGTTGGGAGAGCTGTGTGCACGTAAACGAGAGGTCACGAGTTCGATCCCACACGCTGCAACACTCCTTCCGGTCCAATTCGAAAAAGGAGCATATTTTTTAAACTTTTTGGTTATTTTATTTCCTTAAAAACCATAAAAATATGTATAATCAAATAATCCCTTTAAAGCTCACAAAAAGAGTATTAAATACAATAAATTTATCTAAAAATATTTAATAAACATGTGTATATAATAAATTAAGTGAAATATTAATTTTAACCCAAAAGAAATATATTTACCGAATTATTACGTGAATATCTCGGTTAGCCTTTCTCGTCGGTTGGTATCTTTAAATCGTGCCGCTCTTCATCAAATTAATAACGCACTCACTTTGAGTGAATTCCCACAACTTCCCATTTATATTCATGTTTTGAGTTGTGTCATGTGTCGTGTAATTTATATTATGTATTCAACTCTCATGCTATTACCATTATATGTTCTAACGTGCTATGTGATATTTTTGTTATTGTTATTCGGGGTTATACTTTCTCATTTCAATCAAGCTTTCACATTAGGCCCATCAGTTCCCTGTTTCACACGGGTAGAGCATCGCGTTGCCAAGATAGATCGGCTCCGTTTGATTGAGCCTTGATCTCACAGCACATCGTTTATCGTGTCTACATGTACATTGCTAGATGATTGTGTGGTTTGTGGTTTAGATTACATATACGTTGCTCATATTTGGTTTATACACATTTTATTAAAATAATAAACATACAAATTCTTTCTAACAATTAAACGGGATTAACTCGCCAACTTTTGTTGATCCTAAACTCTATTCTTACACATGATACAGGTGACAAGATTGAAGCAAGGAACACATAGGACTCGTGCCTTAGAAGAAAAATAAAGCGTTACTTGCAAGTCTTGTTTAGGACATTTGTGTTTGTATGGATTATGTGTTATTTGGAATATTTCTTTTTAATTTGAAAATAATATATATGAAAATTTATAATAGTAAATTTCGTAAGTTTTGATGAAAACATAATAATGCCCCGACTTCCATATCCATTGTAGGGTTTGACATTGGGAACCTTTCAAGCATAAGATTCGTTATATTATTAGTACTAAATAATAAATAAAATAATAAAGTTAAAATAATAATGTTAAATAAATAAAATATAAATAATAAAAATAAAATAACAAAAGGTGTGGACCGCGGGTGTCGAACCCGGGTCTCCACCCAAATCAAACACACAACACACCACTACACCACACACACATATCAGAAACAATCCCACATCAAATAAATTTTATATCAAAACAACCTCTTGAAATCAAATTTCAAAACAACCGCCTGTAATGGATGAAACTCCTAAATCTGTTATCAAACTCCGTTTCTCTTGTGAGTTAAATCATAGAACCGTTTTCTAATCATGTGATAGACTCAATTATGGGGTCAGCAATGCTCAAAACGGTCATGAAATCATCTCGGCAATCAATCCTTGACCGAAACATATAAAATCGAAACTTAACTCAAACCACCACGTTTAGCTATAAATAGTGACCCTTGAAACCCATTTAGAACTCGCTCACACTCGAAATTTCTCTGTAAACCGCTGGAATAAAGATCCTTTGTCGGAGAGCACTGTTTTCACCGGAAAAGTTGTAGATCGTCGAAGTTTCAGCGACTTTAGTTGGTACATGTTCTATTCTAATCTTTAATTATCATAAACCATAACTGAGGATATTGAAGGTAACTGATATGCGTTTTAAACTATGAAAATCGACTGGGCTATGTTCTGTGTTTTTATAATGAAAGAGATGAAGTGAAATCAGTGTTTAAATGAATTTGAAATCGGTAGTTATACCGGGTTAGACACACAATCCAGTGGTGGACTCTGTGGATTTTAAACAAATGGTCCCGGGTTCGAGCCTCACCAACGCTGCTGATTTCCTATATAATACCAACCTTTTTTATAACTTATATATAATAAGACTCAGTTAGTGTATAAAATTAATAGAAATCCTATATTCTTCGGGTTAGCCACACAGCCCAATTGATCGGGCTGTGTGCAACACGAAGCAAGGGGCGCGGGTTCGAGCCCGGTCGGTTACATGTTTCTGAAATTACCAAACCTTTTTAAATATAATCAGGTTATGGTTTATCATAGTATGTATATATATGTCATTAAAATTGGATATATTCCGGGTTAGACACGTAGCTAAGTTGGGAGAGCTGTTTGCACGTAAACGAGAGGTCACGAGTTCGATCCCCACACGCTGCAACACTACGTCCGGTCGAAAAAGGAGCATATTTTTTTAAACTTTTTGATTATTTTATTTACTTAAAAACCTTAAAAATATGTATAATTAAATAATCCTTTAAAGATCACAAAATAAGAATTAAATACAATAAATTTATCTAAAAATATTTAATTAACATGTGTATATAATAAATTAAGTGAAATATTAATTTTAACCCAAAAGAAATATATTTACCGAATTCTTACGTGAATATCTCGGTATGCCTTTCTCGTCGGTTGGTATCTTTAAATCGTGCCGCTCTTCATCAAATTAATAACGCACCCACTGTGAGTGAATTCCCACAACTTCCCATTTATATTCATGTTTTGAGTTGTATCATGTGTCGTGTAATTTATATTATGTATTCAACTCTCATGCTATTACCATTATATGTTCTAACGTGCGATGTGATATTTTTGTTATTGTTATTCGTGGTTATACTTTCTCATTTCAATCAAGCTTTCACATTAGGCCCATCAGTTCCCTGTTTCACACGGGTAGAGCATCGCATTGCCAAGATAGATCGGCTCCGTTTGATTGAGCCTTGATCTCACAGCACATCGTTTATCGTGTCTACATGTACATTGCTAGATGATTGTGTGGTTTGTGGTTTAGATTACATATACGTTGCTCATATTTGGTTTATACACATTTTATTAAAATAATAAACATACAAATTCTTTCTAACAATTAAACGGGATTAACTCGCCAACTTTTGTTGATCCTAAACTCTATTCTTACACATGATACAGGTGACAAGATTGAAGCAAGGAACACATAGGACTCGTGCCTTAGAAGAAAAATAAAGCGTTACTTGCAAGTCTTGTTTAGGACATTTGTGTTTGTATGGATTATGTGTTATTTGGAATATTTCTTTTTAATTTGAAAATAATATATATGAAAATTTATAATAGTAAATTTCATAAGTTTTGATGAAAACATAATCATGCCCGACTTCCATATCCATTGTAGGGTTTGACATTGGGAACCTTTCAAGCATAAGATTCGTTATATTATTAGTACTAAATAATAAATAAAATAATAAAGTTAAAATAATAATGTTAAATAAATAAAATAACAAAAGGTGTGGACCGCAGGTGTCGAACCCGGGTCTCCACCCAATTCAAACACACAACAAACCACTACACCACACCCACATATCTGAAACAAACCCAAATCAAATAAATTTTATATCAAAACAACATCCTGAAATCAAATTTCAAAACAACCACCTGTAATGGATGAAACTCCTAAATCTTTCATCAAACTCCGTTTCTCTTGTGAGTTAAATCGTAGAACCGTTTTCTAATCATGTTATAGACTCAATTAATGGGTCAGCAGTGCTCAAAACGGTCATGAAATTATTTCGGCAATCAATCTTTGACAGAAACACATAAAACCGAAACATAACTCAAACCACCACGTTCAGCTATAAATAGGGACCCTTGAAACCCATTTAGAACTCGCACACGCTTGAAATTTCTCTGTAAACCGCTGGAATTTTGTCGGGAGAGCACTGTTTTCGCCGGAAAAGTTGTAGATCGTCGGAGTTTAAGCCACTTTAGTTGGTACATGTTCTATTCTAATCTTTAATTATCATAAACCATAACTAAGGATATTGAAGGTAACTGATATGCGTTTTAAACTAAGAAAATCGACTGGGCTATGTTCTGGGTTTTTATAATGAAAGAGATGAAGTGAAATAAGTGTTTAAATGAGTTTGAAATCGGTAGTTATACCGGGTTAGACACACATCCAGTGGTGGACTCTGTGGATTTTAAACAAATGGTCCCGGGTTCGAGCCTCACCTACGTTGCTGATTTCCTATATAATTCCAACCTTTTTTATAACTTATATATAATAAGACTCAGTTAGTGTATAAAATTAATAGCAATCCTATATTCTTTGGGTTAGCCACACAGCCCAATTGGTCGGGCTGTGTTCAACATGAAGCAAGGGGCGCGGGTTCGAGCCCGGTCGGTTACATGTTTCTGAAATTACCAAACCTTTTTAAATATAATCAGGTTATGGTTTGTCGTAGTATGTATATATATGTAATTAAAATTGGATATATTCCGGGTTAGACACGTAGCTCAGTTGGTAGGGGTTCGTGCACGTAAACGAGAGGTCACGAGTTCAATCCCCACACGCTGCAACACTCTGGCCGGTCCAATTCAGAAAAGGAGCATATTTTTTTAAACTTTTTGATTATTTTATTTCCTTAAAAACCATAAAAATATGTATAATCAAATAATCCCTTTAAAGCTCACAAAATAGTATTAAATACAATAAATTTATCAAAAAATATTTTATAAACATGTGTATATAATAAATTAAGTGCAATATTAATTTAACCACAAATAAATATATTTACCGAATTATTACATGAATATCTAGGTTAGCCTTTCTCGTCGGTTGGTATCTTTAAATCGTGCGCGCTCTTCATCAAATCAATAACGCACCCACTGTTAGTGAATTCCCATAACTTCCCATTTTTATTCATGTTTTGGGGTGTATCATGTGTCGTGTTATTTATATTATGTATTCAACTCTCGTGCTATTACCATTATATTTTCTAACGTGCTATGTGATATTTTTGTTATTGTTATTCGTGGTTATACTTTCTCATTTCAGTCAAGCTTAACATTAGGCCCATCAGTTCCCTGTTTCATACGGGTAGAGCATCGCGTTGCCAAGATAGTTCGCTCTTGATTGAGCCTGATCTCACAGCACATCGTTTATCGTGTTCACATGTACATTGCTAGATAATTGCGTGGTTTGTGGTTTGGATTACATATACGTTGCTCATATTTGGTTTATACGCATTTTATTAAAATAATAAACATACAAATTCTTTCTAACAATTAAACAGGATTCACTCGCCAACTTTTGTTGATCCAAAACTCTATTCTTACACATGACACAGGTGATCAGGTTGAAGCAAGAAACACATAGGACTCGTGCCTTAGAAGAAAAATAAAGCGTTACTTGCAGTCTTGTTTAGGACATTTGTGTTTGTATGGATTATGTGTTATTTGGAATATTTCTTTTTAATTTGAAAATAATATATACGAAACTTTTATAAGCTTGACTGAAATGAGAAAGTATAACCACGTTTATCGGGTAGAGCATCGCGCTGCTAGATAGATCGGCTCCGTTTGATTGAAGCTTAATCTCACAGCACATCGTTTATCGTGTTCACATGTACATTGCTAGATGATTGTGTGGTTTGTAGTTTAGGTTACATATACGTTGTTCATATTTGGTTTATACACATTTTATTAAAATAATAAACATAGGAATTCTTTCTAACAATTAAACGGGATTCACTCATCAACTTTTGTTGATCCAAAACTCTATACTTACACATGATACAGGTGGTCAGGTTGAAGCAATGAACACATAGGAGTCGTGCCTTAGAAGAAAAATAAAGCGTTACTTGCAAGTCTTGTTTAGGACATTTGTGTTTATATGGATTATGTGTTTGTTAGAATATTTCTTTTTAATTTGAAATTAATATATATGAAAATTTATAATTAGTAAATGTCATGAGCTTTGATTAAAACACAATCATGCCCCAACTACCATATCCACTGCGGGTTGTGACATTGGAAACCTTTCAAGCATAAGATTCGTTATATTATTAGTACTAAATAATAAATAAAATAATAAAGTTAAAATAATAATGTTAAATAAATAAATTATAAATAATAAAAATTAAAATAACAAAAGGCGTGGACCGCGGGTATCGAACACGGGTCTCCATCCAAATCAAACACACAACACACCACTACACCATACACACATATCTTAACAAACCCAAATCAAATAAATTTTATATCAAAACAACCTCCTAAAATCAAAGTTCAAAAAAACCACCTGTAATGGATGAAACTCCTAAATCTGTCATCAAACTCCGTTTCTCTTGTGAGTTAAATCGTAGAATCATTTTCTAATCATGTGATAGACTAAATTATGGGGTCAACAATGCTCAACGGTCATGAAATCATTTCGGCAATCAATCTTTGACCAAAACACATAAAACCGAAACTTAACTCAAACCACCACGTTTAGCTATAAATAGTGACCCTTGAAACCCATTTAGAACTCGCTCACGCTCGAAATTTCTCTGTAAACCGCTGGAATAAAGATCCTTTGTTGGAGAACACTGTTTTCGCCAGAAAAGTTTTCAGCAACTTAAGTTGGTACGTGTTCTATTCTAATCTTTAATTATCATAAACCATAACTGAGGATATTGGAGGTAACTGATATGCTTTTTAAACTAAGAAAATTGACCGGGCTATGTTCTGTGTTTTTATAATGAAAGAGATGAAGTGAAATCAGTGTTTAAATGAATTTGAAATTGGTAGTTATACCGGGTTAGACACACAATCCAGTGGTGGACTGTGTGCATTTTAAACAAATGGTCCCGGGTTCGAGCCTCACCTACGCTGCCGATTTCCTATATAATACCAACCCTTTTTATAACTTATATATAATAAGACTCAGTTAGTGTATAAAATTAGTAGAAATCCTATATTCGTCGGGTTAGCCACACAGCCCAATTGGTCGGGCTGTGTGAAACACGGAACAAGGGGCGCGGGTTCGAGTCCGGTATGTTACATGTTTCTGAAATTACCAAACCTTTTTAAATATAATCAGGTTATCGTTTATCGTAATATGTATATATATGTAATTAAAATTGGATATATTCCGGGTTAGACACGTAGTTCAGTTCACGTAAACGAGAGATCACGAGTTCGATCCCCACACGCTGCAACACTCCGGCCGGTCCAATTCAGAAAAGGAGCATATTTTTTTAAACTTTTTGATTATTTTATTTCCTTAAAAACCATAAAAATATGTATAATCAAATAATCCCTTTAAAGCTCACAAATATAGTATTAAATACAATAAATTTATCTAATAATATTTAATAAACATGTGTATATAATAAATTAAGTGAAATATTAATTTTAACCCAAAAAAATATATTTACCGAATTATTACGTGAATATCCCGGTTAGCCTTTCTCGTCGGTTGGTATCTTTAAATCGTGCGCGCTCTTCATCAAATCAATAACGCACCCACTGTGAGTGAATTCCCACAACTTCCCATTTTTATTCATGTTTTGCGGTGTATCGTGTGTCTTGTTATTTATATTATGTATTCAACTCTCGTGCTATTACCATTATATGTTCTAACGTGCTATGTGATATTTTTGTTATTGTTATTCGTGGTTATACTTTCTCATTTCAGTCAATCTTTCACATTAGGCATATCAGTTCCCTGTTTCATACGGGTAGAGCATCGCGTTGCCTAGATATATCAGCTCCGTTTGATTGAGCCTTGATCTCACAGCACATCGTTTATCGTGTTCACATGTACATTGCTAGATGATTGTGTGGTTTGTGGTTTAGATTACATATACGTTGCTCATATTTGGTTTATACACATTTTATTAAAATAATAAACATCCAAATTCTTTCTAACAATTAAACGGGATTCACTCGTCAACTTTTGTTGATCCAAAACTCTATACTTACACATGATACAGGTGATCAGGTTGAAGCAATGAACACATACGAGTCGTGCCTTAGAAGAAAAATAAAGCGTTACTTGCAAGTCTCGTTTAGGACATTTGTGTTTATATGGATTATGTGTTTGTTGGAATATTTCTTTTTAATTTGAAATTAGTATATATGAAAATTTATAATTAGTAAATGTCATGAGTTTTGATGAAAATACAATGATGCCCCGACTACCATATCCACTGCAGGGTTTGACATTGGGAACCTTTCAAGCATAAGATTCGTTATATTATTAGTACTAAATAATAAATAAAATAATAAAATTAAAATAATAATATTAAATAAATAAAATAATAAAATTAAAATAATAATATTAAATAAATAAAATATAAATAATAAAAATTAAAATAACAAAAGGTGTGGACCGCGGGTATCGAACACGGGTCTCCACCCAAATCAAACACACAACACACCACTACACCATACACACATATATGAAACAAACCCAAATCAAATAAATTTTATATCAAAACAACCTCCTAATATCAAATTTCAAAAAAACCACCTGTAATGGATGAAACTCCTAAATCTGTCATCAAACACCGTTTCTCTTGTGAGTTAAATCGTAACCGTTTTCTAATCATGTGATAGACTCAATTATGGGGTCAGCAATGCTCAAAACGGTCATGAAATCATTTCGGCAATCAATCTTTGACCAAAACACATAAAACCGAAACTTAACTCAAACCACCACGTTTAGCTATAAATAGTGACCCTTGAAACCCATTTAGAACTCGCTCTCGCTCGAAATTTCTCTGTAAACCGCTGGAATAAAGATCCTTTGACGGAGAACACTGTTTTCACCAGAAAAGTTGTAGATCGTCGGAGTTTCAGCGACTTAAGTTGGTACATGTTCTATTCTAATCTTTAATTATCATAAACCATAACTGAGGATATTGGAGGTAACTGATATGCTTTTTAAACTAAGAAAATCGACCGGGCTATGTTCTATGTTTTTATAATGAAAGAGATGAAGTGAAATCAGTGTTTAAATGAATTTGAAATCAGTAGTTATACCTGGTTAGACACACACTCCAGTGGTGGACTGTGTGCATTTTAAACAAATGGTCCGGGTTCGAGCCTCACCTCCGCTGCCGATTTCCTATATAATACCAACCCTTTTTATAACTTATATATAATAAGACTCAGTTAGTGTATAAAATTAGTAGAAATCCTATATTCGTCGGGTTAGCCACACAACCCAATTGGTCGGGCTGTGTGAAACACGAAGCAAGGAGCGCGGGTTCGAGTCCGGTCTGTTACACGTTTCTGAAATTACGAAACCTTTTTAAATATAATCAGGTTATGTTTTATCGTAGTATGTGTGTATATATATATATAATTAAAATTGGATATATTCCGGGTTAGACACGTAGCTCAGTTGTTAGAGTAGCGTGCACGTAAACGAGAGGTCACGAGTTCGAACCCCCACGCTGCAACACTCCGGCCGGTCCAATTCGAAAAAGGAGCATATTTTTTTAAAACTTTTTGATTATTTTATTTCCTTAAAAACCATAAAAATATGTATAATCAAATAATCCCTTTAAAGCTCACAAATATAGTATTAAAGTACAATAAATTTATCCAAAATATTTAATAAACGTGTGTATATAATAAATTAAGTGAAATATTAATTTTAAACAAAAGAAATATATTACCGAGTTATTACGTGAATATCTAGGTTAGCCTTTTCGTCGGTTGGTATCTTTAAATCATGCGCGCTCTTCATCAAATCAATAACGCACCCACTGTGAGTGAATTACCACAACTTCCCATTTTTATTCATGTTTTGGGGTGTATCATGTGTCGTGTTATTTATATTATGTATTCAACTCTCGTGCTATTACCATTATATTTTCTAACGTGCTATGTGATATTTTTGTTATTGTTATTCGTGGTTATACTTTCTCATTTCAGTCAAGCTTACACATTAGGCCCATCAGCCCTGTTTCATACAGGTAGAGCATCGCGTTGCCAAGATAGTTCGCTCTTGATTGAGCCTGATCTCACAGCACATCGTTTATCATGTTCACATGTACATTGCTAGATAATTGCGTGGTTTGTGGTTTGGATTACATATACGTTGCTCATATTTGGTTTATACGCATTTTATTAAAATAATAAACATACAAATTCTTTCTAACAATTAAACAGGATTCACTCGCCAACTTTTGTTGATCCAAAACTCTATTCTTACACATGACACAGGTGATCAGGTTGAAGCAAGAAACACATAGGACTCGTGCCTTAGAAGAAAAATAAAGCGTTACTTGCAGTCTTGTTTAGGACATTTGTGTTTGTATGGATTATGTGTTATTTGGAATATTTCTTTTTAATTTGAAAATAATATATACGAAACTTTTATAATAGTAAATGTCATGAGCTTTGATGAAAACACAATCATACCTCGACTACTATATCCACTACAGGTCTGACATTGGGAACCTTTCAAGCATAAGATTCGCTATATTATTAGTACAAAATAATAAATAAAATAATAAAGTTAAAATAGTAATTTTAATAACTAAAATATAAATAATAAAAAATAAAATAACAAAAGGTGTAGACCGCGGGTATCGAACCCGGGTCTCCACCCAAATCAAACACACAACACACCACTACACCACCCACACATATCTGAAACAAACCCAAATCAAATGAATTTTATATCAAAACCACCTCCTTAAATCAATTTTAAAACAACCGCCTGTAACAGATGGAACTCCTAAATCTATGATCAAACTCCATTTCTCTTGTGAGTTAAATCGAAGAACCATTTTCCTAATCATGTGATAGACTCAATTATGGGGTCAGCAATACTCAAAACGGTCATGAAATCATCTTTGACCGAAACATATGAAACCGAAACTCAACTCAAACCACCACGTTTAGCTATAAATAGTGACCCTTGAAACCCATTTAGAACTCGCTCACACTCGAAAGTTCTCTGTAAACCGCTGGAATAAAGATCCTTTATCAGGGAACAATGTTATCGCCGGAAAAGTTGTAGATCGTCGGAGTTTCAGCGACTTCAGTTGGTACATGTTCTATTCTAATCTTTAATTATCATAAACCATAACTGAGGATATTGGACGTAACTGATATGCTTTTTAAACTAAGAAAATCGACTGGGTTATGTTCTGTGTTTTTATAATGAAAGAGATGAAGTGAAATAAGTGTTTTAATGAATTTGAAATCGGTAATTATATCGGGTTAGACACACAATCTAGTGGTGGACTGTGTGTATTTTAAACAAATAGTCCCGGGTTCGAGCCTCACCTACGCTGCCGATTTCCTATATAATACAAACCCTCTTTATAACTTATATATAATAAGACTCAGTTAGTGTATAAAATTAATAGAAATCTTATATTCGTCGGGCTAGCCACACAACCCAATTGGTCGGGCTGTGTGCAACACGAAGCTAGGGGCGCGGGTTCGAGTCCGGTCTATTACACGTTTCTGAAATTACCAAACCTTTTTAAATATAAACAGGTTATGGTTTATCGTAGTATGTATATATATATATATATAATGAAAATTGGATATATTCCAGGTTAGACACGTAGCTCAGTTGTTAGAGTTGCGTGCACGTAAACGAGAGGTCACGAGTTCGATCCCCACACGATGCAACACTCCGGTCGGTCCAATTCAAAAAAGGAGCATATTTTTTTTAAAACTTTTTGATTATTTTATTTCCTTATAAACCATAAAAATACGTATAGTCAAATATTCCCTTTAAAGCTCACAAAAATAGTATTAAATTCAACAAATTTATCAAAAAATATTTAATAAACATGTGTATATAATAAATTACGTGAAATATTAATTTTAACCCAAAAGAAATATATTTACCGAATTATTATGTGAATATCTAGGTTAGCCTTTCTCGTCGGTTGGTATCTTTAAATCGTGCGCGCTCTACATCAAATCAATAACGCACCCACTGTGAGTGAATTCCCACAACTTCCCATTTTTATTCATGTTTTGGGATGTATCATGTGTCGTGTTATTTATATTATGTATTCAACTCTCGTGCTATTACCATTATATGTTCTAACGTGCTATGTGATATTTTTGTTATTGTTATTCGTGGTTATAGCTTCTCATTTCAGTCAAGCTTTCACATTAGGCCCATCAGTTCCCTGTTTCATACGGGTAGAGCATCGCGTTGCCTAGATAGATTGGCTCCATTTGATTGAGCCTTGATGTCACAACATATCGTTTATCGTGTTCATATGTACGTTGCTAGATGATTGTGTGGTTTGTGGTTTAGATTACATATATGTTGCTCATATTTGGTTTAAGCACATTTTATTAAAACAATAAACATACAAATTCTTACTAACAATTAAACGGGATTCACTCGCCAACGTTTGTTGATCCAAAACTCTATTCTTACACATTATACAGGTGATCAGGTTGAAGCAAGGAACAAATAGGACTCGTGCCTTAGAAGAAAAATAAAGCGTTACTTGCAAGTCTTGTTTAGGACATTTGTGTTTGTATGGATTATGTGTTATTTGGAATATTTCTTTTTAATTTGAAAATAATATATACGAAACTTTTATAATAGTAAATGTCATGAGCTTTGATGAGAACACAATCATGCCTCGACTACCATATCCACTGCAGGGTGTGACATTGGAAACCTTTCAAGCATAAGATTCGTTATATTATTGGTACTAAATAATAAATAAAATAATAAAGTTAAAATAATAATGTTAATAAATAAAAATAAATAATAAAAAATAAAATAACAAAAGGTGTGGACCGCGGGTATCGAACCCGGGTCTCCACCCAAATCAAACACACAACACACCACTACAACACACACATATATCTGAAACAAACCCAAATCAAATAAATTTTACATCAAAACAACCTCCTGAAATCAAATTTCAAAACAACCGCCTGTAACGGATGGAACTACTAAATCTGTCATCAAACTCCGTTTCTCTTGTGAGTTAAATCGAAGAACCGTTTTCCTAATCATGTGATAGACTCAATTATGGGGTCAGCAAGCTAAAAACGGTCATGAAATCATTTCGGCAATCAATCTTTGACCGAAACATATGAAACCGAAACTCAACTCAAACCACCACGTTTAGCTATAAATAGTGACCCTTGAAACCCATTTAGAACTCGCTCACACTTGAAAGTTCTCTGTAAACTGCTGGAATAAAGATCCTTTATCGGGGAACAATGTTTTCGCCGGAAAAGTTGTAGATCGTCGGAGTTTCAGCGACTTCAGTTGGTACATGCTCTATTCAAATCTTTAATTATCATAAACCATAACTGAGGATATTGGAGGTAACTGATGTGCTTTTTAAACAAAGAAAATCGACTGGGTTATGTTCTGTGTTTTTATAATGAAAGAGATGAAGTGAAATCAGTGTTTAAATGAATTTGAAATCGGTATTTATATCGGGTTAGATACATAATCCAGTGGTGGACTGTGTATATTTTAAACAAATGGTCCCGGGTTCGAGCCTCACCTACGCTGCCAATTTCCTATATAATACCAACCCTTTTTATAACTTATATATAATAAGACTCAGTTAGTGTATAAAATTAGTAGAAATCCCATATTCATCGGGTTAGCCACACAGCCCAATTGGTCGGGTTGTGTGCAACACGAAGCAAGGGGCGCGGGTTCGAGTCCGGTCTGTTACACGTTTCTGAAATTACCAAACCTTTTTAAATATAATCAGGTTATGGTTTATCGTAGTATGTATATATATATAATATATATATATATATGTAATTAAAATTGGATATATTCCGAGTTAGACACGTAGCTCAGTTGTTAGAGCTGCGTGCACGTAAACGAGATGTCGCGAGTACGATCCCCACACGCTGCAACACTCGGCGTCCAATTTGAAAAAGGAGCATATTTTTTTAAAACTTTTTGATTATTTTATTTCCTTAAAAACCATAAAAATATGTATTATCAAATAATCCCTTTAAAGCTCACAAAAATATTATTAAATACAATAAATTTATCAAAAAATATTTAATAAACATGTGTATATAATAAATTAAGTGAAATATTAATTTTAACCCAAAAGAAATATATTTACCGAATTATTACGTGAATATCTAGGTTAGCCTTTCTCGTCGGTTGGTATCTTTAAATCGTGCGCGCTCTTCATCAAATCAATAACGCACCCATTGTCGGTGAATTCCCACAACTTCCCATTTTTATTCTTGTTTTGGTGTGTATCATGTGTCGTGTTATTTATATTATGTATTCAACTCTCGTGCTATTACCATTATATGTTCAAACGTGCTATGTGATGTTTTTGTTATTGTTATTGGTGGTTATACTTTCTCATTTAAGTCAAGCTTTCACATTAGGCCCATCAGTTCCCTGTTCCATACGGGTAGAGCATCGTGTTGCCAAGATAGATCGGCTCTGTTGATTGAGCCTTGATCTCACAGCACATCGTTTATCGTGTTCACATGTACATTGCTAGATGATTGTGTGGTTTGTGGTTTAGATTACATATACGTTGCTCATATTTGTTTATACACATTTTATTAAAATAATAAACATACAAATTCTTTCTAACAATTAAACGGGATTCACTCGCCAACTTTTGTTGATCCAAAACTCTATTCTTACACATGATACAGGTGACAAGGTTGAAGCAAGGAACACATAGGACTCGTGCCTTAGAAGGAAAATAAAGCGTTGCGTGCAAGTCTTGTTTAGGACATTTGTGTTTGTATGGATTATGTGTTATTTGGAATATTTCTTTTTAATTTGAAAATAATATATACGAAACTTTTATAGTAGTAAATGTCATGAGCTTTGATGAAAACACAATCATGCCTCGACTACCATATCCACTACAGGGTGTGATATTGGGAACCTTTCAAGCATAAGATTCGTTATATTATTAGTACTAAATAATAAACAAAATAATAAAGTTAAATACTAATGTTAATAAATAAAATATAAATAATAAAAAATAAAATAACAAAAGGTGTGGACTGCGGGTATCGAACCCGGGTCTCCACCCAAATGAAACACACAACACACCACTACACCACACACGTATCTGAAACAAACCGAACTCAAATAAATTTTTATATCAAACCACCTCCTTAAATCAATTTTAAAACAACCGCCTGTAACGGATGGAACTCCTAAATCTATCATCAAACTCTGTTTCTCTTGTGAGTTAAATCGAAGAACCGTTTTCCTAATATGTGATAGACTCAATTATGGGGTCAGCAATGCTCAAAACGGTCATTAAATCAATTCAGCAATCAATCTTTGACCAAAACATATCAAACCGAAACTCAACTCAAACCACCACGTTTAGCTATAAATAGTGACCCTTGAAACCCATTTAGAACTCGCTCACACTTGAATGTTCTCTGTAAAACTGCTGGAATAAAGATCCTTTATCGGGGAACAATGTTTTCGCCGGAAAAGTTGTAGATCGTCAGAGTTTCAGCGACTTCAGTTGGTACATGCTCTATTCAAATCTTTAATTATCATAAACCATAACTTAGGATATTGGAGGTAACTGATATGCTTTTTAAACAAAGAAAATCGACTGGGTTATGTTCTATGTTTTTATAATGAAAGAGATGAAGTGAAATCAGTGTTTAAATGAATTTGAAATCGGTATTTATATCGGGTTAGACACATAATCCAGTGGTGGACTGTGTGTATTTTAAATAAATGGTCCCGGGTTCGAGCCTCACCTACGCTGCCAATTTCCTATATAATACCAACCCTTTTTATAACTTATATATAATAAGACTCAGTTAGTGTATCAAAATTAGTAGAAATCCTATATTCATCGGGTTATCCACACAGCCCAATTGGTCGGGCTGTGTGCAACACGAAGCAAGGGGCGGGGGTTCGTGTCCGGTCTATTACACGTTTCTGAAATTACCAAACCTTTTTAAATATAGTCAGGTTATGGTTTATCGTAGTATGTATATATGTATATATGTAATTAAAATTGGATATATTCCGAGTTAGACACGTAGCTCAGTTGTTAGAGCTGCGTGCACGTAAACGAGAGGTCGCGAGTTCGATCCCCACACGCTGCAACACTCCGGCCGGTCCAATTCGAAAAAGGAGCATATTTTTTTAAAAACTTTTTGATTATTTTATTTCCTTAAAAACCATAAAAATATGTATAATCAAATAATCCCTTTAAAGCTCACAAAAATAGTATTAAATACAATAAATTTATCAAAAAATATTTAATAAACATGTGTATGTAATAAATTAAGTGAAATATTAATTTTAACCCAAAAGAAATATATATTTACCGAATTATTACGTGAATATATAGGTTAGCCTTTCTCGTCGGTTGGTATCTTTAAATCGTGCGCGCTCTTCATCAAATCAATAACGCACCCATTGTCAGTGAATTCCCACAACTTCCCATTTTTATTCATCTTTTGGGATGTATCATGTGTCGTGTTATTTATATTATGTATTCAACTCTCGTGCTATTACCATTATATGTTCAAACGTGTTATGTGATGTTTTTGTTATTGTTATTCGTGGTTATACTTTCTCATTTCAGTCAAGCTTTCACATTAGGCCCATCAGTTCCCTGTTTCATACAGGTAGAGCATCGCGTTGCCAAGATAGATCGGCTCTGTTGATTGAGCCTTGATCTCACAGCACATCGTTTATCGTGTCCACATGCACATTGCTAGATGATTGTCTGGTTTGCGGTTTAGATTACATATACGTGCTCATATTTGGTTTATACACATTTTATTAAAATAATAAACATACAAATTCTTTCTAACAATTAAACGGGATTCACTCGCCAACTTTTGTTGATCGAAAACTCTATTCTTACACATGATACAGGTGATCAGGTTGAAGCAAGGAACACATAGGACTCTTGCCTTAGAAGTAAAATAAAGCGTTACTTGCAAGTCTTGTTTAGGACATTTGTGTTTGTATGGATTATGTGTTATTTGGAATATTTCTTTTAATTTGAAAATAATATATATGAAAGTTTTATAATAGTAAATGTCATGAGCTTTGATGAAAACACAATCATGCCCCGACTACCATATCCACTGCAGGGGGTGACATTGGGAACCTTTCAAGCATAAGATTCGTTATATTATTAGTACTAAATAATAACCAAAATAATAAAGTTAAAATAATAATGTTAATAAATAAAATATAAATAATAAAAAATAAAATAACAAAAGGTGTGGACCGTGGGTATCGAACCCGGGTCTCCACCCAAATCAAACACACAACACACCACTACAACACACACGTATATGAAACAAACCCAAATCAAATATATTTCATATCAAAACAACCTCCTAAAATCAATTCTAAAACAACCGCCTTGTAAGAGATGGAACTCCTAAATCTATTATCAAACTCTATTTCTCTTGGGAGTTAAATCGAAGAACCGTTTTCCTAATCATGTGATAGACTCAATTATGGGGTCAGCAAGCTAAAAACGGTCATGAAATCATTTCGGCAATCAATCTTTGACCGAAACATATGAAACCGAAACTCAAATCAAACCACCACGTTTAGCTATAAATAGTGACCCTTGAAACCCATTTAGAACTCGCTCACACTCGAAATTTCTCTGTAAACCGCTGGAATAAAGATCCCTTGTCGGAGAACACTTTTTTCGCCGGAAATGTTGTAGATCGTCGGAGTTTCAGCGACTTCAGTTGGTAAATATTCTATTCTAATCTTTAATTATCATAAACCATAACTGAGGATATTGGAGGTAACTGATGTGCTTTTTAAACTAAGAAAATCGACAGGGTCATGTTCTATGTTTTTATAATGAAAGAGATGAAGTGAAATCAGTGTTTAAATGAATTTGAAATCGGTAGTTATACCGGGTTAGACACACAATCCAGTGGTGGACTCTGTGGATTTTAAACAAATGGTCCCAGGTTCGAGCCTCACCTACGCTGCTGATTTCCTATATAATACCAACCTTTTTTATAACTTATATATAATAAGACTCAGTTAGTGTATAAAATTAATAGAAATCCTATATTCGTCGGGTTAGCCACACAGCCCAATTGGTCAGGCTGTATGCAACACGAAGCAAGGGGCGCGGGTGCGAGCCCGGTCGGTTACATGTTTCTGAAATTACCAAACCTTTTTAAATATAATCAGGTTATGGTTTATCATAGTATGTATGTATATCTAATTAAAATTGGATATATTCCGGGTTAGACACGTAGCTCTGTTGGTAAAGTTGTGTGCACGTAAACGAGAGGTCACTAGTTCGATCCCCACACACTGCAACACTTCGGCCGGTCCAATTCGAAAAAGGAGCATATTGTTTATAAACTTTTTGATTATTTTATTTCCTTAAAAACCATAAAAATATGTATAATCAAATAATCCCTTTAAAGCTCACAAAAATAGTATTATACAACAAATTTATCTAAAAAAATTTAGTAAACATGTGTATATAATAAATTAAGTGAAATATTAATTTAAACCCAAAAGAAATATATTTACCGAATTATTACGTGAATATCTAGGTTAGCCTTTCTCGTCGGTTGGTATCTTTAAATCGTGTGTGCTCTTCATCAAATCAATAACGCACCTACTGTGAGTGAATTCCCATAACTTCCCATTTTTAATCATGTTTTGGGGTGTATCATGTGTCGTATAATTTATATTATGTATTCAACTCTCGTGCTATTACCATTGTATGTTCTAACGTGCTATGTGATATTTTTGTTATTGTTATTCGTGGTTATACTTTCTCATTTCAATCAAGCTTTCACATTAGGCCCATCAGTTCCCTGTTTCATACGGGTAGAGCATCGCGTTGCCAAGATAGATCGGCTCCGTTTGATTGAGCCTTGATCTCACAGCACATCGTTTATCTTGTTCACATGTACATTGCTAGATGATTGTGTGGTTTGTGGTTTAGATTACATATACGTTGCTCATATTTGTTTATACACATTTTATTAAAATAATAAACATACAAATTCTTTCTAACAATTAAACGGGATTCACTCGCCAACTTTTGTTGATCCAAAACTCTATTCCTACACATGATGCAGGTGATCAGGTTGAAGCAATGAACACATAAGAGTCGTGCCTTAGAAGAAAAATAAAGTGTTACTTGCAAGTCTTGGTTAGGACATTTGTGTTTATATGTATTATGTTTTTTGGAATATTTCTTTTTAATTTGAAAATAATATATATGAAAATTTTATAACAGTAAATGTCATGAGCTTTGATGAAAACACAATCATGCCCCGACTACCATATCCACTGCAGGGTGTGACATTGGGAACCTTTCAAGCATAAGATTCATTATATTATTAGTATCAAATAATAAATAAAATAATAAAGTTAAAATAATAATGTTAATAAATAAAATATAAAATAATAAAAAATAAAATAACAAAAGGTGTGGACCGCGTGTATCGAACCCGGGTCTCCAGCCAAATCAAACACGCAACACACCACTACACCACCCACACATATCTGAAACAAACCCAAATAAATTAACTTTTATATCAAAACCACCTCCTTAAATCAATTTTAAAACAACCGCCTGTAACGGATGGAACTCCTAAATCTATCATCAAACTCCGTTTCTCTTGTGAGTTAAATCGAAGAACCACTTTCCTAATCTTGTGATAGACTCAATTATGGGGTCAGCAATGCTCAAAACGGTCATGAAATCATTTCGGCAATCAATCTTTGACCGAAACATATGATACCTAAACTCAACTCAAACCACCACGTTTAGCTATAAATAGTGACCCTTGAAACCCATTTAGAACTCGCTCACACTCGAAAGTTCTCTGTAAACCGCTGGAATAAAGATCCTTTATCGGGGAACAATGTTTTCGCCAGAAAAGTTGTAGATGGTCGGAGTTTCAGCGACTTGAGTTGGTACATGTTCTATTCTAATCTTTAATTATCATAAACCATAACTGAGGATAATGGAGGTAACTGGTATGCTTTTTAAACTAAGAAAATCGACCGGGTTATGTTCTGTGTTTTTATAATGAAAGAGATGAAGTGAAATCAGTGTTTAAATGAATTTGAAATCGGTATTTATATCAGGTTAGACACATAATCCAGTGGTGGACTGTATATATTTTAAACAAATGGTCCCGGGTTCGAGCCTCACCTACGCTGCCCATTTCCTATATAATACCAACCCTTTTTATAACTTATATATAATAAGACTCAGTTAGTGTATAAAATTAATAGAAATCCTATATTCTTCGGGTTAGCCACACAGCCCAATTGGTTGGGCTATGTGCAACACCAAGCAAGGGGCGCGGGTTCGAGTCCGGTCGGTTACATGTTTCTGAAATTACCAAACCTTTTTAAATATAATCCGGTTATGGTTTATCATAGTATGTATATATATGTAATTAAAATTGGATATATTCCGGGTTAGACACGTAGCTCAGTTGGTAGGGGTGCGTGCACGTAAACGAGAGGTCACGAGTTCGATCCCCACACGCTGCAACACTCCGGCCGGTCCAATTCGGAAAAGGAGCATATTCTTTTTTAAACTTTTTGATTATTTTATTTCCTTAAAAACCATAAAAATATGTATAATCAAATAATCCCTTTAAAGCTCACAAAAATAGTATTAAATACAATAAATTTATCTAAAAATATTTAATAAACATTTGTATATAATAAATTAAGTGGAATATTAATTTTAACCCAAAAGAAATATATTTACCGTATTATTACGTGAATATCTAGGTTAGCCTTTCTCATCTGTTGGTATCGTTAAATCGTGCGCGCTCTTATCAAATCAAAAAAGCACCCACTATGAGTGAATTACTACAATTTCCATTTTTTATTCATGTTTTGGGGTGTATCATGTGTCGTGTTATTTATATTACGTATTCAACTCTCGTGTGTTATTACCAGTATATGTTGCTATGTGATATTTTTGTTATTGTTATTCGTGGTTATACTTTCTCATTTTAGTCAAGCTTTCACATTAGGCCCATCAGTTCCCTGTTTCATACAGGTAGAGCATCACGTTGTCTAATTAGATCGGCTCCGTTTGATTGAGCCTTGATCTCACAGCACATCGTTTATCGTGTTCACATGTATATTGCTAGATGATTGTGTGGTTTGTGGTTTAGATTATATATACGTTGCTCTTATTTAGTTTATGCACATTTTATTAAAATAATAAACATACAAATTCTTTCTAACAATTAAATGGGATTCACTCGCCAACTTTTATTGACCCAAAACTCGATTTTTACACATGATACATGTGATCAGGTTGAAGCAAGGAGCACATAGGACTCGTGCCTTAGAAGAAAAATATAGCGTTACTTGCAAGTCTTGTTTAGGACATTTGTGTTTATATGGATTATGTTTTATTTGGAATATTTATTTTTAATTTGAAAATAATATATATGAAACTTTTATAATAGTAAATGTCATAAGCTTTGATAAGAACTCAATCATGCCCCGACTACCATATCCGATGCGGGTCAGGGTGTGTTGACTATAGGGATATAGGATAGGTTATTAGACCCTTAGAGCCTTTACTATAGTCACTTAGATTTTAATTGCTTACGTGTTAAGTTGGTTACATGCAAACTCATGATATTTATTTGTTTTACATTTCTCTCACACACAAATACATGCAAGCACTTCCACTACCATATGATTTTGTATGATATTTAATGTGTTATACATATTGTCAAACATAACATGCTTACATATATACGCATCTCGCACATTTCAATTCTCATATGTTTAAAATTTTTTCATGTTTCCTTTCTCAAAATTTTGTGATGTTTTCATTTTCAATCTCATCAAAGTGAGTTTTACAACGCGCATGTAGTAACTGGAAGAGTAGTCGAAACGTTCTGTCGAGGATTAGCCTTCGTATAAATCAAAATAACAGACCAGTTTGCCTACCTGGGGACTAACGATGAGAGTACGAAGGACCTATTAGGCCAAAGCATGCCACACCAAATGTCGTGTGAACTAACCCCACTTTGAGTTGTCACTGTGTCTACACCAGGACACCTTCCGTCCTTACATCTCGCAGTCATGTTTTACAATTTTCATTCGGGTGGTGCAAGTGTTAACAGCCCAAAACCAATGTGAACCTTACAAGGCCCAGTAGTCATGGGGGCCCACATGATTACCTAGGCCAAGTATGGGGGACATATGGGGGCCAAACATGAGCAAGGCTCAAGACATCCTATGAATGTAGTGAATTTATTTTCTCATTTGTTTTGTGGATGTTAATTTCTAAATACGACACATGACACCTAAACACCAAACTCATAATCTCGTACGTATTTCCTGTAGATGTCTTCTAGACACTCTCGTGGAGGTATGAGATCAGGAAGATCCGGCGAGTGCATGGTTGCTCAAATAGCCCAACAAATGGCCGTCGTGGTTCTCGATATTATAATTCAAGTTCAACAAGCCCTTGCCACTAGTCCTATCAACCCAATTAACCAAGAGGGACAAAATATTGCCAACCCTCCCACAAACACAACCAAGTGCACTTACAAGCACTTCAACTCATGTGACCCTTTCTTCGATGGTTTGAAGAGATGGAGAGTACTTTCCTCAATTGTGACTGTCCCAACGACCGTAAGGTTCGTTATGCTACCGGTCGCCTGTATGAGGTAGCACTCATTTGGTGGAACGTCGAAAAGGGCAGAAGAGGCGCCGAAGCCGTAGTAGCCCTAACTTGGGAGCAACTTAGGGAACTCATGACAAGACGTTTCTGCCCAAGAAGCGAAATTAAGAAGTTGGAAGATGAGTTCTATTTCCTGAAGCAAAAAGAGGGAGATCATATAACCTACAACAAGAGGTTTCTCGAGTTGAACCAAATGGTTCCAAATTTGTTCACTCCCCACTACCGTCTGATCAAGCACTACATTCGGGGTCTTCCTTTGAAGATTCAAGATTCTGTAATGAGTACCGTGCCTGCAACTGTGGAAGCAGCAATGGAGCTAGCCACGGAGCTCACTGAAAACCACATTAGGAATGGGGATTTCAAGGATGCGAAGAAGGAAGATGCAAGTAGCAAAACACCGACTGAAACCCCCAACCCAACTCAAGTCGAATCCTCTTCCCGATTCACTGCCAAGAGAAAACGAAACGGGAAAAATTTGTTGTCACCCAAACCGGTCAGCCAACTCCACAAGCCGTACCCCTTCAAGCCATCCCAATCACCCAAGTGGCACCCAACCCAGCATACCCAAACAAGAAACCCTACACTGGTCCCCACCCTCAATGCAACACCTACCATTTTCACCACCAACCCACCCTACCTTGCCGACTGTGTCCCAGTTGTGGGCGTTATGGTCATTTGAGTAACACTTGTCGTACTCCTCAAAACCAAGCCCCACTCCCTGCCCAAAACATGATCCAACCCTATCAACAACCTCAATATCCCATGGTTCCATATGTCTGAGCTTGCTTTAATTGCGGCGACCCTACCCGCTTCAGAAACACATGCCCAATACTAGTTAGCGTCATTAACGCTCAAGCCCAAGCAAACCCAGTTAACCAAGAGAACTAGGCAAACCCAGCACCCCCACCAGCAAGAGGGAGAGCCTACAATATCAACGCAAACCCAGTTGAGGCCAACAACGGTGTGAACGAGCAACCTAACTAGCCTTCCACCACAAAGAAACAAGGCTCCGCTCCAGTCGTTTATTCTCAATATTTTTATCAAATTCCATCCCTTGTTTGATTATTCAAGTTACCTTTGTTTTCAATGTGAGTGTTAGTGTATCAAAATTTTATTATTTCATATTAATACCATTAACGCAATGCCAATTTGTTACATGTCTCTATTCATCGATTGAATTTCATGTTATCATACGTCACGATGAACCCCATCTCATCATTTAGGGAGGTTGGGTCGTGTCCCACTTTTTCATAGACTGACCATTTCCTCATAACACACGAGAGAGGTACCGTCGTCATTCAGTCTCGCTTTCCTTGGATTCGAGACTCAAAGCATTAATAGTTGTGTTCTCTATGTTTGGTAGATTTTAGGACGAGTCACATAGAGCTAATCATGACTTAATAACAAGACCGATGAAAATTTGACAAGAATATGGTGGAAACGCCACTGGTACTTCCTATATATAAGTGTTCTTGTCAAGTGATCAAAAGCATTGTTAGACGGTTATGGGAAGTTCTATGCAAGTAGTGTCAATCTCAATTTAGATAACGATGTGGTTGATAACTTCGTTTTGAGATGAAACTTTATCATTTTGACGCTTCGATTTTCTCAAAACCCTTTATCATGAGACCATATCCAGTTAACCATCTCCGTATTACAACGCTTTTCACTTCTACACTTCAGTCATCAAAAACGATTCCCTTAACAGGGTATTCAACCCTTACTAGGAACGTTACCGCCTCAACCAAAATCCAAACATCACACTTACCTTGTTATGTATACCCTTAGCGTCATCTCGGAACGAGATGGGCGTTTTACTTTCCGAACATGGCAAGCCGTGCAACCAGCGTTAGGCACTCACTTAGACCCTAGCACCGCGCTATGTTGGACAATTTAAAATACTCGAGAGAGTTGGTCCTGTAGCCTATAAGTTTGACTTACCTGAAGAACTCAGCAAGATCCATCCAACGTTCCATGTATTCAATTTGAAAAAGTGCCTTGCCGACAAAAACCTTCACATACAATTAGAAGATATTCAGGTTGATTAATCGATGCATTTTGTAGAACGACCTTTAGAAACCATGGACTTCGGAGACAAACGTTTAAGATGAAGTCGAATTCCAATACTCAGGGATTGTTGGGAGTCGAAACGAGGACCCGAGTTTACTTCGGAACGTGAAGACTCAATACGCGAAAAATACCCTCACCTCTTCCAAGACAAACCTACTACTACTTAAAATTCGAGACGAAATTTCTAAAAATAGGCGATACTGTAACATTTGTCGTAAAACGGGTTCTAAAACCGCTCCATTTTATAATTCTAATATACGTTATGATGTTTCGTTACGCGTTTACGTTAAGTGTTTAAGATTCGTTATATTATTAGTATTAAATAATAAATAAAATAATAAAGTTAAAATAATAATGTTAATAAATAAAATATAAATAATAAAAAATAAAATAACAAAAGGTGTGGACCGCGTCTATCGAACCCGGGTCTCCACCCAAATCAAACACACAACACACCACTACACCACACACATATCTGAAACAAACCCAAATCAAATAAATTTTATATCAAAACAACCTCCTGAAATCAAATTTCAAAACAACCGCCTGTAACGGATGAAACTCCCAAATCTGTCATCAAACTTCGTTTCTCTTGTGAATTAAATCGAAGAATCGTTTTTCTAATCATGTGATAGACTCAATTATGGGGTCAGCATTGCTCAAAACGGTCATGAAATAATTTCGGAATCAATCTTTGACTTAAATATATGAAACTGAAACTCAACTCAAACCACCACGTTAAGCTATAAATAGTGACCCTTGAAATCCATTTAGAACTCGCTCACACTCAAAATTTCTCTGTAAACTGCTGGAATAAAGATCCTTTGTCGGAGAACACTGTTTTCTTTGGAAAAGTTGTAGATCGTCGGAGTTTCAGCGACTTCAGTTGGTACATGTTCTATTCTAATCTTTAATTTGCATAAAGCATAACTGAAGATATGGAGGTAACTGATATGCTTTTTAAACTAAGAAAATCGACCAGGTTATGTTCTGTGTTTTTATAATGAAAGAGATGAAGTGAAATCAGTGTTTAAATGAATTTGAAATCGGTAATGGTACCGGGTTAGACACACAATCCAGTGGTGGATGTGTGCATTTTAAACAAATGGTCCCGGGTTCGAGCTTCACCTACGCTGCCGATTTCCTATAATACCAACCCTTATTATAACTTATATATAATAAGACTTATTTAGTGTATAAAATTAATAGAAATCCTATATTCTTCGGGTTAGCCACACAGCCAAATTGGCCGGGCTGTGTGCAACACGAAGCAAGGGGCGTGGGTTCGAGTCCGGTCGGTTACACGTTTCTGAAATTACCAAACCTTATAAATATAATCAGGTTATGGTTTATCGTAGTATGTATATATATGTAATTAAAATTGGATATATTCTGGGTTAGATACGTAGCTTTGTTGGTAGAGCTGCGTGCACGTAAACGAGTGGTCACGAGTTCGATCCCCACATGTTGCAACACTCCGGCCGGTCCAATTTGAAAAAGGAGCATATTTTTTTTAACTTTTTGATTATTTTATTTCCTTAAAAACCATAAAAATGTGTATAATCAAATGATCCCTTTAAAGCTCACAAAAATAGTATTAAGTAGAATAAATTTATCTAAAAATATTTAATAAACATGTGTATATAATAAATTAAGTGAAATATTAATTTTAACCCAAAAGAAATATATTTACCGAATTATTACGTGAATATCTAGGTTAGCCTTTCTCGTCGGTTGGTATCTTTAAATCGTGCGCGCTCTTCATCAAATAAAAAACGAACCCACAATGAGTGAATTCCCACAACTTCCCATTTTGATTCATGTTTTGGGGTCTATCATGTGTCGTGTTATTTATATTATGTATTCAACTCTCGCGCTATTACCATTATATGTTCTAACGTGCTATGTAATATTTTTGTTATTGTTATTCGTGGTTATAGTTTCTCATTTCAGTCAAGCTTTCACATTAGGCCCATCAGTTCCCTGTTTCATACGGGTAGAGCATCGCGTTGCCTAGATAGATCGGCTCCATTTGATTGAGCCTTGATCTCACAGCACACCGTTTATCGTGTTCATATGTACGTTGCTAGATGATTGTGTGGTTTGTGGTTTAGCTTACATATATGTTGCTCATATTTGGTTTAAGCACATTTTATTAAAACAATAAACATATATTCTTTCTAACAATTAAACGGGATTCACTCGCCGACGTTTGTTGATCCAAAACTCTATTTTTACCCATGATACAGGTGATTAGGTTGAAGCAAGGAACACATAGGACTCGTGCCTTAGAAGAAAAATAAAGCATTACTTGCAAGTCTTGTTTAGGACATTTGTATTTGTATGGATTATGTGTTATTTGGAATATTTCTTCTTAATTTGAAAATAATATATATGAAACTTTTATAATACTAAATGTCATGAGCGTTGTTGAAAACTCAATCATGCCCCGACTACCATATCCGCTGCGGGGTGTGACATGGGAACCTTTCAAGCATAAGAATGCCAAATTAACTGATTTTCAAATGCCTGTAAATTTTGTAAAAATTAATGATAAAGGGCGCTCGAATGAGTTAGTTGAAATTTTTAAAGGTGAAAAGGAGACAACAACAACTCCATCTAAGACTTGTGAAAAAAATTTTCATTTCTGATTTGAAAAAGAAGTTTAACTGTTTTAGTGAATGTGCAGAGCCAGTGATAGACGAGGAGCAATCAAAAGTGGATAACGAATCACATCCAATTATTGCTGATTACACAGATGTTTCTTTATGTGATAAACATGATGACTATGTTTGGAATTTTGTTCAGTCTTTGGTTTTTGAGACTCAGGGTTTTTTTGATGTTGTTGAAACTGAATTTTCAAATGATATGGTTTTTGATTCAGTCCATGATTTAACTGACAGTCAAAAAGAGTCTAAGGTTTCAGTTTTGAGCGATTCAGATAACTATTTTTGTTCTTCGGAAACCTCAACGGATACTTCAGATATCTCTAGATCTGGTGAAACTAAAAATATGGTTGTGCTGGACTGTTTGAATTTAAATGTTTGTGAATAAGAGACATCTGATATTTCCGGAAATCTGACCAAAGATTCTAACTCATCAGATAATGAGCAAGACAGATTCGACATTCAAAATATTGACAAAACTTTCTCATCATCCGGTGATCAAGAATCCTCTAATTCTGAAAGCTCAGTTCTAAATGAAACCATTTCCAAAGAAACTGAATCAGTTGATTCTGAAATTTTAGTTTCAGAAGAAAAGGTTTCAAATGAAACTAAGACTACAGAATCCTCTCCTGCAATGAAAAGACAAAGAAAGCGCACAATGAGAGTTCATGAGAAAATTTCCTCAAGTGTTAATAGTCAAAAGAAAAACCCAACTCAAAAACAAATTGAATCAAGATTCATGGGTAAAGTTGTTGATACTCACTCTTGGGCTGATACTTTGAGCAGGGTTCTCCTATGAGTAAAAATGCACACAAGAAATCAGCACCTAGTGGATAAAAGAGATCCAATCAGTTCCCAGAATAACACAATTAAGAGTCTTTTTTCTCAAAAAGGCAAACTTGCTTCGATTGTGGAATTACAGGGCACATAGCTAGAAACTGTGTTCATCGTCCTTTTGGGTCTTATCCGTCCAAAATTTCCATCCATCAGACGGCTTCATGCTATCGATGTAAAAGTCATCAAAAGCCTTCAGATGGAGACGAGAATCTACCAAAGAAGAACATTAAAAATTATTCAAACTCAAATGGTTTCATAAATTCAAACAAGAAATTAAACACCTTCTCATCACATGTTTTCTCAAATCATGTAGAGTTAAAGATTTGGAAACCTAAAAGGATTGCTAGATCTCAGTTAAAGAGCTCTCACTTGCCAAATCTCATTTCTTCATCTTCTCAAGCATCAAAATCTTCTAACCAACCCGGATTGCAAAAGATCTGGGTTCCTGTCTCCCACTAATCTTGTTTTGTGTGTAGGAACGACTTTGGAGGGTTGTTGTTAGACTTTGCTTTATCAAAATCTTCAATGGTGGATTTGTCACTTTTGCAGGTGGAGAAACGGGAAGAATCACTATGAAAGGCACAGCTCGAAACGGGGTTCTCAGCTTCTCAGATGTGAATTGTGTTCCTGAACTCAAACACAGTCTTCTCAGGGTCTCTCAGATGTGTGACAATGGGATAGAGGTTTTGTTTACGAAGGGTGGTTGCATGATCCTGAAGCCTGGAATTGTCATACCAAGGATTGGTACTTGATTGAAGCAGAACGAAGGGTAACGCTTACGTGATGTGAACAAAGCCCCATCTGATCAAGTTACTTGCTTGTTCTCTGAAATTGCTGAACATAACACAATGTTGTGGCATCGAAGACTTGGGCATCTTAACATGAAGAATCTTAATCGTCTGGCAAAGGGAGGTATGGTCGAAATTTACCAATCAAGGTTTTCATGCAAATTGAGAAATATGAGTGTTGTACTCGTGGGAAGCAGCATCGTAAGCCTCATAAGCCCAAGCTCGTGCAGAAGACATCCAAAGTTCTAGAACTACTTCATATGGATCTTTTTGGTCCTATCAATGTGCTGAGTATTGGAAGAAAATCTTTTGCCCGGTTATCATTAATGACTACTCTCGTTTCACTTGGGTATTTTTCTTGGAACAAAAGAGTAAAACTGCGGGTCTAATAAAGAAATTTATCACTCTCGTAGAAAACCAAGCGAACGAGCGGGTGAAGATTCTGCGTTGTGACAATGGAACGGAGTTCAGGAACATCGAGCTGAACACTTTTTGTGCATTAAAAGGAATTGATCGTCAATACAGTGGAGCTCGAAATCCTCAACAAAATGGAGTCGCAGAAGGACGAAATAGAACTCTCATTGAAGCAGCTCGTACTATGCTGATTAATTCCGGTCTTCCACTGATATTTTGGGCAGAAGCAGTGAACACAGCCTGTTATGTTCAAAATCATTCTCATCAAAACGTCACATGAAGACACCTTGTGAAATAGTTGAAGGACAGAAACCCTCAGTGTAGCATTTTCGTACTTTTGGTTGTCGTTGTGTTCTATTTAACATGGATGCTAAAGGAAAGTTTGATGCAAAAGGTGACCCATGCTATTTCGTCAGATATGCAAAGAACACTTCAAATCGTGTCTACAACAAAATCAAGAAACAAATCATGGAGACACATTATGTGGATTGGTTGGAAGAAAATCCAAAAGATGCTAGACTTGGACCTGATTGGTTATATGACTATTCTTCTTTGTTTCAGTCTTTTAATGCTCTACCTGATTTAATTGTCGATGCAGATGTCTTAAAAAAGTGATACCCATTCCTATACTAGCTGAAGATGATGTTGTCCCGCCTCAAGCTTCTTTCAAGAAACTTACCATGGATCCTCCAATATTTCATGAAGTTCCTACGAACGTGTACTCTTCTTCACAAAAGCATGATAAGGCTCTTGAACCTACTGATGTCTGCAACTTTGAATCCCCTGCACCGCAAAATACAAATCAAGGAGCCTCACCATTTCCAGAGCCGATTCCGTTAGACTGCACAGTTGATCCTCCTGCAATCCATACTGCTGCCTCAAATGAGGGGGAGCAATCTGGAATACTATCAGGAAGTGCTTCTAACTTAGAATCTAATTTGCAGGCACCAGATGTGGCAATTCCTCAGCGTATTCAGAAAAACCATCCAATTGCAAATGTTATTGGTTCTGTATCTGTCGGTGTTCAAACACACAGTGGATCAGGAACCATTAACACATGTTTGTACTCATGTTGAGCCTAAGAACATTGATGTTGCTTTGCAGGAACCTGGATGGGTCGATGCGATGCATGAAAACCTCTATCAGTTTGAAAAGCTGGGGGTGTGGAAATTGGTGAAGTTTCCTGAGGGAAAACGAGCTCTTGGTACTTGTTGGGTGTATAGAAATAAACAAGACGATACTGGAGTAATCATGTGGAACAAAGCTCTGCTAGTGGTACAGAGGTTCAGACAGATTGAAGGCCTTGATTATGATGAGGTATATGCTCTCGTAGCTCGTCTAGAAGCCATACGCATCTTCTTGGCATATGCATCCTACATAGGTTTCACGGTGTATCGAATGGATGTCAAGACAGCGTTTTTGTACAGGAAGGTCAAGGAGGAAATTTATGTTGCTCAACCCCCTGGTTTTACAGATCCAAAGAAGCAAGGATAGCGTATAAGTTAGATAAAGCTTTGTATGGTTTGCACCAAGCACCTCGTGCATGGTATGCAACGTTAACAGAGCATCTGCTTGCTCATGTTTATGTTCGGGGAATGATAGATTAGATGTTCATTAAACGCGTTGGCAAGGATCTTATTCTTGTTCAGATCTATGTTGACAACATTATTTTCGGATCTACAAATGAAGAGCTGTGCAAGGAATTTGAAGACGTGATGAAGAAGAAGTTCGAAATGAGTTCTCTCGGTGAAATGACTATGTTTTTGGGCTTGCAAATTCATCAGAACACTCAAGGAATCTTGATCCACCAAGGAAAATACGTTTAGGATGTTCTTGCCAAATTTGACATGTCAAACTCAAAACCCATCGACTCACCCATTGTCGAACAGCCATTACCGAATGAGGATGTTGAAGGTGATCCGGTCAATCCAACAATGTACCGATCTATGATTGGTTCATTGATGTGCTTAACTACCAGCCGACCGGATAGTATGTTTGTTGTCTGCCAATGTGCTAGATACCAAGCTAACCCTAAACTTTCTCATCTTTCAGCTGTTAAATGAATCTTTAGATACCTCAAGGGTGCTCCAAAATTGAGCCTCTAGTATCCTAGAGATTCGAATTTTGATCTGTTTGCTTTTTCTGACAGTAACTTTGGGGGAACAGACAGGGATATGAAGTCCACATCAGCTTGATGCCAATACTTGGGTGACAGATTATTTCATGGCAATGCAAGAAGCAACAAACAGTTTCTTTATCAACTGTAGAAGCAGAATATGTTGCAGCATCTGCTTGCTGTTCCCAGGTTATTTGGATGCAACATCAGCTTGAGGATTACGTTTTGACTTATCTTAACACTTCTATCTATTGTGATAATGATGTCGCCATCCAGATTGTCAAAAACCCTATTTTTGACTCCAAAACCAAGCACATTGATATCAAAGTTCATTTTATTCGAGATTTCTTTGACAGAGGGTTAATTAAACTTGAACAGATCCACACAGATGCTAATACAACGGATCTTTTTACAAAACCTGTTAGCAACTCGAGGTTCAAAGTGCTAGTGGACCTTTTGAAAATGATGCGTTTCACCGACTAAAAAAATATATATATGTTATATAATAATAATAATAATAATAAATTTTTATATCAAAAATAACTAAAGTTGTGCATAAGTTCTCTCTTTCTGCACAAATTTAAGGGGAGAAATATTTGCTTTGCTGCACAAACCTAATGTACTTGGTTAACACATGTAAGGTGTTGATGCTGTAAAAGCAAGGATTGGTGTGGTGCGTTGATACGCTTATTGCTCAAGAGTCAAAAAGAATCAAGTGATTAACTCTCTGATAAGCTTTACATCCCGTGGGTAACGTATCATCGGCGTATGATTTCATGGTCTTAAATCCGGTGTTGATAGATAGCCAATTTCTGAAGTTTCAGTCTTTATGCCAATAAGTCATCCGGAATATCATGACTGCCTTTTGTTGCATCTAGATACATACAGACCTTGGCACAGTCAGGATATTCTTAAAAGAGCCTAAATGGAAGGGCCAAACCCTTAAAAGGGAAATATCTTACGAGAAAAACCTAAAAGTAAAACATACCATACAAGGTATTTACCTAACCCTTGTCAGATATTGTTTAGTCTCTCTACAGTACGTTGTACTAACTTGTTCACCAACAAATCAGACACTGTAAGTAGAAAGGATGACCTCGGTATATTCACTTGTTACGATGAATTTTTGTGCTTACCTTGATCACAGGGGTATGCCTTGATGTAGGACACACGGAGGTTATTGCAAACTCACTTGATGAAGTCACAAGGTTGAAAATTGAAGATTGAAGCGATGAGTCTAAAAGGACAAATATATCAGCAATCACATGGTTCTGTTTGCCCATGCTCATGCCGAGAAATGTTCCTTAATCAGTTCAGAACTAGTTTGATCTCATGGCTACTCACCCCTTGTCTTTTTGTGATTACTTTTCTTATTAATAGTCTTTCTTTCTATAATATTAGTTGCTTGGTCAGTTGAATCGCAGATTTTAATAAAAGGTGTTACTGATCATGACTTGTTAAAACTGATAGGGGCCTAAAAAGAACTAAATATTTCTGTTTTGAGCGGGCCCACTTATCTCGATTTCATTAACCTGGTTTGTTTACTATTTCGTGATGGACTTGGTTAGAGATGGATCTGGCCTTGTCACATCTCGAATCAACTATTTAGATATGGGTTGGGATATGTTTCGAGACTATATAAAGCCCATCTCGAGTCATTTTGAATCATTTCGAACTCTATTTATCCGACTTTTTTTCATCTCTATCTCTCTGAGGTAGATCCTTCTTCATCTCGGATGCATCTATGATGCTTCTCGGATGCATCTCGGATACTTTCAAGATGCATTCCGGATGCCTGTGTTTGAACCATCTCGAATGACAATGGGTCATTGACTTGAACTCTTGTCATTCGAGTTCATCTGATCTGTGAAGCTTTGGACTACTTTTGACCCTCTGACCATTACCTCTGAAGTGCTAACCTATCAACTAGTTGACCTGTCATAATAGTTTACAGGAAATTAATGTTTGCTATACTTGATGACATCTGTATTTCATGTGCAGAAAATGGCTCAGAAAATGATGGACAGACGCAAGTTGGAAATCAAAGCTTTTCATAATAAAGCCTTCTATTTGTCTGATCCTCCACCAGAATATAGAGAGAGATTTGATTCCCTAGTTTCTGGACTTAATAACTGTCGGATCACTCATGCTCTAAAGTCGAATCCTGTGATAGATGAAGATATGATTCAGGACTTCTGGATCAACGCTAAGTCAAGGGTGGAGGTGCCTACATTGAAACAAAGATCGGAGAGAAAGAAATTAGAGTTTCAGAGTCTGATGTTCGAGATGCATTGCAATTTGGAGATAGTGAACGCCATCCTACCGCTTTTAACAATGATAGTGATGAAAGCTCTTCGTCGAATGAGCTATGAAGGAGCGTATCCAACAGTGCTGAAGAAGCTATTCCCTCCTTACTGGAGGTGTCTTGCTCACATATTTCTACAGTGTATTTCAGAGAACAAGGGCGGCCAAGACCAATTGATTCAGACTCAGACAGCTGCACTTGTCGCTTTAGTAAATGACTGGGATTATAACTTTTCGGTTTTCATTTTTGATAACATGAAAAGTATGTTGGAGAGTACGAAGAGGAAGGTTTTCCTACTTTATCCAAAATTTCTACAGATGATTATCGACAAGAAGCATCCTGAGCTTATTGAAGGCACGAATCATTTGAACTTAAAGCTGCTGGGACCAAGTTTCTTTGAAGCAGCGTGCAAACAGCGGGACTCTGCTAAGGTCAAGTTTGTGGGTCAATACACGCTTGTAAAACATGGAAAGTTCAAGGAAATTGTGGCTGCTCCTAAACCCGTAACAGCAATCGTTGCTGGAGAGCATGATGTTCAGGTCATAGGAAACCCGAGACAACCAGAACCTATTATTGAAGATCTTGATTTAGAAGAAGTGATAGAAGAAGCAGCAGCACAGGCTGAATTAGAGACTGTTGAGGAGACTGAGAGAGAAATAAATTTGATTTCTGCTGAAAATCTTGAAGCTTTACTTGCATCTCTAAAGGGTGATTCTGGGATCCCTTCTCCTAGTATCATTCTTTCTGATGAAGCTCAATTTGAAGATGAGGAACCGGAAAATGTCTTTGCACCTAATATTTCTGATCACCCCAAGCCCCCAAGCTCAAGCTCTATTCCTGAACCAAGTCTGCAGACTGAAAGCTCTAGTGGTGCTCATTATGAGGCAGGCAGTTCCTGCGTTGGGTTATCTAAGAATGAAGAGGCAGGGATGAGAATGGCCATAGAAAGGATGAAATTTATCAAACAATCGGATAGTGGGGACGATGTTGTGGATGTTAGCAAACTACAACGCAGAGTAGTGTTACTAGAGTAAGAAAATGAACTGAAAAACGCTCAAATAGTCTCCTTACAGAATCAGATATCCATCAGGGACAAAACCATTGAGCAACTTCAAGGAGATGTGAGTCTGCTAATGTCAGAGGTTTATGAGATGAAGGCAAAGTTGTAGAAAAAGTTTGGAAGTGAGTTTGCGGATAAAGATGATGATCCTATTAACGTCACACATTATGAACTGACAGAAGCTGAAAAGGTTGTAGCCGATAAGAAAATGAAGTGGGCCTGAATGCATACCTTTCTGCTGAAAGATCAAGAAAGAGAAAGCATCACAAAAGGGAAGTTCCAGCAGCAAAAAGCTAATCGTAATGAAGAATCAAGACGTGAATCCACTCGATGAGAATTTTCAGCCAAAAATCCTTCAAAATATCGGACAGATATGTCATGGAAATATGGTCGAGTCATTATGATATGTTATCTGGCTACCGACCGACAAGGACAAGGTTATTCCAGCTGCTCCAAAGTTCCAGAAAGGTGTGCTGCAGAACCTTTTCTATTGGGCCTATGATCCAAGAATGGCAAAAGCTGTCATTCTTACAAAAGAAAAAGGCATTTCGTCTGGCAGATACTTTGGATCTAATTAGTTTTCATGAGGAGAATATTTTGATGTTGGGTGCACATCAGATTCAAGTGAGTGACAAATATGAAGAATGCTAAATCCTGGACAAGTGTAGTGGCTACAGTAATTTAAAACAGATTGTTTGCACATGATTGATGATCTTGAAGCGTAAGGCTAGTTCTAATGCAATAAACCTAGGGGAGATTGTAAAGACATTAATAGTTTTATGCATTAGTATTTGTTTGGACTTGGGTTGTTTTAATGTAATGGGCTTTGGGGTAGGTTTTGGGCCTAAGAGGTTAGAATTTAGGAGCTCTAACCCTCTAGTATATATAGTTAATGATGTATTAGGGTTGGGTAGCTCTTGGATTATAACTTTACTTGTATTAGACAAATTACAATTTGTATGCAAGTTGAATTCTTCCATCTTCATCTTATTTGTTCATCTTAATTCTCAAAGCTTGTTTGTGTAATATCGATTAGATCCGATTTATCGGGACCTACAGATACTGATATCACAGTTTCTTTACCAACCTTCTCTTCTGAAACATCTGCCATAACGCTATCACAAGCCTCATTAGAATTTAAAACTACTTCCTCATACTCTTCCCCTTCAAGTGTCTAGTGCCATGAAACAAAACTCTTCATGTTTCTTTTCAGGATCTCCAACTAGGGCAAAATTTTCATCAGTCAATTCTTCAGGTAAGCTTCTCCAATCAACAAAGCCTTGCGTAAAGAAGCTCTGTTGACTTGTCTCTCCAGGAGCAGAGATTTGTGTATCTTGTGGTGTAGGTTACACTTGAACCTGGGGATTTGGGGCTTGAACATATTGTATCTGAGGAACAGTGGTTTCGACATACTGAACTTGAACAGTGGTTACAGGGTGTGCAAAAAGGAGCTGTATTTTGCATATGAGGAACAGGGATATATTGGGAATAATGGACAGTGTTTTGTGTGTTTTGAGGTCTATGACTTGGGTGTTTGATAATTGGACCATTTGTTGACTCCTACACTCCCTAGCAAAATGACCTAGTCTGTTACACTTGTAGCATTTAATCTTTGACTTATCCAACCCAACTTTTAATCCTCTATGCAACTTTGGAAATATTCTACCAGTTCTTTTATAGAACTTGCTGGTCCTAAAACTCAGCAATGCTACTTGGTGTAATATGTCCATTTCTTCTAAATCAGTTGGATCAAAATGTTGAAGATCATTTAGTTCAAATGATAAGTTATCAAAAACTTGGTTTTCCCCATTTGCAGCAAAAGCAAAATTGGGTGAGCAAGAATCAGAGTTAAATTTCCACCAGATGTTATGTTAATAAAATGATCAAAACTCTATTCCTTGCTACTACCAGAGGTTTCTTCTTGACCAAAAAGTGTTGTACTACCAAAAGCATAGTCATCAGCCACTTTTCCCGGCATTGGGTTATCTAAGAATGAAGAGGCAGGGATGAGAATGGCCATAGAAAGGATGAAATTTATCAAGCAATCGGATAGTGATGAGGATGATGTTGTGGATGTTAACAAACTACAACGCAGAGTAGTGTTACTAGAGTAAGAAAATGAACTGAAAAACGCTCAAATAGTCTCCTTACAGAATCAGATATCCATCAGGGACCAAACCATTGAGCAACTTCAAGGAGATGCGAGTCTACTAATGTCAGAGGTTTATGAGATGAAGGCAAAGTTGCAGAAAAAGTTTGGAAGTTAGTTTGCAGATAAAGATGATGATCCTATTAACGTTACACATTATAAACTGACATAAGCTAAAAAGGTTGTAGCCGATAAAGAAAATGAAGTGGGCCTGAATGCATACCTTTCTGCTGAAAGATCCAGAAAGAGAAAGCAGCCACAAAAGGGAAGTTCCAGCAGCAAAAAGATGTTCATAATGAAGAATCAAGACGTGAATCCACTCGATGAGAATTTTCAGCCAAAAATCCTTCAAAAGTATCGAATAGATATGTCATGGAAATATGGTCGAGTCATTATGATAAAGTTGGAAACAAATCAGAAGTGAAATGTTGGAGGTACGATCACGACAAAAAATTATGGACCGTCACAAGAGAGAGCGGACACAGAGAATATTATTCAAAATAGACACAATTTGAATCATGGACCAAGATTGGTCTGAAGAGTCTGTTAAGAGACTCACTATTCTGACGCAGATCCGAACCAACGAGGTCCTGGTTGGGCGTTTCACTCAAAGCTTGAACACGAAGTATCATATAATTTTCCAACAATGAAGACTGCAGAGTCATATCTAAAGAAAATCCCAGGTGTTTGAGACCCTCATACTCACAAACGGCTCCAAAATGTTATCTGGCCACCGACCGATAAGGACAAGGTTATTCCAGCTGCTCAAAGTTTCCGAAAGGTGTGCTGTAGAACCTTTGCTATTGGGCCTATGATCCAAGAATGACAAAAGCTGTCATTCTTACAAAAGAAAAAGGCATTTCGTCTGGCAGATACTTTGGATCTAATTAGTTTTCATGAGGAGAATATTTTGATGTTGGGTGCACATTAGATTCAAGCGAGTGACAAATATGAGGAATGCTAAATCTTGGACAAGTGTAGTGGCTACAGTAATTCAAAACAGATTATTTGCACATGATTGATGATCTTGAAGTGTAAGGCTAGTTCTAATGCAATAAACCTATGGGAGATTGTAAAGACATTAATAGTTTTATGCATTAGTATTTGTTTGGACGTGGTTGTTTTAATGTAATGGCTTTAGGGATAGGTTTTGGGCCTAAAAAGTTAGAATTTAGGAGCTCTAACCCTCTAGTATATATAGTTAAAGATGTATTAGAGTTGGGTAGCTCTTGGATTATAACTTCACTTGTATTAGACAAATTACAATTTGTATGCAACTTGAATTCTTCCATCTTCATCTTATTTCTTCATCTTAATTCTCAAAGCTTGTTTGTGTGATATCGATTAGATCTGATTTATCGGGACCTACAGATAATGAGATCACAGTTTCTTTACCAACCTTCTCTTCTGAAACATCTGCCATAACACTATCACAAGCCTCATTAGAATTTAACACTAGTTCCTCATACTCTTCCCCTTCAAGTGTCTAGTGCCATGAAACAAAAATCATCATGTTTCTTTTCAGTATCTCCAACTAGGGCAAAATTTTCATCAGCCAATTCTTCAGGTAAGCTACTCCAATCAACAAAGCCTTGTGTAAAAAAGCTCTGTTGACTGGTCTCTCCAGGAGCAGAGATTTGTGTATCTTGTGGTGTAGGTTACACTTGAGCCTGGGGATTTTGGGCTTGAACATATTGTATCTGAGGAACAGTGGTTTGGACATATTGAACTGGAACAGTGGTTACAGGGTGTGCAAAAAGGAGCAATGTTTTGCATATGAGGAGCAGGGATATATTGGGAATAGTGGATAGTGTTTTGTTTGGAGGTTTATGACTTGGGTGTTTGATAATTGGACCATTTGTTTGACTCCTACACTCCCTAGCAAAATGACCTAGTCTGATACAATTGTAGCATTTAATCTTTGACTTATCCAACCCAACTTTTAACCCTCCATGCAACTCTGGAAATTTTTTTGCCAGTTCTTTTATAGAACTTGCTGGTCCTAAAACTCAGCAATGCTACTTGGTGTAATATGTCCATTTCTTCTAAATCAGTTTGATCAAAATGTTGAAGATCATTTAGTTCAAATGATAAGTTGTCAAAAACTTGGTTTTCTCCATTTGCAGCAAAAGCAAAATTGGGTGAGCAAGAATCAGAGTTAAATTTCCACCAGATGTTATGTCAAAAAAATGATCAAAACTTTGTTCCTTGCTACTACCAGAGGTTTCTTCTTGACCAAAGAGTGTTGTACTACCAAAAGCATAGTCATCAGCCACTTTTCCTGACTCTTGTAGCTTCCTCTTCTGGCTAAGCTCTCTCTCATAAGTGAGAAGCCTACCATCAAGCTGAGTTAAACTCATCACTTTAAACACAACAGAATTTCTGGTTACAAAGGCAATAATGTCTCATTTCTCTGGTAGTGATCTAAGAAATCGGCTATTTTAAGTAGAATTTGCAAAATTAACATCTACCAGTTTTAATTCACTAATTAGACAACTAAACCTTTCAAATTGTTGAGTTAATGATTCTCCTTTTACATGACAAAATGTTTCATACTATTGGTTCAAAACATCCTTGTTATTTTCAATAACCTTTTCTGTCCCACCAAATTGTTATTTCAGAGCATCCCATAAATCATTTACATTGTTGCAATGCAACAGGCTAGCATAGATATCATTAGGCAAAGCAGTTGCCATGATGCTACATGCATTTGCATCTAGCTCAATTTTCTAAAAATCTTGCTCGGACTAATGTTCAAGACTCTTTGGAACTTGAACTTTGGGTCTTCAGCACTCGGTACCATCGGAACATGGGGTCCGAAAATAACCGATTTCCAGCAACCCGTGTTTTGTTGTGCAAGTATGTGACCCATCCGTCGTTACCAGGTATTGTACTCTGATATGAAAAGTATCAGAGGTTTATACATGGTGCTAGTGTTGTGTGGATCTTGTGGGTTTTGAGACATTCTGATTGTTTACAAACAGGTTTTTGTTCAAAAACACTGAACGTAAATAAACTTTTACTCTTTTTTCAATACAAACAAACACACGAATTGGGAGTGAGATCTGACCAGTTTATATCAAATTGATTGTTAATCAAATTTGAACGACCAAGCTTTGATACCAATTGTTATGATCTGAGTTTGATATTGGTGTGATTGTTTAGATGAAATCAATGTAAGAAGATAGATAACAAAGAAGAGTGCAGCAGAATTGTGTAAATTTAAAATCACAACAATAGAAAGATTGTTTTCATTAACATTCTTTTGTAATCATAATCACGTATGCATGCAATATACAAACTCCCCCTCAGCCTAAGATCACTCTAAATTATTCATATAGAATGTGTAGAAGAAAAGTGATCAGATGTTATAGATTGTTTTGGCTTTCTAATCATTTGTTCTTCTATAGGGTTCAATAGATCCAACAGCATATGCCGTTGATGAAGATTGAACAAGATTTTCAAAAAGATTTCAGATGGTTGGAATATGATCAAGAGACTGGTGAAGCGGTAATAGTGTTAAAGACTGACGGATAGTGGAGGGCGATAAGAATTCTAGATCCTATTTGGCTGGTGAATCTATTAGAGAAATATGTTGAGTGTTTGTACTACAACAAGATTGGTCATCAAGCACAAGATGTTGCACACTCTATGAAGTATCAAAATGTGATTAAAATATGCTACGCGTATGAGATCAATTCAGGAAAAATGTGGAACACAAAGTGGCGAGAGATTGAATGTGAAGATTTTATGAGGAAAGTTTGTAAAGATGAAAGGATTAAAGAACGAATGTAGAAGGATTCAATCAATAGATATCAGCTTATGAAGCATGTGCTCTAATAGCTCAAACGCCAATGACTTACTTTGAGCTTAAATGTCAAAGGGTAAAGAAGTATTTCTTCGGCAGATAGTTTTTGAAGTTATTAAAGAGCTTTGAAAACCGATCGAGACTACGACAACATCCAAGGGGGAGTTTTTTTATGCACTATATCTGCTACCTACGTCTATGAGTCGTGTGGAGTCTGTAATAGGAAAATATGTTAGATTATGATTTTTTGTATGTAATGATACTTTGGTACGGAGGTAAACTAGTCCGCAGGGATGTAGTTACATTCGTATGGAAGACCTTAGTTCGCACGAAGGTAGTTTGATGTGTATAAATAGACGTCTGGACTTAGGGTTAAAAAAATTTTGTTGATCAGATGGAGAATCTCTATCAGTTTGTTTTCATGACTGTAAACATTATAGAATTAATGAAAACAGTGAAAAATTAAGTAATCTTCTATTGTCGCCTAACTAAATTGGATTCCGCACAATTTGGACTAGGTTAATAGATATTACTTGAGCTATTAAACAGTCCTCACAAGAATAAAGTTCACTTTCAATATAAAAAACTAGATAATAAATTCATTAATACAAACCCAATTAAAAAGTTAACCAAAGCTTGGAAATCAAAAGTAAGACATAAATGACTTGTCTTCACCAAGTGATGGTTTAGCCAATCATGGCCTTTGTTTGACAAAAACTTTTATCATCAATCTTGAATCCCGAGACTACTACACACACTCTAAAGATGGATGATGCATGAATGTGGTGGATGATGGTGGTATTATGGTGGTGAGTGGTGGCAGGTGTGAGAGAAGTGGTTTGCCAATGGATGAATTGCAATTGAACCAAACACCCCAATTTATAGTTGGAAACAAATATTTTACACGGCCCCTTCTTCTCTGTCTTCATTTAATGAGTTGTGTCAGTCCATATGCATGCACGTCCCCGTGTGTCAACGGCGTGGCCCCGTGGCCATTATACTTGTTGTATTATCCAAGATTTGCATGTTTGGGAGTTAACCATAGCCCATGTCCATGGGACACAGCCCGTGTCTCTTGTCTACTTTTGTTTGTCTTTTTCTTTCTAGAATCTTTAATGGGGCACGGCCTTATGCCTTGGTGCCACGGCCCCGTGCTTGTCTTCTGATTTGTTGTTTTTGGTCTTAGGATGAAGCTCGGGGGGTTGGTATGATGTATCAACTTTCCTTCTTTTGTATTTATGTTGGTGTTTATGTTAATTTGTTCTTTTTGTACATTTAAGCTCTTTAATCCTGAAAATCAAAAGTATACAAAAAAAACGCAATTTTTCCAACATTAGGACTAAAAACTGTTGATTTTATCCCTTATTTGATATTATTTATATGTTGCATTTGGTGCATATCAAATACCCCCATACTTGAATCTTTGCCTGTCCTCAAGCAAAACTCTTTAATATTGCTTACACACACAAAAGGAATCGGTAGAGAAGAAGTTCTTAAGTCTTGTTGTAGAGTGTCGGGAATCCAAGTTCTTTTTATTCTTGTTTTTATTTTATTTACAATCCTATTCGACATGATTTATATAGATCTCTTTTTAAGAAAATAAATATTTTTAGGCATAACATGCCTTCTAAAATTTTATTAAGATATATATAAATTCACACACCTCACAAGTGATCACTCAACACTTGGCCGAAAATGTGTAAGTGAAACGCTCAGTCCCAGTATGGAACTTACTCCTACCACATGCTTGACAAGTAATCAAACCTCCTCTTTTTAACATAATCTTTGTAAATATTTTGAGTACTTTAAAGGGTAGGTTTTTGGTTAGGGGTATGGTAATTTTATTTGAAAAGTGGCTAAAGGCGTAACATGTCAGATTTTCTTTTGAAAACTTATTGATTTGTGACTTAGGTACAAACTAAAGACTTATAAGCAATATGTTTGCTTATTTTATTTCAAGCAACTAGAGAAATTTTTTATGGAATAAATAATCTCAAGATAAGTACGTCACATATTTTTGTGTATTTCAAAAGAACCGAAGATTACTAAAATAAAGGGGTGTAAAAACAAAAGCAGTTTTGGGTGATGGGTGATTTATGCAAATTTGTATTCTGCGGGTTTTGAACTGAAAGGTATAGGCTAAAAATGGTTAACTAAGGGTAAGTTTTGTTTTTGGTGGGGAGATAAAAAGAAAAAAGGTTGAAAAAGAAAAAGGGTTTATAGTCATAATGACTCATTCATGTACTTACTTGGGTAGTTGGTAAGTACCGGGAATGTATTGTCTTGTCAAGTTCTAGATTTGTAAGAACCGTGCGGGCTATTCACACAAGAAATGAAAAGGGAGCATTTAGTAAAGATATTATATTGAATGCTTAGTAAAGGGTCAAAACTCACAATTTTTTGGGAAAAAAGGATAAAAGTGTGAAAATATTTATACAATCTGTAAGACCCTATCTTACTTTACTAAATTTCTATTAAAGGTTTCGTACTTAACATGTAATTGCGAATACACGTCACTCAAATTTTCAAGTTTATTAAAACTTTTTAAACATATTTAAACAATTTGACATGTTATCATTGATTAGTTTTGTTTTAATCAAAACCAAGTGCGGAAGCTTCGTCTTTGATCGTGTTTGGTTCTTCATATAGCTTGATCCTCCTCCGGTGCTCCCAAACATCTCCTATATTTCATAATTTATGAAATACGTTAGTTATAAATAGATTATAACATAACCGAATAAACCCGAAGGCTTAAAACAATAAAAACAAAATCTTTGTTTCAGACCCCACCGTAAGCTACGGCTGGCCACCGTAGCTTACGGTCCAGGCCTTCTGTCTTATAGTCTCAGCCTTCAGTTCCATTACAACAGCTGTCTACCGTAAGCTACAGTAGACCACCATAGCTTATGGTGGCTTGCTGCAAATATTCTCTTATTTGCCTATTTAGTTACGACAATTTCCGTATCTCACTCAATTTTCAACCGTTTTACTCGAAACATGTTTCTAAAAGTCCATAAATTGTTTACCTACATATTTAGCTTGAAATCCTTAACCCGGATTCTTAATTCTTCTGAATTACGCATCCACTCTTAGTTTATGCACACATTCATTTTGACCCATTTAGAGATTTAAGCACATAAACTTAAATATCACTTCCTCTTATCTTGTTTCTCATTTTAATATAAAATATCTATTTATCTTCCACCACAACTATACTTGTGGTGGATTAGTTATAGAAAATATTTTATTTTCAATTTCTACCCTTCGGTTGACATTTTACGAAAAAGAACTAATATGAGGCATTAAGCCAAAACGGCTTATGCCATTTGCTAATAACTCGCGCAAAGGTGAACCTTCTTATGAAACACATTTTTAAACTACCCTCAAGGTCATTTACTTGTTTTATCACCCGAGGGCATTTTGGTAAACCTAGATCCCTCTTTTACGACGAAGGACTATCAATCGCATGATTTGACCAAAGAACACATTTAAATCGTAATCTTATTTAAAGTCATTAGGTTCCTATGAACTTGATGTCTACCATTTAGATTATGAGATTTACCTTGCTTTAGGTAATCTGATATTCACTTATGACTCGTTTAACTCTCATCGGACCTTAAATTCCTAAATGAGAGTTTGACCCATTACACATACCTGGCTCGAGTCATAGCATTGACCCGTTTAAATACCTTACACTACTAATCATTAATTAATAGTGATGCAAACGAAAGGCCATTTCCTTGTGAACACAAAACTCGACAAGCGTTCATTAGATATTAATGTCAAATGATGATGACCACACCATTTGACCCATTTGGTCTAAATGACCATTTTATCATTACGAGATGGTATTTATTTACCATCTCATCATTTATCCGTTTCAGTTTACACATCATGATCATATTACTTAATTCTTTTAACCTATTACAGTTTACGTCATACAATGCCCTTATTTTAGAGTTTAATATTTATTAATCAAACTCGTTACTGAATTACCATATTACCCCTTCTTATTCCTTATGGTTTACACCATAAGGTAATTTTTCAAAATTCCTTGTTTATTTGTCAAGACATGACAATATTACTATTTTCCCTTTTTTATACCATCAAATATGGTTTAATACCATATTTGCTTATTCCAACCCGTATCAATACACGTCGGAACCTTGTACTTCGAAATCTTGTTCCGAATACCAAATCACTTATTCATATTCAAATACATAAGTACATTTACTATTTTAAGGATGTAAGCTTTACTTACCTTGAGTTCCAATTACGCCCTTTTTCCTCGTACTTGTTCCGTTTGACCCGCTTCTTCCCAAGCCTCCGCCTGGCTTGTCAAGCGTCAAACTATCATCCATCATTCGTAAGATGGTTAAGTTAGTCATCATCTAATACGACTATTCCACCTTACGGATTTATATCAAATTTATCATTCGATCTCAATATAGGTTAGTTTGACTTTTAAAAGTCAATTGCCTATTTACTCATACTAACCCACGAACAAGTTTAACAACTTATTTAGGTATTTCGTTAATTACCCGGTAAGCGCTATTCTTAGGCCACCATTATAGCTACGTTTCCCAAACCAAGTTCATGTCGTTTCTTCCACTTAAACAAATTCAAGCGATAGTGAACATCAAGTTAACTTAGCTTTGGATTAACAATGCTAATTTGTCCATTAGCTAGGTTTTCATCTTTATGTAGCAACCCATTTTATAGCAAGTATGAATATGTACTCAAACTCATAATTTGTTCAAGTATCTTCCTACTATTATCATGCATGATGATTCTAAACATAGATATATCATCAACTTCATCATATTATTAAAACCCACTTTATAATCTACTTGTTAATTACTAACAAGTAATCTTACATCAAATTATGCATAATCTCTTTAAGTTTAACGAAATCAATCATACACATACACTTAATATCATCTTTGGATCATAATCCAACTATCTAATTGCAAGTAATCTACTTGTCTCAAATCGCAACTTTCACCAATCTTGGTTTTAAGACATACCTTATGATCCCCTAATCAAGGTGATCAATAATTCATGTTCATGCACTGATTTGGGTTTCGAATTGGTCTTCAAATTGGTGGATTAAGCTTGAACAAGGGTTTTCCCTTGTTCTTTCTCCTGAGAGTTGACATATACACATTAAATGTGTGTATTATGTGTTAATAACTTGTTATAATGAAACAAGTTTCCTTTCTTGGAAACTTTGGTTCCTAAAGTTTAGTTTTGATTTTAAATGAGACTAAACCTCATTGTCTTGTTATTTATATACATGTTATTAACTAGGTTATTTTGTTCCTAGTTATTTCGTTTATGGTTTTACTTTTACCTCTAAAGGTCTTTTATCCGCTCTTTACTATTAACGCGGTTTGATTACCAAACCCGTTTTTGGTGTGTTAGAAATCTACCCCCTTAAAGAGGTTTCGTCCCTGAAACCTTTCTTACGTAGTTTCTTGGGTTCAACCCAACGAACTTGGTTTCATTTTCCCCTAAGCGTTGCTCATATTTTAATTATTCAGAAATCTTACCAGAAGATGCGACAATGTCCTTCGGACTCCCTAATGGTGTTCGACTCCTTTCTTGTTCTTTTTCTTGATTAATGTTTTGTATTCAGGGCATTTTCTCTTTCGACCAAAGGTTTTCATATACCTTGCCGCATGCGCCTTTCTTTGTACGGCCTTCTTGGCCATCAAATCCGATTAGCATTCCTCTTCCTCATAATTCGCTAGAGTGAGTCACCATTTGGCTACTCGGTTGTATGAGTCTGTCTTCACATTTATTTCATGCTAATCATATAATGATAAGCATATTAAACAAGTTTTAAAATTTAATTTGACCTTCACCGGTTAAACTTATAAGTCACCGGTTACCTTATACTTCAGAATTTAGGTACACTCATATTGCTTTCGCAAGGCTTTTACAACCCTTCGAGACCCTAGTCTCATAGCTTGTGTTACAAGGTAATCATATACCATGTTATATATATATATATGTATATATATATATATATATTGACCGTGATTGCATCACGTCATGTTAAATTTTATATCTATCCTTTTTGTTTTTGAAGTTTTTTTTTACTTAGCCTCTTAAGATGAGGTCTTTTAATGAATCATTCCTCTTGATTCGTGATCCCAAGGTCCTTTTGACCTTGTAGATTATTACACTATTCGTAACTCGAAGGTCATGGTGATCCTTTAGATCATCCTTTTACCCGTGTCGTTCTTTAAATATATTTGGTGTCAATGCACCTCTTTTGTACTTGAAAGGAAAAAACATTATTTACGTTGTCCTTCCTTTTTTCACCAAATCATGGCTCCCTTTTACCATGAAGTCTAATTTATTTTACTTCAATTATGGTCCTCAGACCATGTTTGATCCGGTTTCTTAACATTTTCGTTTTCTATGACTCCGCGAGTCATTTATGAATCACTTTCGCTTGTCGGATCTATTATTCGTTTCATCTCTATTGGGTGATGATCATTTGCGTCTAAACCTAGCGCAATGTCAACTGGCGTTGACCACTTGTCACCACCGCGTCACAACTACCATCTTTAGTGGCAACCACAGCATTTTTTGTATGTTGCCCCAAAATTTATTCAGATCAGACACTGTCTGTTGATAGCCGTGCGCGCCTGCGCGATCATAGTCCATGACTAGATCAATTTTTGTTCGGACAACTCTTCCGACTCTACGACTTCATATGTCATTTATGCGTCGGTTTGTCTCACGTTTACCGTTATCCGATTTAAGCCTATATTTTCTTTAAAACCCATTACCTGGGTTCTTTATCTTAATGTTTTACGTTCCCGTTATCCGTTTTGCGTCTTCATTTATATTCATTCACGGCCCATTTTATGGGTTCATTTCTATTTCACGCTCCCATTATTCGGGCTCATTATTCTTTTGCTTTAACGCTCTCGTTACCCGGTTTGCGTTTACTTTTAAATTCAATCACTATACTTCTTTTTGACTCGTTTGGCTTGCTCGTGTAAAATCCATCACTTATGAGCGATCGAATCTAATTCTTTATTTAACTCGTTTGATTTGTTCTTATGAGATTCATCACTTATGAACTGTCAGACTTTATTCATTATCTGACCCGTTTGACTTGTTCGTGTGAAATACATCACTTTTAAACAATCAAACTTTATTCTTTTTCTAATCTGTTTGACTTGTTCGTGTGAAATCCATCAGTTCTGAACAGTCAAACATTCCTTTATCTGACCCGTTTGACTTGTTCATGTGAAATCCATCACTTCTAAACAGTCAAACTTTATTCTTTTCTAATCTGTTTGACTTGTTCGTGTGAAATCCATCACTTCGGAACAGTCAAACTTTATCCTTCCGTTTTACTTGTTCATGTGAAATCCATCACTTCTGAACAGTCAAACTTTATTCTTTTTCTAATCCATTTGACTTGTTTGTGTGAAATCCATCACTTCTGAATAGTCAAACTTTATCCTTTATCCGATCATTCTTTATGGCCTCACGGACCATGAATGATGATTATCATCATTATTTCTTTCTATTCTCTTTTTATCTTTTCTACGATCATAGTCATTGACTTTGATCATTTCCCGTGTGGGCGCTACCTCTGTTCTATGACCTCGCGGGTCATTTATACTTTGGTTTTACGTGCCCTTTTGTCAACCATGGTTCTTTCGTCCATAATGACTTATTCCATGAATTTCCTTGGGTCATTTATTTCTATGTGCGCCTATTACCGTTTTTATGGTTTCCACGAAAAACATTTATACAAGTACACTTGTAAGTTTCTTGACCCCAAGGATCTTTTAACTTTTCCCATTCACCTTGATTTTACCACATTGAATGTATATGTATTTATTATAACAAGTTCATGGTATCATGTGTTTATCATATACTTGGCCAGAGTAAGCGATCAACACATGGTACACATGACCTTATTATAGCTAACACACTACTTCCCATGTAAGTAAATCCTCGGTTCAGTCCATATTTCTGATTTATTTGGTAAACCTTTGTTTAATTGTCATTTAACAATCATTAGTTTTTACCTTTCTTATCTCAAAGCATATGGAATATATTTCCTTTGTATAAACTTTTTTATATAACAACATTTATCCATATGATCGTTACTTTTCCTCAATAGGATCTTATTGAAAATTTCTACTTGGATGGTCGATCCCATTCAAGTTTCTAAATCTGAATTCTTTTATTGTTTTCTTATTCACAATTGTGAATAACGCATAGTTCCCACCCAATTTCCCTTGGAAACATTATTCTGAAAGGGTATCTCATTTGGATTTCCCAATCCTTAAATTTTGTATGCAACTATTATTCTTTGCTCATCTATCACATACTACTATTCGTACAATAATTTAAAATGTGCACTTGGTGATATTTGCCTCATGGGCTTTCATGGTCTTTCACCTTTATTTCGTCTCCATATTTGATTTAAGTCATGGTGAGCATGTCCTACTTGTCATACTTCGAACCATTTCTTCATCATATCGGTAGATCCTTAAACTCCCGTCATCTTCAGATGCGAGGGTCCTTCAACTTGAAATTTCATTACAAAATATTAGTAGCGTTGACGTTAATAGGCACTCATATTATAATACAAGGCTCTCTATAATACGTGTTAACACACGTAATTTGTTAACTGTATCGGTCTTTTACCAATCTGGTTGGGTAATGTACATTTAAACAATAACCCTTTGTGTTGTTTTCAACACTTTAACATGCTAGACTATTAATATTCGAATGACTTACCAGATCATGCGACCAAGCCTCGAACCGAACACATTTGATCATTAACCTTGAGCTCTGGATACCAGCGTGTAAGACCCTATCTTACTTTACTAAATTTCTATTAAAGGTTTCGTATTTAAACATGTAATTGCGAATACACATTACTCAAATTTTCAAGTTTATTAAAACTTTTTCAACATATTTAAACAATTTGACATGTTATCATTGATTAGTTTTGTTTTAATCAAAACCAAGTGCAGAAGCTTAATCTTTGATCGTGTTCGGTTCTTCATATAGCTTGATCCTCCTCCGGTGCTCCCAAACATCTCCTATATTTCATAATTTATGAAATACATTAGTTATAAATAGATTATAACATAACCGAATAAACCCGAAGGCTTAAAACAATAAAAGCAAAATCTTTGTTTCAGACCCCACCGTAAGCTACAGCTGGCCACCGTAGCTTACGGTCTAGGCCTTCTGTCTTACGGTCCCAGCCTTCAGTTCCATTACAGCAGCTACCTATTGTAAGCTATAGTAGACCACCGTAGCTTACGGTGGCTTGCTACAAATTTTCTCTTATTTATCGTTTTAGTTACGACAATTTCTGTATCTCACTCAATTTTCATCCGTTTTACTCGAAACTTGTTTCTAAAAGTCCGTAAATTGTTTACCTACATATTTAGCTTGAAATCCTTCACCCGGATTCTTAATTCTTATAAATTACGCATCCACTCTTGGTTTATGCGCATATTCATTTTGACCCATTTAGAGATTTAAGCACATAAACTTAAATCTCACTTCCTCTTATCTTGTTTCTCATTTTAATACTAAAATATCTATTTATCTTCCATCACAACTATACTTGTGGTGGATTAGTTATAAAAAAAATTATTTTCAATTTCTACCCTTCGGTTGACATTTTACGAAAAAGACCCAATATGCGGCATTAAGCCAAAACGGCTTATGTCATTTGCTAATACACTAACGCAAAGGTGAACCTTCTTATGAAACACATTTTTAAACTACCCTCAAGGTCGTTTACTTGTTTTATCACCCGAGGGCATATTGGTCAACTTAGATCCCTCTTCTACGACGAAGGACTATCAATCGCATGATTTGACCAAAGAACACATTTAAATCGTAATCTTATTTTAAATCATTAGGTTCCTATGAACCTGATGTCTACCATTTAGAATATGAGATTTACCTTGCTTTAGGTAATCCGATATTCATTTATGACACGTTTAACTCTCATTGGACCTTAAATTCCTAAATGAGAGTTTGACCCATTACACATACCTGGCTCGAGTCATAGCATTGACCCATTTAAATACCTTACACTACTAATCATTAATTAATATTGACGCAAACCAAACACCATTACCCTGTTAACACAAAACTCGACAAGCGTCCATTAGATATTATTGTCAAATGGTGATGACCACACCATTTGACCCATTTGGTCTAAATGACCATTTTATCATTACGAGATGGTATTTATTTATCATCTCATCATTTATCCGTTTTAGTTTACATATCATGATCATATTACTTAATTCTTTTAACCTATTACAGTTTACGCCATAGAATGCTCTTACTTTAGAGTTTAATATTAATTCGTCAACTCATGCCTGAATTACCATATTACCCCTTCTTATTCCTTATGGTTTACACCATAAGGGAACCTTTCAAACTTCCTTGTTTATTTGTCAACACATGACAATATTACTATTTTCCCCTTTTTACCATCAAATATGGTTTAATACCATATTTGCTTATTCCGACCCGTATCAATACACATCGGAACCTTTTACTTCGAAATCTTGTTCCGAATACCAAATCACTTATTCATATTCAAATACATAAGTACATTTACTATTTTAAAGATGTAAGCTTTACTTACCTTGAGTTCCAATTATGCCCTTTTTCCGCGTACTTATTCCGTTTGACCGCTTCTTCCCAAGCCTCCGCCTAGCTTGTCAAGTGTCAAACTATCATTTATCATTCGTAAGGTGGTTAGGTTAGTCATCATCTAACACGACTATTCCACCTTACGGATTTATATCAAATTTATCATTCGATCTCAATATAGGTCAGTTTGACTTTTAAAAGTCAACTGCCTATTTACTCATACTAACCCTTGAACAAGTTTAACAACTCATTTAGGCATTTTGTTAATTACCCGGTAAGCGCTATTCTTAGGCCACCATTATAGCTACGTTTCCCAAACCAAGTTCATGTAGTTTCTTTCACTTAAACAAATTCAAGCGATTGTTAACATCAAGTTAACTTAGCTTTCGATTAACAATGCTAATTTATCCATTAGCTAGGTTTTCATCTTTATGTAGCAACCCATTTCATAGCAAATATGAATATGTACTCAAACTCATAATTTGTTCAAGTATCTTCCTACTATTATCATGCATGATGATTCTAAACATAGATATATCATCAACTTCATCATATTATTAAAACCCACTTTATAATCTACTTGTTAATTACTAACAAGTAATCTTACATCAAATTGTACATAATTTCTTTAAGTTTAACGAAATTAATCATACACATACACTTAATATCATCTTTGGATCATAATCCAACTATCTAATTGCAAGTAATCTACTTGTCTCAAATCGTAATCACCAATCTAGGTTTTAAGACATACCTTATGATCCCCTAATCAAGGTGATCAATAAATCATGTTCATGCACTGATTTGGGTCTTGAATTGGTCTTCAATTTGGTGGATTAAGCTTCAACAAGGGTTTGCCCTTGTTCTTTCTCCTGCGAGTCGATATACACACGAAATGTGTGTATTATGTGTTAATAACTTGTTTTAATAAAACAAGTTTCCTTTCTTGGCAACTTTGGTCCCTCGAGTTTAGTTTTGATTTTAAATGAGACTACAACTTATTGTCTTGTTATTTATATATTAACTAGGTTATTTTTTCCTAGTTATTTTGTTTACGGTTTTACTTTTACCTCTATCGGTGTTTGATCCGCTCTTTACTATTAACGTGGTTTGATTACCAAACCCGTATTTGGGGTGTTACACAATCAATTTATAAAAGATTGTTATGCCCTTCTATAAATTTTTCTTCTATGATTTTTATATCACGGCAGTATCAGTTGTAAATTTGTAAAAACCTGAATTTTTAGAACTTGGCTTCTAACTTAAACTAAAAAACAAGACAAAACAAACTAAAAGAAAAATATTTTGAAAAAAAATTGGGGTGTTTGAGCGGTTCCAAGTAGAGTTTTGTGTAAGGCTTGTTTTAGGATAGATAAATTCAAGCCCCCCTCCCCCCCACACTTAAATTACACGTTGTCCTCAATGTGTCCAAAAAGGGTTAGATTTCATTAAATGTGTAAAAGTGGGTTAAAAAACAACAATTTTTCAAAAATCAGATAATGGACACGAGGGCGTGTTTGGGGGACACGACCTCGTGTAAAAAGTGCAAGTATCATAACTTCTAAGAAATTTTCCAGAAGGTAGACACAGGGGCGTGCCAGGCAGACACGGGTCCGTGTCAAAAGTGCCAGTAACGAAAATTTTCCAAAAGTCATACACGGAGGCATGTCTATGAGACACAGCCCTGTGTGATAGCTCTATAAGCAAATTTGTTTTCTGTAGATTTGAGGCACCGGGGCATTCTAACCTTACATGGCCTCGTGTTGCACTTACTATTTTGAAGATTTTGCATCGAGAGACATCTATTTACGTGCATGGGATTTTGTTTCAACGTCCTTTGGCCATTTTTCACCCTTCTTTTGAGTGTATCTTATTCCTACAAATAGAAAACTTAGAAATTAAAGCATTAACTAAGAGGTAAACTAAATTCTTAAACATAATAATTATTTTCTTTTTCAAAAGGAAGCCATACTTTTAAAAATCTAAAAAATTGTGTTTAAGTAGAGTTTTTATTATTGGATAGTCTGTGGAATGCCTCCATGATGCGCCACGTTTATAAGGGTTCTTGACTATACCTAAATTTGGTCAAATGTTACTCGAGCAGGATTGATTTACACCCCAAGTTGCATCGGCTAAGAGTGTAGTCCAAACTCGAGTCTATTGCTTTGATGTAGTTGACTGGATTATCCTCCATGCGTTGTCCCACTTCAAACTTTATTCCCTTGTCGCCCACCCTCAATGTTAGCCTTCCATCACTCATATCTACCATGGCCCGTGCAGCGGCAAGGAATGGTCTTCCCAATATGAGCTGGATCTCGGTGTCTTCCTCCATATCAAGGATTACACAGTCGGTCGAGAAAACAAACTACCCAACCTTAACCAAAAGATTTTCTATGACACCTTGATGGTCTTTTACCGACCAATCTGCAAGTTGATTGCTTATCCGTGTAGGATATGGCTTCCCTAGTCCAAGTCATTCGAACATAGAGGCGGGGATTAGGTTGAGGCTAGCTCCTAGGTCGGCAAGCGCATTGCTTATTGGTGATCCTCTAATGGAGCAAGGAATGGTGAAGCTTTCGGGATCAATCTTTTTTACGGGAGTTTGTTGAGGAGTGCCACGGAGCATTCTTCACTTAAGTTGACTTGTTGTTTTACTCAATCTTCCTTTTCTGAGTGAGGAAGTCTCTTATGAATTTGGACTATTTTGGCATTTGTGTGAGGACTTCAATGAAAGAAAGGTTGATGTGAAGTTGCTTAAGTAAGCTTACAAACTTGGTGAACTGCCCGTCGGTCTTTTGGCGAAGTAAACGACCAGGGTAGGGACCGATGGTGGTTTGGATGTTTCGGTGTTTTGGGGTTGAGTATTTTCTTGGTTGTTAGGTATGGGTGTGTTTGTAGGTTGTGTAATGATTTGGGGTAAAGTTGGTTCATTATCAGGCCCTACTTTCTGGTTTCTTAAATTGACTACGTTTACTTGGGCTTTTGGGTTTGGTTCAGGATTACTAGGCAAGGCTCCTTGTGGTCTTTCGGAGAAATTTTGGGCAAGTTGGCTTACTTTTTTTTCAATGTTTTGCATACTAGCCCGTAGGTTCCTAATTTCGACTTCAGTTTGTAGGAACCTCTCCAAATACCGCTTGTCAGACTCGGAGAAAAGATGAGTGATGAGATCCTCAAGTCTTTCTCTTCCTCCTTGCTATTGTGGTTGGAAACCTTGTTGCTCATTCGAGGTTGTTGAAAATTTGATCATTGATTTTGATTTTGTTGGTCGCTACCTCCCGATTCACTCAAACAAAATTTGGGATGATTTTGCCACTCGAGGGTGAAGGAGTTGCTTGGGGCTCCGGTGGTCGTGGACGGTTATTAAGGTAGTTTACCGCTTTCGTTTGGTTTTCCACATCTTTCAGACAACTCAAGTTTTCGTGTGGTCCGCCACATCCTTCACAAGCCATAACCGAAACCATTTTATGCAATTCAAGTTTCTTTATTTTTGTGGTTAAAGCTTTAATTTGGGCTTGCAAAGAGGTGGATTCGTCCACCTTTTGGGCACCTGAGGCTATTGATTTTGAACCCTTAGGAGTATGCCATTGCTATTTTGAGCAATTTCCTCAACTTGGTCATAAATTTTGTCGAGTCGTTGATTTCCAAGGAGTCCTCCAGAGTTAAAATCAAGGATTTGCCTTGTGTGTGGCAAGAGCCCATTATAGAAAATGGATACTTGTTGTCAATGTTCAAGACCATGAAGTGGGCATTTCCTTAATAACTCTTTGAACTTTTCCCATGTTTCATACAAAGAGTCACCATCATCTTGAGAGTATGAATTAATTTCGAGCATAAGTTTGGCAGTTTTAATGGGAGGGAAATATTTGTAGAGAAATTTGTGGGCATGTTCATCCCAATTATGCACGGACCCCCTTCAGAGGGTGTTTAGCAAAGCCTTAGCTCGGTCTTTGAGGGAAATAGGGAACACACGGAGTCGGATGGTATCGTTGGAGGCTCTCTTGATCCGAAAGGTGTCACACATTTCCAAAAATTTGGTAATATGTAAATAGGGATCTTCATCGGGTAGGCCATGAAAGGTAGCAGAGTTTTGGAGCATTGGAATTAGGTGAGGTCGAAGCTCAAAATTGTTAATATCGACATTAGGTGGATTAATAGCGGCTACCGACCGTAGGCCGTAGGTAATCCATGAGATACGTTGATCTGCCATGGGGAAGTTTTGGGTTGAGGCTTTTTATCAGTTTTTAACTTGAAGTCTTTTCCTTAAAAAGCGCTCGGGTTCTTCTAGTGGCACTTTCCTATCTTTGTCAGAGGTGGAGGTCATGCACCAAGTCGTATTTTATGTGAATTATACGGGATGGTGTGAATTTCTGCGAACAAAAACACGAAAATTGATGATCAGAAGGGTTGCACGGCCCGGTGTCTATTTAGGCACGGCCTTGTGCTGTCCAGAAATTTTTTTCGTTTTCAGGTTCCTAGATAATGGAGGTTTGACACGGCCCCGTGCTCAAGTAACACAGCTCGTGCTTTTATTCCAGTAACTAGAAAACAGATTCTTTTATGTACTATAGGTCTGACACGGCCTTGTGTTGATCAAACATGGCCCGTGTTATTCCTTCAGAAAGTAGAAAAATTGAAGAAAAGAAGAAAAACCATAAAAAATTAAAGAAGCAGAAAAATGATTAGGCCATCGATTTTAAACTTTCTTGAAATCCTTGTGTCCTCGGCAATGACACCAAAAACTAGACGTGGTAGTGAGGGTGTATGATTTTTATTATATTTCTAAGCACTGTTCCCTTGTTTATCAAGCTTTACATTTGTAAAACACGATATAACAGTATCACTCTCTACAACAAGCTAAGGCAACTTCACACATCGTTGACGTAGTATAGTGATGGTAAGATACCAAGGTCGTCCAAGGACACAAGAACTTTTAATACCGGATTAGCGTAACCAAATTTTTGAGAAAAGATTTTTAAAAGCTAAAATAAAGAAAGAAACTAAAACAATATAAGAAACAAATAGACCAGATAGAATCACTTGGTTCCGACTCATCTTTTATGTATCCTTTGATGATTTTCGTACTTTGAGTTTTTTAAGAGATTATCTTAGTTATAGTGGCATGTCCCTCTTTTGGAGGCAACGCTACCCTCTGTCATATTGGTCTGAGTCACAGGGATACAGTCCCGCAAAGTCGTAATATTGGAAGATAATTAAGTAATTTATTAATGAAAAATGTGGCATGTCCCTCTTTTGGAGGCAACGCTACCCTCGACCATATTGGTCTGAGTCAGCAGAAATATACTCCCACAAGACTAGTTTAAAGTTTTAATAGTAGTTTATTTATAAGGGATTCAAGTTGTTCTTACTTCCCCCGATTTGATGCTATCTGCCTCAAAAGAAGTCCTAATAAGCTTGAATCAGGTCCTCACAGGATCTATACACTAAACGAGGCAAGAACTTTACCCGAACCACCCTTCTAACCCTATTCCAGGTAGTTAACGTGCTTTATATATACCATAAAGACACGAATTAGTGAATCAACAAAACATGAAGAGATGAGAGAATAAAGTTCACTTACAATATAAAAAACTAGATATTAAAGTCATTAATACAAACTCAATTAAAAAGTTAACCAAAGCTTGGAAATCAAAAGTGATACATAAATGACTTGTCTTCACCAAGTGATGTAAGAGATTAGCCAATCATGGCCGTTGTTTAACAAAAACTCTTACAATCAATCTTGGATCCCGAGACTACTACGTACACTTTAAAGATGGATGATGGATGATGGATGAATGTGGTTGATGATGATGGTATTGTGGTAGTGGACTGGTGGCGGATGTGAGAGAAGTGGTTTGCCAAGGGATGGATTGCAGTTGAACCAAGAACCACTATTTATAGTTAGAAACAGACAGTTTAAACGGCCCCGCGCCCAGTGGGCATGGCCCGATGCCCCTTCTTCTCTGTCTTCATTTAATGAGTTGTGCCCGTCCGTATCAAAGACACGGCCCCGTGGCCATTGTACTTGTTGTACTATCCAAGATTTGCATATCTGGGAGCTGACCACGGCCCATGTCCATGGGATACGGCCCCTTGTCTCTTGTCTGCTTCTTTTTGTCTTTTCTATCTAGAATCTTGAGTGGGGCACGGTCCCATGCTTGTCTTCTTATTTGTTTTTTTTTTTTTGGTATGATGTATCAACTATACTTCTTTTGTATTTATGTTGGTTTTTGCCGTTAATTTGTTCCTTTTGTACATTTAAGCTCTTTTAATCCTGAAAAATCAAAAGTATACAAAGAAACGTATTTTTTTCCAACATTAGAACTAAAAAGTGTTGATATAATTTATATGTTGCATCTGATGCATATAAGACCATCACAAAAAAAAAGTTGAACTATGAAAGAGTTTTAATCAGTAATAAGCATGCCTAACATCTGACTCCATGCACAAGACACATACTAAAGTATTAATCCATCAAAGTTTGTTACCCTAAACTGAAAGAAAATCAATCATCAACAAATACTCATTGTTAACCTAGGTAGTAACAACGTATTTAGCCTACAAACATCTTTGACATGCAAACAAGTACCAAAACAAGTTCACTAGACATGGTTTTAACAAGAAAAACAAACAAACATGAAACCGAAGGTTGAACATCTGAAGATTCTTGATCTTGTGGCATTCATTCTTGATCACAAGTTTCCTTGATCTCTAAAAGCGCCTCCTCAGTGTCATTCGTTCATCCCTCTTATGATAATCCTTTTCATGATTCGTTTTTAAGGTCACTATAAAACAACCCTAGGCCGACCTCATGTTTTTCTCGATCTAAACGCCCTCGGCGACGGGCATAGGTTCCCCTGTCACGCAACGCGATGGGGTCAAATCCTTCAATTTTTGTTTTATTTAAGTTCCCCTTCACGTGTGACTTGTCCAAAGGCTTGATTTTCAATTATGCATGTTTTAGCTTCTTTTTTCCTCTTGAACCCTGCGAATTACAAATGACTCAGTAATATGCAAAATTCTGATTAACGCCGACTAAAAAATTATACAAACTATACAATGGAAACAGATGTACTTTACAATACATCAATATCCCCACACTTACCTCTTTTTCGTTCCTGAAAAAGAATTATGCTATGGAATCACAGTTAGGTTTAAATCTCGTTTCACAAACTAGGTTACTTCATTTTAGAATCTAATAACATGTTGACCACGACTATAAGTTATAACGTTCCACTTAAATCTAAACACCGATTTCTAGACCCCTTTTCATGTAAATTTAGATTCAAATGCATCAATCAACCTAGGGTCTGTTAACATAAGGTCTCACACTAAGGAAGCCACAGTTCATCCTATTCCCACCTCAAACTTATGTAACAAAAGGAACAATCAATTGACTCTTCCTAACCGTTTTATATCCAAACCAAACAAATTTAACATCAAAAATCTCTCTTTATATTTTTTCATGAGCAATTAGACATATTTTTCTATACCTAACTCCAATATTTTTTTCAACAAGAGTCACCAACCCAAGATAAACAGCATAAGCTTCGGCAATTTTTTCACTTTTTTCTAAATTTGATCAGAGTAACCTTCCCCAAGTTAAATTGTATAGGCCTCACTATTTTTACTAGCTCATTTATTAAGGGATCGCACTTTTTCCATTCTTGATAAAAATTATAACTGTTTTAACTTATAACGACATTTGATAAACTATTATTGGCAATTTCAGTTTCCCTATTTCTCCTAGACGAGAACCCACAAGGTATCCTAACATTATTTAAGTATATTAGCTCAAAGAAAACCTATCAACCGACTGGGCCTACCACAAATCCCAAGTCAGGCACGTTTTCAACCAATTTATCTTCTAATATATATAATATTTCAAAACCAAACACCTGACTTTACCTATCATTCTTCATATTTTTATTAACTCAAACTTAAAATCAGGGACATTTTCTCATGTTTATATTTTTTTTAGATTTTCCGGATTTGTTGATTAAATTTTTTTAATTTTTATATTTTTCGAATTTTTTAACTCAAACTAACCTAAAAAATCACAGGTTCCACCCCACACTTAAATCACATATTGTCCTCAATGTGGATGGAAAACTAACTAAAAAGAAATAAGAAATAAAAATCTAAACTAATATATATATATATATATATATATATATATATAGAGAGAGAGAGAGAGAGAGAGATAGTTGGAACCGACTAAACTGGTTAGGATGAACATCAGTTCCAGCTGCGTGAGTCTTTAATCCAACGAACCATCGTATAGCATTCCATTCGCGATCGTAGGCTAGTAAATTAGGATGCCCTTTATATCAAGATGTAGGCTCGAAGACTCTCGTCTGAATGGAGATTGAGTACGGACATAAATAATCAAACCTGCACAAACAAAGCAAAGCAAAAACCCAAGGAATACCGACTCTAAACAAAGAACCGACCCAAGACTACTAACTTAGACTCGTGGTACAGAAAATACCTACGCAGAGTGCGAAGAACTGATTGAATCGGTCAAAACGGCATGACATGGATGGAAAACCACCCTGTTGTGTGACATGACGGAGATTCCTCTTTCCCTCGCGTGGAAGGTGTTGCGCTGCGTGCAACAATGGCTCTTCATGCCATAGAATTTTACAGAAAGTTTTGGTTTTTAATGGCATTCATGCCTTAGAATATTTCTTGATTCACTTCCAACTTCGTCCAAAACTTATTTAACGCCAAATTTTCCATTATAACTCCATTAGAACCCTGTTTCTTTGCATTCTCCACTCCATATTGGATAAGTATCCCTGCAAAAAGATTCGAATTATACAACCGACGACTATGGCACGAACCATATACAAACTTTACAAACGGGATTTCAACCAAAACCCTTAATCTCTCTTAACACTTACAGTGGATCGTGAAGATCCAACTCACCCCCACAACAAACACTCATATCGCGACCCTTCATTCTCCAAACCTCACTCTCTTTCTCATTCAACATAAACTCACTGTCGGAATATCTAAACCTCGCATTACATATTACACGACCATCCCCACACCAAGTGTCACTCGTGCTCCTAACCTAAGATCACCCAAATCCATCTCCTACTCTAACACTTTCACCAGATGATCCCCACACTGAGTTTTCTTGTGTGGTGTGGGTTCAACCTCCTTTTATCTACCTTTAAGTAGGGCTTCTAAGATTTCTAAGTCACCTTCCGGATCGAACTCACATTCTTCTTCGCAATCAGGCAAGCCCTCTAATTCTCCTCTAAACTCATCTTCCCACGGTGAACTCTCTTCAACCTCAATTTCTACTTTCTCCATCTCAACTTCACTAGCATTAGTGGAGAAAACCGACTCATCCTTACTACTTGAATTCCTAATGGACTTGGCGACATTAAAAGTAACACTCTCTTTTCCTACGTGAAGCGTGCTTTTCCCTTCAAAAACTTTGATAATCACCTTCACGGTACACAAGAATGGACGTCCAATAATGGTAGGCACATTGTTGTCTGCCTCCATATCCAGAATCACAAAATCCAAGGGGAACACGAATTTGTCAACTTTGACGAGTAAATTTTCCACAATTCCCCAAAGATATTTTACCGAACGGTCGGCGAGATAGAGTATCATACGTGTTAGGCTCAACTCACCTAGGCCTAGTTTCTCATAGATAGAGTAGGGCATCAAATTGATGCTAGCACCTAGATTAGCCAATGTGTGGCTCCGAGTGTCACTACCAAAAAGGCAAGGGATTATGAAAACTCCCGGATTTGACAGTTTAGCTAGTAGCTTATTCATCACCACCGTAGAACACTCCCTGTTCAAAGCAACATTTGATAGCCCCCCCAGCTTATCTTTTCGTTCCAGAGTATCCTTTAGAAACTTAGTATACTTGGGCATATGTTGGAGAGCGTCAATAAACGGTAGATTGATCTTAAGCTATTTAAACATGTCTAGAAAGTGTCCATATTCCTTAGCATATTTTTAATGCTTTAGGCGAGTAGCATATGGCGCACTTGAATGATCTATCTCCCAAGATGGTCTACTCTCAACTATTTTTCTAAATACGGGCTTCTCTACTAGAGACTCACACTTATCTCTTCATCAATCGGTTCCTCTCTTTCTCTTGAACCGGTGACCTATCTATCTCCACTAACATCCTACCACTAAGGGTCGATATTGCCTTCAATTGAGCAGTCGGGTTCATTTGAGTCTTGCCTGAAAACTGACTGGGGCCCCTTAGTCTGATCTCCTAGCAATATCACCTACTGAACACTAATGATCTAGAAATGCAGAATGTTGATTTTTGAGAAGGATGTCGTGTTCAGCTAAAGTTTTCTGAGTGATCGCATCCTTTGCAACTCATTGGGTCAACAGACTCTCTATCTTACTCAAATCTATGACACTACCCCAACCCGAGCTATTCCTTGAATCTTGACCAGAAAACTGACCCATGCCCTTTTTATGATTTTGGTTCGAATGGAAACTAGGGGAATTACCAGAAGACCGCTAGTTGTTGTTTTGATTTTTCCAACCAGAGTTATAAGAATTACCAAACTAACCTTGATTTTGACCTCCTACATACTCTACCTGCTACTGACTCATGAGAGGACACTCTAAAGTACCATGACCTCCTCGGCACACCTTACATTTATTCACTTTTAATTTCAACTCTTTAACCTCCCTAGATAAGTTTTTGAGGTAGCAGCCACCTGAGTATCCAAGGTGACTTGGTGAAGACCTTGTATAGACGAAGGTGCACTTAGTGCAAGAATGGAATTCTTGTTTACTGAACGCTGCTCGTACTCGGAATGAGCAAATCTCTCAAAAAGATCGTTGCATTCAGCCACACTTTTCTTTCCTATGAGGTGACCTCTTGCGGATGTGTCGAAATAAGCCTTAGTCTCAATAGTGAGAGCTTTGTAGAATTTCCCTACAAGAACCCAGTCATATAAACCATGCTGAGAGCATCTGGCAAGCAGGTTTTGGAAACGCTCCCACGCAAGATAGTATGGATGATCAGGTTCCATCCGGAACGAATGGATTTGGTCTTTAAGTCTAGATGCCTTAGCATGTGGGAAGTATTTGTTTATAAATCCTTCACGCGGAGCTTCCCAAGTGGTGAATGTACCAACAGGCTATGAACCAAGCCATGTGGTGGCTCGCCTAGCTAAATTAACTGGGAACGCCTGAAGGAAAATGGAATCATCAGTGGCACCTTAAAGCTTAAAAGTACCGCAGATACGGGTAAGGTGAGCTATGTGGGCGGGTTCATCCTCGTCATAACGACCATGGAACTGGAATGAGTTAGCAATGGCGGTCATGATGTATGAGGGAATTTGCCAAGAGTTATCATTTGTGATGGGCATACAAGTGATGGGAGAATTAACTCCAATGAAGCCTTGGGAGGACTATTGGTGAATGGTCCTACGGTCGGCCATTTGTGGACAAGTAGGTTTTGGACTGGGTGGTGGAGAAGTGTGTGGTGAAGAATGTGAAGTAAAGTCAAAGAATGGTGGTTTAGATTATGGGGTAGGGTCAGCAAATTTGAGCTTGAAGAAGTACTTACCTCATGTTTGAACACAGTGAGCGCACAAAAGTCCAAAGGTTAATAAACTACACAACCTAAGAAGTCCAAGTATCGAACCCATGAGACTCTATTTAAAACGTATGCTAGACTCGATTACTTATCTAAACTGACTCGATTTAATTGGCTTTATGTTTTGAGGGGGGGTTTTCTAGCAACCTAAGTGCAGTTAATAAAAGATTAACTAAAACTCACTAAGACAAGAACTTTACTAGAGACGGGATCAGATGATGGAAAAGCACTATGTAGGTTTGAAATCCTATTCGTGAATCATGGTTTTCTAATGGTATTGGAAACTAGATGGCACCGGGATATATGATACTAAACTAATAGGAAATCGTAGAGTATCCTCGACCCTTCTCAAGGATGTCAACTAAGAGAATCCTAAATATTGTTAAACCCACTGGTTAGTCAACTAGCCTAACACTGAATCTAATAATACTAAAGTATCCTAGAAACGGTCTACCTCATAGCGCGGCAATCTCAATGCACTCTAAAGTGTAAATGGGTAATCTACGAACTATTCATCAGATTTAGGTACGCAACTATCATATGACAATTAAGGAAGACCCGCTCACACGTAATCAGATCCTAAACCGTCTAGTGACAAAGACAAACCTAACTAATCCTCACCTCATAGCTTTAAGACTAGGTAGAACAACTACAACCTCTAAATCCTCAATCATAGTTCCTATGGAAATCTACGACAATTAACTGTAAACTAATTGTACACACACAGTAGGCGACCTAACAAGCATTCATACATGACACACCCTCACAAAAACACAAGTGGAACTCTAAAAGAGTTTAAATCAGTAATAAGCATGTGTAACATCAGACTTCATGAACAAGACACGTACTAAAGTATTAATCCATCCAAGTTTGTTACCATAAAGTGAAAGAAAATCAGTCATCCACAAATACTCATCGTTAACTAGGTAGTAACAACGTATTTAGCCTACAATCATCTTTGAAATGAAAACAAGTAGCAAAACAAGTTCACTAGACATGGTTTTAACGACATGCATAATATCTGACTTCATGAACAAGACACGTACTAAAGCATTAATCATCAAAGGAAAATCAATCATCAACAAATATTCATCGTTAACCTAGGTAGTAACAACATACTTAGCCTACAATCATCTTTGAAACGAAAATAAATAGCAAAACAAGTTCACTAGACATGGTTTTAACAAGAAAAGTGAAGAAACACAAAACAGAAGGTTGAACACCGAAGATTCTTGATCCTGTGACTTGAATTCTTGATCACTAGCTTCCTTGATCTCTAAAATCGCCTCCTCAATGTCCTCTATTCGTCCCTCTTGTGATAGTCCCTTTCATGATTTGTTTTTAAGATCATTTAAACAACCCTAGGCCGAACTCATGTTTTTTCTCGATCTAGAGGCTCGTCGCGTGACGCAAATAGGTTTCCCCTGTCACGCGATGCAATGGGGTCAATTCCTTCATTTTTTGTTTTATTTTAATTCCCATTCACGTGCGACTTGTCCGGAGGCTCGTTTTTCTTCAATTATGCTCGTTTTAGCTTCCTATTTTCCTTCGGAGCCCTGCAAATTACAAACTACTCAGTAACAAAAAAATCCTAATTAAAACGACACAAGACGACTGGAAAATTGTACAAACTATACAATGGAAACAGATTTATTTTGCAATACAATACCGGATTAGCATGGAGGCTTGGTTCCACCTCTTTAGCTAAGCTCGTGGTGTAGAGACCAACTTCCCTTGTGTGCAGACATTGATGTTCATGTTTTATTGTTTTAACACACCTGTGATCGTCAGTTGAAAGACGGTTCACTTGCATTGCCCAAGGACAAGTAGGTTTACTTGGCTTGTTTCTTTTTTTTCTTAGGGGCTAATTCATCAATGCTTTTTTTGCCTTGCCTACCACCTATGTAGTTAATATCCCGATATATCACCAATATATCAGTTATCTGTCCCCTGCCAAGATATCGGTCCACTGTCAAGATATGGGTACAAAATATCCGTACCAATAATATTAGCAATATTGAACGATATATCACTGACTTCCCCAATATCAATACCTTTCTTCTTAGTTTTACCATTCGTCTTTCTTCTTATTGTTGCTATTAGTGTTTTAAGTCTTAATGGTTAGTTGTTACTATTAAATGTTAGTGTTTTAAGTCTTAGTAAGTTCCTACTTTCTACAATTGTGAGTGTTTTGCAATTGCAAAAGGTTAATTTGTTAATGGTAGTACAGCATTCTGAATTCTTAGTGTTAAATTGTTACGTATATAAATTTAGCATGATATTAAAATTACCGACATCCCACCGCGATAACAGATATCTCAGATATCGGTCCTTGACCGATATCCGATATTTTTTCGCATTAACTACTTAGCCTACCACACAAGTTGCAGTTTTACTATTTTGCCCCTCATAGTCTTCAGGACTTGTCAAAGTTCGGTTTTTCCCCATGCACACCACCCTAAACCTCAACCTATCGTTTTTTTATTATATATAGTTGTCGCCTGGATTGAAGAGCATATGTTTTCACCATGTTAGTAAGCTTGGACTTAACAGCAATCAACTGCCCGATAAAAAAGGGATTACGTGATGCATCAGGGCCTATAGACTTCAATTTGATTTTTCTAATCTTCCTCCTTCTTTTCGTAACCTTATCTGATATTGTATGATCATCATCTTCGTTTTCAGTTCTAAAGTCATCTAGATCCACATTGAGATCATCCTCAAACATATCTTCTTCACTGCCATTTTCCTGTACATTAGAGTCAACATTGCCCCTGAATTGTTGCATGTCAACATCTACATCATACAACTGATTGTCCTCTTCCACGCAGTAATCAAGATCAAATCCACCCTCTGCATCATCTGCCTGACCCTTCTTTTCTTTTTTTATCAAATTCCTACTCAGGCTCTTCATCAAATTAGAGTAATAATTATTATGCTATAGTTTACAAGTAGCGTAATTTTATTATATAAATACAATTTTCATATTCAGCTACGCGAAGAAGTTCTTCCTCGTCTAAAACTAAGAGTCACCATTGCTAGAAAACAGGATAATACAAACTTTATCCTCGTCCTCACGTCTTGTCCCTACGCTTTTAATGATTAGAATAACAATCTCGATAAATCTATTGACAACTAACGAAATAGTAAGAACCATTAGATAAAACCACATAGAGGATAAAACCATATGAGATTGGTCGAACCGGTTCATATTTTTTATTTAGTTTTTAAAAACTATAAAACATAATTGATAATAACAATCATTTAAACTATTATATTATATTATAATTATAACTATATTTTACCCCTGCCACGCGTTGCGGCGGCAACGTCACGCTTGTTGCGGCAAAAATTAGGTCAGACCTTAAACGTTTTATTAACCAAAATTAATATTTGATATATCAAGTTAACTATTGACTCCATCTCTACCATTTCGTTTTGCCCATACCAGTACACCACCACCATGACACTACTGCCATCATCACTGCCCCACCCCACCGAACCGTCATCGTCATTGTCTCACCACACAACTGTCACCATCTCTGATCAACGCCGATCACCACTAAAACATAGCCCCACCACACAAATCGATCACCGCCAATCACCACCGAAACCAAAATCAAGCTGCCACAACAATAAAACCACCGCCTAATCGCCACCACCACCTAACCATTGTCGTCTTTGTGTGTCTTCTTGTCCACAAACCTAGAATCAGTGACGGATCTCGTTCACAAAGACTAAAGTAAACTCATTTCTATCTCTACACTTTTCTCTCTATACAACATTATTTGAATTGTGTTTTTCTTGATATTAGACAATGTTCCCTTTTTTGTTTGAGGAAAACTAGAACTTTCTTGCCACCCCATCCTTCTTTCTTACACCAAACATGACAAAAATAGAAAAATGATGTTGTCCCGTTAACTTGGTGGTTGGATCCCAGCCCTCCATGGTGGTGGTTGTCTTGTCTAGGTTGCATTATTGGAAAAAGAAGACAACCATTGTCTGTGAAGACTACCAAGACACTGGAAACATATTAAACTGCAAGAGGGGCAATTTTTTAATTCCTTTGTATTTAAGAGTTTATATAATATAGAGTAAACTGTAATTTTACCCCTTGTGGTTAGGGGCAACTGACACCCTTACCCTTATTTCCAAAAAATTGTTGTCTTACCCCCCGATGTTTTTAGATTGCATCAATGTACCCCCCTGAGGGGTAAAACTGTAACCTTACCAAAAGGGCATTTTCGTAATCTTACCCATATTTATACAGTAAACTTCAATTTTACCCCTTGTGTTTTACCTACGCTAACACGTTTACACCCTGTTTTATTAGAGTGTCTTCTTCGGCGATGTTCCAACCACTTCGGTGATGTTCTGACCACCAGAGCAAATAACGATGAGGCCACTTCTGTCTAGCTTCCTCATGAGCAACCGGTTCACCAACAAATCAACTCTCCTCCTCGTCCTTTACCACAACCTCCACCTTCTTCACTGGATTCTCGCTAGAACTTCTCACGAGCGTCACTGTTAATATATTTGAATTAACAGGAAGTTTAGATTTTCAAATGCATTATGTCATGGTGATTCAATGCAGCATTATAATGTTTATGTTTTGTTTGCAGCCATTACACAAGAATTTATGATCAAGAAGAAGCTTGCCAAGAAGATAAGGCAGAATAGGCCTATTCCCCATTGGATTTGCATGAGGACTAACAATATCATAAGGTAAAAACACATAAGTAACTGAAATTACATTGATTTTACTCACGTGGAACGGTTTTTGACGTCATTCTTCATTTGATTCAGGTACAACGCTAAGCGTAGTCATTGGTGAAGAACCATGCTTGGATTCTAAGTTGGTTTTGAAGTTCGTCAAATTTAACCAAGAATAAAAATTTTTGTTTCTAGTTTTGTCATAACTTATGTGTTGGCCATTTATGGCCTTTTTTAGTGATGCAGTTGATGTTTGACCTTGAAGTTTGGATGATTTTTTATTTATGCTATTGATGTAGTGATAAAATAATGAAGAAATAGATTGAGTGTAACTGTTACACCCCAACCGATGGCGGAAACATAGGGGCAGGACGAAATAGATTGCAAAGAGACTTCATAACGACTAAATGTGACAAGTATTTAAAAAGTATACTTTCATTTCATTGCTAACGTTTCAAGTATATGATTTGAAAACAAAGTAGACAAGTATCGTATGACTAAACTAATAAACATGAATTAAATTTTGGTGCGTTTCTAGTCCTTCCTACTAGATTCCTTTCAAAGCGTCAAGATCACAATCCAGCAATACATATTAAAGTAACATGTCAACACATTAAAGTATTAGCGAGCATACAAGTTTTTAGTGTATTAGCATATATATAAAAGAGTTTATCGAGATCCACATGATAATAACGTATACTAAGGCATAACATAACATAAGTTAGCATGCAACACCTACTTGTCAACCCAAAGATTCCTGCTAGCTTAATCTTGTCATAGAAACGACAAGACCGTTTTGTTTGACTTAACGTGACCTCAAGAATATTGACAGTGTGTTAATCCTATTGCGTTATACATGTTAAGGTAGGCTTGTACGAAGTTATTGACAAAGTATCATGCATGTAAAGTTTCTAGCATGTAAGTATTTCTAAGTATAAACGTATAAAGCATGTAAGTTGGATACGATTGTATGAATAATATGTTTGCGTATAAGTGTTCGTGCGAATTTTATATGATATATGTATTGCACCCAAAAGTGTAAAAAGGAAAAAGGGGTCATGTATACTCACGGTTTTGCAAAGCTTTCCAATGTAACCGTGAATTGACGAGTTATTGAGAGTGGAACACCGAAGTTACCTTACATTGGGGAACGAAGGTGTATAAGTATTTGGAGTTTGTGGAGAGTTCGAGTTCGGTATTTAAGTAGATAAAGTATCTGTACACGAAAATATATCTTGTCTAAATACTCATTTTGGACACTAAGTTGTCATGTGTTTTCTTGGGTCCTAATTTGTCCATTAGAATCACAAACGAGGAGTCTAGAACCAAGGATAATATAACCTAAGTTCATGACATCTAACCATAAACCGGTTAGTATCAAGAATGGTTAATTTATATAATTTATAATATAAGTATTAATCTAGTACATATTGTCATGTAGTATCATGTAAGTCAAGCATGGAGGTATGAGTAAGCTCATTATATGATTCACCAAATCACAAAGTCACCAACTTAGTTGATGATCCGGTTGGTGATAAATGAAAAATAAAAGTACAACTAGCTAAGCTTGCTAAGTAGCCAAGTAAGAACAACCTGGGCGTGTCATACCCAACATGGCAAATGTTGGAGGCGAGGCGGGGTTATCTTACTTTGATTCTTGGAAGCTACTTAGGTATTCTCGCCACTAAAATAAGTGAGGTAGGTGCAATCATGGTTGGAAAGCCAAGGCTCCCATTGTTCACACCTTCACTAAACACAAGTTTTTCAACTTTGAAGGTTGAAAGCTTGGATGGTTCCACACCTTGAAGTCACTTGGAACTTTTTAGGGCAGAATTTTACAAGGGTTTTGAGCCTTTTTCTTGTGAAAATCAACCAATACACAAACCCACAACTATGAGCTTAGTTGGGAGCAAGGTGGGTACAAGATTCTACTAAGTTTTAAGCATTATATATAAGAAACAAAAAGATAAATTAGAGCCGAATTTTATGCTACTTTGGACCTCAAATATGGTGAGGTTCCACCTTAGTTTGCCATGAAAAACTTATGGAAACCTTTCTAAAGGTTGCCTAAGCAGTTTGAAAGAAGATTAGAAGAAGAAAGGTGAAGAAAAGTAACTGAAACTCACTTAGAACACTTGAAAGTATTCTTCCTTGCTTATAATTCTTGAGAGAATTAGAGAGTTTGAGAGTAGATTAGTGTATGGAAAATGTTTAGATGGTGGTGGAGGCTTCTATTTATAAGTGTGAATTAGGGTTTGGGAGTTAATGAAGGTGGAAGATGATTGGAGGAGAAAGGAGGTGGCAAATGGTGAAATATGATTGGCAAAACAATGTGGAAGGTGATTGGGGGATAAAGGAGATAGAAAATCTTTTGGTTTTGCTCACTTTTAGTCCGTACACTTTGTAACTAGATTATTTTATGCCGTTTTCTAATATTTAACTTGTTTTTAGGTATCTAAACTTTACTTAAGTCTCGGTTTTGCGTCTAAACACGTATTTAAAGATTGATTGTGTATATAACACAAATATGAAAGGTAATATATATATATATATAAATGAATTTCTATTATGATTAACGCCTCGAATTGTGAGATTGAAATTAAAATACGAATGTAAGGTTTTTAAAAATAGAATGCGAATACGAACTTTCTAAAAATAAGAATACGAAAATACAAGGCTTTACAGCAACAATGTCGACTGTTTTTGCGTAATAAACATTGATCGTGTACTAATTACAATGATCGATGTTGGTTGAAGAATGCCGCAAAAACGCTCTTTGATTTCCCGGTTGAATCCGCAAAGATAAACAATTTTAACGGCGATTCGGAGGCGGTTTTCGGTTTAGCATCGCTGCCACAAATACGATACCCATGATTTCTAATGTGGTTGAAGCTCCGGCAGTTAAAGGTGACGCTCCGTTGGTTGGAACATCGCCAGAGTGGATGGAACATCGCCGGAGAAGACACTTTAGTAAAACAGGGTGTAAATGTGTTAGCGTAGGTAAAGCACAAGAGGTAAAATGTAGGTTTACTATATAAATATGGGTAAGATCACGAAAATGCGCTTTGGTAAAGTTACAGGTATACCTCTCAGAGGAGTACATTGATGCAATTTAAAATCGTTAGGGGTAAGAAAACATTTTTTTAGAAATAGAGGGTAAAGTTGTCAGTTGCCTCTAACAATAGAGGGTAAAATTAAAGCTTACTTTATAATATAATTATAATTATAATATATATTAAAGAACATCAAATACACAGAGACAATGCCCCTATTTTAGATTTAATTACGAAAACACCATCCATAAATCAAAGGGGATTTGTTTTTTATAGAAAAGAGTAGAAATGTCAAGTGTAAAACGGGTTTTGTTTGAATAAAGTTTGAATAAAAAGAAAAGGCTGCAATAAATATTTCTTTCTAAGACCTAATATCCATTTATGCCATTTTACTTTTACCTTTTATTACTTTACCACTTAAACTTCTTATAAAATGGTTCTAGTTTATATAAGGTCAAAATTAACACTCACTCATGCTAGCAAGATTAACGTTTACCCATGCTAGCAAGATGGTTACATATTCATGATTATTTCTAGCTTTAAGACTAATTAAAAGTTCAACATAAACCTCAAAAGTATCTATATCTTCGTGGGTATTTTTTGGGAGTTGGGATATATAACCAATAATAAACATTTTTATTTTACTTGATTTATTTATTAAAATAAGTATCAATTAAGACATCTAAATTATTAAGTTTAGTCTCACAATATGACTTTCTAGATGAGACATGCAATAAGGAAGAGATATGTGGCAAAGAACACGGAGATTTTGTAAAATTAAGGTAAAGTTTAACTTTTCTTTTAAACCTAGCAACGTAAGGTTTTCTGAAATTCCATATATACCTCTTTGATGTGTTTTTTATCTACACTTCAGATCTCAAAACCAGCGCATAATGAAAACATAAACGCATAATATACCGCAGCAACGCACATGTAATTATACATTAGTGATGTCAACATGTAGATGTTTACGTTTTTCTAGCATTTTAAGACCATTGTAAAAGAAATGTAGATAAGATAGAACACTATTGCAAAAGAAATGTAGATAAGATAGAACACTAGCATGAGTGAGTGTTAATTTTGACCTTATATAAACTAGAACCATTTTATAAGAAATTTTATAAATATTTTGTTTAGTTGGCATTGCTGATTTATCATATGGTTCTTGATATTTTTATAAAGTTTTTAACAATTTTTGTCATTTTATATCAGACAAAAATTATGAAACGACTTGGTTTAACGAGTCACTACGCGCACACCTTAAATTCTAGTTTAAATTTAAAGTATAATGATTTGGAGGTTTTGTAATTTGATACATTTGAAAAGACTTTGATCGCATTTCACGTATTCAACGTACTTGATCCCGTTTTTCTCAGTTGATAAATAGGTCGAAAAAGACAAGTTTTTAATATGGATAAGGATAGGTTCAGCCAACTTCCACTACACTTTTCTATTTTTATCCTTTATCTAATAAATAATGCATATGTACGAATATGATTTGACTTTTCGTTTTCTATTTTTTATTTCTTATTTATTTAATTTAATGAAACATATATTATATATTAATCTAAACCTTTTTCGTAAAGTGAATTTGAAAGATCTATATTTGAACACATACAGTTCCACACTTTCGGCTATCTTTTAGTTTAAGCCAATTACAAAGAGAAGTGTTAAAATCGACTTTTTAATAAGAGAAAAGTAGTGTTACAGCAAATATGTTATATCTATCTCATTGAATAGCAATGTATTAGTGAGTACCTTGAATTTTCCAACAAAAAAAAGTAAATTGCCAAGTATCTAAGATTTAATCAAATTTGTCACTTTAGTCCAAATAGTTTGTTTCCTATCATTTAAGTCCAAATAGTTTTTGTTTCTACCGTTTTAGTCCTTGACTTTTGTCATTTTGTGTCACTTTCATCCACCACCACGACCACCTCTCACCACCCACCTCATCACAACCTTCTATCATCGCCACCACCTGCCTGCACCGTCACCACCCCACCCACCCACCTCAGCACCATCACCACCCAACATTTTCACCACAACCAGCCACTTATCCGCCACCCACGTCATCAACCAACACCATCGCCATCATGGTAAACCAGCAGCCACTGCCATCTTCTTCACTGTAAATCGGCACATCACTATCCCATACCATCACACCTAAAAAAAAGAAAGAAAAATGTGGTTTCACCAAAATATTCCTAAGTTAACTGACTTTTTTTAATGTAGTTAGTGGGTTGGATGAAAATGGCAAAAAATGATAAAAAGTCAGGGACTAAAACAGCAAAAAGAAAAATTATTTGGACTAAAATGACAGGAAAAAAACTATTTGAACTAAAGTGACAAATTTGGTCAAACCTCAAGGACTAAAAAGGCAATTTACTCAAAAAAATGCCTGAAATTCTCATGTTGATATCTGATCCATGACCATCTCAGTTTGTTCTTTGGGTTACCAAAGCAATTGACATGGAACATCAAACCAAACAAGATGACCCCTGTTCTATAGGTCTCAGAATCGAAACTGCTTGTCAACTTCATCCGGTGTTATAAAACTCTAAAATCCAAACCATGTACAACATCACTACTATGCACCACATAAAAATCAACATGAAGACTATGTTCACTATGCATACAACCCTAGTAGCATATTTTTTTAATGAGAAAAAAAGATGATTTCATGACCAAGTCTTAATCACTTGTTCCGACTATCTTTAGTAGGAGGCGCCTGCATATCCATGTCAATGAGTGTGAGGTCATGTGGTGTAGAAGCTGAATTTGATTTCATTGTCTCTGGTTTTGCTGTTCCTTTGGGGCTCAGGGCCGTGGGTGACTTGGCTTGTTTGTTTTTGCGTACATTTTCCATCTCAGAACCTGTTGGGACAAAGGTCTTAGTCCGGTACTTTCTTGCACCTTCATCACCACAAGTGTCATTAGTATGATTATAGAGTACGTAATCATGGTAAGCCGGCGCAAACTGCAACAAAATTATTGGTAATTGTAATCATAAACTACCTTTAATACTCAAGATTTATAAACAGACCTGGTGAACAGTATCTTCATAGAAGTCGTTTAATGACAAAGCATGCGCAAGACTAGCTACAAATCCACATGAAGCGCCATGTTGGCACCGGCATATTCCTTATACGGAAAAGCATAAAGATGGCCCAAGGCCGCAATAAGCATCTCAACGCAAATTATGAAGCTCTGAAATTCAGCAGCATCTTCTACATTTTTTATATGTCCAGATTTTGCAGCAAGAAAAACCAAAACACCCTGAGAGCATAAAAGAAACCCACCACCAATAATAATTTGAAAAGAGCAAAAAAAAAAAAAAAACTGACATTTTAAAAGCTTTGACTGGTTCTTACATTTACCAACAAAGTAGAAGTTGTTTACCTGCCAATAGGTCAAAAAGACGACACTCTTGATAATGATGAATTTTGGAACTGGATTAAAGGGTTGTAGCAAATCCCTGCATGCTACATAGAACAAGGCCAACGCATACAGTGCCATAGAGTAGGAAATTGTGTATATGATTGTGATATACAGGTACGACTGCTTTGCACTGAAATTTCCGTCTTGGTAGTTCCCCTTTGCATACAGAATGAATGTAACTGCCACCAAGATAGGTTTAAGAATAACAAACTGCAAACACCCTTGCTTGCGTCTCCGTATAAAACGCCTGCATTATCAGATTTATAAAAATACATAATGAGTTTGACTCTGACTCAACATAAGCAGAACTAACTGACTGACCCGTCTAGTGGAATTGGGGGGAAGCAACATGTCATCAAACACCAGTTGGGCTTAAGAACACGTCCAGTAAGACTTAAAACAACAGCACCTGGACCACCCACCCACTCAAGACACAGTGATAGAAAATTGTATATAACCCAAGCTTCATATCTGAAAAAATCAGGATACAGAACGTTCTAAACATGTTAATACTATGAATGAAACCAGAATAAATCACGTACTGCATCCATAAAAAAAAACAATATAATCATATAAAGGGTTTGATTCATTATATAATCCACCAGAATAGAGTACATGTGTGTCATGTGTCGAGAGCATGCAACAATAGTTGAATAAAGTGGTTACTATATATTTAGTGAATCTAATTTGAACCCACCACTATATATGTATATGAGTGTGTATAGTTTATCTTGATAGATGTTAATTATGCTCAAACAGGTTCAATAACAAGTAAAGTATCATATAACAGCTAAAGTATCACATACTCACATTTCTCTAATGGAATTAAAATAGATTGAGCTCTCGTTGAGTGACAGGAAAGATGTCAATGCATAGACCTGCCAAGAAGAACAAGTAAAAATAAGAATTATTGTGCGTGCAAAATCATCAATATGATTCATGACAGTTGTATTGATAACTACAGTAAAGATTGTGAAATAATTTCAATCCTAGCTCAATAACAACACCATTTGCTAGCAAAATCAAAAACTAGCTCTGCCCTTGGATATTCTTATAACAATAGTAATAATGATGATTATGAATCTATAATACTGATATTTAATAGATTTCAGCACTTAAAGACATATTTAGAAGAGAGATTGTTGATGTAGAACGATAACTGAGAACCATAGGCCCCCCGAGACTACCTTTTTAACAGCTGGAGGGGAAAAAATATTAGCAAGAAGAAGAAAAGCTAAAACAGACACCATAACCTTTTTATCAACTTTTTACACCATATCAAAATTATAAGATTTGATTTTATGTTATTTCATCATCATAATAATTTGATTTTTTGTTCACCATTCAGCATTTAGCAATGATATTCTTGATAGCATCATTAACCGTCCAAGAGAGTAGTAGTTGATGGCTAGACCCCCCCCCCCCCCCCCCCTCTTTCACTTAATTTATCACAGCACTTTGAAACATCAAAAGTAAAGACATATGCTAAGAACAACAAACACTCATCAAAACGTAAATGGTTGAAATTTAGATAACATTATTAAAGAGCCTTTCAAACATCATCTGGTGAAAGGACCGTTACTCAAACTTTTGTCTAAAGTAGTGTGTTACATCCATCATGTTTAGAAGGCTCACCGGAACCATGAAAATAATTCTGACAATGAAGCGTTGGTAGGTAGGTTAAGTATAATTCAAAAGATGCCTATAAATGTGAAGAAGCGCCAAAGCAATAGCCCCAATTGTGCAAGGGAATGCAATTAATATATGATATATCGGCCCCATTTTCTCCCCTGAAACAACAACAATCGAATCAATTAAAATAGGAAACTTCAATTAAACAGAATAATCCTAGGGTCTTGTATTGTTTGTAGATATACAGACGTAAATAAACCCAAAGGAGAGGAGAAATTGGAATACCTTTTGGCGATCATATCGGGGAACAGGAGTGATGAAATCGCATAGTGGTGTGGTGTGTGTATTCACAATTGGAATGCCATTGCATCAACATCAATGATCAGCCTTGCTTTATGCAAATGCCACCATCCCTTCCTTCCCTGTTATGAGGTTCTTTTTGGGATGATGGGATGAGATGCACAGAAACCATATATATTTATTTGTTTTCTTGTAAATAAATTATGTTTTATTCGGAAAAACGCCTGATAATGGAAACAGAACATCTGTTACTACATTTTATTTTTTTCATATTTATTATTTATTTAGTTAATAATAATATTATTATTATTAAAAGAATTTCCATACTAAATCTTCATGAATAAGCGATATAAGGTGTTTTATCACCAAGGGTTCTTACATCCATGTATAGTGTTCTAATAATAGTATGATGTGTTCCCCGTGAGTTTAAAAGAATTGCTTGAAGGGATGGCAATGAACTAGGTTTGGTCGGGTATTAATAATTTCATACCCATCCCTGGTTGTAAAATCGTATCTTATACCAGACTCAATACCCGTTATATAATTTTATTTATACAAAAACTATTATAAACAAAAAATATACATTACATGCATATAAATTTTATCATAAATTAATAATAACTTTATAATACTTGCACTTATATGTATATACTTTACAATATACAAAATATAAAAACTATTATCAAATATATATACTAAAAGAAATTTATTTTTTCATATTATTAACATACTAAAATAAATCACTAATAGACCAAGGTTAATGAAAAATAAAATATAAATTAAAAAAATCGGGTATATGGTTCGGGTAAACGGATACGTGGTTTCGGGTAATGGGGTCGGGTACCACCTAATCCAATAACCGACCCATACCGCGAAAATTTTTAAAATTAACCTAGACCCGGCCATATACCCGTCGAGTATCGGGTATACCCGTCCCATTTGTGTCGAGTTTCGGGTATAACCGTCGGGATCCCTAATTGCTTGATGGTATTTAAGTGTAAAAGTTATTGTTCAGAAAAAAAAAAATCACTTAGGGTTCTTATGTTAATTAACTTCAATTGAATTACATTACATTAAGTTAAAATAATGTACACACCATTAGCAGTGGCGTATGCATATGAGTCTCGGAGTGACAAAGCCTATCAGGGTAAAGTTTAATAGGAATTAAACTAAAAGAAATTTGGTCCCATCCATTTGATTAACATCCTCTTGCCAAAAGCGAATCAAATTTATTACAAATTTCATGACGGGGTCTCAACAATAGCGTCAAGTAGAGAAGACACATTGGTCGTTGCATCCGTCACAATAGCGCGATCGGATGAGACACGGGAAGCCTGGAAAGCAGTTGTTGGTTACAATAAGAAGCATGGTGTTGAAACTATTTAATCAAACAATTGTTTAGATAGGTACTATTTATTCAGGCATAGGCAAGTTTTAATGAAAGTAAGTTATGACGACATCTAATAACTTACACTATCAGATATGGGAGGAAAATCCACGGTGTGGATGGAGTGGTGTCTGGCAACAGTGTGGAACAAAATGTCCACACTATGTCAGAGGAGGAGGCGTGAAGCGAAGGGTGTTGGGTTTCCACCTGCGTTGTTTGTGGTTGAGGCGATGACTTGAAAGCAGATGGTTTAAAAAACTACAAATTTTTCAATTCTATATTGTTTTCAAACAGTCAAAAAACTTAAAAAAATTATATTTTTTCCACTAAAATCGAGACTTTTATTAATAATTTTTTTTTTAAAAATAATTAATAAAAAGTCTGGCTTTTAATGAAATTTAAAAAAAATTGTATCTTTTAATTTGTTTTTAGGTCGTTTTATTTTTTGTTCACACTAGTTCTCAACCTAAATGGTGGTTCCTAAATGATCCTCACCATATATATATATATATAATATATTGAAAGTGTATTATACAATGTTGCTTAACGTACGCTGATTAAATTATAACATACGTGATTATATTTATAACATGCGTGATTAGGTTTTTTATCCCATGCGTGATTTCTGATTTTGTACATGCGTGATTATGATTTTCAACATGCGTTATTGGGGTTTTGAGTTTTATAACGTCCGTAATTTCATCTCATACACATCGCACGTTAAGGAATATTGTACGTTAACCAACCCCTATATATATATATGCACACATATATATAGGATTCAGTTCAAATGAAAACTACCACGAGTTGCGAGAACCGCGAGAACTTTTTGATTCGGGGCGAGTTGGGCCAAAAAAATTTTTGCACAAACGTAGATGAAAACATTATAAACATATCTGTAAAAAAGTAAAAAAATTATCGAGACGGTAGTTTGACTGATGCAAGTTTTTTTTACGTCTAAGCGTAAATTTTGCACGAAATAAATATTTTTTTACGCATCATGTAAATGTGGGTATGCGACATTTTTTTTTTGCCAAAACAAGTGATTATTTATGACTTTTGAGAAAAAAAATTTCGGAAAAACATTTTGGATAGCCTAGTTCTCATGGTTCTCACAACTCGGGTGGTTCTCATTTTAACTCATCCCTATATATTTATATGTCCAACTATGTCAAGAACCTTTCAAATCCTTTCAAAATATGGCCACAAACAACCTGATAACCGACATGGTAACATATTTTGGTTCTGAAACCGCCTCTTAGTTGTCGAACCAGAACACCCTCTTAGTGCTCAAACCAGATAATGTTCTGGTGGTCAAAGTGAACAACACTCTGGTTGTAGAGGATGGTCAAGCCGATGACAAGGAGGATTACATACCACATACTGATTACCCGATATATTGCGTGCCACATTCTGATTTACATGATATATATGGTTGTTATTATAATAAATACGATCGTGTTTTAATCCATATGAAGACACTTTAGATTCAGGTTGGTTAAACGATGATTACCGCTAAAAGTTAGTATTTTTTTTTCATTTTCTATGATGGTTTATTTATTAGTTTTTATTTTATGTGTTTGTTTATGTACTAGTTTCATAACTTAATGTAATTTTTATTAATAATCTTAATTGTTAAAACATAGAAGCCTTTAAAGATATAAAAATGATGTGGCAGTTCCCATTCCATGGGATTGGAAAGTAGAAGCACGCCCCCTCAAGCGGAAAAGAGTGAAATCTAAAGTTTCCATGAGAATGGAAAGAGTCCTTATAGCTTATACATGTTTCATTTTATCTCTTTATTTAAATCTATTTGATTCTTTAGAATAATGCTTTTTATATAATAATTAGTGTGGATGCATAAATCGTGTAACCTTTGTCCTCTACAATCATAGTATAGAGTACTATGCAAGCATACATGAGAGGTATTTTCTCCGTTGTTCATGCTCGTGCCAAGTTTAAACCGTATATCACGGTTCTTAGAGCACACCATCCCGCTTTCCCTCTTCAAATTGTTCATTTGTTTTGCAGCTAATCTCTTTTTAGTATGATTTCCAATATGAAAAAGTTACTTAAATTTGTTGTCCCAAACATGTTCCACCAATTGATGTTCCTGAATTCCCAGATGTACCAAAAACTAAATCGGCATCCAAATTTCTCTGGGCTCTTTTTTTAGTAATTAATACTTTTTTAAGAAAGTTAAACTCAAACACCGTCTAAATCTACTCCTAAATCGATACTAGTGTTTACCATGGGACTAGAACTCTCTGCTACTTGAGAAGAAACACTTGTACTATACACCTTGGTATTGCTAGTGGTCTTATTTTTATAGTAATTCATATACGACCAGCAGAATGCTCAAAGTACAGGTTTACAAAAAACTTTGCTATCCGGGTATGTATTATCTCTATATACTAGTGTTGTACATATGCCATCGATGTTCTCAGATCAACTGACTTCATTAGACGCATCGAACTAATTTCCAAAGTTAAAATTCTCAACGTCTTGGTTTTACAGTTTCAAAATAACTTACTTTAGATTAGCGAACAATGAAGTAGTATACTAGGTTAAATAAGCTAAGAGGCCAGTCATTTTTCAAACAACTGATGCGTATCATGATTTTTTTTCAGTATCATTTTTGGTCAACACTTTCCCTTTGACCCATTTTCACCTTTCTGTTTCTGGCCCTCAAATGACAATAAAAAGATCCGCCACTGCAGGTATTCTAAGTTGCGAACTGCACTATACTGATCGAACTATTTACCATATTTACTAATTGGTGACTCAAAAGACGGTTTCATGTTCACACTGGGTGCGGGACACAGTTACGGTCAGGGCAGACCTGGCTACTTAGGCAAAAACCTCAATTGCCCCCTTGAAAGTGCGGTTAAATCCCCCGATCGCCCACAGAAAAAATTCTTGGGTCTGCCTGGTTATAGTTTGAACCCGTTGAAAGGGTGTAGGAGACTTCTATCTCATGCTACATGTTGGCCAGTTTTGGTTAAACTTGTCTGATTACATATTTTGTATTAGATTTACTAACTATGCTGCTGCTGATGATGATGATCAACTCGTGCAGCTGAAAATTCTATTATTTTTTTTTCAAACTTAATAAAATATACCCAAAACCTAATCCAACACAACCTTAATGCCCAAATGAGTAAAGGGGTTGGACATGATGTAAATAGGTTGTATTTAAGTTGTAAAAAGGTAATACATACTTTTTTATTCTTTTGTTCTAATTTTAAATGGGTCAACCCATTTACTTAAACATGTTTATCAAAACACAAACTGTTTAATTAGACAGTTAAACAATTTAACCCAAACACGAACTCTTTATTGGTTAAATGTGACACCCCAAAAGTCACCAGATCGTTCACCTAGTTCAGTCTGTCAACATTATAATGACAATATATCTTGATCAAACCAACTTACAGCTCGAAACTACCAACAAAACCAATCAAGATCATGAACTCGGAGCTACTTTTAAACACATAAACATCCTAAACCCATGAACAACAGTGTAAAATGCAAACCCAAATGACAATCACTCCAACAAGTACAGGTTTCTTAGTTTCAGTCAGCAAAGAGAATGTTCATAACAGACCGGAAAACCTGACCTCTTTTGTTCTTCAGCAACTCTCTCAAACCCTCCTGATCCGGAGCAAAACCAAGAGATTTCATCTTCACCACCAGTTCTCTCCCTTCTTCCTCCTTCCCTCCCTTCACAAGCCCCTCGAAAACCGCCAAACATGTCCCTGATTTTAGATGAGTTAGCCTATATTTCAATTATCTCTACCATAATCCGAAGATATGATTTGATTGATTAGATTCCTTTGTAGTAATCCTACAAGATTTTCGTTAGGCGTGTTGGTTTGAACAAGACTTTGGGCCAAACTACGGTTTTGGAAAGATACAAATCAAACTGGCCAGTTTCCACGGCTTGTAATTGCGGTTTCAAAAAAAAAAATTGCAAAATATGTTCATCAACGTGGTATATACTTAACTTTATATTTAAAGGAAAATTGAATGATAAATGTTTCGGTTCGGTTTGGTTTTGGAACGTAAACCATAGTTAACTAGACCCCTAGTTTTCATTAGCTTGTACCTGGATTGGGTCTAATGTTCTTCCCCATCATCTCCACAAAGCACTTGTTCGCTTCTGCCACCAACTTCCCATCGCCAGACCCCGCAAGCGCCTTAATCAACACCGAGTAAGTATACGCATTCGGCAACACACCCGAACCCAACATCCGCATATACACCTTCAGCGCCTCTTTCGCTTTACCCGCAGACGCATACGCTTCAATCACAGCCGTATGAGCCACCACATCGGGCATATAACCTTTGTCTTTAATCTGGGCAAAAAGTTCAAGTGCCTCATGAGTGAGACCATCTTTAGACAATGCGTCGAGCATCTTAACTGCACTATTGTAGAGCCCATCTGTGCGTATCTTGTGGAACACTTCCTGAAGGTTTGTTGGGTCATCGGGTTCGGTGATGACGGGGGTTTTGTTAAAGGGGTCGTAAGGAGGCGGTGGGTTTGTTTTGTTGGAAGGCGGTGGTGTTGATTCGGATTCGGAATCGGAATCGGATAAGGAGAAATTGACCTTGGTGTTGCGGTGTGGGGTGGTTGGTAGTTTAGGGGAAGTGGTGGTGCGGCTGAAGAGGCGGGAGAAGGAGGAGTGGGTTGGTGGGCGAAGGAGAGTTGATGGTGGGAGTTTGAGAGTGGAGAAGAGGATGGAAGTGAGTTTAGGCATATGGGTGTGAAAAGGAATTAGAAATCGTGTGAGTGGGTGGATTCAACATCCGAAAGAACTGACTCGTTAGTATAGATTTAAGGGCATCTTTGGCTAATTTTATTTAATTTGAAAAAAAAAAGTTGTTAAAAATACTTATTGATTTATGAACTTTTAAATAGAACTTTTTAAAAAAAGTGTTTCAATCAGTTTATAGGTTGGGAAAAGACAATAAATGAATAAGTTGTTTTTAAAAAGTGTCTGTCTTAGCTTATTTATGTAAAATAACTTATGTAAAATAACTAAAATAAATAATATTTTATAAGTCAGTAAGTTGTTTTTTAAAAAGTGTTTGTCTAACTTTTTTGTTTCTCTTCCCTTCCTAATAAAATGTTTATTTAAGCAAAAAACTTAAAAGATAAAAAATGTGTCTTTTACAAACAAAAAAAAACATAGCACAATAATACCACCATACTTCTCATAGTACATTCATCCCTACAATTGAAACGATGTCATGTTCATCTTCGCAATGTCATTATATCTTCCGCAATAATATCTCGGATCGCTGTCATATGCATATCATAATCATTTGTACGACGTGTAGCCTGAACTTCTTCGTGAACTTCATCACTAGTACCACCTCCTCTGGGACTGTAAGATTCTTGTTGTGCCTTATCAAATGCTTTATCAAACCCACCGGCCCTTCTAATAAAATAATGGATCGCCATCGATGCTAACACAATACTCACTTGGTGGTCGTACGTGAAGTTAACATGCATATCACTCAATAACGCCCACCTAGCTTTCAACACTCCAAAAGTTTGTTCTATGATATTTTGTAATGATGAGTGGTAATAGTTAAATGTCTCTTTTGATCCACGAGGAGCACACATAGCGCTAGTTTGTGCACGTCAAAAATCTGGTATATGATAACGAATGTCCGTACCTTTGTATGGAGCAAGATACCCTCTAGTATTTGGGTATCCGACATCAACAACGTAATATTTATTTGCAAATAAAAGAAACAGTTGTTATTCGTTTTAAATAAGTATTTAAAGCATAAAAATGACATTACTAAAATTATACTAACCACCCATGGGATATGGAAACTGAAGTTTCGGTCTCTCTAACGCTTCATTGAAAATTCTCGTGTCATGTGCAGTTCCCTCCCATCCGGCCCATACAAATGTAAAACACATGTTAAAATCACAAACAGCCATTATATTTGGCTTAGCATATCCCTTTTGACCAATGTACTTCGGTTGTTCATTCAATGGAATCAATGCCCTCACGCGTGTCCCATCTATAGCGCCAATGCAATCCTACAAATACAAAACGATAACATAATTAAATCATTTGTTAAAGTAAGTGTAGCATTAGATACATCGAACATTAGATAATACCTTGAACATTGGATAATACAGAGGATTGTTTAATATATGTGCAGGTACATCATCATTATAGTTTGCGGCTGGCTTGATGATATCAGCACTCATCTTAAGCACGGCTGCCAAAATTCTATAGAAATGTCTATGAATTGTTTCCTCGGAATGATTAAAAGATTATTGCACAAACCTATTCATACATCCATGAGCCAAAGTTATCAATAAGATTCCGACCAATTCCTCAATAGACATATGACGTGCTTGTTTCAATCCGTATTTAGTAACAAGATGAACACATAACTGTCTAAAAACCGGTATGTCCAGCTGAAACATATTATAGCACCGTCTCAAATGGCCATTAAGAATTTCATCAATAAGCTTGTGCCTAGTGCGAGCCGAAGTGTGACATGGTGTATGCGAGTTACGCAAGTTATGATCTATTATTATCACTTTCACAACTACTCTACATAACCTTTTAAATCCTATAACCTCATCATCCCTATGTTTTTCATCACCATCATCTCAATCAGAGTAGTCACTCTCCATCCTGTATAAATATGTCAGACAACACATAAATTAAAACGTCAAATAACACATAATGTCAAACAACACATAAATTAAAACGTCAAATAACACATAATGTCAAACAATAACATAAATTAAAACGTCAAACAACATATAATGTCAAACAACTCATTCTTCCATAAGTAACTCAAGGAACTCCTGTCACACCCCGGCCCGCAGCGGAAATAAGAGTCGGGGCATAACTGGGTTATCACCAAAGCACATGACATTTACTATTATGTTTCATAATTAAATGAAGTCAAAGTTACATTTCTCAAACATCCAAACATGTTCATTCATTACAAGGGAAAATAACCAAACATAATAATCCAAATACTAAATCGTTTTATTTCTTCTAATCCAAGTCCTACGTGTTCCTAGCTGCTGCTGGTTCACCTGTATCATGTGTAAAATGGGAGGTTTTTTTGGGTCAACATAAGTTGGCGAGTGAACCTTATAGATAAACATTTGATAATGATTTTCTGGTTAGTTTATCAATAAAATATTGTGCATAATCATAAAAGAGCATATGTATGAAATCAAACATTGGCAAACATCAGTTACAATTATAACATACATCAACAATCGATAGCATACATGAACATACCAACATCATATAAAAATTAACATAAATGAACTGTGCGATCAAGGCTCAATCAAACGGAGCCGATCGTATTGCATGAACTGGAAATGTAAATTGAACTGTGCGCTTAAGGCTCAATCAAACGGAGCCGAACGTATTGCATGAACTGGAAATGTAAATTGAACTGTGCACTCAAGGCTCAATCAAACGGAGCCGAACGTATTGCATGAACTGGAAATGTAAATTGAACTGTGCACTCAAGGCTCAATCAAACGGAGCCGAGCGTATTGCATGTATTGAAATGTAAAATGAAATGACCGATCAAGGCTCAATCAAACGGAGCCGATCGTGCGGGCACGCCCTGATCAACCGCATAATAAAATGGGGATCAAACTCAACCTCGATGGATGGGGAGCTACGGCCTCGGCAATTGCATGTACTGAAATAATAATTTGCAAACGATAATAACTACTTAACAGCAACAAACTAATACACATGTCATGATATGATATATGCACAATAACTTGGTTATAATATGTAAATGAACAAGACACATGATACACCCCAAAAACGTGATTAAAACGGGGAATTTGAAGGGTTCACTCACATTGGGTGCGTTGGATTGGAGATGGTGAGATGCGCACGATTTAGACGAGCGAGTCGACGAGGAATATTAACCTAAATAATAATGGAAAGATATAATAAATGGATAGATTTTATTAAGGATTTTAATGGGATTTTTAGATATATATTTGTGAGTTTATGGCTATTTTCTATCTTTAAAAATGTTATTTTTAAGTATTTTTAATTGATTTTTAAATTAAAATAAACAAATAAATATTAAAAAAAAATATTATTTTTTTACTGTTTGACCGTTGACCGTTGACCGGTTCGGTCAGCGGTAAATACTTGCGCCAAGCGGGATTCGAACCGGTGACCTTCCGTTCACGCGCACGTAGCTCTACCAACTGATCTACGTGACTAACCCGTTAGAAACCCAGTTTTAATTATATTTATATACTTATTCGAATTTACCGAAAATTCCTTTATTTTGCAAAACGTTTTAATCTCATGGACCGGTGCTTGTGACGGGACTCGAACGCGCGACGTGAAGTTTATTTTGCACACAGTCCACCGCTGGACTGTGTGTCTAACCCGGTTATATTCTTGATTTATATTATACTTAACAACTACCCGCCCTAACCCGGTTAGTTCATGAATAAAAGAAATGTTATTACGTAAAGCATGTGTGTAGTAAGGATCGAACTCGCGACGTGATTATTAAATGTGCACACAGTCCACCGCTGGACTGTGTGTCTAACCCGTTTATAAACCGAATTTTAATTATTCTTATATTCTGAATAGATTCATCTTCTTCGTCGGCTTACAACTGTCAGCGTAATTCAACTAGTTCAGGTTGATTTTGCGGTTTACTAAGATCTTAAACACTAACAGTAATTCAATAGTAAGGAGTGGAAAGAGTTTAAAGAACAGGATTTACCGATTGGAGATAAACACAGATATCCGGCGAAGGTTTTGTCGGTACAGGAATTGAACTCCGACTGTTGAAACAATTAACAGTGTGGTTCGATTATTTATAGAATTAAATCATCTAAACAAGGTTTAAATGAAGTGTAGGATATCTTACCCGTTCACAGTGGAATTCCGGCAATTTCAGAAACTTTCCGGCGAAGGTGAGATTTCCGATAATTGTTGGCTAAGATTGATTCTGATGATAGAATTGTGTTCGAGATTGACTAATCACATGTTTTAAACAAAAAGAGTAGAAGGAATTACCGTGAGAATGCAAGTCCCGGTTTTCCGGTGAGTTGCAGAAAAATTCCGGCGATCGAGTTCAGAGGATCTTACAGTTCAGAATCTTGACGAAAATGAAATTAAGTGTTGTTGTGATAGTTATGAATCGCGCAAATGATCAGGACTTGGATTAAATCAGAGTTTGGTATGTTTTCGGTTTCAAAAACCGGAAATGATGAAGTCTTTAAGTTCATTCAATTCGGACTTAATTAGAAACCGATATTCATCGGTTATAAGCTAGCTAATCGAGTTTGAACTGATTTGGCGATTCGGTTTACCGATTTCCGTTATGCAGAGGGCATTAACGGTTGATTGAGTTTGCGTATAAAATCCAATTGTTTTCCTAAAGTTAACAGAAAACACTTGATGGCGGAGTGGTTAAGGGATGGAATGATAAGTTGTTGGAGGCAGTTGACCCGGGTTCGAGTCCGGTCAGCTACAATTTATTTTTATTTATTTTATTTTAACTTTTTATCCAATTTAATTTTTAAAGTTTAGTTTATTTATTAATTATGTAACGTTTAAACCCAAAATAATCATAAATAATTAATGAAATTTCATAACTTGGTACAAGATTACAAAAACGGAGCGGGTTTTGGAGACCCGATTTTTACAAATGTTACAACTCCATCTTTGCTTCATGAGTTGTGGGATACATAAAGCTTCACGGTTTTGCTTTTTGAGGAAGACACACAAGGCTTATGAATACTTTTTTGAACCTTCTTCAAAGTCGGGAAAAGTGATGACAATGTTCATGCAATCTGCTATTGTAGCCGAGGGATCATTTGGTGGAAAAGTTTATGTGTTTTTTTGTTGATAAGGCATCTAGTATAACATCTAGCTTTTCCTCAAAAGATGAAACTTTACTCTTGGTTGAACGTTTGTTGGCAACATCCTTATTCTTTTTGCTATTACTTGAAGTACTTTCAACGAAACTGGTAAACAAAGGCTTATCGTCACCTAAATTCATTTCATCACTGTCTCCTTTTCCCTCCATGTTTTCCTCAAGTCGAACATCGCTCAGATTGTTGTCGTTTAAAAATTGTAACGGAGTCTGAGTCTGATCCCCAACGGCAACAGAATCCCGAAATAAATAAGCATAATGCGACTAGAATATTTCCAAATTTGCTCCTCTAAATCTAGTAAAGTCTTTGTTTACCTACAAGTTAAAAAGGTTAATTAATGGATTTTCAAGTTGCAATCATAAGTTCATAACTACAAATGATTAAAAATAATAGTGTAGCTAGCTTTATTTTCTCATCCCACCACTCAGGCGATGCCTCGATTAAGTTTCTCATCCCACCAATCCCAGTTTCAAGCCTTATTAATCGGTCATAAAGTTTCCATTCCTTTTCATGAAGTCCCATTTGTTTTTAAGTTGTTTTCTATCAAAGACTTTGTCGGTTTTTTCGTTCATGGTTTTATCTATATTCTCCCACCCAATCTTAGTAAAGTGACTACCAGGTCTATTCCCTTTTCTACGTTCAAGAAAGCAAGCTTCGACAAACTCTATGAATGTAGCATTATCCCACAAGATTCTTGGTTTATTCTTTTTAGTTGACATTTCACAATCAACAACATTTGTGCAGTTTGCATCCATTATCCGATACATATACAAGATCAACATTCCTGATCTAAAACATACCCAAATAAATATTCTAATCTAAAATCACATTCGATAGTTACAAAATCAAGTACAATTAAACAAATGTAAAAACTACCCAAACATAACAAGTGAACTATTGTATGCAAATCACAGAATTTGTAAGCTAAACTAAGAATTCATAACCACCAATTTCAGACCTTGTGTGGTAATGTGCTACATGCCATAATCACATAAATCAAACAATCCACAAATTGAACAAATCAAACAAATCTAACAATCGCAGAAATTGGAGAAATTGAACAAATTGCATAAATTGAACAAATCGCATAAATTTCTGACCTTGTGTGGTAGTGTCGAGTAGGGATGAAAATAGCAACAGCCAGAACTGGGTTTGAATTCCAACGATGTTGGAACGAATGAAGCAGCAACAGCCGCAACTGGGAGCAGGGGACAGCGGCAGGGTGACGGACGACGGGGGTGAGGGAGCGACCTAGGCTGAAGGAGCTAGAACTGGCATCTCGAGGTTGTGGAGTCGTCTGGGGCTGTGGAGAAGAAAGAACAAACAACGCAGTGTATGTGTATTAGGGCACAGAGTATTTTTGTAATTTTTTGTGATAGGTCAAAAGGAGCTTCAAAAAGTCACTCCTTACTAACTTTTCAAAACTAACTTTCCTCCCTATACAAAAACTCATTTTGAAAAGTCCTTATGAGTTTGCCAAACACTTTTCTCCTTATTAGCTTTTTGTAAAAGTCAATAAGTTATAAGGAGGTGTTGAAAAGCTTAGCCAAACACCCCTTAAAACTAAAGTGCAACATTACGGTTTACCAGTTAGCATCAACCTAGCCAATTTAATACTTCAATTTTAGAATGACTATGGGATTACTTAGAAAAAAACACTAAATACTTTTGTTGTTTCTTTTAAGTTAACTTAGAATTAATTCAATACTTAGTTGAAGAAACACCAAGTTAATCCGGCGATTAGCTTGTGTTTTATGACTCGTCCAAATAAGGTTAATCTTCTTCTGAACTCGATGAACAGCTACGTCGATCCTACAAAATAATCAACACATTGTGAAACTCGTTACAAGGAGGAGAATAGGGGGTTCTCTTGTAACCACCATCCCAGTGTGAGAATAAGAACTTGTTTTGAGGATAAAAGTGTGTGTATTAAGTGACAGAGCAAGAGAGCGATCCTTAAACCTGGAGGTGAAGTTCTCTATTTTTAATCGAGCTGATTTGTGAAGGAGATGGGCTGATGGGCCTTGGGCCTGAGATTGACAAAAAGGAATATCCATTCTGCCTCATCTGCCACGACCGTTAGTGATTCCAGGCGAGAGGGTAGTTGGCGCATGCTGAATGGATCCACGTGTCCTGACGATTATCCTTGTTAGTGGAGATCATGGAGAAGTGGTCGGCGTAAACTGATTGGTGCCACGCATGTGTCTTTGTGTACTTCTTGTCTCCTACATGATTGCTCATCGTGCAGCACAATGGAATACAGCCTGCTGAGCGCCTATTGGTCCACTGCCCTACCGCTCGTACTTTCTATATTGTCTGAAGTCGCCTATTAGAGAGTGTTGAAGTTGCGGTGATTGAAGGAGTTAGTGGTGGGATGCCACCACTGAAGTGGGAAGAAGGGTTGTTTGAACAAATTACCCGAGGTCACCAGTTCGAGCGTGAATGGGATGCTCAGTATCCGGCCAAGGGCCAAACCATTGCTAATGCCCCGCCAGGTTATATTATGCTTTTTGCCGAATTTTTTAGTGATGGATACTTCCGATTGCCCACAACTCATTGTAGTACTTCTCAAGTTTGGACTTGTATTTTGCTTCCTTGATGGCCGCGTTATCGCACCGTTCTTCAAGTAAGTCCAGATCAAGTCACCATTCCGCCTCATTATCAATCGCGTTGACAACCATCAAGCGTGGTGAGGGAAGATCGATCTCTGCCAGGATAACTACATCAGAGCCATAGACTAAGCTAAAAGGGGTCTCGCCATTGCTTGTTTTGGGCATAGTGCGATGAGCCCAGAGTATGCTCGGGAGCTCATCGACCCATCCTCTTCGCTTCGTACCCAAACGGGCCTTGATCCCTTCCACAATGCCTTTATTGACACTCTATACCTGACCGTTGCCTTGAGGATGCACAACAGAGGAAAATGTATGCTCGATGTGCAACTCTTTCATCCAATTGTGAAGGTCTTCTAAGGCAAAGTTCATTTCGTTGTCTGTCACGATGCGCAGTGGTAAGCTGAACTGTCAAATAATGTGCTCTCATATGAATTTTCACACAATCATTGCGGAGGTTGATGCAAATACCTTCGCTTCTACCCATTTTGTGAAGTGATCAACTACAACAATGATAAATTTGACCACGCCAGGTGCCTCTGGGAAAGGACCTACCATATCGATGCCCCATTGTTGAAATAGCCATTCAGTGGAAACTGGTATCAGGTCATTCTCCGGTCTGCGCGTCTTTGGCGTATAGCACTGATAGGAATCGCATTTGCGCAACTCTTTTACGGCATCTAGATGCCTGCCGGGCCAATTATATCCAGCGTTCATTATCCTAGCGACTACCATGCGTGGCCCTGCGTGGATTCCACAAATGCCTTCATGAATTTCGCGAATGAGGTAATTTGCATCTTGTGGGTCGACCAGCGAAGTAGTGGACCCAAATATGATCTTTGGTATAAAATTCTTCCATCCATCTGATAAAACAAAGTCTTGTGTTGAATTTTCTTTGCTTCTACTTTGTTATCAGGGAGGACCCCCGCTTGCAAGTATTGAATGATAGGCGTCAACCAAGACGGTAACCCTAATTCGATAGCATTCACTTGGCGCAGCGGTACCGAAGGGTATTTTAGTACTTCAATTCGAACATTCTTGGCCAAATGTTGAAAAGCCGTTGAAGCCAACTTGCTCAATGCATCCGCTGGTTTATTCTCCAAGAATTCTTTTCGAATATTCTAATCCTGTTTTTTTCGAAAAGTATAAGGTTCACCCCTATCAAATGATCGATGTTAAACCCAAAGACGTGAAGATCAATTGTTGTTGTTTTTCATTCCTTACAAGATATTAACTTATCGACTTTTTATTCAAGTATATCAACTTGGACCCGCATCTCGGGATTATTTAAAGATGACCCGGTACCTTTGTTTTTTGTTTTACATCTATCTCTCGCAACTGGACGAGGTTGTTCTTCTGGGATATCATACTCATTGTTTGTGTCGTTTAAATTTTTTTGTGACCGCGATCTGACGCGGCTTAAGAGGATGTGAAGGTGTTGGACAATGTGTTCTTCGACTTTTTTGCATGCAGATGTGGATCCATAATTGAGACAAGATACCACTTGGTGCATTTCCTTAGGATTTGCCACGGTTGTTCCATTGTAAACGCAACTGACTATTCGTGTTTATATATTTATTTGCCTCAATTTACAACTCCACATGACTTGCCCCGCTTGCTCTTAGGGTTGTTGTAAATAGCGTTAAACGAGGACACTTTTTTTCCACATTTCTCTCCATTTGCTCAATATTTGATTCGTATTACGGTATGGTTTCCGTCCCAATTGAGCATAAAAGACATCACAAACACGTTTCCAAAATTCATTTCCTTTTGAATAACCACTATTTAATGTAAATAATACATATTATTAGCAAATTAAAAAAATAAAATATAATATGAAATATTATTTTAAAATAACTACTGTTAGAGCATAATGTCTAATGCCTACGTCTTAGTCAAAGTTAGATTAGTTTAATGATTTAAGTTAATGTTTTGTTTGTAATCGACTCATACTTGCGTATGAGTCATACGCACGTAGGAGTACTAGCGTAGGAGTCATGCGCTTGGGACATAATGTCTATAAATAGGCTGTGTGGTGCGCATAAGCTCATAACATGAGTCTTGGAGATTTTGGAGAGCTTTATAAAATACGTTGTAAACAGAATGTTATGCTGCCACAATTTCTAGTGAAATTATGAATTATATGTGTTTACTAGTTATAAATTTGGATTCCGCACTTACTAGTGGCTCGTAGATATCAAGTTGTTGCATTTCAAGTTATATCTACCAACACCACGATCCTACAAGTGGTATCAGAGCTTGGGAATCTTTGCGTGTAAACGTGTTTGAATCGGACGAGTTTCGAACTAATTCGTTTGACTTTTGGTTTGATCAGGTTTAACCATTAAATATGTCCATCAACAGTATAAACTATCTGAAATGCACAAATGACACACCTCCAGTGTATTGCTTGGATTTGAAGAAAATTGGCACAAAATCATCTTTCTACCACATTTATCTATTTTTCTTTCATTTTCACGGTTGAAAATCTTTCATCTTCTCAGAATATCTTCGATTTTCATTTCTAAACAACATGTTGAAAGATTAGCGCTGAACTCATCCATTTTGACCTCCAAATTGCAAAATTTCATCAAAAATGGTTTCAAGCGCAGGAGTGTAGTTTCAAATGCAAGAATAGAGTGCAAGAGCTCATGCGCGTGTAGGTGATCATTCGATTAGGTTATCTACACATACGAACGAGTACATACGCTTAGTTTCATTCGCTTAAGAGGTGTTCATACGCTTGGAGGTTCATCCGTTTAAAAGTGTTCTGCGTTGGTGTCAAATGCTTGATAAGAGATACGTTTGAAGGTGTCATACGCGTGAGTAGGTCATACGCTTGAAGTGTTAAGTTTGAAGATGGATCTCGAGTCGATGAATGCATTTGCTGCTACCCCAACCAGTATAGTTCAAAACTTAAACCAAGAAAACAAGATAGGAACAACAAATAAACCTCCAAAGTTGTTAAGGATGGAAGACCATTCTAGATAGGCTGAATGTTTCAAAAATTATGTTCAAGAAAATCATCTTGATGCTTGGATGTCTATTGAAGAAGAATACGTCATTAGACAAAATGAGCAAGGACAGAAACTCAGAGTTACATAAATTTTTAAAAATGAATGAGATGCTTATCTAAAAGAGAAGAAAATGATGACTCTGCTTCAACAATCTATTAAAGCAGATATTTTGCAACTAATCTTACGTAGCGGATCATCTCATTCACTATGGTTTGCATTACTCAAAAAGCATCAAGGAAATGATGAGATGAGATGAGAAAGAGTAAGAAAAAGTTAGTCAAAAAGGAATTCGACATTTTCACAGCGCTCAAAGGAGAAACTTTTCAACAAATAGTGTAAAGATTTTGTCATCTAGTCTCAGAAATGAAAAGAGCCGGAATCAAAAAAGATGAAATAGATCTCGTCGACGGATGAAGATTGGGGCAAATATCTAAGGTCAAGACTGATTGAGTTTAACCAATTTACTCTTAGCGCATTTATTGAAAATCTTGAAGCACATGAGCTTGAGTTGCAAAAGAAGACAAAGATGAATAATATTATGGTTGCTCAAGATGTTGGTCTATGTTACAAGGGTCAGATACCAAGTACGGTTTCCTCAAGCCAAAAATTTAGAGAGCATTCAGTGCAGAATCTTTAGGAGGAAATGCGTTTATCAATAATAATTCCGGATATGTTCAAATTCCACAATCTGCTTTTAGTAGTGTCTTTTCGAATGATACTCCACAGTACACTCCACAATCAACACATCAACAACAAAACAACATGAACTACAATCGGTCTTTTGAAAGTCTTCAATACAATGTTGTTGTGAGTCTGACACATCTACAACTATTAAGTGTATCAAATGCTAAAGAGCATATCTCACTACTTGCATCAGTTCTTGAATCTTATGATAGCTTAATTGTGGGTCGGATCGAAAATTATAATCTTACCAAAGAAGATTATGATCAAATTGACTCAGAAGAGATGGAGTTAATAGACATCAGAGAGTGTATGGTGAGTGTGATACGAAGAGCACATATATTTATGGAAATTACAAGGAGAAATTGTTTGGAAGGACCGGATACGAAGATTGGGTTTGATAAATCGAAGGTAACGTGTTTTAAATGCAAAGAGAAAGGTCATTTTAAAAGAGAGTGTACAAACAAGTCGTCTGAAGGAAATGTTAAACCGTTTAGATAGACTATTATAAGAGAGCTATTCATTATAAAAACCAACAAAATAGTCATGGATCAGCTAATTATCGAAATATACCTATTGAGGGAAGATCTTCATCAAATACTACAGAAAAAGCTTTGGTTGTCGTTCAGAATGATTGAAGGTTTCAACTGGAATTTGGTTATCTCAAAGATAGATGGTTTAGCATTGATGGCAGAAATCAAGGAACTTAAAGTAGTAGTAGAGCAAAGCGAGGAATCAAAGATTGTTGAAGATAAGATCGGGAAATATTCAAAAATTGAAGTTGAAGCTGAATCAACTAAGATCCGACAAATAATGTCGAAGAGGAGAAGAGCTCTATTGTTCATCCTGATATTTTTAAATCTATCTTCCCTTTTGATTTGATTGATAGTTTTGCAGGATTTTTCTCCAGAGAGGAAGTGCCATATGGAAAGATCAATTTTGATGAGGAAGATAAAGAAATAATTGAAGAAATTGAGCTAAACAAGATCAACAATGAATCTTTAGATGAAATGGCTTAGATGGTATTGATGGCACAAGTCAAAGGGGTAAATTCAGAATTGAAGGATGAATCTAATAAAGAAATTAAAAGTGAATTGGTAGAAGGGTTGGTTAAAATTGAATCTTTAAATGCTAAAGAGATAAAAGATGATCCAAAAATATACTTAAAATGTTCGAAGTGTTCAATTCCTTGCGAGCAATGTATTGAGAAGGATGATGATTATAAAAAGCTTAAAAAACACACCGATAATTTGTTGGATGATCTAAAAACACTTCAAGAAGCTTATAACAAACTTCAAAAGGTTGAACAAGAATTTAAAGAAATAATCAGCAAGGACCAGAAAACTATTTCCAATTTAAAAGCCACATTTTAGACAAACAAAGTGTTATTGATAAATATCTAGATGAGATGGCTGAACTAAGACAGGAAATGCAAAAGTTAAAAATTGAATCAAAACTAGTTGATAAAAAGCTGACAAGTTATAAGGCTTCTTCCTATATCCTAGTTTATATACTTCCCAAACCTATAGGTAAAGATGAGGAAATGGAGGAAATATCTATGGATATGGAAATCGAGGAATCGGGTATAATAAATGTCCACCTCCAATTTGGAATTACTAAAAAAAATCTCTCCGATTTGGAGTAATTACTATAAAAAATCTCTGGATGGTGTTGACAAAGCCATTAATATGAAAGTGAAAACTCCATTAGTGGCTAATCCAAATGATGTTTTACCCGAGACCATTGATTTGTCATATGAGAAATCCGAAGGGAGTTCGGAGTGTGATGAAAAAATTGCAAGTCTGAAAGTGTTTGAAAATGAATCTGTTAAAAGTAACAAAACAAATGCTCAGAAAAAGTTTGGGAAAAAGAAATTTTTTCCACAAGAAAATGATTTTTCTAATCAAGAATCTCTAGTGAACACTAAAACTTGTTGAGAGCATTGCTATGTAGTTCAAAAAAGATCGAAATGAGATTCCGCAATACAAGGAGAATTCTCGTTATTTGCGGAGCAATGAAAAACGATTTGGTGCAACTAGTTATTATCAATCACAGAATGCTTTTGAGAATAAAAAGTTATACACAAAGCATGAGAAATCAATCATATGGGTTGGGTAATAATCGTGAGGGAAATAGGTACAAAACAACAATTATCAAAAGTCTAAAAATGTTAAGTTTGTTTCTGAAACCAGTTCTGAGAGTGAAAAAGAAGCACAATTTAGAAATCAGTCAAATGAGGATTTTATTGAATTTAAGGAGAAGAAAGAACATGCCGAAGGATCTTCTTTCTATGTGCAAAAACGCAAAGATAGAAGAATGTGTTCTAATTGCCAAGAAGTTGGACATGTGTCATACTATTGTCCGTATAACGATCCTAAGCAGTTTCAACCAAAAAACCCGAAGTGATCAAACAAACTACCTCAAAATATGCTCCAAAAGTTGAAATTAAATAGATTTTGAGAAAGTTGAACCTGTTAAATCTAAAATTGTAAAAGTCATAAATTTTGAAACTAGTGAGACATCAGGTATTAAAAATTTATTTTAGACAAACATTATCAAACAAGCAGAGTAGGGTGGTTAAGAAAATGACACTTCATGGTTAGATAAGGAAGATGGGTGTTTAAGTGAGAAAAAAGAGATTTTTTGGAAATGGTGAACCCAAGACCAAAAAGGCTTGGCTTTCCATGTCTAACTAATTTGTTTCGTGTCTGTGCAAGGACTTCCAATATCCGTCTTTTCGAAGTGGATTATGGATAGTGGAGCTTCCCAGTACATGATAGGAATGATTGCCCTGTTATACAATGTTAGACCTATTAAGGGTGGGTACGTCAGATTTACGGGTAATTAGGGAAGTAGAATTGTTGGAGAAGGAATGTTATCAAATGGAATGGTTTCTTTTGATAAAGGGAAATACATCGCCGAATTAGAAAACAATCTGTTGAGTGTATCACATATTTGTAACAAGAAGTTTTCTATTCATTTTACCGACAAAGAGTGCATGATTTTGAAACCTGGATTTTTTATACCAGAATAGTGGATACTTATGCGTTCTCCGAGAGAAAACGATCTATATGTTCTTGATATGAGTACTGCTACCACTACTTCAAAGATAGCTCAATGTTTGTCACAAAAGCTATAGTGAAGGAATCCATTCTTTGGCACCGAAAATGGGTCACAACAATGTGAGAAAAATGAATAATTTGGTTCACAAATATCTTGTGGAAGGAGTAAATGTCAAAAAATTCAATTTGAGTAACGACTGGATAAGTTGCAAGAAAGGAAAGCAGAAAAAGAAGTCACATTCGGCTAAATTGTACAATTCTATCAAGTTACATTTAGAGAGGCTTCATTTGGATTTGTTTGGCCTGGTGAATGTAAAACGTATTACAGGTTATTGCCTTGTAGTTATTGATGATAACTCAAGATTCTCCTAGTAATGCTCTTAGAAACAAAGGATGTGACATTTGACTGCTTGACGATTCTGTTCAAGAAGATTGAAAATCTCTACGATTTGCCAATTCGTCGAATAAGAAACGACAATGGAACAAAATTCAAAAACAAGTTGATGAATGGTTATTGCAGGGAAAAAGGGTATACTTCATGAGTTTAGCGCTCCTTACATGCCACAACAAAATGGAGTAGCTGAACAGAAGATTTGAACATTAATAAAGACAACTCGAATGATGCTAGCTGACTCAAAGCTACCTGTGAGCTTTTGGAATGAAGCCGTTGCATCTGCCTGTTATACGCTTAATCGGGTTTTGACAAATAAAAGGTTTGGGAAGACATGCTTTGAATTATTAAACATAAGAAAACTCAATCTAAAATGGCGGGAGTCGTTCGGGTCACCGTGTACGGTAATTGATCTTGAAGGAAAGTTTAGAGCAAAATCACTCGATGGATTCTTTGTTGGATATGCTAGTCTGTTAAAAAGAGTGTATTTGCCAAGTATTAATATGATCTTTGGAGTGCTTTCATTTGTCCAAATACTCAATCATGTGCTACTTAGTATTCTTAAAAATTTCTTTAGAAATTTTGACATTTTAAAAATATTGAGCCTCAGATAAAACACATCAAGTATCCAAATTGATAACCAACATAAGTATATATTAAACCCCAAAAAGTAAGTTAAAATAATGTAGTAGAAACAAAACTAAGTCAAAAGAGTACAAAAATCGAGTTTAAGTGAAATAGAAAATGAACTCGAACTGTAACCCTCCTACTTCCAGGTGGAAATAAAGGACCAAAAGGTACATAATTTTAGTTTAACTAAGCTAGGCTCCTTAACTAGAGAATCTCCTTACCAAAGACTAAACCTAAACAACACACATGCTCATACTTTTGTTGTTTAACTAAGCTAGGCTTCTTAACTAGAGAACCTCCTTACCAAAGACTAAGCCTAAACAACACCAATGCTCATACTTTTGTGGTTGATCAGATCAACTTACCAAAGACCAAACCTAAAAACTAACACATAACAATGAAGATCGCCCTCACAACACAGTGGGTTAAAAGAGAAAGAAAAGAACAAACCTAAGTAAGCAAGTTATCCTCTTTTTCACCGGCATGAAAACCCTATGCTCAATTGCTCGTTATAATCTTTTTCACCGGTGAAACTGGAATCTTTTGGTTTCCGGTGAACTCCCAGTGTGATGACCATGGTGGAATTAGGGTTTGGGGTGCTCAATTGAAGAAGAAGAAGATAGGTTGGATGTAGGGGGTTTATTTAAGGGTTGATGAATTGACATAAATGCGTAGGAGACTTAACTAAATAAATAGATAGGTTAGTGATGAAGGTCAAAAGAACTAAAATAACAGAAAAACGTTAGGCTTATTATAAATGAACTATATTATGATGACTATCCACATTCTAACTCTCATCTCTTCATGTCCTTTTCATTAATGTAAGAACACTACATATAAAGGTTCTTTATATTGCATCTTTACATCTCAGTGAATTATAATTATCTATTCTATCTTTCTCTATGTGTTCCTTTGATACTTGTTCTTAGGTTCATATACTAGTCGCTAGTAGGCCGTTGTTTCACAACACGTTATCAGCACGAAAGTGCTTTTTCTCCAAAACCCTGTTTTTTGAAACCAATGTCGACCATTTTTTGAAACCGCCATCGCTCTACTTTGGTCGACAACCACCAACCAATGAAATAACTTATATCTCTGGGTTAAATTGCTTTGGATGTCAAGCTCTCTTACAGATTTGCTTTCCGTCGGATTCATAAGGTATCATTGATTCGAAAGGTAACCTTTATATAAAAGTGTTACATTCTTTATTTTATATTAAGTTATTTATAATAGTTTAAACTATCACTTTATATATCACTTATTTTCTAATGGTGGTAGTAGTGAGGGAACCTAAAGTTAATTGGTCCACTTCTTAAAAAATATAAAAATAAGGTTATTATTAAAAAAAATTAATGTTTTTGAATAAATCCATATATGAGTTTTAAAAATAAGTACATGAAACGGTTTAGGTTGGAAATTGTTATGAACTTATCGATTGTATATACTACAACATTGGTTGATATAGATTTGTAATTATAATTAAATACACGATTATTTAATTGATATCTAACAAGTATGCTTATTATTAATAACTTTTTGTATTACTGTGTAGATATGATATGTATTATGGTATGTATATTGAATATTATCATATGTGGAGGATGTCGATTCCTAAGAGTTTGTCAAAGTGAAGGTTTATATATTATTTGAGAACATTGCTAGTATATACTTGTTTAACTATTAATAACATATTCCTTTGGTGTTAGTTTTTTTACACCTGTTTACAGTAGTATTATATGGATCATAATAGAAGGTATGATGCATTTAGATTTAGTTTATGTTTATTTTCGTGTATATAGATGATTAACCGGTAGTATTTTACTAAAGTAAATATAGTATATAGTAGAAGTATTGTGAATCTTGTGATGCTTATAAATCTAATACGTTTGATGATTAAAAGGTTTATTGTATACATGTTTTAGAGTTAACAAAATACATTTGTCTTCACAATATAATAATAGTATGCATTTGTAAGATGGTGTCGACTAGATGCACAGTCTTTGCAGTATATTTTCTATATATATGATTGTTTTGATTGCTTATTGAAATTGAATTGACAAGTTTTTTCTACCATATGTTATTAAAACACGAGGACTTGATGAAGATTTTTGGTTATTTTTCAAATTAAAGTAAAAATATTATACAAGATATACTTTTGGCTAGGTATACACTTGTGCCGTGATAGGTGAATTCATACAATATTAGATAACTTATTCGTGATGCAGTGTTACCTATAGACAAATTTGTTCGCAAGATAATGTGTTAACTGGTGGCACCGTTTTCTAATCATACTTATACTAACCATATAGTTATTGTTATTGCTATTATTGTCTTGATCATATATATGTGTATTCGTTTGGGTGAAATTAATTGAATGGAATAAGTTAGTATGATCAAGCTACATGGTTAGTAGTTTTGAGATTTGTTTACGAATAAAATAGCGGAACTTGAAAATTTTGAAACAGTGTTAATGGAGTAAGAAGAAAAAAAAAGGTAAAGAAAAAAGGGATTAAAAGTTGTCGAAAAAGATAAAAGGAGGGGTTGTTCAGTTATTTTGCTGAGTTATTTGGTTGGCCTGAATATTATTCCTGACTATTTCTGTCTAGCCACTAATGAGCTTTCATGTAAATTTTCTTTAGTTGAATGAGTAGTTTTGATTTATGGTTTACTACACAACTATATAAGTCACTATTTTCCTAAACATATTTTAGTTGCCTATAAACTAGCTGTGTGACAAATGAATATTTGTAAATAAATTATTAAATGTTGAGAACTAGAAAGAGATATATGTTTAAGTTTCAAAGTAAGTGTCCAAAATATATAAGATATCTTTGTGTTTGGTTATACCATGATAAGTTCTTACATAAATTATATGCGTTTGCTTATTAACAATGAAAAAGTTTCTTATTACATGAAGGTCTATTATAAGTTGTTTTTATATGATGACATGTTATAAGGTTATACCATGATTTGTTGCTATCTATACCTTGTATTCTATATGCTATCACTTCATTGCAACGATAACACCGAATAGAACAACTAAATCAAAGTTGTGGTTTATTGTCATTCTCATGAAAGAGTAGTCATACGCTTAGATTTGACATCCAAAGTGTCATACTCCTTGTATCTCATTATGAAGTATAAAAGATACATTATATGACTCGGACATATAGTTACTTCTCAATTGATGTTATACGAAGAGAAGTTCATTTATAAGAGAAATCGGATAAAACAAATTTTGTTTGTCAAACCTCAAATATAATCCTGAAGTAGCAATATCATTTAAAGGGTATGAACGGTTGGAAACGACTGAATATCTATATGTTCGAGAAAATGATGTAAAACCGTAAAAATTGTATGGTTTTACTCTGATTCATGAAGTGAATATATATTGATCATTGTAATCATGGGCATCATGGAGAAAATTGTAATGATGATCATATTAATAATAAGATTGACCATTAGAAGTGCAACAATCATCATGTTAATAAGAGATCAAACTAACAGAAATTATAAGATAGCCAAGCTAATAATGAGATCGAATATCAGTATTATAATGATAGTCATGATGAGATCGACCACCAAAAGTGGTAAACTAGTGATTACATAACACGATGGTTTGAACTTTGAAGTTATAATACATTCTTTCATATCTTATGTTTTGTATTACATACGTGCAAGTAATACATATACAATATCATAAACCATACGTTTATGGATCTTAATTATATGTTGGCTTAACCGGTTAGACCACACCGAGCCAATGATGATGTGAAACTTAATGAATAACAAGAAGATTCTTCATGATAACTAAACATGTCACAGTTGCTCTCAACAGAAGTTAATTATTTACCAACCAAAGTAGGGTGTGAGTCCCTAAAATATTATGGAATGAACGAAGGATGTATATATCCAAACATGATATCGTTTAGTGTTTTTAAATTGATGCATCATCTAATGGTCATCAAATTTACAACTTGAAGTTGTGTGTAGTTTAGCTAATGAGATAGTAAGCACATTATTCCATGTTATCATATTTATGGTGGTTGTAACATTGAATTTAATATCCATGTTACTAATGATTATTGAAATAAGTATTGAACTTTCTAAATGCTTAAGACACAAATTGCTTTTGTTGAAGACGATGATCAAACGTCTACAAATTGATTGCAAAGCCAATAATCAAAAGAGCAAAAGTTCATATTTGAGCACATGTGATTTTACATGCGATAACATTATTTCACATCAAGCCAACATGTTGTAATAGTTTCTCCCCATTATAGTTGGTTTTGGTCAGGAACCAAATATTTCCCATCAAACTTTTGTTGTGCGGTATACATTGGAATTGATCCACCACAACGCATAAAGATTGAAACTCAAATAATGTTGGGTGAAAATAATATTTATGATTACATACTCAGAGCAATTAACGAGAGATTTATTTATGGCTCGTTAGATCTTACTTTAAGTAAATCAACATTCCCAACATTAGGGGGGATTAATGGCAGTTGGAAAAGGAATGGGTATGCGTGAATTATCATTGATCCTCAAACTAAATTGTGTGAATAAGAAGTTCAAAAGATAATTTGTGACCTAGATTAAAGAATCAATCACCAGGCATGTTCACTGACCTAAATACAGTGACTAAGTAAGTCACGTAGTCAACTGCTAATGCTCCATTAAGTTAATTGTCCTAGTAGGGCAAACCATATATTAATGAGTCTATTGCACGCCTGAAGCGTGGTAGACTAGTTGATTCCAAGAAAATAAAAGTTCCTCAAAAAAATTAGAGTAAGTAATGAAGAAGATGGTCAAGTCGAGGTTATAGTAAAAAAAAGGTCTCTTGAAAAGACATTAGACATGATAATTCTGGAAGAATCTCAGGTACCTGAAAATAAAGAGCTCTTAGTAAATTATATCATGTCTAGAAGTGTATGGAATCGAAACAAAATCGATGTCGTTATACTATTGTATATATAGCACTTGAAATGATGAAATGACGAGGATCATGATTTAAGATCTGCCTACGAATGAAAACATATAAAGGGTTGGCCAAAATGGAAAGACGCCAATAAGGCAGAATTGAATTCTCTAATGAAATGGAAAGTTTCTAGACCAACAGTTCATACAACTGAAGTTGTAAAATATGTTGGATACAAATAGATCTTTTATGCGATTCATGTGAAATCAAATTAAGTGAAATAAGGCAAAACTGGTGGCACAAAGATTTTCGCAAAGACCCATGATTGATTATAAAGATGCACACTTTCTAGTGGTGGAGGCAATGACTTTCCAAACTCTGAAGGATTTAAATTATCAAACTCATGTAAAGTAAGTTCTTGAGAACACTATGATTCATATTTGCATATGTTATGGGTATTATATATAGGCTAAATATAATTACAACTCCTGATGAGTTTACTAAAGCAGTCGAGTACTTAAAATGTAATATTAAAACATCTTAAGGATGTAATTCTTGTGCAACAATAAACATACATAGAAAACTTGTACCCGGTAATATGGATTTTATCATTAAGCAAGTGTTAAAGACATCTTTGCATATGGTATAAAATCAATGAGAAAGTTTACGTGATGGAACTCTTAAAGAGTATATGCACATACATAATTATTCAAAGTAGAAAGAAGCATGTGAATGATTATAAATGCCTAAAGCTCAAAACGTCGGCAATATATCTTTATAAAATGAAGAAAAGATTTATATGAACTAATATAGTAGAGTCGAATGTGGTATAATCGATTTGCTGCTAAGCTTAAAAAGGAGAAATACATAGGGTGTAGTTGGTCCATTTGTTCTCACTAAAAGAACAATATGATGTTTACAAGTATTAATGTATATGTTGATAATGCTATTAAAGATGACATATCAAAATGGGCTTAAATTTTTAAACTAAGAATTTGCAAATTAAAGATTATGGCAAATTTATGGCTCAATATGTAGAATATGCATTTGTATTATTATCCATCAATCATCATACATCTAGAAGATGGTGGATATTTTCATATGCACAAAGCTTATGGCATAAGTACATTTAATGATGTTCAAATAGTTGATATAGAAACTGACTCTTATCATCTCTAATCAAAGAAGCATATATCCTTGGTCTAGAAGTACCATAGTTAAATTCGAATTGTATTAATATATCTTGCTAGTATATATACACGGACATATGTCAGGAAATTCATTTACAAGATATAACTCGTGTACAACAAGGAGATATGTAATGTAATGGGTAAAACATTTATTTTATACCCTTAAGGTACAAAAGATATGGATTCATATTTTCCTAACCTATCAACAAGTTTGGTTAGTTTTGTAAATGCAGAGAATGTAGCAAAACACATTCATGGATCTTATGCTATCTACTTATAAGAGGAAGAAATTAAAGTTTCACATGAAGATCATACATCAATGTTCATTGAAGGATTTCCCATTAATAGATCAAGCGACATATCAAGCTGCACATCAATGGATTACAAAGTTTTGAGCAACTTTCAAAGAAGCCTGACACGAGCCACTTGTAGGATACATGTAACATTGAGTGGGAGCATTATACAAGTGCACTCTTTTTCCAAAATTATCAGGGGAGAAAATACGCGCTGCACTCTTTTTCCCTTAGCTTAGTTTTGTCCCACTGGATTTTCCTAGCAAGCTTTTTAACGAGGCAGCACCACCAAGCGTCTAATACATCGTTTTCTTTTATCACGTGGATAGCTAAGGGGGAGTATTATAAGTAAACTATATTATGATGGCTATTCACGTTCTAACTCTCATCTGTTCATGTCCTTTTCATTAATGTAAGAACACTATATATAAAGATTCTTTATATTGTATCTATACATCTCAAGAAATTATAATTATCTATTCTATTTTTCGTTTGATACTTGTTCTTATATACTAATTGTTAATAAGCCGTTTCACAACAAGACTCAAATATCAAAAAAAAAAAATTTCAAGTTGTAAGGACAATACCACATGAGTCGAAATCATAATTTACTCTTCTTACAGCTAATCTATTCGCACAGAAATTTTGAATCAAGCTTCTTCTTTCCCCCTAGTAATCGATAGGACTGAAGAATGGCAGAAGAGTTAAGCCTAGGGATCTTAATCGATGTTGTAGACGAAGAATGGATGAGAGATACTCTCCCTGACGACGGTTATTTTACTTCTATTCTCATCTCTTCTTCTAATAATTACATTCTCCCTGATTTTTACATATTTGGTTTACAGATCTTGAGTTACCTCCGGCACTCCTCCCTCGGAATGATGATGCCGAAGATTCCAGTATGTTCTCTGAAACCTAAATTACCATTTCTTTCTATTTTTTGGGAATACCAACTTCAATTAGGGTTTTTGTTAGGAATACGTTTAGATTTTAAAAAATTAGGGGCATTTTCTGTTGAAATTAATCTTATTTACCTATGTTATTTTTTACATCTTCGGATTGTTTCTGTTGAAATGAATCTAATGTTAATTTTGTTTCCAGCCAACTCTTTTGTTGCATAATGATGGCCTCTATACTTGTTTCCCTCCTCCCTCTTGTTTAAATTTCTCAGATAGTGTTGTAAACCATTCTAACAATTAACAAAAAGGATTCAAGGGCGGATAGATGATCAAGCTTCCAAGTCCTATAGAGGTTTTTTTTTTCGACTACAACTAGGGAGTCAGCGTTACGGTTTCATCGCAAAACTCCTTTTTCAGAAAGGAAATTTCAATGAATTCTAATCGTTGCAGTGTTTGTTAGTAAACATGAGTCCATATGACTTGTAGTCACTGACATAATGTTTATATCTAGTTAATCTGTTGTATTAGTAAATAAAGTTGGCTCTTATAAAACACTAATCGAAGCTCAACCATTGAAGTCCTTTGAATGGTTAAATATTATTCTAGTAAAAATACCAAATCATGTATTTTACTTGCCAAATGTTGCCTGTATATATTGCATCTGCAGAGCAAGTTTTTTTTTCTTTGGTTCGGTTATTTGGGAAACTGGGCCTGTACCCTGTAGAATTGTTTTGTATGTTGCTTACAATGAGCATGTTTAACAGATCATGAAGCAGCACAAGTGGATGGAGATACATGGCAGGATCTTGCACTGGGAACAACTCAATAGTACAGCGGTGGCATGCTGTTTTGCATCTGTAGTTTGCAGTTGGATGTGAAAACAAGTTTTTATCATGTAATAGACTTTTTTGCCCCACTAAATCAGTTTACTTGAAAAAAGACATTATCTTTGTATAATATATTTTATGGGATTGTACTTGATACATAAATTGTGACAAAAAGAAAAAAAAGAGGGACAAATGTTGTTACAAGTCGGAGAAAAAATCGATTAACTGAACTATATGAACAATATAGAAAAACTAGTGGTAAGGCTCAGGACGCAAAAGGCGAGCATGTCATCTAGATTATTCGCTTAAAAACACATGTTTGAAACAAGCAAGACATGTTTGGTTTAGGTTCTTGTAACTATTATTTAAAAAACCGTACTTTCTAGACAAGCAAGACACGTTCTTGTAACTATTATTTAAAAAACCGTACTTTCTAGACAAGCAAGACACATTCGTTAGACGCTATTTTTAAATGTTTAAAACTTGTTCTCTGCTGGTTTGAACTAGTTTTGGCCAGGTTGTTTTTTGGCTGGTTCAAATCGTTTGAAACTTTTTTTCGCCTGTTAATTTTTTAAGATGCGCCTTGCTAGACTCAAGGCGGTTTTACCTCAAGTGCCTAGTCATGCGCCTTTGGCGCTTTATAACTATATAATGGTATGGCTCTAATTTTTTATTTTTTCATAATTTACCCTTTTAAATTTTGATTTCATTTATATTTATATACATTTACAAAATTCAATTAATCAAACAGAAACATTAGAAAAGGGATCACAGTGATTATTGGTTTTTTTTTTCTGTAAGATTAATATATATCAAATTTGGTATGATCTTTTTTGCTTCGTCAAAACACAATTTATATAAAACTTAACCCTCTTAAGACATAGGTTTATTAACCAAGCCGGTAGGTTTTACAGTTTTGTTAGCCGAAACTTTCAGTTATTGTTCAGTTATATAGGTTAAGACGATAGCGAACTGTCTTGACAAGTTGGTCTAGTAGTTAGTCATTTAGTTTCTATCCTTGAGGTCCCAAGTTCAACTCCCACTAGCATCACTTTGAAGAACATTGGTGGTGGCAATGAAGTTTAGAAGTAGACCTCTTTGGAGGTCGCCAGTTCGAAACCGAGCCAAACTGGGTTTTACCGCATTGGGCCTTTGGGCGGGTTTTTCCCGGAACTGGTGGCTCGGTTATGCATACAACTCTGACTGTTGTGGAGGAGGGGATGCATTTGCTCGATCGAGGGCATCCTAAGATGCTTATCCGGTGATTTAGTTAGCCGTTCAAAAAAAAAAGCCTACAACTCTTTAAGTCCGAGCCTAGAGCTTTATAAGCATATCCAAAAGGTAACTTAAGATAATTTGTCACTTCCCTTAAAACTCCTTTAATGCATGAAGTACAACATCTTTAAGCACAATATGCTAAGGCGGCCAAATTTTGCATTCAAGTTTTCATTTCCCCCTCATCCCAATTCCCCATACACCCCTGCCACGGATATATATCAAGGGTTTTCTAGATTCATTCTTCATTTTCAAAATCCTCTGGCCCCTTTCTCTCTCTGGCGATTTCACAAGATGTTCAAGGTTTCACAAGATCCAATCCATAGATAGATCCAAACGATTTGAAATCTTCACTGACCCTCTCTCATTTTCATCTCATCTCAGGTTCAGAGCTCTCATTTTCATCTCATTCTTTCTGTTTCTTCATCCACTCATGATCCAGATCTTGGTGAGTACCAACATTTCCTCTCTCATACGGTAATTATATTGTTTATTTTTCAATTTGTAGACAGAATTTTAAATGTTCTTAATATAATGTTTTATAGCTCATCTGAAGATCAGGTCACTCGCCCAGTGCAAATTAAGGTAAGCTAAATAAAACCATTTATTAATTCAAGTTAAAACTATGAACTTTATGGTAAAAGAAAACCTAAATCTTGACCCGTCTTTGTTTACAGGTAGATGCAACACCACAGTTAGCACACCCAGTGTAGCCGCAACAAGTTTATACGGTAAGCGATAGGTGCACTTTCACTAAAATGATTTCGTAAACTATATCTCAAGAAATAACATTAACATTAATCATTATTGTTTGTCAAATTAGATTAGCAACTGAGTGTAGCACGTCTGATTATGATGAAGAGAAATCGAAAGAAGGTTTAAATTGCGTGATATGTTTTCTTTGCTTTTTAGGGGGAAGATAGGTGGTTCTCTCCTAGGGCTTACAAAACACAGGTTACTGGCGCCAGCCCGCCTTATTTAACATATAAAAAAACTTTATATGTTATATGGCGGACTGCAGCACATAACCTGTGTTTTGTAAGCCCTATGGAGAGTAGAGATGGGCATAATCGGGTTTTATTATTACCCGGAACCGGTTCCAACCCGGACCCGGTTCTGCTTGGATGTCATTGGAACCGGGTATGGTGTGGAACCGGGTCCAGTTCCTACCCGGGTTCACACCCAAGAATATGGAACCGTGTAGAACCGGGTACGGGTATTATGGAACCGGGTATGGTGTGGAACCGGGTATGATGCGGAACCGGTTCCTGATAGTGTGGGAACCGGTTCCTGGCAGTCAAACCTGCCATTTACTGTTTAGAACCGGTTCTTGGCAGTCAAACCTGTTCAGTCAAACCTGCCATTTTACTATTGGGAACCGGTTCCTGACAGTCAAACCTGCCATTCACTGTTCAAAACCGGTTCCTGATAAAATGTTACCGTTGGAACCGGTTCCTGATAAATGTTACCGTTGGAACCGGTTCCTGATTACAGAATCGGTTTTTCTATATAAACCCCTTTACACTTTACACTTTACAGAATCGGTTTTTCTATATAAACTTAACACTTTACACTTCAAATCTAATACTATCAAAGAGATAACGATGGCTTGCAACGATGAGGTCGTGGTTGTTTTGGAAACCAAAAGAAACCCCGCTATTTGGAAGCACTTTGACTTGTGCTTGATGTCGGATAGCCATGAAATGGCTAGATGCAAGGGGTGCGGGAAGTTCATGAAGGCGTCGGCCAACTCGACGCTCAAGAAACATACCGACCGCCATTGTCCGGTGACAAAGGCGAAAAACAATGAAAAGGGTGAAGCATCCGGGACCGGGTCATCGAGAGTTTAGTTTGTTTTATGTATTGTAAACCCATTTGTGTTTTATGATTAGTATGTTTAGTGTTTTATATGTTTTGTTTAACGTTTCTTGTTTAGGTTGTTTGTGTAACCGGGTACTTGTTTCTAGCAAAGACTTATAAAAAAAACTCACATTAAAAATATATTGACGCCGGGTCTGGAAGGTTACCGTAGGAACCGGGTATGATAAGAACCGGTTACGGGTACAACCCGGGTACGGGTTGGAACCGGTTCTGGAACTTATTTTTTTCCAAAAATGTGGAACCGGGTAGGAACCATCGGGTATTTTGAACCCGAAACCGGTTCTACTATATGTCGGGTAGGAACCGGAACCGGTCCCAGGTAGGTTCCACCGGGTCGGGTTTGGAACCGGTTATTATGCCCATCTCTAATGGAGAGAACCACCCATCTTCCCCTTACAAGGCAAAGAAAATTTATATATGTAATTTGTCAAACTACGCTAAATTCAATAAAAATATGTGTTGGATATAAGATATATGTTGGAATTGAACCCTACAAAAGAACAGAGATAGAAAGCCAAAATATACTACAACCTCCGATCCAAACAATAATGTAACATCTGCCCAAGTCAAGGTCTGCTGAAGACTAAATGTCCAAGGTCTGCCCTAGCTAAACTCTGTTGAAGACAAAGCTCTGCTGAAGTCTAAAGCTGAAGGCCTGCCAAGGCAAAGCTCTACTAAAGACTAAAGTTAAAGGTCTGCCAAGGCAAAGCTCTGCTAAAGACTAAAGGTAAAAGGTCTGCCAAGACAAAGCTCTGCTGAAGATCAAAGCTAAAGGTCTGTCAAGGCAAAGCTCTGCTGAAGACCAACAGAGGATGTATCATCAGTGTTTTCTAATCAGTCATTGTAATGTTTAGTGTATAGCAGTGGTTAGCTTAGCAGATGTTATTAGTTTGTTATTTTTGTTAAGTGTCACTTTCATGCTGACATCATAATAAGAAGCTCAGTGGTTAGGATTGTAGCATAAAAGAACAGTGCCTGTGCTATTCTATTTGATCACTTTCATCGATTATCAATCTAAGCTATCTTCCTTACATTCTGTACGAACAAATCAGTGATCTCAATTGTTATGAATTAAAGCAAACTTGACATAAATGCCTACTGATGCAAACCACTGACTTATCTTCTTCATTTACCATTTTTAGAACTTACATAAGCAGTTTCAAACTCAGATCCTAACAATATACAAATAACTTCATTTAAACCATTCTCAATATAGTCAACTTTTCTTACACCTGTCATTTGAACCATTGTCAATATAGTTAAGTTTACTTACACCTGTCTTTAACAACCTTCATCACTTAAGACAATAAGTATAAGTCCTTGTAATCCTATCCACTAACATAAATGCCCCCTGAACTAATCATATCCACTGATCAGAAACCACTGATGACAAACAACTGCTAACACACTAACAGTAGTTGTATAGCAAAACCACTGATTCAACCACTGATTCACTAACCACTGATGTTATACTCAACAGTGGTTGTCCAACAGTGGTTGCCTACCACCAACAGTGTTTGCCTAACATCTGATGTTATTACTTCTTGAAAATCTATCCGTTGCTGAAAGTGTATCCTCTGTTCCTACTTCCACTGTTGGTGAAACCACTATTTTTTCCCAATCCACTATTGGTGAAACCACTGTCTTCCAAATCCTGTGATCATTCCTCTGTTCAGAACCACTGTTGGTCTCCAGCAGAGTTTACACCCGCACAGATGATAGCCATCAAATGTTTTGGAAACCGATGCCACATCAGCATCCACTTGCCATTTCAATTTCGAAAACAAAAATCTCCCATTAATTTCTCCATTACTCTCTTCTACTTTCAAACCCTAAATTCCCCATAAATCTTATCCTCAAAACTCCCCATAACTACCTTCCAGTACTCGAGAAAACCAACAATAATACTGCGTTTCACTCTATGATTGATGTTCTACAAACATCATCATACAAAGATGTGTTACATGCAAAAGCCCCCATCTACATCGACACCCTCTGCCAGTTCTGGGCAAACGCTGAACTCCAAATTCAGAACAAAAGGCCGTTGCCATCACATCAAAGATTGGACAGTCAGTGGTCCAAATCTCTCCTTCTACTATCTCCACCACTTTTAGGTATTACAATTTTCAAACCGGAATTTCCCGCTGACATGAAATTCTTTTTCCACACCCTTTTACTATGCCTGTCAGCAAAACAACCGGTTTCAACGAAATACCTTTGAGTATTCAATACATGGGTTATGCTATTTTAACCAAATCAAAATTTAACTTTTCTCAGGTATTGTTTTCTGACCTGGTTGCTAATTTTAACAATCTTAAAAAGGGTAAGCTTTTTTGATACACCCTAGGTTGCTGAGTTTCTATTTACAAAAACAAGTTTCTGAGTCTGATTTTAAACAAGGTATCACCTATGAAGTTGGCAGCCTCAAACATGAAACTTTTACTAGACTCTCGACTCAATAACCTAAGGTGTCGAAAACTAAAGCAACAGAGATTGAGCAGATTTTGACAACTTCTACAATCACTGCTCCTTCCTCTGTTGTTGAGCTCATTGCTCCTGGTGACCACAGCACTACAACCAGTGTTGTGCAACCCCCACCAGCTAAACCCAAAAAGAAACCAACCAAATCCACGAAGCCCACCAAACACCTCAAAAAGGTAGCTCTGGAAGATGAGATCCCAGATGTCTTACCCGTGACATCACAAAAGTTACTTACAACCACTGCTGCTACTTCCTCACAGCAGTGGTTCAAAGATCTCCACCATCACAATCTCCTCTTGTTTCCTCACAAAAAGAACAAGTTGTAAGCACATGGACACCACATTATGAGGCAGATGTTTCACTTGAGCATTTGTTCTCCAGCTCCTGTCCCAGGGCTATATCTCTTTCTACTCCCGTGCCCACTACTTCAATTCCACCCACATTTATGCCTTTGCTTGAGGCAATAGAGAAAACTCAGTCACTCAACAATGCCTCTCACTCACCCATTAAAAAGAGTCAACCTCCACATTTGACTGAGTCTGAGACAACTCTATCTGCTAGCCCACAGGCAGGAGTTACATGTAACTCTTGGTGGTAGGTCAAGTGCTACTACAACTGCTGCTACAACAGTGGCTCAGTTGGACAGTGGTTACATAATTAAGACTTCCTTGACAGCAAGAACTGCTGAGGCTAAAGTTGTGTTCTCTAAGCCAGTTGGAAGTCCCCAGAACCAAGAACAAGGGGCATTTGGGTCTGATACTATGGAGTTTGCTCCAGTAGAAGATCCAAATACAACTACCTCTGGTAGGAATTCAGATGATCCTATTAGATTAGGTGATGAATTAAGGTATAAAGAATTGACGAAGAGGATGTCTTCCATGGAATCATCTATAGATGACCTCAAAACCATGATGAAGCAGGTCCTCTAAAACTCCCAACCTCAACCATCTCCAACACAAAATGCTGAAGAGTTATGGAAGGTTGTTCAACCAATCATCCTAGCTCAGAGAAATTTGGCAGATATTCAGGATGAAACTCATATGAAGCTGATCCATAATATGGTTGAGGCTCAATATAAAGATACAAAAGCTAATATTAAAGCCATCAAAGACCATCTGCTCAAAACCACTGGCTCTGCCTCGGTGATCATTCTTCAAGATGACAATGAAGATGATGCCAAAAGGGGGGGAGAAAGATTCAATGCGAAAGTTGCATCCTGACTCAAAATTAAAACCTCAGGTGCAACAACAGTCAGCAACAACAACAACTCATGAAGTATCCGAAGCGACTTTGGGTAAAGAAATTGTAAGTCTCGATAATCTGGACCCTATCAATGATATCACACAATCACCAAGGATGGGCGGAATCCAAACTTGATTATCTTCAAGAAAACCGAAATAACGAAGAACAACACGAATCAACTTTAACACATTGCACACGATTCTATTACTTGAACAAGCAAAACCGTCTCATACAAGATGGAGGCTCTCTCTAGAGAAATCCAAAAGTCTTCACCCTAGAAATGAATAAGCTTAGCTTATATACCTAGGGTAAGGCATGTCCCTCATGGGCTTGCCTGGCCCACATGGCCTATGGCATGCCAAATGAACTATAAAGGTCCAAACCTAATACAAACTAACCCAGTTAACTACCATAAACTGTTGCGTACATTTGGTCCGTCAGTCTTACACTTCTAGGACCTTAAAATCTCCCCCTAGTCTGATGCATCAAATTGTCTTGATAGCATAAATTCAGGAACGTCTTCAACATAAACTATGGTTGTCGCTATGCTGTAAGAGTTGTGGAAGTCAGTCTCATACTTCTTGGACCTCATACTTCAACGAACTCTCAGCACTGGGTCTCTTTCTTCTGCTCCTGTGGTTAGCTTCATATCAGGATCTTAATCAACTTTGCTTGAAACAATCTTTTTAAAAAAGAATGTGAGAGGAGGAACCTCAGCAGCTCTTTTCTTCTTCAATCTTTCTCTTTCAAGCAAGCAGGTTCACAGGTACTTCTTCAAATGTACTATCACTGTCAGACAATGACTGGCATCTGGTTCTTCTGACTCAGGTACACTTTGTTGTTGTGATGCTTCATGCTTTGTCAGCAACTAATAACATCTCAATTTCAGCAACCCCTGTTTCTTGATCGAAATCAAGATCTGCACATTCTCAGAAACTTATAAGCAAACATTCTTATGCAACAGGGAGAGTACCACATGAACACTTGGTACATCCAAGTACTTGTACTCAGACCAGAATTCAAATTTCTTTCATCTTTAGATGATTAGTCAAACCTTCAAGAACGGTTAATAATTTTTAATAAAACTAATAAAGCACTCTATTTTTTGGATTTTTGGATTTTCTATTTTTTTAATTTTTTAAAATATAAGAATATAGACAGAAACACAAATAAACAAAGAAACTAACTCAGTAGTTACAACTATACAATAACAATGGGATCAAAATCGTTTTCAGGCGGACCAAGGAACACTTTTCAATACGAACTTATTCAGACTGGTCTAAATGATTGCCAATATGTTTGTCCACTTAAAATTTAACGCTCAAATTTCATTTTTCAACTTCGTGATATTCTTAAAGTAGTATTATACTATAATACCCGTGCATCCCATACCATGACATACCCCCGCGATCAAGGTATAATACCCGTGCGTCCCATACCATGATATACCCCCACGATCAAGGTAAGCACAATGATTCATCATAGCAGGTGAGTATACTGAGGTCATCCTTTATTTTTACAATGTCAGGCTATTGGTGAACAGGTCAGTACTTTGCGTAGAGCAGAGTGACCAATAGTATCTGATGAGGGTTAGGCAAATACCTTATTTCGTATGTTTGAATTCATGGAATTTTCTCATAATGAGATTTCCTTTCTTTTAAGGTTTTGGCCCTTCTGATTTGGCTCTTTTAAGGATATTCTGACTCTTCCTAGGTCTGCATATAATCTGGATGCAAAAGAAGGGCAGCCAAGATATCCCCGGATGACTCAACAGCATAAAGACCTGAAACTTTAGATGTTGGCTATCTATCAATGCAAGATTTAAGACCATAAAATCATATGCCAATGGTATGTTACCCACAAGATACATAGTTCGTATGTTTATATCACTTAGTATCTTTTAATTACTTTGAGCATTAAACCTATCGACATATCATATTAGGTCCTAGTCTTTTCAGCTATGACACCTTACATGTGTTAGTCACTCCCTTTATCACGAATATTCATTTCTTTTCCCATTTGATCCAAAAAGACCTTCTGGATTTTTCAGTTTTCAAACTTTTTTGTATTGATGTCGCCTTTATCTCACAAATTTTTCTGTTTTTCTGGTTCCTTCTCAAATTTTTATGTTTTTCTCCCCTCAAACAATACATATATACATATATCGCCCTCTTTCCCCCTAAATTTGTGCATCATACTTTATGCACAAATTTACCTAATAAAGAAAACATATGCACAAAAATTTAAACGAAAGGAAAAGGAAAATACTTTTGTTGTTTTTGCTTAACCGTTCCATCATTAGATGAAGGACTAATCAATTTCAAAATTAAAGCAGGAAATTTAAATGTGTACATTTTCGCTGATCTTTTCTTAACTCGTCTCCTCCAAAGGAAACATCGCACTTGAGAAAAGAAAAACTTTTGCGACTGTGAGATGTTATCCAATATGTCCCTGGAACAACCACTATCAACACTCCAGATATTGTCAACAGCTCCTCCTTGGTTGTTCCTGAAAAATAAGGAGATTAGTAAGACAGTGGGACCCAGGCCATCGTGGTCCTGGGTTTCCCTGAAGCATCAAAATAAGACACTTTTTTCAGACGCAAATCCCTTTTTGTTTCAAGGATTGGTGATGTGGCTACCGCCTTGGATTTGGGTTTCCAAATATGTTTCATTTTAACAAACGTGGTTGCTGCCTTTGATTGAGAAACTTTGGCTGTTTCAGGTTTAGTCATTTTAGAAAAAGATTTTGGTTTCTGAACAGCCTTGAATTTGTTTTTGGCAACATTCCAATCCCATCAGATGGTTTAACCTTGGGATTCACATTCTTCATTGCCTTAGGTGATGATACCTTCATCAGCTTCAAATGATTGTTATCCTTAGGTGTAACCTTCTGATTTTGAACATGATACGGAACATGGGACTATGTGTGCAGTTTCGAGCAATGTGACCAGGAATGCTGCAATTGAAGCACGTTTGTCTCTTTACATATAAAGCATTCTGATCAGCTTGATTTGCTCTTGCAAGCCTTGAAGGATGAACTGATCCCTTCTGTGCTTGATATACTTGCACGTTTCTTGCAGACGAAGATGAATTTGGATGTCTGTACTTGTCGTTTATAAGGGCCTTCTTCTGTTGCAGAGATATCTTTGGATTCTTCTTCTTTTGTTTAGACTGCAAGTCTTGTTCATAAATCTCCCCAACCTTTCCAAAAGCTTTGCTAGCACGGTCAAAAGCATATTTTTCACATTTTCCATTGAAGACCGGCTTAACAAAAGCATTTTTCACAACACTAGCCTTTTGAGGGCTATTGCTGCCCAATGATGATTTTGGAGAGCGTGATTGTCCTTGACGTTTGGACTTCTACTTTCTTCGTCTCCGATTTGCTCGTTTCTGCTCTTTTAACTTGCTCTGAACCTTTTCATCAGAAGTAGAAGGTTTAGATTTTTCAATTTGCGCACTTGGAGCCTTGTTCATGTCAGCTCTCTCTTCATCAGCTGACTCATTAGAAGAGTCAACAACACCAGATGGTTCCCGTGTGTCTGACGAATAATCACCAGGGTTGTCGTACACCATATGTTGTGCTTTCTCAATATCTTCGTCGGTTCCAGGTATCATTGTGTAGTTGTGATTATACAGTGGGGCAACCCGATTGAATCCCAACCCTTTCCCTTTGTTCTCCTTATATGCCAGCTGCACATTGCACACGTCTTGAACAAGCTTGCTAGATGTATCAAACCTCTTATATTAACTTTGTTTTGTTAATATTTTCCAGTAAGAAGTCCCAGCTCAACTCTTACCAAGTCGCATTCCATGGTTTTTGAATCTAATCTGGTTTTGTAATCATGGACCCAACATTTCTGTTGATTTACGTCCAGGTGGAGCTGAGCTATGCCTTTCTTTTGTGCTTCAACCTTTTCTGTGAGTAACTTGTTACTTTCTCGAAGGCTGACGCATTGAGCTATTGCATTGTTGTATTCATCGGCCATTTTGGAATTAAGAGACCTGAGTTGAGCAACCCTATTCCTGCAAGGTTCACTTCACAAAAGATAGTTGACTGTGTCAATGTGCGAGCTTGATTTGTCAGTGTGAGTTTGGGGTGTTGGGCTGCTAATTGTTGCTTGCTGGGCTTGAGGTTTCTGCTCAGATACTTCTTCAGGATTAGACTCAGTTGATTTTGCATATAGATCTTTGAGATCTTGGTTTGATTGTAAATGATCCCACAACCAAGAAACAAAGGAGTCTGTGTCATCACCCAAAAAGCTATTGATATCATTTCTTACTTCCTCTTTTCGCCTTCCACGGTCAAGCAAACGCATTGCATAGTCAGCAACCAGATCAACATTGTAGTTTCCAATAAACTCATTTAGCTTTTCCTTTACTTGATCCGGCAAGTTTGGGTTTTGATTTTGTGTCTGGGTGAGGTGCTGTTAATGGATGCTTTGATTAGTGGGCTAAAGACAATGTTTGGATTTGCATTCGGTTTGGAATTGCAGACTGGGCTGAGACTATGTTTGAGTTCTGAGCTTGGGATGTAAACATTTTTGGGTAATCGAAACCGTACCGGTAAACACGATAAAAACTGTCTGAAACATGTTTTTACCAAAATGTACCGTTAGACTCGTCTCGACGATACGATTTCAATGATATATAATGTCCGATGGTGATTTTAGGAATTTTCGTGCCTTGTTTTTATTTTATTTTATTTTTTGCCCTAAAAATCAGACGAGTCTAACCGTGCAACCGATTTGTTAAGATTGTCTGTGGATCAAATTCTGTGTACGAAAATGTTTAACTCCAGTTATGACAGCTGGTTAACTTTCCACCTTTATGGGTGCAACTCGGAACAGTACCAAATTCAGAACAGTAACTCGGATTAACAATCCGAGATGGAATCTCAAACAGTGATCCGAGATGCTAATCCGAGATGGTGATTCAGAATAGTGTCCGAGATGGTATCCGAGATGCACTGTTTCAGTCCGGAATGAGAATCCAGAACAGTAATCCGGAATGCTATCAGATACACAGCAACAGTAACTCGGATGAATCCGAAATGGAGAAACAGATCCGGAATAAGGGCCTGATCCGGAATGCGAAGTCTGATCCGGAATGGAAGCCTAATCCGGAATCAATCTGAGATGGATGATCTTCTTCGTGTTCTTCGTGATCTTTAACGAATTCGGATCCGAAATGCAACTATTACGATCTGAAATTCAAGATTTTAATCTGAAATACAAAAGATTAATCCAAAATAAATCCAAAATGCAACAGAATGATTCGAAATCTATCCCAATTGTAACCAGAAAATCCGAAATCCTTGAATGTTGATCCGAAATGCTTGAATCGTCTTCGTGTTCTTCGTGTTTTTCAGCAAAAACCAAACAGAATCAGTGTGATATCAGATCTGAGCCTGAAAATAGGTTCAACAGGCTCTGATACCACTTGTAAGTCCCGATAATCCGGATCTATCAACGATATCTCACAATCACCAAGGATGGGCGGAATCCAAACTTGATGATCTTCAAGAAAATCGAAATAACGAAGAACAACACGAATCAACTTTAACACCTTGCACACTATTCTATTACTTGAACAAGCAAAACCATCTGGTACAAGATGGAGGCTCTCTCTAGAGAAATCCAAAAGTCTTCACCCTAGAAATGAATAAGCTTAGCTTATATACCTAGGTTAAGGCATGTCCCTCATGGGCTTGCCTGGCCCACATGGCCTATGGCATGCTCAAATGACCTATAAAGGTCCAAACCTAATACAAACTAACCCAGTTAACTACCATAAACTGTTGCGTACATTGATGCGTCAGTCTCACACTTCTAGGACCTAACAGAAATAGATGAATCATTAAACAAAGAAGCTGAAAGCATTGCAAATGACAAGCAAGAAAGACAAGATACACTCAAAGAAAAAGCTTTGAGATCGTAAAAGAAGTAAAGGCTAAGCAAATGGAAAAGGAAGATGTTGGAATTTCAAGGCAAAGAAGTTCTGCTAGAAGAGCAGGACAAGAAACTCCCATCTCCCCTACAACCACTGCTGCAACTACTACAAATGTATACTCTGTCAGTCTACCCACAACAGATGTTAGGGCAGATATTGTGACAGCAGATGCTGGAACAACAGTTGCTCCAACAGATGTTGTTCAAACTACTGCTTTGATCACCTTTCCAAACACAACTGAACCACTGCCCACACCATCCCAAATTCCCACACATCCACCGTCTCCTAAAATTAGATTCCAACGCAAAAGAAAAGCTTTTGTTGTTGATGCTGATGAAGACAACCAATCACCACTTCCCACCTCATCACAATCCATATCACAACCATCCTCATCACCTCCACACTCTCAAACTCCATTTCCCCCACTTTCAATCATGCACCAACCCTCCTCGTTCCTCCCATTGGGTGCAATATACCCATTGGATATTTTGTCAGTTAAAGGTGAGATTAAAACTTTCTACAAAATAGAAGATCCAAAAAAAAGAGAATTTCCTTCCTTGCTGGGGTATAGAAAGCCTACCAACTTGGATGAGTATCTTCAACTGAAGGCTAAACAGGCAGAATACATTACAAAAGCAAATTCAAAAGATAAAGATGACAGGGCTTTACGTTCTCCTTGCAATACCAACTGGGCAAAGTCAGAAGCATTGAAGAATTTTCTAAGGAACTGAGTAAGTCTATGTCTAAACAACCAACCACTGATGATCCATGATAGAAGATTATCTTGATCATGTCATGAAGCATAAGCCTTACAAAGCAACAAGGGTACAATTTAAAGGCTGGTCGGCTAATGAGCTTAAAGAAGAAATTGAAAGAATTCATTCTATGCTCAAAGACTCTTCAAAGAAGCCTACTTCTACAATTTGGAAAATGGCCAAAACTGAAAGCCAAGACCATGCTCTGAAGATTAAGAGAATGAAAGCCGAGCTTGTTGATGCTTTATATGGAACAATAAGGCAGATTGCTAGATAGTCAGAATCTAAAGTGGTAGATACCTACAGAAGGTTGGAAGAATTAAGAAAAAAGGATCCTTCTATTCCAAGAAAGCCAATCTATGAGCAAACAACTTCTGCTCTTAAACAGACCCTTGGTCCTAAAAGATTAACTTCAAGCACCAGCTTATCCACCATTGCCTTGAATCAAGCAAAGAGGCAAAATCTGGTAGAAGAAGAAGATCAAAGGATGCATGAGGAATTGAAAAAAGAGGGAATAAAGAACCAAATTTTGTTTGGCTTAGATGCTGCAAGTGAGAAGCTTAGAGCCTTAATATCCACACTTGTACGCATACCAACCTCACCCAACTCATAAAAATAAGACTACTCCCAAAAAAAACCATCTGACTCAAAAATTCTAAAATGGAAGTCCATCAAAGACAACCATGAATCGACAATGCTCAGGTCAGATGGTAGAGTTCAAAGGATAAGGATGGAGGATGCATATGGTCTGGATGTAGTTGATCTCCAAGACTTGCTGAATTTTGAGCTTGAAAGGGATGTAGAAGACATAATTGCCCTAGACTTTGAACTTCAGTTCAAAGGTTAAATAAGGGAATCATTGTTGAGAAATAAAGATCAGTAATAAAGTTTAGTTTTGTCATCATCTGTTCTTGTAATGTTTAGCGTACAACAAGTAATCATAATAAAGTTCTTTTAATGTATAGTTTTGGCATCACTATTATTCTATTTGATCACTTTCATCGATTATCAATCTAAGCTACCTTCCTTACATTCTGTATGAACAAATCAGTGATCTTAGGCTGAGGGGGAGATTGTGAGTCATATGCAAGTAATCATATTACGAAAGCATGACAATGAAAATAATCTCTCAACTGTTATGAAAACCACTGACTCACTAACCACCGATGTTATAGTCACTAACCACTGATACAAACCAATGATGCAAACCACTGACTCACTGATCAGAAACCACTAATTCAACCACTGACTCACTAACCACTGATGCAAACCACTGACTTACTGATCAGAAACCACTGATGTAAAACCACTGATTCAACCACTGACTCACTAACACTGATGTTATAGTCAACTTTTTGTACACCTGTCATGAATAGAGCCCTTTTCAGTACCAAACCTTTTAGTTACAATTAGTTACAATCTACCTTAAACTGACATATTCTCAGTTACTCTTCTGAGTACCAGGTTTGGTTTAACAGCTATGAAATACTAACCTCTTCAAATAGCAACTCCCTAAGTCAGAGAATCTTTTCATTTTGTACTGCTGTACTTTAGATTTTTTACTACTTAACCTATCAGTCTTGCTTTTACAGTTGCTTTTACAGCTGTAAAGCAAACAGTGACTGGGTGGGTGGTAAAGCATGCTTGGAGCTCTATAAATCTGTAAGAGTCTACCGTTACTCCACATTACAGTCTAGAGTGCATTGTTGTAAGCTTTCCTACTTCTAGGTCTTGCATAACATCTACTTCTGGGTCTTGCATTGTTGTAACCTTTCTCGCTTTTATTGGCTTGTTTTGTAACTTTTAACTGCTATTAATATACATATCACAATGTTTACTTATTGGTTTGGTTTGTAATTAATATCTTTATATACAGGTGTAATTAGAAATAATACTTATATATAAATTTAAATATGTAAATTTAATTTATAAATCTTTAAATTTTTCTTTATATATAACCAAGATATTTTTTATTGCCTTAAAATTGATTTTTCAGTTCACAATCCACTCCAAACACATATCAACTAGGAGTTATGGGTGGTGGTTATCCAATTCTGCCGGTTACAAACCCTCCGCCGGTGACAAACCCTCCGCCTTATCCAATTCTGTCGGTGACAAACGCTGAACATGATGATCCTTGGTTTTTGACGGATGAAGAGTTGAATTGGGCGTATGACTATACCTTTGCTCAACTACAATTTGGTGGACTACGAATTGGGGAAGGGCATCAGCGTCCGGTGACAAACACTCCTGTATCGCCACAACATCCTCCACCTTCTATCCGCCCTCATGTTGAAAACCCCAGTCAAACACAAGAACTGACGAGTTGGGCTGAAGGGTACGGAATGTAACATCCGTCGAAAAACGGGTTTTCAAAACCCGCTTCGTTTATAAATCGAATAATCAGTTTCAATTTTTCGTTGCTTATTTAATGCCCATTTTAATTTTAAACAATACATAACTAATAAACATATTAGAATATGGAAACTTAAATTGTTAAAAAGTAAAAATAAAGTGAATAAAAAAGAAATCAGGCTGCCGGGTTTCGAACCCGGGTTAGCCGGAAGATTTAATCAGCAAACATTAAACACTCCGCCACTTAGTTCTTTTGTGTAATCAAGGAAACAAATAAAACCTTAAGTTCACCCGTGAATCTATCTGTTTGCGCCAAAACTGAAACCGATCATCGGCTTTCAACTTTCCAGACGTTTGAGTGATCGCTATTACTGATTATAACCGATGAAACCATTACGACCCACGTTCTTAATCAAATTCAGTTTTTATTGTTTCGATTCATATGATTTTGGGAGTTGAAAACCGAAATCATTTACTTCCTGATTTACTCTATCAATATCATTATCTTGCAACTCAGAAACACTCACAGAACCTCCAATTTCATTTTCGCTCTATTTCCTGTTCGTCGGAAACGCTTTCTGAAATTGCCGGACTTTCGCCGGAAAACCGTGACATTCATCGAAACGGTAAAGTTCTCAATTCTTTCATCTTCTATCTATTGTTAGACTTATACTAACTCAAAACCTTCAATCAGAATCGGTTCCAGGCGACGATACCGGATAATCTGCAACCGCCGGAAATTTCTGAAAATTCGGAAATCACGCTGTGAATCGGTATGAGCATCTAAACTCTCTGATAACTCTTGTTTAGTCATTCAATTTCACAATTAGTTAATAAAAACTGTTAATTGGTCCGCTCAGACGGAGTTCATAAAACAGAGCCAACGACTTTGCCGGAGTTCTGAGAAAAACCATCTTTCCGGTACATTCATTTCCAAAACCTTCTTTGTCCATTACATTTTAATCATTTATATGTTCGTTAATTGAATTAATCAAGAACTGTCGAATATCGTTGTCTGTGTCTTTGAACGAAGAAGATGAAGTCGAACCTAATGTATAAGTTTAATTAAAACGAGATATTAAACCGGGTTAAACACACAGTCCAGCGGTGGACTGTGTGCAAACACACAACACACGTCTCGAGTTCGATCCCTGACACGACCCTATCCTCTGAAATAAAAATCTTCTTTTTAAACCGAATCGTATTAATTCGCTGTAAGAGGTTAAGTTTAATAAAAACCAGTATTTTAACCAGGTTAGACACACAGTCCAGCGGTGGACTGTGTGCAATGTTACACAACGGGTCCCGGGTTCGAGACCTGTTATGTGCACCGGTTCGACATAATTAAAATTCTTTTTAAAATAAATGAATTCGGAATAAATTAAATAGTATATAAATATAATTAAAAACAGAAATATTTCGGGTTAGACACGTAGCTCAGTTGGTAGAGCTGCGTGCACGCGTACGAGAGGTCACAAGTTCTAACCTCACTCAGCGCAAACAAATACAAGGTCCGAACCGGTCAACAGTCAAAGTCAATGGTCAACGGTCAACCCAAAAAGTCAACAATTTTTTTATATTTTTATTTATTTATTTAATTTAAAAATCAATTAAAAACACTTAAAAATAATATTTTTAAAGTTAGAAAATGACCTTAAACTCACAAAAATATATCTAAAAATCCTATTAAAATTGTTAATAAAATCCACTTATTTACCGTACCTTTTCGTTATTATTTAGGTTAGTTATTCCTCGTCGATCAACCCTCTAAACTCGTGCGCATTCAACATCATCAAACGAACGCACCCAATGTGAGTGAATCTCTACAAATTCCCCGTTTTAATCACGTTTTTGGGGTGTATCATGTGTCTTATTATTTATTACATTTAAACAATTGTGCATCCATCATATCCATGATCAAATGTGTATTCAATATGTATCAACTGTTTGTGTGGTTAATGTTTAGATTAAATTTATCATTTCAGTACATACATTTTCATAGGCCGCCGCTCCCCATTACCTATGAGCGTTGAGCTGTTCCCCATTACCTATGAGCGTGAACGAGGCGCTGCCAACATACGATCGACTCCGTTTGATTGAGCCTTGATCGCACATACATTTATCATAGGCCGTCCGTTCCCCATTACCTATGAGCGTGAACGTGACATTGCCAACATATACAATATCATTCATGTTAAATATTCATGCAAGTTGGTTTGTTATTGTATGTTATTGTTTGTTATTGTTATTGTTATTGTATGTTTATTTACGTTTGCTCACATATGATTATTGCACAATTTTCCATAATAAATATAACAAGAAATCAATAATAAATGTTTTCTAACAAGGTTCACTCGCCAACTTTTGTTGACCCAAAAACCCCAATTTTTACACATGATACAGGTGATCCAGTTGCAACAAGAAACATATAGGACGGCTTAGAAGAATAAATCGGTTTAGGCTTTGGATGTTTATTTAGTTACTTTTTCCTTGTAATTGTATGAACTTGTTTGGAATATTGAAGTTGTAATTTTGAATTTAATAAATATGAAACATATTAGTAAACATCATGAGCTTTGGTGATAACCCAATTATGCCCCGACTCTTATTCCGCTGCGGGTCGGGGTGTGACAGATTGGTATCAGAGCCATGACTATAGGGATATAGGATAGGTTATTAGACCCTTAGAGCCTATACTATAGTTGATTAGTAATTTTTAAAAATTTTTGTGTGTTATATGCAAAATTCATGATGTTTATATGTTTTATGTTTAATGTTACATTCAATGTTATGCAAGCATGTTCATAAGTACATATTATTATACAATGCCTATCATGAATCATATCCTCATAACATATCATATTCATGAGAGCACACACCACACCATTTCCATGATTTTTGCAATGATTTTTGTATTTTCAAATCACATCAAAGTGAGTTCTCATGACGGGCATGTAGTAACTGGAAGGGTACAAGTACCGGTAGTCGGAACGTTCTGTCTAGGCTTGGCATTCGTATAAATCCAAAATAAAGGACCAGTTTGCCTACCTGGGGACTAACGATGAGAGTACGAAGGACCTATTAGGCCAAAGCATGCTATACCAAACGTCGTGTGAGCTAACCCCACTTTGAGTTTTCATTGTGTCTACACCTGGACACCCTCCGACCATACATCTCGCAAACATATTTCATGGTTTTCATTCGGGTGATGCGAGTGTTAAACCGCCAACACCAATGTGAATCCTACTAAGTCAATAGTCATGGGGGCCCACATGACTATACAGGTAATGGTATGGGGGACATTGGAGGCCCAAACATGAGCAAACCCAAGACATCCTATGGATGTAGTTGCATTATTGATGTTTATGTTATTTTTTTTTTTTTTACGACACATGACACCTAAAAAGACTCCTTAAACTCACAATCTTCTTATGAATGTTCCTGTAGGTGTCGGCTAGGCAGCAACGTGGAGGTAGAAGGTCAGGAAGGTCTAACGAACGCTTGGCCACCCAAATCGCAAAACAAATGGCCGCGGTGCTTCCTGACATCGTAATTCAAGTCCAACATGCTCTCGCCGCAAATCCCATCAATCCACCCCAGCAAGAAGACCAGAACGTCGACAACCCTCCCTCCAAAAAGTGCTCATACAAACACTTCAAGTCTTGCGATCCCCCGAAATTTGAAGGGACCGAAGGTGTCACTGCTCTCCTCCACTGGTTTGAGGAAATGGAAAACACCTTCCTCAATTGCGATTGTCCCGAGGATCGCAAGGTACGTTACGCAACCGGGAGACTATTTGGAGTAGCTCTTACCTGGTGGAATACAGAAAAGGTAAGAGAGGGATCGAAGATGCAATGGCCTTAACGTGGGAGGAGTTAAGGGAAATCATGACGAGACGCTTCTGTCCAAGAAGCGAGATCAAAAAGTTAGAGGATGAATTCCACTTGTTAAAGCAGAAGGAAGGAGATCATACATCCTACAACAAAAGGTTTCTAGAGTTGAACCAAATGATCCCCAACTTGTTCACCCCAGTATACCGCTTAGTCGAACACTATATTCGAGGCCTTCCCTCGAAAATTCAAGACTCAGTTCTAAGCACTTCGCCTGCAACACTTGAAGCTGCTATGGAACTAGCTACCGAGCTTACCGAGAATCGTATTCGCAACAGCAAATTTAAGGACGAGAAAAAGAAAGCCCCCATTGAGGGCCAAACTTCGAACCATTCCACCTCCTCCTCAAAGTTTGCTAACAAAAGGAAACGAAACACCAGAAACTTTCCTGTCACACAAACAAATTTCCCTATCCCTGCTGCACCCATTACCCAAGTTGCCCCCTCACCTGCACCATATAAAAGGCCATACTCCGGCCCATACCCAAAATGCAACCGTTGCCAATACCATCACTTTCCTGATCATCCCTGCCAACATTGCACCGGCTGTGGTCGCGCAGGTCACACCATTCAAACCTGTCGCGTACCTCAGCGAACGAACCGCCATCAGCCCTCAACCCAAACCCACCATCAGATAGTGGGTCAAGCCCAACAACCTTTACTACTACCACCTTCCCAGCATGTAGCCCAATCCTACTACCAACCCAACTATCCCATGGTGCAACCTATGCGGGCTTGTTACAACTGTGGAGACCCGAACCATTTCAGAAACACCTGTCCACGCTTAGTGAATATTATCCATGCCCAAGCTCAAGCTAATCCAGTGAAGCAGGCTAACCAAGCTCCTCCACCTGCAAGAGGAAGAGCTTTCAACATCAACGCTAATCAAGCTAGGGCTGACAACAATGTGGTTAACAGTACGTTTCTCATCAATGGTAGTTATGCATCCATGTTATTTGATACTGGCACGGATAAGAGTTTTGTGTCCTTAGAATTTGAACCCATCCTCAACCAAACTCGTGATAAACTCATGGAATCCATAACGGTAGAAGTTGCTGACGGAAAACCGGTCTCATTAAACTCTATTATACGCAATTGTACTCTCACCCTAAACGATCACGATTTTCCAGTTGACCTTATACCTATGAAGTTGGGAAGCTTTGACATTATAATTGGTATGGACTCGCTCAGCCAACATCGTGCTGAAGTTGTATGCCGCGAAAAGTTTATACGCATTCCTCTTACAAACGGTCAGACTCTACGAATCTTTGGAGAAACCCCTTCGAAAGGGCTCAAATTAATGTCCTGTCTTCAAGCCCGAAAATATCTCCGCAAGAATTATGTCGCATTTCTAACTCATGTCGTCAAAAAGGGAACCAAGGAGAAGAAACTCGAAGACATCCCAGTAGTAAAAGATTTTCCACAAGTTTTCCCCGACGACATTTCAGGACTTCCTCCCGTAAGAGAAGTCGAATTCCGCATTGATCTTATACCTGGAGCTACACCAGTTGCAAAATCTCCTTATAGGTTAGCCCCATCAGAAATGCAAGAGCTAGCCAGTCAATTACAAGAGCTGACTGACAAAGGATTCATACGTCCTAGCTCATCGCCTTGGGGTGCACCTGTCCTTTTTGTGAAGAAGAAAGATGGAACGTTTCGCATGTGTATCGACTACATAGAACTCAACAAGTTAACGGTTAAGAATCGCTACCCATTACCTCACATCGATGATCTTCTAGACCAACTTCAAGGCGCCACCTGTTTTTCAAAAATCGACCTTCGTTCTGGTTATCATCAACTTAGAGTACATTAAGAAGACGTCCCAAAGACCGCCTTCCGAACTCGTTATGGTCATTATGAATTCATGGTCATGCCATTTGGTTTATCCAATGCCCCAGCTGTCTTCATGGATCTAATGAACAGAGTCTGCAAACCTTATCTCGACCGTTTTGTTATAGTCTTCATCGACGACATCCTCATCTACTCAAAGTCTAAGTCTGATCATGAACGGCACCTTCGACTCATCCTTACACTCTTAAGGACAGAAAAGCTGTACGCTAAGTTTTCGAAATGTGAATTCTGGTTAAGGGAAGTACAATTCCTTGGACACGTCGTCAATGACAAGGGAATTCATGTTGATCCCTCAAAAATCAAGGCAGTAGAGGAATGGCAAGCGCCACGTACACCTACCAAAGTAAGATCATTTCTTGGTTTGGCTGGTTATTATCGCCGTTTCATTGCAAATTTCTCCCGTATCGCTGTACCACTCACGACTTTAACACATAAAGGAAAACCCTTCATATGTGGACCCAAACAAGAAGAAGCCTTCCAAACTCTAAAGCAAAAACTCTGTGACGCACCTATCCTCACACTTCCTGAGGGTAGTGATGACTTCGTGGTTTATTGCGACGCGTCAGGGCAGGGACTAGGCTGCGTACTGATGCAAAGAGGAAAAGTGATAGCTTATGCTTCCAGACAACTCAAAATTCATGAGAAGAACTACACCACCCACGACCTGGAACTTGGAGCCGTTGTGTTCGCTCTTAAGATATGGAGACATTACCTCTACGGTACTAAGTGTGAAATATACATTGACCACAAGCGTCTTCAACATATCTTCAACCAAAAGGAGTTGAACATGAGGCAACGAAGATGGGTCGAACTTCTTAATGACTACGACTGTGAAATTCGGTACCATCCTGGCAAGGCAAACGTGGTGGCCGATGCGCTCAGTCGAAAGGGTTATGCGAACTCCATTCGTCTTCTATGTTCGCAAATCATAACCGACATCAAAGATCAAATTCGAGAAGCCCAACATGTTTCAGTAACGGAAGACGACGTACGAAAGGAGCTGTCCTGTGGAGCTGAACTTAAAATTGAAACAAAATTCGACGGTATTCTGTACTATCTAGATCGCATATGGATTCCTGACCACAACAACCTTCGTGAATTCTTATGAATGAGGCACACAAAACACGATACTCTATACACCCAGGAGCCGACAAGATGTATCAAGACCTTCGATACACCTACTGGTGGCCTGGAATGAAAAAGGATATTGCTGTTTTTGTTTCCAAGTGCCTTACATGTTCCAAGGTAAAAGCTGAACATCAAAGACCCTTGGGACTTCTGGTCCAACCTGAAATACCTATATGGAAGTGGGAAAACATAACCATAGACTTCATTACCGGGTTACCTCGCACTTCTGGTGGGTATGACACTATATGGGTAATCATTGATCGTCTTACAAAATCAGCTCACTTCATTCCGATCCGCGAAGATTTCAAGAACGAGAAGTTAGCTCGTATCTACATCAGCGAATCGTAAGCCGTCATGGTGTACCGTTAAGCATTATTTCAGATCGTGATGGTCGTTTCACTTCACGAACATGGCAAGCCGTACAAGCTGCTTTGGGTAAACGATTAGACCTCAGTACCGCTTATCATCCTCAAACTGATGGACAATCTGAACGCACCATTCAAACTCTTGAAGATATGCTTCGAGCATGTGTCATAGACTTCAAGGGAAATTGGGACGCTCATCTACCATTAGTTGAATTTTCGTACAACAACAGCTATCATTCAAGTATCGGCATGGCACCTTTCGAAGCTTTATATGGTCGTAAGTGCCGATCTCCAGTATGTTAGCACGAAATAGGAGAAGCTCAAATCACCGGTCCAGAATTGATTCAAGAAACCACAGACAAGATCCATCAAATTCGAAACAATCTTCTAGCGGCACAAAGTCGTCAAAAGAGTTATGCAGACAAACGACGAAAGCCTTTGGAGTTTAACATTGGTGATCATGTACTTTTAAAAGTATCACCGTGGAAGGGAGTAGTTCGTTTTGGCCAGAAGGGCAAGCTAGCACCACGCTACGTAGGACCTTTCAAGATACTCGAAAGAGTAGGACCTGTAGCATACAAGCTTGACCTACCAGAAGAACTCAACAGAATTCACCCCACATTCCATGTATCAAACTTAAAGAAGTGTCTCGCCGATGAAAACCTCCATATTCCCCTGGAAGATATTCAGATCGATGAATTATGCATTTCATTGAAAGACCAGTAGAGATCATGGACTTTGGAGAAAAAGGTTTAAGACGGAGTCGTATTCCAATTGTTAGGGTAAGCTGGGAGTCGAAACGAGGACCTGAGTTTACTTGGGAACGTGAAGACTCAATGCGCGAAAAATACCCGCATCTTTTTCCTGTAACCACTACTACTTAAATTTCGGGACGAAATTTCTAAAAGTAGGGGATACTGTAACATCCGTCGAAAAACGGGTTTTCAAAACCCGCTTCGTTTATTAATCGAATAATCAGTTTCAATTTTTCGTTGCTTATTTAATGCCCATTTTAATTTTAAACAATACATAACTAATAAACATATTAGAATATGGAAACTTAAATTGTTAAAAAGTAAAAATAAAGTGAATAAAAAAGAAATCAGGCTGCCGGGTTTCGAACCCGGGTCAGCCGGAAGATTTAATCAGCAAACATTTAACCACTCCGCCACTTAGTTCTTTTGTGTAATCAAGGAAACAAATAAAACCTTAAGTTCACCCGTGAATCTATCTGTTTGCGCCAAAACTGAAACCGATCATCGGCTTTCAACTTTCCAGACGTTTGAGTGATCGCTATTACTGATTATAACCGATGAAACCATTACGACCCACGTTCTTAATCAAATCCAGTCTTTATTGTTTCGATTCATATGATTTTGGGAGTTGAAAACCGAAATCATTTACTTCCTGATTTACTCTATCAATATCATTATCTTGCAACTCAGAAACACTCACAGAACCTCCAATTTCATTTTCGCTCTATTTTCTGTTCGTCGGAAACGCTTTCTGAAATTGCCGGACTTTCGCCGGAAAACCGTGACATTCATCGAAACGGTAAAGTTCTCAATTCTTTCATCTTCTATCTATTGTTAGACTTATACTAACTCAAAACCTTCAATCAGAATCGGTTCCAGGCGACGATACCGGATAATCTGCAACCGCCGGAAATTTCTGAAAATTCGGAAATCACGCTGTGAATCGGTATGAGCATCTAAACTCTTTGATAACTCTTGTTTAGTCATTCAATCTCACAATTAGTTAATAAAAACTGTTAATTGGTCCGCTCAGACGGAGTTCATAAAACAGAGCCGACGACTTTGCCGGAGTTCTGAGAAAAACCATCTTTCCGGTACATTCATTTCCAAAACCTTCTTTGTCCATTACATTTTAATCATTTATATGTTCGTTAATCGAATTAATCAAGAACTGTCGAATATCGTTGTCTGTGTCTTTGAACGAAGAAGATGAAGTCGAACCTAATGTATAAGTTTAATTAAAACGAGATATTAAACCGGGTTAAACACACAGTCCAGCGGTGGACTGTGTGCAAACACACAACACACGTCTCGAGTTCGATCCCTGACACGACCATATCCTCTGAAATAAAAATCTTCTTTTTAAACCGAATCGTATTAATTCGCTGTAAGAGGTTAAGTTTAATAAAAACCAGTATTTTAACCAGGTTAGACACACAGTCCAGCGGTGGACTGTGTGCAATGTTAAACAACGGGTCCCGGGTTCGAGACCTGTTATGTGCACCGGTTCGACATAATTAAAATTCTTTTTAAAATAAATGAATTCGGAATAAATTAAATAGTATATAAATATAATTAAAAACAGAAATATTTCGGGTTAGACACGTAGCTCAGTTGGTAGAGCTGCCTGCACGCGTACGAGAGGTCACAAGTTCGAACCTCACTCAGCGCAAACAAATACAAGGTCTGAACCGGTCAACAGTCAAAGTCAATGGTCAACGGTCAACCCAAAAAGTCAACAATTTTTTTATATTTTTATTTATTTATTTAATTTAAAAATCAATTAAAAACACTTAAAAATAATATTTTTAAAGTTAGAAAATGACCTTAAACTCACAAAAATATATCTAAAAATCCTATTAAAATTGTTAATAAAATCCACTTATTTACCGTACCTTTTCGTTATTATTTAGGTTAGTTATTCCTCGTCGATCAACCCTCTAAACTCGTGCGCATTCAACATCATCAAACGAACGCACCCAATGTGAGTGAATCTCTACAAATTCCCCGTTTTAATCACGTTTTTGGGGTGTATCATGTGTCTTATTATTTATTACATTTAAACAATTGTGCATCCATCATATCCATGATCAAATGTGTATTCAATATGTATCAACTGTTTGTGTGGTTAATGTTTAGATTAAATTTATCATTTCAGTACATACATTTTCATAGGCCGCCGCTCCCCATTACCTATGATCGTTGAGCTGTTCCCCATTACCTATGAGCGTGAACGAGGCGATGCCAACATACGATCGACTCCGTTTGATTGAGCCTTGATCGCACATACATTTATCATAGGCCGTCCGTTCCCCATTACCTATGAGCGTGAACGTGACATTGCCAACATATACAATATCATTCATGTTAAATATTCATGCAAGTTGGTTTGTTATTGTATGTTATTGTTTGTTATTGTTATTGTATGTTTATTTACGTTTGCTTACATATGATTATTGCACAATTTTCCATAATAAATATAACAAGAAATCAATAATAAATGTTTTCTAACAAGGTTCACTCGCCAACTTTTGTTGACCCAAAAACCCCAATTTTTACACATGATACAGGTGATCCAGTTGCAACAAGAAACATATAGGACGGCTTAGAAGAATAAATCGGTTTAGGCTTTGGATGTTTATTTAGTTACTTTTTCCTTGTAATTGTATGAACTTGTTTGGAATATTGAAGTTGTAATTTTGAATTTAATAAATATGAAACATATTAGTAAACATCATGAGCTTTGGTGATAACCCAATTATGCCCCGACTCTTATTCCGCTGCGGGTCGGGGTGTGACACGGAACTGACCCTGTGGCGGAATACGAACCACCATTGGATGAAGAAATGGTTTGGGAACCTTAGATCAATTTTGATGATGGCTGCCTCCACCGCAATGATGATGATAATGATATAATTTGTGGTTTATCTAATATTTTATTACGGGTTACTTAATTTTATTTCCATATACTCTTTTTTCTCGAATTAGTTTGAATATTCGTCATGTAGTTGTTTTACTTTTAATTATGTATTATTATAAATTTAAATATGTTGTTTTTGATTTTAATCATGTTTTAAGAAAAGCCACTGATGACAAACCACTGCTAACACACCAACAGTAGTTGTATAGCAAAACCACTTATTCACTAACCACTGATGTTATACTCAGTAGTGGTTGTCCAGCAGTGTTGGCTACCACCAACAATGTTTGCCTAACATCTGATGTTATTACTCCATCATAGGTTAGCAACATCATCAGTGTTGATCTAACATCTAATGTTATTACTCTATCAGAGGTTAGCAAAGTCATCAAAGGTTTGTCAAGGATTCTTTCAGATCGTGGCTCATCAGTAGTTTGACTTTATTTCATCATCTATTATGACTATCTTTTATTTAATTTGCAAGGTATTTGACACTTTACCTATTTACAATGAATAACGGACAACCAAAGCATCTTAATCATGCTTCTAGCTCTAGTGCATCTACTAGAGCCAAAAAACAAAAAGAGTATAACAAAAGATACTATGCTGCACACAAGGAAAATAACAAAGTCTCGAAATTTGGGAGTGGTCAGGTCTCTCGAAGTTCTTCATCAATATCTTTACTGAGTAATAGATCAACAGAAATGACACCCTTAAGAAGTTTAGAAAGTAAAATTACTGAATTTACCCAAATGACAAAAGAGAACGCGTCATGCACATTCCCTCCTGTAATTGATGAAGTCTTGCATAGAACATCACGAGGTTTCTATATATTTAATAATGAATTCTTTTTCAAACTTGACATCTTTAACAACCTTCATTACTTAAGACAACGATTTTTTTAGGTGTTCAAATTCAACCGCGTGCACTTTTTCCTCAATTTTGTGAAGTAGTTGATCAACCTTCCTTCCAAGCTGAGAATGTAGAAGATGATCCATATAACTTTGATTACGATCATGTACATAGAGAGCATCGTGTTTTAAAAGAATAGGGTTCATGTCCTGATTGTGGAGCAAAACGTTTTCAATTTGAATTTGATACCTTTGGTTGTATGGGTGGGAAAACGGTGTTAGCAAATTCAGAAATTCCAGAGGAATTGCACCGGCTTTTCACATCGCAAGATGAAATTGGAAATATTTTTAGGCAAAACATTCACGCTTATAACACCAATTTTTCTTTTGCGTCAATGGGACTGACGTTGGATGATACATTCAGCAATATAAGAGACTAGTGCATATACTTATCGTGCACATAGAGGAATATATCACAAAATTGACTAATTAGTTCTGAGGGATGGAACCCCTAGGTACCTGCAGTTGTATTTTTATGATCTTGATACGGAGTTAGATCTCAGACACCAATGGCCAAATCTTGATCGACGTATTACTCATATTTTGACACGCGTTCTTTCTACAAACCCGTATGCCGATACATTTCGAAGACTTGCGGAACTAGGACCTCTGGACAACTATAGAGTCACTTTGAATACTTCGGTTGAACTTGACCAAAGGGTGTACAACCGACTAATTACTTTAGAGGCATATAAAATGTTATAAAAACACCGTGAAATATACACAATTTGATCACAAACTACCACTGATCAGAAACCACTGACGACAAACCACTGCTAACACACCATCAGTAGTTGTATAGCAAAATCACTGTATCAACTACAGACTCAATAACCACTGATGTTATACTCACTAGTGGTTGTCTACCACCAACAGTGTTTTGCCTAACATCCGATGTTATTACCTCATCAGAGGTTAACAACATCATCAGTGATTGCCTAACATATGATGTTATTACTCTATCAGAGGATATCAAACTCACCAGAGGTTTGCATTTATTCCATCAGATGTTGGCTTAACGGTAGTTTAACTTTATTTGACCTTATTTGACCAACTGAATTGTTACTCTCTTCAATATAAAATATTGTATTAATTACAATTATTTAATAGTACTGCTTATTTTACTTACTTATAGTTGACGATTATATAGGTTGCTGGTATTTGGTTTGAAGGTAATGACAATATCACTTCGTATAGACGAAGTATTTTTATTTACGGTAGATGTCAAAATAGCCAAACTATTCAGTCGTACTTCAGTTGTTACGATCCATTGTCGTATCCTCTATTGTTTCCTAACGGTGATAGCACATCATGGAGTATCGATCGATGAGATTCGCAACAATGACAACATCGAAGGAGAAATGGAAGGTACCAACAATTTATTATTCTTTTAAGTGGCGATCATAAAAGTACCCTAATGTGTTTTATTTTATTAACCGTTTGTTTTTAAAATATCTTCATCGTTCAGAGGCTAACACACGAAGTGGTAGAACAACCGTGGCAACTCGAGAGTACTACCGTTACAAGGTCCAGATTCAATCTACCAAAAACGTGCTTCTGTTTGGTGATAGACTGCTACAACAGTTTGTGGTAAATGTTTACATAAAGATTGAGACGTCACGTTTAGAATTTTGTGAGAGAAACTAGGCTAAGATATGGGCCGACTTGTACCAAGGTATTGTGGTTGCATCAATGGTGGTGAGGTTCATGTAAACAGCGTGGGAAAAAGAATTGTGTTGCCTACATCTTTCATCGGAGGGCCTCGCGACATGCGACGTCGGTTTCTAGATGCGATGATTTTAGTTCAGGATGACGGCAAGCCTGATATATTCCTTACAATGACGTGTAATCCTAAGTGGCCTGAGATATGTGATAATTTACATGTTGGTCAAACTGCACAAGATCGTCCGGACCTTGTTCCAAGAGTGTTTCGAGCTAAATTAGAAGATCTTAAAGAACAACTCTTCAAGAAACATATCCTCGGGGAAGTTAAGGCATACGTTTATGTCATCGAATTTCAAAAGTGTGGTTTGCCGCACGCACATTTTCTCCTTATCATGTACCTGCAACACAAAATCAATAACGCGTACCATTATGATAAGGTTGTGTGTGCTGAGATTCCTAACAAACTAAGACATCCCAAGCTGCAAGAGATTGTTGTGAAGCACATGATTCACGGCCCTTAAGGCGGTTTACGATTAAGCAGTCCTTGTATGCAGGGTGATCCAAAAATTTGTCGTTTTCAATATCCTAGACAATTTAATGAAGAGACAACACAAGGAGAAGATGCGTATCCGTTGTATCGAAGGAGAGACACCGAAATAGAAGTGGACGTATGGGGAAAAACACTTGATAATAGATGGGTGGTCCCATATACCCAAGGCTTTTGATGATGTTTAACTGCCACATCAATGATGAAGTTTGCTCAAGTATAAAATCTGTGAAATATCTTTTCAAATATGTTTATAAAGGACATGACAAATAAGTTATTCAAGTTAATCAAGGTGAGCAAGGGGTTGTTATTAATGAGATGAAGAGATTTCAGGATGCACGCTACATATCGCCCCCAGAGGCTATGTGGCGCATTTTTTCCTTCTCTTTTTCTCAAATCTTTCCTTCTATAATAGCCTTACAACTTCATCTACCAAATAATTAGATGGTTAGATTTAGAGATGATGAGATAATGTCTAATATTGTTGATAGGGAAAGGGATAAGAGAACCATGCTAACAACATTTTTTGAGAAAATAGAATCGATGAAACAACAAGGGTATATCTATATAAAGATTTTCCAAAACACTTCACGTGGAATGGAAGCACACGCCGGTGGAATGTTCGTTTGGGTAAAAAACAGAGAGGTCGTATTGTTTCCGCTAATCCAGCCGAAGGAGAAAGGTACTACTTACGCCTACTTTTGTCAAATGTCAGAGGGCCTTCTTCTTTTGAACATCTTTGCACGGTTAATGGTCAAAGGTTTGAGACATTTTGAAAAGCAGCTCTTGAGTTAGGCTTAATAGAAGACGATGAATATCTATCACAATGTCTCGAAGAAGCCTTTATATTCCAGTTTCCCAATGCTCTTAGAAGGTTATTTGCGACCATAACGATTTTTTTCCAACCTGGAGATATTCGAAAGTTATGGAATGACCACTTTGATTCACTTTCTGAAGATCATTGGTTACATTGTGAAAGTATCGAAGGAGTTCAGAATATGGTTCTTACCGAAATTAGTGTCTTTCTACAATCCATGGGTAAAAATATCAATGAATTCGACCTTCCTAAGATAACAGATAATGTTAACTTATAGGATATAGGTTACTATGAGTTATAAGAGGAGTATGGGATTGTTTTGGAACCTGAACACTTGTGTGCCAAAGATAAACTTAATCCGGACAAAAAAAAACGTGTTTGATGAGATCATGATGAATGTTGATAATGATCTTCCACGTGTCTTCTTTATCGATGGTCCGGGTGGAATTAGAAAAGGATTATTTTTACAACACCTTGCTTGCTGAAATTCGGTCACGTGGTCTTATTGCTCTCGCAACAACTTCATCAGGTGTTGCCAGGAGGTAGGACGGCTCACTCGAGATTCAAGATTCCTATTAATCTTGAAAATAATTCGATGTGCGGTATCAAAAAACAGAGTGGGGCTGCTAAACTAATCCGGTCTTGTCACACCCCGGATTTCCAACCCAAATCCATACACCGGTGGGTCCGGGTGGGGAGTATCGTGACGTCAGTTGATAACATCATAGTCAATTAAACACGGCACAACGGAAGTGTTGGAGTAAAATTACTATTACAGACCAAAAGTTTGAAATACAAAATAATATACATGCTCGTAATAGAAGATCCACATGCGGATCATAAAATGTACAAAGAAGGAATATAAAGCAGACTTTAGGGCAGATCTAGGATTTGAAAGATCCTCTATCACTACCGAGCACTTCCAGCCTATTTTTCGTATTTTACCTGCAAGCTCAGCCTTTTGAAAATACGTCAGCTTTTGCTGGTAAATACACCCAACAGACTCATTTTGAAAACATTTCAAAATTTGTTTTAAGTGTGTATCAGCACAAAATCATTTTATAACTTGGAAAAGTTGACGTTGCAACCTTGTTAACAGCTTCAAATGTTTGTCCATACATACAGGGCCCAGTACAGAGACCGAGACATGATTAAATACACACCACTTAGAACTCACGAAGGAGTTATCCCGAACGTCTTGGGTAATTTGCATTTGAGCGTCTGTCAGGTGTATGCCTACACCCCTCGCTAAGGTCGTGGCCATTATCTAATGTAATGAGCCGAGGATATCCAGGACACGGTAATTTAACCCCCGATGTTTAAGTTATCAAACAAAACTGATTAAAACGGAATATGCGGATTTACTAGCCACAATCCAGCATTCGATTGATCCCATTTCTGACTAAGCGGTAATAATTTACCGTAACCCAAGCCCGTATAGGGAAAATAAGTCGAGAGTATTTACCTGAATTAGCCTTGTTTAAAATGCAAGATTATAACCCAGCCGTATTCAAAATGACCTAAGTGCAGATAGCATTTACCGGAATGTCTCTAGTCTGGATTATGGCATAAGCTAACCAATTAAATACTAACGGTCTTATTTAAGTCATAGACTTAGACCGACTAGCGTACTTGATCAAATACGTATAACGCTAGATCAAACGATGATTGGATAGAATGTAGTTTAATCCCAACAAGTACGTTGACTTGTGTAATATGGATAAACAATTAACATTCTGAATTTTGAGATTTAAATGACAAGGTTAAACCCGTTTCGATTAATTTTCGTAAACTTGTTACATATACTTAACCGTACGCATATCAGCGATATCAGGTAACCTGATAAGTCATGGACAAGTTCTATATGCCATTATATTTCAAATAAGTTGTGATATCAGTAGGATATCAACTTTATACCCGTCATGGTTTTAAATTGAAACTACGCCTCATAAGGGCATTTTGGTAATTTCATACCATATATAAAAGGAACTTGAATATAATTTAAGTTTATAATCATGAGTATTCTGGAAAAATAGTTTATTTATGATATAATATCAGTAGGATATCAATTATATGTGTATTTTTTCTTTTATGACCAAACTATGCACCGAAGGGGCATTTTGGTCATTTTACACATAGTTTGTAAATTATTTGGGATTCTGAGTTTATAACATGTACCTACTGTAAATTTGTTTATAATAAGTTTTAAAATCAGTAGGTAACAAGTCTTGGTCAATTTATATGATTTTAACCATACTATGCGCCGAAACGACGCTTATGTCGTAAAATGACGTCTAATGCGATGTTTAGAGAAAACTTGTCACACCCTGACCCGCAGCGGAATAAGAGTCGGGGCATAATTGGGTTATCACCAAAGCTCATGATATTTAATAATATGTTTCATATTTATTAAATTCAAAATTACATCCTCAATAATTCCAAACATGTTCATACAAATACAAAGAAAGGTAATCAACTAAACAATCCAACGCCTAAATCAGTTTATTCTTCTAAGCCATCCTATGTGTTTCTTGCTGCAGCTGGATCACCTGTATCTTGTGTAAAAATGGGGGTTTTTGGGTCAACATAAGTTGGCGAGTGAACCTTGTTATAAAAACATTTATTATTGATTTCTTGTTATCTTTATCATGAAAAATTGTGCAACAATCATATGTAAGCAAACGTAATTAAATCATACATTAACCATAACAACAAAGAACAATAACGTACAATAACAAACCAACTTGTATGAATATATAACATGAATGAAACTGTATATGTTGGCAACGTCACGTTCACGCTCATAATGTAATGGGGAACGGACGACCTATGATAAATGTCTGTGCGATCAAGGCTCAATCAAACGGAGCCGATCGTATGTTGGCAACGCCTAGTTCACGCTTATAATGTAATGGGGAACTGCTCAACGCTCATAATGTAATGGGGAGCGGCGGCCTATGATAACGTATGTACTGAAAATGATAATTTAATTTAATCTAAACTATAACCACACAACCAGTTGATACATGTTGAATACACATTTGTTCATGGATGGATGCCCAATGATTTAAATATAATAGATGATAAGACACATGATACACCCAAAAAACGTGATTAAAACGGGGAATTTGTAGAGATTCACTCACATTGGGTGCGTTCGGTTGAAGATGATGAAATGCGCACGAGTGAAGAGGATTAATCGACGGGAATTAACTAACCTAAACAATAACGAAAAGGTATGGTAAATGAGTGGATTTTATTAATAATTTTAATAAGATTTCTAGATATATTTTTGTGAGTTTAAGGCTGTTTTCTAACTTTAAAAACATTATTTTTAAGTATTTTTAATTGATTTTTAAATTACATAAATAAATAAAAATATAAAATAAATGTTGACTTTTGCGTTGACCATTGACCGTTAACCGTGACTGTTAACTGTTTGACCGGTTCGCTAATGTGCATGTGTGCGCCGGGTAAGGCTCGAACCCGAGACCTCCCGTACGCGTGCACGCAGCTCAACCAACTGAGCTACGTGTCTAACCCGAAATAATTCTGTTTTTAATTATATTTATATACTGTTTTAGTTTATTCAAAATTCTTTTATTTTCAAAAAGGGTTTTAATCATCGAACCGGAGTGTGTAACAGGTCTCGAACCCGGGACCTGTGGGTTAGTGTTGCACACAGTCCATCGCTGGACTGTGTGGCTAACCTGGTTAATATACCGATTTTTATTATACTTAACATCTTAGGTGAGTTAATCCAGTTCAGTTAAAAAGGAAAACATCTTTATTACAGAGCATACGATTTTGTCAAGGATCGAACTCGCGGCGTATGATATATGTGCGCACACAGTCCACCGCTGGACTGTGTGTCTAACCTGAGATAATATCCAATTTATATTAAACTTATAAACAAACTAACTTCATCTTCTTCGATACAATATCACAGACAACGATTACCCTACTGTTTCTTGTTTAATTCGGTTGACAAACATTCAAATGATTAAAATGAAATGGCAGAAGATTTTGGAAGTAAACATACTGGAGAAATGATCTTTCTCAGAATTCCGGCGAAGTCGTCGGCTCTGTTTTTATGGACTTTGTCTAAGCGGGCCAATTAACAATTTTGATTAGCTGGATGCGGAATTGAAGTACTGAACAAGAGTTATCAGAATGATTAAAGGTTTATACCGTTTAACAGCGAGTTCTAGAAATTCTCAGAGATTTTTCGGCGAATGATGATTATCCGATATCGTCGCCTGGAACTGATTCTGATTGAAGGGTTTGAGTTAGCAAAAGCTTAACAATTGATAGACGATGAAAGAATTGAGAAACTTACTGATTTGATGGAAGACACGGTTTTCCGGCGAAAGTCTGGCGAGTTCAAAAAGCTTTTCCGACGAACTGAAAGTAGAGCGAAAGTGAAATTGGAGGTTCTGCGGATGAGTTTGAGTCGCGAGAGGGTGCTATTGTCGGAGTAATTCAGGAAGTGCAGATTTTCGGTTATTAAAACCGATCATCACATGAATTCAAGTCCATTCAAGACTGAATTGATTAAAATTGTCGGTTTATCGGTTATGATCAGAAATCCGTGATCACTCAAACATCTTGGACGTTTGGAAGCCGATAATGGTTTCAGTTAGCGTAACAGGTCGATTCTTGGTTGAACATATGATTTAATTGCTTCCTAGAACTCACAAAAATATCATGTGGCGGAGTGGTTATATGTACACGAGTTAAATCGTTAGACTCACCCGGCTGACCCGGGTTCGAATCCCGGCAGCCGGTTTTCTTTTTTATTTATTTTATTTTCACTTTTTATTAATTATAGTTTTTAAATTCAAATTTTTTTATTAATTATGCATCGTTTAAAATTAAAATAAACATAAATATGCAACGAAACATTTATAACTTGATATTCGATTACAAACGAAGCGGGTTTGGAAAACCCGTTTTCGACAAATGTTACAAAACTAATGTTAAGGTTGGATTAAAATGTCTTAGATATGTTATTTAATATAACATATCAGTAGGTAAATGATTTACCTTGAAAAGATTTGATTAAAACCATTTTATGAGCCACACAGGCTAAAATCATCATTTATCGACATAGTTTAAGGACCTGTTTGAAACTCAGTTTATAACTTGGTTTAACATCCCAAATAATCCTACTTATAATATTACATCAGTAGGAAACTTATTTTCAAGTCCATTATCATTTAAAACCTTGATTTATGCAAAAAGGACATTTTAGTCAAAAATAGCATAATTGTGGAACTTGCGCATAAACTTGGATTCTGATTATGACCATGTAATATAACCTTAGAGGGTTATGCTACATTATCTTATGATCATAATGCAACTGTAGATCAGTAGGTAACTAATTTAATCGGGTCAGAATCGAAAGTCAAAGAAGAAGTCAAACATCACGACTTTCGGTTGCGAACCGACCCTAGAACTGAAATTGACGAGCCGAACATGTTCTTACATGTTCTAATAATTATTACCAACTTGTTTAAGTGTCAAAACAGGTTTCATAACATGTATAAGATCAATTTATGATTTTTCCGAAAAATGGCATGTTTGACTTTTATTGGTCTAGCAAATGTGATCTTCAGGAGGTGCCCTTTATGGGGACTAACACCTACCTTATTACGATCACTTAGCCATGTTCATTTCAAACAATGGCTGGACCATAATGGTCTTAACCGAAAGTCAAAGCGTTTTCCGCAAAACGCTTGACTTTTGGCTATAAAAGCCTATAAATGAAAATGCACAAGGAAGGAACACTTAACAATGATTCCTTGGGTGCAAAAGAACTATGTTGGATGCTCCTTTCAGCTAGGAACTTCCAGAGGAGGGAGAAGAGTGTAAAAATGAGAAAGGTGCAAGTTGGAATGGTGAACTTAAGCACCTATTTATAGTTGGAGAACTCAAAGGAGGTGATTCCAGGTGTTTAGGGGTGTAAGAGGAAGCTTACAAGTGTCCCAAAACGTGGCATAGCTGTTTGGAAGACCTTTGTTTCGAATTCATGGTTTTTGGAGCTTTAATTGGAGGCCAAGAAAACTTTTTGCAGCAGAGGGCTTCTCGCGCCCCGCGAGAGACCCTGGCCTGGTCTCTCAAGGCCCCCGACCGCCCCTTGGCCAGTTTCAAGTTTTTAAACTTTTAGCCCTTAACTTTATAAAGCTTCTAAAACCCTTCTAAAACAACTTTTTGGCACTTTTAGCCCTTCGTAGCCAATACTTGGCATACCCGGGATTATGCGCGGACATTGTCGAGCTCTCGGTTCGTTAAAAGGTCACTCAGAGGTATAAATTTGCATGTTGCACTTTTAATCCCTCCATTATTCAACTTTCTCATATTTACAAAATTGAATCCTCTCGTCCAATAATTGGCACGTATGAGATTTAAGACTTCGCAAGGGATCACTCAGAGGCTTATTATAAGCATGTTGACTCTGATGTCATTCAGAGGCTGGGCATGTTGACATATTGGTCACTCAGAGGCCAAGTTTTAAGCATGTTGACATATCAGTCACTCAGAGGCTAATGATTTAAGCATGTTGACATACCAGTCACTCAGAGGCTGTTATTTATGCATGTTGACATCGGACCGTCACTCAGAGGCTCAGTTTGAGCATGTTGACGCCTTTATCCCTTATTGGTTTTTAATAGACTATTTTAAAAATACAACACGTGTCACTATACTATTGGACACGATTTTATAGGGTGTTACATCCTCACCCCCTTAAAAGAAATCTCGACCTTGAGATTTTATTCAAAAAGATGGGGGTACTTTTGTCGCATAGTGGACTCAACCTCCCGTGTATACTCGGGACCTCTAAAAGCGTCCCATTTAACCTTTACTATAGGTATCATTTTCTTTCAGAGCTTACATATCGATCCTTGATCGAAATTGGTTTCTCAATGAACCTCAGGTTTTCATCAATTTGCAAATCTTTGTGCGACATTGGTAGCGACTCATCGGCTAGACATTTCTTAAGGTTAGATATGTGGAATACATCATGGATTCCACTAACCTCCTATGGCAAGCTGAGCTTATAAGCTACAGTGCCAACGCATTCGATTATTTCGAATGGTCCTATATATATTGGGCTTAACTTGCCCTTCTTTCCAAAGCGCATCACACCTTTCTAGGGTGATACTTCCAGCATGACCTTGTCCCCGACTTGGAACTTAAGAGGTTTACGCCTCTTGTTAGCATAGCTCTTCTGCCTATCCTTGGCAGCTTTGAGACGATCACGGATTTGCACAATCTTTTCCGTGGTCTCCAGGACAATCTCTGGTCCTGATAGTTGGGCTTCCCCAACTTCTGCCCAACACACGGGCGTTCGACACTTTCTCCCATACAAGCCTCAAAAGGAGCAGCCTTGATGCTAGTATGATAACTATTATTGTAGGAGAATTCTATTAGGGGTAAGTGGTCATCCCAACTTCCACCTAAATCAATCACACATGCCCTAATCATATCTTCCAGTGTCTGGATAGTACGCTCACTTTGACCATCAGTCTGCGGATTGTAAGCCGTACTAAAGTTTAATCGTGTGCCCAAGGATTGTTGGAAACTTTTCCAAAAGTGAGATGTGTATCTAGTATCTCTATCAGATACAATAGATACTTGCACACCGTGTAGGGACACAATCTTGTCCACATACAACTTAGCCAATTTGTCTGAGTTGTACGTTTCCTTTATTGGCAAGAAATGTGCTGACTTAGTCAGCCTATCCACAATGACCCAAATAGTGTCATTTCCACTTTTGGTCTTAGGTAACTTGGTAATCAAATCCATAGTTCCCATTTCCAAGTGGGAATTTTAAGCTGTTGTAAAAGTCCTAACGGCTTCTGATGTTCGGCCTTAAATTGAGAACACGTCAGACACTTAGCTACATAAGTGGCTATGGATTTCTTCAAACCCATCCACCAATAATTCTTCTTCAAGTCTTGATACATCTTGTCACCTCCCGGGTGAACGGAGTATCTCGAACTATGTGCTTCTTGGAGGATTAGATCTCTAAGTTCCCCAAAGATTGGAACCCAGATCCTTCCATTGAATCTAAGGATTCCATCCTTTCAAGGCGTTAACTGATCCACAGTTCCGCCTAATCCTTCCTTAGGAGCATTAGTCTCAAATAAGGCTTACTTTTGCGCATCTAATAGCTTCTCACTTAAGCTATTTCTGAGCTCAATGCTCTTGGCGTTAATCCTTATAGGTTTACTCTTCCTTGCGACTTAAGGCATCAGCAACTACATTTGCCTTGCCTAGATGGTAGCGAATTTCGCAATCATAATCATATCCATCGGCGTTGTCGCATGTTCAATTCTTTCTGATTGAACAAATGCTGGAACCTTTTATGGTCAGTGTATATAATACACTTTGTGCCATACAAGTAATGTCTCCACAGTTTTAGTGCAAATACAACGGCACCCAATTCCAAATCGTGGGTGGTGTAATTTCTTTCGTGCACCTTTAACTGTCGTGATGCATAGGCAATCACTTTACCTTTTTGCATTAGTACACAGCTCATGCCAGTGCGCGATGCATCACAATAGACTACAAAACCTTCAACACCCTCTGGTAGGGATAACATAAGAGCATTGCTCAACTTGTGTTTAAGAACCTCAAAAGATTCTTGTTGCTTTGGACCCCAATTATACTTAACATTCTTACGGGTCAAGGTAGTTAAAGGAGTGGCTATCCTTGAAAAGTTCTCAATGAACCTCCTGTAGTATCCAACTAATCCTAGGAAACTACAAACCTCCGATGGGGTCTTGGGCACTTCCGAATTCATTATGGCTTCAATTTTGGCGGGATCCACTTGGATACCACGCTCACTTACCATATGTCCAAGAAATTGGACCTCTCTAAGCCAAAACTCACACTTAGAGAATTTTAGCATAAAACTTCTCTTGCCTTAGCAGTTCTAAGATGCACCAAAGATGCTTTTCGTGATCAACTTAATTACGAGAATAAATAAGTATGTCGTCTATGAATACAATGACAAGCTTATCTAAAAACGGTTGCAGACTATATTCATGAGATCCATGAATGCTGCAAGTGCATTTGTGAGCCCAAAAGACATCACTAAGAATTCAAAGTGACCATATCGAGTCCTGAAGGCAGATTTAGGAACATCCTCACTTCTAACCTTCAGCTGATGATATCCAGATCTCAAATCGATCTTAGAAAAGTAACTAGCCCCTTGAAGTTGGTCGAATAAATCGTCAATCCTGGGCAGAGGATATCTGTTCTTGATTGTTAATTTGTTTACCTCTCAGTAGTCAATGCACATTCGCATTGAACCGTCTTTCTTCTTAACAAAGAGGATAGGAGCTCCCCAAGGCGAGGAACTAGGCTGTATAAAGCCTTTCTCTAAGAGTTCATCTAATTGAGTCCTCAACTCCTTCATCTCCGTTGGTGCTAGCCTATATGGAACTCTAGCACGGGTGCTGATCCTGGTATAATATCAATCTTGAACTCCACTTGTCTGTCTGGAGGTAGGCCTGGTAGTTCTTCAGGAAAGACATCGGAATATTTAGAAATAACTGGTAAGTCTTCAATATTTGGCTTAGGTTCGTTTATGGTGGCTTGTGCCATGTAGATGACACAACATTTTCTCAAACACTTGGATGCCTTAAATAACGACACCTTGTCTGGCATAGTGTGAGTCTCCAGGGATGGTGATCATTTCACCAGATGGGCTCTTAATCTCGATGAGTTTCTTATCGCAGGCAATGTGGGCTTGGTTATGAGATAACCAATCCATGCCTAAGACAACATCGAACCCTGCCAATTTCATTGGCAGAAGAGAGATAGGGATGGAATGATTCTTAATGGATATAGAGCATCCATTAAGAATGGAATATGTTGTTTCTATCGTTCCATCAACAAGTTCTATCTCATAAGTTTATCTAGAGTTCTTATGGGTAAGTTTAACAGTTTACTAAACTTATGATCAACAAATGATTTATCCGCACCCGAATCGAAAAGAATTCTAGCATAAATATCATCAATGAGGAATGTACCTGTTATGACATTGTTGTCATTAACGGCTTCCCTAGCATTCATCTGGAAGGCACGAGCATTCCCCTTCTTGGCCTCTCCAGGCTTTGCATCATTACTTTTGGGGTTCTTGGGGCAGTTGAATTTAATATGCCCCATTTCATTACAGATGTAGGAGACGGCATTCTTAAGATCCTTACATTCTAAGGTTTTATGCCTTCTTTTCTTACAGATACCACATGGTCTAGTTTGTGGATCGATACTACACTGTCCCCAATGCTTATGGTTGCAATTTTTACATGTCGGTGTTACACCCGACTTATCTTGGTTCCTTTTGAACCCGAATCTCCCTTTATTCTTCTTATTAAACATTTGGGAGTTGTCGTCTTCCCTCTTCCTTTTCAAGTCAGTTTCAGTCTTAACTGACTTTTTCCTCACTAGATCAAGGGTGAGGGACAGGGACAGGTCAACGGCGGACCTAGAGGTACTAGGCTGAGCAGCCTTTACCATGCCCTTAATCTCAGGAGCTAACCCATTAATAAAACGCGCAATGCGTTTGGGTTATGGGGCAATCAGATAGGAAATTAACCTAGATAGGGAGTTGAAATCGGAAACATATTTCCGACAATCTAGGTTTTTCATGGAAAGAGACAAAAAGTCTGCCTCTAATTTCTCCACTTCATGAAGTGGGCAGTATGTTTCCTTAAAAAGGTCCACAAATTTGGACCATCCCAAATTATACAGGTGCACTTTACCTGTAGACTGAATCATGGCTTTCCACCAGATTAGGGCATCACCCTTGAAGGATTGTGATACATACTTGACCACATCCTTTTCAGCACAACCGCTGATATCTACAATTGTCTCCATCTCATCAAGCAATTTCAAGGCCTCCACAGCTCCTTTCTCCCCGTTAAAGTCTCGGGGCTTACAGGAGACAAAGTATTGTAGCAATCCGTTTTAAGGACGTGTCTATCAGTAATTCCGTTTCTTTGGTTCACTCTTCGCATTGAGAGTGATGGAGCTCTCCTTATGAGCTGAAGATGGTGAATAGATAACGTCTAGAACGAGTAGCACTCGATCTTTATGCTTTTCTATGCCTTTCCCATGGCTTCGACAGCGCATTAATGCGAGCTTGAAATTTCATTATCAGTATCTTTGTTTTCGGCTTTGTTAGATTCAACATTCGGTGGCTACTTGTGCCTCATTCGAGTTAGCCATCTTTAAGCCTTGGTTTCTATATAACAATAAAACCTCACTTAGCCATGGTATATCAACCATATTGGCTTTCAACATTGGATATAACAATCCATTGCCTATATTAGTCTGAATAACATCACAACTCTTAGGTTTAACATATCGGTATTTAGCCTAGGTCTTAATAGGATCATCAAAGGCAAATTATGATTTGGACATAGTCCATATATTATTGGACAGTGGATCACATTGTCACAACTGTCGTTGTCATATAGACAATTATATATAGCTCATAGGCTTGTCACTAATGGACATAATAATTTGGCACATCGGCCGGTCTCTTTGGTCATAATATTTGGCATATTAGCCTGTCACTTAGGACATAATATTAGGCACATTGGTCTGTCACATTGGACATAAATGTGGCATATTGGCCTACATCATAACAGATGTATTTCCGACAATCTAGGTTTTTCATGGAAAGAGACAAAAAGTCTGCCTCTAATTTCTCCACTTCATGAAGTGGGCAGTATGTTTCCTTAAAAAGGTCCACAAATTTGGACCATCCCAAATTATACAGGTGCACTTTACCTGTAGACTGAATCATGGCTTTCCACCAGATTAGGGCATCACCCTTGAAGGATTGTGATACATACTTGACCACATCCTTTTCAGCACAACCGCTGATATCTACAATTGTCTCCATCTCATCAAGCAATTTCAAGGCCTCCACAGCTCCTTTCTCCCCGTTAAAGTCTCGGGGCTTACAGGAGACAAAGTATTTGTAGGCACATCCGTCTTTAAGAGGACGTGTCCTATCAGTAAATTCCAGTTTCTTTGGTTCATACAGGTCACTTTCGCATTGGAAGAGTGAATGGAGCTTCCTTATAGCTGAAGATGGTGGAATAGATAACGGTCTAGAACGGATAGCACTCGACTCTTTATGCTTTTCTATGGCCTTTCCCATGGCCTTTTCGACAGCCGCATTAAGCTGAGCTTGAAAATTATCATTATCATATCTTTGTTTTCGCTTTGTTAGATTCACATTCGGTGGTTACTTTGTGCCTCATTCGAGTTAGCCATCTTTAAGCCCTTGGTTTCTAATAATAAACGTACTAGAACATAGCCTCACATGTTTAATGCTATTTGTTATAATCACCTCCATGGCTTTTCGACAGCGATTAATGCGATTGAACAAATTATCATTTGTATCTTTGATTATTCAGCTTTGTTTGAATTAACATTTCACGGTGGCTACTTTGTGACTCATCGGTTAATTTAGCCTTGGTTTCTATATAACATATAAACTCATTAGCCATGGTATATCAACATATGGCTTCAACAGATTACATCATTGCATATTAGCTAATACATAAACAGTTAATTGTATTACCAGCTATGTCATCAATTAGGAAATATAATTAGACATGGATCACTGACATTTTCATAATCATACAGATAATCAATCTGATAATTCAGCCTACATATACAAGTGTACATTGCATAATCAGCCTACATCATAACAGATGTAATTCATGCATATCAGCCTACATCATAAAGATGTAACTTTATGGCATATCAGCCTACATCTAACAGATGTAAATCATGGCTATCAAGGCTATCACTACAAACAGATGTAAATTATGGCTATCAACCTACATAATAACAGATGTAATTTCATGGCTATCAGCCTACATATAACAGATGTACTTTCATGGCATATCAGCCTACATCATAACAGATGTACATTATGGCCCTTGTGTACTAAGGATTCATAGCTCCCCAAAATGAGCAATTGCTCTGATCTCGCTCAACTAGCAGAGGCGGAATCATTGCTAGACAGGTAGATATGACAAACAAGACAAAATGTACTGTTTAACTGCTTCTAATCTATTAAAGACGTTCAAGTTACAGACGCAAGTCAACAAACTGACAGAGCTTCGCCGTATGGAATGACAAATCCATATCAAGCTCTAACACAACACTTCCCTATTTATAGGTCGACATGACTCGTACTGAAGTGCGTATACTAACAAACATACAACTGTGTTTCGTACGAAATAGTTTTTCATACGAGTGACTCACTCGTACGAAACACACTTATGTTTCGTGCGAATCACAGTGTATCTATACATAAAATTTACATTTTCTCATTTAAACATTAACGTGTAATCTTTATAAACATTACAGATATATCCTAGACGGCAGGCAATAGACATTATGCACTAACAAACTCCCCCTTGGATGTTACTGTAGTCTGGATAATCTTCAAAACTTCAATTTGATTTAACTTTAACGCCCAAAAAATATCTTTAACGGCTTTCGACGTTCCTCAGAAACAATAGGCGTTTGATCGGTAAGAGGACGTCGCTTCAAAAACTGAAAGCTCCTCAAAGATGCTATTCTTGAACGTTCGGCGATCCGAGCTTCTTTTTCTTCAGTTTTCTTCAATTCCTTCTTCTTAATATTTCTCCTTGTTGTCTTCCAATTCGATCCTGAATGAATATCATTTGCAAAGCACACATTTACGACCTTTTGAAATTGAAGTGCTTGCTCCTGATCCTTTTCTTCACAACTAATCTTGCTATAAAATAAACATTCAATGTTTTTCTTCGAACAATTTACTAGCCACATGGGGTCTAGTACTCGAATGCCTCGCCACAACACCAAATATTCTTTTATGTGCTATGACGGTTTCGGTTAATTCCTCAGTTATCTTCCACGCATCTTTATCAGGGTGTACACAAATATCAGCCTTACCTGTATTAGAATCTTAATGCCACCACTTGAATACCGTATAGAAATCTTGCTCCATTTTAATCATCGGCATGTTTTTCAACACCCGTGGTTTCTTCACTATCAACGTAATATCTTTCCCTTTTGTCAATGGATCTTCTTTAATAATACGACGTGGATAATGCGGTTTCCAGTGAACATAACCATGCTTCGCTTCAAATTTAATCAACCTCCACAGCTTTTGATCATGGAACTTCATCTTAAGGTTTATCATCTTTGTTTGCACAAGTTCCTTAATGTCCCAATATGGCAATGATTTAATGTCACTTAAACATTGAAAGTATTGAATTCCAAATTCTCTTTTAATAGCATAAACATTCAGCTCTTCAGTCCAACCCCAGCTCAAAATATCTCCCAAAGGAATATCAGCATCTCTAGTAAAAAATGCCAGGGGTCTTTTAAACTTTTATTCAGCTGGACTCTCCCTAATCTATTTCTTCTTTTGTTCGATAATCTCAGTTGTAGACATCTTTTCTGGAATCGTTCCTTCTTTAACAGCTTCCGAAACTTTCCTTTGTAATACTTCAGAATTCTCTGCTGTGAATAAATCGATAAACGTTGGTAAATCCTCTGTACCCTGAATGCCATCATTTGTATTTTCATCAGATTCCCTTTCAACGACAACGTTATCATAATCATTTGCGTCTTCAATTTCCTCAAAAACATAATCATTCGGTTCGAACACATCTATCTTGTTTAGCTCATCTTCAAAGTCAAACTTGAACTTTTCTCCACTAATTCCAAGCATTTCAGCTATCTCTTCTTTCGAGTAACTATGCACAAACTCTCCCTCTTCTACATCATGCTCAAGGTATAAAACAAATGGTTTTTTCACAACATGAACATAAAATGTAACATTCTCTGTGAAGATTCCTGCTTGCTGAGCGTCTATCGATTTATCAACTTTGTTTATCCCTTCCTTTTCAGCAACTTGATTTTCAGAATCATCAAAATACTCGGAAAGATTAACTAATTCATTAATGTTTGAATCTATTACACGAACACCCGATCTACCCACATTATCATCATCATTTCCATCATCCGAATCACTAGAATCTTTATCATCAACATCAACTTCTTCAGTATCTTCTATCTCTTCCTCCTTTTCTTTTTCTTCAACCGATTCTGTACTATCTTTTCCCAACTTTTTCATCAGCCACTCTCGATGTCGTTGGGAAATATCCAGAAAATCTATATCAACATCAACAGGCTTTCCTATCAGAATAAAGTTCTTCGGTTCCTCGTATACTACGATATCCCAACACTGTACTGGCCCAGATTCAGCTTCTGGCACAGCTTCTTCAGTCACAGAATCCTCAACAATCTTACCCTTTCCTTTTCCTATGCATCAGATTGTTGTTTAGCCAATCGTTCTCGTTCTGCAACCCTTTCTCTTGCTTCAGTACGTTCAATCTCATCAATTGCTTCAGATATACTCAATCCAAACTTCTTCTCAAGAATCTTCTTAAATATATCCATCCTTTGATTATTTCTCAACCTTTCTTGTTCGTACTCTGTCATTCTCAATCGTAACCTTTCATTCTCAGAAATAATACTTGCCATCATCGCTTCAAGTTGCTGCGTATCAACGATTAAACCTCCAATTCTTTCAAGCATCTCAAACTTCTCTGTCGTTAGCAAGTTTATCAGCTCTTGTAATTCAGCGATGCGCACAACATTCACATTCACTTGTTTCTACAAATCATCGATTCTAGGATCATCAAATCATTCTGAAGCTACAGTAGAGTCAACTTCCACTGTATTTTTGCAAGCATAACTATTCCACATGGGTGGAGGAACTCGATCATAACTTCCACTCTTTATTTTACCATTTTTAGATTCCTCAGTATTTTCAACTTTTGGTAAAATGTGATCTATGACGTATGAGCTTGTGGAATAACTAATTAACAGTTTGCTAACTCGTTCGGTTTCAATTCTCATTTTCTCAAGCTCACTTTTGAGCTCAGCAATAGTGTTTAGATGAATATTAATTGCCATTTGTTTATCCATCACTGTTGCTTTAAGCATCATAAGTGTTGCATAATTTTCTCTGAGTGCTTTATTAAATTGTTTAACAGACGCACTCAATTTGTCAAACGCTTCCTTTGTGGTTTTGTAATCGCTTGACAAATTGCCTGTTAAACTTTGCAATTCAGCAAATCTTTTGTCTTTCACAAGACACTCACCACATGGTTCATCACACTTTGAACAAGATTTTCCATTTACCTCATTTCCATTTGCCATGCACGCTTTAATGATGTCTTCTTGCAGCACTTCCTTTTTCTCATCTACTTTGACATCTTCAACCGGTTTCTTTTGCACTTCATCTGTTGAATGTTGAGTAGGTGTGAAATATCCTACAAAAGTTTTTAAAACATCGTTAGGCAAAAGATTTTGAATGGACCATTTAAAAGCTCCTCTTCTTCTGATGAAGTATGATAGTAGTACTCGTCATCCTCCGGTCCTTCATCAAAAGATGCCTCCGATTCTTCTTCTAGTTCATCAATAATTTCAGCCACCAATGCAAAACTTTCTCCTTTTGAAATATACTTGTTCCAATTAAACCCTTCGTCTTCTTGTGTAACAACCATAGCTTTTTCTTTAGTTTCAGGTTGCTTGTCTTCAATCGGCATGATTTTGGTTCTCGGTTATGGTCGGTGATAAATCGCTCTTTTGTAATAGTCATCTTGGAAAGGTCTGATTCCCTTGAACCTCTCGGTTAGGACATTCTCTTTTAAAGTGACCTTTCTCCCGACACTTGAAACAAGTAACTTTAGATTTATCAAATCCAAGTTTCCCATCCAAACCTCCCAAATTTTCTTTACCAGTGATTTCCATAAATCGTTGTGCTCGTCGAACGATTGAAGCCATGCACCATTGTATATCTATCAACTCCATTTCAACTGGATCAATTTGATCATAGTCTTCTCGTGTCATTTCAGAATTACCAATCTTTCCAGCAACAAGACTATCATATGACTCAAGAACTGAAGCAAGTAGAGACATATGTTGTTTTGCTGTCTTTTCATCAAAATTTTGTGCGTTCTGAAAGTCAACGGCAATGTTGGATTGCAGAATTCTTTGACTTGCATTAGATGATGGAGTGGCTTGATTGTTCTGAGATTGATTTGATCTGAAAGAAGACTGTTGACTATAAGGTGTATTTGGATCAACTGTAGGGTATGATTGAAAAACACTTGACTGATTTTGAGGTGTGCTTGGTGAGCTATATACACTGAACGCAGTTGGAATCTTTGGCGCTTGGATTTGAGCAGCATAACTGTTCTTGAAATAAAGATTAACATCTTGTTGCATTTGAACAATCTTGTTTTTGGCCATCTTTTGCATCTCTAATTCATGACCTTCCAATCTCTCGATAAAACGAGGCAACGAGAAATTGCTGTATTCAACTCCATTCTTCAAGATCGTTAAGTAAGTTGACCATTCACCTTGTGGCAGAGAATCATCTAGCTTATCAACAAGCTCTTCATTTGTCTTCATAATTCCACTCTTCATATGAACCACCATATGACAGTATCGCTCAATTAGCTGCTTAACCGTTTATCCTTTTATCAATGTGAATAAATTAAACTCTTTGCTTAATAATGACCTTCTGCTTTTGTGGAGTTGAGCACTTCCTTGAAATTTGAGTCGAAGAGCATTCCATAAAGATTGCGCATCATCATCGTGCTGTAATAAAGCCAAGATGTCTTCTTTGATCGATTGCTGAAGAATGTTCATCATCTTCTTTTCGTTGATAAATCTTTCTCGTTCAATATCAGAGAATTGAGCAAGGGTCTTTTCAAGCCCACTTTCACCAACTGGTGCGATGTATTTTGCCTCGATTGCAAACCAGCAAGTAAAATGATTAGCTTGCACCCAGTTCATAAACCTCTCGCTCCAACTATCAAAGTCTTCCAAATTCATAAGCTTTGGAGGTTTAGTCATTGTTACCATTTCATTCTCTAAATTGATGTTTTGAGCTGCTGTAGTGGTGACAACCGATGTGGCAAACGCATTGTAAAATTCCTTAGACATTTTTCCTGCAAAAATTTAGAACACACTTCTTGAAAATAAACAGATCAGATTAGAAAACTTTTTGTGCGGACAAAATATTTCGTACGAAACTAGAATTTTGCAGCGAAATAAGATTTTTGTATGAATCAAATTTTATCACAAAAACTATGATTTCGTACGAAACAATTCATTTTTGTGCGAAACAAGTGTTTTTAACTAAGTAAATTTTGGTACGATTGATATTTTGTGTGATTCAAATCATTTTATACGAAAAAAGTTGAAATTTTGAAAATTATAAGATTTATGAAATATAATTGATCCGTATGAAATTTAATCTGACTCGTGCCAAAATCGAGAACACTTAATTTCATGCGAAACTCGTACGATGACTGATTCAAACGATTCAAACTTCAAACTGACTAAATTTTAACGATTTCAACATGATTTAGTTCAATTTTATGTCTGAATTATGGTATGGATTAATTAGATTGAAGATTAACTTGAATTACTAAAATCCTAGTCCATTGCGTCCATGAATTCTTCTGAAATTCGTCCAAAATCCAGCAAAGGTCAGAAAAATGATGAAGATGAAGATATGTCCAAGTCTGCACAGTAACTACTTGTTGTCTATCTATAGATCAGATCTCATGGCTCTGATACCACTTGTGGACGAGGATCGAGCTCCCGAAATGAGCAATTGCTCTGATCTCGCTCAACTAGCAGAGGCGGAATTCATTGCTAGAGAGGTAAATATGACAAACAAGACAAAATTTACTGTTTAACTGCTTTTGATCTATTAAAGACGTTCAAGTTACAGACGCAAGTCAACAAACTGACAGAGCTTCGCCGTATGGATGACAAATCCGCATCAAGCTCTAACACAACACTTCCCTATTTATATGTCGCATGACTCGTACTGAAGTGCATGTACTAACAAACATACAACTGTGTTTCATACGAAATAGTTTTCATACGAGTGACTCACTCGTATGAAACACACTTATGTTTCATGCGAATAATAGTGTGTTTATACATAAAATTTACATTTTCTCATTTAAACATTAACGTGTAATCTTTATAAACATTACAGATATATCCTAGATGTAGGCAATAGACATTATGCACCAACAGGCATATCAGCCTACATCATGACAGATGTAAATTATGGCATATCAGCCTGTCACATTGGACATATATGAGGCATATCTGCCTGTCACGTTGGACATACATGTGGCATATCAGCCTGTCACGTTGGACATACATGTGGCATATCATCCTGTCACGTTGGACATACATGTGGCATATCAGCCTGTCACGTTGGACGGTTAGTGTGGTTCCTCAAGCCACACTACCAAGAGTATGAACATTCCTTAATGTTACATAAGAGTACCTTAATGATTGATTAATGGTCCCGGTCATGTTGGACCTTAATAACCTTGGAGGCTTGAACTTAATTCACCACCTCTAGATAGAAGGATAACTTCCCTTAACTATCCTGATAGAAGACCCTTTCGTACTTAACTATCTTTTCTTGGCCAATGTGTGGTCTGTGCCACTTGGCATAATCAATCCATTAAGGTCTTTTTGGAATTATATCGCAGAGCATAAATTTCGAGTAAAATCGAGACGCTCGTTTGAAGAGGATGAAATACATATATATAATTCCAAAAGTACTTCATTAAATTTCAATAGAATTTACAATACTAGAAATATTGAAATAAACTGTCCATTCAAGGACTTAAAGAAAATAAAAATGTCCACACAGGGACTAAAGAATAACAATATCCTCGCAGGGATTACATAGTATTAGAAGAGACTTCACTCGTCCTTCTTTCCCTTGACCAACTTGGAGAGTTTCTTGAAGAACTTGTTCGTTTTCTTCTCCGTTTTCTCTTCCTGTTGCATCATTTCTTTCATTCTTTCTAAGGCCTCATTAATGGCCTCAAGTGGTGGCAGAGGTTGTGGTTGTGGTTGTGACATAGCCGGATACTGGTACCTGGATATCCAATTGGTGGATAAGTAGGTGGGAAAGGAGACGGGTAAAGTGCGTTGTGCATAACCGCCTGCATATAGGGGTCTTGCGACCATGCTTGATAGTCTACTGGTGTAGACGGGTTAAAAGGATCATATCTAGGCATGTCAGGATATGTGGGATTGGGTTAGTATAACCCAATGGTGGTGGTTGAACAGCAGGTGTTGGTGTTGGTTCCACTATAGGTGAAACATTAGAGGGTCCTCTTGAATTGTGGGGTAGGAGTTGGGCAAAGGTGGCAGTGATCCCGACCTTTGTCCTGCACGTACCGACATACGTGCTCCACGCTTTCTCCTTGGTGGTTCAGGTGGTGGTAGAGGTTGGTCCACCGATTCCATGTGGACATCTTCTTGTATTAAGGGTGATTGAGAGTGATGAGAAGGAGTGTGGGCGAAGGTGAATTGATTCCAATATTGGTCCCACTCATTAGGACCTTGGTAGGGTGATCCCGTATAAGAGTTCGAATCGCTTGAATTTTCAATGGGATGCGTATCCGATCCCGACGGCGGCATCTCCGGGTCGGAGTCCTCGTCCATAGGGTTTGGCTGGTCCAACTGATTTTGATCAGCTGGAGGCATGTTAAAGTAGTAATTAGGGTTAAATTCTTCATGATAAGAGTGTGAATGGGAATGGTCAGAATGGTGTGAATGATAGGAGTGGTGAGAGAGGTAAGAATTTTGGGAATGTGGGGGCGAGTGTTAATGTGAGACAGAGTGTCTCGCTGGTTGCCAAGGAGACAAATCTCCTGATTCCTGGTAGGCATCTGGGTTGTAAGGTTGAGGAGGGATGCGCCCCGATGGTCCTCCCCTCATTGGACCTTTTCCTCTTCCACTTTGTCCTCGTACACGTGGCGGCATTTTCCTGTTAAAAATCAATTCAAAAACAATACTAATAACTTAATAATGAAATGAGTAATCCTAGGGCAATGCCAAGACTCGGAAGTCTAAGGAATGTGCTCGTGTAAGTTTGAGATTAAACACAAAATACTAGTGTTTAATTCTCTCAAACGTTGGCTCTGATACCAACCTGTCACACCCCGGATTTCCAACCCAAATCCATACACCGGTGGGCCCGGGTGGGGAGTATCGTGACGTCAGTTAATAACATCATTGTCAATTAAACAGGGCACAGCGGAAGTCTTGGAGTAAAATTACTATTACAGACCAAATGTTTGAAATACAAAATAATATACAAGCTCATAATAGAAGATCCACAGGCGGATCATAAAATGTACAAAGAAGGAATATAAAACAGACTTTAGGGCAGATCTAGGATTTGCAAGATCCTCTATCACTACCGAGCACTTCCAGCCTATTTTTGTATTGTACCTGCAAGCTCAGCCTTTTGAAAATACGTCAGCTTTTGCTGGTAAATACACCCAACGGACTCATTTTGAAAACATTTCAAAATTTGTTTTAAGTGTGTATCAGCACAAAATCATTTTACAACTTGGAAAGTTGACGTTGCAACCTTGTTAACAGCTTCACATGTTTGTCCATACATACAGGGCCCAGTACAAAGACCGAGACATGATTAAATACACACCACTTAGAACTCACGAAGGAGTTATCCCGAACTTCTTGGGTAATTTGCATTTGAGCGTCTGTCAGGTGTATGCCTACACCCCTCGCTAAGGTCGTGGCCATTATCTAATGAATGAGCCGAGGATATCCAGGACACGGTAATTTAACCCTCGACGTTTAAGTTATCAAACAAAACTGATTAAACGGAATATGCGGATTTACTAGCCATAATCTAGCATTCGATTGATCCCATTTCCAACCAAGCGGTAATAATTTACCGTAACCCAAGCCCGTATAGGGAAAATAAGTCGAGAGTATCTACCTGAATTAGCCTTGTTTAAAATGCAAGATTATAACCCAGCCGTATTCAAAATGACCTAAGTGCAGATAGCATTTACCGGAATGTCTAGTCTGGATTATGGCATAAGCTAACCAATTAAATACTAACGGTCTTATTTAAGTCATAGACTTAAACCGACTAGCGTACTTGATCAAATACGTATAACGCTAGATCAAACTATGATTGGATAGAATGTAGTTTAATCCCAACAAGTACGTTGACTTGTGTAATATGGATAAACAATTAACATTCTGGATTTTGAGATTTAAATGACAAGGTTAAACCCGTTTCGGTTAATTTTCGTAAACTTATTACATATACTCAACCGTAGGCATATCGGCGATATCGGGTAACCTGATAAGTCATGGACAAGTTCTATATGCCATTATATTTCAAATAAGTTGTGATATCAGTAGGATATCAACTTTTATGCCCGTCATGGTTTTAAATTGAAACTATGCCTCATAAGGGCATTTTGGTAATTTCATACCATCTATAAAAGGAACTTGAATATAATTTAAGTTTATAATCATGAGTATTATGGAAAAATAGTTTATTTATGATATAATATCAGTAGGATATCAATTATATGTGTATTTTATCTTTTATGACAAAACTATGCACCGAAGGGGCATTTTGGTCATTTTACACATAGTTTGTAAATTATTTGGGATTATGAGTTTATAACATGTACATACTGCAAAGATGTTTAAAATACGTTTTAAAATCAATAGATAACAAGTCTTGGTCAATTTATATGGTTTTAACCATACTATGCGCCAAAACGGCGCTTATGTCGTAAAATGACGTCTTATGCGATGTTTAGAGAAAAATGATGTTAAGGTTAGATTAAAAGTCTTAGATATGTTATTAATATAACGTATCAGTAGGTAAATGATTTACCTTGAAAAGATTTGATTAAAACCATTTTATGAGCCACAAGGGCTAAAATCATCATTTATCGAGATAGTTTAAGGACCTGTTTGAAAACTCAGTTTATAACTTGATTTAACATCCCAAATAATCCTACTTATAATATTACATCATTAGGAAACACATTTTTAAGTCCATTATCATTTAAAACCTTGATTTATGCAAAAAGGGCATTTTAGTCAAAAATAACATAATTGTGGAACTTGCGCATAAACTTGGATTCTGATTATGATCATGTAATATAACCTCAGAGGGTTATGCTACATTATTTTATGATCATAATGCAACTTTAGATCAGTAGGTAACTAATCTAAATCGGGTCAGAATCGAAAGTCAAAGTAAAAGTCAAACTTCACGAATTTTGGTTGCGAACCGACCCTAGAACTGAAATTGACGAGCCGAACATGTTCTTACATGTTCTAATAATTATTACCAACTTGTTTAAGTGTCGAAACATGTTTTATAACATATATAAGATCAATTTATGATTTTTCCGAAAAATGGCATGTTTGACTTTTATTTTCATAACTTTGACCCGTCAATTGGTCTAGCAAATGTGATCTTCAGGAGGTGCCCTTTATGGGGACTAACACCTACCTTATTACGATCACTTATCCATGTTCATTTCGAACAATGGCTGGACCATAATGGTCTTAACCGAAAGTCAAAGCGTTTTCCGCAAAATGCTTGGCTTTCGGCTATAAAAGCCTATAAACGAAAATGCACAAGGAATGAACACTTACTAGTGATTCCTAGGGTGCAAAAGAACTATATTGGATGCTCCTTTCAGCTAGGAACTTTCAGAGGAGGGAGAAGAGTGTAAGAATGAGAAAGGTGCAAGTTGGAATGGTGAACTTAAACACCTATTTATAGTTGGAGAACTCAAAGGAGGTGATGCCAGGTGTTTAGGGGTGTAAGAGGAAGCTTACAAGTGTCCCTAAACGTGGCATAGCTGTTTGGAAGACCATGGTTTCGAATTCATGGTTTTTGGAGCTTTGTTTGGAGGCCAAGAAAACTTTCTGCAGTAGAGTCGCTTCTCGCGCCCCGCGAGAGACCCTGGCCTGGTCTCTTGCGGCCTGCGACCGCCCCTTGGCCAGTTTCAAGTTTTGACACTTTTAGCCCTTAACTTTATAAAGCTTCTAAAACCCTTCTAAACACCTTTTTGGCACTTTTAGCCCTTCGTAGCCAATACTTGGCATACCCGGGATTATGCCCGGACATTGTCGAGCTCTCGGTTCATTAAAAGGTCACTCAGAGGTATAAATTAACATGTTGACACTTTTAATCCCTCCATTATCCAACTTTCTCGTATTTACAAAATTGAACCCTCTCGTCCACCAATTGGCACGTATGAGAGTTAGGACTTTGCAAGGGATCACTCAGAGGCTTATTATAAGCATGTTGACTCCGATGTCATTCAGAGGCTAGGCATGTTGACATATCGGTCACTCAGAGGCCAAGTTTTAAGCATGTTGACATATCAGTCTGACATATCAGTCACTCAGAGGCTAATAATTTAAGCATGTTGACATATCAGTCACTCAGAGGCTGTTATTTATGCATGTTGACATCGGACCGTTACTCGGAGGCTCAGTTTGAGCATGTTGACGCCTTTAGTCCTTATTGGGCTTAATAGACTATATTTAAAAATACAACACGTGTCACTATACTATTGGACACGATTTTACAGGGTGTTACAGTTCTGCCAAAATAATCATATGGGATGAAGCGTCGATGGCTAAGCGACAGGCGATAGAGGCAGTTAATCATACACTACAGGACATTATAGGTGTTAGTCTTCCATTTGGTGGGAAGATAATGGTTATGGGAGGTGACTTCAGACAGGTGTTTCTGGTTATTAAACGTGGCACTCGAGCACAAATCGTAGACTCCAGCCTACGAATGTCACCTGTTTGGTCTTTGACTAAACAGATGCGGTTAACCATAAATATGAGAGCATTGAAAGATCCATGGTTTTCTGAATTTCTTTTAAGAGTCGGCGATGGAACTGAAGAACCAATCGGAGGAAACTATATCCGCATACCTGATGACATGTTAATTCAGTGCAACAATAGAGAAAACTCTATAAAAGAATTGATCAATGCTCTTTCCATCAACTGAAGATAGTGTATACTCTTCATATTATATAATCTCTAGAGCGATATTGTCCACTAAAAATTAGAGTGTTGACGAGATTAATAACCAAATGATCGACATTTTTCAAGGGGAGGAAAAAGTGTATTAACAGTTTTGACGAAGCTGAAGACGATCAGTGATGTTCTAAAAGTAGTCAATTAAAAACAATTAAAATTACCCTAATTCTAGACTCAAATTATACTCTAGACTCCTAAATTTGACTAAACTACTAACCGGCAAGTGGACCGATCAATTGTAGAATAGCTTAAGTAAATCCGGATATTGAACCCACGAGACTCTCTAATTATATTGACGACTCGATCTAGACTAAATTGACACACTTGTTTATATTTGGGGGGGGGTTACTAATAATTCTAAATTTATTATTAAACTAAAATTAACTTAACTAAGCGAATTAAATTGGACTTTTTAAATTGGAGGTTTGATTCAAGGATGGTGAAATGGCTACCTAGGTTAGATTTTCTATTACTATTGATTGGGTTTCTTAATTGATTAATAATGTGAATGGGGAACCGAGATCATGAAATATTAAACTCTAAGGAATACCGAACAGGACTCCCAACCCTTCTTGGGAAGACACCTATGACTCCTAAAAGTAATTTGGTTTACCGGTTTTTAAGATTTCCTTTCGGTTATCTAATATTTAATAAAGTGACTAAATTAGCTAACTATCTCTCAATAGGAAGCCTATACTAACTATGACTCTTGATTTAGTTTAAACAACTTGAATATGGCAAGTAAACTAGAACCGGGATTTTCTCAAAACCTAAATCTAGCAATTTACCTATTTAATTCAGTTAATAAATTATTATATCTCGGTAATTAAATTTAGTATAATGGCAAGAATTAATTATATATTTTACTTGATTATTTTTCTGGTTTATTGGCCAATTTTACCGAATGCTTACGCGAACCCGTTAAGACCCGACAATCAACACAAACCTATTATATGGAAGATATCCAACAAGATTCATGTAAACAATCAATTAATCAACAATTAACTCAAATCATGCAAATACACCAAATCAAGTAATCAAAGTTCTTTACTTTACTAAAATCCCATTAAAACATTATTAAATCGAATCAAGTTCCAAACTTTCATAATAAAACAATCAAAACCTAGGTAGCATACTGAATTTAGCCAAGTAACATAGTCTTAAAAACAATAAAAACAAGGTTAAAACAGAATTCATCAAGATTAATAATACAGGAACTAACAGTTAAGAAATTTTGCAATATAACCCATGTTTCCTTTAATCTCCAAGCTTCTTGCTCCAACTTGATGATTCCCAGCCTCTTGAACATCAACCAAAAGCTCTAGAAATCCAAAATTATTGCTCTCTAACTCTCCAATTCGTTCAAGTAAGTTGTAATTAGAGTTAAATTCTAATTAATAAACCTATCCTTCACCAAACTGATAGATTTATGAAACATTCTGATCAATTCACCCTCTCGCCACCCGCGAGAGGGATAAATATGTCGGTCGCACCCCGCGACAGAGTGATGTTTCTCCGGATATCTATCAGCCTCTCGATGGTTGTGAGAGGATTAGTTAGGGCGGTCGCGGGCCACCAAACAGTGGTTTCACCCACTTTTCGACTCTTTTCTTCTTTCGGCTTCCAACTACGATCCGGCTCGGTTTCGTTCATCATTTCAGCTTATTTTTCCCGTGACGAACCTATACCTGCAAAAAGTATTTGGATTAAAAGTAGATATATTCTTGACAAACCGAAACGAATATCGACTAAAATAATACAAACTGTACACGATAAATGGATGTATATTCAATACATCAATCAGCACAATATCTATCCGATCGAGTTCTTAAACACGCTAAATGTTAGTGGTTTGTGCCTCATAATCTTCATTTAAAAATTAGATGCCCAATAATATTGTTACGGAATATCGATCCATCACATGGCCTGTGTAATGGCACGCGGTTGATATGTAAAGGCTTCATGCGAAATGTTATTGATGCAGAAATTGAAGTCAGCTAGCATGCCAGTAAACGAGTATTTTTGCCAAGAATCCCTCTAACCCTTTCTGAAGATGACATGTTCCCATTCAAGCTGAAAAGAAAACAGTTTCCAATTCGACTGAGCTTTTCCATGACGATTAAAGCTCAAGGTTAAACAATTCCGCATGTTGGTGTTTATTTACCGGATTCTATTTTTTCACACGGACAACTTTATGTGACGTTATCAAGAGGGGTTTCAAGACAAAATACGAAGGTGTTGGTACATCTCGCAAATGATTTTAAACAACCCGGAGTTTACACATCAAATGTTGTCTACTAGGAAGTGATGCGTGATTGATGAACCCCATTCGTATCATTGGCGAAGGTCAGTTAGTATATAGTGTGCCTTAATTGCTTCCAGAAACCACTAATTCAACTACTGATGCAAACCACTGCTAACACACCAACAGTAGTTGTATAGCAAAACCACTGTGTTAGAACTTTTGAGACCGTTGGTTCTTGATTATCCAAAGTTTGAGCTAGTTTGTAATGGTTAGACAAAGTTAAAGGGTCAAAAGTGTAATTGTGTGAAACTTGCTGATGGCAGCGTATTTACTAACCCAGCATATTTATTAAATACGTTGGGTAGTAATTCTGTATAAATATGATGATCAATGAATGTATGTCCAAGTTTCTTGGACAGATTTTGGTGATCTTCTTGTGTTGTGATTTTTTCTATTGTGCTTTCATTCGAATATCCAGGTGCTGTTATTGATTACATGTTATTGGGATTTCATATACAACACTAGTTGTTTGATCCAAACAAGATTCTTCATCTTCTTTGCTTGGTTTTTCTTAGTATTTGCACATTCAAACAACTAATCCATAGTTGTTTGGGTAAAAACAATCAACCACTGTGATCCGAATCTGTTTTTAGATTCACAATTTGGTATCAGAGCCTTTTTGCTCTTGATTGTTTGAGTTTTTGTTAAGATTTGTCAAGTTTTGAAGGTTTTACAAAAGTTCTCAAAGTTTCATGGTTTTTCAAATTTTTGGGATTAAAATGGCTTGATATGGTGCGCTTAATCTTTGGGTTGTTGTTAATCAGTAGTTTGGTAAACATTTTGGTCATTTAGCTACAAAGAATCATGAATTTTGGGTCGTTTTTGGGTGATTAGAGGGTTTTTGTTCGTACTAAAACCCTTCTGGGCGTATTTAATGTTGAAGCTAGCGTAGATATATTTGAAGTTGGCGTATTTATTTTGAATCTAGCGTATTTAACTTGAATTTCGTGTAGTTAACAACTACGCTGGTTCTTAAATCAGCGGAGTTATAATTTTGTCAGCGTAATTGTCCAGCAAATTTACTCGAAAGCGACTTCGAAATCAGTGATACTAATCCTCAAAGATTTTATCATGGTGTTCAGCAAAATTAACTAACCTTTGCTTATTTTCGAATATCCAGCGGGTTAGCTTTTTGAAGGACAAAATCGCTGATCCCATCAGCGTAATTGTTTCTAAGTACAACGTATTTAATCTCTGGTCCAGCGCATTTACCTCCTTGCGAGCGTAATTGTTCTCTGATTCAGTAAATCTCGGCGTAATTGATCATCTTTCATCCATCATGTCTCTCAATCAACTCAATCCGATTGCTCAAGCCGAACTAGAAACTAGAACCGCTACAAGGCCACCAAAGCTGAAAGGTTCGGAAGATTTCAGCAGCTGGAAAAACAGGATCAAGTCTTTTTTGAGTATACCGATTATACTCAATGGATGTCAGTCACTATGGGCCCGCATGTTCCCATGATAATACGTGACGACATCCTTACTATCAATGAAGATCCTTCAACATTCACAGATTAAAATAGGACACTCATTCAACGTGACCGGAGGGCTCACGCTGCTCTCACTATGGCTCTGTTAAAGGATGATAACAATCTGTTTGAAGAATACACCTCAGCACATGAACTGAGGTTGGCTCTAATCGACCATTATGAAGGCAATGAGGAACTCAGGGAGAACAAACAAGACATGGTGCAGAATGAATATGATATGTTTGGAAGTATTTGTGGCGAAAGCTTGTCCGACCACATAAGCAGATTTTTGAGGGTGTTGACCAAGATGAAGAAGGTGGGAAACCCAGTTGCAAATTATGCATCAATCAAGAAGCTGCTAGATTCTCTACCAAAAGAATGGAGTCTTCAATTCATGATGATTAAGAGAACTTTCCTCACCAGCACAACTCTAGTTACTCTCTCAGAATTGATTAACACTTTAAAAGCCTTTGAAATGGACATCGTGAAACGAGAGATGAATCAAACTGGATATTCTCATAATACGTATCAGCAAGCTGCTGCAACCTCGGTCCCCAAGAATATGGCATTTCTTGCTCCTGTCACCTCATGTGGATCAAATCCCCAAAGTGCTGTCGAATCCTAATCAAATGCTTCCGCAAACTCTATGAAGGCCTCGTCATGTTCCGAGAAGACCACCGTGGCCAGCGAAACTCAAGCACTTAAAATTTCCACATAACATGTAGCTCTTTTTAATACTTTCTTAAGTAGCTATGAGGCGCTTATGTCAGGAGAGTTGAAGAGAGAATTCCTAACAGCAGAGGACATGTATCAAGTAGATCCAGACGACATGGAGGAGATGGATCTGAAGTGGCAGATGGCAATGATCACTCTACGGTTGAAGAAATTCTAAGATAAAATAGGAAAGAGGTTGGCTCTTGGAAAAGCTGGATTTGACAAATCCAAGATTAGATATTATAACTGCAAAGACTTGGGCCATTTCAAAAGAGAGTGTCCGTTGCTGAAGAACGAGAATACCGAAATCAACCAGACAAGGAGGCCGATTGCCATTGAAGGAAATAATAATGCTGCTGAAAATAATCATAAGGCTTTAGTGGTGGAAGATTATGATTGGTCGGAGGAGATAGCTGAGGCAAAAGGTGAAGTAAACAAGGCCCTCATGGCAAACATTACAATTGTCTCTGCCACGTCTGCTTCAAATGATGTTGAAAAACAAACCTCCAAGATTCCAAAAGATGGCACGGGTTTGAAAAGCATCATCTCTCCTGCTTCAGAGAAGAGACAACAGAAAGCTGAAATGACTGAGTCGAAGCCTGCTGTTCAAGAAGTCATCAGTACCAGCAAGAATGCATCGGTTGGAACATCCTCTACCGCCATGAAATCAGAAGCCGAGGATAAGGATTTGGTAAACAGCATTCCATATGAATTTAAAGCGAAGCTGTGCTCAAAACCATGTTTGAACGCCGTGGCACACTACAAATCACTCAACCGTGATATAATTAAAGAAAAAGAAAAAGTTTTGAAAATAAATCAAGAACTAAAAGAAAATGAGGCTGCATATCAGCGAAAGTTGAATTCAACCATAGCTGAAATGCAGACTCTAAAGGAATTTGTTTTCAGAAAAGATTTTATCATAAATGAATTGACTGAAAAGCTAGAAAAATCTCAAAATGAAAACAATAAGTTACAAATCATTATTGATAAATGGAAATTAGCCAAAAAGCACTGGTTGACATTGTAAACTGCCAACGACCGACATTCATAAAGGATAGAATTGGATATAAAGATAAATTCGGAAATGAAAGAAAATTATTTCCTCCTCCGCACAGCAAAAATTATGATCCTATGCCATCTCCTCATCCTAAGAACGACTTAATCAATAAAAATGATCTTTTGGATCAAAGTATTTTTTATAAATCCGAAAACAACACTAACCTTTCTGAAAGTAATGCAGATCTGTGCGAGAGTAAGGAAGATGTGTGCGATGGGGAAGATGATTGTGGAGTGATGAAAGTAGGAATAGGCTATTCAGGCGACAATTATTCAACTGTTAACTGGTTAGCCTAGAATTGTGATAAGACGAACAATTGTTCGAGATAACTGTAATAGTTTATCTAGGATGGATGATTGTAATGGCTGTATGTCTAAATTGACAATTCAGGATGACTGTAATGGCATGTGTGCCTACACTTAAGGCTCACAACCAAGGGTTTGCCAAGGTTGAAGGTCATGACCTAAAATTTGCTCTCAATGATGAAAATGTTATGCTTGAATCTCCTGTATTTGTGCCAGAGTTAAAGAAAAACAGTTTTGGAAAATTCCTTACAGAGGAAATTCCAGAGTTTGTTCCATCAGTTGCAGGTACATCAGAGACTGATAAAGATTTCACTGAAGATTCAAGCACAACAACTTCAGAAAGCGATGAAGAAAGGTCAGATTGAAAGTCAAGAATCAATTTCCTCATCAGACAGTGAGCATAGTGAAGTCGACATTGAAGATAAACATCATCCTGAAGAGAAACTGAGGAAAGCTAAAGATTCAAGCCACATTACATCATTAAACTCCTCAAGATGCTCCAGACTCTCATCACATACATCATCTTCACACTCAGTACCCAGGAAGAAAAGATCGAGTCAAAAACAATGTTTTCACTGTGGTCATTTAGGACATACGGCGAAACATTGTAAAAGCAAGAAATTTTCTAAACCTAGTCAAGATCTAGTTAAAAGTTTTATCGATCAATTTGACAGTTTAAAGAAATCAGTAAAATGCATAGTTGATTCAACCTGTTTTTGGAAAAGAAAAGACAACACTCTTGCTCAAAATCATGATAGAACTGATGTAAAGCAAGTCTGGGTTCCAAAAACTAGCTAATTTGTACATATTTTTTGTTGTTGTTGTTGTATAACAGAATAAGATTCAGAAATGGCTTCGGATGCTCATGGGATATATCTGGCATGTTGACAGCGGTTGCTCCAGGCACATGAACGGGCTAAAGGATCTGCTTACCAACTTTCGAGTTATTGATGGTGGCTTGATATCCTTTGCCGGAGACGAAAAGGGAGGAAAAATCGTCGGAATGGGTGACGTCGTGTCAGAAGCACTCACTTTGGAGAATGTGAACTATATTCCAGAATTGTGTTACAATCTTATGAGTGTTTCACAAGTCTGTGATAAAGGAATCGCGGTGCTGTTCAATAACACGGAGTGCTTATTCCTCAAACCCGGTTACTCCGTCCCAAAAGAGATGATCATGTTTAGAGCTCCCCGTCAAAATAACACCTACGTGCTAAATATGAAGAATGCCAAATCAAATGAGCCAATGACATGTCTTATGTCAAAAGCATCTGAATCGGAATCACTACTGTGGCACAGGCGTTTGGGGCATATGAATTTTAAGAACATAAATAAACTTTCTAAATTAAATCTAGTAAGAGGTTTACCTATGAAAGATTTTCCTTTTTCAGAAAAGTGCATCGCATGTGCCCAAGGAAAGCAACATAAAAAGCCTCATAAGTCCAAAGCAGTGAATACGGTTTCTACCCCTCTGTAATTACTTCACATGGATCTTTTTGGCCCAATTAGCGTTAAAAGTTTAGCTAAAAGATCTTATTGTTTGGTGATTACAGATGATTTCTCACGGTGTTCATGGGTATTCTTTCTTGAACCCAAAAGCAAAACAACATCCATTCTGAAGAGCTTCATTCCCATGATTGAAAACGTGATCAAGCTGAAAGTCAACTCCATCAGAAGCGACAACGGAACTGAATTTAAAAATCATACGTTTGTCTCCTTCTTTGAAGATAAGGGAATTTGCCTCCAGTACAGCGATGCCAGGACTCCTCAGCAAAATGGGGTAGCAGAACGCAAAAACAGAACTCTCACTGAAGCTAAGAACTATGCTTGTCGACTCTAAGCTTCCCATAATCTTCTGGGCTGAAGCGGTCAACACAGCATGCTATGTTTTGAATCGTGTTCTTATCGTCAAACCTCACGGAAAGACAGGCTATGATCTACTTTTCAAAAGGAAGCCTCTGATAGATTTCTTCAAATCGTTCGGGTGTTCATGCACACTTCTCAACACTGAAGACAATCTCATCAAGTTTGAAGCAGTCGGTGACATGTGCTACTTCATGGGCTATTCATCTTCTAAAAAGGCATATCGAGTTTACAACAAACGGACCAAGATGGTGATTGAATCATACTACGTTGATTTTCAAGAAGGAAACTCCACTAACACAGGTAACGCTCCGAACTGCTTTTATGACATGGATATTATATTCAACACTTTCAGCATCAATAAACCCATCACTGAATCCATACCTGCAGAATCCACTCTGTTGGAACCTTTGTTTGATACCTTAAACATTGGTTTTACTCCTTTTACAACCCGTTTCACCCCTGCCTCTGCCTCTCCTACTCTTCGGGTGTTCGAAGAAATTGGTGACACATATGCTGAGAATGCATCCGCACATGATGATTCTTCTTCACAGCAGGCTGTGGATGAACCACCCAAAGAAGACGAAACTCCAATCATCTACGTCGATGAACACTTTTCTACTCTGCCTCAACAAGTTGAAACTCACACTAATGCAGGGTACAAGATCAATCGAAACCATCCAATTTAAAATGTCACCTGTTCTGTTGAAGATGGAGTTCGAACACGTGGTCAAACATATACCATCAACACAGGACTGTATGCAGCCTTTCTTTCGCAGTTTGTCCCAAGGGATATCGAAGAAGCTATTCAAGATTCAAGTTGGGTACAAGCTATGCAGGAAGAATTGGCACAATTTCGGAAACTTAAAGTCTGGGAACTCATTGACCTACCAGACGGAAAGTATCCAATTGGTACCAAGTGGGTGTTTCCTAATAAGATGGATGATCATGGTGTAGTTATCAAGAATATGGCTAGATTAGTGGTTCAAGGGTTTCGACAAGAAGAGGGGATTGACTACGAGGAAGTTTTTGCACCTGTTGCACGGTTAGAAGCCATCAGAATCTTCTTAGCCTATGCTTCATTTAAAAACTTTAAGGTGTTTCAAATGGATGTAAAGAGTGCTTTTCTGTATGGGAAAGTGAAAGAAGAAGTTTATGTTTGTCAACATCCAGGTTTTGTAGATCCTCATTCTCCCACGAAATACTAAAAGCCTTACAAAGCTCTCTATGGTCTTCACCAAGCTCCTAGAGCATGGTACGAGACTTTGTCAACATATCTTCTGGAGTGTTGATACTCAAGAGGCAAAATTGACATGACACTCTTCACAAAAAGGATTGGAGAAGATGTGATGTTGGTTCAAATCTACGTAGACGATATCATTTTTGGGTCGACAGATGAAGCCTTTTGCAGAGAATTCGAGAAGGTGATGAAAGCGAAGTTCGAGATGAGTATGATGGGAGAACTCACGTTTTCTTAGGACTAGAAGTGAAGCAACGAAAGGATAGTATTCTCATTCATCAGGCTAAGTATATCAGAGATATTCTTTCCAAATACAGAATGAATGACTGCAAATCCGCAAGCACTCCTTTTGCTGCTCAGACGGAACTCACTTCAGATCTTCAAGGAAAGCCAGTGAATAAATCTCTCTATCGCTCAATGATTGGCTCGTTAATGTATCTGACCGCTAGTAGGCCTGACATAATGTGGGCTGTCTATCTAAGTGCCCGCTTTCAGACGAATCCCAAAGAATCGCATGATGCTGCCGTCAAGAGAATCTTTCGCTGTCTCAAAGGAACTCCAAAGCTTGGTTTGTGGTATCCTAAAGATAGTAATTTTGATCTAATAGCTTACTCTGACAGTGATCATGCAGGTTGCAAAGTAGACAGAAAATCTGTCTCCGGAGGATGCTAATTCTTGGAAATCGTCTTATTTCGTGGCAGAGCAAAAAGCAGACAACAGTCTCTACATCTACCACTCAGGCTGAATACACGGCAACTTACAATTGCTGTTCACAAGTCCTTTGGATACAGAATCAGTTGTTGGATTATGGGATCAACATCATGAAGACTTTGATATTCATCGACAATGAAGCGTGTCTAGGGATTGTGAAGAATCCCACCCACCACTCAAGAACGAAACACATCAAAATTCGCATTCATGCGATTAGAGATGCGTACGAGAAAGGATACATCCAAGTGGTGCCAGTGGATTCAGTGCAACAAAAAGCTGATATATTTACGAAAGCCTTCGATAAAGCTCGATTCAACCAGTTGGTAAACTGGTTGGAAATGGTGAATTTCCTTGAGTGGAATTGACTTTTGGTAAAAAAAAAAAAGAGAGGACTTTATAATAAATAACAATCTCATAAAATTTGTCCCACAAAAATACTTTCTGCAAGGTTAAAATTTCTTTTCAAGCAACGGATTCTCGAAAATAAAATTTTAAGGGGGGAAGTTTTCCAGAAAATATTGTTGAGACTGATTCCTTCTTTGGCACCTGCATGAGAAATGATAGAAAAACTGCTAACACTTTTGTTCTGATGTTAAAACAGAAAAAGATTAAGGTCGCAAGCAACGACGTGTCGGTAGATTCAGCAATACCTTGAAGTAAACTGCAAAACGAAGACAAACTCTAATGATCACACAAGAATTCCGAATACCCACAATGTTGTGCAACTTGCGGGTAACACGTTGCGGCGTATGGCTTAATGGTCTAAAATCTTGCGTTGATAGATTGCCAAAGTCTGAGATTTCGGGTCTTTATATTGGCTAATCATTCGAGGTTATCGTAGTTGCTCTTCTGCTGCATCCAGATATATGCTGACCTAGACACAGCTATGATATCTTTTCAAAAAAAGCCTATGCGGCCAAAACCCTACACAAATGAATCTCTCATTGAGAATCATGCAAATGCTTAAATTGTACCGCATCTGGTATCTGCCATAGCCCTCGTTAGACCTTGGTCTCTCTGCTGTACAGAAGTACTGACCTGAACACCCACTGTCTAACGTTGAAATCTCATAAACGACTGAAGTCAGTATACTCACCTGTTATGAGGAATCTTTGCGCATACCTTGATCGTATGTCCTGATGTGGGACTCACGGGCACAACATTCTGACTATTTCAGCATGAGTGGGGGAACATTGAATTTCTTGTCAATATTACTGCAACATGATAAAAAGGCTCTCCGATCACATGTTGAAAGATAGGTGCATGGATTTAAAAGGACAAGCGTACTGACAGTTTTTCTTGTGCCTTAATTAATTTATATAACCAAATTTTTTTATCAAACGAACAAAGTGTTACCAGTATGATCTTTTTGCAGGAAAGTTATAGGATTCAGGTCAGTTAGCAAAAATTTTTGTGTAAAAGGAGGCTTTCAGACCCAAAAACAACTTTCAGGATCCAGATTGCAATTTTTCTCTTCTCTTAAATTCTTGCATTAATTTTCTATCAAAAGGGGGCACATTTTTTGAGAGATGTTAAAATTTTCGAGCGTTTTTCTTTCTAAGATTTCTTAAAGATGAAGATATCTCACAAATGTATCATCGCGGCGTATTTACTGTTCCAGTGTATTTAATAAATACGCTGGAAGGTAACCATGTATATATATATTTCAGTCTCGTTTTTGTGCAACCTTTTTCAATTCATTTCATCATCTTTTTATCATTCAACAACCCACATTCATTTTCAATCTTCAATAAGTAATCTGATCAAAAGTTGGTAAAATCGATATCGGTATGTTATTTTTGGTTTTCAAATATAGAGTGTTTGATGACATAATGCGTTGATTTCAAAATACTAGTGTGCTGCATATACTTATTTAAATCTGGCATTCTATCGGTTTTCATGGGTTTATCAAGAAAAACTTGAAGCGAGCGTATTTATTATGAATGCAGCGTAATTATTTTGAATATGGCGTAATTAGCTCAAACCCTCGAGTCAGCGGATTTAACTCTTGAATGCGATTTCAAGCAACCGGCGTAATTGACAATTACGCCGGTAAACCAGCGTAGATAATTATCTTCGACAGATACATTCTCGGGTCAACGTTTAAATCCGCTACTCTTGTGCAGCGTAAATAACCTTTAATCAGCGTAGTTATGTCTGAATCTCTTGCATAGTCTTATGTCCGGCGAACTTAGTTGTTTTGGCCCGGCGTAAATATTAGCGGAATTATCAGTTCTTGTGTATATCTCTTTGCATTATTATTATTATATTTTTGTATATATTTATACTTATATATATATATATATATATATATATATAAATACTTCTATATACATAAATCTAACTTAGTTCGTTTTCGATTTCAGAAATGGTGAAGGAGATCATTTGGGATAAAACTCGAAAGCACAATCAATCATGGAAGCTGGTCCCACCTCCAATCGATTTTGAAGATGTAGCAGAGTGGATAAATTCAAGTAGGAACAGCTACGCTGTACAAGCCGATCCGATCATCTACAGCATCCACATTGAAGAGTTTTGGAAGACAGCCAAAGTGTCGACCATAAACGAAATTAAAAGAATCACAGCTACAGTCAGAAATAAGAAGACCGTAGTTAAAGAGGAGAACATACGCAGAGTCCTCGGTCTTGGAGACAAGAACAGTGATTTGCTCAGAATGAAGAAGGACGACATCCTAGATGGGTTTAAAGGGATGAGGTATATTGGAGACTTCAGAGAGAAAAATGAGATCAAAAGAAAGGGGCTTACCAAGGACTGGAGATTCATTCTTCATGTATTCGCTATGAGCTTGGCATATCGGAAAGGAGGATATGACGGTTTGAACTTGGAGTGGTCGGCTGCTATGCTTAGCCTCTGCACAAAGCAGTCATTCAATATCTCTGGCCTCATTTTTACTGCATGGTTGATAATGCAAATTCCTCTACATGGGCCATGTACCCTCGTTTTGTTCAGCTCCTCATCAATGACCAACATCCAAATCTTCCTCATGATGGCGACCTATACAAGTTCCAACTGCCAACAAGGGGTCAGATTACCGAGCTAAAGACTGAGGAATGGGTACTGTTGCATCAGTGGATGTATAGGGAGGAAAGATACCCTGTCGTAAAAGCAGCCTATGAGAAATACAGAGAACGGGTTAAGAAAAAGAAACAAGGAGATGGTGATGAGGAAGTGGAGGAGGAAGAAGAGGAAACCGAGCAGCTGGTTAGAAAGAATAAAGGAAAGAAAATCATGAAGGAAGGGGACTCCTCGAAGAAACAGAAAGATAGTGCTCCTCAAGAACGATTGATGGAAAGCAGTTTCAGGGCCGGATCGCGAGCATATAGAGAATCTCCGTGCGATTCATGAGGCCGAAGAAAGAGAGAAGAGAGAAACTAGAAGAAAGAGACGTCATATGACAGAATCCGAAACACCGGTGACGGTCACCACCGAGCAAGATCAGTTAGACGAGTTTGTTGATCAGTTGATTGTCGATCCGGAAGCCCCAAGTCTATCTCCCCCGCAGAAGCGTAAGAAAACTGGGGAAGGACCTTCGACAGAGGAACAACCAAGACAAATGCCACAACAAGCTCCTCGAAGACCTCGTCCATTTCAGCATTTGTACGATAAGCTAGCAAAAGACATCGGGAAAGGTCCAGCTCAGGAAATCTGTCTTTTGAAACATCAAGTAAGCAACACTAACGTTATTCGTGAGAAGCTGAGGGAACAAAGAAAGAAAAACAAAGAGCTTCACACATACGTCAAAGAACAGACGAGATTTGTGAGATTTCAGCAAGATGGGATGGAAAAGATATATCGTATGATCAAAGAACTTTGCACCAAAGTGGACATACCACCTATGTTCTCATCTACTGATATTTTTTATTATGAGCAGTTCAAGACTGAAGAGGAAAGACAAAAAGCTGAGGCTGCAGAAAAGAAGAAAAAGCGCTTAGAATTGGCCGTGAATGACACTGAGGATGACGAAAGTGAAGAGGAGGAGGTAGACAGAGATGAAATGCCAGCGAGATTTGTTGAGTGGGGTTTGGAAGATGATACTATTTATGAAACTGAGGACGGTGACGCAGTAACTCCAATGCATCCTGAATGGTTCAGAAAAGAAAGGGAAAAGCTTCCAGATTTCTATCAGGTGGTCATCGTTGAAAAATCTGAAGTCACTGATAGAATAATAAGCTGGAAGTACTTCAATCTCAAAGGGATGTTCATCGTAAAGAGACGAGGTGGTGTTATTCAGCATTTTAAGACCAGAGCTGACATGAAAAGCCTTCCAAGATGAGACATTCGAGAACTGGGAGGCTAGACCTGATAAACCCGACGAACAGCAGCATCGGAGCTGACTTTGAAAGACTCATTTTGAGAGAATGCAATCGGGGTTTCACAGTTTTCAAGCCGCAACGACCTCGAAGAAGAGTGTCAAAGACGACAAAAGATCCCATCACAGGAAAAGGGATGGTTACATGGGTAATAGATCCTGCTAAGGTCGAAACAAAAGTCAAAATTCCACCTGAACAGCCTGTCATGCTTACGCACTTCAAGAAATGGTTTTACGATGGGAAGACAGGAGAAGCAGTGATCCGATTAGTGTCTAACGAAGATATGCGAATTCTACACCCGATGGATGTTTTCATGTTCTGCCTCTCCGATCTCAACATTCTCTTTGGTCAGAAAATCCATGTTGGAGCCGGAAATGAGTACAGAGAAGAAGGAATGCTATTCCAAAGGGCTATGGAACGAGCTCGAGAGAGGAAGATAGAGATGATGGAAATTATTCTCAAGATTCAGAAGCAGACAGAAAAGGAGGAGGCAAGAAAAAGAAAGAGAAAGCATAAGTCATCATCACAACAAAAAGCCTCCTCACCATCTCAAGCTGCATCTCACCCTCAAACTCCGGTTTCATCCACATATGAAGCCACTACAGAGTTACAACAACCCTCAAGTGAAGCTATTGTTAATCTAAGCTCTGAAGAAACAATCGAAGCAACCATCGATCAACCTACCATGTAAGCTGCACAAGACAAGGATGAAGGACCCGCCATAGACCCAGAAGCTCGCAAGGAAGATTGAAGGAACCCAACACGCAACGGTCTAGGGGGGATATTGTTAGAACTTTTGAGACCGTTGGTGCTTGATTATCCAAAGTTTGAGCTAGTTTGTAATGGTTAGACAAAGTTAAAGGGTCAAAAGTGTAATTGTGTAAACTTGCTGATGGCAGCGTATTTACTAACCCAGCGTATATATTAAATACGCTGGGTAGTCATTCTGTATAAATATGATAATCAATGAATGTATGTCCAAGTTTCTTGGACAGATTTTGGTGATCTTCTTGTGTTGTGATTTTTGCTATTGTGCTTTCATCCGAATATCCAGGTGCTGTTATTGATTACATGTTATTGAGATTTCGTATACAACACTAGTTGTTTGATCCAAACAAGATTCTTCATCTTCTTTGCTTGGTTTTTCTTAGTATTTACACATTCAAACAACTAATCCATAGTTGTTTGGGTGAAAACAATCAACCACTGTGATCCGAATCTGTTTTGGGACTCACACACTAATTCAACCACTGACTCACTAACCACGGATGTTATACTCAGCAGTGATTCAACCACAATAGTAATTTTTTACGTGTACTTTTTGTATCTCTGGTTGTGTAATGTAGCAGCAGAACTATAATCTGACATGTAATTATGGGGTTTTGAAAATGTAAAAAAAATCAATTGTCAAAGTGTGGTTTTTAATATAATAAATGTTAGTAATGAATCTTCCGTGTGGCAGTTACTGTTTGCATTTACTGTGTGTTCACCTTTATCTATTAAAGTTGTAACACGTCCCATCTTTTTAAGATTGGCGTTTTGTATTTTACTCCATATTTATAGATAAACATGGCAAAATTAATGTAAGGCACCCTTTTATTCTATTCTCTTACACCTTGTTTTATACATTTAAGTAAGTATTTGGAGTTAATAATAATACGTGATTAAAGGAACTTTATTATAGTTTTGGTGTTTGGCGTTTGTGGCATTTTGGCATTTTATGAGCAATTAGAGAAATAATGTATTTTATTAGCTGAAAATTAGATACCAAACCACACAAAATGACACCAAAAAAGATACAAAAAAGAAAAAAATTAAAAATGCTAATCCAATTTCTCATCCAAATCTTCACTGCCATCAGTATCTTATTCTTGAAGTTTTTATCCCCTGAACCTTTGAATTCCTTAGATAGGAGCCGATTTCCCTACATAGCTGAAATGCCCTGCTCTAGGCGAAGCTGATCAATAAATCAATCAACAAGAAATATGCCCAATACTATGGTAGTGAAGATCTTTTCTTGTTGATTGGTGAAGTGGTTGGTGGATGGTGGTGACACCGATGCCATTTTTGTGGACGTTATTGTTTTTGGTGTGATTGTGAGTGGGTTTTTAGCTTTGATGATTCTTGGCCATCATCATCATGCTCATCCCACTCCGATCATTTGAAATGGAGTCCAAAATAGCATTTACACTGGCATAGGACTCTCCATCCCATCCAAACCTTCTTCAAGAACAAAGCAGACAAAATGAGATTTGACTGTCATCAGTCTCTTGGTCTTGAGGATTTGTCCATCTCATTCAGCAAAATCTTTTAGAACACATAGCTTACAGGTTTGCCATCTGTTATTTTGATCTTTTTGGCGTTTTAATTTGAACAAGATGAGGTTTATCTCAATAAAATTTTGCTGAATGAGATGGACAACATTGTTAAGCTCACTTAATAATGACCTAAGAATGTTGTCCACCTCATTCAGTGAAACATTATGGAGAACAAAAGTGATGTTATAAGAAATGAGGTTTTCCATATGGTATTTAGTAAAACTATGGCATTTGCTTTTGGTGTAATCAATGGAAGGGCCTGAGGTTGTTTATATAAGATGTTTTTTGTGCGTAGTTTGGATGGGAATTATCCATAAGTTACTGCTCGTTCAGTAATAAAGATGGCACGTCCCATCATTAAGTTACTGTTTGTTTAGCTTTATTTGTTAAATCTGCAACTTGTAATCCTATCCACTGATCAGAAACCACTGATGACAAACCACTACTAATACACCAATAGTAGTTGCATAGCAAAACCACTGATGCAACCATTGACTCACAAGCCACTAATGTTATACTCAGCAGTGGTTGTCCAGCAGTGGTTGTCTACCACCAATAGTGTTTGCCTAACATCTGATGTTATTACTCCTTGAAAATCTATTCGTTGCTAAAAATGTATCCTCTGTTTCTACTTCCACTGTTGGTGAAACCACTGTTTTTCGAATCGGGTTTCGAAAACCCGGCCCAAATTATCAATCAAAGCGTTTTTATTTATGTCGGTTGATTTTAACATTTTTGTTATTGTTTTATATATTGAAAATTATATATATATATACATATATTAATAACAAATGTTTAAAACTAATCTTAATAAAATAAAATAAATAATCAATCAAATAATTAAATAATGAATAAATGATTTAATAAACTTAATAAATTAATAAAGTAAAGAAAAATGCCAAAATGGGTGAACCGGGAATCGAACCCAGGTACCCCCGAACGCACACACACTACAAACACCACTGCACTACACATATCGTATGTGCTATAATCCAAAACTTAACCTATATATATTTTCCTGTTGAGTTAAAGCCGGCGACTACAACCAATCTTCTCACCGGAGATCTCGTGTTCAGCGCGGTTTTTGTTTCGAAATTCCCGACAACTGGCCCGTGACTATTTTCAGCAACCTTCAATCTTGCTAGCTGCCATCTCTACAATGATTGGCAATCACCCAATCCGATTTTCCTTAAAAAAAACCCAACATCACTCTATAAATACCAAGTGCAACCCTTTATCCAAAAATCGTTCATTTTTCACACCTCGTTTCTCTACCCAGTAGCCCTCTGCTCACCCCGGAAAGATCAAACAGCCGCCAGAAATCGAACGCCGGAAAATGGTGTCTCCGACCGACCCTGTCATACGGTGAATCTCTTTGCTTTTTCTTTTGAGTTTATTTCAATTAGTAGTATGTTTAGGCAATTGATATCAAAATCGGTTTGAATCCGTTTGATTTAGGCGGGTATGGTTCTGGGTGAAATTCAGAATGAAGAAGATGAAGTGAAACAAGTGTTTTATATATTTAAATTATAAGTTTCAACCAGGTGAGACACACAGTCCAGTGGTGGACTGTGTGCAAACACACCCACATGTCGCAAGTTCAAATCCGTGCTCACCCGCCGGTCCGACCACTTTTCAAACATTTTTAATTTGATCATTTCTGAAACAACGCATTTAGTGTATAAATATATTTAAATCATAAGTCTTGTCGGGTTAGACACCCAGCCCAATTGGTCGGGCTGGGTGCATCACATCACCAAGATCGCGGGTACGAATCCTTTGGCTCGCACCGGTCGGATTAGTTAAAATCTTTTTGTAAATTTAATAAATTAGAATTGACCTAAAATGTGTATAAGATTAATTAAAATCCAGATTCTTTCGGGTTAGACACGTAGCTCAGTTGGAAGAGCTGCGTGCACGCAACCAAGAGGTCACGGGTTCGAGTCTCAACACACGCATGCCAACTCCCAATCGAACCGGTCTGACAAGCTGTCAGACTGACAAGATTTTTTTAATGTATATTATTTTAGTTTTTATTTTATTTTACTAATTTAATCTATGGTTTGTATTAAAAGGAAAATTTGTATAAAATGCTTAAAAATGTGTAATTTCGAGGGTTCTATTCCATCAATAAAAATCACATTAATAACTTAAAAATCTAAACAAAGGTTTTTAACCAAATATTAATTTATTTATTTATCGAATTATCGCGTTATAATTTTAGGTTACTACTCCTTCATCGGTAAAATCCGCAACTCGTGCGCTCTCATTATCACTCAAGAATACGCACCCAAGGTGAGTGAATCTCTACAAATTCCCCGTTTTAATCACGTTTTGGGGTGTATCATGTGTCATACCATTTCTTTATTTTATTTAACACTTGTGCTAATATCATTACGTGAATTAAATGTGTATTGTTTGTTATGTGGTTTATATGTGGATACAATTATCATTTCAGCGCACTCATTACATTAGGCCCATCAGTTCCTCGTGGGATACGGGTTGAGCATCAGGTAGATCGGCTCCGTTTGATTGAACCTTGATCTCAGATACATCATCATTTATGTCATATATTCAATGTGGTTTGTGATTTGTTACATATATGCATTTACTTACATGTGATTATGCACAACTTATTTAAACCACGGTAAAAATTATTTACTTAAATGTTTTATCAAGGTTCACTCGCCAACTTTTGTTGACCCAAATTTTCCCTGTTTTACGCATGATACAGGTGATCAAGCTGAGGAAAGAAACACCTAGGATGGCCTTAGAAGAATAATCAAGTTATTATGTTGGAACAATCGTTTGGTTTATTATTTGTGTTTATATGAGATTTGGTGTTGAATATTTGAATTTAATTTGAATTTAATAAATATGAAACTTGTTAGTAAATAGCATGAGCTTTGGTGATAACCCAATCATGTCCCGACTTTTATTCCGCTGCGGGTCGGGGTGTGAGAGATTGGTATCAGAGCTTGTGACTATAGGGATATAGGATAGGTTATTAGACCCTTAGAGCCTATACTATAGTTGATTAGATTTTAATTGTTTATGTGTTACATGCAAAATTCATGATGTTTATATGTTTCATGTTTATTTTCACACACAATATTATGCAAGCACTCTCACAAGTACATGTTAATATGCAATGCTCATCATAGTTCATATCCTCATAACATATCATATCTATGAAAACACACACCTCACGATTTCCATGATTTGTTTTCAATGATTTTTGCAATGTTTTCATATTTTTCAAATCACATCAAAGTGGGTTTTCACGACGGGCATGTAGTAACTGGAAGGGTACGAGTACCGGTAGTCGAAACGCCCTGTCTAGGCTTGGCATTCGTATAAATCCAAAATAAAGGACCAGTTTGCCTACCTGGGGACTAACGACGAGAGTACGAAGGACCTATTATGCCAAAGCATGCTATATCAAACGTCGTGTGAACTAACCCCACTTTGAGTTGTCATTGTGTCCACACCTGGACACCTTCCGACCCTACATCTCGCAATCATGTTTTACGCTTTTCATTCGGGTGATGCGAGTGTTAACCAGCCGACACCAATGTGAACCCTACCAAAGCCCAATAGTCATGGGGGGCCACATGACTATACAGGCTATGGTATGGGAGACATTTGGAGGCCCAAACATGAGCAAGCCCAAGACATCCTATGGATGTAGTTAAGTTATTTCAGTTATTTATAAATGTTGTTTTCATTCCTTTTTATGACACATGACACCTAGAAAATTCTCAAACTCACAATCTCCCTATATATTCATGTAGATGTCTGCTAGGCAATTACGAGGAGGTAGAAGGTCAGGAAAGTCGAGCGAATGCTTGGCCACGCAAATTGCTCAACAAATGGCCGCAGTACTTCCTGACATCGTGCTACAAGTTCAACAAGCTCTTGCCGCAAACCCCATCAACCCTCCAAACCAAAAAGACCAAGACGTCGCTAACCCTCCTCCCAAAACCACTAGATGCACCTACAAACACTTCAAGTCCTGCGATCCCCCAAAATATGAAGGGACTGAAGGGGTCACCGCTCTCCTTCACTGGTTTGAGGAGATGGAAAACACCTTTCTCAATTGTGACTGTCCTGAGGATCGTAAAGTACGTTACGCAACTGGAAGATTGTTTAGGGTAGCCCTTACCTGGTGGAACACGGAAAAGGGAAAGCGAGGTGTGGAAGATGCCATGGCCTTATCATGGGAGGAATTAAGAGAGATCATGACAAGACGCTTCTGCCCTAGAAGCGAGATCAAGAAGGTTGAAGATGAATTCTATTCTTTAAAGCAAAAAGAAGGGGATCACACCTCCTACAACAAGAGGTTTCTTGAGTTAAACCAGATGATTCCCAATCTGTTCACCCCATTATACCGTCTAATCGAGCACTACTTTTCGAGGCCTCCCCTTGAAAATCCAAGATTCGGCTTTAAGCACTTCTCCTGCAACACTTGAAGCCGCAATGGAATTAGCAACGGAACTTATGGAGAATCGCATTCGTAATGGTGATTTTAAAGATGAAAAGAAGAGAATGATTGTCGAAACCCCAACCCCATCTGGTTCCTCCTCAAAGTTTGCTGGAAAGAGGAAGCGAAATGGCAAAAACTTTGCAGTCACCCAAACCAAATTTCCCATCACTGCTGCTCCAATCACCCAAGTTGCCCCTCCGGCCGCACCATTCAAAAGGCCATACACTGGCCCACACCCAAAGTGTAACCGTTGCCACTACCATCACCCTCCTGAGAACCCTTTGCCAACATTACACAAGTTGTGGCCGTGCTGGTCACACTATCCAAACCTGCCGTACACTTCAGCGATCAAATCGCAATCAGCCTCCAACCCAAACCCAAAACCAAATGGTGGGCCAAGCCCAACAACCCTTACTTCTACCACCTGCACAACCCACAGCCCAACCTTACTACCAACCCATAAGGGCCTGTTTTAACTGTGGGGACCCAAACCACTTCAGAAATACTTGCCCACGCCTGGTAAACATCATCAACGCCCAAGCCCAAGCAAACCCGGTGAACCAAGCTAACCAAGTTCCTCCACCTACTAGAGGCAGGGCTTTCAATATCAACGCGAACCAAGCAAGGGCTGACAACAATGTGGTCAACGGTACGTTTCTTGTAAATGGTAATTATCCATCTATATTATTCGATACTGGTGCAGATAAGAGCTTTGTATCCTTAGAATTCGAATCTATTCTCGACCTACCTCGTGATAGTCTCGTTGAATCTCTGACGGTAAAAGTTGCTGACGGGAAACCCATTTTGTTAAATTCTATTATACGTGATTGTACTCTTACCCTAAATGATCATGATTTTTCAATTGATCTCATCCCTCTGAAATTGGGAAGTTTCGATGTTATCATCGGTATGGACTGGCTCAACCTGCATCACGCCGAAGTGGTGTGCCATGAAAAGTTTATTCGTATTCCTCTCGCCAATGGTCAGACCCTACGTATCTTTGGAGAAACTCCTTTGAAAGGACTCAAATTAATGTCCTGCTTTCAAGCTCGAAGTTATCTTCGCAAGAATTACGTCACATTTCTAGCTCACATCATCAAGACGAAGGGCAAAGAAAGGAAGCTCGAAGACATCCAATCGTGAAATAATTTCCGCAAGTCTTTCCCAACAACGTTTCAGGACTTCCTCTTGTGCGAGAAGTCGAATTTCGAATCGATCTTGTGCCTGGCGCCACACCAGTCGCAAATCTCCTAATAGGTTAGCCCCATCCGAAATGCAAGAGTTGGCCAGTCAGCTGCAAGAGCTGACTGACAAGGGATTCATACGTCCTAGCTCTTCGCCTTGGGGTGCACCTGTTCTTTTTGCGAAAAAGAAGGATGGAACGTTCCGCATGTGCATTGACTATAGAGAACTCAACAAGTTGACCGTTAAGAATCGCTATCCTTTGCCTCGTATTGATGACCTTCTAGATCAACTTCAAGGTGCCACCTGTTTTTTCTAAAATCGACCTTCGTTCTGGTTATCATCAGCTCAGGGTGCGCGAAGAAGATATTCCGAAAACTGCTTTTCGAACTCGTTATGGTCATTATGGGTTCATGGTTATGCCTGTCGGATTAACCAACGCCCCCGCTGTCTTCATGGATTTGATGAATAGGGTATGCAAACCCTATCTCGACCGTTTCGTCATAGTCTTCATTGATGACATCCTGATCTATTCCAAGTCAAAATCCGATCATGAGCGACATCTTCGACTCATTCTTACACTCTTAAGGACCGAAAAGCTTTACGCTAAGTTCTCAAAATGTGAATTCTGGTTGAAAGAGGTGCAATTTCTCGGTCACGTAGTTAACGAAAAAGGGATTCATGTCGACCCTTCAAAGATCAAGGCAGTACAAGAATGGCAAGGGCCACGCACTCCTACCGAAGTTAGGTCATTTCTTGGCTTGGCTGGGTATTACCGACGCTTCATTGCCAATTTCTCCCGTATCGCCGTTCCACTCACGGCCTTGACTCACAAGGGAAACCCCTTCATTTGGGGACCCAAGCAAGAGGAGGCCTTCCAAACTTTGAAGCAAAAGCTTTGTGACGCACCTATCCTTACACTCCCTGAGGGTTGCGAAGACTTTGTGGTTTATTGGGATGCGTCAGGGCAAGGTTTAGGCTGTGTTCTGATGCAAAGAGGGAAGGTGATAGCCTATGCCTCTAGGCAACTCAAAGTACATGAGAAGAATACACCACCCACGACCTGGAACTTGGAGCAGTCGTGTTCGCTATAAAGATATGGAGACATTATCTCTATGGTACCAAGTGTGAAATATACACTGACCACAAGAGTCTCCAACATATCTTCAATCAAAAAGAGTTGAACATGAGGCAACGATGATGGGTCGAACTCCTCAATGATTATGACTGTGAGATTCGATATCATCCTGGCAAGGCAAACGTTGTGGCTGATGCACTCAGTCGAAAGGGTTATGCGAATTCCATTCATCTTCTATGTTCGCAAATTGTAACCGACATCAAAGATCAAATACGGGCAGCTCAACATACTTCCAACGGAAAATGACGTACGCGATGAGCTGTCGTGTGGAGCTGAACTCAAAATCAAAACCAAATTCGATGGTATTCTGTACTATTTAAACCGTATTTGGATTCCCGATCGCGACAACCTTCGTAATTTCCTCATGAATGAGGCACACAAAACACGATACTCTGTACATCCAGGAGCCGATAAGATGTATCAAGACCTACGATACACCTACTGGTGGCCTGGCATGAAGAAGGATATCGCTGTTTTTGTTTCCAAGTGCCTTACATGCTCCAAAGTGAAAGCTGAATATGAAAGACCTTCAGGACTTCTTGTCCAACCCGAGATACCTGTATGGAAGTGGGAAAACATAACCATGGACTTCATTACCGGGTTACCTCGCACCTCCAGTGGGTATGACACCATATGGATAATCATTGATCGTCTTACAAAATCAGTTCACTTCATTCCAATTCGCGAGGACTTCAAGAATGAGAAATTAGCTCGTATCAACATCAGCGAGATCGTAAGCCGTCCTGGTGTACCGTTAAGCATCATTTCAGACCGTGATGGTCGTTTCACTTCACGCACATGGCGAGCTGTACAAACTGCTTTGGGTACACGTTTAGACCTCAGTACCGCCTTTCACCCTCAGATTGATGGTCAATCTGAGCGCACCATCCAAACCCTCGAAGACATGCTTCGAGCATGTGTCATAGACTTCAAAGGGAATTGGGACGCTCATCTACCATTGGTCGACTTTTTGTACTACAATAGCTATCATTCAAGTATCGGCATGGCTCCTTTCGAAGCATTATATGGTCGTAAATGCCGATCTCCAGTATGTTGGCACGAAGTTGGTGAAGCGCAAATCACCGAACCTGAATTGATCCAAGAAACAACCGACAAAATCATTCAAATTCGAAACAATGTTCTAGCGGCTCAAAGTCGTCAAAAGAGTTATGCTGACAAACGAAGAAAGCCCTTGGAGTTTGGCGTTGGTGATCAAGTACTTTTGAAAGTATCACCGTGGAAGGGAGTGGTTCGTTTCGGCCAGAAGGGCAATCTAGCACCACGCTACGTAGGACCTTTCAAGATACTTAAAAGAGTAGGACCAGTAGCATACAAGCTTGACCTACCAGAAGAACTTAACAGAATTCACCCCACGTTTCACGTATCAAACTTGAAAAAGTGCCTCGCTGACGAAAACCTCCATATCCCCCTAGAAGACATTCAAGTTGATGAATCAATGCACTTCATTGGAAGACCAGTGGAAATCATGGATTTCGGTGAGAAGCGTTTAAGGCGAAGTCGTATTCCAATCGTCAGGGTGCGTTAGGAGTCAAAACGAGGACCCGAGTTTACTTGGGAACGTGAAGACTCAATGCGCGAAAAGTACCCGCATCTTTTTCTGGTTACAACTACTACTTAAATTTCGGGATGAAATTTCTAAAAGTAGGGGATATTGTAACATCCGTGTAAATCGGGTTTCGAAAACCCGGCCCAAATTATCAATCAAAGCGTTTATATATATATATATATATATATATATATTAATAACAAGTGTTTAAAACTAATCTTAATAAAATAAAATAAATAATCAATCAAATAATTAAATAATGAATAAATGATTTAATAAACTTAATAGATTAATAAAGTAAAGAAAAAAGCCAAAATGGGTGAACCGGGAATCGAACCCGGGTACCCCCGAACGCACACACACTGCAAACACCACTGCACTACACATACCGTATGTGCTAGAATCCAAAACTTAACCTATATATATTTTCCTGTTGAGTTAAAGCCGGCGACTACAACCAATCTCCTCACCGGAGATCTCGTGTTCAACGCGGTTTTTGTTTCGAAATTCCCGACAACTGGCCCGTGACTATTTTCAGCAACCTTCAATCTTGCTAGCTGCCATCTCTGCAATGATTGGCAATCACGCAATCCGATTTTCCTTAAAAAAAACCCAAACATCACTCTATAAATACCAAGTGCAACCCTTCATCCAAAAATCGTTCATTTTTCGCACCTCATTTCTCTACCCAGTAGCCCTCTGCTCACCGGAAAGATCAGACAGCCGCCGGAAATCGAACGCCGAAAAATCGTGTCTCCGACCGACCCTGTCATACGGTGAATCTCTTTGCTTTTTCTTTTGAGTTTATTTCAGTTAGTAGTATGTTTAGGCAATTGATATCAAAATCGGTTTGAATCCGTTTGATTTAGGCGGGTATGGTTCTGGGTGAAATTCAGAATGAAGAAGAAGAAGTGAAACACGTGTTTTATATATTTAAATTATAAGTTTCAACCAGGTTAGACACACAGTCTAGTGGTGGACTGCGTGCAAACACACCCACATGTCGCAAGTTCGAATCCGTGCTCACCCACCGGTCCGACCACTTTTCAAACATTTTTAATTTGATCATTTCTGAAACAACGCATTTAGTGAAAAAATATATTTAAATCATAAGTCTTGTCGGGTTAGACACCCAGCCCAGTTGGTCGGGCTGGGTGCATCACATCACCAAGATCGCGGGTTCGAATCCTTTGGCTCGCACCGGTCGGATTAGTTAAAATCTTTTTGTAAATTTAATAAATTAGAATTGACCTAAAATGTGTATAAGATTAATAAAAATCCAGATTCTTTCGGGTTAGACACGTAGCTCAGTTGGAAGAGCTGCGTGCACGCAACCAAGAGGTCACGGGTTCGAGTCTCAACACACGCATGCCAACTCCCAATCGAACCGGTCTGACAAGCTGTCAGACTGACAAGATTTTTTTTATATATATTATTTTAATTTTTATTTTATTTTACTAATTTAATCTATGGTTTGTATTAAAAGGAAAATTTGTATAAAATGCTTAAAAATGTGTAATTTCAAGGGTTCTATTCCATCAATAAAAATCACATTAATAACTTAAAAATATAAACAAAGGTTTTTAACCAAATATTAATTTATTTATTTATCGAATTATCGCGTTATAATTTTAGGTTAGTACTCTTTCATCGGTAAAATCTGCAACTCGTGCTCTCTCATTATCACTCAAGAATACGCACCCAATGTGAGTGAATCTCTACAAATTCTCCGTTTTAATCATGTTTTGGGGTGTATCATGTGTCATACCATTTCTTTATTTTATTTAACACTTGTGCTAATATCATTACGTGAATTAAATGTGTATTGTTTGTTATGTGGTTTATATGTGGATACATTTATCATTTCAGTGCACTCATTACATTAGGCCCATCAGTTCCTCGTGGGATACGGGTTGAGCATCAGGTGCCTCATTAGATCGGCTCCGTTTGATTGAGCCTTGATCGTAGATACATCATCATTTATGTCATATATTCAATGTGGTTTGTGATTTGTTATATATATTCATTTGCTCACATGTGATTATGCACAATCTTATTTAAACCACGGTAAATTTATTTACTTAAATGTTTTATCAAGGTTCACTCGCCAACTTTTGTTGACCCAAATTTCCCTGTTTTACACATGATACAGGTGATCAAGCTGAGGAAAGAAACACCTAGGATGGCCTTAGAAGAATAATCAAGTTATTATGTTGGAACAATCGTTTGGTTTATTATTAGTGTTTGTATGAGATTTGGTGTTGAATATTTGAATTTAATTTGAATTTAATAAATATGAAACTTGTTAGTAAATATCATGAGCTTTGGTGATAACCCAATCATGCCCCGACTTTTATTCCGCTGCGGGTCGGGGTGTGGACAGGTGAAACCACTATTTTCCGAATCCAATGTTCATTCCTCTGTTCAGAACCACTGCTGGACAACCACTGTTGAGGTTAACAAACAACTGTCATCCATTACTCAACAGAGTTTACATGTGTATAGATGATTTGTCTTCTTTCATTTACCAGACGGATTCTTCATTTTGGAGTATCGGTACGATGTTTGCGTGTTAGTCTGTTTAAATTTTAACATTTGACAGATGGAATGTTTGAAATCAATACTTTATTTGCGTATGTTATACTTTGTTTGCTAATTTTGACCACTAATAAGTTATATCAGGAATTTAAGGGTAAAGTCTGAATTTTCTTCATTCGATATTAAATAGTATTACAGAATTTTATATTTAAAAAATATAAAAAATTACATGCTACAATTAACACTTCCTAGGATATCTATTACTCTCGCCTTCTTCCAAGCAATTTCATTTTTTTCTTTTAATTTGAAGATCAGCTAGCATATCACAAGTCTTCTGATCTTGTTTAAGCGGCTGTGTGATAAACTCTTCTGCTATATCTTTGAATTCTGATGGAGGAGAATGGATAACTTCATCCAGCAGTGCAATGGTACTCCAGGTTGGCTTATAATAATTGTCACTCAGCATAGCAACTTTTTGGTTGACTTCTTCATTTGTCCTCTGTTCTTGGAGTGACCGTCTTGAAAATTCCATTTAACAGCGTTAGTGTCTGCCCAGTGGTAGAAGGATCTGTTTGCCATTTAGAAATAGTGTGAGTGTTTTTGGATGGTTTGTTTTTGGATGAACAAATTTCTAAAAGTGAATTGTTGATGTTTTCAACTAAGCTAATCATGAGCCTTTTATAGTTTTTAAAATTTTTGATATGTTAAATGAAGAGATTACTCCTAATGATGATAACCTGTTTTTGAAGGTTTAAAGTTTGTCCTTTGGGTTTCTAGATATTTAATTTTACTTTTTGTCCCATGAAAACTCATTTTTGAAAGGTTTTGCATTAAATGCACAGGGTTTTTAAATATAAATGTACATGTTTATAGTATAGATGTACACGTTTTCCCTCTTAAATCATTAAATAAAGACATGGTTTTTAAATATAAATTTTTATTTAATGCTTGCATTTAAATCTGACCTTTGGGCTGGTAGATATTTCACGATTAATACCTTTGCCAATTCAAATGTTTTTTCATCATACACCGATTCACTCAATGAAATAGAAGAGCAATTGTTATTGTTTTGCATCAGTTCTTATAAATACATTAAAATGGCATCATATACTTCTGCGCAATCTATCGAATTAAAGCAACGACTTATTAAACAAATCGAAGACCAGGTTTATGCTGATAGGTCTACTCTTCAAGAGCTGAAGATGTGTTTTAACGGACTGCAACTTGGTCTGCTGACGAGAGACCAGGTTTCGAGAGACCTGAGGGCAATGCCGATGACTTCCGTTCGTGACCTGTATGTTGCGAGTAATATAGAGTGCGGAGATAGAGATCTAGAGTTCATGATACAGATAAAGGACATACATCGAGAGGTTCAGTGCTCGATGGAGTTGAAATTAAAGTTTCTTGAATATTGCTATTAGAGTTTAAATGTCTGAGTAGTTTTCTTTTCCATATGTAATTGTTAGTATTTTAATACTTATTTTTATGAGTTTAAAGATTTATTGTTTCAAAATCACAGTAGTTGTATAGCAGAACCACAGATTCACTAACCACTAATGTTATACTCAGCAGTGGTTGGCTACCACCAAAAGTGTTTGCCTAACATCTGATGTTATTACTCCATCAGAGGTTAGCAACATTATCAGTGTTTGTCTAACATCTGATGTTATTACTCTATCAGAGGTTAGCAAACTCATCAGAGGTTTGGCAAGGATTCTATCAGATGTTGGCTCATCAGTAGTTTGACTTTATGTCATCATCTATTATGAGTATCGTTTATTTAATTTGCAAGGTACTTGACACTTTATCAGCTTACAATGAATAATGGACAACCAAAGCATCTTAGTCATGTTAGTGGTTCTTAAACTCACTAAATGTTAGTGGTTTGCCGCCTCATAATCTTCGTTTAAAAATTGGATGCCCAATAATATTGTTACGAAATATCGATCCATCACATGGCCTGTGTAATGGCACGCAGAGGAGTAATAACATTGTTATGTTCACTTAATAATGACCTAAGAATGTTGTCCACCTCAGCAGGGGTTGTCCAGCAGGGGTTGGCTACCACCAACAGTGTTTGCCTAACATCTGATGTTATTACTTCATCAAAGGTTTGCAACATCATCAGTGTTTATCTAACATCATCAGTGTTTGCCTAACATCTGATGTTATTCCTTCCAAACTACCACTGATGCAAACCATTAATGATGTTAGACAAAGCTAACACACCAACAGTAGTTGTATAGCCTAACCACTGATGTTATACTCAGCAGTGGTTGGCTACCACCAACAGTGTTTGCCTAACATCCGATGTTACTACTCCATCAGAGGGTAGCAACATCATCAGTGTTTGTCTAACATCATCAGTGTTTGCCTAACATCTGATGTTATTCTCTTGCACCTTGTTTTATTCATTTCAGTAATTGTTTGGAATAAATAATAATACGTGATGAAAGGAATTTTATTATAGTTTTGGTGTTTGGCGTTTGTGGCATTTTGGCATTTTATAAGCAATTAGAGAAATAATGTATTTTATTAGCTGAAAATTAGATAACAAACCACACAAAATGACACAAAAAAAAGATACAGAAAAGAAAAAAAAATAAAAATGCTAATCCAATTTCTCATCCAAATCTTCACTACCATCAGTCTCTTATTCTTGAAGTTTTTGGCGCCTGAACCTTTGAATTCCTTTAGATAAGTGCAGATTTCCCTACACAGCTGAAACATCATGCTCTAGGCGAAGCTGATCGATCAACAAAAAATATGGCATTTTAGTTTTTGGTGCCATCTTTTGATGTTGATTTGTGAAGTGGTTTTGTGGAGGGTGGAGACATAGATCGCTGCGTTTTGTGGAGGCTATTCTTCTGGGTGTGACTGTGAGTGGGTTTTTCGCTTTGACGATATTTGGCCATCATCATCATGCTCACCCACTCTCCATCATTTCAAATGGAGTCTAAAATAGCGTTTACACTGGCATATGTCTCTCCTCGTCCAAGCCTTCCTCAAGAACAAAGCAGACAAAATGACATATCACAATCATCATTCTGTTTGTCTTGAGGATTTGTCCATCTCATTCAGTAAAATCTTTTACAACACACAGCTTAAGGTTTGCCATATGTTATTTTGAACTTTTTGGAGTTTTAATTTAAAAAGGTGAGGTTTATCTCAATAAAATTTTGCTGAACAAGATAGACAATATTATTATGCTCACTTAATAATCACCTAAGAATGTTGTCCACTTCATTCAGTGAAACTTTATAGAGAATAAAACTGATGTTATAAGAAACGATGTTTGCCATTAGGTATTTAGTAAACTATGGCGTTTGCTTTTGGTGTAATAAATGGAAGGGCCTGAGGTTGTTTATATAAGATGTTTTTTGCGCGTAGTTTGGGCAGGAATTATCTATAAGTTACTGTTCGTTCAGTAATAAAGATGGCACGTCCCATCATTAAGTTACTGTTGTTCAGCTTTATCTGTTAAATCTGCAACTTGTAATCCTATCCATTGATCAAAAAACCACTGATGCTAACCATTGATGACAAACCACTGCTAACACACCAACAGTAGTTTTATAGCAAAACCACTGATGTTATACTCAGCAGTGGTTGGCTACCACCAACAGCGTTTGTCTAACATCCGATGTTATTACTCCATCAGAGGTTAGCAGCATCACCAGTGTTTGTCCAACATCATCAGTGTTTGCGTAACATCTGATGTTATTCCTTCCAAACTACCACTGATGACAAGTGCCAAAATATCATGAATAAGAAAACTAACTTAAATACTATACAATATATTACGAGACGACTGATAAACTAACGGTAAACGAGTATCCTATTGTAAATCGCCACTCCCGCCGTATCGCACGGGTAAATGACTAGTGGGCCAATAATGCATGTTACAGTTGTTGGGTCAAATGGTAAGTACCCATGAAATAAATTCTTTGTGCAGTTTGTTTCAACAAATAACAGGTAAAGTAATACTGTTGACGAAACCATAAAAAGACCAATCACACACTACAATGTGCCAAACAAGTAAATCATGTTAAAGATTTCACCAAATCCATTTCATCTGTAAACTCTTCAGACACAAGACGAAAGCCGAACCCAACTACTACTATACCCAGTAGCAAAACTGTGTAGAACACTAGCGTTTTTTCACACGACCGTTGGTTGGTTCATTACCTCCAATAATAAACCTTTTGATCATTTAACTAACCTACTATCGATGTTGTATTATTTGTGATTATGTATGTAAACAAGTAACATCACTGCTGATAAAATATGATGCCTTCAAGCTGCTTCTGGCTGTGTTTCATTAACAGTTTCCGACTGATGATGATGTGGAGCATATGAATAAGCTATGACAGATGCTCCAATCACGATGAACATTCCTATGCACCTCCATAACCACCTCCTCTGTCCCTTTTTCTTTTCTCTATGCCTTCGTGCCACCTCTGCATCACCAAATAACCATGTCAGAAAATTATTTTTTTGTTGTAAACGAAAGTGTTAATATCCTAAATAACCATATTTTGTTATTTTTCACAAAAAGAAGTCCTGAACCTAATTGTTAAAAATACACAAAAAAGTTACTAAACTATATGTCATATATTGAAGTCCCTAAATTTGTCTAACTGCAAGTGCTTTAAATTTTTTTTTACAATAATTGCTTGTTAACTCTTAAATTCGTTAAAAGATGGTATAATATTTTTTTGAAGATGTTTAATGTCATGTTTATCAAATTTGCGATTAACAAGTCGTTATATTAAACATAACAAATACTCACATGCATGTGCATTTTAGACAAGTTTAAAAGACTTTTTACGATTAAAAAAATTCAGTGACTTTTTCATGTATTTTTTACATGTTGAGGAGCTATAATATATCAAAATTATATCGAGACACTTTTTCATGAAAAATAAGAAAGTATGTTGATTATTATGATATTAACCCAAAAGAAAATCATTCAAAAATTCCAAGATATAGTGATATACCACCCACCCATAGATTCAAGGTTATTCTGGGACATTTCATGGATCATAGCTTCATAGTACTGGAGCCTGTCTTGCAGCCGGGAAATCTCTTTATCTTTAGATCCTATGATGACCTGTGCAGCCAGCTCAGCTTCGGCCCTTGCTTCAGCTTTCCCCATGGCTTCTGCCACAAATCTAGCAACGATCACTTCCTCCGAAAACTGTTTAATTGCATTAATGTCAAACCGGGTAGGACGGCTCTCATTTGACGAAGATATTACACCAGTCTGAGATAGTAGAATTTGGCTGACTGTGTGCAAGTGAGTACACATGGCAGCCACGTCATCTTCAGCAGCCTTGCGTTTATCAATCTCCTCAAGCATATTAGCCCTTGCTGTATGCAACTCTGATTCTATGTTGCCCCTACAACTCAGCATAGATCCTTCTGAAGAGAAATCTGTGCAAAAAATTACAAGAGCAGAAGCAGAACAGGATTTGTGAGACAAACGGATTTGGGCTGAAACATATCGGTTTATCCAAAAACACTTTTAAGATAGCATATAATAAGAAAACGATAACATAATGCTTTCATGATTTTTTCTCTTAATGTAATACACGTATAGTGTATTCCTATTTTTATATGTTGTGTTGATAATTGGTTCAAAGTTACTCTTGACGATGATCTCACATGTTAAGATGATCAACATAATTAGAAAAATACAATCTGGGAATTGCATGTCTAGTATAACTTTCAAGTTAATATCTTATGACACATACAGTTAACGCCTATCTGATATTACCTTCAAGTTTGAAATGTAACATATATTTGATTACTGTTTTTGTGTCCTCCCTTTTATGTGACAATGATGATGAGGGTACATGAACGGCCAGAAACATGTGTTGGTTCCGAAAAGAAGAAAGGCACCATGATCAAGCCTACAAGGTGAGACAGGTCAAATCTCACCAGACTAAACATTGAAGGCAAAGTAGACTAAGTATCTCAGGTTGAAACTTTAAGGACAGGGTAAAGGCAACAACCAGATAATAACGATCAAACGCCTGACATGCATACACAAAAATGTACCGCTCGCAGTAATGGCACGACAAATGATAGATGCGTTAGTCCCAACAAGAACGACGCGGAGCTAAGATAGTCTAGACTCCTACAAGGAAGAGGAGTCATTGCAATATATATACAAACCTAAACCCCATACCGCAAGTACGAGTTCCTTACATTTATTACACCATGAACATCAAAGAGCTGAGATTATTCTCACGCCGCTCGGACGATGTAGAGGATCCTAGCATGCCAACATCTGATTTTCGATCCAAATTTGCGGGGTGTTTACAGATGCAGATTAGTTTATACAAACAGTGAAAACTAGAAAAGAGGCATGTGACCCTGAGATTCTAGATGCTATGCGTATAAAGCATGATAAAGAGAGTAGCCACAAAAATCAGCTAGCTATAGTTGATGCGTATTATTGACCAAACTAGCTCCTACACGCTATGAACAACACATAGAGCAATCCCTGCCCTGGTGCACCAAATCTTAAAAACTACAGGCAGCTTAGTTTAAAAACGCGTGAGGTGCTCCACATCTAAGTAAAGCCAAATAACCTTAAACCAGAAACTGCATCTCTCTCTCAACCGTTTCACATATAAAATCAAGTAAACCTTTCACAGTTTCTTCATCCCTTAAATTGTTTTGAACCCTAATTTTAACACAAAACAGAAACAAACAAACATATTTTAAAAAATTACCTTCAGTAGCATCATAAAACTCCCCAATCTGATTAGACACCACACTCATACTCTCAATTCCCAGCCTCCCAGAATCATTCGAGCTGGCGACACTAAACGAATCACATCGAGGATCCGCAAAATCATCATCGTCTTCAGCCACCAAACAATTTTCACTTTCACCCCCTCCATTAAACATACTACTCTCCACCAATTCATCTTCTCCATTTCCACGACTCTGAACCTCAAACCCGTCGATTCGCCTATTCGCCGACTTACCACCACCCCGTCCCTTGCGATTGAACACGTAGGGAGACGGGGATACGGACCCAGATGCAGGATAATCCAAGATTGGAGTGGGTTCAGGTGTAGTGTAGAGAGCAGGTGATATGTATATGTGATTCAACCTCTTTGTTGTTTTCAATTGCTCATCTTCTTCTTTATCGTGTTCGTGATTTGTGGGTTTCAAAGTTGATGAAGAATCTTTGGTGGGTATACGATGTTCGAGTAGATTTTGCAACGCAATTGTGGTGAACGTCGGCATACCTGGATGGTGATTGTAATTGTTGGTTTTCCGAGATGAAATGGGGAAGGCGGAACCCTAGTTTTGGGAGGGTTCATCACATCTGATCTCAGCGACTACGACAAGAAATACTAAATTTTTTTTATTACTATTATATTATTATTGCATCGTAAGTTGTGTCTATCATCCACGCAGGGAAAACTATGACAATTGTCCCTTGGCATATTGAATGGTTCCTTTTTGTCACACTTGCTTTTAATGCTTTAATTTAAAATCAGAAGAAAACCTATGGGCTTTTGTAAAATAAAGTCCTTAAATATGTAAAATTAAAAAAAAAGTCGTTCACAGTCTTTTTTTGTAATAAAGATAATAAACTTATTCAAAATGTATTGGTGAAAAAATATGTGAAAATACATAAGTTACTCAGTCAAATTTAAATTTTATAATAGCTAGAAAAATACGATTTATGATAAATAACAACAAAAATAATAAAGGTAACATTTTAAAAAAGGATAAATTTTAAATATACGTTTTATAATAGCTCTCCGGGACGACATTGCTACCAAATCAACATTGTTTTAAAAACCACTTTCCACATCATTTGTGAAGCACATCAAAACGAGAACCACCCCAAACCTACTTTTAATTCCAAACCTCAACATTAGTTTTACTCTCCTATACAAGTCCTCTCACCCCAACCCAACTTCAACCTCCAGCATTCCTTTACCTCTCAAACCAAAACCATTTTCTCTGTATGTGAGCCAACCACTTCTATCACTCCACAAGACAACCAAACAAAAATTCAGTGACATCAAAAAAGCCAGATCAAGGTGGACGAAAAAAATGTCTCATACTATCATGAACTTAGAGCATGAGCCACCTCTTAGACATCAAAGATCTCAAAGTTGCTCAAGATAAAATGTCTTTTGAAGGATATTGACAAGCACTATTTGAAAAATGATATCATTATGGATCAAGATATCATTATGGATCGATAAAAACAAGAAGTAGTATACATCATAGCTACTTAAATAGCTGGTACTCAAGAAATGTAGTTAGTAGGTAAGTGACTCGATAGCCAATATCTAGATACACTATGTAATATGTACTCCGTAAGGAAAGAACATAGTATAATTACCAAACTACAAACATTCAAAGTCTTATATATATTCTGTAAATATCTGTTTGACAAAGCTTCATTTTAAGTTTGTAAGATTGTGTGTTATAAATAGTAGTTATGTTTTTCAAAACTTTGTTCAGCATTTATAAAACTTTCTCTAAGGGTGGTAGGGGTGTAATCGGTGAGTGGGGTGTTTGAGTGGGTTCACCGATCGGTGACACCACCGCCACCCCCTTACGGCGATGTGGTGACTCCCCATTTCGTTGATTAGTCACCGAGCTTAACCGTTTGAGATTCGACCGTTGCGCTTTTGACCGTTTGTTAAAAAAAATCTTTTATTTAAAACCCAAACATTTCACTCATCTCCACCACCAATTTTCACCTCTATTCCACAAAATCCTTTCTTGTGTATTCCAAAAAATTAACCCCATTATAATGGCGGATGGCATACCTCCACTGTTCATTCCATTTGATATCAGTGAAAACGACGATTCTTCTTCAAGCGATGGTAGTTTAGTTTTTTTTTTTCCAAAATCTGATTAAGGAAGCCGCCGTGCTGGAAGACACCGGTACTTCTAGAAAAAAGAAAGTTGTCCGTCGAGATCTAGAGAAAGCCACGAAACCCTTGTGTCAGATTATTTTGCCGAGGAGCCCAAATTCAACGAAGATGTTTTCCGTCATAGGTTTCGTATGTCGAAAAGGTTGTTTTTAAAAAAATTGTGAGCGACGTGCAAGCAAATACCTCGTGGTTTCAAGAGGGCCTGGATGGGAGAATGAAAAAGAATTTTACACCGTTGCAGAAAGTTACATCGGCGATTAAGCAACTTGCAACCGTTAACCCTTCAGACGAGAACGACGAGTATTTAAATATGGCCGAGAGGACTTCCCGAGAGTGTCTAGATTATTTTTGCGAAACGGTATGTAAATTATAGGCTTCCGAGTACTTACGTAGACCAACAAGACACGACGTTGCGCTCTTGTATCAGGCTCATGAGGATATACATCACCTTCCGGGGATGTTGGGTAGTCTTGATTGTACACATTTTGTTTGGAGAATGTGTCCAACAGAGTTGCGCGGCCAATATATGAGGGGGGTCACAGGTACCCGACAATTATGCTTGAAGAGGTGGCCTCTCAAGATTTGTGGATTTGGCATGCTTTTTGTGGTCCACCAGGTTCACAAAACGACATCAACGTGCTTCATCAATCTCCGTTATTTCTTACTCAACGGGATGGAACTGCACCAAAATGCCCATTTTACGTGAACAACCACTTGTACAAGCGGGATACTATCTTACCGATAGAATCTACCCTACATGGTCTGTGTTTGTGAAATCATTTCCGTATCCTCACATTCTGAAAGAAAAGAAGTTCAAGAGGCAACACGAGGCGGCAAGAAAAGACGTGGAACGGGCTTTTGGTGTTCTAAAGGCAAAATGGGGTGTACTAAATCGACCAATGCGTGCTATGACTATAAAAAAGATTAGGAATGTCGTATATGCGTGCATTATTATGCATAACATGATTCTGAAAGACGACGGAAACGCGATTGCACCGATACGTATTCGTGATCCTCTAGTTGAGCCCGTTTTCGATGAAAATGTTTATAACTAGCTCATTGATGAAAACACACATTATAGACTAAAATATGATCTTGTGGAGCATCTTGGAGAGCAAGATTTACCCTATCTTTTGGCGGATTCCGACGACGATTAGTTAAATTAGGTTTAGTTTTAAAATGTATTTTTATATTTTAATGTTTTGTTTAAAATATGTTTTATTTATTGATGCATATTTTCTAGAAATAAAAAATATAAAAAAAATCAAACACCCCATGTGTTTAAGCACCCCTAGTGATTGAGTGTAAAATGGGAAGTGGAGTGGTGAGTTGGCATGGCATGATATTATTGGGTAAAAAAAAAGTTTACCACTCCCCATTTGGGGAGTGCCCCTTCCACCCTAAGTGATTTTCCATCATATTTCTTTTGGTGTTTGTCGATCTTATGCGCTTTGTCACTTGATATTTTATCTTGGTTGATCTCAACCTTATCAATCTTAATTTTGCATATTAGGGACAATTCGTTGTTGAGAAAATTATCCAGAGGTTTGAAGGTTGTTCCATAGTTGGGTCTCGACCTCACTGTGGGTCTTCTGTTTTGCTTCAATTTTCATGTAAATTTGATTAGAATGTGACCATTTGACACTTGTTCCATGAGATAACCATGACATCGACCATGATTTTGTTGATGCAAATTTGATTAGAATGTTGGAGGTCAATCCATAGTCGCTCCATTAATCGACTATGGAACTTTTGTGCATGTTTGTGAGATCTTTTAAGCTTTTTTATTGTGGATCAATGTTTTCATAGGGATTTTTGCTTGTGAGATCAAGAGGATAGATTATTTAAATCAATCATATATGACATTTATATCACATATTATTATTATTATTTTTATCACCAATGATGTATTTATAATAACTATGAGATCAAGAGGATAGATTATTGAAATCAACTGTATCTAACATGTATATATCACACAATAATAATAATAATAATAATATAATAACATTATTATTATTATTATCACCATAGTAATGATGTATTTATAATAATTAGAGGGAAGTGGTCTATTTCACTACGATAATAAAATTAAAATTAAGATGAATGTGTTGATTATTAGGAGGTTAAACAGTCGTTACATTGAAGGAAATTAGGTGATCAGTCTTTACGTTAGAATGACGGATAATTAGATTTTAAATTTTCACTTTATAACTAATATATCGTATCGTCTTACTATATTGTGTCTTAGTATCTTTCGTATTAAATTTGAAGCTTTTACTTTATAACGCAATATATCGCATCGGCTTAATATTTCGCCTTAACATGATGTGGAAATTGCTTTTTATCCCAAAGAGTTGTATAATAATAATAATAATAATAATAATAATAATAATAATAATAATAATAATAATAATAATAATAATAATAATAATGATAATAATAACAATAATAATAATAATAATAATAATAATAATGATGGTAGTTAACTTCATTAACTTATCTCAACTTCATTAAATTGTCTTAACATATATATGAAATTACGGTTATGCCCATCTAAGATGCATTATGTATACTTGAGGAACTCGCTATGATATGGCGAAGTTGTCAATTTCACTACACCAATAAAATTTTAATAAGGTTCAACACAAGAAAAAAAGTAAGATGAAGTTGTCAGTTATTAGGAGGTTAAACAGTCGCTACATTCAAGGGAGGAATGAGGATTGGTCTTTAGTAGAGGTGTACAAATCGGGTTTCTTCTAAAAACCGGCCCAGTTAATAACCGAACCGGTTATTTTTTTCAAATCAATAACCGGTTTCTATAACTCAAACCTCAAACTGGTACCAACCAATTCGGGTCAGCTAATAAACCGGTTTTTTAGGCCCAAAAGGGATCATGGAAAACTTGCAGAATGTTGTTTTAGGCTAGAAGCCCCCATTTTATTAGGGTTTTTTTGCTGAAAAAAAGTAGAATTTTATTATACGAACAATTTAAACTTAAAATACGGTTTTATTGATCACACGTTTAAACTTGAACAGTCATCAAACATAACAAAAGAATCACGTAAACTTAAACTGTTAATCCGCAAGACCATCCATTAATATATAATTTTAGTGGAACTAGAATACTAGTAAATCTTGATAAGCGTCATTTAATCTTCGCCGCTCAAACCGGAGCTATTGCGAAGGTATTTAGCAAATGTTGCTTCTTCGTCGGTCATTGGGTTCGTCACATTGTCTTCAACCTCGTCCTCGTACACTCGCCTTTGTATTCCAATTTTCCTTGGAGCGAGCTTATGTGTTGAACACTCTCTGCCGGATCCAAGTAATCTTTCAAGCAAATTGACATCTTAACTGCCGGTGGTGTTAGTCAAGTTCTCCTTATCGATATCACCCTGCCACTAATAGAAAAAACACTTTCTGAAACTACCATGAAAGCTTGGACCGTTAGTAAATCTCGGGCCATAGTGGCTCAGATTGGAAATTGATCTTTCTTACTTTTCCATCAAGCCAACAAATCAAAAATTTTAAATTCTTATGGAGTAATCATTTGTAGAAAGTTCGACCTACTATACCTCCTGAGTTCGCTACTAGTAGTGTTACCACATTGTAGTTTACTCCACTCATCATACAATTGGTTATAAACATACAAATCCGCATCTTCCGAACTTGAACCTTCGCCAAAAGTGGTGTTTCTTATTGACTCATGGATGTGTGTGGAGGTTGTATCATATTTTGTTAAATAAACCTCAAACATTTTATAAAGTTGTTCTTAAAACGAGCTCTTGCGCCTTGACCAAAGTTTGGGTCATGAATGGTGTTTAAATTCAACTCATTTGCAATTTTTTCAATCAAACAACTGGTTGCCATTATATTAAAGCAAGGGTTTAGGGCGACGGCACAAGTGAAGCCGTCTATAGTTTTTTAAAATATATGGTCTACCTCTACACGACATATCGCTTAATTATAAACAGATTTTAAACAAATTATGGAGTACCAAAGAACTTGTTTGATAGTAAAACCCCGATAAAGCGTTGTTGATGTTTTAAATGTAACATTCGCCAAAAACAGATCCTAGAAACCCGACCTGTTTGTAAACCGGATTCGAATCATAATTAATAACGATACGAATTTTATTTCCTGATATAGTTACAGTGTTATTATTTTTGGATATGGTTTATTAAGTTAAACAATACCGCACCACAACCGATGACACCCGTAAACAACCTCGTCAAATATTAAACGCCATCGGTGTAACATCCGTCGAAAAACAGGTTTCCAAAGCCCGCTTCGTTTATCAGTCAAACATTCAGTTATAAAATTCGTTGGGTATTTTTGGTTCAAATTAATTTTAAACAATACATAATTAATAAATATATTAGAATTTAAAATCTATAATTGAAAATTTATAATAAATAATGAATAGAAAAATAAAAGGAGACGCCGGGTTTCGAACCCGGGTCACCCGGTTGAACAAACGCACAACACACCACTCCGCCACACGTGATTTTGTGATACACAAGGAAACAAATAACATATATACAAAAATTAGAAAATCAAAATCCGGAAATCAGCGCGCCCAATCGGCAATCGCCGGAAAAACCGACGATTTCGCAAATCACGACCGTTTTCTTTGACTGAAACGCGTGAACTAAATTTGACATCGGTTATAACCGATGTCTAACCCTCAAATTCAGTCGTAACCGCCGGAAAACTGTGACCGCGAATTCAAAACCAAATTCAGACCCAATACCTCCTGTTCTACCCTATAAATACCTCCCTCAACCTTCCGGGAATCCTTTCGCTCAAGACCGCACACTTTTCGGAGTTGAAGTTCTCAGAAGCTCGTCGCCGGAGATTTCAAATTTCACCAGAACATCGCCGGAAATCCTTGATCAGAAAACCGTATTCATTCCTCAACCGGTATATCTATCTAAAACTTCTCTGCTATCTCTTAATTCATACTTTAATCGTTCAAATCAGTAATCATAACTGCTAAACAGTTCATACAGCCGGACATCGCAAATCGGAGCCGACGACACTTGCCGGAAAACCGTAGCAAACCCGCTGTCGGTACAACATCCTTAAATCCTTTTCTGTTTAAATTATTTTCGCTATCAGTAATACTCAATCAACTAATTCAATAAGAATGATTTATTAAACAGTCGGGTTGATTTCTCTGGTTTCATAAATTGAAGAAGATGAAGTTTTGAAATGTATTTAAAGGAAATTAAAACCGGTAAATATACCGGGTAGACACACAGTCCAGTAGTGGACTGTGTGCAAATTTAAATCATGGTCCCGAGTTCGAGTCTTAACACGCTGCCCGATTCTTACAAATTTCCAACCATTTTTAATACTTATATATATTAAGACGCAGATAGTAAATAAATGTAATTAAAATCGCATATCATTCGGGTTAGTCACACAGCCCAGTTGGTCGGGCTGTGTGCAATACAAGGCTGTGGGCGCGGGTTCGAGTCCAGGTTCTCACACCGGTTCAATGATTTTAAAAACTTTTTTTAATTAAATAGAATTCTGAATAATCTAAATAGTATATAAAAATCAGAAATATTTCGGGTTAGACACGTAGCTCAGTTGGTAGAGCTGCGTGCACGTATACGGTAGGTCACGAGTTCGAACCTCACTCAGCACATAGAATGAACACATTTCGACCGGTCACGGTCAACGGTCAACATGGTCAAAAGTCAACATTTTTTATTTCTTTTTTTATTTATTTAATCAGAAAATTATTTAAAAATACTTAAAAATAATATTTTTAAAGTTAGAAAATGTCCTTAAACTCACAAAAATAAATCTAAAAATCCTATTAAGGTTATGAGTTAGAATTATTAATCTCAAATAAAATCCATTTATTTACCGAACCATTTCGTTATTATTCTAGGTTAGTTTTCCTCGTCGATCAAATCCTAAAAACTCGTGCGCATCCAACGTCATCAAAGAACGCACCCAATGTGAGTGAATCCTTACAAATTCCCCTTTTTATTCATGTTTTGGGGTGTATCATGTGTCGCTCTAAATATTTCGTTTATTCAAACTTGTGCCATTACCATTATATGACCTAAACTTATGATGTAAATATTGTTTGTTGTGATACGTGTTTACATTTTGTCAAGTTGCATGCAAAACATTCATTAGGCCCATCAGTTCCTCGTGGGAGACGAGTTGAACATCGCGTGCCTCATTCGATCGGCTCTGTTTGATTGAGCCTTGATCTCATTGTTCATTCATTTGGTGTGTGTGCTTGTGCATTTATTGATATTATGTGTTTTGTGATTAAATTTACATTTGTCACACCCCGACCGCATTTATTGATATTATGTGTTTTGTGATTAAATTTACATTTGTCACACCCCGACCCGCAGCGGAAAAGGTGATCGGGGCATGATTGGGTTATCATCAAAGCTCATGACATTTATTATAACGTTTCATATTTATTATTACAATTTAAAGGGAAATATACAATCATAATTACATCATGTTCTACGCATCATTCTAGACTTCATTATTTTCTTCTAAGGCATTTCCTATGTTTTCCTTGCTTCGTCCTGTTCACCTGTATCATGTGTAAAAATGGTTTTTGGATCAACAAAAAGTTGGCGAGTGAATCCTATGAAAAACATTTAAACAAGTTTATTGAATTGATTATTAAATAAAGTGCATAACCACATATGAGTAAATGTAAATGTAAATATATTCACAAAACACTTAATATTAGATATTTCACACACATACAACAATTGATCGTTTTGAGGCACGCGTTGTTCAACTCGTCTCACACGAGGAACTGATGGGCCTAATGAATAAGTTTTAAGGCGCGCGTTGTTCAACTCCTCTCCCACGAGGAACTGATGGGCCTAACAAATAATTTGCATACAATTTGACAATAAGTAATACATAACTACAAGCAATATTTACATTCTAAGTTTAAATCATATTATGGTATGGCACGAGTTTGAATAAATGAATTAGTTTAAGTGACACATAATACACCCCAAAATGGGTAATTAAAAAGGGGAGTTGTAAGATTCACTCACAGTGGGTGCGTTCGGTTGATGATGTTGAATGCGCACGAAGTTGGATTTAACCACGAGTGAAACTAACCTAGATAATGACATAATGGTTCGGTAAATAAGCGGATTTTATTAATCAATTTTAGTAGGATTATTGGATATATTTTTGTGAGTTTAAGGCTATTTTCTAACTTTAAAAATGTTATTTTTAAGTATTTTTAATTTAAATAAATAAATAAAAGTAAAAAAAATGTTGATTTTTGACTGTTGACCATTGACTTGTTGACCGTTGACCGTTGACTTGTTGACCGGTTTTATTGTGTATATGTATGCGCCAGGCAGGACTCGAACCCGAGACCTCCCGTACGCGTGCACGCAGCTCTACCAACTGAGCTACGTGTCTAACCCGAAATATTTCTGTTTTTAATTATATTTATATACTAATTAAGTTAATCCGAAAATCACTTATTTTAAAATAAAGATCTAATGTATCGACTCAGCGCTCGCCACAGGTCTCGAACCCGGGACCTGTGGTTTAGTTTGGCACACAGTCCACCGCTGGACTGTGTGTCTAACTTGGTAAATAATCTGGTTTTTATTATACTTATATACAAACTAGATAAATTCATTTCTGTCCTTATATAAAAAGTTTGATAATTGCCAGAACCGGTGCGGTAGCCTGGACTCGAACCCGCGACGTATGATTTAAACTCGCACACAGTCCACCACTGGACTGTGTGTCTATCTTGGTTATTATTCCGGTTTTCATTAAACTTAACATTTATTTGCAAGTGGATCCGGTTCAGTTAAAAAAAAGGAACATTTTTATTAAAGCGAGTGTGCGTGTGTCAAGGATCGAACTCGGGACGTATGCGTGTTTATTTGCACACAGTCCACCGCTGGACTGTGTGTCTAACCCGAGATATAACTTGATTTAAATTATATATATATATAATCGAAAACTCCGTCTTCTTCGTTAAACTTAACCCAGAACCAATGTCCGACTGTTTTCGAAAAATTAATCAATTTCTTTAGTAAGTTGTAATTAGCTACATATGAGATTAATAAAAACGAGAGAGATTAGGTGTAAGATATACCAAACAGAGATCCCCTGTTTCGCCGGCGAGTTTCCGATGACAGCAGGTTATTCCGCCGACGTGTATCTTGCGGCAGAGGTTCTTCAAGAAGTTTGAGGTGAGTGTGGGTGACTTCGGTATGAGCTTAGATGTTCTGTTTTTAGAGTAAGGCACAGAGGTGCAGGGGTTCGGTTTTCCGGCGAGTTGCAGAAAGTTTCCGGCGAGTGAAATTACATCGAGAATTTGTGTGATTGTGAGCGAAAAAGTTATCAGAAGCTTGTGGGTGTATTTATAGGGAAGAACATCGATGAATTTAGTCCGATTACCGTCTTGATTTGTCGGTCAATAATTTTTCCGGCGGTTATGACTGATGTCGCGGACTGGACATCGGTTATAACCGATGCAATAGTTATTATACGCGTTAAGACACAAGAAACCGTCAGTGAAAGGCGAAATCGTCGGGATTTCCGACGACTGCGATTTGGGCGCGTCGATTTGAAATCGAGATTTTGATATTTGAATTAATTGTTTCTAATAATGAACAAGAAACACAAGTGGCGGAGTGGTTGAGCGTGTGTGAGTTAATTCTTTGCTTATATCTGGTTGACCCGGGTTCGAAACCCGGCTTCAGCCTTTTATTTTTATTTCATTATTTTTAATACTTTTTCAAATATAACTTTTATATTTTAATATACTTATTAATTATGTATCGTTTAAAAATAATTTGAGCATTAAATACGCAACGAAATTTTTAACTGGTTGTTCGGTTAATAAACAAAGCGGGTTTGGTAAATCCGATTTTTGACGGATGTTACAGTATCCCCTACTTTTTAGAAATTTCGTCCCGAAATTTAAGTAATAACATATCTGTCTAAAAAGGATGGTGTTTAGTTTGACAGTTACATACTTAGAAAGAAGTAAGAGTTTAAATTTTTATTTGAGGCGGTAACGTTCCTTGTAAGGGTTGAGTACCCTGCTACAGGAATCGTTTTTTTTTGTTGCCTATGGTAATGAATATTGATAAACAGAGTTGACTGACTAAATATGATTTCATGCGCAAGAGTTTTGATATGTTTGGAAAGATAAGGTTATATCCTAAAATAAACTTCTAATACTAAAACCTACATGGAACTTCTCATAACCGCCTGACAATGCCTCTGATCCTTTGGCAAGAATACTTATATATAGGAAGTACCAGCGGCGTATCCACCATATTCTTGTCAAATTTTCATTGGTTTTATCAGTAAGTTATGATTGGTTCTATGATGTGACTCTAGAACATAAATAAACACAACAACCAATATCTGAGTCCTAATTCTGATAGTATACATGATTGAATGGTGACACAATCCAATTTCTTTAAATAATGAGATGATATGAATGCTAAATCAGTGAGTACAACACGAACTTCAACCAAGACAATACTAAATCCTACATGGAACTTCTCATAACCGCCTGATAATGCCTCTGATCCTTTGACAAGAATACTTATATATAGGAAGTACCAGCGGTGTATCCACCATATTCTCGTCAAATTTTCATTGGTTTTATCAGTAAGTTATGATTAGTCCTATGTGACTCTAAAACATAAACAAACACAACCAAAGCTTGAGTCTTAATTCTGATAGTATACATGTTTGAATGGTGACACAATCCAATTTCTTTAAATAATGAGATGATATGGATGCTAAATCAGTGAGTACAACACAAACTTCAACCAAGACAATACTAAATCCTACATGGAACTTCTCATAACCGCCTGATAATGCGTAGAACATGATGTAATTATGATTGTATATTTCCCTTTAAATTGTAATAATAAATATGAAACATATTCGTAAACATCATGAGCTTTGGTGATAACCCAATTATGCCCCGACTCTTATTCCGCTGCGGGTCGGGGTGTGACAACATTTACGTTTATTCATATTTGGTTATGCACAATTTTATCCAAATAACCAACCTAACTAATCCTTTCAAATGTTTAAATAAGATTCACTCGCCAACTTTTTGTTGACCCAAAACCCTATTTTTACACATGATACAGGTGGACAGGTTGAAGCAAGGAACACGTAGGAAATTGCCTTAGAAGAAAAATAATGAAGTCTTGATAAATGTATAGAACATGTTGTACTTGTATGTTGATTGTAATGTTCTCCTTTGAAAGGAAATAATAAATATGAAACTTTATAGTAAATGTCATGAGCTTTGATGAAAACCCAATCATGCCCCGATCACCATTTGCGCTGCGGGTCGGGGTGTGACAATCGGCTCCATCCCAAGGATTATCACCTTAGATGATTCCCTACATTTAAACAACAACCTTCAAACACAACCTCAAACAACATCTCTCCGCTTCATAAACGACAACCTCAAATGACCCCTTCATCAACCTCAAACGACATCACTCAATATCCAAACGATATACCCCAAGCGATAAGGCCACAATTCCAAACGACATCACCCATAATCCAAACGACATCATGCTGCTGAAACATCTCTTTCCCAAACGTGAACCTACCAATCTGATTCCATCCAAACTCATTCAATTCTCAACCTTTTTACCCCATTTCGGTTACAAACGATTTATATTCATGAATAGGTTAATTCCCTATCATTATATCACACTATAACACTCCGTAACTAACTTTTATGATCCTAATTAATTCCACCATTAAAGACTTAAAGAACACAAAAGGGTGTATGAAAATTCGGTAATCTTCACATACAAAATTGGTTCTAAATGACATCTCTCTGCTTTTTAAACAAAATCCCACTCTCAATTCTCGTAAACACTCATTCTAATTCACGAATTTAAGCAAGGAAGGATTCTTGGGCTTGGAACTTATTCTAACGATCTCCCTCTCATTTCTTAACCAATTCAGGTGATTCTTGAGTCTAATATCTTTATTTTCATGCTCTACAAAACCCTTTTATCCATTTTCGTGATAGAAGGGCATATAATCCAAATTTAACTTTTTGTTATTTTAGGGTTATGAGACTTTAAAATTTGGGGCTTTTGATATTAGATACATGTTTTAGTGAAATTGAGATTTTGATATTGTTCATTATCATCTTAGAGTAGTTTGTATAATTTTTGGGAATTTTTGGACATCGTCCGGAGTTAGTATGAATTTTAGTCATGTTATATTATATAGAAAATTATCCAAAAATACAATACAGAAATATTATTTCTGAATTCTAGAAAATGTTTAAGACATGGAATTTTTATAACAAATTTCATGATTATTGGTAATTTATTTTATAATAAAGGTATTAATTAAAATATAAAACAAATTAAGCCTTTTTACAGCTTTAATTATTTAAATAAAAATACAAGACAAATATAAACACATGAGATGAATTTTACTAATTTGTCTAAAGTTTAAGCCTTTGCAAAATATATATGCAACATAATTAATTTTGTGTTATTATCATAAATTGTATTTATATATTTATTTCTACAAATATAGATTTATTAGGTGTGTTGGAAAATTTATTTATATATTTTAGTTATACAAAAGTCTCCGAATTATAGGACTCAACTTCATAGTTTTGTTTATGTTATTTGATTTTATTTAGAATATTTTAGTTATTTTATATTTTAGGATAACCTTTATCCTTTGTAGTTTTTCCTTATTTTTTTGCGGTATAATTCAATGATTAAATTACGCATACAGTGAGTAGATCTCTCTTCTCTTTTTTTATATTTAATATTTTTGGGGTGTATCATATGTCATACAAAATTCACATATTTATTTTAATCAATTATCAAACCATGCAAATTCATGGTGTGGTCTATAGTGTTATTTGTTTATTTATGTTGTTCAAGTCAATTGTATGCAAGGAAGTCAAATCACATTGTAGATCCACTAGCTGACCTTTCCACAAGGCTTTGGGAGGTGGTATCGACCCTTTTGTATGCTCGACTGACCTTTCCTTATGGCTTTGGGGTGTGTGTGTCGCCATCATCATTTAGTCTCGCTCCTTGGGGCTTGAGACTCACGTTTTGGTTTATTTCATTTATGGGTGAATGTTCTTGTTTGTTATTGTGAATGCTTACTAACACATGAGTTGCATGTTTTATCTTTTTCTAAACAAATTATTTTTGCTGAACATAGATTTACTCATCAACTTCCTTTAGTTGATCCAAATGTTTTATACATGGTATAGGAAATGAAGGTTGAGGATGCAAGGATTGAAGTCATGTAGGAATTTCCTTAGATTAAATAAAAGGGATTTTCATTATGTTTATGTTATGAATTATGTATGGATTACTTGGAAATTTTGTTAGGTTTATGTGACATTTTAATCAGCGACATTAATATATATTGAAACATTTAATAGTACCATAAGCTTTGGACAATTATCTCGTTCCGATCGATAATCCACTTCCTAAGCATATGCAACCCACTTCCTTACAAGTGTTAATAAATTTAGCGTGTCTTTGAGTGTTGCTATGTATGTATGTATGTATGTATGTATGTATGTATGTATGTATGTATGTATGTATGTATGTATGTATGTATGTATGTATGTATGTATGCATGTATGTATGCATGTATGTATGCATGTATGTATGTATGTATGTATGTATGTATGCATGCATGTATGTATGTATGTATGTATATCACGTAGCACTCTCTTGAAAGCATCTTTTTGTGTTTCAATTACTTTTAAACCGTCTTGAACGATCAAATTTATGATGTGTGCAACACATCGACTATGAAAAAAAAAACCATTACAAATTGGTTTATAATTTAATATATATCCATTACCTAAACCGTATTGTTGAGGCGTTATCAAAAGCTATTGAAAAAACCTTTTGTCTCAATATATCACATTGTCTTAATATATTATGTCTTAGTATCTCGCGTATTAAATTTCAAGCTTTCCTTTATAACCCAATATATCGTGTCGTCTTAATATCTCGTGTCTCAATATCGTCTACATATCGGTGTTTTTAGTGCCTGAAAGGTCCCCATGCTCAGGAATTTTTGACCGTTATACCAATTGAGGGGTTGGGACAATGTATGTCTGCTGTAGAATATAAAGCCATTCTCAAATACCGGTTGATGATCCCTATGTACTCGGAAGATGAAACTTGCCCGATATGTCGTAAAGCTTGTATCGATGAATACGGGGAGCATGCAGTTCACTGTAAAGAGCTCCCTGGGTTCAAATATCGGCATGACTGGTTGCGTGATGCTTTGTGGGACATCTTAAGAAGAGCTGGGATTTCGGCTAAGAAAGAGGCCCCTGTGAATTTCCTCACGGACCCTATGGAAGGGAGATCTACTCTGCGACCAACGGATATGCTCGTCTTTGGCTGGGCTGGGGGGAAACATGTCACACCCTCAATTTCCACTTGCGGAGTTTTACCGCGAGGCGTGTGAACAAACCAGAATCTGAAACACTAGTACGTCGAACGACTCTACATGATTTGATTATACGTTTTCCAAAATCGTTCTTTGTAGATTTTATATCAATTACCAATATTTAGCAGAGCATTAGTTTTAAAGTTTGAGCGGAAGCATAAGTAAGTAGTGATGCGGGCGCCAACACAAACGCCAAAACAAATGAAAAATCCCAAAACAATATTAATAAATAAGACTCGATAATGATGTCTTGTTCAATGCATGTGCGTGCACCTAGAGCTCATAGCGTCCTGAGAAACATGTAAAGAAACAAGTGTCAACATTTAAGATGAGTGAGTTCACAGGTTTTCATAAATTCGTTTGTTCGGTTATAGTTTGATTACTCCGTTATCCCCAACCCGGGATAATGTATCAGTTCCATTATTCCAACCCCGGAATAATAAGTTGTTGCTTCCAATATTCCCATCCCGGAATATTAAGTTGTTAATTCCATTATCCCCAACCCGGGATAATAAATTGATGTTTCCAATATTCCAAACCCGGAATATTAAGTTGATTCGTAATTAAGTTCAATGTTAATATATATAGGTAGCTAGCCTAAAGTCATGTCACTAAGTGTTCGCGATCGAAGCTGACTGTTGTGCCTCCGTTTTGCCAGGCCTATCACATGACCATGGCGATGTTAGGCCAATTATTCACCCGTTGACCATACCAGGTCGGCTAGCGCGACTAGCTCGGATGGGGCTTGTCGGGCCCAGTAGTACTACTTATAATTCCCCCGCTATTTAACCCAAATACTAACGATCCGAGGAGATTGTCGAGGACTTAAGTGATAAAGCTGCTTAGTGACCATAACATTACATTAACATTAACTTAGTTACCGTATAGTTATGTGACGTTAAATTCGTATAACGTAAAGAGATTGAGTTTGAGAGTGTATACATGTTTCTCCCCCTGTTGTTTAAAAACCGGATAAAGTTAGGGGCCGTGAACTCACCTTTATTTGCTCGGTTAGTGTAGCAAAGATGTTATAAGAGATGGGACCGCTAGTTGCGTCCTAACAAACCAATTAATTACACGTCAGTGTGAAATCACACCAATACAAATTCCACACGCACTTTACTCACAAATTGATACACACAAACAACATCTCTAACACTCAAACATGCATGCAAGTATTCTCATGTGATCATAGTAATCAAACAACTTATCATGAACATATTCCAAATCCATGCAACACTTTAATGCATAAAATCACAAGTTATCAACTTTCTGCTTAACACTCAATTATTCAGCTGTTTTCTAGGATTTTTATAAAATAGTTCTAACACTCCAGAAATTCCAATATTTTTACAGTAGGTGACATCTATACCATAGAAATTTATATAATTTTTCCAAGTCCTAAATCTTTACCAATTAGCCATAAATATTAATTCATTAAGCTGCAGTCAGATTTACCGCTTTCTGACTGCAGTCCACGGAAGAATTTATTTAAAAATCACTGATCGTCCGATTAACAAAATTCCAGTTGGAGTTGCCTGGAAATTTCTATACCTAGTTGTTGTACAAAAATCATGACTCAACTCTCTACTGATTTTAAAATCTAGCTTGATAAACAACCAACAAAATTCCAGAATTTTCACAGCTTTAGCTACTGAACTTGTTTAGCCCTTTAAAAATATCAAACGACTTCAGAAAATTATGAACCCAGCGCCATTAGATTCCTTATTCAAATCTATACATTCTAGACATCAGAAAATCCGTTTTTCGACAACTAACGACCGAGTTACAGCCAGATGAAGTCGGTTGTAACTATTATTCAGCAGACTGTTTCAACATCTCTTTATAATAAACTCCTATAACTCGTTCATGCGATTAGCCTAGGCGATCAAGAACTGATTTTTAATCATAGACTAATACTAATAACCTATCCATGCAAACCCTAGTTCTTACTTCTAGTTATTATAACCAAAACACACTTGCGAACTTATGATTTCCGAAAACAATTATGTTTATAACCAATTCAGCCGATTACATTAAACACCTATAATCCGAAACAAGCTAATCACTTCATTCAAGTACGTGTATATCCGAAACAACTAATCAATTCATTCAAGTATGTGTATATCCGAAACAACTAATCAATTCATTCAAGTATGTGTATATCCGAAACAACTAATCAATTCATTCAAGTATGTGTATATATCCGAAACAATACAATCATACGATCCGAACACAACAAAGTCACAACACATGTATCCGAATATGATCTTGTATCATATGATAAGTTCTAATCTTTTAATGATAAGGTAAACGAACCGTGATTAAGCTAAGGAATCCGATGATCAACGAATGCTTGCAACCAAGAAGATCCGTGACCGAGAAGGAGGCTGGTTTGCGACCGTGAAGAAGAGTGGGGAGCGGCTGTTTTGCGGCCGAGATGATGAAGAAAGCTGTTGCTTGCTGCGACCGAGAAGATGGTGAGAGTAAGGCAGCCGACGGCAATGACACTCTAGGGTTTTGTGTTGTGTATAGAACATGCATGAGTGTTAGTATATATAGGCGCAAGGAGGATGAGGATCACGGTTTGGTTTAGCACGCGGCCGCAAGAGACTTGGGTGGTTTGGTTTGGGTTTTGATCTTATGGCCGAGGACTAGGGTGGTTTCGGTTTGGGTTTGATCTTGGCCGAAACTTGTTTGGGCTTGTTCTCGGTTTAGGTTTGTGGTTTGGGTTGCATACGGCCGAGAATGGCTTAAGGTTTAAGATCTACATCTCGCGGATATGCTACGGGTCCAATACGTTTCAAGATTTCAAACGGGCCTACGTACCGTGGGTTAAGTTTGCCTCGTTTTCCAAAGCGGATTACACCCTTCCAGGGTGACACCTTTAGTAGGACGCGATCGCCTACTTGAAATTCGAGCGGCTTGCGTCGTTGATCAGCGTAGCTTTTCTGCCGATCTCGTGCCGCCGCCATGCGGTTTCTGATTTGTACAATCTTTTCGGTAGCCTCAAGTATTAACTCAGGGCCTGTGAGTTGACTGTCACCGACTTCTGCCCAGCAGACCGGTGATCTACATCTACGACCGTATAATGCCTCAAACGGTGCTGCCGAGATACCCGTATGATAGCTGTTGTTATATGAGAATTCTACTAGAGGCAGGTGGATTTCCCAATTATTTTCGAAGTCCACTACGCATGCCCTAAGCATGTCTTCCAAGGTCTGTATGGTCCTTTCACTTTGACCATCAGTCTGAGGGTGATAGGCTGTGCTCATATCCAGGCGGGTTCCCAACGCTTTCTGGAGTGACCGCCAGAAGTTTGACGTGAAGCGAGCATCTCTGTCTGAGATGATGGACGTTGGCACACCGTGCCGAGAAACTACTTCCTTAATGTAGATGCGAGTCAAATTTTCCATCTTATCTGTTTCTTTAATAGCTAGGAAGTGTGCGGACTTAGTTAAACGATCCACAATCACCCAGATGGTATCGCAACCACCCAAAGTTCGCGGGAGTTTAGTGATGAAATCCATTGAGATCTGATCCCATTTCCACACTGGGATCTCAGGTTGTTGGAGTAGCCCCGATGGCTTTTGATACTCCACCTTGACTTTTGCACAAGTCAAACATTTACTCACGTAGGTGGCTATATCGGCTTTCATGTTGGGCCACCAATACGCAACTTTAAGGTCTTGATACATCTTATCCAAACCCGGATGGATAGAGTATCGAGATTTATGAGCTTCGTCCATGACTAGCTCTCTGAGGTTTCCGTAGAGAGGTACCCATATGCGATTCATGAAATACCGGGCTCCATTGGGCTTTACTTCCCAATCGCGTTCCATTTTTCCCACTGATTCGGCTTTGATGTTTTCCTCCTTAACTGCTTCTAATTGGGCGTCGCGTATTTGATCGGGTAGCCCCGAATGAATAGTGAGTTGTAGTGCTCGTACACGACGAGGTTTTAGGTGTTCCTTCCTACTGAGGGCATCAGCTACCACGTTAGCTTTACCCGGGTGGTACCGAATGGCACACTCATAATCGTTTAAGAGTTCGACCCAGCGACGCTGTCGCATGTTCAACTCCTTCTGATCAAAGATGTGTTGGAGGCTTTTGTGGTCTGTGAAGATTGTGCACTTCGTTCCATAGAGGTAGTGTCTCCAAATCTTAAGTGCAAACACTACTGCTCCCAATTCCAGGTCATACGTCGTGTAGTTTTTCTCGTGAACCTTCAGCTGTCGCGACGCATACGCGATGAACTTATCGCGTTGCATGAGTACGCATCCCAATCCCTGAATGGAAGCATCACAATACACTACGAGGTCATCTGTCCCTTCCGGCAAGGACAGAATGGGTGCACTGCAAAGTTTCTGCTTCAGCAATTGAAATGCTGCTTCTTGTTTTTCACCCCAAGCATACTTGATGCCTTTCTGGGTGAGGGTAGTGAGCGGTTGTGCGATCTTTGAAATCCCTCGATGAAGCGTCTGTAGTAACCAGCCAATCCCAAAAATTGGCGGATCTCCGTCGGAGTCTTAGGTGCTTCCCAGTTTTTTATGGCTTCAATCTTGGCAGGGTCTACGTGGATACCCTTTTCATTCACGACGTGCCCGAGAAACTGAACTTCCCGAATCCAGAAATCACACTTCTAGAGCTTGGCATATAGCTTTTCCTGTTGAAGTAATCCTAGCAGTAATCGTAGATGCTCAGCATGCTCTTCTTCACTTTTGGAGTAGATAAGTATGTCATCGATGAACACAATGACAAACTTGTCGAGGTATGGTTTACACACGCGGTTCATGAGGTCCATGAATACCGCAGGTGCGTTAGTGAGACCGAATGGCATGACCAAAAACTCGTAATGGCCATACCGAGTGCGAAATGCTGTCTTAGCGATATCCTCCTCCCTGACGCGTAGCTGATGATAACCAGACCGTAAATCAATCTTAGAGTAGTAACTTGACCCTTGCAGTTGGTCAAATAGATCGTCGATGCGAGGTAACGGGTATCGGTTCTTGACTGTAACCTTGTTGAGTTCCCTATAGTCGATGCACATGCGGAAAGTCCCGTCCTTCTTCTTGACGAACAGGACTGGAGCTCCCCATGGCGAAACGCTTGGTCGGATAAATCCTTTCTCTAAAAGTTCCTGAAGTTGGGTAGACAGCTCCTGCAGCTCGGCTGGAGCTAAGCGGTATGGAGCCTTGGCGATAGGAGTTGCATTGCTTGCTAATTCGATTTCAAACTCCAATTGTCGATGTGGTGGAAGACCAGGCAGTTCTTCTGGGAATACATCGGAAAAATCACGGACGACAGGGATGTCTTCTATACGTTTCTCGTCCTTAGGCTGTTCGGTAATCAGTGCGAGTAAAGCGAAGGAGTTCTTTCTCCGAAGATACTTCTGCGCTTGCATGTATGAGATGATGTTGGTGACGGCGCTTGCCTTATCGCCTTGTACTGTCAGGATTTCGTCGTTCGAGAGCGGAATACGGATAGATTTTTTGAAGCAGAGAACTTCAGCCCGGACGTCGGATAGCCAGTCCATTCCGACTACCACATCAAAACTACCCAGGGTAGTTGTCATCAGATCAATGGTAAAAGTGTGGCCCGCGAGTTTGAGTTGACAGCCGGATACGATTTGGGTCACATCTACCGATTTACCATTGGCTAATTCTATCACATAAGGGGTCTCTAATGGTTTAAGCGTGAGATTTAGGTTCTCCCTAAAAGACTCAGATATAAAACTCCTATCCGCACCCGTATCAAAAAGCACAGTAGCAAAATGTTCAATAAGGGGAAACTTACCGGTGACCACGTTCGTGTCGTTTCTGGCCTCTCCGCGGCCCAATGTGAATGCACGACCTTTGGCACCTCCTGTACCACCGTTCCCATTATTGTTGTTGTTGTTGTTATTGTTGTGGTTGTTGTGGTTGTGGTTGTTTCCACCATTATTGTTGTTGTTACGCAACTGTGGGCAGTCTCTTCTGAAATGAGCAGTGCTACCACACTGATAGCACCCCCGGTTTATACTCTGCTGCTGACCCTGGGACTGATTTTGATTTTGTCGGGACATGATTTCCCCGCGACAAATCCTTTGCCGCATGTCCCACCTTGCCACATCTTTGGCAGCGATTTCCGGCACAAGGGCCGTTATGATGGAGATTACAGCGGTTGCACTGCGGCTTTCGACCTACATAGCCGCCTGAATTCTGGTTGTTGTTGTTGTTGTTGGCTGGATGATTTTGATGACCCCGGTGGCTGTGGTAGTGATTGAACCGTTTCTGGTTCCCTTGCTGCGGATGAAATGACGAAGACTGTCGAACAGTGGAGTCTTCAAATTTTCTTTTGTTATCTGGGGCGACTTCGGTGGTACCCCGTGCTGGCAGTTTCTTCTGTTCCACCGCTTTATCGGTGAGTTTGTGAGCCAATCGGATTGCTTGATGTTCTGTTACAGGGTTGCTAGCCATTACCATGCCCTGAATTTCCGGAACCAGACCTCCGAGATAGAACTCGAGTCTTTTCTCCACCGTGTTGGCCAATTCAGGACACAGAAATACCAAGTCATGGTGTTTTGCGGTGTAAGCTTCAATTTCCGATCCCACCATCTTGTGGTTCCATAGAGCTTGCTTCAATTGTTGCACTCTGTCTCGTGGACAGTACTCCTCTTTAATCAGGGCCTTGAACTCAGCCCATGCCATTGCATTCGCAGCTATAAGTCCACGTGTTTGGACTTGGGCATTCCACCATGTCAGTGCCCCATCTTCCAGTGTCGAGGCTGCGTATTTGACCTTGTTGGCTTCTAGGCAGTTGCACATTTAAAAAAAAACAGATTCCGATTTTTCGATCCAGCGGACCAGTCCAATGGGTCCTTCCGCCCCGAGATTTTGCTTGGTTCCGCGTCGAGGAACATCTTGTAGGGGTTAAAGCCCCCTCCTGCTGCTGGTGGATTTTGAACACCTGCCAGAGCAGCGTTCACGTGTTTTTGGATCGTTGCGGCCAATTCTTCGTTGACATGTTGAGGTTTCCGCGACGTCCAGTTGTCATTTCAAATAAACTAAAGAAAACAAAGCGGGAATTGGCGAGACGAGTTAGTCCTCTACGTCTCCATCTCCCAAGTTGCTATCGTTGCCGTCATCCTCCGCGGCGTTTCCAGCTTCTACCGCCGGGTCTTTCTTCGGATCCTCCTCTGGACCCTCCTCTGGGTCCTCTACCGGCATTGGAGGGGCCGGTGCTGGTGCAAGTGCTTGATTTCGCAGCTCCTGAATGTTCCAACTATTTTCCAGGACTCTGTTCTCAAGCCAGTTGGCTCTTATCTGCTCAGCACGTAGATCTCTGTCTATGGTGTTACGAGCTATCTTACTCGTAGGATGCTCTTTCTTGAGCGAGTCGGTTTTACCAGTCAGTTGTCGTATCATCCATCCCTGTGCTAGGGTGGTTTCATGCATTCTTTCTAGTTGTTCTTGTTGCATTCTTATCATATCTCTAAGTAGGTCGTTCCCTACTTCTAACGAGTTAACCGGTTTGACCGTCACAGCGATGGTTGGGCGTGAGGACGACTCCTCCCCCAGAGAGAGCCTTTTCCTCGCAGCCGAGCGCGTTTCCACGCCATAAGATGGTAAGGGTTCCACCATAGGTGCCTTTCCTGGCGCCCTTGGTTGCGTAAGTTTGTCGGATGATGATGACATTGCCTTTAGGTTGTGTAGTTAGTTACGAGTTGCTTCCATTCCTTATTATGAAGGCATAATCTACCAAACACAGTTGGGGTATATTGCATAACAAGATATAATAATTTGGTGCCAAACTAAGTCTAGTGTCGTGATATCAGCTATAGTTTAGGTCTACTTCTAATGCAAACCTGGTTCTCTATAGCTAGTGGCTCTGATACCAATCTGTCACACCCTCAATTTCCACTTGCGGAGTTTTACCGCGAGGCGTGTGAACAAACCAGAATCTGAAACACTAGTACGTCGAACGACTCTACATGATTTGATTATACGTTTTCCAAAATCGTTCTTTGTAGATTTTATATCAATTACCAATATTTAGCAGAGCATTAGTTTTAAAGTTTGAGCGGAAGCATAAGTAAGTAGTGATGCGGGCGTCAACACAAACGCCAAAACAAATGAAAAATCCCAAAACAATATTAATAAATAAGACTCGATAATGATGTCTTGTTCAATGCATGTGCGTGCACCTAGAGCTCCTAGCGTCCTGAGAAACATGTAAAGAAACAAGTGTCAACATTTAAGATGAGTGAGTTCACAGGTTTTCATAAATTCGTTTGTTCGGTTATAGTTTGATTACTCCGTTATCCCCAACCCGGGATAACGTATCAGTTCCATTATTCCAACCCCGGAATAATAAGTTGTTGCTTCCAATATTCCCATCCCGGAATATTAAGTTGTTAATTCCATTATCCCCAACCCGGGATAATAAGTTGATGTTTCCAATATTCCAAACCCGGAATATTAAGTTGATTCGTAATTAAGTTCAATGTTAATATATATAGGTAGCTAGCCTAAAGTCATGTCACTAAGTGTTCGCGATCGAAGCTGACTGTTGTGCCTCCGTTTTGCCAGGCCTATCACATGACCATGGCGATGTTAGGCCAATTATTCACCCGTTGACCATACCAGGTCGGCTAGCGTGACTAGCTCGGATAGGGCTTGTCGGGCCCAGTAGTACTACTTATAATTCCCCCGCTATTTAACCCAAATACTAACGATCCGAGGAGATTGTCGAGGACTTAAGTGATAAAGCTGCTTAGTGACCATAACATTACATTAACATTAACTTAGTTACCGTATAGTTATGTGACGTTAAATTCGTATAACGTAAAGAGATTGAGTTTGAGAGTGTATACATGTTTCTCCCCCTGTTGTTTAAAAACCGGATAAAGTTAGGGGCCGTGAACTCACCTTTATTTGCTCGGTTAGTGTAGCAAAGATGTTATAAGAGATGGGACCGCTAGTTGCGTCCTAACAAACCAATTAATTACACGTCAGTGTGAAATCACACCAATACAAATTCCACACGCACTTTACTCACAAATTGATACACACAAACAACATCTCTAACACTCAAACATGCATGCAAGTATTCTCATGTGATCATAGTAATCAAACAACTTATCATGAACATATTCCAAATCCATGCAACACTTTAATGCATAAAATCACAAGTTATCAACTTTCTGCTTAACACTCAATTATTCAGCTGTTTTCTAGGATTTTTATAAAATAGTTCTAACACTCCAGAAATTCCAATATTTTTACAGTAGGTGACATCTATACCATAGAAATTTATATAATTTTTCCAAGTCCTAAATCTTTACCAATTAGCCATAAATATTAATTCATTAAGCTGCAGTCAGATTTACCGCTTTCTGACTGCAGTCCACGGAAGAATTTATTTAAAAATCACTGATCGTCCGATTAACAAAATTCCAGTTGGAGTTGCCCGGAAATTTCTATACCTAGTTGCTGTACAAAAATCATGACTCAACTCTCTGCTGATTTTAAAATCTAGCTTGATAAACAACCAACAAAATTCCAGAATTTTCACAGCTTTAGCTACTGAACTTGTTTAGCCCTTTAAAAATATCAAACGACTTCAGAAAATTATGAACCCAGCGCCATTAGATTCCTTATTCAAATCTCTACATTCTAGACATCAGAAAATCCGTTTTTCGACAACTAACGACCGAGTTACAGCCAGATGAAGTCGGTTGTAACTATTATTCAGCAGACTGTTTCAGCATCTCTTTATAATAAACTCCTATAACTCGTTCATGCGATTAGCCTAGGCGATCAAGAACTGATTTTTAATCATAGACTAATACTAATAACCTATCCATGCAAACCCTAGTTCTTACTTCTAGTTATTATAACCAAAACACACTTGCGAACTTATGATTTCCGAAAACAATTATGTTTATAACCAATTCAGCCGATTACATTAAACACCTATAATCCGAAACAAGCTAATCACTTCATTCAAGTACGTGTATATCCGAAACAACTAATCAATTCATTCAAGTATGTGTATATCCGAAACAACTAATCAATTCATTCAAGTATGTGTATATCCGAAACAACTAATCAATTCATTCAAGTATGTGTATATATCCGAAACAATACAATCATACGATCCGAACACAACAAAGTCACAACACATGTATCCGAATATGATCTTGTATCATATGATAAGTTCTAATCTTTTAATGATAAGGTAAACGAACCGTGATTAAGCTAAGGAATCCGGTGATCAACGAATGCTTGCAACCGAGAAGATCCGTGACCGAGAAGGAGGCTGGTTTGCGACCGTGAAGAAGAGTGGGGAGCGGCTGTTTTGCGACCGAGATGATGAAGAAAGTTGTTGCTTGCTGCGACCGAGAAGATGGTGAGAGTAAGGCAGCCGACGGCAATGAAACTCTAGGGTTTTGTGTTGTGTATAGAACATGCATGAGTGTTAGTATATATAGGCGCAAGGAGGATGAGGATCACGGTTTGGTTTAGCACGCGGCCGCAAGAGACTTGGGTGGTTTGGTTTGGGTTTTGATCTTATGGCCAAGGACTAGGGTGGTTTCGGTTTGGGTTTGATCTTGGCCGAAACTTGTTTGGGCTTGTTCTCGGTTTAGGTTTGTGGTTTGGGTTGCATACGGCCGAGAATGGCTTAAGGTTTAAGATCTACATCTCGCGGCCGAAAACTTGGGTTTCAGGTTTCCTAGTTTCACAAAGAGTTCGGTTTGTGTTTGTGTCGCGGTTCGGTTCGTGTGCATATTTATTATACATACTTATATTGTATAACTAAAACAATTACACAACCACAACACGTATTTAATTCATGCACGTTTAATACTTAGCACATATATTATTCGACAAGTGTCACGTGTAAGTTATCCGAAAAACCCGGGATATCACAAAACATGCTTGTGTAGACCTCACGGGGGTTTCCCCTTTGGTTGGTTTAAGGGAAAACGGGTTTGTAGCTGGACAAGCGGCAAGAAAGGCAGAATCAAAGAAAGTGGATAAGCACGCTAAAGCTTGCGCAAAGAACCAGCATGTCTTTGTCCCTTTTGCCTTTGATACTTTTGGCTCCCTAGTGGCAGAAGCTATCCACTTCTTGACGAGGGTTCAACGGGTCGTCTACAGCAATTGTTCAACCCCAAGGGGGCAAGGGTTTGTATTTGGAAGGTTAGAGTTTGCAATTCAGAAAGTATTGGCGGCGCAGCTTGTTGCCCGGCTACCTTCTGTTTTGATGTAACTTGGCAAGTTTTCTGGCTTATATATGAATTTCTGATTACAGATAATTTGAGGACTATTTGACTTTTAAAAAAAGAATTATATTCTAATGGCTAGGAGTTGGCTACAAAGTCCCAAATTCATAAAAAGTGTAAAAAATCATAAAATACAATTTCAACCATAAATACACCAAAAACACACAAATAACAGAACGGAAATGACTACAACACTATAATGTGGGTTTTGTTTTGTGTTTTAGATGATAAGGATCTGATTATCGAATGACTAAGGTTATTGTGTTTTATGTTGACTACCATGTTGTGTTTTATATTCACAGTTCTACGATAGTGTGTTTGAAGATTTTATGAACTGTTTGGGTTTAAATATGGTATATTGGTAATCTTTACTCTATTATTTGTAGGATTTGGGTGTGTTTTATAGTTGAAATTATGATGTTTTGTGACTTTATACGCTTTTTAAGAGTTTTAGACTTTGTAACCAAACCTCACTCATATTTTAATATTGTAAAGATAATAATTTTCTATTAAAAAGTATAGATAATAATAATAATAATAATAATAATAATAATAATAATAATAATAATAATAATAATAATTAGTTAATTAATGTATATCAATAATTTATTAGCCCAACTTCATTAACGTATCTCAGCTTCAGTAACTCAACCTTATTAAATTTGTCTTATCATATAAAATTATAATTGTGTCTATCTAAGATACATTATATATACTAGAGGGAACCCGCGATGATGCGGCAGAGTAGTCAATTTCACTACGATAATAAAATTTAAATAAGCTTAAAAAAAGAAAAAAAGAAAAGATGAAGGTGTAGGTTATTAGGACTTAGGAGGTTAAACAACCACTACATTGAAGGAAAGGAGATGGTTCGTCTTTAGGTTAGAATGATCGATAATTAAATTTCAAACTTTCATTTTTTAACCAATATATCATATGGTCTTAATAGATCACGTCTTAGTATTTTGCGTATTAATTTTCAATCTTTCACTTTATAACCCAATAAATCGTATCGTCTTCAAATCACGTGAAAATAACCTTTCTATCCCAAAGAGTTGTATTTTAATAATAATAATAATAATAATAATAATAATAATAATAATAATAGAATAAATATAGATAATTAATTAATGTATATCTCATATACTTAATTAGTCCTACTTTATTAACTTATCTCAATTTTGTTAAACCCAACCTCGTTAAATTTGTTTCAACATGTATATGAAATTACAATTATACTCATCTAAGATGCATTATATATATAGATGATCCATGTATGCATTATCAAATAAAACTTTCTAAGACTCAATTCTTATGACATATAATACTTTTTTATGATTATGTGTAATTTCTATGATATTTACAAACCTGAAATTTGACTTCTTACGGACCGTATGGGTGAGACCAGGTGGGACACTACAGTCTGCAACCTAAAACGGGTCAAACTGGTCAAAATTACCCTACCATATACCGTAAGAAGAGAATTCGTAACCCAACTCAAAAACACTTTTCATTTATAACCCTATTGAAGACAATTAAAAGATCAATGGTCTCGACAAAAGTTTGATCTTAGCCTCGATCAATTTGATTAATAAAAAAACTAGTTGATAGCACTCAAGTTACAGGGACATACCTTAGGTTAGAATGAAGGTTCAGTGTTACAAGGAATTGAGAAACTAGGGTATCTAACAACCTAAAACAGATGATTCAAACTTTAAAAGTCAAACCAAGCGTGATTTATTAAATAAGAAGCAATCTTTTTGTTAAATGGATTGAAACTGCCTATTGAAAATAGTGAAAGGAACTTACAAGAGGTATAAGGGTACTTCTGATTGCACCGAAGGAAGTCAAATTGAGAGCAAATTAGATTGAGCTTGCAAATGGGTCAAGAACAAGCTCAAGGAAGGAGGAATTTCAAAATGGGATGCAAAATGAGGAGGTTAAGGCTTGCATTTATAGGTGTAAGGGAGCTCAATACGCGTCTTGGGGTGTGGCAAGTCGGCAGGAGGCTTTTACGGACCCTAAGAGTAGGAAATGCTCTGGCTTACGGTCCGTTAGAGTCGTGCCAACTTGAATCCATTCACATCATTTACGGGGCCGTAAATAGGAAACCAGATTCTGTCTTTCGGTTAGTAAGACACAAATATTAGAATGATGATTCTAGTCCCTCAACTTCCATCGCTGACCCGTTGGCAACTTTTATCCTTCAACTTATATCAAGTTATCACGGATAAAGTATCAGGGGCACTAGTCATGATCTCACGATCTGGGAATACCGATTCTTACACATTTTATATTGATCAAACAACAACTGGGAATTAACATGAAGATTGAAATTGAGTAGGTCTGAGAATTGAAAAGAAGCTAACAAGAACACGACATGAGCAATAGATATGAGAATAAGAATGGCCTAAAATATTTTCTAAATTAATCCGAATACATCTTAAAAGGAGGTTTTAATTAAATCCAAAGCATCTCCTCTAATCAAAATTAGTAAAACTCAAAGTTTAAAAGTAATGTTTATAGTTAGAAGCTAACTGGAGTAACTATTCATGAGTCAAATAGAGTGCTTTAAAAACTTAAAAATCTGAGGTAAAAGTGTGAAAAAGATGATGGAAGCATGTATACACGTACACATACGTTCAAGTGACTGAAACAACTAAAGGACAAAATCAGGTGACCCATGGTCGAAACATCGACCGTGGAATTGACTGTGTAATGTCAAAATGTTTTTCCTTGTTCTCTTGTGTTTTGTTTATAAATACATGTTTTCCTCAACCTTTTTCACTTAATACTTTCAAATAAATCTTTCAAGTTTTGGGTATATCTGATTAAGATGTTTTAGATTTCGGATATACCCACCGAGCACCGTTTTTTATTGCTACTTACTTTGCTAGTAAGTTGTTTTGAAATGCATTTATTTATTTTAATGGAAAACATTTTTCATAAAGTGCTCTCATAGATAATTATATTTAACAAAAGGATATAATAATCTCATAGATAATTATATTTAACAAAAGGATATAATAAAGAATTATAGGCAAGTTAAAAATTTGAGGTCTTATTGAAATAGTAGGTTGGCTTTTCAGAAGTCGCCCCATTAATTTGAAAGCTTATGGTCCAAAGATTGTCACAATTATTATTGATGTATTATACAAAATACAAATATCTTATAATTTACATATCAATGTTTCTATTTTATTGTGTTTTGTCTAATACACTAACTTTATTCAACTTAGTTAATTTTTGATCACATAAGAGACATATACTAGGTATTTTAGTAATTAATCATCGAATAAAATAAAACACTACACATTTGTGGTAATTAACCTTCTCAAAATTTCGCCATGAACCAGATACAAGTTTGTGAGGATTCAATACAAGTTTAGAGAAGGTTACCTGTATCATCAGCTATAGCTATATATTAAAAGTGATTAATGGTTTAAATTAGTGGCACTAAAATGATGGTTTTATCTCATGAATACAAAATGGTACTATGGACAATGTATATGATTCTAAACAAAATTTTACTTTTTTTCTTTCTCTACTATTTCTAATATTTGTTTCTTAATTAAACATGTTTTTTAAAAGGGTGATTTAATTTCACCCATCTAATGTCTAATGCACTCGTATAAACATCTATATTTTGTCTTAGTACTATATTTTTGAAGTTGATCAACATCAACATCCACTACTATAATATAATATGTTTTTTCGTTAAGTTAATCGACGTACATTTTTTTGTCTTAAATGCACTTGTATAAATAGTTATTTCATTTTTATTTTAAATAATCAACATACAATATACCATAAGATTATCTTGATCATTTGTTGATAACAATTTCTATGTGTAAAATAAACCTTAGAAGTACACGTTTCATATTTTTTAAACTTATGTTATTGCTCATATTTATCAATTAAGTTATATTTCTTTTCATTTTTCTTTCCAATTTTTATTTTTTTGGTTTAAATCGGTTTATTAATGAAGAAAAAAAGATATAATCACAATTAGTGGTTTGACGACCTGGATTTTTTTCTAAATTTTTTATCGACATCATCTGTATTTGTATTAATTTATTCTTTTAATTGTTTGTATAAATCTAATGTTTTTACATTAAAATATATAGCAGTAAGTATAGTAATTAAAAATAAATAAAAGAAATTGGGTGATAAAAGTAAATAAAACTAATTACCATTTTGTTGTGGTCTTGGACCACTATGCCTCTCATGTGATCAGGAATTAACTATAAGTGGGATGGAGTTAGTTTGGTGGACCAAAATCGTAATAAAATAGAAACATTGGTACGCAAATTACAAGGCATTTGAATTTTGTAAAATATATCAATAACCAGTAAACCACATGGATCAAAATCACAATTTACCATAACGAATTCTAGGCAAGTTAAAAATTTGAGTTCTTATTGAAATAGTAGGTTGGCCTTTTCAGAAGTCGCCCCATTAATTTGAAAGCTTCTGGTCAAAAGATTGTCACTATTATTAATTTGCCGTTTTGCCTTATTCAATTTGGTGTCAAATGGCACTTCATGTCTTCTAAGAACATTTGACTAATATTCTTTTTATTTTATTGACATAATACCCATTTATTTCATTTTATTTTTGTAATATTCTTTTAGTTTTATTTACATACTACACATGTTATTTCATTTCATTCTATTTTTGTAATACCCGTTGATAATAGATAGAATGAGAAAATAGGTATATCACAAAAATAATTATAAAAGAAAATTATGTATATGTCTGAAATAATAATGGGAATAAGAAAATATGTATAAAAAAAATATTCACTATAAAAATCATATTATATGAATCAATGGATCAAAATTGACGTAAACTCTATTCAAATGATTACGAATTTCTTTATAATATATATAGTTCATTAAATAAGTAAAACCAAAGTTTTTACAACTATATGAGGCTGTTTGTTTACCTTTAATTAAGGCTTTTAATGGTTCAGAGTTTTTACTGGTTCAGATCGTTTGTTTGATGAGCAATTGGCTGAATGGTTCAGACATTTGCCTCTGAATGGTTAAGCATTATACTTAATGGTTCAGACATTTGCCTTAAATGGTTAAGTATTATATAACACCTCGTCAAAATCGTGTCCAACAGTATAGTGATACGTGTAGTATTTTTTAAAGTCTATTAAAGACTAAAAGGGACTAAGGGTGTCAACATGCTCAAACTGGCCTCTGAGTGACCTTCTGATGTCAACATGCATAAACCGAGCTTCTAAGTGACCATTGTGTCAACATGCTTAAACATTAGCCTCTGAGTGACCACCGTTGTGTCAACATGCTAAAATATTAGCCTCTGAGTGACCGTTGTGTCAACATGCTTAAACTTAGCCTCTGAGTAACCGTTGTGTCAGCATGCCCAGCCTCTGAGTGACATCGGATTCAACATTCTTATAATGAGCCTCTGAGTGATCCTTTACGAAATTCTAACTCTCATATGTCCCATTTGTTAGACGAGAGGGATCAAATCCGTGAAATGTAAAAGTTGGATAATGGAGGGGTTAAAAGTGTCAACATGTGAATTTATACCTCTGAGTGAACTTTTAACGAATCGAGAGCTCAACAATGTTCGGGCATACTCCCGGATACGCCAAATATTTGTTACGGGGGGCTAAATATGTTATAAAGGTGTTTTAGGAGGTTTTATAAGTTGAGGGGCTAAATGTGACAAACTTTGAAACTGGCCATTGGGCGCTCGCGGGGCACGAGAGGCAAGGGCCTGGCCTCTCGCGAGGCTCGAGAGGCCTGTGTTTGCATAAAATTTGTTTGGCCTCCACACATGTTCTCAAAAACCATTTGATTCGAAACAAGGGACTTCCAAACAACTATGCCACGTTTTAGGACACTTGTAAGCTCCTTCTAACACCCCTTTACACCTGGCATCACCTCCTTCAAGCTCTCCAACTATAAATAGGTGCAATGCTTCACCATTTGAACTTGCACCTTTCTCATTTATCACTCTATCTCCCTCCTCTGGAAGTTCCTAACTGAAAGGAGCATCCAACTAAGTTCTGTTGTATCCTAGGAATCACTTGTAAGTGTTCATTTCTCTTGCATTTTCGTTTATAGGTTTTTATAGCCAAAAGTCAAGCGTTTTACGGAAAACGCCTTGACTTTCGGTTAAGACCATTATGGTCCATCCATTGTTTGTAATGAACATGGCTAAGTGATCATAATAAGGTGGATGTTAATCCCTATAAAGGGCACCTCCTGAAGATCACGTTTGCTAGACCAATTGACGGGTCAAAGTTATAATATTAAAAAGTCGAACGACCATTTTTCGGAAATTTTATAATCTGAGCTTATATATGTTATGAATCATGTTTTGACACTTAAACAAGTTGGTATAATTATTAGAACATGTAAGAACATGTTCGGCTTGTCAATTTCAGTTCTAGGGTCGGTTCGCAACCGAAAGTCGCGAAGTTTGACTTCTGCTTTGACTTTCGATTCTGACCCGATTTAGATTAGTTAGCTACTGATCTAAGATTGCATTATGATCATAATATAATGTATCCTAACCCCTGAGGTTATATTACAAGTTCATAATCAGAATCTGAGTTTATACACAAGTTCCATAATTATGTCATTTTGACTAAAATGTCATTTTTGCATTAAATAAGGTTTAAACAATAATGAACTTGAAAATGAATTACCTACTAATGTAATATCATAATTAGGATTATTTGGGATATCAAATATTGAGTTTATGAACAAGTCATTGTATTATGTCGATAAATGACGATAACGCCCTTGTGGCTCATAAAACGGTTTTAATCATACCTTTTCATCTCAAATATTTTACCTACTGATATGTTATATTAAATAACATATGTAAAACATATAACATCAGTTTTCATTAAACATCGCATAATTCGTCATTTTACGACATAAGGCGCGTTTTGGCACATAGTATGGTATTAAACCATAATTATCAACCAAGACATGTTACCTACTGATTTTAAAACTTATTTAAAATATTTTTTTACAGTAGGTACATCATGTAAACTCATAATCACAAATAAACTATCATATATGTGTAAAATGACCAAAATGCCCTTTCGGTGCATAGTTTTGTCATAAATGATAAATTACACATATTATCATGTTCCTACTGATATTATATCATAAACTAAATATTTTTACAGAATACTTATCTTTATGACATAAAAATATATTCAAGTTCCTTTTATAAGGTATGAAATTACTTAAATGCCCTTATGAGGGATAATCCGTTTTAAAACCTTAACGGACGTATAAGTTGATATCCTACTGATATTACAACTTATTTAAAATATAATGGGATATAGAACTTGTCCATGACTTATCCGGTTACCTGATATCGCTGATATGAATACAGTTAAGCATATGTAACTAGTTTACGGAAATTAACCGAAACGGGTTTAACCTTGTCATTTAAGTCTCAATATCCAGATTGTTTATGGATTACCCATATTATACAAGTCAAAGTACTTGTTGGGTTTAAACTACATTCTATCCGGTCATCGCTTAATCTAGCGTATTTTACCGTTATTGATCATGTACGCTAGTCGGTCTAAGTCTATGACTTATATAAGACCGTTAACATTTAATTGGTTAGCTTATGCCATAATCCAGACTAGAGCCTTCCGGTAAATGCTATCTGCACTTAGTTCATTTTGTGTACGGATGAGTTATTAAATATTGCGTTTAAACGAAGACTAGCTCAGGTAAATACTCTCGACTTATTTCCCCTATACGGGCTTGGGTTACGGTGAACTATTACCGCTTGGTCGGAAATGGGATCAATCGAATGCCGCATTATGGCTAGTAAATCTGCATATTCCGTTTAAATCAGTTTGTTTGATAACTTAAACATCAGGGGTTAACTACCATGTCCTGTATATCATCGGCTCATTACATTAGATAATGGCCACGACCTAAGCGCGGGGTGTAGGCATACACCCGACAGACGCTCATGCTAAAAACTTACCCACAAAGTTGGGGATAACTCCTTCGTGAGTTCTTAAGTGGTGTGTATGTTAATCATGTCTCGGTTTTCGCACTGATCCCTGTATGTATGGACAAAAATGTGAATCTGTTAACAAGGTCACAAAGTAACTTTCCCAAGTTATAAAATATTTTGTGCCATGTGCACTTAAAATCATTTTCAAATGTTTTCAAAATGAGTCAGTTGGGTGTATTTACCAGCGAAAGCTGACGTATTTTCAAAAGACTAAGCTTGCAGGTACAATACGAAATAGGCTGGAAGCTGCTCGGTAGTGATAAGAGGATCTTGCAAACCCTAGATCTGCCCTAAAGTCTCTTATACACATTTTTGTACATTTTATGATCCGCCTGTGGATCTTCTATTACGAGCCGTCTGTATATTATTTTGTATATTGAACATTTGGTTTGTAATAGTAATTTTACTCCCAAGACTTCCGCTGTGCTTTGTTTAATTGACTATGATGATATCAACTTACGTCACGATATTCCCCACCCGGGCCCGCCGGTGTTTAGATTGGCTGTGAAAGTCGGGGTGTGACAGGTTGGTATCAGAGCCACGTTTGAGAGAATTAAACACTAACCTTCTTGTGTTAAATCTCAAATTTACACAAGCACATTCCTTAGACTTCCAAGTCTAGGCTTTGACCTAGGATTACTCATCTCATTATTAAGTTATTAGTGTTGTTTTTTATTTGATTTTAACAGGAAAATGCCGCCAAGAGTACGAGGAAGATGTAAAGGACCAATGAGAGGAGGACCATCAGGACACATCCCTTCTCAACCCTATCGCTCAAATCCTTATGAGGATTCGGGGATTCTTGGCCCCTATCACGACATTCACCTACTCATACCCAAAACTCGTCATATCATTCGCATCAATCACACCACTCTCATCACTCTCATCATTCATATCATGATGAGTTTAACCCTAACCATTACTTTAACACACCCCCAGCCGACCAAACCAGTTAGACTAACCCTACCCAATGGACGAGGACTCCGATCCGGAGATGCCGCCGTCAGGATCACACACCCATCCCATCGAGATATCTAGCGATTCGAACTCTTACGCCGGATCGCCATACCAAGGTCCTAACGGATGGGACAAATATTGGAACCAATTTACCTTTGCTAACATTCCTTCCCACCACGCCCCAACACCTCCTGTACAAGAAGATGTTCACATGGAACCGGTGGAACAACCTCAGCCGCCACCTGAGCCACCAAGGAGGAAAAGAGAGCTCGTATGTCAGTACGTGTAGATCAACGGTCGGGTTCGCTACCACCGTTACCCAAAACTTACCCAACCATCCACGAGGACCCATAAATGGGTGGACCCTCTAATGTTTCACCTATGGTGGAAGCGACACCACCACTAGTGGTTCAACCACCACCATCGGGTTATAATAACCCTACATATCTGGATACATCTGGATATGATCCTTTTAACCCATCTACACCAGTTGATTACTAGGCTCTATCGCATGACCCTTATATTCAAGCGGTCATGCATAACACACTTTACCCGTCTCCTTTCCCACCTGCTTATCCACCTACTAGGTATCCAAGTTATGGGTACCAGTACCCTGTTATGCCACAACCACAACCACAACCTCCGCTGCCACTTGAGGCCATCAATGAGGCCTTGGAACGAATGAAAGAAATGCAACAACAAGCGGAGAAAATGGAGAAGAAGACAAATAAGTCTTCAAGAAACTCTCCAAACTGGTTTAGGGAAAGAAAGACGAGTGAAGTCTCTTCTACTTATATATTTAGTCCTTGCGAGGACATTGTTATTTCTGTAGTCCCTATGTGGACATTTTTATTTCTTTTAAGTCCTTGCATGGAAAGTTTGTTTCATTTATTTATTTCTAGTATACTTCCTTATTTGGCATTTAATGAATTATTTTGGATTATATATATGTATTCATCCTCTTCAAGCGAACGTCTCGATTTTACTCGAAATTTATGTTCTGGTTTTGATTTGCCAAGTAGCACAGACCACATACGTGGCCAGCTTATAAATGATAGTTAAGGATAAAAGGGCCTTCTATCATGATAGTTAAGGGAAGTTATCCTTCTATCTAGAGGTGGTGGACTAGGTTCAAGCCTCCAAGTCGATAAGGTCAATGCGACCTAGACTATTAATCAACCATTAAGGTACTCTTATGTTCAAGAATGTTCATACTCCTGGTAGTGTGACTTGAGGAACCACACTAGCCGTCTAGGTAAAAGGACTACGTCCTGACCTATTATATAGCCCATGTGATCAGTGCGATCCCGGCTAATGTCATCAATGCGATGACAATTGACATGCCAACGAGCCATAATTTACATCCATTAGTGATGTAGGCCAAAATGCCATATTATATGTCCATTAGTGATAGGCCCAAGTGCCATATTATGTCCATTAGTGACAGACCAAAGTGCCATATTTTGTCCATTAGTGACAGGCCAACATGCCATATTATATGTCTAGTAGTGACAAGCCAACGTGCTATAATTTACATCCATTAGTGATGTAGGCCAACATGCCATATATTTTGTCCATTAGTGACAAGCTAAAGTGCCATATTATATGTCCATTAGTGACTGCCCAAAGTGCCATATTTTATGTCCATTAGTGACAGGCCAAGGTGCGGTATTTTGTCCATTAGTGATAGGCCAACATGCCGTATTATTATGTCCATTGTTGATAAGCCGATGAGCTACATATAATTGCCAAATGACAATGACAGTTGTGACATTACGATCCCCCGTCTAATAATATATGGACTACATCCAAATTGTAATTTGCCTTTTTGGTCTTTTGAGACGTAGGCCAAATATAGATATGATAAGCCTAAGAATTTTGATGTTATTCACAATAGTTTGATTAGGCGATGGATTTGTATATCCAATCTTTAAAGCCAATATGGTTATTAATACCATGGCTAAGAGAAGTTTTATTTGGTGATTAGAACCAAAGCTTCAAGAATAGTAAACTCGGACGAGGCACAAAGTAGCCACCGAGAGATTAACTCTAACAAAGCTGAAAATATAGCCGTCGATAATGATAATTTCAAAGCTCACATTGATGCATCTGTGGAAAAAGCCATGGAGAAATTTAAAGAATTGAGCGCTACTCTCTCCAGACCTTTATCAATTCCACCATCCTCAGCTCGTAAGGAGAGCTCAGTTCACTCTTATAATGCAAAGAGTGAACCAAAGAAACTAGAAGTTATTGATAAGTCCCGTTCTTCTAAAGATGAATGTACCTATAAATATTTCGTTTCCTGTAAACCCCGAGATTTTAATGGGGAAAAAGGAGCAGTAGAAGCCTTGAAATGGCTGGATGAAATGGAAACGATAGTGGATATCATTTGTTGTGCTGATAAGGATGTGGTTAAGTATGTATCACAGCCCTTTAAGGGCGATGCCCTGATTTGGTGGAAAGATATGATCCAATCTATAGGTAAGGTACACCTGTACAACTTAGGATGGTCTAAGTTTTTTGATTTAGTCAAGGAGACTTATTGCCCACCTCAGGAGGTGGAGAAGATAGAGTCAGACTTTCTGACTCTTACCATGAAGAACCTAGACTGTCGGAAGTATGTTTTTGACTTCAATTCCCTGTCTAGGTTAGTTTCTTATTTAATTACTCCAAAACCCAAACGCATTGCGTGTTTCATTCATAGGTTAGTGCTCGAGATCAAGGGCATGGTAAAGGCTGCTCAACCTAGTACCTACAGATCTGCTGTTGACCTATCTTTCTCCCTCACTTTAGATTTGATGAGGCAAAAGTCAGTTAAAGCTGAGACTGACGGGAAAAGGAAGAGAGAGGAAGATAGCTCCCAAAGATTAATAAGAAGAATAAGGGGAGATTTGGGTTCAGAAAGAACCAAGATAAGTCGGGCGTAACGCCGACATGTAAAAATCGCAACCGCAGGCATTGGGGACAGTGTAGTATTGACCCACAGGTTAGACCCTGTGGTATCTGTAAGAAAAAGGGGCATAAGACCCTAGAGTGCAAAGATCTTAAGAATGTCGTCTGCTACGGCTGTAATGAAAAAGGGCATATTAAGTTTAACTACCCTAAGAACCCTAGAAATAATGACGCAAAGCCTGGAGAGGTTAAGAAAGGGAATGCTCGTGCCTTCCAGATGAATGCCAGGGGGCCGTTAATGACAACAACATCATAACAGGTACATTCCTCATCAATGACATATACGCTAGGGTTCTTTTTGATTCGGGTGCAGATAAATCTTTTGTTGACCATAAGTTTAGTAAACTATTAAACTTGCTCATAAGAACTCTAGACATAACCTATGAAGTAGAACTTGCTGATGGAACTTTCAAAATAGCATCTTCCATTCTTGATGGATGTGTTATATCCATTAAGAATCATCCTATCCCTATCTCTCTTTTGCTAATGAAATTGGCAGGGTTCGATGTAGTTTTAGGCATGGATTGGTTATCCTATAACCAAGCCCGCATTGCCTGTGATAAGAAACTCGTCGAGATTAAAACCCATCTGGTGAAATGATCACCATCCCTGGAGATTCACACTACGGATTGCTAGACAAGGTGTCGCTATTTAAGGCATCCAAGTGTTTGGGAAGAGGTTGTGTTATTTACATGGCACAGGTAACTATCAACGAGCCTAAACCAAATATTTAAGACCTTCCAGTTATTTCAGAGTATTCCGATGTCTTTCTTGAAGAATTACAAGGCATACCTCCAAATAGGCAAGTGGAGTTTAGAATTGATGTCTTGCCAGGATCAGCACCTGTTGCTAGAGCTCTATATCGGTTAGCACCGACAGAAATGAAAGAATTAAGAATTCAACTCTTTGAACTTTTAGAGAAAGGTTTCATACAACCTAGTTCCTCACCTTAGGGAGCTCCTATTCTTTTCATTAAAAAGAAGGACGACTCAATGCGGATGTGCATTGATTACCATGAGCTAAATAAGTTAACAATCAAGAATCGTTATCCTTTACCCATGATCGACGAATTATTCGATCAACTTCAAGGTGCTAGCTATTTCTCTAAGATCAATTTGGGATCAGGATATCATCAACTGAAGGTTAGGAACGAGGATGTTCCTAAGACTGCCTTCAGGACCTGATATAGTCATTTTGAATTTCTAGTGATTCCTTTTGGGCTCACAAATGCACCTACAGCATTCATGGATCTCATGAATAGAGTCTGCAAACCGTATCTAGATAAGTTTGTCATTGTCTTCATAGCCGACATACTTATCTACTCTCGTAATCAAGATGATCACGAGAAACACCTTCGGTGCATTCTAGAATTACTAAGGCAGGAAAAGCTTTATGCTAAATTTTCTAAGTGTTTTTTGGCTTAGAGAAGTTCAATTTCTTGGACATGTTGTAAGTGAGCGTGGTATCCAAGTGGATCCCGCTAAGATAGAAGCCATAATGAATTTGGAAGTACCCAAAATCCATCAAATATTTGTAGCCTCTTAGGATTAGCTGGTTATTATAGGAGGTTCATTGAGAACTTTTCAAGGATAGCCACTCCTTTAACTACCTTGACCCGTAAGAATGTCAAGTTTGACTGGGGTCCAAAACAACAAGAATCTTTTGAGATTCTAAAACACAAGTTGAGCAATGTTCCTGTGTTATCTCTACCTAAGGGTATTGAGGATTTTGTTGTTTACTATGATGCTTCTCGCACACTGGCATGGGCTGTGTGCTAATGCAAAAAAGGCAAAGTGATTGCTTATGCATCACGACAATTAAAGGTGCACGAAAGAAATTACACCACCCGTGATTTGGAATTGGGTGCTATTGTATTTGCACTAAAGTTGTGGAGACATTACTTATATGGCACAAAGTGTATTATATACACTGACCATAAGAGTCTCTAGCATCTGTTCAATCGGAAGGAATTAAACATGTGACAACGCCGTTGGATGGAAACACTTAATGATTATGATTGTGAAATACGCTACCATCCGGCAAGGCAAATATCGTTGCTGACGCCTTGAGTCGCAAGGAAATGATTAAGCCCATTAGGTTTAACGCCAAGAGCATTGAGCTCAGAAATAGCTTAAATGAGAAGCTATTAGATGCACAGAAGCAAGCCCTGTTAGAGGCTAATATTTATAATGAGGGATTAGGCGAAACTATTAATCAGCTAACGCCTAGAAAGGATGGAATCCTGAGATTTAATGAAATAATCTGGATTCCAATCTTTGGGGGACTTAGAGATCTAATCCTCCAAGAAGCACATAATTCAAGATACGCAGTCCACCCGGGTGGTGAAAAGATGTATCATGATCTGAAAATGAATTATTGGTTGATGGGTTTGAAGAAATTCCTAACCACTTATGTAGCTAAGTGTCTGACATGTTCGCAAGTTAAAGCCGAACATCAGAAGCCGTCAGGACTTCTACAACAACTTGAGATTCCCACTTGGAAATGGGAAATGGTAATAATGGACTTGATTACCAAGTTGCCTAAGACCAAATGTGGTAATGACACAATTTGGGTCATTGTAGATAGGCTGACCAAGTCAGCGCATTTCTTGCCAATTAAAAAAACGTATAATTCCAACAAATTGGCTAAGTTGTACGTAGACAAGATTGTGTCCCTACATAGTGTGCCAGTATCTATTGTATCTGATAGAGATACAAGATATACATCTCACTTTTGGAAATGTTTCCAACAATCCTTAGGCACAAAATTAAACTTTAATACGACTTACCACCCGCAGACTGATGGTCAAAGTGAGCGTACTATTCAGACCATGGAAGACATTCTTAGGGCATGTGTGATTGATTTTGGTGGAAGTTGGGATGACCACTTACCCATAATAGAATTATCCTATAATAATAGTTGCATACGAGCATCAAGGCTGCTCCTTATGAGGCCTTGTATGAGCGAAAATGTCGAACGCCCATGTGTTGGGTAGAGGTTGGGGAAGCCCAACTATCAGGACAAGAGATTGTCCTGGAGACCACAGATAAGATTATGCAAATCCGTGATCGTCTCAAAGCTGCCCATGATAGGCAAAAGAGCTATGCTGGCAAAAGGCGTAAACCTCTTAAGTTCCAAGTAGGGGACAAAGTTATGCTAAAAGTATCACCTTGGAAAGGTGTAATGAGATTTGGAAAGAAGGGCAAGCTAAGCCCAAGATATATAGGACCATTCGAGATAATCGAATGTGTCGGCACTGTAGCTTATAAGCTTAAGCTGCACGAGGAGCTTAGTGGAATTCATGATGTGTTTCACATCAATAACCTTAAGAAATGTCTAGCTGATGAGTCGCTATCAAATTCACATCATGATGTGCAAATTGATAAAAACCCGAGGTCACTGAAAAACCGATTTCCATTGAGGATCGATAGGTTAAGAAGCTACGAAGGAAATTGATACCTATAGTAAAGGTTAAGTGGGATGCCCTTCGAGGTCCCGAGTATACATGGGAGGTTGATTCCACTATGCGACAAAAGTACCCCCATCTTTTTTGAATATTATCTCGAGGTCGAGATTTCTTTTAAGGGGGTAAGGATGTAACACCTCCTAAAAAATGTGTCCAATAGTATAGTGACACGTGTCGTATTTTTTTAAAGTCTATAAAAGACTAAAAGGGACTAAAGGTGTCAACATGCTCAAACTGGCCTCTGAGTGACCTTCTGATGTCAACATGCATAAACCGAGCCTCTAAGTGACCATTGTGTCAACATGCTTAAACATTATCCTCTGAGTGACCGTTGTGTCAACATGCTAAAACATTAGCCTCTGAGTGACCGGTGTGTCAACATGCTTAAACATTAGCCTCTGAGTGACCGCTGGGTCAACATGCTTAAACTTGGCCTCTGAGTGACCGCTGGGTCAACATGCCTGGCCTCTGAGTGACCGTTGTGTCAACATGCTTATAATGAGCCTCTGAGTGATCCTTTATGAAGTCCTAACTCTCATATGTCCCATTTGTTGGACGAGAGGGATTAAATCTGTTAAAACGTAAAAGTTGGATAATGGAGGGGTTAAAAGTGTCAACATGTGAATTTATACCTCTAAGTGAACTTTTAATGAATCGAGAGCTCAACAATGTTCGGGCATACTCCCATATACGCCAAATATTGGTTACGGAGGGCTAAATATGTTATAAAGGTGTTTTAGGAGGTTTTATAAGTTGAGGGGCTAAATGTGACAAACTTTGAAACTGGCCATTGGGCACTCGCGGGCGCGAGAGGCAAGGGCCTGGCCTCTCGTGAGGCTCGAGAGGCCTGTGTCTGCAGAGAATTTGCTTGGCCTCCACACATGTTCTCAAAAACCATTTGATTCGAAACAAGGGACTTCTAAACAACTATGCCACGTTTTAGGACACTTGTAAGCTCCCTCTAACACCCCTTTACACCTGGCATCACCTCCTTCAAGCTCTCCAACTATAAATAGGGGCAATAATTCACCATTTGAACTTGCACCTTTCTCATTTATCACTCTATCTCCCTCCTATGGAAGTTCCTAATGGAAAGGAGCATCTAACTTAGTTCTATTGCATCCTAGGAATCACTTGTAAGTGTTCCTTTCTCTTGCATTTTCGTTTATAGGCTTTTATATCCAAAAGTCAAGCGTTTTACGAAAAATGGCTTGACTTTCGGTTAAGACTATTATGGTCCAGCCATTCTTCGTAACGAACATGGCTAAGTGATCGTAATAAGGTTGGTGTTTATCCCTATAAAGGGCACCTCCTGAAGATCACGTTTGCTAGACCAATTGATTGGTCAAAGTTATCATATTAAAAAGTCAAACGTGCCATTTTTCGAAAATGTTATAATATGAGATTATGTATATTACGAAACATGTTTTGACACTAAAACAAGTTGGTAATAATTATTAAAACATGTAAGAATAAGTTCGGCTCGTCAATTTTAGTTCTAGAGTCGGTTCGCAACCGAAAGTCACGAAGTTTGACTTCTTCTTTGACTTTTGATTCTGACCCGATTTAGATTAGTTAGCTACTGATCTAAAGTTGCATTCTGATCATAATATTATGTAGCATAACCCCTTGAGGTTATATTACATGATCATAATCAGATTCTGAGTTTATACACAAGTTCCGTAATTATGCCATTTTGACTAAAATTTCCTTTTTGCATAAAATGAGGTTTAAATGATAAGGAACTTGAAAATGAGTTTCCTACTGATGTAATAATATAAGTAGGATTATTTGGGATGTCAAACCAGATAATTAACTGAGTTTATAAACAAGTCCTTGTATTATGTCGATAAATGACGATAAAGCCATTGTGGCTTATAAAACGGTTTCAATCATATTTTTAAGGTAAATCTTTTACCTACTGATATGCTATATTAAGTAACATATCTAAGATATGCTAACCTGACCTTGACATCAGTTTTCACTAAACATCGCATAAATCGTCATTTTACAACATAAGCACCGTTTCGGCGCATAATATGATTTTAAATCATATTAATCAACCAAGACTTGTTACCTACTGATTTAAAAACTTATTTAAATTAGCTTTACATTAGGTACATGATATAAACTCAGAATCCCAAATAATTTATGAAACAATGTTAAAATTACCAAAATGCCCATTCGGTGCATAGTTTGGTCATAAAAGATAAATTACACATATTAATAAAACAATTACTGGTATTATATCATAAATTAGTTATTTTTCCAGATTACTTATGGTCATAACATTAAATTATATTCGAGTTTCTTTATACGGCATGAAATTACCAAAATGCCCTTGTGAGGCATAGTTTCATTTTAAAACCGTAACGGGCATGAAAGTTGATATCTTACTGATATTACAACTTATTTAAAATATATGGCATATAGAAATTGTCCATGACTTATCCGGTTACCCGATATCGCTGATATGCGTACGATTAAGTATATGTAACTAATTTACGAAAGTTAACCGAAATGGGTCTAACCTTGTCATTTAAGTCTCAAAATCCAACGTGTTTATATTTTATCCATATTATACAAGTCAAAGTACTTATTGGGATTAAACTACATTCTGTCCGATCATCGTTTAATCTAGCGTTATACGTTTGATCCTGTACGCTAGTCGGTCTAAGTCTATGACTTAAATAAGACCATTAGCATTTAGTTGGTTAGCTTATGCCATAATCCATACTAGAGACATTCTGTTAAATGCTATCTACACTTAGTACTTTTGTGTACGGCTGAGTTATTAATCTTTCATTAAACGAAGACTAGCTCAGGTAAATACTCTCGACTTATTCCCCCTATACGGGTTTGGGTTATGGTGAACTATTACCGTTTGGTCGGAAATGGGATCAATCGAATGCCGGATTGTGGCTAGTAAATCCACATATTCCGTTTTAATCAGTCTTGTTTGATAACTTAAACATCGGGGGTTAACTACCGTGTCCCAAATATCCTCGGCTCATTACACTAGATAATGACCACGACCTAAGCTCGGGGTGTAGGCATACACCCGACAGACGCTCATGCTAAAAACTTACACACAAAGTTGGGGATAACTCCTTCGTGAGTTCGTATGTGTTGTGTAGTTAATCATGTCTCGGTTTTCGCATTGGGTGTAACACCTCGTAAACTTGTGTCCAATATATACTGACATGTGTTGTATTTTTATTTTAGTCTATTAAAGATTAATAAGGACTAAAGGTGTCAATATGCTCAAGCTTAGCCTCTGAGTGACTGATATGTCAACATGCTTAAAACTTAGCCTCTAAGTGACTGATATGTCAGCATGCCTAGCCTCTGAGTGACTGATATGTCAACTTGCTTAAACCTGGCCTCTGAGTGATTGATATGTCAACATGACTAGCCTCTGAGTGACTAATATGTCAACATGCTTAAAACTTGGTCTCTGAGTGAGTGATGTGTCAACATGCCTAGCCTCTGAGTGACTGATATGTCAACATGCTTAAACTTGGCCTCTGAGTGACTGATATGTCAACATGCCTAGCCTCTAAGTGATTCATATGTCAACATGCATATAATGAGCCTCTGAGTGATCCTTTACAAAGTCCTAACTCTCATATGTCCCATTTGTTGGACGAGAGGGATTAAATCCGTAAATATGTGAAAGTTGGATGATGGAGGGGTTAAAAGTGTCAACATGTGAATTTATACCTCTGAGTGACCTTTTAAACGAACCGAGAGCTCGACAATGTCCGGGCATACTCCCGGGTACGCCAAATATTGGTTACGGAGGGCTAAATATGCTATAAAGGTGTTTTAGGAGGTTTTATAAGTTGATGGGCTAAAAGTGTCAAACGTTGAGACTGACCATGGGGCGCTCGCGGGGCGCGAGAGGCAAGGGCCTGGACTCTCGCGGGGCGAGAGAGCCCTGTGTCTGCAGAAAATTTGCTTGGCCTCCACACAAATTGCCAAAAACCATTTGATTCGAAACAAGGGACTTTCAAACAGCTATGACACGTTTTAGGACGCTTGTAAGCTCCCTCTAACACCCCTTAACACTTAGTCGAAAATGAGATCAATCGAATACCGGATTGTTGAGATCAATCGAATACCGGATTGTGGCTAGTAAATCCGCATATTCTGTTTTAATCAGTTATGTTTGATAACATAAACATCAGGGGTTAAGTAGCGTGTCCTGGATATCCTCAGCTCATTACATTCGATAAAGGCCATGACCTTAGCGCGGGGTGTAGGCATACACCTGACAGACGCACAAATGCAACTACCCACAACGTTGGGGATAACTCCTTCGTGAGTTCGTAAGTGGTGTGTAGTTAATCATGTCTCGGTTTTCGCACTGGGCCCTGTATGTATGGACAAACATGTGAGTCTGTTAACAAGGTTGCAACGTCAATTTTCCCAAGTTATAAAATATTTTGTGCCATGTGCACTTAAAATCATTTTCAAATGTTTTCAAAATGAGTCAGTTGGGTGTATTTACCAGCGAAAGCTGACGTATTTTCAAAAGACTAAGCTTGCAGGTACAATACGAAAATAGGCTGGAAGTGCTCGGTAGTGATAAGAGGATCTTGCAAATCCTAGATCTGCCCAAAGTCTGTTTTACATTCTTTGTTTTGTACAATTTATGATCCGCCTATGGATCTTCTATTACGAGCCGTCTGTATATTATTTTGTACTTTGAACATTTAGTTTGTAATAGTAATTTAACTCCAAGACTTCCGTTGTGCTGTGTTTAATTGACTATGATGATATCAACTTACGTCAAGATAGTCCCCACCCAGGCCCACTGGTGTTTGGATTGGCTGTGGAAAGTCGGGGTGTGATAGGTTGGTATCAGAGTCAACGTTTGAGAGAAGTAAACACTAGCCTACTTGTGTTTAATCTCAAACTTACACAAGCACATTCCTTAGACTTTCGAGTCTAGGCTTTGACCTAGGATTACTCATTTCATTATTAAGTTATTAGTATTGTTTTGATTTGATTTTTAACAGGAAAATGCCGGCAATAGTAAGAGGAAGAGGTAAAGGACCAATGAGGGGAGGACCTTTAGGACATATCCCTTCATACTCCCATCACCCGAACCCCTATGAAGATTCGGGGATTCATGGCCACTATCGCAATATTCACCTTCCATACCCAAAACGTTTATCAGTCATATCATTCACATCATTCACACCACTCTTATCATTCTTATCATGATGATTTTAACCCCAACCAATACTTTAATACACCCCCAGCCGACCAAAATCAATTAGACCAACCAAATCCCATGGACGAGGACTCCGACCCGGAGATGCCTCCGTGAGGATCACGCACCCACCCCCATCCTAATGAATGGGACCAATATTGGAACCAATTTACCTTCGCAAACACTCCTTCCTATCACTCCCCAACTCCTCCTGTACTAGACACATGGAACCGGTGGAACAACCTCAACCGCCACCTGAATTGCCAAGAAGGAAAAGAGGAGCACATATGTCGGTAGGTGCAGGTCAACGGTCGGGATCACTGCCACCTTTGCCCAAACCTTACCCTACCATTCAAGAGGACCCACAAATGGGTGGACCCTCCAATGTTTCACCTGTGGTGGAACCAACACCACCACCAGTGGTTCAACCACCACCATCGGGTTATAATAACCCTATCTCAACATATCCGCATACATCTGGATATGGCCCTTTTAACCCATCTACACCTGTTGATTACCAAGCATTGTCGCATGACCCTTACATGCAAGCAGTCATGTATAATGCACTTTACCCGTCTCCTTTCCCACCCGCTTATCCACCTACTGGATATCCAAGTTATGGGTACCAGTATCCTATTATGCCACAACCACAACCTCCGCCACCACTCGGGGCCATCAATGAGGCCTTGGAACAAATGAAAGAAATGCAACAACAAGCGAAGAAAACGGAGAAGAAGACAAACAAATTCTTCAAGAAACTCTCCAAAATGGTTAAAGGAAGGAAGGACGAGTGAAGTCTCTTCTAATATATGTTAGTCCCTGTGAGGACATTGTTATTTTTCTTGTCCCTGTGTGGGCATTTTTATTTCTTTAGTCCTTGCATGGACAATTTATTTCATTTGTTTCTAGTATTGTAATTTCTGTTGCAATTTAATGAAATATTTTTGGAATTATATATATATATATGTATTCATCATCTTCAAGCAAGCGTCTCGATTTTACTTGAAATTTGTGCTCTTTTATATAATTCCAAAAGACTTGAATGGAATTGATTATGCCAAGTGGCATAGACCATATTGGCCAAGTAATGATAGTTAAGGATAAAAGGCCTTTTATCAGGATAGTTAAGGGAAGATTATGCTTCTATCCAGAGGTGGTGGACTAAGTTCAAGCCTCGAAGGTCATTAAGGTCCAACGTGAACGGGACCATTAATCAACCATTAAGGTACTCTTATGTTAACATTAAGGAATGTTCATACTCCTGGTAGTGTGACTTGAGGAAGCACACTAGCCGTCTAGGTAAAAGGACTACGTCCTAAGACCTATTATATAACCTATGTGATCATGCGATCCCGACTAATGTCATCAAGGTGATGACAAGTGACATGCTAACGTGCCATAAATTACATTTGTTAGTGATGTAGGCCAACGTGCCGTATGATGTCCATTGGAGATAGGCCAACGTGCCGTATGATGTCCATTTGGAGATAGGCCAACGTGCCATAAATTACATATGCTAGTGATGTAGGCCAACGTGTCATATGATGTCCATTGGGGACAGGCCAACATGCCATAAATTACATCTGTCAGTGTTGTAGGCCAACGTGCCGTATGATGTCCATTGGGGATAGGCCAACGTGCCATAAATTACATCTGTTAGTGATGTAGGCCAACGTGCCGTATGATGTCCATTGGGGACAGGCCAACGTGCCATAAATTACATCTGTTAGTGATGTAGGCCAACGTGTCGTATGATGTCTATTGGTGACATGCCAACGTGTCATATGTTATGTCCATAGTGACAGGCCAACACGCCAGATGATATGTCTGTTAACGACAGGCCAACGCGCCATATTATTATGTCCATTAGTGACAACCCTATGAGCTATATATAATTGTCAAATGACAATGACAGTTGTGACATTACACTGTCTAATAATATATGGACTATGTCCAGATTGTAATTTGCCTTTGATGGTCCCTTTTTGAGACATAGGCCAAATATAGATATGATAAGCCTAAGAGTTGTGATGTTATTCACACTAGCTTAAATAGGCGAAGGATTGTTATATCCAATGTTTAAAGCCAATATGGTTGTTATACCATGGCTTAGAGAAATTTTATTTGGTGTTTAGAACCAACGCTTCAAAATAGTAAACTCGGACGAGGCACAAAGTAACCACCGAGAGATTAACTATAACAAGGCTGAAATATAGCAGTCAATAACGATGACTTCCAAGCTCGCATAGATGCAGCTGTGGGAAAGGCCATAGAAAAACTTAGGGAGTCGAGTGCTACTCGCTCCAGACCATTATCAATCCCACCATCCTCAGGTCATAAGGAGAGCTCAGTTCACTCTTCAAATGCAAGGAGTGAACCAAAGAAATTAGAATTTGCTGATAGTTCCCGTTCTTCAAAAGACGAATGTACCCATAAATATTTCGTTTCTTGTAAACCTCGAGACTTCAAGGGGAAAAAGGAGTAGCAGAAGCCTTGAAATGGCTAGATGAAATGGAAACGATAGTGGATATCAGCGGATGTGCTGATAAGGATGTGGTTAAGTATGCATCATAGTCCTTCAAGGGCGATGCCCTGATTTGGTGGAAGGCTATGATCCAATGCACCGGTAAAGTACACCTGTACAACTTAGGATGGCCTAAGTTCGTTGATTTAGTCAAAGAGACTTACTGCCCACCTCATGAGGTGGAGAAATTAGAGACAGACTTTCTGACTCTTTCAATGAACAACCTAGATTGTCGAAAGTATATTTCTGACTTCAATTCCCTGTCTAGGTTAGTTTCATATTTATCACCCCTGAACCCAAATGCATTGCGCGTTTTATTAATGTGTTAGCCCCTGAGGTAAAAGTCATGGTAAAGGCTGCTCAGCCTAGTACCTACAAGTCTGCTATTGACCTCTCTCTCTCGCACCTTAGATTTGGTGATACAAAAGTCAGTTAAAGCTAAAACTGACGGGAAAAGGAAGAGAGAGGATGATAACTCCTAAAGATTTAATAAGAAAAATTAGGGGAGATTTGGGTTCAGGAGGAACCAAGATAAGTCGGGAGTAACGCCGACATGTAAAAATTGCAACCATAAGCATTGGGGACAATATAGTATGGATCCACAAATTAGACCCTGTGGTATCTGTAAGAAAAGGGGGCATAAAACTCTATAGTGCAAGGATCTTAAGAATACCATCTGCTACAACTGTAATGAAAAAGGGCATATTAAGTTCAACTGCCCCAAGAACCCCAAAGGTAATGATGCAAAGCCTGGAGAGGCTAAGAAAGGGAATGCTCGTGCCTTCCAGATGAATGCCAGGGAGGCCGTTAATGACAACAACGTCATAACAGGTACATTCCTTATCAATGATGTATATGCTAGAGTTCTTTTCAGTTCGGGTGCAGATCTTTTGTTGATCATAAGTTTAGTAAACTATTAAATTTGTCCATAAGAATGCTAGACATAACCTATGAGGTAGAACTCGCTAATGGAACGTTAGAAACAACATCTTCCATTCTTGATGGATGTTTTATATCCATTAAAAATCATTCTATCCCTATCTCTCTCTTGCCAATGAAGTTGGTAGGGTTCGATGTAGTTTTAGGCATGGATTGGTTATCCCATAACCAAGCCCGCATTGCCTGCGATAAGAAACTCATCGAGATTAAAACCCCATCTGGTGAAACGATCACCATCCCTGGAGATTCACACTATGGATTGCCAGACAAGTTGTCGTTATTTAAGGTATCCAAGTGTTTGGGGAGAGGTTATGTCATCTCAACTAGTGAAATAAGTTACCTGCCTAGTGCTACTCCTCCTCCACAGAAGACTTGCTAGAATAGCTATCAACGAGCGCAAGCCAAATATTGAAGACCTTTAGTTATCTCGGAGCATTCCGATGTTTTCCCCGAAGAATTACCAGGCCTACCTCTAGATAGGCAAGTAGAGTTTAGAATTGATATCCTGCCAGGATCAGCATCTGTTGCCAGAGCTCCATATCGGTTAGCACCGACAGAAATGAAGGAGTTAAGAGTTCAATTACAAGAACTTTTTGAGAAAGGCTTTATCCAGCCTAGTTCCTCACCTTGGGGAGCTCCTATTCTTTTTGTTAAAAAGAAATACGGTTTAATGCGGATGTGCATTAATTACCAAGAGTTGAACAAGATAACGATTAAGAACCGATATCCCTTACCCAGGATCGACGACTTGTTCGATCAACTTCAAGGTGCTAGCTATTTCACTAAGATTGATTTGAGATCAGGATATCATCAGCTGAAGGTTAAGAATGAGGATGTTCCTAAGGTGCTAGCTATTTCACTAGTGATGCCTTTTGGGATCACAAATGCACCTGCAGCATTCATGGATCTCATGAATAGAGTCTGCAAAACGTATTTGGATGAGTTTGTCATTGTCTTCATAGACGATATACTTATCTATTCTCGTAATCAAGTTGATCACGAGAAACACCTTCGGTGCATTCTAGAATTACTAAGGCAGGAAAAGCTTTATGCTAAATTTTCTAAGTGTGAATTTTGGCTTAGAGAAGTTCAATTTCTTAGACACGTTGTAAGTGAGCATGGTATCCAAGTGGATCCCGTCAAAATAGAAGCCATAATGAATTAGGAAGTACCCAAAACCTCATCGGAAATTCCTAGTTTCCTAGGATTGGCTGGTTATTATAGGAGGTTCATTGAGAATTATCGAGGATAGCCACTCCTTTAACTACATTGACCCGTAAGAATGTCAAGTTTGATTGAGGTCCAAAACAACAAGAATCCTTTGAGATTCTAAAACACAAGTTGAGCAATGCTCCTGTGTTATCTCTGTCTAAGGGTATTGAGGATTTTTTAGTTTATTGTGACGCTTTGCACACTGGCATGGGTTGTGTGCTAATGCAAAAAAGGAAAAGTGATTGCTTATGCATCACGACAATTAAAGGTGCACGAAAGAAATTGCACCACCCGTGATTTGGAATTGGGTGCTATTGTATTTGCACTAAAGTTGTGGAGACATTACTTATATGGCACAAAGTGTATTATATACACTGACCATAAGAGTCTCCAGCATCTGTTCAATCAGAAGGAATTAAACATGCGACAACGCCGTTGGATGAAACAATTAATGATTATGATTGCGAAATTCGCTACCATCCTGGCAAGGCAAATGTCATTGCTGATGCCTTAAGTCTTAAGGAAAGGGTTAAACCTATTAGGATTAATGCCAAGAGCATTGAGCTCAGAAATAGCTTGAATGAGAGGTTATTAGATGCGCAGAAGCCCTGTTAGGGGCTAATATTCCTAATGAGTGATTAGGCGGAACTGTTGATCAGTTAGCACCTAGAAAGGATGGAATCCTTAGATTTAATGGAAGAATCTGGGTTCCAATCTTTGGAGGACTTAGAGATCTAATTCTCCAAGAAGCACATAATACGAGATACTCAGTTCACCCAGGAGGTGACAAGATGTATCAGGATTTGAAAAAGAATTATTGGTGGATGGGTTTGAAGAAATCCATAGCCACTATTGTAGCTAAGTGTCTGACATGTTCGCAAGTTAAGGCCGAACATCAGAAGCCGTCAGGACTTCAACAACAACTTGAGATTCCCACTTGGAAATGTGAAATGGTAATTATGGACTTGATTACCAAGTTACCAAAGACTAAACATGGTAATGACATGATTTGGGTCATTGTGGATAGGCTGACTAAGTCAGCGCATTTCTTGCCAATTAAGGAAAACGTATAACTCTGACAAATTGGCTAAGTTATATGTGGACAAGATTGTGTCCCTACATGGTGTACCTATATCTATTGTGTCTGATAGAGATACTAGAAATACTTTTCACTTTTGGAAAAATTTCCAACAATCTTTAGGCACAAGATTAAACTTTAGTACGGCTTACCACCCTCAGATGGATGGACAAAGTGAGTGTACCATTCAAACCTTGGAAGACATGCTTAGAGCATGTGTGATTAATTTAGGTGGAAGTTGGGATGACCACTTACCCCTAATAGAATTCTCCTATAATAATAGTTATCATATGAGCATCAAGGCTGCTCCTTATGAGGCCTTGTATGGGAGAAAGTGTCGAACGCCCGTGTGTTGGGCAGAAATTGGGCAAGCCCAACTATCAGGACTTAAGATTGTCCTGGAGACCATGGATAAGATTGTGCAAATTCGTGATCGTCTCAAAGCTGCCCGTGATAGGCAGAAAAGCTATGCTGACAAGAGGAGTAAACCTCTTAAGTTCCAAGTAGGGGACAAGGTCATGCTGAAAGTATCACCTTTGAAAGGTGTAATGAGGTTTGGAAAGAAGGGCAAGCTAAGCCGAAGATATATAGGACCATTCGAGATAGTCTAATGTGTCGGCATTGTAGCTTATAAGCTTAAGCTACCAGAGGAGCATTTGGAATTCACGATGTATTCCACATATCTAACCTTAATAAATGTCTAGCCGATGAGTCGCTAGCAATGTCGCACAAAGATGTGTAAATAGATGAAAACCTGAGGTTCATTTAGAAACCAATTTCGATCGAGGATCGACAGGTTAAAAAGCTCCGAAGGAAATTAATACCTATAGTAAAGGTTAAGTGGGACGCCTTTAGAGGTCCCGAATATACATGGGAAGTTGAGTCCACTATGTGACAAAAGTACCCCCATCCTTTTGAATAAAATCTCGAGGACGAGATTTCTTTTAAGGGGGTGAGGATGTAACACCTCGTAAAATCATGTCCAATAGTATAGTGACACGTGTTATATTTTTATTTTAGTCTATTAAAGACAAATAAAGACTAAAGGTGTCAACATGCTCAAGATTAGCCTCTGAGTGAGTGATATATCAACATGCTTAAAACTTGGCCTCTGAGTGACTGATATGTCAACATGCCTAGCCTCTGATTGACTGATATGTCAACATGCCTAGCCTTTGAGTGACTGATATGTCAACATGCTTAAAACTTGGCCTCTGAGTGACTGACATGTCAACATGCCTGGCCTCTGAGTGACTGATATGTCAACATGCTAAAACTTGGCCTCTGAGTGACTGATATGTCAACATGCATATAATGAGCCTCTAAGTGATCCTTTACGAAGTCCTAACTCTCATATGTCCCATTTGTTGGACGAGAGGGATTAAATCTGTAAATATGTGAAAGTTGGATGATGGAGGGGTTAAAAGTGTCAAAATGTTAATCTATACCTCTGAGTGACCTTTTAAACGAACCGAGAGCTTGACAATGTTCGGGCATACTCCCGGGTATGCAAGATATTGGTTACGGAGGGCTAAATGTGCTATAAAGGTGTTTTAGGAGGTTTTATAAGTTGAGGGGCTAAAAGGGTCAAACTTTGAAACTAACCATGGGGCGCTCGCGGGGAGTGATTGGCAAGGGCCTGGCCTCTCGCGGCGCGCGAGAGGCCTGTGTCTGTAGAAAATTTGCTTTGCCTCCACACAAATTGCCCAAAACCATTTGATTCGAAACAAGAGACTTTCAAACAGCTATGACACGTTTTAGGACACTTGTAAGCTCCCTCTAACATCCTTTAACACCTGGCATCACCTCCTTCCAGCTCTCCAACTATAAATAGGTGCCAAGGTTCACCATTTGAACTTGCACCTTTCTCATTCACAACTCTATCTCCCTCCTCTGGAAGTTCCTAACTGAAAGGAGCATCTAACTTAGTTCTATTGCATCCTAAGGATCACTTGTAAGTGTTCATTTCTCTTGCATTTTCGTTTATAGGTTTTTATAGCCAAAAGTCAAGCGTTTTATGGAAAATGTCTTGACTTTCAGTTAAGACCATTAGGGTCCAGCCATTGTTCGTAACGAACATGGTTAAGTGATTGTAATAAGGTATGTGTTAATCCCTATAAATGGCACCTCCTGAAGATCACGTTTGCTAGATCAATTGACGGGTCAAAGTTATCATATTAAAAGGTCAAACGTGCCATTTTTCAGAAATGTTATAATATGAGATTATGTATGCTATGAAACATGTTTTAACACTAAAACAAGTTGGTAATAATTATTAGAACATGTAAGAATATGTTCGGCTCGTCAATTTCAGTTCTAGGGTCGGTTCGCAACCGAAAGTCACGAAGTTTGACTTCTTCTTTGACTTTTGATTCTGACCCGATTTAGATTAGTTAGCTACTGATCTAAAGTTGCATTCTGATCGTAATATTATGTAGCACAATCCCCTGAGGTTATATTACATGATCATAATCAGAATCTGAGTTTATGCACAAGTTCTGTAATTATGCCATTTTGACTAAAATTTCCTTTTTGCATAAAATGAGGTTTAAATGATAACGAACTTGAAAATGAGTTTCCTACTGATGTAATAATATAAGTAGGATTATTTGGGATGCCAAACCAGATTATAAACTGAGTTTATAAACAAGTCCTTGTATTATGGCGATAAATGACGATAAAGCCATTGTGGCTTATAAAACGGTTTTAATCATATTATTTAAGGTAAATCTTTTACCTACTGATATGCTATATTAAGTAACATATCTAAGATATGCTAACCTGAACTTGACATCAGTTTTCATTAAACATCGCATAAATCGTCATTTTACAACATAAGAACCGTTTCGGCGCATAATTGATTTTAAATCATATTAATCAACCAAGACTTGTTACCTACTGATTTCAAAACTTATTTAAATTATTTTTACAGTAGGTACATGATGTAAACTCAGAATCCCAAATAATTTATGAAACTATGTTAAAATTACCAAAATGCCCCTTCGGTGCATAGTTTGGTCATAAAAGATAAATTACACATATTAATAAAACAATTACTGGTATTATATCATAAATTAGTTATTTTTCCAGATTACTTATGGTCATAACATTAAATTATATTCGAGTTTCTTTATACGGCATGAAATTACCAAAATGCCCTTGTGAGGCATAGTTTCATTTTAAAACCGTAACGGGCATGAAAGTTGATATCCTACTTATATTACAACTTATTTAAAATATATTGGCATATAGAAATTATCCGTGACTTATCCGGTTACCCGATATCGCTGATATGCATACGGTTAAGTATCTGTTACTAGTTTACGAAAGTTAACCGAAATGGGTCTAACCTTGTCATTTAAGTCTCAAAATCCAACGTGTTTATATTTTATCCATATTATACAAGTCAAAGTACTTTTTGGGATTAAACTACATTCTGTCCGATCATCGTTTAATCTAGCGTTATACGTTTGATCCTGTACGCTAGTCGGTCTAAGTCTATGACTTAAATAAGACCATTAGCATTTAGTTGGTTAGCTTATGCCATAATCCATACTAGAGACATTCTGTTAAATGCTATCTACACTTAGTACTTTTGTGTACGGCTGAGTTATTAATCTTTCATTAAACGAAGACTAGCTCAGGTAAATACTCTCGACTTATTCCCCCTATACGGGTTTGGGTTATGGTGAACTATTACCGTTTGGTCGGAAATGGGATCAATCGAATGCCGGATTGTGGCTAGTAAATCCACATATTCCGTTTTAATCAGTCTTGTTTGATAACTTAAACATCGGGGGTTAACTACCGTGTCCCAGATATCCTCGGCTCATTACACTAGATAATGACCACGACCTAAGCTCGGGGTGTAGGCATACACCCGACAGATGCTCAAATGCAACTACCCACAACATTGGGGATAACTCCTTCGTGAGTTCGTAAGTGTTGTGTAGTTAATCATGTCTCTGTTTTCGCACAGGGCCCTGTATGTATGGACAAACAAGTGAATCTGTAAACAAGGTTGCAACGTCAACTTTCCCAAGTTATAAAATATTTTGTGCTGATACGCACTTAAAACATATTTTTAAATGTTTTCAAAATGAGTCAGTTGGGTGTATTTACCAGCGAAAGCTGACGTATTTTCAAAAGACTAAGCTTGCAGGTAAAATACAAAAATAGGCTGGATGTGCTCGATAGTGATAAGAGGATCTTGCAAATCCTAGATCTGCCCAAAGTCTGTTTTACATTCTTTCTTTTGTACAAAGTATGATCCGCCTGTGGATCTTCTATTACGAGTCGTCTGTATATTATTTTGTACTTTGAACATTTGGTTTGTAATAGTAATTTAACTCTAAGACTTCCGTTATGCTGTGTTTAATTGACTATGATGATATCAACTTATGTCACGATATTCCCCACCCGGGCCCACTGTTGTTTGTATTGGCTATGGAAAGCCGAGGTGTGACACTGGGCCCTGTAGGTATGGACAAACATGTGAATTTGTTAACAAGGTCACAAAGTAACTTTTCCAAGTTATAAAATATTTTGTGCCGATATGCACTTAAAACGTATTTTTAAATGTTTTCAAAATGAGCCAGTTGGGTGTATTTACCAGCGAAAGCTGACGTATTTTCAAAAGACTAAGCTTGCAGGTACAATAAGAAATAGGCTGAAAGCTGCTTGGTAGTGATAAGAGGATCTTGCAAACCCTAGATCTGCCCTAAAGTCTGTTATACACATTTTTGTACATTTTATGATCCGCATGTGGATCTTCTATTACGAGCCGTCTGTATATTATTTTGTATATTGAACATTTGGTTTGTAATAGTAATTTTACTCCCAAGACTTCCGCTGTGCTGTGTTTAATTGACTATGATGATATCAACTTACGTCACGATATTCCCCACCCGGGCCCGTCGGTGTTTAGATTGGTTGTGAAAGCCGGGGTGTGACACATTATTCTAGCTATTAATGGTTCAGACCTTTTACTGATTCAACACTTAGTTGTTTAGACGTCTTACTGTTTCAGCACTTAACCATTCAGAAGTTGCCAAACAGCCCCTAAGTCAACTCTTTATATGTAACTCTTTATATGTTTAGAGAATTTAGTCTAGTGGTAAATTGGCCTACCCTCTCTAGTGGAGACGCATATTCGGTTATCGCTTTGGCCATTTTTGAGGGACATTTGGGTGAATGGACGAATCGGGGCTTTAGTCCCGGGTTCGAATCTGACGAGGGGGCGAGGGTTTATCTCATCCGGTTCCCGTACATCGATGGGAGGGGGAGGCATGGTCTCATGGCGGTCGAGGAGTCCACCTTGTACATAGCCTTAAGCAAAGTGAGTTTACACATGAGATTTTTTGCAGTTCAAAAAGAGTCTATCATTCTTTATATAATTAAGAAAAATAAATTAAACGTGTCGCATATAACCCAAAACATTCCTATGCTTAATTGTCCATTTTTACTTCTTATCAATATGGTGACGGAGAACTTAGGAATATGACATTTAAAAAACGTTTTAATTTCCTTGAAAGACCCACCAAACGATGGTTTTCATTTCCGATTGCACCCATTCGTAACCGACAAACAATAACAAAGGTCTATTCTGATTTCGAACTCACTTGGAATTTATTTCGCTTGAACGACTCAACCATTTTAGATGATTAAAGCCAAGTAAAAATTCCAGCCTTATTTTCATTTCGTTAACGCTTATGAAATTATTTAGTTTGTCTTGTGGCCAAAAAGTGATATTTTTGGTGCAGATCTTAACAAACCACGCTAACACTTAGACCATGATTGTAACACCCGATCGTGATTTAAGGTCATTTTTTTCCAATAGCTCCTATTTTTTTGATATTCAAATTTTCTATAACCAAACATTACAATTTTCAGATCAGTCGTCATTTGGGTCATGTTAGGGCAACCAAGTTATTAAACCTATATACCATCAGAAGTGCCTAAAAAATATTCCAAAAGTTCATTTTCTAAACATTATTTAAAACTTCTTTTTTCACGATTTGTTGTTGATCATGTTCATTTTTATTGATTAATATAAAAACTTTGGCGTGACATCAACACTAGTGCAGATAGGGGTGTTAAGGTATCGATTTGGCGTCGCAATCGGTTTTTTTACCTTTGGTTGGTAGGTTTCAAAGTTTTCAACCCGTAATGAACGGTTTGGCTTACGAAACATACAAAAAATCGGTTGTATAAAACCTACCGAACCCTGAAATTTAACTTTATAATTTTATTTTTTTTATACTAGATATGTACGGGTATGGTTCGTTTATGCACTCTAAATAATTATAGAACTGCTAATAAACAATCATTTTATATCTATATTTTTAAGGTACTTTTACCATTTATTATATGTATTTTTATGATTACATACATGTTAAGAGTAGTCTACATATGTGTAATATCCAAAAGAGGTTCAGGTTCTTGTAACAATGGTGAAGTTTGTGAGAACTGTGAGAAATATTATGAAGACGACACGTGATATTACTTAATTTTATGGATTAATGGTAATAAGATAAGTAACTTAAAAAACCAACCGCTTTAGAAGTTATTTTAGAAGATAATTTTTTTACGTAACAATAACTGATCATGGTGTTTTAACATATGAAAATTTTTTTAAATTTATAAAAACAGAGTCTCTAAACCCTAGACTACACAACTGGCAATTGAACCGGTCAATGAAGTATAGCCTAAGCAAGTTCGAGTATCGAACCCACGAGACTTTTTAATTACGTTTACTAGACTCGACTAACTTATTTAAGACTGACTCGACTTAATTGTTTTGTTGTTTCGGGGGTTTTCTAACAAAATACTAAATTAAAATAAATTAACCACGACTGACTAGACACACAAACTAAGACTTAGATGTGATCAGATGATGGAAAACGCACTACCTAGGTCTGAATCCTACACTTGAATGACGCGTTCCAACGGTTTTGGAACTAATGTGGACACCGGTATCTTAAGATGCTAAACTTAACGTATAACCGAACATGACCCTCAACCCTTCTCGAGAAGACACCTATGGTAACCTACTATGTTGTTTAACTACCAGTTTAAATGACTCCTTCATAGGCTCTCCTTGTGTGATAACAAATCACCCTTAGACACTCTACCTCACGACACAAAAATGTACGGAAACTATGGTTATAATCTAGCTCAGCTAGCAAACAAAGATCATGAACTAGGGAATCTTCTCACGAAGAAACTAACCAAGAAATCTAATCACTCGAGACTAGCCAACAAAGTCTACGTTTTGAGTTCCCTACACTCGGTTTTAGTTTTGTTGAAAAAGAGGGTGAAAGTTTGAAAGAAACGGGAAGTAATTTGAATACTAGTGCTAGATCCCGGAGGTTGCATATGGTGTTTTAACATCTGAAAGAGTCACACCCTATAAAATCATAGTTGGTGTGATCTCACTAGTATCTTCATTGCACAGCGGAAGTATAAAATGCCAAGACTTCTACTGTCACACACTGATCCGCAATGGATATGGTAGTTGGGGCATGATTGGGTTTTCATCAAAGCTCATGACATTTAATATTATAAAAGTTTCATATATATTATTTCAAATTAAAAAGAAATATTTCAATCAACACATAATCCAAACAAACACAAAATATTCTAAACAAGACTTTCAAGTAACGCTTTATTTTTCTTCTAAGGCACAAGTCGTATGTGTTCCTTGCTTTAACCTAATCACCTGTATCATGTGTAAAAAAAGAGATTTGGGTCAACAAAAGTTGGCGAGTGAATCCCATTTAATCATTAGAAAGAGTTTTATTATATTAATAAAATGTGCATAAACCAAATATCAGCAACGTATATGTAATCTAACCACAAACCACATAATCATCTAGCAATGTATATGTGAGCACGATAAGCGATGTGCTGTGAGATCAAGGCTCAATCAGGGAACAAATGGGCCTAATGTGAGAGCTTGACTGAAATGAGAAAATATAACCATGATCACAATAAACAAAAATATCACATAGCACGTTAGATCATATAATGGTAATAGCACGAGATTTGAACAAGTGATATAAATAATGCGACACATGATACACCCCAAAAACATGAATAAAAAGAGGAAGTTGTAGGAATTCACTCGCAGTGGGTGCGTTTTTTATTTAATGAAGAGTGCGCACGATTTAGAGATACCAACCGACGAGAAAAGCTATCCTAAATATTCAAGTAATAATTCGGTAAATATATATTTTAGTTAAACTTATTATTTCTACCTTTATAAACATTTTAGATGGTTTTTATTGTATTTATTACTATTTTTAGACGCTTAAAAAGAGGTTATTTAATTATATATTTTTATAGTTTTTAAGGAAAAACAAACAAAAGTTTAATTAAAAAAATATGTTTTTCATTCGGATCGGAACAGTGTGTTTTTGGCAGCGTGTGAGATTCGAACTCGTGACCTCTCGTTTATGTGCACGCAGCTCTACCAACTAAGCTACGTGTCTAACCCGGAATATATTGAGATTTTATTATATTTATATTCTTACTAGTTTAAATCATACTTTGGTTAAATTAATTTAAAATGTGTTTGGAATATTATACGGAATCGCGTGAAGGAACCGTCTCAAACTCGTGACCTTTGCTTCGTGTTGCACACAGCCCGACCAATTGGGTTGTGTGTCTAACCCGAAGGATACACTGATTTAATTAACTTTATACACTTCCAATAATGTTTCTTGGTTAGGTTTTATAAAAAAAGGTTTGTTTAATTTGAGCGAATCGGAAGCGTATATGGTTCGAACACGGGACCTTAACCTCGAATGCACATAGTCCATCCACTGGACTGTGTGTCTAACCCGGTGTATATGTAAATTTTAATTAAATTTATACATTGCTTCCGGTTCATCTTCTACGTTTTGAAATCTCGGAATATAATCCCGATTGAACTGTGTGACTTAACAACTATACTAAGAATGACCTTATGTTAAATTGAAAATGAAAAGGGTTTAAATGACATAATTTACCAGCCAGAGAGCTCTTCTGACTTCCGACACAGATTCCGGCGAATTTCAACTTCCTCGAGGTGTTATTTGAAGGATAGAAGATGTAGAGATTTTAGAGAGTTTTCACTATAGTGCGTGTGTTCTAAATGATTCTCCATTGTCCCTATTTATAATTGTTGACGATTGCAGAAATTAAGTTTTCGGTTTCGGTCAATGATCGATGATTGCATAACTGATTTCAGGGAAATTAACTCAAAGAGTGAGTTGAATCTATGATTAAAGGCGGTTACACACGGTAATTGGAAAAGAGAAAAGGATCTTTAATTGATTGCTTGGATCAAGCTTTGACTGTTACAGAGCCGGTTTTTTTTTAAATTTGATTTCGAGTGTTGTTTCGATATATAATTTATTTGGTTTAAGATTGTATCAGATATGTGTGTGTGGTGTAGTGGTGTGTTGTGTGCATTGTTTGGGTGGAGACCTGGGTTCGATCCGCGGTCCACACCTTTTGTTATTTTTCTGTTTTATTTTTATTATTTATATTTTATTTATTAATATTATTATTATTTTAACTTTATTATTTAATAATAATAATATAACGAATTTTAAACGCTTAACATAAATGTGTAGCGAAACATCATAACGTATTTGAATTACAAAGCGGAGCGGGTTTTAGAACCCGTTTTATGACAAATGTTACATCTACAAAGTGAACGCCCGCTAAGTACTCAAATCCCCATGGGTTTTCCTATTCCAACCGTGCCATAATTTGAATGCATAACCTGAGAAAGAACATGCGAAAAATCAACATAAAGTTGGCAAGTTTATAGTTTATTTGAAAAAGATTTGAAATAAATCTTTCTAGTATCCGGTTTAAGTAGTGTGAGAAATCATAATAAAACCATTTTTCCTTGGCATGTCATTTGAAAACACTGTTTTTGTAAAATTTGTATAACCGCCGATGTCCGCGTACGAAAAAGACAACATGCCCGTATGAGCCTATAACCCACCCCATGCTAGGAAGTGCCTCGTCGAACCGTTTACTCAAGGCGGTAGACTAACATGCGCTTATAGTTCCGTTATGTAGCAAGGACTTCACTGTACAGTTTTAAATGATATGCTGTGAGATCAAGGCTCAATCAGGGAACAAATGGGCCTAATGTGAGAGCTTGACTGAAATGAGAAAATATAACCATGAATCACAATAAACAAAAATATCACATAGCACGTAAGATCTTATAATGGTAATAGTACGAGATTTGAACAAGTGATATAAACAATACAACAAATGATACACCCCAAAAACATGAATAAAAAGGGGAAGTTGTAGGAAGTCACTCACACTGGGTGCGTTTTTTTTTATTTGATGAAGAGTGCGCACGATTTAGAGATACCAACTGACGAGAAAAGCTACCCTAAATATTCACGTAATAATTTTGTAAATATATATTTTAGTTAAACTTATTATTTCTACCTTTATCAAACATTTTAGATGGTTATTACTGTATTTATTATGATTTTTAGACGCTTAAAAAGAGGTTATTTAATTATATATTTTTATAGTTTTTAAGGAAAACAAAAGTTTAATTAAAAAAAATATGTTTTTTATCCGGATCGGACTAGTGTGTTTTTGGCAGCGTGTGAGACTCGAACTCATGAGCTCTCGTTTACGGGCACGTAGCTCTACCAACTGAGCTACGTGTCTAACCCGGAATATATTTAGATTTTATTATATTTATAATCTTACTAGTTTAAATCATATTTTGGTAAAATTAATTTAAAAAGTTTTTGGAATATTATACGGAATCGCGTGAAGGAACCGGCTCGAACTCGTGACCTCCGCTTCGTGTTGCACACAGCCCGACCAATTGGGCTGTGTGTCTAACCCGAAAGATACACTGATTTAATTAATTTTATACACTTCCAGTAATGTTTCTTGGTTAGGTTTTATAAAAAAGGTTTCTTTAATTTGAGCGAATCGGAAGCGTATAAGGTTCGAACCCGGGACCTTAACCTTGAATGCACACAGTCCAACCACTAGACTATGTGTCTAACCCGGTGTATATGTATGTTTTAATTAAATTTATACATTGCTTCCAGTTCATCTTCTTCGTTTTGAAATCTCAGAATATAATCCCGATTTAACTGTGTGACTTAACAACTATATTAAGAAGGACCTTATGTTAAATTAAAAATGAAAAGGGCTTAAGTGACATAATTTACCGGCCAGAGAGCTCTTCTGACTTCCGACACAGATTCCGGCAAATTTCAACTTCCTGGGTGTTATTTGAAGGATAGAAGATGCAGAGATTTTAGAGAGTTTTCACTATAGTGCGTGTGTTCTAAATGATTCTCCATTGTCCCTATTTATAATTGTTGATGATTGTAGAAATTAAGTTTCCGGTTTCGGTCAATGATCGATGATTGCATAACTGATTTCAGGGAAATTAACTAAAAGATTGAGTTGAATCTATGATTAAAGGCGGTTATACACGGTAATTGGAAAAGATAAACGGATCTTTGATTGATTGCTTGGATCAAGCTTTGACTGTTACAGAGCGGGTTTTTTTTTTGAAATTTGATTTCGAGTGTTTTTCTGATATATAATTTATTTGGTTTAAGATTGTATCAGATATGTGTGTGTGGTGTAGTGGTGTGTTGTGTGCATTGTTTGGGTGGAGACCCGGGTTCGATCCGCGGTCCACATCTTTTGTTATTTTTCTGTTTTATTTTTATTATCTATATTTTATTTATTAATATTATTATTATTATTTTAGCTTTATTATTATTATTATTTATTATTTAATACTAATAATATAATGAATTTTAAACGCTTATCATAAATGCGTAGTGAAACATCATAATGTATATTTGAATTACAAAGCAGAGCGGGTTTTAGAACCCGTTTTACGACAAATGTTATAGTATCACCTACTTTTAGAAATTTCGTCCCGAAATTTAAGTAGTAGTAGGTTTGTTTTGGAAAAGGCGAGGGTATTTTCGCGCATTGAGTCTTCACGTTCCCAAGTAAACTCGGGTCCTCGTTTCGACTCCCAACGAACCCTGACTAGCGGAATTCGACTTTGTCTTAAACGTTTCTCACCGAAGTCCATGATTTCTACAGGTCATTCTACAAAATGCATTGACTCATCAATCTGAATATCTTCCAACGGTATATGAAGGTTTTCGTCGGCAAGACAGTTTTTCAAGTTAGACACATGGAATGTTGGATGGATCTTGCGGAGTTCTTCAGGTAGATCAAGCTTTTATGCTACAGGACCCACTCTCTCGAGTATTTTAAATTGTCCAACATAGCGAGGTGCTAGATTGCCTTTTTGTCCAAATCGAACAACTCCTTTCCATGGTGATACTTTCAAAAGTACTTGATCGCCAACACAAAACTCGAGCGGCTTTCGTCGTTTATCTGCGTAACTCTTTTGACGACTCTGAGCTACTAAAAGATTATTGAGGATTTGAAGAATCTTATCGGTTGTTTCTTGGATTAGTTCCGGTCCAGTGCTTTGTGCTTCACCGATTTCGTGTCAGCATACGGGAGATCGGCACTTACGACCAAATAGTGTTTCAAAAGGAGCCATACCAATGCTTGGGTGATAACTATTATTATAAGAAAATTCCACCAATGGTAGATGAGTATCGCAATTGCCCTTGAAGTTGATGACGCATGATCGCAACATGTCTTCAAGAGTCTGTATGGTGTGCTCGGATTGACCATCAGTTTGAGGGTGAAAGGTGGTGCTGAGATCTAAGCGTGTACCTAACGCTGATTGTATGGCTTGCCATGTTCGTGAAGTAAAACATCCATCTCTATCCGAGATGATACTCAAAGGCACACCATGTCGACTTACAATTTCATCGATGTAAGTACGAGCTAACTTCTCGTTTTTGTAATCTTCGCGAATCGGGATGAAGTGAGCTGATTTGGTAAGACGATCGGCGATAACCGAAATCATATCATGCCCACTGGAGGTGCGAGGTAACCCGGTAATAAAATCCATGGTTTTGTTTTCCCACTTCCAAACGGGTATTTCGGGTTGAACGAGTAATCCTGAGGGTCTTTGATGTTCGGCTTTAACCTTCGAACATGTGAGGCACTTGGTTTCAGCTCCACAAGATAATTCATCTCCTACATCATTTTCCGTGTCAGAGGTATGTTGAGCTTCGCGAATGCGGTTCTGAAGGTCAGTTATGATTTGAGAACACAAAAGGTGAATGGAGTTAGCATACTCTTTTCGACTAAGAGCATCCGCTACGTTGGCTTTACCAGGATGATAACGAATTTCACAATCGTAATCATTCAGAAGTTCGACCTATCATCGTTCCCTCATGTTTAACTCTTTCTAATTGAAGATATGTTGAAGGCTCTTGTGGTCAGTGTAAATCTCACACTTAGTACCATAGAGATAATGTCTCCATATCTTTAGAGCGAACACGACTGCTCCAAGTTCCAGGTCGTGAGTGGTGTAATTTTTCTCGTGGACTTTGAGTTGCCTTGAGGCGTAGGCTATCACCTTTCCTCTTTGCATTAAGACATACCCTAGTCCTTGCCCCGATGCGTCACAATAGACCACAAAGTCTTCACAACCGTCAGGGAGAGTGAGGATAGGTGCATCACAAAGTTCTTGTTTAAAGGTTTGAAAAGCCTCTTCCTGCTTGGGCCCCCAAACGAAGGGCTTGCCCTTATGAGTCAAGGCTGTGAGTGGTAAGGCAATACGAGAGAAATTGGCGATGAAACGTCGATAATAACTAGCTAAACTGAGGAGTGATCTAACCTTAGTAGGAGTGCGTGGAGCTTGCCATTTTTGCACTGGTTTAATCTATGCAAGGTCGACATGAGTTCCTTTTTCGTTGACCACATGCCCAAGAAATTGAACTTCTTTTAACCAGAATTCACATTTCGAAAACTTAGCGTAAAGCTTTTCAGTTTTCAAAAGTGTTAGGATGAGTCGAAGGTGTCGTTCATGATCTGATTTGGTCTTAGAATAAATAAGAATATCATCGATAAAGACAATAACGAAACGATCGAGGTAGGGTTTGCACACCCTATTCATCAAATCTATGAAAACGGTGGGAGCATTGGTCAACCCAAAAGGCATGACCATGAATTCGTAGTGATCGTAGCAAGTTCGAAAGGCAGTCTTCAAAATATCTTCTTCATGTACTCTAAGCTGATGATAACCAGAACGAAGATCGATTTTTGAGAAACAGGTGGCACCTTGAAGTTGATCTAGAAGGTCATCAATGCGAGGTAAAGGATAACGGTTCTTAATAGTCAGCTTGTTGAGCTCTCCATAATCGATACACATTCGAAAAGTTCCATCCTTCTTCTTGACGAAAAGAACCGGCGCACCCCAAGGTGATGAGCTAGGGCGTATGAACCCTTTGTCAGTCAATTCTTGCAACTGACTAACTAACTCTTGCATTTCGGATGGGGCAAACCAATATGGAGATTTTGCAACTGGACTGGCACCAGGTACAAGATCGATTCAAAATTCGACATCCCGCATAGGAGGAAATCCTGAAACGTCGTCGGGAAAAACTTGAGGAAAGTATCTAACAATCAGAATATCTTCAATTTTCTTCTCCTTGCCTTCTTTCTTGACGATATGGGCTAGGAATGCTTTGTAATCCTTTCGAAGATATCTTCGGGCTTGAAGACACGACATCAACTTGAGTCCTTTGGATGGGGTTTCACCAAAAATATGAAGAGTTTGGTCGTCGACGAGAGGAATGCGAATGAATTTTTCACAACAAACGACTTCAGCATGATGCTGACTAAGCCAGTCCATTCCAATGATGACGTCGAAACTTCCCAATTTCACTGGAATAAGATCGATTGGAAAATCATGATCATTGAGAGTAAAAGTGCAATCGCGAATGATAGAGTCTAACATAATAGGTTCACCGTCTGCTACTTCCACTGTAAATGATTCGGCTAGAGTAACGTGAGGTAACCCAAGTATAGATTCAAACTCTAGGGACACAAAACTCTTATCCGCACCAGTGTCAAAAAGAATAGATGCATAACTATCATTAATGAGGAACGTACCGTTGACCACGTTGTTATCCGCCCTAGCTTGATTGGCGTTAATGTTAAAAGCTCTACCTCTTGCTAGCGGATTGGCTTGGTTGGCTTGGTTCACAGGATTAGCTTTGGCTTGGGCGTTAATGATGTTCACTAAACACGGACAGGTGTTGCGAAAATGAGTTGGATCACCGCAATTGATACAAGCTCTGACGGGTGGCATCATAGGGTAGTTAGGTTGGTAAAAAGGTTGGGCTATGGGCTGAGCAGGTGGTAGTAGTAGAGGATGTTGGTAGGGAGCTTGGCCCACCACTTGGTTGTTGGGTTGGGCTTGCGGTTGGTTGCGGGCTTGCCTTTGAAGAGAGCGGCAGGATTAGATTGTATGACCTGCACGGCCACAACCTTTGTAGTGGAGACATAGGTTCACAAGAGGGTGGTGGTATTGGCATCAATTGCATTTTGGGTGGAGGTCCTGTATACTGTTTCTTGAATGGAGCGGTAGGAAGAGCAACTTGGGTGATTAGAGCAGCGGCAATGGTTTGGTTGGTTTGGGTTGGCTGATTTGTTTGAGTGACGGAAAAATTCTTCCCGTTTCGCTTTCTCTTGTCAGCGAATCGAGAAGAGGATCCAGCTTAAGTTAGGTTTTGGGATTCGGTTGGGGTTTTATCTTTCTTCTTCTCATCCTTGAAATCCCCATTCCTGATGTCTCCGGTGAGCTCAGTAGCTAGCTCCATTGCTGCCTCCAGAGTTGCAGGCGTAGTACTCATCACAGAGTCCTGAATCTTCAAAGGAAGACCCCGAATGTAGTGTTTGATCAAACGATAGAGAGAGTTGAACAAATTGGGAACCATTTGATTCAACTCGAGAAACCTCTTGTTGTAGGTTATATGGTCTCCCTCTTTCTGTTTCAAGAAATAGAACTCATCCTCCAGCTTCTTAATTTCGCTTCTTGGGCAGAAGCGTCTTGTCATAAGCTCTCAAAGTTGTTCCTAAGTTAGGGCTACCGCGGCTTCGGCGCCTCGTCTGCCCTTTTCAGCATTCCACCACGTGGGTGCTACCCCATATAGACGACCAGTAGCATAACAAACCTTACGGTCGTTGGTACAATCACAATTGAGGAAAGTACTCTCCATCTCTTCAAACTACCAAAGGAGAGCAGTGACCCCTTCAGTCCCTTCGTACTTTGGAGGGTCACATGAGTAGAAGTGCTTGTAGGTGCACTTGGTGGTGTTTGTGGGAGGGTTGGAAGCATTTTGACCCTCTTGGTTGATTAGGTTGACTGGATTAGTAGCGAGAGATTGATGGACTTGAATTACAATATCGGGAATTACGACGGTCATTTGTTGGGCTATTTGGGCAGCCATGTGCTCGCCGGATCTTCCTGATCTCCTACCTCCACGAGAGTGCCTAGAAGACATCTACAGGAAATACGTCACAAGATTATGAGTTTGGCGTATAGGTGTCATGTGTCGCATTTAGAAATTAACATCCACAAAACAAATGAGAAAAATAAATTCACTACATCCATAGGATGTCTTGGGCCTTATTCATGTTTGGGCCCCCATATGTCCCCATACTTGGCCTAGGTAGTCATGTGGGCCCCCATGACTACTGGGCTTTGTAGGGTTCACATTGGTTTTGGCTTGTTAACACTTGCACCACCCGAAATGAAAATTGTAAAACATGATTGCGAGGTATAAAGTCGGAAGGTGTCCCGGAATAGACACAGTGACAACTCAAAGTGGGGTTAGTTCACACGACGTTTGGTGTGGCATGCTTTGGCCTAGTAGGTACTTCGTACTCCCATTGTTAGTCCCCAGGTAGGCAAACTGGTCCGTTATATTGGATTTATACGAATGCCAATCCTAGACAGGATACTTCGACTACCGGTACGTGTACCCTTCCAGTTACTACATGCCCGTCGTAGAACTCACTTTGATGAGATTGAAAAATGAAAACATCACAAAATTTTGAGAAGAGAAGCATGAAAATGTTTAAATATGTGAGAACTGAGACGTGCGTGATGCGTATATATATGTAAGCATGTTATGTTAACAATATGTATAATACATTATGTATCACACAAAATCATACAGTTGTGGGAGTGCTTGCATGTATTTGTGTGTGAGAGAAATGTAAAACAAGTAAATATCATGAGTTTGCATGTTACCAAATTAACACGTAAGCAATTAAATTCTAATTGACTATAGTATAGGCTCTAAGGTCTAACAACCTATCCTATATCCCTATAGACAAGAGCTCTTATACCAATCTGTCACACCCGGACCCGCAGTGGATATGGTAGTCAGGGCATGATTGGGTTTTCATCAAAGCTCATGACATTTACTATTATAAAACTTTCATATATATTATATCAAATTAAAAAGAAATATTTCAATCAACACATAATCCATACAAACACAAAATGTTCTAAACAAGACTTTAAAGTAACGCTTTATTTTCTTCTAAGGCACAAGTCCTATGTGTTCCTTGCTTCAACCTGATCACCTGTATCATGTGTAAAAAAAGATATTTGGGTCAACAAAAATTGGCGAGTGAATCCCGTTTAATCATTAGAAAGAATTTTATTATTTTAATAAAATGTGCATAAACCAAATATCAGCAACGTATATGTAATCTAACCACAAACCACATAATCATCTAGCAATGTATATGTGAACACGATAAGCGATGTGCTGTGAGATCAAGGCTCAATCAAACAGAGCCGATCTGATTAGGCAATGCGACGCTCTACCCGTATGTAACAGGAAACAAATGGGCCTAATGTGAGAGCTTGACTAAAATGAGAAAATATAACCATGAATCACAATAAACAAAAATATCACATAGCACATTAGATCATACAATGGTAATAGCACGAGATTTGAACAAGTGATATAAACAATACGACAAATGATACACCCCAAAAACATGAATAAAAAGAGGAAGTTGTAGGAATTCACTCGCAGTGGGTGCGTTTTTTTATTTGATGAAGAGTGCGCACAATTAGAGATACCAACCGACGAGAAAAGCTACCCTAAATATTCACGTAATAATTTGGTAAATATATATTTTAGTTAAACTTATTATTTCTACCTTTATTAAACATTTTAGATGTTTTTATTGTATTTATTACTATTTTTAGACGCTTAAAAAGAGGTTATTTAATTATATATTTTTATAGTTTTTAAGGAAAAATAAACCAAAGTTTAATTAAAAAAATAAGTTTTTTATCCGGATCGGACCAGTGTGTTTTTGGCAGCATGTGAGTTTCGAACTCACGAGCTGTCGATTACGGGCACGCAGCTCTACCAACTGAGCTACGTGTCTAACTGGAATATATTTAGATTTTATTATATTTATACTCTTACTAGTTTAAATCATATTTTGGTTATATTAATTTAAAAAGTGTTTGGAATATTATACGGAATCACATGAAGGAACCGGCTCGAACTCGTGACCTCTGCTTCGTGTTGCACACAGCCCGACTAATTGGGCTGTGTGTCTAACCCGAATGATACACTGATTTAATTAATTTTATACACTTCCAGTAATGTTTCTTGGTTAGGTTTTATAAAAAAAAGTTTGTTTAATTTGAGCGAATCGGAAGCGTATATGGTTCGAACCCGGGACCTTAACCTCGAATGCACACAGTCCAACCACTAGACTATGTGTCTAACCCGGTGTATATGTAAATTTTAATTAAATTTATACATTGCTTCAAGTTCATCTTCTTCGTTTTGAAATCTCAGAATATAATCCTGATTTAACTGTGTGACTTAACAACTATATTAAGAACGACCTTATGTTAAATTGAAAATGAAAAGGGTTTAAGTGACATAATTACCGGCCATAGAGCTCTTCTGACTTCCGACACAGATTCCGGCGAATTTCAACTTCCTGCGAGGTGTTATTTGAAGGATAGAAGATGCAGAGATTTTAGAGAGTTTTCACTATAGTGCGTGTGTTCTAAATGATTCTCCATTGTCCCTATTTATAATTGTTGACGATTGCAGAAATTAAGTTTTTGGTTTCGGTCAATGATCGATGATTGCATAACTGATTTAAGGGAAATTAACTAAATGATTGAGTTGAATCTATGATTAAAGGCGGTTACAAACGGTAATTGGAAAAGAGAAACGAATCTTTGATTGATTGCTTGGATCAAGCTTTGACTGTTACAGAGCGGGGTTTTTGTGAAATTTGATTTCGAGTGTTGTTTCGATATATAATTTATTTGGTTTAAGATTGTATCAGATATGTGTGTGTGGTGTAGTGGTGTGTTGTGTGCATTTTTTGGGTGGAGACCCGGGTTCGATCCGCGGTCCACACCTTTTGTTATTTTTCTGGTTTATTTTTATTATTTATATTTTATTTATTAATATTATTATTGTTTTAACTTTATTATTATTATTTATTATTTAATACTAATAATATAATGAATTTTAAACGCTTAACATAAATGCGTAGTGAAACATCATAACGTATATTTGAATTACAAAGCGGAGCGGGTTTTAGAACCCGTTTTACGACAAATGTTACAGTATCACCTACTTTTAGAATTTTCGTCCCGAAATTTAAGTAGTAGTAGGTTTGTTTTGGAAAAGGCGAGGGTATTTTTCGCGCATTGAGTCTTCACGTTCCCAAGTAAACTCGGGTCCTCGTTTCGACTCCCAACGAACCCTGACTAGCGGCATTTGACTTTGTCTTAAATGTTTGTCACCGAAGTCCATGATTTCTACAGGTCATTCTACAAAATGCATTGACTCATCAATCTGAATATCTTCCAACGGTATATGGAGGTTTTCGTCAGCAAGACACTTTTTCAAGTTAGACACATGGAATGTTGGATGGATCTTGCTGAGTTCTTCATGTAGATCAAGCTTGTATGCTACAGGACCCACTCTCTCGAGTATTTTAAATGGTCCAACATAGCGAGGTGCTAGCTTGCCTTTTTGTCCAAATCGAACAACTCCTTTCCATGGTGATACTTTCAAAAGTACTTGATCGCCAACACAAACTCAAGCGGCTTTCGTCGTTTATCTGCGTAACTCTTTTGACGACTTTGAGCTGCTAGAAGATTATTGAGGATTTGAAGAATCTTATCGGTTGTTTCTTGGATTAGTTCCGGTCCAGTGCTTTGTGCTTCAACGATTTCGTGTCAGCATACGGGAGATCGGCACTTACGACCGTATAGTGTTTCAAAAGGAGCCATACCAATGCTTGAGTGATAACTATTATTATAAGAAAATTACACCAATGGTAGATGAGTATCGCAATTGCCCTTGAAGTCGATGACGCATGATCTCAACATGTCTTCAAGAGTCTGTATGGTGTGCTCGGATTGGCCATCAGTTTGAGGGTGAAAGCCGGTGCTGAGATCTAAGCGTGTACCTAACGCTGATTGTATGGCTTGCCATGTTCGTGAAGTAAAACATCCATCTCTATCCGAGATGATACTCAAAGGCACACCATGTCGACTTACAATTTCATCGATGTAAATACGAGCTAACTTATCGTTTTTGTAATCTTCGCGAATAGGGATGAAGTGAGCTGATTTAGTAAAACGATTGACGATAACCCAAATAATATCATGCCCACTGGAGGTGCGAGGTAACCCGGTAATAAAATCCATGGTTTTGTTTTCCCACTTCCAAATGGGTATTTCGGGTTGAACGAGTAATCCTGAGGGTCTTTGATGTTCGGCTTTAACCTTTGAACATGTGAGGCACTTGGAGACAAAAATGGCGATGTCCTTCTTCATGCCAGGCCACCCGTAAGAGTATCGTAGATCTTGATACATCTTATTAGCACCTGGATGTATAGAGTATCATGTTTTGTGGGCCTCATTCATGAGAAAAGTACGAAGATTGTCACGATCAGTTACCCAAATACGATGTAGATAGTAAAGGATACCATCGGACTTGGATTCTAACTTGGTTTCAGCTCCACAAGATAATTCATCTTGTACATCATTTTCCGTGTCAGAGGTATGTTGAGCTTCGCGAATGCGGTTCTGAAGGTCAGTTATGATTTGAGAACACAAAAGGTGAATGGAGTTAGCATACTCTTTTCGACTAAGAGCATCCGCTACGTTGGCTTTACCAGGATGATAACGAATTTCACAATCGTAATCATTCAGAAGTTCGACCTATCATCGTTCCCTCATGTTTAACTCTTTCTAATTGAAGATATGTTGAAAGCTCTTGTGGTCAGTGTAAATCTCACACTTAGTACCATAGAGATAATGTCTCCATATCTTTAGAGCGAACACGACTGCTCCGAGTTCCAGGTCGTGAGTGGTGTAATTTTTCTCGTGGACTTTGAGTTGCCTTGAGGCGTAGGCTATCACCTTTCCTCTTTGCATTAAGACATACCCTAGTCCTTGCCCCGATGCGTCACAATAGACCACAAAGTCTTCACAACCGTCAAGGAGAGTGAGGATAGGTGCATCACAAAGTTCTTGTTTAAAGGTTTGAAAAGCCTCTTCCTGCTTGGGCCCCCAAACGAAGGGCTTGCCCTTATGAGTCAAGGCTGTGAGTGGTAAGGCAATACGAGAGAAATTGGCGATGAAACGTCGATAATAACTAGCTAAACTGAGGAGTGATCTAACCTTAGTAGGAGTGCGTGAAGCTTGCCATTTTTGCACTGCTTTAATCTATGCAAGGTCGACATGAGTTCCTTTTTCGTTGACCACATGCCCAAGAAATTGAACTTCTTTTAACCAGAATTCACATTTCGAAAACTTAGCGTAAAGCTTTTCAGTTTTCAAAAGTGTTAGGATGAGTCGAAGGTGTCGTTCATGATCTGATTTGGTCTTAGAATAAATAAGAATATCATCGATAAAGACAATAACGAAACGATCAAGGTAGGGTTTGCACACCCTATTCATCAAATCTATGAAAACGGTGGGAGCATTGGTCAACCCAAAAGGCATGACCATGAATTCGTAGTGATCGTAGCAAGTTCGAAAGGCAGTCTTCGAAATATCTTCTTCATGTACTCTAAGCTGATGATAACCAGAACAAAGATCGATTTTTGAGAAACAGGTGGCACCCTGAAGTTGATCTAGAAGGTCATCAATGCGAGGTAAAGGATAACGGTTCTTAATAGTCAGCTTGTTGAGCTCTCCATAATCGATACACATTCGAAAAGTTCCATCCTTCTTCTTGACGAAAAGAACCGGCGCACCCCAAGGTGATGAGCTAGGGCGTATGAACCCTTTGTCAGTCAATTCTTGCAACTGACTAACTAACTCTTGCATTTCGGATGGGGCAAACCGATATGTAGATTTTGCAACTGGATTGGCACCAGGTACAAGATCGATTCAAAATTCGACATCCCGCATAGGAGGAAATCCTGAAACGTCATCGGGAAAACTTGAGGAAAGTATCTAACAATCAGAATATCTTCAATTTTCTTCTCCTTGCCTTCTTTCTTGACGATATGGGCTAGGAATGCTTTGTAATCCTTTCGAAGATATCTTCGGGCTTGAAGACACGACATCAACTTGAGTCCTTTGGATGGGGTTTCACCAAAAATATGAAGAGTTTGGTCGTCGACGAGAGCAATGCGAATGAATTTTTCACAACAAACGACTTCAGCATGATGCTGACTAAGCCAGTCCATTCCAATGATGACGTCGAAACTTCCCAATTTCACTGGAATAAGATCGATTGGAAAATCATGATCATTGAGAGTAAAAGTGCAATCGCGAATGATAGAGTCTAACATAATAGGTTCACCGTCTGCTACTTCCACTGTAAATGATTCGGCTAGAGTAACGTGAGGTAACCCAAGTATAGATTCAAACTCTAGGGACACAAAACTCTTATCCGCACCAGTGTCAAAAAGAATAGATGCATAACTATCATTAATGAGGAACGTACCGTTGACCACGTTGTTATCCGCCCTAGCTTGATTGGCGTTAATGTTAAAAGCTCTACCTCTTGCTAGCGGATTGGCTTGGTTGGCTTGGTTCACAGGATTAGCTTTGGCTTGGGCATTAATGATGTTCACTAAACGCGGACAGGTGTTGCGAAAATGAGTTGGATCACCGCAATTGATACAAGCTCTGACGAGTGGCATCATAGGGTAGTTAGGTTGGTAAAAAGGTTGGGCTATGGGCTGAGCAGGTGGTAGTAGTAGAGGATGTTGGTAGGGAGATTGGCCCACCACTTGGTTGTTGGGTTGGGCTTGCGGTTGGTTGCGTCAACAAAAGTTGGCGAGTGAATCCCGTTTAATCATTAGAAAGAATTTTATTATTTTAATAAAATGTGTATAAACCAAATATCAGCAACGTATATGTAATCTAACCACAAACCACATAATCATCTAGCAATGTATATGTGAGCACGATAAGCGATGTGCTGTGAGATCAAGGCTCAATCAAACAGACCGATCTGATTAGGCAACGCGACGCTCTACCCGTATGTAACAGGAAACAAATGGGCCTAATGTGAGAGCTTGACTGAAATGAGAAAATATAACCATGAATCACAATAAACAAAAATATCACATAGCATGTTAGATCATATAATGGTAATAGCACGAGATTTGAACAAGTGATATAAACAATACGACACATGATACACCAAAAAACATGAATAAAAAGGGGAAGTTGTAGGATTTCACTCGCAGTGGGTGCGTTTTTTTATTTGATGAAGATTGCGCACAATTTAGAGATACCAACCGACGAGAAAAGCTACCCTAAATATTCACGTAATAATTTGGTAAATATATATTTTAGTTAAACTTATTATTTCTATCTTTACAAACATTTTAGATGGTTTTTATTGTATTTATTACTATTTTTAGACGCTTAAAAAGAGGTTATTTAATTATATATTTTTATAGTTTTTAAAGAAAACTAAACCAAAGTTTAATTAAAAAAATAAGTTTTTTATCCGGATCGGACCAGTGTGTTTTTGGCAGCGTGTGAGATTCGAACTCATGAGCTCTCGTTTACGGGCACACAGCTCTACCAACTGAGCTACGTGTCTAACCCGGAATATATTTAGATTTTATTATATTTATACTCTTACTAGTTTAAATCATATTTTGGTTATATTAATTTAAAAAGTGTTTGGAATATTATACGGAATCGTGTGGGGGAACCGGCTCGAACTCGTGACCTCTGCTTCGTGTTGCACACAGCTCGACCAATTGGGCTGTGTGTCTAACCCGAAGGATACACTGATTTAATTAATTTTATACACTTCCAGTAATGTTTCTTGGTTAGGTTTTATAAAAAAGGTTTGTTTAATTTGAGCGAATCGGAAGCGTATATGGTCGAACCCGGGACCTTAACCTCGAATGCACACAGTCCAACCACTAGACTATGTGTCTAACCCGGTGTATATGTAAATTTTAATTAAATTTATACATTGCTTCCAGTTCATCTTCTTCGTTTTGAAATCTCATAATATAATCCTGATTTAACTGTGTGACTTAACAACTATATTAAGAGACCTTATGTTAAATTGAAAATGAAAAGGGTTTAAGTGACATAATTACCGGCCATAGAGCTCTTCTGACTTACGACACAGATTCTGGCGAATTTAAACTTCCTGCGAGGTGTTATTTGAAGGATAGAAGATGTAGAGATTTTAGAGAGTTTTCACTATAGTGCGTGTGTTCTAAATGATTCTCCATTGTCCCTATTTATAATTGTTGACGATTGCAGAAATTAAGTTTTCGGTTTCGGTCAATGATCGATGATTGCATAACTGATTTCAGGGAAATTAACTAAAAGATTGAGTTGAATCTATGATTAAAGGCGGTTACAAACGATAATTGGAAAAGAGAAACGAATCTTTGATTGATTGCTTGGATCAAGCTTTGACTGTTACAAAGCGGGTTTTTTTTGAAATTTGATTTTGTGTGTTGTTTTGATATATAATTTATTTGGTTTAAGATTGTATCAGATATGTGTGTGTGGTGTACTGGTGTGTTGTGTGCATTGTTTGGGTGGAGACCCAGGTTCGATCCGCGGTCCACACCTTTTGTTATTTTTCTGTTTTATTTTTATTGTTTATATTTTATTTATTAATATTATTATTATTTTAAATTTATTATTTAATACTAATAATATAACGAATTTTAAACGCTTAACATAAATGTGTAGCGAAACATCATAACGTATTTGAATTACAAAGCGGAGCGGGTTTTAGAACCCGTTTTACGACAAATGTTACATCTACAAAGTGAACGCCCGCTAAGTACTCGAATCCCCATGGGTTTTCCTATTCCAACCGTGCCATAATTTGAATGCATAACCTGAGAAAGAACATGCGAAAAATCAACATAAAGTTGACGAGTTCATAGTTTATTTGAAAAGGATTTGAAATAAATCTTTCTAGTATCCGGTTTAAGTAGTGTGAGAAATCATAATAAAACCATTTTTCCTTGGCATGTCACTTGAAAACACTGTTTTTGTAAAATTTGTATAACCGCCGATGTCCTCGTACGACAAAGACAACATGCCCGCATGAGCCTATAACCCACCCCGTGCTAGGAAGTGCCTCGTCGAACCGTTTACTCAAGGCGGTAGACTAGCAGGCGCTTATAGTTCCGATATGTAGCAACGACTTCACTATACAGTTTTAAGCGACCCTACGACTCTTATTGTAGAGTAGTGGACAATCCAGTCCTTAAGACTTCGTGACTCGCACGAGCATATGTGGGCCTAGCCCACTAGAGTCTTTGTGCCTTGCACAAGTGAGAATGGGGCTAGCCCATTTGAGTCTGTAAGCAGGACCAACCAGTCCCCTTATTTGTATGCAGGACAACCCAGTCCTGTTGTAACTAGGACAATCCCGTCACTAGTCATGAAACTCATGCACGTTTTGAAAATACACGTGTGTTTTGTAAAACTGGTATGTTTAGCATAATCTTTTCGTAAACCATTTGAGTTTGTTTGAAATTCATTTGTATCATGGTTTAGAAACATATAGTTTTTGTTCATCGAAATTTTGTGTACTTTGGTAAAACTTGCTTGTCTTTCCACCCCCGAAAATATTTATAAAAATGTAAAAAACTATAAAAAGTGGGGGTTATATACTCACCTCGATATCCACTGCAAAGCTAGCATAATATGATCTAAAATGTCGTTTCCAAAATGTAACTCGTTAGCATGCAACCTGTAGCATTCCTATCAAGGAATAAACTTATAAGTTCTATTGAAATGTAGCTAAACTACGTGTCACCGAGCTCTACCAAATCGTTAACCAATGATTCGATAGGAATATGTTAACTTAATGGAAACGGTAATAATTTACTTGTTTAATCCATTTATGATCGGTGATGAATACTACGTCTTGGGAATACTTAGTGTTCGAGTGATTTAGAAGATATATTTATATAAAAATATAAATTTTTTATAAGATCGTGTTAGTCGTCTCGGATGGTAGCATGTGTACGTAACAAGTATTTGTATATGGTAGCATGTGTACTTAACAAGTATTTGTATAAAAATAATACACGTTATAGACTCGTATAATGTGTTCATGTATTTCCCGAATAGTCGTTATATACGTTGACGGGTACTAATATGACTCGTCGTAGTGTTTCGTAATATAACGTTGCGTAGCCGAATTAATACTTCTCGCATCTCGTGGATAATTATCAAAATAATTATATAATTATACGCTTGCTAGGGAATCAGCTCCGTTTGTTCATTATCAAATAACTAGATTGCCAATACATGTTTGAGATCGTTCGGTAATATATTGTGTGGCATTTAGGCGTTCGAAAAATATAAATAATTATATTTTATTTTATAAAATTTATCAAGTTGTAGACGTTGAAAATAAATATAACTAATTATATTTATTCTAGATAAATCGTCAAAGCATAGACGTTCGAATTAAATATAAGAAATTATGTTTATATGATATAAGTTTCCACCTGCTTTTATCGAAACGTTAAAACACTTTTTTGTGAGTTATAAAGTGTCGCAAAATATAGATATACACTTATATTTATTTTTATAAAATACCTTGAATTCCGATAGGTGTCGTTTTTTAAATATAGACATGTTTCGTATTAAGGATTTTTTGAAAAAACGGGCAGAGTTTCCTCTATTTTTGGATGTTCCCGACAATACAAGTTGCCGATATATTTCCAAAACTCAATAAACAATGTAACCACCGAATATATATATATATATATATATATATATATATATATATAACATCCCGTCGTTTTCAAAACATCAATTTTCGTTACGTTTAAGTCTAACACATAAATATATATTTTGTAACGAAACGTCGGTTCGGTTTTTAAATTAATATATACACGATTTATATACGAAATCCATGGTACGAGTACAAGTAATCTTCATTATGATATTTTACTAATCGGTTCGGTTTACAGCTCGGTTTGGCGCTAAAATAAAACGAGATTAATGTATATATATAAATGTTTTAAACACGTCGTTAAAACTTTACCAATTCTAGCGTCGACTAGTTGACCGGGCTTGACCCAAGTTGACCGGGTTTAACCTGAATTGACTGAGTTGACCGGGTTTGACCTGAGTTGAACTAACAACAAAACCCCAATCTACCAAAAGATATCATTTAAAACATTTATAAATATCCCCAAAACATATATGGTGGCTACGGAAGTTCATAGCATTGCATATACATTTTTCTTAAAAGACTTGTAAGTTGTTTGGTAATCGAACATTTGATTCTTTTTGTTTCTGAATTAAAAAGTTTGAATGGATAACATGTAACTAGCATTTTGTGAGCTCAACATTTATCTCCATGTAAACCAATTGAGTGGGTGGGATCACGTTTCTAACATGTATTTAAATCTTAAATATAACATATATTACATAGGAATTGTGTTGGAGGATTGTTTAAACTAAAATAAAATGTATATGAACTCAAGAGAAACAAGGATGAAATGGATCATACCAATTTGGAATAGAGAAGAAATAAGATAGTGAGATGCTTGACATTCCGAACTCTTGAAGTAAATTTTGAAAATGAAATTTTGGTTGTAGGTGTGTATATAGAGTTAGAGATGAGTTCGTGCTTTTTTTTCTTCAGAAAATGAATGAGTGTGTGATATTTGAAGTCAAATAAAAAATCCATGATAATTATTTCAAAATCTCGAAGGTATGGATAATGTCATTCAAAGAAGTCAGCACAACATGGTGAGGGGTTGGAGTGGTCGAAGGTGGCTAGGGGGGCTATGGTGTGGTGGTTGGTAGATATGATATTAAGTATTTGATAAATTTTGTCAGGGGTGTAAAATACCCAATTAATTATACTCACTAGTTACTCAATCAGGAAAAATAGAAATTAAATCGTCATAGTCATAAATAATATGAATGTGTCGGATGTCACACTAACTGCATATCGCAAATACAATTTACGCGTCAAAAAAACTTAAAATAATAACAAATATATATTTATAGTAATACACACATAATAATAATAATAATAATAATAATAATAATAATAATAATAATAATAACAATAATAATAATAATAATAATAATAATAATAAATAATAATAATAATAATAATATAGAGTGATTGTCCGGTTATTTAAACAATTATCACTAACGTTCGTGCGTATCGGGTTAACTCGTGTATGACCCAGTAATTTCTAAAAATTACAAAATGCAAAATTGGACACGAATAGACATAGCTATGCATATGGCAACTCAATTAAGAAAAATTAAGTCTAACACGTAAGGTCACGATAAGTAAGAAGTTTAAACGCGTAATGATGTTGGCCTGAATTTGCGGGTCGTCACAGAAATAATTGTATTGCTATTCAAATCATAGTGTTTTAACACAATCTGAGAATGATTGTATTGCTATTCCAGATGTTAAAACACCATGACTTGAATCACAATACAGTATTTCCAGATTTCAGATATTAAAACACCCTAACTTGAATCAAAATACAATGTTTTCAGATGTTTAAAACATCATGCCTAAAATCACAATACAATTAAAACACCATTTTTTGAACATAGACAAAACACCATGTATTAAAACATCTGATTAAAACATAATTTTTTCTCTATATAAGTTATAACAATATAGTACTCATATTAAAGATAAAAAAACGTTCGTTATTATGCTGTATTTTAAAAAAAAAAGTTATGTATAAAAAGTTAGTGATGTTTAAAAAAGATAGGGAACTTACATGAGCATGAAGGTTGATGATACTTTCTTTATTTAAACCAAAAGACACTATTACCCCTAATCTAGTCAAATTAGTCAAAAAAATAAAACATAATTTATATTTTAAGCTCTTTTTGATCTCAACCATTAACTATAAGATCTAAGGTTCTTACACTTTTCACAAAAAACCTTTTTTTACAATAACCCATCCAATATCCAGATTATATATATATATATATATATATGTGTGTGTGTGTGTGTGTAATTATAAAATTATATATAAAAATGATATAACTATTATTAACATTTCTATAATCATAAAAATACACATAATGAAAAACACATATAATAAATGATAAAAGTACCATAAAGATATACATAAAAAGATTATTTTTTTAATAACAAATCTCTTTTAATCAGTGTTGTCTTTGGGACTTGAAACCAATACTCCTCTCTCTTAAATCCATATGTTTAAAGATTTTGTATTTGTCAATAGACCATCACCCCATTAGTAAAAACATAAACCCTAACCAGATATATATAATTATAACTTTATCTTTTATTTTTGGATAGACCTGGTTTCTTTTACTTCACTTTGAAGTAACTTACAAATACCACATGTTCCTTCTGTTAATATGTAACTGAACGTCATGACTTTATGTGTGTGTTATTTTGGTGTTTATACAGAAGTCCTAATTGGACATTAAAATGCTAGTGTTTATGATAAACTTCCATTTCTAATTCTTAAAACACATAACAAATATAGTCCAATTTATTATAGTCTGTTTTGCTCTAGTGATAAGCCTTTTTTATAGTTTTAGTTCATAGCATAATTTGTATTTAATTTTGTAGGTATCTTCAATAGTGTTTCGTGTATGATAATTATTTTATTTTTTAGCAATGATTTAGTGGGGTTTACCTAAATAATATACTTCCAAAACATAAAAACTAACAAAATCAAGAGCTAAAGCGGGTTGCCACTTCAACAAGATTGTGTTTAATAGTAATTGATATTATGAGATCCTTTGAAAAAATTTTATGAGTTACAGAAAAAATTGTATATAACATTATACTACTTTTTTTTAAAAAGCATCGGGTCCAAGAACTATGACCCTAAAGGTGAGTTCGCCGTTGTCAGCGGACATTAAGCCTAAAATAAATTGGTGATACCAAGGTGGGACATTCCTTGTGTCCTACTATTCTAAAAACAAATTATATAGTTCTTTTCATTGTATATTTAAAATATATTGGTGATATTTAAGGCAGATGGTTCTTACGGTATTACCAAAGTTTGGTTTTGATCTCCAAGTCTGAGAATTTGACAATTAGAACAAAAGTATGCATATATGTAGTGATGAGTACGGTATCCGTTTGGTATCGGTATCGAAAAATGAAAAAAGTGTGTAACGGTACTTACCGGTGTTCTACCCGTAAATACTGGTATCGGTACCGAAAAACAGGGAAAGTGGGTATGGGTACCGGAACCGAATATATCCGGTACGGTACCGGTACCCGGTACCAAATGCTCATCCCTAAATATATTAACATGTTTGGTTCTTAAAGCTAGGGGTGTACATGAGTCGGTTTTAGTTGATTTTGATCAAAATTCATGATGAAAACTAAGAGCTGGTTAAATAAATAATGATAACTGAAATAGACCAGTGACGTTTGTTTCGGTTAATCGACCTTAATTATTAGAGTGGGATGATCATGGGTCGATTAATCATGAACTATATATGGTCATAAATGTTCTGACTAAATTAGCCCAAAACGATAAAGCTGGTCCTAAAAGTTTGCGCTTGAAGTTTTTTAACTAATTAATAAATTGTTATTAATCTATAAACATAATCTATAATCCTAATCCTATTATTATATTTTCAAACATAATGATATGATATAATTGATAAATTTATGGATCCAAGAATGAAATACAATTGGATAATAAACACCAAAGGGTCTAAGGTATAACGATGTTAGATAAGACTTTGTCTTTCTAAATGTCAAAGGTTCAATCCCCATCATAGACAAACATATACAAAGAAAGTGTGTGTTGTCATTCTAAAAAAACATAGATAACAAATATTCAACTAAAAACATTAAATATTGAAAAATAATTGAAAATTTTAAAATAATATAATCCAACAAAGAAATTCAAATTCAAAATAATATAATCCAACAGAGAAATAGATTTGGTGGAATTTTAAACCCAATCTTGATCATTAATAAAAGAGTCTTCACTTTTTTTCCGGTGTGAATCTAAAAAAAATATATGCATTAATATTTGATAAACATAAAAAAATATAATGCATTCATATTTGATAAACATAAATCTTATAGTAAAAATAAGAGCACAATTATCACGTTTTATTTTCTCTAAATTATCAACCAAGTCTTGTAATCATATTCCATGAGCTTAAGAATCTTGTAAATCCGTTATGTAGTTTGTAGCCAAATATGTAAACAAATTAATGACTCCAATGGTTTTCGTGTAAGAAAGCTTCTTTATCTATCTATTTACCAGACCATCTCATCTTAAAGAGGCTTTGATGTACGATTTAAATAAGCAGCCCCAAAACATGTCTAGTATGTTAACAAACAATAAGAACTTTATTTGAAATTCTATAATTTACTTTTTTTCTCTCAACTAATTGTTTTCATCTTCACGCGTTGCACGAGTGCAGATGGGGTTCTAAGTTGGTTCCATTAAGTATTAAAATGTGGTTTACGACATTTAAAAGGTGTTTATAGAGTGGCTACATCACATGTTGTCGGCATCAAAAGGTGTCTGTTCACAGAAGGTCTTACATGAAAAACTATAATTACGTTGTGCTGAGGATTCCCGGTGTTACGCTCTCCACTTTGCGCGATATGGTTGAGTTAAAGCAAGACAAAACAACAATGAGTATTTCACCAAACTAATTCAAGTACATCAAAGGCCATAAAAACATAATATACCAATATAATATCAAATCGACATTCTACCATTACCATTCGGTTGAAGATCAGTTGAATTTAGTGCAAAAAAAGTCTTGTGGTACAAATGTAAATCTTGCTCGATTTTTTTAGGTTGTTCCCCACATCCCATGTCTCACTCCAAATTTTGCAATTTCCTATTATGGGCAGAATTTGGTAAATGCCTACTGATTTGCAGTTCATAAAAATAACAAAGATTACTAACTTTCAGTTTGTAGGTAACGTTGCGGCGCTAAACTAGATCATTCTACAAATTGTGTTAAGATATATAAAATGAATATGGTTATAAGTTGCAACAAACAAATCATCTCCTCGTCATCTTACTGGTATATTTAGTGACACATTCTTTGTGTTTTCCCTTTTAAGTCCCAATAACGCATTCTTTGTGTTTTCCCTTTTAAGTCGAGTAAGTAATTTACAAAATGTAATTCGTCAAGAATATTAGAAAACATAAATCTCAAATTTAAATTTTTGAAATCAAAATCAAAACTTTTATTATAATCAAAATCTAACATTAATCCATATCAAGCAATTCACCTATAAAATTTTGTTATTAACATAAATTTGCAACATTTTTGTTGCAATACTAGTTGTACCTGATGTATTTTTGTGGGTTCTTTGTTTTATTGGGTCACATGGGCGGTGGGTGCTTCATCACCATCCTATGCATGTCTGACCCCTGTTTTCTTTCCTTTGCCACGAAACCAACACATAACCCTACACTGCCAATCTTCCGGCAAACCACAACAATAGAGGTTACCCAAGGGGTTCCGTTAGATGTTAGACGGTGGTTGATGATGGAAGTTATGGTGATAGCGAAGATGTGGCGGTGGTGTTCATGGTTCCGGTGGTGGCTGTGTGAGTTGTTAGGGTTTCCAATCAGAGGGTGCCGACAAGGATGATTAGAGGTCCGATGATGGCTTCCGGAGGCAGCAACTACGGTTTCACGTTTTCCTTACTCAATCTCTCAACCTGAAACAGAAGCATCATACAAAAAGACAGTAATTTTAATTCTTGTACTCCGATTACTTAATTATGTGCTGATTGATGGTCTTGATGTTTTGATTTCACCTTAAGTTACGGAATAATGGGATCATCGATGATTACGAAATGCATGTGTTTAGGTGGTGACTCGATCTAGAGTTCCAACGAAGTTTCTGTTAACTCCGATGGAGAATCCGTTTACCAGATCTATGGTTGCATGTGAATTCTGGTATTGTTCCGGCCAGATTCCGGTAAGTTGAAACTTCACTGCATGTTTTGTTTACACTTAGATAGGTGATCTCTGAATCCTAATCCAGTGACTTTCGTAAATCCGACGAGTAGGCGAACTCTGACGCCCTTGCAGATGGCCGATTCAGGTTACAATGGTGGATTCTAACCTGAGATCGACGACACCAGGGGACCGATGGCTCAGACAGGAGGAGCGGACGACCACAATAAGTTTTACGGTCTTCGTTTACTCTATTAATTGTAGATTGAACACGTAAGGTGCACCTAAACCTAATTCTGTTGTGATTGATGGTTTGAGGCAAAGATGTTTATTTTCCTATGTGTGTTGGTGATAGTGGTGGTCGAGACAACCACTCGCCGCTGGCCAATATATTATGGTTTTTGGTGTTTGCTTAAGTGGTACATATGGTGTGTTTTAGAAGTTGGACTATCTGAGTAGAAGTTGGATGGTGAACTCGCCAAAGAAGAACCTGAGTCAACCCGGTCAACTATAGAAACAGAGGGTTCGGGAAGGTACAAACTCACACTTGAATGTAAATTCACATGTGAACAACTTTTTCTAGATCCAATTCCATTTACATTAATGTTGATTCCATTTTTTTTTTACATTTTATGGCTTTAAGTGTGTTGATTTTTGTGGCTGAATGTTTTGATAATTTTGCTTTTTGCATTTATGTTTTATACATTTGTTATTAGGTAACTTAGCTGAAGAGATTGTTTTTTAATGTCGCATTTTAGTTAACATCGTCTGTGATTTGTAGTTATGTGGATTGGGTTAAAATTGATTATTTGTATGCTGATGTGGTTTGAAAGTTATTGATGGATTGAGAACTATATGCAAATTGTTGGATCTGGGTAAAGGTTTTCATGAAACAAGTATATTCACAAATTCAATGTTTATGTTGTGTTCAAGCAAAATGGTTCCGAATTGTTGAGCTTTTGAGTTTTCACAGTTTGCTTTTGTTGATTGGTGAAAGTTTGATCATTCAAATTAAAATAGTGCCTCTCATGTTTCATTTAGTTTATGTTAGTTGAATATTTATATATGTGGTTTGTTGATGGTCTAGGTTAGCTTCAAGATATGGAGTATGTGTAACTGGGAATTTACAAATGAAGAAGCTTTCAGAGATATCAAAACAGGGGAAAAGGGAGTTGACAAATGAAGCTAAGGTATTGGCTTGCGTACAACATCAAAATGTTGTGAGTTTGTTGGGGGTATTGCACTTTCCCTAAGAAGCTTTTGGTGTATGAATATTTCGACGAGAATCTCGATAAGCATCTTTTCAGTTTGTTCTCTTCTCCTACAGTCGACATCACTACAACTTTAAAAGTTTGTGTATTTTTATTGTATTAGAACCTGCAAAGAGGGACGTGCTCGATTGGAAACGAAGATATTCTATAATCGTTGGTGTAGCACAAGGCTTAGTTTATCTTCATGAAGACTCACATGATCATATCATTCATAAAGATATAAAAGCAAACAATTATCTGTTAGATAGTAAGTGGAGACCCAAGATTGCGGACTTTGGCATGGCCCGACACTACCTGAAGATAAAACTCATGTCAACATCCATGTAGCCGGTACCAAGTATGCACCCTCCACTCAACATTGACTTTACTAAATTTGATAACTTATTAAAGTTGATGACTTCTTTTAAAAATAATATTTGCATCAGAACATAAAGCACTTTGACTTTTATGGTCAAATGTAGCACCTACTTAACACAATCATATATAGTTGCTTTAGAAAAACTAACTTTAAATTAGCCTTTTGTTGTTACTCGCTAAAAAGCCTATTGGAGCTATTAGATTTTTCGTTCACAAGTTCTAGTTATTGTATCATATTGTGATTCAAGGTGGAGTCTCTTTGACTTTGAAAGTCGGCCACAATAAACTTCTGATTTGTAGCTCAAATATCAAGATTCTTGTAGGCATATAAGCTATATGCGAAGGGAAAGAGTCTAGAGATTATCGATTCAACACTAGCCACAATCAGCTGACCTGAATCAGGTTGACATGTGTACATATCGGATTACTATGCACCCAATCTTAGCCGAATCTACGACCCACCATGCGCCAGGTAGTTGTTGCTGTTGAAGAATGGCAGACCACTAGATGAACCAGGGAGGATAGGTTGCTAAACGATTCACTGACTTACAATTATAGATGTAGCTTACAGAGAACTTGATGTTCAGTTGGCGTCAAGAAAGCCTCGGAATATCATTAAATGTCACCAGGCTTATTTAGGCGAAACTGAATAAGAAATACTCGATTTGTTAAAGACTTTCTAATCATCTTTTTTATTTTATACCTAACAAGGTTTATAGAATGCTTCGGTTTAGCACGCCAGTGCGCGCCGCAACGTCGCGGGCTTTAACTCTAGTTAAATTTTTAACAGTATAAATCTTAAGGTTGGTTTAAAAGAAAAATAACCTTAGCAAAATATTAGAATCATTTAGTTTGTGATTCAAGGAAGAACATGTCATTAACATCACAAACCCAAAGAGTAAGGACATGTCCTAATAATGAAAGCACTTGAGTAAACATGTAAATCAAATAAACCAAAATATGTGTCATTATCTAAACCAATAAATTTGAAAAGTAATATTAGATAGATTATCGTATAAAGGCAACTTCATGAATTAAGCTACCACAACTTGTATATTTTGTAATAACTAGTTCGTGTCGCATAAGGGCAAGCAACATCACGAATTAAGCTACCACAACTTATATATTTTGATGTAACTAGTTCATGCGAAGAATTAAAATATTAGTTAACATTACACTTCACTCATGTATAGCGGCCCATAAGGGCAAGCAACATCACGAATTAAGCTACCACAACTTGTATATTTTGATGTAACTAGTTCATGCGAAGAATTAAAATATTAGTTAACGTTACACTTCACTCATGTACAGCGGCGGAACCAGGGGGTAGTTTTGATGCTTCATCGGACGAGTGTTTGCAGGTTGACCCTCAAGATCGTTATCTAATAAGTAGCTATAAGATCGTTATCTAATAAGTAGCTATAACGAAAAGGAAGAACGTGTAAAAAGACAACAGAATTTTTATCTGATTTCGTTGATGGTTACTGACCTGCAGAGGAGAAATTGTGAATTGGGTGAAGAAGATGAAGGGTAATACAGTCTTTAAACCATCAAAACAGAGTCAAAGTTCTGAGAGTGGTCAATAAGGCTACTCGGTGTTGGGGGTCGGCCTGGCCCGGCGACGCCCCCAACACCATTTCCGGTGGTGCGGTGGTGTTGAGGACGTCTAGCCGTGGACGTATGTGAAGACAAAACAGTAGCAAGAGGAGAAATTGTGAATTGAGTGAAGAAGATGAAGGGTAATACACTCTTTAAACCATCAAAACAGAGTCAAAGTTCTGAGAGTGGTCAATAAGGCTACTCGGTGTTGGGGGTCGTCCAGGCCCAATGACGCCCCCAACACCATTTCCGGTGGTGCGGTGGCATCGAGGACGTCTAGCCGTGGACGTATGTGAAGACAAAAAATAGCTGTTGAACGGCTATAAATTTAAAAATAAAACAATTTTCTTTAAAAATAATAATTTTATCCCCAGATATACCAAAAATCATTCCATTTTTACACACTTCAACCAATTCTCTCTCTTAACTTTATACAATTCTTAAACTTTATACAATTTTCTACTTTTGCCATGGATTCATACAACCCGAACAACCCAAACCCGAACCCAAACCAAAACATTTTCTCGGTACCCGGCTACTATCCTACGATGGAACGAGTTGGTCATCCTCGCAATTTTCTTATAACACTTTGTCGGGTTTTCAACAAAGCCCCAACGCTTTCTCTCAAATGAGCCAACTCCAATCAATGCAACAAATACAATCGTTAAAACAAATAATGATGCGAAAGCCGTTCAGTTTGCAATTTCAATCTCAACCACGACATTCCCCAACATCGGAGTCTCTCCAACCACAACCCGTAGAAGATTACGTTGAAGAATGTATTCCGGAGACGAATCGCAATCCTCGAAACGGAAAAAGGGAAGCAAGTGATGCGTGACAAAGATCAACCTTCGAAAGGCAAGACAAAACTTTGGACAAATATCGAGGAGGCACATCAAAAAGCCCCATTATCGGTATGTAAAAATATATAAATTTTATACTAAAAATATATAAATCTTACAATTTTTAATATAACTTTTGCTACATTCTAAAAATATAGGTAACAACCAAACCGGCGAAGGATTTTGGAAAGAAATATTATCAAAGTTTCTTGCGATTATGGAACAAGGTCGTTATCGCGATATCGATTCCATCTCTTCGAAGTGGCGAAAGATGCATCTGGTCGTGAATTGGTTTTCAGCGATATATAATAAGTTATATACTAGTGGTAATCGTCGTAGTGGGATGAGTGACGAAGATATTTTTAAAGAGGAGATGCGTAAATACGAAGATACGCATAGGGTCGTTTTCCCACACGTACGGGCTTGGGAAGTTTTGCGAACCAGTAACAAGTGGGCGCCGGTTCCAAATGAGGTTGCAATGGCTAAACGAACAAAAACCTCGGAGACCGATAGTTATAGTGCGGGGGGCTCGGACGCACGATGCCAAATAAATATAAACGACGAGCCCGAATTTGACGAAGAAGAGTATGGGGTTCGAGAGGATGAACGTCCTCCGGGCAGGGACAAATCCAAAAAGGCGGCAGCTGCAAAAAAAAGCCCCAACGGACGAGTTTATGGCACAGTTCAAAGTGTACACCCAGGTCACAGCCAAAAGGCAAGAGCGAAGGAACGTGAGGTGGAAGAACGAGTTCGGTTGAAGAATGAGAAGAACGAATATAAAGAGTGAGAGATAATGACAACCGACATAAACTTGTATCCGGAAGAAGATCGAGCGATTTTACGAAAAATAAAAGAAAAGATCGCGAAAAAGTGGAGTTCTTAGGATTTTTTTAGGTTATGTTTTTTTATATTTTTTAGGTTATGTTTTTTATTTTTTTAGGTTATGTAATGTATGGTTTTTAATATTAATGATTTTATTTTATATTAGCAAATGTTAAAAACTAGTTGAATTGAAAAAAATAAATAAATTAACTAGGTGGGTAGGCTATCACCCCTTTCCTTGGTTCCATCCTTGGAGGGGCATCCTCCAAGGACTCTGACTTAGCGCTAACGTTAAGGGTCATCCTCCAAGGAGGACTATCACCCATACCGACTAGCCTAATACCGACTCACTGCGCATAATACATACTTTCTTTTCACATGTTATAACTTGTTTTCTAGATATAAAACATGTAATACTAATACTCAATAATTTTTAAGATAATGATAGCAACTAATAATTTAACTTAAGTCTTTTTGTTTGATAGTAGTTTTCACTTTGTTAATTTGTTTGATTTAGTTCAAAACTGCCAAAGATTTTTAGAGTTATTATCTTCATTCTTTTATACAAGTAAAGTGATTTTTACATGAGTAAAGTCATTATTATTACAACTACATTATTATCAATATAAGCGGTGGGATTCCGTATAAATGAATTAACCTACTAAATGTATAAATGATTTGAGTAATTGTAATTACTTTAGGATTTTGAACTAGAATAATTACATTAAAAAGAAGTATAGTAATAATAAATACTCTAATGTTGACATAATTATTCTAGTTATTTACATGTTTAGCACGTTAAATCTATATGTATTTGATACTAATACTATGTTTATATATATATATATATATATATATATATGCACACACTTACACTATGACCCTAGAGTTAAAAAAATTTGGTTTTGCTACTGCTCATGTATCAAGTTCAAAACATATCATACAATAAAATGAAAAAGAGAAACAAAAAAATTGGCTTGTATGATTATCCAATGGAAAACTCAAAATTGACTTGTATCATTTGTTACACCCTAATGGCTGAAACATCGGAGTTAGACGAACGAGATTGTTCAAAACATCAAAACGTACTAATTGTGAATAATTTAATAATTGAACTTTCACTTCAATCATAACTTGAAAGATACATTGTTTCGAAAGAAAATACAACAATGAATAACATGAAAGAAAATACATAAACGAAATATTTGGTGCGTTTCTAGTTCACCCTAAGTTGATTTGATCGTCATCATTCATTTCTTGCAACATGTATTAAAGTATCCATCAACACAAAAAGGGTTGATTAGCATACAAGTTTGGTCTACATATTATACATATAAAAATGTCTCAAATCCAACATGGCAAATTGTACACTACGTGTTATAACATACTAGCATGCATAAACTATAGGTCAAACCTAATTGTCCATTAGCGTAATCTCATCACTGAAATGAACAAGACCGTTTTGATTGAATACTTAACAATGACCACAACACTGGCGATGTGCTACTCCTAAAGCTCTATATATTTTAAGGTAGGCTTGCAAAGTTAATGACATATAGTGTGCATAAAAGTATTCTAGCATGTATAAACATATAGTGTGACAAGTAGCATGTTTAGTGGATTGAATGTTTGCATAAGATTGATTGCATGTGTTTGTGTGTTTAATAATCATACATGTTACAACCCGAAAGTTACTTAAAGCAAAAAAATGGTTCAAATACATTCACGGTTTGCGTAGGTAATTTCCTCAAAAGCGTGAGTTGATTTCGGAAGGATGAAATTCACTAAGTTATCCTAAAAGGATAAACAAAGGTGTGTGAGTTTATGGAAGTTTGATGATGGAAGGCATTTAAGATTTTAAGTATGAAAATACATCAAATATATCTTGATTAGATACTCATTTGGACCCCATTTTTGATAGTGTTCTTCATGAGTGTGAAACTCATTGGAAGCCTAAAATGAGGAGTCTAAAACTAGGATAAGTCTCACCTTACGACAATACTTAATCATGTGTTGGTTAACATCATGGCTTGGTTTTGTATATTTTATATATATATATATATATATATATATATATATATATAGGGTGAGGTTATTGTGAGAAAATTAAAAGTGTGAGAAGGATAAGAAAGAATATAAACCATTAGATATTTAATCTAATGGTTGAGATTATAGTGGCAATGCTGTAAATAACGTTGCCAAAAATTGTAACTGATTGGACCATTTAGGGGTATTTTCGGACTTTCAACCATTTTCAAAACAAAACCGTATCTCTCCCCTCCACGATCAAAATCAATCCCATCGAGAAATCAGGAGTTTAATCAGCAAACTATTTTTAATCGGATTTTAAAGAAGAGGAGCAAAACCTAGGAATTTCAATCGCAATTCTCTGAACTCAATGAAGAAGATTAAACAACGATTTGCTGCCGATCGGAAGAAGGTCACAAAATCGCCCTTAACGCCGCGGTCGGATACATCAAAAACCCTTAAAGGTTCGTAATGTGTTTTGAAATTAAGGTGTTTTTAGGCGTCTTCAATCGATTTATGGTGTTATTCCTGATATCTTTACTTGGTATCAATTAGGGATTTCAATAGGTTCCTGATTCATCCACTAAAAACTGCTATGGTGTTTTTTAATGAGTTATGTTGTTTTTTAGTTTCTGTTGCTGTCAAAGAGTTAGGGTGTTAATTAATATGTAAGGTGTTATTACTGTTATATCTAATGTAAGCACAAAGGGCCTTGCATTGTTGCACATGTGTGTTCTCATATAAGTTGTATGTTGTGTCTTTAGTTGGTGCTTAATTTGAATGATGTTGCACATATGTTTTCTTTTACAACATGTTTTATGTGTTATTTAATATCTATGGTGTTCTTTATAAGTTGTATTCATTCAACAAATACTACTGTGGTGTTTTTTAATGAGTTATGCTGTTTTTTGGTTTCTGATGCATTCTAAGAATTAGGGTGTTATTTAATATCTATGGTGTTATTTCTGTTATATCTAATGTAAGCATGAAGGGTGTTTTTTCGAACTTGCAAAAACATATTGCACATCTGTGTTCTCATATAAGTTGTATGCATTCAACAAAACGACTGGAATTGTGTTTTATGTGTTATTTAATATCAATTGTGTTATTTATATTATATCTACAAAGGGCCTTGAAGTTTTGCTGTTGTGTTTTTATAACTGTTGTGGTGTTTTTATAACTGTTGTGGTCTTTTACAACAAGTTTTGAATTTCCTTCAATATAACTTCTGTGGTCTTTACAACTTGTTTTGAATTTGGTATCAATTAGGGATTTCAATAGGTTCCTAATTCATCCACTAAAAACTGCTATGGTGATTTTAATGAGTTATGCTGTTTTTTGGTTTCTGTTGCAGTCAAAGAGTTAGGGTGTTATTTAATATATATGGTGTTATTACTGTTATATCTAATGTAAGCAAAAAGGGCCTTGCATTGTTGCACATGTGTGTTCTCATATAAGTTGTATGTTGTGTCTTTAGTTGGTGCTTAATTTGAATGATGTTGCACATATGTTTTCTTTTACAATGTAGGTCCACCTGCGGATGGTGTTAAACCAGTTCCTTGTTCAAATGAGACACACACAAGTGTAGAATCCAAGTATGCATGCAACCAAAGCAAAGTAAAGAACACGGGGTAACCAAAGATTTACTATCTTGATTAATGATTGAGAACAAGTACAAACATATACACACAATGCTCGTATGACTCAAACAAACTTGCTGTGTTCTTGTGTCTTCGTCTTCACCAGAAATGCTAACTTAGGTATCCCACACAAAGGATCAGTTTGCTAGCTCGTTCTATTAACTTCTGGACAAAAGGGCTCTTCAGCTAACCCTCACTAAGAGGTGCATGTCTGCTTATATAGTGTCCGTCTAGTTTCGTACGAATCACAAATCCAGACATATGGAACACACTATTTCACACGAGTCACAACTCCAGGAAATTGGTACGAGTCACTGTTTCGTACGAAATGCTTGTGTTTCGTACGAAATCTCTTGATTCGTATGAAACCTGTGTTTTGTACAAAATCTATGACTCACACAGAATTCTCATTCTTAGAGAACGTGTGTAGACTTGACGTACACAAGACTTATCAGTATGCACACATGCAACTGATTAACACAGACAAGCTAAGATGTCATACTAGATCAAGATAAAAGGATATCTCGATCTATTCGACACGACCAAACCTATACAGACACTTGAGCAAACACCGTACAATTACAACTGTAATTAAGAACAAGCAACAGACACAAAACTGTATCAACAAACTCCCCCTTGGATGTTGCTTGGTCTTCGGTCTTTGTTCTTCATATGCTGGTCTTCACATGAATGATTTGGAGTATCAACAAACTCCCCCTGAAGATCTGCTATTCATTGATAGATCTGCTATCCAATGATTAGAGCATCAGGTCTTCGAACTTCTAAGAAACTTCAAATCTTTCTTGTTTCCTCTTCTGACTTGTCAGACTTCTTTGTTGCTGGTCTTTGTTCATGTTCTTTTTGTATCAATCTGTACTCAACAGACAAATATAATTAGAACACAACTTTCTCAGGGAATACACATGAGAGACTTATCATAAATTCTTCGTATGATTGTATTCCCTGAACGAGATACACACACTCGTATGAATTCCAGCAACAGATTTGAGAAAAACAAGTAACCAAGTCAAATTAAATGACTAGGTTCATTCGTATGAGATACACACACTCAAACGAACTTCAGATTTTGGATTTCTTTCATGAATTACTTGTTGCAAGATATTACTTTTATGAAGTTGCAATATCAAACCAATGGTTTTCTGGCGTATCTTGGTAGAAACTCTCGAGTATCAACTTTGGCTAACTTTCAAAAATTAATTACATAAGCAACTAAGTAAACTGGACATAAAAACAAAATACACAGATAAACTACAATCTTTTTCGAGTTTCAAGGTAAAGGAATCATACCAGCATTTTAATCTTTGTCAAAGACGGTATTAGGTTTTCAAAATTAAACAGATAAGTATTCAACTATGATTATCGGTATTGTTGTCCACGTAGGCTCAGACTTATCAGATGTAATCATGATTAGGAGATATGATTAAGGTATGAATTATACTTACTAGCCAGTGTTCAACCACATCACGACACATTCCCGTATCAAGATATGCACGAGAGAAAATCTTACTGGTGAGTATACTGCTTTATCATCTGTTTTGACATATATGAATGATGTGAGATATTCACTTATTTTTGATTGAAAACAAGCCCTTTATGATTTAATCACTTATTGATGAGGAACTTGATTTCATATGAATGCAGGGCACAGGAGTAAGTCCATGAACAGGTTAGTACCATCGTACCGACAAAGAGACGAACTTAGCTCCCGCATAAAGCTGTGATATTTTATCACTTTTTTTGGGGATGTGATATTTTTATTACTTATTTGATAGTCGTATGCAGTATGTACACGTATGTATGGTATCATGGAAGTTCTAGACTTGCGCCACCATTATTTTTCGACAAAAGATTCAACCATGATGCCCAGATGATAAGCCAGCATAAAGACCGTATATCTCAGAACCTCGGCACTCTATCAAATGAAATTTCGGTACCAAGACCATATGCCAATGAATGGTTCCCACCTGGCGTTTTGTCTGTTAAGTTTATATCAACCTGCACATTTTAGTCTGATTGTGAGCCTACCGATACATCATAAGTAAAACTACTTATCAATCTACTTTCTATGCTTTTAACCATTTCTGACAGATTTACCGGTGAATTTCATCATCTTCAACTTATCCAAGAAACTCATTTTTTTATTTTTTAATGTTTTTGTATTTTTCTGAATTTTCTCCCCCTTAAACAAAGAAGGTAAATAAAAGACATATTTTTGTATTTTCTGAAATTTACTCCCCCTAAAATATAAAACTGAAAATCTTTTTGTAGTTTTAGATTTTTAGAAAAGTATATACAAAAATAGTTAGCCATGGTTGAGTTACTCGGGTTTCACCTTGATCCCATTGACCAAAAGTAGATAATCAAAACGTGATTTATCAAAGGCTTTGGTAAAAAGGTCGACCCATTGGTGATCAGTGTGGATTTTAACAACATCGATAAGTCTCTTTTAATAACAATCTCGTATGAAATGATACTTAATCTCAATGTGTTTTGTTTTTGAATGCTGTACAGGATTCCGAGTGATCTGTAAAGCAGCTTCATTATCAACAAAAATAGGAGTAGTAAGAAATTGAAAACCATAGTCGCGCATTTGCTGTTGAATCCATAGAACTTGAGAGCAGCAACTAGAAGCTGAAATATACTCAGCCTCACATGTTGATGTAGCTACACAAGTATGCTTTTTGCATTGCCACGTGACTAGGCAATTTCCAAAGAACTGACATCCTGCTGTTGTTGATTTTGCATCGATTTTACAGCCGCCATGATCATAATCACTGAATGATGTCATATCAAAGTTATCATCCTTAGGGTACCATAGACCAGTGTCAGGACGACCCTCTAGATAACGAAAGATCCTTTCACAGCCATCAAATGAGAAACCTTCAGACTAGACTGATAGCGTGCCAGAAGGCATGTTAGGTACATTATATCGGGTCTTGAAGCAGTAAGATACAAGAGAGAGCCGATCATAGCACGGTAGAGAGATGGTTCTACATGTTCACCCATTCGGTCTGGAGTAATCCCATGATTTTGAGCTAATGGAGTTCCCAAGGGCTTTGAGTCATCCATCTGAAATCGCTTGAGAATATCTCCGACGTACTTGGTTTGATGGATAAAAATCCATTCCTTTGATTGCTGAACCTGCAAACCTAAAAAGAAAGTCATTTCTCCCATTGCGCTCATCTCGAACTTCTCCTGCATAACCTGTTCGAATTATTTGCACATTCGAGTGTTAGTAGACCCCAATATAACCTCATCAACATAAACCTGTACTAGTAGCAAATCCTCGTCCCGTTCCTTGATGAAGAGAGTACAGTCGATCAGGCCTCGTCGAAAACCATTCTTCAACAGATAGGTAGACAACGTTTCATACCAAGCCCTCGGAGCTTGATGAAGACCATATAACGCCTTGTTGAGAAGCCAAACCTTGTCAGGATGGAGAGGATCTTCAAAACCTGGCGGTTGCTCAACATATACTTCCTCTTCTACCACACCATGAAAAAATGCACTCTTCACATCCATTTGATAAGCGGTGAACTTCTTGAAGGACGCATAAGCGAAAAAGATTCTTATGGCCTCAAGTCGTGCAACCGGTGCATAAACTTCATTGTAATCGATCCCTTCGACCTGATTAAAACCTTGAACAACCAATCGCGCTTTGTTTCTCACAACACCTCGGTCATCCTTCTTGCACTTGTACACCCATCGTGTACCAATCTTCTTGTAGCCGTCAGGCCTGTCAACCAATTTCCAGACGCCTAACTTCTGAAATTGTTGAAGTTCTTCCTGCATGGCTTCAACCCACGAGTCTTCTTTCATTGCCTCCTTCCAAGATTTTGGTTCTACTTGGCACACATAGCAGGCAAAAGACCAATCATTCAGACCACCAGATACCCTGATTTTCGAATACAATCCAGCATTCTGGTTGTTTCGAAGCTGATTACGAGTCCGCACACCACTCTGGACATCTCCAATAATATTCTGCTGAGGATGGATATTATGAATTCGAGTTTCTGGCACATCAGGAACTCGAGAGTTGATACCCAAATTGTTGATATTCAGATCAACAGTTACATCGAGAGCTGGATTTAATGACGTTGTAGATTCCTGACCTTCAGTCGTTCCTTGAGGTTGAATATTTCACGTATCATTTGAAAATCCAGGAACCGCACCAGGGGCAGCTTCATTTGCATCATGAAACTCGTCATCTTCTAACATTATAATCCGCAGCGTCTTCGAATTCCTCATTTTGAACAAGATTGTTAACCGAAGTCGACACTTGAGGGTTAACAATAATTGGTCTAACTAATGACAAGTCTACTGCAGTATCACTTTCCAATAACATCTGAGCAGCAGCTGTGGTATCATCAAAAGTTGGCAGATTAAAGGAGTCAAACAGTCCATCATAGTCAAACATCCAAGGAGCACTCGGAGCTCTAACTGCTTCTGTATATCTCTGATCCTTGACTTCACAACATTCTTCAATCTTCTTCGAAGACAAATTCCACACCCGGAAATTTGGAGTAACATATCCAAGAAAGAGACCTTCGATAGCCTTGGGACCAAACTTTCCATGTGGGTCGATCATAGTGCATGGAGCTCCAAAAGGTTCTAAGAAAGAAACATCCGGTTTCCTTTTATGTAACAACTCAAAGCATGTCTTTCCATGTCTCTTCACCGACAGAACTCTATTCATCGTGTAACACGCAGTAGCAACAGCTTCTCCCCAAAATTGAACGGGAAGTTCTGATTCTACTAACATGGTTCTTGCAGTTTCAATAAGAGTTCTATTCTTCCTCTCAGAGACACCATTTTGTTGTGGAGTGTAGCGAGAACTTTACTCATGCAGAATACCCTTTGAGGAACAGTACTCATCCATAACTTGATTCTTGAATTCGGTGCCATTATCGCTTCTGATTCTCCTTACTTTCAGATTGTACAAATTTTCTAGCAGAGTCAGGAGATTCTTGAGGATAGTAGGAACTTCACTCTTGTGTGCCAACATGTTTACCTATGAGAATCTGGAATAGTCATCAGTAACTACCAGACAATAAGAATCACCAAAGGTTGTCTTGTGTTTCATAGGTCCAAAGAGGTCTATATGAAGACGTTCCAGAGGCATATTCACAGTGTTGATCTTCTTCACGGGATGGGACTTTCTTGCTTGCTTCCCTTTCTGGCATGATACACAAACGTCCTGAAGATGAAAATTCTTCACTGGTACACCATTCACTAGATTGTTCTTCACCAAATAGTTCATTTTCCTCAGGTGAATGTGTCCCATACGTCTGTGCCAGGAAATTGATTCCTTCTCGGTGGCTTTGGAGACAAAACATGTGACTTGTGCAGATGTTGTAATAGCTTGGCTCATATCAAGAATATACAAATCATTAATTCTTTTGAAGCGGATAATGGTTGTGTTTTGGTGGGCTTATTCTTCTTTAAATGTTTGGTTGTTGACTTTTCAAAAACCTGATCTATAGAGATTGGATTTACGTTTTAATTGGAAAATCTGTGTTTGAATAGATTTTCTTATCTCCAACCAAAGTATACAACACATTATCTACTTCTTGTGTAGACACGCTTGTCTTCACATATTTCTTAGGAACAGCCTCTTGATTCTCAACAGATTGAGTACTAGGAGTAGCAGACAATTCTACTCTTTTCCTTTCATTAAGAGGTTGATCCTGATCATCATTTCTTGATTCATCATCTGACGTATCATCCTCTTCTTCATCAGATGGAGTTTGAACAACATCACACATTGAATTTTCTGGCTTGCATGGTTCTTGAGATGAATTGCCTAGTTTGAACCCTAACCCTGCTGCGAATTCCTCAGGATTCAAAGGTACAGAGGGTTCAAAACGAGGCATCTCCTCTTCATCAGGCATTTTGGTATAGTTGTGTTTCATTGGGGGTGGACACGACTTATACCCTATGCTTGAGCATCTCCCTTTAGTTTTTGAACTTCAATAATATGATCAAGCACATATTGGGAGTTAGAATAACTTTCCAATTTGCGTTTGATCGAATCATATTCGCATTTGGCGATGGCTAACTCTTTCTTTGTTTCTTCTAGGAGATTAATGTAGTTATTAATTCCTGTCTATTTACTAAAAACTGTCTTTATCAATTCAGAAACTGTAATTAAGAACAAGCGATAGACACAAAATTGTATCAACATACAACATGTTTTATGTGTTATTTAATATCTATGGTGTTCTTTATAAGTTGTATTCATTCAACAAATACTGCTGTGGTGTTTTTTAATGAGTTATGCTGTTTTTTGGTTTATGATGCATTCTAAGAATTAGGGTGTTATTTAATATCTATGGTGTTATTTCTGTTATATCTAATGTAAGCACGAATGGTGTTTTTCGAACTTGCAAAAACATATTGCACCTGTGTGTTCCCATATAAGTTGTATGCATTCAATAAAACGACTGTCTATGTGTTTTATGTGTTATTTAATATCGATGTGTTATTTCTATTATATCTACAAAGGGCCTTACAGTTTTGTTGTGGTGTTTTTATAACTGCTGTGGTCTTTTACAACAAGTTTTGAATTTCCTTTAATATAACTTCTGTGGTCTTGACAACTTGTTTTGAATTTGGTATGAATTAGGGATTTCAATAGGTTCCTAATTCATCCACTAAAAACTGCTATGGTGTTTTTAGTGAGTTATGTTGTTTTTTGGTTTCTGTTGCAGTCAAAGAGTTAGGGTGTTATTTAATATGTATGGTGTTATTACTGTTATATCTAATGTAAGCACAAAGGGCCTTGCATTGTTGCACATGTGTGTTCTCATATAAGTTGTATGTTGTGTCTTTAGTTGGTGCTTAATTTGAATGATATTGCACATATGTTTTCTTTACAACATGTTTTATGTGTTTTTTAATATCTATGGTGTTCTTTATAAGTTGTATTCATTCAACAAATACTGCTGTGGTGTTTTTTAATGAGTTATGCTGTTTTTTGGTTTATGATGCATTCTAAGAATTAGGGTGTTATTTAATATCTATGGTGTTATTTCTGTTATATCTAATGTAAGCACGAAGGGTGTTTTTTCGAACTTGCAAAAACATATTGCACATGTGTGTTCTCATATAAGTTGTATGCATTCAATAAAACGACTGTCTATGTGTTTTATGTGTTATTTAATATCTATGGTGTTATTTATGTTATATCTACAAAGGGCCTTGCAGTTTTGTTGTGGTGTTTTATGACTGCTATGGTGTTTTTATAACTGCTGTGGTCTTTTACAACAAGTTTTGAATTTCCTTCAATATAACTTCTATGGTCTTTTGCAACTTGTTTTGAATTTGGGATTTCAGTAAATAACAAAAGTCATTGCATTGTTGCACATGCATGTTCTTTATAAGTTGTATGCATTTAATATACATGCTTTCGTGTTTTTATAAGGTAGGATGTCTTCAATATAACTGATGTTGTGTTTTTTAGTACTTGCATTGTTTCAATTTGTATGGTGTTATTTACTTGCATTGCTTCAATTTGTATTGTGTTATTACTGATATCTTAATTTGGATTTTATTTCCGTTTTAATTATGTTTGGACTGTTGACTGGTGTTATAATAGATTTGATGTAATAACTTGGTTTAAATGTATACTTTTGATGTTCTCTATAGTTAGGAAAAGCCAGCGTCTTAAATAAAAAATATACTAATCGAAGTATAAGAACATAAAAGAAATGCCAGTTATCTGTTCAGATTTAGATACAGAGAAGAGTGAGAAAAAGGTACTTGCATTGTATTAAAAAAACCGCTCATATGTACCGATTGGGACATAAATTTAACAAATAAGACTTGACTTTTGTTTGCAGCAGATGTGCCTGCTCATATAAATGAGCGTATGAGTGAGATTACAAAGATCAAAAAAGAAGTGCCACCACACCCTGCACCAGAAACAAAAAATGTAATGCTCCCGCCCGGGAAGCAATATAAATCAACGGCACGATGGTTGGTAACAGGGACAAGCACACATGGTATACATTTTACGTTGAAAATTATATTGAACTAAATGTCTATAGTGTGCGGGATTACTAATACTATGTTTGTTTAATGTAGAACCGAAGTTAATCTCAACCAAGCCTGCAAAGACATACCATGAACAGGGGATTTCATTGTCGTCGGACCCGGACAATGACTTTATTGACACCCCACCCGGAAAGCGAATGAAGTCACTATCAAAAAGGTCGCCAATACATACAAAACGCCAAATACAAACTCAACCTTACAAACCATTTACAGGTGCAAAAATTAAGCCTAAACTTTCAATAGATAATTTGATAAATCTGACGCATGGTCTGAGTGCGAAGCAGCGAGAAAGATTTACGAAATTGGATTTGGCTCGATTTTAGCCTTCAAGTGACTGGTGCCCCAACGGCATTAGCACACTGGTTGGTCTCAAATTATGACCCAGATGCATGTGTCTTGAATATCAGAAATGACAGGCTTGTACACATTACAGCCGACCTTGTATACCGTGTGTTCAAGCTGCCTCGTGGAGAAACTATGCTGGTTGAACAAAAAAAAAGCAAGCAAGAGGAAGGATACAGTTATGCAGGAGTTTAGGGATCAGTTTAAAGATATACAAAGCAAAAGACTGTCGCCATTACAGCTGATGCTATACATCTTGGGTATAGATGACTATGGGCGGTTGTTCGTCCTGAATTCCTAGTTGTCTACTTCTCGTTCCTGGGTGAAACTACAAGTAAAAATTCAGTTAATGTTCGATATCTTTCATGCATAAAACCAGAAGTTAATATAAAAAGTTTTGATTGGTGCACGTACATGGTGGCGTGCCTCAACCACATGAAAAGATCATGGCACGGTGATGATGATCATTTTAGAGGCCTAATGGTTTTACTCATGGTAAGTTGATACTCACTTACACATAAACAAAATAAATTCATGCATTAAACATTTATAGAAATGTAATAAACTTTTTTTCCGTGCAACGTGTCAGATGGCATATGCAAGCTCTTCAACGCATAGTTCGCCTCTCATTGCATTAGTAACTGATGACGTGTTTGAAGAGCTTGCTCCAGAGATGGACCATAAAAACAAAACAGCTGGAGAGGTTGAGTCAAAAGAGAAGGGAGGAAAAAGGAAGCGTTGATCGGAAAAGAAGAGCGGTGGGAAAATATCTCCAAGGCCAAAGGAAAAAAGGAATGTGAATGAAGATACTACAGAAGTTGAAGATGATGACGCGCACCTTGGTATATATAACCATTGTGCAGACTACTTACTGACACAAACTGACACCCAAACGTGTGCCATGCTTGTAGGTCCGGATGGAGCGTTCCGTGTGCTGATGGTATCGCAATACGGAGACACACCATTGCCACCATCCGCATCTGAAAGGGAATCTGATGTGGTAAGTAAATAATAGGTTGAAAATAGACTGATACCATATATATTGTTTTATCTAAAATGTTGTTTAACCGGATTTTGATACAGGATAAGTCCAATCTTTTGGATAAATTGTTCAGAGATTTTGAAGGATGCGTACGCAACATCAATGACACAATTGCGGAATCGTGTGCCATGTACCCAGAAAGTGAGATATTGAAGAAAAAAGCATTGGAGTGGAATGCAATGAAGTTGAAACATCTTAATTCGGATGAGGCCAACACGCATGATGCCAAAACTCATGAAGGTAGTGTAACATTTACCAGTGATAACACTACTCCAAACATGAAAAATCATGAAAGTATGGCACAAAAAATCTACCTTTTCACTAATGACGTCATCATTTGTGGTAGAGGTAGACGCAACAATAGATGCGGTGCATACTGAAAAGACACCCCAAACACGGTTCAATGTTTTAGGACTTGAAGCCTTGAACTTGTCAAAGAGGCTGGACAGTGTTTGGGGTCATGAAGAAAGTACTGAAGGGGCGCAAACTGCGGTGCAAGCTAAAACACCACTGCCAAAAAGGACAATCATTTTGCCGCCTACGCTACGGTCGCCGTATGTCAGGCGCGTATTTTTGTTGAGAACCGGTCGAGAAAAGGCTGAAGACACCATTGCATGGTGTATATTCTGCGCAGTACGTAACGCGTGGTACGTATTAATCAAATATCTATAATTATTTGTTAACATTATTTATTTAAAAAAGTCTCTCGTGTTATAGGGATATCTTGTTCAGCAATGATGGTCAACTGACGGTGATGAGGGGACCATTCGAGTCAATGATACCGGTGTCACGATACATGTTGATGTCATAAGTGCATGGGCTGTAGTCTTGAACTACGAGGAGAACATGAGGAAGATGGGAACAGCCCCAAAATTGTTCTGCAATGCTGGAATGTGGTATGTAACAGTGTTTTACAATCTAAACCATTAATATGAGTACATCTGCTACACCACCATGACATCTAACGGTGTTTTATAATCTCAACCATTTAATATAACTGCTGTGGTTTATGGAATCTTTGATATGTTTCAATAATGTTTCTGGTGTCTAAAAATACATAAGGTGTTGTTTGGAACTTGAATTGATTCTATGTTATTTCTACAATAACTGTTGTAGTGTTTTTATATGATCTTTAATATTTATGGTGTTAATTCTGTTTTGATGCTGTTTAAAGTGTTGACTGGTGTTATACTACTGTTGTGGTGTTTTTATGTGTGCTTTAATATTTGTGGTGTTATTTCTGTTATAACTAATGTTCTTTCATGGTGTTATTTCTGTTATAACTAATGTAAGTTGTATGCCTTCAGTGTTTTTATGAGTTAAGGTGTCTTAGATATGGCTGTTGTGATTAATTCTGGTTTGATGCTGTTTAAAGTGTTGACCAATGTTATAATACTTTTGTGGTGTTACAACTGCTATGGTTTGAAAAAATATAATAACACCATAACATCTAACAGTGTTTAACAAAAATATAAAATATTTAGCTAGAAAAAGAGTTCGACCTGCCTGAGGAAGACCGGATAGCAAAATTTGATGAGAACATGAAGTATGTGCTGGTCGGTACGGAACAAAAAACCTTTAAAGGTTTCCAGATGGTATACATACCTATCTTGAATGGGGATCACTACTTTCTGCTTTCTTTCAACTTGGCAACGAGCCAAATAGAGGGGGATGCGGGTATAGAAGAAAGATACGGCGGGATGGTCGAAAAGATGTTCAACTAAGATATATACATAACTATATTTATAGATTGTAAAAAAAAACTATAATAATTGACATTACCAGATGTATTATTTCAGGTAAGTGCATTTTGTGGGTTCCTTAGCCATATACAACCAGTAGTAGCTGCAAAACTACGAGGTACCACACCCGTTAGACTGGAATTCCCATGGCAGACACTATTTAACGGCATCGACTGTGGTACTTTCCTGATGCAGCATATGGAGACTTACAACGGTAAGCTACAAGTTACCTCGTATATTGAAAAAAATACCTGTAAGTGCGCATGAATGTATCTGGTTACGAAAACACGTCTTTTGTCTTATCTACGAACAAGCGTGAAAGAGTGGAAGTGTGGATTATCCGCAAAGAGGAACACAAAGGGGAAGTCTCAGAAAATCAAACAAGGGAAATCACCGATCTACATAAGAGGTATATATCTAAAATGCTTCTTAGTGAGGTGAACACCGAACGAGTAATTGTAGAGAAAGAAGTTAGAGAGTTTGCATGTTTTGACAAGGATGAAAGGGTGAAACTTCAAGAAAATGCAGTCTAGAGGATTTGTCAAAGGTTGGATGGTAGACTGTAGGTTTGAAACATCTTAATCCAGTTGGTACATATTTCGATTTGGTTGCTCTAAACAATGGTGTGACATTTGATCATTTTTTTGCGTTTTTTTAGTTTCAAAAATATTTTGCTACATTAAACTAATTTTATATCGTTTAAACAGATGGGATTACCCCATCAGGATGGATCATTAATCCATTAAGAAAAGACACCATAACGACACAATAACACAACAGAAATATATATGTTTAAAACAAAACCCTATTAAAAAGACACGATAACAACCATGTAAATTACAAGTTATATCATTAGTCCATTAAAAAGACACCATAACACACCCCCTAACTCATGGAATAGACCTATTCAGTTCGCTAAACCTCTCTTTAAAAAAAGACACCGTAACAACCAATTGAAAAGACACCATACGATATATAAAAACACCATGCATTCCCATACATGCACATATAGCGAGAAAATATAAGAGTCCCAATTCTTATACTTTATAAAATATTGAAAACGAACAAAATACATTGTTATAACACCATGCAGTATATAAACTGTTGAAAAACACACATAAAAAAAAGTAATCAAGTGTATAACGTTGGAAAAAAAATCGAAGTTTAAGCGTTCAACCGAAATCCACTTTAGACAACACAAAAAATGACTTATCCAACTATCCCTAATCCACTCCTTCCTCCTCGTCCGCTTCCTCATCAGATTCGTCCGCTTCTTCCCCCCATCTTCCTCAGAACTAGCATCTTCTTTTTTCCTTATAGGGTGTTTGTATGTACGTCCGTTATGACCGTACCAAAAACAATTTTGACAACGACGTCTCTTTTTACCCGTTTGGCTTCTCGTAATTTCACGTTTAGACTTCATCCATTTCGGTTTACCCATAACTTTATATCTAGTTCCAACAGGGACCCGAACAGTAACTGTAGATGGTTGTGTATTGCCAGTTATTTTAGCAAACCTTTCCCTACGACTCTTTCGAGGTGTATTACCCACGGCCTCGTCAGCGGAATCGAAAAACTTAACCATATGATCCCTAAATGAGCACAACGCATCGAAATTGGTTACAAGCTTGTGAATAACCGACTCAGTATAGTATGTAATCTCACGTACAACACAGTTAACTTCATTATACCGATCGTCATTCTCGTTCATACCTAAAATAGCACCAGGAGCGCTATTGGGAACAACCTCCCTCGTCCAACGTCTAAGGGTATAACGTTGTGGAAATTCCATGATGTCAAGCATCCTAAGAACACAGAATATGTGTGAGCACAACAACCCAAATTGTTCGAATCTTTTGCATGTACAGTATACAGTCATGTCGGCCTCCCGCACCATTACCTACGAGACACAATTAAACAAGAAGAATTCACATAAAGGCATAGAACTATATTTTTTTGATATATAACACCAAGTGACACCATACTAATTCATATTTCGGGGACCAACTATATTTAATCTTGGTATATAACACCACACAAAAAAATGTAAGCAGAACCAATAAAAATTAAGTCTATTGTATACCTTGAAGAAAGTGGTGCATGGTTGTTCCCAATCCACAAAAAAAATTAACGAAGTCAGCAATTGTTTCCCACTTTCCAACAGCACATCTATGTATACCATTTTGTATCTCCAATTGGACATCAAAAAATATAGGGCGTGTGTATATCCTCGCGGCCTGCTCCTCCAATATAAAGTCTACTGCCCATACGTTAGCAATCGTGTTTCTAGTGTCATGGCCATTCTTCCTATGCTCATGTCTTTGATATTCAATTGTAGAATCAAAATGCCCCAAACATTCAACAAGGGGTACACTCCGGGTTGCAAAACTGTCCAAAAAAAGTGGTTCTCACTCTCTGAGCAAGATGAGGTGCGCATGAGCCCAGACATGTACTCGTCACAAAAATACGCAGGTATCCAACTATCCCTAATCTGATAAATTGACTGTAGCCATTCATGCTCAGACAGATTAAAATAATTCATTATGGTACCCCATTCGCTTTCAAACTGCTCGGATAGGATAGAATCGGTCCACACAATGGCACACAACCTCTTCTTGAAATCTGTACTATTACAAATTGTAGGACCAACCTAAAACACCATTGAAACAACATATAAAAAGAATTAGGACCATAAAACAAATGGAAAAATCTTAATACATCGAATAAGCAAAACACCTTAATAGTAAGCTTGTCTATTATATGCCACATGCATAACCTATGCCTACTCTTAGGCCATGTATCTTCAATAGCCTTCTTAATGGCTGGGTCTTGGTCGGTGACAACAACTGGAGGAGCACGACCAAAAGATTCACGAAACACCTTAAGCAACCAGCTATACGTTTCAGCGGTTTCGTTTCCTATTATAGTGGCGCCAAGTGTAACATTACGATTGTGATTGTCGATACCGGTAAATGGTACGAACATCGTTTTGTACCTAACACAAAGAAAAAAAAACACCATATAAATGTCTTTTATATATAACTAAAAAAGTTTAAAAAAACCAAACAAGTATAATTAGTAAATAAACTTGTTATGCCGATATGTCGCATTAAATGAAACAACGTCACGAAAAACTAAATAATTCCTCTTGGCCTCCTCGTCTGCCCAGAACAAAGCCCCTAAAATACCATCTTCAGTGGTTGTATACTCCATTGAAAAATTTGGCATGTACTCTTTCTTTCTCAATAACCATATCAGCATCAAACTCTGATATGTACTTGTTTATATTTCGTTTAAAATTCTTGAAATTGGATTTGGTTGCCCCTACCTTGTCGAAGCCACCATACGGTGTCCTCATGATATTAAATGCTTTGACATGTCCAATATTTAACGCACTCAAAGCATTAACCGCTTGCTCTTGCGTATAGTTCATTCCTCGGTTAATAGGAAGTAAATACCTATCCTCGTCAGCAACCAAAGAGTGGTTATGGTCCTCCTTGAAATAATATACCTCATATAGTTTTGAATCATTTAACTTTAAACACAGACGTGCCACGCATCCACTCCAATAGGAGGGACCCGCCGAATAGATTTCCTTTTTGAACCAAATTAAAAGGGTATAACTTGTAATTTACATGGTTGTTATGGTATCTTTTTTAAAAGGGTATAACCGATTCCGTCAGATTGCACTGTAGGTCCATCGGTGATCAACACTTCTACTTCATCAAATGAGGGGGAGCAATCCGAGATAGTGTCAGGAAGCTTTTCTAATCTACAATCCAACTTGCAGGAACCTGCTGTAGCAATCCCACAACGTGTTCAGAGAAGCCATCCTATTACGAACATTATTGGTCATGTAACTACTGGTGTTCAGACCCGCAGTAGATCAAGAACCATTAAAACATGTTTATATTCATACTTCATTTCACCGATTGAGCCTAAGAGCATAGATGTTGCTTTGTAGGAACCTGGATGGTTTGATGCAATGCGTGAATAGCTCAATCAATTTGAAAAGTTGGGAGTACAGAAATTAGTGAAGCTGCTAGAAGGAAAACGCGCTCTTGGAACATACTGGGTGTATAGAAACAAACCAAATGATTCTTGTGTGATTGTGAGAAACAAAGCCCCGCTGGTGGTCCATGGATTCAAGTAGATTTAAGGCCTCTATTATGATGAGGTGTACGCACCAGTAGCTCGTCTAGAAGCTATACGCATCTTCTTGGCATATGCATCCTATACGGGCTTTATTGTTTATCAGATGGACGCCAAGACGACGTTTCTGTATGGAAAGGTCAAGGAGGAAATCTATGTCGTTAAACCCCCTAGGTTTGTTGATTCAAAGAAGCAAAGGCCATGCCTACAAGTTAGATAAAGCTTTGTATGGACTGCATCAAGCACCTCGTGCATGGTATGAAACCTTAAAAGAGCATCTTGCACATGGATATACCCGGGGGATGATAGATCAAACGCTATTCATTAAACGCATTGGCAAGGATCTCATCCTTGTTCAGATCTATGTTGACGATATCATTTTCGGGTCCACCAACAAAGATCTATGCAAGGAGTTCAAGGAGGTAAAGAAGAAGTTCGAAATGAGTTCACTGGAGTAAGATGACAGCAGTGGTCTTTCTCCCAGTTAAATCAGTTCGAACTTCTTCTTCTTCACCTCCTCAAACTCTTTGCATAGATCTTCGTTAATTGACCCGAAAATGATATCGTCGACATAGATCTGAACAAGGATGAGATCCTTACCAATGCGTTTAATGAATAGCGTTTGATCTATCATCCCCCGGGTATATCTATGTGCAAGTAGATTCTCTTTTAAGGTTTCACACCATGCATGAGGTACTTGGTGCAGTCCATACAAAGCTTTATCTAACTTGTAGGCATAGCCTTGGTTCTTTGAATCAATAAACCTAGGGGGTTGAGCGACATAGATTTCCTCCTTGACCTTTCCATACAGAAACGTCGTCTTGACATCCATCTGATAAACAATAAAGCCCATATAGGATGCATATGCCAAGAAGATGCGTATAGCTTCTAGATGAGCTACTGGTGCGTACACCTCATCATAATAGAGGCCTTCAATCTACTTGAATCCATGGACCACTAGCCGGACTTTGTTTCTCACAATCACACAAGAATCATCTGGTTTCTTTCTATACACCCAGCGTGTTCCAAGAGCGCGTTTTCCATCTAGCAGCTTCACTAATTTCCAAACTCCCAGCTTTTCAAACTGATTGAGCTATTCATACATTGCATCAACCCATCCAGGTTCCTACAAAGCAACATCAATGCTCTTAGGCTCAATCGGTGAAATGAAGCATGAATATAAACATGTGTAGTGGTTCCTGATCTACTGCGGGTCTGAACACCAGTAGTTACATGACCAATAATGTTCGTAATAGGATGGCTTCTCTGAACACGTTGTGGGATTGCTACTGCCTGCAAGTTGGATTGCAGATTAGAAAAGCTTCCTGACACTATCCCGGATTGCTCCCCCTCATTTGATGCAATAGAAGTGTTGATCACCGGTGAATCTACAGTGCAATCTAACGGAATCGGCTCCAGAAATAATGAAGCTCCTTGAAGGCTTCTTTTTGAAGGACCAACAACAATTTGCTATGTGGAGGGTTCATTGTTGTGAACTACATCATCAGAAGTAGCTGTTGTTGTTGGTTTAGGAACCAGCTACTGAACTGGTGAAGAAGGATGCAGTGCAATAGTGGCCTCATGAAATCCCGGTGGATCCACAGTGAGCTTCTTGAAAGCATCTTGAATAGGTACAACATCATCTTCAACTATGATGGGAATAGGTATCACTGTACTTGAGACATCTGCAGTAACAATCACATTAGACAGAATATTAAATGAGTTAAAATCAGGTCCGATTCATGTGTCTTTGAGATTTTCTTCCAGCCAATCCACGTAGTACGTCTCCACAATTTGCTTCTTGATTTTGTTGTATACTCGATATGTGGTGTTTTTATCATAACCGATGAAATAGCATGGATCACCTCTTGCTTCAAATTTACCTTTGGCATCCATGGTTAGGAGAATACAAGGACAACCAAAAGTGCGGACAAGTTGTACAAAGGGTTTATGTCCTTCAACTATCTCATACGGCGTCTTCATGTGACGTTTGTTAATTAGCGCATGATTTTGAACATAGCAGACGGTGTTCACTACTTCTGCCCAAAATATCAGTGGGAGGCTAGAATTTATTAGCATCATACGAGCAGCTTCAATGAGAGTATGATTGCGTCTCTCAGCAACTCCATTTTGTTGAGAAGTTCGAGCTGCACTATATTGACGATCAATACCTTTTAAAGCACATAAATTATTCAGCTCCGCATTCTTGAACTCCATCCCGTTGTCACAACATATAATTTTCACACGCTCGTTTGCCTGGTTCTCCATGAGAGTAATAAAGTTCATTATCAGACCTGCAGAATCACTCTTTTGTTCCAAGAAAAACACCCAAGTAAAGCGAGAGAAATCATCAGTGATGACCAAGCAGTAAGCTTTTCATCCAATACTTAGCACATTTAAAGGACCAAAAAGATCCATGTTTCACGAGCACATGATTCACATTTATCGATCTGCATAAAATCTCTGATTGGTAAATTTCTGACTAAACCTCCTTTTGCCAGTCGATTAAGATTCTTCATGTTTAGATGGCCAAGTCGCTGATGCCATAGCATTGCGTCATGTTAAACAATTTCAGAAAACAAACATGTAACTTGATCAGTGGGGCTTTGTTCATATCGATCACGTAGGCATTTCCCCGCCGTTCAGCTTCAATCAAGTACCAATCCTCGGGTATGACAATCCCGGGCTTCAACACCATGCAACAACTTTTTGTGAAGAGAACTTCTAATCCATTGTCGCACATTTGGGATATGCTAAGAAGACTGTGTTTGAGTTCAGGAACATAATTGACATTAGAGAAGCTGAGGACAATGTTTTTTACTACGCCTTTCATAGTATTCTTCCAGTTTCTCCTCCTGCAAAGGTGACAAATCCGCCGTCGAAGATCTTTATGTTGTTCAACTAGGATATGTCCTCGGTCATGTGTCTGGAATTACCACTATCGATAAACCAAAGTCTAACAGCAACCCTACATATCCGTTTCTACACACGTAACAGGATTAGTGAGAAACTAGAACCCAGACCATATTCGATTTGGGTTGATAATCACTCTTCATTCGCAAAACCTCACGAAAGGTCATATAACTTTTAGTAGAATTTGAGATTTGGGAAGAAGAAGTTGTAGGGTTTGACAATTGAGAACACTAAGACTGAGATCTATCCAGAATTTTAGGTCTCTAGATTTTAGAATCATTGTTATTTGAAACAACTTTAGTTGATGTTGCCATTAATTTCTTGGGCTAACTTTGGAAACCATTTGTGTTTAAAAGCTTTTGATTCCTTTTCTTTGCTAGATTCCAGTCTCCATCAGAGGGCTTGGCATGATTTAATTGAGGTCCCTGACGTCGACTGTGCGAAGCCATCTGATGACAGGTGTTCTTGCATTGGTATGACACGAGGGGACGGGGAACACAATTCCTAGCTATGTGTCCCAGAATTCACAATTAAAACAAGTTTGTCTTTTCAAGAAAAAAGACTCTTAGTTCTACTTGTGTTATTCTGGGGAGCTAATTTGGTCTCTTCTTTACACTTGGTGCTGATTTCTTTTGTGCATATTTACTTTTTGATGAAACCTGCTCACAATCATCAGCATAAGAGTGAGTATCAATAACTTTACCCTTCAACTTAGGTTCAGTTAAATTTTAAGATGGGTTTTTCTTTTGGTTTTGGTTAACAACATCTGAGGAGATCTCCTCTTGAATTCTCATTTTGTGCTATTTTCTAGTTTTTCAAGAACGCCTTTTCTTTGCAGGAGTGGAAAATGTAGGCTTAGTCTCATTTGAAAACTTTTCTTCAGAAACGGCGCCTTTTGTGATGACTGTATCAGTTTCTTTGGAAGTCGTTTCATTAGACACTAAGTTTTCAGGAACAGCCGATTCTTGATTATCAGATGATGAGCAATTTTCATCATTAATTTGACCACCATAACCACTTTGCTCATTATCCGATGAGTTAGAATCTTCAGTCTGATCCTCAGATTTATCAGACAACTCCTGATCTTCAACACTTTCATTCATACAATACAACACAATAATATTCTCATCCTCACAACTTTCAGAGAGATCCGAAGTATTAGTTGAGGTTTTAGGGAAACTAGAATAGTTTTCGAAACAAATGCCTCAGACTCCTCTGGTAAAATAGTTAAGTCACAATCAGAATCAAAAACCACATCACTCAAAGATTCAGTTTCAACAACTTTAGAAAAACCCTAAGTCTAAAAAATATTGGTCTAAACAAAGTTCCAAACGTAATTATCATGTTTATCACACAAAGAAACATCTGAATCATCAGCATCAATTGGATGTGGTTCATCATCCACTTCCGACCGCTCCTCTACTATCACTGACTCTTCACATACACTAAAACAATTAAGATTGTCTATAGAATCAGATGTTGATGCCTTATCTTGTAGTTCCTCGGATGGAGTTTTTATCGACTCCTTTTCATGTTTTAAGTTTTCAACTGATTCATTAGAGCATTCTTGATTAGTATCGTTAACAAAATTCATGGGCTTTTGAAAATCGGTGGGTCTTGCATTCTTTGGTTTAAAAGCTTCTCAAGGAATGTAATCGTTTGGTTTGCGATACATCATTTTATCATAATTTTCTAATTCTTGCTCAATAACGGGCATTGTTGAGTAATTATGATTATATGGCAGAGGAACTTGTGTATAACCCAACCCTTTGCCCTTGTTTTCTTTAAATGCAAGGAGTACATTACATAGATTATGAATAGTGTCACTGGAAGTATCGGATTTCGTAATGTTTAACTCATTTTGTTGATACTTTCCAATGAGAAGTTCCAGCTCAGCTCTCACGGAGTCGCACTCCATTGTTATTAAATTTAGTCTGTTTTTGTAATCATGGACCAACATTTCTGTTGATTGACATCCAAGTGGAGCTGAGCTATGTCCTTCTTTAGTGCATCGATCTTTTCATAGAGAATTTTATTGTTCTCTAGAAGACCAATACACTTAGACATGGCACTGTTGTAATATTTGATAGAGAGAAATTATGCGCTCTCATCTGTGCAATCTTATTTCTACAGTGGTTGGAACACAAAAGAGAGTTTACCGTTTCGGAGAGAGTTCTGGGTTCCTCTGTTTGTGCCATCAAGCATTGGAGATGATTTTCTACAACTTCCGAGATCTTTAGAGATTCCACTTGAGCTGCAACATCTACCCAGCTAAATGCATGTTGCTCTTGTATCACCAACGCCTTTCCTGCTCCGGAGCCTCCTTGGCTAGATGAAGTTGAAGTTGACGTGTGAGCTGGAGTGACCGGAACATTAATCTCTCTAAGCTCCTAGCAGCAGCAGTAGCTTAAGTTGCTTCATATCCCACTGGTGTCTTCATGCAATCTCTGGCAAAGTGTCCTGGTTCATGGCATTTGTAGCACCTTAACTTGTATTTTACAGATCCAGTACGAATGTTAGACATAGGACGACAACCGTATCTCTTTTGAATTTTTTCTACACTGAATGTTGCCATAGCCAGATTCCAGGATGCATCCAATTCTTCAATATCTTCTTCAATAACCTGATTTATCTTTGTTGCAAGAATGGATGGAGGCAAGAGATCACCTGTAAGAAAAGCATTCAGACTATTGAGCATGGATGCTGCTAGAGCCAACTTTTCTTCATTCTGCTTGGTTAGGAAAGCAAGGTTTTCAGCAGAGGGTTTGGATGAAATATTCTAAGAAGCTGAGGGATTCACAGGACTGTAAACCACATTTTCGTGCTGAGGAAATTGCTGAGCAGTAGCTGGTGCAGCTGAGTTGTTCGGAAGAGACATGCGGTAAACGTAGTTTGTCTTCTGAGCTTCAAGTTGTGTTTGAGTTATGGGACTGAGGACCACATTTAGAATATTGTTCGTCATCGGGCTGAAGATGAGGTTAGGATGACTTTGAGACATCAATGCAATGGTTGAACTGGTCATCCCTTAAGCAATCATGGAGTTTTTGTGATTTAGCTCTCTCTGCTAGTTGTCAATTTCAAATGATTTGATGGTAGCAATCAGTTTGGTGAGTGTAACTTCAGTCAGGTTTATAGTACGTTTAATCATCGAGACATCAGCATCCCAACTTTTTGGCAGCGAGTACAAAAGTTAACGATTCATCTCACTGTTGGTAATAGTGATGCCAACACTAATCATCTGTGAGACTAGCTTGATAAATCTCCTGATTTGGTTTTCCACAGTTTCTCCATAAATGTGATTGAACGAGCTGAATTGCTGGTTCAACATGTTAACCATGCTAGCCTTATGTCGGTGTTTCCTTCATACAGATTCTTTAGCACATCACAGACCTCTTTTGCATTTGTGCAATTTTTGACAACAATGGAGATATCCGGACCAAGAGCCATAGTAAGATTTGCCATTGCCTTATCATCTTCGTCTTTGATTCTTCGATCATCGTCCGTCAATAGATTCTCAGGCTTCGGAATTTGGGTAAGAGGATCATCTTCAGTTGCGTACATAATGGTGCGAGGACCATCACGAATAGACCTCCAGACTCCGGGCTCCTTAGCCTTGCAGTACTACTCAAAACGCCAGGTCCACTCAAAATAATCATCTCCATACAGCAACCTTGGAATTTTGGTAGACGTTCCGATAATCTAATCCAGTTCTTGATGCAACGCCAAAGTCTATGACTAGATAGCTACTAAGGTAGCATTGGCGAGATCCGCCGTAGTCAAAACACCGTTCTGGTTCATCTTTTTTAGTTTAACCAAATAGAAATTAATTAATTAATATTTTATGAAAGTGACAAGCCCAAATGTCCAACCCGAAATGGTCAAACAACAAAAGTCAACTCTAAACAGTGATTTCGAAACAGTAACCCGATTCGGAACAATAACTCAATTTGGAATAGTAATTGATCTGAGATGGGTTCGAGATGCAAGTATATGGGTTTGAGATGCAAGTATATGATCAGAGATCCCTTGATGATGATCCGGGATACTATGCACTTTATCCGAGATGTAGACAAACTTCAACTAAGATATCTTGGTTGTGCCTAGGATAGTAATATCTGGATGCAGCAGAAGGACAACCTTGATATCCCCAGATGAAATATCAGCATAAAGACCCAAAACCTCGGATTTTGGCAATCTCTGAACACAAGATTTAAGGTCATTAAACCATACGCCACTAATATGTTACCCACTCATACACAGTTCTTTATGTTTATATCACCATGGTAAGTTGATTATTTCATGTTTCTTGCCTACTGGTACATCATATGATGAAGTTGCTATCACACTTAAGCAAATTAATTTCAATTTCAGCGTGACAGTCTAACTTGCTAATTTACTATCATCTCTTCTTTTCCACACAATTATAACTCATTTTTTATTTTTCAATTTTTTTTATTTTTATGGTTTTCTATTTGTTTATGTTTTTTATTTTTAAGAAAACAATAAACTATTTACAAAATTCTTATGAAAAAACTGGTTATTCAAGATTTCTCATCCCGTTAGTTCAACTAGATGTTCAAAATGAGCTCTGTCAAACGCTTTTGTGTAAAGGTCTACAAGGTTATCTAGTGTATCGACTCGATGAAGTTCAATTAGTTTCTTTTCAGCACAATCTCGTATAAAATGATGATGAATGTCTATAGGTCCACCTACGGATGGTGTTAAACCAGTTCCTTGTTCATATGACACACACACAAGTGCGGAATCCAAGTGTGCATGCAACCAAAGCAAAGTAAAGAACACGGGGTAACCAAAGATTCACTATCTTTATTAATGATTGAGAACAACTACAAACATATACACACAATGCTTGTATGACTCAAACAAACTTGTTGTGTTCTTGTGTCTTCGTCTACACCAGAAATGCTAACTTAGAGATCTCACCAAAAGATCAGTTTGCTAGCTCGTTCTTTTTAGTCAGGTCGGTCACCTTGACTGAGAGGTGCATGTCTCTTATATAGTGTCAGTCTAGATTTCGTACGAAACACTATTCTAGACATACGGAACACACTATTTCACACGAGACATATTCCAGAGATTTGGCACGAGTCAACTATTTCGTACGAAATACTCATTTCGTACGAAACAAGTAACACACTTGCTACATAAGATTATTTCGTACGAATCATGTGGTTCATACGAAAAACTTGATTCGTACGGAGCATCTTGCTCGCACTAAAACCTTATCTTTGGAGAACGTGTGCAGACTTGACGTTTTCAAGACTTATCAGTATGCACACATGCAACTGATTAACACAGACAAACTAAGATGTCATACTAGATCAAGATAGAAGGATATCTCGATCTATTCGACATGACCAAACCTATACAGACACTTGAGCAAAGACCGTACAATTACAACTGTAATTAAGAACAAGCGACAGACACAAAACTGTATCAACAAACTCCCCCTTGGATGTTGCTTGGTCTTCGGTTTTCGGTCTTTGGTCTTCACATATCATACTTAGGAAGTGCATCAGCAAACTCCCTCTTGAATGTATCTTCTGGTGTTTAAAAGTGGTCAGCTATGAAAATTGATCTTCTTGATTCACAGCTTGTATTCATGTTGTGTCTTCTCTCCCGTAACTTGTTTTCTTCAAACTTGTTCTGTTTGTATTTAGCTTGCTTGGATATTTTATCTGCACACACAACAAGGCTAAACGCATAATGAGAACAACTTTAGGGATGTAAACAACCTTAGAGAAATTTCACATATGAGACTAATTCTTATTCAACTACCAACTGACAATGCTTTAAAAGTTTTTAAGATTTCTTAATTTTTAAATTGTTAAACTTTAAAGTTTGTCAACTTCGACCATTTATGAAGATGCAGTTGTTTTCCGGCTTATAATCAGGATTTAAGATAGGATAGACTTGAGTTCCAACATCGGTTAATCAAAAATAAACTAGAAGCAAAATCTTTTTGGCTTTTTGCAAAATTTTTTAAAGGTAAGGACGGAAAACATCAAATAAATAGTTACAGACATTCTTTTTGCGAATTTCGAGGGTAAGAGAATCATATTAGTATACGGTTCTATCCAAAACACACTTGTGGTTTGATTAGATAGAATTAAGATAAGTATCCTATATCAATTATCGGTATTGTTATCCACGTAAACTCAACTTATCAGATGTAATCGTTGTTAGGGGATACGATTAATGTATGATTTAAACTTACCGCCCGGTGTTTATCCACTTCACGACACATTCCCGTATCAAGATATGCATGAGAGAAAATCTTACCGGTGAGTATACTGCTTTATCATCTGTTTTGACGTATATGAATGATGTGAGATACTCACTTATTTTTGATTGAAAACAAGCCCTTTGTGATTTAATCACTTATTGATGGGGAACTTGATTTTCATATGCATGCAAGGCACAGGAGTAAGTCCGTGAACAGGTTAGTACCATCGTACCGATAGGGAGACGAACTTAGCTCCCATAAGAAACTGTGATACTTTATCACTTATTTTGGGGATAGGATATTTTTATCCCTTATTTGATGGTCGTATGCAGTATGTACACGTATGTATGGTATCATGGAAGTTCTAGACTTGCGCCACCGTTATTTTTCGGCAAAAGATTCAACCATGATACCCAGATGATAAGCAAGCATAAAGACCGTATATCTCAGAACCTCGGCACTCTATCAAATGACATTTCGGTACCAAGACCATATGCCAATGATTGGTTCCCACCTGGTCTTCAGTCGATTATGTTTATATCGCCCTGTGCACACTTTAAAATGATTGTGAGCCTACCAATACATTGAATATAGAGCTACTTATCATTTTTTTATTTTAAGTTCAAAGAGGTTTTGACAGACCACTAATTTGATATCATTTTCTCTTTTTCTCGCCAGGTAACTCATTTTTGTTTTTCTCATGTTTTTATATTTTTCTGGAAATTTACTCCCCCTACAATGCAAAAAGTAGATTTAGACAGTTAAATATACCTTTTTGGATTGTCTTTAAAGAAAAATATTTAGAAAAACGATTTTCCGATGTGGATTAACTCATCTTTTACCTCGATGCCATTTACAAAAAATTAAGTTAATAAGAATGGTTTATTGAGATTTGGAAGTGAAAAGCTGGCATGTTGGTAATTGGCGTGAATCAACAACATTGATACGTTTCCTATAGAAACAATCACGTGTGAGGTGATATTTTGTATCAATGTGTTTGGTTTGGAGAGCAAAGGTCTTTGTTTTTCTCCTTGAGAAGTAGTGTGCGGTTGTTCAAACCATGCTAAGGCATCCGCACACCCAGTTGATTTGTTCAAGCAAACACATTTTCTTCAATCACACCCTTGGAGAAATGTATATTGCACGATCATCTTGTAAGCTTTTTCTTTCTATTGGAAGATATAAGACATGATTCTTTGATAATCTTCCATTGTGTTGCAGGTGCATACATTTCTATTGAATCTATCCCATGGATCTGATACAAGCCTTAAACAAACAAATTGTTAGTTGTTTTTCATCTTGTCGAAGTTTTCAATGTTATCCTTTCATTCTTCTCTCCAACAAAGGCAACAACTCCTGAATATAACGGTATTTTGGAGTCGTATGTTACCTATCTTGTGCCTGGATGCTCCCCTATCAACAGTCCTAAAACTATCAATAGTTCCTCCTGGAACATCCTGCACACTCATCAAAGATTAGTTGGAGGTGGGGACCCGAGTTATTGCTGACTTGGGTCGTCCGACATCATCAACAATTGATACCTTGTTTTTCCGATCATTCAGAATGGATTGTGCTCCCCCTGAAACTATTTTCGGTTTTGGTTTCCAAATCTGTTTTTGTTTGTAAACTTTAACATCTGATTTTATTTGGACAACCTTTGGTTTCAAAACCTTTTCAACCATCTTCTGTTGTTTCTTTCTCTGTTTTATTTTTCTTTGTTTAACAAGACAAGGGTCCTGTTTTGATAAAACAGATTTTGTATGGTAACGTTTACCATGGGGTGCAGCAATCTTTGCTTTTCCTTTTGTAAGATATGGACAATTTTTGATGATGTGTCCATACTTACCACACTCAAAACATGATCTCCGCTCAACAAACCTCGGAGTATGATGAGATTGACATCTTGATGATTAACTTCGTGATCTTGAGGTACTTGGTCCTTCATCACAACATGTGTGTGTTGTGTGTGGTTGTTCTGATTGTTTTGCTTTGAAAATTTTCTTTGTTTAACAAAATCCGTTATTGGATTTGTTTACAAAAAATTTAATTTTATCATTCCCTTTGGATTTCACGAAGTTCACCTTTGGGATTTTCTTCTTGTTTTGCTTTGGTTTTCTCTTTTCTTTTCCTTGATTAGCATGATTTTGCTTCCGTTGATTGTTTTGAGATTTCCTCTTTTGATTTCTGTTTTTATTTCTATTTTCAGCTTTTAGGGTAGGGGCACGCTTAGTTATTACAACTTTTGTGCTCGTATTTCCCAAAAACTTACTAGTAGAATCTTCAAAAACTTTATCAATCAAGGATTGAGTGACATTTTTATGGGAAAATCTTGGTTTGAGTAAACTTTGTCAAAACCAATCAACTTATAAAACAAATTCATGTTTTCATAGTTTTCAACATGAGCTTTAACATTCTTGACATTGGCAGTCATACACGGTTTCATTGAAGGATCACATAGAATGTGATTTTCGAGAGGTATATTTTCCTCTTTTGTTACCGTGTTTGACCGTTTAGATTTATCCTCAGCTGACTCGTCATCCGAACTATCATAATCCTCAATAATGAGAGAATTTTGATTATCCTTAGATTTTGAGTCATTGACATCATCCGGTTGGCTTTGACTTGAAGATGTGCCTTTTGTGAACCCTAGACCAGGTTTAAACTCATCTAGGTCTAATGAAACAGTGGGTTCAAAATGTGGCATATCTTCATCATCGGGCATTTTGGTGTAATTGTGCCTAACCGAAGGAGGACAAGCCTGATAACCTATACATTTTACATCACCTTTCTTCTTTTGACTTTCGATGATGTGATCCAAAACATATCTTGAGTTGGAATAACTGTCCAACTTGAGTTTGAATGCGTCATGTTCACATTTTGCACAGGCTAGATCCTTTTTTTGCTTTTTCAAGCATGTTAATGTAATTGTTAATAGCTGTTTGTTTTCTTGAAACAATTTTTGACAATTCAGAAACATCTTTCTTTATAGTTTCAATTGTTGTTTTGAATTCTTTATCCTTTTTCTTAAGAGCTGCGTGTGCCTCGGTGCATTTTGTTAGATCCACAATCAAGCTCTGATGACGTTTCTTCATGTGATCAAATTTACCTTCCTGTTCTAAGTATTTTCCTTTTAAAAATATACAATTAGAACATTTAGACACAGTAGGTTTATCGGGACTTACCTGACTGGATTGACAATCCAAGCGTGTCAGGAAAGCTGCACGAAGTGTTGAAGATCCAATTGATGAGAGATGCTTGGAAAATTCAACAAATGGTTCTTTAGTTTCATGCTCTGAATCTTCTTCCCTGCTATCTGTTGATTCAGTCTCCGGGACTACCTCATCTTCAGATTGTTCTCTACCAGAAGTCGATTCTGCTTCATTTGAACTGTTGCTTTCCCCTGAAATGTTGTCATTACTGGAAGATTCTTCACCGTTACTGTTCTTTGCAACTTCAGCATATAATGCAGTTCCTCCTCCACCAATGTTTCCCAATTGAAGTGACCAATCACAGTGTTCATCAGCTTGAACCACTAATGCTTGGTTGGAATTGTTTGCGGGAACCATTGCTCTTTCGTTGTTGGCAGCTTAATTTCTGGTAAAAGGATATTGATTCCCTTGTTGTGAAGGTTTCGTGCATTCCCTTTTAAAATGCCCTTTTTCCCTACAGTTGAAACAAGTAACCTTTCTTTTGTTAAAACCATATGGAGTATCCTTGTTACTTTCTAAATCAGTTCTTCCGGTTCTCTCCATAAAATCTTTTGCTCTACGGACTGCACTTGCGAACGCCCATTTGATGTCAATTAACTCCATCTCTTCCTTATCAATTTGTGCATAGTCTTCACTGGTTAAGTTGACATTACCAATTTTACCAGCTACTAATCCACAGTAAGAACTCACCAATGTGTTCAGAAGCTCCATATGTTCCCATGCAACTTCCACACTTACCTTGGAAAGGTTTGATGTATCTAGTCTGACGGTGTTTAAAGTTGAAGGTTGAGAATTTGTACCATAGAAAGCTTGTTGTTGAACTTGAGGTGTGGCAACTTGAGGTTGAGGAAGAAAAGCCTTTGGATCAAAAGTTCGTTCATAAGTTTGAGCACTTGTACCAACGGACTGATCAGATTTCACTGGACATTCCCAAAAAGGAATTGTATTTGACATGAATGCTATTTGAAGTTTTGGTTGTTGAACTACACCTGTACTCGGTTTAATGCCACCAAAATACATTTCTGGATTTTGCTGAACCGGAAATCGTTTAGCTTTGCGAATTTCTTCTTCATCTTTATTTTCAAGTTTCTGAATAAATTCGTAAATGCTGATCACATCCATCACACCTGTATGTTTTAACAATTCTATAAATCGATTCCACTTAGGTGGTAAGGCATCAGCAAAACGCGTAACAATCTCCTGTTGTGACACAAGAACCTTGTATGAGTGCATCTCACTCATCAAATGATAGAAACGAGTTGTCATATCATTTAATGTTTCATTTTCCATAAAATGAAATCCTTCAAATTCCTTCTTTAAAAGATCATGTCTAACTTTCCTTGTTGTTGCGTTTCCTTCTCCTCTTATTTTTAAAGCGTCCCACAAACTCTTCGTAGATGTACAATGCAAGAATTGATGATAAACGTCTTTGTGAAGTGCTTGTGTAAGAATTGCAAAGGCCTTCTTTTCAAGATCATAGGCCCTTTTATCATTCTCATATAATTCAGCTAATGATGCAGAATTTGATACGACGTCTTCGAGAGATTCTCTGTATGGAGAAACAAAACATGTCCACAATTCTGTATTCTGACCAAGAATAGATGTATGAAAACGATTGTTCCATGAAGAATAATCGTTCATGTGATTTAGTTTTGGTGGACGGTTGTTGCTCCCAGTTTCACTTTCGCTAAGAAGGAGGTTTTGAACGCTTTGGTTTTGATTTGTAACAAAAGCCCATTGACCTGCAGTAAACACGTTTGGAGGTATCATCGATTTGGCCCATGAGGTAGTTTCCTGACTTGTAGTACACTCCCAATCCCAAGGATTTGTACTCATTTTGTAGTTTCTTGATTTATGAAAAATTTAAAGGCTTAAAGTTTCAAAATTATAATTACCTTTTAAAATTTTCAGATTTGAAAATATGACAAATTCTTAAAATCACAAAGCTTTGAAAAACACGAAAAACAATCAAAAACAGTTTCGTGTGACACAACTGTTTCGCACGAAACAAGGATGTTTCACGCGGATCAGGTGGTTCGTGTGGGTCAGATGATTCGCACGAATATTTTCAGTCTCACAAACTGTTTTGTTCAGCGTTTTTCAGAGGAATCTTTTCAGAAATGGTTTGGTGAGAAATTTCCTTTCTTGTGTAGACCTACTTTTCCAAATTACCTGTTGTCTTACCCACTTTTAGTTAAAAAACACATTTTTAATCAGTCCATAGTCGAAGTCCAGATCCAAGTCAGAAAATGTCAGCCCTACCAAAACTAATCAGATTCAATTTTTTGCAGATTTCTTCTTCAAGGGTGTTCTTTAGAAAAATTTTACCAAAAAATTTTCTGCATGCAACAGATTTTTTTAACCAGGTTTTAAGTTAGTTATCTATCCAAAACTTAAGTTTTCTGCTGGATATTCAAGAACACTTCAGAAATCTTCAAACTAGCTCAGACACAACTAAGCCCGGTTTTGAACAAGGAAAGAGCCAAAGCTCTGATAACACTTGTAGGTCCACCTGCGGATGGTGTTAAACCAGTTCCTTATTCATATGACACACACAAGTGCGGAATCCAAGTGTGCATGCAACCAAAGCAAAGTAAAGAACACAGGGTAACCAAAGATTCACTATCTTGATTAATGATTGAGAACAACTACAAACATATACACACAATGCTCGTATGACTCAAACAAACTTGTTGTGTTCTTGTGTCTTCATCTACACAAGAAATGCTAACTTAGAGCACCAAAAGATCCGTTTGCTAGCTCGTTCTTTTAGTCAGGTTGTCACCTTGACTGAGAGGTGCATGTCTGCTTATATAGTGTCAGTCTAGATTTCGTACGAAACACTATTCTAGACATACGGAACACACTATTTCACATGAGACACATTCCAGAGATTTGGCACGAGTCAACTGTTTCGTACGAAATACTCATTTCGTACGAAACAAGTAACACACTTGTTACTTAAGATTATTTCGTACGAATCATGTGGTTCATATGAAATACTTGATTCGTACGGAGCATCTTGCTCGCACTAAAACCTTATCTTTGGAGAACGTGTGCAGACTTGACGTTTTCAAGACTTATTAGTATGCACACATGCAACTGATTAACACAGACAAACTAAGATGTCATACTAGATCAAGATAGAAGGATATCTCGATCTATTCGACATGACCAAACCTATACAGACACTTGAGCAAAGACCGTACAATTACAACTGTAATTAAGAACAAGCGACAGACACAAAACTGTATCAACAATGTTAATATGTTTTGTGCAACTGTGTTTTACGGGATTGTTTGTGATTGAAATAGTGGCATTATTTTCTATCATAATAGGAGTATGAGTGAAATTCAAACCGTAATCACGCATCTGTTGTTGTATCCAGAGAACTTGAGAGCAACAGCTACCAACAGCAATATATTCAGCTTCACAGGTAGAGGTAGACACCCAAGACTGCTTCTTGCATTGCCAAGACACAATCCTACCTCCTAAGAACTAACAACCACCTGTTGTAGATTTTCTAGTAGACTTACATCCTCCAAATTCAGAATCAGTAAAAGCAACAAAATGCAAATCACTATCAGCTGGATACCACAACCCATGTTTAGGTCTCCCTTCAAGTAACGAAGAATATGCTTAACTGCTTTCATATGTGACTCTTTTGGATTCACTTGATATCTGGCACAAAGACACACTACGAACATGATGTCTGGTCTGGAAGCAGTCAAGTACATTAGAGAATGTACTGAGTTTGATCAACATCATCCACACTTTCATGATCTGGACCAAGATTATGATTCTCGCAGATATGCGTGTTGAAAGTAGTGCAATCCTCCATTTTGAAATGAAACAAATGTTATACACATACTTTGTTTGATGTATAAACATCCCATCCTTCTTTTGTTCAACTTGCAAACCTAGAAAGTTGGACAACTCACCCATCACACTCATTTCAAACTTGCTCTTCATCACCATTTAAAATTCATGACACATGTTCTCATCAGATGACCCAAAAATGATGTCATCCACGTATACCTGTACCAGCAGAAAATATTCCTTCTTGTGTTTAATGAACAGTGTACAGTCAATCTGACCTCTTTCAAAACCATTCTTCAACAAATGTGTTAACAATGTCTCATACCACGCCCTGGGTGCATGATGCAATCCATACAATGCTTTATCAAGTCTATACACTCGATCTGGATCAGTAAACTCATTTGGTTGTGAGACATACACCACTTCTTGGACTTTCCCATAAAGAAACGCACTCTTCACGTCAAGTTGGTAAACTTTAAAGCTCTTGAATGATGCGAAGGCTAGGAACAAATGAATTGCTTCCAATCTTGCCACTGGTGCAAACACTTCATTATAGTCAATCTCTTCTTGTTTATTGAACCCCACAACGACTAATCGAGCCTTATTTCTCGTCACAATCCCTTGGTCATCTTTCTTGCACTTAAATACCCACTTGGTGCCTATTTCCTTTTCTCCTTCAGGCAAGTCAACTAGCTCCTAAACCTTCAACTTCTTGAACTGAGCTAATGTGAACATTCTTCGACTCCTCTTGGGCAATAAAGCAACTATACAAACACTCATTGATAATCCTAATTTTCTGAATCGAAGCAAACAAACAGGAACTTTCAATGATACCTCTTCTTGTCTGAACACTTGCAGCAGGATCTCCTAAGATGTTCTCAATTGGATGATCTCTATTTGCTCGTGTTGTTGCAACGATGTCAACTACTAAATTGTCACACAGGTTGGAACCAACCTCCCCTTGAATATTCTTATCTACAAACGGATTTGAGAAGTCCTCCCCCTGAATGGGTTTAGACTCACTATCGCTTGTGTCCTGTTCAGCTGCATTGGTGGAAGTTCCTGGAGCATCTGTCATCTGAACACTTGATCATGGAATGAAGTTACCATCTTCATCCTCACTAATAACGATTTGAATCAACTGAGACTCATCTACATTGGAAAACTCAAGGATATTAAATGATTTAAAAACACTATCACAATCATATAATATAGTAGGACCGCTCGTTGATTGTTGAGGTGAATAACTAGTGATTTCAACGTTAAACACAACCTCAATTTTACTAGTTTTTAGATTAAAACCCCTTTTTTTGGTGTTCTAGGTACGTAAGTAACCTCACTGAATTTTGGTTTATCTTTATTTCACACAATTCAGTAGGGTAATCCAAATGGTTCAAAGCCTTTTAAGTTCGGTTTCTTGTTAAACATAAGTTCGTGACATGTTTTGTTAAACCGTTTAACAGTTAAAACTTTGTTTAGGATAAAACAAGTTGTGTTCACAGCTTCTCCCTAGAAAAGAACTAGAAACTTTGAATCAGCAAGCATACTCCTGGCGGCTTCAATCAACGTCCTAATTTTCCTCTCAGCGACTCCATTATGTTGAGGTGTATAAGGAGCAGAATATTGATGTTCTATTCCCTTACGAAGACAATAAAGATCAAGAATCTGTTGATGCACTTTGTGTCCGTCATTGTACGAATAGACTAGATAAAGTGTGTGTTGAATATTGTATAGAATTGATACGAACACACGATCCAAGTGCGAACGAGAACGGTTTTGTAGTGTCACTTCGTACGAAGGTAAGCTACCTTCGCACAAAGATAATTTCCTCATTTCGCACGTGGGTAAAACGTGTCTATAAATAGTGTCGTGTGTTCATTGTGATGTAAGTTTTGGAGTTCCCAAAGGGGAAACGCTGGCTAAATTTCTCCAGTATATCGCCAGTTTGACAAGATGTATACTCTTTCGGTATGAATGAATGAAGCTTCCGCTGATTCTGTTTCTATTCCTTTATTAATAACATTCTACCGAATAAGTGATATTATGCCCAAACTTTCGTCTAGAACCGCTAGATCCTGGACTTTCAATTGGTATCAGAGCTACGGTTTTTACCTACGCTCATGAATTATGGACATAGGAAGGTTTTAGACATAAAACATCAAATAAATGGATAATCCACGAACAAAAAGTAAAATTGAACTTATAGGATTGTTAGAAAATCATTTTCGACCAGATCTATGCCAGAATCATCTTGAAATTCGCAGAAATAAAGATTTTGGATCGAAAAATTTGTTCATCATGGATTGTCATTGCACGAAGGTACTATCTTCGCACGAAGATAATTACCTTCGCACGAAGATAGGCGCCACTTCGCACAAAGATAGATTACCTTCGCACGAGGTAGTTACCCTCATACGAAGGTAACCTTGAATGCCTGAAAAAGGCATCGAAAAATGTTTTTGATCGTATTAACGAGACGAGTGTCTAGAAAAAAATTGGTAATTGCAAATTTTTTCGAGATTTTAACGTCTAATTCTGGTTGTTCGGGGACACCGTCTAGATCTTTAGAGTAAAAATTTGATGACATGATCGCGGTTGGTTGAAAATAACAGGGTAGTCACTGATACAGGTGCATAATGATGATCTTCTATTATAGTGACTATCAATAACGTTAAATCCGCTTTTGATAAAAACTGAATTTTCCAAATTTGAGGGGAAATTTCAGTGAAAAATTTGGTATGGTCAGAATTTGCAAAAATGAGGGGGAATAAAAATTTCATGTATATATGAAGATTCTGGCATTTGTTGAAATTCGGGACCATGCAACTGTATTCGGGTGGTTATGACTGCAGATAATTTGTTGATGCAAAGTGTCTTGGATTTTTCTATACGAGACCAAAGTGTAGTCAGAATTCATTAGTGATGAGATTAAGTTGATGTCTACTTTTCGTAAAAGTGGGGTTGCATAACTAAGTCCTGGAGGAGTTGTTTATCGGATTTTGTAGTCGTGGTCACGTTGATGCTTGAGTCTTCGTACAAGCCGGTTGCACACACGACTGCTTAGTGGTACAAAGTATCCAATTTAACTCTGCAAGGAAAATGAACTATTTTCTGGACTAACCGCCAGGAAATGAGGATGTTTTATGGTTTCAGTTGCGCCGGGACTAACGAGGAAGACTATATACTTGCAATTCATGACTAAAGAAGATGATATAATCGATCTTTCGGACAAAGAAATGTACCAGTTGCTCACAAAATAGACTATACATTTGAGATTGTTATGAAAGATGAAGATTACATGTTTGATCTTGAATGAAGAAGAGAAGATTATTGTGTGTTATCAAATGATTTGATTCCGATGCAGATTTGCTAATTGAGAAGATTACTGATTTGCTATCAATCTTTCAGGAGTATGCTTAAATGTGATTATGGAAATTGGGATTTCAGATTTTTGCGGATATTCATTGATTGAAGATTATCGTTGTGGTAATTTGAAGTTTCTATCAATTGCCATTTGGGTTTTGAGGATCAAAGGATCGAGCATAGGAGGAGTGTGCTAAACCAAACATGGATGTGGTCAAATTTGAAATGGATAAGCTGCATTTATTAATTTCGAGTTAGTAATTATTTAAGAAAAATTATTGTTTAAGCATCAGAGGAGGTTGGAAACCGTGCAAACAAGAACCTGAACTGGAGAAATTCTTTTAGGGGGAATGTAATGTAGATAATTCAAACCCGAATCATCAATAAAGGGGGAATTTGTTGACGCGTTCTACAACATCGACAGATACCTTGATTGAAGTTGCAGAATATTCAAACACGGCTCTCATATTTCAAGATCAAGATCAAGCTTCGATAGTGACGTCCAAAGGGGAAATTGTTGATGCACTTTGTGTCCGTTACTATACGAATAGGCTAGATGGAATGTGTGTTGAATATTGTATAGAATATATATGAACACACGACCCAAGTGCGAACGAGAACGATTTTGCAGTGTCACTTCGTAAGAAGTGATAACTCACTTCGCACGAAGGTAATTGTAATCTTTGTACGAAGGTAAGCTACCTTCGTACGAAGGTAATTTCCTCATTTCGCACGAGGGTAAAACGTGTCGATAAATAGTGTTATGTGTTCATTGTGATGAAAGTTTTGGAGTTCCCAAAGGGGAAACGCTGGCGAAATTTCTCCAGAATTTCGCAATTTGACAAGGTGTATATTCTTTCAGTATGAATGAATGAAGCTTCCGCTGATTCTGTTTCTACTCCTTTATTAATAACATTCTACCGAATAGTGATATTATGCCCAAACTTTGGTCTAGAACCTCTCTGAACTTTCAGAATCTGGTTCTTGAACTCTGTGCCATTAGCACTCCTTATCCTCTTGATGCGTGCATCATGGACAATTTCCAATTTTGTAAAAAGATCTATAGCAACTCAGTTGTCTCATCTAATGTACCTAAAAAGAAAACCCATGAATAACATGAGTAATCATCTGTGACAAGTAAACAATAGTACTTTCCACCTATGCTCCTTACGTTCACTAGATCAAATAAATCCATGTGAAGTAATCATAAGGGGCATCTATGGAATTTACAGTTGTAGATTTGTAAGGTTTCTTATGTTGTTTCCCTTTTGACACGAAAGACATTTATCTTCCACATGAAACCTCTACATTGGCACCCCTTCCACTAAACCGTGTTTAATAATATAATTATTTTTCGGCAGTGGATGTGGGCCACGCGCCTGTGCCACAATATTCACTCAGCATCAGATGCTTTTGACCATAAACGCGCCACCACTGGAGAAGCATCCTTAGCACCCATGTCCATGACATAAGTGTCATTCCTCCTCGGTGCTCTCATCACAATCCAATCGTCGGGTATCACCAAACCCGGTTTCAACACCAAAGCTTCAGACTTAGTAAAATGGACCGAGTGACCCTTGTCGCAGATTTGTGACACGCTCATCAGATTGCGTTTAAGCTACTCGAAAAAGTTCACTTTGTCCAATGTGATCTTCCCATTGGTCACTTTTCCTCGACCTTTAATGTGACCTCCTTTAGCACCTACAAAATTTATATAACCTCTATATTTTCAAACTCAATCAACAATCTCGCCTCCCCCATCATGTGCCTGGAGCAGCCACTATCAACATACCACAAGTTGATAATCCTCCTTAGGAGATCCTATACAAACCAACAGAAATTAGTTAGATTGGGGGACCCAAGCCTTAATGGTCTTGGGTCTTCCAAATTCATCAACTACTTAAACATCCATCCAATATCCATCACTCCTAACTAGAGTCTTGGATCTAGGACCTGTTGATGGAAATGGGACTTGATTTCCATGAGGTCTCTGGTCCAAAGGTTTCCTATACAAGTTTGGACTCTGTGACCTTTGGAAATTTTGGTTTTGAGACCTTGATGGATTCCAAGAATTTTGATTGTTATAATTTATAAAGCCATTGTTATAAAAATTTTGACCACCAACATTCTGGTATCGATTTTGATATTGACCTTGACTTCTGAAATTTGGTGAATGACCATTAAATTTATTCATCCTTGGTGAACTACTTCTAGGTCTCTCATATCTGCCTGATGTAGATTCAAGCTGAAACCTTTGTTGATTCTTTGAAAACAAGGAACTTGTTGAGTTCCTGTTTCAGCCTTACCTACACCAACAGCAACACCCTATTGTTGCCTAGGAGCAGGCATCTTTGGTGAGTTAGACACACTCTGCTCACCATCACCCTTCTTTTCTAGTGATTTTTCTCTCTTCGTCTCACTCACTTGTGCTTCACTTTTATGTTAGGACAACAGCTTGCTACATGTCCTTTGGTGTGACATTTGAAGCACGATCTTTTTACGGAAGACCTCTTAACTGAAGTCTCTCGTTTAGATCCATCAGGTGATGATGATACCGTAGAAGGATCTGGTTTAGTTTGCTCAATTTCTGATTTTTTTCGTTGTTTTTATCTTTAGTAAACTTAACATTTGATTCATTTTCAATAACGGTAGTTTCGTTTTTCATGTCACTTCTTTGAACAAAATTAACCTTTTTAACAAAAGTTTGCTTTTTATTTTTGGGAAGAACATTCTTTGTTTTTAAAACTAGTTTTACTTTCATTCTTGACACTCACATCATCATATTTAGACACATCACCCTTTTCAGATGTAGAACTACTAGGTGTAGTTGATACAAAGTCTGTTAAATCATCTTCATCTGGCAAGAATGAATAGTCATAACTAGAGAGGTGGTGGAACTTCATTAATCCCTAGAAGCCCACGCTTTTCTTGTCCCTACTTTTCTTCAAGCCACTCATCATGTGTTTCATTATAAAAGATGAGTCTCTGGATTGATTTAATTTCTTTTTAAGTTCAATTATTTTTAGTTGTGTTTCTAACAACTCTTTGCATTTTTCAGAAATCTATTTTGTTTTCTCACTCATTGTATCATGAGCTAAGTCTATAACTTGGAGTTTTTCATTTAATTTGCAGGTTAAGATGTCGATTTCATTTTCATAACCTTTAATTTTCTTCAAGTATAAAGACTCGTTTCTTCTTATGAAAAAGTTTGATTCTTTTAGGCTCGAGAGATCATTTACAAGACTTTGATTTTGTTTGGTTAACCTATCAACCTCACCTTGCAATTTATGACATTTTAAACAAACAAAACTAACAGGGTTAGAATTTACCTATCTTGTTGATTTACTCAAGTCGGCCATGAAAGCAGCAAAGTCAGAGTCCATCTTCTTATCTTCAGTGTCTTTTTCATCATCAGACTTCACCTTTTCCTCTTGAACTTCTGTCTGATCAGCATCAACTTTTTCAGCTTTTGTCTCCTTCTCTATCTCTGCATCTGATCATCAACCGTAGCAATCTCTACCATGAAAGCCTGTGTGATGTTTCCATCACCTTCCAGATGAATGCTCCAATCATAAGAACCATCAGTAGAAGTAGTGGAAACAAGTGCTCATGATGCACTGTTGGATGAATTTGACCAGATGAATTATGAAATGTGGAAGATTGATGTGATTCTCCTTTTTGTCTTTGACATTCTCTAGCGAAATGTCCAAGATTTTGACACATAAAGCATCAAACTATTGATTTATCGAATCTAACCTTCTTCCCAATGAACTTTCTTCCCGTTTTGTTCATGAAATTTTTAGCCCTGAGGGTTATCATGGCCATCTGCCACTTAATATCCATCTCATCCAAATCGTCTGGATCAATCTGCTCATAATCTTCGTCCAGTGTTGTTGGATCAGTTATCTTGCCCTATATATAATTTTGATATGAAGCCACAAATGAGGCAAGTAGAGCCAGTTGATTATCAGCTGATTTCACACTCATGGGCATGGAATTGGGAATTTTACTATTCGATTCAGTCTGTTGTTCTTGTTGTTTCTTTACTCCTGATGATCCTACTGAAGCAGCAACAAGGCACACATTACCCTTAGCATTAGTCATAACCTGCTCATTTTCACATGAGAGAAACGTAGTTGCTGAGTCACTAGAAGCATTGTATGATGATGAAGATGGAATGCCTTTGTAAACTCCCGGATCCTGAACTTGATCATATCCAGTTTCCTTCTTCTTCATGTTAATCTCATAAGCTCTTAGCTTCCCAACAACCTATTCTAAATCCTTAGTCTTGTAATCAGCTTCACCCTTAATAATGAGAGTATAAATATCCCACTTTGCAGGCAAAGCATCAAGCAACTTGTCATTTATCTCAGTGTCACTGTATCTATATCATAGTTATCTATCTGAGACATGAGATGATAGAATCTTGTGATGATATCCTCTAGAGACTCATTTCTCGTGTTCTTGAAAACAACAAACTGTTTCTTCAGCATATCTACCTTATTCTTCTTCACATCAGTATTTCCCTCATACCTCTTTTCTAGAGCATCCCACATCTCTTTCGAGGTAGTATATCGCTTGAAAGTAAGTTTCATGCCATCAACTAAAGACATCTTTATTGCATCTAAGGCTTTTTTTTCAGATTCATACATTCTCTTTTCTACCTCTATCATGTTAACATAGGCATTGACCCGTTGTCTGCCTTCATAATCATGAGTTGAATTCACATACCCATCTTGAATACAGATCCACATCTGTGTGTCCTAATATTCAATAAACGACTTAAACCTATCCTTCCACGTAAGGTAATTCTCTACCTTCATCATCTTTGGCGGTTTGTTAGTCATGCCAACCTCAGGTTCCATTCTTAAGAATTCGTTCAAGTTTCACATATTCGACATTTTTACCGAACTGGCTCGCTAAAAACGTTTAAAAACTTTCCTAAAACTGTGTATACCAAAATGTACCATTAGACTCGTCTCAACAATACGAATCCAATTATATATAATGTCTGAGGCCTTTTTTTGTCCTAAAAATCACACGAGTCTAACCGTGCAGTCGGTTTACTTAGATTGTTTACGGGTTAAATTCTGCACCTAAAAACATTTAAAGCCGAATGCGTCAACTGATTAAAGTTCCACGTTTTCGAGTTCAACTCGGAACAGTGTCCAATTCGAAATGGTAATCCAAAATACTATCCGAAATGGTGATTCGAAACAGTGTCCGAAATGATCTGAAATAAGTTATCTGAAATGTATTTCGGAACAATGATCCGAAATGAAGCCTATTCGAAATGGTTTGAAATGTTCTTATCCGAAATGCACTTTGATGATCCGAAATGCAACACTTTTGATCCGAAATGCAACACTTTTGATCCAAAATGCAAAATTTTTATCCGAAATCTACACTGTTTATCCAAAATCAAAATGCAAAACTTTATCCGAAATCTGCATTGTTTATCTGAAATCCTTCACTGTAGATCTGAAATACACACTGTTTATCCAAAATACTCAGCTGATGATCCAAAATACACAATATTGATCCGAAATTCAAACTAGAAATCCAAAATTCCTTGCTATTTATCCAAAAACAGTAGCAAAACCCTAGAACAGCCGTCAAAAACTTCCAAAAACCAAAGTTTTCTGTAGCAACCGATTCTGAACTGAGCCAATCAAGAGCCTAACACTATGATACCAATTGTAGGTCCTCTAATCCACGGATCTTGCAAAGAATCGTCTATCCAACCTAGAGTGTGGAATCCTCTAGATCAGATTTACATAGAAAAAGAGTAGAAACATAAATCACCAACAAACCTGATCTTTATTGATTTTCTATCAAGTGATTACAATCAATCAAGATCTCCAATTCGTCCAAGCCTCTTGCTATTATGAATTCTTTCTCTAAACTCTCTCTAAAGTGATTATGGTGATTAACCTTTTAACCCTAATGCAAACCTTGTTTATATAACACAAGGTTGCAACTTGGCTAGGATTCCATCACATGGGCTAGGCCCATTTTGCCTACCATTCCCTTATATGTGAGTTTAGTTTGGCCCAATCACTCCTAATTCACTAATACAAAGCTAAACCCGCTAACCGTTTATCGTTCTACGAATTACAAAATATCTAAAGACCAAATCTAAAAGTTGTTGTCACAAATATGCACCAACACTTCTGAGGCAAAAATTGTGTCGTTGTCCTGATGTACAAGGGTAAGACAAACCGGCAAATGATGTGTTCCCACATAAATTTTCGTACAATCATTCCGGAGGTTGATGCAAGAGGCTTCGCTTCTACCCATTTTGTGAAGTAATCAACTGCAACAATGATAAACTTCACTGCGCTTGGTGCCTTTAGGAAAGAACCTACATATCAATGCCCCATTGTTGAAATAGCCATGCAGTATAGACTAGTATTAGGTCATTCTAGGTTCGAAGTGTCTTCGGCACATGCGCTGACAGGAATCGCATTTGCACAACTCTTTTATGCCACCTAAATGCATGCCATGCCAATAATATCTAGCGTTCATAATTTTGGCAACTACCGTGCGTGGTCCTGCGTGGATTCCACAAATGCCTTCGTGGATTTCGTGAATGAGGTAATTGGCATCCTGTGGGTCCACGCAACGCAATAGTGGGCCCAAATATGATCTTCGATATAAAATTCCCCCATCCATTTGATAAAACAAAGCCTTGTGTTGGATTTTCCTTGCTTCTGCTTTGTTATCGGTGAGAATCCCTGCTTGCAAGTATTGAATGATAGTTGTCATCCAGGAGGGTGACCCTAATTCGATAACTTTCACCTAGCACAGCGGGACCAAAGGGTTTTTAAAAACTTCTATTCGAACATCCTAAGCCAGGTGTTGAAAAGCAGTTGAAGCCAGTTTGCTCAGCACATCTGCTAGCTTGTTCTCGCTGCGGTTGATGTGGAGAACCTTGAAAGATTGAAACTTTTGAATTAGTTCTTTGGCCTGATCAAGTTAGAGTGCCATCGTTTCACCCTTTGCGTCATACACCCCGTTGATCTGCCCTGCGACTAGTAGGGAGTCAACATGAGCTTGTAAATTCTTTGCTCCATCTTCATTGACAGGTGCAACCCAGCTAAGAAAGCTTCGTATTCTGCTTCATTGTTTGTGTTCTTGAAGTCCAACCAGATAACATATGTAAAATCATGCTTCTTTGGGCTGACTAATCTTAACCCTACCCTACGTCGTCTTCATTTGATGCGATATATGTGAATAACAACCAGAGTTCTTCTGGCGTTTCCTACACAGGGGTTCCAATCGCTTTGCATTCGGGAATCTTATCTGCGGGGACTTTCGTGACAAAGTCTGCAAGGATTTTCCCCTTGATTGTTGGACGTGGTCGGTATACAATGTTGTGGCCACCCAGTTCGATAGCCCATTTCGCCAATCTCCCTGAAATTTCTAGCTTCCTCAAAATAGTGCCAATGTGATAATTGGTAAAAACATTTATAACATGGTAGGTAAAGTACCTGCGCCACCTCCTTGACGTGTGGACCAAAGCTAAGACCAGCTTTTCCATGATTGAGTATCGGGTTTCTGGATCGGTGAGCATTATGCTGACATAATAGATAGGAGTTTGAACCCCTTCCTTTTCCACTGTTGACATAATCAACCGGTTCTAGGCGTGCCTTATCCTCTAGGTCGAACTGGTTGAAACATTGTTCGTAGATGATATTAGCCATGCTCCCTGGGTCGATGAATATGTAATATGTCTCATAGTGGCCCAGGATGCCGGTGATTACGACAGGGCGTGTGACGCGGGGCCCCCGCAAACCACCGGGAAAATGACTTGTTCTTCGGGCCATGATTCATCAATCGGGCACATGCCCTTGCTTTTCGCGTTTCACCGGGGTCCTTCACTTATCAAATGGGTTTCCAACCGGCGGACCTTCTTTTGGCCCCTTCATCTATCCTCTGTATGTGTCTTGTTTCTTTCCGCACATTTTTCACCAAGTGATCGAGCTTTCTGCTTTTGAGGGCTTTCTCGATCTCAGTTCACAGACTGATGCAATCATCAGTTAGGTCACCGGTATATTTGTGAAAATTGCAATACAAGTTACGGTCTTGGTCCTTCTTGTTTTTCATCGGTGGTGGAGCTTTGAAGTCATGGTTCTCCGTTGTAAGAATCTCTAAAGGTGTCTTGGACAACAGAGTCCAATGTCTCTCTCGATTCTCGTTTGATTGTCTTTATGTAACCGATTTTTTGATGATTGCCTTTCCTCATAACTGCTAGACTGGTTTGATTTCCAGCTAGAGTTTTTGTTTTTCTTGTTGCGCCTACTAGAGTCATATGCATTGATCCTTGAGTACTGATCTTCCGAGTAATAACTGGATCTGCCTCCAGTCAGAGATTTTTCCGTTTGCGCGACAATTTTCGCTGCTGCCATCAGCTTATCGCACTCTTCTGCCATCCCATATTTCCCTGTGATAGTCCTGATCAGAATATCACATCGTATCGTATTCTTGAAGTGGGCGCGCATGATGTCTTTGCTAACATTCCGGATTTCAAGACACTCCTTGTTGAAGCGAGTCATGAAATCTTCTGAGCCTTCATTCTCGCGCCTCCAGATGATCATTACCTCTTAGGTGTCACGCTTGTAGCGCCACTGTTGTCTGAAATGAGCGAGGAACTTTTCTTGAAAATCTGGCTAGGATTTTATCCTACGTGTAGGGAGGCTGTCAAACCATGCGTGAGCCGCCCCCGTCAGGGTTTACACGAAGAGATGGCACCACATAGGCATGGTCCATCCTTCCACCACGCCAACACTTGTGAACAGTTGTACATGATCATGTAGGTCAGTTAAGCCGTTAAAATAACCCAATGCTTATGGAAGTTTGGACTTTTCCAAGAGTGCTAGAGCGATGTTCCAAGTGAACATGGAATGTTCTACCGCTGCTGCTGGCCTCTATACAAGGCTGAAATCATGTTCCCCCCGATTTATTGTACGTTGTGCGCATCTTCGGCTTGTAAGATTCATGGTGCGTCGGTAGGCGGCTGAAAACTGACGAGCTTTCCTCTTGTTGGTACGTTGGGTCAGATTCATCTGTGTTTTTACCCCACTCGTCGTTTATGTTGCGTGGCCCGAGCCGGCTACTCAACGGAGTTCTTCAATGGGATTGTGAGTGAGTGTCATAGTAACTCTCTGTCTCGTCATAAGTTTTGCGTGTGGTGCGAGTACTTTGTCTCGAGGCGATGGTGAACTGTTGTACTGCTATCTACGTGCGTGCTCTTGGTGCGATGTTTCATAGTTTAGCTGCCTTGGCATTGGTGTCACCATCGGAGTTTGTTGCGTTTGAGCTTGTCCTGGTCCTTGTTGTGCGCACAGTTGTGAATAAATGAGGTTCAGAGTTGCCTAACTCTTTGCGAACCATGAAGTGGGAGTTTCTCTCTCTCTGGCAGTCCTGACATTGCAGGAGCAAACTGTGGTTTGTTGGAGTTACCGTCTGGGCAGTACGGGTACCACTTGCGCATATGGCTCCAACTTCTGTGAAATCTCCATCGGCGTACTCGTCAATGGGCTGGTTTTGGACGTGCGCATTGTCTGCAACCGCACCCATTTGAGAGTTTGAGCCGAAAGGTTAAGGTGGAACACCCAGATCAGCCATTGATTAAGAGTAATAGCTTAGAAAGAAGATGAAAAGTGATTGTAAAAATCGGTGGGGGCCAATGAAGAAACATCAAACTAATCAGGTGTTTAGATTGTGGTTTGTGCCTTGACAAAATAAGGTTAATCTTCTTTCATATCGTCTAAACAGCAATGATGATCCTGCAAAACAATCAACACACCGTAAGCTCGTTACAAGGAGGAGAATATGGGGGTTCTCCTTGTAACCACCCTCTGGCATAAGAATAAGTATCGGTTTTGAGGATAAGAGTGTGTGTATTAAGTGAGAGAGCAAGAGAGCGATCCTTAAACCTAGAGATGAAGTTCTCTATTTATAGCCGAGGTGATTTGTAAAGAAGATGGGTTTTTAGGCCTTGGGCCTAAGATCGACAACAAGGAATATCCATTTTGCTCCCTCTGCCACGAGCGTTAGTGATTCCTATCGAGAGGGTAGTTGGCGCATGCTGAATGGATCCACGTGTCCTGATGGTTGTCCTTGTTGTATGGTCTGTTATCAACAGTTAAGTGGAGATTATGGGTCTGTTTCAGCAGTTAAGTGGAGATCATGGAGAAGTGGTTGGCGCAAAGTGATTGGTACCACGCATGTGTCCTTATGTACTTTTTGTCTCCTACACGATTGTTCATCGTGCAGTATTATCCAATACAGCGTGTTGAGCGTTTATTGGCATGTTGCTCTGCCACTCGTACTTTTCATACTTGTCTGATGTTGCCCTGTGCTTCTTGCCTCCGCACAACTTGGGTACATCTGAGGCAGTCGGCGCAAGGTCAAGGAAGCCAGGTCTTTTGTCTGAAGGACCAAGTGTAATAACTGCTTTCGTCTTAGTCCTGAGTCCGTGCGCGACTTGAGAAATTTTTGTGTAGTGGGCGCAAGGTCCAGAAAGTTATCATTTAGGTTTATCTTGGATATGGTCTCGCGCGCGACCTGGGGTTAACTCATGCGGTCGGCGCACGATTTGGGACATACCCCTTCAATAACCTACTCCCTTGAATCCATGATTAGTTTGCTTAAATTAAAGTTTCTCTTCTATACATTTTTCCTCTGTTCACCAGCAGCCTACACCATTTTTGCACCGTCTCCCCAATGTGGATAGCCACCAGACAAGAAGCTAAAGCATGCTCAGAAGTTTCAAGAGCTAAACTACAAGCACCACAACCGTAGAGGGTAGCAATACATTCCTTTTTACAGGAGCCACTTTGGACGTTACTTTATCAAGACCTGTTCTCCAACCAAAGAAGTTTGGGAGCCACTTAGAACAATCAAGTATCAAATTATCCGAGGGAAGTGACTCAATCTCAGTTAAGTAACGGTGTGAGCTTATTGAAAAACAACCTAATTTGTCTTCTCCCATGACAACCTGTCATTTTCATTAGTTAGGCTTGTTTTAATAGTTCTTCACACAACTACGATTCTTGAGCCTCTTCAGCTGAAACCATACCTTCAACCCACTTCCAAATGCGTACAATTACACCTTGTCCAAAGTTGAAAACATATATTTTAATCTCTCGTTTCCAATCCACTTATCAACCCAAAATAGTGCTTGCTTCCCATTTCCCACATAAGACTTGAACAACCCTTTCAAGCCTTTATTTAAACTTGCCCAACTAGGGATGAGCATTTAGTATCAAATACCGTACTGATACCGATACAGTACCGATACCGATCCCAAAAATACCGTACCGAATTCTTTCGGTATCGAATTCGGTATCCAGTTTTTGGCATTTCGGTATCGGTATTTTCGGGATCGGTACCGTTTACCGAATTTTACCTTCAAATATTGACACCGTACCGATACTGGTACCATACCATACCGCACCGAATATTTCGGTATCGCTATCCAATTTTGACGGAATTCGGTATGGATATTTTCGGGAACGGTGCGGTATAAGTATCATGCTCATCCCTAGGCCCAACTCTTCGTTAATCCTTATCACACTTATCCAAATCCCAGACACTGTTTTCTTAACCCGGTTAGCGTTCATCGTTCCTTCTATTTCGGTGGAAACAACTAAGGCCACTCGGTGTGGGGGGCCGTCCAGGCCTGGCTTGGACCAACGACGTCCCCCAACACCGCGCCGGGTGGGACGTCCGCGTCGTAATCGTCGGCCTGCAGCCGTTGGAGACAGGGAGAGTTTTTTAATATATTTCAAAATTATAGCCGTTGAAACGGCTAGTTTAATAAAAAAATTAAATTAATAAATTTACCTATAAATACACCAATACCATCCCACTTTTTTACACAATTTATTCACCTCCATCTCTCAAATTTATAAAATCATTTCCATCTCTTTATAATTCTCCAACCTTTTATAAAATCATTCTCCAACCTTTTATTTTAGAAAAATATAGACATGTCATCTTCTTCGTGGTGTTCATCATCTTCGGGTGAGGGCGAATTGTTTGTTGCGAACTTCGTTATGCAAGCAGCACAGATGATCATGGAGGAGGAGGAAAAGGAAGAAACGGCGTCACAACCGCAAACAAGGGCGGCCGCCTTAAATCGACAACGAGAAGGTATTTAATTCGTTGTTAATAACGTATTTAATTTTTTAGTGTGTCTTTATTTTGATGTGCTTTCCTAATTTATATAACTCGTTAACAATCAGCTGGGCATGATAGTTTAGTAGCCGATTACTTTGCCAACGAACCTGTGTACACGGACGCGATGTTTAGACGTCGGTTCCGAATGAGTCATCGACTATTCTTACGTATAGCAAACGACTTGGCGCTGTATGATCGTATTTCACACTTCGATACGACGCCAGGGGTCGTAGGGGATTCACCATTTTACAGAAATGTACCGCGGCCATTCGCCTTCTCGCATACGGGACTGCATCCGATTTGTTAGACGAGTATTTAAGGATGTCCGAAAGAACTTCACGTGCATGTTTGCACAAGTTTTGCAAATGGATCGTGACATTATATAGCAAAAAATATCTGCGGAAACCAAACGCAAACGACGTCCAAAAATTATATCAAACGCACGAAGAAAGACATGGTTTTCCAGGAATGCTCGGAAGCATTGATTGCATGCACTGGCCCTGGCAGAACTGCCCTACTGCCTGGCAAGGTCAATATACTCGAGGCGATCACGGTCATCCAACTATAGTACTAGAGGCTGTTGCGTCACAGGATCTTTGGATTTGGCATGCCTTTTTTGGTCTGTCTGGTTCACTTAATGACCTTAACATCATCTACCAATCACAGATTTTGACGATGTAATCCAAGGAACAGGTCCAGACACAAGTTTTACGATTTCAGTTGTGGAATACAGGCGCGGTTACTACCTTGCAGATGGAATATACCCGACGTACTCTACAACCGTTAAAACTATTCCGGACCCTACAGACGATAAAAGAAAGAAATTTGCCAAGTTTCAAGAGGGGGCGAAAAAAGATATTGAACGGTATTTTGGAGTTCTACAAAAAAGTGGCATATCATTGAATATTCGGCACGTTCTTTTACACCACAGAGGTTGCGATACATTATGTATGCTTGTATCTTGCTGCATAACATGATCATCAAAGAAGGGTAGAGCGATCTGTGACTACGACGAAAACGAGTCTAGCGGGAATTCTGTTCCAGTGAGTGCAGAACAACAAGATTTAAATAGATTCTCTCTACGTAACGAGTACATACATCACAACCTACAAGCGGACTTGGTGGACTACATTTGGAACAACACACAGAACGAACCCACCGACGACATGCCGGATGAAGACTAGCAGTTTGTTTTTTTAATATTATGTTAGTTCATTTTTATGTAATGTTTGAATTAATATAATTTTAGTTTTTATAAATATTTTGCCAAAATTAAAAAGAAAAATAAAAAAACTAGGTGGGGTCGGATCGTCACCCATTTCCAAGCTTCCATCCGTGGAGGGGCGTCCTCCAAGGTCTCTGATGCGTATGCTAACGTGGCGGGTCGTCCTGGAGAGAGGTCCATCACCCACACCAAGTAACCTAATAATATTAACCCAAAGTGCATAGGGATTAGACTTAAATTTCCATAGCCACTTTAATTGGAGAGCTAATTAATGGATAACAAATAGTTTACCCGGGTGTTGCGGCAACTCAATAAACATGACATAACGATCATTACATTGTAAAAAAAATGAGTGTAAGTGCATACTGAAATTTAGCATTTCTAAAATTATTTAATTAGATAATAAAAGAATTAAAATATAAGTAATATTCCTTTAAATGAATAAAAAAGAATACAAAAGAAAAATAGAATAAAAAAAATTATTATTTTTAAAATTGTCTAGTTAATAATAAAAAAATAGTATGTTAAATTAAAATCAAAAAAACAATAAAAGAAAAAATAATAAAAAAGAAACAAGAAAAAAAAAGGGAGGGAGGGGCAAGGAAAAGAAAACTAAGAAAATCAGCTCTAATATGAATTGATAAGGTGCCTAAAAATTGCAAGCAATGCGATTTATGCCTTTACCACTAAGCCATACACTATCTATTTTTGTTTATTATATAGGCTTGCATTGTAGAAAAAGCAAGAAGTCAATGGCTAGACAGCCACTAACGTGGTAGTCAATCAATGGATTACTGTTCACCACTCACACAAACTCTAGACCTTAGTATGTTAAATAATAAAGAGCAATAAAAATTAAGATAATAAGAAGTCAAAGAACAATATAACGGATCGCATGGCAACAAACATAACACTAAAAATCTCGTATTAAGTATAAAATGGAAGTACCAAAAGACGATAAATAAAATACGGTAGAATATGAATGTAACTATCTTATGCATTAATGACATGTGGTATAGTACTAACTGTCTGCTATATATGCATGTAATATTATAAGATTGATTCATACACCTATAAAAGATATTAATGCTCTCAAACCAAATTACATAGACGGTGTAGTTTAATCAAACCACCATGGGTACTATCACACCTTAATGCTTCCTATCATATTCATACCCGTATATAAAAAAGTTATATTGTAATAAAGTCAGAGGTTAAATGTATTTATGAATTCTGATTAGGGCTGTAAATGAATCGCATCGAAGTGAAGGAACAAGTGTCTATGTTAGTTCGTTAAGCTTTTATAGAATAAACAAACTTTTCACGAATACGTAACCAAACAAAATTTCGTGTTTGTCATTCCTTATGGAATGATATTGTTCGTGTCCACTCTTTCATGTTTTAATGAAAACAAATTAACATTAACGAATACAAAGAGACAAACACAAATATATGAACACAAAACTACCTAAAAAATAAATCAACATTATTAATTTCAAGCATTAGACATAATTATCCAAATATATATAAATTACGTACTTTACATAATTAATTTGAAATACTTCAACATAATTATCTTATATATCCCAAGATAAATGCAGGGTAATAAATTAATCATTAAAAATATAAGAAGTTTAAATGTTAGGGTATTAAATTAAAAATATAAAAAAATAAATAACATACACAAACAAACAAAATGAGGGAGCATATATAAACAAACACATTACCAAATGTTTACAAATACAATTGAATGAAAACACCATCTGCTTTTATTTGTTCATTTAATTAATCGACCGAATTTCCTTTTCATGTAGATGAATAACAAGACAATAAGGAAGTTGTCACCAAACTTAATACCAAAATACACAAACTAGGCGGGACAGAGGAATTGAACCACAGATGAGGAGCATATGTAGGACTTTTATTCGTCCGAAAACAAATTGAAGAAATCAACAAAAAGATGATTTGTTTTTGGAGAAAAATGCTAGAGCATTTTTCAGGTTTAGTTGGTAAAACAATTGCACCATTGACCAAGTGTCTTAGAAGTGGAAGCCTTTAGCTCATAAAATGAATCTTTTTTATGTATGATACCAATAAACGGTATTTTATTTAGAAAATTTGACACTGTACTAATTTTGACAACAGAGTGCTTGACAACAGATTGCAAAAGCAGAATTAAAAAAAAAAAGAATAAATTGCGATTGAACTAACGTTGGTAAAACAAAAATATTACAATATCAAATCGTTCATGGAATCGCATGACAAGATCAATGAACCGTAATGTCGATTATATTATAACGTAAACAAGAAATTGTGGCAAAATGGGGTGGCCATGCAACTTCTAGAGTTCTTTTATTTGTATTTTTCCTACTTAATTTAGGGCTTCTTTATTGTTAATTATTATATTTTGTTTTTCAAATTAATGAAAATGCCTTTTTTATTATAAGTTTAGTTTTAAGTACTTTTAAAATAAAAAATATGGAGAGTAGGTTGGGGTTTTGAGGACGTGAGTCCTCTAAAATTGTGTAGTTTGAGTAGTTTAGTTAGTTTTGAGGCGATAAAATTCTACTGAAAAGTTTTATTGAGTACTTGGAGTAATGAAGTAAGGTATCCCCTTTCTCGTTAAGAGGTGACAGTTTGCAAAAACGAAAAAACTGCTTATGGGTTGGCAAATATGTGGACTAAACCAATACTTTGTGATTACCTATGATTTCTGAAATCACATCGTAATATACTCCCACCATTTATGATGGAAAGACCATGTAACCTAACCTCAAGTTATATATCCAACATTCTCTTTAAAGAAAAAATAATAAAAATACATGATTACTTTGAAATACAAATTCTGATACATACCTTTATCCACATATTTTACAAATCTAAGGTTTAAACTTAAAAAGAAGCAACCTAAAAAGTTTTGTTCTTTACTTGGTCAGCATCAACTTCAACATCAGACATTCTTTAACTCATCTCCAATCCAATGCACACCATTAATTAATCAAATGACGAAGCTCCCTTCCACTCCATTTCCATTTATCCGAGGCAAACATGGCAGAAGCTATTGAATCGAGATCTTTGGAGTACACACCGACATGGATTGTCGCAGTGGTCTGTTCCATCATGGTACTCATCTCTCTGCTTGCCGAGTGCGGTCTTCATCATCTTGGCAAGGTACCACCCGATACTATACTATACTATATTATATTATATTATATTATATGTGTTGCTAAGTGTATTCCTGTCTCACGTACTTGACGGACCCTCCTACGAGTAACATTTGATATATGAGGGTACATCAACATCAATATCTACATATACACTCATACGAGTATTCCTAATTGAAGACACGCACCTAGAAAGCTGAATAGAAGAATTAGTGACAACCGGCTTTATTGCCCCAAACGTGGATACAGTTAGCTCCTCAATTGTAGTGACGGCAAAACATCAATGAAAACGGGGCATGTAGATTAAAACAATGAGTAAAAGTGGTACAATCACTAGATGTCTTATGATTGAAAAATCCGTTGGTAATTAATGATGGATCAAAGAAAATCGAAAAAATTATTAGTTGTGGATGCATAACTTATCGATCTGAGAGACCGTCAAGTACGTGAGACAGAGAGGATATTAGTTATATACAATTATTAAAGTCTTCTATCGGAAAAATATTAGTTGGTAATTAATTAATTAACACCACTGCGGCACTGCACTAGATGTTTTTACTTTTTGATAATGAGATTAGTGTGGATTTAAAGATTATATGTCTTTAAATAATTGTTTAGTTAGTAGACCCAAGATGCCATATATTAAATATAAGAATCTGTAATTTGTGTTTTCTTATAAGTATATATGATATGGGGTGTTCATAAACAACTATGACTTATTCACAAAACCTATACATTTCTTTGAATTCATTTACAATATAACCTAATCGTAGAAATATATCACAATAAAAAAAAAGTTTTCATTGGATTTCTCATCGCCATCTTTATACTTCTACTAAAATAAGTTTTATTTATTTATTTTGTTGATTTTCTAAAAATCTCATTTCCAATGTCTATCTCTATTCAAGTAAATGACAAATATTTTTCTATTTTTTTTTCTATTTCTTTGACTCATATAGTATGAACTCATCCCAAAATTTTATCCATATATTGAGAAATGAGATAAAGTGATAACATAATTTTTCGGGAAAAAAGGGATATATTTAATATGATGAATCCTCTAAAGTTAAGATGTTAAATGTATTAAGTTACCATTCACTAAAATTGAGTTTTGTGTTGAAATGTTTGCGTAGATGTTAAAGCGAAAAGGGCAAGATGCTCTTTACGAGGCCTTACAAAAACTACAAGAAGGTTTGTTCACAACAAGACATATAAAAAGTTAACTTTAAGTTTTTTTATGTTCTAGTTAGAACAAAAAACTACACAATTTGTATTAATCTGTACGTGTTTTAATATCAGAGTTGATGTTGTTGGGGTTCATATCATTTATTACTGACGGTTTCTCAACGTATGATAAGCAAAATATGCATTCCAACACATCTTGCAAATTACATGCTTCCTTGCAAACTGAAGGAAGCGACTCCTTCCACAACCGAACATCTTAACTTCAGTTATGGGCGGCATCTTCTGTCCGAAGATCCTGGAGCAAAGATTTGTGCACACAAGGGAAAGGTGCCATTGGTCTCGTTAGAAGGACTGCACCAGCTTCACATATTTATCTTCGTTTTGGCAGTTGTGCATGTCATATTCAGTGCTACTACAATGGTCCTTGGGGTTGCCAAAGTAACGTTCTAAATCATCTTCGCTAACATTATCATTTTGACCGTAGCTTTTTACTAAGTAACCAACTTTTTAAAATATATAAACCTTTTGACACGAAAGTATAATCTAATGAAAAGACCTCATGCAAACTTATATATCATAAATGGCTTGGATTTGACCTTAAAATTGACATTTGCTCGAAATGGAAATTTTCCTAATTTCCCTTAAGTTAATCTTAAATATATCGTGCAGATAAAGGAGTGGAAGCGTTGGGAGGACTCCCTCAAGGTTCCCGAAGGACAAGCCAGAACTAGTAACATTCTTTCTTTCTTTCTATTCCATCTTTTTGTTTCAATGGCATTGTCATCTTTGTTAACAATTCTTTTGTTCTATGTCATTTTCATCTTCCTCATAATCACCATCATCATCATCATACACATTTTTTCACGCAGCAACGGCTTATCGGACATTACAGAAAGTTGCCAGTGCTGAGATGGATAGTGAGTCTACTTCTTAACGGTTTAAATATGAAATGTCACTTTAAATTATACATAACCATTTTGAATACCCTATTGTTTTGCAGGTGTCTTTTTTCAAGCAATTCTATGGATCAGTGACCAAGGCAGATTATGTTGCACTTAGATCAGGATTCATAAAAGTAAATAATTGTAACTCTTTAGTTACTCTTTTATGAGTTTCCATATTATTATTTGTTGTGATTTCATTTTGTGTAGGCACATTGTCCCGGGAACCCAAATTTTAATTTTTACAAGTACATGTTACGAACACTGGAGTATGATTTTAAGGGGGTTGTTGGCATTAGGTATTCCTACTCTTTCGACCAAATTTGATATTTTTTGTAATTTTTGGTAAACATATTTATAATGTATAATGTAACTAACCTTTATGTTAAACTTGTTATATATCGACAGTTGGTATTTGTGGCTCTTTGTTGTGATCTTTTTGCTACTCAACATTATGTAAGTACACTAGTGTAATTGTTAATATCCACTGATATATTAATATAATGCGACTCGTATACATACATATTATTCATATTAGTCTTTAAAAGTCATCTTTTGACATCATAGATATTTAACATATTTTTTAACAACAACCTTATACGGCCCTATCTACACCTTTGATACTTGAAGTTTAGTGACTGATTTTTCAACGACTTTTGAAAAAAGTTGTTAGTTCAAAACATTTAACAATTCTTTATTTATATGAAGGATAAAAATCTTTATAATTTAATTCTCAATAAAACTAATAATTTGTCCGGTCCTAACTTAGGACATACAAAATTGGACCCATTCAATAAAATAATAACATAAAATTTTTGAAATCCTAATGTAAATATATAGGTCCAGCGAAACTATAAATTAATCATTACTAAAATATTACAAATTTCTAGATTGTCTAGTAAAAAATAATCTATAGTCATTTTTTTGTGAATTTCAAATCTATATGAGTTTATCTTTAAATCTCTTCATTACACTAGACATTTTATAGTAATCAATCTAGATCTATGTACATTGAACTTGACAAGTTTATTAAATGTGTGAATGTAAATGAGAATTTGAAAGTCTTGTTTCTGTTTTTTCAAATAGTAAAGTGAATGGACATGAAAATTTTGAAGTTTGACACATTAATTTGAGAGTTGCCACGAATAAAGTCAACTCTTTAAATTAATAATTATGAATTTATCGATATAATAATATCTAGCTAAATTAATAAAAATCTAGTTTCAACATTATTAATTTGCAGAGTTTTACTATATACTTAAATTTTTAACCTAAGAAGCCTTTTTTACAACTCAAACCAAATACTTTTGTATGTTGACCAAAAAAAGATAATATAATGTTTTGTCGATCTCAAACAAGCATCATTCCTCATCAAAACCTAACTAATTACGAGAATTTACCCTATAATGACTAAATATACGTCATTCCGAAAAAAAAAGTTTAAAGGATTGTTTATGAATGCAGGTTGGTACACATACTTTTGGTTGTCGTTTTTGCCACTCATTGTAAGATTGTACATGGACAATTTCTGAGATATCATATGAAATATTATTGCATTATCGTAGTAACATGTCATTGTATTGAATGGTCGGGTTGGTGATTAACATGACAGCTTCTTCTGCTCGTGGAGCTCATCTCGAGCACATTATTACACGATTAGCAAGAGATGTTGTTGAGAAAAGCGAAGAAGCAGTAAAACCTTCTGATGATCATTTCTGGTGCAACAGCCTAAAGTCATCATTTACTTGATTCACTTCATCTTGTTTCAAACTCATTCGAGATCGGCTTCTTCTTTTGGGTTTGGGTACGTGTACGATATGATTATTGAAAAGCCGATGTCTTTTTTTTTAAAGAATGCAGTAACGTTTTCATCTAATTTTTGTAAATGTCACACAGCTACGTATGGCTTCGACTCTTGCGTGATGGAGAAAGTAGGCTACATTGTCACGAAACTGGTTGTCGGGTAAGTCTCACTGAAATTAAACATGCTGATAAATATACCTATAGAATGAATAATATTGAAAACCTTGGAAGTAAATATGTATTATTAATTAACTATACAAAAGAAAATTTCTCGTACAAATAACTTAACGTACTAAACGTACGAAATGCTTGAAAAAACCAAAAAAAAACCTGTAACATTTTCGTAATTACGTGCTCGTAGGGTAATTATTAAAATTACTCTACAAATGATCTTGTAGAATAATTTTGATTTTGTATGGTAATTATCAAAATTACTCTGCATCAAAATTACTCTACAAATGTATCAAAATTACTTTGCAATTTTATCAAATAACATACAATTTAAAATTACTTTACAAAATCATTTGTAGAGTAATTGTGATACTCTACAAAATTATCTTACAAGTTCAAAATTACCATACAAGATTATTTGTAGAGTAATTATGATACTCTAAAAAGTTGCTCAAAAGATCAAAATTACCCTACAAGAACATTTTACAAAATTACTCTACGAGATCAAAATTACTCTACAAGATCATTTGTAGAGTAATTTTGATAATTACCCTACGAACAAATAATAACGAAAATGTTACCGTGTTTTTTCAGCAAAACTTTCAGTTCATATGTTTTGTACGTTAAAGTTATTTGTATTAGATCTCTTGTCTAAAAATATAATAAGAATAGTAACAAATGAAACATGCCTAATCATATCTTTTAATTATCATAAAAAAATAATTACATTAAATTAAACTTTAATTAATATATTATCTCTAAGTATATTCTTATCAATAAATTATAATTACGTTAAATTATACGTTAACTAATATATTATCTCTAATTATATTCTTATCAAAATCACAATTTGAGTAAAAATGCCCCTAAACGTACTTGGAAATCATCTTAATCTAATATTTTTTAATATAAAACTTTAATAATTGTATATAACTAGTAAGATTACATGCACTATAATATGGGGTTTCAGTTAATATTTATTTTGGTTCAGTATACCAACCAAAATAAATATACTTAAAAGAATATCGACACATGTTTTACATTGACCGAAAACCATAAAAATAAATTTAAATTGGACTACGGAACGGACTGATTTTAAATTAATTGTAGATTTGAACGTAAACGCTATCTGAAATATAACTTGAATAAAAAGGAACTTAAAACAAAAACTAAAACTTAAACAATAAACATAAAGGAAAGTAAAAATAAATAATAAAGTCCAGAAAAGAAAAAAAAAACTTAAGTATGTCAAAATATAGACCAACTTAAAATGTACATCGTAATAAGCATAAAAACATATTATATTTAACCCAACTTATTTCCGGGGAAAATTTACGTCGAAATGTAAATCAACTTGAATTTATACCAATACATACATGAAAATAAACACGTAAAACTCGATTATAAAGTTTTTAGAAAGTTAAAGGCTTGTAAATGTTAATGCTGAAAATAGGAGGTGAAAATATAAAAATAAGAATAAAAACAAAAACACAAAAAGACAAAAAGAAAAAGATCAAATAAAAGAACACTATTGACCTAAGTTGCTAAATGTAATATAGTTAATTAATTAATTAATTAATGATCAATTATTGGCTTTAGACATGATAAAACTTATCTTATTCATAAAACTTTATATTGCATATATGTAGAATAACATGTATTGCATATGGGTAGGTTCATTGATAAGAAATTTAATGTGAGAAGAAAAAGAAGAAAGAGTATATTGGTAAAACATTAAATAGTTTATAACTTCTCTTATTAATTATGTTATCTCTCATTAATAAAGCAAAAACATTTTATCCTACACATTTCAAAATTTATCCTACATATGTCTTACACTTACCGGAATTTACCCTACACACATATAAATTTACCCTACACATTTTAAAATCTATCCTACACATGTCAAAAATTGTCTTTCACCAAAATTATTTTATCCTGAAAGAGTATATTAAAAAAATGAGTTACAAGTTTAATTAATTAGATAATTAATGACAATTATAGATTTACCTATATGCCCTTTTTCATAACATTAAATACACATATTAAATAAAGTAAATGGAAAATTTCTATTGGTTTAAAATTTATTTTTTTTTATTCTTACAAAATTTTTCTTGTTATTTGAACCCTCCACTATTGCATATATATGTAGTATCGTACATTGTATATATGCAATAAATGTATATTGCGCCTGCGTAGTATTGTACACTGCATATGTGCAATATCTATTGTATATATGCAACATATGATATACTACATATATATAAGAGTTTTTTTGTATATATATAGAGGGAAAAGATAATAAGAAAAGTCTTATGAGTTCAAAAAACTCAAGAAACCCAATCTCCACCATCCATCCTGAAATCTTATGCTTGAGATTGCATGTTACAAAAAGTAACTTTTCAGCTACATTTTACAGACTAACAAAAGTACGTGTAACAACTTTTTAACTTTTTCACTTTTCTATCCGACACACTGACATGTAACAGGTTTCTCTGTTACACTAATTTTTTTATATAAAAACATGTAACATGTTTTTTACACCCATTACACATTAAAAATTTGTAAAATTAAGTTCGAAAATGTTACATTCGTAAAACCTACAAAATTTGGTGTTGAAAACAAAAACAAAAGTTTAACATGTGATGTTACATCTACATAAACAGGGGAAACGGGTGTAACATATCAACTTTTGTTTTCCTAACAAAACTGTTACATGTCAGAATTATGAAAAAAAGGTTGTAACACATGGCAATATGTGGTCCATCCATTGAGTTTCTTGAGCTTTTTGAACTCAAATGGTGTTTTCCTCTATAATTGTCACATATATATATATGCACACGCACACACACACACATACCCACACATACATACACGCATATAAAATTTTTTTTAATAAAAATGGGTCTTAGCGTGCGAAGTGAGCAAATAACGTGCGTAATTATGTATTATAACATGCGTAATTAGGATTAACCCAACCTATGCATAATTTGAGTTTAATGAATGCGTAATTTTCATGTTTGATGGCATGCAGGATTTGAATTTTGTAACAATCATATTGTAAAAATGAACATGCGTATTTCACTTTGTACCTTCACACTTTGAAGTGCTATTGTACAACAACCTTCCTATATACATACATACACATACGCACACACACACACACATATATATAGGGCTCGGTTAAATGAGAACCATCACGAGTTGTGAGAACCGTAAGAACTTTTCTTCCCGCACGAGTTGGACTAAATTTTTTATGAACAAACGTAGATAAAAATATTATAAACACATCTGTAAAAAAAGTAAAAAAATTGTCAAGTCGGTAGTTTTGACTGATGCAAGTTCTTTTTATGTGCTGGTGTAAATTTTGTACGAAAATAAATTTTTTTTTTATGTCTCATGTAAATGTGGGTTTGTGGCATTTTTTATTTTACTTTTTTTCTGAAACAAGTGATTTTTTATGACTTTTGAGAAAAAAGTTTCGGAAAAACCTTTTGGATGGCCTAGTTCTCACGGTTCTCACAGCTCAAGGTGGTTCTCATGTTAACCCATCCATATACATATGGGTGGGTTAACGTACAATATTCCTTAACGTATGATGCGTACGAGATAAAATTACGCACGTTATAAAACTCAAAACCCTAATCACGCATATTGAAAAACCATAAATCACATATGTTAAAAACCATAATCACGCATGAACATAATTATGCATGTACAAAATCAGAAATCACATGTGGGGTAAAAACCTAATCACGTTATAATTTCATCTCATACCTACTGTACGTTAAGATATATTGTATACTAAAATTTCATATGTGTATGTGTATATATATATATATAAAACTCATAGTTAGTGAAAAAAAACTCAAAAATTGATCCTTAATAAAGGGGATGGGCTTTTAATGAAGGTTGGGCAAAATTGGAAATATATATATATATATATATATATATATATATATATATATATATATGTGTGTGTGTGTGTGTGTGTGTGTGTGTGTTTTAAAACATATCAATATTCTTCATGTGTTATTACTATTTTTTTTTAAAATGGCACCATAAGATCATAAAATTTCTTATCTTTCACTCAAGTATATTCGAGCATATTTTTTCGACATAAATAAAAGATTCAATGTGTCGTTCTTTTTTCAATGCTACTATTATAGTATTCAACATAGGAAATACTATTTACCTTGTGGTTCAAATTTTGGGTTTAGTTTAGCTTTTAGGGTTAGATTTTTTAAGGTTTAGGTTTCGGGTTTAGTTTTTAGGTTTTTGGGGGCGGGGTAGGGGGTGGTGGGGGGGGGGGGGGGGTTTAGGATTTTGTGGGGCGGGGGTGAGGGGTTTAGGATTTTGTAGGGTGGGGGTGAGGGGTTGGCCGGTTTAGGTTTTTTCACAATGTTGTACATGTGTAATACAAATTTATTTTTTTTTCAATAATTTTTTTTTGTATTTTAAAAATGCTAGATTTATAGCCAAAAAATGTTAAAAAAAAAAAAAAGTTTTGATGTGGTTTTAAGATTTTTTAGGAGCTTTCGAGTTCTCGCAATATAAGGAGTTTTCTGTTGAACCCTCCCATATATATATATATATATATACACTAAAAAAAGTTAATGTCTAGTAATATAAGAGCGTCTCCAATGCTGGAGGCAAGTCTAAAATCAATGTGTGTGTAGGGTCCTCGCCCCCATGCGCCCGGACGAGTCCACGTGAACAGACCAGACCTTGCGTCATCATCTCCTCCAATGCGCACATAGGTTTGAAAGTGAGGTTTAGAATTTTGGACCTAGTTTGGTTTAGCGCGTTGGAGATCGATGCTTAAATTATTAGAATTCTTATATAATCTATCACTATATAAGGTGAGGTTTCTATAAAAATAACATTTTTCACGAGAAGTGTGAGAAATCATAGGAATATTTTGGACTTAGCCGTGATGTATTGGATTGTTTTGGCAAAAAAAAACAATAACCATAACAATTTAAGACACAATGCAATGAATTCTAGGCATTAGATCAAAGACACAACTAAAAAACACTACTTAACACTTTAAATACACTACATAAAGTTCTTTGCATGTTGTTTTAAGTTTTAAGCTTATAATTATTGTATTGTGTCTTAAATTGTTATGTTTGATGTTTTCTGTCAAACCTACCCAAAGCATCATGCATAAGTCCAAAAGATAATGCATACATGTCAAATCATATGTCTTCTCACACTTCTTACGAAAAATGCTATTTTTAGAGAAACCTAAACCTAACTATATATATTAATATTAGTGTGTTTTTAATACTTGTGTAGGGCAATTGTTCAAGTACTTTGTAGCTTTAGCACCTTACCTTTATATGTCATTGTATCCCAGGTATGCTTATATATAATTAACTTTATTTTATAAGTATGAACAAATTGCTTTTTGATGTGACTTGGATATATTATGCATGACAGATGGGAAGCATGTTTAAACCAAGCGTTTTCAACCAGTTTTCGCTTGATCTCATTAGCAATTGGGTAGGAGATAGGGGACGGCCAGACTCGAAATCTAGTACCCGAAGTCATGCCGACAGGTTACAGATTCAGCCACAAGTGAACGACGAAATTACAATCGATGAAGGAAGTACAACCTCGGTGCTAGAGCTGTCAAGTACTCATCATGATCCAGAACAAGTTTAACCGGCCACATGAGCGAAGCAATACTAAGCTTGTGTAACGCTTAATGAGATTAGACGCTTGAGAAAGCATACTTGGTGGATATCACACATTAAATTATTATTTGCCCTAGGGCTTATTTAATAAGTCAACCATCTAATGGTAAGAACGAACATTTCCAATATATAGTCAATGTATTTCTTGGTGGATATCATATATGTGTTCGGTGTGTTTATAGAAAGAGGATTAAGATTAGATTCAATAATGTAGAGAGCAATTCTGTTGTCATATATGAAAAAGGAGTGTAGATTTAATATATATATATTTTTAGAAAGTCACTTACATTTAATTAACCCTCAACAAATGCAAATAATATTTGAGCCATGTGAAAATAGCCTGTGATGTTTATGGAAACTTATCTTAAAAAAAACCCTCCTTTGATTGAGAAAGAATACTTAGGATCTACAAGTATTTTTGCTTTCAAATTCCATGCCAACTTTTCACTATAATGGATTTTAGTAATCCTAGTGGGCAGTGATTTCAACTTAAAAGTAATCAGTGGTGCTCTTAGTTTTTTAGATTTTATACATCAGGGAACCTTTACTAACAGAATCTTAACTTCTTTTTGTTTCATTTTCCTTTTCTTTTACCAAAAATCCATTAATTTACAATATGTGAAAAGGTGGAACCACTACTGGTTATTTTTTAAATTAACACCGTTGTCAGCCACCGACTAATAATTGGAATCATTAAAATCCATTATTTCATTCTTTTTTATTAATTTTTTTAATAATAAGAGAAAACACTGCTTTGGGATAAAAATTTCCAACATTCAAATTCGAGTAAATTGTCAAAATGATCATGAGGTTTGGTCACTTTTGCCACTTTAGTCCAAAACTCAAACATTTTGAATATGGGTCCATATGGTTTTAATTTTGTTGCCATTTTCATAAAAAAAAAAACAAAATCTTGTCAGATTTTTCAGTTAACATCCAATTTTTTTTGTCTTTTCCTCCCTTTTAATGAAGGGTAAAATTGTCAGAATTTTTTATTTTCTTATAACAAAACGTAAAATACCATTTTAGAATTCATTAAAAAGGACAAAAAAACTGGATTATAACTGAAAAATCTAACCATGTTTTAGTTTTGGAAGAAAATGGCAACAAAATTGAAACCACGGGGATACAGATTCAAAAGTTTGAGTTTTGAACTAAAGTGGCAAAAGTAATAAAATCTCCAGGACCATTTTAGTAGTTTACTCGTCAAATTCAAACTTTCAAATGATTTTTATTTCTTTCTCATAAGTAATTTAATAAATAAAATTTTAAATTAATAAAAATTCAAAGGAGATTTTATTTCTTTCATATAAGTAATTTAATAAATTAAATTTCAAATTAATAAAAATCCTAATGATTTTACTATTAAAATGATAAAAAAATGTTTTCCCTAAACTAATACGGCTAAACTATGTATATCGACTAGTGTTATGCCCTGTCCGCGTTGCGGGGCGCTAAGCCGAATATTTTTTATTCACAATATGTACACATGTATTTTGGTTACTTGTAAATACTACTTATAACACGATCTTTGAAAAAATACATCGAGTCAACCAATTAAACCAAAACACTACCATACTTTTGTCAAAAAAAACTAAAACCATGGCAAGTCTGTAATTTTGAGTAGGGGGCAAAATAATAGTTTTTCATAGTGCTAGACTTCTGCTTGACACAAAAAGTTACATCGAGTCAACCAAGTAACATAAAACACTACTATAGTTTTGGAAAAAAAAATAAAACGATAGCAACACTACAGATTTTAACAGGGGGCAACATCATAATTTTTGAAATGGCGGCAAAATCATTAATTTAAGTTAAGGGCAAATTCGTAATTTTAAGTTGGGGGCAAAATCATAATTTATTTTGAACCGGGGGCAAATTCATAATTTTGAACCAATGGTAAAATCATAATTTTGAGTTGGGGGCAAAAACATGATTTTATTTTGAACTCGGGGAAAAAACGTAATTTTAAACTCCGGGTGAAATCGTAATTTTTGAAATGGGGGTAAAATCATATTTTTGAATTGATGCAAAATCGTAATTTTAAGCTAATTGTAAAAGCAGAATTTTATTTTGAACTGAGGGCAAAATCATATTTTGAAGTTAGGGCAAAACCATAATTTTTAGTTGGGGGCAAAATCGGAGGAAAATCGTAAATTTAAAAGGGGGGCAAAACTATATTTTAAACTGAGAGTGAAATCATAATTTTAGTTGGAGGCAAAAGCATAATTTTATTTGAACAGGGGCAAACCCGTAATTTTGAGCCACGGACAAAAACCAAATCTTTTTTGAAATCGAGACGAAATGATTTTTTTAAATTGAGAATAAAATTTTGTACTTTGTATATGTAGTAAATTTGTAGTCGTGCCCTTTGAACCTCCTCAATTTTTACTATCCTCCTAAAATTCAATTTTGGGCATGTTATGTTTATTTTTTTCTTTTCTGGTTTTCTTTTTTTGTTAACTTACTATAGTAACCAGCTGAGTTCTTACTCGATATCTATTTCACTAGTAAAATTTAAAACCTAACTAAATTAATACAGCCGGATCTACAACACGATACTAGATGATGAAATGTATATGTAAATATGGAAATCTAAATTCGAATATTTAGGAGTTTTTCCTGAAAACATCAACTTCTGTTTCTGGTCAAGCTCACTCTCATAAGTGATAAGTTTGCCTTGAAGTTGTGTCAGAGCCATCTCTTTGAAACCAACGCTTCCCAACACATATGCAATTGTATCCCATTTATCAGAAAGAGATCTCATAAATCTATGACTCGGAGCAGAATTTGTATAAGTTTGATTTGCAAAGGCGGTTAAACATCTCAAACTGTTGAGTCAGATATTCTCCTTTGATATGGGTGAATGCTTCATACTGCTGATTTAGAACTTCTCTGTTGTTCTCTTGTATATATCATGTGTACCACCAAATTATTCATTCAAAGCATCATACAAAGCCTTGGTATTCTCATAATGGAGCAATCCAGCATGGATTTCGTTGGGTAAGGCCATGGCTAGTATCTGAATGCCTTAGCATCGAGCTCCAACTTTTGGAAATCTTGCTTAGAGTAGTCAGTGGGTTTCTTAGGAATATTGACATCTGGTCTTTCGGTACTCTATATAGAGGGAACATGAGGGCCATATACCACAGACCTCCAGTCACCTGTGTTGTGCTAGGATAAGTTGTGACCCATCATTCATTGCCATATTTTGAATTCATGACGAACGAGCATCAGAGGATTGTTTGCCAATCCAACATTGTGAGGATCATGAGTGATTGGCATCTCTTTAAATTCTATTGAGTTTTATCATAATACAAAGTAACAAAACAATTGAGTGTTTCAACTGGTCTAATTCTTCTCAAGTCCTTTGATCACTCAATCAGTTATCAATATGAGCTAGTTTATCTTCTGAATTATCGATGAAGGCAATTCAGTGTAATAGTCCATGTTACTAATTGTTGGATCTGAGAGAGTGTAGTGTGTGTGTTTTTTATTAATTGGTTGAACAAATAAAAAAAATTCAATCTAAAAAATAAATACTAACACATCATCATCAATACAGTTGGATTTGGAAATGATTGCATAATGCTTTCATTAAATTCAAATGTTTACAATACAATCAGATAGTATAGAATGTACTCCCCCTCACCAAGTGTTCTCTCTCTCCCTCACTTAGTTCTTATGACTTTTGGCTCTAAGTGTTGACTGTTACAGTGAAGGTAAAGAACTATATATGGGAGGAGAGAACTGCTAGTGACGTCATCATGAAAGCGACCATAAACAACCTAATTAATGGTGTAACTGCCAACAGTTAACAAAATTGTTAGATAGTTACAAAAAACGTATTGTTACATTAAACTTTTGCTTTTGATTAAAGAAGAGAAAACAACTGGATTTCTAAATTGCTGGAGAATTCCAGCACTTTTAGAAATCCAATACTTGTTGACTTAGTCTTCTGGTCTTCATCTTTGACTTTTGTTGACTTAGCTGTTGACTAGTTGATCAGCACTTTGACAATCCAACACTTGTACTTCGGTTTTTCTATTCTTTGAGGCATTCTGTTCCAACACTTTTGGTAGTTGTTTGAGAAGCTCAAAGGAGGGAAAAATTCTAGGCTGAAATTGTATTTTAACTTATTCCATCAGGCAGGGAAGATGGTTTCTTTATGCGTCGGCATTCATTATCAGCTGATCTTACATAATCCAACAGTCGGGAAAGTAAGTTTTCTTGTTTTTAAACAACAGACCATATATATATAGGAGTCGGTTCAATTAAAAACCACCACGAGTACCATGAGAATTCCTACTTCCCGTACGAGTTGGGTCACCATTTTTTTGTACAAACGTAGATGAGAATATTATAAACAGATCTGTGAAAAAAATAATTAAAAATTTGTCGAGTTGATAGTTACGCCTGATGTAAATTTTGTTTAAGGCGATACAACTTTTTTTACATCCTATGTACATTTTGCATGCGACATTTTTTTCATTTTTTTGCTACAACAAGTGATTATTCTTAAGATTTTTGATATATATATATATATATATATTGTAAAAACCTTTTAGATGTCTTAGTTCTTATGGTTCTCACAACTCAAGATGGTTCTCATTTTACACTTTCTCTCTCTCTATATATATATAGGTTAGGATCGTGTGAGAAGCACTAGGTTAATTTAGAAACTTGATAAGCATTCTAGACCACACATTTTCGTTAAGCTTTTCATAATATATATATCTGTATAGTTTAAAATTGACTGTATACATATGTGTATAATTCAAGATTTGACAATATACAAAAATGTATATATTCAATTTTAAACTATACATATGTGTATATTACAAAAAGCTTAGAGAAATGTGTGGTTCAGAATACTTCTAAAGCTTCTCAAATAAGGTGCACTTCTTTTAGGATCCACATATATATATATATATATATATATATATATATATATATATATATATATATATATGAGTTAGAAGGAGAACCACCTTAACTTGTGAGAACTAGGTTATCCAAAAGGTTTTTTCAATTTTTTCCCTCAAAAGTCATAAAAAATCACTTATTTCAGCAAATTTTTTTAAAATGCCGCCTACCCACATTTACATAAGGCGTAGAAAAAAATATTTATCTTCGTACAAAATTTACACCAACGCGTAAAAGATCTTGCATCAGTCAAAACTAGCTGACTCGACAATATTTTTTTTAATTTTTCACACATGTGTTTATAATATTTTCATCTACGTTTGTGCAAAAACTTTTTGGACCAAATTGCGCGAAAGTTCTGACGGTTCTCACAACTCGTGGTGATTCTCATTTGAACCGAGCCCTATATATGTATATGTACATGTATATGTGTATATATATATATATATATATATATATATATAGGGTGGGGTTCGACTACCAAGTCCATTTTTCCTATAAAATGTACAAAGTTATAAAACATCACAAATTCAGCCATAAAACATAACTAAAACCCACAAATAACAGAGTGGAAATCACTAAAACACAATATACAAATCCTAACATTCCATAAAAACTTCAAACACATCATCGTAGAATTATGAATATAAAAAACAACATGATAAATAACATAAAGCACATTAATGTTAGTCATTTGATATCAAAGCCTTATCATCCAAAACACAACACAAAACTCACAAATATGGCGTTTTAGTATTCTTCATTTTGTTATATGTGGGTTTTGAGTGTGTTTTATGGTTGCCATTATGGTGTTATGACTTTTTACGCTTTGTAGGAAAAATGAACTTTGTAGCTAATTCCCACCCTATATATATAAGGAGAGGATCATGAGAAAACTACATATAAATGAGAAAACTAAAAAAGTAACTAAATAAACCTAAAAACATACCAAAAATTTTTTTACAATTTTTTTATAAAAAATTTCTACTTTTTGTATATAAAAAAAATTCAAAAAAAAACTTGTACTTCACATGTGCATTATATGATTTACATTTATCTTTTAATTTTAGTGTAGTTTTTAGGGTTAGGTTTTTTTAGGAGTTTAGGATTATGATTAGGTTTTGGGGTGTGGGTGGAGGGGGATGGGGTTTAGGTTTTTGGGGGTGTGGGTGGGAGGGTTTAGGTTTTTGAGGGTTTACGTTTAGGGTTTAGGATTAGGTTTTGGGGTGTGTGGGGATGAGGGAGGGGGTTTAGGTTTTTTGAGGAATGGGGTGGGGGGTTTAGGTTTTTTGGGGGTGGGGGGTTTAGCCTTTTGGTGGAAGGATGGGTCAGGGTGTTTAGGCTTTTTCATATTAATGTACATGTGTAGTACAACTTTTTTTTGAATTTTTTTATATATTATATAGCGAATTTTATTAAAAAACTCAATTTTTATATATTTTTAGGCTTTTTTAGTTAGTATTTTGGTTTTCTCATTTAAACTAGTTTTCTCATGATCCATCCCCTGTATGTATGTATCGTCTCGCGTTTCCATAAAAATTTATTTTAGGAAATACGTGTCGTACCACTGAATTATTTATTTGTCTAGTTTATTATCATTATTATTATTATTTATTTAGTTATTACTTTTACATATAAGAATAACAATAGTAATAATAACAATAATAATAATAATAAACAAAATAAATCTGACGTTTTATGAAACTTGTAATCGGATCTCGTCGGTACGTTGGGCCACTCAAAAACGTTAGAACGGGTTAACGGGCCTTGGCCCAACACACCACCTAAACCTAACTAAACCCTAAACCTAATTAAAACTATATACACACTAAACACAATGCATACATACATACCCGCACACCCTCTCTGCTCTCTCTCTCCGGTCGCCGGCGGCACACCGGCACACCGGTGTCGGGCTTCCCGGCTGGCCACGCGACACAGCCAAACACCCCTCCTCCTCGTCTCCGATCACACCCGCACGCTTCACCACACCCCCTCCCGCTCCTCTCCCTCCCCCTGTAATGACGCCGCCAGCCACCATTGAGGTGGCGGCGCACCAGCGACGAGCCGCAGTAGCGGCGGCGCACCAGCGACGAACCGTAGAGCGGCGGCGCTTCGGCTATGGTGGCGGTGAAGGTGGTTACTAGGTTCACGGCAGTGGCTCGGTTCACTCGATTCAAGACCAGTTCACTCTCGAGTTCGGGTTTGGGTCAAGCACAGTTCGGTTCGAGTTCGGACCATATTACACTCAATTTCGGTCCAGGTTCAGAGATAGTGGTGCATCGACTTGGTTCGTCACTCGTGTCGCGGGTCGGTTCCGGTTCGAGTCATGGCTCGGGTTCAGGCCAGTGGTCAACGGAAGTCAAACGGGTCAACCACCGGTCAGCGCAATCAACTCAGCCGACACGGGGCTCGGTAAAATTTAAATGTTACAGATTAGCTAGTTTGTTAATTTTAAATTTGAACCGAGTTCAATCCGATGCGTCCTGGCGAAATTTTAACTTGTTATAACGTCGTTTTTTTATATATAAATATTGATTAGTATTCAATTAAATTACCATTTTTACACTTAGTGAAGTTATATATTGATATTACACTATTTGATGAGTTTTGACAAATATAAATCGACGACTAGCATTGTCGGGATCGTCCAAAAACAGAGGAAACTCTGCCCAATTTTCGTCAAAATCTTTATTAGCTATTGCATATCTTGGCGAAAGAAAATGTCTAACTATTATACCCTTGTAAAAAGATATATATATATATATATTCGTTTCGTCAAAGTATATGTATATATACACATCTATCCTATTAACAGGATTAAATGTGTTCCCAATACCAAACGGGTGCTTATGTGAATTAAATGTGTTAGATTAAACTCGTTTATACATGCTGCTTGTTACGTTTGAGTTGTTTATGCCTATTAGTTTTAGTTCTCACGACATTGTTATGATTATGTTACTATGCATGCTAGTTAAGGAATTCAATTATATGCTATTATTATGTGAGAGCCGCCTACATATATATGCGATTCAGCTTTATTATACTCCCGTCATGATTGAAATAAACTCTTACACTTAGATTTTATTTTCAAAACTTGTATGCTCGCCAACTTTTTGTTGATACATTTTAATACATGTTGCAGGTTGACTGATAAGGTGACGTTACAAGATGAAACAAGATTTAGGTGGACTTAGATACACACCTAGATTAATTTATCTATTTTGATGTTATGTCGTTTTGAAACAATTGTTGACTATTATTTGGAATTTTTGTATGACAATTTAGTCTTGAATGAAATTTAAATTTAATATATATTGTCACATAGCGTTATGAAGTTTTGAGCAATTTGTTCGTCTCATCCCGATGTTTCCGCCATCGGTTGGGGTGTGACAGATTGGTATCAGAACCATAACTATAGGGAATTAGGTAGAATTGTCATGTTCGACCTAGTCTATAGTTTAAGTACCATACTCTTGACCATTCTTGATAATTATCTAAATTATTATTCTTTCTACCGTGCTTCTCTCTCCCTTGATTTTAAAACTTACAGTATGTCTTTCCTAAGACATGAACACAACACACGCTTTTGAGTATATTCTTGTTCCAAACGAAATAACTCATCAATACAGGGGTGATTCCCGCCATTGGTGACGAGTTCCAATCCGTTTTACATGTTAATTCGCACGAAATTCACCATCAAGTCAGGAGTGATATCCATATCTTGATCGGAGTTTCATTTCATAATCTAGTGGATCCTTATTGATGATTCGAGATTATATTTTGATACGTTCAATAAACCACAATTTGGGGACGAAATTGTCAAGCCAGGATTGACATCCACACCTTGATGACTGGTTTCGCTCCTCAATTTTCAATCTCGCCAAAGTTTCGTATTTTTCGATCAAATTAGGGACATGTACTAACTGGAAGGGTAAAGTACCGTTAATCGCTTGGCGACGAGAGTATTATACCTATTAGGCTAAATCATGTCTCCCTAATTCGAAAGGACTTACGAGTCACTTTGGAATAGTCGAAGTTTCTAAAACCGAAACACTCCAACATTTTAACAAGCCTCTCTTTTACGCTATCTTAAATTTTATGCAATATAAATCTTATTCTTTCATTTTATTTCAATGTCACATTATACTAGAATCAAATTTATACACAACACACTTCTCAATTATACTAAATCTATTACACAACGATTCTACAGGTGCATATTAAACATCATACTTGATTTGGGATTACTGGAACATTATATGTGATAAACTCGTTATAAAACCACACCTTAACATGTATAGCACTATGCGTAGTGCTATAGGAGTAGCGCACCGCCCTTGAGACTTGGGGTCATGTTAGATAAACTATTTTATACTAAGTAAACTATTTTACACTATGTTTTGACAATATTGACTAGTCAACACTGCGTACATGATGGTTTGACTTGTTTATTTACATGTTTATGTGGTAGACTCGTCATTAACTTTGATCAAGCCACACCTTAACATGTATAGCGCTTGTGTAGCGCTATAGGAGTGACACCCGCCCGTATTCTTAAGGTCATGTTAAGTAAACTATTTTATACCCTCTTCGTTTTAACGATGATGGGTAGTCTACATTGTGGTACACCATGGATTGACCTGTTTATTCACATGCCAGTAGTCCGTTAATCTTGGTTAAACTAAAATATATCATCTGTATTGTACACGGATGTGCGAATACGCACACTTGCACTTATACTCATACTTATACAGTATACTCTCTCATACTTAAATACAATTATACTTACATACTTGAGACTCTATATACGCTATCAGTCTTTCTCGTAATACGCAAACAAACCTGATTATGACACGGAACGTAACATGGCATCGATTAGCAAAACGAACGTAATATGGTATGAACATGGTGGATACGCCGCTGGTACTTCCTATATATAAGTGTTAATACCATATTGCTAAGGTCTCGTGAAACGTGCCATGAGAAATTCGGTGTTTCACTGTTATGTTTAAATACAAACTCTAATCACTCACCACCTATTTCTCGATCATACCCATACATACTTCGAAGTGCCATCTTCCTAAAGCCTTCCTCTTGAATGAATTTCGGGACGAAATTCCCTAAAGTAGGGGAGACTGTAAAGCCTCGCGTTTCCATAAAAAATTATTTTAGGAAATACGTGTCGTACCACTGAATTATTTATTTATCTAGTTTATTATCATTATTATTATTTATTTAGTTATTATTTTATAGATAATAATAACAATAGTAATAATAACAATAATAATAATAATAAAGAAAATAAATCCGACGTTTTATGAAACTTGTAATCGGATCTCGTCGGTACGTTCGAGCCACTAAAAAACGTTAGAATGGGTTAACGGGCCTTGGCCCAACACACCACCTAAACCTAACTAAACCCTAAACCTAATTAAAATATATACACACTAAACACAATGCAGACATACATACCCGCACACTCTCTCTGCTCTCTCTCTCTCCGATCGCCAGCGGCACACCGGCACACCGTTGTCGGGCTTCCCGGCTGGCCACGCGACACAGCCAAACACCCCTCCTCCTAGTCTCCGATCACACTCGCACGCCTCCACTCACCACACCCCCTCCCGCTCCTCTCTCTCCCCCTGTAATGACGCCGCCGACCGCCATTGAGGTCGCGGCGCACAAGCGACGAGCCGTAGTAGCGGCGGCGCACCGGCTACGGTGGTGGTGAAGGTGGTTACTAGGTTCACGACAGTGGCTCGGTTCACTCGATTCAAGATCAGTTCACTCTCGAGTTCGGGTTCGGGTTAAGCACAGTTCGGTTCGAGTTCGGACCATATTACACTCAATTTCGGTCCAGGTTCAGAGATGTGGTGCATCGACTTGGTTCGTCACTCGTGTCGCGGGTCGGTTCCGGTTCGAGTCATGGCTCGGGTTCAGGCCAGCGGTCAACGGAAGTCAAACGGGTCAACCCCCGGTCAGCGCAGTCAACTCAGCCGACGCGGGGCTCGGTAAAATTTAAATGTTACAGATTAGCTAGTTTGTTAATTTTAAATTTGAACCGAGTTCAATCCGATGTGTCTTGGCGAAATTTTAACTTGTTATAACGTCATTTTTTTTATATATAAATATCGATTAGTATTCAACTAAAATACCATTTTTACACTTAGTGAAGTTATATATTGATATTACACTATTTGATGAGTTTTGACAAATATAAATCGACGACTAGCGTTGTCGGGATCGTCCAAAAAGAGAGGAAACTCTGCCCAATTTTCGTCGAAATCTATATATTTATCTATTGCATATCTTGGCGAAAAAATATGTCTAACTATTATACCCTTGTAAAAAGATATATATATATATATATATATATATATATATATATATATATATATATATTTTCGTTTCGTCAAAGTATATGTATATATACACATCTATCCTATTTTCCGACAAAGATATATATACATATTGTTCTTTCGACAAATATACATATATATGTATAATTCACTTGTCGACGCATATATCACTACGCTAACGAAACGTGCCAAAACTCAAATGAAGTTATAAACAAATAATAAAGTATATTTATTTTGACAATGCCCCCTTAACCTCTAAACACTCTAAAATCCTTAAAATTGCGAGGTACGACTCGGATCCTTCAAGGACTAAAAGATTACCTCGGTGTTCCATCATTCGACTGTCAACTCTCCACGAAAGTTATAAAGGAAGCTTCGCTACAAGTGAGCATACTCGACCCCTTTTTATACTCTAACGCATTTTGGGGTGCAACATGTATAAATTACAAAATTTATTTTTAACAGGATTAAATGTGTTCCCAATACCAAACGGGTCATCAATTACGCTTATGTGAATTAAAGGTGTTAGATTAAACTCGTTTATACATGCTGCTTGTTACGTTTGAGTTGTTTATGCTTATTAGTTTAGTTCTCACGGCATTGTTATGATTATGTTACTATGCATGCTAGTTAAGGAATTCAATTATATGCTATTATTATGTGAGAGCCGCCTACATATATATGCGATTCAGCTTTATTATACTCCCGTCATGATTGAAATAAACTCTTACACTTAGATTTTATTTTATGCTCGCCAACTTTTTGTTGATATATTTTAATACATGTTGCAGGTTGACTGATAAGGTGACGTTACAAGATGAAACAAGATTTAGGTGGACTTATATATACACCTAGATTAATTTATCTATTTTGATGTTATGTCGTTTTGAAACAATTGTTGACTATTATTTGGAATTTTTGTATGACAATTTAGTCTTGAATGAAATTTAAATTTAATATATATTGTCACATAGCGTTATGAAGTTTTGAGCAATTTGTTCGTCTCATCCCGATGTTTCCGCCATCGGTTGGGGTGTGACAATGTATGTATGTATGTATTTAGGGGGTGGTTCATTGGGGAACACTAAGAAAGTGGGGAACCGGGAAACACTCTTAAAAATTCAACTTAATATGTTAAAAATCAAATTTTTCTATTTTTTGGCGTTTTTACTTATAAATACATGTAGAAATATTTTTAGTAAAAAAACTAAAAAATATTAAAAAAAGTTTAAAAACAGTTAAAAATATTTCTTATAAAATTAACTTAACATGTTAAAAATCATTTTTTTTAATTTTTTCAGTGCTTTTCCTTATAAAATAGATTGAAACTGTTCCAATAAAAAATCCTTTTTGTAAAAAAAAATTAAGCCTTTTTTAACTATTTTTTATATTTTTGGTTTTTCATTTTTATTAAAAACGCTTCTACAAGTATTTACAAAGAAAAGCGCAACAAAAAAATTTAAAATTGATTTTTAACATCTTAAGTTAAATTTTTAAAAGTGTTTCCCGGTTCCCCACTTTTTTAGTGTTCCACAATGAACCTCACACTATATATATATATATATATATATAGTGAAAGTGTAAAATACAATAGTGCTTAACGTTCGAGCGTACGCTATGAAATTGGCATGTTGAAACATAATTACATTTGTCGAAAGGATGAAGATTCCGAGTTTGCGGATGAATGAAGGTCCGAGTTTGTGAAGTAATTCCGAGTTTATGATCTTTTACGCATGTTGAAACATAATTACGCATGTTGAACGAAGGTTCCGAGTTTGCGAAAGAGATTCCGAGTTTATGAAGTAGGTTGAGTTTGCAAAATAGTGTTCCAAGTTTCTGTCAACATGCGTAATTGTGTTTTTCACATTCGTGATTATGATTTTGAGTTATACAACGTGCGTAATTTCATAACGTATACTTGTACGTTAAGGAATATTGTACGTTAACTGCCCCCCTCTCTTTCTCTCTCTCCCTCTATATATATATATAGAGAGAGAGAGAGATGGATGCATCATGAGAAAACTAGTTTAAATGAGAAAACAAAAAAACTAACTAAAAAAGTCCAAAAACATATCAATTTCTTTTTAAAAAATCCCTATATATAATATATAAAAAAAGTTGTACTGCACATATGCATTAATATGAAAAAGCCTAAACCACCTAAACCACTCTCCACTAACACCCCCAAAAACCTAAACTCCCCCACCCCAACCCTCAAAAAACCTAAATCCACTCTCCCACCAAAGCCTAAGCCCCCCAACCCCCAAAACACCTAAACCTCCCACCCACACTCCAAAAAAAAAAACCTAATACTAAACCTTAAACGTAAACCCCCAGAAAAACCTAAACCCCCCACCCGCACCTCCCCAAAAACCTAACCCTCCACACCCAAAAACCTAATCCTAATCTCAAACCCTAAAAAAACCTAACCTTAATAGCTAAACTAAACTCTAAAGCTAAATCTAAGCTTATAATGCATATGTACAGCACATACATAGAATGCATATGTGCCGTACATATATAATACACATGTGCAGTATAAGTTTTTTCTTTTTTAAAAAAGGTTTTTTATACATAAAAGTAGTATTTTTTATAAAAAAAATTGTAAAAAAAAGTTTTGGTATGTTTTTTAGGCTTTTCTAATTAGTTTTTTAGTTTTCTTATTTATAAGTAATTTTTCATGATTGTCTCCCATGACCCAAAAAAAAAGCAAATTACACCAAATGTAGGACATCAAAGAAGACCAGTTGTCCCATATCAATGAGCTAATCATAGCCCGATGAGAGACCCAAGCGTACGCGTCTTCTTTGATGGGCTCCATTGTTTTGTTGACTAGAATACACTTTACTTCAAACACCTTCCAGTTCCTTATGTGCCATAACCTCCAAATGGTCGCTGAATCTACGTTTTAAACCAGTGTTATTCAACCGTTTAGCACCCAGATTAGACTACAAAGCCTCAAACACTAGAGCAAGAGATTCCAAGTTATGGGGCATTTTGAACTCCAACCCAGACAAAAATATTCCGCCAAATGCACTTTGCGAACAAGCAAGACAAAAACATGTGATTGGGGGACTCTTCCTCATACCCACACATCGTACATAGTTGGTCCGGCAGGTGAACCCTACAAGAAGCCAGCTCTTGTTTAGATGCCACCTTCCCCATTAAGGCCCTCCACCCTAGATAATTGGACTTTAAAGTAGCCCAGAAGTTCCACACAAATTTCGGCCCTGACTCGAATGAGTAGCTACAAGATCAATCCTGAGGCTTTGGGAAAGTAAATAGTACATTTTTCTCTTGGTATGTTGGGAATTCCAAATTATAAAACCAATCTAAAAGGTGTAGAGGTTTAAGGAGAGGTTATAGGGAGTGGATAATTATGAATAATTAAATGTGTGATTTAATAATCATTAGGTATAATTATCAAGTCCTGGTTTATCAACAATCCTAATTATAATATAATACGGGTGTTTAGATTATAAATGCCATGCTTTGGGTGTTTGAGATTGTAATTAACGTTTTGAGATCGTTTCTTGAATAATAAATGTTTTGGGTGCTTAGCCAAATCAAGTGCAGTTTTCCTGTTTTTTGTTTGCTTCTGTTTACCAATTCCAAACTAGCTGGTAACTTGGCTTTAAAAGACAAATATTCCAATATCTATGCTTTGGAGTTATTTAAAATCCACCGAATTTCAGATAGGGTGACCGTTAATGAAGGTATTTACAAAGAAGGATGACTAGAAGAGGTAGAGAGGAGGCTGAATTGGAAGGTATTTACAAAGGATTTTATTTTTTCTAATTCACTTGATAGTTAGATTTGGAAAGGAGACGAGTCGGGGGTCTTTGCGGTTAAAGATCTTGGCAACATTATGCTCGAAAGGATGATGAATCATTGGCTTCACTTTCAGTTGGGTTTCTTTAAAAACTAATTGCTACATGTGGAGAACACTTTGGGATAGGATTCCGATTTCTATGAGCCATATGTCGAGAGATGTTGTGGTTCCATCTACTTGCTGTCAGTTTAGCTCCAATTCAGATGAAGAGGCAGATTACCTGTTCCTTAGTTGTTCGTACTCTAGTCAAATACATTTGAAAATCTAGGAACTCAATGCTGTTTCACAAGGAGGCTACTTCATCAATGAAAATGGCAGACATCATGATCACTGCGTTCAATTGGATTCGTAATAGAGCTAATATAGTTTATACTTTTTGAAACGTTTATCTTCTTTTCGCCTAGATTCTTGCTAGCTTTTTCCTAAAAATAAATAAGAAACTATTCATGTCATGTATTCAACCATGTTAGAAATACTGGGTTTGACTCTAGAAAATCAAAGGTAGCCAGGTAGGTCATTTTTTCTGTAAAAGAACATAATAAGTAGATACACACAAAGTGGTTAGTCATAACTAACCAGAAAAGTGGGTTCAGTTTGAAATGTTTTAACTTATGGAACACGCATATGAACACTATATTGTCCACTTTTTTATAAAAAAAAATCGAGCTATACATGTAAATGAATAAAAAACAATGAACATTCAAAATTAACGGGTCGAATCTCCACCTCTTAAAAATAAAACGAATAAAAACAATGAACATCGAAGATCATCAATCTTGATATCAGAAAGTGTCAGCTAAGTTCTTATTTTCCGTCGTTCAATCTCTTAATTACAAGTGGTTAGCAACAATTTACACTATATAAACTATGATTAAGGAGGGTGACTAGAAACCAAAATTATTATGCCTCTCAAGTGGAAGCTTCTGAAGCTGTATATTACCTGAGTCCATAACATCATCTGTTTCCTTGTTGTCTTCATTTTCAAGTTCTTTTAGAGCTTTTTTAGCATAAACTGTAAAACCAATAGTCATAGCTCCTGCAATAATGAAGGAAATAACATTGTATATAATTTCCAATGTAGTCATACGGTGCTTTCGGTACTGCACATCAGCAAATGTCCGTATCAACCGCCCACTGCACAAAGTCGTTAAGGATAATAAGTCAACATAAGGGAATCAAACTGCACCAAAATTAGAGTTTAAGGTGGCAATCTTGACAAGTAAACGGTGGATCATGGTTATAAATTGCCAGTTACGGGTCAAAATGGGAATTTTCTTGAAAGTTGGTTAACAGAAATGAGTTGAGCGGGTCAAATCGTTGAAAGTCATCGAAAATGTTTCCAAAATGTAAAAATCTCCTAAATTGGTTTATTTCCATGTATAGTTTAGACTTTAGAGAATTAGAGGTCTCACAATCTTGATCCACTTTATAAGTAAATCGGTCGGTTACGGCTGTAATTTGACATGACTCTGAAGGGGTCAAATTGGGAAATTTTCATGGTTGTAAAAATCCCGACTAGACGCCGATCATAGTTGTTAAAAGCCATCGCCTCTTGTGCCTAGGCCCAATTTCCTAGCGAGGCGAGGCAAGTGCTCCTTAAGGCAATTGTGCTTTAATTCTCCATGTGATGGTTCATGCACAGATTCCGGCCAAATTCTCTAAATTCCGGCAAGATTACAGCTAGATTTCTACTTTTATCTAGCGAAACTACTTTTCTACACTAATAACTAGCATTTTATAACTTTTGGTACTAAATAGACGATATTAAATGTTATATAATAGCTTTAGTTTATTTTATTTGAAGAATAGTATTAATTTTTTATTACACAAAATTATTAATTTTTTTTGCCGTGCGCTTCTTTTTCTCAGACCCACGCTTTTTTTTGCACCTTGCGCCTAGGCCCCAGGTGAGGTCTATGCGCCTTGGGTACGCCTAACGCCTTTAATAACTATGACGCTGATTAATCAACAATTAATCCCAATTAAACGCTAGCCCCCACCGCCCGACTAGCGATTACAACAACACTAGAAATTTTACTTCCAAGTATAGTTTACTTCCAAAAATGTTTTCAAAATGAAAAAAAAAAGAAAACTACTAAACTGGTTTACATCCAGGTATAGCTTAGAGGTGGAAATCTTGATCCGCCTTACAAGTAAATGGGTTGATTTCAGTTATAATTTGCCTTTTTAACGGGTAAAATTGGAAAATTTTAGAAAATTGATCAAACGGATCAAAAGTCATCAAAAATGTTTTCACAATGCAAAAGTCTCCTAAGTTGTTTTACTTCAATGTATAGTTTACCATTACATATTGACAGTCTAATAACTTTTTAATGATATTTAGACGCTAATTATTTGTTAAATTTAACAATAAGAAAACTGGCTGACCTGACCTTTATTTTCCTAGGACCATCCATTTTGCCACCTGTGGCTGTACATAAAATAGAGCAGTGACATTAATTTGAAACGGACCTGTAGATGTAAATGAAAGCTTCTGGAATCATTCCTGCAATAGATCCACACAAATAGGGCCAAAATCTCATATTTGTAACTACTATCGCGTAGTTGAATATAGTGTATGGAAACGGTGAAATCCTAAAGAGCGTCACGACCCGGAACTGCTGGAACGCATCTCCTTCCCCAGCCAATCGAATCATGGCAGCTGTCTGTGGCCATTTCTTCAACCATTTCTGCAAATTTATAAGAAATTGAAACTGAATGAAAAAGTCAACGCTTCAAAAATAAGGTCCATGAACTAGTTATAACGTGTTAATACAGGTTTCATCTGATTACTAGAAGTCTACAAGTAGCAACTCACATGGATGCGTTGACGGAAGAGAAGACCGATGAGATAGGGTAAAATCATGCCGACAGTGGTTCCAGCCATGATTATTACAAATCCAAGGCCGTAACCAAATATCATCCCGGCCAGCCACATGGACGGACCAGATGGAATTAACACCACTGGGAATAACGCCAATGACCCTACAAGTATTGCTGCAAGAGCTGGGCGACCAAACGCAGTAGCCTCCCACTGCAATACTGGCAAAAGAACCTGTAACAACATTAGCAAAACCTTAGGCAATCATACTCATTTTTTATTATCCACTATCAACTAATCACTTTCATAACACACATCCAAACACCCCTTAAGAACGTAACTTCATGCAGAATAAATAGCATCAACTGATTAATAAATATACAGACTAACCACCTCTCTTCTTTTTAGATGACCATGAGACCCCTTAACGAAAAACTCACGGCCCCACCGATAACTATACAGAAAAACCACCTCTCATTTAACAAATAATATAGATCATATTATCACAATTATCATGACAACCTCCAGGTCCTTCACATTATAAACATGATAAAGTAAAAAGTACATAAAAAGACATGTATAGTTTGAACTTATGAATATTACATTGATAATTTACCAACAAGCCATTCATAGTATTAACAAAAAAGGGAAAGTATGAAAAAACAATGGAAACTACCATGCAAAAAAAACATGAATTTACCTTCTCAAAAACAAACGGCACGCCCCATTTCAAGAAAATAATCGTAACTATTATAGCAATAACGGACCATGTGACAGCCTTTATCCACCATTTCAAGGACTGATTACTCCTTTCTGTTTGAGATTGCAAGGCATCAGCTTCAGTCACTCTTGTTTCATTAGACGATATAACCAATCTCACATGTTCACTGTCTTCTCTCTCCAGACCTAGAGTGCTTGTCATGTGTTTTGCAGCATCTTCTTGAGATGCCATCTTCGGTAATAATTCAAAGATCTATCAAATTCCATATACCTTATCAGCATACAATCTATAGCTCATACAAAATCATAATGAAAAATGCTATCCAACTCATCACAAATCTCAATTTGGATAATTACAGTATCAATCATTAATAATACGGCTAATTTTTCAATCAAACTTCTTAAATACCAAATCGTCGAGGTCATATCCAACAACTTAGTGTGTAAGTCAAAATTATTAATAAATTAATACTCTAATTCACAAGTTTCAAGAGTCACAAACAAAACCTAGAGAATCATCATATCCAAATCAATAACAAATAGTCTCAATTTCTAAACCTAAATTCGTCAACACAAGCCCTAGATAACGAAATTCAGTCGTTATTCAGCTCGAAATCAGTAAACAACTGAACCGAAAATACAACTAACCTTCACATACGAAAATTCGATCCATTAATTGCAGCTAAACATATAACAAAAGTGGAATTGAATTCCTTTATGTACGCATACATCAATTCTATACGATCGATTGAATAAAAAAAGCGAAAAAAAAACACAGATCATGAATCGAAACATAGAGTCTAAAGAGATTATAAGGTTTAAGAGGATGCATACGATCAGCCGGTGAACGTAGAAGCCAGTGGCCGGAAAGTTGTTGTGGATTCTCTCTCTAGAAAGCTTTTTTCTCTCTCTAGTTAGTAGGGTTTTGGTGGTTGATTAGGCTGAAAAAGGTTCAAAGCCACCCTAGCTAACACAGTTTGAATTTTGAATTTTGAATATTGAATAAATAAATAAATCGTCAGGAAGTGGAATGCTATACCAGGACGCCATTTATGAAGGAATATGCTACCATCTTTTTCAGGGTTTCATTGTTGTATGTTTCATTAAATTAATTATTTATTAATGTAATCTAATCTTTTTGAATTAAATGTGTTTAGAGATTATGACTTTTGACAATTTTGATATATTTATATTTATTTCTTATCATAACATATTGTATGAAATAATTTAAATTATATTAATAGAAATGTTATATACTATGTGGAGGGGCACGCTACTCGGATGAACACGAAGTTGCAGGCCGGGTGGGTATATCATCGCAACACAAGCCAGTAAGGGGAGTGGGTTCTTTCTTTGAGTCCAACTATCGAGGAGAGTAAGGGGACTAGGATACTTGTGGGTTCAATGTGGCACAATATTAACAGATGATATGGGTATTTAGAGATTGCTTCCACCCTTAAATATAAGAAAACATTCTTTTTTGTCTTTAAGGAATGGGGTCTAGTATTTCTTTAAAAGAATAAAGTATAAGCCTAGAATCAAAGATTCCATAATATCAAAATTGTTTAAAGGAAACTAGATAATACGCAGTCGTGGTTTTTAAGCTTCATGAATGTTGGATGTGGAAGAAAGAGAGGGTGTAACTGTTGTAGAGTGTATATGTGGCGAGATAAGAAAAGGGTAGGGTGTAACTGTTGTAGAGTGTATATGTGGCGAGACAAGAAAAGGGTTGTGGTATACGGTCACAAATCGCCCATGGTGGAGGAAGCCTATCTTTGTAAGATAGGAGGAAGGAGAAAAAGGCATTAGGTATGTGGGAGAATACAGAGGTCATGTGGTGTGTACAATTGATTTATGGACAGGTTAACGTGAGCTGTCCTTAACCTAGGGGTGTCATTCAAGTTGTTTAATCGGGTTTGGGGTTCCTCGTTAGAAATCAAACTGAAACCAAACTAAATAAGTAAGTTATAATCGATTTTTAAGTTATTTGGTATTTGTGCAATGGGGTTAGTCTTTGGGTCTAGGGTATCATTGAGCTTTCAATGTTTGCTCTATCTTAACAAAATAATAACAAATAGACTTAAGTTGTGTAAGGGGTTACGAGCTATCCTAACTCATGTATGTTTGGGATTATTCAACTAATACTTCTCATCTAGTTGCAAGACAAGTATAAAACCAACAAGTACAATCTAATGTAAAGAACCATATTGATATCGGTAGATATCGTTCGGGGTAAGTTAAAAATGACACTCTTACCTTAACCTCTTGCGTTGATGGTCTTAGTTGTAATATTTGGGTTGACCACAGTTTGCTAAAATCATTTCTTTTACACTACTTTTTCTAGCAATATGGGAATGATGATTTATTAGACCGTCTACGACTTAAAACATTAATAAAACCAAAAGATTCGCCTAATTAGCTTTCACGACATATTTCACTCATTCTTAAAAAAGGCATCAATTTTCTCCCAAAGTAAGACAAACATTCTAAGAGATCTTTAATTTACAACATCATCATGAATTTTCACACTAGTTCTTAATAATAAAACTATTTTTTAATAAATCAAAACATTTATAGAAATTTAATTAGCTTATTATAATACAAAAATACTTTTAGTAAAATAGTTTATATATCTTTTTAAACGAGAAAACACACATCCCACTAAAATCTACTCGAATATCCACTTACTAGCCAATATATGGGACTCGAAACCACACCTTTTTAGTGAGGACAAACATTGTGTGGCTACTAAGCAAAGAGTTAATCGGCATAAAATAGTTTATCAAAATATATAAGACTAAATTACATTTTTTTCCTTTATGAAAGCCATAATTATGGATCAACACTTTCATTCGTAATCCATTATTTGAAACTTTATCACATTGTTTGTCATTTGCACTTTACTCCATCCACATATTTAATTGGTTGTTAACATGTGCATCATATATAATTTCCACTCCCCTTTTTCATCCACATGTGTTAACCCCCTCCCCCCTTATAAATTAAACCCCTAATTTCACTTCTAAGTTTTCATTCTCAATAACCCTAACTATTTGATTTGCAAAAGCGAAGATCATGGCTTATACTCCTCCTCGTTATTATCAAGATGAGGTTGAAGCATTCTACTTTCATAAACTCATAACCACATCACCAATCGCACCGCCATGCTACCACCGTAAACCCGTAACCACATCTATGGCCACTACATTTTAATCACCAATTCCCATTGCCCAAAAGTTGTTTCCACTGCTGACAATCATCTCAAACACTAGTAATTACCACTGCAACCATTTGCCAACCCATCAAGAATTGCAACCCCACTCGTCAAAACCTCCTGCATAGCAAATATCATCAACTATCCCTAACAACCCCCAAATCATTCAAGGCCGAGCATTAGTCATCGGTATAGAGTTTAATAGTCGGAAAGGTCGAGTGTGTGGGGTGTCTTACTAATGGTTGTCGAAAATCCAACAAAACTCTCCTATTCTATTGTCATCACACATACAGTCTTCATTGGAAAATACCATCTGAACCCTAGCCGCCGCACATCTTCCTTCAACAGAGATCTATGATCTAATGAGTCACAACCACCATGTAAGTACTTAAATTGTAAGTATTACATATCAATATATTAGGTGTTGTGGGTCGTATGATGCATTTAGGACGTAGGCCACTTAGGCCATATGGGTCGAGCTAAATCTAGTTAGTATATAATTTTTTATTTAATTCATAACTAGGTTAGCTCTTTCATTATAGAGATTCTAGAGAGGGAGGTAGTGATGGAGATTTGGAGAGAGAAACCTTGTACCTGACGTTTTGCTTTTGAGTAATAAGAACGTATGCAAGTTTTAAAGTAATTTTCAGGTTCTTAGTTTATTCGTTCTTGAATCACTTATTGATTGGATTCCGCATAATCAATAGGCTTATTTGATATCATTGAAAGATCCGATTTTAGGACATACATTTGGTATTAGAGCTTCTGAAGCTTCTCTGGCTCGGTTTTCATATCATAGAATCAAGTTTTGTGAAGAAAATGGGTATTTTTGTTGTTTTTTAGGTGTGTTCATATATGTTTTTATGAAGTCCTAGGCTATTTGAATATTACGGCTCATATACAGAAGTGTCTAGTCTATTCATGGGTTGTTTTGGTTACTTTGATTTGTTCGGAAGTTGTTTGCTTGCCCAAAAAAAATTAAAGTTTTCGAAGAAAATCTTCAAAGTGTTATTCGAGTTCTTGGATTGATATTCAACGTTCTCTTTGAAAAACACAATAATTTGCTTCATTGATTTCGTGAGAAGTGTTAAAAATTTATCGGAAATCTTTTTAAAAATTCATATTATTTGTTGATATCTTTTAAATTTAAAAGATATCAATCCCAAAACTTTAGGGATATTATTGTTCAAAAGAGTGTGGGTTTAAGTGAGCATGCCTTTTCTTTTGGGGTTTGCAAGATTGGGGGATTTAAGAGAACACATATTTAAGAGAACTATTATTTTTTTCTATAGAACAAGTTGTGGGAGAATAATATTTTAAGAGAACCCAATTTTGGGAGAACAAGACTTTTTAAGAAAACAAGTTTTGTAAAACCAGTTTTGGGAAAACCAGTTTTAAGTGAACAAGGATTAAAGAGAACAAGTTTTGGGAGAACAAGTTTGTTATGAGAACTAGAGTTTTAAGAGAATAGGATTTAAGAGAACTCAAGTGCACGAGTTTAGTCTTTTCATGAGTTTAGTAAGTTCTCGGGGTTTGGTAGTTCTCGGGCATTTTTTGTTCGCAATCATGAGACGAGTTTATATGTAAAACTTGGTGATAGTGTTTTTCGAAAAAAAAATCGGATCAACGAACTTTGTCTCAATAATTATTCATGTTTAATGGATTCTCACACTGTTGTTGCTGCTACTCAGAAGTTGGATGCTCAAATTAGAAATGCCACACGTCCCCCTAGACTTAGTGTTGGTAGTGATTTCTATGATTGGAAGTTTAGGTGTAAACAATATGTCAAATTTGTTGACGGGAAAATTTAGAGGTCAATCATTTAGTGTCCAAATCTATTACTACTAAAGATGAAGATGGGGTAGTCTTGCCAAAACCAGAAGCCGAATACACTGATAAAGATTGGAAATTGATAGAACGAGATGAGTAAAGAAACTCTAACTATGGCTTTGACACCTGAAGTTATTGTAGAGTTCAAACATCGTATTTCTGCTAAAGAATTATGGGATGTGTAGATTGAGTTTTATGATGGTAATGCAGACATGAAGGAAGCATGAAAGGGCATGTTAAAGCAGAAGTTTAACATGTTCAATTATATCTATGGTGAATCTTTAGAGACTCAGATACAAATATTTTTCCATCTTATCAGAGAATTAAAAAGTGCCCAAATCCTACTAGATAATAGTGATGTAAACCAGAAGCTACTTAATGATCTTCCTCGCAACTGGGATACCAACATTGCTATCATCAAGAAAACTCAGGAAATTTCTAGAATGAGTCTCACGATACTGATTTCAGTGGTAAACTCTTATGAGCTGGATAACAAGCAATGTGATCTCAATCATACCAGTTCTATGAATTCAACAAGTTCTATGAATTCAACAAGGTTCAATCTATAACTAATGATTTTGTTTTAGGTTTAAGTTAGGGTGCTTCTCAAGGGTATGGGTTTCGACAGTTGGTTGCAGTTACTTGTATTCAAAATCTCACTGTGCACATGTTCAACAAAATAAAAGCATGAATCCAGAACAATTGAAGGAGGTTGAAAAGTACATACCCTTGTATAATGGCATGATGAGTGCTTAGAATGCATTCATTACTTGTCAGTTGAATGCAGGTAATTGAAATCGAATGAGATGAATCAGATCCACCCTAGAGATATAGAAGAGATGGATATTAACTGGACAATGGCTACGGCTGTCTGGAGGGCTAAGAACTTTATTGGAAAGTATGGGATTAAAAAGTGGGGTGATAATCATGCTAAGACTATGGGTACCCACAAGTCTCAGCTTCGATGTTATAACTACCATGAGAAGGGACATTTCGCTAGGGAATGCACAAAGGAACATATTAATCGCACATCATAAAAGAAAAGGGAAGTTGGCATCTCTCCTCCTATTAATGGATCTGCAAGCTCAAGTGAATCAAAGGCATTGGTGACTCGAGTAGGTGGAGGTTTTGATTAGAGCGATGAGCTGCAAGCACTAGATATTAATCTAACTATTCAGGCTTTCATGCCTGCCATCAAGGATGCTTCATCCTCTTCTGTAGTAACCGTTGAAGGAAATTTTAATATTTGTTCTCAATGTGCATTGAGCGTGTTGCGCGTTTTATCATAAACATAATAATGAATTGTGCATTGAATTTGGGATATGCAAAAGTTTAAAACAAGAATTTATAACTAAAGAAAAAACTTATAAAACAAAATTGAAGCTTTAAAGAAAGACATATCTCAACTCAAGCAACAAATTGGTGACAAAAACTGCTTTCACCTGTATTCTAAGAAAAAGATATAGGATCTAATTGATGAAGTTAGAACAAAAGAAAGGTAAATATTAAACCGTTGATTTAAGTTTCAAAAAGTTTGAAATATCTAGCAAGGTGATAGAAAATATCATGGATAGATAGTTACTAGGTAAGAAGATAATAGGATTAGGATTCAATAAGGTCCTTCCGTTAAATGACAACTATACTAGTATGCCATTATCTAAAAAGAGGAAGATATGGAGCTAATATGGTATACATAAAAAAGTATAGTTGTCCTGATGTGGTTGAATCAGTACTAACATCAGTAGACACTGATTTTAAATGTGTGAATGATACCGATAAATCTACTCATTGTGTAGATAAAATAGACATTGCTGATTGGGATAGCGAGGATGACGATTGTGATGACTCTAAGATGATTGTTTAAAAACCAGTTCTTTATTTAATTCATTTAAAATTGATAAAGTTTGAAAAATTTCTGATGTTTTAGGCCCGCTTTCTAAGGGCAAAGACTTGGTTGATTTGCATTTTTTAAATCTTTTATTGCTTTTATTTCTAATGGTAATGATTGTTCTACTTCATAATGTCTGAATGTAAAGAAATCATCTGCTACTATGTTTATGACTTCTAATATTAATGGTGACTCTAGTAAGTTGGTGATGCACAATGTCCCCATGACAAACACCAAAAAGGGTAAAACTACTTGAGTTGGTGTTCAACATCCAACAAAATTAGTCAAGTCACAAGATAGTGACAAATCTGATACCTCGCAATGTAGGCTAGGAAATGGAGTTTACGCTCCTTATATGAAGAATGCTTCAATTGTGGAATTGTAGGGTAGATTGCCAGGAACTGCAAGAATCGTCCTTATGTGCCTTACGGTAATGGACATCAGAAAGCTATATCCAAGTTTAATCGTCATTCTTAGCCAATGAAGGTGACATTACCTAAGGAAATAAAGAATTTTAATGGAGATTGGAATGTTAAGTTTAATAGTCATTCTTAGCTAATGAAGGTGACATTACCTAAGGAAATAAAGAATTTTAATGGAGATTGGAATGTTGCTAAGACTAAAACAAGAGACTTGGAAATAAAAACATGTTTTGAAAACTAAACTAGTTTCAAAGTTTGGTCATATTTCGAAAATAAATAAAGTTTGTAAACAAACTATTCTTAAGAAGGCCCAAAAGAAAATTTCTAAGCCTAAACAGATTTGGAAACAAATATCAAAAGCAGCAACATCCCAAGTCTCTAAAACAAATGGAGATATGTGCTTACAAGAAGTTTCTTATATTGATTCTTCAGGAACAACCAAATCTACAATGGTTTGGGTATTGATCCCTAACTATGTTGGTGCATAATGTCTATTGCCTACGTCTTAGGGATGTGTCTATATTTGTAATAGGGCGAAACTGTTAGATATTACGTTGTTTGTATTTAACTTTGCTTGAAGGTGCGTCTACCTTCGCACGAAGATAATCTACTCTCGCACAAAGGTAGCATGTTTAGATATAGGTTGTGTGAGGTGTTAGTGTGTAGAACTTTTGCAACTGAGACGACGAAGTTCTATCAGATTTCCTAGTCATTTGTAATTGTTAAACATTACCACGCGTATGGACTAGATACTCAAATTAGGACCGTTGCTATTGGACAAAACGATCCTACAAGTGGTATCGAAGCTTAGGGAGCCTGATTTGAAGACAATTGTTCAAGATTCAGACTAGAAGACTTCTTATTCTACTAATTCTTCTTATTTTTCACTTTTTAAAATGAATCCATGGTCAAAATGAACTGATTTTCAAGTCAAGTATAATACGTAAAAACATGTTTAGATAAATCCTTGAGAAAATCAGAACTGAAAACAAACGAATTCATGTTGAAAATTGCAAAAAAATGTCAAGTTTTGAACCTACCTTCGCATGAATATAACTTTACCTTCACACGAAGATAAAAATTTTAAAGGTTTAAAAATCATTTACCTTCGCATGAAGATAAATCTATCTTCACACGAAGATAAATCAATTTTTGACATTTGTACTTCACTCGAACCGGAATCTTAATCATTTTAGCATTTAACGTTGTTTCAGGCTGGTAAAATGGAGAACGAATTTTACAACGCGTTTTCTATGTCAACTGTTAATGTATCAGCTGTAGCCGCACATAATGTGAATTTGGAGAACAAAATGGGGACAATGGTGAAACCCCCAAAGTTGATGAATTTGGAGGATTATGACAGTTGGAGTGAACGGTTTGTTAAATGGGTGCAAGCGAACCATTTTAGCTGCTGGTTTTCTATAGAAGAAAAATATACCATACCAATTGGGGAAAATGATTTGGAGAAGACGTTGTCTTAGTTCACAATGGCTGATAAAGAAAGATTCGTCAATGAGAAGAAAATGATGAGCATATTACAACAATCAATCAAAGAAGATATCTTAGCATTGCTGCAACATGATGATAACTCACAATCATTATGGAATGCATTAAGGTTGAAGTTCCAGGGAAGTTCACAAATGAGAAAGAGCAAAAAGGCACTGCTTAGAAAAGAGTTTGATATTTTCAGCCTTTTAAAAGGCGAAACTATGAAGCAGTTGATCGAGGTCGTTACTGTCACCTAGTTGTTCAAATGAAGAGGTTGGGAATTCAGAAAACAAATGAGGAGTTAGTGGACAAGTTGGCAAATGCTTTTCCTAAGGGAAAGTGGACTACGCACTTGACAATTCTGAAAAAGGGTGCAGAGTATAGTGGTTACAACATATCAAAGTTTTTTTTTTTTTTGGGTAAAGGGTTTACCCTGGTAAATATTATATCAATCAACCAAAAATAACAAGTGAGGCAGACAGAAACCTCAGTTCTCAAGTATGACAAGCCATAGTAGAGTTCAACGAGCAATCATCCTACAGACGCTAGACACCAATTTAACAAACACGTCACTCGACAATACACGTAACACTAAGTTACAAAAAAACACATGCAACACCATTAGCCATATTCATCATCATTTATCAGCAACCCTCTAGGAAGTCTCCATTCCTGTAGAAGAGCTCTAGTGTGACTCGTGTCCTTAAATTTCATCAAATGTAGCTTCATCCGAACTGTTGTTAGAATAACCTCAATGAGTTGATATGCACTCCTTTTTTTCCTAGAAAACAATCTCTGGTTTCGTTCCTGCCACACGAAGTAAGTTGCCGCACCAACAACAAGCTTTCCAATAACATGAGTAGCATGCTTTGACTTCGCATATTGCACCAAATGATCAAAGATCCTTTCCCACTTGTTAGGCAGCGATCCCATTCCTGCTTTATCTCGAATACCATTCCAAATCTGAGCAGCATATAAACACTCGAAAAAAAGGTGCTCCTGGGAATCCAGACCAACCATGCACAACGAACAACACATGAGGTTATAATTAGTACTACCCGCCGAAGACCATCGACTCATGACATCCTGCGTTTTTAGATTTCAGTTCACAAGCAGCCACATTAAAAAAGAATGACGAGGAATAGATTGGGGAAACCAAATAATACTCGCCCATGGGACTTCACTCTGGTGTAATCGAAATTCATCCCACCCTATAGCGGCACTGTAGTTCATCTCCTTTCCTGATCTAGTTCTCCACACAACTCTATCATGAAAACCCGGGTTCAGTATGATACTTGGCATGTTTCGAAGAGTCTGAAATCGGTTCACCCACTCGGTCGGCCATCCCCATTCCCCATGGTCACATACATCCGCAACCTTCGAGTTCATATAGAAACCAGCATTCGATATCATACGTGGCGTAATAAAAGAATTCAAAGGACATATCTCATCCCATTTATAAAACAGACTAGCGTTTTGTTACCATCTCCCAGTTTAGTCCATACATGATGTTGAACAATCGGCCTTAGCTGTAACATTTTCCTCCAGCTCCATGTTATGTTATTTTGAATTGGTAAGTCCCAAAAACTTCGATCTCGTATACGATATGAATGGATCCACTTTACCCAAAGAGACTCTCTATGTGTAAGAAGACTCCATACATGCGCAACCATAAGCGCTTTATTCATATCCCCAATCCTTCGAATACCCAAGCCACCCTCTTGTTTAGGAATACAAACTTTTTTCCAACTCACCTTAGCTTTCCCTTTTATGTTATTTCCTTGCGCCCACAAAAACCTTCGCATTTTTTCTTCCAGATCATAAATGATGCACTTTGGTAAAATAAAAACCGACGCCCAATATATATGCATAGAGGACAGGACCGACCGAATCAATTGAAGTCTACCAGCAAATGACAGACTCTTATTTTTCCAATCGGTAATTCTTGAATCCATACTTTCCACAAGTCTCTTACAATCATTGTAAACAAGCCTGGTAGATATAAGGGGAACCCCAAGGTAGCGAACTGGCAACATACCCTCATCAAATGGGATGATGCTTCTAATTCGGTCTTTCACTATGTCCGGAACATTACCAAAGAAGACCGTACTTTTAGTCATACTAGGAACAAGACCTGACATGTTCTTAAATAAATCTAACGCCTCCAAAAGCACTTTTGCTGATCTATGATCGCCCCGGGAAAACAAAAACAGATCATCAGCAAAACAGAGATTAATTATTCACCGATTTTCACACTTATTATGGTACCTAAACTCAGCTGACAAAGAACTCTGTTTTTGCAAAAGCAATGTAAGAACCTCCATAACCAACGTAAAAAGGTACGGAGACATTGGGTCTCCTTGTCGTAAACCCCGTTGCCCTTTAAAATACCCATAGAGATTACCATTTATAGCCAAAGAGAAGGACGTGGATGTAACACAAACCATTATCCACTTCACCATTTTCCGATCAAACCCAAAACCTAGCAGAATCAGTTCAAGAAAGTTCCAATCTACCGTGTCATAAGCCTTTTGAATATCCACCTTAAAGGCACACCTTGGTGGCCCCTTATTATGATGATAGTTATGCATTAACTCCTGTGTTAAGAGGATATTATCTGAAATCCTTCTACCCGGAACAAAGGCTGACTGGTTGATGCTCACAATGTCACATAACCCTTCTTTTATACGATTTGTAATAATTTTGCTGATACACTTATATAGTGTGTTACAACAAGATATAGGACGATAATCCGTAATGGAAGATGGTGTACTAACCTTAGGGATTAAAGAGATTATTGTATGATCAAGTTGACGGAGTAGTTTACCATTTTGAAAGAACTCCTGTACCGCACTGCAAACATCTTTCCCAACTACATCCCAAGACTTTTTAAAGAAGACCGAGGTGTAACCATCAGGATCTGGAGCTTTATTCCCATCAATTGAAAACATTGCCTATTTAATTTCATCATCCGTAACCATCCTAACCATAGCAGAAGCTTTGTCAACCGATAAGACACTATGGAATAGATCAGGCGTAGTATGCAAATTTATACTTCCAACACTACCAAAAAACTGGGTATAATGCTTCACCATGACCTGCGGAACCGACAGTCCTTCGTGTAATGTACCACTACCGTCTCTTACCGAGAAAATTCTACTCTGATGATTTTTTGCTTTGGCAGTGTTATGAAAGAACTTTGAGTTCTTATCACCAAGCGAAAGCCATTCTAACTTAGATTTTTACTGCAAAAAAGAACACTCATCAAGAACCGCTTTCTTATACGCTTGAAGTAATCGACTGTGTTTAGCAAGAAGCTCATTGTTGAAAGGATCATTATCAATAGCTAGCTGGTTGTCATCTAGATCCTTCCTCATCGTCTTAACCTTCTCATGCAGATTACCCTGCATATACAAGAGTTTCCTCATCGGGTTTTTAACAACTTAAGCTTTTTAACAATCTGAAACATACGATAACCCTGAATGTCCATATTCCAAATCGTTTTAACTTCATCCATAAAACCCTTCTTATCGGCTACCAAATTCGCAAACTTAAACGGCTTAGGTTTTCCCATAGTCACATTAGGCAATTTTAAGATACACGGAGTATGATCTGATATTCGGTATGGAAGAAAACATGCTGCCGCATTAGGGAAAGTATCGATTAATTGCATATTCCCCAATATTCGATCAATTTTCTTGACAATGATACCCTTTTGCTGCTTATTCGTCCACGTAAAATGTAAACCCGTTCGATTAACATCAAACACCTCTATCTCATCAATACACTCCTTAAACTCCCTATTCCTAATACTAAAAGTAGATGGCCCTTGAGCTATATCTTCATGAAACAAGGAAGAATTAAAATCTCCCATGATAACCCATGGTTTATCATGCATATAAGAATGATGAACACGTAAGTTCTGCCATAGCTCCCTTCTTTTTTTGTAGTAGTTGTCAGCATAAACAAACGAACAAAAAATAGACTTTTGATCGAGTTTAAACATGATCTGAGAATGCACAACCTGATCTGTTTTGGATAGGATCATAACATCCACAATGTTAGCGTCCCACCCTACCATAATACGAGTACCTTTCTCACAAGAATCAGCATTAGTCGCCCAGCTCCATGACCAGCAAACTTTCTTACAAACATTATAGACATTAGACGAGTCAACATGAGTTTCCATAATTGCACACACTTGAAGATGATTGTCCAGCACCACCTGGCGAACCTCCTTTTGTTTGAGGGGGCGGTTCAAACCCCTTATGTTCCAAGAAGCCAAACTACCCATGGACACTAGTATCACCAGGTGTGCTTGCACCCTCAGAATTTTTATTTTCCACTTTCTGATCCATAAATTTTGGGATATCACCTAAAAGCTCCTCGACTTCAACTGCATCCGCAATTACTTCCTCCGAATTGGTATTTTTATTTTGTTGATTACCCTTTGAAGTTATACCTTCTATTCCACCAAATTCATTAGAGTGATTGCCCTCCTTTTGAAGCACAACAAACGGATTAGAGATAGGCACTTGGTTTTTCGGTTGCACTTTCCCATCAGCCTTGGACTTAGACTTTGCTACCGGACGATACACAAACTTCGGCTTCTGATTCTTAACATGCAGCCCTTGAGTGATCCCTTTCCTACTCTTCGACGATACCTCCTGAAAATCATCATTATTTTTCATCTTATCATCCATCAGCACTGGGCTTTGTTTCTTTGGGCACGAGTTATCATCATGACCAAACACGCAACATGTTGAACATCTCAACGGTTCCCAATCATATTCGATTTTTACCTCCGCTTTAGAGAATCCCTTTCCATCGAGTGCCGGGATTGCAACCGTAACGACTCTCTTTAATTCAGACCCTGCTTGAACATCAATTAACGCCCTAGCATAACTACTTCTTCCCCATGAATCTACACACATTGTTGTTGTATAAGAATCCAGCAACTTTGGAACATCTATTTTCGAGACCAGTAAACTCAACCCGTCCTCCGTAAACGCAGCCAACGGTACATCATGCATCTTTACCCAAACCGGTATAGATGTTATATCTTTTTTCTCAACCATAACATCAGGAGTCCATTTAGTAAGAATAATTGGAACATTTCGTATCATCCATGGCCCATCTTCCAGTAGCTGTGCCATCCCTTTTTTTGTTTGAAACTTAAAGAAGAAGAACCCCTTTGCATTCATCATCATCCTGGATAAACCATACTTCGACCAATTATTTTTAACAAAATAGTCTACCACCGGAAACGCTAAGCGCTTTCCCAAAAAATATCCATAAAGAGTGTTCGAATATCTATCATTAAACTGCTTTACCGATGATAATGGGATGACAACATCTGCCCCATCAATTATTTCATCAGTTTCCAAAGACCTAAAATTAACCTTAATGCCATCACTATTCTGCTGAACAACTCTAGCAAACGAAAGAGGTTCTACAATCTTAGTGGTCGTTACCTTCGTGGACTCAGATGATGAAACACCACCATCCGAATCAGCTGCAATATCCTCCAAATTACCATGCAAGTTAGCCCCTTTTTCCAGGATGTTTTCCGAGTTCGCTCTATCCGAGGACTTCTCCTTAATATCATTCACCACAGGTACCGCACCCGTAATCTTGTTTCGTTCATCAATGGCATTAAGCAGCCTCGGATCCGAGTTCACCTCTTCCACTAGTGAGTTAGTAACATTCCCTCTACGGGCCAGCTTAGGGTTACCTTCAATATTCAGCACACGGTTTCCAAAACCCTTATTAGGTAACGGGAATTTGCCTCGATCAACATGCACATCAGGTTTCTTACGTTCATCCATGCCAGATTTAACAACTCTCTCCTTGCTCAGTTTTGGATACCCATCACCATTTAGAACTTCATCTCTCTCCATTAGCACGTAAAACTCACAACCATGCAAACAACCACAGCAACCACACAACCAAAAAACAGAAAAGAAAAAAACCCCTAACTCCAAAACCCTAGAATCCGTAATCAATCCTTAATCGATTAGAAAGCTTGTAAATCAATCTAGCAAATTAAATACGTAGCATCATCCTAACTTAAATTTAATCAGAATCTCATACCAATCCAGCTCGACTATCATACAAACCAAACCCTAAACTGATCGGATCTTCTTGATTATAAACATTGTATGTAGATGATAATCAACAATTATATCTGATCACAAAACCTATAATCAGTAGACGAAAATCAGTTAGGGTTAAGAAGAAGAATTCGCCAAAATCGCCATAACATATTTTGTTCATAGAAAAGCTCGAAGGTCATGAACTGGAAATGTTGAAGATGGCCAAATCAAAAGGTGCTTAAATGCAACAAGATGTAAACCTTTACTTTAAAGGCAATACAGCTAGTACTCAAAGTCTGAAAGTACAAACCGCCTTCATTGCTGATTGTTCTGCAAGCCCATATTCTAATCAATCCGGTTTTCAATCATTTTCTAGCTTTGAACCAAATTCACCCAAAAACACCTCAGTCTTCACAAAGCTCAAACAGTTTCCAAAGTCAACAATCTGGTCAATCTAACTCAAACCAGAGGTTTTTATAGTGTAACATAGGTGTGAATCTCCAAAACGCAAAAGATTTTAATGAACATACTGCTAAGCAGCACATGTCGTTGCTTGCATCTGTTCTTGAATCTTACTAAAGCCTGATTTATAGGAAGATAGAAAATCCAGATATGACCAAGGAAGATTATAATCAAATAGATTCAGAAGAATTAGAGCTTATTGACATCAAATGGTGCATGGCTTCTATAGTTCGAAGAGCTCAGAAATTTATGGAGATCACGGGCAGAAATAGTTTGGGAGGTTTGGATGTGAGAGAATGGACATATCAAACTAGAATGTACTAACTGAGAAGTCAACAGTAATCAAAGTCCTTTTGGTGATGATTACTACAAGAAAGCTGTCTATCATAAGGCATTACCACCATAATCAAATTCAAGGATGATTCAAATAGAAGACAGTCCATCTAATGCTAAAGACAAAGCTTTAGTAGTCGCCCAAGAAGATGAAGGATTTAACTGGAGCAAGTACATTTCTAAAAACCAAAGTCTCGCACTTCTCGCAGAGATAATTGAAGAGCCTGAACCTGAAACAGAAGATTTTGCGAAGCAATATTCTATGAAGCTCTTGAGGAAGCTGTTCTTGAAGTATATATTCATGAACAACATGCCGAAGAAGAGAATATATTGCATAATGCTTTTAGAAATCTGATTCCACCTAATATGTTTCCATCTTTTGCAGGATATTTTGATTTAAGCTATCAAGTGCAAGCAGAAGAGGAATCAAAGTCTAAATATGTGGAATTGATAGATGTGGAAAAAGAGATGAATGCCGATAATTTGACAGAGATTGCAAACAAAGCAATGATGGCAAACCTTAAAGAGGTAGTTTCTAATGAAGTCAAGGAGGAATCAGTGACTAAATTTGTCAAAGAGTCAGTAAGGGAGGTTGTCAAAATTCAGGTTGTTGAGGTTGAAAAACCATGCAAGAGATGCCAAGAACCATGCAAGGAATGTGTCAAGAAAGATAAAAACTATTCTGAATGGAAAAACTTTCAGATAGTTTGTCAAGTGATTATAACGAAACTAAACAAGCTTATGACAAATTATCTAAAGTAATTAAACAATATGAAAAGGTTAACAGTGAAGATAGTGCAACTTTGTCGATGCTTAATTAACTCTTATGGACAAACAAATGGCAATTAACATTCATCTGAACAAAATTGTTGAACTTAAAAATGAGCTTGAAAAATGAAAATCAAAATGGAAAGGGTTAACAAATTGTTAATCAGTTATTCCACCTATTCATATGTCATTGATCATATTCTTCCGAAAATTGAAAATGAAGAAGATTATAAGAATGGTAAGAACAAAAGTGTTGGTTACAACCGTGTTCCACCACCCATGTGGGAAAGCTATGCTAGAAAGAAACCATTAGGGTGGAAAAGGCGTTCAATCTAAATTTGAAAACTGAAAAGAAAAATGAGTTGCTTAAGAACATTGATGTAACATACACCAAATCCGTAAATGATTGTGAATCTGATGTGGCTAATACAGTGGTTGAAAAGGTTTTGGGAAGTGAAAGTGATAACAGAGAGTATGAAAGTGCTGAGTCGAACTTGGAGAAAACTAGCTCATCTTTACCTTCTGAAAATGAGGAAAGCTTTCACAAGAATTATCTTGATAAATCAGATTCTAGTTTGGATGATAATTCTACATTGGTTGCTTATACCATGAAAGGATCAGACAAACTATATTTTGATCAAGAATTTCTGATTCAGAATATGAATCTTGAGAAAGTAGAGCAAGTGCTTTAGCTAACAGAAATCAATGTTTCTGAACTGGGAAATTTGAATAAGTCTTACTACTCTAAACCCAAAAGCTTTTGTAAAAATGATCGCAAAGGTAAAACTTATCCTGAAAATAAGCGTAAAGGGTTGGGGTATGTTAAGAAGAAAAATGATAAGTTTTGAAAATCAAATTTTCAAAAGAGAGTTAACTTTGTGTTTGGATCAGGCACGGTAAGTGAAAAAGAAAGGTTGGGAAAGGAACAATCAAACGATGAGTTCCATCCAGAAAAGAAACTTCATGAGCAGAATTTGAGTTCATCTGCTGATTGTGACAGTAGAACATGTTGGAAATGTAACAAAGTTGGGCATATTGCATGGCATTGTACTCAAAGCAACTCAAAATCTGTTTACAACGCAAAGAAATACACAGAAGATGTGAGACAAAAGAAACCTGTGTTTGTTCCAAAACAGATCTTAATAAGAAATATTGAATCAACAAAACTGTGCAACCAATAATTCTAAATGTTTCAAAATTTGAAATTGGTGAAACTTCAACCAAAACCGAACAAAAGGATTCAAAATTTTATTCAAAAAAGGCAATTCGAAAAATAAAAACTTTTGGGTGGTTAAACCAAACCATCTTCTGTAGAAATCAAAACACCTGTTAAATATGAAGTTAAACAGGATGTTAATGCCAAATTTCTAATGTTTGATATTCCGAACCCACCCAAGACCGAGAAGGCTTGGGTTTCAGTGTTTTAGTAATTGCTTATTTACATGTGTAGGGGCTCCCGAAGTCAATCATATCAAAATGGATGATGGACTGTGGAGCTTCTCGTCACATGATAGGAATGTTGGATTTACTCTATGATGTTAAGTCTATTTGTGGAGGCTATATAGGGTTCACTGGAAATCAAGGTGGAAGGATTGTCGGAAAAGAAAAACTTTCCAATGGAGTGGTCTCGTTCGACAAAGTGAACTACATTGCTGAATTGGAGAACAATTTACTAAGCATTTCAAAGATTTGTGATAAGAAGTTTACAACGCACTTCAATGATAAAGAATGCTTAATTCTGAAGCCTGGATTTAAAATTCCTTAGGAGTGGATTTTCATGCGCGCTCCACGTGAGAATGATCTTTATGTTCTAGACATGAGCGTCACATCCACTATATCGAAGTCGGCACAATGTTTTGTTATGAAAGTAAATGAAAAAGAATCGATCTTACGGCATCGAAATATGGGGCATATCCATTTGAGAAAAATGAACTATCTAGTGCACAACAATCTAGTGGAGGGTGTTAATCTCAAAAGTTTTTATCTGAATGACGATTGCCTTAATTGCAATAAGGGGAAGCATCATAAGAAATCACACCTGAGAAAACTTCTGAATTCTATAAAATTACCACTAGAGAGGTTTCATATGGATCTTTTCTGGCCAGTCAACATCAAAAGTATAGATCTATAATGCCTCGTTGTAACAGACGACTATTCGAGATTCTCGTGGGTTTTCTTCCATGAGAGTAAATATGAGACATTTGAAATCTTATGGTTCTCTTAGATTGTTAGAAAACTTGTACCATCTTCCAATCAGATGAATACGAAGTGATAATGGTACCGAGTTAAAAAATAACCGAATGCTCGAATTCTGTAACTACAAAGGTATTCTTCATGAATTCAGCGCCCTCTATACTCCAGAACAAAATGGAGTAGCTGAACGTAAGAATCGAACTCTCATTGAAATTGCACGCACGATGCTCGCTGATTCAAAGTTACCTGTTAGTTTCTGGAGCGAAGCCGTTACCTGTGCATGTTACACATTGAACAAGGTTTTAACCATCAAGGCACATAAGAATACATGTTTCGAACTGCTTAACCAACGAAAACCGAACTTAGAGTTTTTGGAACCATTTGGATCTCCATGTACAGTCATTGACCCAGATGGTAAATTTGGTGCCAGATCTTTGGAGGGATTTTTCGTAGGATATGCTAGTCCATTTAGAAGAGTATATTTGCCAAGTTAAATCGAGTTATTCTTGCTTAACATGTTGATTGTCAGAAGTATACAATGCCTACTCAAAAGCCTGGTGAATCCTAGACGTTCAACTATGAGAGTTTATGGAATTCTTTCGATCTGCCAGAAGAACCAGATGAAGAGGAACTTGTGTTATTATATCAACAACAACAAGCGTCTAATCAAGAACAAGTTCAAAGATCGATGGTGGTTACTCAACCATCTATTGGCTAGGTCTGAGCACGACTCAAACAGAACCCGTCATCGTACCAGTAGTGAATGCCACATAGCCCACTTTTGACCAATCTGACGATTCTGATTCAGATGCTGGGCCGACATATGAACAAGATGGTGAATCTAGCTTCGATGAAGGTTCTGAGTAGATAACAAGTTTGTTAAATCAATCTGCAGGTCCTAGCACTAAGAATGAAACGAGTACTTCGGTTGCTGAACAAAACATCACAAATTTGGAAAGTGAAGTAAATGTTCCTAATGAAGTAAAGCCAAGATATTTATCTTACAACCCTTCAGAGAATATTATTGGAGAACTGCAAGATGGAGTTAAAACGCTCAATCAGATCAACAATGATCTTAGTTGTTTTTATACCAAAATTGCACCAATTCAAGATAACGCTTACATCGTTGTTTTATTTCGAAGATTGAGTTGAAATTGAAGCGCTTGCCAATGATAGCTGGATAAATGCATTGTAGGAGGAGCCTCAACAATTCGAGAAGCTTGGTGTCTAGAAGCTTGTTGACCTACCGGCTAATCATAAAGCTATTGCTACTAAATGGGTTTTTAAGTGCAAAAGAGATGATCGAGGGGCAATTGTGCGCAATAAAGCTCGACTGCTTGTCAAAGGTTTTCATCAGCAAGAAGGCATTGATTATATAGAGGTTTATGCTCCGGTCGCAAGACTAGAAGCAATCCGCATATTCCTGGCGTTGCATCATGGAAAGGTTTTAAAGTATACCAGTTAGATGTCAAATCAGCTTTCCTTTACAGAAAAGTGAAAGAGGAAGTGTATGTTGGACAACCACCAGAGTTTGTCGATCTAGTGCATAAAGACAAGGTTTACTTACTAGATAAGGTGTTATACGGGTTGCATCAGGCCCTGAGAGCCTGGTATGAGACACTCTCTCAGCACCTGTTAAACGACGACTTTACTAGAGGCACTGTTGATAGCACACTCTTCACACCGGAAGTGAAAGGACATCTACTGATCATACAAATCTATGTGGATGACATCATATTTGGCTCTACGAATGATGCGCTGTGTATAGCATTTGAAGAAGTCATGAAAAGAAATTTGAAATGAGTTCAATGGGAGAGATGAAGTTCTTCTTGGGGCTTCAGGTCGATTAGTTTCCTGATGGTATCTTCATCCATCAGACAAAGTACATCCATGAGATCTTGAAGAAATTCGAAATGGCGGGAAGATTACCATTATCTACCCCATTGGCAATTAATCATGGCATCTGTCTAGACAAACATGGAGTCAAGATAGATGAAACCTTATATCGATCGATGATTGGATCACTGATGTATCTTACAACATCAAGACCAAACATCATGTATCCAACATGTCTCTGCGCCCGATATCAATCGAGTCCTCGAGTGTCACACCTGATGATAGTCAAGCGGATTTTCAGATATTTGACAGGTTGCCCAAGCACCGTCTTGTGATATCCACGAAATGACAACTTTGACCTTGCAGGATATCCAAATTAAGATTTCGGATGCTGTTAACTTAATGCCAAATCTACAATGGCTAGTTGCTAGTTCTTTGGAACACGCATAGTAATGTGGCAATGCAAGAAGCAAACAACGGTCGCTCTCTCTCCTTGTGAGGCTGAATACGTTTCGGCTTCCAGTTGCTGTTCCCAAATTTTGTGGATACAACAAAAGATGAAAGACTTTGGATTACAATTTCTTGATATGCCCATATATGTGGATAACAAGGCTGCCATCGATATAATAAAAACCCGGTTCATCACTCTAAAACTAATAATATTGAAATTCGACATCACTTTATCCGTGATTGCCATGAGAAAAAGTAGATTCGAATAGAAAAGATCCACACTAATGAACAAAAGGCAGATCTTTATACCAAACCATTTGATCAAACCAGATTAAAATATCTTTTGAGAATTAATGGTATGAAAAATCTAACATCAGATGGGGAATTAGAGGTTGCATATGGATCGGATGACGAGTTTTCGTGATCCTCATCAGTTTGTCACATTTTATATAGTTTTTTAAAATTTCTTTCTTTAAAAACAAAAATCCAAAAGTATGTTTATGATTTTAGGGGGAGAAATGTTGTAGAAAATATAAAAACATTAAAAAATGTTAAAATTTACAAAAATATGAAAAAAACAAAAAGAGTTTGTGAAAAGAGGAAATGATAGTACATCAGTGGTCTATCACGGTATGCTAAAGATTTGTAGTGTCAAAAGTTTAAACAGGTCTCACTGAGGATGTACCAGTAGGCTTCGCACATTAAGTAGACTGTTTCTGAGATATAAACTTAAAAGAAAAAACTTCTTAATTAGTGGCTTAACATCTCTCGGATATATGGTCTTAGTACATTGAAATTTCGTTTGAGAGATTGCCAAATTCTGAGATACTAGGTCTTTATAAATAATTGATATCGGGGGTATTATACAAGTTCTTATGATTATGCATTGGCAATGGACTAAAACTTATAGAATACTTTTGCTTTTAAAACCCCAAAACTGCAGCAAATTGTAAGTATCGAAAGATCCAACAGTTGCAGTAAAAGATTCCAAATTGGAACGCTACTTTCAAGTCGAGCCTTCATCTCTTTGTCAGTACGGTGGTACTAACCTGAGCTCTCAAGGTCTCGCATTACCCAAATACAAATATCAGTTAGACATATTCACCTGTAAGATGAAATCTAGGGAATCTTGATATGGTAGTATATTCTGAGGTATGAAACACGTTTAAGTCAAGTTCCTAAAATTACCTAAATGTATCTCGGATGAGTTGTGAAATGTGTAGAGGTTTATGTGGACAAGTATACTAACAGTCTAAGTAAATTTGTTTATTACTTAAAGTCATACAAAAGTCATAGTACTAGTGATATGTCTCATAAACTGATATGATTCTCTAACACAAACTCACGAAAATATGTCTGTAAATATGTTTGTACATAGTTTATTGCATCTTATTACAGAAAAGCCCAACAAGATTTTTAGTGTGTTTTAGCATAAACTTTGGAAAAACCAAAAAGATTTTATTTCTATCTTAGTGTTGACTACCGATGATGGAAAACGGATCTTCAAAATCCAGAGATGCCGAATGATGAGAATTCCGAAAGACAACGGGTTGGGAGCTTATCTAAATTGTGAAAATACTTTGAAAAGATCAAAAGTTCACTAACTTGAAACTTTACATTGCCTAAACTTCAGTTTGAACAACCAAGGTCATTAACTCGGACTTGGTAGACAAATTAGTTAGCCGGGTCATTAACTTGGACTTGGTCAACTGAGTGGGTTGTTAAAACTGCTTAAGATGGACAAAATGTTAAAAATTAGTTTTACCTTCACTCAAAGAAGTTATCTTCGCACGAAGATAATTATCTTTGCACGAAGATAATACATATGTTCACTATACATATGCTCTGAGCGAAGATAAAAATTCTTGCAAACGACAAAGTGATGTCCGATTGTTGCCTTGTAGTGGTTGATTGGCATACCACTGATAATGCCTAAGGTAGTTTAGACCTAAATAAACACAAATTGGACGTTAATTTGACGATTTCGATAAACCGTATCTTAAAACGTAGATCTAGAACAATCTAATGGGCCAAATTTAAATTGAACATACCATCATGTTAATCGGCACTTTTAGGTAGTTTTAGTAACATCAATTTCACGAAAATCAAGGAAAAATTATCAAGTGTGTATAAGGTTACCTTCGCACAAAGGTAAATTACCTTCGTATGAAGGTAATTTATCTTTGCATGAAAATAAAGTGCAAAATATGTATTTTGATTATTTACCTTTGCACGAAGGTAAAGGCCCACTTCAAACTAGTTACCTTCACATGAAGGTAAAAGGTATTTTTTGAAAAATGTTCTAAGTGTTTTCGTGTTTGTGTAGGAAAAGAAATCCAACTTCGACAAGAAACACAACATCTGTTGTGTTCTTGATGAGAGTATTCCAGAAATTGCTTCTTTCAAGTCAATATTGAAGTTTATGAGCGAGTTACTGAAAATTGTTAAAGCGCCTATAGACCCTCACAAGGCCTATCGCTAACACATAGAGAGGTTCTGGGAGCATGCAAGTTTGTACCAGAAAAGAAAGCTATACGATCTTTCGTACGAATTGGTAATGAAGATAAATAAGTGTACATTACTGAAGTCCTGATTTGCAGAGTATTAGATTTTAAAGATAAAGACGAATATCCAATGATGTTTATTAGAACGTATCTACAAAGGATGCTTCTACAGAATGCGCTATAAGGGGCATGTCAACACTCAGTTCAATAAAGCTTATCTCAGAAGGCCTTACAAGTTTTTCGTACCTTCTGTGATATCTGCATTAAGCCACAGGAAAGGGGGAGGTCATGCTATAGTTGATTATCAAATGTGCATGATCACTGCACTTGCACTGAATAAGCCCGACAACTTCACCAAGATGATATTCGAGCAGATGAAGTTGAACATTGACAAAGAAAAGTTCTTGAAATACCCCAGATTCGTGTAGATGATGTTGGATGACCAATTTCCTAACTTATCCAAAAACAAGAATGATGTGCTGCCTTTGGATCATATGACAGGGTTATCTTTGGTAAGATTGAATCAGTATCTAAAGCAGACTACAGAGCCAATGGCCAGAAAGTTCTTTGGAAGATTTAAAGACAAGAGATACAAAGCACCCCCGAGGTATAAATGGAGAAATGAAGGCAGTGGTTCTGATGATGAGGCTGCTCAGATGGATGGTTTTGAGCCTAGAGAGGTGTGTGGTGCGAGAAAGAAGGTGCTAAGAAACAGAGTACTCCAAAAGCCAAAGATCAGAAAAGAAAGAGAGAAACAATCCTCAAATACGAAACTACTAATGAGGGAGTAGTGATTGAGCAAAATATTGAGCAACATGTCGAAGCCGAAGTGAATGTTGAGGAGGAGGTATTTTCTGCTACCTAACATAGAGAAAGGAAGGTGTAGGTGGTGATAATGATGAAGATTCTGAGGATACATTTGACAGAGTTTGCTGAATTTGTCTGTGGAGAAGACAATTTAGTATTTCTGTAATTTTTCTGGAAAGTATTATTTGTTAGTTGTTTCCAACTAATGTTTCTATCTAATATTTGTCGCGGACATATTTTATGTCTCGTTTTTGCTATGTTGGGTTTTATTGCAACTAGTCCTGACATGAATAATGTGTTCGTAATTCTGTCGCCAGTCTAGGACATAGTTTTGTACTGTTTCTAATTGTGGCAGATTTGTTATCTTACTAAGTTATGATATTGTTCATTCCTAGACTTTTAAGACTTAATTAGATAAAATCAAGTTAAATATGAGAAAATAAATCATATAATAAATGTTTATGTTGTACGGAATTACCGATATTTTTGCCGAGTGTCACACGACTAGCGATTAATCGCCAGTCGCCGCCTAATCATGATTTTTATAACACTGGTAGTAACCATTGGGAAGGATCGATATGATAGATACGGGAATCAGTCTAGAATTAGGAGTTGGGCGTACAATGATGAAAAAGGAATGTTTCTAGTGATGAGGAAAAATGGGAAGGTTGAGTATTAAATTCATCTAGCTCATTTGAATCTTGGAATCCTGTAGATCTTCGTGATCTGAGTAATGCGCCTTATCATGATCAATGCAAGAATCCAATTGCAAGATTGGGTGGAATTTCTATAACAAACTGCAGCAGGAAGCTTTGGTTAATTTATGAGATATGAATCTGCAGAAATCTTACGTTAAAGTTCATAAAAATGTGCTTGATCCGAAGACTCAGAGCAACCTCTGATGACTGTAATGTGGCCTCCAACAAAGCAAGCAATGATAGTACCGTTGCTCAAAGAGCATCCTGATAATAGCTTAAGTGAATTCAAATTCTGGATGTATGCTTCTGTCACTAGACAAGTTGTCATCGTTTATGAAACTGAAGAGTATTGAATCAATGATGTGCATGATTTAACGAGGTTCAGAGAAAGTGATATCCATTTGCTTGTAAGATCACAAATTTAGAGTGACCCTCAGTATGAAGTGTGTGCCAAAGCTTTTAAAGGAGGGGTTGCTAAGATAATCAACATGAAGCCGTGGTCAGGAATCAGAGGTGGGGTCGAGACACAGTTTTTTGGCCCATATGTCAGTAAGAATATATCAGAAGCTGACTTGAAGAAAAAGAAGCAGAAACGCAAGTAGAGCTTGAATTACCAAGACAACATAAACCTAGGGGGATATTGTAAGGGCATATACATACAGGTTTACTTTTGTCTTGTATCTACTAGGTTTGGTTGGGCTTAGTTGTCTATGGGTTCGGTTGATATTACATATATGCATATAAGGTTTTGGGCTTGGCCTAGTTGTATTGGGTTATCCTATATGTTATAAACAGGATGCACCAAGGTCTTGTTTTAGTTGTTGATTGTTTTGCTACTTGGACGACACTGTGCCAGAAAATCCTTGAGATTGTGTGCAAACTTAATATAGAATCGAAGTTGATACTCTTGTTGTACATCATTCTTTGTTTTCCGCACCTAGAATTGTGTTTGTGATATCCGATTCATAGTTCCTAAACTTACAATTGGTATCAGGATATTCCTGATCGATATGTAGTAACCAAGGTTGGAGAACTCGCTAGTCGCTAGTCGGCCGATGAGGTGGGGACTAACGACTACACAGGATTAATCGAGATTAATCATGTTTTTTATATGTAATTTTCAATTTTTTGTATACATACACACAATTTTATGGGTAAATATTTTCAGTAGGTATGTGTTAAGTCATATTCAACTCATTTTTAAAGTATACAAGATTAATTGTTGAGACTCACATAGTGTGGTTGGAAATTGGCCGGAATTTAGAGGTTTTGGTCGGAAAATACAGTTTTTTTGCTGGAATATGGCCGGAATCTCCAATTTTTGGCTGGTCGACTAGGTCCGAATAGGCCCGACTAGCGATTAATGGACTGATTAACGAAAAATTACTTAGTTACTGGTCGACTAGCGATTAATCGCCGCCTAGTCGCGATTTTTACAACACTGGTAGTAACTACTAGGAAGGATCGATATGATGGATATGGGAATTGGTCTAGAATCAGGAGTTGAGCATACAATGATGAAAAAGGAATGTTTCTGGTGACGAGGAAAAATGGGAAGGTTGAGTATTACAATTCATCTAGCTCATTTGAATCTTGAACTCCTGTAGATCTTCGTGATCTGAGTAATGCGCCTTATCATGATCAATGCAAGAATCCAATTGTAAGATTGGGTGGATTTTCTATAACAAACTGCAGCAGGAAGCTTTGGTTAATTTATGAGATATGAATCTGCAGAAATCTTACGTTAAAGTTCATAAAAATGTGCTTGATCCGAAGACTCGGCAACCACTTAAGACTGGTTGTGGCCTCCAACAAAGCAAGCAATGACAGTTCCGTTGCTCAAAGAGCATCCTGATGATAGCTTAAGTGAATTCAAATTCTGGATGTATGATTCTGTCACTGGACAAGTTGTCATCGTTTGTGAAAATGAAGAGTATTGAATCAATAATGTGCGTGATTTAATGAGGTTCAGAGAAAGAGATATCCATTTGCTTGGAAGATCATAAATTCAGAGTGACCCTCACTATGAAGTGTGTGCCAAAGCTTTTAAAGGATGGGTTGCTCAGATAATCAACATGAAGTGTGGTCAGGAATCAGAGGCAGGGTCGAGACACAACTTTTTGGTCCATAAGTCGGTAAGAATATATCAGAAGCCGACTTGAAGAAAAAGAAGTAGAAACACAAGTAGAGCTTGAATTGCTAAGAAAACATAAACCTAGGGGGATATTGTAAGGGCATATACTTATAGGTTTATGTTTGTCTTGTATTTACTAGTTTTGGTTGGGCTTAGTTGTCTATGGGTTTGCTTGATATTACATGTATGCATATAAGGTTTGGGGCTTGGCCTAGTTGTATTGGGTCATCCTATATTTTATAAATAGGATGCACCTAGGTCTTGTTTTAGTTGATTGTTTTGCTACTTGGACAACATTGTGCTAGACAATCCTTGAGATTGTGTGCAAACTTAATATACAATCGAAATTGATACTCTTGTTGTACGTCATTCTTTGTTTTCTGCACCTAGAATTGTGTTTGTGATATCCGATTGATAGTTCCTAGACTTACAATTGGTATCAGGACATGCCTGATCGATATGTAGTAACCAATGTTGGAGAACTCGCTAGTCGCTAGTCGGCCGGTGAGGTGGGGACTAGCGACTACTCGGGATTAATCGTGTTTTTATATGTAATTTTCAATTTTTTGTATACATATACACAATTTTATGGGTAAATCTTTTAAATAGCTAGGTTTTAAGTCTTATTCAACTCATTTGTTAAGTATACAAGATTAATTGTTGAGACTCACATAGTGTGGTTGGAAATTGGTCGATATTTAGAGGTTTTGTTCGGAAAATACAATTTTTGCCGGAATATGGCTGTAATAGCCAATTTTTGGCTGGCCGACTAGGTCTGACTAGGCCCGACTAGTGATTAATGGACTGATTAACGAAAAATTACTTAGATACTAGCCAACTAGCGATTAATTGCCGCCTAGTCATGATTTTTACGACACTCGTAGTAACTACTGGGAAGGATCGATATGATAAATATAGGAATCGGTCTAGAATCAGGAGTTGGGCGTATAATGATGAAAAAGGAATGTTTTTGTGACGGCAAAAAATGGGAAGGTTGAGTATTACAATTCATCTAGCTCATTTGAATCTTGGACTCCTGTATATCTTCGTTATCTGAGTAATGCGCCTTATCTTGATCAATGCAAGAATCCAATTGCAAGATTGGGTGGAATTTCTATAACAAACTGCAGCAGGAAGCTTTGATTAATTTATGAGATATGAATCTGCAGAAATCTTACGTTAAAGTTCATAAAAATGTGCTTGATCCGAAGACTCAGCAACCTCTGAAGACTGTAATGTGGCCTCCAACAAAGCAAGCAAAGACAGTTCTGTTGCTCAACAATCTTCCTGATGATAGCTTATGTGAATTGAAATTCTGGATGTATGATTTTGTCACTGGACAAGCTATCACCGTTTGTGAAAATGAAGAGTATCGAATCAATGATGTGCGTGATTTAATGAGGTTCGGAGAAAGAGGTATCCATTTGCTTGGAAGATCACAAATTCACAGTGACCCTCAGTATGAAGTGTGTGCCAATGCTTTTAAAGGAGGGGTTGCTCAGATAATCAACATGAAGTTGTGGTCAGGAATCAGAGGCAGGGTCAAGACACAGTTTTTTGGCCCATATGCCCGTAAGAATATATCAGAAGCTGACTTGAAGAAAAAGTAGCAGAAATGCAAGTAGAGCTTGAATTTCCAACACAACATAAACCTAGGGGGATATTGTAAGGGCATATACTTATAGGTTTACGTTTGTCGTGTATTTACTAGTTTTGGTTGGGCTTAGTTGTTTATGGGTTCGGTTGATATTACATGTATGCATATAAGGTTTTGGGCTTGGCCTAGTTGTATTGGGTTATCCTATATGTTATAAATAGGATGCACCTAGGTCTTGTTTTAGTTGTTGATTATTTTGTTACTTGGACGACATTGTGCCAGAAAATCCTTGAGATTGTGTGCAAACTTAATATACAATCGAAATTGATACTCTTGTTGTACATCATTCTTTGTTTTTTCACACCTAGAATTGTATTTGTGATATTCGATTGATAGTTCCTAGACTTACACTATTTTAATAGGTTTTATTCTGTTATATCCTTTCCCATTCTTGTACAAGTTTGAACTAAAAGAGATTTAATGGGAAGGATTTCACCCCTCTTATAGAGCTCATTAGACATATCTATCTCTAGAATTGCCATAATAAGTTTGGGGTACGTTAAAATTTTTGAGGTTGAATTAACATTTGAAACCAACTCTTTAAATATTTGGTTTGACAGATTAAATTTCGATTTAGTAAAGATTGAGTATGCAATATACTGTGTTGACTAAGGAACTTCATTCCAAGAACCAGATTTCATTGATACACTATGTCTGCTACCTACGTCATCGAGTCGTGTCATGTAATAGGACAAATGTTAGATTATTTGGTTTGAGTTGTAATATTACTTTCGTACGAAGGTAACACATCCGTAGGGAAGTAGTTAGTCCGTACAGATGTAAGTTAGTTTGTACGAAGATACCTTAGTCCGCACGAGGGAGTGTTAGACAATGTTTTTGCTGACCACACGACGAACTCTGTCAGTTTGTTTTCTGGATTGAAAACGTTGAACAATTAATGAAAACAAGGAAAATTCAGTAATCTTGTGTTGTCGCCTAACTAAAATTGGATTCCTCATAATTTGTACTAGGATAACAGATATTACCTAAGCTATTCATATGGAAAACGGTCCTCACAAGTGGTATCGGAGCTTGGAGGCTAATATATGAGACAATTCAACAAGATTTAGACATTAAAGACTTCTTTTCTACTCATTTTCTTCTTATTTTCATCATTTCTCACAAATTTAACCGTTAAAATAGACTAATTTTTTCAAAGATTATATGTTTTTAACAAAGCCTCTGAAAAATCAGACTAAAATTCAATCAGAATCATGTTCAAAGTGTCAAAAAACGAGAAAAATTGAATTTTCACTCTCGTACGAAGGAACTACGTCCACACGGACTAATTACCTCTGCACGGACCTAACTATTTTCAGTTGAAAAATTTACCTTCGCATGGAAGTTTAGGTTCATACGTTTGAAGAATTTACCTTCACACGAACGTAATAAGTTTTTTTTGTTTTTGTGTTAGTTCGTACGAAAGTGTACGTCAGCACTAAAGGATCTTTTTCAATTAGTTTCAAGTACATCCGCACGAGTGTTCTTTCGCTCCAAATTTTTACCTTTGCACCAAAATCCTTATATCCGTATGAAACTGTTGTTACAATGGAGAATAAATTTTATAATGCGTTCATCAACAAATCCTACATCGGTGGTTCAGAATTTGAATCTAGACAACAAAATGGGAACAATGACGAAGCCACCAAAACTCATGAGTATGGATGATTTTAGAGGTTGGCACTAAAGGTTTGAGAATTGGGTCAAAGCCAATTATCTGGAATGTTGGTATTCAATTGAGGAAGAATACACTGCTCCCGTCGGTGACAATGGTCTAAAGAAAACTCTAACTTAGTTCACTCCATTAAAGAAAGAAAAATTCACAAGAGAGAAACATATGTTAAACTTTCTTCAATAAGCATAGAAGAAGATATATTCATGCTACTCCAACATCGGGTAATGCACAATCCATCTGGATGGCTTTAAAAGTGAAATTTCAAGGAAGTATGGCAATGTAGAAAAGCAAAAAATAATTTGATATATTCACAGCCTTGAAAGGAGAGTCGTTAAAACAGCTTGTTGAGAGGTATTGTCATCTGGTTGTAGAGATGAAACGATTGGGTATTGAAAAAGACAATGACGAATGAGTTGATAAGCAAGCTGACGCATTTCCAAGAGGGGAATGGTCGACTTATTTGATGATTCTGAAGAATAACAAAGAATATAGTGATTTAAATATGGGAAAGTTTATCGAGAACTTGGAAGGGCATGAACTAGAGCTACGCAAGATGGCCAAAATGAAGAGTTCAAGTGTTCAACAAGAAGTTGATCTTTATTTCAAAGGCTGTGGTGTGGCAAATACTCAAATTACAAAGATGCAAACAACTTTTAGCGCAAATACTTCATCTGGATCTTCAATAAATAATTCAAGTGCTGGAAGTGGTTTTTCATCTTATCCAAGTTTTGAGTTGAATACTCTGATGTAGAGTCCTCAGTCATCACAAAGCTCTAACAACTATACCATCTAGAATAGTTCTAGTCCTTACATTCTACAGTGCAGTATTGCTGTAAATCTGCAAAATTCTCAAAGTTTTGATGAAGCGACAGCTAAGAAGCACATGGTGTTTCTTGCTTCTATTCTAGAATCTTATGAGTGCCAGGTAGAAGGAAGGATCAGGAATCGAAATATGACCAAAGAGGATTATGATCAGATAGATCCTTAGGAGTTAGAGCTAATTGATATAAAATGGTGCATGGAAAGTGTAGTTCGGATGGCACAACGATTCATGGAAATCACGGAGAGGAACAATCTTGGAGGTCCTAACTCAAAATTAGGATTTGATAAAGCCAAAGTAACATGTTTCAAATGTAAAGAAAAAAGTCATTTCAAATGAGAATGTCCGAATAGGGAGGTTCATGGGAACAATAATCCTTTTGGTGATGATTATTACAAGAAGGCGATTTATCACAAAACTTCCCAACATCCAGCAAACATATCGTGCCCAATTCCGATTGAAGATCATTCATCTAAGTCAAAGGATAAAGCCTTGGTTGTGACACAGGAAGATGAAGGTTTTAATTGGAACAATTATATTCCCAAAATCAAAAGTCTTGCTCTTTTTGCTGAGATTATTGAAGAACTAGAATAGATTGTGGAGGAAGAGATGCTTGAGGAAGCTATTGAGCAGTTTGTGCTGAGATTACATTTGATGAAACTCTAGAAAATTCAGATGATTATTATGATTCTAAAGCTTCACAAGAGATTTTTGTAATGCATTCATATCAATTATGCCTCCTAATGTTTTTAATTCTTTTTGTAGGTTTCTTCGGCGAACAAGGAAATTTTCATGGCCCACACTGTGAAGAAGAGAAGAAACAACCTGTAGAGGAGATTATAGACGTGACGAAGAAATGAATGTAGAAAACCTGAACGAGATCGCAGAGAAAGCAATGATGGCTCATTTAAAAGAGGTAGTTGACACCTCTGAAGATGTTCAGAAAATTATGGTCGAGTCATTCGATGAAGTATGTGATCTAAAACATAAGATGCTGTAGAGTAACTGATCAGCTTCTTATTAGCCGTGATGCAAGCATAGAACCGTGCAAATATTGCATTGAAAAAGATGAGAGATTTGTAGAGTTGAGAAAACACACTTATAATTTGACAAGTGATTTAAAAAGAAATAAAAGAAGCCTATGATAAGCTAAGCAGAACAATCAACCAGTATCGTGATGCAAGCAGAAACAGTTTCTATGCTCAAAAGAACTATCATGGATAAACAAATTGCAACTAATAATCATATTGACACGATTGCCAAATTAAAACAAGAGCTAGAAACCGTTAGGATAGAAACTGAACGGGTTGATAAGATGCTGATCAGTTACTCTATAGCATCTTATGTTTTGGATCACATACTTCCTAAACCAACAAGAAAAGATGAAACAAGGGAGGATGTGTATGGTTATCATAACCATGGGCTAGGTTATAATCGAGTTCCACCCTAGATGTGGAATAGCTATTCGAGAAAGAAACCAAATGGGATGGAAAAGTCACTGGATTTATAATTGAAAATTGAACAGAAAGACTAGCTGCCTGACAATCTCGATGTGACTTATACCAAACCTGACACTGAATATGAATAGAATTGGTTAAAGACGTTGTTAAGAAAGTTTTGGAAAATGAAAGTGATAACACTGATTTTGAAAGTACTCAATAAAAATTTTGAGAAAACAAGTTCAAATTCGCATTCTGAAATAATGACAGTTTTCTGAAAAATTACATTCCAAAATAAGGTTATAGTTCGGATGATGATCCGAATGTTATTATGTATAAAATGAATTGATCTGACAAACTATATTTTGATACAGAGTTTTGATTCAGAATGTGAACATGAACAAGGTCGAAAAAGTTTTCAAGTTAGTAGAGGTTGAAATATCTAAGATTGAAGATTTGACAAATGCTCAAGGATTTTCAAAATTTAAAAGGGATAAATCTTACTATTCTAAATAGAAAAGCTCCTATTCTAATTACCAATAGAGAAACCACTATTATGGGAGAAATGGTTCGGGATATAGTTAGAAAAATAACAACAAGTTTGGATAATCGAAATTTGCAAAGAACATGATATCTGGTACAAGTTCGGGAAGTGACAAAGAGAGTCAATTTAGCAAACAATCAAATGAAGAGTTCTTTGCTCAAAAAAGAGAACGTGAATAGGTTGAGGGATCCACTGTTGTAACAGACTGTAGGACTTGCTTTAGATGTAATCAGGTTGGGCATATTGCTAATCGGTGTCCAAAAGAATCTTAAACCTGTTTACGATGTCAAAAAGACTTCTAAAGACTAAAACGAAAATCACCAATGTTTGTTCCAACTCAAATCTTAAAACGAAACAATGAATCTGCAAACGAAGTGAAACCAACAAATATCAAAGTCTTAACTAACAAAAATGGTGAATCTTCAAACAAAGTTGAATAAAAAGATTAAAAATTTTATACCAAAAATAGAACTTTGAAAAATCAAACTTGGGTGACTAAGAAAAAGGAGTCTTCTGTCGAAGTAAAACAATTTGTTTCAGTAGTGAATAATGAAAAAGTTGAACAAAAAGTTGAATAAAAGTATGATAGTGTGTGTGAAAATAAATTTATAAACCCACCCAAGATCGTTAAGGCTTGGGTCTCACTTTTCAAGTAAATATTTGAGTGAATGTGCAAGGGCTCCCAAGATCCATCATATCAAAGTGGATCATGGATAGCGGACCATCCAGGCACATGACAGGGATGTTGGCACTCCTATACTATGTCAAGACTATTAGAGGAGGCTACGTCGGGTTTGCAGGTAATCAGGGAGGTAGAATTGTAGGAGAAGGAATGTTAACCAACGAGATGGTGTCGTTTAAAAAGGTCAACTACATAGCTGAGTTGGAGAATAATTTGCTCACTATCTCTCAGATTTGTGATAAGAAGTTCACCATGCACTTCACCAACAAAGAATGTTTAATTTAGAAGTTAGGGTTCAAGAATCTGGAAGAGTGGATCCTAATGTGCGCTCCTCGTGAAAACGATCTTTATGTTCTGGATATGAGCATCGCAACAACCACAACAAAAACAGTAGAGTGTTTTGTTTTAAAGGCGATAGAGAAGGATTCAATATTGTGGCATACAAAGATGGGACACATTCATCTCTGGAAAATGAACTTTCTTGTACACAACGATCTAGTGGACGGTGTCAACTTCAATAACTTTCACTTGAATGATGACTGCATCAGCTGCAAGAAGGGAAAGCAATCAACAAAGTCGCATCCGAGGAAACTTCTGAATTCGATCAAGCTTCCCCTAGAGAGCCTTCATATGGATCTCTTTGGCCCGGTAAATGTAAGAAGTATTTCAGGAGATCTAAATAGCCTAGTTGTTACCGACGATTATTTGAGGTTCTCGTGGCTGATGTTCCTAGAAAGTAAAGATGAAATGTTGGACAGTCTGATGATCTTGTTTAAGAAGCTAGAAATATGTACCATTTGCCAATTAGACGTATTTGAAGCGACAATGGAACATAATTCAAGAATAACAAGATGTTAGATTCTGAATGAGAAAAGAATTCTGCATGAATGTAGTGCACCGTACACCCCACAATAAAGCGGTGTAGCTGAGAGAAAGAACATAATATTGATAGAGACTGCATGCACCATGCTCGCTAATTCAAAACTGCCTGTTAGTTTTTGGAGCGAAGTTGTGGCCTCTGCGTGTTACACATTAAATAGAGTATTGACGGTCAAGGCACATAAAAAGACAAGCTTCGTGCTTCTTAACCAACAAAAGCTGAATCTGAAATGGTTAGAACCTTTGGGTCTACGTGTACGATAACGACTCGGATGGCAAATGTCAGGCTAAATAGTTAGAAGGGTTCTTTGTGTGGTATGCTAGTCTGCTAAAGAGAGTTTATCTTCCTAGCATCAACCGGGTTATCCAGACTCAACTGGTAGATTTTCAAAGATACACATCTCCGTCGTAGAAACCAGGAGATCCTTGGTTGTTCGATTATGAAGGTCTCTAGAATTCTTTCAATATGCCAGCTGAACCATTAGAGGAGGAACTTGTTATGCTTAACTAGCATCAACAATCTTTTGCACAAGATCAAGTTCCATGACCAATCGTTGTGACATAGACACACGTTGGCACGCATGATGCTGAAGTGGACCAAGTACTCAACATCCTGAATCATAGACTACTTGAACAAATGAACCCGTGGTCGAACCAGATGTGAATGAACCGACTCCTACTTTTGATCAATCAGACGACTGTGAATCTGATGCTAATCAACATACGATGAAGATGGATACACTTCTGATGATGGTGAAATTCAGATTGATAGTTTACTCAACAATCAAACTGAAGGAATGAGTTCTCAGAATGAAACTTCTGCTGTTAATCAGAACGTTGAACAAAATGTTACAAATTTACAACAAGAAGTAAGCGTATACATCAAAGTTATGCCAAGAACACTGTCGTACCATCCACCAAAATTTATAATCAGAGAGTTACAAAGTGGTGTTAAAACCCGACATCAAGTCAATCAGGGTTTAAGTTGTGAGTTAAGGATCGGTTCGACGTACACGATACTAAACAACTTTATTCGTATGAATGTGCTTGAAGGTTGTGATCTTGTGCGGACTTGTTTTTCTTGAATGATGTAGTCTTTAATATATATAGTTGAAGGTATGTCCGTACGAATGTAATCCTTACACTTCCGTACGTATGAAGGAATCTAAGTCCGTACGGTTGTAAAGGTTTCTTGGTCCGTGCGAATCATAACATCTCTACTCCGTACGTATATAAGTTCTTATCCCATACATGCATACTTTGGATGATGTAATGATGATGCAGTATTTATGATGTCATCATTAAAGATGATGACATCATACTAGATCAAATCGGCTCTCTTTGTATCGTACTGAATCCTAATTTAAACTAACCAATCCTAACAGAACCTAACGAAACCTCTGTCCGATATTTTACAAACTTAAGACACTTGACATCACATGTACAATTAGATTTCTACTATGGCCACACGAATAGTGCACTAACAATCTCTCCTTGGACATAGCTAGAAATCTGGGATGTTAAGTCTTGAACTGTCTTGGATAACATCTTCAAGTGAAAACGTAGTCTCCCCCTTGAATTATGCTATGAATTTCTAAGATTTGACTTTTAATGACAATCACACGTATCCATAAACAAACAGTATCTTATCAGTCTTGTTGGTCCAGCTCACATTCAACATTATCAGGTTTCCATGGAAGATTTTGAAAGAACATATTTTTGAATTTTTAATATTGAATGCAATAGTGTAAACATACTGAAATGTAACACTTTATATTTTTGTGAGAAAACGTGCCAGAGGATCATATCATTATAACTGAGACATATCACTGCACCGTTGATCTTGATGAAACACTCAGTTTTAACAATTCACATGGATTGTCGATATTGTATATCCACTTAAACTCAATTTAAAAGCTTTCATAATGCTTACCGATATGTTAAGGTACATTAATTTGTACTAAGTTCTTATGGACCCCATGATCTTAGCATATCCCCTGATCATGTAATGCAAGGACTCAAGTAATACCATTAAACTTTCATCAATTATGGTTTGTGTAAAAAATAATGCAGAATGTTTAAACATTAACAATCAGGTCGATCATTCGATACGCGGAGAAAGTCCAATGTTTAAACAAAATAAGAAATAAAAACAAGTTGAAATTGAATAACTCTTAACCACCAGTTCGATATTCTCATATACGCAGAGCTGATTCAAGATTTAAACAAAACACCAAGTAAAATAAAGCAGAAAAGTTCAGGCACTAACATCCAGTTCAATACTTCGTATGCACATAGGATGTCCAATGCTTAAAAAAATAAAGAAATAAAACAAGTTTAAATCTTTGCAAAATGAAAACACAATCACAGTGACTTTTTTAGTAGGTTGTGAATGTTCACAAACTGACTGGTTTTTATGCTTTTTAGCATTCAGCGATTACCGAGCAGGTACACAATCGTGAAGGACAACACCATGTACTATGCTTTCAACCGCGTTTCCTACTAGAACTAGGCTTTTTTCTATTTAAGTTTCTATCGTTTTCGCAAAACTACTAGTCTAGCTGAGCCTACTGACACATCTTTAGTGAGATTGTTTAACCATTTTAAACATTATATATCTTTAGCATGCATTGATAGTCCACTATTGTACTTTCATTTCCTCTTTTCGCACAAGTAATCTCATTTTTCATTTTTCAATGTTTTTGATATTTTGAGATTTTCTATTGTTTTTGGGTTTTTGAAATTTTTATCTATCTGAAATGATTTTGAAATAATGTTTTTCAATTTTACAGAAATTTTTTATTTTGACAATTTTGAAATTTTTCTCCCCAAATTGAAAACATCTTTTCAAAATCAAAAATAAAATTTTTCCATTTTAACAGTTTAATGAATGTTTATGAATGTGAATGTGAGATTACCATTTTGTTTGTATGGACCACCAAACCTGTCTATCTGCATGAACAACCACTGCTTCTAAAACGACGCTTGCTTTATGCTTGGTTATCTTGCCCATACAAACAAACTTCGATTAGTTTTGAATTGGAATCCAATCCATACTGGATTTAGGTTTACCAAATTCATCAACATATGAAATAAACATCCAATCACAATCTCTTTTATAGTAAAACAATTTGATAAAATTTTTATCTGAAAATTTAACTTTCTTTGATTTTTATCTGTTTGATTAACAAATTTCTTCTTCACTGTTCTTTCTTTGGTCCTCAGATTTGTATCTGATGAATTCGTTGTACTTGACTGATCACTCTTTGTAGAGTAAAATGATTCTTCAGAACTTTTATCAAAACCCACTGTCGTATCCGAGGACAAAATCTTTTCCAAATACTATATAACTTTCTTTTTCTTCTTTCTCAATTTGTCTTTTTGCCCATGTGATAGTTTTGCTTCTATTCTTTGGGCTTTTCTCCGGCTTTCTCTTTTTCATTTTTTTATCCTTCTCTTGAGATTTATCCAACGATTTTCTCTTTGATCTCATTGGAAAATCTAATGCATCATGACCTTTGATTTGGAAACTATAACATCTTCTCATTTCAAAATCTGCCTTAAACAATTTACAACAACGTGTCCATTTATTCCACAGTTGAAACACACCTTGTTATCGTACCACTCTTCTCTATTAGACCATACACTCAGATCATAACATCGATTTGATGTGTAATAGTCGTCATTGCAGCTTCTTCGATTAAAATGAGCACTGTGGTCAAACCTGCCCCACTTATTTTCAAATTCTTGTGAGTTATGATTTTGATATTTTTTGTGAATTTGTATATGATTGGATGATTGAGCTGATGATTTTCTATTGTTATTTGGGAAATTTTAGAATTTTTAACATTTTGTTTTTGTTTTTGATCCCCATTTTGCTTAGAAGGCTTTTGTGTCGAACACTCACCTTTTTCAACAAATGGTGGAACAATCTCTTGAAAATTTTCTTTTAGTTTCAAAAATATTTCCTTTTTATCATTTTTATTATCATCGGTATTATCATCACAATCCTCAATTATGGCTTCGTCATAATTTGTGACATCACTTATTGGAATTTCAACTGAGGAAGTCTTATTTTTAGTATTTTCCCTAGTTTCTTCATTTTTCTTGTAGGATTGTCTTATCCATATAAAAGACATAATATGATTAACTAGTCATAACATATGCGGAATCCATTTTATGACAAGTGACAATATCAAGATTATTGTTTAACATTCGCTGTTTCATTAATGTTCAAAACGTGTACAATCCTGAAACAAAACATGAAGGGCTTCACTGTACACTCTGCAAAAAAGTGTTACAGACTCAAGACACAGCTCCACTATTTATAATCATCAGCACTTCATACGAAGTGGACTCACTTGTACGAAATGGGCAACATTTCGTGCGAAGTAGCTTACAAACATCCAAAATATAAATCTAACAATATAAAGCCCTATTACAATGACTCGACATGATCCTAATACGTAAGCGATAGACATTCTGCACCAACAAACTCCCCCTTGGATATTGCCGTAGTCATGGGTCAGTCTTCAAAAACCTCATAACATTAATGTTCAGCGTTAAAAGAAATGCTTCCTTGCGGCTTCCTACGTTCTTCAGATGGAAGCAGTGTTTATTCAGTAGCAGGAGCCCATTTGATAAACTGAAACCTTCTGAGACGAGCTTCCTTTCCCATTTCTTCAATCTTTTCTATCCTTCTTTGTTCTTTCTGAAACTCTTTCTTTTCTAGTTCTCGCCACTTTGATTTCCACATCTTTCAGGATTTTATACCATGTGCATAGCAAACATTGATTACACCCTTGTATTGCATCGCTTGAGTCTTCTCTCGTGCTTCATAACATATTTTGTTGATGAATGAGCACTCTACATCTTTCTCAGAGCAATTAACTAGCCACATCGGGTCTAGTATGCAAATCATTCTCCAAATACTTTCATCTTTCAAAACAATCACTTCTTCACACGTCTCGATATCATATTGCCACCATTTAAGAAATCATGAAAATCTTGTTCAATTCTCAATAATGGATGTTCTTCATAGCTCGTGGTCGTTTGATAATCAACGTCACATCTTTTTCTTTCGTCACTAGATCAATCTTTATTCTTTTCTTCGGAATATGCGGCTTCCAATGATTAAATCCGTGAGCAGCTTCACACTTAATTTGCTTCCATAACCGTTAATCATGAAATTTCATTTGGAAGTTTATCATCTTCGTCTACACAAGCTCTTCCACATCCAAGTAGGGTTGTGTTTGTATATCACAGAGGTAACGGAAGTACTTCATTCCAAACTCCCTCTTGATAGCACAAACATTTAATTCTTCTATCCAACCCCAACTTAGGATATCACCCAGCGATTTATCCTGATCACGCGTAACGAAAGTAATGGTCTTTGAAATTTTCTTTCTTTGGGCAGCTCTCTAGCCATGTCGTCTTTGCTTCAACAATTTCTTCTTTCGATAAATGTTTCGGAATATTTCTTTCTTGCACATTCTGCTCCACTCATCGCTTCAATAAATCATCAGAGGCTTCTTTAAACATTTCCTCGAAGGTTGGGAAGTCATCCGTATTTACACTTGAATATTTAACACTTTCATCTTCATCGGAATCATCCTCCACGACAACCCGATCATATCTGTCAGCATCTGCAACATACTTGTACTGATAATAGTTAGGCTCAGATGCACTGATATGTTTGACTCCTCTTCAAAGTCAAATTCAAACTTATCTTCCGCAACAACCAACATTTTGGCTATCTCTTCTTTTGTATAGTTATATATGAATTCGCCTTCCTCAACGCCATGCTCTAAATAGAAAACTTTGGGTTTTGGCAATTCGGGAACAACTGATATTGGTGCAACGACTGTGAAGATTCTTGATTGCACTGCATCGTGCACTGGATCTTTCTGCTCCCCTGTCTAACAGCTTCCCTCTCCTCGTTCACATCATTCAACAGATAAGCATCATACTCAAATGATTCATTCATCTTTGCATCAACTACTGTCACACCAGATCCACCTTGGTTATATCGTTACCATCACCTTTGTCATCATCATTATCATCATCATTTTTATCATTAATATTACCTGCACCATCATCATCATCCTCATCCTCATCATCATCTTCATTCTCATCAAACGCATTAACATCAGCATCAATTTCAGCATCCTATTCTTTTTCTCTAAGTATTTTTGGTGCCTTTCAGAAATTATAGTTACATCTATAGGTCCACCAATCATAACATAATTGATTGGCTCAGGTTCAGCTTCAGCTTCAGTTTCAACTTCAACTTCTTTCTCAGGCTCTGTTGGTATAACCTCCTCAGCTTCCATTTAAAAACAAATGTTTCAGCTTCAGTTACGGGCCAGATTCATCTTCTGGCTCAGATGGAACAATAACATGAATTTCATCAATATTGTTCTTTCCCTTTCTCAACACTACAACTTTAGCTTCTGCTTTACGCACAGGCTCAACAACTTTAGCCCTAGCCTCCACAATCTTTATATCGTCATATTCATTGATAAAATTCATGCTGAATTTCTTTTCCAACACTTTGAATAACATATCAAATTTTTCTACATTTGCCATTTTCTCAACCTCAAGATCTTTGACAACTCTGTATAATTTTTCGTTTTCAGTAGTAACACTTGTAAGCAAAGCCACCAGCTCCATATTCTTAGTTTCAAGATGTTTAATCCTATCTTTGTGTGCTTTGATTCGGCTTTCATGCTCAGTTACTCTGTTGTCATTGAACAAATCTGCATCAAATCCACCTGTAAAAGGAATTTCACCAAAATCATCAGGAAATTGTTCATTCAATGATCTTATTATTGCAGATTGAGGGGTTCTTTGTTGTACAGGAGGTGTCAGTTGTTTCGGTGTAGAAGCTGGTTGTGATGGTGGTGTAACACGTTGTGGTGATGTTGGTGGTTCTTGTATTAGTGATGTATAAATGGTGGTGTAATTGGTGGTTGTTGTTGTGTTGGAGGTGGTTGTTGTGGTGGTGATGGTGGTACAACAGACTCAACATTTTCTACAGTAGATAATATCACCTCTAGCATCTTCCTGGCTTTATTATATTTTGGTCGTGTCTTTCTAGCCGCAGGAGACCCTGTCGTTTTCTTTTGAACATTAGATGCTTTACTCTTCTTATCTTTCTAATTGGCATCTCAATTTCCTTTTCATGCTCTGAAGGAACGTATGTAACATCATCATCACATACTTCTTTACATTTTCGTTAAGGTAATCGCTCCTCTTCTTGTCTTTAGCTGCACCGATTTCAAGATAGTTTAAGATCAATGCTATCATCTGAGCTTTCCTTATTATCACCTACGATCACCTCTTTCTCAACATCTGCTGCTATATTCCAACATTCACTTCTTCTCGATCATTGCCAGTTGTTGTAGAGAAAACCTCTTCATGCGTAGTTTCAGCCACTGGTTCATTAACAGGCACATTCATCGGTGTCTCTTCTAGTTCATCAACAAGTAAAGTTCGTATTGTTGCACATTGGCGAGCTTGTGTAGGCTTCTTGTAACATTTCCATTTTTTGTTAGATTAAAATAAAGTATATAAAACTTTTATTATTGAACGGGTAGATTATGAGTAAGTTGACTGTTAGAAATATGAGGTATCTAGACGAACATATACTTTTATAGGAACCGTTTACTAATTAATAATAAAATATATTATTATAATTGACCTTACGCCGTTTTTAATGAAACTTAGGTCAAAATGTAGATAAACATATGCTTGTTCTAATGAGATATTCATCGTTTTATAAAACGTTATATTTTAGAAGTTATAAATAATAAAAGAGCGAAGCAGCTGAATTATATATATATATAATAACAACAACAATAATAATAATAATGATAATAATAACAATAATAATAATAATCATAATAATAATAACAATAAAACTTAACATGAATTGTATGAATTCGTGTGTACGTGTCTCATTTTCTAAAAGATCAGAACGAATAACATGACAGGGCTTCCATGCTTTCGACTATCAATAGGACTGATGGACCTTTCTAAAATTGGTTCAAACTTTTCTTTCTCTCTTGTCTCTCTGCTCTATTGCTTTTATACTCGATACCCTAAACTCTGCCCCGTAGTAAGTGTTTTTAACCCTGATCACAGTTACGATACCCTGTCCGATCGATCTGAAACCCATCAACGGATTTCAAGGTACTCCTGAATAAGGCTATACTTTGTTAACTATGTTGAGGTTTTGAACGTGATGTATCGTTAAAGTTTGAGTTGGGTTGTTAAAAACTCTAAAACTACAAAGTGAGTCATTCTCTTTTTCTCAAATGATTTGCAAAATCCTAATTGTTTTCCGAATTGTATTTAAAGTGGTTAAGTTTTTGTATTCTAAAATTACTGCCAGTATGTGGGGTTTTGTATACACTACTTGATAATCTTCATTATTGGACAAAAGTTAGCCAATGAGTGAAATGACCACCGTCACCTAGGAACTGCCACCGAGTGACAAATACTGATTGAGTATTTGATAGATAAAAACAATGTAATCACCCTTGATACTGTAAATTATAACAATGTGTCTTTTTATAAAATTGAATGAACTCACCAATATTTTTCGCTAAAATATTTTTAAACGTGTTTCAGGTAACTTAATGTGAAAGTAATAGAAGCCTGCTATGGAACACTGAAGGCTTAAATAAAGTGGCTTTGCTTACCTGAATAAAAGAAGAAATTTGTGATTTGTCAATTAGGGTTTATCCCTCTAAAAACATTTTAATGGAATATGGGTTTATCCCATTTGTTTAATATTAAACCTTGGTGTTTTACAAACTCTGATATATTTCCTAACTACGATCCTGATGATGAATTCTGCTGCCAATTTAATAAACACTGATACCACCTGTAACTGGCTCATGGCTTCCGCCCAGGGTATGGTCAGGGGTTGTGGCACTTCTTCTTTGGAGTCACCCTTTTCCTTTTCTTTTCTTCTTTTCGTAAACCAACTGCTTCTCCTCAGAATAAAACCATCTAACTTTTCTTCTTCATCTTTCAAACCCACTCGTATCTTTTCTCCATTTACCCTTAGGAGGTGCAATGTAATTCTTATCAAGAATGGCTCCAAAAACTAGCTTTGCAACAAGTTCAGATTCGTGCTTCAAGTATAGATTCAACCTAACCAACGTCTCTCTATCCATATGCTCCAATACAAGCTCATCATTTTCTTCCTTTGCCAAGGTAGGGAATAAAGCATCTAACATCATTTGAAGAAATCTTGGATACTGGAAAAACTTCTCCCTTGTATTTGTTAGGCCCCAGAAGTGTGAGACTGACGCATCAAATATACGCAACGATCTTGCATCTCGGATAAACATCATAGCATCTCGGATGCATCTCGAATGTATATCATAGTATCTAGGATGGAACATCTTGCATCCCGGATAAACATCCAAGATGCCAGATCATCTCGAATGATTGACAAGGGTTATTAAGTTGAACCCTTGTCATATGAGACATCTTAACCCGGTTCATTCAAGCCTTTTTGACCTAGTCATCCGAAAGTATTTGACCGGTTCAGTATGAACCTTTTATGGTTCAAAATTGTTTTGAACCCCTGATTGAACCCATGACCTTCCTTACTTGAACTATTTGACTTGTTGGCTATTTGAATTGTCTAAGTTAATATCAAACGATCAAAAGGGTTCAATTAAGTTAATTTTGTGATAAATTTGACGTTTTGTTCAAGTGCAGAAAATAGCGCAGAAAATGATGGAGAAAAGAAAGCTTGAGGTCGAGGCATTTCACAATCAAGCCTGCTACCTGTCTGATCCACCAACTGATTATTACCAATTCTTCAACTCTCTGATAGTTGGACTGAACTCTTGCCGACTCACCCATGCACTAAAGACGAATCCAGTGATCGGCAAAGATATGATTCAAGACTTCTGGACAAATGCCGAAGTAAGAAGGGGTGGAGCTTCTATTGAATCAGTAATCTAGAAAAGAGAGATTGCCATATCAGAAGCGGATGTATGGAAAGCATTAGAGACTGGAGTTCAAGATCGTCATCCAACCGGATTTGATAGAGACACTGTACTCAAGGCGTTGAGGTGAATGAGTTACGAAGGCACTTATCCTACAGTCCTAAAGAAGATGTTTCCGCCTTATTGGAGATGCTTAGTTCACATCTTTCTACAATGCATTTTAGAGAATAAGGGCAGATTAGATCAGCTCAACCAAACGCAAACTGCTGAAGTGGTAGCCCTGGTCAAACGATTGGGATTACAACTTCTCTGCATACATTTTTGACAACATGAAGAACATGCTTGAGAATCTCAAGAAGAAGGTCTTTCTACTTTACCCAAGATTTGTTCAATGATCCTTGACGACAAACATCCAGACCTAGTGAAGAGCGATAATTTTCTGAATCTAAAGCCGATAGGTCCTAGCTGTTTTGAGGTGGCATGCAAGCAACATGATACGGCAAAGATCAAGTTCACTGCTACATATGATCTTGTAAAGCAGGGAAATTTCAAGGAGTTTGTGCCTGCACCAATGCTTGTTAATGTGATGATTGCTGAAGAACATGATGTTCAGATTGTCGGTGGACCATAGAGACAAGAACCGGAAGTTGAAGATCTCGTTTCAGACGAAGAGAAAGATGATGAGACAAGTCATGTTCAAATTGAGAAAGCCGAGGAAACAGTCAAAGAATTGAACGTGATATCGCAGAGAGTCTTGCTGCCTTCTAGCATCACTTTAGGGCGATTCTGGGAACCCTCCTCCCAAAATCGTTCCCTCTGAAGAAGCACTGACCAAAGATGATACCATTCAAGAACAAGAATCAAGAAAGAAACAGAAAACAGAAGCCCCTGTTAACCCAAAGCCTATAAGCCCAAGTGTTGAACCTGAACCAATAGTGCAAGATGCCCGAATCACAGATATGCTAGAAAGCTCAAGTAGAGCACATTTTGAAGCAGGAAGATCTGGTGGTGGTATTTCTGAGCATGAGGAAGCTGCATTAAGAGTAGCTACCGAAAAGATGAAGTTTATTGAGCAGTCCGACAGTGATGATGATGAAGTGGTGGATGTTAGAAAACTAAAAAGAAGAGTGGTGCTGTTGAGGGGCAGGCACTATGGGCGTGATAACATCGGTTGTGAAGGGGAGCAAAAGCTTCCTTATAAGGGGCTAGATACCTTCACCATCATGACGCGTTTTAAAGCCATGAGGGGCAGGCGTTGTAGGCGTGCTGGCTGCCAAAGCGGACAATATCATGATGCGGGTATGCTAGGCTGTTACAAATGGTATCAGAGCCAAGGGCCGGACCGGTGGTGCCAGGTCTCGCGAGGACGCTGGACCCCTTAAGGGGGGTGGAATGTGATATCCCACATCGGTTGTGAAAGGGAACAAAAGCTTCCTTATAAGGGGCTGGATACCTTCACCATCATGACGTATTTTAAAGCCATGAGGGGCAGGCGTTATGGGCGTGTTGGCTACCAAAGCAGACAATATCATGATGCGGTTATACTGGATGTTACAAAGACGACGTAAGCCTGCTGATAGCAGAAATTTATGAAATGAAAGCTATGTTGCAGAAGAAGTTTGGTAGCGAATTTGCAGGTCCCCTAATCCTTATGGATCTGCACAGAATCATCTATCCAACCTTGAGTGCGGAATCCTCTAGATCAGATTATCACAGAAAAACAAGTATGAACAACAATCACAATAAACCCAATCTTTATGGGCGTGTTGGCTACCAAAGCAGACAATATCATGATGCGGTTATGCTGGGTGTTACAAAGGCGACGTAAGCCTGCTGATAGCAGAAATTTATGAAATGAAAGCTATGTTGCAGAAGAAGTTTGGTAGCGAATTTGCAGGTCCCCTAATCCTTATGGATCTGCACAGAATCATCTATCCAACCTTGAGTGCGGAATCCTCTAGATCAGATTATCACAGAAAAACAAGTATGAACAACAATCACAATAAACCCAATCTTTATGGGTTATCTATCACAATGATTACAATCAATCTAGATCACAAGAATTCTCTCTCAACTCTCTCTGAAGTGACTAACTGAGCAACCTTAACCCTAATGCAAAACTCTCTTTATATAGAGACAAGTTTACAACTGGGCTAGGGTTACATGGGCTGCAAAATGGTCTAGGCCCAATTCGCCTACCACTCCCTATAATGTGGGTCTGGTTTAGCCCAATCACTTTAACTAACTATTACGAAACTAAACCCGCTAACTGTTTATCGTTTTACTAATTACAAGATATCCAAAGACCAAATCTAAGCTGTTTTCATAAATATGCACCAACAAATTTGAAGACAAAGATGACGACCCTCGAAACATTTAACATCATGAGCGTACAGTAGAAGAGAAAGCTGCAGCTGATGCAGAGCATGAGGTAGGCTTGAATGCTTATCTAGCAGCTGAACATACAAAGAAGAGAAAGCAACCACAAAAGAAGAATCCAGGCTACAAAAGAATGCTCGTCATGAAAAACCAAGATCTAAATCCCCTCGATGAAAACTTTCAGCCGAAAGATCCAACTAGTGTGTCTGATCGTTATGTGATGGAGCTAGGATCGAGTCACTACGACAAGGTCGGAAATGAATCAGAAGTCAAATGCTGGGGATATGATCACGACAGGCAGTTGTGGATAGTGACAAGGGATAGTGGCCACAGGGAGTATTATGCCAAGCAGTCATAGTTTGAGTCTTGGACCAAGCTTGATCTGAAAAGTCTGTTGCGAGCGCAGTATTCTGATTCTGATCCTAATCCGCACGACCTAGGCTGGGCATTTCACTCAAAGCTCGAATATGAAGTAAAGCATGATTTCACAAACATGAAGACTGCTGAGATGTATCTTAAGAAGAATCCAGGAATCTGTGACCCTCACACTCACAAGCGCATGCAATCAGTTATATGGCCACAACAGGAAAAGAAAAGGTCATTCCTGCCACTCCAAATTTCCTAAGGGTGTGTTAAAGAACTTCTGTTATTGAGCTTACGATCCAAGGATGACAGAGGCAGTAATTGTTACAAAAGAGAAGGCATTCAGATTAGCAGACTCTCTAGATTTGATAAGTTTTCATGAGGAAGATATTTTGATCTTGGGTCAGCATCAGATTCAAACAAATGACAAGTATGAAACATGTGCGAAGTCATGGACCGGTACAGTGGCAATTGTAATTAAGAACAAACTGTATGTGAATCCAACACCACTACTTGTAGCCAGCGAAGCTGGCTGATCATGAAGCGGAAATCCAAACTAATACAGTAAACCTAGGGGGAGATTGTTAGACATTATAAGGTTTATGTATTAGTTATAATAGTGATGTGGGCTATCTTGTTGTAATGGGCTTCGGGGTAGCATTTGGGCCTAAAGGCTTTAGGGTAATGGAGCACTAACCCTCCAGTATAAACAGATAATGTTGTTTTAGGGTTAGGGGCTCCTTGGTGGTTTTTGCTCTCACTTGTATTAGAAAAACTTTGATTTGTATGCAAGTTGAATCTTTCTACTTCAAAAAGAAAAAAATTAGAGTTCATGTATGTAAATATCTATCAGTAAAATAACTAAATTTGCGCATAAAGTATTCCACTTTTGCACAAATTTAGGGGGAGAAATATTTTCTGTTTTGGGAAGTGAAATAAATTTCCGTACTAAGAATTTGATTAACACATGTAAGATATTGATGCTGAAAAGGTGAGGATCCTCTACGATGTGTTGATAGCCTTATCGCTCAAAGGGCAAAAAGATACCAAGTGACGAAATTACGACAAGCTATCATCTCGTGGGTAACATACCATCGGCATATGATGGTGGGTAACATCTCAATTTTCAGAACTTTGGTAGCCTCCACCATTCTAGAGAGAGGGACCGAGAGGTGTGAAGAACTTGTATCAGACGGTTTTGCTATTCGTACTAATAGAATCATATGCAAGTTTGAAAGTGATTCGCGTGTTATTCTCGTTTCTCTTATTTTTGATTCTTTTAAGGATATCCTGACTGGGCCTAGGTCTGCATATATCCAGATGTAACAGAAGAGCAGCCCTGATATCCCGGATTCCTCGTCAGTATACCAACCTAGAACTTCAGACGTTGGCTATCTATCGACGCAGGATTTAAGACCATGAAATCATACGCCGATGGTATGTTACACACAAGATACATAGTTCGTTATGTTTATATCACTTAGTATCTTTCAAGCAAGCAGGTTCACATGTACTTCTTCAAATGTACTATCACCGTCAGACGATAACTGGTATCTGGTTCTTCAGACTCAGGTACACTTTTCTGTTGTGATGCTTCGTGTTTTGTCAACAACTTACAACATCTCAATTTTCAGCAACCCCTGTTTCTTGATCTAAATCAAGATCTGCACAATTCTCAAAAATTCATAAGCAAAACTTTGGTAGCCTCCATCATTCTAGAGAGAGAGACCGAGAGGTGTGAAGAACTTGTATTAGACAGTTTTGCTATTTATACTAATAGAATCGTATGCAAGTTTGAAAGTGATTCGTGTGTTATTCTCGTTCATCTCGTTTCTCTTATTTTCGGTTCCTTTTGAGGATATCCTGATTGTACGTAGTTCTGCATATATCCAGATGCAACAGAAGGGCATCCCTGATATCCCAGATGACTCATCAGCATATTCAGACGTTGGCTATCTATCAACGCAGGATTTAAGGCCATGAAATCATACGCTGATGGTATGTTACCCATAAGATGCATAGTTCGTTATGTTTATATCACTTAGTATCTTTTCATCACTTATTACGTTAAGCCTACCGACATATCACATTAGATCCTAGTCTTTTTAGCTACAACACCTTACCTATGTCAGTCATGCCCTTTATCACGAATATTCATTTCCATTTGATGTGTCACACCCCGAATTTCCAACCAAACCTCGATGGGCCCGAGTGGGGAATATCATGACGTAAGTTGTTATCATTATAGTCAATTATCACAGCACAACGAAAGTCTTGGAGTTTAAAATACTATTACAAACCAAAGTGTCCAAAGTTCGAAATCATAAACAGACGGTTTGTAACTAAAGATCCACAGGCGGATCATAAAATATACAAAAGATGTACAACAGACTTTAGGCCAATCTAAGGATTTGCAAGATCCTCTAAAACAGACACTGGCGTAGTCGGGTTAAAAAGATTATATTCAGACGTATCTGGATATGTAGGGATATGTTGTTAAAACCCAACGGTGGTGGTTGAACCACAGGTGGTGGTGTTGGTTCCACCACAGGTGAAGTATTTGAGGGTCCACCCATTTGTGGCTCCACAGGAATGGTAGGGTAGGTTTTGCGTAATCGTGGTAGCGAACCCGACCATTGTCCCGCACGCACCGACATACGTGCTCCACGTTTCCTCCTCGGTGGCCAGGTGGTGGCTGAGGTTGCTCCACCAGTTCCATTTGGATGTCTTCCTGTGTAGGAGGCAGTACTGGAGAGTGGTACGAAGGAGTGTTAATAAAAGTAAATTGACTCCAATACTGGTCCCATTTATTAGGACCTTGATAAGGTGATCTTGCATAAGAGTTAGAACCGCTGGGTGTCGATGTGATCCTGATGGTGGTATCTCCGGTTCGGAGTCCTCGTCCATAGCATTTGGTTGATCCAACTGATTCTGATCAGCTGGAGGTGGGTTAAAATAAAGATATGGGTTAAATTCTTCATGGTATGAATGTGAATGGGAATGATGGGAGTGGTGAGAGTGATGTGAATGATGGGAATGGTGAGAGTGATGTGAATGGTAAGAATTTTGGGAGTGTGGGGGCGAATATTTGTGAGAGATAGAGTGTCTCGCTGGTTGCCAAGGAGATGAATCTCCCAAATCTTGATAAGAATTTGAGTTGTGAGGTTGTGAAGGGATGCGCCCCGATGGTCCTCCCCTTATTGGACCTTTTCCTCTTCCACTCTGTCCTTTGAATCTTGGCAGCATTTTCCTGTTAAAATCAAGTCAAAAACAATAATAATAACTTAATAATGAAATGAGTAATCCTAGGTCAATGCCTAGACTCGAAAGTCTAAGGATTGTGCTATTGTGTACGTTTGAGATTAAACACAAAAGGCTAGTGTTTATTTCTCTCAAACGTTGGCTCTAATACCAACCTGTCACCCCCCGAATTTCCAACCAAACCTTGGTAGGCCCGAGTGGGGAATATCGTGACATAAGTTGATATCATCATAGTCAATTATCACAGCACATCAGAAGTCTTGGAGTTTAAAATACTATTACAAACCAAAATGTCCAAGGTTCGAAAATTATACGGTTTGTAACTAAAGATCAACAGGCGGATCGTAAAATATAAAAAAGATGTACAACAGATTTTAGGCCGATCTAAGGATTTGCAAGATCCTCTTATATCACTACTAAGCAGCTTCCAGCTTATTTCGTATTATACCTGCAACTTAGTCTTTTGAAAATACGTTAGCTTTCGCTGGTAAATACAATTAACTGACTCGTTTTGAAAATATTTCAAAAATTGATTTAAGTGCACAAGGCACATAAAATCTTTTATAACTTGGAAAAGTTGAGCTTTTAACCTTGTATACAGATTCACATGTTTGTCATACATATGGGGCCCAGCATAGAAACCGAGACATGATTAACTGACACGTCACATATAGACCCACGAAGGAGTTATCCATAACTTGTGGGTAAATTATATTTTAGCATTCTCATATGTCAGGTGTATGCCTACACCCCGTGCTTTGGTCGTGGCCACTAGTAACTTAAATGAGCCGAGGATATCCAGGACACGGTCGTTAACCACCAATGTTTAAGTTATCAAACACAACTGATCAAAATGGATAATGAAGATTTACTAGCCATAATTCGGCATTCGATTGATCCCATTCCCGACCAAGCGGTGGTAATCTACCGTATCCCAAGCCCGTATAGGGAAAATGAGTTTAAAGTATTTACGTGAGCTGGTAATCGACTTTTAAATGCAAAGTTTATATTAACTCAGCCGTTTAATCAATATATAATTGCAGTTAACATTTACTGGAAGGCTTCTAGTCTGGAATGATGGCATAAACTAACAAATTAGAATGCTAATGCTCCTATTTAAGTCATAGACTTAGACTGACTAGCTTAAAGGATCAAAATGGTACGATACGCTAGAGTAAGCGATGACCGGATAGAATGTAGTTTAAACCCAACAAGTACTAAGAATTGTATGACATGGGTAAACAATTAACATTCTGGAATTTGATCATAAACATCTTGGGAAAATACTTAATTTGTTATATATTATCAGTTTACACATAAGTGTGGTTTATGGTTTAGGACCAAACTATGCACCGCAAAAGGCCTTTTTGTCTTTTGAGGCATAAATTACGATATTATAATAAAACTTAGTTTATGATCAGAATAATAATATCATAATATGTTATCATGTATTATAACCTCAGAGGGTTATTCTATACTATATTACGATCATAATGTAACCTTAGGTCAGTAGTAAATTACTCTAAGTCGGGTCAGAATCGAAAGTCAAAGCAGAAGTCAAACTTTGTGACTTTCGGTTGCGAACCGACCCTAGGACTGGACTTGACGGGTCGAACATGTTCCCACACGTTCTAATAATTATTACCAACTTGTTTAAGTGTCAAAAACATATTTATAACATATATAAACTCAGATTTTAATATTCATAAAATCTAACCCGTTTAACTTTTTAAAACATAAACTTTGACACGTCAATTGACCTAGTAAACGTGATTCTTAGGAGGTGCCCTTTTAAGGGATTAATACCTACCTAGTTACGATCACTTAGCCAGGTTCATCTTGAACAATGGCTAGACCATAATGGTCTTGACCGAAAGTCAAATCATTTATAAAAAATGCTTGACTTTTGGCTATTAAAAGCCTATTAAAGAAAAGAGCAGAGATGGAACACTTACAAGTGTTCCAAGAGAAAGTTTAGAACTCAAAGGGATGCTCCTAGATGACCAGGAACTTCCAAGAGTGTATTAGAGAGAAGAAAAGGAAATGGGCAAAGAATAGAGTGAGCTTGGTGGGCTATTTATAGTGCAAGAGGGTGAATGAGGATGATGCTAGGTATTAGCAGTGTTGTAGGATCAATACAAGTGGCTAGATAGGTGTCAAGAGCAGCAAGAGGGTGGCAATATGTAGGATAGGTTGCATCTTGGTAGAATTTTGGCATTTTGACACTTTTAGTCCCTCAAATATAGTTTTGTTGAATGTTATGAAGTGTCCCTTGACTTATAACATAATGACATAACTTAGTTCTTTTCATTCAACACGTGATGTATTGAAGAAGAGTTCGAATAACCAGACGTTAACGTGTGTTATACCATGTGCTTTAGTGACTTATAAGTGGTTACTAGCTTAGGATGTGATAAATATGAGTTCTTATGATTTTATGGGTTAAATTACCTAAATTTATAAGGTTAAAGGTTCGGTGATAATGTGGATCACTCAGGGATGGTAAATCAAGAGATATTACATCGACCGGGAGTCGTTTAGGTCGAGAGATGACAAGAAATATGAAAATAATAAAGTCTAGGGCCTCTTGGTCATCTGTTGAAAGTTAAAATAATGAAAAATAAAGGGTGTCAACCTCGCCGTAGGCTACGGTCACCAGGCCGTAGCTTACGGTTAGTATATAAACAATCCAGCAAGACTAGACCGTAACTTACGGTCCTTAGCCGTAGGTTACGGTTAGGTTTAAATTTTTGGTCAGCAATGCCGAACCGTAGTTTAGAGTTTGGGACCGTAGCTTATGCCCGGTATATGAAAATTTTGTGAATTTGACATGTATTTTTCAATTTTTTTTGGTATTTTTTTTTTGTTTTTTCAAGTGTTTTTATATTTTTCTCATTTTCTCCCCCTCAAACAATGCATATATACTATCTCCCTTTTCCCCCTAAATTTGTGCATCATACTTTATGCACAAATTTACCTAATAAAGAATATGTATGTACAAAACGAAGTCCCCTTTTGTTTCGAGGATTGGTGATGTTGCTGCCGCTTTGGATTTGGGTTTCCAAATCTGTTTCATTTTACCTTCGATTGAGCAACTTTGGCTATTTCAAGCTTATTTTTTTTAGAAACATATTTTTGTTTCTGAACAGCCTTGCATTTATTTTTGGCAACGTTCCAATCCCCATCAGATGGTTTAACCTTGGGATTCACATTCTTCATTGTCTTAGGTGATGATACCTTCATCGGATTGGAATGATTGTTATTCTTTGGTGTAACCCTCTAATTTTGAGCATGATCAGAAACATGGGACTATGTGTGCAGTTACGAGCAATGTGACCAGGAATGCTGCAATTGAAGCATGTTTGTCTCTTCACGCATAAGGCATTCTGATCAGCATGTGTAGCTCTTGCAGGCCCTGAAGGATGAACTGATCCCTTTGGTGCTTGATTTCCTTGCACGTTTCTTGTAGACGAAGATGAATTTGGATGTTTGTACTTGTCGTTTGCAAGGGCATTCTGTGGTGGAGATTTCTTTTGATTCTTCTTATTTAGCTTAGACTGCAAGCTCTGTTAAGAAATCTCACCAGACTTTCAAAAAGCTTTGTTAGCACAGTCAAATGTATATTTCTCACATTTGCTATTACTGACTGGCTTAAAAAAGTCATTCTTTACATCACGAGCCTTTTTAGCACAATTGTTGCCCGTTGATGATCCCTGAGAGCGAGATTGTCTTTGACGTTTAGATCTTTTCCTTCCTCGTCTCTGATCTGCTCGTTTCGGCTTTTGTTGCATGATGTGAACCTTTTTATCAAAGGCAGAAGGTTCAGATTGTTCAGTTCACGCACTTGGAGCCTTGTTCGCGTCAGCTCTTTCTTCATCAGCTTTGATAGAATCGTAGAGTCCTAGTTTATCAGATGAAAGACTAGACACTCTAGTTGAATCATTAGATGAGTCAACAACACCAAATGGTTCCCGTGTGTCTAACGTATAATCACTGAGTTTGCCGTACACCATATGTTGCGCTCTCTCAATTTCTTCGTCGGTTTCAGGCATTGTCGTGTAGTTGTGATTCTACGGTGGGGCAACCTGATTGAATCCTAAACCCTTCCCATTGTTCTCCTTATATGTGTGACAACCGGCATTTTCTGGTTGTAATTAAGCGCATAAGGAAAATTAATACCATTATAATTAGTGTAATTAGACGTAAATTAACTCGATCAGGCCTTTCGAGAGCCTAGGAACGTCTACTTGCTTCACGTTACGCGACATGACGACAATCGAGAACTTTAACGCGAATTTGAACGATAAGCGAACGGATGCCGAACAAATACTGACAACGCCTAAAAGTACGAATTTTATACTTGTATTTACATACAGTTATGATTATGCGATAAATTTGGATCGTTGAACATCGCAAAGCACAACACGGAAGTTACGCGGAAAACCGGAACGCACCGACAACAAAATGGAAGCAACAGACCAAGTTACGCCTCAATATTAATATATTATGATATATTTAGCTTCGTAGTCGAATTTTATTATCCGTAGTCGAAAACGGATCGAAAAACGGACAAGAAACGACAACCGGAGCATTTTACGCATTTTAACGAAACTGATGAACGCACGCTATTAATATCGAACGCCGACCCTATATTTACACATTTATTTTTTTTATCTTAAAACAATATTATACGATGTTCCATGGAGTTCGGGTGAGAAAACGGGCTTTAGAAATGCTATCGGACCGCTCAAAACACAAGAAATGGGTCTTGGGCCCAGTCTACATAAAAGCCCAAGCTCCCAAAACACACCTATATAAACCAAAATACACACACACACCCTCATTCTTCACCTACACACACTCTCTCTAACTCTAAAACTCTCTCTACTCTCTCTCTCTCTAGAAAATATTTCCGGCACTATTCCGGCGAGTAGTGGCGGCTGGCCACGGCGACGCAGTGGCGGCGCCGCTACTGACGGAGACGATGGAGGTTTTCTGGAGAACTTTCCGGTGACCGTTTTCCGGCCAACGGCACACTTTTTCGACTATCTTCGACGTTCCGGATCGCGTGGTGATGTTGGTTTTAGCAGATTCGAAGTCGTTTGGGCTCGGGAGCAACTCCGGCGACATTCCGGCCAAACTCCGGCGAACCCGTTTTGGACTTTTCACTTCATGCATGTTTAGATCGGGTGGTTAGAGACCTTTCTGCAAGTTTTCGTTAAATTTTATTCTCCGGCGAAATTCCGACTTCTGGCATGATTCTGGCGAGGTTCCAGGCATCCGTTTTCAACGAAAAATATATTTTTTGGATCCTTGTAATCCGTAGAGTCCATACGAAACACTTTCGTCTCGGGTGAAAATTAAAGTTCGGGACACTCTTGGGCTCGGTTCAACGTGGTCAACAGGTCAACACGGGTCAAAACTGGTCAAGGGATAGTTTTCGGTCATTTTTGGTGCCTCGGTTCAGTTTTGGGTTCGGTCAACCGTGGTCAACTGGTCAACTATCGGTCAATTGGTCAACTGTTGGTCAACGCAGTCAACTCAGTCAACACGGTCAACACGGTCAGCTCATTCAACAGGTCAACTCGAGACTCGGTAAAAATTAATTACGACGCGAAATTTAATTATATTAGTTTATGATTATTATTAATAATTAGCGCGCGAACACCAAGCTCAAACCGAACCATAAATGATTATATATCGCCAAAGGAAATAAATAATATATAACAATCGAGCCGACTGCGTAACTCGTTTAAAATTATTAGTTAAAAATCAAACCGATGTCGTTATTATAATAAAAATCAGAAATTATAAATCGGCGAAAATTATATTCGAAACACGTCGAGAAATTATATATATTGTTTGCGTACATTGCAGATTGTGTCTTGATAAATAAATCGACAACTTGTGTTATTGGGATCGTCCGAAAACAGAGGAAACTCTGCCCGATTTTTGTAAAAATACGCAATACAAAAACGCGACACATTTCAAATATTAAATGTCCGATTTCAAATGGTTATTATAAAATAAATATAGGTATATTTATTTGACGACGCTAATTAAAACATTCAAAACTCGAGCCGACAACATTTCAACGAGCGCGATGTCAAGATAACAAACATTCGACAATCGACTATAAAATAAATGATATTTATTTATGTTTACTTCAACGTCGCAACTCAGAAACTAGCTTTCAAACATCGATAAATCATTCGAACAACGATATAAAAATAAGTGTATTGTTTATACTTATTTCGAAACGCCAAGATTTCCGAACGCTTTTACAAGACAAATACAAGGCGCGTATTATTTCAAATGACAGAATTCGGAAATCGTATTACAAGAATATTATATATATTCGAAAGTCGTGGCGTTGAATACTTCTATAATGTAAATATAGATATATTTATTTCTAACGTCGACGACGCGAACACGTACGAATACTTTTGAATGATATTATAACAGCAGTATATTGTTTATATTCGATTCAAACGTCTAACGAAGTGCGGCACGATACTCCAGACTCTTGCGCGAATACGAAATGTATTATTTATACGGATATATAGACAAGTATATATACATACCTTACGAAAACTACGGAGAGTCGTACTATTATCCGTCGACGTACATGACGACTAAATATGATTTCAAGAAATATAGTTATGTTTTATATAAACATATATTTCAAGTCGCTTGAAAACTAAGACAATTCTAAGAAAACCATAGATTGGTTAACCGAGTTAAGACAATGACAAATTCATAGAATCGTATGAGTAACGATTCGGTAGAGCTCGGTATCACGTAGTATAGCTACGTCATTCTTAGAAACTTATGAGTTATTCCATTTTAGGAATACACTAGATTGCATGCTAGCAAGTCAAGTTGTGGAGACAACAGTATCGAAAACACATTAAGCTAGCTTTGCACTGGATTATCCAGGTGAGTTCATAACCCCCACTTTTTATCGTTTTACATTTTTATAAATGTTTTCGGGGGTGGAAAGACATGCAAGTTTTGCAAAAGCATACAATGTTTCGATTAACGAAAATCATATATTTCTAAACCATGTTACAAACAGATTTCAACGAACTTAAATGGTTTACCAAACGTTCATGCTAAACTTACCGATTTTCACAGCTATACAAAGCTTTTCGAAACATGCATGAGTTTTATGACTAGTGACGGGATTGTCATAGTCACAACTAGGGGCGAGGTCCCAATTTTATTTATAACATGGGCTAGGCCTAATGAAAAGAACATGGGCTCGGCCCAAAATCACAAAAGAACATGGGCTAGGCCCAAAATCACAAAAGAACATAGGCTCGGCCCACAATCACAAAAGAACATGGGCTAGGCCCAAAATAACAAAAGAAAATGGGCTAGGCCCAAAATCACAAAAGAACATGGGCTAGGCCCAATAACACAAATTTATGACAATTAGTATGTAGCTATGGGATTAGATTATAACAAGATCACTGTGCATAAGTAGGGAAATAACAATAGTAACCATTAATCACGTAGTGACCAAGGTGCAAAAGGTATAGATCTATCGTGTTTGAGACACGCTCGACTCCTGGTATGATAACCGGTTAGGAGTGCTTTTGTGATCCCAAAATGTCAAAGAAGTCTCGGTTTGGTTACTTACTTATGGCACATAGGTCGGTGTATTAGCTACACACTCACAGATCCTTAGATTCCATAGGAAACTACATACTACGATTTCAACACGGTTTACAAAGATAATAGAAAACATTTCAATACCGGTTTATTTACACACATGATTGAAAACATTTTATTACCGGTTTACAGACATAACAGTTATATGCATGGATTTGCAAACAACATGAGAAAACATTTCAATACTATTATACAAATATGTCATTTCAAAATGCTTTGGGATACTATGATCCCACAAACCGGTTTTTCCAATGCAAGACTTTCAAATGTTTTATGACTCATTTGAAACAAAAACAAACAAACTATGTACTCGCCAACTTTATGTTGACTTTTTTGCTTGTTCTTTCTCAGGTTATGATATCAAGTATAGCATGGTTGGAATAGTGGAACCCATGGGGATTCGAGTAGTTAGCGGGCGTTTAGTTACTAGAAACCTTAGCCATCACGTCTGCTTCCGCTGTGTGATGAAGATGCCATTCGGTTCATGCCTCAGCTCTGATGTGAAAAGGACAACATGGGGGTGTGACAATATGTGATTAATTTGTTACTTTGTCGAAGGCCGATGCACTGAGCCATTTTATCGTTGTAATCATTAGCCATTTTGGAATTAAGTGCCCTGAGTTGAGCAACCCTATTCCTGCAAGGTTTAGTGCACAAAAGGTAGTTGATTGTCTCAATGAGCGATCTTTGTTTGTCAGCTTGAGTTTGGGCTTGAGGTAGTGTTTGGGGTGCTGGGCTGCTGATTGCTGCTTGCTAGGCTTGAGGTTTCTGTTCGGCCACTTCTTCAGGATAATATTCCTTGGATAGTGCGTATAGCGCTTAGTTTAAGTGTAAATGTTCCCACAACCAAGATACAAAGGAGTCTTTTTCATCACCCTAAAAGGAAGTCATCTCATTCCTTACTTCCTCTTTTCGCCTCCCACGTTCAAGCAAGCGCATCACATATTCCATGACAGGATCAACATTATAGTTTCCAATAAATTCATTCAGCTTTTCCTTCACTTGATCCTGCAAGTTCGGGTTTTGATTTTGTGCCTGGGGTGCAGTGCTGTTAACGAATGCTTTGATTAGCGGTCTAAAGACAATGTTCGGATTTGCATTTGGTTTTGGAATACATACTGGGCTGAAAACTATGTTCGAATACTGAGCTTGGGGTGTAAACATCTTCGGATAATCAAAACCGTACCGGTAAAAACGTTAAAAAATGTCCGAAAACTGTTTTTACCAAAATAAACAGTTAGACTCGTCTCGAAATTACGAATCCAATGATATATAGTGTCAAAAACCTTTTTCGAAATATTCGTGCCTTTTTTTGCATCCTGTTTTCAAAGATACTGTACGGATAATTTTCTATGCACGAAAACGTTTACTACCACGTACGTCAGCTGGTTAAAATTCCACCTCAGCAATTCGGAACAGTAACTGGAATTCGAATAGTATCTCGAACTCGGAACAATAACTCGATTCGAGATATAATCCGAGATGCCTTGATGATGATTCGAGATATAAGCAATCTTCAACAACTATGATCCAAGATGTTTTTGAAGATTATTCGAGATACTATGATGTTGATCCGAGATAGATTCGAGATGAGGTTGAGATGCAAGTAGTCAATCCGAGATGGTATGAAATGCAAGCTGATATTGTTTCGAGATGGAATCCGAGATGCAAGCAATGATCTGAGATGGTATCCGAGATGATTTGTGTCTTCAACAAATGATCCGAGATATTCAAGCAGATGATCTGAGTTCATCCGAGATGATCCAAAATGCAACAGAAAAGCAGCAGAAACTCCGAAACAACAGGATGTGCAATCCGAAACTGTATGATATCAGATCTCAGCCTAGAAACAGGTTCAAACAGGCTCTGATACCAATTGTAAGTCCCAAATAATCTGGATACAACAACGATATCAAATAACCACCAACGATGGGCGGAATCCAAACTTGATGATATTCAAGAAAACCGAAAATAAGAGAAACGAGATGAACAAGAATAACACGCGAATCACTTTCAAACTTACATACGATTCTATTACTACGAATAGCAAAACCGTCTGATACAAGTTCTTCACACTTTTCAGTCTCTCTCTAGAATGGTAGAGGCTACCAAAGTTCTCTCTAAACGCTTAACCCTAATTATGACATAATGTTCCTTATATACCTAGGGTTTGCCTATGCCCCTCATGGGCTTCCCTTGGGCTTGCCTGGCCCACATGGCCTATGGCATGCCCAAGTGGCCGAAAAAGGTCCAAACCTAATACAAACCAACCCAGTTAATCCAAGTTAGCTACCATAGACTGTTGCTTATATTTGATGCGCAAGTTTCACACTTTGAGGACCTAATAGTAGTGTTCGCCGCCATTTGCTTAAAAAATTTAACTTCGTGAAGTTATAAGGCAGATTCAGTGTTATAGTAGCAACCATACACATCTGATAATCTAAAATATCATCGAAACCACCCTTCCTATGTAGTGTTCGCCGCCATTTGCTCAAAAATTGTTCACTTCATACGAAGTGAGTAACAATAATAAACAAGTCCTACCAAACCCATTTCGTGCGGAGTGGTAATTTTCATTTACCAAACTTTCACTTTGTGCGAAGTGTGATGCAACTTTTTTTTCAAATTTTAATAGTTCAAACCTTTTAACAGTTTTAACAACCCTCAGTTGACAAAGTCCAAGTTAATGACTCCGGTTAACTGATTTGTCTACTAAGTCAAAGTTAATGACCTTGGTTGAACACTATATGAACAAACTGGCGTTTTTAGGCTATGTTTAGTATCAAATTAATGAAATTTTGAACTTTTCAAAGCATTTTCTCTTTTTAGATAAGCTCCTAACCTGTTGTCAAAAGATTTTTCAGCATTCAGCATCTCTATACCTTAAGATCCGCTTTCCATCAATGGTAGTCGAAACTAATATAGAAATAAAATCTTTCTAAAATTTCCAAAGTTTATGCTAAAACACACTGAAAATCTTTTTGTGGGTTTTTCTAAAATGAAATGCAATAGCTATGTACAAACATATCTGCAGACAAATTTTTGAGAGTTTGGGTGAGAGGATTATATCAGTTTTTGAGACATATAACCAGTACCGTTGACCTTGATTCAACTTTAAGTTCTAAAAGGATTCACTAAGATTGTCAATATCCACTACACATTTCTCAATTGTTCCGATATACGTTAGGTAATTTTAAGAACTTGACTTAATAGTGTTTCCCACCTCAGAATATACTCCCGTATCAAGATTCCCTAGATTTCGATTTACCATGAATTTATCTAAGTGATATCTGTATCTGGATTGTGCGAGAACTTGAGAGCTCAGGTTAGTACCACCGTACAGACAAAGAGATAAAGGCTCGACTTTAAAAGTGGTGTTCCAATTTGGAATCTTTTACTACAATTGTTGGATCTTTCGATACTTACATTATGCTAAAGTTTTCGAGTTTTTAAAGAAAAAGTATTCTACAAGTTCTAGGCCATTGCAGACGCAAAATCAGAAGAACTTGTGTAATACCTCATATATCAATTATCTATAAAGACCTAGTATCTCAGATACCGATAATCTTTCAAACGAAATTTTGGTGTACTAAGACCATATATCTAAGAGATGTTAAACCACTAACTAAGAAGTTTTTCTTTAAGTTGATATCTTAGAAACAATCTACTGAATTTGCAAAGCCTACTGGCACATCATCAATGAGACATGTTTAAACATTTTTGACACTACAAATTCTTAGCATACTGTGATAGTCCACTGATGTACTATCATTTCTCTTTATATACGAAAACTCTTTTTGTCTTTTTCATGTTTTTGTACATTTTTCAATATTTTTAAATGTTTTTGTATTTTCCACAATATTTCTCCCCCAAAAATCAAAAACATATTTTTGAATTTTTGTTTTAAAGAAAGAAAATCTTAAACGGTAAAAACAAGACTAAACCGATGAGGATCACGTTAACTCATCATCTGAGCCATATTCAACCTCTAGTTCCCCATCTGATCTCTGATTTTTCATACCATTAAGTTTTAAAGGATATTTAAATCTAGTTCGATCAAATGGTTTAGTATAAAAATCTGCCTTTTGTTCATCAGTGTGGATCTTTTCAATTCTAATAAACTTTTTCTCGTGTCAATCACGGCTAAAGTGATGTCGAATTTCAATGTGTTTAGTTTTAGAGTGTTGAACTGGGTTTGCAAGTGGCTCGCGTGGTACGGATCAGATGGGCTCATGCCCGGAGGTGGTTGAACATGTGCAACAACATAGTAAGGTGAGAGATATGCAACAGTACTATGCATTGTGTGGAACATATGATGGCCCTACAGCAAACGGGTCCTGATAAGAACTGAGAATTGGTGTAATAGTAGTAGAAAACGATCCAACAAAAGGAAAAGGGGTACGTGATCAGTAGGCTGAGAAGTACTACCAAGAGTAAAATGAGACGGTCCAGAAAAACGGTGATGTATCGGGTGATCAGGGTGGTGTGTAACATCTCCCAAAGGATGCAGTGGTGATACAAACTCAGATAGGTGATCAGTGGGGAATGTGTCTGGCAAAACGAAATCAACATATATAGGTAGAGTATCTGAAGATGGTGGTAAAACTGTATCGGGTGAAAGCATAGGTGATGATATCTCAGGTGTGGAAGGTGCAGAAGATGAGATGTCAACAACCGCGACCTCAGGCTGAGCTACCTCTAACATGGCTATGTCAAAGACTTCTTCGATGCCAAGGTCATCCTCTAGGTGGTCAACTTGCACGACCGGGATGATATCGTCATTATCGTCGATAATATGAGGAATGATGTGGTCGTCCTCATCGATATCCTCGTCCAATGGATCTACCACATTAAGTGGTACGAGGACATATGCAACAGCATGTTCACCCTTAGGTAGACCATAAATAACCATCTCATGATAGTAGGGTACAACTAGTATATCATCCTCTAAAGGAACATCTACAGGAACAGGCTCAGGAAGGGCAAAGGGTTGAAAGTCGATGTTCATCCATTCATCGTCCAAGAGATCGTCATCGGAGATGATGATGGGTGGAACCGGGTCGTCTAGTGGTATGTAATCAGCGTCTGAGATAAATCCTGTAGAATCGGTGTCGGAACTGGTATCGGAAGACATGTCCTGGCAAAATAATCCGTACAATTTATAGGTAAACAATTATTACTTAAAATTTTTAGGCAATGGTATTTTGGCTTCGTTGTAAGTTATCTCATGTATTGTTTGGATCAATCTTATTGTTATCGTGTCTAATCCTCAAAGACTAACTCGTATAATATCCTTGCATTATAGTTTCGAATTATAGTTTGGTACCAGTGGACATTTCATGACAGTGCAATGAAAAACACTTTTTGTGATTTCGAAAGTGACTTATTTGACTTTTTATAAAATGACCATTTTGAAATTGAAGACTTGACTCAAAAGAATCTTAGTTCACTATAATTGAAGCTCTGATACCAGGTCTATCACACCCTGATTTTCGTTGTTGCGGAAGCGTCAGCGAGGTGTGGCCAGAGCGGCATGTAAATCATAAAAAGATTTTCATCCATACTTTTTATTTAAACCAAATTTACAATCAACTACTTGTTTCAAAAACTTAGTACAACTTCAACAACATGTTTCAACTTTAAAACACAAGTTTTTACACCATGATAACTAAAATCTGGATGTCATCAAACTGCTTGACTCCACAACACACGAACATATTTTTCCAACGTTGTCCACTAGTTACCTGTAATACATGTTAGTTTTAAAAAACGTCAACAAAAGCTGGTGAATTCATGTATTTTGCATCAAATAATTCTTGAACATATTTGAAGTATTGAATCTAGTATGTAATTAAATGAAACTTGTAAGATCATTAGTGTTTTGCAAGGAAACTAATTTGTATGTCGAATAGGAGGCAACCAAACCTTGACGATAAGTTGTGTCTGAGACACTCGTTTTAGACACAAAAGCACTCTGTAATGATCTGTTTTTATTGTCGTTCAGAGTGGGGCCCGCCAAAACATAATAGATCTATCACTTTTGTTCCTCGGTACTTGTTTATACATTAATGGCCCCTTCGTTTAATTCTATCTGCATGTGATCTAAATATTTTCATTCTTTAAGAAAATCATACCAATTGAACACATGTATCCTCCCCGAACGTTTAAAAACCATAAAATGATAAAATAAAAGGGGAAAACATGAACTCATAGATCCGCGCTCCGTGCAAATCTTTATGTATTGTTTGATTCTTCGTTCGTTTTGTCAACCTACAAGTGTTCTAATCCCATTAGAAACTTAGGTTTGTGATCATTTTCGTACAAGTATTCATCTTAAATTCATAATTATACTTGTATTTGTTTGTTTTCTTTGTTTATATATATATATATATATATGTTCCATATCTTTTGTGTTTGAATGGGCCTAGCTCAAAGGTTAAGTGTAAGAATTTAATTTTTATGTTTCATATGTGTAGGCCTAACCCAACTTGTTTTATATGTGTGGGCTTAGCCCAAATTTTTTTATATGTGTGGGCTTAGCCCAACTTGTTTTAAATGTGTTGGCCTAGCCCAAATGCATTTATTTAAAATGGGTCAAGCCCAAATGAGTTTGCAAACGTGGGCCTAGCCCAAGTTAATCATGTAAGAGTGGGCTTAGCCCAAAATAGTTATTAAAGTGGGCTTAGCCCAAACTAATATGATAAAAGTTGACTCTAGCCCAATCTAGTTTGTAAAAGTGGGCTCTAGCCCAATTTAGTTTATAGATGTCGGCTCTAGCCCAATTCAGTTTATAGAAAACGGGCTCTAGCCCAATCTAGTTTATAAAAGTGGGCTCTAGCCCAATTTAGTTTATAAAAGTGGGCTAGCCCATATGGTTATTTAATTGGGCTTAATCCATGTTTTAAATATTTACTAGTAATAATTTATAAAAATTAGTTTATAAAAACTATTAATATTTTATTTAACTTATTTTTATAAATCCTAGTATGTATACTTTTCATATAGTGTGTGACAGTTTGTTTGTTTTGACCGTTTCATTTGTGTGGTTCGCTTCGTTTGCGTTATTAGTTTCGTCCGTGTCGTTTGTTTCGTTCGTGTCGTTTGTTTCGTCCGTGTCTTTTGTTTCGTCCACGTCATTTTATTTGTTTGATATGTCCAAAGTTTCCGTTTTTGTCTGAGTTGTCTTATTGTCCGTTTTGTTAGTTTATGTCCATGTTTGACAAAAATATTTATACTTGTCATGTTTCAAGTATATATATAAGTTCTTGTACTTTTTGTGAAATGACTTCATGTGACGCGAGCACCCTGACATACTAGTGCCATAAGTAAGTAACCAAACTGAGACTTCTTTGACATTTTGGGATCACAAAAGCACTCCAATGGGTATACCAACCAGGAGTGGAGCGGGTCTCAAACTCAATAGATCTACCTCTTTTGCACCTTGGTCACTAAGTGATTAATGGTTACTATTGTTATTTCCTACTTACACACAGTGATCTGTTATCTGCTAACTCATAGCTAACATACTGTTTTGACATGACATGTATTTCCCCTCGATAGTTTAAAACAAAACTTAAAATAAGTGAAAGGAGGGACATGAACTCAAAGTTTTTGTGTTCCGTATAAGTCATACTGTTTATCGATCGGTGTCCGCAACGTATGTAACCTACATGCGTATTGGTTTCATTAGACACCTAGGTCTCAATGGACCTTGTACTCGTTGTTCATCTTGAATTCTTGTTATGTATTTACTTGTTATGATTGAACAACTTATAATGTGATCATAGTGTTGGTAGTTTGTTTGTTCGATTAATATCGTTATATATATTTCTTACAAATATATTATTGTTTTCAAACCATGTGTGAGCTGGGCCGTGCTCTTCACATGTCATTGGGCCTTGCTCTTCACATGTCATTGGGCCTAGCCCATGTTTTCTTGTCACTGTGCCTAGCCCATGTAATTTTATGACTTTGGGCCTAGCCCATGTTTTCTTATCATTGGGCATAGCCCATGTCTTTTTGTCATTGGGCCTAGCCCATGTCTTTTTGTCTTTGGGCCTAGCCCATGTCTTTTTGTCTTTGGGCCTAGCCCATGTCTTTTTGTCTTTGGGCCTAGCCCATGTCTTTTTTTGTCTTTAGGCCTAGCCCATGTATTTTTATATCCTTGGGCCTAGCCCATGTATTTTTATATAATTTTGGGCTTTTATTAGTTTTTGGGCCACCTCCATGACATTATGGAATTTGGGCCTAATATTTGGTTTTTACAATTTGGGCCTAGCCCAAATATATATGTATAAAAGCCCATTTTTTTATTATAAGTATTTACTTATAATTTTTCTGACTTTTCATATACTTAACTTTCTGGATTTTTCATTTTGATAACATATATATATTGAACGTCTAAATATATATTTAGACTCGTCGTCGGCGTCGTTCGTTATATCTTCACTTTCATCGGGAATCGCCATTGTCGTGACGAACTTTCGTGCCAACAATTCACCCGTTGGTCGTCGACGTGACGGTGAAATCTTGAATGTTTGCCTATTGTTCGCATCGCTTTGATTGTCCGATTTATTGTTTCGACTCATTGTGAGAATGTATTTATTATGTTACCAACACTTAGTGTATTGATTAAGTGTTTGTATTTGTATGAGATTGGGTATTTTTATTGTGAATACCCTAAGTTTCTAATACATACACATACAATACATATATGTACACATACAATTTATTGGTGACAAATATGTATATAAATACTTGTATTATTTTTCCAAGTAAAAATATATATGTGTAAAAGCATTTATTTTTACTTATAAATATATTTGTAACTTTATTTAAACACTTGGTTATTTAGAGATAACCTTTGTCCTTAGAGCCCACTTAATGACAATTTAAGTTACTAATCGCGTTTAGTCCCACTAATCACCCCACTAATCATGTTTTAATCGCGATTAGATTTTTAGAAAATTTCGCTATAGTTTCCCCTAAACTATGACGTTTTCCACATTTTAAAAACGTATTCAAATCCTGTTTAAACTCATAATCATCATCAACAATCATCTAATATTTATTTTACATAATGAAACCATCATCATCCATGACTTTTATGGTTTAAAAATCCTAGTAAATCAAGTGGGTTTTTAATATTTATTAGCCTTTTCAAATCAATACTTTAGCATGTTGTTTAAACAAGTTCATGCACTTAACCCATTGATTACTACACAATTTTAAGGTGATTACAACTTAATTATAAGTGTTTATTTCTCATAAAAATCATTCATATGCATAAAAATTATTTTTAAGTTGTAGTATTTTTCATGGATGATGTAGTTGATGATCTTATTTAGATTTAAACCTTAACATGTTTAAATCTTCACTTTTATACTAAATCACACAACTCATGCAACTTTTATATCATATTTTTAACATAAACAACTTCAACATGCAATCTAACAATCATATAAGCATATATTCAACACAAAATAAACAATATTTAGTGTTATTATTATGTTGTGTTTTAGGGTTTTTAACTTATCTTTTCTTGATTTTCAAGATGATCAACTTGTACACTAATAATCTAAACATAGATATAAGCTAAATTATGGAGGAGTTTAGCTTACAATGAGTGCACAAATATCTTGAAGATTTAGAAGAAAAAGAAGCTCCTTAAGAATCCCTAATGAGCTCCATCCATGCAGGCTTCTTTAGTAGATTTGATTAGGCTTCAAATGGTGTATAAAGTGGTGATTTGTGGTGGCAAAATGGTGGTGTGTGGTGGTGGTATGGTAGCAGTGGGATAGGGGAAGAAGGAAGCAAATGTGTTGCAACTTTTTGGTGTTGAAAATGATAAGAACTAGTGTGAATCATGATATATATTTTCCATCATCATCAAGTTCCATCAACATCTAACTCCCATACTTAAGATCACCATTTTTCAACCAAAATCAAGTGGGGTGGGACCCACTTTGTGACCGTCAAAATGGAGGGGGGGGGGTAAAGTGTAAGTTTCATTTTTACCACATGTTATATTTTGAGATATTTTGGTAATTAAAATAAGTATAGTGATTAGGGTTGATCTTCTAGTATCTTAAGCATAAGACTTGTGTTTAGGGTGTATTTACATGGAATTTAATCCATATGATCCTCCAAAATAAGTTTCGGATGACGGATATGTCGCTAGATCGCTCATCGTCGAAGTAAACTATATATTTATTACCGGAAGCCTTTGTTTTCGACTACCACAACTAATATGGTGTCTAATTAGTGCATTTCTGATCCAAAAATATTCATGACTAATTCGTTAGACGAATTTATGATGAGTTAGGGTGGCTGATATGTCTTTCGTTTGACCGTTTGATCGATATGGGCACTTTTATGATCCGCCGTCGAACTTTTCCGAAAGTTGTGTTTCCGTGACCTCATGTTAGTTGAATGGATTCCGAGCCCCAAATAACGCTTAACTATTTCACTAGACGCCCGGATGAGGCTATCGGCTACTAAAGTATTCGTCGTTTCGACGATCGGCCACTTTCCGGTCAAGTTGTGCACTGTTTGCCGAATGACCGGAAACAATGCCTTTTGTGCATTCTTGCTATTCTCACATTATTTTTGGATGTTTAACATTGTTTTATTCTTATCTCGACATCCGGAATCCTTCGAATTAGTCTTGCTGACAAATCATTTGTCGCCTTTTTGGTCGAAACGGACAATTTTGCAATTTAGGCGTTATACATGCCGTTATGTATTATTGTAATAGTTGTTCTCAAATATGTGTTTTCATTTGTATAAGGACTCAGGTATGGCATTAACATGCCGTTATTTCGTGTCTTGATTCGTTTCAGCGGGTTTTCTGACACAGTTAGTGTCTAGTGCATCCAGCACTTTCGACAAAGACTTTTAGGGCATTGTTTTTGGTTTGTTTCACGTCGTAACGAAAACCAGTATATGTTATGATCAGGTTTACTTGCCCTAATGACGTACGACTAAGTTTTGCAATTAAATTACGACAATTATGCATGAGATTACAAAACAAAATTAGTGATTAAATTGTACGGAATTACCAGTTATTTGACAGTTGTCACAGTTTTTAGGAGAGAGAGAAGAGAGAAGATGAAAGGTTTTTGTGAATGTTGGGAATGAGGATGGAGGTGGAGTGTTGTAAGTTAATTTTAATCATAATCTTCCATCCTCCATATACTAATCACTCTTACAACTTAGCCAACACACAAATGGAGCTGAGTGGGCATGGGGGACCCACCCAAAACCGTGAGCCAGGGGGGTTGGTTATTATTATTTTGTAAACTTTATGATCTTGGATGTTTTTGTACACGTTAGTTTTTATAAAGTTTAATGTCTCAACACTCTAAAGTGATGTTATAATATGTCAAACTAACTCACTAGACTAAGTATTTCGTTGTTCGATTGATAAATTCGTTTCAGGTCTCGTATAGGGTTAAATACTGACATTTTGTGTTACTTATATAATTTTATCTACACAATTGTCTTTGTACAAATTTTATTGTCCAATTTATTAATCCAACTCTCTGGACTGTTATTTTGGACTCAGTTCCTGTACCGGCTTTGTTGTCGGATAGTTACTGAACTAACCGTGTAGCTTTAAAACCTAAAGTTTAAATAAGAGTTTTGTGTTGTTTTTAATACCCTATATAGTATTTATGATAACTAATATTTATTTTTGAATTTCAGACATTTGTTGTTTTGTTCTGCGGAATGCTGTACACTCTGCAAAAATTGCTGTATTTTTCTACGGACCAGACAATTTGGTGTTTTAATAGAATTTTTCTGAAAGTATTGTTTGTACATTATTTAAAACTAAAGTTTCTATATAATATTTATCGGACATACTTTATCTCTCGTTTTCCCGTATCAGACTATACCGCGACTAGCCCTGACATGTAAAGTGTGTTCGCTTTTCTGCCGTCAGTTTAGGATATAATTTTATATGTTTCTAATTGTGGCGGGTTTGTCATCACCCTAAGCTATGATTTTGTAATTTCCTAGACCTTTAAGACTCAATTAAATAAAATCAAGTAAAAAGTTAAGAGTTTTTGGTAATCTTAACTTGTAAGCGACAGTTCCAACTTTTTCCGAAATCTCATAAGGTCCTATGCATCTTGTGCTAAGCTTTCCTTACTTCCCAAATCTAGGTACACCTTTCCAAGGTGAGACTTTTAACAACACTTTGTCTCCAACCTCGAAAGATAACGGTTTGCAGCGTTTATCCGTGTAGCTTTTCGGTTGTCTCGGGCCGCCTGATACGTTCTCGGGTTTTAAATATTTTATCAGTAGTCTCTTGAACTAGCTCTGGTCCTATCATTTGTTTGTCTCCCATTTCCGCCTAGCATAACAGAGATCGATACTTACATCAATATATTGCTTCGAATGGAGCAACTTGAATATTTGTGATAACTGTTATCGTATGAGAACTACACTAAAGGCAAGTGAGTGTCTCAATTTCCGTCTAAGTCCATTAGACAAGCACGCAACATGTTTTCTAAAGTTTAAATTGTGCGTTCACTTTGGCCGTCAGTTTGGGGATGAAAGGCTGTACTTAGATCTAAGCGAGATCCAAAAGCCTTTTGAAATGATTGCCAAATTCTTGACACAAGACGACCATCTCGGTCAGAGATTATCGAAATATGCACACCGTGCCTTGCTACAATCTCCTTGAGATAGAGTTCAACTAACTTCTTAGTTTTATCTTTCTTGCATATTGGTAAGAAATGAGCTGACTTGGTTAATCGATCAACAATTATCCAAATCATGTCATGACCGCGAGAGTTCCTGGGTAATTTAGTTATGAAATCCATGGAAATTTGTACCTATTTCAAAGTGGGAATTTCAGGTTGTTGTAACTATCCTAAAGGTTTTTGGCATTCGGCCTTAATTTTAACTCATGTTAGACACTTTCCAACATAAGTTGCAATATCACCTTTGATATTAGGCCACCAATAATATTCTTTAAGATCATGATACATTTTATCCGCTCCGGGATGTACCGAGTATTTGGATTTATGAGCTTCATCTAGAATTAGATCTCGAAGACCGCCAAAATGAGGAACCCAAATTCTACTCATAAAGTATAAGGCTCCATTCTCTTTTGGTTCAAGATGTTTTTCCGTACCTCTAAGCATTTCTGCTTTAAAGTTTCCTTCCTTTAGTGCTTCTTGTTGGACGTCATTGAGAATGGGGGATCGACTCCTCCGATGTGCACCGGACCGATCTAACTCAACTAACAAAGGCGGAATTCATTATTAGTGAGGTTGACAAACAAACAAGTGAGATATACTGCTTAATGAATTTGATATATTGATAGACGTGAACAAAGTACAGTGACAGTTCAGCAGGGCTTTGCCATACCAACAGGATGCCTAACTCTGACACAACACTCCTCTATTTATAGGTCGACATGACTTGCACAGGAGAGTGTGTAACAGAGGGTGTGACTTGTGCGAGTGGTTGCCTCGTATAAGTGAGTGTCACTAGTACGAGTCATGTGACTCACTCGTACGACTCAGCTACAAAACAAATAAATCATACATTATCATTTACAAACTGACGTTCTAAGCCCTATATATACAAACAACATATCCTAGACATAGGCAATAAACATTATGCACCAACAAATTCCCCCTTGGATGTTGCCGCAGTCTTGGATAGTCTTCAAAAAATCTTCATAAGATCTGACGCTTATTAACCAAAGAAACGCTTCGGCGGCTTGCGACGCTCCTCAAAAGCTATCGGCGTTTGATCTGTAGGAGGAGGTCGGTTCACTGTATTGCTAAACTGAAAACTTCTTAGCGACGCATTACGTGCTCGCTCCGCAATCCTCTCTTCCTTCTTATCTTTCTTCCTTTGTTCTGTCTCCTCCAATTTCCTCCATGAAGTGTTCCATGTCGATCTAGAATGTATATAATTGGAGAAACAGACGTTAACAATCTTCTGAAACTGGAGTGGTTGTTCTTTGTCTTTCTCTTCGTAACTGATTTTGCTGTAGAACAAACAATCTATATCTTTCTTCCAACAATTTGCTAGCCACATCGGGTCTAGTACTCGAATGCCACGCCACAGCCCATATATACGTTTGTGTGCTATGACGGCTTCGGTAAGTTCCTCTATTATCTTCCACGAATCATTATCAGGGTGCACACATATCACAGCTTCTCCCGTGTTAGAATCATAATGCCACTATTTGAAGATTTTGTGGAAGTCTTGCTCCATCTGAATCATAGGCATATTCTTCATTACCTTTGGCCTCTTCACGACGAGCGTAATATCGTTTTCTTTGGTAATTAGTTCAATCTTCGTAATTCGCTTATGGAAATGAGGCTTCCAGTGTATAAATCGATGCGAAGCTTCAAGCTTGATCAATTTCCATAGCCGTTGGTCGTGATATTTCATCTTCAGATTAATCATCTTCGTTTGCCCGAGCTCTTTATATTCCAATACGACAAGGATTTGATGTTGCTCAAGTATCTAAAATACTGGATCCCAAACTCCCTCTTGTAGCATAAACATTAAGTTTCTCGATCCATCCCCATCTAATTATATCCCCTAGAGAAATATCTGCATCACGCGTAAAAAACTCTAGAGGACGTTTGAACTTGCGCACCGCTGGTGAAACTTTGAACCACTTCTTCCTCATTGCTGCAATTTTAGCTCTAGTCATCTGTTGAGGAATCATCCGTGTTTGGCAGCTTCTTCAAGTTTACGTTTTAGAACATCAACATTTCTGCTGCAAACAACTCACTAAAAGTTGGGGAGTCATCTGTACCCTGATCGGCAAGATTAGTAACATTGTCATCAGAATCATCCTCCACGACAACTCTATCACAATCATTCGCATCTTCAACATGCTCGAAGACATAATCTACTGGCTCGAAAGCACTAATATCATTCAGCTGGTCTTCAAAATCAAACACAAATTCTTCTTCGTTCATTTCCATCATTTCAGCTATCTCTTCTTTAGTGTAGCTATCAATGAACTCTCCTTCTTCAACATCATCCTTAAGATATAAAATCTTTGGCTTTGGCACAACAGGAACGGTAGAAATATCAGTTACCGTGAGAATTCTTGGCTGCTGAGCACCTTTCAAACCTCCAGATCTTCCCTGGCCTCTATCTTCATTTACATGATTCGCGGAATCATCCAAGTAAGCAGAATAATCAATATCATCAGTCTCATCAGTTTCTGTTACCCGGACACTAGATCCTCCCATATCATCATCATCACCACCATTATAATCATCATAGAACTTGTCTGAGAATAAATCATCTAAATCATCTAAGTCCTCTTTCTCTTTGTCAGCATCCTCAACAAACTCATCAACCTTGGCGTCAATCTCTTTCTCTAACTTCTTCTTGATTAGCCATTCCCGATGTCTTGCTGAAAGATTAGACATATCGATATCAACATCTTTTGGCTTACCTACTAGCACAAACTTCTTTGTCATCGTATACACCACAATATCAGTAATAACTGGCGCAGATTCAACTTCTGGCTCAGTTGAAACATTCATAGGATCCTCATCCACTTTCTCTTTGCCTTTGCCTTGCGCATCAGATAATTCTTTAGCAAGGCGTTCTCTCTCAGCAACCCTCTCTCTCTCGCTTCAGCTCTTTCTATTTCGTCAATCTCAGCAGCAATATTAATAGCCAACTTCTTAGTTAGTATGTTCTCAAGTAAATTCATCTTTTTGTCGCTTCTAGGACGTTCTTCTTCATATTCAGCCATACGAATCCGTAAACGCTCATTCTCAGATACTATGCTGGCTAACATGGCTTCAAGCTGCTTTTGTCTTCATTCAAAACATTAAGCTGTTCCTGCAATTCTGCAATCTTAACTGTGTTTAACATGACTTGTTTCTGTAATTCTTCAACACGCAGGTCATTAAACATGTCAACAGTAAAATCTTCACCCCCTGGTATGTCACCGAAGTCAAAGTCAAAATCAAAATGAGACTGAGACTGTGAGGGTTGAGGTGGAGGTTGCGGTGTCGGTTATGGTGCTTGCTGCTGTGGTAGAGATGGTGCTTGCTGAGGTGTTTGTTGACGAGCCGGTGATGGTGGTGCTGGTGGAGTCGGCTCAACATGTACCTCTTCGACAGTCTGCATTTGCACTTTTTCTTTTGATTTGTCTTTAGGATAATCAGTGCTTCTTTCTACCGATTGTTTGAGATGTCGAGATTTCTTATTGGCAGGCTTGCGCACTGGAGTATCATAATCAGAACCGGAGGTATATAACTTGAATCGTCTTCACCTGTCGCTTTTCTCTCTTTCTCTTCAGCTTTTCTCTTCAGTTCAGCTAAACGTTCAGCTTCTATCTCTTTAGCCCTCTCCTTTTCTCCGGCTCTTCCATCCTCAAAATCAGTGCTAGAAGACGTCGCTTCCTCAGCCACTTTTTCATGACCAAATGCTTGTCTCTCATGTCAGCAGCCATATCTTCTATATTCTCTTCTTGCTCTGTTTCATCTATTAGTCTAGAGCTCTTAGCTGTTTTCTTTTTCTTCTGAGGAGTAGAAGAAGAAGATGTAGATGTTGGCTTCCTTTTTGTTCCCTTCTCCCCATCTTTGATAAACCATGTGCTTCGCTTTGCAACAAAACCATCAAGCGCTGTAAGCTCCTCACTCTCATAACCACTATCTTCTTTCTCAATTTTCCTAATGCTGGAGCAATATAATCTTTGTCAACGATGGTTCCAAACACAGGCTTTGCATTAGGAAATGTCTTGAGATGTAGATTCATTTTCTTCAAAGTCGAGACATCCATGTGTTCTAGTTTCAACACATCATCTTTCTTTTTCTTCAAATTTGGATGAACTAGTAGCATTTGGATGAAACGTGGGTACTGCAGAAATTTCTCTCTCTGAATATTATGGACCATCTGAGAGAATATCACCTTCGAAAGTTGTATGGAAGATTAAGAACAAGCGTGGTGATCATGCACATCTGGTAGTCAACTCAAAACCTCCTTTTCGGTGACTTAGTGCATGTATAACACAATGTGCGATATAACAAAAAGGTGCACTTAGGTTAGCCTTCTTGAAAGGAGCAACATTCATAAACCCGATGTAACCCATGCGATAAAAGCATCCCTTCACCATATATTCTGAAAAACCCGTCGGATCATCTTCATGGTCTTTAAAATCCAGCACCTTTATGACCAACTCTTCTGTGATTTTCTCCTGAATATCTTCATCTCCAATCCTCACAGCCGAGACAATCGCATTCTCCTCACTATCAAACTCTGCTGCATTCCAGATTAACTCTATATGTGATCTATAAGCAACATGGTGACCCGTCAGAGCCTTCGTAATAGGAATTCTGCCAAAAAAATCTAAAACTTCCTGGTAGGCAACGATCTCTGGAATAGACTCATCAAGAAGATAACAAACATTGTGGATGGAGAAAAAAGATGATTTCTTGACCTGGACACATAGACATTTCAAACCGTTAGAAAATTTTTCAAAAATTTCAATTTTCAAAGTCACTCGTACGATCCATTCATTCGTACGAGTCACATATAATAACTAAACATTAAGATCTGAATTAAAAAATCTAATTCGTACGAACACTCACTCGTACGAGTGAAAAAGATACTTGGAACATTTTGTAAACACTCCGCTCGTACGAGCGGACATTTGTACGAGTTGTAAACCGTACCAAATAACACCAAGTTAAACCGAACTTAAATTGTGTTGATTTTAACAAATTGAAGGTTGATTTATAGGTTATTGGGGCCGATTTTAACGTTTTTAAGTTTAATTTTATGTTTTACCGGTCCAATTTCCCTAAATCTACGTTTTATGTCCGTTTGGTTCAAATCCGGCATAATAACGGCTAAAAATAAGCATTAGTACCTTTCCCATTGTAAGAGGTGTGCAAATCGACCTCCCCAATGTATTAGTACGTAGTATATGTTAAGAAAGATGAGTATAGAACTGGTTCGCATAAAGTTCTCTCTCAATCACACAGTGACATTAGGCTGACTCGTGCGAATAAAGGAGTCTTTTATACTCATTCAATAGTCTCTCGTACGAGTTAGTGCCACTCGTCCAAGTCAATGGATCATGCGAATGAATACAAATGTCACTCGTACGAGTTAGTGCCACTCGTACAAGTCAGTTCTGATACTTGTTAAACTTTCTGTTTTTTATTTTATTTTTGATTGTTTATGAATTTTATCTGTTTAATAACCCACGCAGTTAACCAAGTCCAAGTTAATAACCTTGGTTGACCATTCTTGGACCAAAACATATTTATTTAAAAAATGTAAAGTTTCAAATTAATGAACTTTGTTGACGTTCAGGTAACTCTTCTTTTCTAGATTAGCTCCCAACCCGTGGTCTTCAGCTTTCCTTCAGCAAGTGTCGCCATGACTTGAACTATCATTGTTTTCATCATCGGTAGACTAAAAATTAAACTATAATGCTAAGAAAACTGAAAACCTTTTTGAGTTTTGGGATTTTTCGAAAAGAATTAATAAGTAAAGATGTATATACATACATAATTTTTTTGCGAGTTTTGTGTTAAGAAGATCATATCAAGTATTTAAACAAATCACTAGTATCGTTGATCTTGGTAGTAACTGTAAGTTTTTAAACAAATTTACCTAGATTGCCAACATATTTATCCACTTAAACTTCTTCTTGTTTCTCAATTGTTTCAAGATATGTTAGGTAATATTAAGGAAAATGAAATAACTGTGTTTCCCATCTCTGAATATACTCCCGTATCAAGATTCCCAGAATATCATTTCACATGTGAATATATCCAATTGATATATGTAAATGGGGTGAATTGCAAAACCTTGGGAGCTCAGGTTAGTACTACCGTAAAGACAAAGAGATGAAGGCTCGTCTTTAGGTGGTGTTACTTAAAGGAATCTTTTGAACTGCAGATGTCACAAAGTTTATGACATAATCATTTTTTATGCAGCTTTTGTGGGCGAATAATGCATAAAGTATTATACAATTTCTAGGCCATTGCTGACGCAAAATCAGAAGAACTCGAATAACACCGCAGATATCGATTAAATATAAAGACCTAGTATTGAAGAATCTGGCATTCTCAAATGAAATTTCGGAGTACTAAGTCCATATATCTGAGAGATGTTAACCCACAAGTTACTCAGTTTTACTTTTAGGTTTATATCTTGAAAAATAATTTACTGAACGAATGAAACCTATTGGCACATCCTTAGTAAGACTTGTTTAATTACTTGTTTAAACATTCTATATTTTTAGCATGCTGTGACTGTCATATTGATGTAATATGATCTCCCTTTTTCACAAAAAACTCTTTTTGACTTTTATATGTTTTTGTATTTTCTCAAACTTCTACCTCTAAAATCAAAAACATATTTTTGGATTTTTAGAATTTTTAAGAAAGTATGTATAGAAAACACGTCATACCGACGAGAATCACGTCAAGTCCTCGTCATCCTCAAACTCAACCTCATGAATATCCCCTGATGCCAGATTTCTTAAACCATTTAATTTTAAAATATTTTAAATCTTGAACGATCAAATGCTTTGGTATAAAAATTTGCTTTTTGGTCATCAGCGTGGATTTTTTTCAATTCTAACCAACTTTTTCTCGTAGCAGTCACGGATAAAGTGGTGTCGAATCTCAATATGTTTAGTACTTGAGTGTTGACATGAGTTTTTAGTGATATCAATAGCTGCCTGATTATCTACATATATGGGCATGTCAAGAAATTGCACTCCAAAGTCTCTCATCTGCTGTCCAGAGAATCTGGGAACAACAACTGGATGCTGAAACGTATTCAGCTTCACATGTAGAGAGAGCTACCGCAGTCTCTTTCTTGCATTGCCACGTTACCAAATGGGTTCCGAAGAACTGGCAAACAGCCGTTGTAGATTTGGCATTAAGTATACAACAACCAGATCAGAATCCAAGTAACCCGGAAGATTGAAGTCGTTGAGTCGAGGATACCACAAGCCGGTGCTTGGAAATCCTTTCAAATATCTCATAATACGCTTGACGGCTAGCAAGTGCGAATCTCTTGGACCGGACTGAAAACTGGCGCACAGGCATGTAGGATACATGATATCAGGTCGAGAAGCTATTAGATACATCAAGGATCCGATCATGGAGCGATATAATGTTTCATCAACTTTGACTCCATGAACGTCTGGACAATGCCATGATTTGGAGCTAACGGGGTAGATGCTGGTTTAGTTCCTGTCATATCAAATTTCTTCAATATGTCATGAACATACTTTGTCTGATGGATGAAGATACCATTAGGCAATTGGTCATCCAGAAGTCCTAAAAAGAACTTCATCCCCCCATTGTACTCATTTCATATCTGCGCTTCATGACTTCTTCAAAGTCTTTACACAGCTTATCATTTGTCGATCCGAAGATGTTATCATCCACATATATCTACACAATAATCAAATGCCCATCCACTTCCTTGGTAAAGAGGGTAAATCTACAGTTCCTCTGAGAAAGTCATTGTCTAGAAGATGTCGTGACGGCGTTTCATACCAAGCTCTCGGGGCTTGATGAAGACCATATAAGGCTTTGTTTAGAAGGTAAACTTTGTCTTTGTGTATGGGATCGACAAACCCTGGTGATTGTCCGACATACACCTCCTCTTTAACTTTTCCGTACAAGAAAGCATATTTGACATCCAACTGGTACACCTTGAACCCTTTCCAAGAGGCAAAGGCCAAGAATATGCGGATTGCTTCGAGACGAGCGATTGGGGCATAAAATTCAGTGTAGTCTATCCCTTCCAGCTGATGAAAGCCTTGTATATCGAGTCGAGCTTTGTTGCGCACTACGATCCCTCTGTCATCACGTTTACACTTGAAGACCCATCTAGTGTTTATCTTTTTGTGATGATCTGGGAGGTCAACAAGCTTCCAGACTCCTAGCTTCTGGAATTGAAGCAATTCCTCCTGCATATCCTCCACCCAACTTTCTTCTTTTAACGCGTCTCTCTAATTTCCAGGTTCAACCTATGAAACAATACAACTGTAAGAAATTCGGGTTTGTAATGGAGCAATATAGGTATAAAAACAGCTTAGATCCTTGCTGATCTGATTGTGAGTTTGCACTCCGGTTTGTAAGCTGCCTATGATATTCTAGGATGGATGATATGAAAGTGTCCTCGGCTAGGAACATCCACTTGAGTCTGCAAGTTCATGATCACTTCATCAACAACCGGAGCAAAAGATGTAGCTTCCTTCTTGTCATTTGATTGCTCAGCTTGAGCATTCAAGAAGCTTTCAATATGTTCAGAACCTTCATCGGAACTAGATTCTCCATCATCGAAAGTTGGTTCGCGATTGGAGTCGGCATTGGGTGATTGATGGGCAGATGATTCGGCAGTGTTCATAAATGGTACAGAGACAGAATCTTAAAGAGTAGTGCTCAGACCTACATCAGAAGTGTTAGACACAGGAAGTGACGGGGAAATCACCAACGGTCTGGTAACTTGCTCTTGAATAGGGATTTGATGCTGTTGAAAGAGCATAGCAAGTTCTTCTTCAGATGGCACGTCTGGTAGGTCGAAAGAATTCCACAAACCATCATAGTTAAACAGCCATGGATCCCCAGGTTTTTGCGTAGGCGTAGTATAACATTGACAATCAACATGCTGAGCAAGAATGGCCTGGTTCAGACTCGACAAGAAGACACGTTTTTGTGGAGTAGCGTAACCGACGAAAAATCCTTCCAAGGATTTGGCTCCAAATTTACCATCCGGGTCTAATACAGTACACGATGATCCAAAAGGCTCCAGAAATGAAAGGTTAGGCTTCCGTTGATTTAACAACTCAAAACAAGTCTTGTTGTGAGGCTTGACTATTAACACACGATTGAGGGTATAACATGCTGATGCAACTGCTTCACTCTAGAAACTAATTGGCAATTTCAAATCGGCGAGCATGGTTCTGGCAGTCTCGATCAGTGTGCAATTCTTTCGTTCAGCTACTCCATTTTGTTGTGGAGTATAAGGAGCACTGAATTCATGAAGAATCCCCTTTTCATTGCAGAACTCGAGCATTCGCTTGTTCTTGAATTTTGTACCGTTGTCACTGTGAATTCTCTTTATTCAGATGATATAGATTTTCAAGCTTACTGAAGAGAACCATTAGACTTTCAAACGTTTCATCTTTGCTCTCCAGAAAGAAAACCCATGAGCATCTTGAAAAATATATCCATATGTAGCCTCTCTAGTGATAGCTTGATATAGTTCAATAGCTTTCGTAGGTGCGATTTCTTGTGCCATTTCCCCTTTTTACAGCTCAGAAAATCGTCAGATAGTTGAAAAATTTTCAGATTAACACCCTCCACTAGGTCATTATGCACAAGATAATTCATCTTTCTCTGATGAATATGCCCAATTTTCCTATGCCATAGAATAGACTCCTTCTCGGTAGCTTTAGAAACAAAGCACTAGACCTTCTTTGATATTGTAGATGCGATACTCATATCAAGAACATAAAGATCATTCTCTCTCGGAGCATGCATAAGAATCCATTCCTCAGGAATCTTGAATCCTGGCTTTACAATTAAGCATTCTTTGTCGTTGAAATGTGTTCTGAACTTTTCATCACAAATTTGCGAAATACTCAGTAGATTGTTCTCTAGCTCTGTGATGTGTTCTGAACACTTTGTCAAACGAAACTAAGCCATTGGTGAGAATACCCTCTCCAACGATTCTACCACCTTGTGTTCCAGCGAAACCAACGTAACCTCCTCGAATAGCCTTGACATCGTGTAACAACGGAAGCATCCCGGTCATGTGTAGAGAAGCTCCATTATCCATAATCCATTTAGACATGATCGATCGCGAGAGCCCCTGCACACATGAGGAAGAAACTATTTAAAGAAAGAAACCCAAGCCTGTATGGTCTTGGGTGGGTTCGGAATGTCAAATTTCAGACCAACTTTGTTTTTGACGTTCTGTTTAGGCTTGGTTTTGTTTGGAACAAATGGTTTCAGTTCTACCTTAGATAGTTTGACTTTTGCAACCCATATTTGCGTTTTCAAATTAGCCCTTTTTGAATAAAACTTTGAATCCATTTGACGAGACTTAGTTGATGTTTCACCAATTTCAAATTTAGAATTAGATCGAATCGTTGGTTTAACATCATCCTTGGTAGATCTGATGAAGTTAGAAATAGGTTTTGGATATTTTTGTGAGCAATTGTATCGTGCAATGTGCCCAACATTTTTACATTTGTAACATGTCCTACTGTCCTTTCGAACAGAGGAATCCAAAACTTGTTTTCTACTGTCTTTTTCTTTCTTAAACTGATCGTTGGATGTGTTCCAATGATCTCCTTTTCTTTTTCTTTTGTTGTCCCAAAAAAATTGATTTTCTTTGTAAAGTTTAGCTTTTGGGACTTGTTGTTCATTCTTCGCTTTTGAAAACCCAAACCAGCCCTCTTATTCTCCGGATAGTCTCTGTTTTTATGATGGTAGGGTCTGTTAACACATTTTGATTTAGAGTAAAATGATACATCGTGGTTGTCTAAATCAGAATGGCTTACCTCCACAAGCTTGAACAATTTATCAACACGATCTAGATTCACATTTTGGATGGGAAAATCTTCATCAGAATATAGTTTATCAGATCCATGCATTTTATAAACTATGACATTTGGATCATTGTTTAAACTATCTTCTGATGTTTCAACATCAGATTCAGACTTGTCAGATTCACCTTTAAAACATTTTCAACCACTGTTTTAACCACCTCAGAGTCACATTCACTTTTAGATTTTGTGTAGGTTACGTCGATGTTCGTAGGCAGCTCGTTTGACTGTTCGATTTTCAATTTTAAATTGAGCGCCTTTTCCACCCTTGATGGCTTTCTACAAGCATAGCTATTCCACATGGGTGGTAGAACACGATCGTAACTTGAATTCTTGTTATCATCTTTTTTAGATAATCCTTTGTTTACGATTTTTGGTAATATGTGATCAATGACGTATGAGCTAGAGGAATAACTGACTAACAATTTGTTAAACCGTTCTGCTTCTATTTTTATTTTCTCAAGCTTACTTTTTAGCTCAGCAGTGTTTAAATGAATATTAGTGTCCATTTGCTTGTCCATTACTGTCACATTAAGCATAGAAAGTGTTCTGTCATTTTCTGTAAGAGCATTTTCATATTGTTTAACAGTTTTGCTCAATTTGTCATAAGCTTCTTTTGTGGCTTTATAGTCACATGACAAATTATCTGTATGACAACCGGCATTTTCCGGTTATGATACGCGCATAACAAACGTTAAAACCATCATAATTAGACGTAAATTAACTTGATCAGGCCTTTGGAATGCCTAGGAACGTCTATCTGACTTTTCGGTACGCGAATGGTGATTTGCGGGAAAAAAGCTGAACGTCAAACTGTAACGAACTGACACCGGGCAAAATACAGACAACGCTGACAAATACTAATTTTGCAGGTATAATTTATGCATAAGAATTTGGTTTTGATGAATTATAATGCTTCGAACATCACAAAACGCTTACGTGAACGAAAAAGGCGTCCGAAGGAACACACCGGTAATGAAACGGAAGCAACAAACATGAGTTATGCCTTGATATGAATATATCATGATATAACTAGCTTTGTAATCGAATTTTATTATTCATAGTAAAAAACGGATAAAAACGGACAAGAAACGACAACCGAAGCAAAATTACGCATATTAACGAAACCGACGAACGCACGTGATTAATATCGAATACCGACACCTTATACATGTTTTCGAACCTAAAATGATATTAAACGACATTCCATGAGGTTCGGGTTCGAAAAGAACTACGTAGGTGCATTGGGTCGCTCAAAACGCAAAAAGTGGGCTTGTGGCCTTGGGCCCAAACCCACTTAAGAATACCCTAGGTATCTAAAGGACCAAAACCCTATTTTTTTCACTCATCTCTCAAAAATATCACACACACCTCACCTGCTCTCTCTCTCTCGTACTCCAATCCGGCACCGGACTCTGGCGGCCACCGGCGGAGCACGGCGGACTGGCGACGCGGCGGCAACGGCTGTGGATTTTTGTGGCGGAACCGCGGCGGACCCCCCTAAAACACACCTCTCGAACACGATTCCAACATGGTTTATGCGATTTGAGTGACGATGATGTTTTCGTCTCCGGCAGTTTTGGTTCGAGGTGTACTCATCTCCGGTAAGTGTCACTAATCCTACTCTTCATCTTTTTCTCCGGGCGTTTGGTTGTTATTTCAAGTAGTAGCTGTGGTATGGGGGTTCGAGCGGCGGCGGTGAAAATTGTTCGAGCGGCAGTGGTGGTGGTTCTGGCTTAATGATAATGATGATGCTGGTTTCGGGTTTGGTTTGAGTGGTAGCGGCAGACAATAGAAGCCGCCGCGAGGCGTACGCCGGCGGCGACGGTGAGGCGGCAGTTGTATGACGCTGCAGTCGGCAGCGCCGATGGTGGTTGGTTCGGTTCAAGTCTTGGTTCAGATCCGAGTTTGGTTCGGTCAAAGTTAACTTCAGATTCACTCGGGTTCGGGGCAGATTAGGTCTCGGTTCAGTTTCGGGGGTTCGGTTCGAGCCGTGTGAAAACAGTCAACTCATATTCGGGTTTAGTCAAAACAGTCAATGGCTCGGTTCAATCGGTCAACAGGTCAAACTCGGTCAACACTGAGTTGACTCAGTCAACAATAGTCAATCCAGTCAAACTTGGTCAAACCCAGTCAACGGGTCAACCTAAGACTCGGTAAAAATTAATTATGACGCGAGTTTGATTTATATTATTTTATATAAATATTATATTAACTAACGCGCAACCGAGTTCAAACCGACCCGCTAACAATTACATGTCGCCAACATTTAAAAATAACTAATAACAATCGAACCGACGTACGTTACTCGCGTATAACTATTATTTAAAACCGAAACGACTTTATTATATATATATATAATTACATGCATCTACTAAAATTGGTCGCGATAATTATTCGACGTATTAAAGATCACAATATAATTGTATACATATTATAAAATAAATATAGATGTATATTTATTTTGCCAACACTATTATAACTTACAAATCAAGCCGATAAAGTTTCAACGAGCGTAACTACACGATAACAGAATTCGGCAATCGGTTATAAAATAATATAATTATTTATATTTACCTCAAACAAGGAAATTCAGAAAGTAGTTTTCAAACGTCGATAATACCTTCGAATACTATTATCAAAATAAATATGATGTTATACATTTATTTTGAACGTCAAGAATTCCGAACACTTTTACAAGATAAATATAGGGTGTATGTTTATTTCAAATGACATAATTCGGACATGAGTATTCGGAAAACATATAACGTAAATATAATCATCGATACCTATTCCAAACGTCGATGACTCAAATACTTTCGAATGCTTTTATAACAAAATATAATCAAAATATTCGACTCAAATGGCTAAACAAAGTGCGACGCAACACCGTAAGATTATACCAAGCGTACGATTATATAATTATTATTAATTAGAAACGATACGCAAGACTATTGGTCGGATACGAAATGTAGTACCTACATGGGTATATCTACTAGTATGTTTGCCTACATCTTACGAAACACTATGGGTCGTACTATTATCCGGCAATATACATGACGACTAATACGATTTCATGAAATATATTTACGTTTATATATAAACATATATTTCAAACCCCACAAAAACTAAGTCGTTTCCAAGAAAACCGTAGATTGGTTATTCCGAGTCAAGACAATAACAGTTTCATAGAATAAGTATTCGGTATAGCTCGGTGACACGTAGTTTAGCTCGTTATATTTAGAAACATATAAGTTATTCCATTTTAGGAATGTCTTAGATTGCAAGCTAGCAAGCCATGTTGTGGAGATGATGTTATGGAATCACATTAAGCTAGCTTTGCACAAGGATATCAAGGTGAGTTTATAACCCCCACTTTTTACCGTTTTACATTTTTATAAATATTTTCGGGGGTGGAAAGACATGCAAGTTTTGCAAAAGCACACAATGTTTCGATAAACGGAAATCACACATTTCTAAACCATATTATATACAGATTTCAACAAACACGATGGTTTAGAATGGTTTAGGCTACACATACCGGTTTTAACAGCAATACAAAGCTTTTCGAAACATGCATGAGTTTTGTGACCAGTGACGGGATTGTCTTATTCATGACTAGGGGCTAGGCCCCAAATTTTATTAATAACATGGGCAAGGCCCAATAACATGAATAACATGGGCTTGGCCTAATAACACGGATAACATGGGCTAGGCCCAATAACATAAATGACATGGGCTAGGCCCAATATCAAAAGTTTGAGTAACGAAAATCATATGAAGGGCGAGGCCTGTTCATACATATCGAATACACAGATTTTTAACAACTGGTATGTAGCAATGGGATTAGATGATGACAGATCACTGTGCGTAAGTAGGATGATGGCAATAGTAACCATTAATCACGTAGTGACCAAGGTGCAAAAGGTATAGATCTATCGAGTTTGAGGCGTGCTCCACTCATGGTTTTTTAACCCATTAGGAGTGCTTTTGTGATCCTAATGATGTCAGAGTTGTCTCGGTTTGGTTGCTTACTTATGGCACATAAGTCAGTGTATTAGCTACACACTGATTGATCCTTAGATTCCATAGGCATCCTACATACTATGAATTCAGTGCCAGTTCACAAATATAACAAGAAAAAATTTCAATATCGGCTTACATATACGATTGAAAACATTTTATTACCAGTTTACAAACATAACAGTTATATGTGTCGTTTTACAAACAACACAGAAACATTTCAATACTGATATACAGATATGACATTTCAAATGCTTTGGGATATAATGATCTCACAAACCGGTTTTCGAATGCAAGATTTTCAAATGTTTTATGGTTCATTTGAAACAAAAACAAATAAACTATGAACTCGCCAACTTTATGTTGACTTTTCGCATGTTCTTTCTCATATTACAATTTCAAGTATGGCAAAGTTAAAATAATGGAACCCATGGGGATTCGAGTACTTAGCGGGCATTCACTTACTAGAATTCTTTGCACTCACATATACTTCCGCTGTGCAATGAAGATACCAGTTCAGTTCACGCCCAGCTCTGATGTGATGGATTTAACGGGGTGTGAAAGATTGGCATCATAGTTATAGGTTTCAGCGAATTAGGTTTCTGTGGAGATACCCGTAGCCGAAACAGTGAGTCAACATTTTGATTTTAAACATACACTAGTGTTGTGTCTAATACATGGTACACAAAACAAGTTACATACAGTAAGTTAAGCTTTGCGGGTTTTGGCAACATGCATTTAGGACCTTTGGAAGACTTATGACAATATCCAATAAAGGTCACCACGTAGGAACTCCGACTAATAACTCGGGCAAACGCCAATACATATACTGTCGATGCTATTTTATTTACCCGAGCAGGTGGCCTACACAAGACAAAACGCTAGTGTGCAAATATACATAAAACTTAAACGATACAACAACGGATGTTGAAGTACATCGCACACGACTTTCGAGACATGACATTCAGAAAGCACGATATTACGACAAGGATGCTAATCCCGTTAGTGGGAGAACTACCAACCAGCATGTGGCAATTTGTCACGTGGTCCTGTAAGCGACATGAACCACGCTGTCGTACGTCCAAACGAGATTTCATAATAGTCGGTACATATTATAATGGTAATCACAATCATTGGCGTCGCAAAAAAAGTCACATGTCTACGCATTCCCCTACTTTATTAATGGCGATTACGCCATATTCGACATTCTGTGGTAATGTCACACAACAACCGGTCATCACAGGAAATTCCAGGCAAAGTCCTCATATTTTTCTTATTGAAATTTCAAATTTGCATATAACGAGTAGATTGGCATGGCTCTACTTCTCATAATGGTCATTGTATCACGGGAATTTCTTCCTTGTTAGCGAACACCTACTTGCATCATTTCTTGACAAATTTATATGATACGCATGCCTTGTTTGCTATGCATGTGGTTAACTTGATACGTGGAGACCATCAGGGTCTTCACTTCGAACGGTCGTTTAATCAGTCGTTCAAAGGTCGGTTCGCTATACTCAAAATTTTTGTTTTGTGATCTAGATGACCTGCATTATTGTGAGTATTGACTCCTTGATATCGAGTCAACGAATTCCTAGAAATTCCTTTCTTTCCAAGTTGCATACATGGGTTTTCATTGTAACCATATCAAAATTTCTCGGTCAAATCATGTATTTATTGTTGGATTGTGCGAAACTAAGTTCAACTGTTTGAACTTGCTCACTGTATACATATTAAATTCAGGGGTTCCATATGATGGATTGAAGCCATCATATTTAAAGTAACATCAATAAGCAATTCGTGTATTTCGAACCATCGTGGATTAGTTTCGTCTTCACCTTCATTAAATCATTTGTTGGTTATGACACCTTGTGGTGGCGTTTCACTAGTTGAAGCTTGCACTTACATTGCTTTCACAACTCATGTGCGGATTTAATTTCTTATTTTTTTATTTATTATTAAAATCACTTTGTTGAATCATTATCTTGAAACATTCTTAATACAATCGTGTATTAAGAAAATGGTACAAAAAATTATGGCCTATTTCAGTGTACCTCGTAACGGTTCTTTCATCATCGGTCGAAAATTTTGGGATATTTATTTTTCTTCCACTATCGACCGAAAATTATATTTATTTGTTCTCTCATTTTCTGTTGAAAATCGTATATGATTTATTTGGAACAAATATTCAGATTTGCTTCGTTGAACCGTTCATCTAATTGAAAATACGGTGAATTTGTTCTGGCACCGCTATTATTGATTATTATGATCACTATAACACCTTGTGGCGTCGGTATAAACTTGTAGCTTGGGCTAATCATTGAAAGTGGTCTTAATGCAACTATGTATTAAGACAATGATACACTAACTTCGGTTGCAATTCGGTGTATCCTTGCGATGCAATAGTGTTAACTTGTCGTTCGAAAAGTTAACAAATCACCTTCATGCTTCTATTTCAGTTGAGCTTGTTGATTCTAAGTCTCACCGATCCAACAACCGACGGTAGTGTCCATCGGTAGAAATTCCTATTGTTTATGAAATTCATTTGCAGATTGTGAGCGTCTTGGAAATATGTTGTCGAGATTCTCATTTGTTTGACCCATGTAAACTCAGTCACATTAGTGATTATATTACTACGTTTTGTTCACTTGGCATTAATTCTGAAAACAAATTCAGTTGAACCAGTGGGTTCATATTGTTGTAATAAGTCATCGTATTCATATAATTCAGACAAGTCCCGATGCAATTACATGGTTATTTACTTTGGTATTATTAGTACCTATCTACGCATGACAAAAATCCAAGGAGAAAACATAGTTTAAATTTCGAGGACGGAATTTTTGTAACAAGGGGAGAATGTGACAACCGGCATTTTCCGGTTATAATTTCGTGCATAACAAACATTAAAACCATCATAATTAGACGTAAATTAACTTGATCAGGCCTTTGGAATGCCTAGGAACACCTATCTGACTTTTCAGTACGCGAATGGTGATTTGCAGGAAAACTACTGAACATCAAACGGTAACGAACTGACACCGAGCAAAATACTGACAATGCTAACAAATATGAATTTTGCAGGTATTATTTATGCATAAGAATTTGGTTTTGGCGAATTATCATGCTTCGAACGTCACAAAACGCTTACGTTAATGAAAAACGCGTCCGAAGGAACGCACCGGTAACGAAACGAAAACAACAAACTCGAGTTACGCCTTGATATTAATATATCATGATTTAAATAGCTTGGTAATCAAATTTTATTATTCGTAGTCGAAAATGGATCGAAAAAACGGACAAGAAACGACAACCGAAGCAAAATTACGCATATTAACGAAACCGACGAACGCACGCGATTAATATCGAATACCAACACCTTTTACATGTTTTCGAGCCTAAAATGAATTATACGACGTTCCATGAAGTTCGGGTTCGAAAAGAACCTCGTAGGTACATCGGGTCGCACAAAACGCAAAAAGTGGGCTTGTGGACCTTGGGCCCAAACCCACTTAAGAAACCCTAGGTATTTAAAGGACCAAAACCCTATTTTTTTCACTCATCTCTCAAAAATATCACACACACCTCACTTGCTCTCTCTCGCACTCCAATCCGGCGCGAGACTCTGGCCGGCCACCAGCAGAGCACAGCAGATCGGTGACGCGGCGGCGCAGCTGCTGACGGCGGCGACGACGGTGGATTTTTGCGGCGACGGACCCCCCTAAAACACACCTCTCGAACACGATTCCGACATCATTTATGTGATTCGAGTGAAGATGATGTTTTCGTCTCCGGCAGTTTCGGTTGGAGGTGTACTCATCTCCGGTAAGCATCACTAATCCTACTCTTCATCTTTTTCTCCGGCTGTTTGGTTGTTATTTCAGGTGTATGGGGGTTCCAGCGGCGATGGTGAAAGTGGTTCGAGCGGCAGTGGTGGTGGTTCCGGCTTAATGATAATGACGGTGGTGGTTTCTGGTTTGGTTTGAGTGGTAGCAGCGGATAACCGAAGCCGCCGCGACGCGGCAGCCGGCGGCGGCAGCTGTATGACGTTGCAGTTGGTGGCGGTGATGGTGGTTGATTCGGTTCAAGTCTCGGTTCACATCCAAGTTTGGTTCGGTCAAAGTTAACTTTAGATTCACTCAGGTTCGGGGCAGACTAGGTCTCGGTTCTGTTTCAGGGGTTCGGTTCCAGCCGTGTGAAAACAGTCAACTCATATTCGGGTTCAGTCAAAGCGGTCAACCGCTCGGTTCAATCGGTCAACAGGTCAAACTCGATCAACACCGAGTTGACTCAGTCAACACGAGTCAATCCAGGCAAACTTGGTCAAACCCGGTCAACGGGTCAACCTAAGACTCGGTAAAAATTGATTACGACGCGAGTTTTATTTATATTATTTTATATAAATATTATATTAACTAACGCGCAACCGAGCTCAAACCGACTCGCTAACAACTACATATCGCCAACATTTAAAAATAACAATCGAACCAACGTACGTTACTCGCGTATAGCTATTAGTTAAAACCGAACCGACGTCATTATATATATATACATATGTATATGTATATATATATATACATATATATGTATATATCATATATATATGTGTATATATATGTATATATAATTTAATGCATCTACTAAAATTGGTCGCGATAATTATTCAACGTATTAAAGATCACAATAAAATTGTATGCATATTATTATTACATTGACTGTTGCGTTTTGACAAATAAATCGACAACTTGTATTGTCGTGATCGTCCAAAAACAGAGGAGACTCTTCCCGTTTTTCGTCAAGATTTGTAAAGAGAAAGGTGTTTTATAATTAAAACAAAAACTGTCCAATCCGAGTAATTGTTATAAAATAAATATGGATGTATATTTATTTTTCCGACACTATTTTAACTTACAAAATCAAGCCGATAACATTTCAACGAGCGTAACTATAGATGTATATTTATTTTGCCGACACTAGGAACATCTATCTGACTTTTCGGTACACGAATGGTGATTTACAGCAAAACTACTGAACGTCAAACGGTAACGAACTGACACAGAGCAAAATACTGACAACGCTAACAAATAAGAATTTTGCAGGTATAATTTATGCATAAGAATTTGGTTTTGACGAATTATCATGCTTCGAACGTCACAAAACGTTTACGTTAACGAAAAACGCGTCCGCAGGAACGCACCGGCAACGAAACGGAAACAACAAACTCGAGTTACGCCTTGATATTAATATATCATGATATAAATAGCTTGGTAATCAAATTTTATTATTCGTAGTCGAAAACGGATCGAAAAACGGAAAAGAAACGACAACCGAAGCAAAATTACGCATATTAACGAAACCGACGAATGCACGCGATTAATAACCGACACCTTTTACATGTTTTCGAACCTAAAATGATATTATACGACGTTCCATGAAGTTTGGGTTCGAAAAGAACTTCGTAGGTGCATCGGGTCGCTCAAAACGCAAAAAGTGGGCTTGTGGGCCTTGGGCCCAAACCCACTTAAGAAACCCTAGGTATTTAAAGGACCAAAACCCTATTTTTTTCACTCATCTCTCAAAAATATCACACACACCTCACTTGCTCTCTCTCTCTCGCACTCCAATCCGGCGCCGGACTCTGGCCGGCCACCGGCAGAGCACAGCGATCGGTGACGCGACGGCGCCGCCGCTGATGGCGACGACGGCGGTAGATTTTTGCGGCGACAGACCCCCCTAAAACACACCTCTCGAACACGATTCCGACATCGTTTATGCGATTCGAGTGACGATGATGTTTTCGTCTCCGGCAGTTTCGGTTGGAGGTGTACTCATCTCCGGTAAGCGTCACTAATCCTACTCTTCATCATTTTCTCCATCTGTTTGGTTGTTATTTCAGGTAGTAGCTGTGGTATGGGGGTTCCACCAACGACGGTGAAAGTGGTTCGAGCGGCAGTGGTGGTTCCGGCTTAATGATAATGACGGTGGTGGTTTCGGCTTTGGTTTGAGTGGTAGCAGCGGAAAACCGAAGCCGCCGAGAGGCGGCAGCCGGCGGCGACAGTGAGGCGGCAGCTGTATGACGTTGCAGTCGGTGGCGGTGATGGTGGTTGGTTCGGTTCAAGTCAAGGTTCAGATCCAAGTTTGGTTCGGTCAAAGTTAACTTCAGATTCACTCAGGTTCGAAGATTAGGTCTCGGTTCTGTTTCGGGGGTTCGGTTCGAGCCGTGTGAAAACAGTCAACTCAGATTCGGGTTCAGTCAAAGCGGCCAACGACTCGGTTCAATCGTCAACAGGTCAAACTCGATCAACACCGAGTTGACTCAGTCAACACGAGTCAATCCAGTCAAACTTGGTCAAACCCGGTCAACGGGTCAACCTAAGACTCGGTAAAAATTGATTACGACGCGAGTTTTATTTATATTATTTTATATAAATATTAATATTAACTAACGCGCAACCGAGCTCAAACCGACTCGCTAACAATTACATATCGCCAACATTTAAAAATAACAATCGAACCAACGTATGTTACTCGCCTATAACTATTAGTTAAAACCGAACCGACGTCATTATATATATATATATATATATATATATATATATATATATATATATATATATATATATATAATTTCATGCATCTACTAAAATTGGTCGCGATAATTATTCGAAGTATTAAAGATCACAATAAAATTGTATGCATATTATGACATTGACTGTTGCGTTTTGAAAAATAAATCGACAACTTGTATTGTCGTGATCATCCAAAAACAGAGGAGACTCTGCCCGTTTTTCGTCAAAATTTGTAAAGAGAAACGTGTTTTATAATTAAAACAAAAACTGTCCAATCCGAGTAATTGTTATAAAATAAATATAGATGTATATTTATTTTGCCGACACTATTATAACTTACAAAATCAAGCTGATAACGTTTCAACGAGCGTAACAAAATTCGGCAATCGGTTATAAAATAAATATAATTATTTATATTTACCTCAAACGTCGGAAATTCGGAAAGTAGTTTTCAAACGTCGATAATACCTTCGAACACTGTTATAAAAATAAGTATGATGTTATACATTTATTTTGAACGTCAAGAATTCCGAACACTTTTTACAAGATAAATATAATGTGTATGTTTATTTCAAATGACAGAATTCAGACATGAGTATTCAGAAAACATATAACGTAAATATAATCATCGATACCTATTCCAAACGTCAACGACTCGAATACTTTCGAATGCTTTTATAACAATAATATAATCAGAATATTCGACTCAAACGGCTAAATGAAGTGCGACGCGACACCGTAAGATTATACCAAGTATATGATTATATAACTATTTATTAATTAGAAACGATACGCAAGACTATTGATCGGATACAAAATGTAGTACCTATATGGGTATATCTACTAGTATGTATGCCTACATCATACGAAACATTAAGGGCCGTACTATTATTCGGCAATGTACATAACGACTAATACAATTTCATGAAATATGTTTACGTTTATATATAAACATATATTTCAAACCCCTCGAAAACTAAGTCGTTTCCAAGGAAACCATAGATTGGTTATTCCGAGTCAAGACAATAACAGTTTCATAGAATCGTATGGTTAACGATTCGGTGGAGCTCGGTGACACGTAGTTTAGCTATGTTATATTTAGAAACTTATAAGTTATTCCGTTTTAGGAATGTCTTAAATTGCATGCTAGCAAGCCACGTTGTGGAGATGACGTTGTGGAATCACATTAAGCTAGCTTTGCACAAGGATATCAAGGTGAGTTCATAGCCCCCACTTTTTACCGTTTTACATTTTTATAAATGTTTTCAGGAGTGGACAGACATGCATGTTTTGCAAAAGCACACAAAGTTTCGATAAACGGAAATCACGCATTTCTAAACCATATTATATACAGATTTCAACAAACACGATGGTTTAGAATGGTTTGGGCTAAACATACCGTTTTCACAACAATACAAAGCTTTTCGAAACATGCATGAGTTTTATGACTAGTGACGGGATTGTCTTAGTCATGACTAGGGGCTAGGCACCAAATTTTATTAATAACATGGGCAAAGCCCAATAACATGAATAACATGGGCTAGGCCCAATAACTTGAATAACATGGGCTAGGCCCAATAACACGAATAACATGGGCTAGGCCCAATGAAACGAATGACATGGGCAAGGCCCAATGAAACGAATGACATGGGCAAGGCCCAATAACATAAATGACATGGGCTAGGCCCAATATCAAAAGTTTGAGTAACGAAAATCATATGAAGGGCGAGGCACGTTCATACACATCGAATACACAGATTTTAAACAACTGGTATGTAGCTATGGGATTAGATGATGACAGATCACTGTGCATAAGTAGGAGGATGACAATAGTAACCATTAATCACGTAGTGACCAAGGTGCAAAAGTCTAGATCTATCGAGTTTGAGGCGCGCCCCACTCCTGGTTTGTTAACCCGTTAGGAGTGCTTTTGTGATCCCAATGATGTCAGAGTTGTCTCAGTTTGGTTACTTACTTATGGTGTGAACGGGGATCAAGCTCCCGAATGAGCAATTGACCTGATCTCGCTCAACTAGCAGAGGCGGAAATCATTGCTAGAGAGGTAGACAAGACGAATAAGATAGTTCTTACTGTTTAACTGCTTCTGTTGTATTAATGACGTTCAAATACAGACGCAAGTAAACAAACTGACAGAGCTTAGCCGTACTAATTGACAAATTACTAACTAGCTCTAACACAACACTTCCCTATTTATAGGTCGACATGACTTGTACCGAAGTGTGTGTTATAACAGTGACCTGACTATATTTCATACGAGCTTGTGTTTCGTACGAGTAAGACATTTGTACGAAACATGTAGATACTCCGTACGAAGCATAGTATCAAAACATATAAAAATTACTTTTTAACAAATAAACATTGACGTGTATGCTCTATATACATTACAGACATATCCTAGACGTAGGCAATAGACATTATGTACCAACAAACTCCCCCTTGGATGTTGCCGCAGTCTGGATAGTCTTCAAAAAACTTCAACTAGATTTGACTTTAACGCCCAAAAAATCTCTTTACTGGCTTGCAACGCTCCTCAAAAGCAATTGGTGTTTGATAAGTCGGAGGAGGTCGGTTCACAAACTGAAAGCTCCTTAAAGATGTTATTCTCACTCGTTCTGCAATTCTAGCTTCATTTTCTTCTTTTTTCCTTGTCTCTTTCTTTTCAAGCTTCCTCCAAGTCGTCTTCCAATTAGAACCCGAATGCCTATCATTTCCAAAACAAACATTGACGATCTTCTAAAATTGGAGCTCTTGTTCTTTATCCTTCTCTTCAAAAGTGATCTTACTGTAGAACAAACATTCTATATCCTTCTTTGAACAATTTACTAGCCACATTGGGTCTAGTACTCGAATGCCACGCCATAACCCATATATACGTTTGTGGGTTATAACGGCTTGGGTTAGCTCCTCTGTAATTTTCCACCAGTCTTCGTCTAGGTGTACACATATAACAGCCTCTCCTGTATTCGAATCATAATGCCACCATTTGAAGATCATATAAAAATCATGCTCCATCTATAACATAGGCATATTTTTCATTACTTTCTGCCTTTTTATGATGAGCGTTACATCTTTTTCTTTTGTCACTGGATCTATCTTTGTGATGCGTCTGGGAAAGTGAGGTTTCCAGTTAATAAATCAATGTAAAGCCTCCAGCTTGATCAACTTCCAAAGCCTCTGGTCGTGAAATTTCATTTTGAGATTAATCATTTTTGTTTGCACCAATTCTTTAACATCCCAGTATGGCAAGGACTTGATTTCGCTGAGATATCGGAAGTATTGAATACAAAACTCCCTTTTGATTGCATAGACATTCAGCTGTTCGATCCAACCCCAGCTTAATGATATCCCCTAGTGATATATCAGCATTTCTAGTAAAGAATGATAGGGGTCTTTTAAATTTACGCTCAACTGGATTAACATGAAACCATTTCTTCCTTTGTTCAACAATTTCAGCTTTTGACATTTGCTGAGGAACAGTTCCTTCTCTAACAGCTTCAGAAACTTTTTTTTGTGACATATCTGAACTTTCCGCTGCGAATAAATCTACAAAAGTTGGGGAATCATGTGTACCCTGATCGGCAATATTAGCATCGTCATCAGAATCATCTTCCATTTCAACTTGATTATATACATTTGCATCTTCTACATCTTCAAAGACATAAGCATTCGGCTCAAAAGCATCAATCTTGTTTAATACGTCTTCGAAGTCAAACTCAAACTTCTCTTCACTTATTCCAAGCATTTATGCTATCTCTTCCTTAGAATAACTATGTACAAACTCCCCCCCTCCACATCATGCTCAAGATATAAAACTATAGGCTTTTGCATGACAGGAACAGAAGATATGACATTTTCTATGAAGATTCCTGTCGGCTGAGTATCAACAGACTCGTCAGCTTTATCTGTCTTTCCTCATTTGTAGTCTGGTTAGCAGAATCATTCAAATACACAAAAATATCTAATTCTTCATTAACATTTGAATCAGTTACACGAATTCCAGAACCACCAACATTATCATCATTATCATCACCATCTGAACTACTAGAATCGATAATGTCAACATCAGCATCCTCTAAATCTGTGTCTTTTCAATTTCTTCAGCTGTTTCTTCAATTTCTTTCGCCATCTTTTTCTTTAACAACCAATCGCGATGTTTCTAAGATATATCAAGTGAATTAATATTAACATCCGTTGGTCGTCCTATCAGAATAAACTTCCTTGGCTCTTCATATACAACAATATCCCAACAAGTTACTGGCACAGATTCAGCTTCTGGCGCAGTTTCAACAATCATAGGATCCTCACAATCTTCGTTTTTCCTTTTCCCTGAGCGTCAGATTGTTGCTTTGCTAGACGTTCCTTTTCAGAAATACGCTCTCGTGCTTCTGATCTTTCAATTTCATCAATTTCTGCTTATTTACTCCCAATCTTTTCACTAGAATATCATTCCTTAATCTTTCTTCTTCATACTCAGACATTCGTAACCGCAACCGCTCATTCTCTAACACAATACTGGCTAACATAGCCTCCAACTGTTGTTTATCAACAATCAAACTTCCAATACGTTCAAACATTTCGAGCATCTCAGTAGTTAACTTGTTAATTTGCTCTTGGAGTTCAGCAATCCTTACAGCGTTCATCATCACCTACTTCTGCAATTCATCAACCCTTGGATCATCAAATCTAAATTCATCACCTCCAGGTAAATCATCTAAACCAATATCATCAAAAAACGATTGTGACTCATATGGCTGCTGAGTTGGATGAGGTTGTTGCGGATGAGAAGACTGTTGTGGTTGTTGCGGTTGCTGCCGTGATGATTATTGTTGAGGAGCTGGTTGTGGTTGAGAAGCTGGTTTTTGTTGAGAAACTTGCTCTTGCTGAGGAACTGATTCTTGTTGAGGAACTGGTTGTGGAGGAGATTGCATTTGACGAGAAGATTCATCCACACTTTCTTCAATGATAGGTCAGTAACAGTCTCTTTTGGCATAACATTTGGCGAAATTCTAGTAGCAGGACGTTTCATTCTTCTTTGTTTCTTCTTGACTGGTGTATGAAAACCAGCTTCAGAATCAGATTCGGATGGAACGCACGTAGTGTGATCCTCACCTGTAGCTTTGCATTTCCGTTCTTCAGCTTTACGCTTAAGTTCAGCTTGGCGTTTCTTTTCTATCTTTTCAGCTCTTTTCTTTTCACCGGCACATCTATCTTCAGAATCAGTACCAGAAGATAACACTTCTTCAGCTATTTTTTCTAGCCCAAACGCCTAACGTTCAATCTCTGCAGCTATATCGTCAATATTTCTTCAACATCTGGTTCATCTCGAAGACCAGAACTTTCTGTTGCAGGAGTAGCTTTCTTCTTTTGAACTTTCGGAGCGGCTGCAGATGTTGTCGCAGCTTTAGACTTAACACCTTTTCCACCATCTTTTATAAACCACGGACTTCTTTTTGCCACGAACATAGATAAAGCTTCAAATGTCTTCAGCTTCATCTCCACTATCATCCTTTCTCCAATGACCTGGTGCTGGTGAAATATAATCTTTATCAATAACCGCACCGAACATAGGTTTAGCAACAGGAGCCGTCTTAAGATGCAAATTCATCTTTCTCAGTGTAGATACGTCCTTATGTTCCAGCTTCAACATATCATCTTCACTTTTCTTTAGATCTGGATGAAGATAATCAAGCATCATTTGAACAAATCTTTGATATTGCAAGATTTCTCCTTCTGAATGTTCGGTACCATTTGCGTAAAAATAACTTTTGAAAAGTTATATGGTAGATTTAGTATTAACGCTATAATCATGCACATTTGATAATCCACAATATCATCATACCCTCCTTTACGGTGACTCAAACCATGAGCTATCACATGAGCCAAATATCTAAAAGGCGCACTCAAATTTGCTTTCTTGAAAGGTGCAACGTTAACATATCCAGTATAACCCATCCTGTAAAAACGACCCTTCACCATATATTCCGAAAAGCCTGTAGGATCGTTTTCGTTATCTATAATCTCCAACACTGTTCGAATCAAATTTTCAATAATTTTAACTTGAACATCCTCGTCATTTATCCTTACTGCAGAATTGATAGCATTATCTTCAATACTATATTCAGCTGTATTCCAAAAGAATTCCACATGAGATTGATAAACAGGGTGTCTATCTGTTAAAGCTTTGGTAACCCGTATCCGTGTCAGAAAATCGAGAATATCTCTAAATGCTGCGATTTCTGGAATTGATCCATTCGTTAGACAACAAATATTGTGAAATGGTGAGAATGCAGATTTCTTGGCCTGCTCACAATTATAACAAACAAGTGTTAGAAAAATATTAAACTTCTTCAAAAAACAACACTTTTCATTCGTACGAAATACAAATTTGTACGAAGTAGATACATAGTAAAAATTTGAATTTCAACTTTTTCTATTTACTCCGCACGAAATAACATTTCATACGAAACAAACACTTAATCCAATTTAAACATTCAATATTTCATGCTTACTTCGTACGAAACATTTCCTCGTACACAATCAAAACAACAAGAACAAAGTAACATTTATTTCATACGAACCATTTCTCCATACAAAACATCACAACAATGAAATTTATTCTGTATGAACCATTTCTTGGTATGAAACAAATCGTCATCCCAAAATGACCAAGTGTAATCAGAACTTAAAACTTGTCAATTTTAACAAATTAATAGTCGATTTTCGGGTTATTAGTGCTGATGTTATCATTTTTGAAGTCAATTTTAAGATTTATCGGTCCAATCTCCCTAGATCTAAATTCTAAGTCCGATTTGCACAGATCTAACATTATAATGACATGATATATGCAAAATTACCTTCCCCATTGTAAAAGGTGTGCCAATCAACCTTCCCAATGTGTTTTGAATTGAAAATAAGCCAAGATCAAGAATTTCAGCAGATGTTTCGTACCAACTTCTCTAACTCGTTCAACAGTTCTTCAAAAACAAATAACCTTTTTTTGTATGAAGTTCAGAAGCTTATATAGTGGTGACTTGCTTCGTACAAAATAATTGGTTCGTACGAAATATTTGGTTCGTACAAAATTCTGATCATTTTATTTCATACGAATACAGAATTTCGTACGAATCATTGCTGAAATTTTGAACTTTTGATTTTTGATTTTTATTTTTATTTTTCATTTTATCCATTTTTATCTGTTTTAAAAACCCACTTGATTAACCAAGTCCAAGTTAATGACCATGGTTATTCAATTTGCCTACCAAGTCCAAGTTAATGACCTTGGTTGACTATGTTTGACCAAACAAATTTATTTTAACATGTAAAGTTTCAAATTAATGAACTTCATTGACATTCATGTAAGCTTTCCGAAAAAGATTAGCTCCCATCCCATGGTTTCAGTTTTCCTCAGCAAAATGTTGCTATGAATCCAACCGTCAGTGTCTTTATCATCAATAAACTAAAATAAGACTATCAAGCTAAGAAAACTTAAAATCTTTTTGAGTTTTTTGAAATATTTTTCGAAATCAATAACATATTTTTGTGAATGTTGTGTTTTTAGAGGATCATTTCAAGCATATATACAAGTCATCAGTACCGTTGATCTTGCAGAACCCTTTAAGCTTTTAAACAATTTACCTAGATTGCCAATATACTTGTCCATTTAAACCTCTTCTCGTTTCTCAATAGATTCAAGATATGTTAAGGTAATATTAGAAACATAAAATAACTATGTTTCCCATCCAAGAATATACTCCCGCATCAAGATTCCCAGAATATCATTTTACAGGTGAATATATCGAATTGATATCTGTATATAGGGTGAGTGCGAGACCATGAGAGCTCAGGTTAGTACTTCCGTACAGACAGAGAGATGAAGGCTCGTCTTTAGGTGATGTTCCATAAAGGAATCTTTTGGGGAAATAACCCACAAGTTATTCAGTTTTACTTTTAGGTTTATATCTTGAATACAATACTGAACAAGTGAAGTCTATTAGCATATCCATAGTAAGACTTGCTTAATCACTTTTAAACAATACATTTCCTTAGCATACTGTGACTATCATTTTTGATTTACTATGATCACTCTTTTACACAAAACTCTTTTTGTCTTTATAAATTGTTTTTGTATTTTCCTCAAACATTCTCCCCCTAAAATCAAAAACATATTTTTGGATTTTTTTTTAAAAACTTATAAGAAAGAATGTACAGAAAAACGTTTAACCGATGACAAATTCACATTAGGGCGTCATCATCCTCAAACTCAACCTCAAATAAATCCCCTGGGATCATATATTTTAAACCATTTAGCTTTAACAAATTATTAAACTTTGTTTTATCAAAAGCTTTGTTATAAAAATCTGCCTTTTGGTCATCAGTGTGGATTTTCTCAATTCGCACCAACTTTTTCTCATAGCAATAACGGATAAACTGGTGTCGAATCTCTATATGTTTAGTGCGTGAGTGTTGGTATGAGTTTTTAGTGATATCGATCCCTGCCTAATTATCTACATATATAGCCGTACCAAGAAATTGCAAACCGAAATCTCTCATCTGTTGCTGTATCTAGAGAATCTGAGCACAACAACTGGATGCCGAAACGTATTCAGCCTCACAAGTAGAGAGAGCGACCGCAATTTGTTTCTTGCACTACCACGTTACCAAACGAGTTCCGAAAGAACTGGCAGCCGGCCGTTGTAGACTTTGTATTCAGTTTGCAGCATCCGAAATTAGAATCCGAGTATCTTGCGAGATTAAAATCATCATGTCTAGGGTACCACAAGTCGGTGCTTGGAAAACCCTTCAGATATCTCATTATGCGTTTGATGGCAAGCAGGTGTGACTCTCTTGGATTAGACTGATAACGGGCGCACATGCACGTTGGATACATGATATCTGGTCGAGAAGCTGTAAGATACATCAAGGATCCGATCATGGAGCGATATAAAGTTTCGTCAACTCTTTCTCCAATAAGATCTGGACAAATGACGTGATTTGGAGCTAACGGGGTAGATGCCGCTTTAGTTCCTGTCATATTGAATTTCGACAAATATGTCATGAACATATTTCGTCTGATGAATAAAAATACCATCAGGCAATTGATCGACCTGAAGTCCTAGAAAGAACTTCATCTCCCCCATTGCACTCATTTCAAATTTGCGCTTCATGACTTCCTCGAAGTCTTTACACAGCTTATCATTTGTCGATCCAAAGATAATATCATCCACATATATTTGTACGATGATTAGATGCCCATCTACTTCCTTTGTGAAGATGGTAGAATCTATTGTTCCCCTGATAAAGCCATTGTCCAGAAGATGACTTGATAACGTTTCATACCAAGCTCTCGGGGCTTGATGAAGACCGTATAAGGCTTTGTTCAGAAGGTAGACTTTATCTTTGTGCACTGGATCAACGAATCCCGGTGGTTGGCCGACATACACCTCCTCTTTCACTTTTCCGTATAAGAAAGCAGATTTAACATCTAATTGGTACACCTTGAACCCTTTCCATGAGGCAAAGGCCAAGAATATACGAATTGCTTCAAGACGAGCAACTGGGGTGTAGACTTCAGTATAATCTATCCCTTCTTGCTGATGAAAACCTTGAACCACAAGTCAAGCTTTGTTGCATACCACAACTCCTCGATCGTCTCTTTTGCACTTGAAGACCCATCTTGTATTAATCTTTTTGTGATGATCTGGCAGGTCAACAAGCTTCCAGACTCCAAGTTTCTGGAATTGAAGCAACTCCTCTTGCATTGCATCCACCCAACTTTCTTCTTTTAACACATCTTTCAGCTTCGCGGTTCAACCTGAGAAACAAAACAACTATGAGAAACTCGAGTTTGAAGTGGAGCGATACTAGTATAAAAACAGCTTAGATCTTTATTGATCTGATTTCGAGTTTGCACTCCAGTTTGTAAGCTGCCTATGATGTTCTCTGACGGATGATATGAAAGTGTTCTTGGTATCACTTTGGTTGAAACATCTACTTGTGGTTGCAAATTTGTTAGAATTTCATCGATAACCGATACATATGAAGAAGCTTTATTCCTAGCATTAGACTGATCAGCCTGTTGTTTCAAAAAGCTTTCAATCTATTCGGATCCTTCATCAGAACTAGATCCTCCATCGTTGAAAGCTGGTTCCCGATTAGAGTCAACATCAGCATTTGGCTAGGCAAATGATTCAGCAGTATTGACATTTGGTGCAAGAACAGGAACTTGAACAGAAGGTCTTTGACCGACATCAGACATGTTGACCGGTAATGATGTGGAAATCACCAAAGGTCTAGGAACTTGTTTTTGATTAGATAACTGATGTTGTTGAAATAACATAACAAGTTCTTGTTCTGTTGGCATATATGGTAGATCAAACGAATCCCACAATCCATCGTAGTTAAACAACCACGGATCCCCAGGTTTTTGTGTAGGCATTTTATATCTTTGACAATCTACATGCTGCACTAGAACGACCTGGTTCAGACTCGGCAAGAAAACACGTTTCTGAGGAGTAGCATATCCAACGGAAAATCCTTCCAAAGATTTGGCTCCAAATTTACCAGCCGGGTCCAGAATGGTGCATGGTGATCCAAAAGGTTCCAAAAATGCTAAGTTGGGCTTTCGTTGATTTAGTAACTCGAAACATGTCTTTTTGTGAGGCTTAACTGTCAACACACAATTTAGGGTATAGCATGCTGATGCTACTGCTTCATTCCAAAAACTGATCGGTAATTTCGAGTCAGCTAACATTGTTCTTGCAGTCTCTATCAGTGTGCGATTCTTTCGTTCAGCTACTCCATTTTGTTACGGAGTATAGGGGGCGCTGAATTCAAGAAGAATCCCCTTTTCATTGCAAAACTCTTGCATCTTCTTGTTCTTGAACAATTCTCTTAATGGGCAAATGATATTAATTTTCGAGTTTTCTGAAGAGGATCATAAGAGTTTCGAAAGTTTCATCCTTACTCTCCAGAAATAACACCCATGAGAATCGAGAATAATCATCTGTAACAGCAAGACAGTATAGATCTCAAGAAATACTTTTGACATTGACTGGCCCAAAGAGATCAATGTGTAGCCTTTCTAGTGGTAACTTTATCGAATTCAACAGCTTTCTCGGGTGTGATTTCTTATGCTGTTTCCCCTTTTTGCAGCTAAGACAATCATCAGATAGATGAAAACTTTTCAGATTGACACCCTCCACTAGGTTGTTATGAACAAGAAAATTCATCTCCCCATTTTTCGATGCCATAAAATTGACTCTTTCTCGGTAGCTTTGGAAACAAAGCATTGAACTTTCTTTGATGTGGTAGAAGCGATGCTCATGTCAAGAACATATAAATCGTTTTCTCTCGAAGCTCGCATCAAAATCCATTCTTATGGAATCCTGAAACCGGGTTTTAAGATTAGACATTCTTTATCATTGAAATGTGTCGTGAACTTCTTGTCACAAATTTGCGAGATACTAAGCAGATTGTTCTCAAGTTCAGCAATATAGTTCACTTTATCAAACGACACAACTCCGTTCGAGAGAATCCCTTCTCCGACAATTCTCCTCCCTGCGTTCCAGCAAAACCTACATACCCTCCACGAATAGCTTTAAGGTCGTTGAGCAACGTAAGCATTCCTGTCATGTGGCAAGATGCTCCACTATCCATTATCCATTTTGACAATATCGACCGTTGGAGCCCCTGCACATATGATTACCAAAACTTATTTAAACAAAGAAACCCAAGCCTGTTTGGTCTTGGGTGGGTTTGGAATGTCAAATTTTAGACCCACTTTGTTTTTATCAATCTTTTTAAGCTCAGTTTTGTTTGGAACAGAAAGTTTTTGTTCAACCTTGGATGGTTTGATTTTGACAACTTTAGCAACCCATTTCTGTGTTTGTGGTTTAGCCCTTTTAACATAAAATTTTGAATCTACTTGTTGAATTTTGTTTGATGTTTCACCAATTTCAAATTTAAATTGAGTTTGAATAGTTGGTTTAACATTTTGATGAGATTCATTATTTCTTTTAAGAATTTGTATCGGCATGGACATGGGTGCTTTTTGTTTTTCATCCTTGGTGAACTTTTTCGGATAAGAAACTTATTTTGAACTTACTTGTGAGCAATATCGTGCGATATGCCCAACTTGCTTGCATTTAAAGCATGTCATGCTGTCCTTATGAACAGAGGTATCCAAAACTTGTTTCTGTTTCTATTTCTCTTTTTCTTTAAGAAAATCATCATTTGATTTTGTTTCGATGACCTCCTTTTCTTTCTCGGTTGTTGTCCCAAAAACAAAATTGATTTTCTTTGTAAAGTTCAATTTTTGGGACCTGTTCGTTTTATGTTGCTTCTGGAAACCCAACCCCGCTCGTTTGTTTTCTGGATAATCTTTATTTTTACGATAGTAAGGTCGGTTGTTAGTTTTTGATTTACAATAGAAAGATGCATCATGTTTATCTAAATCATCATGACTTACCTCCATAAGCTTGAACATTTTATCCACATGATCCAATTTCACATTCTGAATCGGAAAGTCCTCATCCGAAAATAGTTTATTAGACCCTTTCATTTTGTATATTATGACATTGGGATCAACATTTAAACTATTTTCTGATACATCATCAGACTTTGACTTCTCAGATTGTTCAGACTCAGACACTTCAGATTCATTTTTTACCACTTTTTCAACCACATTTTTACCACTTTAGAGTCACATTCACAATCATTTTTAGTGTAAGTTACATCGATATTCGAAGGCAACTATTCAGTTTTCAATTTAAGATTTAGCGCCTTTTCCAACCCGGATGGATTTTTGCATGCATAACTGTTCCACATAGGTGGTGGAACTCGATCATACCTAGCACTTTTTGTTTCACCATTTTTAGATTCTTCAGTATTTTTGATTTTCGGTAAAATGTGATCTGTGGCGTATGAGCTTGTGGGGTAACTGATTAACAATTTGTTAACCCGTTCAGTTTCAATTCTCATTTTCTCAAGCTCACTTTTGAGCTCAGCAATAGTGTTTAGATGAATATTAATAGCCATTTGTTTATCCATCGCTGTTGCTTTAAGCATCATAAGTGTTGTGTCATTTTCTCTGAGTGCTTTATTATATTGTTTAACAGACGCACTCAATTTGTCATAAGCTTCCTTTGTGTATTTATAATCGCTTGACAAATTGTCTGTTAAACTTTGCAATTCAGCAAATCTTTTGTCTTTTACAAGATACTCACCACACGGCTCTGCACACTTTAAACAAGATTTTTCAACCATAATCTCAGATGTTGACTCGTTTACCTCATTGTCGTTGGCCATGCAAGCTTTAATGATGTCTTCGTTCAACATTTCCATTTTTTCATCAGCTTTGACTTCTTCAACCGGTTTTTTGCTCTTCATCTGTTGAATGTTAACTTGGTGCAAAATATCCTGCAAAAGTTTTTAAAACATCGTTAGGAAAAAGATGTTTGAATGGACCATTCAAAAGCTCCTCCTCCTCTGATGAAGTGTGATAGTAATAATCATCAACATCAGGTCCTTAATCAAAAGATGCCAATGATTCTTCTTCCAGTTCCTAGATAATTTTAGCAACCAACGCCAAACTTTCTCCTTTCAAAATAAACTTGTTCCAATTAAACCCTTCGTCTTCTTGTGTAACAACCAATGCCTTATCTTTAGTTTCAGGTTGCTTATCTTCAATCGGCACAATTCTTGTTCTTGGTTGAGGTCGGTGGTAGATCGCTCTCTTTTAATAGTCATCGACGAAAGGATTATATTTCATTGAACCTCTCGGTTTGGACATTCTCATTTGAAGTGACATTTCTCCCGACACTTGAAACAAGTAACTTTGGATTTATTAAATCCAAGTTTCCCATCCAAACCTCCCAAATTTTCTTTACCAGTAATTTCCATAAATCTCTGTGCACGTCGAACGATCGAAGCCATACACCATTTTATATCTATCAACTCCATTTCAACTGGATCAATTTGATCATAATCTTCACGTGTCATTTCAGAATTTCCGATCTTCCCAGCAACAAGCTATCATACGATCAAAAATTGAAGCAAGTAGAGACATGTGTTGCTTTGCTGCCTTTTCATTAAAATTTTGCGCATTCTTAAAATCAACGGCAATGTTGCATTGCAAAACTCTTTGATTCAGATTGGATGATGAAGTAGTCTCGTTGTTCTGGGGTTGGTTTGACCCGAAAGAAGACTGGTGGCTTGAAGGTGTATTTGGATCAACTGATGGAAATGATTGGAAGCCACTTGTCTGAGTTGGTGGTGTGCTTGGTGAACTATATGCACTGAAAGCGGTCTCAATCTTTGGCCCTTGGATTTGAGCAGCAGAACTATTCTTGAAATAAAGATTAACATCTTATTGAACTTGAACAGTCTTGTTTTTTGCCATCTTTTAAATCTCTAATTCATGACCCTCCAGCCTTTCAATGAAACGAGGCAGCGAGAAATTGCTGTACTCAATTCCATTCTTTAGTATGGTTAAGTAAGTCGACCATTCACCTTGCGGTAGAGAATCAGCTAGTTTGTCAACAAGCTCTTCATTTGTCTTTACAAATCCCATTCTCTTCATATGAACCACCAAATGACAATATCGCTCAATCAGTTGCTTTACCGTTTCTCCTTTAATCAGTGTGAATACATCGAACTCTTTGCTTAACAACGCCCTCTTGCTTTTGCGAAGTTGAGCACTACCTTGAAACTTTAGTCGAAGAGCATCCCATAAAGATTGAGCATCATCATCATGTTGCAGTAAAGCCAAGATGTCTTCTTTAATCGATTGTTGAAGAATATTCATCATTTTCTTTTCGTTGATAAATCTTTCACGTTCAACATCAGAGAATTGAGCAAGGGTCTTTTCAAGACCATTTTCACCAACTGGTGCGATATATTTTGCCTAGATTGCAACCCAACAAGTAAAGTGGTTAGCTTGAACCCAGTTCATAAATCTTTCACTCCAACTATCAAAGTCTTCTAGATTCATGAGCTTTCGCGGTTTCGTCATTCTTCCCATCTCATTCTCTAGATTGATATTTTGTGCTGCTACAGTGGTAACAACTGATGTGGCGAAAGCATTGTAAAATTCCTCAGACATTTTTCCTGTGAAAAATTAAGAACACACTTTTTGAAAACAAACTAATCAGATCGTAAAATTACTTCGTGCGAATGACAAGTTGTTCGTACGAAACAGATTTTCTAAACAATTTGGTTTTCACACAAACAATGATTTGTGCGAATCAAAGAAATTCGTACGAGTAAGATACTTGTATGAATGTTGAGTTGGTACGAATTACTTTGAAAATCTGAAATATTGTAAACTTCTGTGAATTTTTTAGAACTCGTTCGTATGAAATTTTGAATTCGTTCGTACAAAAAGTTAAATCAATTTTTCATGCGAAACTCGTACGGAATAACTCAGTCTCCAAAATGAAAAATTTTATCGATTTCAACATGATTTAGTTCAATTTTAAGTCCGAATTATGATATGGGTTGATTAGATTGAAGATTAACTTGAATTACTAAAACTCTAGTCCATTTTGTCCATGAATTCTTTCAAAATTCGTCCAAAATCCAGTATAGGTCAGAATAATGATGAAGATGAAGATGAAATCAAGTCTGAATGCCTAGTAGCTTGTAACTACTTGTCGTCTATCAGTAGATCAGATCTCATGGCTCTGATACCCCTTGTGAACGGGGATCGAGCTCCCGAATGAGCAATTGACCTGATCACGCTCAACTAGCAGAGGCAGAATTCATTGCTAGAGAGTAGACAAGACGAACAAGATAGTACTTACTATTTAACTGCTTTTGTTGTATTAACGACATTCAAATACAGATGCGAGTAAACAAACTGACAGAGCTTCGCCGTACTAATAGGCAAATCACTAACTAGCTCTAACACAACACTTCCCTATTTATAGGTCGACATGACTCGTATCGAAGTGTGTGTTACAACAGTGACCTGACTATATTTCGTACGAGCATGTGATTTGTACGAGTAAGACACTCGTACGAAACATGTAGATACTCCGTATGAAGCATTGTATCAAAACTTATAAAAATTGCTTTTTAACAAATAAACATTGATGTGTAAGCTCTATATACATTACAGACATATCCTAGACGTAGGCAATAGACATTATGTACCAACATATGGCACATAAGTCAGTGTATTAGCTACACACTAATTGAACCTTAGATTCCATAGGCATCCTACATACTATGATTTCAGTACCGGTTTACAAATATAACAAGAAAACATTTCAATATCGGTTTACAGATACGATAAAAACATTTTATCACCGGTTTACAAACATAACAGTTATATGCATTGGTTTACAAACAACATAGAAAACATTTCAATACTTTTATACAGATATGACATTTCAAATGCATTGGGATACAATGATCTCACAAACCGGTTTTCAAATGCAAGATTTTCAAATGTTTTATGGTTCATTTGAAACAAGAACAAACAAACTATGAACTCGCCAACTTTATGTTGACTTTTTGCTTGTTCTTTCTCAGGTTACAATTTCAAGTATGGCATAGTTGAAATAGTGGAACCCATGGGGATTCAAGTACTTAGCGGGCGTTCACTTACTAGAAGTCTTAACACTCACATTTACTTCCGCTCTGCAATGAAGATACTAGTTTAGTTCACGCCCAGCTCTGATGTGACGGATTTAACGGGGTGTGACAATATGCTGAACTTTTGAGCTCATTATATCGTGTGTCTTTTACAACACATGCACTGCATGGCTCAGCATATTTCAAACATGGTTTTTCTATCACAGACTCACTTTTAGATTCATTTACCTCATTTACGTTTACCATACATGCTTTGTTGGTCTTAACATTCAACTTCTCCATCTTCTCATCAACTTTCTTTGCTACTTCTGGCTTCTTCTTTTCTGCACAAAATGATCGATGGCTTGGTTCAAAGTAACCCGCAAAAGTTTTTAGAATATCATTAGGCAGGAGATGGTTAAAAGCACTGTTTAAAATTTCCTCATCTTCTGACGATGTATGATAATAACCTTCTTCAGGAGCCTCGTCAAAAGATGCCTCTGATTCTTCTTCAGGTTCTTCGATGATCTCTGCGACCAACGCCAAACTCTCATTCTTGGAAATGTACTTGTTCCAGTTAAAGCCTTTGTCTTCTTGCGTTACGACAAGCACTTTTTCTTTGGTTTCTGGCTGTCTATCTTAGATTTGAACCATTCTAGTTCTTGGCTGAGGACGGTGATAGATGGCCTTCTTGTAGTAGTCGTCGGCAAAAGGGTTTTGATTACCCTGAGCTTCTCTATTTGGACATTCACGTTTAAAATGCCCTTTCTCCCAACACTTGAAACATGTAACTTTCTACTTGTCGAAGCCAAGTTTTCCATCCAATCCTCCCAAGTTTTCTTTCCCAGTGATTTCCATGAAGCCTTGTGCTCGTCTAACAATAGATGCCATACACCATTTGATGTCGATTAACTCCATCTCGATCGAATCAATCTGATCATAGTTCTCTCTGGTCATCTCTGAATTTCCAATTTTGCCCCCTACAAGACTATCATAAGATTCAAGAACCGAAACTAATAGTGACATATGTTGCTTTGCGGTATTCTTGTCAAAGTTCTGAGCGTTTTGGAAGTCAACAACGATATTGCAATGTAAAACCCTCAGAGTAGGATGAGATTGACTATTCTGGTTGATCTAGGTATTGCTCGATCCATGTGATGACTGTGGGCTTGAAGACGTGTTCGGGTTGACTGTAGCAAATGATTGAAAGCCACTATGTTGATTTAACGGTGGGCTTGGTGTGTTGTAAGCGCTGAAGGCAGTCTGGATCTTTGGAGATTGTATTTGAGCGGCAGAACTTCCTTTGTAATACAGATTAATGTCTTGTTGCATTTGGGTTCCTTTGTTCTTCGCTATTTCTGCATCTCAAGTTCATGTCCTTCCAATCTCTCAATGAATCTTGGTAATGAAAAATTACCATATTCGGTTCCATTCTTCAAAATGGTCAAATAGGTAGACCATTCGTCTTGTGGTAAGGAATCTGCGAGTTTATCAACTAATTCTTCATTCGTCTTTATGATTCCTATTTGCTTCATTTGCACAATCAGTTGTTTGACTGTCTCTCCTTTGATCAAAGTAAAGATGTCAAATTCTTTACTCAACAACGCCCGCTTTCCTTTACGTAACTGTTCACTTCCCTGGAATTTCAATCGAAGAGCATTCCATAATGATTATGCGTCATTAACATGTTGCAACAGCGCTAATATGTCTTCCTTGATGGATTGTTGTAAAATGTTCATCATTTTCTTCTCATTGATGAACTTCTCTCTTTTAAAATCACAAAGTTGAGCCAATGTCTTTTCGAGACTGTTTTCTCCAACAGGAGATTGATACTTTTCTTCGATAGCAAACCAACAGGTAAAATGATTCGCCTGAACCCAATTCATGAAACGTTCGCTCCAACTGTCAAAGTCCTCAAGGTTCATCAACTTTGGCGGCTTCATCATCGTACCCATCTTATTTTCGACGTTCATGTTTTGAGTTGCGGTAGTTGTGACAGCTGATGTAGCAAATATGTTATAAAATCTTCTACCATTTTTCTGCAAAGATTTTAGAAATACACTTTTGAAAAACTAATTAGAAACAATTCTTGTGACCAAGATTAGTTCGTACGACACAGAAATTCGTGCGAACGAGATTTTCGTACAAAGGATATACTCGTGCGAACAAGATGTTTGTACGAGTGAAAAATGTTTGCTTTGTACAAGTGAGTTGCTCGTACTAATGAGTACCTCGTCAGAATCACAGTTTCAACTTTCTAACTTGTAAATTTTAAGAACTTCTGTTTATTCGTTCATACGGATGACTTTAAATTGTACGGACAGTTGTTCGTGCGAGTGGTCTCTTTACCCGTACGAAACAACTTAGGTCACCAAACGGATGAATTTTACCAAATTTGACATGATTAAGTTCAATTTTAGATCTGAAATTGTAAATGATTGATTACAATTGATTTTAACGCGATATCTGAAATCCTAGTCAGTTTTGTCCATGAATTCGTCCAATTCCGAGATTAGTATGGAAAGTGTAGAAGTAGAAAGCTCCAATGGTGAATATGAATATGATTCTGTTGGTAGAAACTTGATGTTTGTCAGTAGATCAGGCCTCAAGGCTCTGATACCACTTGTGAATGGGGGATCGACTCCTTCAATAAGCACTCGTAAGAGTCATGTGACTCACTCATACGTGTCAGCTACAAACAAATAAATCATACATTATCATTTACAAACTGACGTTCTAAGCCCTATATATACAAACACCATATCCTAGACGTAGTCAATAGACATTATGCATTAACAGTCATGAATTCGAGAGGTGAGGTTATTGTGAATTGTGAGTCCTAATGATCGTACACGTACGGACTTTACTCGTTCTTTTCGACACAAGGCATCTGCGACAACATTCGCCTTGCCTGGATGATATTTGATTTCACAATCATGGTCATTAAACAATTCAAGCCATGCCTTTGGCGCATATTTAACTCTTTCTAGTTAAACATATGTTAAAGACTTTTGTGATCAGTAAAAATCGTGCACTTAGTGCTGTAAAGATAATGACGCCATATTTTTAATGCAAATACCACTGCACCTTCTTGTTTCTCTCCCCAATCAAACTTCTTATCTTTTTGAGTGAGGGAAGTTATAGGTTGAGCGATCTTTGAAAAGTTCTCAATGAATCTCTGATAATAACCAACCAATCCTAAAAATTGGCGTACTTCGGTTGGCGTCTATGGTGCATTCCAATTCTTAATGGCTTCTATTTTAGATGGATCGACATGTATGCCTTCTCATTGACTACATGTTTGAGAAATTGAACTTTGCGAAGCCAAACTCGCATTTAGAGAATTTTGCATATAGTTTCTCCTTCTTTAATAATTCAAGAATAGTTCTAAGATGATGTTCGTGTTCGTCCTTGTTTCGCGAATATATCAATATGTCATGGATAAACACTATCACGAACTTATCAAGGTACGTCTTGCACACACAGTTCATTAAGTCCACGAACACTACTGGTGCATTTGTTAAGCCAAAAGGCATAACAAGGAACTCGTAATGACCGTAGCGAGTTTGGAATGTTGTTTTCGGAATACTTTCTTCTTGAACTCTAAGTTGATGGTATCCTGACCTTAAGTTAATCTTCGAATAGAAACTCGATCTTTGAAGTTGATCAAACAAGTCATCGATCCTCGGTAATGGATACTGATTCTTGATCATTAGCTTATTCAATTCTGGATAGTCTATGCACATCCTAAAACTTCCATCTTTCTTTTTGACAAATAAAAATGGAGCTCCCCAGGGTGAGAAACTTGGTCTAATGAAACCTTTATCCAACAACTCTTGAAGTTGCGTGGACAACTCTTGCATTTCTAAATGAGCTAGTCAGTGATGGGATTTTGCAACAGGCGCGGCTCCTAGAATTAAGTCTATACGAAATTCAACTTGTCGTTGTGGTGGCACTCCTGGCAAGTCTTCTGGGAAAACTTCAGGGAATTCCTTCACAACAGGGATCTCCCTAGTTTCGGCTCCTTAGCTTCCTTATCAACTAAATGTGCTAGGAATGCTAAGCATCCTTTCCGTAAGCACTTCTGAGCTTTCATACAAGTGATAACTTGTAGTTGTGTTTCATTCTTCTCACCATGAACAAGAAGTGTTTCGTTATTAGGAAAAGGAATACGAATGATCTTGTCGTAACACACGACTTCAGCTCGGTTATTGGATAACCAATCTATACCAACTACGATATTGAAACTACCTAATTGAACAGGTTATAAGTCAATGTTAAATTTTTGTTCACCAAGCTCTAAAGAGCATCCTTTAACAATCTCACCAGATTCAATTATTTTTCTATTCGCTAGTTCGATAGTGAAATGAATGTCTAATTTATTCGAATTTACTCTAAGTATATCTTTGAACTCTAAAGATATGAAACTGTAATCTGTGCTAGTATCAAATAAAATAGATGCAAAGTGATTGTTGATAGGAAACGTACTCGTGATCACATTAGGATCTTGGCGTGCTTCTTGGGCTCCTATCACAAAGGCTCGACCGTGACCTTTGTTTTCTTTTTGGCAATTTTTCCTAAAATGGCCCAAATCTCCGCAACTATAGCAGCGTTGGTTCTTTCCTTTCTCGTTTCCATTTCCACTACTGTTTTCTCTCTTATCTACGTTCTTGCTTCCCTTTTATTTCCCCAACAATTCTCAGTGTGGTGCCCTAACTTTCCGCACTTATCACACTTGGTGGTTCGGTATCCACCTTAGTGATGATATCCACATTTATTGCACCTTGGTGCATTTCCCGCATAACCTTTTGGTCAAGTTTCGGTTGTAGCCACAAATGCTTTACCTCTTTTCATTGCGGGGGTTTCCTTCTTGTTGTTGTCTGACCTTGATCTCTTTTTGAAATGAGAAAATTTTCTCTTGTTGTCATGCGAAGATGATTCCACATGTGTCTCCCTGGTCTTCTCAGCACCTCTTCTTGAAAGCTTGTTCATTCTTACCGCCTCTTTGGTAAGACTCACATAAATTGTTACAGCTTCGGTGATATTTGCCATCGTACATAGTCCGTCTTTTCAGTCCATCGTACAAATGCCACAGCACCACCAGTGCCATCAAAGTTGAGTGGCTTGCAATCAAAAAATTGCTTGTACATGCATCCGTTAGCAAGATTTTGAACTCTTGGTGGGGTTTGAATTCTAGCTTCGTTATCTTGATTGGTAAGGTTAGTTTCATGTTGTGCGATCGCTTCGACGATTCACTTGTTCAGCTTGTGATGTTGGTAGAGAAGTTGGTTGACGTTGGCGTATATTTCTTCTTTTTGGTGCCATGTTCTTCATATATATAACATACAGAAGTGATTAGAAAAATATTTAAATAATTATTGTCATTCATGGACTCAAATTGAATAAATACATCATCATAAAGTATACTAATGTATAAAGATCGAATAAATCGAATCATTTCTTCACATAAGGCATCCATACGATAATCGTCATAACATGAAGATAACGAATAATAACAATACATAATAAAAGAAAAGATACCAACTTTCATATATATATATATATATATATATATATATATATATATAGTCAACTTGTTGCATACTTTTTGTGAAGAATAAAAATAATTCGGAGTTACATTGCTCCGAAATAAAAGTCTATACAATGCAAAACAAAGTAAGTATTTTTCTTCACATCGTTTCTTCAAAATCGTCATGTTGACATATATATATCTTCAAAAATATTCGGTCTTCAACCAAACGGGTAATGGTACTACCCTCAAAACATGATCACATACCAAATCTAGACAAACGATGGGGGTGGGGGTGAAGATGCGTGTATCACACCACGAAAATATGCTATCCCCTCCTTGATAGCAATGATACGTCTCTCATGAGATGAAGAGGCAACATGGGGTGGTGGAAGTGAGGACACTGATGGAGATGGTGGTGGTGGTGGTGGTGATGTGGGTAGTGGTGGTCAGGATGATGGTGATGGAGCACTCTGAGATGCTCAAATAGCAGAAAGTTGAGCACTAAGCTCATGAAACCGTCGAAACAAAATACCGAGCTGTATCTCGGTGGATGTGACCCTATACTCAGTGGTGGTAAGTGACAAGTGGCTCGGGTGGTACGGATCAGATGGGCTCATGCCTGGAGGTAGCTGAACATGTGAAACAACATATTAAGGGAGGGGTATGCAACAGTACTATGCACATGTGGTGGGGGTTGAGACGGATCTCCAGCAGTGGGGGTCAGAATAAAAAGAGGATACTCAGTCATAGGACGATTGTGTGGAACATATGATGGCCCTGCAGCAAATAGGTCCTGATAAGAACTGAGAATCGGTCTAACAGTAGTAGAAAACGATCCAACAAAAGGATAAGGTGGTACATGATCAGCAGGCTGAGAAGTACTACTAAGAGTAAAATGAGACAGTCCAGCAAAACGGTGATATATCGGGTGATCAGTGTGGCGTGTAACATCTCCCAAAGGATGCAGTGGTGATACAAACTCAGATAGGTGATCAGTGGGGAATGTGTCTGGCAAAACGAAATCCACATGTATAGGTAGAGTATCTGAAGATGATGGTAAAACTGTATCGGGTGAATGCATAGGTGATGGTGTCTCGGGTGTGGAAGGTGCAGAAGATGAGATGTCAACAACTGTGACCTCAGGCTGAGCTACCTCTAACATGGCTATGTCAAAGTCCTCTTCATTGCCGAGGTCGTCCTCTAGGTGGTCAACATGCACGACCGGGATGATATCGTCAACATCGTCGATAACAGGAGGAATGATGTGGTCGTCCTTGTCGATATCCTCGTCCAATGGATCTACCACATTAAGTGGTACTAGGACATATGCAACAGCATGTTCACCCTTAGGGTGACCATAAATAATCATCTCATGATAGTAGGGTACAACTAGTACGTCATCCTCCACAGGAACATCTGTGGGAACTGGCTCAGGAAAGGCAAAGGGCTGAAAGTTGATGTTCATCCATTCATCGTCAGAGAGGTTATCATCAGAGATGATGATGATGGGTGGAACAGGGTCGTCTAGTGGTATGTAATCAGCGTCTGAGATAAATCCTGTAGAATCGGTGTCGGAACTAGTATCGGAAGACATAGTCCTGGCAAAATGACCCGTACAATTTATAGGTAAACAATTATTACTTAAAATTTTTAGGCAATGGTATTTTGGTTTTGTTGTAAGTTATCTCATTTATTGTTTGGATCGATCTTATTGTTATCGTGTATAATCCTCAAAGACTAACTCGTATAATGTCCTTGCATTATAGTTTCGAATTATAGTTTTGTACTAGTGGACATTTCGTGACAATGCAATTAAAAACACTTGTTATGATTTCGTAAATGACTTATTCTACTTTTTATAAAATGACCATTTTGAAATTGTAGACTTGACTCAAAAGAATCTTAGTTCACTACAATTGAAGCTCTGATACCAGGTCTGTCACACCCGGTTTTGTTGTTGCAAGAGGGCAATCGTTGCATTCAACCAAGTAAAGGACAAATGTGAATCATAATAAGATGCTCATCCATACTTTTTATTTAAACCAAATTTACAATCAACTACTTGTTTCAAAAACTTAGTACAACTTCAACAACATTGTTCCAACTTTAAACCACAAGTTATTACAACATGATAACTAAAATGTGGATGACATCAAACTCCTTGACTCCACAACACACGAACATATTTTGCCAACCTTGTCCACTAGTTACCTGTAATACATGTTAGTTTTGAAAAATATAAACAAAATCTGGTGAATTCATGTATTTAGTTTGCATCAAATAATTCTTGAAAATATTTGAAGTATTGAATCTGGTATGTAATTAAATGGAACTTGTAAGATCATTAGTGTTTTCCAAGGACACGAATTTGTATGCCGAATAGGAGGAAACCAAACCTTGACGATAAGTTGTGTCTGAGACACTCATTTTAGATACAAAAGCACTCTGTAACGATCTGTTTTTATTGCTGTTCAGAGTGGGACCCGCCAAAACCTATTAGATCTATCGCTTTTGTTCCTCGTTACTTGTTTATACATTAATGGCCCCTTGGTTTAATTCGATCCGCATATGATCTAAATATTTTTTTTCTTTAAGAAAATCAGACCAATTGAAACATGTATCCTCCCCAAACGTTTAAAAACCATAAAACGATTAAATAAAAGGGGAAAACATGAACTCATAGATTCGTGTTCCATGCAAATCTCTATATGTTGTTTCAATCTTCGTTCGTTTTCTCAACCTACAAGTGTTCATCCCATTTGAAACTTAGGTTTATGATCGTTTTTGTACAAGTATTCATCTTGAATTCATAATTATACTTGCATTTGTTTGTTTTCTTTGTTTGTATATATATACTCCATATCTTTCGTGTTGAATGGGCCTAGCCCAAAGGTTAAGTGTAAGAATTTAATTTTTATGTTTCATATGTGTGGGCTAAACCCAACTTGTTTTATATGTGTTGGCTTAGCCAACTTGCTTTAAACGTTTGGGCCTAGCTCAAATGAATTTATTTAAAATGGGTCCAGCCCAAATGAGTTTGCAAAAGTGGGCCTAGCCCAAGTTAATCTTGTAAGAGTGGACCTAGCCCAAAATAGTTTATGAAAGTGGGCTTAGCCCAAATTAATATGATAAAAGTGGCTCTAGCCCAATCTAGTTTGTAAAAGTGGGCTATAGCCCAGTTCAATTTACAAATGTGGGCTCGCGCCCAATTTAGTTTATAAAAATGGGCTCTAGCCCAATCTAGTTTATAAAAGTGGGCTCTAGCCCAATTTAGTTTATAAACGTGGGCTAGCCCATATGGTTATTTAATTGGGCTTAATCCATGTTTTAAATACTTACTAGTAATAATTTATAAAAATTAGTTTACAAAACTACTAATATTTTATTTAAGTTATTTTTATAAATTCTATTATGTATACTTTTCGTATAGTGTGTGACGGTTTGTTTGTTTGACCATTTCGTTTGTGTCGTCTGCTTCGTTTGCGTTATTTGTTTCGTCCATGTCGTTTGTTTCATTCGTGTCGTTTATTTCGTTCGCATCGTTTTATTTGTTTGATATGTCCAAATTGTCCGTTTTTTGTCCGAATTGTTTTATTGTCCGATTTGTTAGTTTATGTCCATGTTTGGACAAAAATATTTATACTTGTCGTGTTTCAAGTATTATATATAAGTTCTTGTACTTTTTGTGAAATTTTGTATTTTTGTATTTTTGTATTTTGTTCCTACATGATCTAAATACTTAATGTTTATACACAAAAATACATACACATACTAGATGTATTTAAGTATATATATTTTATCTAAAATGAAAATATGTATACTTTTCCATTATTAGTTTAAGAAAACTTTAAAAATTTAACTTAAACTTTTTTCCTCAAAGTTGTTTAAGTATAATAAAAAATCCCTAGTCGTTTTTAGTCACCACATCCTTTAGTTTAAACATACTTTGATCATAATAAATGTAATAAAAATTTTGCCATAGTTTCCTCTAAACTATGGACTTTCCCATGTTTAAATAAACCTGTTTTAAATCACTTTTCAATTTAAATCATCATCAAGCATCAAGGACTACACAAAACTTTTAACAAGAATGTTATGAACTTGTAGTAACTACAAACTTTCCCAAAATGGAAACTTATTATTAATGTTTTTCATCAAAAATTCTTAGATCATTATTATATATAAAAATCCATACTTTATGTGATACATCAATGTTGGTGAACAATGTCTATCGCCTACGTGTAGGATATGTCAGTTGTGTATATAGGGCTTAGATTATGTCATATTTTATGTATTGTATATGGCTCGTACGAGTGAGCTGATGTGGGTCGTACGAGTGACATCTTGTCACTCGTACAAGGCACCACTCGCATGAGCCAACAACCTCACTCCAGTGCAACCCATGTTGGCCTATAAATAATGGAGCTTGAGCGTCGTGTGACATTGGTTAGTGTGTGACTACTGCAAAGACCTGTCCATTTGTTTACTCATATGTAACTTACATGTTTATTAATATACAAAGTAAAGGCGTTTAAGCAGCATACTTGATTGTTTGTTTATCTAACTCGCTAGCAATGAATTCCGTCTTTATTAGCTGAGTGGAGCCGATCCCCTCTCACAAGTGGTATTAGAGCCTTGAGGCCTGATTTGAGGACAAACAACAAGTTCAAGCAGACAACCAACAAGTTTCAGCAGTTAAAAATCAAGATTCAACCATTGAAGATTTTCTATATCTACTCCTTCTTCATACATACTTCAGATCTAGAGGATTTCATGGACGAATTGGACTAGGATTTTTGAATAACACGTTAAAATCAACGTTAACAAATCCCTGAAACTTACAAATCTAAAATCGACCAAAATCATGACGAAAATTGTAGAAAACATCCGTTTGCTGACTTGAGCTACTCGTACGAGTAGAAGGACAACTCGTACGAACGACCATCCGTACCAATTAGCCACTCGTACGACCAAGAAAACAAGTTTTCTTAAAATTTCAAGTTCCAAAATAGTCATTCATACGAGTAAGTCTTTCGCACAAAGAGTCACTCGTACGAGTAACTCTTTCTCTCGCACGAGTCACCTGACTCGCACGAGTATTAAGTCACTTGCACAAAGGACATTTTGAGGATTTGTTTTCTTAACTTTGGTGTTTTTGTCAAATTATATCTAATAGTGTTGTCGAAAGTTTGTGTTTCTAAAAATTACAGATTTAATGGAAGAAGAGTTTTTCAACGCGTTTGCTACTTTAGCTGTTACCACATATGCAGTAATGAACATGAATCTAGAGAACGAAATGGGAACCATGATGAAACCTCCAAAGCTCATTAACTTAGAAGATTATGACAGTTGGAGTGAGAGATTCATAAACTTGGTACAAGCTAATCATTTCACATGTTGGTTTGCCATCGAGTCAAAGTACACAGCACCAACAGGTGAGAATGGTCTTGAGAAGACGCTGGCTCAGCTAACAGATATAGAGAGAGAAATGTTTATCAATGAAAAGAAGATGATGAACATACTTCAACAGGTAGTAAAAGAAGATATCCTGACACTTCTTCAACACGATGATGATGCGCAGTCTCTGTGGAATGCTTTAAGACTTAAGTTTCAAGGAAGTTCTCAAGTTCGAAAAGGAATAAAAGCGCTAATAAGCAAGGAGTTCGATATTTTCAATCTAATGAAAGGTGAGACAGTGAAGTAGTTAATCGAAAGGTATTGTCATTTGGTGGTTTAGATGAAACGAATGGAGATTTTTAAAACTAATGAAGAACTGGTTGAGAAACTGACTGATTCTTTACCTGAAGGAGAGTGGACAACCTATCTAACTATTCTGAATTACGACACGGGATACAGTAACTTCACATTGCCAAGATATATTGAAAGATTACAAGGTCATGAGCTAGAAATGCAGAAAATGGCAAAGAACAAAGGCACTCACATGCAACGAGTTCTACTGGTAACATACAAAGTCCCAAGGTTCAAACTGCCTTCAGCGCCAACAATGCTACAAGTGCACCATCAAACCGATCTAGTGGGTTTCAGTCATTTTCATCATGCAACCCTATTTCTCCTCAAGCTCATCAAACTTTGTAAAGCTCAAGTAATCCTCAAAACAATAAAAACAATCCACCTAATTCAAACAAATGAATTCTTCATTGCAACATTGCTGTGAATCTTGAAAATGCACAGGATTTCAATGAACACACGGCCAAACAACACATGGCCTTGCTTGCATCAGTTCTCAAATCATATGAAAGTCTAGTAGCAGGAAGGATTGGGAATCCTGTAATGACCAAAGAAGATTATGATCAGATTGATCCAGTTGAGTTGAAATTAATTGATATTAATTGGTACATGGCATCATAGTTCGTAGAGCTCAACGCTTTATGGAAATCACAGGAAGAGACAGTCTGGGAGGTCTTGACGGAAAACTCGGTTTTGATAAGGCTAATGTTACATGCTTGAAGTGTAGAGAAAAGGGACATTTCAAGAGAGAGTGCCCAAACAGGGAAGTCAAAGGAAACCATAATCCATTTGCAGATGATTACTACAAAGGAGCCATATATCATCGATCCCAACCTCAGACAAGGTTAGTGCAGATCGAAGATGGTCCATCAAACTCAAGGTATAAGGCTTTGGTTGTTACCCAAGAAGATGAAGGGTTCAACTGGAACAAATACATTACAAAGAATGAAAGCCTCGCATTGGTAGCTGATATATTTGAAGAACCAGAACAGGCAGAAGAAGAATTTGCTAAGGCATCCTTTGACGAAGCACCTAAAGAATATTACAACACGTCGTCAGAGGAAGAAGAACTCTTAAATAGTGCATTTAAACATCTTTTTCCTACTAGCATTCTTATAACTTTTGAAGGTTATTTCGACTCAAGCTATCAATCACCTTGTGAAGAAGAGAAAAGGTCTGAAATAGAGGAGATGATCGATGTGACCACGGAGTTGACTTTGGAAAATCTAATTGACATAGTCGACAAAGCTCTAATGGCTAACGTGAATAAGGTAGTTACTATGGAAGCTCAAGAAGCTAGAGTCAAATCAATAAATGTGTCAGTAAATGAGTCAGTAAAAGAAACACCTTGCATGAAGTGCAAAGAGCCATGCATTGAGTGTGTCGAAAAAGAAACGAGATACAAAGAGCTGAAAAGTCATGCAGATAATTTGTCATGTGATTATAATACAACAAAAGAAGCATATGACAAATTAAGTAAAACAATTAAACAATTAGAACAAGTGATCAGAGAACATGACAAGACACTTTCGATGCTCAAAGAAACTGTAATGGACAAATAAATGGCCATCAATATTCATTTAAATATAATTGCCGAGCTAAAAAGTGAACTTGAAAAAATGAAAATCGAAACTGAACGGGTTAACAAGTTACGTCATTGATCACATTCTTTCGAAACTTGAAAGCAAGGAAGACAATAAAATTGATGAACACAAAGGTGTAAGTTATGATCGTGTTCCACCGCCCTTGCGGAATAGCTATGCAAGAAAGAAATCACCAGGGGTGGAAAAAGCGCTCAATTTAAAATTGAAAACTGAGAAGAAAACTGAGCTGCCTGCGAACATTGATGTAACGTACACCAAAACAGAAAATGACTATGAATCTTAAGTGGTAAAAACTATGGTCGAAAATGTTTTAGAATATGAGTCTGACAAATCTGAAAGTTCTAATTTTGAAAGTGCAGAATTGAATCTCAAAAAATCTGAACTGGATGTTGTATCATTAGAAAATAGTTTAAACAATGATCCAAATGTAGCCGTGTACAATATGAACGGATCTGATAAACTATATTTTCTGATGAAGATTTCCCAATTCAGAATGTTAATCTTGATCGAATTGATAAGTTGTTCAAGCTAATTGAAGTTAGTCATTCTGATTTAGAAAAACGAGATGCATCATTTTATTCTAAATCAAAATGTGTCTACAAAAACACCATCAGAAGGACATGGACTATCCTGGAAACAGCAGAGCAGGTTTGGGTTATCAAAAGCAAAGAAAGAACAACAAGTTTCAAAAATTGAACTTTGCAAAGAAAATTGATTTTGTCTATGGGACAAATACTGAAAAAGAAAAAGAGAGCATTAGTAAACGATCTAGTGATAAATTTAAAAAGGAAAAGGATAATAGAAAACAGGATTTGGATTCCTCTGTTAGAAATAATAGCAGGACATGTTACAAATGTAACAGAGTCGGGCCTATTGCACGACAATTTCTCAAAGAAATCCAAAACCTGTTTACAACTCGAGCAGATCTACAGAAGACGTGAAGCAAAAAGCACCTAAGTTTGTACCAAAACAAATTCTGAAAAGAAATAATTAATCCAATAAAAACGTGACATCAACAATTCAACTTAATTCCAAATTTGAGTTTGGTGAAACTTCTACCAATAAGTGTCAAAAGGATTCAAAATTCTATTCCAAAAAGGCAATTCTGAAAACAGAAACTTGGGTAGCAAAAGTCAAACCATCTTTAGTAGAAATGAAAACACCTGTTCCAGCTAAAACATAAATCAAACAATATGTCAAGATCAAAGTTCCAAAGTTTGATATTCTAAACCCACCCAAGACCAAGCAGGCTTGGGTTTCTCTGTTTAAATAATTTCTTCCACATGTGCGCAGGGGCTCTCGAGGTTAATCATTTAAAAGTGGATTATGGACAGTGGAGCTTCCCAACACATGACAAGGATGCCTGCGTTGTTATACGACGTAAAAGCTATCCGGGGAGGATATGCTGGGTTTGCTGGGACACATGGAGGAAGAATAGTGGGTGAAGGTATTATCAAAAATGGAGTGGTGTCTTTCAAGAAGGTGAACTATATCGCTAAGGTTGAGAACAACTTACTGAGCATCTCGCAAATCTATGACAAGAAATTCATAACCCACTTCAATGACAAGGAATGCTTAATTATCAAACCAGGATTCAAAATTCTCGAGGAGTGGATCCTCATGCGCGCTCCAAGAGAAAATGATCTTTATGTCTTAGATATGAGCGTTGCATCCACTACGTCAAAGAAGGTTCAATGCTTTGTATCTAAAGCTACCGAGAAAGAGTCAATCTTATGGCATCGTAAGATGGGGCACATTCACCTGCGAAAGATGAATTATTTGGTGCATAACGACCTAGTGGAGGGTGTTAATATCAAGAATTTTCACTTATCAGATGATTGTCTAAGCTGCAAAAAGGGGAAGCAGCATAAGAAATCACACCCGAGAAAGCTACATAACTTTGTCAAGGTTCCACTAGATAGGCTTCATATGGATCTCTTTAGGCCAGTGAACGTGAAAAGTATCTCTGCAGATCAATATTGCCTAGTCGTGACGGATGATTATTCAAGATTCTCATAGGTTTCTTCCTGGAGAGTAAAGATGAAACGTTTGAAAGTCTTATGATTCTCTTTAGGAAGCTGGAAAACCTATATCACTTGCCAATCAAGATAATCCACAGTGATAATGGTACTGAGTTCAAGAACAAGAGAATGCTCGAATTCTACAACGATAAGTGTATTCTTCAAGAATTCAGCGCTTCCTATACTCCTAAAAAAAATGGAGTAGCTAAACGTAAGAATCGCACACTGATTGAGACTACAAGAACAATGCTTGCTGATTCAAAACTTCCAATTAGTTTCTGGAGCGAAGCAGTCGCATCTGCGTGTTACACCCTTAACCGTGTTTTGACAGTCAAGCCTCACAACAAGACATGTTTTGAGCTACTAAACCATTAAAAGCCGAACCTAGCATTTTTGGATCCATTTGGATTGCTGTCTACTGTTCTAGACCCGGACGGTAAATTTGGAGCCAAATCCTTGGAAGGATTTTTGTCGGTTATGCTAGTCCACAAAAGAGAGTCTTCTTGCTGAGTCTAAACTAGGTTATTCTTGCACAACATGTTTGATTGCCAAAGATATACAACGCCTACGTAGAAACCTGGTGATCCGTGGCTGTTCAATTATGACAGGTTGTGGAATTCATTTGACCTACTAGAAGTACCTTCCAAAGAAGAACTTGTTATGCTATTTCAACAGTATCAAATCTCTAATCAAGAGCAAGTTTCAAGACAGTTGGTGATTTCCCCATCACTACCTGTCTCTAACTCTTCTGAAGTAGGTACGAGCAATACTCTACAAGAATCAATAAACGTACTAGTCTTGAATATTGCTGAATCATCTGCCCATCAACCAACTGATGCCGACTCTGATCGAGAACCTACTTTTGACGATGGAGGAACCAGTTCTGATGAAGGATCATAGCAAATTCAAAGCTTTCTGAACACTCAAGCTGATGAATCCAATAATAGAAATGAAGCTACATCTTCTGAACCGGTCGCTGATGAAGTTGTCACAAATCTGCAAAGTCAAGTAGACGTTCCAAGCGAAGTAATGCCAAAGAATTATCTTACCATCCGTCAGAGAATATTATTGGCAACTTACTAGCTGGAGTGAAAACTCGAAATTAGATCAATAAGGATCTAAGTTGTTTTTATACAAATGTTGTTCCACTACAAAAGACTTTCTTTCAGTTATTTTGTTTCGCATGTAGAACCAGGAAATTGGAAAGACGCTATGAAGGAAGAAAGCTGGGTGGATGCAATGCAAGAAGAGTTGCTGCAATTCCAGAAACTTAGTGTCTGGAAGCTTGTTGACCTACCTGATAATCATAAGAAGATTAATACTCATTGGGTCTTCAAGTGTAAGAGAGATGATAGAGGTATTGTGGTTCAAAACAAAGATTGGCTCGTGGTCCAAAGCTTCCATCAGCAAGAAGGGATAGACTACAATGAAGTCTACGCCCCTATCGCACGTTTTAAAGCCATCCGCATTTTCTTGGCCTTTGCATCGTGGAAAGGTTTCAAGGTGTACCAATTGGATGTGAAATCTGCATTCCTTTACTGAAAGGTAAACGAGGAGGTGTACGTCGGCCAACCACTGGGGTTTGTCGATCCAATACACAAGGATAAGGTCTATCTGTTGAACAAAGCGTTATACGGATTGCACCAGGCCCCGAAAGCCTGGTATGAGACGCTCTCCAAACATCTTATCGGAAACGATTTCTACAAAGGCACAATAGACAATACTTTCTTTACCAAGGAAGTGGATGGACATCTGATTATCGTACAAATTTATGTGGATGATATCATCTTTGGATCGACAAATGATAAGCTGTGTAAAGACTTGAAGAAATCATGAAAAAGAAGTTCGAAATGAGTGCTATGGAGGAGATGAAGTTTTTCTTAGGACTTCAGGTTGAACAATTACCAAATGGCATCTTCATTCACCAAACAAAGTATGCTCATGATGTGTTAGAGAAATTTGACATGAAAGGAACTAACCAACATCAACTCCATTAGCCATAAACCACAGCATTTGTCCAAATGTTCATGGAGTCAAAGACGATGAAACATTATATCGCTCCATGATTGGATCCTTGATGTATCTCACAGCTTTAAGACCTGATATCATGAATCCTACATGCCTGTCCGCCCGTTATCAGTCAAATCCAAGAGATTCACACTTGTTAGGCGTCAAAAGACTCATGCGGTACTTAAAAGGATGTCCAAGCACCGGCTTGTGGTATCCTCGACATGACGACTTCAATCTCGCAGGCTATTCAGATTCTGATTTCGGTTGCTACAAGCTCAATGCCAAATCTACAGTGGCTGGTTACTAGTTCTTTGGAAACCGTTTGGTAACGTGGCGGTGCAAGAAACAGACCGCGGTCACTCTCTCTATGTGTGAAGCTGAATACATTTCAGCATCCAGCTGTTTGTCCCAGATACTCTGGATACAACAATAGATGAGTGACTTTGGACTGCAATTTCTTGGCACGCCCATATATGTAAATAACAAGGCGGCTATTGATATCATTAAAAACGCAGTTCAACACTCACGCACTAAACACATAGAAATTTGACACCACTTTATTCGTGATTGTTAAGAGAAAAAGTTGGTTCGAATTGAAAAAATCTACACTGATGACCAAAAAGTAGATTTTTACACCAAAGCTTTTGATAGATCAAGATTTAAAAATCTCTTGAAATTAAATGGTTTAAAAAATCTGACATCATGTGATGGAAATGAGGTTGAATTCGAGGATGACGAGGACTTAATGTGATTCTCATTGGTATGACATGTTTTTTATGTAAATACATTTCTTGCTTCCTTAAAAACTAAAACCCAAAAATATGTTTTTGATTTTGGGGGGAGAAAAGTTTTGAAAAATACTAAAACATTAAAAAAGAACAAAAAGAGTTTTTTTGTGAAAAAGAGGGAATCATATTTCATCAGTGGACTATCACAATATGCTAAAGAAATAAAATGATTTAAACATATAATTAAACAGGTCTTACTGATGATGTGCCAATAGGCTTCACACGTTTAGTAAATTTTTCTTTAAGATATAAACTTAAAAGAAAAACTGAGTAATTTTGTGGGTCGACATCTCTTGGATATACGGACTTAGTACTTCGAAATTTCGTTTGAGAAAATGCCAGATTCTGTTATATTTAATTGATATCTGGGGTATTATCCGAGTTCTTCTGATTTTGCATCGGCAATGACCTAGAACTTGTGTAATACTTTTCCCGTTATTCACCTCCAAAAGCTGCATAAAAATGGGTATATGTCATAAAAAGATAAGACATCTGCAGTTCAAAAAGATTCCTAAAAGGAACACCACCTAAAGTCTAGCCTTCATGTCTTTCTCTGTATGAAAATAATAACCTGAGTTCTCAAGGTCTCGCAATTCACCCCTTTTATAGATATCAGTTAGATATATTCACATGTGAGATGAAATTCTGGGAATGTTGATACAGGAGGTATATTCTGAGATGGAAACACAGTTACTTCATGTTCGTTAAAATTACCTAACGTATCTTGAAAATAATTGAGAAATATGTATAAGTTTAAATGGATCAGTATATTGGCAATCTAAGTAAATCTGTTTAGGACCTTAAAGTTATTACTAAGAACAATGGTATCTAAATGACTGATGTGATCCTCTAACAAAAACTCACAAAAATATATCTGTAAATACGCCTTTATTTACTTTATCTTTTTTTTTAGAAAAACCCAAAAAGATTTAATTTCCATCTTAGTTTTTCGTCTACCGATGATGAAAATACCGTTAGTCCAAGTCAAAGTGACAGTTGCTGAAGGATAGCTAAAGATCACGGGCTGGGAGCTAATCTAAAAAGAAGAAAGTTCTGAAACGTCACAAAGTTCATTAACTTGAAACTTTAGATTTTAAAAGAAATCTGTTTTGGTGAAACAACGGTCAACCAAGGTCATTAACTTGGACTTGGTAGGCAAATCGGTTACTGGGGTCATTAACTTGGGCTCGGTCAACTGAGTGGGTCGTAAAAACAGATAATTTCACAAAAAAATCAAAAAAATAATAACAAAGTGAAGAAAACTGGCTCGTACGAGTGACTATCTGACTCGTACGAGTAATTAAAGGCTACATTCGTACGAATGATGACTCATACGAATGACCTGCGCATATAAAAGGGTCTTTCACTCGCACGAGTCACAATTTTGACTCTGTACGACTAGCGATACTCTCTGTGCAATTCAGTTGATTCTTGACACTTCTAGACCATATTTTGTACCTTCGATTCTTCGAGGAGGTTGATGTGCACACCTCTTTCAATGGGAAAGGTACTAATTCAAGATTTGAGCCGTTTTAATGCCAAAATTGTACCAAAAGGACATAAAACGTAGATTTAGGCTAATTGAACCGGTAAAATGTAAAATTGAACTCAAAATCATAAAAATCGGCCCTTTTAGCCTCTAAATCATCATTCAATTTGTTAAAATTTGCACGTTTTAAGTTCGGTTTGAAAATGTGTTATTTTGTGTGATTCATGACTTGTACGAATGATCGCTCGTACGAGTAAGCTTTTTAATCAGATTATTCTCATCACTCGTACGAGTTATCTTTCGTACAAGTAAGTCCTTAATGTTCCTTTGACCCGTACGAGGAGTCACTCGTACAAGTGGGTCTGCTCACACCTAAAATTGTTAAGTATCAATACTCGTACGAGGAGTTACTCGTACGAATGGGTTTGTTCAAACTTGCACCTAAATTGTTAAGTGTTAATCTGACTCATACGAATGGTGACTCGTACGAGTATCAAAGATTTGAAAATTTTGGAAAATTTGTAAGTGTTTGAAATTTTTGTGTGCGCAGGTCAAGAAGTCGTCGTTTTCTCCATTCTACAACGTATGCTGCTTTTTGAGCGAAAATATTCCAGAGATCGCATCTTATAGAGAAGTACTTGATTTTTTGAGTCGTCTACCAATCACCAAGGCCTTGTCTGGCAAACACAACGGCCCATCGATCACACGTTGAATATTTTTGGGATGCTACAGAATATGATGACGAAGATAATGCTATAGTTTCGGCAGTGAGAATCAACAACGAAGATATCCAAGTGAAAATCACTGAAGATTTGATTTGAAAAGTGTTAGAGTTCAAGGTTCGAGCAGAAGACCCTACTCGATATCCTGAATACATGGTCAAGTGGTGCTTCTTTAGGATGGGATATGCAGGATATGTCAACGCTGCACCATTCTAGAAGAGTTATCTGAGCGCGCTTTTCAGATATATCGCTCACTGTATTATTCATGCTCTGAGTCATAGAAAAGGAGGTTTTGACGATTTTGTGAATTACCAAATGTGCATGATTACAACTCTAATCCTCAATCTGTCATACAACTTCTCGAGACTTATATTTCTGCAGATGGTACATAATATTCAGAGAGAAAAATTTCTTCAGTACCTGAGGTTTATACAGATGCTGTTGGATCGTCTCCACAAAAACCTGAAGAAAAAGAAAGAAGATATTCTGAGGCTCAAACACATGGATGTGTCTACTCTGAAAAAGATGAATCTTCATTTGAAAGCCTTCCCGAATGACAAGCCAGTTTTTGCGGCTATTATAGACAAAGATTATGTGGCACCGCCCAAGGGGAAGTGGAGAAAAGACGACAGTGGAGATGAAAATGAACAGATTGATAAATTAGATGGTTGTGTATCAAAAAGAAGCGCTTGGTTTGCGAAAGAAGATAGAAAGGGGAGCAAGGGAACGAAAAGAAAACAAGCTGCCACATATTCCTCCTCTTCCCCACAGCAAAAGAAGCGTGTATCCATTGGCACAAGTTTGACCGATGAGCCAGATACTGAAGAGAATATTGAGACTGTTGCTGCTGACGTAGAGCAACAAGCGTTGGCAATGAAGTTGGTAGAGATGAAGAGGCGTCCTCCTCTAGTATTGATTCAGAGGATTGGATTGTCGGGGAAAAAGAAAGAGCAAAAGAAAAAGATCAAGAGCGGTTGGCTAAGGAACGACGAAAGGCTGAGGAGAGGCAAAGAAAAGAAACAGGAGAGGACGATACTACTTACGTACCATCTGAGTCTGATAGGGATACTCATGTTCTCAAAACATCTAAAAGGCCAACAACAAAGCATTTAAAGAGGCCAACATCTAGAAAGACAGACTATCCAACAATACGATCTAAGCGAAAACTGAAGAAGAATGCTGCGGAAGCATCTACATTTGAGCCATCACCACAAACACCTCCATCACCACCTCCACAACCATCATCACAACCACCTCCACAACATTCATCACAACCACCTCCATAACCCATCACCACAACCACCTCCACAACCATCACCACAACCCACCCCACAACCTCATACGACTCAATCTCCACCCCAATTCCCAAAGGGCTCCAGATTAGAAGTTCAATTTGATTTTGATTTCGGAGATATTCCTAGGGGTGAAGAGTTTACGACATATATGTTCAATTACTCATGGATTACAGAGTTAGAAATCTGATAGTGATAGAAAGAATGATGATACTAATCAGGGAGGTTCGGGTATTCTTGTAACAGATTTTGGAATAAATGATGATATTGATTATTCTGAGTACTTGGATGATTCAGCCAACCAACTTGATGATGACCAAGGTCAAGGGGAGTCGTATGATGGTTCAAAGGATTCTCAGCAGGCGGGAATTCTCACAGTGACTGCTATGTCAACTGTTCTTGTCGTGCCTAAACCAAGGATTTACTACTTGGAACATGATATGGAAGAGGGAGAATTTATCCACAATTGTACGAAGGAAGAGGTTGCAAAAATGTTAGGTGTGGATGAAGAATCATTTAAATTTGACTTCGAAGACGAGCTCAACGACATCAGTGCTATCAAGCTTGAAGATTACTTCTTCGAACATATTTCTGAAGCACATGACTGTGATAAGGTTGTCGTTGAGGATGATTCCGATGATGATGATACTACAAAAGATGTCGGTGAGGGTACGGATGAATTCCCAACCTTTAGTGAAATGCTCTCAGCCGAAAGCGATGATCTGTGAAATGTAAAGTAGAAGACGCTGTGAAGCAAGGAACGGTGCCTAACTGTTGGTGCATATTTGTGACAACAGCTTAGATTTGGTCTTTGGATATCTTGTAATTAGTAAAATGATAAACAGTTAGTGGGTTTAGTATTGTAGTAGTTGAATAGAAGTGATTGGGCTAAACCAGACACATTATAGGGAGTGGTAGGCGAATTGGGCCTAGACCAATTTGTAGCCCAAGTGGTGAAACCCTAACCTAGTTGCAAATCTGTCTCTATATTAAGAGATCTTTGCATTAGGGTTAAGGTTGCTCAGTTAATCACTTCAGAGAGAGTTGAGAGAGAATTCTTGTGATCTAGATTGATTGTAATCATTGTGGTTGATAATCAATAAATATCAGGTTTATTGCGATTGTTGTTTGTATTTTTCTGTGATGATCTAATCTTGAGGATTCCTCACTCTAGGTTGGATAGACGATTCTGTGAAGATCCATACGGATTAGGGGACCTATAATTGGTATCAGAGCATTTGGCTCTTGTTTTGCTTGGTTTGGAATGGTTACAGCAGAAAAAGTTGAAGTTTTGGATGTTTTTTGAAGGCTGGTTCGAAGTTTTGACGGTTGTTCTAGGCCTTCTGTTGTTGTCTCGGATAAATAGTAAGTATCTCGGATAGAGGAAGTGCATCTCGAATCATAAGAGAAGCATCTTGAATCAGAAATTTGCATCTCGGATCAGAAAGCTTGCATTTCGGATCAGAAAAAGTACCTCTCGGATCATTGGTGTTGATCTCTAATCATCTCGAATTGCATCTCGGATCACAACAGTGCATCTCGGATTACATCTCGAACCATAACACTGCATCTCGGATTTTGGTATTGATCTCGGGTCATCTCGGATCATCTCGAATATCATCTTGGATCATCTTTAATACCATCTCGGATCATTGTTACAAATCACCATCTCGAATTAGCATCTCGGATCACTGTTCTGAGTTTCCATCTCGGATTGTTAATCCGAGTTACTGTTTCGAATTCGATACTGTTTCGAGTTGTACTCACAAAGGTGGAAAGTTAACCAGCTGACGTAACCGGAGATAAACGTTTTAGTACACAGAATTCGATCCATAAACAATTTTGACAAACCGACTGCACGGTCAGAAATTATAAATCATTAGATTCCAACATTATACGTCATTACATTCGTATCGTCGAGACGAGTCTAACGATACAATTTGGTAATCAGACTTTTCGGACAAATTTTTTACGTTTTTAGTGAGCCGATTCGGTAAAGATGTTGAATATGTCTAACTTGAATGAATTGTTGAGAATGGAGCACGAGGCAGGCACGACTAACAAACCTCCAAAAATGTTGAAGGTAGAGAATTACCTTGCATGGAAGGATAGGTTTCAGCCATTCATTGAATATCAGGACATACGTATGTGGATCTGTATTCAAGATGGGTACGTTAACCCAACTCATGACTTTGAAGGCAGACAACATGTCACTACCTATGTAAACATGCCAGAGGCTGATAAGAGAATGTATGAGTCTGAGAAGAAGGCCTTAGCTGCTATAAAGATGTCGTTACCTGATGGAATCAAACATACATTCAAGCGATATACCACTTCGAAGGAGATGTGGGATGCTCTAGAGAAGAGGTATGAGGGCAATCCTGATGTGAAGAAAAACAAGGTTGACTTGCTGAAGAAACAATTTGCTGTCTTTAAAGGCATGAGAAATGAGTCCCTTGAAGATATTATCACAAGATATTATCATCTAATGTCAGAAATGGACAATTATGACATAGAGGGATATACAACCGTTGAGATAAACGATAAGTTGCTCCATGCTTTACCTGCCAAGTGGCATATTTATACTCTTATGATAAAGGGTGAAGCTGACTATGGAGATAAATACTTGGAAGAGGTTGTGGGGAAACTAAGAGCTTATGAGCTCAACATAAAGAAGAAAGAAACTGGATATGATCAGGTTCAAGATCCAGGAATTTATAAAAGGCTTACATCTTCATCTTCCAACAATGCTTCAAGTGACTCTGCAACTGCATTTCTCTCATGTGAAAATGAGCAGGTTGTGACAAATGCTGACGGTAAAGTATGTTTTGTAGCTGCTTCAGGAGGATCGTCAGGGGCGAAGAGACAACAAGCTAGCAATAATAACAGCAATACAAGGTCTATGCCTCTGAGTGTCAAGGGTGCTGAAGACCATCTGGCCTTGCTTGCTTCATTCGTTGCTTCGTATGAGAACTACATATAGGGAAGAATATCTGATCCTGCTACTTTTGATGAAGATTGTGATCAGATTGACCCTGATGACCTAGAGGAGATGGATTTACAATGGCAGATGGCCATGATCTCTAGATGAGTGAAGAGGTTCATGAACAGGACGGGCAGAAAGTTTGTTGGAAAGAATGTAGGTTTTGACAAATCTAAAGTGAGGTGTTACAATTGTCAAAATTACAGACACTTTGCTAGAGAATGTCAACGACCTAAGATGGAATCTCATTCTAGCTCATCTTTTCAAGATTTTCCTGGTCATGGTTCAAGCAACAGGAATGCATCAACTAACACTGGATCAAAGGCCTTGATCTCTACTACTAGAGAAGGTTCTTATGATTGGAGTGTTCATCTGGAAGGTGACGACAATGCCACATAGGCGTTCATGGCTGAGATAACCCCATTTGATGATGAAGAAGTGAAGGCTGATGCTGAGGTAGAGAGAGAGACGGTAGCTGAAACAGTTGATGATGATCAGACGACTGAATACATGAAATCTGATGTAGAACAGAATGTTCCAGATAAGAAGATGGCTGTTGATTTTGCTGCTTTCATGGCCGATCTAAGCAAATTAACAGGAGAGGTACATTCTAACTCTAGTAGTTCTGTTTGCTTAAAATGTCGTGAACTGCAAAGTGAAGTTGACACGTTAACAAAACAAAACCAAAGTCTTGTAAATGAGCCCTCGAGTGTAAAAGAATCAAACTTTTTCGTAAAAAGAAATGAGTCATTATATTTAAAGAAAATTAAGGGTTATGAAGAAGAAATCAATATTTTAACCTTTAAACTAAATGAATAACCTCAAAGTATTGACTTAGCTCATGATACGCTGAGTGAGAAAACAAAAGAGATTTCTGAAAAATGCATAGAGTTGTCAGAAGCATAACTGAAAATTGGTGAACTTGAAAAGAAATTGAATCAATTCATAGATTCATCTTTTGTTATGAAACACATGATGAATGGCTTGAAGAAAAGTAATGACAAGACACATGTGGGCTTCAAAGGTTTCAATAAAGTTCCACCACCTCTTGGTCATGACTATTCTTTCTTCCCAGACGAAGAAGAGCTACCAGACTTTGGGTCAACTACACCTAGTAGTTCCACATCAGGGAATGTTGACGTGTCTGAGAATGCCAAGAATGATAATAACAGAGAAGCAGTTTTGAAAACAAAGAATACACACCCTAATCATACAAAGCAAATTTTTGTGAAAAAAATTTATTTTGTTAAAGGGAGTGATATGAAAGAAGAGACCATTGTTATAACAAGAGAGTCAAATGTGTAGTTTGTTAAAAATAAAAACATAGAAAAATCAAAAATTGAGCAAACTAAACAAGATCCTTCAAAGATATCATCATCATCATTGGCACATGATAAATCTAAACAAGAGACTTCAATTAAGAAGTCTTCGGCTAGAAGATCATGCTTCAAATGTCACAACAAGGGACATGTAGCTAGCTGTTGTTCCAAAAAAAAGAATGAAGCACAAGTGTCTGAGAGAAAGAGAGAAAAATCACCAAAAAAATTGGTGATGGTGAGTAGAAGGTTTCTAACTCACCAAAGATATCTGCTATAAAGCGACAGAGTGTTGCTGTTGGTGTAGATAAGGCTGAAAAAGGAACTCACCAAGTTCCTTGTTTTCAAAGAAATCAACAAAGATTTCAGCCTGAATCTACATCAGGCAGATATACCACTTCGAAGGAGAAATGAGTAACTTTAATGGTCAATCTAGTCATTTCAGAAGTCAAGGTCAATATCAAACTCGATATCAAAATGTTGGTAGTCAAAATTTTTATAACAATGGCTTTAGAAATTATTACCATCAAAATTCAAGGTATCATAACCAAAATTTCCAACGGTCACAAAGTCCAAACATGTTTAGGAAACCTCGGGACCAAAGACCGAGTAGAATCATAAACCATTTCCATCAACAGGTCTGAGATCCAAGATCCTGTTAGGAGTGATGGATATTGGATGAATGTTCCGGTGGTTGATGAATCTGGAAGACCCAATACCATGAAGGCTTGGGTCCCCCAAACTAACTAATTTTTGTTAGGTTGTGCAGGAGCTGCTAAGGAGGATTATCAACTTGTGGTATGTTGATAGTGACTGCTCCAGGCACATGACGGGGGATGCGAGGTTGTTGACTGAGTTTGAGAATATAGATGGAGGTTATGTGAATTTTGCAGGTGCTAAAAGAGGGCACATTATAGGTCGAGGAAAAGTGACCAACGGGAAGATCACATTGCACAAAGTGAACTATGTCGAGCAGCTGAAGCACAATCTGATGAGAGTGTCTCAAGTCTGCGACAAGGGTCACTCGGTCCACTTTACTAAGTCTGAAGCTTTGGTGTTGAAACCTAGTTTGGTGACACCGGATGATTGGATAGTGATGAGAGCTCCAAGGAGAAATGACACTTATGTCATGGACATGTGGTGGCGTGTTTATTGTCAAAAGCATCTGAGGCTAAGTCAATGTTGTGGCACAGACGCATGGCCCACATCCACTACCAAAAAATGAATTATATTATTAAAAGCGGTTTAGTGGAAGGGGTGCCAGTGCAGAGGTTTCACATGGAAGATAAATGTCTTCCATGTCAAAAGGGAAAACAACATAAGAAACCTCACAAGTCCAAAATAGTAAATTCCATAGATGCCCCTTATGAATTACTTCATATGGATCTATTCGGTCCGGTGAACGTAAAGAGCATAGGTGGAAAGTAATATTGTTTAGTTGTCACAGATGATTACTCAGGATATTCATGGGTTTTCTTTTTAGGTACAAAAGATGAGAGAGTAGAGATGCTGATAGATCTTTTTACAAAATTGGAAAATGTCCATGATGCACGGGTCAAGAGGATAAGGAGTGATAATGGCACGAAGTTCAAGAATCAGATTCTAGATCTCTACTATCTTCGCAAGGGAATTGAACATCAATATTCTGCTCCTTATACACCTCAATAAAATGGAGTCGCTGAGAGGAAAAACAGGACGTTGATTGAAGCCGCTAGGACTATGCTTTCTGATTCAAAGCTTCCAGTTCTTTTCTGGGGAGAAGCTGTGAACACAACTTGTTATGTCCTAAACAAAGTTTCGGTTAAACGGTTTAACAAAACATGTCACGAACTATTGTTTAACCGAAAACCAAACTTGAAAGGCTTTGAACCATTTGGATTACCCTACAACATTGTGCGAAATAAAAATAAGAAAAAATTTGGTGAGGTAGCTAACAAGGGTTACTTTCTAGGTTATATGCCTGGAACACCAAATAAAAGGGTTTTTAATCTAAAAACTGGTAAAATTGTGGTTGTTTTTAACATTGAAATCACTAGTTATTCACCTCAATAATCAACGAGTGTCCTGCTATATTATATGATTATGATAGTGTTTTTAAATCATTTAATATTCCTGATTTTTCCAATGCAGATGAGTCTCAAGTGATTCAAACTATGATCAGTGCATATGAAGAGGGTGAATTCATGCCTAGATCGAGTATATCAATGATAGATGCTCCCGAAACTTCCTCTAGTGCAGCTCCACAGGATTCAAGTGATAGTGAGTCTAAACCTATTCAGGGGGAGGACTTTACTAATCCGTTTGCTAATAAGAACATTCTGGGGGAGATTGGATCTAATCTGGGAGATAATCTAGTTTTTGACACCATTGCTACTACACGCGTAAATAGAGATCATCCAGTTGAGAACATCATAGGTGATGCTACTGCAGGTGTTCAGAGAAGAAGAGGTGTGATCGAAGGTTTCTGTTTATTTTCTTCGATTCAGAAGAGAGGGATGATCCATGAGTTTTTGTATAGTTGCGTTATTGCCCAAGAGGAGCCGAAGAATGTTCACATGGCTCTAAAAGATAATTTTTGGGTTGAAGCTATGCAAGAGGAACTAGCTCAGTCTAAGAGGTTGAATGTTTAAGTGCAAGAAAGACAAGCGAGGGATTGTGATAAGGAATAAGGCTCGGTTAGTGGTGAAAGGGTTCAATCAGCAAGAGGGGATTGATTACAATGAAGTGTTTGCACCTGTAGCCAGGTTAGAGGCAATTCGTTTGTTCCTAGCTTTTGCTTCATTCAAGGGCTTCATAGTTTACCAACTTGACGTGAAGAGTGCATTTCTTTATGAGAAAGTCCAATAAGTGGTGTATGTCTCACAACCAGATGGGTTTACTGATCCAGATTATCCAGATCGAGTCTATCGACTTGATAAGGCATTGTATGGATTGCATCAGGCACCTAGGGCATGGAGACACTGTCAGCACATTTGTTAAAGAATGGTTTTGAAAGAGGTCAGATTGACAGTACACTTTTCATTAAAAGAAAGAAGGAAGACTTTTCTGGTTGATAGATGTATACATGGATGACATCATTTTTGGGTCATCTGATGAGAACATGTGTCATGAATTCGAGGAGGTAATGAAGAGCAAGTTCGAAATGAGAGCGATGGGTGAACTGTCTTACTTTGTGGGTTTACAAGTTGAACAGAAGAAGGATGGGATGTTTATACATCAGACGAAGTACGTGTATGACATTTTGTCTCGTTTCAAAATGGGGGATTCCGCTACTTCCAACACACCTATTTGCGAGAATCACAAACTTGGTCCAGATCATGAGAGTGTGGAGGATGTTGATCTAACTCAATACAAGGCAATGATTGGTTCTCTAATGTACTTGACTGCTTCAAGACCTGACATCATGTTCGTAGTGTGTCTTTGTACCAGATATCGAGCGAATCCAAAAGAGTCCCATATGAAGGCGGTGAAGCGGATTCTTCGTTACTTGAAGGGGAAACCTAAACTTGGGTTATGGTATCCAGCTGCTAGTGATTTGAAGTTTGTTGCTTTCACTGATTCGGACTTTGTAGGATACAAATCAACCAGAAAGTCTACCACAGGTGGTTGTCAGTTCTTAGGAGGGAGGACCGTGTCATGGCAATGCAAGAAGCAATCTTGCGTGTCTACCTTGACGTGTGAAGTTGAATATATTGTTGCGGTTAGCTGTTGCTCTCAGGTTCTCTGGATCCACAGCAGATGCGCGATTATGGTTTGAATTTCACTCGTACTCGTGTTATGATAGACAATAATGCCACTATTTCAATCAACAACAATCCCATAAAACACAGTCGCACAAAACATATTGACATTCGTCATCATTTTATACGGGATTGTACTGAAAAGAAATTGATTGAACTGCATAGAGTCGACACACTAGATAACCTGACAGATCTTTACACAAAAGCATTTGACAGGGCTCATTTTGAACATTAAGTCAAACTCAATGGGATGAGGAATCCTGAATAACCAATTTTCCATAAGAATTTTTGTAAATAATTTACTGTTTTTCAAAAATAAAAAAATTAGAAAATTAAAAATGAGTTTTCACTGTGTGGAAAAGAAGAAATGATAGTACATCAGCAAGTTAGACTATCACACTCAAATTAAAATTAAATTGCTTAAGTGTGATAGCAGCTTCATCATATGATGTACTAGTAGGCAAAAAGCATGAAATAATCAACTTATCTTGCTGATATAAACATAACGAACTGTGTATGAGTGGGTAACATATCAGTGGCATATGGTTTTATAACCTTAATTCTTGCGTTGATCGATTGCCAAACTCTGAGGTTTTAGGTCTTTATATCGTTATTTCATCCGGGGTATCAGGGTTGTCCTTATGCTGCATCCAGATAGATGCTGACCTAGGCACAACCAGGATATCTAAAAAGAGCTAAAATGCCAAATCCCAGAAATTGAAGAAGCTTTCTTAGAGAGTCATTCAAATGTGCAAATTGCATCAGTCGTACCAAAATTTGGTATTTGTCCTAACCCTTGTTAGATATTGGTCTCTTTGCTGTACGGAAGTACTGACCTGATCACCAATTATTTAACATTGTAAATCAAAATGGATGAATTTCGGTATACTCACTTACTATGAGGAATCTTTGTGCATACCTTGATCGTGGGGGTATGCCCTGAAGTGGGACACACTAGTATATCAGTATAAAATTATCGTAACATATCATTAGGTAATGGTACTTGAAATGTTCATGTATTTTGTTTTAGTGGATAAATAATACTGGTAATCGTCTTGAACTGCTTTTCATGAAAACTAGATTTAGAATTATCTAATAGCTTGAAAACAGTTTGATGTTGCTGACATGATCTTCTTCCTGGTGATTCTCACAAAAACAGAGTGTTAATTATTTTTTTATTTATTCGCTTTCAGAAAATATAAAATTCCAAAAAGATTTCCTTTTCTTGTAAATTCTTAATGTACGGAAAATGGTTGTTCATGAGGAGTTGTTACCGATAGGGGGAGACGGTGTTAGAAGATGAGTTCAAAATTTTATCATCTTGCAGGTTCTGTGTGCTCAAAAACTTTGAGTGTGTGGTTTGAGTTGACATTCCTTAATCTGTGATACAGTTTTACCATCTCTTGAATAATAATAATTTGTTAACTTGTGTTGAAAAATTCTTATGGTTTCTCGAGATGTTTGTTTTATAGTATACAAATTGTAGGAGTGTGTTGCTGAGAAGTTTGGTGAAGAGGAGTTTGATTGGATGCATGGTAGAACCTCCTTTCTACATTGCAGACAAAGTTGAAGAGTTTTGAAGATTGGTATGCAAGTGCTAAACTGGAGTTTATTCAAACGCTAATGATTTAGAAGATTTGGTGATGGGATGCATCAGGTTAGGGAGAGTCTGTTGCTCATAGAAGCTATTAAAGCTGAAGCTATCCAAAGACCAAAGACGTTGAAGATTGCAAGATTGCTGAAGACAAAATTGTTTTATGAAGATATTGTCAAGGGGGAGTTTGTTGGTGCATATTTGTGACAACAACTTAGATTTGGTATTTGGATATCTTGTAAATAGTAAAAGATAAACAGTTAGTGGGTTTAGTATTGTAGTAGTTGATTAGAAGTGATTGGGCTAAACTAGATAAATTAGGGAGTGGTAGGCGAATTGGTCCTAGACCAATTTGTAGCCCATGTGGTGAAACCCTAGCGCAGTTGCAAACCTGTATCTATATTAAGAGCGCTTTGCATTAGGGTTAAGGTTGCTCAGTTAATCACTTCTGTCACACCCCGGATTTTCAACCCAAATCCTTACACCGATGGGCCCGGGTAGGGAGTATCGTGACATCAGTTGATAACATCATTGTCAATTAAACACGGCACAGCGAAAGTCATGGAGTAAAATTACTATTACAAACCGAAATGTTCAAAGTACTAAATAATAATATACAGATGGCTTGTAAAGAAAAATCCACAGACTGATATTAAAATGTACAAAAATGTATCACAGACTTTGGGCAGATCTAAGGATTTGCAAGATCCTCTTATATCTCTATCGAGCAGCTTCCAGCCAATTTCTTATTGTACCTGCAATTTAGTCTTTTGAAAATACGTCAGCTTTCGCTGGTAAATACACCCGACTGACTCATTTTGAAAACATTTTAAAATGATTTTAAGTCCACAAGGCACAAAATCTTTTAAAACTTGGGAAAGTTGACTTTGCAACCTTGTTAACAGATTCACATGTTTGTCCATACATACAGGGCCCAGTACAGAGACCGAGACATGATTAAATACACACCACTTAGAACTCACGGAGGTGTTATCCCTAATGTCTTGGGTAATTTGCCTTTGAGCGTGTGTCAGGTGTATGCCTACACCCCACGCTAAGGTCGTGGCCATTATCTAATTTAATAAGCCGAGGATATCCAGGACACGGTAATTTAACCCCCAATGGTTAAGGTATAAAACAAATTTGATTAAAACGGAACATGCGGATTTACTAGCCACAATCCGACATTCGATTGATCCCATTTCCGACCAAGCGGTAATAATTTACCGTATCACAAGCCCGTATAGGGAAAATAAGTCATGAGTATTTACCTGAGCTAGTCTTGATTAAAAAATGCAAGATTTTATAACTCAGCCGTATCCAAAATTAATTAAGTGCAGATAGAATTTACCGGAAGGCTTTAGTCGGGCTTATGGCATAAGCTAACCAATTAAATACTAACGGTCTTATTTAAGTCACAGACTTAGACCGAATAGTGTACGGGATCAAAACGTATACCGCTTGATTAAACGATGATCGGATAGAATGTAGTTTAAACTCGAAAAGTACTTTGACTTGCATAATATGTGTAAACTATAAACATTCTGTATTTTGAAACTTAAATGGAAAGGTTAAACCCATTCGATTAATTTCCGTAAAATAGTTACATATACTTAATCGTACACATATTAGCGATATCGGGTAACTGGATAAGTCATGGACAGGTTCTATATGCCATTATACTTTAAATAAGTTGTAATATCAATAGGATATCAACTTCTATGCCCGTTAAGGTTTTAAAATGAATTATGCCTCATAAGGGCATTTTGGTAATTTCATATTGTATAAAAGGAATTTGAATATAAGTTAATGTTATAACTATAAGTATTCTGGAAAAATAACTTATTTATGATATATTATCAGTAGGATATCCATTATATGTGTAATTTATCTTTTATGACCAAGCTATGCACCGAAGGGGCATTTTGGTCATTTTACACATAATTTATAAATTATTTGGGATTCTGAGTTTACAACATGTACCTACTGTAAAAATGTTTAAAATAAGTTTTAAAATCAGTAGGTAACAAGTCTTGGTTAATTAATATCGTTAAAACCATACTATGCGCCGAAACAGCGCTTATGTCGTAAAATGACGTCTTATGCGATATTTAATGAAAAGTGATGTTAAGATCAGATTGAAATGTCTTAGATATGTTACTTATTATAACATATGATTAGATAAAAGATTTACCTTGAAAAGATTTGATTAAAACCATTTTATGAGTCACAAGGGCTAAATCGTCATTTATCGACATAATTCAAGGACCTGCTTGTAAACTCAGTTTATAATCTTGTTTGACATCCCAAATAATCCTACTTATAATATTATATCAGTAGGAAACTTATTCTTAAGTTCATTATCATTAAAAGCTTAATTTATGCAAAAAAGGGCATTTTGATTAAAAATGGCATAATTATGGAACTTGCATAAACTCAGATTCTGATTATGATCATGTAATATAACCTCATAGGGTTATGCTACATTATATTATGATCATAATGAAACTTTAGATCAGTAGGTAACTAACCTAAATTGGGTTAGAATCAAAAGTCAAAGCATAAGACAAACTTCGCGACTTTCGGTTGCGAACCGACCCTAGAACTAAAATTGACGAGCCGAACATGTTCTTACATGTTCTAAGAATTATTACCAACTTGTTTAAGTGTCAAAACAGGTTTCATAAAATATATAAGATCAATTTATGATTTTTCTGAAAATGGCATTTTTGACTTTTTAATATCTTAACATTGACCCGTCAATTGGTCTAGCAATCGTGGTCTTCAGGAGGTGCCCTTTATAGGGACTAACACCTACCTTATTACGAGCACTTAGCCATGTTCATTTTTAACAATGGCTGGACCATAATGGTCTTAACCGAAAGTCAAGGAGTTTTCCTTAAAACGCTTGACTTTTGGCTATAAAAGCCTACAAACGAAAATGCAAGAGCAAGGTACACTTACAAGAGGTTCCTAGAATGCAAGACAACTAAGTTGGATGCTCCTTTAAGTTAGGAACTTCTAGAGGAGGGAGATAGAGTTGAAAATGAGAAAGGTGCAAGTTCAAAGGTTGAACCTTTGCACCTATTTATAGTCGGAGAGCTTGAAGGAGGTGATGCCAGGTGCTAAGGGCTGTAAGAGGGAGCTTACAAGTGTCCTAAAACGTGGCATAGCTGATTGAAAGTCCATAGTTTCAAAAAAAATTGGTTTTTGGCAATATGTGTGGAGGCCAAGCAAACTTTCTGTAGACACAGGCTTCTCGCGCCACGCGAGAGGCACAAGGCTTGCCTCTCGCGCCTCATAGGCAGAATTGAAGTTTATCACTTTTAGCCCCTCAACTTATTAAACACCCTTCAAACCTCCTAAAGCACCTTTTTAGCACTTTTAGCCCTCCGTAGCCAATACTTGGCATACTCGGGATTATGCCCGGACATTGTCAAGCTCTCGGTTCGTTAAAAGGTCACTCAGAGGTATAAATAAACATGTTGACACTTTTAATCCCTCAAATGTCCAACTTTTATATAATTACGGATTTAATCCTTCTTGTCCGACAAATGGGACAATGAGAGTTAGGACTTCATAAAAGATCACTCAGAGGCTCGTTATTAGCATGTTGACTCCGATGTCACTCAGAGGTTGGGCATGTTGACACAACGGTCACTCAGAGGCCAAGTTTTAGCATGTTGACACTAATGGTCACTCAGAGGCTATATTTTAAGCATGTTGACACTAATGGTCACTTAGAGGCTCGGTTTATGCATGTTGACATCAGAAATCACTCAGAGACTTAGTTTGAGCATGTTGACACTTTTAGTCCTTGTTAGTCTTTAGTAGACTGAAAATAAAATACAACACGTGTCACTATACTATGGGGCACAATTTTACAGGGTGTTACATCCTCACCCCCTTAAAAGAAATGTCGACCTCAAGATTTTATTCAAAAAGATGGGGATACTTTTTTCGCATAGTGGACTCAACCTCCCATGTATATTCGGGACCTCTAAAGGCGTCCCACTTAACCTTTACTATAGGTATCATTTTCCTTCGGAGCTTCTTAACCTGTCGATCCTCGATCGAAATTGGTTTCTCAACGAACCTCAGGTTTTCATCTATTTGCACATCATTGTGCGACATTGCTAGCGACTCATCGGCTAGACATTTCTTAAGGTTACTGATGTTAAACACATCATGAATTCCACTAAGCTCCTCTGGCAATCTGAGCTTATAAGCTACAGTGCCGACATATTCGATTATTTCAAATGGTCCGATGTATCTTGGGCTTAACTTGCCCTTCTTCCCAAAGTGCATCACACCTTTCCAGGGTGACACTTTTAACATGACTTTGTCCCCTACTTGGAACTTAAGAGGTTTACGCCTCTTGTCAGCATAGCTCTTCTGCCTATCCCTGGCAGCTTTGAGACGATCATGGATCTGCACAATCTTTTCCGTGGTCTCCAGGACAATCTCTGGTCCTGATAGTTTGGTTTCCCCAACTTCTGCCCAACACACAGGCGTTCTACATTTTCTCCCATACATGGCCTCAAAAGGAGCATCCTTGATGCTCGTATGATAACTATTATTGTTGGAGAATTCTATTAGGGGTAAGTGGTCATCCCAACTTCCACCTAAATCAATCACACATGCCCGGAGCATGTCTTCCAACGTTTGAATATTACGCTCACTTTGACCATCAGTCTGCGGATCGTAAGCCGTACTAAAGTTTAATCTTGTGCCTAAAGATTGTTGGAAACTTTTCCAAAAGTGAGAGGTATATCTAGTATCTCTTTCAGATACAATAGATACTGGCACACCGTGTAGGGACACAATCTTGTCCACATACAACGTAGCCAATTTGTTAGAGTTATACGTTTCTTTAATTGGCAAGAAGTGTGCTGACTTAGTCAGCCTATCCACTATAACCCAAATTGTGTCATTACCATGTTTGGTCTTTGGTAACTTGGTAATAAATTCATAGTTACCATTTCCCATTTCCAAGTGGGAATTTCCAATTGTTGTAGCAGTCCTGACGGCTTCTGATGTTCGGCTTTAACTTGCGAACACGTCAGACATTTAGCTACATAAGTGGCTATGGATTTCTTCAAACCCATCCACCAATAATTCTTTTTCAGATCTTGATACATCTTGTCACCTCCCGGGTGAACTGAGTATCTCGTGTTATTCGCTTCCTAAAGGATTAGATTTCTAAGTCTTCCAAAGATTGGAACCCATATTCTATCATTAAATCTAAGGATTCCATCCTTTCCAAGCGTTAATGTACAACAGCACCGCCTAATCCTTCATTAGGAGCATTAGCTTCTAACAGAGCTTGCCTTTGCTCATCTAATAGCTTCTCATTTAAGCTTTTTCTGAGCTCAATGCTCTTGGCGTTAATCCTTATAGGTTTAACCCGTTCCTTGCGACTTAAGGCATCAGCAACTACATTTGCCTTACCTGGATGGTAGCGAATCTCGCAATCATAATCATTAAGCGTTTCCATCCATCGGCGTTGTCGCATGTTCAATTCCTTCTGATTGAACAGGTGCTGGAGACTGTTATGGTCTGTGTATTTAATACACTTTTACCATATAGGTAATGCCTCAATAACTTTAGTGCAAATACAACGGCACCCAGTTCCAAATCATGGGTGGTGTAATTCCTTTCATGCACCTTTAATTGTCGTGATGCATAGGCAATTACTTTGCCTTTTTGCATTAGCAAACATCCCATGCCAGTGTGCGATGCATCACAGTAGACTACAAATTCAACTTGTGTTTTAGAATCTTAAAAGATTCTTGTTGTTTCGGACCCCAAACAAATTTGACATTCTTACGGGTTAAGGTAGTCAAAGGAGTGGCTATTCTTGAAAAGTTCTTGATGAATCTCCTATAGTATCCAGCCAATCCCCACTAGGAACTTCCGATGGGGTTTTGGGCACTTCCCAATTCATTATGGCTTCTATTTTGGCGGGATCCACTTAGATACCACGCTCACTTACCATGTCTCCAAGGAATTGGACTTCTCTAAGCCAAAACTCTCACTTAGAGAACTTTGCATAATGCTTCTCTTGCCTTAGTAGTTCTAGAATGCACCAAAGGTGTTTCTCGTGATCATCCTGATTATGAGAGTAGATAAGCATGTCGTCTATGAAGACAATGACAAACTTATCCAAATATGGTTTGCAGACTCTATTCATGAGATCCATGAATGTTGCTTGTGCGTTTGTGAGCTCGAAAGGCATCACTAAAAATTCAAAGTGACCATAACGGGTCCTAAAGGCTATCTTAGGAACATCTTCGTTCCTAACCTTCAACTGATGATATCCTAATCTTAAATCGATCTTAGAGAAATAACTAGCCCCTTGAAGTTGATCGAATAAATCATCGATCCTGGGCAGATGAATCTATTCTTGATTGTTAATTTGTTTAGTTCACGATAATCAATGCACATCTGCATTGAACCGTCTTTCTTTTTAAAAAAAAGAATTGGAGCTCCCCAAGGCGAAGAACTAGTTTGAATAAAGGCTTTCTCAAAGAGTTCATCTAATTGAGTCCTCAACTCCTTTATTTCCGTTGGTGCTAAGCGGTATGGAGCTCTAGCTATGGGTGTTGATCCAGGTATGATATCAATTCTAAACTCCACTTGCCTATCTGGATGTAGGCCAAGTAATTCCTCGGGGAAAACATCGGAATACTCCGAGATAACTGGCAGGTCTTCAATATTTGGCTTAGGCTCATTAATAGTAACTTGTGCCATGTAAATGACACAACCTTTCCTCAAACACTTTGATGCCTTAAATAACGACACCTTGTCTGGCAATCCGTAGTGTGAGTCTCCAGGGATGGTGATCATTTCACCGGATGGGGTTTTAATTTCGATGAGTTTCTTATCGCGGGCAATGCGGGCTTGGTTATGAGATAACCAATACATGCCTAAAACTAAATCGAACCCCGCCAATTTCATTGGCAAAAGAGAGATATGAATGGAATGATTCTTAATGGATATGAAACCTCCATCAAGAATGGAAGATGTTATTTTTGAACTACCATCAGCAAATTCTATCTCGTAAGTTTATCTAGAGTTCTTATGGGCAAGTTTAATAGTTTACTAAACTTATGATCAACAAAAGATCTAGCTGCACCCGAATCGAAAAGAACTCTAGCATAAATATTGTTAATGAGGAATGTACCCTGTTATGCCATTGTTGTCGTTAACAGCCTCTCTTGCAGTCATCTGAAAGGCACGGGCATTACCCTTCTTGGCCTCTCCAGGCTTCGTATTATTGTTTTTAAGGTTCTTAGGACAGTTAGTCTTAATATGGCCCTTTTCATTGCAGATGTAGCAGCCGACATCCTTAAGATCCTTGCATTCTAGGGTTTTATGCCATTTTCTCTTACAGATACCATAGGGTTTGGCTTCTGGATCATAACTACACTATCCCCAGTGCCTACGGTTGCAAGTCTTGCATGTTGGCGTCACAACCGATTTGTTTTGGTTCTTTTGAACTCAAATCTCCCTTTATTTTTCTTATTAAACTTTTGGGAGTCGTCATCTTCTCTCTTTCTTTTCCAGTCAGTTTCAGATTTAACTAACTTTTGCCTCACTAGATCAAGGGTGAGGGATAGGGACAGGTCAATAGCAGACCTATAGGTACTAGGCTGAGCAGCCTTTACCATGCCCTTAATCTCAGGAGCTAACCCATTGATAAAACACGCAATGCGTTTGGTTACAGGGGTGATTAGATAGGAAACTAACCTAGATAGGGAGTTAAAGTCAGAAATGTACTTATGACAATCTAGGTTCTTCATTGAAAGAGATAAAAAGTCTATCTTTAATTTCTCCACCTCATGAGGTGGGCAGTAAGTTTCCTTGAGTAATTCGACAAACTTAGACCATCCTAAGTTGTACAGGTGGACATTTCCTGTAGATTGGATCATAGCTTTCCACCAGATTAGGGCATCGCCCTTAAAGGACTGTGATATATATTTGAGCACATCCTTATCAGCACAGTTGCTGATATCTACGATTGTATCCATCTCATCCAGCCACTTTAGGGCTTCCACAGCTCTTTTCTCCCCATTAAAATCTCAGGGCTTGCATGAGATGAAATATTTATAGGGACACTCGTTTTTAACAGAATGTGACCTATCAGGGAAATCTATTTTCTTTGGTTCACTCTTCACATTTGAAGAGTGAACGGAGCTCTCCTTATGAGCTGAGGATGGGGTAACCGATAATGTTCTAGAGTGAGTAGCACTCGACTCTTTAAGCTTTTCTATGGCCTTTCCCATGGCCTTTTCAACGGTTACGTCGATGCGAGATTGGAAAATTCATTATTAATGGCTCTGTTTTCAGCATTATTAGCGTCAATCCCGGTGGCTACTCTGTGCCTTTGTCGAGTTAGCCATTTCTTCAAAGCTTTGGTTCTATACACCAATAAAACTTCTCTTAGCCATGGTATTAATAACCATATTGGCTTTAAACATTGGATATTACAATCCATCGCCTAATCAGACTAGTGTGAATAACATCACAACTTTTAGGCTTAACATATCTATATTTGGCCTAGGTCTTAATAGGACCATCAAAGGCAAATTACAATTTGGACATAGTCTATATATGATATTGGACAGTGGATCGCATTTTCAAAACTGTCATTCTCATAATTGACAATTATATTTAGCTCATAATCTTGTCACTAAGGACATAAAATTTCTGGCACATAGGCCTGTCACTAATGGATATAATATATGGCACATTGGCCTGTCACTAATGGACATAAAATATGGCACATTGGTCAGTCACTAATGGACATAAGATATGGCACATTGGCCTGTCACTAATGGACATAAAATATGGCACCTCGGCCTGTCACTAATGGACATAAAATATGGCACATAGGCCTGTCACTAATGGACATAGAATTTGGACAGGGGGTTATATTACCCACAGTTGTCGTTGTCATTTGACAATATAATATTGCTTAAATGCAAATCATCACAAAATGGATGTTTAATCATAGCCCCAAGGGCAATACATCACTAATGGATGTTTTATCATAGCCCAGGGGCAATATATCACTAATGGATGTTTAATCATAGCCCCAAGGGCAATACATCACTAATGGATGTTTAATCATTACCCCAAGGGCAATACATCACTAATGGATGTTTAATCATAGCCCCAAAGGCAATACATCACTAATGGATGTTTAATCATAGCCCCAAGGGCAATACATCACTAATGGATGTTTAATCATAGCCCCAAGGGCAATACATCACTAATGGATGTTTAATCATAGCTCCAAGGGCAATACATCACTAATGGATGTTTAATTATCATCGCACTGATGATATTAGCCGCGATCAAATTTGATCACTTAGGCTATATAAGGTTAGGACATGGTCTATTACCTTGAAGGCTAGTGTGGTTCCTCAAGTCACACTACCAGGAGTATGAACGTTCCTGAATGTTAACATAAGAGTACCTTAATGGTTGATTAATAGTCCCGGTCGCATTGACCTTATCGACTTGGAGGCGTGAATTTAAGTCTACCACCTCTGGATAGAAGGCTAACTTCTCTTAACTATCATGATATAAGGCCCTTTTGTCCTTAACTATCTTTTATAATGTTGGCCAATTATGTTGTCTGTGCCACTTGGCTAATCAAAACCATTAAGATCTTTTTGGAATTATATCGTAGAGCATAAATTTCGAGTAAAATCGAGACGCTCGTTTGAAGAGGATGAATACATATATATAATTCCAAAAACACTTCACTAAATTTCAAATAGAAATTACAATACTAGAAAAGTGAAATAAACTGTCCATGCAAGGACTTTAAAGAAATAAAAATGCCCACGCAGGGACTAAAGAAATAACAATGTCCTTACGGGGACTACATATAATTAGAAGGGACTTCACTCGTCCTTCTTTCCCTTGACCAATTGGAGAGTTTCTTGAAGAACTTGTTTCTCTTCTTCTCTGTTTCTCCGCTTGCGGCTGCATTTCTTTCATCCGTTCCAAGGCCTCATAATGGCCTCGAGTGGCGGCGGAGGTTGAGGTTGTGGTTGTGGTATACTAGGGTATTGATACCCATAACTTGGATATCCAGTAGGTGGATAAGCAGGTGGGAAAGGAGACGGGTAAAGTGCATTATGCATGACCGCTTACATGTATGGGTCATGCGACCATGCTTGGTAATTAATTGATGTAGACGGGTTAAAAGGATCATATCCAGACGTGTTTGGATATGTGGGGATTTGGTTACTATAACCCAATGGTGGTGGTTGAACCGTAGTTGTTGGTGTTGGCTCCACCACAGGTGAGGTGTTAGAGGGTCCACCCATTTGTGGGTCCTCTTGAATTGTGGGGTAGGAGTTGAGTAAAGCTGGCAGCGATCCCGACCTTTGACCTGCACGTACCGACATATGTGCTCCACTCTTCCTCCTTGGTGGTTTGGGTGGTGGTTGAGGTTGGTCCACCGGTTCCATGTGGACGTCTTCTTGTATAGGAGGTGTTTGGGAGTGATGGGAAGGAGTGTTGGTGAAGGTAAGTTAACTCCTATATTGGTCCCATTCGCTAGGACCTTGGTATGGTGATCCGGCGTAAGAGTTCGAATCACTAGAGATTTCTATGGGATGCGTATGCAATGCCGACGGTGGCGTCTCCGGGTCGGAGTCCTCATCCATGGGGTTTGGTTGGTCCAACTGATTTTGATCTGCTGGAGGTGTGTTTAAACATTGGTTAAGATTAAACTCATCATGGTAAGAATGATGAGAGTGATGGGAGTGGTGAGAGTGGTGCGAATGGTATGAATGATAAGAACTTTGAGTATGGGTAGGCGAATGTTGGGCAAATGGCCATGAATCTCCCGAGTCCTCAAAGGGGTTCAGGTGATATGGATGTGGGGAATTATGTCCTGAAGGTCCTCCCCTCATTGGTCCTTTTCCTCGTCCTCGTACACGTGGCGGCATTTCCTGTTAAAAACCAATTCAAAAATAATACTAATAACTTAATAATGAAATGAGTAATCCTAGGTCAATGCCTAGACTTGGAAGTCTAAGGAATGTGCTTGTGTAAGTTTGAGATTAAACACAAGAAGGATAGTGTTTAATTCTCTCAAACATTGGCTATGATACCAACCTGTCACACCCCGGATTTTCAACCCAAATCCTTATACCGGTGGGCCCGGGTGAGAGTATCGTGACGTCAGTTGATAACATCATTGTCAATTAAACACGGCACAACGGAAGTCATGGAGTAAAATTACTATTACAAACCGAAATGTTCAAAGTACTAAATAATAATATACGGACGGCTTGTAAAGAAAGATCCACAGGCAGATCGTAAAATGTACAAAAATGTATCACAGACTTTGGGCAGATCTAAGGATTTGCAAGATCCTCTTATATCTCTATCGAGCAGCTTCCAGCCAATTTCGTATTGTACCTGCAACTTAGTCTTTTGAAAATAAGTCAGCTTTCGCTAGTAAATACACCCAACTGACTCATTTTGAAAACATTTTAAAATGATTTTAAGTCCACAAGGCACAAAATCTTTTAAAACTTGGGAAAGTTGACCTTGCAACCTTGTTAACAGATTCACATGTTTGTCCATACATACAGGGCCCAGTACAGAGACCAAGACATGATTAAATACACACTACTTAGAACTCACGGAGGAGTTATCCCCAACGTCTTGGGTAATTTGCATTTGAGCATCTGTCAGGTGTATGCCTACACCCCGCGCTAAGGTCGTTACCATTATCTAATGTAATGAGCCGAGGATATCCAGGACACGGTAATTTTTTCAAACAAAACTGATTAAAACGGAATATGCGGATTTACTAGCCACAATCCGGCATTCGATTGATCCCATTTCCGACCAAGCGGTAATAATTAAATGTATCCCAAGCCCGTATAGGGAAAATAAGTCAAGAGTATTTACCTGAGCTAGTCTTGATTTAAAAATGCAAGATTTTTTATATCAGCCGTATCCAAAATGAATTAAGTGCAGATAGCCTTTACCGGAAGGCTCTAGTCTGGATTATGACATAAGCTAACCAATTAAATACTAACGGTCTTATTTAAGTCATAGACTTAGACCAAATAGTGTACGGGATCAAAATGTATAGCGCTTGATTAAACGATGATCGGCTAGAATGTAGTTTAAACCCAACAAGTACTTTAACTTGCATAATATGGGTAAACTATAAACATTCTTGATTTTGAAACTTAAATGACAAGGTTAAACCCGTTTGGATAACCGGATAAGTCATGGACAAGTTCTATATGCCATTATACTTTAAATAAGTTGTAATATTAGTAGGATATCAACTTATATGCCCGTTATGGTTTTAAAATGAAATTATGTCTCATAAGTGCATTTTGGTAATTTCATATTGTATAAAACGAATTTGAATATAATTTAATGTTACAACTATAAGTATATCAATTATATGTGTAATTATCTTTTATGACCAAGCTATGCACCGAAGGGGCATTTTGGTCATTTTACACATAATTTATAAAATATTTGGGATTCTGAGTTTATAACATGTAACTACTGTAAAAATGTTTAAAATCAGTAGGTAACAAGTCTTGGTTAATTAATATCGTTTAAAACCATACTATGCGCCCTTATGTCGTAAAATGACGTCTTATGCGATGTTTAATGAAAACTGATGTTAAGATTAGATTAAAATGTCTTAGATATGTTATTTACTATAACATATCAGTAGGTAAAAGATTTACCTTGAAAAGATTTGATTAAAACCATTTTATGAGTCACAAGGGCTAAATCGTCATTTATCGACATAATTCAAAGACCTGCTTGTAAACTCAGTTTATAATCTTGTTTGACATCCCAAAATAATCCTACTTATAATATTATATTAGTAGGAAACTTATTTTTAACTTCATTATCATTAAAATCTTGATTTATGCAAAAAGGGCATTTTAGTAAAAAATGGCATAATTATGGAACTTGCATAAACTCAGATTCTGATTATGATCATGTAATATAACCTCATAGGGTTATGCTACATTATATTATGATCATAATGAAACTGTAGATCAGTAGGTAACTAATCTAAATCGGGTAAGAATCAAAAGTCAAAGCAGAAGACAAACTTCGCGACTTTCGGTTGCGAACCGACCCTAGAACTGAAATTGACGAGCCGAACATGTTCTTACATGTTCTAATAATTATTACCAACTTGTTTAAGTGTCAAAAAAGGTTTCATAACATATATAAGATCAATTTATGATTTTTCTGAAAATGGCATTTTTGACTTTTTAATATCATAACATTGACCCGTCAATTGGTCTAGCAATCGTGGTCTTCAGGAGGTGCCCTTTATAGGGACTAACACCTACCTTATTACGATCACTTAGCCATGTTCATTTTGAACAATGGCTGGACCATAATGGTCTTAACCGAAAGTCAAGGCGTTCCATAAAACGCTTGACTTTTGGCTATAAAAGCCTATAAACGAAAATGAAAGAGCAAGGAACACTCACAAGAGGTTCCTAGAATGCAAGAGAACTAAGTTGGATACTCCTTTAAGTTAGGAACATCTAGAGGAGGGAGATAGAGTTGAAAATGAGAAAGGTGCAAGTTCAAAGGTTCAACCTTTGCACCTATTTATAGTCGGAGAGCTTGAAGGAGGTGATGCCAGGTGCTAAGGGCTGTAAGAGGGAGCTTACAAGTGTCCTAAAACGTGGCATAGCTGATTGAAAGTCCATAGTTTCAAAAAAAATTGGTTTTTGGCAATATGTGTGGAGGCCAAGCAAACTTTCTGTAGACAGGCCTCTCGCGCCCCGCGAGAGGCACAAGGCTTGCCTCTCGCGCCCCATAGGCAGAATTGAAGTTTGTCACTTTTAGCCCCTCAACTTTTTAAACACCCTTAAAACCTCCTAAAACACCTTTTTAGCACTGTTCGCCCTCCGTAGCCAATACTTGGCATACCCGGGATTATGCCCGGACATTGTCGAGCTCTTGGTTTGTTAAAAGGTCACTCAGAGGTATAGATTAACATGTTGACACTTTTAATCCCTCCAATGTCCAACTTTTATATAATTACGGATTTAATCCTTCTTCTCCAACAAATGGGACATATGAGAGTTAGGACTTCGTAAAAGATCACTCAGAGGCTCGTTATAAGCATATTGACTCCGATGTCACTCAGAGGCTGGGCATGTTGACACAACGGTCACTCAGAGGCCATGTTTTAGCATGTTGACACTAATGGTCACGCAGAGGCTATATTTCAAGCATGTTGACACTAATGGTCACTCAGAGGCTATATTTTAAGCATGTTGTCACTAATGGTCACTCAGAGGCTCGGTTTATACATGTTGACATCAGAAATCACTCAAAGACTTAGTTTGAGCATGTTGACACTTTTAGTCCTTGTTGGTCTTTAGTAGACTAAAAATAAAATACAACACGTGTCACTATACTATTGGACACGATTTTACAGGGTGTTACAACTTCAGAGAGAGTTGAGAGAGAATTCTTGTGATCTAGATTGATTGTAATCATTGTGATAGACAATTGATAAAGATCAAGTTTATTGTGATTGCTGTTTATACTCGTTTCTCTGTGATAATCTAATCTGGAGGTTTCTGCACAGGTTGGATAGACAATTATGTGAAGATCCATACGGATTAGGGAACCTACACTAACCATTTATCGAAAGAGGTGATTGCTGAAATGCGCAAACTGTGGTTTAAGGAGTTACTCGAGGAGCGAAAATTCAAACGTCCCCTTGCATTTTTCACTCGTGATGCTAATGTTTCTCTAGGGGATATTATTAGCTGGGGTTGGATCGAGAAAATAGATGTTTATGCAATAAAGAGGGAATATGGGCTCTAGTACTTTCGATACTTAAGCGACATAAAGACCCTGCCATTTTGGGATATAAAAGAGCTTATGCAGACTACGATGATTAATCTGAAGATGAAATTTCATGACCAGCGGCTGTGGAAATTGATAAAGCTTAAAGCTACACACGATTTTAAACGCTGGAAGCCACATATCCCCAAAAGAATTGCTAAGATTGATCCAGTGACGAAGGAGAAAGATGTTATGTTGATTGTGAAAAGGCCACGAGTAATGAAGAATATGCCTTTGATCAGAATGGAACAGGATTTTCATAAGATATTCAACTGGTGGCACTATGACTCAAGCACAGCCGGAGCCGTAATTTATGTCCAACCGGATGAAGATTCTTGGAAAATTATAGAAGAATTATCCGAATCTTTCATTACGCACAAGCGAATCTATGATTCATGGTGTGGTATTCGAGTACTAGACCCGATGTGGCTAGTCAAATATTCACAGAAGTATATTGAATGTCTATTTTATGTGAAGATCAGTTATGAAGAAAAGGATAAAGAGCAGGCTTTACAATTCAAGAAGATTGTTAATGTTTGTTATGCCAATGATATACATTCAAGTAAAACATGAAATACTTCCTGGAGAAAGTTTGAAGAAAAAGAGCAGCGGAAAAGGGAGAAGAATGCTGAAAGGATTGCTGAGAGAGCCAGGATTGCATCGCTGAGAAGCTTTCGGTTTAACAAGACGTACAATCGGTCTCCTCCTACAGACCAAACGCCGATATCATCTAAGGAGCGTCGCAGGCCGCCAAAACATTTCATTGGACGCTAACGGTCAAATGATTTTTGAAGAATTTTGAAGAAATTTTTGAAGACTATCCAAGACTACGGCAACATCCAAGGGGGAGTTTGTTAGTGCATATTGTCTATTGCCAACGTGTAGGATATGTCGGTTGTGTATATAGGGCTTAGATTATGTCACATTTATGCATTGTATATGGCTCGTACGAGGCATCCTCGCACGAGCGAACAACCTCACTCCTGTGTGAGCCATGTTGGCCTATATATAGTGGAGCATGAATGTTGTGTAACATCTGTTGGTTTGTGACTACGGTGAAGCCCTGTCCATTTATTTACTCGTCTATAACTTTTACGTTTATCAATATACAAAGTAAAGGCATTTAAGCAGCATACTTGATTGTTTGTTTGTCTAACTCGCTAGCAATGAATTCCGCCTCTGTTAGCTGAGTCGAATCGGTCCGGTGCTCACAGGGGAGAGCCGACCCCTCTCATAATGAAGTCATTTATAAGTGTGAAGATATGTTCATAACACTTCCAAAAATTAGTACATGTTCATTACCTTTCCAAAAATGAAAACTTTATTACTACTTTTCAACAAAATTCTAGATCATGAGTTTTAAATAATAATATAGATTTTGTATAATGCATATGACCATTTTAAGTGCAAAAATCATGTCCATAAAATTTTTGTTAGTACATCTTGCTAGATCTAAACATGTATGTGTTTAGATCACATTTTTAAATAGGAAGATGCAAGATTCAATTTACTACACTAAGACAACTTTAAGATTATCAACAAGCATCAAGAAAATCACATGATCATAATAGTAGTTTTAGTTTATTAGTGTTTTTCAAGTGGGTTTTTAAAGTAAGCTTTCAAGATGATCTTGTACATGGGTGTTTAACCAAAACCATAAGAATGTAGATACTAGTTATGGAGCTTACTAGTTTGCTAGATAAACAAGATGGTGATGGTAAAAAGATAAAGAGAAAATTGATCCAAGAGCTCTAATGCTTCCAGAGTGCTTCAAGTGTACTTCCAAACCTTACATGTGCCTTGAATCATCCATGCAAGTTTGAAATTGTGATATTTAAATTTTGAAAAATGAAGACGGTGAAGGTTTGGGTATGGCCGTTTTTAGGAGAGAGAGAAGAGAGGAGATGAAAGGTTTTAGTGAATGTTGGGAACGAGGATGGAGGTTGAGTGTTGTAAGTTATCATAATCTTCCATCCTCCTTACACTAATCACTCTTACAGCTTAGCCAACACACAAAAGGAGATGAGTGGGCATGGGGGGACCCACCCAAAACCGTGAGCCAAGGGGGGGTTGGTGGTTATTATTATTATTATTATTATTATTATTATTATTATTATTATTATAAAAACTTGATATATTTTGTGAACTTTATGATCTTGGATGTTTTTGTATATATTAGTTTTTATAAAGTTTAATGTCTCAACACTCTAAAGTGATGTTATAATATGTCAAACTAACTCACTAGACTAATTGTTTCGTTTGATAAATTCGTTTCAGGTCTCGTACCGGGTTAAATACTAATATTTTGTGTTACTTATATAATTTTATCTACACAATTGTTTTTGTACAAATTTTATTGTCCAATTGATTAATCCAACTCTTCGGACTAATAAATTTGTTATTTTGGACTCAATTCCTGTACTGGCTTTGTTGTCGGGTAGTTACTGAACTAACTGTGTAGCTTTAAAACCTAAAGTTTAAATAAGAGTTTTGTGTTGTTTGTAATACCTATATATTATTTATGATAAATAATATTTATTTTTGAATTTCAGACATTTTGATGTTTCGTTCTACGGAGTGTGCTGTACACTCTGCAAAAATTGCTGTATTTTTTTGCGGACCAGACAATTTGGTGTTTTAATAGAATTTTTCTGAAAGTATTGTTCATACATTATTTACAACAAATGTTTCTATATAATAATTATCACGGACATACTTTATTTCTTGTTTTTGTCGTGTCAGACTGTACCGTGACTAGTCCTGACGATATAATTTATATGTTTCTAATTGTGGCAGATTTTTCATCATACTAAGCAATGATTTTGTAATTTCCCAGACCTTTAAGACTCATTTAAATAAAATCAATTCGAAAATTACTAATGTAATGGTTGTTTAAGCTGTACGGGTTGCCGGATGTCACAATTGCGTACAACTACCCCTTACCACTTGTAGGATCATCTCTTTTACACTTGAAGACCCATTTAATATTGATACACTTGTGATGATTTGGTAGGTCAACAAGCTTCAAGACTCCAAGTTTTTTCGAACTGTTACATCTCTTCCTGCATTGTGTTTACCCAGCTCTCTTTGGTAAGCGCTTCTTTGTACGTTTTAGGCTCCACGTGTGAAATAAAACAACTATATATAAAAGTTTTCTGAATAGGTACAATTTTAGTGTAAAAACAACTTAGATCCTTATTAATCTGATTGCGCGTTTTAACTCCAACTTGCAACTCTCCAATTATATTCTCCGATGGGTGGTAGGACAGATTCCTTGGCATAACCTCATTAGAGACACTCACTTCATTCTCCAGATTTGTAATATTCTTTTTAGCAACCTGATTACTCGTTGATGCTTCATTTTGATTGCTAGGACCTGCAGATTGATTTAGTAGACTTGTGATCTTCTCCGAACCTTCATCGGAGCTGGATCCACCATCATTATCATATGTCAGCCTGTGACAACTGCCACTTTCTGGTACTTTCTGTATTATTAAACAGTCTTTAATATAATACATTTATGTGTTTTAAACATCCGAACTGCATGGTTTCATGACATACAACTAGAAAACTCAGTGAGTATATTACATGATGCATATTATTCATTTTAATAGTTACAACTCAAAGATATTTTAAGACAATGCATCGGAACAACTAATAGACTACCGGCTAGACTAGCTATGTTAGCACAGCTTCAGTACTTAGCTTAAAGAGCGTTATGGGGCACAAAATGAAAACCATAATGAATTATATTTAAAACCCTAATTGGAATGCAACATTACATAACAAAGCTTTCCGGATGATGCACAGATAACTTAACCGTCGAATCCGTACAAAGTACAAATTCACCATTGTTTAACAATTTTAAAGTCTAGAAATGATGTAGAACATCATAGAATGCTTATATAACATCAATTATGGCATTGAGATGCAAAATTCCTAAATTCCCACAAGTTGCTTAAATCTACGTTTAAGGACCCGGTAACGAATCTAGCACCCGTTCAACCCACCGAACATGAACCAGACATAATTTATAGACTAGTTAACAGTGTTTAACAATGTTAAGCTAGTATGTATCACCGATCATCATGAATTACACCAAAACCTCTAATACCCTAACTTAACTTAACTTAACTTAACTTCACTAATTATCTAACTAGGAGAATTAAACTAACCAAACTAAGAACAACAAAGTTAGGGCTGATTTTTAAGGGGGTCCCACCACCTAAATTTGTGTCCCCCATGTCTCAACATGTTGGAAGGACAATTAGAATGTATGGAGGATCATGTGTGGGTAATCATACATAAGAAGACAATACACTAACACCTTAAACCACCTTATCATCTTCATCATTTTCAAACAACACCAACCTCCTCCTTCTTCTCCCTTACCTACGGCCACCATACCCCCACCACCACCTCCACTTTGTGTCCATTTTTACAAGCAATCCAAGGTTATCCTAAGGTGTATCAAGCATAATTAGGAAGGTGTCAAGTCTTGGAAGTGGAAGGACCTCTTCAAGGAGCTATTAACCACCTATTTTCTACATCTTCTTGTTCTTGTGTGTTGCTTCCCTAGCCTTGTGCTAGTAGTAAGTTCCCTTGAACACTAATATCATCTTGTTTTAGTATATATAACTTATGTAAAAGGTAACATCTAATGATTCTTACAAATCAAAGATGAAGAACACTTCAAATCGAGCTAAAAAGTATAAGAAATAAGTTGTTTATGATGTGCCATGAAAGTTGTTAGTTGATTGCTTGAGCTAGTAATGATGAACATCATATGTAGACTTGTTAGATGATATTTAAAAACATAATCTAACAAGTATACATGAAGATCTTACAAGATCCATGATGAAAGTGTTATGAACTTGTTATACCTGAAAAATGAACTTATTAAAGTGGTTAAAAAGGATATGTGATACTTAAAAGTTCTAAAGATGATGTATGAACAAAGTTGTTAAGAATGATTTTCTACAAAGTTTGTATACATTAAAAACAAGACATTTTTTAAATATGGATGAACATGTTAAATATAAATTAAAATACTACATGTTTTTATAAACTTTCAAGTTCATCATAACATGAAAAATGCATTTTATGCATATGCTAGGCATGGAAAGTTGTTGTGGATGATTTCATGAGTTTTAAAAGCTTAAACACATGTTTATAAACATGGGAAATCTATTAAATCTAGGGGAAACTATGGTGAAATTTTTATAAAATTTAAACACTTAGAAAAGTATATTTTTAACAAGGTTCTTACAAGTAAACTTGTTTAAAAATAATAAATATAAAATCCCCACATTTTTGTATAAGAATGCAAGCTAAAAAAGTATGGTTTTCTATAAATAAAGATGGATATAAATATATATTTTGGAAAATATATATGTAGTGATCATGAGAGAATTATGTGCTACGTGTATATTATTTGTACTAGTTATATATAAAATAGTAACTTGAAATAATAATACAAATAAATACAATAAAAATTGGCAAGCAAAGATTTATATATATATATATATGCCTTGGATACAATTTATGGACGATTCGGACATTTGGACATTCGATGGACTATATAAATATTTCGGATTAAAAATATAATATATCAAAGCTTGGTAAATTATACTTTCAAAACCGAACAAGTGACAAAATATAAGTTTTACAAGTATATATAAAGGTATACATTTCATATACATCTTAAAAATATATTATTTTGGTGAGGAACTAAAAATATGTTTTCTAGAACTAATCTTAAAAATATATTATTTTTAAGATGCATACACTTACCAAGCATAAGGTATATATATTCCTGTGGAGATATTTTAAAATTATATATTTTAAAAATATAAAATTGTGTATAATGAATACAAGAATATGTGTATTCATATACGTACAAATACACGCCAACATATCCCACTAACACTTGGTTAAAATACCATTATACAAGTATTATACATAATCATGAGAATACAAATTTAAATACATGGGAATATACACATGTGTAATACTTAACAAATAATACATTTGGTCATGTATACCATAAGCACATGCACATGAATAATTATATCAAGACATCTTAAAAAAAAATTATTTTTAACACACGCATCGTAATTACAAATGATATCTAAGACGATGTATACAAATAATACGAGTTAAAATATAATAATTTAATTGATATATCGAACTTGGAATTATATATAATTGTAAAGAATTATATATGGACATACACTTTGACGATCACTATAAATCGTGACTAAACAAATAAAAATATATTCTAAATATATGAAACATATCCGACGACGGCATCGTCAAGGCAAACGGGTGAAACCCAATTATGAGAAGTTATGAACACATACATCTTACTCGTGCGAGGCACGGAGAGAAGAGGGCTAGGCCCGTACATACAACACGCGATATACAAGAATATATATATATATATATATATATATATATATATATATATATATATTTAAGACAGAATACATCGAAAATACATCTCAAAGGAACAGAATTCTGAACGAGTCTTAATAAATATTTAAGATAGAAGACTTGTACCTACCTCGTTACAAAGACCGAAGTGTCTAACAAAAGCTAGCACGGTTGTAGGTTGCGATACAAACCGAGGAAACCGTAGTGAGATAAACAAAGTTTAAGAAACGCAATTCTGTTAGTTCATGTCCCCCTTTTATCTTAAACATTTTTACAGTTCTACAACTATCGGGGGGAATACATGTACAATGGTATGATAAGCTAGGGAATGAAACAACTTAGATCATGCACCAATAGGGTGGACTTTAAGCACCATTAATCTTGTTAGACCATGTACAAAAGGTTAGATCTATCGGGTGTTGGCAAGCCCCACTCTTGGTTATGGACCTACACGGAAGAGTGCATTTGTTATCCCAGTCGAGGTTATTCGACGTAACATCGTGTAGGTTTGGATGCTTCCTGTGTCGTCACACATATTAATGTCCTTGCAAAACATTAATGATCAACGATTTCATTGACCCTTTCATACAGGGTTTTGATACAATTACAACTTACATTTTATGGAACTGTCGCACGCAACTAAAACACATGAACTCGCCAAATTTTGTTGATGTTTGAAATTAACATGTATTTTAGGAAATTAATGGACCAAGCGGGGAACTTTTGTCAACAAATCAAGTGTCAAGACGCCATGCCACTTTTGAAGGGGTTGCTTGTTATATACCGCCTTGTTGGGGTTGATATAATGATCAAATCCTTAACATTTCAAAACTTGCATTTTTGTTGTACGACACTTTGAAAACTTATTTACATTTAATGGTTTGTAAACAAAATACTTAACTCATGTTGTGTTGGAAACATTTATGGCAATAGCATTGGAGCTTATTTTTATTCATTTAGTATGTCCACTTATATTGTATGCAATGAGAATCAATCGGATCACACCTTGCGATTCCGCCTATGAGTGGGTATGACACGGCCCAGGGTCAGAATAAGAATCATCTGACTGGTCGAAAGTGGGCTCTGTGTTGTTTACTTATGGTTCAATGACGAGTTCTTTTTGAGTATTGCTCGGACCTGCTTCAGAATCGTTTGTGACAACCTATGGTTGAGAAACCACTATTGGTCTTCGAACTTGCTCTTGATTAGACCTTGTTGTTGTTGATATAAGCTAGGTAGATATACTCGTCTCTAAGGACTAGCGTATCCCACGAAAAATCCCTCCGGAGATTTGGCTTAGAATTTACCATCTGGGTCAATAATTGTACACGACGATCCAAACGGCTCCAAAAACTCCAAATTTATTTTTCGTTGGTTAAGCAGCTCAAAGCATGTTTCCTTGTGAGCCTTGACTGTTAAAACCCTATTTAACGTGTAACAAGCAGAGGCAACTGCTTCGATCCAGAACTTCTGGTAACTTCAAATTGGCGAGCATCGTGCGTGCTGTTTCGATGAGAGTACGATTGTTACGTTTAGCTACTCCATTTTGTTGTGGAATAGGGGGCGCTGAATTCGTGAAGAATACCTTTGTCATTATAGAATTCGAGCATTTTATTATTCTTGAACTCCGTACCATTGTCACTGCGTATTCTCTTGATTGGCAAATGATACAAGTTTTCTAGCTTTCTGAGGAGAATCATCAGATTATCAAACGTCTTGTCTTTACTCTCTAGAAACATAATCCATGAGTATCTCGAGTAGTTGTCAGTCACAACAAGGCAATATAGATAACCAGATATACTCTTGATATTAACTGGCCCAAACAAATCCATATGTAACCTCTCTAGTGGCAGTTCTATTGAGTTCAAAAATTTTCTTGGATGAGATTTCTTGTGTTGCTTCCCCTTGTGACAGCTGATACAATAATCATTCAAGTGGAAACTCTTAAGATTAACACCTTCCACAAGATTGTTATGCACCAGATAGTTCATCTTGCATAAATGGATATGCCCCATCTTTCGATGCCATAAGATCGATTCTTTTTCTGTAGCCTTTGATACAAAACAATATACCAATTCATAGTAGTGGATGTGATGCTCATGTCAAGGACATAGATATCATTTTCTCGTGGAGCGTGCATGAGGATCTACTCATCAGGAATTTTGAATCCCGGCTTCAGAATTAGGCACTCATTGTTTGTAAAATGAGTTATGAACTTCTTATCGCAGATCTGTGAAATGTTTAGCAAGTTGTTCTCCAATTCAGCTCTATAATTCACTTTTTCAAATGAGACCACACCATCCGTGAGTATTCCTTCTCTAACTATGCGTCCACCTTGTGTACCCGCAAACCATACATAGCCTCTACATATTGATTTAACATCGTAAAGCAAGGATAGCATCCCTGTCATGTGACAAGAAGCCCCACTGCCCATTATCCATTTAGAAATTATTGACCTCGGGAGTCCCTGCACATGACATCAAACAATTACTTGAATCGAGAGACCCAAGCCTTCTCGGTCTTGGGTGGGTTTGGGATATCAAACTTTGGAACTTTAACTTCAACCACTTGTTCTACCTTTGACTCGATTGTAACAGATGTTTTGACATCCTCAGATGATGGTTTTAATTTTATCACCCAAGTTTGTTTTTTAGAAATTGCCTGTTTCCGGTAAAATTTTGAATTTTTTGATCTTTCTTGATCGACCATTCACTAGTTTCTTTGTTTAAAACATTAGTAGTTACTGATTTCTCATTATTGTTAGATTAAGTTTTTCTTTTCAAGATTTGTGTTGGAACAAACTTTGGGGATTTGTTTTTCACATCTTCTGTTGACTTCTTAGCATGGTAAACATGTTTATAATTAGAACAATTCGTGCAATGTGTCCGACTTCATTACACTTGAAGCATATCCTGCTATCAGTAACAAAGGATTTCTAAACCTGCTCACAACGCTTTTTCTCAGCGTAGAACTCATCATTCGATTGTTCCTTTGCTAAATTCCCTTTCTCGCTTTCTAAGCTTGTTCCGAAAACAATGTTTACATTCTTTTGAAAAATAGGTTTTCAAAATCTATCATATTACTTCTTTACATACCCCAACCCTTTCCTTTTGTTCTTAGGATAATTTTTACCTTTATGATTGTTATTTTAAGACTGTTTGGGTTTAGAGTAGTAAGTTACATTTAATTTTTCAAGCTCTATAAAACTCATTTCAACCATTTTAAACACTTGCTCGACCTTTTCAAAATTCACATTCTGAATAAAAAATTCTTGATCAGAATATAGTTTGTCTGATCCTTTCATTTTGTATGCAACTAAATTAGGATCATCATCTGAACTAGATTCCGATTTCCAAGATAATTTTTATGAAAACTTTCTTCATTTTTAGATGGTGAACTTGAACTATTTTTCTCCAAACTTGACTCAGCACTTTCAATTTTGTGCTGTCACTCACTTCCTAAAACTTTTTACCACATTTTTCACCACTTCAGATTCGCATTCATTTTCTAATTTAGTGTATGTTATATCAATGCTCTCGGGCAGCTCATTGTTTTTTTCAGTTTTCAATTTTAAATTGGCGTATTTTCCACCCCAGAAGGTTTCTTTCTTGCATAACTTTCCCACATGGGTGGTGGAACTCGATTGTAACTTACACTTTTGTTCTTACCATTCTTATCATTTTCTTCCTTTTCATCTTTTTCATTTTTCAGAAGAATATGATCAATGACATATGCACTGGTGGAATAACTGATTAACAATTTGTTAACCGTCTCAGTTTCAATTTTCATCTTCTCCAATTCACTTTTTAGCTCGGCAATGGTATTCAAATGAATATTTATGGCCATTTGCTTATCCATTACGGTTTCCTTGAGCATCGAAAGTGTTGCTGCATCTTCTCTAGCAGCTTGTTCAAATTATCTAATGGTTTTGTTTAATTTGTCATAAGATTCTTTAGTTTCTTTACAATCACTCAACAAATTATCAGTAAGTTTTTTCAAAACTTTGTATTTTTCATCTTTTTCAAAACATTCATTGCAAGGTTCAGCACATTTCTTGCAAGGTTTTTTATTTCGACAATTTGAATTCTAGCTTCATCCTTACCAACTCCTTGACAGACTCTTTTCCCGACTCGACTTCCTTTTCTTCATCAGAAACTACCTCTTTCAGATTAGCCATCATAGCTTTGTTAACTATCTTGGTTAGATTCTCGACATTCATTTCTTTGTCCACATCTATTAGTTCCACAACCTCAGTCTTTGACTCTTCCTCTGATTTTACTTGGTAGCTTGAATTGAAATATCCTACAAAAGTGGAAACATGTTAGGTGGAATTAAATGTCTAAAAGCACTATGTAACAAATTTTCTTCCTTAGAACATTGTTCCTGGTAATATCCTTCAATTATAGCTTCCTCAATTGCTTCATCAAAAACTTCATGAGAACATTCTTTTTCTTTATGTTCGAGTTCTTCAGTTATTTCTGCTAACAGTGCTAGACTTTCATTCTTCGTAATATATTTGTTCCAATTAAACCCTTCATCCTCTTGAGCAACGACTAAGGCTTTGTCTTTTAAACTCAAGGGACCATCTTCAATCTGAATCATTCTTGAATTTGTTTGAGATTGTGGTCGATGATATATAACCTTCGTATAATAATCATCTGTAAACGAATTTTGATTGCCATTCACTTCACGATTTGGACATTATCTTTTTAAATGCCCCTTCTCCTAGCATTTGAAACAAGTAACATTCGATTTATCAAAACCAAGTTTGCCATAGAGTCATCCCAAACTGCTTCTTCCTGTGATCTCCATAAAGCGTTGTGCCCTTCGACCAATCGACGCCATGCATCACTTTATATCTATCAATTCCAATTCTTCAGAATCGATCTGATCGTAGTCTTCTTTTGTCATGTCTGGGTTCCCGATCTTTCTGCCCACCAGGCTTTCATACGAATCTAGCACAGATGCAAGCAATGCTATATGTTGCTTAGTAGTTTGTTCATTGAAGTCTTTTTCATTTTTAGATTCACTACAATGTTGCATTGTAGAATGCGCTAGTTTCAATTAGCTTAAGTGCTTTGGCCGTTCTGGAAACTGTTTGAGCTTTGCGAAGATTGCGGGGTTTGAGGGAATTTGGTTCATATGCCGGAAATGACTGAAAACCATCAGATAGGTTTTAAGACAAACTTGTAGAATTATTTGCGCTGAAGGCTGTCTATACCATTGGACTTTGTGTATTTCCTATAGAGCTACCTTTGAAGTACAAGTTTACGTCTTGCTGCTTTCCAGCTCAAACCTTCTAGCATTTCTATAAACTTTGACAAATTAAAAGATCTATAATCTGCACCGTTCATCAGAATTGTCAAATAAGTAGTCCACTCTCCTTCAACATAGCATTAGCTAGTTTGTCGACTAACTCTTCATTTGTTTTCTGAATCCCCAACCTTTTCATGTGAACAATGAAACGACAATATCGCTCAATCCACTGCTTCATGTTTTCCCCTTTTAGTAGATTGAAAATGTCAAACACTTTCCTTAGCAGTGCTTTCTTACTCTTTCTCATTTGAGAGCTTCCTTGGAACTTAAGTCTCAACGTTTTCCACAAAGACAAAGCATCATCGTCATGTTGCAAAAGGCCAAAGTATCTTCTTTGATCGATTGTTTTAATATGTCCATCTTTTTCTTTTCATTTACAAACTTTTCTTTTTTCTTTTGTTGCAAACTAGGTTAACGTCTTCTCCAAAACATTTTCGCCGACTTGTGCAGTGTATTCTTGTTCAATTGCGAACCAGCAGTTAAAACGATTCACCTGAACCCAACTAATGAATCTTTCATAGCAAACGTCATAGTTCTTAGTTCATCAGCTTAGGGGGCTTCGTCATTGTCCCCATTTCATTTTCAAGCTTCATATTTTGTGCTGCTGGAGTTGTAGCGGCGGATGTCGCGAATGCATTAAAGAAATCGTTTTCCATTTTTCGAGAAAATTTGTCAAAAGTTTCTTTGTGCGAAATGGAATCTTGTACGGAGTGTCACTTCGTGCGACCTGGAATCAAACACAGATTAAAAATTCACTTCATGTAAGTTGGAGGTCACCTCGTGCGAAGTGTAGGTTTAAACATGACAAAGTGTCACTTCGTGCGAAGTGCATGGTCACTTCGTGCAAAGTGATGTGTGAGATCATGCGAAGTTGGTTAAGATTTCACATTTTTTGCAATTTTTGTCATGAATTTGATTGTTTTAAGCTCTGATCTTTTCAAGGGTTTTACTAGAATGGATTTTACGTATTATACTAAAAAATAAGTCCATTTTGTCCATGAATTTGGTAAAAATTGAAAAAAAAAGCAAAAAGAGTAGAATAGAAGTGTAGAATCTTAATCAAGGTTTCAAATCAGGCCATCTGTAGCTCTGATACCACTTGCAGGATCGCCTTATCCATATAAGCACAGGACCTAATATGATTAACTAGTCATAACATGTGCGGAATCCATTTTATGACAAGTGACAATATCAAGATTACTATTTAACATTCACTATTTCATTAATATTCAAAACGTATACAATCCTGAAACAAAACGTGCAGGCATTCGCTGTACACTCTGCATAAAACTGTTACAGACTCAAGACACAACCCACTATTTATAGACATCAACACTTTGTACGAAGTGGACTCACTTCCTACAAAGTGGACAACACTTCGTGCGAAGTGGCTTACAAACATCCAAAATATAAATCTAACATTATAAAGCCCTATTACAATGACTCGACACGATCCTAAAACATAGGCGATAAACATTCTTCACCAACATTTCTTGATTACAAAACTTGTCAATTTATTTTCTAAATCCTCAATTTTATTATTAGCAATCTCAACATCTTTTTCAGGTTGAGTTATTTTATCAAGATGAGAATTTATTGTAGTTTGGTTTTCAAAATTATTTTTATTCAAAACTAACTTTTCATTTCTAAAATTTTTATTTGATTTTTAAAGTTTTTTCAGTATGTAATGTTTATTTTCTAAAATTTTTATTTTATTTTCAAATTCTTTTTCATTTTCTTTTACGATTTAATGTTTAGAATCCGTAAAAGCGAACTGTAATCGTATACACCAGACGTAAATACTATCTTTTCACGTTTATTATGTAACAATCGACAACCAGACAGAGTTTCGGCTCAAACTAAACACTTTCTATACTAAGATCATGAGAAGAGCTCTCCTCTTGAACGGATATATCTCACTTTGAACGGAGGAAGATGAATCCTATTTATAGAACTATATCATACGGATGCATGAGCAATTATGTTCGCACAAATGTGTGCTATCTTGTTCCGTATGAATGTAATGTTTCTTGTTTAATTCCGATTTCATGCAATCTTATTTTGATTTCTCATGTAGAATGTTGACTTGTGATGATGTATTAATGATGTAGTAATTGTGATGTCATCACATAAATGTGATGACATCATTCTCGATCATGCCCGATAACATTTAATTTTCATCACAATTTGGGCAAAAAGGTTCAGAACTTGAAGCCTCATTTGTAGCCATTACTTCCATACTTTTCACCTGTAAGTCCCAAAAATCCGGATCTAACAACGATATCACACAATCACCAATGATGGGCGAAATCCAAAGTTGGTGATGATCCAAGAAAACCGAAAAGATGAAAGAACAATACGAATCAACTTTAACACCTAGCACACGTTTTTATTACTTGAACAAGCAAAACCGTCTGGTACAAGATGGAGGCTCTCTAGAGAAATCCCAAAAGTCTAACCCTAGAAATGACATAAGCTTAGCTTATATACCTAGGGTAAGGGCATGCCCCTTATGGGCTTTCCTGGCCCACATGGCCTATGGCATGCCCAAATGACCTATAAAGGTCCAAACCTAATACAGACTAACCCAGTTAAGCCCTGTTAACTACCATAGACCGTTGCGTATATTTGATGCGTCATTCTCACACTTCTAGGACCTAACAATCTCTCCTAGACTGGTGCATCAAATTGTCTTCATAGCATAAATTCAGCAATGTCTTCAATAGAGTCTATGGTTGTTACTATGCTGTAAGTGTTGTGGAAGTCAGTCTCACACTTCTAGGACCTCACACTTTAACGAACTCTCAGCATCGGGTCTTTTTCTTCTGCTCTTGTGGTTAGCTTCATATCAGGATCTTCATTTGCTTTGCTTGAAACATCTTTGTCAAAAAGAATGTGAGATGAGGAATCTCAGCAGCTCTTTTCTTCTTCAATCTTTCTCTTTCAAGCAAGCAGGTTCACAGGTACTTCTTTAAATGTACTATCACTGTCAGACGATGACTGGTATCTGGTTCTTCTGACTCAGGTACACTTTGCTGTTGTGATGCTTCATGCTTTGTCGGCAACTAACAACATCTCAACTTCAGCAACCCCTGTTTCTTGATCTAAATCAAGATCTACACAATTCTCAGAAATTATAAGCAAAATTTATTATGCAACAGGAAGAGTACCGCATGAACACTTGGTACATCCAAGTACTTGTACACGGATCAAAATTCAAATTTCATTCATCTTTTGATGATAAGTCAAATCTTCAAGAACGGTTAATAATTTTAATAAAGCAAAGAAACACTCTTTTTCTCTTTTTTTTTTTTGATTTAGTAAAAACAAGACACTATTTTTCATTATTTTGAATTTTCTATATTATTTTTAATTTTCTTTAAATAAGAATATAAACAGAAACGCAAATAAACGAAGAAACTAACTCAGTAGTAACAACTATACAATTGCAATGGGATCAAAATCGTTTTCAGGCGGACCAACGAACGCTTTTCAGTGCGAACTTATTCAGACTGGTCTAAGTTATTGCCAATATGTTTGTCCACTTAAACTTTAACGCTTAACTTTCATTTTTCAACTTCGTGATATGCTTAAGGTAGTATTATACTAGAATACCCATGCGTCACATACCATGACATACCCCCGTGATCAAGGTAAGCACAACGATTAATCGTAGCAGGTGAGTATACTGAGATCATATCAGACTATTGGTGAACAGGTCAGTACATTCGTACAGCAGAGTGACCAATAATATCTGACGAGGGTTAGGCAAATACTGTATAGGGTATGTTTGACCTTTCAAGCACATGGAATTTTCTCGTGATGAGATTTCCTTTCTTTTAAGGTTTTGGCCCTTCTGTTTTGGCTCTTTTAAGGATATCCTGACTGTGCCTAGGTCTGCATATATCCAGATGCAACAGAAGGGAAACCCTGATATCCCGGATGACTCATTAGCATAAAGACCCGAAACTTCAAACGTTGGCTATCTATCAACGTAGGATTTAAGACCATGAAATCATACGCCGATGGTATGTTACCCACGAGATACATAGTTCGTTATGTTTATATCACTTAGTATCATTTAATCACTTTGAGTGTAAAGCCTACCGACATATCACTTTAGATCCCAGTCTTTTCAGCTACGACACCTTACATGTGTCAGTCACGCCCTTTATCACGAATATTCATTTCATTTCCCTTTTGATGCAAAAAGTCTTTTTTTTGGATTTTTTTTTCAAACGATTTTGTATTTTTCTGTTTTCTCCACCTTAAACAATGCATATATACATATACCTCCTTCCCCCCTAAATTTGTGCATCGCACTTTATGCACAAATTTACCTAATAAAGAAAATGTATGTACAAAGTTTTAAACAAAAGAAATGGAAATTTTTTTGTTGTTTTTGCTTAACCATTCCGTCATTAGATTAAAGACTAATCAAATTCAAACTTAAAGCACGAAACTTAAATTTTGTACCTTTTCGCTGATCTTTTCTTACCTCATATCCTCCAAAGGAAACATCGCACTCCTAACTTTTTGTAACAGTGAGATGTTATCCGATAAGTCCTTGGAACAACCGCTATTAACATTCCAGATATTGTCAACAGCTCCTCCTTGATTGTTCCTGAAAATTAAGGAGATTAGTAAGACGGTGGGACCCAGGCATCGTGGTCCTAGGTTTCCCTGAAGCATCAAAATAAGACACTTCTTTCAAACACAAGTCCCCTTTTGTTTCGAGGATGGTGATGTTGCTGTCGCTTTGGATTTGGGTTTCCAAATCTGTTTCATTTTAACAAATGCGGTTGTTGCCTTTGATTGAGCAACTTTGGTTGTTTCAGGTTTGGTCGTTTTATAAACAAATTTTTGTTTCTGAAGAGCCTTGTGTTTGTTTTTTGGCAACATTCCAATCCCCATCAGATGGTTTAACTTTGAATTCACATTCTTCATTGCCTTAGGTGATGATACCTTCATCAGCTTCGAATGATTATTATTCTTTGGTGTAACCCTCTGATTTTGAGCATGAACGGAAACATGGGGACTATGTGTGCAGTTCCGAGCAATGTGACCAGGAATGCCGCAATTGAACCATGTTTGTCTCTTCACGTATAAGGCATTCTGATTAGCATGTGTAGCTCTTCTAGGCCCTCAAGGATGAACTAATCCCTTCTAGGCTTCATTTTCTTGTAGACGAAGATGAATTTGGATGTTTGTAATTGTCATTTGCAAGGGCCTTTAGTGGTGGAGATTTCTTTTTATTCTTCTTGTTTGGTTTAGACTGCAAGTTTTGTTAAAAAATCTCACCAGACTTTCCAAAAGCTTTGTTAGCACAGTCAAATGTATATTTCTCACATTTGCCATTATTAACTTGCTTAACAAAGGCAGTCTTTACATCACGAGCCTTTTTAGGACAATTGCTGCCGGTTGATGATCCCGGAGAGCGAGATTGTCTTTGACGTTTAGACCTTTTCTTTCCTCGTCTCTGATCTGCTCGTTTCGGCTCTTGTTGCAGGATCTGAACCGTTTCATCACAAGAAGAAGGTTCAGATTGTTCAGTTTGTGCACTTAGAGCCGTGTTCATGTCAGCTCTCTCTTCATTAGCTTTGATAGAATCAGAGAGTCCTGGTTTATCAGATGAAATACCCGACACTCCAGTTGAATGATTATAAGAGTCAACAACACTAGATGGTTCTCGTGTGTCTGATGTATAATCACTTGGTTTGCCATAAACCATATGATGTGCTCTCTCAATTTCTTCGTCAGTGTCAGGCATTGTCGTTTAGTTGTGATTATAGGATGGGGCAACCTGACTGAATCCCAAACCCTTCCCCTTGTTCTCCTTGTATGCTAGCTACACATTGCACACGCCTTGAATGAGCTTGCTAGATATCTCAAACTTCTTTATATTAACTTCGTTTTGTTGATATTTTCCAGCAAAAAGTTCCAGCTCAACTCTTACCAAGTCGCATTCCATGGTTTTTGAATGTAATTTAGTTTTGTAATCCTGGACCCAACATTTCTGTTGATTTACGTCCAGGTGGAGCTGAGCTATGTCTTTTTTTTTGTGCTTCAACCTTTTCTGTGAGTAACTTGTTACTTTGTCGAAGGCCGATGCACAGAGCCATTGCATTGTTGTAATCATTAGCCATTTTGGAATTAAGTGCCCTGAGTTGAGCAACCCTACTCCTGCAAGGTTCAATGCACAAAAAGTCGTTGACTGTGTCAATGAGCGATCTTGGTTTGTCAGGTTGAGTTTTGGCTTGAGGTAGAGTTTGGGGTTCTGGACTGCTGATTGCTGCTTGCTGGGCTTGAGGTTTCTGTTCGATCACTTCTTCAGGATGAGATTCCTTTGATTGAGCGTATAGCTCTTGGTTTGAGTGTAAATGCTCCCACAACCAAGATACAAAGGAGTCATTGTCATCACCCAAAAAGGAATTCATCTCATTCCTTACTTCCTCTTTTCGCCTCCCACGTTCAAGCAAGCGCATCATATATTCCACGACAGGATCAACATTATAGTCTCCAATAAACTTATTCAGCTTTTCCTTCACTCGATCCCACAAGTTCGGGTTTTGATTTTGTGCCTGGGTTGCAATGCTGTTAACGGATGCTTTGATCAGTGGGCTAAGACAATGTCTGGATTTGCATTCGGTTTTGGATTACATACTGGGTTGAAAACTGTGTTCGAGTACTGAGCTTGGGCTGTAAACATCTTCTTTTTTGTTCCTCAAAGCCTTCGATCTAATCGTATCCATGAAATCATAATCGTCATACTCATACGCATCGTTTCTTATTTTGTTCACACTTCATCCTAATCCAATGATAATGATTCTGTTAATTTTTCATTCTTCTTTACATAGGATTCATAAACACCAAATTTATTCATCTCAGTAAGTGTTTTCTATATCTAACTCTTCATCTAATGGTTTATTATCTTTGATTTTAAAATTTTCAAATCTATCTCTTAAAGCCTCTTGATTTCTATACTTCTCAATAGCTTTAGTCATCATTTTAACAAATTATCACTTGGCAACCAAACAATTTTAAAACTTGTTAATCCGTGTTTTCTCTTGAACTCGAACAATCAAACTCGAAATTTGTAGAATAAAAGCCCGGTTAAAAAACACTTAAACTCGAAGCACAGTCCAAAAATCACTTGTTAACGACCCAAATGAACTTCAATACCCCAGCCCACTAATCAAACCCGTTTTATACTAGAAACCCAAATTTTCTATAATTTGCAACGGCCCAAACTTGTTTGTTTATAAAAGTCCAACTTGTTAAATCATCCCACTAAAGTTTAAACTGAGTTATCAAATTGACTTTTGAAAAAAAAAATCTTTTTTTTCTAATCACAATATTAATTGTTTTAATCAAACCTACTATGATCTCAAATCCTCAAACACACAATTCTAAAAAATCGCAATATTTTTTTAATTCACCCTATTATGAAAATGTCATTTTCAAAATTTTCTGATTCCCAAGACCACCCACTTTTACTTTTTTTATATTTCAAAAACCAACCCTATTATTATTATTACTACCATTGTTATATGTAACAAACAGACTATGAAACGTTACCTCACAAAATTACCAAAATAATATCACCAAATTGCTATGATATCGTCAGTTCATTATTTTTATTTAAAACCCTGACACCTTTTATAACCCAGCCGCAATTCAAAGAATATTCGCTACATCTTCGTCTTCAACCAAAACAAAATTTTCCTCACATATGCCAAGTTCCACTAATTCTTAATCACAACCCAAAACATGATATTCTTTGCAAAATATCATCCGCCTACTTCTCTTTAGCCAACAAAAAAATCATCGCTTATATTATGTCAATATTCTTCTTCACTTAGTATATCAACAACCGGCAACTCCTTGTTTTTTTGTCGATATGACACAAGTGTAACTATTCTTTTTCGAATCAAATCATCTCAGACTTCACGCAAATAACAAAATCATTCCTTTTCAGCCTACAACTTAAGAAGACCTACTTCTTCGTTTGTTCGATCACAACACTAGCAAACAAAACAATTCCATTCTTCTTCTACAGATCTACAAACTAACTCAGATCTACTTCCGTGAACGTTCCGATCTGCTGTAAATTGGTGATACGCTTGAAGATTTAACGTAAAGCAACGTATAAGATTGTTAACAAAATTTTCATGTTTCCAAATTCTAATGATATCACTTCGTAGATTTCAATTAATACAAATCTGTTGTTGAAGATAAGAACAATACATCGTGTTTTTCAATTGATTAAGTCCATTAACAGAGTCCGTAAGCAACGTAAAATGGTCGGAATGCAGAAAAAATCGATCTGAAACAAATTGAAAACTGCGTTTTTAACAATTGTTTTTAGAAAATATATAAAATTATGAGTTGAAAACTTTGATTTCAGTCAATTTTCTCGGTAAAAACAACGATCTGAAAATTTCAAAACTTCTACTGAAACATAATGAGACTCATTGAAAATCTCAAACGATACATCGAAAATAGTCGAAAGAGTCCGAAATCAACCGAAATTAATTCGATTTCATCAAAACTCATCCGATTCAAAGCACGATTACACGCAGCGCTGCCGTAGCTGTGATACCACTTGTGAGTTTAGGGTCGGTTCGTTATTGAACACAAGTTCTGCGTTTAGTCTGGTTTAACGTTGTGTCATAGAGCTCGACTCGTTGTTCAGGGATTTTGTCAACAAGATGGAATAGACATCACCCTGAAGTTTATGCACTCGTTGCCAGATTAGAAGCTATAAGAATCATCCTTGCATTCGCGTCTTGCAAACGATTCACAGTTTACCAGTTATATGTCAAATCCACATTCCTGTATGGTAAGATGAAAGAAGAGGTGTACGTCGGCCAACCACCGTGGTTCGTCGATCTAATACACAAAGAAAAGGTATACCTACTGCATAAGGAGTTGTACGGTTTACATCAGGCCCTGAGAGTCTGGTATGAGACCCTTTCTCAGCATCTCCTGGACAACGACTTCATCAGAGGAAGACAGTACCCTCTTCACGCGGAAAGTGGATGGAAACATCTTAATTGTACAAATCTACGTGGATGATATCATATTCGGTTCAACAAACGATGAGTTGTGCAAAGATTTTGAAGGAGTCTTGAAGAAAGTTTGAAATGAGTTCTATGGGGGGATGAAGTTCTTTCTTGGACTTCGGGTCGATCAATTACCTCACAGGATCTTCATACATCAGACGAAGTATGCGAACAACGTTTTGGAGAAATTCAATTTGTCTAACACATCACCAATGTCTACCCAATTGGCTCAAAATCATAGCATCAGACCAGATCCAACCAGAGAGAAGATTGATGAAACTCTTTACTGTTTGATGATTGGCTCTTTGATGTATTTGACAGCATCACGACCGGATATCATGTATCCAACATGCCTTTGCGCACGTTACTAGTCGAGTCCTAGAGTGTCTCACTTAATGCTCGTCAAGACTTGTGGGTTGTCTAAGCACCGGCTTGTGGTACTCTCGCACTAACGACTTCGACCTTACAGGGAACTCTAACTCTGACTTTCGGTGTTGCAAAATTGATGCTAAATCTACAACTAATAGTTGCCAGTTCTTTGGCACATGTTTAGTAATGTGGTAGTGTAAGAAGCAAACCACAGATGCTCTCTTGATTTGTGAAGAAGAATATGTTAGCTTCCATTTGTTGTTCGCAAATCTTGTGGGTACAATCATATATGAGAGAATAGGGATTGCAGTTTCTTAACACGCCTATATATGTAGATAACGAGGCTACCACTAATATAACTAAAAATCTGGTTCAACGCTCTAAAACAAAGCATATTGAGATACGACATCCCTTTATCCGTGATTGCTACGAGAAAAAGTTGATTCATATTGAGAAAATCTACACTGATGAACAAAAGGCTGATTTTACACAAAACCATTTGATCGAATAAAGTTTCAATATCTTTTGAAACTAAATGGGATGAAAGATTTGTCATAGGGGGAACAAAGAGTGTGAAGCCCATATGGATGATGATTTGGCGTAATCCTCTTCGGTTTGTTAAAGTTTTTTTTGTTTTTTCAAGTTATTCCTTTAAAACCAAAAATCCAAAAATATGTTTTTGATTTTAGGGGGAGAAATATGTTGTGAAAAATATAAAAACATATAAAAATTTGAAAAGTACAAAAACATAGAAAAAGACAAAAAGAGTTTTCGTGTATAAAAAAGGAAATGATCGTACATCAGTGGACTATTATAACACGCTACAGAAACGTAGTGTCAAAAATTATTTAAACATGTCTCACTGATGATGTGCCAGTAGACTTAGCACATTTAGTCAATTGATTTCGAGATATAAACATAACGAACCTTCTTAATTAGTGGATAAACATCTCTCGGATATATGGTCTTAGTACACCGAAATTTCGTTTGAGAGATTGTCATATTCTAAGATATTAGGTCTTTATAGATAATTGATATCTGGTGTATTACACAAGTTCTTCTGATTTTTCGTAAGCAATAGCTAGAACTTTTATAATACCTTTGCTTTAAAAATCTAAAACTGCATCAAATTGGAAGTATCTATGTATCTAAGGTCTTGATAACTAGTTGATATCTGGGGTATTATACTAGTTTTAAGTCGAGCCTTCATCTCTTTGTCTATACAGTGGTACTAACCTGAGCTATCAAGGCCTCGTATAACCTAGATACAGATAACAATTAGGTATATTCACCTGTAAGATCAAATATAGGGAATCTTGAGGGAGTATATTCTGACGTGGGGAACACTATTAAGTCAAGTTCTAATACATCTAATTACCGTACTTGAAATAGTAGAACTTTGTGTAGAGGTTTAAAAAGATAAACATACTGACAATCTAAGTGAATGTGTTTAAAACTTAATGTTTACTTAGATCAACGGTGCTAGTGACAAGTCTCAAAAACGGATATGATCCTCTTACACAAACTCACAAAAATGTCTGTAAATATGTTTGTACATAGCTATGTCATTTCTATTAAACCAAAAAGATGTTGACTGTATTTTATTATAAACTATGGTAAAATTAAAAAAACAATTTTATTTCATCTTATTTTCGACTACCGATGATGGAATGTTGGTCTTCAAAATCCGAAGTTGTTAAACAAAAACTGAATAACAACGGGTTAGGAGCTAATCTAAAATGAGAATTTTTTTTAAAAAGGCTACAAGCTCATTAATTTGAAACTTAACATTAAAAAGAAAATATCAGTTTGTTCACAAGTGTTCAGCCAAGGTCATTAACTTGTACTTGGTAGACAAATTAGATAACTAGGGTCATTAACTTGGACTTGGTTAACTGAGTGGGTTGTTAAAACTTGAAAAATGTTTGAAAATAGAAAATTTTGAAAAAAATTAAAGTTACCTCCACGCGAAGGTACTTTTTTGCACGGATGTAGTCACATTCGTACGAAGGACGCTACCTTCGCATGGATGTGATACAGTGGCCTATATATACACATTCGTACAAATGTATCTTCATTCGCACGAACTGTTTCCTCCACACCAGTTAAGAGAATTGAGTGAAAATTGTTTCTAAGTAACGAAGTGCTGCCAAATTATCTTAGGGGTATTGATTTACACAACACTTACTACAGGAAAGGTATAACATACAAAGATTGGATCTAAAATGAACAAATCAGACCTTAAAGGACAAAAACTTAGATCTGTTAACATTGAACCATTAAAATGTAAAATTGAACTTATATTCATGTTAATCGGCGATTTCAGAACCTATGAATATCATCAGTTTGTTCCAAGCATGAAAAAATCAAAAGAATTGAAAGTTGTTCATACTGATGTAATTACCTCCATGTAGAAGTAACTCATTCGCACTAATGTAGTTACCTCCGCATGGAAGTAACATCGTTTGATAAAATTTGTTCACATTCTCCCCAATGTTACGTACATCCGTACAAAACTCATCCGCACCAAATTTTTACAATTTTGACATTTTTTTCTAAGTGTTGGAATATTTTGTTTATGCTAGAGAAATTATCAAACTTTGATCCGAAGCATAATATTTGTTGTGTGCTTGATAAAAAAATTAAAAAAGATGAAACCTTTGGAGCCTATTCTAGGTTTCATGGATCGTATTCAAATAAAGAAGGCATTAACAGATCAACACACGGTGTATAGACCACATATTGATAGATATGGGGAAAATGCGAAATTTGTTGTCGATCCTCCAGCTATTCATTCATGCCAAAGTTGGAAGTGAGGATAAGGAGGCGATGATAACTAAAGAACTTATCAGGAGGGTGTTAGATTTTGGTGATAGTCGAGTGATCCCACTGGATATCTCGAACATATGGTCAAATGATGCTTCTATAGGATGGGATACGTAGGGCGTGTCAACGAGACGAATTTTTTGAGAGCAAACATTTCAAGGCCTTACAAATTTTTCATGCATTATGTTATTCACGCTATGGGGCACATGAAGGGAGGTTATGATGTTGCGGTTGATTATCTGATGTGCATGATTGCTGCTTTAACTCTGAATCTGCCATACAACTTCACAAATCTGATTTTCAAGCAAATGAAAATGAACATAGATCATGAAAAATATCTACAGTATCCAAGGTTTGTTTAGATGTTGCTGGATGATTAGATTCCAAAACTTCAAAAAGAAGAGTCTGATGTGCTACCGTTGGAACATATGACTAATCTGTCATTGCATCGCATTCAACAGTACAAGTCAACAGATATTCCTCAATTCAGGAAATTCTTTGGTTGTATTAAAGATAAAGATTATATTGCACTATCGAAGGGCAAGTGCAGAAAAGATGAAAGCAACTCCAATAATGAAGAGAGAAAATTAGAAGGGTTTGTTGCTAAGAGGTGCAAGTGGTTCAAAAAGGAAGATGGAAAGAAAAGACGAGCTAAGAAGCAAACAACACCAGAGCAAACAGGAAGAAAGAAAACTCCAAAAACATTGCTACATGACGAGAGTAGTGCTGAAGAGGATGTGAATATAAATGTTGAAGATGAAGTATTTTCTACTACATCTGAACGAGAACGAGCTGAAAAGAGTACTACAAATACTGCTAAAATTGTTGGTGATATAGAAAGGCAAGCGTTTGAAGGTGGTTTAGGAAATGAAATTGATAGTGAAGAAATAGAAAGTGATGGTGAAATAGAGATCACCAAGATGGCTCCTACAAACATGATCCAAGAGCAAAGGCTGAGAAAAGCGCATACAAAAGAAAGAAAAAGTCAACTAATGATGAAGATGAACCGTATATTCCGTCAAATTCTTAACAACCTACAAAGAAAGTTGCTAGAAGGGTGAAGAGCAAAGTGCCTGTGACTATAAATAAGACAGGGTCTCCATTAACAAAGAAAGCACGAAAAAAGAACTTAAAAGCTTGTCAAAGAAACAACGACTGTTGGAGCTGAACCAGAAGTTACAGCTACAAGTGCACCTATACTTGAAGAGCCTATGAACCCTATTCAAACCTACCTGTATCATAACCAGCACCGACTACTCCTGTACAACCGATATCTCCTCAACCTCAACCACAATCGAATCCTAGAAAAAAATCCACACCTTAATCTTCTAATAAACGACAGTCTCATCCAACTGGTCCTACTTATTCGATGATGATGTTCCATTTCAAAACATTAATTTGATAAATTTGGATTTTCTCAATGATCTAAATGATAAAAGGATAAAGGAATTGGAAGCAAAGTAAAGTTTCTTGAAAGTGAACGTGAACAGATAGAAGTTGTGATTGCTAGTCTCGTTTAGAGAATGAATGACTAAGGAAGATACTAAGTGATTTGGAAGCTGATAAGAAAGTGAAAGATAGAAAATTGGAGATTTTGTACAAAGTGTTAGAGAAAAGAATGGGGATTGATTTTGAAGCTGAGTTTAATCAGATAGAGATTGATGAATGTCACACCTCAACTGACAGTGAAAACATCAGAGTGAGACCAAATAGATTGCTCAAGGCATCATAACACTATTTACGACAATATTTAAATCAAAAATTCCTTTCATTTCATAAATCAAATTGTCAATTACATCATAACAAATTCAACAAAAATTACAACATAAAAAGCCTAACATTTTAGGTGTGTTTCTATGTCGTCCCTACTAGATTCGTCATATTCAACATCTTTAACCTGCAACATGTTAAAAATATAGTTCAATGCAACAAGTATTGGCGAGTACACAAGTTTAAGTACGTAGCATAAGTATAAAAGTATTTACTCAAATCCACATGGCAATTGTATACAAGGTAAGCTAGCCTACAATATTAATTGTCAAACCCAAGTGTCCACAAGAATGAATGTGTCCCTCGTCACACGAAGTAACAAGACTATAGTATGAATTAAGAATGAATCAGCTTAAAGCTTAACAATACCCTGACGGGCGGTGTGCTACTCCTATAGCGCTATATATGTTAAGTTGGGGCTAGCCATGTTAACGACAAGAAGCATGTATGAATCTAGCATGAACCTAAGCATACCAATAAGCATGTATAACGGATCGAGTGTATAAAGCATGTAGTGTGTGTATCCGTGTATTTTGTAAGTTAACATGCTACAACCCAAATTGTGTAAAAAGGGAAATGGGTCAAGTGTACTCACGGTTTTGCAAGCTTCCACTTGGTAATTTTTGTGAAGAGTTTGGAGAGTTGGAGGAACACCGAGTTATCCTACATGAGGAAAAACGTAGGTTGGTAAGTATACGGAGGGTTTAGGAACTTAAATACACCAAAGTATGTATACGAGAAAATAACCACCTAGACTTAATACTCGATTTGACACTATGACACCTATTCGAGTTGATGTGTTTTCATGGGTTAAGGTACCCATTAGAATAGTAACGAGAAGTTAAGTACTTAGGTGATGTAACCTAGTACCATGACGGGCAATCATTTGATTATCATCAAGGGTTCGGTTCATGGATATATATATAGTATACATAATAAGTAAATCATAATTATCATGGAAGTTCATAGAAGTAATGCATGAAGGTAGGATGATAACCTTCTTTTAAGCTCTTTCGTGTAGTTCACCAATACACAAGTTGTCACAAGGACAACAAGGATGGTCATGCAGAAGTTAAAATAAAAATAAAAGTTGTAAAATAATCAAAATCATCACTGAGGTGGTGGATTGAAGATAGGATAGCCAAGGATTCCAAGTAATCACACAATACCAACTCAAGTCTTGTTTCAAGAACAAGCTTGAAAAGATACAATACTTATGGGTTAAAATCCTATTAAAACGAAAATTTTCTTACACTTGGGACCTCAAATATGGTGATGTTCTATGTTGGTTTTCCATGGAAAACCTATGGAAACAATCCTAGAGGCGTTCCAAGTATTAAGAAGAAGAAGAGTAAAGAAGGGAGGTAAAGGTGAGTTAGAACTCACTTAGGAGAGAGATTTAGAGAGAGAGATGAACGTTTGAGGTGTGAAATGATAGTGGGCGGAGGTGGATATTTATAGTTGAGGTTAGGGGGGTGAGTTAGGTGAGCATTAAATGCTAGAAACACAACTAACAAACACACATTTGCCCAATCCATGAGCTGGAAATAACTATCTGCGGATCAAGCCCTCTGGCGAGCCACGAGAGGCAAAGGGGAAGACGGTCGCGGGGCGCGAGAGGCTTTGGGCCAGAAATTTAATTGATTTTTGTCACTTTTAGTCCCTGGACTTGGTTTTTCCTTCATTTCATGCTAGAACTTGGTGTTTTGTCATGTTTTTAAGTGTAAAATATATATATAAGCATATTTTGAGTATCTAGTATGTATGTATGAGTATTTGCACGTATAACATGTATCGGTTTGTATGTAAACACATATTTACCAATTGAATGCATGTAAGATAAGTATGTATCAATTATGAATTTTTCTTACGATCAAAGTCTCGGATTACAAGGTTAGGAAAAGAAATACAAAAACGATACCAATACAAGTTCCCATAAATAGACATACGATTACACTTTCTAATTAAGAAAAATACGAAAAAGCGAGGCGTTACAATGAAGGCTAGGTAAAAGCTGCTTAAAGCTGCTATTGAGACAAATATGGCAAGTACTGATAAAGGCAATGGAAAAGTCGATGCTATTCCAATCACTACACCTAAGCCTGAGAAAGAAAAAGAACCTGAACCTGAATAGATAAACATCACAAAATTTGTTCTGGTTGGTGGAGTACGAGATGTTCCCTATCAGTAAGAGAAAGAGAAAGAGAAAGAGAAAGAAGATGACGACCAAGAGGATGATGAAGATCTGAATATTGAATGTTTTGATAAAGATGATAAGGGTGACGATAATGATGATGACAACAATCTGGGTGGTACTGGGATGGTTTTGTTTAAGGCAAAATCTTCTGCAACTGATGATCAACATGATTTTCTGAATGCTAATACAAATCAAGAAGATGATGTAGATAGAAAGGGGGAGCAAGATGATCCTGTGCACGAAGAGAAATCAGGAATATTCAGAGACGTCACTTCTCTAACGGCTGTTCTTGCAATTCACAACAAAATAATAGATCTTTATCATGACGTCGAGGAGTGTTGATGCATATGTATGTCGCCTATGTCATCGAATAACATTGAGTCGTAATAGGGACATAAAGTTAAGATAGAATTAGTATGTTGTATGATCACTTCGCATGAGGTGACCTAACTTCGCACGAAGTGAAGTAGTTCACTTTGCATGAAGTGAAGAAGTTCACTTCGTACAAAGTGATGTCACCTCGTGCGAAGTGAATGCTAGCCTCGTACGATCTGAATCTTCTATAAATAGGTTAGTGGTCTTAGAAAGAAAAAGTTAGTGAGCATAAACCAAACGGCGTAGCTCTATCCGAGTGTTTTCGAGATCTTGTTCTCGTTGAACTATTAATGAAAACAGATAATGGATGAAATATAATCTTGTTGAACATGTCACCTAATCTAAAACAGATTCCTCATGTTATGGACTAGATTATTCAAGTTAGACTTGAGCTATCGGATCCTAGAACGGACCTACAATTGGTATCAGAGCCTCGTGGCCATATTTGAAGACTTTCTACAAGATACAACAACAAAACACTTCTCTTCTACTCATTTTTCTTATATCTTGATCATTTTTCAAAAACTAACGGACAAAATGGCCTAATTTTCTCAAGGATTAAGTAAAATGATGTTCTAATAAACTCTTGAAATAATCAGACCTAAAATCAACGGAATTCTGATCAAAATGGCAAAAACGTGAATTCTTGAACTTCGCATGATCTAAACTTCACTTCACACGAAGTGTGAATCCACTTCGTACGAGGTGAATCTTGTTCACATTTACACTCTCACTTTGCACGAACTCAAAATTCAACTTTGCACGAAGTGATTGAAGAAAAGAATTGAAAATTTTTTTTGTTAATTATACAAAAGTTCATTTTGCACAAAGCACTTGAAAAACCAAGTTTTTTTTAACAAAATGGAAAATGAGTATAATATAGTTTGTTATAATGAGGGAGATTCGTTTCAAAATGCTATTCACGAATTTATATCTCCTGAGTTTTAAAGTGCTCTTTTTGGTGATCAAGGAAATTATCAGAATATACAAAAGAAAAAAGAATTGCTTAAAATATAATGATGTATCGTGAAGAAGAAGAAAATTTTAAAGTTGATTAGTAATTTAAAGTTGAAAGAGTTCTAGAAGAGAAGAAAATTGAGAAAGTTGAGATAGAAAGACAGTGCACAAAATGTTTAGAATCGTGCAAGTCTTATTTGGAAGAAGATGAGAAGTACAGAGATCTTAAACGTTATAGTGATAACTTATCTAATGATTTCAACATCACGGATGTGACATTTGTACATTTTTAGTCATTGAACAACTCTGGAACATTTTCGTATTTAATAAGATCTTGTGTTTTATTTGCGAGGATGTATATTTATCAATCATTATACAATTCCGGACATTTTTTATTCAATAAAATCTTGCATTTTATTGGTAAGAATGAAAAATGTCAATCATTGCACAAATTCGGTCATTTTCGTGTTCGATAAAGTTTTATACTTTATTTACGAAACTTGTAACCGTACAATCGAACGAACCGACATCTGAGAGTCCCAAAACAGATTCAGATCATAGTGGTTGATTGTTATCACCCAACAAACTATAGATTAGTTCTTTGAATGCGTAAAAGTTAAACAAAACCAAACAATGAAGATGAAGATTCTTGTATGGATCAAACAACAAGTGTTGTATTTGAAATCCCAAAAGATGTAATCACTAAAAGAACCTGGATATTAGGATTAAGCACAATAACATGAATCACAACACAAGAGCAATCACCAAAATCTGTCCAAGAAGCTTGGACAAGGGTTTTCGTTGAAGAACATATATATACACATCTGACTACCCAGCGTATTTATTAAATACGCTGGGAACTTAAATACGCCGCCAACATACAAGTTTCACATATTTCACTTTTAGCCCTTCTAGTTTAACAAACTATTACAAAACCAGCTCAAACTATTAAATCCAAGTATCAACGGTCTCAAAATGTCCTAACAATATCCCCCCTAGACCGTTGCATACTTGAGCTTCTTCAGTCTTGTTCTAGAGCTTCAGGGCCTGCGGCTGATCCTTGATCCTTCCCCTGTGCAAGTTGATCTATTGGTTGTTCTGTTGTTGCTTCAGTGGATTGGTTAATAACAGCTTCACCTGTGGTTTGTTGGGCCTCCATAGTGACTCCATATGTGGATGAAGTCAGAGGTGGTGGAACGATTTGAATATCTGAGTCAGATGATGGATCTTTGCTTGGCGGAAAAGATGGTCCAGGCTCACCAGCTTTCTTCATTATGTATTCATCTTTTTCTTTCTTAGCGTCCATTCTGAGCAAAATTTCCATCACTTCAATCTTTCAAGCTCGCACACGCTCAACTGCCCTTTGAAATAGCATTCCTCCTCGAGGTACTCGTTTCCTGCTCCGACGTTTATCTTGTGTCCGTACAGAACATTAAGATCGGAAAGACAAAACATAAATACGTCCATAAGATCCAAGATACGTATGTCTTCATTTGAGTTTGACCTGATGACTGCTTCACCCGTCTTGCTATCATAAAACCATTTCTTGAAGTTAGTGAGAGTCACAGGCTGTTCAGGAGGAAGCTTCACCCTTGTTACAACTTTCACTGGATTGATGACCCATGTTATCTTTCGTTTCCAGTGAGAGGGTCTTTGGTGGTCTTTGACACACGTCTTCTTGGGCGTTGAGGCTTGAAGACAGAAAATCCACGCATGCATTCTCTTTGAATTAATATCTCCAGATCTCCACCAATGCTTCTGTTTGTAGGATTTATCATATCATGCCTGCTGAGCTCTCGAATATCTCATGTTGGTAAACTTTGCATGTTGTTGGCATTTCGGAAGTATTGAATTACTCCACCCCTTCGCTTTACCACGAACCATCCAGTAACATTGCAGTATTTCCAACTGATTATTCTATCCGTGATCTCAGTCTTCTCAACTGTGATCACCTGATAAAAGTCTGGCATCTTCGTTCTCTACTTCTTAAACCATTCTGGATGCTGCGGTTCAAACTCTTCTCCGCCATCCATCTCATATAACACATCATCTTCCAATCCCCATTCGAGTGACTTTGCAGGCATCTCAGTTTTGTCTACTTCCTCATCATCACTGTCTTCATCAAGACTAACATCAACTGCTGATTCAAGACATTTCTGTTTCTTTTCGGCTTTGGCATCCTTCTTTTCCTGTTCTCTCTCTCTAAACATGTCAAAGTTGAAAATGGCTTCGCTTGTGTACTTTGGTTTTCGATTTGCTGCCACATACAGCTCCTGCACCAGTTCATGAAGTTTTTCTAGACCCTCCTGTTGAAATCTGATGAATCCTGATTGCTTATGGATGTAGGAATGCAATTATTTGTTCTTTCAGCTTTCTCTTAAGCACATCAGTATTATTCACTTGATTCTTCAGCAAAAAAACTCCTTTGCAGGAAATATACCAATTTCTTTGGATAAATGATTATATAGCTCTTGAAACGGTCTTGGTCTTCAGGGAACTTTTTGAGGAGGAGGTTGAGCAGATACAGGTGGTTTGGGTGGAACATTTGCGGAGGATCCCTCACCTGTTTTTCTTTTCTTTGACGCAACGGTCTTGCTTGGAGAGGTTCTAGAGGATCGGATAAAAGTCCTTCCACAAATCTATCCAACTGTTCTGGTTCTGAAGTAATTAATAATTACGCTGGAACAATAATTACACCGCCAAGGAGATTTTTAAGGTTTCTTCAAGTCTAAGAATCTTGAAAACAAATACGCTCGAAAATCTAAAATTTTCTCGAAAAATGTGCCTTTATTTGTTAAAAATAGTGCAAAAATTTAAAAATAAGTTTAAGAAAAGTGAAGATTTGCAATTTGAATTCTGAAAATTATTTTTAGGACATGGAAGCTTCCTTTTTCAGTTAAACTTATGCTTACTGATTCGGATCCAGTGACGTTCCTGCAGAAGATCACACTGGTAACATTTCGTTAGATTGAGATAAAGTATTAATTATCTTGAATAATCAAGGCACAAGAAAACTGTCAGTATGTTTGTCCTTTTTAAATCCATGTACCTATCTTTCAACATGCGTTCAGAGAACATTTTATCATGTTGCGTTAATATTGACAAGAAATTCGATGTTCCCCAACTCATGCTGGAAGGTCAGAATGTTGTGCCCATGAGTCCCACATCAGGACATACCCCCGCGATCAAGGTATGCACAAAGATTCCTCATAGCAGGTGAGTATATTGACCTCATTCGTTCTAGAAATTTCAAGGTTAGACAATTGGTGATCAGGTTAGTACTTTCGTACAACAAAGAGACCAAAGTCTAACGAGGGCTATGATAGATACCATATACGGTACAAATTAAGCACATGAAAGATTCTCTCATGAGATCTTCATTTGTATGGGGTTTTGGCCGCATTGGCTCTTTTTAAAAAGATATCATAGTTGTGTCTAGGTCAGCATATATCTTGATGCAGCAGAAGAGCAACTATGATATCCTCGAATGATTGGTCAATATAAAGACCCAAAATCTCGGATTTTGGCAATCTATCAACGCTAAATTTAAGACCATTAAGCCATACGCCGCAACGTGTTACCCGCAAGTTGCACAACATTGTGGGTATCCAGAATTCTTGTGTGATCATTAGCGTTTGTCTCCTATTCGCAGTTTACTTAAAGGTATTGCTGAATCTACTGACACCTCGTTACTTGGGGCCTCAATCTGATTTTATTATAAGATCAAACAAAGTGTCAGCAGTTTTTCTATCATTTCTCATGCAGGTGTCAAACAAGGATTTGATTCAACAATATTTTCTAGAAGACTTCCCCCCTTAGAATTTTATTTTCGAGAATCCAGAGCTTGAAAAGAAATTTTAGAGATGCAGAAAATCTTTTTGTTGGGCACATTTAATGAGATTATTATTATTAATTATTATTATTAATAAAACCGTGTTTTTTTAAATCATTTCCATTCAAGGAAATTGACCATTTCCAACCAGGTTACCATCTAGTTGAAGCGAGTTTTATCGAAGGCTTTCGTGAATATATCAGCTTTTTGTTGCAGTGTATCCACCGGCACCACTTGAATGTATCCTTTCACATACGCATCTCTGATCGCATGAATGCGAATTTTGATGTGTTTTGTTCTGGAGTGGTGGATAGGGTTCTTCACAATTACAAGACATGCCTCGTTGTCAATGAATATAGGAGTCTTCATAACGTTGATTCCGTAATCCAACAACTGATTTTGTATCCACAGAGTTGAGAACAACAAATGTAAACTGCCGTGTATTCAGCTTGAGCAGTAGATGTGGAGACTGTTGTCTGCTTTTTTGCTTTACTAGGAAATGAGACGATTCCTAAAATTGACAGCCTCCGGAGACAGACTTTCCGTCAACTTTACATCTTGCATGATCTCTGTCAGAATAAGCAATTAAATCAAAATTACTATCTTTACGATACCATAAACCAGGCTTAGGTGTTCCTTTCAGATAGCGGAAAATTCTTTTGACAGCAGCTTCATGAGATTCTTTCGGATCCGTCTGAAATCGTGCACAGAGACAAACAGCCCACATAATGTCAGGCCTACTTGCGGTCAGATACATCAACGAGCCTATCATTGATCGATAGAAAGATTTGTTCACGGGTTTCCCTTAAAGATCCGATGTAAGTTCCGTTTGTGCAGCAAAGGGAGTGCTGGCAGATTTGCAATCATTCATGTTGCACTTGGAGAGAATATCTTTGATGTACTTAGCCTGATGAATGAGGATGCCATCTTCTCTCTACTTCACTTCTAATCCCAGGAAAAACGTAAGCTCTCCCATCATGCTCATCTTGAATTTTGCCTTCATAACTTTTTCGGCTCTCCCATCATGCTCATCTTGAATTTTGCCTTCATAACTTTTTCGAACTCCCTACAAAGAGCTTCATCAGTTGACCCAAAGATGATATCGTCTACGTAGATCTGCTCCAGCATCACATCATCTTCGATCCTTTTTGTGAAAAGAGTCATAGCTATTTTGCCTCTTAAGTACCCACATTCCAGAAGATATGTTGACAAAGTCTCGTACCATGCTCGAGGAGCTTGATGAAGACCAGAGAGTGCTTTGTCAAGCTTATAGTATTTTGCAGGGAAGTGAGGATCTTCAAAACCTGGAGGTTGACAGACATAGACTTCTTCTTTCACTTTCCCATACAGAAATGCACTCTTTACATCCATCTGAAACACCTTAAAGTTTTTCAATGAAGCATAGGCTAAGAAGATTCTGATAGCTTCTAAGCGTGCAACCGGTGCAAAAACTTCCTAATAGTCAATCCCCTCCTCCTGCCAAAAACCTTGAACTACCAATCTAGCCTGATTCTTAACAACTACACAACGATCGTCCATTTTGTTATGAAACACCTATTTGGTACCAATTGGATACTTTCCATCGGGCAAATCAACTAGTTCCCAGACTTTAAGCTTCCGAAATTGAGCTTATTCTTCTTGCATTGCTTGTACCCAGCTAGAGTCTTGAATGGCTTCTTCGATGTCTCTTGGGATAGACTACGAGAGAAAAGCTGCATACAGTCCTGTGTTGATGGTGACCGCGAGTTCGAACTCCATCTTCCACAGAACCAATGACATTTTCAATTGGATGGTTTCGATAGGTCTTGTACCCTGCGTTGGTGTGAGTTTCCACTTGTTGAGGCAGATTAGAGAAATGCTCATCGACGTAGATAAATGGAGTTTCGTCTTCTTTAGGTGGTTCATTCACGATCTGCTGTGAAGAAGAATCATCTTGTGTAGATGCATTCTTAGCCGATGTGTCACCATTTACTTCGATAACAGGAAGGGTAGGAGAGGTAGAGGCTGGGGTGAAACGAGTTATAAAAGGAGTGAAACCAATGTCTGAAGGATCAAACAATGGCTCTAACGGGGTTGATTCTGCAGGTTCGAATTCAGTGACAAGTTCAACGATGTCGAAAGTGTTGAATACAATGTCTATGTCATAAAACCAGTTTGGAGCGCTTCCAGTGTTAGTGGAGTTTCCTTCTTGAAAGTAGATGTAATAAGATTCAATCACCGTCTTTGTTCGTTTGTTGTAGGCTTGATATGCCTTTTGTGAAGATGAGTAGCCCATGAAGTAGCACACGTCACCGACCACTTCAAACTTGATGAGATTATCTTCAATGTTGAGAAGTGTGCATGAACATCCGAACGGTTTGAAGAAATCTATCAGAGGCTTCCTTTTGAAAGTAGTTCATAAGTTGTCTTTCCGTGAATTTTGACAATGAGAACACGATTCAAAACGTAGCATGCTGTGTTGACTGCTTCAGCCCAGAAGATTATGGGAAGCTTGGAGTCTACAAGCATAGTTCGAGCAGCTTCGATGAGTTTTCTGTTCTTTCGTTCCGCTACTCCATTTTGCTGAGGAGTTCTGGGAGCACTGTATTGAAGACGAGTTCCTTTTTCTTCACAGAAGGAGACAAACTTATGATTCTTGAATTCTGTCCTGTTGTCGCTTCTTACAGATTTCACCTTTAGCTTGATTACGTTTTCAATCATAGGGATGAAGCTTTTCAGAATGGAAGCTGTCTCACTCTTCGCTTCGAGGAAATATACCCATGAAAACCTTGAGAAATCATATATAATTACCAAACAATAAGATCTTTTAGCTAAACTTTTAACACGTATAGGGCCGAAAAGATCCATATGAAGTAATTGCAGTGGGGCAGATATCGTATTCACTGCTTTGGATTTATGAGGCTTTTTATGTTGCTTTCCTTGGGCACATGCGATGCATTTTTCTGAAAAAGGAAAATCTTTCATAGGTAAACCTCTTACAAGATTTAATTTTGAAAACTTATTTATATTTTTGAAGTTCACATGCCCCAAACGCCTGTGCCAAAGCAGTGATTCCGATTCAGATGCTCTTGAAATAAGACATGTCATTTGCTCATTTGATTTGGCATTTTTCATATTCAGTAAATAGGTATTATTTTGACGGGGAGCTCTAACCATGATCATTTCTGTAGGGACGGTGTATTCGGGTTTGAGGAACAAGCACTCCATGTTATTGAACAACACCGAAATTCCTTTGTCACAGACTTGTTATACACTCATGAGAGTGTAACACAACTCTGGAACATAGTTTACATTCTCTAGAGTAAGTGCTTCCGACACGACGTCACCCATTCCGACGATCTTCCCTCCCTTTTCGTCTCTGGCAAAGGATACAAAATCATCATCGATAACTCGAAAGTTTTTAAGCAGATCCTTTAAACCGGTCATATGCCTGGAGCATCCACTGTCAACATGCCAGATATATTCCATGAGCATCTAAAGCCATTTTTGAAGTTTATTCTGTTATACAACAACAACAATAACAAAAATATGTACAGGTTAGTTAGTTTTTGGAACCCAGACTTGCTTTACATTAGTTCTATCATGATTTTGAGCAAGACTATTTTCTTTTCCAAAAACAAGTTGAATTAACTATGCATTTCACTGATTTCTTCAGATTGTCAAATTGATCAATGAAACTTTAACCAGATCTTGATTACGTTTAGAAAATTTCTTGCTTTTGCAATGTTTCACAGTATATCCTAAATGACCACAGTAAAAACATTGTTTGCAATTCGATCTTTTCTTCCTGGGTGCTGAGTGCGAAGATGATGTATGTGATGAGAATCTGGAGCTGCTTGAGTAATTTGTTGAGTAACATTGCTTGAATCTTTGACTTTCTCCAATTTCTTGTCAGGATGATTTTCATCTTCAATGTCGTCTTCACTATGCTCACTGTCTGATGACGAGGTTGATTCTTGACTTTCGTTTGACATTTCTCCATCACTCTCTGAGGTTGTTGCTCTTGAATCATCTCTGTTGCTTTCTTCAATAAAGTCTTACAGTCTCTGATGTACCTGCAACTGATGGAACAAACTCAGGAATTTCCTCTGTATTCCAAATAAGTTTTTCTTCAATTCTGGGACAAATACAGTAGATTCAAGCATCACATTTTCATCATTAAAAACAGAGTTTAAGTCATGACTCTCAACCTCAGCATGCACTAGGTTGTGAGTCTTAAGTGTAGGCGCAAGGCCATTACAGTCATCCTGAATGTTCAATTTTGGCATAAAGCCGTTACAGTCATCTATCCTATATAAACTATTACAGTTATCCTGAATAGAAATTCTGTTTGTCTTATTACAATTCCAGACGAACCAGTTAATAGTTGAATAACTGTCGCCTGAGTAACCGATTCCTATTTTTGAACCTCCACAATCATCTTCCTCATCGCACACATCTTCTTGACCCTCACACAGATCTGCATTGCTTTCAGACATGTTAGTATTGTTTTGTGGTTTGTAAAAAGCATTTTGATCCAAAAGATCATTTTTATCAAGGATGAGGAGATGGCATAGGGACATAATTTTTGTTGTGCGGAGGAGGAAATATTTTTCTTTTGTTTCTGAATTTATCCTTATATCCAATTCCATCTTTTATGAATGTCGGTCGTTGGCAGTTTACAATATCAACCAGTGCTTTTTTACTAATTTTCCATTTATCAATAATGATTTGCAATTTGTTATTTTCGTTTTGTGATATTTCTAGTTTTTCGGTCAAATCATTTATGATAAAATCTTTTCTGAAAACAAATTCTTTAAAGTCTGCATTTCAGCTATGGTTCAATTTAACTTTCTTTGATATGCAGATTCATTTTCTGTTAGTTCTTGATTAATTTTCAAAACGTTTTCTTTTTCTTTAATTATGTCACGGTTGAGTGATTTGTAGTGTGCCACGATGTTCAAACATGGTTTGGAGCACAACTTTGCTTTAAATTCATATGGTATGCTATTTACCAAATCCTTATCCTCGATTTCTGACTTCATGGCGGTTGTAGAAGTGCCAACCGCTTCATTCTTGCTGCTACTGGTTGCTTCTTGAGCTGCAGGTTTCAAATCATTTATCTCAGCTTTCTGTTTCCCTTCTCTGAAGTTGGTTCAGCAGGATTGATGATGCTTTTCAGACCCTTGTCATCTTTGGGAATCCTGGCGGTTTGCTTTTCCACATAGTTTGATGCAGACGTGACAGAAACAGTGGAGATGTTTGCCATGAGGGCTTTGTTGACTTAACCTTTAGCCTCAACTATTTCCTCTGACCAGTCGTAATCTTCCACAACTAAGGCTTTTTGGTTATTTTCAGCAACATTGTTACTTCCTTCAATAGCCACCGGCCTTCTTGTCTGATTGAGTTCAGCATTCTCATTCTTCAGCAAAGGGCATCCCCTCTTGAAATGACCCTTATTTTTGCAATTGTAACATCTCAGCTTTGACTTGTCAAATCCAACTTTTCCCAGAGCTAGCCTTTTTCTTGTTTTGTCTTGAAATTTCTTCAAACGAAGAGTAATCATCGCCATCTGCCACTTCAAATCCATCTCCTCCATGTCATCACGATCCACTTGATACATGTCCTTAGCTGTGAGAAAATCTCTTTTCAACTCTCCTGACATGAGAGCCTCATAACTGCTTAAGAAGGTGTTAAACAGAGTGACATGTTCTGTGGATATTTTAAGTGCTTGAGCATCGCTGGCCACGGTAGTCTTCTCGGTGGATGACGAGGCCTTTACAGAGCTTGCAGAAGCGTTGGGATAAGATTCGACAGCACTTTGAGGGTTCAATCCACATGAGGTGATGGGAGCAAGAATCGCCATTTTCTTGGGAGCAGAGGTTGCAACAGCTGATTGAGTAAGTTTCTATGAATACCCTGTTTGGTTCATTTGTCTCTTGACAATATCCATTTCAAAGGCTTTCAGAGTGTTGATCAGTTCCGAGAGTGTGACAGGAGTTGTGCTGGTCAAGAAAGTTCTCTTAATCATCATACACTGAAGGCTCCATTCTTTAGGGAGTGAGTCTAGCGGCTTCTTGATTGATGCATAGTTAGCAACAGGATTTCCCACTTTCTTCATTTTAATCAGCACTCCCAGAAATCGACTGATATGATCGATAAGCTTTCACCACGAACACTTCCAAACATGTCGTACTCTTTCTGAACCATGTCTCTTTGTTGTCCATGAGTTCCTCGTTTCCTTCATAGTGGTCAATAAGAGCCAACCATAATTCATGAGCGGAGGTGTACTCTTAGAACAAGTTGTTGTCGTCCTTGGACACGGCCATAGTAAGAGCAGCATGAGCCCTGCGGTCACGTTGAATGGGAGTTCTGTCTTCTTCGGTGAAAGTTGATGGATCTTTGTTGATTGTACGAATGTCGTCGCGAATTATCATTAGAATGTGTGGACCCACCGTGATGGACATCCATTGAATATAGTCAGTATACTCAAAGAAGGCATTGATTCTGTTCTTCCAACTGCTGAAATCTTCAGATCCTTTTAACTTGGGAGGTCTTGTAGCTATTCCTGTTTCCAACTCGGCTTGGGCAATTGGGTTGAGTTGATTGAGAGACATTTTGGTTGATCAGAGATTAAGTACACTGGGAATATGAAATCAGAAGACAAATACGCTGCAGATGAATCAAATACGCTGCACTTGAATCAACTACGTTTCACTTGAAACAAATACGCTGCACTTGAATCAAATACGCTGCAATTTGACTTAATTACGCAGGAGATCTCTGGCGATTTATCCTGCGAAAATAGCTAAATCCGCTGGAACATGAAAAACAAGCATAAGTTTGGTTATTACGCCGATCACCGTGATAAAATCGCTAAGGATTTTTATCACTGAGTTCGAAGTCGCCTTCGATTAACTACGCTGGCACTATTTCGCTGACAATCAACAAATCCGCTGGTGTTAACCCAGCGTATTTGTTAAATACGCGATATTCAAATTAAATCCGCTATATTCAAAGTTATCTACGCTGACTTCAATAGTAAATACGCCCAGAAGGGTTTAAGTATGATCAAAAACCCTCTAATCACCCAAAAACAACTCAAAATTCATGTTTCTTTGCACCAAAATGACCCAAATGTTTACCAAAACACTGATTAACAACAACCCAATAATTGAGCAGACTAAATCAAGCCATTTTAAGTTCAAAAATTTGAAAAACCTTGAAACTTTGGAAACTTTTGAAAAACCTTCCAAACTTGAAGAGTCTTAACAAAAACTCAAACAATCAAGAGCACAAAGGTTCTGATACCAAATTGTGAGTCCCAAAACAGATACGGATCACAGTGGTTGATTGTTATCACCCAACCAACTATAGATTAGTTGTTTGAATGTGTAAAAGTTACGAAAAACCAAACAATGAAGATGAAGATTCTTGTATGGATCAAACAACAAGTGTTGTTTATGAAATCCCAAAAGAAGTAATCACTAAAAGCACCTGGATATTCGGATTAAGCACAATAACAAGAATCACAACACAAGAGCAATCACCAAAATCTGTCCAAGAAGCTTGGACAAGGGTTTTCATTGAAGAACATATATACACACATCTGACTACCCAGCATATTTATTAAATACGCTGGGAACTTAAATACGCCGCCAACATACAAGTTTCACATATTTGACTTTTAGCCCTTCTAGTTTAACAAACAATTACAAAACCAGCTCAAACTATTAAACTCAGGTATCAACGGTCTCAAAATGTCCTAACAACATCCACGACATTTCCGGACAAAATCCAAGTTACACATGCCATAACGCCTTTATATAACCTAAATATTAGGTTAAGAGGGGTTAAAATGACAAAACACGACAACACAAGCCAAGGGGCCAAAATTGTCAAAAATAAAGTTTGCTTAATCACTAAGTTTGGCCACCTATCTCCTATTTTTGACACCTTGCACTCATTTTGCCACACTTAATTTGGTGTTAATACATGTTAGGACACTAATCCACACTTGGTAACACTTGTCATCACCTCCTTGATCCTAAAACACTATAAATACCATTCGATTCATCCATTTTTTTCACACCACTTCAAAACACTTCAAAGCAAAGTGTGAAGTTCTTCCTTCTATCCTTCTTGGAGCTTGTTTCTAGCCTTTGGAAGCCTCCTATCTTGAGTTCTGAAAGTGTTCTTCAACACAAGTAAGTACTGTTCCTAATTCTTTCATTATTTTAGCTTTTTTGAGCTAAACATCAAATAATTTGGCTTCCTGTTTGACTTTCGGTTCTAACCATTTTGGTCAAGTCAAAGTTCAAATTGAACTTTACAAAGTGATCGTCATCATGAAGGTATTAATCCCTTGCGATTGCACCTTCTGATTACTACATTTAGTAGGCGAGATGACGAGGCAAAGTTTTACGAGTTAAAAGTAAAAAAAATGTATAAAAATGCATTTTATGACGAAAACGTTTTTGGGTATTAAAACATAAGGTCTTGACACCAAATCAGTTTTATAACATTATTAGACATGTTCAAACATGTCTGACTCGTCATTTCTAGTTTAGTGCTTATTTCTTAGTCATAAGTGAAGCGGTTTTACTACCGCTTTGACTTTCGATCTGACCCGTTTGGTCAATGTGAGGATTCAACCAAGTGCATTTTATGACCATAGTAATTTAGGGAATAACCCTCTGAGGTTATACCTTATAGTCATATAGTTTGGTTAATTATATGATGAGTCGATTTTAAGTACTTTTAAAATGCCGAAAACACCCTTTTGGGGCATAAAATGGTTTTAAACATGTAAGACCATAATTTTGACATCTAAACTAATATTATAACATAATCAAACTTGTTTCGACATATAAGACTCATCATAGGACTTATTTAACCATCTAAACCCATAGTTATGCTTGCGGCCCGTTAAAGTGGCGTAAACCATTTTAACAAGTCGTAACGGGTCAAAGCACGTAGAAACTCTTCCAAATCAGAATGTAAGGTATTATAGACCATATCTTACGAGTCCCAACACTCGTTTTGTTTGTAAGACCTCATTCTATCCAATCCTCCGATTAAAGTTTCGACACACTAACATAGTATTCCGATACAAAGGACACACTTGAACTCTTCAATCCTTGAGCTTTGTTTGATCATTTAAACAAGACATTAACGCAATCCCAAGTGAGTACATAGCCCCCTCTTTTACGTTTTCATATGTTTTGGGGTGATTCATATGTGCCTATCTCTACTTGCTTGTATTCATGACATTATACATCTTTTGCTTATCTTGTACATATAGTACATGATTTCAAAGACATTTTGCTTATATGTTGACTTAGCATGCCTAGTACATGATTTCAAAGACAGTTTTGTTTCGTATTTTGACTTAGCATACCTAGTACATCATTTTCAAAGACATTTTTGCTTTGTATGTTGACTTAGCATACCTAGTACATGATTTCAAAGACATTTTGCTTCATATGTTTACTTAGCATACCTAGTACAAGATTTTAAAGATAGTTTGCTTCGTATGTTGACTTAGCATACCTAGTACATTATTTCAAGGACATTTTTGCTTGGTATATTCACTTAGTATGCCAAGTACATGATTTCAAAACATTTTCATGACATGATTACATTGTTCAAGACATATTGGTGCGGTGAATATATAACGATACATTCATTAAAATTGATCACCCCAACTAGTAGTATGTAATGGTAAAATCCGTTCCCGCTTTGTAGTTTTGTTTGGAAGTGACTTTAGGGAAAGACAAAATCCGATGAACATTTGATAAACCTTTGTCTTTATAAGGTTTATCCGATAGTCAACAAGGCTTGAATGTATTCGCCAACAATCCATATTTATGTGTCTACACAATGAAAGCACTTGATTTATAAGACAAGAGTTTTTGTTTAAATAAGACCTTTGTTTATTCAAAGCACCTGTTTTATACAAGACATTTATTTTATGGTTTAAACAAGACTTTTGTTTGCCATGCAAGACATTGGTTTATACATAGACATTTGTTTATAAATAACATTTGGTTTATACAAGACATTGGTTTATACATAGACATTTGTTTATAAAAGATATGATAAAAGCATGGTGGATACGCCGCTGGTAATTTCTATATATAAGTTCTTTCATTAAATTACATAACGTAGCATTATCTAAACCACTTCAAACAAAACACAAGACATGACATATTGTATACAATGCACGAGTTATTTTGGTTATTAAGTTAACCATGCATCATTTCTTTTAAATCATTTGATTTTCATATGATTTCATCAAAGAAACTTTTGGTGTAAAGTGATCATGGCTACTTTTGTAATAGTTGAACATTTCTTTTAACTTTCAAAGCAATGAATCTTCATCACAAAACCTATGTTACTCACAGGCATTTTTATGCTGACGTGTTATTTTTACATATGTTTCAGGAGCTAATGTTTTACTTTGAGCATGCTTCACATAGGGTGGACTTGGGCCTTAGTGACTTTAAAGTTTGCAAGACAATTGTTATTTTTTTATTTCATTCTCCCAAGACAATGTAAACAATTAAATTCAATAATACAAAACTTTATGTACCATGTGTTGTGAAACAATAGTTCTGTGACATGACACCCCAAAGTTTCCGCCGCGGTTTGTTGTTTTACGTCGTCGGGGTGTTACAGAAAGAATGGTATCAGTGCTCATGATTATAGGGAATTAAGTTATTAGTAATACTTTTGACCTAGACTATAAGCTTCCTAGGTCCCTAACACAAGTTATCTTGTGTTTAGATCTTAAAAGAATACTGTCACACCCTTGTGGTAGCGGAAGCGCAAACATGTTACTATGAGGTAATCATTGCATCCAATCATGTAAACAACTGTAAATCAACATTGATGCCAGGCTTATATTAACTTGCAACCAATGTTTAGAAGTTTCCAAAAGTGAAATAATGAGTTTCCAAATAGAGTTACATTGTCACCAAAAATGTGGTTTGAAATACATTACATCATAATAAAAGATTGTTTTCATGGTAAAAGCATGTTGAGGTTTTGACTCCTATATACCAATACAAGGTTGGGATATAAGAGACAAATCCTTCAGAAGGTGGCATTCCTTGTCATGTCATTTCCCATTTCCCGAGGTGTATCACCAGCTCAAGTCTTGTGTCCTAGAATACATGTAATTTTAAAAAGTCAACTTAAAGTTGGCGAGTTCATGTAGTTATTGTTTTCTCATAAAATGTCATGCTTGTAATCCAGTAATAAAATCTGAGTATGTTATTAGCATTCATGGAGTTTAAGGATCTATCAGTGTGTAGCTAGCACCCTGACATATGTCCCATAAGTAAGTAATCAAACCGAGACAACTCTTGACATCATTTGGGATCACAAAAGCACTCCGAAGGGTATACCAACCAGGAGTGGAGCATGCCTCAAACTCTATGGATCTATACCTTTTGCACCTTGGTCACTAAGTGATTAATGGTTACTCTTGTCATCACCCTACTTACGCACATTGATCGTGTTATCAACTAATCCCATAGCTAACATACCATTTGTTATGACATGTATTTCCCCTCGATAGTTTTAAAACAAAACTTTGAAATAATTGAAAGGAGGGACATGAACTCACAACTTTGCATTCCATACGTCGTACTTATCAATGTTCGGTGTCCATACACGTGTGTAACCTACATGTGTATTAACTTCATTAGACACCTAGGTCTCGTTGGACCTCGTACTAGTTGTTCATCTTGAATTCTTGTTGTGTATATATTATCACATTAGAACAACTTTTAATGTTATCATAGTGTTGGTAGTTCGTTTGTTCGATTAGTATTTTTATACATATATTTCTCAAATATATATATATATATATATATATATATATATATATATATATATATATATATAAATTGTCATTCTTAGATTGTTGTGTGAACGGGTCTTGCCGTTCACAAGTCCTCGTGCCTTGCACGCGTGTCATTGGGCCTCGCTCATGTCATTTATGTCATTGGGCCTAGCCCATGTTTTCATGTGATTGGGCCTAGCCTATGTAATTTATGTCATTGGGTCTAGCCCATGTCTTTTATGTCATTGGGCCTAGCCCATGTAATTTATGTCATTAGGCCTAGCCCATGTAATTTATGTCATTGGGCCTAGCCCATGTTTTTATGTCATTGGGCCTAGCCCATGTAATTTATGTCATTAGGCCTAGCCCATGTTTTTATGTGTTTGGGCCTAGCCCATGTTTTTATGTGTTTGGGCCTAGCCCATGTAATTTATGCCTTTGGCTTTGTCCATATATTTTATGAAATTGGGCCTTGCCCATGTCTTTTGTGAAATGGGCCTAGCCCAAATTCATTTTCAATAGCCCAATATTTATAAGTCTTACGCTTATAATTTTTACTAAGCATAGATTTGTAAGTTTATATATATTTATACTTTTATGAAATCACTTAGTAAATTCTTTTATATTTTAACTTTTCGGGTTTTGATATCGATAACATATATATATGTCAAGTGCCTAAAATAAATTATTTTAGACATGTCATCGTAATAACTCTTCGTGTCGGCAATTTGTTCGTTGGTCGACAACGCGAAGGTGTATCTACGTACATTCGCCCACCCTCCGCATTGCTTGGTTTGTCCGATTATCATTTCGACGTGTAAAAATGTATTTGTTTGTGTCACCTACACTTGGTAATATTTTCAAGTGTTTGTAATATTTTGTGTATAGTTGGGTATTTTATGGCGGATAACCTAAGCTTCTAAATACATACACATACAATACACATGTATTTACACATAATTCTTGGTGACAAAATATGCATATACATATGCTTTTATTTTCACAAGTATTCATATATATATATATATATATATATATATATATATATATATATATATATATATATATATATATATGCACTTGTTAAACACGTGGGTGTTTAGGGTTTCACCCTTGTCATTAGAACTTTCTTAATGACGATTTAATTCACTAATCGCGTTTAGTCCCGTTAATCACCCCGTTAATCATCCTTCAATCGCGATGAGATTTTCTAGAAAATTTCGCCATAGTTTCCCCTAAACTATGGCGTTTTCCGTGTTTTAAAACCGTGAGGGGTAGGCGCTGAGGGCTAGCTACCAAAGCGGACAATATCATGCTGCGGTTACGCTAGGCTGTTACAAATACCATCACCTATCCTTAGGTGATTACCAAAACAAATTCACAAGTTACAAATTCGTTTTGAAAATCAATTGTCTATCCTTAGATGATTTGTTTTTAGGCTTCATGCCTTCAAGGTTTTCAAAATCTCGTTAAAGTTTGGGTTTTAATAATGTGAACACATACAATCTAGAAGGGTGGATGCCTGTACCCTGCATTTTCTGTCTAAGGCTAGAGTGTTCGTACGAATCCACATTATCAGACCAGTCACTCTTACCTGGGAACTTTGGTAGTGAGTGTCCACTTATAGGCTAAAACACGTCTTCGTGATACATTATAAAGACCCATTTACTTTGATTAGTCACTATGTGTCATTTGTTTGGTTTAGGTAATGAACAGATGATCACAATCCTTATGTTTCATCGATATTTTTAACGTTTCCTTTTGACTATCCAATATCAATCTCACCCATTTTCTCTCATATTTCCTTCTCTTTTAGAATGCCTCCTCGTCGAAATGCTGCTCAGGACGCTGATATGGCGGCAATGATAGCTCAGCAAATAGCTGTTGTGCTACCAAATCTTGTGACTCAATTAAACCAAGCCAACAATAACAACAGCGCACCTGTTTCGTGCAACTTTAAACAATTATATTCGGCTAAACCGCTCAAGTTTAATGGTTCTGAGGGAGCTACTGGGATCCTACAGTGGTTTAAGAGTCTTGAGAGCACATTCCATCATGTTCAATGTCCGAATGAGCGCAAAGTAGAATTTTCTTTGAGTATATTCCAAAAGAGGGCGCTCACATGGTGGAATAGAATGGTGAGAGATAGGGTGTTGATGTTGCAAAGGCTTAGACGTGGGAAGAGCTTCGAGCTCTTATGATGAAGGAATTCTACCCACGCCACGAGAAAAGAGCACTTGAGAACGAATTCCACGACCTGAAATAGGATAGTGGAGAACATCGTACCTACACCAACCGTTATGAGGAGCTAAGTTTGTTATGTCCTGCTATGGTCACGCCCTTGGATAAGGCTATTGAAAAGTACATTGATGGCCTTCCTGACCCAGTTCAGGACATAGTCACTGGTAGCAACCCTGTTACAGTCAGACAGGCTATCGAGTTGGCTGCAACCCTGACTGACTCGCAAGTCAAGAAGGGTAAACTTTTTCGCAAAGGCGACAAGAAGCAATCTACCAAGACTGCACAAGGGAAACAAAAGGGAAACAAGGCCGAAACTGTGCCAAATGCAAATAAGTGGTAGTTCCGTACAAACTAATCACTATTTTTAGTACATAATCTCATGCATTATATCGTAATTTGATTTCGTAACTGAGTCATACGTCGTATCATAAGGGTAGGACAAGCAAAACATTCCATAACATATATTGGTTTCCGTTACGACGTGAAACAAATCAAACTATGCCCTAAAAGTGTTGGTAGAAAGTGTTGGACGCACTATTCGCGGTTGCACTATTCATGTTAGCAAAACCGCTGAAATGAAACAGAACAATGAATAAGGGCATGCTAATGCCATAACTGAGTCCATATATACATGAAAACACTAATGCGGGAACACATCTTGCAATAATACATAACTTCGGGTACAATACCTAAATTACAAAATTGTCCGTTTTGACTAAAAACGCGACAATTTCAATTCATCCGCGACATTAATTCGGAATTTTCCGGATTCCAGAATTATAACAAAACAATGATAAACACCCTAAAACAGTATGAGAATATCAAAAGTACATAAAAGACATCGTTTCCGATCGTACGAGAAGCAGTACACAACTTGATCAGAAAGCGACCGATTGTCAAACCGACAAAGATATCAATCGCCAATAGCCTCATACATTAATCTAGAGAGCTAGTTAAGCTTCATTTGGGATCCAAAATCCCTTCAACTATCTTGAGGTCACGAAAACACAACTCCCGGAAATGTTCGACGGCAAAATATATAAGTGACAATATTGAGCGAATAATTAAACGTAAAGTGTTTCGGCCACCCAAACTTAACATATACTCGACTAGTGAACTAGTTAATCATATTTCTATGTCAGAAGTGCCCTAAATAAACGCCATGGCACTTGTGGTGGTTGAAAACCAAAGCTTCCGGTACGAAACAGTAAAGTTCGTATATTAATCGATATCGGACCGATGAGCAAACTAGTGGTGTTTTTGCCATCCAAAACTAATACCAATAAGTCAAGGGGACTAATTAATATTAATTAACACCCTAAGCCCTAATTACTCACTATTGATGCAAGAACAATCCCTTATTACCATACTTAACCTAAACACCTAAATATCTAACATTTTCAACACACGTTATAAAAAATATTTACATTTAACCCCCCCCTCAAGTAGGCGATTTCAAGTGGGCCCCACCCACTTGATTTGTGTTGAAAATTAGGGATATGGGCATGGTAGCAAGATGTGATTTTGATTTGATAATCTATATAAATCATCATCATGTCTCCTATTATCATTTCACTACAAAAAAAAAATAAAACAAGAAACCCCTTTGGTCCTCCCTCCCTCACGGCTACACACCACCACCACCATCCACCACTAAACACCATATTTTACTCACTTTAAAGCCCCCACAAGATCATCTAAGGAGTTTGCAAGCATGAGGGATCATTAGAGCTTTCTTTGGAGCTTCATCTTCTTCTTAATCTTCAATTAATCTTGTGCAAACATGTAAGCAAATCTTTCACCATATTTAAGCTCCTTATGATATATGGTTTATGAAAGTACTTGTTGATCATCTTGAAAATAAAGAAAAATCCAACTTAAAAACCCTAATCTCACCTTAATAATCTACTAAGTATAGTTCATTATGTGTTGATTATGTGTATTAGTGTTAACTAGTTAGCATGATTATGTTAAGGTAAGTTGTTTAAAGTGGATGATCTTCTATGAATAAGAATATAAATGATGTTTTAAACATGGTTATGTTTAAATCTAAACTAGATCATCAACCTCATGATCCATGAAGTTTACTACAACTTAAAATGATTACTACATATGTGTGACTTTTATAAAGAATAAACACTATGATTTAAGTTATGATCATCTTAAAAAGTGTAGTAAACAAAGTGGTTTAAAGTGGAAACCTTGATTTGAAAATATAACAAAAGTGGTGTCTTAAATGTTCTAATAAATATGTGAAGATCTCATTATTTTTAAATAAAGTAGTTAAAATATATGTTTATAAAGAATCATGGAAATAGGATGAAAAAGTGTATAAATGAAGCATAAAAAGTGATGTTTTAACTTGAGTTGAAGATGATCTTTATTATGGGTTTAAACATGATTTAAATACGTTTTCGAAACGTGGAAAACGCCATAGTTTAGGGAAAACGCCATAGTTTAGGGAAAACTATGGCTTTTTGTCTAAAGATCTAATCGCGATTAAAGTGTAATTAACGGGGTGATTAACGTGACTAAATGCGATTAGTGACCTAAATCGTCATTAAGGAAGTTTTAATGACAAGAGTTAAACCCTAACCTTCCAAGGATTTAACAAATATGTATATATATATATTAAATTGAGAAGAAAAAGAACAAAGGGTACAATTGTAAAAAATTAAATAGTTTTTTCTCTCTCATCTCATCTATTATATATTTGACTAATTAATTAGTCATAAAGTCCTCCACACGAAAATTTTTGCTTACACACATCAAAATTATCCTACACTTTCTGAAATTTATCCTACTAAAATTTGAAATTTATCCTACACAGCTCGTAATTCATCCAACACACTTCGTAATTTATCCTACACATTATATTTTTTTCTTCTTTGAAAAATATATATATTTTTGAAAATAAGTTACAAATTAAATGTAGTTACCTATTAAAGGAAGACTACCAATTAATGATCTATCTAAGTTTACCAATATACTCTTACACTAATATTAAATACAAAAATTAAATGAAGTAAAATGAAGCATTATTATTGGTTGTAATTTCTTCTTTTTTATTCTTACAAAAAATTTCTTCTCATTTGAACCCTCCACTATATATATATATATATATATATATATATATATATATATATACAAGTTAAAAACAAGTATTTGTTACATAATATATATACTTTTGGGAATAAAAACATATACATATATTTTGTCACCAAAATTAATGTGTAAAGATACATGTGTATGTATGTGTATGTATTTACAAAGTCTACGGTATACAACACAAAATACCCAACTTATACAGCACATCAAACACTTGAAGAATTACCAAGTGTAAATAACATGAACACATACACGTTTACACAATACTTGAAACAATAATCGGGCGAACCAAATGCAGACATTGGTCGAATTTACACAATACACCGTCACGTTGTCGATCAACGAACAAATCGCTAACATAAAGAGCTACTACTACGTTGGGCGATTTTCGACGCGGAAATATATATTTATTAAACGAAAATGATGACACGTCTAAAAATAATATATTTTAGACACTTAACGAATATATATATATTAACGATGACAAAATCCGGAAAGTTAGGATGTATGAAAATTACTAAGTGATTTTATAAAAGTATATCTAAACATACTTAAAAGTCTATACTTAGTAAAAAAATTACCAAGTGTAAGATTATAAACATTTTGGACTCGTGAAAATTAAGTTGGGCTAGGCCCATTATAAAAAAGACATGGGCAAGGCCCAAATACACAAAACATATTATAACATTGGCTAATCACAAAGGCATAAAATACATGGGCTAGGCCCAAACCTATAAATTCATGGGCTAGGCCCAAACATATAATTTCATGGGCTAGGCCCAGTCACATAAATTCGTGGGCTAGGCCTAAACACATAAATTACATGAGCTAGGCCCAATCACATAAAGACATGGGCTAGGCCCAATCACATAAATTACATGGGCAAGGCCCAATCACATAAAGACGTGGGCTAGGCCCAATGACATAAATTACATGGGCTAGGCCCAATCATATGAAGACATGGGCTAGGCCCAATGACACGCATGCAAGGCACGAGGACATGTGAAGTGTGAGACCCGTTCACACACGATCTAGGAATGACAATATATATATATATATATATATATATATATAGGGTAGGGTTCTAGAGTGAACACTAGGTTGAGAGTGAATTGTGTGAACTAATCTAAGCCATTGGATTATATCATCTAGAGATTTTTAAACAATGGCAAGATTGTAATTATGATGTTGTAACTTCCTTTTAAATTAATTGACAGAAAGGTATTTGTGTCTTTTGTAAATTGCATTTATTAAACAATATAATCAAAATTCCTAAAATCTTGCTAGTTTCCGTATATACAAGATACACAGTTGTTAGTGTATACACATGTGTACAGTCTCGATAGTATTAGTATATACAAGATACACAGATGTTAGTTTATACACATGTGTACCGTCTCGCTAACTATCAATTTATACAAGATACACAGCTGTTAGTTTATAAACATATGTACTTGAATAATACACATGTGTATAAATCTGGTTTATACCAATCTGTGGGAACAAGATGTAATTATACACAAGTGTATAAGTCTTGTATATACTGACTTGTATACACATATGTAAAGAAAACATAATTTAATTAGATTTAATATTTAAGTTTAAAAAGAACATAAGAGTTTTAAAAATAAACATTAGCCCTTTAGTCTCTTATAATTAAAATAATAGATAAATAATTAAAAATGAGAGAGAGAGTGTTAAGAAATGAGAAAATTAAATCCCTATAATGTAGGGATTTGGTAACTGAAAACAATTATTAAAAAAATATTTAAATCTAGATAAATATAAAAATACTATCCTACCCTTAACACTTAAAAAGGAAACTAATGGCTAAGATGGGTTCACACAGTTCACTATGAAGATATTGTTCACAAATGATCCTAATCCTATATATATATATATATATACACACACACATATATATATCTGAGAAATATATCTATAAAAATATTAATCGAATAAAAGAACTACCAACACTATTAAAACATCAAAGTTGTTCTAATGTAATAAATATATACGCAACAAGAATTCAAGATGAACAACTGGTATGAGGTCCATCGAGACCTAGGTGTCTAATGAAGTTAATATACATGTAGGTTACACACGTGTACGGACACCCATTTCGATAAGTACGAGTTACGGAACGCAAAACTGTGAATTCATGTCCATTCTTTCAATTATTTCAAAGTTTTGTTTTAAAACTATCAAGGTAGAATACATTTCATAACAAATAGTATGGTAGCTATGGGTTTAGATGATAACACGATCAAATGTACATAAGTAGGATGATGTCAATAGTAACCATTACTCACTTAGTGACCAAGCTGCAAAAGATATAGATCTATTGAGTTTGAGGCGCGCTCCACTCTTGGTTGATATACCTTTAGGAGTGCTTTTGTGATCCCAATGATGTCAAAGTTGTCTCGGTTTGGTTGCTTACTTATGGCACATATGTCAGGGTGCTCGCGACACACTGATAGATCCTTAAACTCCATGAATACTAATAGCAAACTCAGATTTCATTACTTGATTACAAGATGACATTAAGAAAACATTAACTACATGAACTCGCCAACTTTTGTTGACTTTTTAAAAATTACATGTATTTAGGACGCAAGATTTGAGCTGGTGATACATTTCAGGATATGGGAAATGACATGACAACGAATGCCACCTTTTGGAGGATTTGCCTCTTATATCCCAACATCGTATGGGTATACAGGAGTCAAAACCTCAATATGCTTTTACGATGAAAACAATCTTTTATTATGAAGTAATGTATTACAAACTATATTTTTGGATAACAATGTGAAACCATTGGAAACTATGATGTTACTTTTAGAAACTTGTAAATGTTGGTTGTAAATTAATATCAGTATGGCATCATTGTTGATTTACTTTTGTTTACATGATTGGATGCAATGATTACCTCAAAGTAACACATTGTGTTTCCGCTACGACAAGGGTTTGACAGAAACCTCCAAGAAGTCTAGGAAGCGTAAAGCTTCCAAGAATTTTTGTTGTTGTTACACAACCTAAGCAAGCTGCTCCCAATCAACCAGCACAGCCTCCCACCAAGGGACAATATGCGGTGTGCAACAAGTGTAATAGTCATCACCAACCCATCTACCGTGTCGTCATTGTACCAATTGTGGACGGTCTGGCCATCTAGCCAACACCTGTCGTTTTGCTCCTGCCCCGAATCAAGTGGTTCGAAATTCTGTTCAACCACAAGCCAATCCTGCACGACCCCATTACCCACCTGGATCCTGCTACAATTGCTATGATCTTACTCACTACCGAAACAACTTCCTAAAGCTAGTTAATGCAAATCCAGCCTGGGGACGAGCATTTAACATAAATGCTAATGAGGCTCGTGCTGATAATGACGTGGTTAACGGTACGTTCCTTGTCAATAATCAGCTTGCTTCTATTCTTTTTTATTCGGGTGCCCATAGGAGTTTTGTATCCTTAGATTTTGAGCCTTATCTTTCAACACCACGGACCACACTAGGAAAACCCTTAACAGTGGAACTAGGGAGATAGCTAGTGGCGAACCTCTTGTACTTGATTATGTTATTGTAACTGCCAATTGAACCTCAACAACCATTTTTTTCCGTTGACCTCATGCCAATGCAACTAGGGAGTTTTTACGTCATAGTAAGCATGGACTGGTTAACCAAACACCATGCTGAAGTGATATATTTTGATAAGATTGTTCACATCCCTCTTTTGTCTAGTGAAATCCTAGAAGTTCATGGAGAGAAACCCTCTCGTAGCCTTAAACTCATGTCATGTACCCAAGCCCAAAAATACCTACGAAAGAATTATGTAGCCTTTTATCACATATCATAGAGGAGAAAAGGAAGGGTAAGAGTATTCAAGACATCCCCGTTGTTCGATATTTTCCTGAGGTGTTTCCTGAAGAACTACCTACCTAATGTACATAGTGCCAACCTAATTGCCAATCCCCTTACCATCTTGCACCGTCTGAAATACAAGAGTTGTCAAAACAATCCAAGAACTTTTAGACAAAGGATTTATTTCGTCCGAGCTTTTCACCTTGGGGTGCTCATGTCCTATTCGTGAAAAAGAAGGATGGATCCTTTTTCATGGAGCTCAACAAACTCATGATTAAAAATCGATATCCCCTACCTCGTATTGATGATCTTTTTGATCAACTACCAGGTGCTACATTTTTCTCCAAGGTTGATCTGCATTCTGGGTATCATCAGCTTTGTGTACTCGATGAAGTTATTCCCAAAACTGCTTTTCGCACTCGATACGACCGTTATGAGTTCATTGACATGCCCTTTGGTTTGACAAATGCTCCTGTCGTCTTCATGAACTTAATGAATAGGGTTTGTAAACCTTATTTAGACAAGTTCATCATTGTTTTCATCGATGACATTTTGATTTATTCGAAATCGCGAGCCAATACAAACGTCATCTTCGTCTAATGATGGAACTCCTAAAGAAAGAACAAGTTTATGCCAAATTCTCCAAGTGTGAATTTTGGCTAAGGAAGTTCAATTTTTTGGACACATTGTCAACGAACAAGGTATACGTGTAGATCCTGTCAAAATCAGTGCGATTAGGGATTGGAGTACACCTACTACTCCTACCGAAGTTCCTTCATTTCTCGGTCTAGCTAGCTATTACCGTTGCTTTATCGCAAACTTCTCCAAGATTGCGGTTCCCCTCACTGCTTTTACTCAAAATAATAAACCTTTTAAGTGGGGATCCAAACAAGAAGAAGCTTTTCAGCCTTGAAACAAAAGCTTTGTGATGCTCCTATTTTATCCTTACCCAATGGCAACGACGACTTTGTCGTAAATTATGATGTCTCGAATCTAGGCCTTGGTTGTGTTCTCATGCAAAGAGACAAAGTCATGGCCTATGCATCAAGAAAAGTGAAATCCATGAAAAGAACTACACAACTAATGATCTTGAGTTAGGTGCCGTTGTTTTCGTTCTCAAAATTTGGAGACATTACCTCTATGGTACAAAATGTGTGGTTTTCACTGACCACGAAAGTCTCTAACACATTCTTAATCAGAAAGAACTGAACATGAGACAACAATGTTGGGTTAAACTTCTAAACAACTATAACTGCGAGATTCGCTACCATCCTGGTAAGGCGAATGTCGTAGCTAATGCTCTTAGTCGCAAAGAACGTGTCAAGCTACATTGTGTTCAAGTTTGATCTGATACCCAAACATGTATTTTTGAAGGCCAACGCACTTGTGTAACCCAAGGTTTGTTGAAAAACGAAATACCCCATCATCTCGAGCTTCGGCTTGAAATAAAAGACAGTGGGTTACTCTACTACATGAACCATTTAGGGGTTCCAAGCCAAGACAATCTCCGCACCCTATTAATGAACGAGGCTCTTAAAATCATTATTCATTTCATCCTGGTGCAGACAAAATGTACAAGGATCTTCGTACCCAATTATGGTGGCAGGGTATGAAGAAGGATATTGCCTTATACGTATCCAAATGCCTAACTTGTCTTAAAGTTAAGGCAGAACGTCAACATCAATCTAGTTTGATTGAGCAACCAGAAACTCCGGTTTGGAAATGGGAAAACATTGCTATAGATCTCATCACCAAACTACCACGTCCTTCTAGAGGTCATGATGCCTTTTGGGTAGTCATTGATCGTTTAACAAAGTCAGCACACTTTTTTTCCAATTCGTGAGGATCTATCTGCTGACAAACTTGCGAAGATCTACATTGATGAGATAGTATCTCGATATGGTGTTCGTTTGAACATCATATCGGACAGGGATGCTCGATTCTCATCTCACTTTTGGAAGACCATGCAATCTGCCATGGGAACCAAATTTAACTTGAGCACTACTTATCATCCTCAGACGGATAATCCGAAAGGATGATCCAAACATTGGAGGATACGCTTAGAGCTTGTGTGATCGACTTTGGTGGTAGTTGGGATTCGTATCTACCTTTGATCGAATTCTCCGACAACAATAGTTATCACTCCAGCATTAACATGGCTCCTTTTGGAAGCTTTATGCGGTCGAAAATGTTGTTCACCTGTCTGCTGGAACGAGGTTGGTGAAACTCAACTCACTGGACATGAACTCATTCTAGAGACTATAGAGAAAGTAAAGAAAATACCCGATAACCTTTTGTAGTTAGAGACCGTCAAAAGAGTTATGCGGATCAGTGACGCAAGCCCTTGGAATTCCAAGTTGGTGATCACGTCCTTCTCAAGGTATTCCCTTGGAAAGGTGTGATTAGATTTAGAAAGAAAGGAAAACTTGCACCACGTGTTTGGCTGATGAAAACCTCCACATCCCTCTTGATGAAATTCGCATTTAGTACACAATGCACTTTGTCGAGAAACCTATGAAATATTGGACCGTGAAGTTAAGAAACTCAAACATAAACGCATACCGATTGTAAAGTTCGCTGGGAGTCCAAACGTGGCCCAAAGTTTACCTGGGAACCAGAGATTCAAATGAAGGTGAAATACCAATATCTTTTCTCACAAGTTTCCTCTAATTAAATTTTGGGACGAAATTTCCTAAAGTAGGGTAGACAGTGACATTTGTATATTTTTAGTCATTGAACAATTCCGTAACATTTTCGTATTTAATAAAATCTTGTGTTTTATTTATGAGGATGTATATTTATCAATCATTATACAATCATGGACATTTTATTCAATAAAATCTTGCATTTTGTTGGTAAGAATGCAAAAATGTCAATCATTGCACAAATTCGGTCATTTTCATGTTCGATAAAGTTTTATACTTTATTTACGAAACGTGTAATCGTACAATCGAGCGAACTGACATCCACAACATTTTCAGACAAAATCGAAGTTATACATGCCTTAACGCCTTTATATAACATAAATATTAGGTTAAAAATGACAAAACATGACAATACAAGTCAAGGGGCCAAAATTGTCAAAAAATAAAAAAGTTTGCTTCATCATCAAGTTTGGCCATCTATCTCCAATTTTTGACACCTTGCACTCATTTTGCCACACTTAATTTGGTGTGAAAACATGTTAGGACACTAATCCACACTTGTTAACACTTGTCATCACATCCTTGATCCTAAAACAATATAAATACCCTTCGATTCATCCATTTTTTTCACACCACTTCAAAACTTCAAAGTAAAGTGTGAAGTTCTTCTTTCTATCCTTCTTGGATCTTGTTTCTAGCCTTTGGAAGCCTCCTATCTTGAGTTCTGAAAGTGTTCTTCAACAAAAGTAAGTACTCTTCCTAGTTCTTTGATTATTTTAGTTATTTTGAGCTAAAAGTCAAACAGTTTGGCTTCTTGTTTGACTTTCGATTCTGACCATTTTGGTCAAGTCAAAGTTCAAATTAAACTTTCAGTATGATCGTAATCATGAAGGTATTAATCCCTTGCGATTGCACCTTTTGATTACCACGTTTAGTAGGCGAGATGACGAGGCAAAGTTTTACGAGTTAAAAGTAAAAAAAATGTATAAAAATGCATTTTATGACGAAAACGTTTTTTGGTATTAAAACATAAGGTTTTGACACCAAATCAGTTTTATAACATTATTAGACATGTTCAAACATGTCTGACTCATTATTTCTAGTTTAGTGCTTATTTCTTAGTCGTAAGTGAAGCGGTTTTACTACCGCTTTGAATTTCGAATCTGACCCGTTTGGTCAATATTAGGATTCGACCAAGCGCATTTTATGACAATTTAGGGAATAACTCTCTGAGGTTATACCTTTTAGTCATATAGTTTGGCTAGTTATATGATGAGTCGATTTTAAGTACTTTTAAAATGCCGAAAACACCCTTTTGGCGCATAAAATGGTTTTAAACATGTAAGACCATAGTTTTGACATCTAAACTAATATTATAACATAATCAAACTTGTTTTGACATATAAGATTCATCATAGAACTTATTTAACCATCCAAACCCATAGTTACGCTTGCGACCTGTTAAAGTGGCGTAAAACATTTTAACAAGTCGTAACAGGTCAAAGCACATTGAAACTCTTCCAAATCAGAATGTAAGGTATTATAGACCATATCTTACGAGTCCCCACACCCGTTTGGTTTATAAGACCTCATTCTATACAATCCTTCGATTAAAGTTTTGACACACTAACATAGTATTCTGATACATAAGGACACACTTGAACTCTTCAATCCATGGGCTTTGTTTGATCATTTGAACAAGACAATTACACAATCCCAAGTGAGTATGCAGCCCCCTCTTTTACGTTTTCAAATGTTTTGGGGTGATTCATATGTGCCTATCCTTACTTTCTTGTATTCATGACATTATACATCTTTTGCTTATCTAGTACATATAGTATATGATTTCAAAGACATTTTGCTTCGTATGTTGACTTAGCATACTTAGTACATGATTTCAAAGACATTTTTGCTTCATATGTTGACTTAGCATACAAGTACATGATTTCAAAGACATTTTTGCTTCGTATGTTGACTTAGCATACCTAGTACATGATTTTAAAGATACTTTGCTTCGTATGTTGACTTAGCATACCTAGTACATGATTTCAAAAACATTTTCGCTTGGTATGTTGACTTAGAATGCCAAGTACATGATTTCAAAACATTTTCATCACATGCTTACATTGGTCAAGACATATTGGTGCATTGAATATACAATGATACATTCATTAACATTGATTAGGCCAACCGGTAGTATTTAATGGTACCATAGGATTGACAATCTCGTTCTCGCTTCCTAGGTTTGTTTGGAAGTCAACAAGACTTTAGGGAATTAAAGAATCCGATGAACATTTGATAAACCTTTGTCTTTGTAAGGGTTTATCCGACAGTCAACAAGGCTTGAATGTATTCGCCAACAATCCATATATCTGTGTCTACACAATAAAAGCAATTGATTTATAAGACAAGAGTTTTTGTTTAAACAAGACCTTTGTTTATTCAAAACACCTGTTTTATACAAGACATCTATTTTATCGTTTAAACAAGACTTTTGTTTTCCATACAAGACATTGGTTTATACATAGACATTTTTTTATAAATATATTCGGTTTATATAAGACATTGATTTATATATAGACATTTGTTTATAAAAGATATCTGGTTTATACATGGCATTAGTTTATACATGACATTGGTTTAAACAAGAGATCTCAATTGTTGGCTCATGGTAAGTGATTTAAATCACTAGACGTGTGTAATATGATAAAAGCATGGTGGATACGCCGCTGGTACTTTCTATATATAAGTGCTTTCATTAAATTACATAACGTAGCGTTATCTAAACCACTTCAAACAAAACACAAGACATGACATTTTTTTTTATACAATGCACGAGTTATTTTGGTTATTAAGTTAACCATGCATCATTTTTTTTAAATTATTTGATCTTCAAATGATTTCATCAAAGAAACATTTTTGTAAAGGATCATGGCTACTTTTGTAATAGTTGAACATTTCTTATAACTTTCAAAGCCATGAATCTTCATCACAAAACCTATGTTACTCACAGGTATTTTTATGCTGATGTTTTATTTTTACATATGTTTCAGGAGCTAATGTTTGACTTTGAGCATGCTTCACATAGGGTGGACTTGGGCCTTAGTGACTTTAAATTTGCAAGACAATTGTTATGTTTTTTATTTCATTCTCCCAAGACAATGTAAACAATTAAATTCAATAATACAAAACTTTATGTACCATGTGTTGTGAAACAATAGTTCTGTGACGTAACTCCCCAATGTTTCCGCCGCGTTTGTTGTTTTACGCGGACGGGGTGTTACAACGAAAGAGGCCTATGACAAACTGAGCAAATCTGTTAACGAACTCCGCACTATAAGCATAAAAGATATGGATACGATTTCTATGCTCAAAGAAATAGTCAAGGATAAATAGATGGCAATAAATACACAACTTGACACGATCGGGAAACTTAAACTTGAGCTAGAAGCAATGAAGATAGAGACGGGGCGAGTTGATAAGAAGTTGATCAGTTATTCAACGTCATTTTTCGTATTGGATCACATTGTTCCCAAGCCGACAGGAAAGATGAAAACGGGAAGATATATATGGTTATCAAGATCATGGTTTAGGTTATAATCAATGTCCACCCCCAATGTTGAACAATTATTCGAGGAGGAAACTAGATGGGTTGGAAAAGGCCCTCAACTTGAAGCTAAAAATAGTAAAGACTTAACAGAAAGAGTAGTTGTCCGACAACATTGATGTGACCTATTAAAAGTTTGATAGTGATGATGGGTCAGATGTGGTTAAACAAAAGGTTTTCAAACTTTCAAATTGAAATTTCTGAAATTGAAGGCTTTACAAAAGAAAAAGAAATTTCAAACTTTAAAAGAGAGAAATCTTAACATTCCATACCCAAAAGTTTATTCAGCAAAGAAATTATAATTGTTGGAATGGGTCTGGATATGGTAAGAGGAATTATAACAAGTTTGGAAAGTCGAAGTATGTAAAGAAAATGATTTTTGTGCCTGGAAATTCAGAAAATACAAAAGAAAATAAATTTTTTAAACAATCTAATGAAGAATTTTTTAAATAACAACAATGTAAACAGGTTGAGGAATCCTCTGTTGTAACAGACAGTAGGATGGGCTTTAAATGTAATCGGATTGGACACATTGCTTGAAAATTTCCGCAAAATAATCCTAAACCTGTTCATGATGTCTATGAAAAATTCAGAAGATTTGAAACAAAAATCACCGATGTTTGTACCAACTCAGATTTGGACACTGGTGAATCTTCAAAATGTGATGAACAAAAAGATTCTACATTGTATTTCAAGAAAGCTTTAAAAAAAATCAAACATGGGTGATGAAAGATAAAGAAATTTTTGAAAAATCAATGTCATTTAAGAGTTTAGAAGAGTTTCCTAAACTTGACAAAAAATTATAAATAAATCTATTTGGGTAGAAAAAATTAAAGTCGAAGAAAGTCCACCAAAGACTGAAAAGACTTTGGTATCTCTATTCAATTGATTCTTTGTGTTTGTGTGCAGCAACTTCTTAGATCAAGTAAATTATGGAGAATGAGTTTTCTTGGCACATGACGAATAATAAATGATGGGCTTAACACATTTAGTTAACATAAATTTTGATAAAAAGATTGAAATTTCACATAACCCTCACTGTTGAAAAGATAAAACTAATTGAAAAAGACAAATTTATGAATGTTTTAAAAATCAAAAGTGTCTAAGTTTTATCATCATGAGGGGGGAGAGCTTAAAAGAAAAATGTGAAGCAGTAATGGATGGTGAATTGAAGTGATTCTCATCGGTCGGTTAATGTTTCTTTCTTTAAATACAAAAATTAAAAAATATATATGTTTTTGAACTTTAGGGGGGGGGGGGAAATTTTGAGAAAATCCAAAAACATATAAATGTAAAAGGATCAAAAGAGTTTTTGTGTATAAAAGAGGAAATAATAGTACATTCATGGACTATCACAATATGCTAAAGAAATGTAGTGTCAAAAAGTTTAAACAAGTCTCACTGATGATGTGCAAGTAGGCTTCGCACATTCAGCAGATTGTATTTGATACAAACTTAAATAAAAACTTTTTAATTAGTAGCTTAACATCTCTCGGATATATGGTCTTAGTACACCGAAATTCCATTTGAGAGATTGTTAGATTCTAAGATATTAGGTCTTTATATATAATTGATATCTGGGGTATTACACAAGTTCTTCTGATTTTACGGCAGCAATGGCCTAGAACTTGTTGAATATTTCTGCTTTGAAAACCCAAAACTACAGCATGTTGAAAGTATTTGAAGATCTAACAATTGAGTCAAAAGTTTCCAAATTGGAACACTACTTTTAAGTCGAGCCTTTAGCTCTTTGTCTATACGGTGGTACTAACCTGAGCTCTCAAGGTCTCGCACAACCCAGATACAGATATCAGTTAGATATATTCACATGTAAGATGAAATCGAGGGAATCTTGATACATGAGTATATTCTGAGGTGGGAAACACAGTTAAGTAAAGTTCTAAGACATTTTATTAACGTATCTCAGAACAATTGAGAAATGTGTAGAGGTTTAAGTGGATTAGTATACTAACAATCAAAGTGAATTTGTTTAAAACATAAAGTTTTCAAAATCAACGTTACTAGTGATTTATCTCAAAACTGCTATGATCCTCTAACACAAACTCACAAAAATATGTCCATAAATATATTTGAACATAGTTATTGCATTTCATTTTAGAAAAACCCAAAGAGATTATCATTGTGTTTTAGCATAAACTTTGGAAAAATAAAAAAAAATTTGTTTCTACCTTAGTTTAACCATTGATGATAGAAAGCTGATATTCAAATTCTAAAGTTGCTAAACAAAATTTGAAATGAGAAATTGTTTAGAAATGATAAAAGTTTATTAATTTGAAACTTACATTTGATAAATACATAAGTTTGTTCACAAAGTGATCAGCCAAGATCATGCATTTAAGCTTGGTAGATAAATCAGATAATCAAGGTCATTAACTTGGACTCGGTTAACTGAGAGGGTTGAGAAAACTAAGAAGGTGATTAAAATTTGAAAATTAGAAAATTATAAAAGGTTTTTGTTCGAAAATTTTTAAGTTTGAATCTGAAATGTTTATTTGAATGTATATAAGAATGAACAAAATGCAGACTAATAGGAAGAGCATATCAAAATGTTGAATAAAGAATAGGAAGCTCAAAGAAAGGGGGAGAATGCTAATATTCAATGTTTACAAGTCAAAGATCATAGCATGGAATTAAAGAGGAGACTATTAATGATATGCTGAACAAGCATGTTGAAAAAATTCAAGCATTAAATATTTAAAGATCGTAAAAGACTCAGAAGCTTAGAATGAAGAATCGATGACTGCGGCAACATCTAAGGGGGGAGAATGTTGATGCATATGTTTGTCGCCTACGTCATTGAATAGCATTGAGTCTATAATAGGAGCATAAAGTTAAGATAGAATATGTATGTTGTATGATCACTTCGCACGAGTGAGGTCACCTCGTGTGAAGTGAATGCTAGCCTAGTACAATCTGTATCTTCTATAAATAGGATAGTGGTCTTAGAGAGAAAATTTTAGTGGTGTAAACCGGACAGTGAAGCTCTGCCCGAGTGTTTTCTGGATCTTGTACACATTGAACTATTAATGAAAACAGATAATTGATGAAATATAATCTTGTTGAACATGTCGCCTAATCTAAAACGGATTCTACACGTTATGGACTAGGTTATTCAAGTTAGACCTAAGCTATCATATCCTAGAACGTACCTACAAGGAGGGAGAATTTGTTCATACCTATACAAAGGAAGAGATTACAAAGATGATGGGCGTTGATGAAAACTCATTCAATTTTGATTTTGAAGAAGAGCTGAACAATATCAACATCGCAAAGCCTGATGATTACATATTCAAATACATTCCATAGGCTGATATTCTGGTGATGGAACTGATGATTTCCCAACATTCCAAGAGATGTTTGATGAAGATACTAACGAGTTGCTGAAAAGGAAAATTGAAGAAACAACTAAAGACGGTGAATCTCCTATGACTGATAGATTGGTTCAAATTTGTTCCAAAACAAAGAAAGTTTCGACGACCATTGGCGTTCTTCATAAGACATCCTTATGTTTCATTAGGTGATATTATAAGTTGGAGATGGATTCTAGAGTTAAATGTTTGGGGAATTAAAAGAGAATTCGGAGTTCAATACTTCTGATATTTACATGATATACAAACTCTGCCATGGTGGGACGTGTTGGAGTTATGTCAAACGAAACTGATTAATTTTCAAATGAAACCGAGAGATCAGAAATTGTGGAAATACATCAGATTTGAAGCTCGTCATAATTTTCTTAACTAGAAACCACGCAAGCCTAAATGAGTTACGAAGATTGATCCAGTAACACAATTGCCTGATGTGACATTGATTGTGAAACGTCCGAGAGTAATGAAGCATATGCCCTTGATGAATATTGAATAAGATTTTTACAATGACTTCAAATGATGGGAATATGATGCAGAGACTGGTGAAGCGATTATTGTATTAAAGACTTAAGGTTTATGAGGGCGATAAGGATTTTAGATCCTATGTGGCTGGTAAAAATGTCAGAGAAAGATGTTGAGAAGTTTACTACAACCAGATTATTCATCAAGTACAAGATGTTGTTCAGGCTATGCCACATCAGAATGTTATTAGAGTTTGCTATGCATATGAGATAAATTCGGGAAAGATGTGGAATACGAAATGGCAAGAGATTAAAAAGAAAGAGTTCATGATAGAAGTACGTAAAGAAGAAAGGATTGCAGCAAAAGTGAAAAAGGCATCTATTCAAAGATATCAATTTATGACTAAAGTGCCTCCAACATATGAGACGCCAATGACATTATTTGTGTTTAAACATCAAAGGGTTAGAAAGTATTTCTTTGGATGCTAAAGATTTTGAAGTTATGCAGATTTTTGAAGACCGATCGAGACTACGACAACATCCAAGGGGGAGTTTGTTGATACACTATGTCTGCTTCCTACGTCATTGAGTCATGTCATGTAATAGGACAAATGTTAGATTATTTGGTTTGAGTTGTAATATTACTTTTATACAAAGGTAACACATCTGTTGGAAGTAGTTAGTCCGTACGGACATAAGTTAGTTCGTAAGAAAATACCTTAGTCCGCAAGAGGGTATGTCTAGTTAGTATAAATAGACGTGTAGACTTAGTGTTAGATAATGTTTTAGCTGATCAGATGGCGAAGCTCTATCAGTTTGTTTACTGGATTGTAAACGTTGAACGAAAACAGTGAAAATTAAGTAATCTTTTGTTGTCACGTAACTAACATTGGATTTCGCGCAATTTGGACTAGGATAACAGATATTACCTGAGTTATTCATATGGAAAACCGTCCATACTGATTTACTTGACAACATGAGTGTGTGAAAGAGAAATTTAAGAGAAGGCTTGCATGATTTCTTCTCATAAATTGCATATTTGGGGTTCCCATAACAACCTTCTTCAAATAAACTCTAAGTCCATCTCAGTTTTTGAAAATCTATCTCACCCATTAACATCCTTGTGTTGAAGTCGGTGTGATAGGATCTCTAGGGTAATAGTTACGGTTATATTACCCTTGTCATCTTGAGTTAACTTTGTTGTGTTCAAAAATCATGCAAAGTGGTTTTGTAAATGGCGGGGTTCACATGAGTGCATCATGGATAGGGGATTTCTTTATAAGATCAATCATGTTGTGATATTGAGGATGACCTTTCTCCTTAGTTAGATAAGGAAGAAGATTATGGGTGGGTCGAAAAGCAAGAGCTGCCATGTTTAGGTTGAAAGGGTTTGAAGATTCATGAGGAAGATGTCACACCCCAAAAATTGCAGTGGAAGACAAGCATGGTGGTGACGGAGGTTAGCAACCAACAATTATATGGCAAGCATAGATAATTATAAAAATGGACAAAATAGTTTAAAAGTTATTACAATCATCCCGAAATGTATATAATTAAAAGTGTTCATGTTCAAAAAGTTCCATCTTGTGAACCATGAGACAAGCTTTACTATTGTCCATTTTAAGAGTTGCCCTAAACCCAAATCAAACTCCAAAGCCACTTATTACCTAAAAAACATGTTTTAAAATATCAACATAAAGTTGATTCACGGATTTTACTTACTTATAAATACAAAATATTTATTCTTGTTTCCATTTTGAAAAACATGATAACGTTAGATCGACATGTAACATCGTAAACTAGCTAGGAACACGAAATAGTGTTCACAACCAAGAGCCCATAATCAAAACGAAACCTTAATCGTTTTCCTTATTCTTGTTTTCAACATATATTCCTTGTCTTTTATGATTAGAGCGACCGATCGACAAGCTTGGGGTTTGTCAAAACCTGATATATCTACCAATATATCATGTGCCCTCCCTCCAAGAGAGGTTAATGATTACAGCGGCGGGAAAATGTCCATAGATACACCCTCATTAGGGTAACTTGAGATGCTTACTCAAGGCCAACATAGGTTATTTTTCATTTGTTGTCTTTTGATCATATTAACTCAAAATACTTTACGTGTTTCTCCCCCGAAATGTAAAAACATAATTTAAAAAGGGGTCGTGAACTCACCTTTGGGTGCGTTATAAATTTGCTACCAAAAGCCCAAATCAAATAGGTATTCACCTATTTGTGCCCTATGTACAAGGTACACGTTCAAATTACTTTCAAGTCTACAAACAAAGTTGTTCACTCAACCATTTAGACTTATAAAATAGTTTTGTCTGTTTGACCCGTTACTTAGACGACTCGTTGGTGGCTACGACTCTTAAGGTTATGTTTTCCTACTCTTTTAGTGTTCAATCATCACAATGTGAAATACCTTTCCTCCTACACTTTCCGCTCAACAATGCACGTCAAAACATACTTATTTACACCAAGTTTTATTATTACGATTTCACATAACTCAAACCATACTTAAGCATTCTCATGTTATATATCACACAACACTTCATCTTATAACATAAGCCACATAATTCATCCAAATAATCATTTCATATACTATCAATGTTAAATAATCATATTTCAATGAAATCACATAGTTTTCTTCATAGTAGTCACAACATGCATCTTGCGTTTATATTAGTCACTTTTCTTGCATTTATCATTCCATATTCATCATGCAAGACCAAAATACACCTTATATCATCATTAAGGTCATGTTATATCTTATCTTATCATTCTACACAAGTTCATGTCACCTAGTTCACATATGCATAGTTATGTCCATTTTTAAGCATAGAATTAGCGTTTCGACTCATATTTCCACATAAAAATACCATACAGAGAATATCATATTATATGCCTAAATTTTCTATTTTAATTCAGATTCATATTGCATGCTTCGATCATACAAAAAATTGCCATTTTTACGCCTTTTTAAGCCTATAATGACAACATAAGCAATCCAAATCATCTTGATCATATCCCATACTTACAATTTGACTTTTATAGATAAAATAACATGCTTTTATCATCACACTTTCAGTTCCACATAGATCATCTTATTACCATGGTTATAATCACTTTTTATGCTATTTTAAGCATGATTTACTAAATTGTAAGCTTCCAACTCATGATTATCAAAAAAAAAGGTATGACCTGATTATATGTTCAGAATATTAGCATAATATCACCATATTTCAGTTCATCAAAAATCTCACATGCAAGTCATAATCTTACATTTATCTTGCATTTTTCACATTAATCATGCATCATACACCATCCTAACTTAAGGTTTTTCATCCAAGTTAATCATCAAACATTTTTAGACTATTAAACACCTCAAATATAACCTCAAACTCAGATTACACAAAATCTCAAACATATCATCTTGCATGTCACTTTCAACATCTTTTAAACATCATTTTTAACAACAAAAGCTATCATACACACACTTATCAATCATGGATCACTCATACACATTATAATCTTCAAAATTTATTGTTTAAACCCTAGATTTACTGAGTTTATTAGTTCATTTGGAAAACATTTTTGTTTGGTGAACAACTTCACTTTTAAATAAACTAAAATCTCATAACTTGAAGTTTTAAGAGATGGATTTACCTTAGATGAACAAGGTAGGATTTCTTAGGATTATGAGGGCGTCTTGAAGATGAATAGTCCTATGAATGGTCCCAAAGATGCTTGGATCTTCAAGAAAGTCTTCAAGAGTGCTTCAAGTTCTTATGTATGTGTAAAAGAAGATGTATGGAGAGAGTATGGAGGAAATGAAGATGAAACAAAGCAAATGAAGAAAAAGAGGAGGTAGGGATGGTTTTAAAAGGAGGAGAGAGAAGAGAGAGTGAGTCTTGGGAAGGGTTAGAAATGATTAGGAGTTAGAGTGTGGGTTTGGTTATTAATTTATGTGGATTGTAAGGGATTTAGAGGATTTTAATGATTAAGAAGATTTTAATTTTTTAACCATAAATTTCTTTTTAATTCATGTCGTCTATAGGACTTGAACTCAATACCTCCCTCTTCCAAGGTGTTTAAAGGCTTTGTCTTTGCCAATGGACCACCACCCCGTTGGTATTAGGAAGATTTTATATATTTTCTATTTTTTCTTTTTATAAATACATATTTACACATATATCTTTATATCCTCATACATTACTTATACTTTTATAAAAGTTTAGGGCCTAATCTCACTTGATTGAACTTAGTAATTAATGGAATATTATTTACCTACAAATTCCATCATAATTTTACTAATTATAATATTACTTGATACTTAGTGGTGTCTGGGTTTGCTTAAGACCGTTAAAAGTCTACAACGCAAGCACTTTCCGGATAATTTAGACAGAGCACCACCAATTAAGGCGTATGCGTTTTCTTATAAATTTCCCCTAATGAAATATAATTCCAAGACCTGATATTTATCGGTGTCTGGGTTTGATTTAACTAAGTCCAAGACCTATGTGAATCAAATCTTGAATAAAGCTCCATACACTAGCACCTGAAACATGTACGAAAATAACGTCCACAAAGAATTGTTGGTGAGCATACTTAGGGTTTGCATATGTATGTATATAATCTAAGTTTGAAAGGTACAATTCACATGTATAAAGTAGTACAATATATAATCATGTAAACACTCCATGGTAGTTCAAAAGGCAAAACCATACCTAGATGTAAAACGTTGGGTCAAGAAAGTACTTTACAATGACCATGCATTCCCTTCGAAAAAAGGTAAAATCAATCTTAGGTGGTCGTCAAAAGGTCGGCTTATACATAGTTAATGGTTTTAGAAGAATAACAATTGTAACTATGCATGTTTAAACAGATATGAATACATAGGTAACTAAGAACACGTAATTGAATTGTAATTGTGCATAAACGAATTTTTAAGTGAAAGTGTATTTTGTATAATTGTACATGGAACATCCCAAAAGTGTTAGGAAAAAGGGATAAGTAAAACTCACAATTTTGCATCGTTAAACCGAGAAGGATCAAGAACAAGTGTACTAGTAGGATGAGGCAAAAGAAGTCTAGCCTAAGAGGATAAAAATGTGAAGGTATAAGTTTAGGAATAAGGAATAAAAGACATGATTAAATAAATACAACTTTGGGTGTAAAGGAATTATGAAAAGAAAATGAAAATGTAAAGGTGAAAATGGAGGATAAAACCTTGTAACAACGCTTAAGCAAAAGTTTATATATAACCGTTTTCATAATCATATAAATTTATTATATGATTATAAGTAAAACTACTATTGAAAGTTGTATGAAATGGTAAATGGCTAAATAAAGTTTATATAAAGTAAAGACTTATAAGTATCAGAATATTAGAATCATCATTTTATATGGTGTTAAGTATTAATTTTAAGTCATTGAAACTAGGTTTTTATAATAAGTAAATACTAAATAAATAAATAAGCAAATTCTAGAAAAATAAATAATGAAATTTAAAACAAAAAGTTTTATAATTTTAATACTTAAGTGTGACCAAATATATTTTTTATATTTTAGTTGAATAAAAATAGATTTTTGAGGCTTACATAATGCCTTCCAATAGAAAAAAAAAATCAATATAAAACTAATAAATTTAAAATTCCAGAAATGAAATAAGGAAATAATCTTCCCATAAATCTCATAAGATATTCACGATAACACAAAATCACCAACTATTTGGTTAGTGGGATTTCCGTTCGGTTTTGGTAAAAATATGCAAAAATTACGAAATTGTTACAAGATGTACACGCAAGTTATAGATGGTGAGATTTGCATCCTAAACCACCACATGTGCCTACCGTAACATAAAAAATCCAAACATTAGGCTAGTTTGGTGTCTTGGTTTAGTTTTGACGATTTTGTCCTAAACGGGTCAAATAATTCCTGAACATGAATAAAAGAATAAGGACGTGAATGTAAGTCGTTCAGTCATGGATGTACAGTTTCTTCAAGTCCCAACCTAAACACAAAAAACACACAAATTGGTGTTTCGGTTTGGTAAAGGGCTAGAAGTCAAGTTAGAGTTAGAAGGGTAATATAGTCAAGAACATGCATACAAGTAAAAGAATCCATAAATGAAGTCTTAACCATTCGTGTTTATGGATAAAACAGAAAGTTTCTAGCCTTGGACTCATTATAAATATAAGTGAATTCAAGAAACAAACTGAAAAAGAAAGAAACAAACATAATTTGGAAGTCAAATCTTTTTGTTTGACTTTTGTTGTTCTTAAAAAATACAGAGAATTGAGAGGATTTAGATGTGGATTTGAGGTGCGTAAAGTGAAATGAGGCGTGGGATGTGTTGTATTTATTGGGAAAACCCCGGTTTGGTTAAATTTATTGTTTAAGGTAGTTGGGGGATTGAAAAGTGGTTGAAATAGTTAAAGTCCATAGTTGGGCGAAACAAGCCTCGTGACTTTGCACGGGCTTGTTGATTAGGTGCACGGTTATGCGAATCAGGACACGCATAGTCGTGCGTATCAGGTGCACGGTCATGCAGATTGCATGGTCATGCGCATCACTGTGTGGCATCTGCAGAATTTAAGAAACTTTTCAGAATTTATAGTTTGACCCATAGAGTTTGAAAATTCCATTATTTTATGCTAAAAACTCAATGTTAAGCACGTTTAAGTATACATAAGCATATGGAAGTATGGAAATTGATTAAACAATATAAAGAAACAAAAATGTAAAATGATATAAACAACAAATGTAAACATTCCAAAAGATTTTTATTGATCCAAAAGTTAATGATTACAAGATTAGAAAATAAAAGTGCAAGATTGCAACGCATGGAAAATTATGGATATTATAGTCTCTCCTATTTGAGAAAATTTCGTACTGAAATTTCTTTAAAAGCGACCTTTGGAAACGTAATATGGTATTTTAGGAAGTGTAACACGAGTAATAACTAGTTAAAATTACTTGCCTTGGAAGGAAAATTTACGTTTAATTGCCATGAAATAATACATGTCTAAGAAATTTTTTTAGAATTTAACATAAGTTTTCTACAACATGTAAATCAGGCTCATATACGGATTTTTGCTTAACTAATGATTTAGTAGGAATCAAATAACTCAACTATTCAATTAGATAAATAAATGGATATGCAAGATAATTGTCTATTTGTCTAAAGCAAGATAATTGTTGTTTGAGCGGCAATCCTTTTCTCTTTACTAAATCGTCTAGAATATTTAGAATCAGAGTTTCCTTTTTGATTCTCCCAAATTGATTGAAGTTTTTTCTAATCAAGAACACTAAATCTCTGCCTTATTTGTACATTGGCGATTCCAAAGGTACACTTTCACTATTCGATTTCATCTAGATCTTGAACAATAATCTGATATACGTATTCATTTTTTAGATCAAATTGGTTAGAATAACTGAATCGTTAGATTGATTTATGACCAAGGGCTTATGAAGTGTGCAATTTGTTCGTTTTTTAGATCACGGTGGTTGGATTAACTGGTCCGGTATATTGAATTACGACCTAGGGTTTATTAACTATCAAACATGCGTGTCTCAGATCTCTTGATGACTACTTTATGACGAGTGTGTGTGAGTGAGATTTTGGCATCTTTTTCTGTTTTTTTCATATCTCAGCCAAGAAAGCCATATATTTCTTCCCATTTATACAACGGAGGATGTGACCGGTCTTTGATTTTGTCTTGACGGTCATAGCTTTTAACGTTTTATCCTAAAAGAATCAAGCAGCATTGCTTTTTCATTGTTGTAAAATTCATACACATTATTGTATTAGTTTCTTTTTATTATCAACACTATTTTGATTTGTTCTTGGGTTCTTGAACTTGTGTTGTTTTGTTAGGATTTGAAGTTTGCTGCAAACTATTTTCAACTCTTAGCACATAAGTTAAATTATGGGATTTTACATAATTTAGAGTAAAAGAAAATAAATCATGAGAAAAAAACAAGCTTTGTCTACACAATATGATCCAGAGGCTACTTTTTGAAGAGTTCATGCAGCCCCAAAAGATGATGAGCCTCTTATTGAGGCTATTACGGCTCCAAAAACCAAGTGCATGAAAAGATTAAGAAAACTGTATCCCTTTTGGAAAACAAGGTATCTCAATATCTCTTCTTTACTTCTGTGTTTAAAGTTTGTGTTGCGTTAGTTTCGTATTTTTAGGGTTTAAAACGTAAGCTGATATGGGGTTTTTTTGTAAAATTTAGAGATTTAAAAGATATATGATGAGAAAAAACAATCTCTACAGTACAATATGCTGTAGAAGCCACTTCTCGAGACTTCAATATATTTTCTTTGAAGATTAGAGAGAGACGATAACACCTCCCATTGCAAATGAAAAAATCTATTTGTAATCTGTTTTTCTTAATGGCTATTTGTGCTATGTGGAGAGGGTAGATGGGCCAACCTTTCGTCTACCAGCTCATGATGTCAATACTGAGTGTGTCACATCAACTCAGCAACCTATGGAACAATTCACAATATTTAAGGGTTCAAAAGATGCTTTGAACATTTTCCACTGTTGAGGGGTATCAACATTATGGGAACAATACAAGCTCTTCCTGATCCAGTTAATTATAACTTATGTATAGTGGAAGATCCTAAAAGTGGAAATATGACAATCCCTGGTGCTAGCTTGATTGAGGTTAGGGACCAACAACAATATCTGGTGATCTACTACGGTTAACTACTTTGCAGAGTCATGATGTGTTATCATGTGAGTTCATGTCTTGTATGTACTTTAAATCAATCTTTACATTTAGGGTTTGTATTGTTTATAGGAATTCTTTTAGCTACTTTGTAGATGAAGCTAAGAGAAAATTCATAACTGATATGGGTCGAGTTTCAGCAATTCAAGAATCGAGCACCGCGATACGAATCAGATATGAAGTTATATTACATAACAGGGAATAAGTATGATGAAGTTTTTATTTCAACCTATTTACTCAAATGGGTCGATTTTAAATTTGTTTTTAAGGGTGTGTAGAAATGTTTACAGTTTGATTTAAAACAGTCAAACCGGTCATCGATCCAGTTTCATGGTTGGTTTTATTTTTAGTTTTCGGTCGGTCGGTTTCAAACCATATTGAACGATTTGGTTTGCGGTTTACACGGGAACCCGACCGTATAAAACCGGACAGGATCATTAGATTTAGATATATTATTACTTTAAAAAATATTCATATATATGGAGATGTAATACGAAATCAAACCATATTGAGACAAAGACAATAAAATACTAAGTGCCTAATTTTTAAACGTGTCATTTGGGTTGTCATGTCTCAGTAAAATGATGTAAAATTCTAATTGGCTAAATCAATGAAAATAAAAAACACCATTGATATTCATAAACTGTTGTATCAGTATATCCTAGTCTTTCCTAAACGTTTGTTTCCCCTGTAACTCTAACTATAACTGATCTTTGATTTTTTGGCTTGTAGCATGTGTACGTTTGTCAAAGAAACTTAAAAGTGTTACCATATTCATCACAAGAGATCTATCCGCTACCCAGGAGGTGGCCAAGGATGTATTTACTCCATAAATTCTATCGTTCTAACTAAAATGATGATGAATGTTAAATGTGAAACCAAACTGGTTGTATATTTATTATGCAGACTTACATTGATCCTGTTTTTCAACATAAACCTTCATACCAGAGCGGAAACAAACTGTAAGTATTGGTGGTTTTCCCTTTCAATGGTTCGGTTTTGGGTTTTGTTGATAAAAAACCATTAATAACAGTTTGGCTCGCGGTTTGACCTAAAACCATCAAAACCGAACCGTGAACACCCCTAAGGGTGTGCATGGATTGGTTTTGGCCGCTTTGGGTATCTCAAAATCAACCAAAAACCAACCAGATCAGATGGTGAAGTTGAAAAACTAAGAATGGAGGATGCATATGATCTGGATGCAGATGACCTCCAAGATCTGTTGAAACTTGAACTTGAAAGGGATTTTGAAGACATGATTTCCATAGACTTTGAATTACAACTCAAAGGACAAACCAAGCAAGAACTGATGAGGAAAAAAAGATCAAAATAAATAAGTGTTTTGGCATCATCTGTTCTAAGGGGAGATTGTTGGATCTAGTGAACCCCACAAAAGAATAGATGATTGGAAATCCAAAATAGTCTATAACCTCTAATTATAAATAAACAGTGCTTTGAAGAATCTACTCCTTCCAAAGGCAAAGACTCAACATCTGCTACTCTAAAGTCTGCCTAAGCCAAAGTCCTTTCACAAGATCTGTTGAAGACAAACTCTACTCAAAGTTAAAGGTCTACCAAAGATAACCTCTGCTGATAAAGACAAAGTCTGATAAAGCTAAGGTCTGCTATGGATCAACATATGTAAAAGACCAACAGAGGATAAAGCTCAACAGAGGTTTCTCAATGGATTTTTATCAACAGAGTTTCCTTGTATATTCAATGTAACAGTACTTAAGCTATAACAGATGTTAGGAGGTTGTTAGACAATTAGATGTCATTGTCAAGGTGACAACAGCTTAGATTCCTTAGATGTTTCATTTGTACTATAAATAGAACAGTGCCTGTACTATTCTATTCATTACTTTCCTTCATGACATTTTTGTACGAACAAATCAAAGTGATCAGGCTAACGGGGAGTTGTAATTCTTCATGCATATGTGAATCATTGTGTTTTTAAATGCATGTTGATGAAAGAAATATCTTCATTGTTGTGACTGAAAAGTTTACTATTCTGCTGCACATTCATTTTTGTTTTATATTCTTTCATTATTTCATCTTAAACTTTCACAACAATCCAACTCAGATTGTATTAGAGCTACGGTACCGATTCAATCAATCTACCAGTTGATTGAATCACCTATGCTCATGAATTATGGACTTTGAGGGGTTTTAGACATAGATCATCAAATAAACCATAGGATTGTTTAGAAATGAATTTCGACCATATATGTGGAAGAATCATCATGAAATTTGAAGAAATAAAGATTTTGGATAGAAAAATGTGATCATCATGGAACTATCTTCGAATGAAGGTACTACTTCGCACGAAGGTAGATTACCCTCGTATGAAGGTAATCAAATGCCCAAAAAAGGCATTTTTTGATCGTGGTGATGAGACGAGCGTCCGGAAAAATTTGGTGATTGAAAATTTGTTCGAGATTTTAACGACAAATACGAGCTGTTTGATGACACCATTGAGGGCTTCAAAGAACAGATTTGATGACACGATCACAGAGTGGTGAAGATAATGGGGTAGTCATTGATACCAGTGAAGAAATATAATGTTTTTGGTATAGTGATTACAAATGGGCCTTAACGAAAAATCTGCATTGATAAAAAACCGACTTTTGTGGACCAAAATGACATGTTTTCTACAATAGTAGAGTTTTTAAGAGGTTAGAGAGGACTGAATTTGCTAGATTTGAGGGGAAAATTCAGTGGTACGTTTTAGAGAGGTCAGAATTTGCAAAAATGAGGAGGGATAAAATTTCATAGAATATATTGAAATTCTGGCATTTTTTAAATTCGTGACTTGCAATAGTATTCGGGTGGTTCGACTTCAGATTATCCGGAGATACATAAGTTCTGAAATTAATGTTAGTTTGTGATCATAGGAAGTTTAGAGTCTTCAGATCAAGATCAGATTGATGTCATAGGGTTTAAGTCCCGGGTCTTCGTCAAGCTGGTTAGCAGGATTTGCATCAGGAGATGCATTTGTATTGTTGATACTTAAAAGATATCACAGATTTGTGATAGTATAAAGTGCCAGAATGTTTAATCTTTGAGAAGAGGAATTGTTTTTCGGACTAACCGCCGGGAAAAAATGATGTTTGTTGATTAAGTTGTTGTTGGGACTAACGGAGAAGACTAAACATCTGTTATTGTGACTGAAGAGGAGGAATGTGATCCTGATCACGGAAAAATGTTTCTCTGATCTGAATGTGTTACCGGTTGATTTGATTCCGATAAAGATTTGTTGATTGAGTAGATTATTGTTTTGCTGATCAAGCATTCAAAGTGTGCTTAAAAGTGATTACGGGAAAAGGGATTTCAGATTTCGTGAGTATTCACAGACTTGAAGTTTATTAATGTGATGTTCAAAGTTTCTTTCAATTAACGGTTGGGTTTGGAAGACCAGAGGATCAAGCAGTGGAGTGCGCTAAAACCGAACACGGATAAGGTTAACGTAGAAATAGAGATGCTGCATTCATTAGTTTTGAGTTGGTGATTATTCGTGAAGATTAAAGTTAAGCAAATCATAGGAGGTCGGAACCATGCAAACAAAGACCTAAAGATTTATTCCAGGGGGAATTTATTGAAAAAATTGCAAACCCGAATCATCAATCAAGGGGGAATTTGTTGATGCGTTCTACGACATCGATAAATGCCTGATTGAAGTTTCAGAATATTCAAACACGACTATCATATTACAAGATCAAGATCAAGCTTCGACAGTGTGTTCATAATTTTACAAGTTTTGGAGTTCCCAGAGGGGAAACGCTGGTCCAATTTCGCTAGCTTGACAAGATGTATACTCTTTCGGTATTTTTGCTTATACTCTATTCTTAATGACATTCTATCGAATTAATTCTATTTTACCCAAACTTCCGTCTATAACCGTCTTGGACTATGATAATTAAAAGTCATGATATCGTGTTTTTCTAATGTACGAGTCACATTTTTTAGGGTTGTGTACTTGTATTGATGTGTTGATGATAGAGGTAAGGGTGTAAATGATCAAGAAATCAAATAACTCAACTATTCATAAGTTTTCTATTTGTCTAAAGCAAGATAATTGTTGTTTGAGCGGCAATCCTTTTCTCTTTACTAAATCGTCTAGAATATTTAGAATGAGAGTTTCCTTTTTGATTCTCCCAAATTGATTGAAGTTTTTTCTAATCAAGAACACTAAATCTCTGCCTTATTTGTACATTGGCGATTCCAAAGGTACACTTTCACTATTCGATTTCATCTAGATCTTGAACAATAATCTGATATACGTATTCATTTTTTAGATCAAATTGGTTAGAATAACTGAATCGTTAGATTGATTTATGACCAAGGGCTTATGAAGTGTGCAATTTGTTCGTTTTTTAGATCACGGTGGTTGGATTAACTGGTCCGGTATATTGAATTACGACCTAGGGTTTATTAACTATCAAACATGCGTGTCTCAGATCTCTTGATGACTACTTTATGACGAGTGTGTGTGAGTGAGATTTTGGCATCTTTTTCTGTTTTTTTTCATATCTCAGCCAAGAAAGCCATATATTTCTTCCCATTTATACAACGGAGGATGTGACCGGTCTTTGATTTTGTCTTGACGGTCATAGCTTTTAACGTTTTATCCTAAAAGAATCAAGCAGCATTGCTTTTTCATTGTTGTAAAATTCATACACATTATTGTATTAGTTTCTTTTTATTATCAACACTATTTTGATTTGTTCTTGGGTTCTTGAACTTGTGTTGTTTTGTTAGGATTTGAAGTTTGCTGCAAACTATTTTCAACTCTTAGCACATAAGTTAAATTATGGGATTTTACATAATTTAGAGTAAAAGAAAATAAATCATGAGAAAAAAACAAGCTTTGTCTACACAATATGATCCAGAGGCTACTTTTTGAAGAGTTCATGCAGCCCCAAAAGATGATGAGCCTCTTATTGAGGCTATTACGGCTCCAAAAACCAAGTGCATGAAAAGATTAAGAAAACTGTATCCCTTTTGGAAAACAAGGTATCTCAATATCTCTTCTTTACTTCTGTGTTTAAAGTTTGTGTTGCGTTAGTTTCGTATTTTTAGGGTTTAAAACGTAAGCTGATATGGGGTTTTTTTGTAAAATTTAGAGATTTAAAAGATATATGATGAGAAAAAACAATCTCTACAGTACAATATGCTGTAGAAGCCACTTCTCGAGACTTCAATATATTTTCTTTGAAGATTAGAGAGAGACGATAACACCTCCCATTGCAAATGAAAAAATCTATTTGTAATCTGTTTTTCTTAATGGCTATTTGTGCTATGTGGAGAGGGTAGATGGGCCAACCTTTCGTCTACCAGCTCATGATGTCAATACTGAGTGTGTCACATCAACTCAGCAACCTATGGAACAATTCACAATATTTAAGGGTTCAAAAGATGCTTTGAACATTTTCCACTGTTGAGGGGTATCAACATTATGGGAACAATACAAGCTCTTCCTGATCCAGTTAATTATAACTTATGTATAGTGGAAGATCCTAAAAGTGGAAATATGACAATCCCTGGTGCTAGCTTGATTGAGGTTAGGGACCAACAACAATATCTGGTGATCTACTACGGTTAACTACTTTGCAGAGTCATGATGTGTTATCATGTGAGTTCATGTCTTGTATGTACTTTAAATCAATCTTTACATTTAGGGTTTGTATTGTTTATAGGAATTCTTTTAGCTACTTTGTAGATGAAGCTAAGAGAAAATTCATAACTGATATGGGTCGAGTTTCAGCAATTCAAGAATCGAGCACCGCGATACGAATCAGATATGAAGTTATATTACATAACAGGGAATAAGTATGATGAAGTTTTTATTTCAACCTATTTACTCAAATGGGTCGATTTTAAATTTGTTTTTAAGGGTGTGTAGAAATGTTTACAGTTTGATTTAAAACAGTCAAACCGGTCATCGATCCAGTTTCATGGTTGGTTTTATTTTTAGTTTTCGGTCGGTCGGTTTCAAACCATATTGAACGATTTGGTTTGCGGTTTACACGGGAACCCGACCGTATAAAACCGGACAGGATCATTAGATTTAGATATATTATTACTTTAAAAAATATTCATATATATGGAGATGTAATACGAAATCAAACCATATTGAGACAAAGACAATAAAATACTAAGTGCCTAATTTTTAAACGTGTCATTTGGGTTGTCATGTCTCAGTAAAATGATGTAAAATTCTAATTGGCTAAATCAATGAAAATAAAAAACACCATTGATATTCATAAACTGTTGTATCAGTATATCCTAGTCTTTCCTAAACGTTTGTTTCCCCTGTAACTCTAACTATAACTGATCTTTGATTTTTTGGCTTGTAGCATGTGTACGTTTGTCAAAGAAACTTAAAAGTGTTACCATATTCATCACAAGAGATCTATCCGCTACCCAGGAGGTGGCCAAGGATGTATTTACTCCATAAATTCTATCGTTCTAACTAAAATGATGATGAATGTTAAATGTGAAACCAAACTGGTTGTATATTTATTATGCAGACTTACATTGATCCTGTTTTTCAACATAAACCTTCATACCAGAGCGGAAACAAACTGTAAGTATTGGTGGTTTTCCCTTTCAATGGTTCGGTTTTGGGTTTTGTTGATAAAAAACCATTAATAACAGTTTGGCTCGCGGTTTGACCTAAAACCATCAAAACCGAACCGTGAACACCCCTAAGGGTGTGCATGGATTGGTTTTGGCCGCTTTGGGTATCTCAAAATCAACCAAAAACCAACCAGATCAGATGGTGAAGTTGAAAAACTAAGAATGGAGGATGCATATGATCTGGATGCAGATGACCTCCAAGATCTGTTGAAACTTGAACTTGAAAGGGATTTTGAAGACATGATTTCCATAGACTTTGAATTACAACTCAAAGGACAAACCAAGCAAGAACTGATGAGGAAAAAAAGATCAAAATAAATAAGTGTTTTGGCATCATCTGTTCTAAGGGGAGATTGTTGGATCTAGTGAACCCCACAAAAGAATAGATGATTGGAAATCCAAAATAGTCTATAACCTCTAATTATAAATAAACAGTGCTTTGAAGAATCTACTCCTTCCAAAGGCAAAGACTCAACATCTGCTACTCTAAAGTCTGCCTAAGCCAAAGTCCTTTCACAAGATCTGTTGAAGACAAACTCTACTCAAAGTTAAAGGTCTACCAAAGATAACCTCTGCTGATAAAGACAAAGTCTGATAAAGCTAAGGTCTGCTATGGATCAACATATGTAAAAGACCAACAGAGGATAAAGCTCAACAGAGGTTTCTCAATGGATTTTTATCAACAGAGTTTCCTTGTATATTCAATGTAACAGTACTTAAGCTATAACAGATGTTAGGAGGTTGTTAGACAATTAGATGTCATTGTCAAGGTGACAACAGCTTAGATTCCTTAGATGTTTCATTTGTACTATAAATAGAACAGTGCCTGTACTATTCTATTCATTACTTTCCTTCATGACATTTTTGTACGAACAAATCAAAGTGATCAGGCTAACGGGGAGTTGTAATTCTTCATGCATATGTGAATCATTGTGTTTTTAAATGCATGTTGATGAAAGAAATATCTTCATTGTTGTGACTGAAAAGTTTACTATTCTGCTGCACATTCATTTTTGTTTTATATTCTTTCATTATTTCATCTTAAACTTTCACAACAATCCAACTCAGATTGTATTAGAGCTACGGTACCGATTCAATCAATCTACCAGTTGATTGAATCACCTATGCTCATGAATTATGGACTTTGAGGGGTTTTAGACATAGATCATCAAATAAACCATAGGATTGTTTAGAAATGAATTTCGACCATATATGTGGAAGAATCATCATGAAATTTGAAGAAATAAAGATTTTGGATAGAAAAATGTGATCATCATGGAACTATCTTCGAATGAAGGTACTACTTCGCACGAAGGTAGATTACCCTCGTATGAAGGTAATCAAATGCCCAAAAAAGGCATTTTTTGATCGTGGTGATGAGACGAGCGTCCGGAAAAATTTGGTGATTGAAAATTTGTTCGAGATTTTAACGACAAATACGAGCTGTTTGATGACACCATTGAGGGCTTCAAAGAACAGATTTGATGACACGATCACAGAGTGGTGAAGATAATGGGGTAGTCATTGATACCAGTGAAGAAATATAATGTTTTTGGTATAGTGATTACAAATGGGCCTTAACGAAAAATCTGCATTGATAAAAAACCGACTTTTGTGGACCAAAATGACATGTTTTCTACAATAGTAGAGTTTTTAAGAGGTTAGAGAGGACTGAATTTGCTAGATTTGAGGGGAAAATTCAGTGGTACGTTTTAGAGAGGTCAGAATTTGCAAAAATGAGGAGGGATAAAATTTCATAGAATATATTGAAATTCTGGCATTTTTTAAATTCGTGACTTGCAATAGTATTCGGGTGGTTCGACTTCAGATTATCCGGAGATACATAAGTTCTGAAATTAATGTTAGTTTGTGATCATAGGAAGTTTAGAGTCTTCAGATCAAGATCAGATTGATGTCATAGGGTTTAAGTCCCGGGTCTTCGTCAAGCTGGTTAGCAGGATTTGCATCAGGAGATGCATTTGTATTGTTGATACTTAAAAGATATCACAGATTTGTGATAGTATAAAGTGCCAGAATGTTTAATCTTTGAGAAGAGGAATTGTTTTTCGGACTAACCGCCGGGAAAAAATGATGTTTGTTGATTAAGTTGTTGTTGGGACTAACGGAGAAGACTAAACATCTGTTATTGTGACTGAAGAGGAGGAATGTGATCCTGATCACGGAAAAATGTTTCTCTGATCTGAATGTGTTACCGGTTGATTTGATTCCGATAAAGATTTGTTGATTGAGTAGATTATTGTTTTGCTGATCAAGCATTCAAAGTGTGCTTAAAAGTGATTACGGGAAAAGGGATTTCAGATTTCGTGAGTATTCACAGACTTGAAGTTTATTAATGTGATGTTCAAAGTTTCTTTCAATTAACGGTTGGGTTTGGAAGACCAGAGGATCAAGCAGTGGAGTGCGCTAAAACCGAACACGGATAAGGTTAACGTAGAAATAGAGATGCTGCATTCATTAGTTTTGAGTTGGTGATTATTCGTGAAGATTAAAGTTAAGCAAATCATAGGAGGTCGGAACCATGCAAACAAAGACCTAAAGATTTATTCCAGGGGGAATTTATTGAAAAAATTGCAAACCCGAATCATCAATCAAGGGGGAATTTGTTGATGCGTTCTACGACATCGATAAATGCCTGATTGAAGTTTCAGAATATTCAAACACGACTATCATATTACAAGATCAAGATCAAGCTTCGACAGTGTGTTCATAATTTTACAAGTTTTGGAGTTCCCAGAGGGGAAACGCTGGTCCAATTTCGCTAGCTTGACAAGATGTATACTCTTTCGGTATTTTTGCTTATACTCTATTCTTAATAACATTCTATCGAATTAATTCTATTTTACCCAAACTTCCGTCTATAACCGTCTTGGACTATGATAATTAAAAGTCATGATATCGTGTTTTTCTAATGTACGAGTCACATTTTTTAGGGTTGTGTACTTGTATTGATGTGTTGATGATAGAGGTAAGGGTGTAAATGATCAAGAGATTTGTAAGTTACTTGAGATCGCCTTGTGCCTTATCAATTTATATTACCCATTATTTTAAAGGTGAGGTTTTACATTTGTTGCTTGATAAGGACAATTTGTTCCATTGGGTTAGTGATCTGGTAATTTTAGTTTAATTTTTACCTGTTATATGAAGTTTATTGTTTGTATTTGATATGATTAATGGCCAAGTGTTGTATGTTAAGATTTTGTTTATCTTTTTCATTCCCATGTATAAGGTTTCTTTCACTGCCTATAAAAGCCATGTGTTTTTTACCTCTTAAGGGTCGTTTTATTTAACTACTAGTGTATTTTAACTTACCATTCGTAATGAAATTACAAAGTTTTGTATAGGGGCTAACGGGAAGAGATAATATAAGAAGGAAGACGAAGGGAACATGAAGCTTCGAGGTTGGTTCCTTCAAGTAGATTTCATATTTTTAGTGGTGAGTTTCTGAATTCAAATAGTAAGCTTTGATATTAATTATTGGATGTGGGATTAGAATACGATGGTGGGTGCTTAAGGTCTTAGATGGTTTTGCAATTTTTAGGAGAGGCGCTTGAGAAAACTTTTTGATGAAGAGAAGCAAACCTGTTGTGGGTTTCTTTGTTTTGTTGTTCCTAATTATTAACAAACTATGAGAGCACAAGTCAATAGAAGAAACAATGTTTATGTTACCTAGAATTCATTAAGGAAAGTATATATTTGTTCTTTTGTTTAAAATACAATAATTTTGTTGAAGACTGATTGGATTCTTGGAAAATAAATTGTTTTCACATGCGTCAAAATGACCTGTATGCTATACAGGGCAAAATAATATCAAATTTATGGAATTATTTTGTATGTAATTGTTGAGTTGCAGGAAGTCAATGACACAAACTAATGAATCAAGTCAACAAAGCATCCATATGCAAAAGTGAGTTTCTCGTAGTTTATATAGTTGCTAAATCAACATACATGTGAAATGTGCAACAAATGTGTTCAAGTGAGTATTGGTGTTGTAGATAATAAATCTTATGTATTATATTGAGTTGTAACAATGAGTGGGAATGCATTCTAACAGTTGAGTTACTACATTATTTTAAAACCACTTTTGTACTTGTATTTGTATTATGGTGTTAAGCAGTTCAATTTTACTATAGATGAACTTTAATCATATAATGTGAACAAACTTTGTTGAGAGAATCTACTAGAAGAGTTATTGTCAACAATGGGAGTTTATACTAATTATTTCCATCTAGGGATGTGTATATGGTACCAGATATTGATACCGAAACCATACCGTACCTAGCAATTTTCGATACTAATTCGGTAACCATGTCTTTCGTTTTTCAGGATCGGTATGGTATGGCATTTTGGGTTGGCTAACCTTCTAATTTAATGTCAACACTTATAAATATTATACAATTTACTTTAAATAACTCGTGTAACATATGGATACTTAAGCTAGTAAATGAGTAAGTAAATGTAAATCACATACCTAAAATAGATCAAGATTCTATATATAGGTGGATGGAAAGGGTTGTAAAATGGGTAGATGTGTGTATAAGTAATAGTAACATGACTAAATTTTTGTAAATAATTTAAATGGTGACTAAACAAGGACTGCCTACTAGAAGCTATTTAGTTAAAAATGGATGAAAATTTTAAACGGAGAAATACTTAATCATATAAAATAGGATAGTAAAAGTTATAAATGTATAAAAAAATTGCTAGGTAAATAGATTGAATAGTTAGAGTCTAGGTGTCATTGAGTAAAAATTTAAAATTTCCTCGACTAAGTCGAATTTATGAGAATGGGTACTTAAATAAAATTGGTAATTAAACAAAAACTCTTTAGATAGAGTTTATGAAATTTTAATCACATTGTCGGAAACAATTTTGATAATAAGATGAGCGATTACATGATTTGACAATTTTTAATTGGCTAACTAGTTGTATATAGTTAATTGATTTTTAGCTAGTAAGAAAAATGTGGTGGATTAAGGGGGTGTAGATACGGTTTATCGAAAGATTTCTAGTCAACAAGGGATGACCAAATACATGAGGGAGAAATGAGGATGTTTGACAAAAGGGAAAATAAATCGTTGAAGAGTGTCGAAGGTGGTTGCAGCCACAAACGGCTTAGGGTTCAAGGATGAGATTTTTGTTATTTGCAAACAATTGTTAAAAAGCTTTAAGGTAAACTTGTAACATGTATCAAAAGTACTACTAACGTTGCGCAATGTCGTAGCATAGTGCAAACTTCAATAGTTGGTCACAAGGAAATGTAGTGCTAGTGGTATGTGACAAAATGAAAGTGTGTCATAGAGAATACTTGTGGCAAAAATCAAAAATGAAAAAGAGTCATGGCATAAGAAGGTCCATTCGGTAAATAACCCCAATTAATAAAACAGGTTTCAAATAACACTGAATTTCACATGACACGTTTTACGTTACTTTTGTTAACATGGTAAGAACATTTATATATGGGAAGTACAGAGGCGTATCCACCATGCTCTCACCATGTCACATCTGTATTGTTACTCGATGTCATGTTACGTTCTGTGTTACGATACACAACAGAACTTGCTATGAATTCCATGCGCCAACCATTATAATTACGTGTATACGTGTAATTACCATAGTTGTTGCAAGGTCCGCATAGTTCATCCTAGTGGTGTATGGGCCAAGGGATGGCATTAGGTATCACGAATAGGGGCACACGTTTGAAAATTTAGTTAGCACACTCAAAATAGGTAACTAATGCATAGTATTAAAAAGTTTTGACTATATAATTCTTCAAGTAAAGCATGAGATTATTCGCAGTGACAAATAGAAATTGTATTAGGTAAGACTTATAGTGTAAATTGTCATGGATTTGAATATGATTCTTGGAAAGCTTGTACATGGAAAACTAACACATGTGCATATGTGATCGTGTTTAGGTATGTGTAAGAACAATCATATGTAAAGCCAACTATGTAAAGATAAAATGTATCGAAAGTAATGTTCCTGGGAGATTGGAAAAAAATGCATAGTAGGATAAGTTAGTGGATTAAACAAGAAATCAAGTGTGTTGAATCTGGAAAAGCAGGTCCATAGAGATTGGAAGATCGAGTTCATTGAAGATAGGAAACTTGAGTCCATTGAAATAGAAATTTCAGGTTCATTGAAGATGGAAGATTAAGTTTATAAAAAATCACTTTAGTTCAAAAATTTTTGTTCGCTGCTTGATTTTATGATTTTCTTATCCACATGTTTGGTCAGAATTGAGTGTTAGAAGAGTTGGTTTGAAATTTTTTGACAGCTAGGTACATCTCCAAGAAGGTATTTTACAAAAGGTAGGAAAAATTGTGTTTGAAGTTTTATAGAAAATTGCATGCATAAGAATTTACGATTTTTAAAATATTCTCTCTATGTGGAGAGATCAAGTTTCAAACTTGGCAGATGTGAATAATAAAACTTCATGTTGTATGGAAAAGTCTTGTTCATGCAAATATTCAAACTTTGAGAAATTCAAAAAAAAAATTGTAGATATTTAAACTTCGTTGGTGTTCGCGTACATGGTTTGGGTCGTTATGCTTGGTGCATGCAAAAGCATTGGTCTTGACAGGTGGACCGGTAGCAACGGGTCTGCTGGGTTATGGTTTTGTGGTATGGTGGCAGTTTTTGGCTAAATGACCAAATTCACCACACTTAGTGCATTGGCAGTATGGTGTATGAGTGGGTTGGTGGAAGTTACAAGTCCCGTACAATGGTAGTCTTCCTAGGTATGCTTTCTTATCGGGGCTTTACGGTTCATGAGGATAGTTGGGGTTGAAAAAGTGCGGTTTGGTTGTTCCTTCTTATTCAATAATGCTTTGTAGGGTCAGTGGTTGAAGAGCTATCACTAAATTGGAGGGCATCATTTAGATTGGTGCCTCTAGCGTTTGTAGTTCGGTTCATTTGTATTGCTTGGTTAGGAAGGATACTAGCTAAATCTTGAGCAATAAGGTACACCAAATGGATGGGGTCGAGGTTGTTAAGACGAAGAGATATCTATAAGGACCACACATATGGGAAAAATTGTAAATTTATTTAAAACAAGATGACTTTTGAATGAAAATGAAATGACGAGAATGATTATTAGTAATTGGATCAATTTTGAAAACTATGGGTAAAAATTTCATTAGATTAGGAAAGTTGATAGGTGTCATCAATAATTTTAAGAAGCCTCATGAATGAAACAACTAAGGCAATAAGCGATTAACAGGTGTTATGATAAATAACGTATTAATGTTAGAAAAATGTTGGATTGGAGACATTAGAGGAAAATCATGAGATTTGGATTAAAAATTAGAATAATAAACATAAGAAAGGTAGCATAATCAAAATATAAATGTAATTGCATAAACGAGGTATAGAGTTCAAATTGGAAGGAAAGATAAATAAGTCCAGGATTTCAAGTTTCAAATAAGTCAAATAGATTAGAGAGTTCAAAAAAATTAAGATAAAACAAATAAATAAGAGGATAAGAGATTAACATAAGGAAATTGAAATAAACCCATAACAAATAGGTGATAAACAATTGAAAACTTGGATTGTTTCCATTTAGTTATAAAAACCCAATGGGAACTTAGACTAATCAAAGTGTTTTAAACTCACTAGCGATAAAGAAGTCATGCTTTAGTCTAAATGTGTACTCTCATCATAGTCCCAGGTAGGCTACTATTTTTACTCAAGGATTTGCTACTTCGAATCAGATGATTGGGATTATGCGAATGGCAGCATAGACAGGATGTCTCGACTACCGGTACTAAGCCTTTGCACGTGTTTTATCATGCTAGTAAGGTTTAAGACCCTGGTGAGGATTGAAAATCAAAAAGGAATGAAACTTGCCACTAAGATGTGGATATCACTCCTAACTCAATGGTGAAATTTATGTATGTAAGAGGCGAGTGAAACTAGCCATCAAGGTGAGGAAATCACTCCTTACTTAAGGTTTCCATTTTCAAAATATGAGTAGTCTTCTTCTTGGATGAAGCAATGTAGTCCATAAGTAGTAAGGTTAGCCTAAATAAGGAGGTAAAAGAAAGAACGGAAAAATAAAGTTTAAGGAAAAGGGTATGGTAACCATATAACACAAAGGCATAAAAATGGGCACTTGGCCATAGTCAAGGTCAAACGTATACTAATAACCTAATTCTTTACAACCATTGCTCTGATATCAATCTGTCACACCCCAACCGTTGTTTAAACATCGGGGTAAGACGTAACAGATTACTCAAAGACTCATAGTACTAAAGTTGAAATATTATTTAATCGAAAATAAAATATCATACATGGAATAAAGGAAATACAACTTGTACAAGTAGATAACATAACATAACAACAAGATTAAATTAGTTTAACTAAGTCCAAGACCTATGTGAATCAAATCTTGAATAAAGCTTGATACACTAGCACCTGAAACATGTACGAAAATAATGTCCATAAAGAATTACGGGTGAGCATACTTAGGGTTTGCATATGTATGTATATAATGTAAGTTTGAAAGGTACACTTCACCATGTCTAAAGCAGTACCATATGTAATCATGAAAACACTCCAAGGTAATACAAATGGCAAAACCAAACCTAGATGTAAGACGTTATGCACACTCAAACTTTTAAAAATGTTGGGTTAACTACTTAACAATGACCATGCATTCCCTTTGAAAAAGGAAAAATGAATCTTAGTGTAACACCTCGACCGCGTAAAACAACGAACCGCGGTGGAAACGTCGGGAAGTCATGTCACAGAACTATTGTTTCACAATTCATGGAATTTAAAATTTTGTTTTATTAAGTTAAATGTTTACATTGTCTTGGGATAAACAGAAACAACACATACATAAATTGTCTTTCATGTTTTAAGTCACTAAGGCCTGCGCCATTCCTACGTGAAGCATGCATCATATTATCAAGCATGGACTCCTGAAACATATGTGAAAAGAGAGTCAGCATAAAAATGCCGGCGAGTATGTAGGTTTTGTGAGTGTGTTAAATTTGTGGTTTTGTATACATATTGCAACACCTCGTCCGACTACAAGAGTCGTTATGTGAAAACCTCATATCAAAAGTGTTTGATATTTCAATACAATTAACCACCTAACAAGTTGGTTAGAGTTGTGAAAACCTTATAGCCATGAATCTTGACCAAAACGTTTCTTTTGTAAAAATCTTATAATAGATTGATTCAAAAGAAAACTTCGTATGGTTTATATCTTTAAGTTAAAATCATTGTGTGACATTGTTCAAAACCATTTGTCCGTGTTATAAACCATTTGTTCGTGTTATAAATCAATTGCCTGTGTCATAAACCAATTATCCATGTCATACGCAAATCGTCCGTGTTTTTAATTGTGAAAACTTTTGATCATTCTTTAATGAACACATTCAAACTTGTGTTGACTATACCACCAAAGGGTATCTTTAATAGACCACCAAAGGGTCTCTTTAACTAGACTAACAAATCAACAAATGATTTGTTAATCAAAAACAGTATCGTTACCCAAACTTCCACCAAATCCAGTGAACAGTCTGATAATGGGATTGTCAGTCCTAGGTACCATGTCAGTCCTATGGTACCATGTCAGTCCTATGGTACCATAACATACTACTGGTCGGCTCAGCCAAAGCTAATGAATGTCATTCGTTTTATGGATAACGCATCAACCAGTTGTTCACATTATTGAAATCATCTTGTTTTATATATAAACCATAGACATTGTTTTTGAAAACTTGAAAATGATTTAGCACATATGAGTCACCCAAAACGTTTGCTAAACGTAAAAGAGGGGAACTATGTAATCACTTTGAAAATCATTTTGTATATATAAACCATGTATATTGTTTTGAATCTTGAAAATATTATAGGCACATATGAATCACCCCAAAACATTTGAAAATGCAAAAGAAGGAAACTATGTACTCACTTGGGATTGCGAAAGTGTTCTTGATCAACGGAATAAACAAAGCTCAAACGTGTCCTAATGTGTCAGATAAGTATGTTAGCGTGTCGGGACTACAAATAGGAGATAGAATAGAATGAAGTCTTATAAACCAAACGAGTGTTGGAACTCATGTGATATGGTTTATCAAACTTAATATTTTGATTTGGAAAGGATCCTAAGTGCCTTTGACCCATTATGACTCGTTAAGGTAGTTTACGCTACTTTAACGGGTCATTAGCATAAACGCGTGATCAGATGGTTAAACATGTCCTATGATAAGTCTTAAATGCCCAAACATGTTTGAAAATGTTATAGCATCAGTTTATATGTCAAAAATTTTGTTACATATGTTTCAAATGGATTTATCCGCAAAAGGGCATTTTGGTCATCATTTTTTTAGAACAGAGAAGTAACTTATCCTAACACTTACCAAACAACGTGTCCATAAGGTATAACCTCAGTAGGTTATTCCCTATACAACTATGGTCACAAATAAGTGTTTGGTCGGATTCGAAAGTCAAAGCGGTGGTCAAGATCGCTAGACTTATGACCCTAAAAAAGCACAAAACTAGAAGTGATGAGTTAGACATGTCAAAATATGTATAACTAAGTTTATAAAACTGATTTGGTATCAAAACTTGGTGTTTTGATACCCGAAAATAGTTACGTCGTAAAATGCACATCATGCAAATTTTTGACCGAAACTTTGACTCGTCACTTCGACTAGTAAACTTGGTAATCAAAAGGTGAAATCGTTAGGGATTATAACCTTCATGATTACAATCAAATTGCAAAGTCCAATTGAACTTTGACTTGACCAAATATGGTTAGAACCAAAAGTCAATCAGGAAGCCAAACTGTTCGACTTTTAGCTCAAAATAGCTAAAATAATGAAAGAACTAGGAAGAGTACTTACTCGTGTTGAAGAACACTTTCGGAACTCAAGATATGAGGCTTCCAAAGGCTGGAAACAAGCTCCAAGAAGGATAGAAAGAAGAACTTCTCATTTTGCTTTGAAGTGTATTGAAGTGGTGTGAAAAAATAATTGAAGAATCATGGGGTATTTATAGTATTTTAGGATTAAGGAGGTGATGAAAAGTGGCCTCAAGTGTGGATTATTGTCCTAACATGTGTCAACACCAAATTAAGTGTGGCAAAATGAGTGCTAGGTGTCAAAAAGTTGGAGATAGGTGGCAAACTTGATGAAGAAGCAAAAATCTTTATATTTTTCTGACATTTTTGGCCGTTGGACTTGAATTTTCACTTGTTTGCCATTTTTAACCCCTTTGAACTAATATTTAGGTTATATAAAGGTGCTAAGACATGTATAACTTAGATTATGCTCGAAAATGTCGTGGATGTCGGTTCGTTCAGTTGTACGGTTACGCGTTTCAAAAAAATGCATAAAACGCTTTAACGAACACGAAAATGATCGAAATCGTGCAACGATTAACATTTTTGCATTATCATCAATAAAATACAATAATTTATTGAATACAAAAATATTTGGATTGATAGACATGGTTCGTATGTTGAATAGGGACCAACAGACTTTCGCAGTTTGACGAAAATAGTCCATGGACTTGTATAAGCGTGTTTTTGTCATATCTAACCCTTCAAAACTTATATCTAAATTACGTAAAGGGTATTTAGGGTATGTATAGCTTATGTCCTTTTTTTGAAGTGCACGTCGCATTAAACTGACTGCGTTTGAGTGTCAGTTAACAAATTACTTCCACAAAAAATTTTGAGGGTTCGAAACCGTGCAAGAAAGTGAAATTGTGCAAATGTCTTAGATAATTATACAAATTTCGGTACTAAAACACAGGGTTTCATTAAATACGAAATTTTATGTAATTGTACAATGATTGAAAAGGCACAAATGTCACACTTAGGCGGTCGTCAATCCTATAGCGCTATACATTGTTGAGGTCGGTTTGTTCATAGTTATTGGTTTTAGTAGAATAACAATTGTAACTACGCATGTTTAAACATATATGAACACATAGGTAACTAAGAATATGTAATTGTCCATAAATGAATTTATAAGTGAAAGCGTATTTTGTATAATTGTACATGAAACATCCCAAAAATGAAAGGAAAAAGGATAGGTTGTCACACCCCGACCCGCAACGGATATGGTACGGGCATGGTGATTGTCCATAGCTTATGACACTATTATAAGTTTAAATATTTAAAGTCACCAAATAAATTATCACATGTATTCATAAAAATGTTCAACAAAAGTCATACAATATCCAAAAGACAATTAATCATCAACAAATATTCAATTTATTACTAAGGCGCATCTTATGTGTCTCCAACTTCAAATCCTCCTACTCATGTACCTGTATCATGTTAGAAAAATAGTTTTGGGTAAACAAAAGTTGGTGAGTTATCCTTACTTTTATAAATATGAATGTAAGTCCCGAAAATTGGATCTAACAATGATATCAAACAATCACCAAGAATGGGCGGAATCCAAACTTGGTGATATTCAAGATAACCTGAAAAAAAGAACGAGATGATCGAGATGAACGAGAATAACACACGAATCACTTTCAAACTTGCATACAATTCTATTACTATCACTAGCAAACTCGTCTGATACAAGTCCTTCACCTCTCACACTCTTTCTCTCTCTAGAAATCTATCAATGGAGGCTCCTTCTCTAAAGGCTTAACCCTAGAAATGACATAACATTAGCTTATATACCTAGGCTTTGTCCACTCCCCACATGGGCTCCCCTTGGGCTAGCCTGGACCACATGGCCTAAGGCATGCCCAAATGACCAATAAAAGTCCAAACCTGATACAAACTAACCCAAATAAATCCCAGTTCGCAACCATAGTCCGTTGCATATATTTGATGCGTCAGTCTCACACTTCTAGGACCTGTCAATGAATTTTATATTATTTTTAAGAAAAAAGTTATCCTTTTTACAAAGTTTAATATAAAGATCACATTATATCCACAACACAAGCAACGAAACCAACTATACCAATATGAATACACAAACAAGTGAATACACGGAACAAACGAAAATACGACTCAACGTCTGTAGCGTGTATAAGACTCAAGCCCCAAAGAGCGAATCAAATAAAGGTGGCTATACTAGGCTATAAGCCATGACCATAGGGAACCTAGTCATCCGTGGATCTACAATGACATGCTAGAATATAGTAGACTGATCTCACATAAGAACTAAAAATAGAACACAAGTATACATCCATATAGTGACACATTGAGGTTTGCATGTGAAAAGTAGAATGAATAAAACACTATTATTTATAGCATGTTACACCCCGAAAACATTACAAACAGGGGAAAATGATAGAATTACTCACGGTTGCGTTTATATGATCCTGATTAACTGCACGAATTTTGAAAAGGAAAACATCATGAACAAAGATGTTATCCTAAAAATATAATTAACATAAATATCCTACACAACCAATAACAAAATAAACTATAAAATAATTCTATCACGTAGAGATTTTATCTAATCTTAAAACTACATATATATTAATACTACATAATTATTAGATTAATACTTATAACTAGACGACTAATGTGACATATTAATAATATTACCATAAAATATTTATGTCTACATTTGTATATAAATTCTTTAACTTCCAATCCCTATAATTTAGTTCCAAATATTAAATTCACATATAAAAATCTAATATTGAAGAAATCAAATGACAAGACAAAAATAACAAAAAGTTATTTCAGTTAAAATATTAATTCCAATATTTAGTAGAAATTCACATTTCAATTTATACAACTATAAAAATCATATTTTATCATATATTTAATAAAAATATCTAATTTGTATATAAAAGATAGTTTATGGTTAATATTAGTTAGTTTTTTATTTGCAAACTATTATACCATAGAATAGGTAATTTGTAGTACTATATGCAATTATTATTTTATAGAAAAATTAGGTAAATTATATTCATGGGTTTCATTTTGGTAAAACCCATATTTTGTATGATTTCTCTATAAATTGTAATATGGTTAAAAATCTAGAATAAATCTGTAGAACATCCAAGTATTCTCAAAATTAGCAACAACCTATCTAATTTGATAATAAATAGTATCCTAAGTTCAATTTTATCAAAACACAATCCTATATCAAAATCCCCAATCTCTAAGACTAAACAAAAGATACATAATTTGTATGGTAGATGCACTCTATCACAAAAATGGATAGAGAAGTTTTGTAAGGCTTGAAAAATTAGATAAAATAGGTTTCGTAATTACCTGGTTTTCTTAAAAATTGAGGGAGAAATCAAGTGTTGAAGTTCAAGTCTTAGAGATGATTTCTTGTTTCAATTTGTGAATAAGAGTGTAGATTAGCATATTGAAAATATGGGATATTCATGAGATATGATGGGTATGTCCATTGCTTTAGAGATTGAGATTGTGCACTCCAATGGACAATTTAGGTGTGATGTTTTGAGTTCTAGAAAGATGAAAAATGATGTATTGGTTTTTTATTTAATGGTACCAATAATGTGATGTTTAGTGCTAATTAAGTTGGCAATAAGTATAACCATCAAAACTCAATTAAAAATATTATTAATTACAAGTCACTTATTTGGATTACAAATAAATTTTTGATCTTTTTAAAAATTATATTTGGTTACATTAATATTCAAGCATTCATCTCATAACTAAATCCGTTGATTTTTAAAAAAAATTATATTTGGTTTCATTTTAATCTTTGGAATCAATTAATATAACTAAAACAAAAGTCTTTTTTTATCCATGTTGTTCTTATATTAGTTTAAATGTTTGCTGCAAATTTACTATTATTGTTATTATTGATGTTGCTTTTTATATCAAGAAATAAAATGAGTATAAGATTAACCGGAAATTAAAGATCGAATATGAATACGGGTCACGTTACGAATACAAATATTTGGCATTTTTATTTATTAGGCTTTTAATCCGGTAAAAAAAAACAAGTCGGGTTTCAGGGATCCGTTTTTGGTGGGTGTCACATAAGTAATACTCACGGTTTTACGTAGTTAAACCGATAAAGATCATGAACAAGCGTATGAGTAGGATGAGGCAAACGAAGTCTAACCTAAAAGGATAAAAATGTAAAGGTATAAGTGTAGGAATAAGGAATAAAAGAAATAATTAAATAAAATACAAGTCTCAGTGTAAAGGATATATGAAAAGGAAATAAAAATGTAAAGGTGAAAATAGAGGATAAAAGCTCATAAGAACGCTTAAATAAAAGTTTATATATAGCCGTTTTAATAAGCATATAAATTTATTATATGATTATATATAAAACTACTATTTAAAGTTGTATGAAATAATAAATGGCTAAATAAAGTTTATATAATTCAATGTTTCTAAGTATCAAAATATTAGATTATCATTTTTAAGGTGTTAAAGTAATTACTTTAATTCACTAAATCTAACTTTTTATAATAATAGGTAAATAATAAATAAATAAATTTTAGAAAAATAAATAATAAAAATTAAAACCGAAAGTTTTTATAATTTGAATATTTAATTTCTGGCCAAATATATTTGTTATATTTTAGTTGAATAAAAATTGATTTTTGAGGCTTACATAATGTCTTTGTATAGAAAAAATTTAATATAAAACTAATAAATTCAAAAAATCCAGAAATGAAATAAGGAAATAATCTTCTTATAAATCTCATAAGATGTTCATCATAACACAAAATCATCAACTACTTGGTTGGAGGGATTTCAGTTTGCTTTTAGGGAAAATATGCAAAAAATGATGAAATAGTTACAAGATGTACATGTAAGTGTATAGATGGTGGAAATTTGCATCCTAAATCACTATATGTGCTCACCTTAAAACAAAACATCCAAACATTAGGCTACTTTAGTTTATTGATTTGGTTTTAGTTATTTTGTCCTGAACATGTCAAATAATGCATAAACATGAATAAAGGAATAACAACATGAATGTAAGTCATTAGGTCATGTATGTACACTTTCTACAAGTCCCAACCGTAACGCAAAAAGACCCAAAATTGGTTTTTTGGTTTGGTAAAAGGTTGGAAGTAAAGTTATAGTTAGAAGCGTAATATAGTCAAGAACATGCATATAAGTAAAATAATCCAGAAATGAAGTCTTAAACATTCATGTTTATAGATTAAACAGAAGGTTTCTAGCCTTGGACTCATGCTGGTGCATGTTACCTGACAACAGCTTCGTGTTGGTCTTTGGATATGTTAATAAAGACTTAGGTTATGACGAATTGATGACAATGAAGGAATTCCAAGTTTAAGGAAATGAGGAACTTCGAATTTATAGCTTAAATAAAGTTTCCGAGTTTGGCACATATAATGGATTCCGAATTTGTCAAAGCTCACATTTAGTCCGATTTTATGGAGGTCTGAAGAGTTCGAGTTTAGCGTATTCCGAGTTTGGACTTTTATATCATTCTTAGTTTGTCTTCAGAATATGTATTCCAAATTTGTGTGTTTATTTGTACGTGGGCCTAGTCCAATTTGCATGGTTGTGTTATAGCTTTATGCTTTAAGGTTTAGGTTAGACATCTTAAACAGTTTTTGAAAGAGTAGTTAGAAAGAGTTGTGTAAGAAATCTACAAAGAGTGCCTGAAAGATTTCTTGTGTTATTGATTTATTGTAAATATTAGTTGTATAATCAATAAATATTGGGATTTAAAGTAATTGTTCATGTTCTTCGTCTTACAAACTTGTTTCTGTGTTCGTTGATCTATCAAGGGGATTCCACACCCTTGATTGATTGTTAATCTCGTATCGATCCACATGTGATAGGGACCTACAATTGGCATCAGAGCGTTTCCTCTTATTGAATGTTCGAGATTGATTTAGATGAATCAAGTTTTTGGTTGAAGAAAGTTTCTGTTGTCATCCATCTTTGGTCACTAGGGTTTTTAAAATTTTGTGGATAAATTTGCATTACCCTGAAGTTACAGTATTCTGAATTTAGCAAATAATTTATTAAACTTGTGTGAATTTGGGAGCAAGTTACCGTATTCCGAATTTAGCAAATAATTCTGGATTTGCCATAGTTTGTCCGAATTTAAGGTGTTAAACTACTATAGGTTTCGAATTTATAGATTTTTCAGGGTTTGTGAGTTGTGTAGAGTTTGTGAATTGTTCAGAACTTGTGAGTTGTTCAGATTTTGTGAATTTCACTAAGGTGAAAATTTAACCAGCTGACGATTTGGTAATAAACGCTTTTAAATGCAGAATTTGATCTTTAAACAAACTTAGAAAATCGACTGTAGAGTTAGATTCCATTGATTTTTAGAAAAAATGCACGAAATTCTCAAATAGATTTTGGACATTATATATCATTGGATTCGTATCTTGTGACTAGTCTAAGAGTACATTTTAGTAGAAAGAAAAGTTATAGACAATATTTAACCGTTTGAAACATGCTGGTTGAGTTAAAATGTCGAATCTAATGAATTTAAACCAACTTATCAAAATGAATCATGAAGTAGGTACAACAAACAAACCGCCTAAGTTGCTCCACGTCTCGCAGTATGTGGAGTGGACAGATAGGTTTGAATCATTCACAGATAATAATGATATAGAGATGTGGATGTGTATTACAGATGGGTATGTGAATCCAACTCATGATTTTGAGGAAAGACAACGTGTGACTCCCTATGTTTCATTGTATGAACCAGATAAGAAGACGTATGAAGCTGAAAAAAGAGCTTTAGCTGCTACTAAAATGGCTCTACCTCATGAAATCAAACATACCTCCCGTTGGTATACTACATCCAAGGAGCTATGGGTGCCCTAGAAAACAAATATGAGGGTAATGCAGAAGTCAAGAAGAGTAAGATTGATTTAATGAAGAAGCAGTTCGTCGAGTTCAAGTGAATGAAGCACGAGTTACTAGAGGAGGTTAAAACCATATTTATCATCTACTTACCGAAGTTCAAGTTATGGAACAGATGGATACACAGTTGGTGAGATAAATGACAAGCTGTTGGATGCACTTCCAGCTAAATGGGATATTTATACACTTATAATCAAAGGTGATCAAGGGTATGGAACTATGGAGCTCGAAGAAGTTGTAGGAAGGTTGAGTTCCTATGACCTTAACATGAGGAATAAGACAATAGGTTTTGATAAGGTACAAGATCCAAGGATGTATTATGGAGTGCCCTCTTCATCCTCTATCAATGCTTCAAGTGATAGTGCAACCGCTTTCTTGTCTCATGAGTGTGAAGCTTCTAAGGTTGTGACTGATGCTGATAGTGATTTGTGCTTTGTTGCTACTTCAGGAGGATCAACAGTGGGAAAGAGACAATAAGCTAGTAATCATTGTAGCAATACTAGGTCTATGCCTCTGAGTGTGAAGGCTACTGAAAAACATCTTCCTTTTCTTGCTTCATTTATTGCTTCATATGAGAATTACATTTAGAGAAGAGTATCTGATCCAGCTACTTTTGATGAAGATTATGATCAGATTGACCTAGATGACCTAGAGGAAATGGATCTACAGTGGCAGATGGCTATGATCTCTAGAAGAGTTAAGAGATTCATGAAGAGGACATGAAGGAAGTTTGTTAGAAAGAATGTTGGTTTTGACAAGTCCAAAGTAAGGTGTTATAATTGTCAAAAATGTTGGACACTTTGCTAGGGAATGTCAAAGACCAAAAGCAGTGTCTCATCCTAACTCATCATTTCAAGATTCTCCGAGTCAAGGTTCAAGCAACAGGAATACATCTAACAACAATGTCTCAAGAGCTTTGATCTCTACTACACAAGAGGGATCTTATGAGTAGAACGTTCATCTGGAAGCTGATGGAAACATCACACAGGCTTTCATGACAGACAGAGAAGGAGACTGAAGTTGAAAAGGTTGATGCTGATCAGACAGAAGTTCAAGAGAATGAGATAAAGTCTGATGAAGAGAAGGTGCTGAAGAAAAGAAGAAGGCCACTGAACTTGCTGCTTTCATGGCCGACTTGAACAAAGTACCAGGAGAGGTAAATTCTAATCCTGTTGGTTCAGATTGTTAAAATGTCATGAATTAGAAGGTTAGGTTGATATATTATAAAAGCATAATCTAAGTCTGATAAATGATTTGTCTAGCTTAAAAGAGTTAAACTTCTTTGTAAAAAGAATGAGCCTTTATATTTGAAAGGTTTTGAACCATTTGGATTACCCTGCACAATTGTAAAAAATAAAGATAAACAAAAGTTCACTGAGGTAGCTGACCAAGGATACTCATAGGTTATGTACCTAGTACACCGAATAAAAGGGGTTTTAATCTAAAAGCTGGTAAAATTGAGGTCGTGTTTAATGTTGAAATTACAACTTATACACCTCAACAATCAACAACTGGTCTAGCTATATTATATGATTATGATAGTGTTATTAAATCATTTAATAATCCCGATTTTTCCAATGCAGATGAGTCACATTTGATTCAAAGTGTGATTAGTGATAATGAAGATGGCGACCTAATGCCTAGATAGAGTATATTAATGACAAATTCTCTGGGAACTTCCTCCAGTGCAGCTTAAAAGGATTCAATCGACAATGAGTTCAAACCTATTGAGGAGGAGGACTTTAATAATACATTTGTGAATCAGAATATTCAGGGGGGGTTGGATCCTACCTGGGTGACAATTTAGTGGTTGACACCATTGCTACAACACGAGCAAACAAAGATTATCCAGCTGACAAGATCATTGGATATCCTATTGCATGTGTTCAGACAAGAAGAGGTGTGATCGAGGGTTCCTGTTTGTTTTCTTTAATATAGAAGACTTGGATTCTCAATGAGTGTTTGTACAGTTGATTCATTTCCCAAGAGGAGCCGAAGCATGTGCACATGGCTCTGAAAGACAATTCATTGGTTGAAGCTATACAAGAGGAGTTAGCTTAGTTCAAGAAGTTGAAAGTTTGGGAGCTAGTTGACTTGCCAGAAGGAGAGAAAGAAATTGGCATCAAGTGGGTGTTCAATTGCAAGAGGGATGACCGAGGGATTGTGATGAGAAACAAGGCTCGGTTAGTCGCTAAGGGGTTCAATCAACATGAAGGATTTACTACAATGAAGTACTTGTACCAGTGGCAAGGTTGGAAGTAATTTGTTTGTTCCTAGCCTTCGTAACATTCAAGGGCTTGAAAGTTTACCAACTTGACATGAAGAGTGCGTTTCTTTACGGGAAAGTTCAAGAACTGGTGTATGTCTCACAACCAGATGGGTTTACTGATCCAGACTATCTAGATCGAGTGTATAAACTAGATAAGGCATTGTATGGATTGTATCAGGCACCTAGGGCGTGGTATGCGACACTAGAAAATCATCTGTCAAAGAATGGATTTGAAAGAGGTCAGATTAACAGTACACTTTTTATCCAGCGAAAGAAGGAATATTTTCTACGGGTACAGGTATACGTGGATGACATCATTTTTGGGTCGTATGATGAAAGCATGTGTCATGAGTTCGAGCTGGTGATGAAGAGCGAGTTTGAAATGAGTGCGATAGGTGAGTTGCCCTACTTTATGGGATTACAAGTTGAACATTAGATGGATGGGATGTTTATACATAAGACAAAGTATGTGCATGACATTTTGTCTCATTTCAAAATGGAGGATTACGCTATTCAATACACCCATTTGTGAAAATCACAATCTTGGTCCGGATCATGAGTGTGGAAGATGTTGATTAACTCAATATAGGGAGTGGAGGGGTATGGTCCCAAAAACCTTGTGCCTACGCAAAGAACCATACCCTCAACAGCGTAACTACAAGGATAACCTTGTACGCAATGTGCAATGGTGTTCTTTCCTTGGAACCACTAGGTCACCCAATGAACCTTGCACACTCAGCGCAACGGTAAATTAGACCAACACCAATAGGTCACACAATGAACCTTGCGCACTCAGCGCCACGGTAAGTTAGACCAATACCAATAGGTCATACAATGAACCTTGCGCACTCAGCGCAATGGTAAATTAGACCCACACCAATAAGTCACACAAAGAGCCTTGTGTACTTGGCGCAACGACATGTTAGACTTACACGTACAGGATACTAGACCCTGTGCGGAACATACAAACCTCTAGTTATAAATCCTAAAACCTTGTAAGGGCAAGACAAACATGAGAGCACCTCATAGTCTTATAGATAAAAGGATTTGTCCATGCCACCCTGTGCTGGCGGGAAAACATTGACAGCCTCGCAGAAGGGATAAGCACTAACAGGTGTTGACCATACTCAAGGGTACGGAGTGGCAGAACTGTGACGAATGGTTGCTCGGCAGGTTGCCGAATGAACACTAAGGCAGACACCAGACTGTACACCAACCATATCTATGCCAGTGACTGTTCCACCTTCTCCACTTTCGGCTGGTAGCAGGTCTGATGACAGAGACGGCTGCCCTTACTGCCTTTACATTACTGCCTTTACACGTGGCATCATTCAGCATCCGACAAAGCACACCTCCTGACATAAGACATTAATTCTCCTGCAGGGAACATTTAATGTCTGACGCAAAGGGACAAACCAGATGTATCTGAACGTCTGGACCGGGCCCAAGGCTCATCAGCCCATCCCCTGAGCCTACTTACTTTCGGCTATAAAATAAGTATCAGACCACAAGGTAATCTATCCACATCCAAAACTACCTACTATCACATTGATAAGCTCTTGCGCTTATAACTTGTAATCACCCAATACTTATTCTCACGCCCGAGTGTGGTCACGGAAAAAACCACCCTTTTCCCCGTGACGAGGCTAACAACGCTATTAGTTTTGCAGATCAGTCTGAGTGAGATCACCCGAGGAACGAGCGAAGAGGCAACCCTTTATGCAGAATCCCATAGATTGTAACTTAATATATCCACGGATATCTCTAGGTTCAACCGGTGTTTCTTCATTGGCGCCATCCGCTACTTTCTCTCTTTTCCTCATCAGCTCCTTCGTTTTTGTTTTTTCGTAAAACTCACAACCAAATGGCTGATTTCCCATCCAACACTCCACGAGTTCCTCGAGCCGAAGGTAAGAACCCGGTTCATGCCTCTCGAATCGACGGACTAGTGGAAGAAGATTCTTCCGAGAATGTCGGAGCTCGCCATGACTCCGCTCGTGTAAACGTTCCGATTACCCCCGGAGCTCAAATGGAGACTTCGTTCGTACTGATCACACGATCTTACCCCTAAGTGAGACCCCGATGTCTTGGTACATTAAGTCTTAGACGGCCCTAAACGCCGTCTACCCGCAGCTCTGCGCACAAACAAACACTCATGCTGCCCCAGTGGAGCCCGCCGCCCAGGTGCATGTTTCGCCTGCACCAAGAATACTGAGTTACGACTCGCCAGCTGGGGCGTGCTTACCATCTGAGCTCTGCACCCATGAGATAGAGTATACTCAACCACCGCCTAAACCTGAGTCTCATAATCAGAGGCGAGCATCGGTCCACTCGCGATTGGGCCCTCGTCTCCTTGGGGAGCGGTACACCCAATGTGAGGAGGACAAGACATATGGCGAGGGTGACAGCGCCAATGTGTTTCACCGGCTGCCAAAAGATCATGCTGCATACAAATCTGCTCCACGGGCTGGTTATAACCAGGAAGCAGAGGATAATTATAACTTGATCTACAAGCCGGCTAAAGCAGTCGAGCACTCAAAATTTATCAAGGATATCACACTCGCGCCGTTGGAGCGCGGAAAACTTCCCTCCACGTCGGGAAGTACAATGGGTTGACAGACCCAGATGACCACTTGCGTCTCTTCACAGGCGCAGGACTGATCGGAGGCTTGGCGCTGCCTATGTGGTGTCACCTGTTTGTCCAAACTCTCACAGGCGTTGCGCCTATGGTTCGAAAACTTGCCCACAGGCAAGCTCGTGTCGTGGAACGATTTCTAAGACAAGTTCCTGACGCGCTTCAGCCAACAGCGGTGTTACGTCAGAGATTCTTCTGACTAATGAACATCTGGCGGCGTGATGATGAAAGTCTGGAGGACTTCATCACCTGCTATAATAAAGAGGTGCTGGAGATAGGGGATGTGCATGAAGACCTGATTCATGCACAGTTCAAATACGTCGTAAGCTGTGACAAGATGATCAAAGTCTTGTCAGGAACTACAAGCCTCCCCAAAAGCTGGGAGAAACTCATGGTAGTGGCAAAGGTCTACGTGCAGACAAAGCGCAATCTCAATAATAGTAGACCTCCCCTACCTCAGCACCACCCTGAAGACATGAGCAGAGGTTTTGGGAAGAAGAATATAGGGTGGAGGGACTACTACCAGAACCCTCCCCATTCACCGGTCGATACACGCGCGACCATCAATAAGCTTGCTACCCAGCAAGCAATAAAGCAAGATAATCGCGATCGCCAGTGGACCCCACTGAGGAATACTCCGGCAGAGGTCCTCAGCACTGAAGACCATCAGTTCAAACAGTCGGCATCGATGCACAATAAGAAAGGTCAAGACCCCAACCTTTTCTGCGATTATCATAGGATACGGGGCACACAACTGATAACTGCATCTCCTTGTGCATGGAGATCGAAAAAGCACTCAAGAGTGGGAAGCTCACCCACTTATTGCAACATGTGCGCAAGGAGGTGCGCCAAATCACTCGAGGCGATGAGGCCCGAGTAATAAAAAAATGAAGTCTGTTCATATGATCCATGATGGCCTGTTGCGCAAGCGCGGCCACTTGAAGAGCTACACGCCTCACTAGCGTGAACAGCAGGTCATCTTCCCCGTAGTTCCCGGGGCCTCACAAGAAGACCGACTGGTCGTGATAACTGGCATCTTCAGCCATTATCGCACTGACTATATGTTCATAGACCCTGGGAGCTCTATGGACATAATCTATGAATAGTGCTTCCAGCAGCTAGACCCAGAGGACAAGGCCCGCCTAGAGCCGGTGTATTTCCTACTAACTAGTTTCTACAAAGAGGCCGTTTTTCCTCTAGGCTAAATTTCTTTTCCGGTGACTCTTTCCGACGGGAGTCACTCTCGCACGGTCTCGGTAAATTTCATGGTCATGCCCGCAACCTCGCGTCATGACATATTACTGGGCCGGCGTGCTCAACGGGAGTTCAGCATGATCACTTCCACTCCCCATGCCGCCTGCGGTTTCCACACAGAAATCGGGGTGGCCATTATGTATGCCAGGAAGGAAATCATGTCCGTTGAATAGGAGCCACTGATGAAGCAACCAAAGCCTTCATCCAACGGTGAACCAGAAAAGTGGGTACTGAACAACAGGTACCCAGAGCAAACAATCCTATTAGGACCCGTCCCGACTCCCGCAATCAAGACGCGGTTAAAACAATTGTTGTTCCACAATGTAGATATTTTTGCATGGTCACCAGAGGATATGACTTGAGTGCCAAGCGAAATCGCTGAGCATGCATTGCACACATTCCCTTCAGTTCAGCCTATAGTTCAGAAGAAGCGCAATTTCGGTCCTGAAAAGACCCGCACCCTGAACAAGCACGTGTCAGAGCTTTTCCAAGCAGGAATCATCCGAGAGGTACGCTATCAAACATGGACTAGGATTTTAGTAATTCAAGTTAATCTTCAATCTAATCAATCCATATCATAATTCGGACTTAAAATTGAACTAACTCATGTTTAAATTGATAAAATTTGTCAGTTTGAAGATTGAATCATTTCGTACTAGTTTTGCATGAATTACTGATTTAAGTTTTTGTACGAACAAGTTCAAAAATTCATACGAACAAGTGTAAAATTTCACAGAATCTTACAATTTTTCATATTTTCAAAAAAATTCGTGCCAAATTTCATCGGTACAAATATCTTACTCGTACAAAAACACATATTCGTACAAAATGGTTTGATTCGTATGAAATGATGTTTTTGTGAGAAAAATCACAATCATATAAAAACTTGTTTTGTACGAAACAATTTGTCCGCACAAAAATTTTATTAATCTGATCATTTTGTTTTCGAGAAGTGTGTTCTTACTTTTTCACAGGAAAAATGTCTGAGGAATTTTACAATGCATTCGCTACATCAGTCGTTACCACTGCAGCAGGCCAAAACATCAATCTAGAGAATGAAATGGGAACAATGACAAAACCTCCAAAGCTTATGAATCTAGAAGACTTTGATAGTTGGAGTGAGAGGTTTATGAACTGGGTTCAAGCTAACCACTTTATTTGCTGTTTGCAATCGAAGCAAAATATATCGCACCAGTTGGTGAAAATGGGCTTGAAAAGACCCTTGCTCAATTCTCTGATGTTGAACGGGAAAGGTTTATCAACGAAAAGAAAATGATGAATATTCTTCAGCAATCGATTAAAGAAGACATCTTGGCTTTACTGCAACATGATGATGATGCGCAATCTTTATGGAATGCTCTTCGACTCAAATTTCAAGGTAGTGCTCAACTCTGCAAAAGCAAAAGGGCATAATTAAGCGAAGAGTTTGATGTATTCACACTGATCAAAGGAGAAACGGTAAAGCAGCTGATTGAGCGATATTGTCATCTAGTGGTTCATATGAAGAGAATGAGAATTGTAAAGACAAATGAAGAGCTTGTGACAAGCTAGCTGGTTCTCTACCATAAGGTGAATGGTCGACTTACTTAACCATCTTAAAGAATGGAGTTGAATACAACAATTTCTCGCTGCCTTGCTTTATCAAAAGGTTGGAAGGTCATGAATTAGAGATGCAAAAGATGGCAAAAAACAAGACTGTTAAAGTGCAACAAGATGTTAATCTTTATTTCAAAAATAGTTCTGCTGCTCAAATCCAAGCGCCAAAGATTCAAACTGCTTTCAGTGCATATAGTTCACCAAGCACACCACCAATTCAGACAAGTGGTTTCCAATCATTCCCAACAGTTGATCCAAATACACCTTCAAGCCAACAATCTTCTTTTGGATCAAATCAATCTCACAACCAAACTACTTTATCATCCAATGCAAATCAATCTCACAACAACCAAACTACTTTATCATCCAATGCAAATCAAAGAGTTTTGCAATGCAATATTGCCGTTGATTTTCATAACGCACAAAATTTTGACGAAAAGACAGCAAAACAACATATGTCTCTACTTGCTTCAGTTCTTGAGTTATATGACAGTCTTGTTGCTGGAAAGATCCGAAATTTTGAAATGACACGTGAAGACTATGATCAAATTGATCCAGTTGAAATGGAGTTGATAGATATAAAATGGTGTATGGCTTCAATCGTTCGACGTGCTCAGAGATTTATGGAAATCACCGGAAAAGAAAATTTGGGAGGTTTGGATGGGAAACTTGGATTTGATAAATCCAAAGTTACTTGTTTCAAGTGTCGGGAGAAAGGTTACTTTAAAAGAGAATGTCTAAACCGAGAGGTTCAAGGAAATCATAATCCTTTCGCCGATGACTATTACAAAAGAGCGATCTACTACTGACCTCAACCAAGAACAAGAATCGTGCCGATTGAAGATAAGCAACCTGAAACTAAAGAAAAGGCATTGGTTGTTACACAAGAAGATGGAGGGTTTAATTGGAACAAGTTTATTTTGAAAGGAGAAAGTTTGGCGTTGGTGGCTGAAATTATTGAGGAACCAGAAGAAGAATCGGGAGCATCGTTTGATGAAGGACCTGATGATGATGATTATTACTATCATACTTCATCAGAGGAGGAAGAACTTTTGAATGGTCCATTCAAACATCTTTTGCCTAACAATGTTTTAAAAACTTTTGCAGGATATTTCGCACCCAGCCAACATTCAACAGATGAAGAGCAAAAGAAACCGGTTGAAGATGTCAAAGCTGATGTGAAAAAGGAATTGCTGAAAGAAAACATCATTAAAGCATGCATGGCCAATGGCAATGAGGTAAACAAGTCATCTGAGAATGAAAAATCTTGTTCAAAGTGTGATGAACCGTGTGGTGAGTGTCTTGTAAAGGACAAAAGATTTGCTGAATTGCAAAGTTTAACAGACAATTTGTCAAGCGATTACAAATCCACAAAGGAAGCTTATGACAAATTGAGTGCGTATGTTAAACAATATAATAAAGCACTCAGAGAAAATGACGCAACACATATGATTCTTAAAGCAACAGTGATGGATAAACAAATGGTAATATTCATCTAAACACTATTGCTGAGCTCAAAAATGAGCTTGAGAAACTGAAAATTGAAAATGAACGAGTTAACAAATTGTTAATGAGTTACTCCACAAGCTCATATGTCATAGATCACATTTTACCAAAAATAAAAAATACAGAGGAATCTAAAAATGGTGAAACAAAAAGTGGTAGTTATGATCGAGTTCCTCCACCCATGTGGAACAGTTATGCATGTAAAAATCCATCTGGGGTGGAAAAGGCGCTAAATCTTAAATTGAAAACCGAACAGCTGCCTGTGGATATTGATGTAACATACACTAAAAATGATGGTTAATGTGACTCTGAAGTGGTAAATAATGTGGTTGAAAAAGTGTTAAAAAATGAATCTGAAGTGTCTGAGCCTGAACAATCTGAGAAGTCAAGGTCTGATGATATATCAGAAAATAGTTTAAATGATAATCCCAATGTCATAGTTTACAAAATGAAAGGGTCTGATAAACTATTTTCGGATGAGGACTTTCCAATCAAGAATGTGAAACAGGATTGTGTAGATAAAATGTTCAAGCTTATGGAGGTAAGTCATGGTGATTTAGATAAATATGATGCATCTTTCTACTCTAAATCAAAATCTGACAACCAACCCTACTATCAAAAAAATGGAGATTATCCGGAAAACAAACGAGCAGGGTTGGGTTTCCAGAAGCAACATAAAACCAACAAGTCCCAAAAATTGAACTTTACAAAGAAAATCAATTTTGTTTTTGGGACAACAACCGAGAAAGAAAAGGAGGTCATCGGAACTCAATCAAATGATGATTTTCTTAAAGAAAAAGAGAAACAAAAACAGAAACAGGTTCTGGATACCTATGTTCATAAGGACACCAGGATATGCTTTAAATTCAAGAAAGTTGGACATATTGCACGATATTGTTCACAAGAAAGTTCAAAACCAGTTTCTTCTCCGAAAAAGTTCACCAAGGATGAAAAACAAAAAGCACCCATATTCATGCCAAAACAAATTCTTAAAGGAAATATTGAATCTCATCAAAATGTTAAACCAATTATTCAATCTCAATCTAATTTGAAATTGGTGAAACATCACACAAATTCAACAAGTAGATTCAAAATTTTATGTTAAAAGAGCAAAACCACAAAAACAAAAATGAGTTGCTAAAATTGTCAAAGCAAAATCATCCAAGGTTGAACAAAAACCTTCTGTTCCGAACAAAATTGAGCTTAAAAGGATTGAAAAGAATAAAGTGAGTCCAAAATTTGATATTCCAAACCTACCCAAGACCAAACAGGCTTGGGTTTCTTTGTTTAAATAAGTTCTGATAATCATGTGTGCAGGGGCTCCAACGTTCGATATTGTTAAAATGGATCATGGATAGTGGAGTGTCTCGCCACATGACAGGAATGCTTGCGTTGCTTAATGATGTTAAAGCTATTCGTGGAGGATATGTAGGATTTTCTGGAACGCAGGGAGGTAGAATTGTCGGAGAAGGGATTCTCTCGAACGGAGTTGTATCATTTGATAAAGTGAACTATATCACCAACTTGAGAACAATCTGCTTAGTATCTCGCAAATTTGTGACAAGAAGTTCACGACACATTTCAATGATAAAGAATGTCTAATCCTAAAACCCGGTTTCAGAATTCCAGAAGAATGGATTTTGATGAGAGCTCCGAGAGAAAATGATTTATATCTTCTTGACATGAGCATCGCTTCTACCACGTCAAAGAAAGTGCAATGATTTGTTTCCAAAGCTATCGAGAAAGAGTCAATTTTATGGCATAGAAAAATGGGGCACATTCATCTACGAAAGATGAATTTTCTTGTGCATAATGACTTAGTGGAGGGTGTCAATTTGAAAAGTTTTCATCTATCAGATGATTATCTTAGCTGCAAAAAGGGGAAGCAGCATAAGAAATCTCACCCGAGAAAGCTGTTGAATTCGATAAAGCTAAAACTAGAAAGACTACATATGGATCTCTTTGGACCAGTCATTGTCAAAAGTATTTCTGGAGATCTATATTGTCTTGTCGTTACAGATGATTATTCTCGATTTTCATGGGTGTTCTTTCTGGAGAGTAAGGATGAAACGCTTGAAACTCTTATGATCCTCTTCAGAAAACTCGAAAATTTATATCATTTGCCCATTAAGATAATTCACAATGATAATGGAACGTAGTTTAAGAACAAGAAGATGCAAGAGTTTTGCAATGAAAAGGGGATTCTTCATGAATTCAGCACCCCCTATACTCCACAACAAAATGGAGTAGCTGAACGAAAGAATCGCACGCTGAAAGAAATTGCTAGAACAATGTTAGCTGATTCGAAATTACCAATCAGTTTTTGGAGTGAAGAAGTAGCATCAGCATGTTATACCCTAAATCGTGTGTTGACAGTTAAATCTCACAAAAAGACATGTTTCGAGTTACTAAATCAACAAAAGCCTAACTTAGCATTTTTGGAACCTTTTGGATCACCGTGTACCGTCTTGGACCCGGCTGGTAAATTTGGAGCCAAATCTTTGGAGGGTTTCTTTGTTGGTTATTCTACTCCTCAAAAACGTGTTTTCTTGCCGAGTCTGAACTAGGTATTTCTAGCGCAGCATGTAGATTGTCAAAGATATACAATGCCTACGCAGAAACCTAGGGATCTGTGGTTGTTTAACTATGATGGTTTGTGGGATTCGTTTGATCTACCAGATGTGCCAACTGAAGAAGAACTTGTTATGTTATTTCAACAACATCAGTTATCTAATCAAGAACAAGTTCCTAGACCTTTGGTGATTTCTACATCATTACCAGTTAACACGTCTGATGTCGATGAAAGCTCTTCTGTTCAAAATCCGGTTCTTGCTCCAAATGTTAATGCTGTTGAATCATCTACCCAGCCAAATGCAGATGCTGACTCTGATCAGGTACCAACTTTCGACAATGGAGGATCCAGTTCTGATGAAGAATCTGAATAGATTGAAAGCTTTCTGAAACAACAGGCTGATCAGTTTAATGCTAGGAATAAAGCTTCTTCATCTGTACCGGTTGTCGATGAAATTCTAACAAATTTGCAACCACAAGTAGATGTTCCAATCGAAGTGATACCAAGAACACTTTCATATCATCCATCAGAGAACATCATAGGCAGCTTACAATCTGGAGTGCAAACTCGCAATCGGATTAATAAAGATCTAAGCTGTTTTTATACTCATATTGATCCACTTCAAGTTCGATTTTCTCATAGTTGTTTCGTTTCTCAGGTTGAACCGGGAAGCTGGAAAGACGCGTTAAAAGAAGAAAGTTGGGTGGATGCAATGCAAGAGGAGTTACTCTAATTCCAGAAACTTGGAGTCTGGACGCTTGTTGACCTGCCAGATCATCACAAAGAGATTAACACAAGATGGGTCTTCAAGTGCAAAAGAGACGATCGAGGAGTTGTGGTGCACAACAAAGCTTGACTTGTGGTTCAAGGTTTTCATCAGCAAGAATGGATAGATCATACAGAAGTCTACGCCTTAGTTGCTCCTCTTGAAGCGATTCGCATATTCTTGGCCTTTGCATCGTGGAAAGGGTTCAGGGTGTACCAATTAGTTGTTAAATCTGCTTTCCTATATGGAAAAGTGAAAGAGGAGGTGTATGTCGGCCAACCACCAGGGTTCGTTGATCCAGTGCACAAAGATAAAGTCTACCTTCTGAATAAAGCCTTATATGGTCTTCATCAAGCTCCGAGAGCTTTGTATGAAACATTATCAAGTCATCTTCTGGACAATGGCTTTATCAAGGGAACAGTAGATTCTACCCTCTTCATAAAGGAAGTAGATGGACATCTAATCATCGTACAAATATATGTGGATGATATTATCTTTGGATCGACAAATGATAAGCTGTGTAAAGACTTTGAAGAAGTCATGAAGCGCAAATTTGAAATGAGCGCAATGGGTGAGATGAAGTTCTTTCTAGGACTTCAGGTTGATCAGTTGCCTGATGATATTTTTATTCATCAGACGAAATATGTTCATGACATATTGAAGAAATTCAATATGATAGGAGCTAAACCAGCATCTACCTCGTTAGCTCCAAATCACGGCATGTTCCAAATGTTATGGGAGAAAGAGTTGATGAAACTTTATATCGCTCCATGATCGGATCCTTGATGTATCATCGTGTATCCAACGTGCCTGTGCTCCCGATATCAGTCTAATCCAAAAGAGTCACACCTGCTTGCTGTCAAACGCATAATGAGATATCTGAAGGGTTTTCCAAGCACCGGCTTGTGGTACCCTAGACATGATGATTTTAATCTTGTAGGATACTTAGGTTCTGATTTCGGATGCTGCAAACTGAATACAAAGTCTACAACGGCAGGCTGCATGTTCTTCGGAACTCGTTTGTTAACGTGGCAGTGCAAGAAACAAACCGCAGTCGCTCTCTCTACTTGTGAGGCTGAATACGTTTCGGCATCCAGTTGTTGTGCTCAGATTCTCTGGATACAGCAACAGATAAGAGATTTCGGTTTGCAATTTCTTGATACGCCTATGTAGATAATCAGGCCACGATCGATATCACTAAAAAATCATGCCAACACTCACGTACTAAACATATCGAGATTTGACACCACTTTATCCGTGATTGCTACGAGAAAAAGTTGGTTCGAATTGAGAAATCCACACTAATGACCAAAAAGCATATTTTTATACCAAAGCTTTTGATAAAACAAAGTTTAATAATTTTTTAAAGCTAAATGGTTTATAAAATATGATCTCAGGGGATGTGTTTGAGGTTGAGTTTGAGGATGATGACGACTTAATGTGATTTGTTATCGGTTAAACGTTTTCTGTACATTCTTTCTTATAACTTCTTAAAATATCTAAAAATATATTTTTGGTTTTAGGGGAGAATGTTTGAGGAAAATACAAAAACACTTAAAAAAAGGCAAAAAAGAGTTTTGTGTAAAACGAGTGATCAAAGTAAATCAGAAATAATAGTCACAATATGCTAAAGAATTGTATTGTTTTTAAAAGTAATTAAGCAAGTCTTACTATGGATATGCCAATAGACTTCACTCGTTCAGTAAATTGTATTCAAGATATAAACCTAAAACACAAAACTGATTAACTTGTGGGTTAACATCTCTCGGATATATGGACTTAGTACTCTGAAATTTCGTTTGAGAGAATGCCAGATTCTGCGATACTAGGTCTTTATATTTGATTGATATCTGGGGTATTATTCGAGTTCTTCTGATTTTGCGAAAGCAATGGCCTAGAACTCTTATAATATTTTTGCATTATTTCCCAAAACTGCATAAAAAAATGATTATGTCTTAAGCAATTATGACATTTGCAGTACAAAAGATTCCTTAATGGAACACCACTCAAAGACGAGCCTTCATCTCTTTGTCTGTATGGTAGTACTAACTTGAGCTCTTAAGATCTCGCATTCACCCTATATACAGATATCAATTCGATAAATTCACCTGTAAAATGACATTCTGGGAATCTCGATACGGGAGTATATTCTGAGATGGGAAACACAGTTATTTCATGTTTCTAAAAATACATTAACATATCGTGAAATAGTTGAGAAATGAGAAGAGGTTTAAATGGAAAAAATATATTGGCAATCTAGGTAAATTTGTTTAAAAGCTTAAAGGGAGTTTCTAGATCAATGGTACTGATGACTTATATATATGCTTGAAATGATCCTCTAAAAAAGCAAAATTCACAAAAATGCTATTATTTTTTGAAAAATATCTCAAAAACTCAAAAAGATTTTCAGTTTTTCTTTGCTTGATAGTCTTATTTTTGTTTACCGATGATAAAAACACTGGCAGTTGGATTCATAGCAACATCTTGCTGAGGAAAACTTGAAATCATGGGTTGGGAGCTAATTTTTAGCAAAAAGTTTAACTGAATGTCAAGAAAGTTCATTTTGAAACTTTACATGTTGAAATAAATCTGTTTGGTCAAACATGGTCAACCAAGATCATTAACTTGGACTTGGAAGGTAAATTGGATAACCAGGGTCATTAACTTGGACTTGGTTAGTCAAGTGGATTTGTGAAACAGATAAATTACTTAAAATGAAAAATACAAAATAAAATTGAAAAGTTTAAAGACTTCTAGTTTTGATTCGCACGAAATAGAAATTCATACGGAGATATTCATTTCAGTACGAAACAAGAGTAAATTTTGTGCGATTCAAGATGTTACGTACGAAACAAGTCTAGTATAAATACTATGTGTTTCGCACAGAAATGAGTTACCATTTTCTCTACACTGTTAAGCGATTCAAGGAATTTTTGTGCGAATTGATACTAGAATCTTCATTTCTTGGATATTTGTGCTTGTGTTTTACATTGTTGAGGTTGATTGGCACACCTCTATCAATGGGAAAGGTAATTTGACAAAATCATGCTGTTATAATGCCAAAATTTGTACAAATCGGACTAAAACTTAGATCTAGGGAAATTAGGCCGGTAAAACTTAAAATTGATCACAAAATCATTAAAATGGGCTCTAATAACCTGAAAATCGACTATCAATTTGTTAAAATCAACAAGTTTTAAGTTCGGATTATACTTGGACATTTTGAGACAATGATGAACTTTTGTACGATTGAATTGTTTCGCATGAAAAGTTTTGATATTTCAGTTGGAGTTAGTTTTGTACAAAACCTTCATTTCATATGGAGAAGTGTGAAAAGTTTTTGTTCAAAGTGAATTGGGTTGTTTCGTATGAAATAAAGTTTGAAAACAAAATGTTTAAGTGCAAAGTATTTAGTACGAAGATAGTAAGTCGTATGAATAGAGTTTGAAAAAAATGTTTAAGTATGTTTGGAATGAAACAGTTGTTTTGTACGAATCATTGAAGAAATTTTGAATGTTTAAAATTTTCTAACGGTTGGTTGTTATTTTTATGAACAGCCAGTCCACAATATATGTTGTATCACAGATGCCTCAATTCCGGAGATAGCAGCATATCGAGATATTTTAGATTTTCTCACACAGATTCGAGTGACTAAAGCTTTAACGGATAGACATACAGCATATATTTCACATGTGGAATATTTTTGGAATGCCGTTGAGTACAGTATTGTTGATAATGCCATTATTTCAGCTGTAAAGATTGATGATGTTGATATTCCAGTGAAGATTACCGAGGAGTGAATTCAGAAGATTTTGGATTTTAAAGATAACAAAGACGATACGACTAGTTTTTCTGAATACATGGTAAAAGATGCTTTTATCGAATGGGGTATACAAGATTTGTAAACGCTGCACCATTCAAGAAAGGAAACCTGAGCGCACCTTTCAGATATCTAGCACATGTTATCACTCATGGTTTAAGTCATAGGAAAGGTGGTTTCGATGATTTAGTGGATTATCAAATGTGTATGATTACTGCGTTAGTGTTTAATCTTCCATACAACTTTTCAAAGGTCATATTCACTCAGATGATTCAGAATATTCAGAAGGAAAATTTTCTGCAGTATCCAAGATTCATTCAGATGTTGTTAGACTTTTTGCATCCTAATCTGAAGAAATCTTCGAACGATGTCCTCAGGCTTGAACATATGGATGTTTTGACATTATGAAAGATGAATGTGCATCTTAAGTCTGCTTCTGTAGCTAAACCAATGTTTGGTGCGATTCTCGATAAAGATTATATATCGCTAGCACCAGGAAAGTGGAGAAAGGAGGAAAGTAGCGATGATGAAGAAGAGGTTAAAGCATTATCGTTGTTTGTTGCAAAAAGAAGTCCATGGTTTGTGAAGGATGGAGAAAAGGTAGGAAAGATACATATAAAGGAAAAAAGAGAAAAACTATGTCTGCAGCTGGAAGTTCAGGGTTAAGAGATGAACCCGAAGTTGAGGAAACGGTTGAAGAGATGGCTGTAGAGATTGAGCGACAAGCTTTTGGAGCTGATAAAGTAGCTGAAGAAGTACTATCATCAAGTACTAATTCAGAAGATAGAAGAGCTGGAGAAAAGAAAAGAGCTGAAAAATTAGAAAAGAAACGACAAGCTGAATTGAAACGCAAAGCAGAGGAACGCAAACGAAAAGCAACAGGCGAGGATGATACAACTTATGTTCCCTCTGAGTCTGATACTGAATCTGCTTTTCGAACTTGCATCAAGAAAAAACAAAGAAGAATGAAGCATCCTACAGCTAGAATATCTCCGAGTGTCATTCAAAAGGAAACTGGTGCTGAACCTTTTATTGAAGAAAATGTGGAGGAACCATCACATAATATTCCGTCTCCACCACAACCTGTGGAGCCAGAACCAGCTCAGCAACAATTTGAATCAGAGCCAAATCAACAACAGCCAGCACAACAAAAACCTCAACCGGACCCAGTTCAGAAACAATCGCAACAATCAGAGCCAGTTCAGCAACCGCCGCCAGAACAGTCTGCTCGACAACAATCACAACCATCTCATGTGCAACAATCTCATCCAACACAGCATCCGTTTAAATCACAATCATTTTTTGATGAGATTGGTTTAGATGATTTACCAGGAGGAGATGAATTTCGATTTGATGATCCAAGTGTTGACGACTTGCAAAAACAGGTTACGATGAATGTGGTACGTATAGTTGAGTTGCAAGAGCAGATTAATGAGTTAACTGCTGAAAAACTTGAAATGCTGGAGAGGATTGGAAGATTGATTGTTGACAAACAACAATTAGAAGCTATGTTAGCAAGTATTGTTTCTGAAAACGAAAGATTGCGTTTACGAATGGCAGAATACGAAGAAGAACGTTTGAGGAACAATCGAAGATTGGATGTTTGAAAAGATTTTGGAAAAGAAGTTGGGATTAAATATTTATGCTGCAATAGATGAAATAGAACGAGCAGAAGCGAGGGAGAGAGTTGTGGAAAGAGAACGTTTATCTAAACAGCAATCTGACGCATAAGGGAAAGGAAAAGGAAAGATAGTGGAAGAATCTGAGATTGACAAAACTGTGCCAGAAGCTGAATCTGAGCCAGTAACATGTTGGGGATATTGTGGTGTATGAAGAATCGAAAAAAGTGTATCTTGATAGGAAAGACAACAGATGTGGATATAGCATTACTTGATATTACTCAAAGGCATCGAGATTGGTTGCTAAAGAAAAAGATGGCAAAATAAAGTAATGAAACAGCTGAAGAGACTGAGAAGGAAGCAGAAGAAGAGGATGATGATGTTGATGTCAAGGATTCTAGTAGTTCGGTTAATGATGATAAGTTGGAGGGTCGGGAATTCGTGTAATTGATTCGAATGTTAATGAATTAGTAGATCTTTCTGAGTAGTTTGATGATTCCGCTAATCAAATTTCTGAAGAGGGAAAAGTCGAACAAAGCTGATAAGTTAGTTGATGCTCAGCATGCAGGAATTTTCACAGAAAATGTTATATTTTCTGTTCCTGTCGTGCCAAAGCCGATTGTGTTATATCTTGAGCATGACGTTGAAGAAGGGGAGTTTGTTCACTGTTACTCGAAAGAAGAAATAGTAGCAATGCTTGGTATTAGTGAAGAGAAGTTTGATTTTGATTTTGAAGACGAACTTAATGAGATAGATGTTTTTGAACCGAATGCATATGTTTTTGAAGACATAGAAGAGGCAAACATGTATGATAACGTTATCGTGGAAAGTGATTCTGATGACGATGCTAATGATGCCAATCAGGGTACAGATGATTTCCCAACGTGTACTGATCTATTTACAACAGAAAGTTCTGAGATGTTGCAAAGGAAAGTATCTGAAGCTGCAAAAGAAGGAACAATTCCTTAGAAAATGTCCAAAGCTGAAATTGTTGAACAAAAGAAGAAATGGTTTCGGGTGAATTCAACTGAGCGTAAGTTTAAAAGACCCCTAGCATTCTTCACCAGAGATGCTGATATTTCTCTAGGGGACATTCTGAGTTGGGGATGGATTGAAGAGCTCAATGTATATGCGATAAAGAGGGAATTTGGTATCCAATATTTTCGATATTTGAGCAACATCAAAACATTGTCGTATTGGGATATAAAGGAGCTTGTTCGAACAAATATGATAAATTTAAAGATGAAGTTTCATGACCAAAAGCTTTGGAGATTGATCAAGTTTGAAGCTAGGCATGGTTTTGTACATTGGAAACCTCATTATCCTCGTCGCATTATTAAAGTTGATCCAGTAACGAAGGAGAAAGATGTTACTTTGATTGTGAAGAAACCGCGGGTGATGAAGAACATGCCTCTGATTAAAATGGAGCAAGATTTTTTCAAGATATTCAAATGGTGGCACTATGATTCGAGTTCAGGAGAAGCTGTTATTTGTGTGCACCCAGATGATGACTCTTGGAAAATCACATAGGAATTAACCGAAGCCGTCATAGCGCATAAACAAATAGATGATCTATGGCGAGGCATTCGAATACTAGACCCAATGTGTCTAGTAAATTGTTCAATGAAAGATATAGAATGTCTATTCTATAGTAAGATAAGTTTTGAAGAGAAAGATCAAGAACAAGCGCTTCAATTTCAAAAGATTGTTAATGTGTGTCTTACAAATGATATTCATTCTGGATCGGATTGAAAAACAACTTGGAGGAAGCTTGAGAAGAAAGAGTTAAAGAAAAAGGAAGAAAGAAGCTCGGATTGCAGAACGTACAAGAATAGCATCTTTGAGGAGCTTTCAGTTTTTGAAACGACCTCCTCCGACTGATCAAACGCCAATTGCTTTTGAAAAGCGTCGAAAGCCTGTAAAGAGATTATTTGGGCGTTAGAGTCAAATCTATTTGAAGATTTTTGAAGATTATCGAGACTGCGGCAACATCCAAGGGGGAGTTTGTTGGTGCATAATGTCTATTGCCTACGTCTAGGATGTATCTGTAATGTTTATAAAGTTTGCACCTTAATGTTTAAATGTGGAAAAGTAAATTTTATATGTTATAACACTAAGTTTCGTATGAAACAATACATGTTTTGTACGAGTGACTCACTCGTACGAAACACAGATTCGTACGAAATATAGATGTCTGTTTAGCATGCACTTCGGTACGAGTCATGTCGACCTATAAATAGGGAAGTGTTGTGTTAGAGCTAGTGAGTATTTGTCAATTGGTACGGCGAAGCTCTGCCAGTTTGTTTACTTGTGTCTGTATTTGGACGTCATTAATACATCGGAAGCAGTTAAACAGTAAGTACTATCTTGTTTGTCTTGTCTACCTCTCTAGCAATGAATTCCAACTCTGCTAGTTGAGCGAGATCAGGTTGATTGCTCATTTCGGGAGCTCGATCCCCGTTCACACGATAGGCCATGTGGGCCAGGCAAGCCCATAGGCAAGTCCATGAGGGGCACACCCTTACCCTAGGTATATAACCTAAGCTTATGTGATTTCTAGGGTTAGACTTTTGGGATTACTCTAGAGATCCTCCATCTTGTACCAGATGGTTTTGCTTGTTCAAGTAATAGAATCATGTGCAAGGTGTTAAAGTTGATTCGTCTTGGTCTTTCACCTATTCGGTCTTCTTAAATATCATCAAGTTTGGAGTCCGCCCATCCTTGTGATCGTGTGATATCATTGTTAGATCCGGATTTTCGGGACCTTTAATTAGTTTCAGAGCCTGTTTGAACCTTTTCTAGGCTCGGATCTGATATCATACGTATTTCGGGACGTATCTACTTCTGTTTTGGGTTTCGGTTGAACACTTCGAACCATCTCAGATTGATGAAAATGCATCTCAAATCTATCTCGGATCATTAGAGAAGCATCTCGGATCAGAAAGCTTGCATTTCGGATCATCAGAGTTGTATCTCGGATCAGAATAGTTGCATCTCGGATCAGAACAGTGCATCTTGGATAGCATTTCAGATCATAGGTGTTCATCTCGGATTGCATCTTGGATTGCATCTCGAATTTGGGAAGCATCTTGGATAAACAAGGAAGCATCTCAGATTGAAACTGTGCATCTCGGACACCATCTCGGATCATTGTTCCGAATCACCATCATGGATTAGCATCTCGGATCACTGTTTCGAGATTCCATCTAGGATTGTTAATCCGAGTTACTGTTTCAAATTCAGTACTATTCCGAATTGTACCCACAAAGGTGGAAAGTTAACCAGCTAACGTAACCGGAGTTAAACGTTTTCATACGCAGAATTTGATCCATAGACAATCTTGACAAACCGGTTGCACGGGTAGATTCATGTGATTTTTAACAAAAAAAAGGCACGAAATTTCCGAAAAAGGTCTTTGACATTATATATCATTGAATTCGTATCGTCGAAACGAGTCTAACGGTACATTCTGGTAAAAAAAGTATTTGGACATTTTTTATCGTTTTTACCGGTACAGTTTCGATTATCCTAAGATGTTTGCAAACCAAGCTCAGCACTCGAACATAGTTTTCAGGCCAGTATGTAATTCAAAACCAAATGCAAATCCAAACATTCTCTTTAGCACACTGATCAAAGCATCCGTTAACAGCACTTCACCCCATGCACAAAATCAAAACCCGCACTTGCGGGATGATGTGAAGGAAAAGCTGAATGAGTTTATTGGAAACTACAATGTTGATCCGGTTGCTGACTATGTGATGCGTTTGCTTGAACGTGGGAGGCGAAAAGAAGAAGTAAAAAATGAGATGAATAGCTTTTTGGGTAATGACAAAGACTCCATTGTATCTTGGTTGTGGGATCATTTACAATCAACCAAGATCTCCAAGGTCTATACGCTAAATTAACAGAGTCTCATCGTGAAGAAGTGTCCGAACGGAAACCTCAAGCCCAGCAAGCAGCAATCAGCAACCCAGCACCCCAAACTCTACATCAAGCCCAAACTCACACTGACAAACCAAGATCTCTCATTGAAACAGTCAACTACCTTTTGTGCACTAAACCTTGCAGAAATATGGTTCCTCAACTCAGGGCACTTAATTCCAAAATTGCTGATGATTACAACAATGCAATGGCTCAGTGCATCAGCCTTCGAGAAAGTAACAAGTTACTCACATAAAAGGTTGAAGCACAAAAGAAAGACATAGCCCAGCTCCACCTGGATGTAAATCAACAGAAATGTTGGGTCCATGATTACAAAACCAGATTAGATTCAAAAACCATGGAATGCGACTTAGTAAGAGTTGAGTTGGGACTTCTTACTGGAAAATATCAACAAAATGAAGTTAATATAAAGAAGTTTGATACATCTAGCAAGCTCATTCAAGACGCGTGCAATGTGCAGCTGGCATATAAGGAGAACAAAGGGAAATGTTTGGGATTCAATCAGGTTGCCCCACCGTATAATCACAACTACACGACAATGCCTGAAACTGGTAAAGATATTGAGAGAGCACAGCATATGGTGTACGACAAACCCAGTGATTATACGTCAGGCACACGCGAACCATCTGGTGTTGTTGACCTTCTAATGATTCAGCTGGAGTGTCTGGTGTTTCATCTTATAAACCAGGACTCTCAGATTTTATCAAAGCTGATGAAGAGAGAGCTGACGTAAACAAGACTCCAAGTGCGCAAACTGAACAATCTGAACCTTCTACTTGTGATGAAAAGGTTCAGAGCAAGCAAAAAGAGCAGAAACAAGCAAATCAGAGACGAAGAAAGCACAAGTCCAAACGTTAAGGACAGTCACGCTTTCCAAAATCCTCAATGGGCAACAATATCCCTCAAAAGGCTAGTGTTGTGAAAAATGCTTTTGTAAAGCCGGTAGTTAATGGCAAATGTGAAAAATATGCTTTTGACCGTGCTAGCAAAGCTTTTGGAAAGGTTGGGGAGATTTCTGAACAAGACTTGCAGTCTAAACAAACCAAGAAGAATCAAAAGAAATCTCCACAACAAAAGAAGGCCCTTACAAACGACAAGTATAGACATCCAAATTCATCTTTGTTTGCAAGAAATGTGCAAGGAAATCAAGCACAGAAAGGATCAGTTCATCCTTCAAGGCCTGTAAGAACAAATCAAGCTGATCATGATGCTTTATACGTGAAGAGACAAACATGCTTTAATTGTGGCATTCCTAGTCACATTGCTCAAAATTGCACACATAGTCCCTATGTACCCTACTATGCTCAAAATCAGAAGGTTACACCTAAGGATAACAATCATTCGAAGTCGTTGAAGGTATCATCACCTAAGGCAATGAAGAATGCGAATCCCAAGGTTAAACCATCTGATGGGGATTGGAATGTTGCCAAAAACAAACGCAAGGCTGTTCAGAAACAAAAATCTATTTCTAAATGTCACACCCCGACCCGCAGCGGAATAAGAGTCGGGGCATAATTGGGTTATCACCAAAGCTCATGATGTTTACTAATATGTTTCATATTTATTAAATCCAAATTACATTTCAATATTCCAAGTCAAATTCATACAATACAAGGAAAGGAAAAATTAACTAAAACAAATCCATAATCTAAATTGGTTTATTCTTCTAAGCCGCCCTATATGTTTCTTGCTTCAACTTGATCACCTGTATCATGTGTAAAAATGGGAAATTTTGGGTCAACAAAAGTTGGCGAGTGAACCTTGTTAAAAACATTTGTTAATGATTTATTATTGATATTTAATTTAGGAAAATTGTGCAATAATCATATATGAGCAAATGTATGTAGGCATAACAATCACAAACCACCTTGCTTAAGCATGAAATAAGAATGACAATGTATAGGTTGGCAACGTCCCGTTCACGCTCATAGGTAATGGGGAACGGACGGCCTATGCAAATGTATGTGAGATCAAGGCTCAATCAAACGGAGCCGATCTTATGTTGGCAACGCCTGGTTCACGCTCATAGGTAATGGGGAACAGCTCACGCTCATAGGTAATGGGGAGTGGCGGCCTATGAAATGTATGTACTGAAATGATAAAATTAATCTAAACTTCAACCACACAAACATTGGATACACATTGAATACACATTTGATCATGAACATGATGGATGCACAAATGTTTAATTATAATAAATAAATAACGACACATGATACACCCCAAAATGTGATTAAAACGGGGAATTTGTAGAGATTCACTCACATTGGGTGCGTTTGTTTGGAGATGTTGAATGCGCACGAGTTTAGGGGATTGATCGACGAGAGATAACTAACCAAATAAATAACGAAAAGGTACGGTAAGTATGTGGATTTTTATTAACTATTTTATTAGGATTTTTGGGTATAATTTTGTGAGTTTAAGGCTATTTTCTAACCTTGAAAACGTTATTTTTAAGTATTTTTAATTGATTTTTAAATTAAATAAATAAATAAAAATAAATAAAAAAATGTTGGCTTTGACCGTTGACCGAGACCGTTGACCGTTGACCGGTTCGGTCGGTTATATTGTTGCACTGAGCGAGGTTCGAACCGGTGACCTCCCGTACGCGTGCACGCAGCTCTACCAACTGAGCTACGTGTCTAACCCGAAATAATTCTTTTTTTAATTATACTTATATACTATTTAATTAAATCCGAAAATTATTTATTTTTAAAAAGATTTTAAACGTATCGGACCGGTGCTGACCACAGGTCTCGAACCCGGGACCTGTGGGTTAGCGTACACACAGTCCACCGCTGGACTGTGTGTCTCACCTGGTTATTAACTCGGTTTTTATTATACTTAACATGGTCTGCGAGTCAACCGGTTCAGTTAAAAAGGCAAATTTTTATTTCGAGCGAGTAAAGCTGGGACAGGATTCGAACTCGCGTCGCATGTGTGTTTGTTGCACACAGTCCACCGCTGGACTGTGTGTCTAACCCGTTCATTAAACCGATTTTAATTAATCTTATAATACAACCCGACTTCGTCTTCTTCGTTAGATTTTACCCAGAAAATAAGGTCCGACTGTTTGGTCTGGTTTATGCCTTATCTGGTTTTTAAACTTTATAAGTAACTTAAAGGTAACGAATGGAGAGGGTTTGGGAGAAAAAGATATACCGATCAGGGTTGTTCGCAGAATTCCGGCAGAGTCCGTCGGTTCTGAAAGTGAACTCCGGCTGTCGACATCAATTAACAAATTCTGTTCGATTATTACGAAGTTGAGATACTTAATTAAAGTTTAATAGGAGTTGGAAAGATCATACCAGCTCTCAGTGTGATTTCGGAAGTTTCAGAAATTTTCTGGCGAAGGTGGGGATTTCGACGAACGTTGACTGGGATTGCTTCTGATGGTGGAGTTGTGCTAGTGACAGATTATTTGAATGATTGAAACAGAAAGAGTCGAAAGAATTACCGTGTGGATGTGAGTCTCGGTTTTCCGGCGACTTACAGTTTTTTTCCGACGATTGAATTTTTGTCGAGAAAAGGTGCGATTTGTGAGCGAAAAGGTTTCCGGTGAATTGTGGGTGAATTTATAAGGTAGTATCGAGATGTATGGGGTCTGAATTCGGTCTCAATTCGAAGTCAGCTGTTCTCCGGCGGTTACGACTGATTCGTGGGTTCAGACGTCGGTTATAACCGTCGTTAGAGTTAATTCTTCGGTTATCTTGAACGGAAACGTAAATTATCGGCGAAGTCGTCGGGATTTCCGATGACTGCTATTTGGGCGCGTTTTTGACTGATTTGACTTCCGTGCCTTATTATTTGAATTAATTGATTCAATATGATATCAGAAAATCAAAGTGGCGGAGCTGGTGTGAAGGTTAAGTCTTTGGGGGATTTCCGGCTGACCCGGGTTCGACTCCCGGCAGCCGGTTTTCCTTTTGAATTAATTTATTTTTATATTTTTACAATTATAATATATATCTTCTAATTTGTTGATTAATTATGAATCGTTTAAAATTAAAATAAGCCATAAATGAACAACAAAATTTAAAACTGATTGCTCGGTTATTAAACGAAGCGGGTTTTGAAAACCCGTTTTTCGACAAATGTTACAGTATCCCCTACTTTTAGAAATTTCGTCCCAAATTTAAGTAGTGGTAGTTACAGGAAAAAGGTGTGGGTATTTCTCGCGCATTGAGTCTTCACGTTCCCAAGTAAACTCAAGTCCTCGTTTCGACTCCCAGCGTACCCTGACAATTAGGATGCGGCTTCTTCTTAAACGTTTTTCCCCGAAGTCCATAATTTCTACTGGTCTTTCAGTAAAATGCATAGATTCATCGACTTGAATGTCTTCTAGAGGAATATGGAGATTTTCATCGGCGAGGCACTTCTTCAAGTTCGATACGTGGAATGTGGGATGAATTCTGTTGAGTTCCTCCGGTAGGTCAAGCTTGTAGGCTACAGGTCCTACCCTTTCGAGTATCTTGAAAGGACCTACGTAACGTGGTGCTAGCTTGCCTTTTTGGCCAAAACGAACTACTCCCTTCCACGGCGATACTTTTAAAAGTACTTGATCGCCAACGTTAAACTCCAAGGGCTTTCGTCGCTTGTCAGCATAGCTCTTTTGACGACTTTGTGCCGCTAAAAGGTTGTTTCGGATTTGATGAATCTTGTCAGTTGTTTCTTGTATTAATTCTGGACCGGTGATTTGAGCTTCTCCAATTTCGTGCCAACATATTGGGGATCGGCACTTACGACCATATAACGCTTCAAAAGGTGCCATGCCGATACTTGAATGAAAGCTGTTGTTGTATGAAAATTCAACTAATGGTAGGTGAGCGTCCCAATTCCCTTTGAAGTCTATGACACATGCCCGAAGCATGTCTTCAAGAGTTTGGATGGTGCGTTCAGATTGACCATCAGTTTGGGGATGATAAGCGGTGCTGAGATCTAATCGTGTACCCAAAGCGGCTTGTATAGCTTGCCATGTTCGTGAAGTGAAACGACCATCACGATCTGATATAATGCTTAACGCTACACCATGACGGCTTACGATTTCACTGATGTAGATGCGAGCTAGTTTCTCATTTTGAAGTCTTCGCGAATCGGAATGAAGTGAGCTGATTTTGTAAGACGATCAATGATTACCCATATTGTGTCGTACCCACCAGGAGTGTGAGGTAACCCGGTAATGAAGTCCATGGTTATATTTTCCCACTTCCATACCGGTATTTCAGGTTGGACCAGAAGTCCTGAGGGTCTTTGGTGTTCAGCTTTCACTTTTGAACAGGTAAGGCACTTGGAAACAAAAACAGCAATATCCTTCTTCATGCCAGGCCACCAGTGGGTGTATCGAAGGTCCTGATACATCTTGTCAGCTCCTGGATGTACGGAGTATCGTGTCTTGTGAGCCTCTTTCATAAGAGTATCGCAAAGGTTGTTGTGATCAGGAATCCATATGCGATCTAGATAATACAGAATGCCGTCAGATTTTGTTTCGAGTTTAAGTTCTGCTCCACAAGATAACTCATTGCGTATGTCGTATTCTGTTATGGAAACATGTTGAGCTTCTCGGATTTGGTCTTTGATGTTGGTCATGATTTGCGAACATAGAAGGCGAATGGAGTTCGCATAACCCTTTCGACTGAGTGCATCGGCCACCACATTTGCTTTGCCAGGATGATACCGAATTTCACAGTCGTAGTCATTAAGAAGTTCGACCCATCTTCGTTGCCTCATATTCAACTCCTTTTGGTTAAAGATATGTTGGAGGCTCTTGTGGTCATTGTAAATCTCACACTTGGTACCATAGAGGTAATGTCTCCATATCTTAAGAGCGAACACAACGGCTCCAAGTTCTAGGTCGTGAGTAGTGTAGTTCTTCTCATGAGTTTTGAGCTGCCTAGAAGCATAGGCTATCACTTTTCCCCTTTACATTAAAACACAGCCTAATCCCTGTCCTGATGCGTTGCAATACACTACAAAGTCATCGCAATCTTCGGGGAGTGTGAGGATAGGAGCGTCACAAAGCTTTTGCTTAAGGGTTTGGAAGGCTTCTTCTTGTTTAGGTCCCCATGCGAAGGGTTTTCCTTTATGAGTCAAAGTCGTGAGTGGTACAGCGATACGGGAGAAATTTGATATGAAACGACGATAGTAACCAGCCAAACCAAGGAAAGATCGTACTTCGGTTGGGGTACGTGGCGCTTGCCATTCTTGTACTGCTTTGATCTTTGCGGGGTCGACATGAATTCCCTTGTCATTGACGACATGACCAAGGAACTGTACTTCTTTTAACAAAAATTCGCATTTGGAGAATTTAGCGTAAAGCTTTTCGGTGTTCAAGAGTGTGAGGATGAGTCGAAGGTGTCGTTCATGATCAGTCTTAGACTTTGAGTAAATGAGAATATCGTCGATGAAGACTATAACAAAGCGATCAAGGTAGGGTTTGCAAACTCTGTTCACTAAGTCCATGAAGACGGCTGGAGCGTTGGTTAGACCAAATGGCATAACCATGAATTCATAGTGACCATATCGAGTTCGGAAGGCGGTCTTTGGGACGTCTTCTTCATGTACTCTGAGTTGGTGATAACCGGAACGAAGGTCGATCTTTGAAAAACAAGTGGCACCCTGGAGTTGGTCTAGAAGATCATCGATGCGAGGTAAAGGATAGCGATTTTTGACCGTTAATTTGTTGAGTTCCCTGTAATCGATACACATGCGAAAGGTCCCATCTTTCTTCTTTACAAACAGAACAGGTGCACCCCAAGGCGATGACCTAGGACGTATGAATCCCTTGTCGGTCAGTTCTTGCAATTGACAGGCCAGCTCTTGCATCTCGGATGGGGCTAACCTATAAGGAGATTTCGCGACGGGTGTAGCGCCAGGTATAAGGTCGATGCGGAATTCGACTTCTCTCTTGGGAGGAAGTCCGGGGATGTCGTCGGGAAAAACTTGCGGGAATTCTTTCACTACGGGTATATCTTCGAGTTTCTTCTCTTTGTCTCCCTTCTTGACAACGTGGGTTACAAATGCTACATAATTCTTGCGGAGATATATTCGGGCTTGAAGACAGGACATTAGCTTGAGTCCTTTTGAAGGTGTTTCTCCAAAGATTCGTAGAGTTTGACCGTCTGCAAGAGGAATGCGAATGAACTTCTCACGGCATACTACTTCAGCCTAATGTTGGCTGAGCCAATCCATGCCGATTATAATGTCAAAACTTCCCAACTTCATAGGAATGAGGTCAACAGGAAAATCGTGATCGTTTAGAGTAAAGGTACAGTTTCGGATAATGGAGTTTAATGAGACTGGTTTTCCGTCAGCAACTTCTACCGTTATGGATTCCATAAGTTTGTCACGAGTTTGATTGAGGATGGGTTCAAATTCTAAGGACACAAAACTCTTATCCGCGCCAGTATCAAATAACACGGATGCATAACTACCATTGACGAGAAACGTACCGTTAACCACGTTGTTGTCGGCTCTAGCTTGGTTGGCGTTGATGTTAAATGCTCTTCCTCTAGCAGGTGGAGGAGCTTGGTTAGCTTGGTTCACCGGATTCGCTTGAGCTTGAGCATGTATGATGTTCACCAAGAGTGGACACGTGTTTCTAAAGTGGTTTGGGTCACCACAATTGTAGCAAGCCCGCATGGGTTGCATCATGGGGTAGTTGGGTTGATAGTAGGTTTGGGTTGTATGTTGTGTAGGTGGTGGTAGTAGGGGTTGTTGGGTTTGACCCATTATTTGATGGTGGGTTTGAGTTGTGGGTTGGTTGCGGTTCATTCGTTGCAGTGAGCGGCAGGCTTGGATGGTGTGACCTGCACGGCCACAGCCGGTGCAATATTGACAGGGGTATTCGGGGGAGTGATGGTGTTGACAACGGGTGCACTTTGGGTAAGGACCAGAGTATTGCCTTTTGTATGGTGCGGGTGAAGGAGTAACTTGTGTGATGGGTGCAGCAGGGATGGGGAAATTTGTTTGAGTGACGGCAAAATTTCTGGTATTTCGCTTCCTCTTGTTTGAAAATTTTGAGGATGAGGTGGGGTGGTTGGAAGTTTGGCCCTCAACGGGGGCTTTCTTTTTCTCCTTTTTAAACTTACCGTTTCTGATGCGGTTCTCGGTAAGTTCGGTGGCTAATTCCCTGGCGGCTTCGAGGGTTGCAGGCGAAGTGCTGAGGACTGAGTCTTGAATCTTCGAGGGAAGGCCTCGAATATAGTGTTCCACCAAACGGTACACGGGGGTGAACAAGTTAGGAACCATCTGGTTCAGCTCAATAAATCTTTTGTTGTAGGAAGTGTGATCCCCTTCCTTTTACTTCAGCGAGTGGAATTCGTCTACCAACTTGAGTTCGCTTCTTGGGCAGAAGCGTTTTGTCATTATTTCCCTTAACTCTTTCCAAGTTAAGGCCATCGCGTCTTCTACTCCTCTCTTACCCTTCTCGGTGTTCCACCAGGTCAGGGCTACCCCAAATAATCTCCCGGTTGCGTAACGTACCTTGCGATCCTCGGGACAATCGCAATTTAGGAAAGTGTTTTCCATTTCCTCAAACCAGTGGAGGAGAGCGGTGACACCTTCGGTCCCTTCGAACTTTGGGGGATCGCAAGACTTGAAGTGCTTGTAGGAGCACTTCTTGGAGGAGGGGTTGTCGATGTTTTGATCCTCTTGATTTGGTGGGTTGACAGGATTTGCAGTGAGAGCTTGCTGAACTTGAACTACAATATCAGGAAGTACTGCGGCCATTTGTTTTGCAATTTGAGTGGCCAAGCGTTCGTTTGACCTTCCTGACTTTCGTCCTCCACGTAGCTGCCTACCCGACATCTACAGGAATATACATAGGAAGATGGTGAGTTTATGGAGTGTTTAGGGGTCATGTATCAAAAAAAAATGAAATTAATCATAAATATCAATAATGCAACCACATCGATAGGATGTCTTGGGTTAGCTCATGTTGGGCCTCAAATGTCCCCCATACCTTCACCTGTATAGTCATGTGGGCCCCCATGACTATTGGCTTGGTAGGATTCACATTAGTATTGGCGATTTAACACTCGCATGACCCGAATGAAAACCACACAATATGTTTACAAGATGTATGGTCGGAATGTGTCCAGGTGTAGACACAATGACAACTCAAAGTGGGGTTAGCTCACACGACGTTTGGTATAGCATGCTTTGGCCTAATAGGTACTTCGTACTCTCATCGTTAGTCCCAGGTAGGCAAACTGGTCCTTTATTTTGGATTTATACGAATGCCAAGCCTAGACAGGACGTTCCGACTACCGGTACTGGTACCCTTCCAGTTACTACATGCCCGTCATGAGAACTCACTTTGATGAGATTTGAAAATACAAAAATCATTGTAAAGCAATCATGAAAATGATGTGGTGTGTGCTTTCATGGGTATGATATGTTATGAGAATATGATTTATGATAGGCATTGTATAATAATATGTACTTATTACATGCTTGCATAACATTGAATGTAACAATAAACATAAAGCATATAAGCATCATGAATTTTGCATGTAACACCCAAAAATTTAGAATTTCTAAGCAACTATAGTATAGGCTCTAAGCGTCTAATAACCTATCCTATATCCCTATAGTCATGGCTCTGATACCAATTTGTCACACCCCGACCCGCAGCGGAATAAGAGTCGGGGCATAATTGGGTTATCACCAAAGCTCATGATGTTTACTAATATGTTTCATATTTATTAAATCCAAATTACATTTCAATATTCCAAGTCAAATTCATACAATACAAGGAAAGGAAAAATTAACTAAAACAAATCCATAATCTAAATTGGTTTATTCTTCTAAGCCGCCCTATATGTTTCTTGCTTCAACTTGATCACCTATATCATGTGTAAAAATGGGAAATTTTGGGTCAACAAAAGTTGGCGAGTGAACCTTGTTAAAAACATTTGTTAATGATTTATTATTGATATTTAATTTAGGAAAATTGTGCAATAATCATATATGAGCAAATGTATGTAGGCATAACAATCACAAACCACCTTGCTTAAGCATGAAATAAGAATGACAATGTATAGGTTGGCAACGTCCGTTCACGCTCATAGGTAATGGGGAACGGACGGCCTATGCAAATTATGTGAGATCAAGGCTCAATCAAACGGATCCGATCTTATGTTGGCAACGCCTGGTTCACGCTCATAGGTAATGGGGAACAACTCACGCTCATAGGTAATGGGGAGCGGCGGCCTATGAAATGTATGTACTGAAATGATAAAATTAATCTAAACTTCAACCACACAAACATTGGATACACATTTGATCATGAACATGATGGATGCACAAATGTTTAATTATAATAAATAAATAACGACACATGATACACCCCAAAATGTGATTAAAACGGGGAATTTGTAGAGATTCACTCACATTGGTTGCGTTTGTTTGGAGATGTTGAATGCGCACGAGTTTAGGGGATTGATCGACGAGAGATAACTAACCAAATAAATAACGAAAAGGTATGGTAAGTATGTGGATTTTTATTAACTATTTTATTAGGATTTTTGGGTATAATTTTGTGAGTTTAAGGCTATTTTCTAACCTTGAAAACGTTATTTTTAAGTATTTTAAATTGATTTTTAAATTAAATAAATAAATAAAAATAAATAAAAAATGTTGACTTTGACCGTTGACCGAGACCGTTGACCGTTGACCGGTTCGGTCAGTTATATTGTTGCACTGAGCGAGGTTCGAACCGGTGACCTCCCGTACGCGTGCACGCAGCTCTACCAACTGAGCTACGTGTCTAACCCGAAATAATTCTGTTTTTAATTATACTTATATACTATTTAACTAAATCCGAAAATTATTTATTTTTAAAAAGATTTTAAACGTATCGGACCGGTGCTGACCACAGGTCTCGAACCCGGGACCTGTGGGTTAGCGTACACACAGTCCACCGCTGGACTGTGTGTCTCACCTGGTTATTAACTCGGTTTTTATTATACTTAACATGGTCTGCGAGTAAACTCGGTTCAGTTAAAAAGGCAAAGTTTTATTTCGAGCGAGTAAAGCTGGGACAGGATTCGAACTCGCGTCGCATGTGTGTTTGTTGCACACAGTCCACCGTTGGACTGTGTGTCTAACCCGTTCATTAAACCGATTTTAATTAATCTTATAATACAACCCGACTTCGTCTTCTTCGTTAGATTTTACCCAGAAAATAAGGTCCGACTGTTTGGTCTGGTTTATGCCTTATCTGGTTTTTAAACTTTATAAGTAACTTAAAGGTAACGAATGGAGAGGGTTTGGGAGAAAAAGATATACCGATCAGGGTTGTTCGCAGAATTCCGGCAGAGTCCGTCGGTTCTGAAAGTGAACTCCGGCTGTCGACATCAATTAACAAATTCTGTTCGATTATTACGAAGTTGAGATACTTAATTAAAGTTTAATAGGAGCTGGAAAGATCATACCAGCTCTCAGTGTGATTTCGGAAGTTTCAGAAATTTTCTGGCGAAGGTGGGGATTTCGACGAACGTTGACTGGGATTGCTTCTGATGGTGGAGTTGTGCTAGTGACAGATTATTTGAATGATTGAAACAGAAAGAGTCGAAAGAATTACCGTGTGGATGTGAGTCTCGGTTTTCCGGCGACTTACAGTTTTTTTCCGACGATTGAATTTTTGTCTAGAAAAGGTGCGATTTGTGAGCGAAAAGGTTTCCGGTGAATTGTGGGTGAATTTATAGGGTAGTATCGAGATGTATGGGGTCTGAATTCGGTCTCAATTCGAAGTCAGCCGTTCTTCGGCGGTTGCGACTGATGTCGCGGGTTCAGACGTCGGTTATAACCGTCGTTAGAGTTAATTCTTCGGTTATCTTGAACGGAAACGTAAATTATCGGCGAAGTCGTCGGGATTTCCGACGACTGCTATTTGGGCGCGTTTTTGACTGATTTGACTTCCGTGCCTTATTATTTGAATTAATTGATTCAATATGATATCAGAAAATCAAAGTGGCGGAGCGGTTGATGGTGTGAAGGTTAAGTCTTTGGGGATTTCCGGCTGACCCGGGTTCGACTCCCGGCAGCCGGTTTTCCTTTTTAATTAATTTATTTTAATATTTTTAGAATTATAATTTATATCTTCTAATTTGTTGATTAATTATGAATCGTTTAAAATTAAAATAAGCCATAAATGAACAACAAAAATTTAAAACTGATTGCTCGGTTATTAAACGAAGCGGGTTTCGAAAACCTGTTTTTCGACAAATGTTACACTAAAGCGGCAGCAACATCACCAATCCTTGAAACAAAATGAGACTTGTGTCTGAAAGAAGTTGCTCAATCAAAGGCAACAGCCGTGTTTTTTAAAATTAAACAGATTTGGAAACCCAAATCCAAAGTGGCAGCAACAGGACTTGTGTCTGAAATAAGTGTCTTATTTTGATGCTTCAGGGAAACCCAAGACCACGATGGCTTGGGTCCCACTGTCTTACTAATATTCTTATTTTTCAAGAACAACCAAGGAGGAGCTGTTGACAATCTCTGGAATGTTGATAGCGGTTGTTCTAGGGACATATCGGAAAACATCTCACTGTTGCAAAAATTTCAATTTTTTTTACAAGTGCGATGTTTCCTTTGGAGGAGATGAGGTAAGAAGAGATCAGCGAAAAGGTACAAATTTAAATTTCCTGCTTTAATTTTGAATTGATTAGTCTTTAATCTAATGATAGAATGGTTAAAGCAAAAACAACAAAAAAAAATTATTTGCCTTTTCTTTTGTTTAAAACTTTGTACATACATTTTCTTTATTAGGTAAATTTGTGCATAAAGTGTGATGCACAAATTTAGGGGGGAAGAGGGAGATATATGTATATATGCATTGTTTGAGGGGGAGAAAATCAGAAAAATACAAAAACAGAAAAATACAAAAACATTTGAAAAACATAAAAATACAAAAAGTCTTTTTGCATCAAATGGGAAATGAAATGAATATTCGTGATAAAGGGCGTGACTGACACATGTAAGGTGTCGTAGCTGAAAAGACTAGGATCTAATGTGATATGTCGGTAGGCTTTACACTCAAAGTGATTTAAAGATACTAAGTGATATAAACATAACAAACTATGTATCTTGTGGGTAACATACCATCGGTATATGATTTCATGGTCTTAAATTTTGCGTTGATAGATAGCCAACGTCTGAAGTTTCGGGTCTTTATGCTGATGAGTCATCCAGGATATCAGGGCTGCCCTTCTGTTGCATCCAGATACATGCAGACCTAGGCACAGTCAGGATATCCTTAAAATAGCCAAGGGCCAAAACCTTAAAAGAAAGGAAATCTCATCACGAGAAAATTCCATGTGCTTGAAAAGTCAAACATACCATTAAGGTATTTGCCTAACCCTCGTCAGATATTATTCGTCACTCTATTGTACGAATGTACTGACCTGTTCACCAATAGTCATACGTTGTAAAAGATAAAGGATGATCTTAGTATACTCACCTGCTATGATGAATCGTTGTGCTTACCTTGATCGCGAGGGTATGTCATGGTATGGGACGCACGGGTATTATAGTATCACGAAGTTGAAAAATGAAAGTTGAGCGTTAAAGTTTAAGTGGACAAACATACTGGCAATCACTTAGACCAGTCTGAATAAGTTCGCACTGAAAAGTGTTCCTTAGTCCGCCTGAAAACGATTTTGATCCCATTGCAATTGTATAGTTGTAACTACTAAGTTAGTTTCTTCTTTTATTTGCGTTTCTGTTTCTGTTTATGTTCTTATATTCTAAAATTAAAAAAAAAAGAAAATCCAAAAATAGAGTGTTTTCTTTGTTTTATTAAAAATTATTAACCGTTCTTGAAGATTTGACTAATCATCAAAAGATAAAGCAATTTGAATTTTGATCCTAGTACAAGTACTTGGATGTACCAAGTGTTCATGCGGTACTCTCCCTGTTGCATAAGAATGTTTGCTTATAAATTTCTGAGAATTGTGCAGATCTTGATTTAGATCAAGAAACAGGGGTTGCTGAAATCGAGATGTTGTTAGTTGCCGACAAAGCATGAAGTATCACAACAACAAAGTGTACCTGAGTCAGAAGAACCAAATGCCAGTCATCATTTGACAGTGATAGTACATTTGGAGAAGTATATGTGAACCCGCTTGCTTGAAAGAGAAAGATTGAAGAAGGAAAGAGCTGTTGAGATTCCTCCTCTCGCATTCTTTTTGACAAAGAGGTTTCAAGCAAAGCTGTTCAAGATCCTGATATGAAACTAACCACAAGAGCAGAAGAAAGAGACTTGGTGTTGAGAGTTCGTCGAAGTGAGGTCCTAGAAGTGTGAGACTGACTTCCACAACACTTACAGCATAGCGACAACCATAGACTCTGTTGAAGACATTGCTGAATTTATGCTATGAAGACAATTTGATTCATCAGTCTAGGGGGATTGTTAGGTCCTCGAAGTGTGAGACTAACGCATTAAATATACGGAACGGTCTAGGTAGTTAACTAGGATTAATTGGGTTAGTTTGTATTAGGTTTGGACCTTTATAGGTCATTGGGCATGCCATAGGCCATGTGGGCCAGGAAAGCCCATGAGGGGCATACCCTTACCCTAGGTATATAAGCTAAGCTTATGTCATTTCTAGGGTTAGACTTTTGGGATTACTCTAGAGAGCCTCCCTCTTGTACCAGACGGTTTTGCTTGTTCAAGTAATAGAATCGTGTGCAAGGTGTTAAAGTTGATTCGTATTGGTCTTTCATCTCTTCAGTTTTCTTGAATATCATCAAGTTTGGATTCCGCCCATCCTTGGTGATCGTGTGATATCGTTGTTAGATCCGGATTTTTGAGACCTTCGATACTTCACACAGATGGCGCATCCAACGACGATTGCCTAGGGGCGGGCCTTCGCTTAATAAGCCCCGATAATCAAGAATTCACATACGCCATCAGATTGGATTTAAAAAGCACCAATAATGAAGCAGAGTATGAAGCATTCCTGACAGGCCTTTAGTTAGCAATCAAAATGGGTGCACAGAGTTTGGAAGCAAACGTCGACTCCCTTCTAGTTGTAGGACAGGTCAACGGCCTATATGACGCAAAGGGCGAGACGATGCCGTTGTATCTAGAACAGGCCCAAGCCCTAATAACCAAATTCCAACATTTCAAGATAACCCATGTCAGCCGAAGTGAGAATAAACATGCAGACACGCTCAGCAAACTAGCCGCTACAAGCTTCAAGCATCTCGTGCGTGAAGTGCGCATTGAGGTACTCAAAAACCCTTATGTTCCTTTGCGCCAAGTCAACATCATTGAAGTGGGACATAATCATGTTCTAGCAACACGGGATCCTCCCTGAAAACAAAGCGGAAGCAAGGAAGGTCCAGAACAAGGCACTCAATTACGAAATGGGAGACGATATCCTATACCAGAAGTCATATCTCGGACCTCTCCTCCGTTGAGTTGATCTACAAGATGCGTAGTACTTGATCCGCGAAATACATGAAGGGTTATGCGGAATTCACGCCGGTCCGCACATGGTCGTGGAAAAGATCATGAACGCCGGTTACTATTGGCCTAGCATGCACCTAGATGCGGTTGAAACATTGCGGAAGTGCGCATCATGCTAGCGCCATGCTCATTGCGCCCCAAGAATCCTTTGATCCATGTGACAATGGCCTGGCCTTTCCAACAATGCGCAACCGATATTGTAGGAGCCTTCCCAGATGCCCTAGACGCGGTGAAATTCATAATCGTTGTAGTCGATTATTTCACCAACTGGGTCGAAGCCAAACCCCTTGCATCTACCACAGCAACTGTAGTTTGAAAATTCACCTGGGAGTACATCATATGTCATTTCGGGTTACCCCTGGGCATAGTCAATGACAATGGCCCCAATTTCGCAGCTGAAGAACTACAGCAATGGATGAAGGAAATGCACATCGAATAGGTCTTCACTTCGGTCGCGCACCCCCAAGGGAACGGCCAAGTGGAGAGTATAAACAAGAGCATCGTCGAAGGGATCAACACGAGAATGGGTACGGCGCGAAGAGGCTGGGTAGATGAGTTGTCGAGCATCCTTTGGGCTCATCGAACCATGCCAAAGACCAGCACAGGCGAAACCCTTTCAGCCTTGTGTATGGGACGGAGGAAGTAATTCCTGCAGAGATAAGCCTCCCATCACCGCGCATGTTGGCGGTGCAAAGCCAAAACAATGAAGATGAGTGCAGACTCGATCTGGACTTACTAGAAGAAAGGCGCGAAAGCGCCGCTATCAATGAAGCGAAACACAAGTCCAAGCTCGAGAAGTACCATAACGTGCGAGTCCGCATATGTACCTTCCTACCTGGTGATTTTGTTCTACGTGACAATGAAGCATCTAACGCTGAGCGTCCGGGAAAACTTGCCCCCAAATGGGAAGGTCCTTACGTTATCCATGAAGTCCTAGGAAAGGGCGCTTATACCCTTAAACGCTTAGACGGTACAAACATACCTAGGACATGGAATGCGTAGCATCTAAGAAGGTGTTACATGTAAACTAGCAAGTTCACTATCCTATTGTCTACCTTGTACATGGCACTTACGCCTTAGTCATTAATAAAGACAAGAGTTGCATGATTTTTTTATCTTAATGTTTTGTTACAAATGCGCGAAGCCACTTTGGGTCTACGCGAAAACGCCTCAGTACACAAAAGACTCTTGAACCAAAATTTATTACCTATTTCCTGCGCATGGGAGTGAATGTTCATATACGAGTCCGTTACTAGTTTATTTCGCTATACCTACACAAAGTTGGCCTTTCTGTTTACTAATTCCAAAGCTAGGATGTCAAGACGGTCGTACCCTTCCTAAGCCCTAGTATAAGCAACTTCGGTATCGACCCCATAGGTAGCAGCGCGGCTGGAATCCCATGGCACATCCATTGCATGAGTGACATGCTGTGCACAATCAGCATAGCCCTACGCATACCCATCTCGGCACGCAGTGAACACCAGCTTGGCCATTGTGCGATCCAACTCCACAGAATTTAGAATGGAGTTTGCAACCTGCAATACAAGAACCGGGTCATAATCAACAAGGAATAATAAAAAATTAAATGGAGTACTTACACTGGTAACTCCATGCTGTTGCATCCACAGCATGTTGTTGCTCAGCGACTCCACCAACGACTCCGCAATGGCGCGGGCATCCTCAGAATTCTCCAATTTCTTTTCGCCCGCCTCCACCTTGGCTTCCGCCAATCGCAGCCGCTCTTTATCTTCCAGGTGCCTGCGCTGGATTTCATACTTTTCCACCAAGGCCACCTGGAGATCCTTCTTCGCACTCTCTAGAGCGGAATGAGCAGCAATCTGATCATACACAATGGTTAGCACAATAATCTTGCAGACTATACAAAAATAAAAGGGAAGAAACAAGGTAAGTCTTTTACCTCTCTTGCTCACTGCGTTCACGGTCCGCCCTGGACTCAGCAACCGCAACAACGGCTGCCTCCTTCTCTCTCTTCTCGCGCACAACATCAGCGCGCAACCAGGCGGGTTCATCCCTTAAGGATTTTTTCTCGTTATTGTCTCTTTAACACGCCTCTTTCCACAACCTGCGCTCCGTCGCAAGTTTGGCATCAGAGGCTTCGGCCCACCTCAGCGCGGCCCATTCCTTAGCTCGCTGGTGGTCGACGTAGGCAGTCTCCTTTCCCTGCACCTCAGCTTCTCGCGTAGCCATTCGGGTTCGCTCTTTACGTAGGACCGCTTGGGCAGCCTCGAGATCTTTCTTTTGTTTCAGCAAGCCCTGCCATTCGCGAACAATCTTATAGGTAACCGAGGCGGACCTTGCAGCTGCCTGGAGGTACATGTGGTACATGGTTTCTTGTTCATGTTCAGCAAGTACACCTACCTCCGCTGGAGGGAAGACTCCGTTGAACCACTCACGGCATGCCGGCCAGTGAGAGAAGTCTTCTCCCTTCTTTAACTTCCACACAGGGGTGTGGATCTTTTCTACTTGAGCCGCGAAGTATGACCTATAATAATAATCACCCGGGGTTTCATCCAGGCGGATTGGAGATCCTTCAGCGGAAGGGCTTTTACAAAATCCCCCAGCTTCACCATCGGGTGCTGTCTCTTCTACATGTACCCCCTACGGGGCATCAGCCTGCACACCATCAATGGAAGCCGTCCCCAACGGCTCCGTCCTTTCAACAAAACTCGCGCCACCAGCTGGCGCGCGTTCTACCTCCACCAGCACGGGTTCCTCCACCGGCGCGCGTTCTTCCACCACCACAGAACCCATGTTAGTACCCTTATCAGAACTTTCCACCACCACGGGAGGCCTTTCCCTCACCACTTCAGGTTCCGCTGCCCCAACAGCAGACTCCTCGCCTTGACCAACAGGCGGGGGCATTGAAGTATCCGTAAGCGTGGCGCATGTGCTGGATTCCACAAAAACCGTCTCATCGCCCACTACGCGATAACAAAAAGTCAGTTATACACTGTATAAGAACATGATGAAGTTAGACTAAGTTACATAGTTACCTAGGAAGATCTTGGCGGTAACCGCTCCCAAGCTTCCCCTCTTCCTTATCACTGTCTACGCAACCTTCTTAGGGGGTTGCATGGAGAGGTTCTCCTTTGGACGCCTCTATCGTTTAAGAGGCACCTCCGGGCTGGACTCAGCGTCCACCGGGCTTGCACATTTGGCGGTCGAGATACCCACCACCGGACTAGCAGGTTTGGCGGTAGAGATAACCACTGGCTTCGGTGCAGGATTTTTCACACCTACAGGATCAAGACCCTCCCATGAGTCAGAGACTACTACATATGCTTTCCAACGGTCAGACACAATGTGCTTACCTTTGGAGGGTATGCCCCGGTTGAGTCACCTCCTTCTCAACCGCTACGTCCGGCCCCGCGCGTCGCTTCTTCTTATGATCTGGGCCAATACCCAAGCTTCTCAAAGCGCCTGCAACACGGCAAACAATAGATAAGTCATCTGCAGAATTATCAATATTCAACAATAGAAACTTACCGTTGGAGGCGAGGGGCATCAAAATCCGCATCCTTGGGAAATGCAAAATTGCTCAGGAGCTGCGCACACCAGGTGGGCTCATCCGGGCCCGGGAGAGTCTCTCAATCCGTCCTTCCTTCCTCTAAAAGGCGGCCAAAAACAACGGGGATCATGCAAAAAAGAAATGCATGTTAGGCTACAAACAAGGTAAAATAAAACATAGCAAAGAAGCAGAAGTACTTAGTCCGATCCCCCTCCATGTACACCGATCTTTACCGGCGGTTGGGGTTTCCACACCAAACTCATCCCAGCCACCACCATTATCCTCTCCGGCAACTGAATCACCGGAATCTCCTTCAAATCTGTATACCAGGGGTCCGACACTTGTATAGGGAGGGTCTCCGCCAGAATCTCCTTCGGCCCCCGGAACTGCAAGGGAAACGGAATAACGCTAGACTTCACAAAAAAGAATTTTGCCTTCCAATCATGGAAGGACTTGGGGAGAGAGCAAAATTTTCCATGCCTGCGCACGGTGCTGAAAAGAATAAAACCCCATTGAGCAATGGAGTTGGTAAAAAATACGGAAATGGTCGACGGTTCGAACAGACCCCATCGATCGGCACAAGAACTCAAAATGTTTAATCCTCCCATCCCCATTGGGTTCAACTGGGAGAAGTGGAAGCCGTAAATCTGCAAAATCTTGAGAAAACATTTGGTAACAGGCAACCGAAAGCTGCCCTCATCGAAAAAATCTTGAAAAACGGTGATGTAGCCAGCCGGAGCATCGGCGGCTGTATCACCTTCCGCCCGGAACCGGGCCCCCCAACTCTGGGCAAACCGGTAGCCGACAACTATGCGATCATAGGTGGGTTGACTCATCTTACATGCCGGCAATGAGGTCGAAGCCTCAGCGGCAGAGGCAGATTCTGGACCGCTGGACGCCATCAGAATCAGAGAAAAAAGGTTTGAAAATTTTAAAGAAAAGAACTCAAGAACAAAATAATTTCAGAGGAAAACTGAAGGAAAAATTGAGCGGATGAAGGAAACCCTAGCGGTTACCCCTATTTATACTACTCGTACTTAATGCGTTTGGGAACCGTGACACACGCGAGATAATAACAACGAACTAGAAAAAGACGTGTGGCAAGCAAGTTGCCACTGACGGTTAACATGCGCGCGTGGCAGTCACTCTCTCTACCAATTCATTAATGGAATGGAGGCGATACGGCTGACAACACGCTACAACTGGCAGATATCCTTTCAAATCCCCACTTTTTCTCACCAACCCACCTGCAACGTCAGTCTGGCAGAGTTTTCGAATTTCGAGTTCATCATCACACACAGGTTTCCCTCACACAAATGTTTTCTGTTGGTGCATATTTGTGACAACAGCTTAGATTTGGTCTTTGGATATCTTGTAATTAGTAAAATGATAAATGGTTAGCGGGTTTAGTTTTGTAATAGTTAATTAGAAGAATTGGGCTGAACTAGACACTAAATAGCACATGGTAGGCGAATTGGGCTTTAAACCCATTAGTAGTCCATGTAGAAAACCCTATCCCAGTTGCATAACCTATCTCTATATATAGGGAGGTTTGCATTAGGGTTTGGGTTGCTCAGTTAGTTGCTCAGTTGCTGGTGTTTCTGGTTTAGAGAGAGAGAGTCTTGAATTGGTTGTAAACACATTGTGTTAGATAATCAATAGAAGACTGTTTGAAGGAAATTGTTCTTGTTCGTGTTCTTGTTTCTGTTAAATCTGATCTAGGGGATTCCGCACTCTAGATTGTATAGACGATTCTGTCAAGATCCATACAGACTAGGGGACATACAATTAGTATCATAGCATTTGGCTCTTGATTTTGCTCGGTTTAGAATCGTAACAGCAGAAAAAGTTGAGTTTTTGGACGTTTTGGAGGCTATTGGAGTTTGTGACGGCTGAATTAGGGTTTCTGTTACTGTTCCGAATTACCAGCAGGCAGTTTGGATTGAAGAAAGGCATTACGGATTGAAGACTTGCATTCCGGATCAAAAAGCAAAGTATTTCGGATTGAAGACTTGAATTTCGGATCAGAATCTGCATTTCGGATTGCAGACTTGAAATTCGGATCTGGAAAACTTGCATTTCGGATCAGAAAAGTGTAATTCGGATCTGAAAAGCCCATTTCGAATTCCATTTCGGATTAAGTTTCAGATCAGAAGCTATTTCGGATTGAATTTCGGATCAAAAGCTATTCCGGATTCCATCTTGGATCAGAACTATTCCGGATTCCATCTCGGATCAGAATAGTCTATTCCGGATTTCCGTTTCGGATCGAAACAGTGCATTCCGGATTTCATCTCAGATCCCTATTCCGGATCACCATTTCGGATTAGCAATTCGGATTCCTGTTCCGGATTGTCATTTCGGATTGTCAATCAGAGTTACCGTTCCGGATTTGACACTGTTCCGAGTTCCATACAAAAGTTGATAGTTAACCAGCTGACGTAACCGGAGTTAAACGTTTTCGGACATAGAATTTGATCCATAAACAATCTTGACAAAACGGTTGCACGGTCAGGCTCGTGTGATTTTTAGGACAAAAAAAATCATAATCGTCAAGACGAGTCTAATAGTATAATTTTGTAATCACTCATTTAGGACAAGTTTTAACGTTTTAAACGAGCCGGTACGGTAAAAATGTCGAATATGTCTAATCTAAATGAACTATTAAGAATGGAGCACGACGTTGGCACCACAAACAAACCTCCAAAGATGCTGAAGGTAGAGAACTATCTTACTTGGAAGGATAGGTTTCAATCCTTTATTGAATATCAAGACACACGGATGTGGATCTGTATTCAAGATGGGTACGCTAACCCAACGCATGATTTTGAGGGCAGACAACGAGTTACCGCTTATGTAAACATGTCTGAAGCTGAAAAGACGATGTATGAGTCTGAGAAGAAAGCCTTTGCTGCTATAAAGATGTCGTTACCTGATGGAATCAAACATACATTCAAGCGTTATACAACATCGAAGGAGATGTGGGATGCCCTAGAGAAGAGGTATGAGGGCAATACCGATGTGAAGAAAAACAAGGTTGATCTGCTAAAGAAACAGTTTGTTGTGTTCAAAGGAATGAGAAATGAATCCACTGAAGATATTATCACGAGATATTATCATCTGATGTCAGAAATAGATAATTATGACATAGAGGTATACACAAATGTGGAGATAAACGACAAGTTGCTGGATGCTTTACCTGCAAAGTCGGATATCTATACATTGATCATAAAAGGTGAAGTTGATTATGAAAAGAAAGACTTGGAAGAGGTTATTGGGAAATTGAGAGCTTATGAGCTCAATATGAAGAAGAAGGACACTGGATATGATCAGGTTCAAGATCCGGGGATTTATAAAGGTCTTACACCTTCATCTTCCAACAATGCTTCTAGTGATACTGCAACTGCGTTTCTCTCATGTGAGAATGAGCATATCGTGACAAATGCTGAGGGTGAAGTATGTTTTGTTGCTACTTCAGGAGGCTCGTCAGGGGCTAAGAGACAACAATGAAGTAATCATAACAACAATTCTAAGTCTATGCCTCTGAGTGTCAAAAGTGCTGAAGATCACCTGGCATTGCTTGCTTCTTTCGTTGCTTCCTACGAGAACTACATTCAGGGAAGAATATCTAATCCTGCTATGTTTGATGAGGATTATGATCAAATTGACTCTGATGACCTAGAGGAGATGGATTTACAATGGCAGATGGCCATGATTTCTAGACGAGTGAAGAGGTTCATGAACCAAACAAGCAGGAAGTTCGTTGGAAAGAGTGTGGGTTTTGACAAGTCAAAAGTGAGGTGTTACAACTATCATAACTATGGACATTTTGCTAGAGAATGTCAACGACCAAAAACTGAATCTCGTTCTAATGCATCCTTTCAAGATTCTCCTGGTCATGGTTCAAGCAACAGAAATGCATCAACTAACACTGGATTAAAGGCCCTGATTTCTACTGCTAGAGAGGGTTCTTATGATTGGAGTGTTCATCTGGAGAGTGACAGCAATGCCTCACAGGCGTTCATGGCTGAGATAGCCCCAGTTGTTGATGAAGAATTGAAAGCTGATGCTATGGGAGAGCAAGAGAAGGTAGCTGAAAAAGCTGATGGAGAACAGAATGCTACAGAGAAGAAGATGGCTGCTGATTTTAATGCTTTCATGGCTGATCTAAGCAAATCAACAGGCGAGGTATGTTCTAACTCTGGTAGTTCTGTTTGCTTAAAATGTCATGAACTGCAAAGTGAAGTTGACACATTAACAAAGCAAAACCAAAGTTTGGCTAATGAGCTCTCAAACCTAAAAGAATCAAACTTTTTCATAAAACGAAATGAGTCATTATACCTGAAGAAAATTAAAGGTTATGAAGAAGAAATCAATATTCTTACCTGCAAGCTTAATGAAAAACTTCAAGTTATTGATTTAGCTCATGATACGATGAGTGAGAAAACAAAAGAGGTTTCTAAAAAATGCAAAGAGTTGTCGGAAGCACAACTTCAAATTTGTGAACTTGAAAAGAAATTAAATCAATTCAGAGATTCATCTTTTGTCATGAAACACATGATGAATGGCTTGAAGAAGAGTAATGACAAGACATGTGTGGGCTTCAAAGGTTTAAATGAAGTTCCACCATCTCTTGGTCACGACTATTCTTTCTTGCCAGATGAAGAAGAGCTTAAAGACTTTGTGTCAACTACATCTGGTAGTTCCACATCAGAGGATGTTGATGGTTCTGAGAATGCCAAGAAGGATAATAACAGAGACACCGTTTTGAAAACAAAGAATACACACCCTAAAAATCAAAAGCAAGTTTTTATTAAAAAGGTTTATTTTGTTCATGGGAGTGACCTCAATGAAGAGGTCCCTGTTATTACTAAAGAGTCTAATGTGCAGTTTGCTAAAAACAAAAACAAAGAAAAATCAGAAGTTAAGCAAACTAAACAAGATCCTTCTAAAGCATAAGCTTCATCATCATCATCACCTGATGAATCTAAGCAAGAGGCTTCAATTAAGAAGTCTTCGGCTAGAAAATCATGCTTCAAATGTCACGAAAAGGGACATGTAGCTAGCTGTTGTCCTAACAAAAAGAGTGAAGCACAGGTAAGTGAGAGACAGAGAGAAAAATCACCAGCAAAAAGTGGTGATGGTGAGAAGAAAGTTAATTCACCAAAGATATCTGCTACCAAGCAACAGAGTGTTGCTGTTGGTGTAGATAAGGCTGAAAAAGGAACTCACCAAGTTCCTCACTTTCAAAGAAATCAACAAAGATTTCAGCCTGCATCTACATCAGGCAGATATGAAAGACCTAGAAGTAGTTCACCAATAATGAATTACTTTAATGGTTAATCAAATAGTTTCAGAAGTCAAGGTCAATATCAACTCGATACGAGAATGTTGGTAGTCGAAATTTTTATAACGATGGCTTTAGAAATTATTATCATCAAAATTCATGGAACCAAAATCATAATTTCCAAAGGTCACAAAGTCCAAACATGGTTAGGAAACCTCAGGACCACAGACCTAGTGGAGATCAAAAACCATTTCCATCAATAGGTCTAAGATCCAAGACTCCTGTTAGGAGTGATGGATATCGGATGGATGTTCTAGTGGTTGATGAATCTGGAAGAGCCAGGACCATTAAGGCTTGGGTCCCCCAAACTAACTAATTTTGTTGGGTTGTGCAGGAGTTGCTAAGGAGGATTATCAACTTGTGGTATGTTGATAGTGGCTGCTCCAGGCACATGACGGGGGATGCGAGGTTGCTGACTAAGTTTGAGAACATGGATGGTGGTTATGTGAATTTTGCAGGTGCTAAAGGAGGGCACATTGTAGGTCGAGGAAAAGTGACTAACGGGAAGATCACACTAGACAAAGTGAACTATGTTGAGCAGCTGAAGCACAATCTGATGAGCGTGTCTCAAGTCTGCGACAAGGATCACTCAGTTCACTTTACAAAGTCTGAAGCTTTGGTGTTGAAACCTGGTTTGGTGATACCGGATGACTGGATAGTGATGAGAGCGCCAAGGAGAAATGACACTTATGTCATGGACATGGGTGCTAAGGATTCTTCCACTGTGGTGGCGTGTTTACTATCAAAAACATCTGAGGCTGAGTCATTGTTGTGGCATAGATGCATGGCCCACATCCACTACCGAAAAATGAATTATACTATTAAAAACGGTTTAGTGGAAGGGGTGCCAGTGAAGAGGTATCACGTGGAAGATAAATGTCTTCCATGTCAAAAGGGAAAACAACATAAGAAACCTCACAAGTCTAAAACAGTAAAGTCCATAGATGCCCCTTATGAGTTACTTCATATGGATCTATTTGGTCCGGTGAACGCAAGGAGCATATGTGGAAAGTACTATTGTTTAGTTGTCATAGATGATTACTCACGATATTCATGGGTTTTCTTTTTTAGGTATAAAAATGAGACAGCGGAGATGCTGATAGATATTTTTACAATATTAGTAAATGTTCATGATGAACGGATCAAGAGGATGAGGAGTGATAATGGCACGGAGTTCAAGAATCAGTTTCTGAATCTCTATTGTCTTTGCAAAGGAATTGAACATCAATTTTCTGCTCCGTATACACCTCAACAGAATGGAGTCGCTGAAAGGAAAAACAGGACGTTGATTGAAGCCGCAAGGACTATGTTATCTGATTCAAAGCTTCCAGTTCTTTTCTAAGGAGAAGCTGTGAACACAGCTTGTTATGTCCTAAACAAAGTTTTGATGGTTAAACGGTTTAACAAAACATGTCACGAACTATTGTTTAACCGAAAACCAAACTCAAAAGGCTTTGAACCATTTGGATTACCCTACACCATTGTGCGATACAAAGATGAGCAAAAATTCGATGAAGTAGCTGATGAGGGTTACTTTCTAGGCTATATGCCTGGAATACCGAATAAAAGGGTTTTTAATCTAAAAACAGGTAAAATTGAGGTTGTGTTTAACATGGATCACTAGTTATTCACCTAAACAATCAACGAGTGGTCCTCCAATATTATATGATTATGACAGTGTTTTTAAATCATTTAATATTCCTGATTTTTCCGATGCAAATGAGTCTCAAGTGATCCAATCTATGATCAGTGAAGATGGAGAGTGCGACTTCATGCCTAGATCGAGTGTATCGATGACAGATGCTCCAGAAACTTCTTCCAGTGCAGCTCCAGGAGACTCTAGTGATATTGAGTCCGAACCTATTCAGGGGGAGGACTTCACCAATCCGTTTGCTAATACTAACATTCAGGGGGAGGTTGGATCGAATCTGGGAGTTAATCTAGTTGTTGACACCGTTGCTACCACATGTGTAAACAGAGATCGTCCAGTTCAAAACATCATTGGTGATGTTGCTGCAGGTATTCAGACAAGACGAGGTGTGCTCGAAGGTTCCTGTTTGTTTACTTCAATTCAGAAGATTGAGTTGATTCATGGATGTTTATATAGCTACTTTATTGCCCAAGAGGAGCCGAAGAATGTTCATATGGCTCTAAAAGACAATTGTTGGGTAGAAGCTATGCAAGAGGAACTAGCTCAGTTCAAGAAGTTGAAAGTTTGGGAGCTAGTTGACTTGCCTGTAGGAGAGAAAGAAATAGGCACTAAGTGGGTGTTTAAGTGCAAGAAAGATGACCGAGGGGTCGTGATAAGAAATAAGGCTCGATTGGTGGTGAAAGGGTTCAATCAGCAAGAGGGGATTGATTACAATGAAGTGTTTGCACCAGTAGCAAGGTTGGAAGCAATTCGTTTATTCCTAGCTTTCGCTTCATTCAAGGGCTTCAAGGTTTACGAACATGACGTGAAGAATGCGTTTCTTTACGGGAAAGTCCAAGACGTGGTGTATGTCTCACAACCAGATGGGTTTACTGATCCAGACTATCCAGATCGAGTCTATCGACTTGATAAGGCATTGTCTGGGTTGCATCAGGCACCTAGGGCGTGGTATGAGACACTGTCAGCACATTTGTTAAAACATGGTTTCGAAAGAGGACATATTGACAGTATACTTTTCATTCAAAGGAAGAAGGAAGACTTTCTGCTGGTACAGGTATACGTAGATAACATCATTTTTGGGTCATCAGATGAGAACATGTGTCATGATTTCGAAAAGGTAATGAAGAGCTAGTTTGAGATGAGTGCGATGGGTGAATTATCCTACTTTTTGGGTTTACAAATTGAACAGAAGAAGGATGGGATGTTTATACATCAGACGAAGTATGTGTATGATATTTTGTCTCGTTTCAAAATGGAGGTTTGCGCTACTTTCAATACACCTATCTGTGAGAATCACAATCTTGGTCCAGATCATGAGAGTGTGGAGGATGTTGATCCAACTCAATACAGAGCAATGATTAGTTCTCTGATGTACTTGACTGCTTCAAGACCCGACATCATGTTCGCAGTATGTCTTTGTGCCAGATATCAAGCGAATCCGAAAGAGTCACACATGAAAGCCGAAGTGGATTCTTCGTTACTTGAAGGGGAAACCTAAACTTGGGTTATGGTATCCAGCTGCTAGTGATTTGAAGTATGTTGCTTTCACTTATTCGGACTTTGGAGGATGCAAATCTACAAGGAAGTCTACCACAGGTGGTTGTCTGTTCTTAGGAGGGAGGCTCGTGTCATGGCAATGCAAGAAGCAGTCTTGCGTGTCTACCTCGACGTGTGAAGCTGAATATATTGTTGCGGGTAGCTGTTGCTCTCAGGTTCTCTGGATCCAACAGCAGATGCGCGATTATGGTTTGAATTTCACTCGTACTCCTATTATGATAGACAATAATGCCACTATATCAATCACCAACAATCCCGTAAAACACAGTCGCACAAAACATATTGACATTCGTCATCATTTTATACGGGATTGTGCTGAAAAGAAATTAATTGAACTACATCGAATCGACACACTAGATAACGTGGCAGATCTTTACACAAAAGCATTTGACAGGGCTCGCTTTGAACATTTATCGAGCTCAACGGGATGAGGAATCCTGAATAACAGTTTTTCCATAAAGTTTCTGTAAATAAATTTACTATTTAAAAAATCAAAAACATAAAAAAATAAATAGAAAATCAAAAATGATTTTTCACTGTGTGGAAAAGAAGAAATGATAATACATCAGCAAGTTAGACTGTCACACTGAAATTAAAATTAAAATTGCTTAAGTGTGATAGCAGCTTCATTATATGATGTACAAGTAGGCAAAAAGCATGAAATAATTAACTTACCTTGGTGATATAAAAATAACAAACTGTGTATGAGTGGGTAGCATATCAGTGGCGTATGGTTTTATAACCTTAAATCTTGCTTTGATAGATTGTCAAAATCTGAGGTTTTAGTTCTTTATATCGTTATTTCATCTGGGGTATTAAGGTTGTCCTTCTGCTGCATCCAATATATGCTGACCTAGGCACAACCAGGATATCTTAAAAGAACTAAAATGTCACACCCTCAAATTCCACTTGCGGAGTTTTACCGCGAGGCGTGTGAACAAACCAGAATCCGAGACACTAGTAACATCGAACGACTCTATATGATTTGTTTATACGTTTTCCAAAATCATTTTTTTAACCATTCATAGTTATTTTTAAATTGTCTTAGTTTGGTTTCAATGTTTAGCGGAAGCATTAGTTTTAAAGTTGAGCGGAAGCATTAAAGTAAAGTAAAGGAACGGGCGCCAACACAAACGCCAAAACTAAAGAAAAACCCAAACAATATTCGTAAATGAGACTCTATAAAAAGATGTCTTGATCAATGCAAGTGAGTGCACCTAGAGCTCCTAGCGTCCTGAGACACATGTAAAGAAACAAGTGTCAACATTAAAGAAGAGTGAGTTCACAGGTTTTTATAAGTTCATTAGTTCAATTAAAAGTTTGTTTCCCCCGTTATCCCTAACCCGGAATAATAATGATGTTGGTTCCATTATTCCTAAACCGGAATAATATTGTCGTTGGTTCCATTATTCCTAACCTGGAATAATATTGTTGTTTCGTAATTAAGTTCAATGTTAACATGTAGGTAGCGAGCCTAAAGTTATGTCACATAAGTGTTCGCGATCGAAGCTGACTGTTGTGCCTCCGTGTTGCCAGGCCTATCACTGACCATGGCGAAAGTTAGGCTAAATTATTCACCCGTTGACCATACCCGGTCGGCTAGCGCGACTAGCTCGGGTGGGGCTTGTCGGGCCCAGTAGTACAACTTATAATTTCCCCGCTATCTAACCCAATACTAACGATCCGAGAGTTTGTCGAGGACTTCCGTGATATAGCTGCTTAGTGACCATAACGTACATTAACATTAACTTAGTTACCAAATAGTTTAACGACGTTAATTTCGTATAATGTAAAGAGATAGAGTTGTAGAGTGTATACATGTTTCTCCCCCTGTTGTTTAAAACCGGATAAAATTAGGGGCCGTGAACTCACCTTTAATTGCTCGGTTAGTGTAGCACAGAAGTAGCAAATGGTGGGACCGCTAATCGCGTCCTAACAAGTCAATCGATTTAAAGTTAGTGTGTGAACACACTGATACAAACCCTACACATAACTATCATACAATGCGGCACACATGATAACAAATTCGAAAACACAATCTTGCATGCAAAGTATTATCATACCAAAATAGTGATCAAACCAACTTATCATGAACACAAATCAACTCATACAACATTTTGGTACACACATTCGCAAGTAATCAAGTTACAGCTTGTATGCTCATAACTAGGCTGTTTTCGAGGATTTTTATAAATAAGTTCCAATGTTCCAAAAATTCCAATTTTTTTACAGAAGATGTCAACTAAACTGTAGAATTTTATATAAATTTTTCAAGTCCTAACACTTTACCAATTATTCATAAACATTTATATACTAGGCTGCAGTCAGATTCGTCGCTTTCTGACTGCAGTCCACGGGAGAATTTATTTAAAAATCATCGTTCATCCAATTAACAAAATTCCAGTGGGTGTTTCCCAGAAATTTCCATCTACAGTTGCTGTACTGATTTCGTGACCAACCCTCTACAGATAATGAGATCCGACTCGATAAAAAACTAACAAATTTTCAGAATTTATACAGCTTCAGTTACTGCACTTAATTGACCACTTTAAAATATCAAACAACCTCAGAAAAATATGAATCTAGTGCCATTAGAAGCGTTTTTCAAAAATATACGTTTTAGGCTCAGAAAATCCGCTTTTCGATAAATAATAACCAAGTTACAGCCAATTGAAGTTGGCTGTAAACACCATTCAGCATCCTGTTTTCAACTTTTATCGTAGTAGAACACGCTTAAACAATCGAGACGTTAAATATAAATGATCAAGAACAGATTTATTAGTCACATATCATCATTATACATCATACTCATGCAAACCCTAATCATAAAATATGATTTTTATCACAAAACGCAGCCTATGATTCTTGTATCCAACTAATCATCATAACCGCAAAACTTGCACAATTAATCGACTAAATACGATAACACTTTCATAACCATGATTCTACCATTACATACAAGCATGATCAATAGTTCATAAACCCTAATGTGATTTGCGAAACAATAGAAAACCCTAACCTTTAACAATGAAGATTAACGAACCGGGAACGAGATTGGAATCACTTCGGGTTTTGGAGGAGGTCGCGATCGAGAGAAGGGGTGAGGAGTGGCTGCCGTCGGCTGATTCTTGGAGCTAGGGTTTAGGTTTGTTTTTTTTTTTTTTTTGAAACATACACATACATGCATGCCTATATATAGTGCAAGAAAGAAAAAGGGGAAAAGGGTTGGGGTTTGTGCTTGCGGCCGCAAAGGGTTTGGGTGGGGGCGGTTTGGGTCTTTAACTTGAGCCTCAAGTTTTGATTAATTCCTTGAGTCGCAAGGAAATGAGGTCGACACGTTTTGCGGCTCGGTTCGGTTCGTCTATCTATTTACTATATATATTTTTATAACTAAAAATCACGAAATCAAAACACGACATAATAACTCACCAAACTTATAAACGTCTAATACACATAGCACGTAATTCACTTGATAAGTTCATAAAGTTAGCGTAGTTATTTCGAGCGTGTAATTTAATTCTTCGAATCAAATTAGCGTAGGAATGAATAACCGTGAAGTAGTGCGTTTAAGATACCTGAAAAACCGGGATGTCACATTATCCCCACGTTGAAAGAATTTTCGTCCCGAAAATTGAGTAAACGCGGTTTAGAATGCAACGCACAGTTTAGAATGCAACGCACAAAGATTTAGTTCGCTAACAATGGTACAAGAAATTACAAAAATTCCCAGGTTGTCACATCATCCCCATGTTGAAAGAATTTTCGTCCCGAAAATTTAGTTGGTGGTATTGTTAGCTTGCTGCTTAGCTGCAAAGAGGTGTGGGTATTTGCTTTTCATTTGGTCCTCTCTTTCCCACGTGAACTCCGGTCCACGCTTAGAATCCCAACGAACCTTGACGATCGGTATATTGCTGTGCCTTCGAGTTTTGATCTCACGATCCATGATCTCGATAGGTTGTTGCACAAAATGCAGTTGTTCATCCACTTGAATCTCATCCAATGGAATGACTAGGGTTTCATCTGATAGACACTTCTTCAGATTTGACACGTGAAAAACGTTGTGAACTCCACTGAGTTCGGTAGGAAGGTCTAATTGATAAGCTACGGGTCCGATACGTTTCAAGATCACAAACGGGCCTACGTACCGTGGGTTTAGTTTGCCTCGTTTCCCAAAACGGATTACACCCTTCCAGGGTGACACCTTCAGTAGGACGCGGTCGCCTACTTGAAATTCAAGCGGTTTGCGTCGTTGATCAGCGTAGCTTTTCTGTCGATCTCGTGCCGCTGCCATGCGGTTTCTGATTTGTACAATCTTTTCTGTAGCCTCAAGTATCAACTCAGGGCCTGTGAGTTGACTGTCACCGACTTCTGCCCAACAGACCGGTGATCTACATTTACGACCGTATAATGCTTCAAACGGTGCTTCCGATATACTCGTATGGTAACTGTTGTTATACGAGAATTCCACTAAAGGCAGATGGATTTCCCAACTATTCCCGAAGTCTACCACGCATGCCCTAAGCATGTCTTCCAAGGTCTGAATGGTCCTTTCGCTTTGACCATCAGTCTGAGGGTGATAAGATGTGCTCATATCTAAGCGTGTACCCAACGCTTTCTGAAGTGACTGCCAAAAGTTGGACGTGAAACGAGCATCTCTGTCTTAGATGATGGACATTGGCACTCCGTGCCGAGAAACTACTTCCTTAAGGTAGATGCGAGTTAACTTATCCATCTTATCTGTTTCTTTAATCGCTAGGAAGTGTGCGGACTTAGTTAAACGATCCACGATCACCCAGATGGTATCGCAACCACCCAAAGTTCGCGGGAGTTTAGTGATGAAGTCCATCGAGATCTGATCCCATTTCCACATCGGAATCTCAGGTTGTTGAAGTGGCCCCGATGGCTTCTGATACTCTACCTTGACTTTCGCATAACTCAAACACTTGCTCACGTAGGTGGCTATATTCGCTTTCATGTTGGGCCACCAGTACGCGGCTTTAAGGTCTTGATACATCTTATCCGAACCAGGATGGACAGAGTATCGGGACTTGTGAGCTTCATCCATGACTAGCTTTCTGAGGTCTCAGTAGAGAGGTACCCATATGCGATTCATGAAATACCGGGCTCCATTGGGTTTTACTTCCCAATCGCGTTCCATTTTTCCCACCGATTCGGCCTTGATGTTTTCTTCCTTAACTGCTTCTAACTGTGCGTCACGTATATGTTCGGGTAACCCCGAATGAATGGTGAATTGTAGTGCTCGTACCCGACGAGGTTTCAAGTGTTCCTTCCTACTAAGGGCATCAGCTACCACGTTAGCTTTACCCGGGTGATACCGAATGGCACATTCATAATCATTCAGGAGTTCGACCCAGCGACGCTGTCGCATGTTCAACTCCTTCTGGTCAAAGATGTGTTGGAGGCTCTTGTGATCTGTATAGATTTTGCACTTTGTTCCATATAGGTAGTGTCTCTAAATCTTAAGGCAAAAACTACTGCTCCCAATTCCAGGTCATGTGTTGTGTAGTTTTTCTCGTGAACCTTCAATTGTCGGGACGCATACGCGATGACCTTATCACGTTGCATGAGTACGCATCCCAATCCCTGAATGGAAGCATCACAATATACCACAAAATCATCAGTCCCTTCCGGCAAGGACAGAATGGGTGCACTGCAAAGTTTCTGCTTCAGCAATTGAAATGCAGCTTCCTGCTTGTCACCCCAAGCATACTTGGTGCCTTTCTGGGTGAGGGTGGTAAGCGGTTGCACGATCTTTGAAAATCCCTCGATGAAACGTCTGTAGTAACCAGCCAAACCCAAAAATTGGCGGATCTCTGTCGGTGTCCTGGGTGCTTCCCAGTTTTTGATAGCATCGATCTTGGCGGGATCGACATGGATACCCTTCTCATTCACAATATGCCCGAGGAACTGAACTTCCCGAATCCAGAAATCACACTTTGAAAGCTTGGCATATAGTTTCTCCTGTTGAAGTAATTCCAGCAGTAGTCGTAGATGTTCAGCATGTTCTTCTTCACCTTTAGAGTAGATGAGTATGTCATCGATGAACACAATGACAAACTTGTCGAGATACGGTTTACACACGCGGTTCATGAGGTCCATGAACACCGCGGGTGCGTTGGTGAGACCGAAGGGCATGACCAAAAACTCATAATGGCCATACCGAGTACGAAATGCCGTCTTAGCAATATCCTCCTCCCTGACGCGTAACTGGTGATAACCGGACCGTAGATCATTCTTGGAGTAGTAGCTTGACCCTTGAAGCTGGTCGAAGAGATCGTCGATGCGAGGTAATGGGTATCGGTTCTTGACAGTAACCTTATTGAGTTCCCTGTAGTCGATGCACATGCGGAAGGTCCCGTCCTTCTTCTTGACAAAAAGGACTGGAGCTCCCCATGGCGAAGTACTGGGTCGGATAAATCCTTTTTCTAACAGTTCCTGAAGTTGGGTAGACAGCTCTTGCAGCTCGGCTGGAGCTAGGCGGTATGGGGCCTTCGCGATAGGAGTTGCATGGTTCGCCAATTCAATTTCAAATTCTACTTGTCGATGTGGTGGAAGACCAGGTAACTCCTCTGGAAAAACATCGGAAAAATCACGGACGACGGGGATATCTTTTATACGCTTCTCGTCCTTAGGCTGTTCGGTGACCAGTGCGAGCAAAGCGAAGGAGTTCTTCCTCCGAAGATACTTCTGTGCTTGCATGTAAGAGATGATGTTTGTGACGGCGCCTGCCTTCTCGCCTTGTACCGTCAAGATTTCGTCGTTAGAGAGCGGAATACGGATAGCTTTCTCGAAACAGAGAACTTCAGCTCGGACGTCAGATAGCCAGTCCATTCCGGCTACCACGTCAAAACTACCCAGGGTAGTTGTCATCAGATTAATGGTAAAGGTGTGACCCGCGAGTTTGAGTTGACAGCCGGATACTAAATGGGTCACATCTACAGATTTACCATCGGCTAGTTCTATAACGTAAGGGGTCTCTAGGGGTTTAGGCGTGAGATTTAGGTTCTTCCTAAAAGACTCCGATATAAAACTCCTATCCGCACCCGTATCAAAAAGTACAGTAGCAAAATGTTCGTTAAGGGGAAACTTACCGGTGACCACGTTCGAGTCGTTTCTGGCCTCTCCGCGGCCTAGCGTAAATGCACGACCTTTGGCACCTCCTGTGCCACCATTTCCATTATTGTTGTTGCTATTGTTGTTGTTGTGGTTGTGGTTGTTGTTGTTCCCACCATTGTTGTTGTTGTTGCGAAGCTGTGGGCTGTCTCGTTTGAAGTGGGCAGTGCTACCACACTGATAGCACCCCCGGTTAATACCCTGCTGCTGACCCTGGTGCTGATTCTGATTTTGTCGGGACATGATTTCCCCGCGACAATCCTTTGCCGCGTGTCCCACTTTGCCACATCGTTGGCAGCGATTTCCGGCACAAGGGCCGTGATGATGAAGGTTACAACGATTACATTGTGGCTTTCGACCCACATAGCCGCTTGTGTTCTGGGTGTTGTTGGCGGGCTGATTATTATGACCCCGATTACTGTTGAAATTATTGAACCGTTTCTGGTTCCCTTGTTGTGGCTGGGCTGACGAAGACTGTCGAGCAGACGAGTCTTCAAATTTTCTTTATTATCATGGACCACTTCAGTTGCACCCCGAGATGGCAACTTCTTTTGTTCCACCGCCTTATCGGTGAGTTTGTGCGTAGCCTGATCGCTTGATGCTCAGTCGTAGGGTTGCTAGCCATTACCATGCCCTGGATCTCGGGGACCAGACCCCCAAGGTAAAACTCGAGTCGTTTCTCCACGGTGTTGGCCAGATCAGGACATAGAAATACCAGGTTATGATGTTTCGCTGTGTATGCTTCAATTTCAGATCCCACCATCTTGTGGTTCCATAAAGCTTGCTCCAACTGCTGAACCCTGTCCCGCGGATAGTACTCCTCCTTGATTAGGGCCTTAAACTCGACCCAGGCCATTGCGTTTGCAGCAATAAGTCCCCGCGTTTGGACTTGTGCATTCCACCAAATTAGTGCCCCATCCTCCAACGTTGAGGCAGCATACTTGACCTTGTTGGCGTCAAGACAATTGCACATCTCGAACACTAATTCGGACTTTTCAATCCAACGGACCAGTCCTATGGGTCCTTCTGCACCCGTGAATTTGCTCGGTTTCGCATCGAGGAACATCTTGTAGGGGTTAAGACCCCCTCCTGCTGACAGAGGATAGGTAGTCAGCGAGAAAGTCTACTTGCCCAACTATTAGATTTTCCCATTAAAATTTAATAATGGTTACCTGCTGGTGGGTTTTGAACAACTGCCAGAGCAGCATTTACGTGTTCTTGGATCATTGTGGTCAGTTCTTCGGGTGTCATGTTGAGGTTTCCGCGACGTCCAGTTGCCATTTTAGATCTTCGCAAGCCAACATAAACACACACCGATAAGTATATAGATCCAGTATAGTTATCCTATTCCATACTTAAATAATCCCTCAAATTATGTCAACTCAAATAAATTAAACAATCAAAAGAAATATTCGATTAAATAAAATTTCAACGTCTCACAAAATGCCAACCAAACATATCAGTTTACTATAGAATTTCAAGTTCAAACATAAATAGAGAAATAAATAGACTGAAGGAAGCAAATGGGATAAGCGAGACGAATCAGTCGTCTACGTCTCCATCTCCCAAATCGCTATCGTTGCCGTCATCCTCCGCGGCGTTTCCAGCTTCTACAGCCGGGTCTTCCTCCGGATCCTCCTCTGGATCCTCCTCTGGATCCTCCTCTTCTTCCTCTACCGGCACTGGAGGGGCCGGTGCTAGTGCGGGTACTGGTAAAGGTGCCTGATTCTGTTCTAGTTCTTGAATTCTCCAGCTGGACTCAAGAACTTTGTCTTCGAGCCAGTCAGCCCTCAGCTGCTCAGCACGAAGATCTTTAGCTAAAGTGTTACGAGCTATCTTATTCTCATATTGCTCTTCCTCGAGCTCTCTAGTCTTACCCATTAATTGCCGTATCATCTGTAACATTTGTCAAAAACGGGTTTCCAAAACCCGCTCCGTTTTGTAATCGAATATCAAGTTATAAATGTCACGTTATGTATTTATGGTTATTTTGATTTTTAATGATACATAATTAATAAACAAACTAAACTATAAAAATTATCTTTGATAAAAAGTGAAAACAAAATAAATAAAAATAAAATGTTGCTGCCGGGGCTCGAACCCGGGTCAGCCGGAAATTGAAATCCAAAGACTTAACACACACACACATCACCACTCCGCCACTTGTTGTTTTCTGTTATCACTAGGAAATTTATGAAACTTATATTCAAACAGAAAACAACCAGAATGCCAAACCATAACCGAAATATGTCACCAATCGTCCAAAGACGATTGATTACTCGCGAATTACTAAACAAAACCGGATCACCGACGATCCTAATCAATTCGGATTTGAATGAACTTCAATTTTGATCATGATCGGTTTTTATAACCGAAAATAATCAATGTCTGAATTACTTCAATCAAGACCCCTCACGCGACTCAGAAACATCATACAAACTTTCCATTTCACTTTCGTCATACATTCAGTCCATCAGAAAGCTTAAATCAACTCGCCGGAAAAATTCTGCAAGTCGCCGGAAAACCGAATTCTTCATCAAAACAGTAAGTCTTTCAATACCTTCGTGGTCTATCGATTGTTAAGCTATTTCTGACTCAAACCTTCCAATTGAAATCAAATTCAAACGTCGCCATCGGATAATTTCTGCTCGCCGGAAAACTTCTGAAAATCCTTATCTTCCGCTATAAAACGGTATAGCCATTCAAACCTGCTGATAACTCTTATTTAGTACTTCAATTCCACAGTTAACTAAATCAAAACTATTAATTTGTTCGCCAGTCGAAGTTCAAAAAAAACAGAGCCGACGCATTGCCGAAAATTCTGTGATAAATCATTCCTACGGTATGTTTACTTCCAACACCGTCTCTGCCATTTCATTTTAGTCTTATGAATGATTGATAATCGTAAAAGCAAGAAACAGATTAGTAACACAGTCGACTGTAAATTGAGCGAAGAAGACGAAGATAGTTAAGTTATAAGTTTATTTAAAATCAGTAATATGAACGGGTTAGACACACAGTCCAGCGGTGGACTGTGTGCAAACAAATTTCATACGCGACGCGAGTTCGATCCCTGATACACGCACCCTCTCTATTATAAAAATGTTTTATTTTTCTAACCGAACCGGGTTAACTCAAATAGATGTTACGTATAATAAAAACCGAAATATTAACCAGGTTAGACACACAGTCAAGCGGTGGACTGTGTGCAACACTAACTCGCACGTCACGCGTTCGAGTCTGGTTAACGGCACCGGTTCGATGATTTGAAATCTTTTTTAAAACAAATGAATTTTGAATAAATCGAATTAGTATATAAATATAATTAAAAACAAGATTATTTCGGGTTAGACACGTAGCTTAGTTGGTAGAGCTGCGTGCACGCGTACGGGAGGTCTCGGGTTCGAGTCTCACCCAGCGCATACATGCACAATGACCGAACCGGTCAACAAGTCAACGGTCAACGGTCAACGCAAAAATAAACAATTTTTTTATATTTTTTATTTATTTAATTTAATTTAAAAATCAATTAAAAATACTTAAAAATAATATTTTTAAAGATAGAAAATAGCCTTAAACTCACAAAAATATATCTAAAAATCCCATTAAAATCCCTTAATAAAATCCACTCATTTACTATATTTTTCCGTTATTATTTAGGTTAGTAATTCTGGTTGTTCAACTCTCCCGACTCGTGCGCATCTCATCATCTCCAATCAAACGCACCCAATGTGAGTGAATCTTTACAAATTCCCCGTTTTAATCATGTTTTGGGGTGTATCATGTGTCTTGCTATATATTATATTTAAATCATTGTGCATACATCATATCATGAACTTGTGTATTCAGCTTGTTTCAACTGTTTGTGTGGTTATTGTTAGATTCAATTTATTATTTCAGTACATGCAATTTCATAGGCCGCCGCTCCCCATTACATTATGAGCGTTGAGCATGTTCCCCATTACATTATGAGCGTGAACCTGGCGTGCCAACATACGATCGGCTCCGTTTGATTGAGCCTTGATCGCACAGACATCTATCATTTTCAGTACATGCAATACGATCGGCTCCGTTTGATTGAGCCTTGATCGCACAGTTTCATTCATGTTATTTATCGTATGATGTTGGTATGTTAATGTATGCTATCATATGTTATTGTATGTTATAGATGTGATTGCAATTGCTACTGCTTGATTATTTACATTTGCTCATTTATGATTATGCACAATTTTTCATTGATAAACTAACAAGTAAATCAATAATAAATGTTTGTCTAACAAGGTTCACTCGCCAACTTATGTTGACCCAAAACCCCCATTTTTACACATGATACAGGAGAACCAGCTACAGCCAGAAACACATAGGATTGGACTAGAAGAATAAAATGATTTAGAGCTTGGAATTATTTTATTTGGTTATTTTCTTTGTATTGTATGGACATGTTTGGATTATTTGGAATGTAATTTTGACTTTAATAAATATGAAACATATTAGTAAATATCATGTGCTTTGGTGAAACCCAATTGTGCCCCGACTCTTATTCCGCTGCGGGTCGGGGTGTGACAGATTGGTATCAGAGCCATGAGTATAGGGATATAGGATAGGTTATTAGACCCTTAGAGCCTATACTATAGTTGATTAGAAACTTATAAGATTTTTGTGTGTTACATGCCAAATTTCATGATGTTTATATGTTTTATGTTAAATGTTACATTCAATGTTATGCAAGCATGTTCATAAGTACATATTATCATATAATGCCTATCATGAATCATATTCTCATAACATATCATATCCATGAAAGCACACACCACATCATGATTGCTTTTACAATGATTTTTGTGTTTTTAAATCTCATCAAAGTGAGTTCTCATGACGGGCATGTAGTAACTGGAAGGGTACCAGTACCGGTAGTCGGAACGTCATGTCTAGGCTGGCATTCGTATAAATCCAAAATAAAGGAACAGTTTGCCTACCTGGGGACTAACGATGAGAGTACGAAGTACCTATTAGGCCAAAGCATGCTATACCAAATGTCGTGTGAGCTAACCCCACTTTGAGTTGTCATTGTGTCTACACCTGGACACATTCCGACCATACATCTCGTAAACATATTTTGTGGTTTGCATTCGGGTGATGCGAGTGTTAAATCGCCAATACTAATGTGAATCCTACCAAGCCAATAGTCGTGGGGGCCCACATGACTATACAGGTGAAGGTATGGGGGACATTTGAGGCCCAACATGAGCAAACCCAAGACATCCTATGGATGTAGTTGCATTATTGATATTTATGTTATTTTCATTTTTCTTAAAGACACATGACACCTAAAAAGACTCCATAAACTCACAATCTTCTTATGTATGTTCCTGTAGATGTCGTCCAGACAACAACGAGGGGGTAAAAGATCAGGAAGGTCTCAGGAACGCTTGGCCACACAAATCGCGAAACAAATGGCCACGATACTGCCTGACATTGTGGTCCAAGTACAACAAGCTCTCGCCACAAATCCCACTAATCCTCCCCAACAGAATGACCAGAACATCGGCAACCCTCCTACCAGCAAGTGCTCATACAAACATTTCAAATCTTGTGATCCTCCTAAATTTGAAGGGACCGAAGGTGTCACTGCTCTCCTCCATTGGTTTGAGGAAATGGAAAACACCTTCCTCAACTGCGATTGTCCTGAGGATCGCAAGGTTCGATACGCCACCGGGAGACTATTTGGGGTAGCTCTCACTTGGTGGAATACTGAAAAAGGGAAGAGGGGAATTGATGATGCAATGGCCTTAACTTGGGAGGAGTTAAGGGAAATCATGACTAGGCGTTTCTGTCCTAGATGTGAAATTAAAAAGTTGGAGGACGAATTTCATTCTTTAAAGCAGATGGAGGGAGATCACACCACCTATAACAAGAGGTTCTTAGAGTTGAACCAAATGGTTCCAAATTTGTTTACCCCAACTTATCATTTGATCGAGAATTATATTCGAGGACTTCCCTCGAAAATTCAAGATTCAGTTCTCAGCATTTCACCGGTAACACTTGAAGCTGCTATGGAGCTAGCGACTGAACTGACCGAGAATCAAATTCGCAACGGGAAGTTTAAAGAAGAGAAAAAGAAAGCCCCTGTTGAGGGTCAAACTTCAAACCATTCCATCTCCTCCTCTAAGTTTGTTAACAAGAGGAAGCGCAACACTAGAAACTTCGCTGTTACACAAACCAACTCCCCTATTCCTGCTGCACCCATTACCCAAGTCGCTCCTTCACCTGCACCATACAAAAGACCATACTCTGGCCCGTTACCAAAATGCAACCGTTGCCAATATCACCATTCTCCTGATTATCCTTGCCAACATTGCACCGGCTGTGGTCGCGCAGGTCATACTGTTCAAACCTGTCGCATACCTCAGCGAACGAACCGCCACCAGCCTTCAACCCAAACCCACCAACAAATAATGGGTCAAGCCCAACAACCCCTACTATTACCACCCACCCAACATTTAGCCCAAACATATTACCAACCCAATTATCCTATGGGCCAACCTATGCGGGCTTGCTACAATTGCGGAGACCCAAGCCATTTCAGAAACACTTGTCCAAGGTTGGTAAACATTATTCATGCTCAGGCCCAAGCCAACCCGGTGAATCAAGCGAACCAAGCTCCTCCACCTGCAAGAGGAAGAGCTTTCAATATCAACGCTAATCAGGCTAGAGCTGACGGCAATGTGGTTAACGGTACGTTCCTTATAAATGGTAGATATGCATCTATGTTATTTGATACTGGTGCGGATAGAAGTTTTGTGTCCTTAGAATTTGAACCTATCTTAAACCAAAATCGGGATAAGCTCATGGAATCCATAACGGTAGAAGTTGCTGACGGGAAACAAGTTTCATTAAACTCTATTATACGCAACTGTACACTCACCTTAAACGACCACGATTTCTCAGTCGACCTTATTCCTATGAAGCTGGGAAGTTTTGATATCATAATTGGTATGGACTGGCTCAGTCAACATCAGGCAGAAGTTGTATGTCGTGAAAAATTTATACGTATCCCTCTTTCAAACGGTCAAACTCTTCGAATCTTTGGGGAAACCTCGTCGAAGGGGCTCAGCTTAATGTCTTGTCTTCAAGCCCAAAAATATCTTCGCAAAAATTACGTCGCGTTTTTAGCTCATATCATCAAAAAGGGGAACCATGGAGAAGAAACTTGAAGACATTCCAGTAGTAAAAGATTTCCCGCAAGTTTTTCCTGATGACATTTCAGGACTTCCTCCAGTTAGAGAAGTCGAATTCCGTATTGATCTTATACCTGGTGCTACACCAGTTGCAAAGTCTCCTTATAGGTTAGCCCCCTCGGAAATGCAAGAGCTAGCTAGTCAATTACAAGAGTTGACTGACAAGGGATTCATACGACCTAGCTCATCGCCTTGCGGTGCACCTGTCCTTTTTGTAAAGAAGAAAGATGGATCGCTTCGTATGTGTATCGACTACAGAGAGCTCAACAAATTAACAATCAAGAATCGCTATCCTTTACCTCGCATTGATGATCTTCTTGACCAACTTCAAGGTGCCAGCTACTTTTCCAAAATCGACCTTCGATCTGGTTATCATCAACTTAGGGTGCATGAAGAAGATGTCCCAAAGACGGCATTTCGAACTCGTTATGTCCATTATGAATTCATGGTCATGCCATTTGGTTTAACCAACGCTCCAGCTGTCTTGATGGACCTAATGAACAGAGTCTGCAAACCTTGTCTTGATCGATTTGTTATAGTTTTCATCGACGACATTCTTATTTATTCAAAGTCTAAGTCTGATCATGAGCGTCATCTTCGACTCATCCTTACACTTCTAGAGAACGAAAAGCTTTACGCCAAATTCTCCAAATGCGAATTCTGGTTAAAAGAGGTGCAATTCCTTGGACATGTAGTCAATGACAAGGGAATACATGTCGACCCCTCAAAGATCAAAGCGGTACAAGAATGGCAAGCTCCACGTACACCAACTGAAGTAAGATCTTTTCTTGGTTTGGCTGGTTATTATCGTCGTTTCATTTCAAACTTCTCTCGCATTGCTGTACCACTCACGGCTTTAACTCATAAGGGAAAACCTTTCATATGGGGACCCAAGCAAGAAGAAGCCTTCCAAACCCTTAAACAAAAACTCTGTGATGCACCAATCCTCACTCTTCCTGAAGGTTGTGATGATTTCGTGGTCTATTGCGACGCGTCAGGGCAAGGATTAGGCTGCGTTCTAATGCAAAGAGGAAAAGTTATAGCTTATGCTTCGAGACAACTCAAGACGCATGAGAAGAACTACACCACCCATGACCTAGAACTTGGAGCCGTTGTGTTCGCTCTTAAGATATGGAGACATTATCTCTATGGTACTAAGTGTGAAATATACACTGACCACAAGAGTCTTCAACATATCTTCAATCAAAAGGTGTTAAACATGAGGCAACGAAGATGGGTCGAACTTCTAAATGACTACGACTGTGAAATTCGATACCACCCTGGCAAAGCAAATGTGGTGGCTGATGCACTTAGTCGAAAGGGTTATGCGAACTCCATTCGTCTTCTATGTTCGCAATTTATAACTGACATTAAAGATCAAATTCGAGAAGCCCAACACGTTTCAGTAACGGAAGATGATGTATGAAAGGAGATGTCCTGTGGAGCTGAACTTAAAATTGAAACTAAATCTGACGGTATTCTGTACTATCTAGATCGTATATGGATTCCTAACCACAACAATCTTCGTGAAACTCTTATGAATGAAGCTCACAAAACGCGATACTCTATACACCCAGGAGCCGATAAGATGTATCAAGACCTACGATATACCTACTGGTGGCCAGGAATGAAAAAGGATATTGCTGTTTTTGTTTCTAAGTGCCTTACATGTTCCAAGGTGAAAGCTGAACACCAAAGACCCTCAGGACTTCTGATCCAACCTGAAATACCTGTATGGAAGTGGGAAAACATAACCATGGACTTCATTACCGGGTTACCTCGCACTTCTGGTGGGTATGACACTATATGGGTAATCATTGACCGACTTACAAAATCAGCTCACTTTATTCCTATCCGCAAAGATTTCAAGAACGAAAAGCTAGCTCGTATTTATATCAGTGAAATTGTAAGCCGTCATGGTGTACTAGTAAGCATTATTTCAGATCGCGATGGTCGTTTCACTTCACGAACATGGCAAGCAGTACAATCCGCTATGGGTACGCGATTAGATCTCAGTACCGCCTATCATCCTCAAACTGATGGACAATCTGAACGCACCATTCAAACTCTTGAAGATATGCTTCGAGCATGTGTCATACACTTCAAGGGAAATTGGGACGCTCATCTACCATTAGTTGAATTTTCGTACAACAACAGCTATCATTCAAGCATCGGCATGGCACCTTTTGAAGCCTTATATGGTCGTAAGTGCCGATCTCTAGTATGTTGGCACGAAATTGGGGAAGCTCAAATCACTGGTCCGGAATTGATTCAAGAAACAACAGACAAGATCCATCAAATTTAAAACAATCTTCTAGCGGCTCAGAGTCGTCAAAAGAGTTATGCAGATAAACGACGGAAGCCTTTAGAGTTTAACATTGGTGATCATGTACTTCTAAAAGTATCACCGTGGAAGGGAGTAGTTCGTTTTGGTCAAAAAGGCAAGCTAGCACCATGCTACGTAGGACCCTTCAAGATACTCGAAAGAGTAGGACCTGTAGCATACAAGCTTGACCTACCAGAAGAACTCAACAGGATTCATCCCACATTCCACGTATCAAACTTGAAGAAGTGCCTCGCTGATGAGAACCTCCACATTCCGCTGGAAGATATTCAGATTGATGAATCTATGCATTTTATTGAAAGACCTGTAGAGATCATGGACTTCGGAGAAAAACGTTTATGACGAAGTCGCATTCCAATTGTTAGGGTACGCTGGGAGTCGAAACGGGGACCTGAGTTTACTTGGGAACGTGAAGACTCAATGCGCGAAAAATACCCACATCTTTTTCCTACTACCACTTAAATTTCGGGATGAAATTCCTAAAAGTAGGGGATACTGTAATATTTGTCAAAAACGGGTTTCCAAAACCCGCTCCGTTTTGTAATCGAATATCAAGTTATAAATGTAACGTTGTGTATTTATGGTTATTTTGATTTTTAATGATACATAATTAATAAACAAACTAAACTATAAAAATTATATTTGATAAAAAGTGAAAACAAAATAAATAAAAATAAAATGTTGCTGCCGGGGCTCGAACCCGGGTCAGCCGGAAATTGAAATCCAAAGACTTAACACACACACAAATCACCACTCCGCCACTTGTTGTTTTCTGTTATCACTAGGAAACAAATGAAACTTATATTCAAACAGAAAACAACCTAAATGCCAAACCATAACAGAAATCGGTCACCAATCGTCCAAAGACGATTGATTACTCGCGAATTACTGAACAAAACCGGTGCACCGACGATCCTAATCAATTCGGATTTGAATGAACTTCAATTTTGATCATGATCGGTTTTTATAACCGAAAATAATCAATGTCTGAATTACTTCAATCAAGACCCCTCACGCGACTCAGAAACATCATACAAACTTTCCATTTCACTTTCGTCATACATTCAGTCCATCAGAAAGCTTAAATCAACTCGCCGGAAAAATTCTGCAAGTCGCCGGAAAACCGAATTCTTCATCAAAACAGTAAGTCTTTCAATACCTTCGTGGTCTATCGATTGTTAAGCTATTTCTGACTCAAACCTTCCAATTGAAATCAAATTCAAACGTCGCCATCGGATAATTTCTGCTCGCCGGAAAACTTCTGAAAATCCTTATCTTCCGCTATAAAACGGTATAGCCATTCAAACCTGCTGATAACTCTTATTTAGTACTTCAATTCCACAGTTAACTAAATCAAAACTATTAATTTGTTCGCCAGTCGAAGTTCAAAAAAAACAGAGCCGACGCATTGCCGAAAATTCTGTGATAAATCATTCCTACGGTATGTTTACTTCCAACACCGTCTCTGCCATTTCATTTTAGTCTTATGAATGATTGATAATCATAAAAGCAAGAAACAGATTAGTAACACAGTCGACTGTAAATTGAGCGAAGAAGACGAAGATAGTTAAGTTATAAGTTTATTTAAAATCAGTAATATGAACGGGTTAGACACACAGTCCAGCGGTGGACTGTGTGCAAACAAATTTCATACGCGACGCGAGTTCGATCCCTGATACACGCACCCTCTCTATTATAAAAATGTTTTATTTTTCTAACCGAACCGGGTTAACTCAAATAGATGTTACGTATAATAAAAACCGAAATATTAACCAGGTTAGACACACAGTCAAGCGGTGGACTGTGTGCAACACTAACTCGCACGTCACGCGTTCGAGTCTGGTTAACGGCACCGGTTCGATGATTTGAAATCTTTTTTAAAACAAATGAATTTTGAATAAATCGAATTAGTATATAAATATAATTAAAAACAAGATTATTTCGGGTTAGACACGTAGCTCAGTTGGTAGAGCTGCGTGCACGCGTACGGGAGGTCTCGGGTTCGAGTCTCACCCAGCGCATACATGCACACTGACCGAACCGGTCAACAAGTCAACGGTCAACGCAAAAATAAACAATTTTTTTATATTTTTTATTTATTTAATTTAATTTAAAAATCAATTAAAAATACTTAAAAATAATATTTTTAAAGATAGAAAATAGCCTTAAACTCACAAAAATATATCTAAAAATCCCATTAAAATCCCTTAATAAAATCCACTCGTTTACTATATTTTTCCGTTATTATTTAGGTTAGTAATTCTCGTTGTTCAACTCTCCCAACTCGTGCGCATCTCATCATCTCCAATCAAACGCACCAAATGTGAGTGAATCTTTACAAATTCCCCGTTTTAATCACGTTTTGGGGTGTATCATGTGTCTTGCTATATATTATATTTAAATCATTGTGCATACATCATATCATGAACTTGTGTATTTAGCTTGTTTCAACTGTTTGTGTGGTTATTGTTAGATTCAATTTATTATTTCAGTACATGCAATTTCATAGGCCGCCGCTCCCCATTACATTATGAGCGTTGAGCATGTTCCCCATTACATTATGAGCGTGAACCTGGCGTGCTAACATACGATCGGCTCCGTTTGATTGAGCCTTGATCGCACAGACATCTATCATTTTCAGTACATGCAATACGATCGGCTCCGTTTGATTGAGCCTTGATCGCACAGTTTCATTCATGTTATTTATCGTATGATGTTGGTATGTTAATGTATGCTATCATATGTTATTGTATGTTATAGATGTGATTGCAATTGCTACTGCTTGATTATTTACATTTGCTCAGTTATGATTATGCACAATTTTTCATTGATAAACTAACAAGTAAATCAATAATAAATGTTTGTCTAACAAGGTTCACTCGCCAACTTATGTTGACCCAAAACCCCCATTTTTACACATGATACAGGAGAACCAGCTGCAGCCAGAAACACATAGGATTGGACTAGAAGAATAAAATGATTTAGAGCTTGGAATTATTTTATTTGGTTATTTTCTTTGTATTGTATGGACATGTTTGGATTATTTGGAATTTAATTTTGACTTTAATAAATATGAAACATATTAGTAAATATCATGAGCTTTGGTGATAACCCAATTGTGCCCCGACTCTTATTCCGCTGCGGGTCGGGGTGTGTGACATCATCCATCCCTGTGCTAGGATAGTTTCCTGCATTCTCTCTAGTTGTTCCTGTTGTTTTCTTATCATATCTTTAAGTAGGTCGTTCCCTACTTCTAACGAGTTAACCGGTTCGACCGGCATAGCGATGGTCGGGCGTGAGGACGACTCCTCTCCTAGAGCGAGTCTTTTTCTAGCAGCTGAGCGTGTCTCCACGCCATGAGGTGGTGAGGTTTCGACCATAGGTGCCTTCCCCGGTGCCCTTGGTTGTAAAGGTTTGTCGGATGATGATGATGACATTGCCTGTTGGGTTGTTTAGTTAGTTACGAGTTGCGTTTATCACAATATGCATTCATATTTTACATAACATAGTTGTAGTACAACACATAACAAGATATCACAGTTCAGTGCCAAACTAAGTCTAGTGTCGTGTAATCAGCTATAGTTTAGGTCTACTTTTAATGCAAACCTGGTTCTCTATAGCTAGAGGCTCTGATACCAATCTGTCACACCCTCAAATTCCACTTGCGGAGTTTTACCGCGAGGCGTGTGAACAAACCAGAATCCGAGACACTAGTAACATCGAACGACTCTATATGATTTGTTTATACGTTTTCCAAAATCATTTGTTTAACCATTCATAGTTATTTTTAAATTGTCTTAGTTTGGTTTCAATGTTCAGCGGAAGCATTAGTTTTAAAGGTGAGGGGAAGCATTAAAGTAAAGTAAAGGAACGGGCGCCAACACAAACGCCAAAACTAAAGAAAAACCCAAACAATATTCATAAATGAGACTCGATAAAAAGATGTATCGATCAATGCAAGTGAGTGCACCTAGAGCTCCTAGCGTCCTGAGAAACATGTAAAGAAACAAGTGTCAACATTAAAGAAGAGTGAGTTCACAGGTTTCATTAGTTCGGTTAAAAGTTTGTTTCCCCCGTTATCCCTAACCCGGAATAACGATATAGTTCCATTATTCCTAACCCGGAATAATAATGATGTTGGTTCCATTATTCCTAAACCGGAATAATATTGTCGTTGGTTCCATTATTCCTAACCCGGAATAATATTGTTGTTTCGTAATTAAGTTCAATGTTAACATGTAGGTAGCGAGCCTAAAGTTATGTCACATAAGTGTTGGCGATCGAAGCTGACTGTTGTGCCTCCGTGTTGCCAGGCCTATCACTGACCATGGCGAAAGTTAGGCTAAATTATTCACCCGTTGACCATACCCGGTCGGCTAGCGCGACTAGCTCGGGTGGGGCTTGTCGGGCCCAGTAGTACTACTTATAATTTCCCCGCTATCTAACCCAATACTAACGATCCGAGAGTTTGTCGAGGACTTCCGTGATATAGCTGCTTAGTGACTATAACATACATTAACATTAACTTAGTTACCGAATAGTTTAACGACGTTAATTTCGTATAACGTAAAGAGATAGAGTTGTAGAGTGTATACATGTTTCTCCCCCTGTTGTTTAAAACCGGATAAAATTAGGGGCCGTGAACTCACCTTTAATTGCTCGGTTAGTGTAACACAGAAGTAGCAAATGGTGGGACCGCTAATCGCGTCCTAACAAGTCAATCGATTTAAAGTTAGTGTGTGAACACACTGATACAAACCCTACACATAACTATCATACAATGCGGCACACATGATAACAAATTCGAAAACACAATCATGCATGCAAAGTATTATCATACCAAAATAGTGATCAAACCAACTTATCATGAACACAAATCAACTCATGCAACATTTTGGTACACACATTCGCAAGTACTCAAGTTTCAGCTTGTATGCTCATAACTAGGCTGTTTTCGAGGATTTTTATAAAATAGTTCCAACGTTCCAAAAATTCCAATTTTTTTACAGAAGGTGTCAACTAAACTGTAGAATTTTATATAAATTTTTCAAGTCCTAACACTTTACCAATTATTCATAAACATTTATATACTAGGCTGCAGTCAGATTCGTCGCTTTCTGACTGCAGTCCACGGGAGAATTTATTTAAAAATCATCGTTCATCCAATTAACAAAATTCAAGTGGGAGTTTCCTGGAAATTTCCATCTCCAGTCGCTGTACAAATTTCGTGACCAACCCTCTACAGATTATGAGATCCGACTCGATAAACAACTAACAAATTTTCAGAATTTACACAGCTTCGGTTACTGCACTTAATTGACCACTTAAAAATATCAAACGACCTCAGAAAAATATGAATCCAGTGCCATTAGAAGAGTTTTTCAAAAATATACGTTTTAGGCTTCAGAAAATCCGCTTTTCGATAAATAATAACCAAGTTACAGCCAATTGAAGTTGGCTGTAAACACCTTCAGCATCCTGTTTTCAACTTTTATCGCAGTAGAACACGCTTAAACAATCGAGACGTTAAATATAAATGATCAAGAACAGATTTATTAGTCACATATCATCATGTACATCATACTCATGCAAACCCTAATCATACAATATGATTTTTATCACAAAACGCAGCCTATGATTCTTGTATCCAACTAATCATCATAACCGCAAAACTTGCACAATTAATCGACTAAATATCATAACACTTTCATAACCATGATTCTACCATTACATACAAGCATGATCAATAGTTCATAAACCCTAATATGATTTGCGAAACAATAGAAAACCCAAACCTTTAACAATGAAGATTAACGAACCGGGAATGAGATTGGAATCACTTCGGGTTTTGGAGGAGGTCGCGATCGAGAGAAGGGGTGAGGAGGGGCTGCCGTCGGCTGATTCTTGGAGCTAGGGTTTAGGTTTGTTTTTTTTTTTTGAAACATACACATACATGCATGCCTATATATAGTGCAAGAAAGAAAAAGGGGAAAAGGGTTGGGGTATGTGCTTGCGGCCGCAAAGGGTTTGGGTGGGGGCGGTTTGGGTCTTTAACTTGAGCCTCAAGTTTTGATTAATTCCTTGAGTCGCAAGGAAATGAGGTCGACACGTTTCGCGGCTCGGTTCGGTTCGTCTATCTATTTACTATATATATTTTTATAACTAAAAATCACGAAATCAAAACACGACATAATAACTCACCAAACTTATAAACGTCTAATACACATAGCACGTAATTCACTTGATAAGTTCACAAAGTTAGCATAGTTATTTCGAGCGTGTAATTTAATTCTCCGAATCAAATTAGCGTAGGAATGAATAACCGTGAAGTAGTGCGTTTAAGATACCTGAAAAACCGGGATGTCACATAAAATGCCAAATCCCAAAAATGAAGAAGCTCTCCTAGAGAGTCATTCAAATGTGCAAATTGCATTATTCGTATCAAGATTTGGTATTTGTCCTAACCCTCGTTGGATATTGGTCTCTTTGCTGTATGGAAGTACTGACCTGATCACCAATTATCTAACGTTGTAAATTCAAAAGGATGAATTTCGGTATACTCACCTACTACGATGAACTTTTGTGGATACCTTGATCGCGGGGGTATGTCCTGAAGTGGGACACACTAGTATATCAGTATAAATTAACTAACCATATCACGAGGTAATGGTACTTGAAATGTTCATGTATTTTGTTTAAGTGGATAAACAATACTGGTAATCGTCTTGATCTGCTTTTCATGAATATTGCATATAGAATTATCAGATAGTGTGAAAACAGTTTGATGTTGCTGATCTGATCTTCTTAACGCTGATACTCACAAAAACAGAGTGTTTATTGTTTTGTTATTTACTTGCTTTCAGAAAATATAAAAATCCAAAAATATTTCATTTTTTTGTATATTTTTTATGTACGGGATATGGATTATTCATGGAGGAGTTGATACCGATAGGGGGAGACGATGTTAGAATCTGAGTTCAAAATTTTTACGATCTTCAAGGTTATATGTGCTTAAAATTTTGAGTATGTGGTTTAAATTGAGAAGTGCTTAATCTGTGATACAGTTTTACTATCTCTTGAATAATAATAATTTGTTTAACTTGTGTTGAAAAATTCCTATGGTTTCTCGAGATGTTTGTTTTATAGTATACAGATTGTAGCAGTGTGTTGATGAGAAATTTGGTGAAGAGGAGTTCACTTGGATGCATGGTAGAACCTCCTTTCTATATTGCAGACAAAGTTGAAGAGTTTTGAAGATTGCTATGCAAGGACTAAATAGGAGTTTACTCAAACGCTCACGATTTAGAAGATTTGGTGATTCGATACATCAGCTTAGGGGGAGTGTGTTGCTGACATAAGCTATTAAAGCTGAAGCTATCCAAAGACCAACGTTTTTCAAAGAAGTTAAAGATTGCAAGAAGACTGAAGACTAAGTAATTTAATGAAGCTATTGGGTTGGATATCTTGTAATTAGTAAAATGATAAACAGTTAGCGGATTTAGTTTTATAATAGTTAATTAGAAGTAATTGGGCTGAACTAGACACTACATAGCACATGGTAGGCGAATTGGGCTTTAAACCCATTAGCAGTCCATGTAGGAAACCCTAGCCCAGTTGCATGACCTATCTCTATATATAGGGATGTTTGCATTAGGGTATGGGTTGCTCAGTTGCTGGTGTTGCTGGTTTAGAGAGAGAGTCTTGAATTGGTTGTAAACACATTGTGTTAGATAATCAATAGAAGACTGTTTGAAGGAAATTGTTCTTGTTCGTGTTCTTGTTTCTTTGAAATCTGATCTAGGGGATTCCGCACTCTGGATTTGATAGACGATTCTGTCAAGATCCATACGGACTAGGGACCTACATTTTCTCTAGAACTTATTGAATTTTAGCCACTACAATACGGCACATACAATAATTATTTTAGTCCAGCAGTCCTCCTACTTACAAGCATGCGCATAGGAGAAGCACAGGACTGTAACACCCTGTAAAAATCGTGTCCAATAATATAGCGACACGTGTCATATTTTTATTTTAAGTCTATTAAAGACTAACAGGGACTAAAAGCGTCAACATTCTCAAAATAAGTCTCTGAGTGATCTTCTAATGTCAACATGCATAAACCAAGCCTCTGAGTGACCATTGGTGTCAACATGCTTAAAACATAGCCTCTGAGTGACCATTGGTGTCAACATGCTAAAACTTGGCCTCCGAGTGACCGTTGTGTCAGCATGCCCAGCCTTTGAGTGACATCAAAGTCAACATGCTTATAATGAGCCTCTAAGTGATCCTTTACAAAGACCTAACTCTAATACGTCCCATTTGTTGGACGAGAGAGATCAAATCCATAATTATGTAACAGTTGGACAATGGAGGGGTTAAAAGTGTTAACATTTTAATTTATACCTCTGAGTGACCTTTTAACAAACCGAGAGCTCGAAAATTCGGGGCATACTCCCGGGTATGCCAAATATTGGTTACGGATGACTAAATGTGCTAAAAAAATGTTTTAGGAGATTTTATAAGTTGAGGGGCTAAAAGTGTCTAACATTGATATCTGACAAGGGGCGGGAGAGGGGCGCGAGAGGCAAGGCCTTGGCCACTCGCGGGGCGCGAGAGGCCTGTGTCTGCAGAAAATTGCCTTGGCCTCCACACAAATTGCCAAAAACCATTTGATTCGAAAACATGGCTTTCCAAACTGCTATGCCACATTTTAGGACACTTGTAAGCTTCCTCTTACACCCCTTAGCACCTAGCATCACCTCCTTCAAGCTCTCCAACTATAAATAGGTGCCAAGGTTCACTATTTAAACTTGCACCTTTCTCATTCACAACTCTATCTCCCTCCTCTGGAAGTTCCTAACTGAGTTGGTTCTATTACATTCAAGGAACCACTTGTAAGTGTTCCTTGCCCTTGCATTTTTTTAATAGGCTTTTATAACCAAAAGCCAAGCGTTTTATGGAAAACGCCTTGACTTTTGGTTAAGACCATTATGGTCCAGCCATTGTTCGTAACGAACATGTCTAAGTGATCGTAATAAGGTAGGTGTTAGTCCCTATAAAGGGCACCTCCTGAAGATCATGTTTGCTAGACCAATTGACGGGTCAAAGTTATTATATTAAAAAGTCAAACAGACCATTTTTCGGAAATGTTTTAATTTGATCTTATATATGTTATTAAACATGTTTTGACACTTAAACAAGTTGGTAATAACTATTAGAACATGTAAGAACATGTTCGGCTCGTCAATTTCAGTTCTAGGGTTGGTTCGCAACCAAAAGTCACAAAGTTTGACTTCTCTTTGACTACCGATTCTGACCCGATTTAGATTAGTTAACTACTGATCTAAAGTTGCATTATGATTGTAATATAATGTGGTATAACCCTCTGAGGTTATATTACATGATCATAATCATAATCTGAGTTTATGCACAAGTTCCGTAATTATGCCATTTTGACTAAAATGCCATTTTTGCATAAAACGAAGTTTAAATGATAATGAACTTGAAAATGAGCTTACTATTTATGTGATATTATAAGTAGGATTATTTGAGATGTCAAAGAAGATTATAAACTGAGTTTATATTATGTCGATAAATGACGATAAGGCCCTTGTGGCTTATAAAATGGTTTTTAATCACATCTTTTCAAAGTAAATCTTTTACCTACTGATATGTTATATTAAATAACATATCTAAGACATGTTAACCTGACCTTAACACCAGTTTTCATTAAACATCGCATAAATCGTCATTTTACGACATAAACGCCGTTTCAGCGCATAATATGGTTTTAAACCATATTTATCAACCAAGACCTGTTACCGACTAATTTCAAAAATTATTTTAAGCATTTTTACAGTAGGTATATGCTATGAACTCAGAATCCCAAATAAATTATAAAACTATGTGTAAAATAACCAAAATGCCCTTTTGGTGCATAGTTTGGTCATAAAATATAAATTACACATATAATTAATATCCTACTGATATTATATCATAAATTAATTATTTTTCCATAATACTTATGATTATAACAATAAATTATATTCAAGTTCCTTTTATACAGTATATAATTACCGAAATACCCTTATGAGGCATAATTTCATTTTAAAACCTTAACGGGCATATAAGTTGATATCCTACTGATATTACAACTTATTTAAAATATAATGGCATATAGAACTTGTCCATGACTTATCCGGTTACCCGGTATTGCTAATATGCGTACGGTTAAGCATATGTAACTAGTTTACGGAAATTAACCGAAACGTGTCTGACCTTGTCATTTAAGTCTCAATATCCAGAATGTTTATAGTTTACCCATATTATGCAAGTCAAAGTACTTGTCGGGTTTAAACTACATTCTACTCGGTCTAAGTCTCGACTTAATAAGACCGTAGCCACCAGGATGTTAACTCTAATAACGTAGACAATATAGCCATTAATAATGAAGATTTCCAAGCTCGCATAGACGCAGCTGTTGGAAAGGCCATGGAAAAGGCCATAGAAAACTTAGGGAGTCGAGTGCTACTCGCTCCTAACCATTATCAATTGCACCATCCTCAGCTCATAAAGAGAGCTCAGTTCACTCTTCAAATGCGAAGAGTAAACCAAAGAAAATAGAATTTGTTGATAGGTCCTGTTCTTCTAAAGACGGATGTACCTATAAATATTCCATCTCCTTCAAGCCTCGGGATTTTAGTGGGGAAAAAGGAGTTGTAGAAGCCTTGAAATGGCTGGACAAGATGGAAACGATTGTGGATATCAGCGGCTGTGCTGAAAAGGATGGGGTAAAGTATGTGTCATAATCCTTCAAAGGTGATGCCTTAATTTGGTGGAAGGCTATGATCCAATCTACAGGTAAAATATACATGTATAATTTGGGATGGTCCAAGTTTATGGACCTTGTTAAGGAAACCTATTGCCCACCCCATGAGGTGGAAAAGATAGAGTCAGAATTCCGGACTCTCACAATGAGGAACCTAGATTGTTGGAAGTATGTTTCCGATTTCAATTCCCTATCTAGGATAGTTTCCTATTTGATTACCCAGAACCCAAACGCATTGCGCGTTTCATTAATGGGTTAGCACCTGAGATAAAGGGCATCGTAAAGGCTGCTCAGCCCACTACCTATAGGTCTGCTGTTGACCAATCTCTCTCCCTCACCTTGGATTTGGTGAGGCAAAAGTCAGTCAAGACCTAGACTGACAGGAAAAGAAAACGGGAGGATGATAACTCCCAAAGGTTTAAGAAAAAGGGAAATTTTGGGTTCAAGAAGAACCAACATAGGTATGATGATAGACCTTTATGCAAGACCTGTAGCCGCAGACATTGGGGGCAATACAGTACCGACCCTCAGATTAAAACCTGTGGTATTTGCAAAAGAAAAGGGCATAAGACCCATGAATGCAAATATCTTAAAGATGTCGTCTGTTATGGTTGTAATGAGAAAGGGCATATTAAGCCTAATTGCCCTAAGAACCCCATAAGTAATGATGCAAAGCCTGGAGAGGCTAAGATAGGGAATGCTCGTGCTTTCCAGATAAATGCTAGGGAGGCTGTTAATGACAAAAATGTCATAACAGGTACTTTCCTCATCAACGATATATATGCTAGAGTTCTTTTTTATTCGGGTGCAGATAAGTCTTTTGTAGACCATAAGTTTAGTAAACTAGTAAACTTACCCATAAGAACTCTACACAAAACTTATGAGATAAAACTTGCTGATGGAACCTTAGAAATAGCATCTTCCATTCTTGATGGATGCTCTATATTCATTAAGAATCATTCCGTTCCTATCTCTCTTTTGCCAATGAAATTGGCATGGTTCGATGTAGTTTTAGGCATGGATTGCTTATCCCATGACCAAGCCCGCATCGCCTGTGATAAGAAAGTCATTGAAATTAAAACCCCATCTGGTGAAATGATCACCATCACTGGAGATTCACACTATGGATTGCCAGACAAGGTGTCGTTAGTTAAGGCATCCAAGTGTTTAAGGAAAGCTTGTGTCATTTACATGGCACAAGTCGCTATCAACGAACCTAAGTCGAATATTCAAGACCTTCCAGTTATTTTGGAGTATTCCGATATCTTTCCCAAAGAACTTCCAGGTCTACCTCTAGATAGACAAACAGAGTTTAGGATTGACATCCTACCTGGATCAGCACCCATAGCGAGAGCTCCATACTGATTAGCACCAACGGAAATGAAGGAGTTGAGGTCGCAGTTAGATGAACTCTTAGAGAAAGGCTTTATTCAGCCGAGTTCCTCGCCCTAGGGAGCTCCAATACTTTTCGTTAAGAAAAAGGACGGTTTAATGCGGATGTGCATTGACTACCGCGAACTGAACAAGATAACAATCAAGAATCGTTACCCATTACCCAGGATCGACGACTTATTCGACCAACTTCAAGGGGCTAGTTATTTCTCCAAGATTGATTTAAGATCTGGATATCATCAGCTGAAGGTTAGGAGTGAGGACCTTCCTAAGACTGCCTTCCGGACCCGTTATGGTCACTATGAATTTTTAGTAATGCCTTTTAGGCTCACAAATGCACCTGCAGCATTCATGGATCTCATGAATAGAGTCTGCAAACCACATTTGGATAAGTTTGTCATTGTCTTCATGGACGACATACTTATCTACTCTCGTAATCAAGTTCATCACGAGAAACATCTTCGGTGCATCTTAGGATTGCTAAGGCAAGAGAAGCTTTATGCTAAGTTCTCTAAGTGTGAGTTTTGGCTTAGAGAAGTCCAATTTCTTGGACACATTGTAAGTGAACATGGCATCCAAGTGGATCCTGCCAAAATAAAGGCCATAATGAACTGGGAAGTACCAAAAACCCCATCAGAAGTACGTAGCTTCTTAGGACTGGCTGGTTACTATAGAAGGTTCATTGAGAACTTTTCAAGGATAGCCACTCCTTTAACTACCTTGACCCGTAAAAATGTTAAGTTTATTTAGTGTCCAAAACAACAAGAATCTTTTGAGATTCTGAAACACAAGTTGAGCAATGCTCCTGTGTTATCCCTACCTGAGGGTGTTGAAGACTTTATTGTTTACTGTGATGCATCGCACACTAGCATAGGCTGTGTGCTAATGCAAAAAGGCAAAGTGATTGCCTATGCATCACGACAATTAAAGGTGCACGAAAGGAGTTACACCACCCATGACTTAGAATTGGGTGCCGTTGTATTTGCACTTAAGTTATGGAGACATTACTTATATGGCACAAAGTGTATTATATACACTGACCATAAGAGGCTTCAACATTTGTTCGATCAGCAAGAATTAAAAATGCGACAACGTCGTTGGATGGAAACACTTAATGATTATCATTGCGAAATTCTCTACCATCCGGGCAAGGAAAATGTAGTTGCTGAAGCCTTAAGTCGCAAGGAACGGGTTAAGCCTATAAGGATTAACGCCAAGAGCATTGATCTCAGAAATAGCTTAAATGAGAAGCTATTAGATGCGCAAAAGCAAGCTCTATTAGAAGCTAATGCTCCTAACGAAGGATTAGATGGAACTATTGATCAGTTAACGCCTGGAAAGGATGGACTCCTTAGATTTGATGATAGAATCTAGGTTCTAATTTTTGGAAGACTTAGTGATCTAATCCTCCACGAAGCGCATAATTCAAGATACTCAGTTCACCCAGGAGGTGACAAGATCTATCAGGATCTAAAGAAGAATTATTGGTTGATGGGTTTGAAGAAATCCATAGCCACTTATGTAGCCAAGTGTCTGACGTGTTCGCAAGTTAAGTCTGAACATCAGAAACCATCAAGACTTCTACAACAGCTAGAAATTCCCACTTGGAAATGGGAAATGGTGACAATGGACTTAATCACCAAGTTACCAAAGACCAAACGTGGTAATTACATGATTTGGGTCATTGTGGATAGGCTGACTAAGTCAGCACACTTCTTACCAATCAAGGAAACGTATAATTCTGACAAATTAGCTAAGTTGTATGTGGACAAAATTGTGTCCCTACATGGCGTGCCAATATCTATTGTATCTAATAGAGATACTAGATATACCTCTCATTTTTGAAAAAGTTTCCAACAATCTTTAGGCACAAGATTAAATTTTAGTACGGCTTATCACCCGCAGACTGATGGTCAAAGTGAGTGTACTATTCAAACATTGGAAGACATGCTTAAGGCATGTGTGATTGATTTAAGTGGAAGTTGGGATGACTACTTACCCGTAATAGAATTCTCCTATAATAATAGTTATCATACAAGTATCAAGGCTGCTCCTTACGAGGCCTTGTATGGGAGAAAATGCCCAAACGCCCGTGTGTTGGGCAGAAGTTGGGGAAGCCCAACTATCAGGACCTGAGATCGTCCTGGAGACCACGGATAAGATTGTGTAAATCCGTGATCGTCTCAAGGCTACCCATGATAGGCAGAAGAGTTATGCAGACAAGAGGCGAAAACCTCTTAAGTTCCAAATAGGGGACAGAGTATTATTGAAGGTATCACCCTGGAAAGGTGTGATGCGCTTCGAAAAGAAGGGCAAGTTAAGCACGAGATATATTGGACCATGCGAGGTGATCGAATGTGTCAGTTCTGTGGCTTATAAGCTTAGGCTACCCGAGGAGCTAAGTGGAAGTCATGATGTGTTCCACATCAGTAACCTTAAGAAATATCTAGCTGATGAGTCGCTAGTAATGTCGTACAAAGATGTGCAAATAGATGAAAACCTGAGGTTCGTTGAGAAACCAATTTCGATCGAGGATCGACAGGTTAAGAAGCTCCGAAGGAAATTAATACCTATAGTAAAGGTTAAATGGGATGCCCTTCGAGGTCCCGAGTTTACATGGGAGGTTGAGTCCACTATGCGACAAAAGTACCCCCATCTTTTTGAATAAAATCTCGAGGTCGAGATTTCTTCTAAGGGGGTGAGGAAGTAATACCTATAAAAATCGTGTCCAATAATATAGCGACATGTGTCATAATTTTATTTTAAGTCTATTAAAGACTAACAGGGACTAAAAGCATCAACATTCTCAAAATAAGTCTCTGAGTGATCTTCTAATGTCAACATGCATAAACCAAGCCTCTGAGTGACCATTGGTGTCAACATGCTTAAAACATAGCCTCTGAGTGACCATTGGTGTCAACATGCTAAAACTTGGCCTCTGAGTAACCGTTGTGTCAGCATGCCCAGCCTCTGAGTGACATCAAAGTCAACATGCTTATAATGAGCCTCTAAGTGATCCTTTACAAAGTCCTAACTCTCATATGTCCCATTTGTTGGACGAGAGAGATCAAATCCATAATTATGTAAAAGTTGGACAATGGAGGGGTTAAAAGTGGCAACATGTTAATTTATACCTCTGAGTGACCTTTTAATGAACAGAAAGCTCGACAATATCCGGGCATACTCCCGGGTATGCCAAATATTGGTTACGGAGGGCTAAATGTGCTAAAAAGGTGTTTTAGGAGGTTTTATAAGTTGAGGGGATAAAAGTGTATTTGAAATCTGACAAGGGGCGCGAGAGGCAAGGCCTTGGCCTCTTGCAGGGAGTGAGAGGCCTGTGTTTGTAGAAAATTGCCTTAGCCTCCACACAAATTGCCAAAAACCATTTGATTCGAAACCATGGCTTTCCAAACTTCTATGCCATGTTTTAGGACACTTGTAAGCTACCTCTTACACCCCTTAGCATCTAGCGTCACCTCCTTCAAGCTCTCCAACTATAAATAGGTGCCAAGGTTCACCATTTGAACTTGCACCTTTCTCATTCTCAACTCTGTCTCCCTCCTCTGGAAGTTCCTAACTGAAAGGAGCATCCAACTAAGTTCTGTTACATTCTGGGAACCACTTGTAACTGTTCCTTGCTCTTGCATTTTCGTTTATAGGCTTTTATACCAAAAGTCAAGCGTTTTACGGAAAACGCCTTGACTTTCGGTTAAGACCATTATGGCCCAGCCATTGTCCGTAACGAACATGGCTAAGTGATCGTAATAAGGTAGGTGTTAGTCCCTATAAAGGGCACATCCTGAAGATCATGTTTGCTAGACCAATTGACGGGTCAAAGTTATTATCTTAAAAAGTCAAACAGGCCATTTTCAGAAATGTTATAATTTGAACGTATATATGTTATTAAACCTATTTTGACACTTAAACAAGTTGGTAATAATTATTAGAACATGTAAGAACATGTTCGGCTCGTCAATTTCAGTTCTAGGGTCGGTTCGCAACCGAAAGTCGCGAAGTTTGACTTCTGCTTTGACTTTCGATTCTGACCCGATTTAGATTAGTTAACTACTGATCTAAACTTGCATTATGATCGTAATATAATGTGGTATAATCCTCTGAGGTTATATTACATGATCAATCTGAGTTTATGCACAAATTATGCCATTTTGACTAAAATACCATTTTTGCATAAAAAGAGGTTTAAATGATAATGAACTTGAAAATGAGGTTCCTACTGATGTGATATTATAAGTAGGATTATTTGAGATGTCAAAGAAGATTATAAACTGAGTTTATATTATGTCGATAAATGACGATAAGGCCCTTGTGGCTTATAAAATGGTTTTAATCACATCTTTTCAAAGTAAATCTTTTATCTACTGATATGTTATATTAAATAACATATCTAAGACATGTTAACCTGACCTTAACACCAGTTTTCATTAAACATCGCATAAATCGTCATTTTACGACATAAACGCCGTTTCAGTGCATAATATGGTTTTAAACCATATTTATCAACCAAGACCTGTTACCGACTAATTTCAAAACTTATTTTAAACATTTTTACAGTAGGTATATGATATGAACTTAGAATCCCAAATAAATTATAAAACTATGTGTAAAATGATCAAAATGCCCTTTTGGTGCATAGTTTGGTCATAAAATATAAATTACACATATAATTAATATCCTACTGATATTATATCATAACTTAATTATTTTTCCAGAATACTTATGATTATAACAATAAATTATATTCAAGTTCCTTTTATACGGAATATAATTACCGAAATACCCTTATGAGGCGTAATTTCATTTTGAAACCTTAATGGGCATATAAATTGATATCCTACTGATATTACAACTTATTTAAAATATAATGGCATATAGAACTTGTCCATGACTTATCCGGTTACCCGGTATCGCTAATATGCGTACGGTTAAGCATATGTAACTAGTTTACGGAAATTAACCGAAACGTGTCTGACCTTGTCATTTAAGTTTCAATATCCAGAATGTTTATAGTTTACCCATATTATGCAAGTCAAAGTACTTGTCGGGTTTAAACTACATTCTACCCGATCACCGTTTAATCAAGCGTTATACGTTTTAATCTTGTACACTACTTAGTCTAAGTCTATGACTTAAATAAGACCGTCAGTATTTAAACAATGTTAGCTTATGCCATAGTCCAGACTAGAGTCTTCCGGTAAATGTTATCTCCACTTAGTTCATTTGGATACGACTGAGATATTAAATCTTGTATTTTTAAATCAAGACTAACTCAGATAAATATTCTCGACTTATTTTCCCTACACGGGCTTGGAATACGCTAAATTATTACCGATTGGTCGGAAATGGGATTAATTGAATGACGGATTGTGGCTAGTAAATCCGCATATTCCATTTTAGTTAGTTTTGTTTGATAACTTAAACATCGGGGGTTAACTACCGTGTCATGGATATACTCAGCTCATTACATTTGATAATGGTCACGACCTTATCGTGGGGTGTAGGCATACACCTGACAAACGCTCAAATGCATTTACCCACACTTGTTGGGGATAACTCCTTCTTGAGTTCATAAGTGGTGTGTATGTTAATCATGTCTCGGTTTTTGTACTAGGCCCGTATGTATGGACAAACATGTGAATCTGTTAACAAGGTTACAAAGTAACTTTCCCAAGTTATAAAAGATTTTGTGCCTTTGTGCACTTAAAATCATTTCCAAATGTTTTCAAAATGAGTCAGCTGGGTGTATTTACCAGCGAAAGCTGACGTATTTTCAAAAGACTAAACTGCAGGTACAATACGAAATAGGTTGGAAGCTGCTCGGTAGTGATATAAGAGGATCTCGCAAATCCTTAGATCTGCCCAAAGTCTGTTTTACACTCTTTCTTCTGTATAATTTATGATCCGCCTGTGGATCTTCTATTACGAACCGTCTGTATATTATTTTGGTACTTTGAACATTTGGTTTGTGATAGTAATTTAAACTCCAAGACTTCCATTGTGTTGTGTTTAATTGACTATGATGATATCAACTTACGTCACGATAATCCCCACCCGGGCCCACCGGTGTATGTATTTGGTTGGAAATCCAGGGTGTGACATGGACTGGGGGACTTGGAGGGGTATGGTCCCAAAAACCTTTCGCCTACGCAAAGAACCATACCCGCAACAGCGTAACTACAAGGATAACCTTGTACGCAACATGCAATGGTGCGTTTTCCTTGGAACCAATAGGTCACACAATGAACCTTGCGCACTTAGTGCAACGGTAAATTAGACCAACACCAATAGGTCACACAATGAACCTTGTGCACTCAGCGCAACGGTAAGTTAGATGTAACATTTGTCAAAAACGGGTTTTTTCCAAACCCGCTCCGTTTGTAATCGAATATCAAGTTATAAATGTCACATTGCGTATTTATGTCCATTTTAATTTTAATGATGCATAATTAATATACAAACTAGAATATAAAAGTTTTAATTGTTAAAAAGTAAAAATAAAATAATTAAAAAGAAAATTTGGCTGCCGGGACTCGAACCCGGGTCAGCCGGGTTTAAACTAAAAGCTTTATCACACACACATATAACCACTCCGCCACTTGTTGTTTTCTGTAAATACTAGGAAACAATTGAAATTTATGGACTATCATAAATTAATCCGGTTACGCCAACTGTAACCGAAATCGGTCACCAAACGTCCAAAGACGTTTGATTGATCGCGGTTTACCGATTATAACCGCTACGCCGACAACACCAATCAATTTTGTTATGAATGAACTTGAATTCAAGAGTAAATCGGTTATAACCGAAAACTTTCAATTCCTGAATTACTTCAATCATTTTCCTCTCTCGCGACTCAAACACACTCTGCAACCTATCAATTTCATTTTCGCACCACTTTCAGTCCGCCGGAGAAGCTATTTGAACTCGCCGGACTTTCGTCGGAAAACCGTGTTTTCCATCCAATCAGTAAGTCTCTCAATTCTTTCATTGTCTATCAATTGTTAAGCTATTGCCAACTCAAACCCTTCAATCGGAATCAATTTCAGACGTCGATATCGGATAATTCCAGCTCGCCAGAAAACTTCTGAAAATTCTTATCTTCCACTGTAACACGGTATAGACACTCAAACCTTCGGTTAACTCTTGTTTAATACTTCAGTTCCTCGTGTAGCTAATCAAAACTGTTAATTTATTCGTTCAGTAGAAATCCGTAAAAACAGAGCCGACGACTTGCCGGAATTCTGAGATAAATCGTTCTCCGGTATGTTTACTTCTAAAAATCGTCTTTGTCATTTCATATTAGTCTGTTGAATGTTTGTCAATCGAATTAAACAAGAAACAATAGAGTAATCGCAGACTGTAAATTGGTAACGAAGAAGACGATGATAGTTTGATTATAAGTTTAATAAAATCTGGATATTATCTCGGGTTAGACACACAGTCCAGCGGTGGACTGTGTGCACATACATATCACACGCCGCGAGTTCGATCCTTGACACACGTATGCTCTGTAATAAAAGTGTTTTATTTTTCTAACTGAACCGGATCTTTTCACCGTTAGATGTTAAGTATAATAAAAATCTGTATATTAACCAAGTTAGACACACAGTCCAGTGGTGGAATGTGTGTAACATTAAGTCACAGGTCCCGGGTTCGAGACCTGTTGACGGCACCGGGCTGATGATTAAAATTCTTTTTAAAAATAAATGAATTTTGAATAAACTAAATTAGTAAATAAATATAATTAAAAACAGGATTATTTTGGGTTAGACACGTAGCTCAGTTGGTAGAGCTGCGTGCACGCGTACGGGAGGTCTCGGGTTCGAGTCCTGCCCGGCGCATACATTTACACAATAAAACCGGTCAAACAGTCAAACGGTCAACGCAAAAGTCAACATATTTTTATATTTTTATTTATTTAATTTAATTTAAAAATTAATTAAAAATACTTAAAAATAATGTTTTTAAAGATAGGAAATAGCCTTAAACTCACAAAAATATATCTAAAAATCATATTAAAATTATTAATAAAATCCACTCATTTACTATATCTTCCGTTATTATTTAGGTTAGTTAAATCTCGTGTTCAATCCTTCCAACTCGTGCGCATCTCATCATCTCCAACCGAACGCACCCAATGTGAGTGAATCTCTACAAATTCCCCATTTTAATCACGTTTTTGGGGTGTATCATGTGTCTTACCAATTATTATATTTAAATCATTGTGCATACATCATATCATGAACAAATGTGTATTCAGCGTGTATCAACTGTTGTGTGGTTATTATTTAGATTTAATTTATTACGTTCAGTACATGCAATTTCATAGGCCGCCGCTCCCCATTACATTATGAGCGTTGAGCAGTTCCCCATTACATTATGAGCGTGAACCTGGCGTGCCAACGTACGATCGGCTCTGTTTGATTGAGCCTTGATCGCACAGACATTTATCAGTTTCAGTACATACATTTATCATAGGCCGTCCGTTCCCCATTACATTATGAGCGTGAACGTGATGTTGCCAACATATACAGTTTCATTCATGTTATACATTCATGCAAGTTCACATGTTATTGTATGTTATGGTACGTTATTGTATGTTATAGTTTGTGGTGATTATTGCTATTGTTTGATTATTTACATTTGCTCACATATGACTATTGCACAACTTTTCCTTGATAAAAATAACAATAAATCAATAATAAATGTTTATCTAACAATGTTCACTCGCCAACTTATGTTGACCCAAAAATCGCCATTTTTACACATGATACAGGTGAACCAGCTGCAGCAAGAAACACATAGGATTGGCTTAGAAGAATAAACTGGTTTAGAGCTTGGATTGTTTAGTTTGGTTATTTACCTTTGTATTTGTATGGACATGTTTGGATTATTGAGAATGTAATTTTGACTTTAATAAATATGAAACATATTAGTAAATATCATGAGCTTTGGTGATAACCCAATTATGCCCCGACTCTTATTCCGCTGCGGGTCGGGGTGTGACAGATTGGTATCAGAGCCATGACTATAGGAATATAGGATAGGTTATTAGACCCTTATAGCCTATACTATAGTTGATTAGAAATTTTTAAGATTTTGTGTGTTACATGCCAAATTTCATGATGTTTATATGTTTTATGTTAAATGTTACATTCAATGTTATGCAAGCATGTTCATAAGTATATATTATCATATAATGCCTATCATGAATCATATTCTCATAACATGTCATATCCATGAAAGCACACATCACATCATTTTCATGATTGTTTTTACAATGATTTTTGTATTTTCAAATCTCATCAAAGTGAGTTCTCATGACGGGCATGTAGTAACTGGAAAGGTACAAGTACCGGTAGTCGGAACGTCCTGTCTAGGCTTGGCATTCGTATAAATCAAAAATAAAGGACCAGTTTGCCTACCTGGGGACTAACGATGAGAGTACGAAGTACCTATTAGGCCAAAGCATGCTATACCAAACGTCGTGTGAACTAACCCCACTTTGAGTTGTCATTGTGTCTACACCTGGACACATTCCGACCATACATCTCGTAAACATATTTTGTGGTTTTCATTCGGGTAATGGGAGTGTTAAATCGCCAATACTAATGTGAATCCTACCAAGCCAATAGTCATGGGGGCCCACATGACTATACAGGTGAAGGTATGGGGGACATTTGAGGCCCAACATGAGCAAACCCAAGACATCCTATGGATGAGTTGCATTATTGATATTTATGTTATTTTCATTTTCTTTAAGACACATGACACCTAAAATGACTCCATAAACTCACAATCTTCTTATGTATGTTCCTGTAGATGTCGGCTAGACAACAACGAGGGGGTAAAAGATCAGGAAGGTCTCACGAACGCTTGGCCACACAAATCGCGAAACAAATGGCCGCGGTGCTTCCTGACATTGTGGTTCAAGTACAACAAGCTCTCGCCACAAATACCACTAATCCTCCCCAACAAAATGATCAGAACATCGGCAACCCTCCTACCAGCAAGTGCTCATATAAACATTTCAAGTCTTGCGATCCTCCTAAATTTGAAGGGACCGAATGTGTCACTGCTCTCCTCCACTGGTTTGAGGAAATGGAAAACACCTTCCTCAACTGCGATTGTCCTGAGGATCGCCAGGTACGATACGCAACCGGGAGACTATTTGGGGTAGCTCTCACTTGGTGGAATACTGAAAAGGGGAAGAGGGGAATTGATGATGCAATGGCCTTAACGTGGGAGGAGTTAAGGGAAATCATGACGAGGCGGTTCTGCCCTAGGAGTGAGATTAAAAAGTTGGAAGACGAATTTCATTCTTTGAAACAAAAGGAGGGAGATCATACTTCCTACAACAAGAGGTTCTTAGAGTTGAACCAAATGGTCCCTAACTTGTTTACCCCAGTTTATCGCTTAATCGAGCATTATATTCGAGGTCTTCCCTCGAAAATTCAAGATTCAGTTCTCACCACTTCGCCAGCAACACTTGAAGCTGCTATGGAACTAGCTACTGAACTGACCGAGAATCGAATTCGCAACGGTAAGTTTAAAGAGGAGAAAAAGAAAGCCCCCGTTGAGGGCCAAACTTCAAACCATTCCACCTCCTCCTCTAAGTTAGCTAACAAGAGGAAACGTAACACCAGAAACTTCGCTGTCACACAAACCAATTTCCCTATCCCTGCTGCACCCATTACCCAAGTTGCCCCTTCACCTGCACCATACAAAAGGCCATACTCTGGCCCATTACCAAAATGCAACCGTTGACAATACCACCATTTTCCTGATCATCCCTGCCAACATTGCATCGGCTGTGGTCGCGCAGGTCATACTGTTCAAACCTGTCGCATACCTCAGCGAACGAACCGCCACCAGCCTTCAACCCAAACCCACCAACAAATAATGGGTCAAGCCCAACAACCCCTACTATTACCACCTACTCAACATTTAGCCCAATCATACTACCAACCCAACTATCCCATGGTACAACCTATGCGGGCTTGCTACAATTGTGGAGACCCAAGCCACTTTAGAAACACTTGTCCAAGGTTGGTGAACATTATTCATGCTCAAGCCCAAGCCAATCCGGTGAATCAAGCTAACCAAGCTCCTCCACCTGCAAGAGGAAGAGCTTTCAACATCAACGCTAATCAGGCTAGAGCTGACGGCAATGTGGTTAACGGTACGTTCCTTATCAATGGTAGTTATGCATCCATGTTGTTTGATACTGGCGCGGATAAAAGTTTTGTGTCCTTAGAGTTTGAACCCATCCTAAACCAAAATCGTGATAAGCTCATGGAATCCATAACAGTAGAAGTTGCTGACGGGAAACCAGTCTCATTAAACTCTATCATACGCAATTGTACTCTCACTTTAAACGATCACAATTTTCTAGTTGACCTCATTCCAATGAAGTTGGGAAGCTTTGACATTATAATTGGTATGGACTGGCTTAGCCAACATCAGGCTGAATTTGTATGTCGCGAAAAGTTTATACGCATTCCTCTTTCAAACGGTCAGACTCTACGAATCTTTGGAGAAACCTCGTCGAAAGGGCTCAGATTAATGTCCTGTCTTCAAGCTCAAAAATATCTCCGCAAGAATTATGTCGCGTTTTTAGCTCATATCGTCAAAAAGGGAACCATGGAGAAGAAACTTGAAGACATTCCTGTAGTAAAAGATTTCCCGCAAGTTTTTCCTGACGACATCTCAGGACTTCCTCACGTGAGAGAAGTCGAATTTCGTATCGATCTTATACCTGCTGCTACACCAGTTGCAAAGTCTCCTTATAGGTTAGCCCCATCCGAAATGCAAGAGCTAGCCAGTCAATTGCAAGAGTTGACTAACAAAGGATTCATATGTCCTAGCTCCTCGCCTTGGGGTGCACCTGTCCTTTTTGTGAAGAAGAAAGATGGATCGTTTCGCATGTGCATCGACTACAGAGAACTCAACAAGTTAACAATCAAGAATCGCTATCCATTACCTCGCATTGATGATCTTCTTGAACAACTTCAAGGCGCCAGCTGTTTTTCAAAAATCGACCTTCGATCTGGTTATCACCAACTTAGAGTACATGAAGAAGACGTCCCAAAGACCGCTTTCCGAACTCGTTATGGTCATTATGAATTCATGGTCATTCCATTTGGTTTAACCAACGCTCCAGCTGTCTTCATGGATCTAATGAACAGAGTCTGCAAACCCTATCTCGATCGTTTTGTTATAGTCTTCATCGACGACATCCTCATTTATTCAAAGTCTAAGTCTGATCATGAGCGACATCTTCGACTCATCCTTACAATTCTAGAGAATGAAAAGCTTTACGCTAAATTCTCCAAATGCGAATTCTTGTTAAAAGAGGTACAATTCCTTGGACATGTAGTCAATGACAAGGGAATTCATGTCGACCCCTCAAAGATCAAAGCGGTACAAGAATGGCAAGCGCCACGTACACCAACTGAAGTAAGATCATTCCTTGGTCTGGCTGGTTATTATCGCCGTTTTATTTCAAACTTCTCTCGCATTGCTGTACCACTCACGGCTTTAACTCATAATGGAAAACCTTTCATATGGGGATCCAATCAAGAAGAAGCCTTCCGAACCCTTAAACAAAAACTCTGTGATGCACCAATCCTCACTCTTCCTGAAGGTTGTGATGATTTCGTGGTTTATTGCGACGCGTCAGGGCAAGGACTAGGCTGTGTTCTAATGCAAAGAGGAAAGGTTATAGCTTATGCTTCGAGACAACTCAAGACTCATGATAAGAACTACACCACCCATGACCTAGAACTTGGAGCCGTTGTGTTCGCTCTTAAGATATGGAGACATTATCTCTACGGTACTAAGTGTGAAATATACACTGACCACAAGAGTCTTCAACATATCTTCAATCAAAAGGAGTTAAACATGAGGCAACGAAGATGGGTCGAACTTCTAAATGACTACGACTGTGAAATTCGGTACCACCCTGGCAAGGCAAATGTGGTGGCTGATGCACTCAGTCGAAAGGGTTATGCAAACTCCATTCATCTTCTATGTTAGCAAATCATAACTGACATTAAAGATCAAATTCGAGAAGCCCAACATGTTTCAGTAACGGAAGATGATATTCGAAAGGAGCTGTCCTGTGGAGCTGAACTTAAAATTGAAACTAAATCTGATGGTATTCTGTACTATCTAGATCGCATATGGATTCCTGACCACAACAACCTTCGTGAATTTCTTATGAATGAGGCTCACAAAACGCGATACTCTATACACCCAGGAGCCGATAAGATGTATCAAGACCTTCGATACACCTATTGGTGGCCTGGAATGAAAAAGGATATTGCTGTTTTTGTTTCCAAGTGCCTTACATGTTCCAAGGTGAAAGCTGAACATCAAAGACCCTCAGGACTTCTGGTCCAACCTGAAATACCTGTATGGAAGTGGGAAAACATAACCATGGACTTCATTACCGGGTTACCTCGCACTCCTGGTGGGTATGACACTATTTGGGTAATCATTGATCGTCTTACAAAATCAGCTCACTTTATTCCTATCCGCGAAGATTTCAAGAACGAAAAGCTAGCTCGTATTTATATCAGCGAAATCGTAAGCCGACATGGTGTACGTTAAGCATTATTTCAGATCGTGATGGTCGTTTCACTTCACGAACATGGCAAGCAGTACAAGCCGCTTTGGGTACGCGATTAGATCTCAGTACCGCTTATCATCCTCAAACTGATGGACAATCTGAACGCACCATTCAAACTCTTGAAGATATACTTCGAGCATGTGTCATAGACTTCAAGGGAAATTGGGACGCTCATCTACCATTAGTTGAATTTTCGTACAACAACAGCTATCATTCAAGTATCGGCATGGCACCTTTTGAAGCTTTATATGGTCGTAAATGCCGATCTCCAGTATGTTGGCACGAAATTGGGGAAGCTCAAATCACCGGTCCAGAATTGATTCAAGAAACCACAGACAAGATCCATCAAATTCGAAACAATCTTCTAGCGGCTCAAAGTCGTCAAAAGAGTTATGCAGATAAATGACGGAAGCCTTTGGAGTTTAACATCGGTGATCATGTACTTTTAAAAGTATCACCGTGGAAGGGAGTAGTTCGTTTTGGTCAAAAAGGCAAGCTAGCACCACGCTACGTAGGACCCTTCAAGATACTCGAAAGAGTAGGACCTGTAGCATACAAGCTTGATCTACCAGAAGAACTCAACAGGATTCATCCCACATTCCACGTATCAAACTTGAAAAAGTGCCTCGCTGATGAGAACCTCCATATTCCTCTGGAAGATATTCAGATTGACGAATCTATGCATTTTGTTGAAAGACCAGTAGAGATCAGGGACTTCGGAGAAAAACGTCTTCGACGAAGTCGCATTCCAATTGTCAGGGTACGCTGGGAGTCGAAACGGGGACCTGAGTTTACTTGGGAACGTGAAGACTCAATGCGCGAAAAATACCCGCATCTTTTTCCTACTACTACTACTTAAATTTCGGGACGAAATTCCTAAAAGTAGGGGATACTGTAACATTTGTCAAAAACGGGTTTTTCCAAACCCGCTCCGTTTGTAATCGAATATCAAGTTATAAATGTCTCGTTGCGTATTTATGTCCATTTTAATTTTTAATGATGCATAATTAATATACAAACTAGAATATAAAAGTTTTAATTGTTAAAAAGTAAAAATAAAATAATTAAAAAGAAAATTTGGCTGCCGGGACTCGAACCCGGGTCAGCCGGGTTTAAACTCTAAGCTTTATCACCACACATATAACCACTCCGCCACTTGTTGTTTTCTGTAAATACTAGGAAACAACTGAAATTTATGGACTATCATAAATTAATCCGGTTACGCCAACTGTAACCGAAATCGGTCACCAAACGTCCAAAGACGTTTGATTGATCGCGGTTTACCGATTATAACCGCTACACCGACAACTCCAATCAATTTTGTTATGAATGAACTTGAATTCAAGAGTAAATCGGTTTTAATAGCCGAAAACTTTCAATTCCTGAATTACTTCAATCATTTTCCTCTCTCGCGACTCAAACACACTCTGCAACCTATCAATTGCATTTTCGCACCACTTTCAGTCTGCCGGAGAAGTTATTTGAACTCGCCGGACTTTCGCTGGAAAACCGTGTTTTCCATCCAATCAGTAAGTCTCTCAATTCTTTCATTGTCTATCAATTGTTAAGCTATTGCTAACTCAAACCCTTCAATCAGAATCAATTTCAGACGTCGATATCGGATAATTCCAGCTCGCCGGAAAACTTCTGAAAATTCTTATCTTCCGCTGTAACACGGTATAGACACTCAAACCTTCGGTTAACTCTTGTTTAATACTTCAGTTCCTCGCGTAGCTAATCAAAACTGTTAATTTATTCGTTCAGTAGAAATCCGTAAAAACAGAGCCGACGACTTGCCGGAATTCTGAGATAAATCGTTTTCCGGTATGTTTACTTCTAAGAATCGTCTCTGTCATTTCATATTAGTCTATTGAATGTTTGTCAATCGAATTAAGCAAGAAACAATAGAGTAATCGCAGACTGTAAATTGGTAACGAAGAAGACGATGATAGTTTGATTATAAGTTTAATAAAATCTGGATATTATCTCGGGTTAGACACACAGTCCAGCGGTGGACTGTGTGCACATACATATCACACGCCGCGAGTTCGATCCTTGACACACGTATGCTCTATAATAAAAGTGTTTTATTTTTCTAACTGAACCGGATCTTTTCGCCGTTAGATGTTAAGTATAATAAAAATCTGTATATTAACCAAGTTAGACACACAGTCCAGCGGTGGACTGTGTGTAACATTAAGTCACAGGTCCCGGGTTCGAGACCTGTTGACGGCACCGGGCTGATGATTAAAAATCTTTTTAAAAATAAATGAATTTTGAATAAACTAAATTAGTATATAAATATAATTAAAAACATGATTAGTTCGGGTTAGACACGTAGCTCAGTTGGTAGAGCTGCGTGCACGCGTACGGGAGGTCTCGGGTTCGAGTCCTGCCCGGCGCATACATTTACACAATAAAACCGGTCAAACGGTCAACGGTCAACGCAAAAGTCAACATATTTTTATATTTTTATTTATTTAATTTAATTTAAAAATCAATTAAAAATACTTAAAAATAATGTTTTTAAAGATAGGAAATAGCCTTAAACTCACAAAAATATATCTAAAAATCATATTTAAATTATTAATAAACCACTCATTTACTATATCTTTCGTTATTATTTAGGTTAGTTAAATCTCGTGTTCAATCCTTCCAACTCGTGCGCATCTCATCATCTCCAACCGAACGCACCCAATGTGAGTGAATCTCTACAAATTCCCCATTTTAATCACGTTTTTTGGGTGTATCATGTGTCTTACCAATTATTATATTTAAATCATTGTGCATACATCATATCATGAACAAATGTGTATTCAGCGTGTATCAACTGTTGTGTGGTTATTATTTAGATTTAATTTATTACGTTCAGTACATGCAATTTCATAGGCCGCCGCTCCCCATTACATTATGAGCGTTGAGCAGTTCCCAATTACATTATGAGAGTGAACCTGGCGTGCCAACATACAATCGGCTCCGTTTGATTGAGCCTTGATCGCACAGACATTTATCAGTTTCAGTACATACATTTATCATAGGCCGTCCGTTCCCCATTACATTATGAGCGTGAACGTGATGTTGCCAACATATACAGTTTCATTCATGTTATACATTCATGCAAGTTCACATGTTATTGTATGTTATGGTATGTTATTGTATGTTATAGTTTGTGGTGATTATTGCTATTGTTTGATTATTTACATTTGCTCACATATGACTATTGCACAACTTTTCCTTGATAAAATAACAATAAATCAATAATAAATGTTTATCTAACAAGGTTCACTCGCCAACTTATGTTGACCCAAAAATCGCCATTTTTACACATGATACAGGTGAACCAGCTGCAGCAAGAAACACATAGGATTGGCTTAGAAGAATAAACTGGTTTAGAGCTTGGATTATTTAGTTTGGTTATTTTCCTTTGTATTTGTATGGACATGTTTGGATTATTGAGAATGTAATTTTGACTTTAATAAATATGAAACATATTAGTAAATATCATGAGCTTTGGTGATAACCCAATTATGCCCCGACTCTTATTCCGCTGCGGGTCGGGGTGTGACATTAGACCAACACCATTAGGTCACACAATGAACCTTGCGCTGATACAATGAACCTTGCGCACTCAGCGCAACGGTAAATTAGATCGGCACCAATAAGTCAAACAACGAGCCTTGTGTACTTGGTGCAACGACATGCTAGACTTACAAGCGCAGGCTACAAGACCCTGCGAAACATACAACCCTCTAGTTATAAATCCTAAAACCTTGCAAGGGCAAGACAAACATGAGAGCACCTCATAGTCTTGTAGATAAAAGGATTTGTCCCTGCCACCCTACGCTGGCAGGAAAACACTAACAGCCTCGCAGAAAGGATAAGCACTAAGAGGTTTTGACCATACTCAAGGGTACGGAGTGGCAGAACTGTGACGAATGGCTGCTCGGCAGGTTGCGTCTGACAGTGTCGTAGAACAGTAAGGCAGACACTAGACTGTACACCAACCATATCTATGCCAGTGACTGTTCCACCTTCTCCACTCTCGGTTGGTAGCAGGTCTGACGACACAGACGGCTGCCCTTACTGCCTTTACACGTGGCACCATTCAGCATCCGACAAATCACACCTCCTGATAGAAGAAATTAATTCTCCTGCATGGAACATTTACAGAGGGACAAGCCGGATGTCTCTGAACGTCTGGACCGGGCCCTAGGCCCATCTCCTGAGCCCACTTACTTTCGGCTATAAAATAAGTATCAGACCACAAGGTAATCTATCTACATCCACAACTACCTACTATCACATTGACAAGCTCTTGCGCTTATAACTTGTAATCACCCAATACTTATTCTCACGCCGGAGTGTGGTCACAGAGAAAACCACCCTTTCTCCGTGACGAGGCTAACGGCGCTATTAGTTTTGTAGATCAGTCTGAGTGAGATCACCCCAAGGAACGAGCGAAGAAGCAACCCTTTATGCAGAATCCCCTAGGTTGTAACTTATATATCCCCGGATATCTCTAGGTTCAACTGGTGTTTCTTCAGGGAGATGATTGGTTCGTTAATGTAGTTGACTCCTTCAAGACCAGACCTATGTTCGGTGTGTGTGAGTCCCAAAACAGATACGGATCACAGTGGTTTGATTGTTATCACTTAAACAACTATAGATTAGTTGCTTAAATGTGTAAAAGTTAGAAAAACTAAAAGATGAAGATGAAGATTCTTGTATGGATCAAACAACAAGTGTTGTATATGGAATCCCAAAAGATATAATCAGTAAAAGCACCTGGATGTTCAGATTTAGCACAAGAACAATAATCACAACACAAGAGAAATCACCAAAACTTGTCCAAGAACCTTAGACTAGGGTTATCATTGATCAGCATATATATAGCCCCTGACTACCCAGCGTATTTATTAAATACGCTGGGACTTTAAATACGCTGCTACAGGTTCAATTACCAAAATTACACTTTTAGCCCTTTTAGTTTTACTAACTATTACAATCAAGCTATTTTTGAATCTGATGAGATTAAGGTTGTTTCTGAATTTGCATTAAGGAATCCTTTGGATTTTTTAACTATTGATATAAGATTGCTTTATGCCGCATATGGTGGTTCACTTGAAGCAAATTTCAAGGATGATAGGATGGTTAGATATTGTTAACTTAAGATAAGTTTGTTTGGCTTTCTATTTCAGACTGTTTGTTTATTGTTTTGTGGATATACTCACCCTTTTTGATGATTCTTTTAATGTAGCTATGGAGCAACTTGGGGAAGAGTCACTTCCTCCCATTTATTTGATATTTGATTGTGTAAGATTTCAATTTACCGATCCTTTGGTCATCGATTAAGGTCTCTAATGGAGGTTTTTTGTGGATTTGTTGATTTTGTAGTGAAAATCATTTGGAATGCCTATTTGAAGTCTATGAATATGTCACAGCTCAAGTAAACATAGCAATTGAGATTATTATCATACTTATTCTGTAATGTGATTTACTATTATAAGGAGTTGGCTAGGGATGAGCATTTGGTACCGGGTATCGATGCCGTACCGTACCGGTTATTTTTGGTTCCGGTATCCATTTTTCTATTTTTCGATACCGGTATTTTGGTTAATTTACTAGTAAATCCCGATACCATACCAGTTATATTCGGTACCGGTACCCATTTTACAATACGCATCCCTAGAGTTGGCTCACAAGAAGGAACAATTGTGCACCCACACCCATTCCTGTTGCAATTGAAAACAAAAACAAGAAAATTATAGTCCGTCTTTAAAAAGAAGTCAAATGGATCAAATCTCTTAAAGGAGATTTTGATGACTACATTAATCTACAAACACGAAATTACAAATGAAGCCACGGAACCAAAAAAGTCATGAGTAGGTTTTGAGTGTAAATAGTCTTACTATGGTTTTGATTTCTTACGTTATAGCATGAATGCTATTGCAAATCGAATATGTTGAGCATATGATATTAATGTTGTTTGAAATTTGTCTAATAGATCTTCCTGATTGGATTAATTACTTTGTTTCATATCATTTGTAGAGAAGGCTGCCGATTTCTATAACGTATAGTGCGAATGTAAATTTTCAAATCTACCTTTGCTGTTGCCATAATTGATTTAGTAAGTGGGTCAAAATTCATTTTGCTCAGTTGTTAATTGGAATGAAAAGCAGGTGAGGTTAGCATTCGTGAGGTGACTAATTAGAAGTTTTGGCATCCAGGTCTGAAACATTATACTACCTTACACTTAATTTTGAATAGATTAAATGTCATATTATTATATTCTTTTATCATTATTATTGTTCACCATAATTGAACGCAAAGATAACTTTAATCAGTGGCGTAAACCGTTTAATTATTTTTATTATTTTTAATTGTAGTCGTCCTTTTCACTTCTATTATTATGCTTGATATAAATTGCATAACGTCATTTACCTTAATAGAATTTTGTAGGACTCAAATATTGATTTGAGATCAACATGTTTTTAATTGTAGCTATCTTGACTGGTTAATTGCAAGTGTCTTTTTCTCAAAAAGCTGCAAGGAAAACTTACAGCTTAAATTTTAATATATATACATATTTACTACATTATATTCTCAGGCCTTTTGATTGTTTTTTTTTTTAATTATTTTGTAGAAGGTAACCGATTTACTCAAGGAAGGATATACATCTTCAAATGGTTGCATGTTCCTAGAAATGTGATTATTCCACGAACAAAGGTTGGACATCACTGTAACATTTTGGGATTGAGATCATTTTGTAAGGTTATAAATTCATACTTTACCATTTTAGACAGTGTCTCCATATGTATGGTGCTTAATTAAATGTAATATGTAATACATTTCATTAGTAGTTATACTCAAACATATTATTGTATCTTTTTTTAGTCTCGTGTTTGTAAAATTGAAACCTTTATCTTGAATGTATATTCTAAATAAAAATTTGTTATTCTTGCATAATTTTTAGAATTGGTCACATAAATTGAATATTTTTTTTAAAATAAGCGAGGCTTTATTGTATAGAACAACCGTCCAAAAAATAAGCCACTCTATTGTCCATAATAACTGTACTAAAAGTAAGTTATCGTAATATTGGAGATGAAATAAAAATATAAATCATTAAATAATTGATTGAGTTCTTCCTCGGCGTTCCTCAACTTGGTCGCATGTTCTTATCAATTAACTCATTGATTCTTATTGTGAAATGATTGTCCTTGAACAAATTGTTCGCCTCTTGATTGTTGGTAGATTTTATTAACGTTTCACAATTTGAATCTCGACTAGCTTTTTCAAGATTCTCTTCATCTCTACTTGGGCTCTATTTTCTTCGTCTCTACGTAGGCACTGATACCTATTCAAGTCCTAGAACCCATAATTAGAAAACCAATAAAATTTGTAAATTTATGAAAAGTTTGCCTACATCTTCACAACCTGTGATTAACTTTATGAAAAGTTTAGAACTATTTTTATAGTGAAGATATTAACATGTCATACTTTTTGTATGATTTTAATTATGTATTAATTATAAGTAGTTTTTCATAGAAGTAACTTTCTCGAGCCTGGTAAGCAATTCCGGGTGATCCTAGTAATAAATATAAGTGCATTCAAGAAACAAACTGAAAATGAAACGTAATCTGGAAGTCAAACCTTTTAGTTTGACTTTTGATGTTCTTAAAAAAATGCAGAGAATTGAGAGGATTTGGATGTGAATTTGAGGTGTGTAAAGTGAAATCAGGTGTGGATTGAAACAAATCCTAAAATACCCCTTAGGTCTCTTCAAGAAATAACGATGAAGAAACATCGTGTGCTAGTAACTGGCACTCAAGTCTTTAGAGCAAGATCAACGGCAGTTGCTAAGTTACATGGTGATTTCATTGCGCAACATACGAATCCCCATCTTCAAGCCAACTTATTACAACAGAAAAAATGTCGTCCTGGGTTTGCTAAAGTAGATAACATACGAATTATCGTTGGATATCCGCAATTGAATTACACCATGGTTCGAATTTAGAGATGATACTAGATTTGGGGATAAACTAGAAAGTAGGGTTTTGTAATATAGGAATATTATAATAATAACTGAATGGACGATTTTGCCCTTTAGTGTAACGACAGCATTAAAAGTCTGTCAAAATGTGGGCCTTTTAGCAATTTAATACCTTTCAGGGGCCTCAGTGATATAAAAAAAAACTTTTCTGTCTACAGTGGTAATATTACCCAAACCTCAAGTTTTGACAATTTACTCTTTTAGAAATTTCTATTAATAAGAGATATGTCATGTATATCTTTATAACACCTTGACCAAAGGCTATTGTCTTCAACTTTAAGCCTCCACCACCATTTAGTAAAGAGAGCAAGGTCTAATGACCGAAGACAACCAATGCCGAGGCCACCATTCTCTTTCGGCCTAGTCAAGATATTCCAAGCAACCCAATTAATTTTCATATTATTTTCATCTCCTCCCCCAAAGGAATTTTTCCCTAACGGATTCCAAAGAACCGATCAACATTAGCCTCTTTGGGAAGGCAAAATACAAGATACTCCTAAGAACCGATTAGTTAGGTCCTAGAAGTGTGAGACTGACGCATCAAATATACGCAACGGTCTATGGTAGCTGGGATTAACTGGGTTAGTTTGTATTAGGTTTGGACCTTTTTAGGTCACTTGGTCATGCCATAGGCCATGTGGGTCAGACAAGCCCAAGGGAAGTGTAACGCTTCGCTTTTTGTAACTTTCTATTCTTAGAAGGATTGCTTTGTGTTTCTATTTTGGAAAGTCTAAACCTTGTAATCGTATCACATTCCGAATCATTGTAAACCCAAGGCTTTGATTGTAATCGAATCAATCTTTTATACGAAATTCGCAAACTTTATACGCATTTATACTTATGTTCATACACATATTCGTTACACAATTTATAGCTTCGAATTAACTCATGGATTCTTATCGTACAGTCGTAAAATTTAAACGTTTCAATCAATCAAGACAATTGGTGATTTACACTCGAAATACTTAAGTTTTTGGCATCATAAATCTTGTCACGTTTGTGTTAAACAATTACTACCTAACAAGTTTTTTTAGGGGTTAAATGACACCCTTACACTTGGTTTTAGTCTTCCAAACAAAGCAAACTTGTATTATTCATAATGTATAACATTTAAACATCTAGAAACAAAATTAAATATTTTAAATAACAAGAAAAAAAAGAAAGGAAGACAGCTTGCGCCGCAAGTTGTCACCTTCATTACTCTTCTTGTTTCAAGATTTCCAACCACTTAACTATCTTAAATGCTAACCTAACTTAACCCTAATCTTCCCTCTATATAAACCCACCTTTCCCAAACCTTTTTCTCACTTTTACAAGCCTCCAACACTTCACAAAACCCTCTCAAACTTCCAGATTTCTTTGAAGTCCCACTTCAGTTTGCAAGTGAGTTCTAACTCACTTCCTTTGATGTTCAAACCTTGTTTCTTCTTCTAAAACACTTGGATAACCTCTAGGAAGGTTTTCACAATTTTTTCTTGGGCAAACTAAGGTGAAACCTCATCATTTTGAGGTCCAAAAGTGTCATGAACTTTTTGCTCACTTTTATCTTTTCATAACTTCAAAAACTTCAAGTTTTCTTCACGTTTTCTTCCTCAACAATGTTTGATAAGCCTCTTGGGATGTTACCGTAGGTTTTCTATGGAAAACCAAGGTGGAACAATACCATTTTTATGGCCAAACATTATGTTTTGGAAGATGAACTTGCAAACTTTTTCTTAAGCATGTTTTCTCTTAACAACTTTATACTACTTGTGCCTCTAATCAAGCCCATGATTAGTGAGCTAGCTAGAGTTGTTTCATACAAATTAAGGGGTAGAAAATACCTCTAAAGAAGTTGTTTTATCAAGGGTTTTAACCCACAAGTGTTGGAACCATCCAAGCTCACAAAGCTTGTGTTTTGGTAAAGGTGTGATTACATGGAGGCCTTGGTTATCCAATTTTCAATCCACCACCTCACTTGATGATTTCTAAGCCACTAAGCTATGTTCAACCTTCACATGAGTAACAAGGCTACGAAACGTCCCCAAACATTGCCATGTTCGGGATGCACGCACCTAGCTTGCTTACTCGGTCGATACATAGTTTAGTGAAGTATCTTACTTTTATTTCATTCATGACCATCCGGATTGTCCTTGTGGCAATTTGTGTATTGGTGAATCTTATGAAAGAGGTTAAGGACGGTTATCCTCCTACCTCCATGCATGACTTCTATGACTTCCATGAGATCCATGAATTATATGATATACGTGATAATATAATATGTAATATATATGTAAATAATAACTATAACCGAACTTTTTACAATGACCGTATGGTTACTTGTCCTAATATTAGGTTATTTTATCTAAGACTTAACCATCGTTACAATCCTATTGGGCATGACCCATAAAACCACCCTATGGGCTTGTAGTGTCAAAAACGAACGTTAACGTCTAGATAAATACCTTCTACAATACATACTTTTGCATACTTTAAACTCCTAAACTAATGAACTCCATTTTAATTCCAATACTCACACACCCACGTTTCCTTATGTAGGATAACTCGGTGTTCGTCCCTTAATCAACCAAACACTCTCACAGATCTAAACTTTGCAAAACCGTGAGTACACTCGACACCCTTTTACGCTTTACACTTTTGGGTGCAATATCTTAATCTATCAAAAACACAATAAATCACACTTATATTTTATGTAATCACACAAACAATCCATCATACATGCTATAGTTATGTGATACCCGATTTTTATACTTGGAACATTCTTATGCGATACTAATTGTCATTAACTTCGTACGAGCCTCCCCTTAACATGTATAACGCTATATGAGTAACGCACCGCCCGTATTCTTGTGGTCATGTTAAGTTTAATCTATTTTATGGTGACACTTGAGGATTGACTTGTAGTTCGCATGCCATGTTTACATTAATCTCGTATGCTAACTTAAACATATGGATTTGTTTAAACGGTTTCTTTTTATTACTTATGCTATGATTCAAACTTATGTACTCGCCAATACATTGTGTTGAACTATACTTTTTAAGATGTTGCAGGTTGAGGATGTTGATGTGACGACAACTTAGTAGGATTGGCATAGAAACACACTTAGAATGCTAAGTTATTTATTATGTTTTTGTTGAACTTGTCTTATTTGAATTTACGTTGTATCGGAATTATGTTGTACTTGACATTTTGATGAATGAAATGAAATGAATTGTTTAATTAAATATTGTCACATTTAGTGTTATGATGTCTCGAGCAATCTCGTTCGTCTCACTCTGATGTTTCTGTCATCGGTTGGGGTGTGACAGATTGGTATCAGAGCCATAATTATAGGGGATTAGGTACAATTGTCATGTTCGACCTAGTCTATAGTTTAAGTGACCGACTTGACCATTCTTGATTCATGCTTAAAATGTTTATTCTTCCAATTTGCTTCTTCCAATTTCTTTTTGTCTTAATATATATGCAATGTGTCTTTCCTAAGACACTTACACAACTTACACACTTGAATACTTGTAGACACTCATACTATAAACGAGACGATCTCACCAAAATAGGGGTGAAACCCGAACTTTGGTGATCACTCTCAATCTGCGTGTTCGATTTTACACGAAATTACACCATCAAGTTAGGAGTAAAATCCACACCTTGATGGAAATTTCCATTTCATACTCTAGTGGACCCTTACCAACGAGTCGGAATCCGATCCTCGTTTGGTAAGTACCAACCACACTCAGGGTACGATGTTGTCAAGTTAGGGGTGAAACCCGCACCTTGTCAACTAGTCCCATTCCTCGATTTTCAATCTCACCAAACTTTCAATTTTTCGATCGGTTAGAGACGTGTAGTAACTGGAAGGGTAAAGTGCCGTTAATCGCTTCTCGATGAGAGCATTTTACCTATAGGCCAAAGCACGTTTCTCTAATTTGAAAGGATCTCGATTCACTTAGGAATAGTCGACGTTTCTCAACCCGAAACACTCCAATGTTTTATTAAGCCTATCTTTTACGTTATCTCCATGATTATGTGTTTCAATACTTGTTACCTCGTTCGTTTCTAGCCCGATGCACAACTCGCACGCCTTTTGCAACCAAAAACAATAACAATCCTCGTGAACCAACTAAATTTATTCTCCTTACGCAATCATACGTGTTTACACTTTGAATACTTGTTATGCCCATGCCATCTATGTGAATTCATACGTGATATGTGATAGTTATATGTCAGAAAATGATTTTATGAAAACATTATGATCAAAGCCTTAATCTCTCTTCGATTGTCAACCCTTTAGATGTCTTTCTCACAAAGTGTCATGGGAAAGAAGAAGTCAAAGTCCCGCTCCGATTCGATGTCAAAGAGGGATTGTATTAAGTTCATGGCCGAGCAAATGGCCAAGGTTATTCCGGACATTGTTAACAAGATCAAACCCTTCCGAATGCCGACTCACCCCACGCCTCCGTCGACTCTAAGGTCGAAGTACCTAAGTCGACGTTCACCTTCAAGCAGTTTTGCTCCTGCAACCCCTACCTTTCACCTGCGAAGAGGACGCCACCAAGTACTGCAATGGTTCGACGCCATTGAAGTAACCTTTCTCCAAAGTGGTTGTTCCGACCACCTGCTTACCGTCAACGCGACAGGAGTCTTCCGATCAAGGGCTCTTGATTGGTGGACCTCCGAGCGAAACGCTCGTCGGAATGATGTCGCACACGCCTCCCTTGGACCGAGCTCAAAAAGCTGATGGAGAACAAATTTTGCCCCCCCCCCCCATGAACGCCAAAGACTCGAAAACGAGTTTTGGAACATGAAACAGGTTGGGACCGACAACGCCGGCCTCACGGCTCATTTCAAGCATCTCAGTGCAATATGCCCGAGTTAAGTCGACATGACTCAGAAGGCGATTGCCAAATACATAAGCTGCCTCCCTCCTCACCTTACGGACCTCGTTGATGCCACCATGCCCAAAACTCTCGAGGAGACCTTTCGCCTGTCTGCCCGACTTAACAATAACCACGTTCTTCATGAAGCCTCCAAGGCTTCATCGAGGAAAGCCCACCAAGCCACCACCGAAACCCTCATCGAACCTACCTCACCCAAGCCACCAAAGAGCAACAACAAATGCAAGAAGCTGAAGGCTTTAAGCCAAAACTGCGCGGTAGTCACTTCGCCAAACCCACAACCCTCCCAGTTGCTAGCCTTAGCCAACCCCGAGCCTATCAAAAAGGCACACACTGGGTCGCTTCCCAAGTGTAACACATGCCCTTACCACCATCCCGTTAACGCCCTATTCCGCCTATGCACTAGCTACACTAGGTATGTACACTTTGCTCCGCAATGTCGAAGTGCTCTACAAGCCCCCGCCAACCAAGATCGAACTATCACCACACCCTAAAACCCCATAGCAAACCAAACCCAACCACCTATAACCATAGCTCGTGCCTGCTTCAGATGCGGAGATCCCAACCACTACGCCAACACCTGTCCGCAGCGCAACAACAACAACAACCAGTAGCAACAACAGCAAGCTCGTGGTCGAGACTTCGTCATCACAGTCTCACAAGCTCAAAACACCAACGATGTCATCACAAGTATGTTTCTCATTAACAATGTTTATGCTTCGTGTCTATTTGATACTGGTGCGAATTAAAGTTTTGTATCCGTCAAATTCGAACCATTGCTTAAGTGTACACGTTCTAAGTTGCCTAAACCATTCGAAGTCAAAGTCGCTGACGGAAAGTCCGTCACTGTCGATTATGTCCTTTCTAATTGTTAATTTAATCTCAACGATCATACGTTTTCCATTGACCTCATACCCATGCAAATGGGTAGCTTCGATATCATAGTAGGTATGGATTGGCTTAGGCGGGTCCATGCTGAAGTTATCTGTTCTGAAAAGTTCATCCGTCTTCCCCTTCCCAATGGTGACTCCTTACACGTCTATGGCGGGAAACCTTCAAAGGTCTCAAGCTTGTGTCGTGTATCCAAGCAAACAAATACTTGCGTAAGGAATCCTTCGCCTTTCTTACTCACATTGTGGAAAGAAGGATAAGGGTTCGAACGTGAGTGAAGTTCCCGTCGTTCGTGATTACCCTGACGTTTTCCCAGAGGATCTTCCTGGTCCTCCTCCTCCTCGTTCGGGTGACTTTTGCATCGATCTCATTCCTGGCGCAACTCTTGTCGCAAAATCCCCCTATCACTTAGCACCCTTGGAGATGCAAGAGCTATCTAGCCAACTATAGGAACTCCTTCATAAAGGCTTCATACGCCCTAGCACATCTCCTTGGGGCGCTCTCATTCTATTCGTCAAAAAGAAAGACGGATCCTTCCGAATGTGCATTGACTATTGTGTGCATAACAAGCTTAAGGTCAAGAACTGATATACTCTTCCTCGCATCAATGATCTTTTTGATCACCTTCAAGGCGCGACTTGCTTCTCGAAAATCGATCTTCGCTCTGGTTATCATCAACTTCGAGTTCTCGAAGAAGATATACCCAAAACCGCGTTTCGCACACCTTGTGGGCACTACAAGTTCGTAGTCATGCCTTTTGGTTTGACTAACGCACCTGCGGTTTTCATGGACTTGATGAACCGTGTATGCAAGCCTTATCTTGACCGATTCATGATTGTCTTCGTTGACGATATTCTAATCCATTCCAAGACGCAAAAAGAGCACGAGCAACACTTGCCTCTCATCCTTCAGCTTTTGCGTACTGAAGCCAAGTTCTCCAAGTGTGAATTTTGGCTAAATGAGGTTCAATTCCTTGGTCATGTCGTCAACGAACTCGGTATTCACGTTGACCCCTCGAAAATTAAAGCGGTGAAGAATTGGATTGCTCCTAAGTCTCCGTCCGAAATTCGTTCGTTTCTCGGTTTAGCAGGTTACTACCGTCGCTTTATCTCGAATTTCTCCAAAATCGTTGTACCTCTCTCTTCCTTGTCTCAAAAGGATAAACCATTTGTTTGGAGTTCTGAGTAAGAGGAGTCTTTTCAAACGCTCAAGGACATGCTTTGCAATGCTCCTATCCTAGCCCTTCCTGATGGTAACGATGACTTTCCGTGTATTGCGATGCCTCAAAACAAGGTCTTGGTTGCATTCTGATGCAACGAGATAAGGTTATCGCTTACGCGTCAAGACAACTCAAGATTCATGAGAAAAACTATACTACGCACGACCTTGAACTTGGTGTAGTGGTTTTTGCATTAAAGATATGGCGACACTACCTTTATGGTACAAAGTATACGGTCTTCACCGACCATAAGAGCCTCCAACATATCTTCAATCAAAAGGATCTCAACATGCGTCAAATTCGTTGGGTGGAATTGTTAAAAGACTATGACTGTGATATTCGCTACCACCCTGGTAAGGAGAATGTTGTAGCCGAAGCATTTAGTCGGAAAACTCATGTTAAGAGTATACATTGCTACCAAACCTTGGGAAGCTTCATGAGCTAATTCACGAGGCGCGATACTCAACCGTTAATGAGGGTAACCGCGATAATGAGTTAAAGTGTGGTGTCGAAAATCAACTTGTAACCAAATCCAATGGCATCATTTACTATCTTGATCGTATCTGGATTGCGAACCGTGACAACCTTCGTGACTTCTTGATGAGTGAAGCTCATAAATCCCGATATTCTATTCATCCCGGTGCTGATAAGATGTACCATGACCTTCGTACGTCCTATTGGTGGCCAGATATAAAGAAAGATATCGCCTCTTATGTTTCAAAGTGCCTTACTTGTTCCAGGGTGAAGGCCGAACATTAGCGTCCCTCAGCCTACTCGAACAACCAGAAATTCCTATTTGGAAATGGGAGAGCATTGCCATGGATTTCATCACCAAACTCCCTCGTACATCGTCTGGTCACGATAGCATTTGGGTAATCATCACCGTTTGACCAAATCCGCTCACTTCCTTCCCATATGTGAAGACTACAAAGTCGAGAAATTGGCTCGTATCTACACGGATGAAGTCATCTGTCGTCAAGGTGTCCCCATTGACATTATCTCGGACCATGATGGTCGTTTCACTTCCCGTCTTTGGCAAACATTTCAAAAAGCTCTTGGTACTCACCTCAATCTCAGTACTACTTTCCATCCTCAGTCTAATGGTCAAACCGAGCGTACTATCTAAACTCTAGCGGACATGCTTCGTTCTTGCGTAATCGATTTTGGTGGCAACTTGGATATGCACTTGCCTTTGGTCGAATTCTCGTACAATAACAGTTACCACGCGAGTATTCAAATAGCACCTTTCGAGGCATTGTATGGTCGCAAGTGCCGATTGCCTATTTGTTGGCACGAGATCGGGGAAGCTCAAATCACCGGTCCCGAGCTTATACAAAAGACGACGGACAAGATTTTGCAGATTTGGGACAACTTGCTCAAAGCCAGAAGCCGACATAAGAGTTACGCAGATAAAAGACGCAAGCCCTTATAATTCAACGTTGGTGACTTTGTACTTCTCATGGTATCCCCTTGGAAGGGTGTGGTTGTTTCGGAAAGAAGGGAAAGCTCGCTCCTCGCTATGCGGGTCCTTTCAAGATTCTCGAAAGGATTGGCAAGGTAGCATACTGACTGGACCTACCACAAGAGCTCAACAACGTTCATCCTACTTTTCACGTCTCAAACTTGAACAGATATCTAGCCGAAGAAGGACTCCAAGTCCCACTTGAAGACCTTCAAATAAATGAGACCTTACACTTAGTGGAGAAACTAGTCGAGATCATGGATCGAGGCACCAAGCAATTAACACGCAGTCGAATTCCTATCGTGAAGGTTCGGTGGGAAGGAAAACGTGGTGCTGAGTTTACTTAGGAACTTGAAAGCGACATGAGGACTAAGTATCCACATCTGTTCGTTATATCTTCCTAAATTTTGGGACGAAATTTCCTAAAGGAGGGGAGACTGTAACGCTTCGTTTTTTGTAACTTTCTATTCTCAGAAGGATTGTTTTGTGTTTCTATTTTGGAAAGTATAAACCTTGTAATCGTATCACATTCCGAATCATTGTAAACCCAAGGCTTTGATTGTAATCGAATCAATCTTTTATACGAAATTCACAAACTTTAAACGCATTTATACTTATGTTCATACACATATTCGTTACACAATTAGCTTCGAATTAACTCAGGGATTCTTATCGTACAGTCGTAAAATTTAAACGTTTCAATCAATCAAGACAATTGGTGATTTACACTCGAAATACTTAAGTTTTTGGCATCATAAATCTTGTCACGTTTGTGTTAAACAATTACTACCTAACAAGTTTTTCTAGGGGTTAAATGACACCCTTACACTTGGTTTTAGTCTTCCAAACAAAGCAAACTTGTATTATTCATAATGTATAACATTTAAACATCTAGAAACCAAATTAATTTTTTAAATAACAAGAAAAAAAAGAAAGGAAGACAGCTTGCGCCGCAAGTTGTCACCTTCATTACTCTTCTTGTTTCAAGATTTCCAACCACTTAACTATCTTAAATGCTAACCTAACTTAACCCTAATCTTCCCTCTATATAAACCCACCTTTCCCAAACCTTTTTCTCACTTTTACAAGCCTCCAACACTTCACAAAACCCTCTCAAACTTCCAGATTTCTTTGAAGTCCAACTTCAGTTTGCAAGTGAGTTCTAACTCACTTCCTTTGATGTTCAAACCTTGTTTCTTCTTCTAAAAAACTTGGATAACCTCTAGGAAGGTTTTCACAATTTTTCTTGGGCAAACTAAGGTGAAACCTCATCATTTTGAGGTCCAAAAGTGTCATGAACTTTTTGCTCACTTTTATCTTTTCATAACTTCAAAAACTTCAAGTTTTATTCCTCAACAATGTTTGATAAGCCTCTTGGGATGTTATCGTAGGTTTTCTATGGAAAACCAAGGTGGAACAATACCATTTTTATGGCTAAACATTATGTTTTGGAAGATGAACTTGCAAACTTTTTCTTAAGCATGTTTTCTCTTAACAACTTTATACTACTTATGCCTCTAATCAAGCCCATGATTAGTGAGCTAGCTAGAGTTGTTTCATACAAACTAAGAGGTATAAAATACCTCTAAATAAGTTGTTTTATCAAGGGTTTTAACCCACAAGTGTTGGAACCATCCAAGCTCACAAAGCTTGTGTTTTGTTAAAGGTGACATGGAGGCCTTGGCTATCCAACTTTCAATCCACCACCTCACTTGATGATTTCTAAGCCACTAAGCTATGTTTAACCTTCACATGAGTAACAAGGCTACGATACACCCCCAAATGTTGCAATGTTCGGGATGCACGCACCTAGCTTGCTTACTCGGTCGATGCATAGTTTAGTGAAGTATTTTACTTATATTTCATTCATGACCATCTGGATTGTCCTTGTGGTAATTTGTGTATTGGTGAATCTTACGAAAGAGGTAAAGGATGGTTATCCGCCTACCTCCATGCATGACTTCTATGACTTCCATGAATTATATGATAAACTTGATAATATAATATGTAAAATATATATATATATTAATAATAACTATAACCGAACCTTTGACAATGACCGTATGGTTACTTGTCCTAATATTAGGTTATTTTATCTAAGACTTAACCATCGTTACGATTCTATTATGCATGACCCTTAAAACCACAAACACCCTACGGGCTTGTAGTGTCAAAAACGAACGTTAACGTCTAGATAAATACTTTCGACAATACATACTTTTGCATACTTTATACTCCTAAACTAATGAACTCCATTATAATTCCAATGCTCACACACCCATGTTTCCTTGTGTTGGATAACTCAGTGTTCGTCCCTTAATCAACCAAACACTCTCACAGATCTAAACTTTGCAAAACCATGAGTACACTCGACATCCTTTTACAATTTACACTTTTGGGTGCAATATCTTAATCTATCAAAAACACACTAAATCACACTTATATTTTATGTAATCACACAAACAATCCATCATACATGCTATCATTATGTGATACCCGATTTTTATACTTGGAACATTCTTATGTGATACTAATTGTCATTAACTTCGTACGAGCCTCCCCTTAACATGTATAGCGCTATATGAGTAACGCACTGCCCGTATTCTTGTGGTCATGTTAAGTTTAATCTATTTTGCAGTGACACTTGAGGATTGACTTGTAGTTCGCATGCCATGTTTACATTAATCTCGTATGCTAACTTAAACATATGGATTTGTTTAAACGGTTTCTTTTTATTACTTATGCTATGATTCAAACTTGTGTACTCTCCAATACTTTGTATTGAACGATACTTTTTAACATGTTGCAGGTTGAGGATGTTGATGTAACGAAAACTTAGTAGGACTGGCATAGAAACACACTTAGAATGCTAAGTTATTTATTATGTTTTTGTTGAACTTGTCTTATTTGAATTTACGTTGTATCGGAATTATGTTGTACTTGACATTTTGATGAATGAAATGAAATTAATTGTTTAATTAAAGATTGTCACATTTAATGTTATGATGTCTCGAGTAATCTCGTTCGTCTCACTCGGATGTTTCCGCCATCGGTTAGGGTGTGACAGGAAGCCCATGAGGGGCATAGGCAAACCCTATGTATATAAGGAACATTATGTCATAATTAGGGTTAAACTTTTAGAGAGAACTTTAGTAGCCTCCACCATTCAAGAGAGAGAGACCGAGACGTGTGAATAACTTGTATCAGACAGTTTTGCTATTCGTAGTAATAGAATCGTGTGCAAGTTTGAAAGTGATTCGCATGTTATTATCATTCATCTTATTTCTCTTATTTTCGGTTTTCTTGAATTTCATCAAGTTTAGATTCCGCCCATCCTTGGTGATTGTTTGATATCATCGTTGGATCCGGATTATTCGGAACTTACAATTGGTATCAGAGCCGTCAGAAAATGTTTTCAGGCTCAGATTTGATATCAACATTCAAGAAAATTGTTGTTTTGGTGTTGCTTCAAGTTTCTACTCGTGTTTTGGACCATTTACTTGCTTCTTGGACTGAATTTCAGATAATCGTTTGCATCTCTGATAGATTTTGGATTGATTTCGAATAAGAACTGTTGAATTTCGTATGATATTTCATCTCAGATAAAATTCGCACCATTTCGGATCATATCATCTTGCATTTCGGACCATCTCGGATTGACTTCTTGCCTCTCGAACACATCTCGGTTCAACATCATTGAATCTCGAATAATCTTCAAAAACATCTCATATCATCTCGGGTTATAGTTGTTGAAGATTACTTCTATCTCAAATCATCATCAAGGCATCTGGATTGTATCTCGAATCGAGTTACTATTTCGAGTTCGAGATACTATTCGAATTCGAGATACTATTCCGAATTGCTGAGGTGGAATTTTAACCAGCTAACGTACTTGGTAGTACACGTTTTCGTTCATAGAAAATTATCCGTAAAGTATCTTTGAAAAGGCTCATGATGTAAAGAGTACCTTTGTTAAGTCAATCAGTAATGGCAAATGTGAGAAATATACATTTGACTGTGCTAATAAAGCTTTTGGAAAGTCTGGTGAGATTTCTAAACAAAACTTGCAGTCTAAGCTAAACCAGAAGAATCAAAAGAAATCTCCACCACAGAAGGCCCTTGCAAACGACAAGTACAAACATCCAAATTCATCTTCGATTGCAAGAAACGTGCAAGGAAATCAAGCACCGAAGGGATCAGTTCATCCTTCAGGGTCTGTAAGAGCTACACATGCTGATCAGCATGCCTTATACGTGAAGAGACAAACATGCTTCAATTGCAGCATTCCTGGTCACATTGCTCGGAACTGCACACATAGTCCCCATGTTTCCGATCATGCTCAAAATCAGAGGGTTACACCAAAGAATAACAATCATTCCAATCCGATGAAGGTATCATCACCTAAGGTAATGAAGAATGTGAATCCCAAGTTTAAACCATCTGATGGGGATTGGAACGTTGCCAAAAACAAACACAAGGCTGTTCAGAAACAAAAATTTGTTTCTAAAACAACTAAACCTGAAATAGCCAAAGTTGCTCAATCAAAGGTAATAAACGTGTTTGTTAAAATGAAACAGATTTGGAAACCCAAATCCAAAGCGGCAGCAACATGACCAATCCTCGAAACAAAAGGGGACTTGTGTCTGAAAGAAGTGTCTTATTTTGATGCTTCAGGGAAACCTAGGGAAACAAAAGGAAAGAAGTTTCCTTTGGAGGAGATAAGGTAAGAAAAGATCAGCGGAAAGGTACAAATTTAATTTTCGTGCTTTAAGTTTGAAATTGGTTAGTCTTTAATCTAAGAGATGGAATGGTTAAGCAAAAACAACAAAAGTATTTTCCTTTTCTTTCGTTTAAAACTTTGTACATATGTTTTCTTTATTAGTTAAATTTGTGCATAAAGTGTAATGCACAAATTTAGGGGGGGGAAGGGAGATATATGTATATATGCATTGTTTGAGGGGAAGAAATGAGAAAAATACAAAAACATTTGAAAAACAGAAAAATACAAAAACATTTAAAAACAGAAAAATCTAAAAAGACTTTTTGCATCAAATGGGAAATGAAATGAATATTCGTGATAAAGGGCGTGACTGACACATGTTAGGTGTCGTAGCTGAAAAGACTAGGATCTAATGTGATATGTCAGTATGCTTAACGCTCAAAGTGATTGAACGATACTAAGTGATATTAACATAACGAACTTTTGTTGGTAACATACCATCGGCATATGATTTCATGGTCTTAAATCCTACATTGATAGATAGCCAACGTCTGAAGTTTGGGGTCTTTATGCTGATGAGTCATCCGGGATATCAGGGTTGCCCTTCTGTTACATCTGGATATATGCAGACCTAGGCACAATCAGGATATCCTTAAAAGAGCTAAAATAGAAGGGCCAAAACCTTAAAAGAAAGGAAATCTCATCACGAGAAAATTCCATGTGCTTGAAAAGTCAAACATACCATATAAGGTATTTGCCTAACCCTCGTCAGATATTATTGGTCACTCTGCTGGACGAATGTACTAACCTGTTCACCAATAGTCTGACATTGTAAAAAGATAAAGGATGATCTCAGTATACTCACCCGCTACGATGAATCCTTGTGCTTACCTTGATCGCGAGGGTATGTCATGGTATGGGACGCACAAGTATTATAGCATAATACTATCTTAAGCATATCACGAAGTTGAAAAATGAAAGTTGAGCGTTAAAGTTTAAGTGCATATTGGCAATCACTTAGACCAGTCTGAAAAAGTTCGCACTAAAAAGTGTTCCTTGGTCCGCCTGCAAACGATCTTAATCCCATTGCAATTGTATAGTTTTAACTACTAAGTTAGTTTCTTCGTTTATTTGTGTTTCTATTTATATTCTTATATTTAAAGATTAAAAAAATATAGAAAATCCAAAAATAGTGTCTTGTTTTTACTAAATCAAAAATCCAAAATAATAATAATAATAATAATAATAATAATAATAATAATAATAATAATAATAATAATAATAATAATAATAATACATAGAGTGCTTTCTTTGCTTTATTAGAAATTAATAACCATTCTTGAAGATTTGACTAATAATCAAAAGATGAAAGAAATTTGAATTTTGATCTGAGTACAAGTACTTGGATGTATCAAGTGTTCATGCGGTACTCTCCCTGTTGTATAAGGATGTTTGCAAGAATTTTCTTATAAATTTCTGAGAATTGTGCAGATCTTGATTTAGATCAAGAACAGGGGTTGCTGAAAAGAGCTGCTGAGATTCCTCCTCTCGCATTCTTTTTGACAAAGATGTTTCAAGCAAAGCTGATCAAGATCCTGATATGAAGCTAACCACAAGAGAAGAAGAAAGAGACTCGGTGCTGAGAGTGTGTGAGGTCCTAGACGTGTGAGACTGACTTCCACAACACTTAAACAATAGCATCAGCCATAGACTCCGTTGAAGACGTTGTTGAATTTACGCTATGATGCCAATTTGATGCATCACTCTAGGGGGAGATTGATAGGTGCTAAAAGTGTGAGATTGACGTATCAAATGTACGCAACGATCTATGGTAGCTAACTTGGATTAATAGGGTTAGTTTGTATTAGGTTTAGACCTTTTTAGGTCACTTGGGCATGCGATATGCCATGTGGGTCAGGCAAGCCCAAGGGAAGCCCATGAGGGGTATAGGCAAACCCTAGGTATATAAGGAACATTATGTTATAATTAGGGTTAAGCTTTTAGAGAGAACTTTGGTAGCCTCCATCATTCTAGAGAGAGACCGCGAAGTGTGAAGAACTTGTATCAGACCGTTTTGCTATTCGTAGTAATAGAATCGAATGCACGTTTGAAAGTGATTTGCGTGTAATTCTCGTTCATCTCGTTTCTCTTATTTTCGTTTTCTTAAATATCATCAAGTTTGGATTCCGCCCATCCTTTGATTGTTTGATATCGTTGTTGGATCTGGATTATTAGGGACTTGCACGATTTTATGGGAACAAAATATAAATGTTAAGACTCAACAGCTAAATAAAAGTAATAAACAACACAATATAAAGGTGTGTTGGGGTTTTACCCACAAACACAATCCATTTAACACCTCCTAAAATTATCCATTAATCATATCTTTCCCATTTAATACCTCCTTAACTATCTATTAATCATATCTTTCCATTTACATAAAGGGGAAGTTTGCATAGACGAAGCAAAAGGGAAAAGAAAGATTTCATTTAAAACACAATCAAGAGTGTCACAAAGTGTTGTGATTAACAATATCACCAAGGAATTCACGAGCCCAAGTCAAGCACTTGAGCAACCCAATCAAAGGAAGAGCAACCGTGTGCCCAAGCCCAATAGTAAATGTGATGACTTCGTGTGCAATTCCACCTCAGCATGAGCTAACAGAATTGATGGGAATCTTTCGGTTATATTAGAGCATGTAGAGTGTGTGTGAGGTATGAGAAAATTGTTAGTCAATCATGTGGTTTCTTTTCCCATCTCAAATTCTGTAACTTCTTCTCTCATCCACTCTCAACAAAATTGCTCTTGAATAGCCTATTGTTAATTAATATTTCTTGGTTGATTATCACTCATTACATTACATTACATTGGTGCTTTCATTGGCCATTAGCAATCATGGCTGATGGTACACGTTTGAAGGTTCTTGATGATGGATTCAAGGTTTTGCAACAATCTCACACCCAATTACAAGCTTCACAGACATAATTGTAGAATTCCCATCTGAATTACGTACTGATATCTTAGGTCTTGCTGAATCTTTTGAAGATCAGAAAAAACGATGAACAAGATTCTGGTTCAGTTGGGTTTACTCACTAAATCATCAAAATTCAAAGGTTCTAACTAGTCCGATGGGGATCATTCTGATGGGTTATCGGTGCTAGGTCGCCACAAACCAGCACCGATTTATTTGGTTCGTTTCTCCGGCAATCATCCAGAAGCTAGGTTGCTCAGGCTAATCGGTATATTCAATTTTATTCTATTCCTGATCATGAACGATTGATGATTGCTTCATTTTATTTAGACGATGAGGCGGCGGATTGATACGATTGGTTACAACACCAATCCGTCATTACCAGTTGGACTGGGTTTACCAACGCCTTGATTCAACATTTTAAGACGAAGGAATTAGAACAACCAGAAGGTTTATTGGCCAAACTCTAGCAAACCACCATCGTTGCGGAGTATCGTCACTGATTTGAGGAACTCTCAAATCGTACAATGGTTTTACCCCTAGAATTTCTGATTCAGTGTTTTATTTCTGGCCTTCGTGCTAATAGAAAACATTCCGTGCTTATTCATCGTCCGGTGATGCTAGATGACGCCACGTACTTGGCCCAACATCATTAAAACCGAATCCACTTGAAGAAGGGTTTGAATGGCTTACTTTGGGCTCCTCTAAGCCCATCCTTCCTACTCATAAACAATCATCGCCCTCTTTAATTCTTGTTACACCTTCAGGGACTAACCCTAAGACTTCCCCTAATTTAATTGGTTTCCGTCGTTTAACTTCGGTGGAATTAGCATAGAAATGTGCGTTGGTTTTGTGTTATAAATGTGATGACAAATACCCTACTGATCATAAATGTAAGTCTTTATCCTAGTTGCTTTTCTTTGATGAGGAACCAATGTTAGATGATTCGTCTAGGGATTCATTGGTTACTCAATCTTTAGATTCTGCTATGGTTGATGCCTTACAGTTGGAGGAAAGTAAAACACATTCAGCGTTTTCTTATAATGCATTAGCCGGAGGTTGCTCTGCCTCTACTCTCCGTTTTTCAGGTACTGTCAAAGGGAAACCGGTGTAGGTTCTCCTTGATGGGGGTAGTACCCATTGTTTCATACAAACTCAGGTTACCTCGTTCCTCAATTTGACTATTGAAATTATTACTCCGTTCACCGTGTTGGTAGGCAACGGTGAACGCCTGCCTTGTTTGGGTATTGCTAAGGAGGTCGCATTATTTATTCAAAATCACACAGTTCTTGGCGATTTGTTTGGGTTGCCACTACAGGGCTGGGATTCGGTTTTGGGGGTATCATGGTTATCTACGTTGGGGCCGGTTGTTAATAATTACGTTGTGTCTACTTTCGAGTTTCAATTAAATGGTGTTGAGGTGGTTTGGAAAGGGGATACTGCTTCCACACCTCAACAAATCTAGTTAACAGGCTACGCCGGTTGGCTCAAACTGATTCTATAGCTGAATTTGTGCACCTCAGCCTTTTATCTCCAGATACTCCATTGGATAAGGATTGTCCGGCGAACATTCGTCCACTATTAACATAATTCACCTCAGTTTTTTATCCTCCTACAGGTCTGTCCCCAACCTGTCTACAAGACCATGGCATTACACTTCAAACACATAGTTCACCCGTATCGGTCAGACCTTACCGGTACCTTCATTTTCAGAAGGACGAAATTGAAAAACTTATCCATGACATGTTACAGCAGGGGATTATTCGCCCGAGCAACAGACCTTTTTCGTCTCTGGTTCTTCTCGTGCAAAATAAAGACGGTACATGGTGATTTTGTGTTAATTATCATCCGAGATCGCTTTCCATTCCTTTCATTGATGAGCTATTTGATGAGCTACATGAAGCCTGTTTTTTCTCTAAATTTGATCTCTTATCGGGCTATCATCAGATTCGCCTACAAGAAGGAGCCATTGCTAAAATGGCCTTTCGCACACACCATGGGCATTATGAATTCTTGGGAATGCCTTTCGAATTAACCAATGCCCCTTCCACGTTTCAGCGCCTTATGAACGATGTGATTCGGCCTTATCTTCGTCGTTTTGTCTTGGTTTTTTTCGATGATATATTGGTTATGGCCCTTCTTGTTCAAACCATTTGCATCACATCCGTTTGATAGCAAAAATCTCTAAATGTACTTTTAGCCAGTCTATTGTCGCTTACTTGGGCCACTTAATCTCTGCTTCAGGCATTGCGGGGGACCAAAATAAAATCGCCGCCATCCAGTCTTTGCCACCTCCGAAATCCATTAAGGAACTTCGTGGATTCCTCGGTCTTACCAGTTACTACCGCCAGTTTGATCGTTGCTCCTTTGACAGACCTCCTAAAGAAAGATGCCTTCTCGTGGACTAATCATTGCACTACAACATTCAATCATCTCAAGGAAGTCATGAGTACCACTCCAGTTCTTCAATAAACTGATTTCTCAAAACCGTTTACAGTTGAAACAAATGTGTCGGGTACTGGTGTCGAGTAGGAAGTTGTTCAGCAGCTACCCTGTCAGCTTCTCTCTGTTCAGCAGCTCGATGACGATGTTCAACATTCATCAGATCATCAGTTTGATCAGAGAATTCACGACCAAACTTATTTTCCAGCTTCGCCTTTAAATCAAAGACCATAGTCATTAACAGCGTAACATCTCCTTGTAGTTGGTCAATAGTTTGATCCCTGACATCCAAACGTGTATGCAACGAAGCAATCTGTGCATCTTTAAGAACGACCTCCTGCTCAAGCACGATCACTCGCTTTTTCAAGTCAACAACATCCACATCTTCGTCATCACTATCCAATCTGCTAAATTCAAAAGCTCGTTTCTCTGATCGCCTCGAATATTCCATATCATCACCTTGAATGCCACCTGAGCCACTACCACCAGCCCCTGATCCTCCAGTACCATCAAACTACCTCCAAAATTCATCAGGTCTAACACGATATCTGCTGGAACGGACACAACAGTAGAATGAGTAGCGATGTGAGTAATTGTTGGTTCTGCAGCAATAGTAGATTCAACCATCGGAGTATCAGTCAACGACACAGTAACTAAGGATGTAACAGGAATAGGTTCTTCAGCAGCACCACCAATCTGAGCTTCAGAATAGCTGGGTTCTTTAACAACCTCTGCCCGTCGCCTCTTCACTAACGGTACCTCTTCTTCTTCAATATCTTCTTCAGAATCAACCCTACCAACCGAAATATCAATATGAGGCAACACAAGAGGAGGATTCCCTTGTTGCTCCTGTATCTCCTTCAAATGTGCAATGAGAGCTTCCAAATTCTCTGTAATGAGTTCTAGTAACTCTGGAGTCGAATGAACACCATAATCTGTAATAGTATCCAACAATGCTTCTTCATCGTCAGTATCTGCCTCCGAGACTAAGTCTTCAATCTCAATTTCTTTCTCCGCTACCGGCACATCATGTTCCTCAGCCACCATCGCATTCACTGGCTGAGGTGCTGAAATTTCCTGACCAATAACCTCACAAAACTTCCCAAACTTCCTCAAAGGTATGCGTCCAATAAAAACAGTCTTTGATGTCGATCGGTTTTTCTTCATCGTCCCAAAAATAGTTTACCCATTGGCTTCATATTCAACAAATTGGCATCAGAAGCATCTTTAGCCAGATCAGGGTACCGGGCATCCAAAATCAATTGTACAAACCAAGGATATAACAAAAACATTTTCTTCTTCGACTGCTCCAAGTTCTTCTTCATATTCTCGAAAAATAACCAGAGAAGTTATATTTCCAGTCCATCACTAGAGATACTATCGCAGACGTCTATGTTTGATTCGGCTGATCCAACCCTCCTTTATTCTCTGAATTCACTGCATAAAGATGTGCACTAATAGTCTCCAATATGCATGGAACATTTTCTTCAACAAAGGCGGATAGGTTCCCTCTTAACTCATATCTGCTAGCACAGGCATCACCTTCTCCTTGGCATACAACATTGGATCACCTGCAGCATCAGCAAACTGCAACACCTCTCGGATACAGGCTTCATTCACCACAATCTCCTTTCCCTGAATTGATGAACTAATGTATGGCTTCCCATTAGCGCCCCTCAGATGAAATCTAGCTCTCTTCCAAAATGTATGTACAAGATCTCGATATATAACTGGATTAGCTCGAAGGACGTATGAAATATTGCAGTCATTTAGACCTGCCATCATAGATCCGAACTCCTGGAAAAACTCGGCTGGTGGATCTTATAAATACCTCGCTTGATTGTGAAACTGCTCCTCCACCAACATAACCGCATCGAACGCCTCTTCAGCCATTTCTGTTAGAAACATAAACAGCTCAAATCACACTCAAACAAAAACCAGCTAACAGGTCGTAAGAGTTCACTAATGAATTTGACGGGTCAAAAAGGAGTTCATTTTTAAAGTTCAATGTTAAGGGTTGATACTCATTTCGGAAGGTCATAAACAATTCAAAAGGTTCAAACACTGGAATCCAGAATCAAAGAGGTTCAAATTGGGATCCGGGTGAACCTTTCACTATTCCAGATGAAGATCATCTGAAATGGAGTCCGAGTTCATCTATTCCGGTTGATTATTCATCCAGAATGTAATCTGGAATGCCAGTTTGTTTGAAGATGTCTCCGAAATGCCATCCGAGATGCTTAAGAATATGAAGATTTGAAGATTATCTTCTAATTTTTATAATTAAGAAGCAAATTATACCTAATTCGGATATAATTTGGATGAAATCCGGATGAGAATGTGAACAGTATGAATCCGGAAGATGATCAGAGGATTTCGGAAGATTTTTAAGTGAATGATCCGAAATGACCTCTGATACATTGATATGCTATTCCGGAATGGGCTTGGGCCTGGAACCTTTGGGCCCAAGTCAATCTGGATCCAGTCATCCGAGATTCATACACAATCCGGATTGGGCTTGGTCAACCTTATTTGGGCCCAATCCGGAACAGTGATCTGTCCAACACTTAGAGGAGAATAACTGATCAGTGGGCCTATCCAAAATGGGTTTGAAGCCCCAATCCGGAACAGTACCACAATAAAACCCAAACCTGTTCAATTTCAAGACTTTCAAAAATTCTATTGGATTAACCCGATTTCAAAACTCAGCAGGCCAATCCAATAACCCTTGAGAGAAATCATCTAACTCAAAAATAAACCATTTGACTAACCAAGCAACCAACCACTCTTTACCAAATATAGAAAAATAAACATTTAAACAAAATCACATACACAGTCTTGCTATGGGATCAAATCATTTTTAAGCAGACTAAGGAACACTTTTCAGTTTGATCTAGGTCAGACTGGTCTAGTCAATTGCCAATATATTTGTCCATTTTAAACCTAAAGCTCAACCTTCTAGTTTTTGCTTTATGATATGCTTAAGGTAATATTATACTATGACACCCGTGTGTCCCACTCCATGACATACCCCGCGATCATGGTAAGCACAACGATTCATCGTAGCAGGTGAGTATATTGAGATCATCCTTTATCTTTTACAACGTCAGACTATGGGTGAACAGGTCAATACTTTCGTACAGCAGAGTGATCAATAGTAACTGACAAGGGTTAGGCAAATACCTTATGAGGTATGTTTGAATTCATGGAATTTTTCTCATAATGAGATTTCCTTTCTTTTAAGGTTGTGGCCTTCTATTTTGGCTCTTTCAAGGATATCCTGATTGTGCCTAGGTCTGCATATAATCTGGATGCAACAGAAGGGCAGTCAAGATATCCCGGATGACTCAACAGCATAAAGACCCGAAACCTCAGACGTTTGCTATCTATCAACACAGGATTTAAGACCATAAAATCATATGCCGATAGTGTGTAACCCACTAAATGTATAGTTCTTTATGTTTATATCATTTGGCTTACACTATCCAGTTGAGCTCTAGACCTATCAACATATTACGTTCGATCCAAGTCGTTCCCGCTACTACACCTTACATGTGATAGTCAAAGCCTTTGTCACAAACAATCATTTCATTTCCCACTCATTGCAAAACTGTTTGACACTCCCCCTTTTTTTTAAATGCTTTTGTATTTTTATGATTTTTCTCCCCCTAATTTTTTTCATATATATGAACAAATTTATATGGCAAACAAAAAAGATAGAGGATACTCAGTTAGAGAAACGGATCATTTTGAGAAGATCCACAAGCACTTGAAACGCGTGTTGCTAACGGGTTTCGTGAACAAATCCGCAATGTTTGCATCGGTGTGGATTTGCTCAAGTTTAACGAGACCCTTTTTGTAGCAATCACGAATAAATGAACTTTGATATTTATGTGCTTGGTTTTATAGTGAAAAACAAGGTTTTTTACAATTTGGATAGTGGCATCATTATCACAATAAATCTTGTGTTTAGATAAGTCAAACCATAATCCGCAAGCTGGTGTTGCATCCATAAAACCTGGCAGCAGCAAGCGGATGCTGTGACATATTCTGCTTCCGCTGTAGAAAGGAGACCGTCTGCTGCTTCTTGCATTGCCAAGAGATTAATCTATCTCCCAAGAATCGGCATCCAGCTGAAGTTGAGCGCATATCCCTGTCTGTACCTCCAAGATTACTGTCAGAGAAAGCATACAGTTCAAACCCAGAATTTTTAGGACACTAGAGGCCCAGTGATAGTGCCCCTTTTAGGTACCTGAAGATTCTTTTAACAACATGTAAATGAGAGAGTTTAGGAGTAGCCTGATATCGAGCACACTAGCAAACGGCAAACATGATATCTGGCCGACTTGCAGGGAGATACATGAGTGAACCAATCATAGACCGTACATGGTTGGATTAACAGGTGTGCCTTCAGCGTCTTCATTTAATAAAGGTTGTTCAGCAATAGGTGAGGCTATAGGCTTTGAATCTGTAAGCTTGAATTTAGCAAGAACGTCATTGACATATTTTCCTTGATGGATCAAGATTCCTTGTGGGCTTTGACGAACTTGAAGTCCCAAAAACATAGTCATCTCCCCCAGTGAGCTCATCTCAAATTTCTTTTTCATGACCTCTTCAAACTCTCAACATAATCCATCATCCGTAGAACCAAAAATAATATCATCAACGTAAATTTGAACAAGAATCATGTACTTGTCAATACGTTTGATGAACAGAGTTTGATCAATGGTTCCCCGAGTATATCCATGAGCAAGCAGATGCTCTGTGAGGGTTGCATACCACGCATGAGGCGCTTGATACAATCCATACAAAGCTTTGCCCAATTTGTATGCATAATCTGGCTTGTCAGGATCAGTGAAGCCCAGTGGTTGTGCCACGTATATATCCTCTTTCACCTTGCCGTAGAGGAAAGCAGTCATGACATCCATTTGATAGACGGTGAAGTCCTGTATGATGCATATGCCAAGAAAATGCGAATGGCTTCCAATCTAACCACCGGTGCATAAACCTCATCGTAGTCCAACCCTTCGATCTGGCGGAAACCTTGAACTACCAGTCGAGCTTTGTTCCTCACAATCATACTAGTGTCATCTTGTTTGTTGCGAAATACCCAACGAGTTCCAAGAGCACGTTTTCCCTGAGGAAGCTTTACCAATTGACATACCCCAAGTTTCTCAAACTGATTAAGTTCTTCATGCATAGCGTCAACCCAGCCTGGTTCCTGCAAGGCGACATCAATGTTTTCTATGATACCAATTGTAAGTCCCGATCAACGGATCTAACACAGTATCACAAGTCTAATCGATTGCGGAAAAAAGATTAGAATAAAGAACAAGAAAAAACTTTGATTAAAACAACTTGCATACACTAATAGTGTCTGATACAAGGTTTTTCAATAATGACCTGACTGCAAGTTTGTAAAGCTCTGCGATGCGATTCCAGTTGGCTCCCCCTCACTAGCTGCACCAATGGGAATGTTGACGGATGAGTCAACAGACAGTCTGATGGTATAGGCTCAGGAAACAGAGATGAACCTAAGACATCAAGAGTTGTAGGTCCTTCACTTGCCACAGGAGTTTATGTGTTTGGAACCTCAACTTTAGGGGAACCCGTCTGAGGAATCAGTTCAGTAATAGTTTCCTGATTCGGCGATGTTGTGGAAGGTGGAGACACAGCTTCATTGAATACCGGTGGACCCACTCAGTTGCTTGAAAGACTCTTGCCGCTGTGCAGCATCTTCATCATCCTCAATTAAGACAGGCATCGGTGGAAGGTCAGAGGTTGTAGTTATACCTGCATTGACATTAGAAGAGACATCAAAAGATTGAAACAATGAGGAATAATCATAGATCCAGTCGGGACCAATGCGTGCGTCATTGGGATTCTCCTCCAGCCAACCCACATTGTAGGTTTCAACTACCATTTTCTTGATCTTGTTATAGACGCGATAAGAAGTATTCTTAGAGTAGTTGATGAAGATGCATGGATCCCCGTGTGATTCAAATTTTCCCTTAGCATCGATGAGTAGAAGAACACAAGGGCATGCGAACTTGCGGAAATGCTTAACCGAAGGTTTGTGACCCTCAACCACTCCGTACGGCGTTTTCATGTGCCTTTTGTTGATCAGGGCATGTTTTTGAATATAACAAGCGGTATTGACTGCTTCTACCAAAAAATGAGAGGTAGTTCTGATTCGACCAACATAGTACGTGCAGCTTCAATGAGTGTACGGACCAAAGATCGAGAGTAGTCATCAATGATAACTAGACAGTATGCCTTCCCGCCAATGCTTAGAATATATGTCGGACCAAAGATCTATATGAAGCAATTCTAAGACTTTTGACGTGGAGGGTGCAGGTTTCGACTTGTGAGGTCTTCGATGTTGTTTCCCACGAGCACATGATTCACACTTTTCAATCTGCATAAAATCCCAAACGGGTAGATCTCTGACTAAACCACCTTTTTCAAGTTTGTTTAAGTTCTTCATGTTAATATGTCCTAGTCGACTGTGCCATAACATTGCATCGTGCTCAGCAGTCGACGAGAATAAGCAGGTAAGCTTGTCGGTTGGGGCTTTGTTCATGTCGATGACATATGCATTTCCTTTATGTGCAGCTTTGAGAAGAATCCATTCATCTGGAATGATGAGGCCTGGTTACAGCACATAACACCCTTTCTTGGTAAAGAGAACATCCAAATGATTATCACAGAGCTGAGACGCTGAGACACACTCAAGAGACTATGCTTCAACTCTGGAACATAATTCACGTTCTTGAAACTGAGAGCTCCATTGCACACCGTTCCTCTCATAGTTATCTTTCCCGTTTCACCACCTATGAAGGAGACAAACCCGCCATCAAAAAACTGAATGTCATTCAACTGCGAGATGTCTCCTGTCATGTGCCTGGAACAACCACTATCGACATACCAAAGTTTGACGAGTGTCCTCCAAAGCTGTTCCTACACATTTCAACAAGTTTAGTTAGAAACTGCAACCCAGGCCATTGACGATCTGGGTGTACCATTTGCATCAACATAAGTAACCTCACAAAAAATTAAATTAGTTGAGGATGAGGTCGATGATGCTTTTGATTTGTCCGATTTTGGGACAGAAGACTGGATCTTGGTCAAGATCTTAGGCCTCCAGGTTAGCGAGTCAGACTTCTACACAACTTTTGGAGTGCTAGAAGGATTTAGATAACCTGAAGGTTTTAGAGGTTTGTGAGTTTGTCTCTTGGCCATGTTCCAGTCTTGATCAGAAGGCTTAGCCGTAGCAAATCGAGCCTGAGATAGGCGATTTGGCATAGCTATCTGATATTTTGAGAATAGGGCGTTAAAAAGCATAAATGCTTTTTGACAATTTCGTGCAATATGCCCGGGAAATCCACAGTTGAAACAAGTCTCTCTTCTGGAAAAAGACAGTCCATTCAGCTTGGGAAATTCTAGGCAACTTGTCTGTCAGTTTCTTGCTTGCTGGTACTGACGGCTGGTGCAAGGTCTTAGTCTTGGCTGTAGCCTGCTCACAACCATCAGCACACTTGTAAGTTTTATGGTTTGAATTAGACAATTTGGAGTTGGTAGACTTAGGCACAAATTTAACTGAAATCTGTTTAGCTGGTTGCTTAACAGTTCAGTTTGGGGCTGCTGAGTCAATTTCTCAGAATGAGGAACTGACTCAGCAGTCGCCTTTTCATTTGCCTGAGACGCCTGTTTGGTTTTCTTCTTTTTGGATCTACGTGTTCTCCATTTCTTATTATTAGTTTTCAAACCATTTTGCTTGGCGGATTCTTTAGAGGAGACGGGTGGTTCAGCAAGGACATCCTTTTCTGAACTGCCAGTAGATGAGCTTGGAGCATTAAAAGTAGGAGGAATCTCTATATTTGAAAAGTTTGAGATTCCGATTCAGATTCAATTTCAAAATATTTATCTGAATTAGCAGGGAGAGAAGGCTCATTTTCTGTCATTTCAGAATCAGTCCATTGTTCTTTGTTTGAAGAAGCTGATTCGCCCGATTCTTCTAGTACTATGTCAGCGTCACTCATCACAGATTCAGATGGTTGGTTGATTTCCTCACTGTCAACCGTAGGATTAGCATCAACAGACGGTACTTCCTGAGAAGAACTTCCAGTCTCTTCAGTAGGAACTGAGGAAACCGAATCATCTGTCGACGCTGTACCTGTAGCAAAATTTATGTTTTCATCACAAGAGTTATCACATTCATTATCAGGATTCGTAACATCAACATTAGATAAAAAACCAGAATTAAAAATGTCTACGTTATCAACACAACCCACATTGTCTGAGAATTTAAATTGTTCAGCAAGAAAATGTATCAAAATGTCAAAAGCAGGTTTATAAAAGTCATAATCAGCAGCTGAATTGTCTGAATTTGAATTCACACATTCTTCTTTATCACCATCTGTAATATCCTGAACTGATATTTCTTCTGCACATGAAGTAGAAACGTTAGTAGCGTTCGCTGAGTCAGTTTCAGTTTCAGGAGGATTTTCACTTTTTTATTCTTTAGGTGATGTTGCTGCCTCTTCTTTAGGCGTCATTTTCTCCAAGCTCTCTGAACTGCAAGATGGATTGTCACCAAATTCTTGCGAACATGGTATGGAAGTGTAGAAAACAACATCCTTCTTGAGTTCAGTAGGCTTGGAAAACTTTGGGTAATAGGGCTTCCACGGTTTTGAAAAATAATCTGAGGGTTTACCATACATCATATTTTCTTCATTTTCTAGATTTGCCTCAAAGTCAGGCATTCGTGTGTAGTTATGATTATATGGTGGAGGAGCCCTATTGTACCCAAGGCCTTTTGTAAAATTTTTCTGATAGTTAAGCTGTAGATCACACAAGTCCTTGACCAGCTTGCAGGAAGTTTCAATTTTTTTAATATTTATTTCATTTTCTTGAAACTTTCCTGTCAAGGAATTTAGCTTGGCTAAGGCTGCTTGAAATTCTACGTCCTTTTCAGCTAATTTTAGCTTATAGTCGTATACCCAACATTTCTGTTGGTTCAAGTCAAGCTTTAGCTGAGTTATATCTTGTTTTTGAGCTTCAACCTTTTCCATAAGAAGCTTGTTCTTATGTTTAAGGGCGATGTTCTGTGATGCAGCTTGTTGATATTCAGCTACAAGAGTTGAATTATGGGCGCGCATTTGTGATAATTTAAACTGACAACTATCTGAACAAAGAATGCGATTTTCCGTTTCTGAAAGATCAGGTATCTCAATTGTTTGTGCCATCATGTAGTGATTGTTGTTCTTGGAAAGATTCAGAGAGTCCATCTGAGCTGCAGCATCTGCCCAGTTGAATCCTTCATGTTGTTGTGCCACCAAAGCTGTTGATTTCCCGCCAGAGCTACTCGAGGGACTTGAAGCAGACTTTGAAGGAGAGACTGGCACGAGCTGTCTGTCACTACTCTGTATGTCTGCTACTCTAGATGAAACACATCCAGATGGCAGCTTCTTGCATTCCCGAGCAATATGTCCTGGCTCATGACATCTATAGCACCTGAGCTTATCTTCTGTCAACCCAGTCTTCAGATTTGACAATGGTTGCCTCTCGTACTTCTTTTGAAATTTGTTGACGCAGAAAGAAGCTATAGCAAGATTCCAGGACACGTCAATCTCGTCCAAATCCTCCTCCATTATTTGATCGATTTCAGTTGGAAGAACAGATGGAGGAGTCAGGTCACCTGCTAAGAAGGCATTTAAACTGTTAATCATTGAGGCAGCTATGGCCAATCTCTCCTCGTTCTCTTTTGTGAAAAAAGCAGAATTGGACACAGCTTGAGCAGGAGCCAGTGTGGGAGCAACAGATTGAGGAATGCCGCCTTGTTGAGTTGTAGTAGGAATAGCGGAACTGTACACCATGTTAGGATACTAAGCATGATATTTTGTCTGAACCTGCGCCGCAGAAATCATAGTAGGAGTCTGAGATTGAAGACCATAGACATACTGGGTCTTCTGTGGAGAGGCGAGAGGACTGTATACCAAGTTTGAGCTACCTGGTGTGTGAGAGCTTCCTTGCAAAAGGCTGTAAACAAGATTTTGAGACATCAACGCTGCATTTTGCCCTGTAATACCATCCACCATCAGACTGCTTGGATGATTTATGTCTGTCTCTCTGCTTATTATCTATCTCACATGATTCAATAGTTGCAGTCATTTCTGTGAGAGTGACATCGTTCAGATTTTTTGTCTTCTTGATCATGCCAACATCAGCATCCTAGCTCTTTGGCAACGAATTTAACAACTGCATGTTCATAGCACTGTTTGTAAGAGAGATTTCCGCTGAAATCATCTGAAAGACAAGCTTCACATATCTTCTAATCTGGTTCTCAATGGTTTCCCCATATATATGGTTAAACGAGCTTACCTGTTGATTCAGCTGATTAACTCGGCTTGCCTTCATATCAGCATTTCCCTCATAGAGATTCTGTAACTCGCTCCACACTTTTTCAGCTGTCTTGCAATTTCTGACAGTTATGGAAATGTCGGGTCCGAGTGCCATTGTCAGAACAGCTGAGGCTTTCTCATCCTCTTCGATTATTTTCACATCTTCAGGATTCTACAAGTGACTGGGTTTAGGAATCTTTGTTTCTGGATTTTCAGGAGTGTTGTAAACTATGGTTCGAGGACCGTTCATAATACATCTCCAAACCCCAGGCTCTTTGGCCTTGCAGTACTGCTCAAACCTGAATTTCCACTCATAGTATTCATCTCCGTATAGCAGACGTGGCACCTTAGTAGAAGTGCCAATGACTTGATCTAGCTCTTGATGAAGAGCTAGTGTCTGTGATTGCAATGCTGCCAAGGTGGCATTTGTCAAGTCCTGAGCTGCCATATAGTTGTTCATGATTAACTTGATTAAAATTACCAAGTAAATTAAAGTTAATATTAAATTTTTATTATGAACAGTGGTTCGATATGAGAATTCAAAATAGGTCCGAGATGAGTCCGGAATGAGATTCCAAGACCAGTCCGGGATGAAAGTAAAAGACCAGTCCGAGATGAGTATCCGAAATTGTAATCAGGAATGAAAACCGAGTCCGAAGTAACTGATGATCCGAGTTGTACGATCCGAGATGAAAAGCAATCCGAAAAGAGATGATCCGAAATTTCAATCCGAAATGATGATCTTATCCGGAGTGATAATCCTTATCCGGAATGATAATCCTTATCCGGAATAATGATCCTTATCCGGAATCAACAGTATCCCGAAATCCCTATAACAGATAAACCCATATGATTTCAAATAGTGATCCTTATCCGAAATGCAAGAAATCCGGATAAGGTTGTTGAGACGGTTGATGAACAGTAATCCGGGATCAATCCGAGATGGATGATCTTCCTCGTGTTCTTCGGGATCTTCAACAGTTCTGTATCCGGAATGCTTGAATCTTCTTCGTGTTCTTCGGAATCTTCAACAGTGCCGTATCCGAGATGAGTAAATCTTCTTCGTGTTCTTCGGAACAGTAACAATTCGAGATGAAATCAGCAGCAATCTTCAACAGTAATGATCCGGAATGAACAGCAACACTTCTTCCAATTTTTCCAACTCTGAACGGTTCTTTGATCCGCGATACCGAGAGCCTGTATCGTACAGCAGGCCTGATACCAATTGTAAGTCCCGATCAACGGATCTAACTCGGTATCACAAGTCTAATCGATTGCGGAAATAAAGATTAGAGTAAAGAACAAGAACAAACTTCGATTAAAACAACTTGCATACACTAATAGTGTCTGATACAAGGTTTTTCAATAATGATCTGACTAGGCCGAAAATATTAACCTAATACATGTATTTATACTAGTCACATAACCGACTAGTTACAACCCTAGGCCCATAAGGCTCTAGGAAGCCCAAACCCCTAAACTTAGCCCAAATGTAGCACTAATGTGTAAACCTCCTAGTTAGGGGCCCAACACTGGTTGAAGCACACCTTCTAGATCGTGACAAGGTGCTAACCACACTCAAACAGAACCTGCTGCAAGCCCAGGGTCACATTAAAGCTAATGCAGATAAAACTCGTCGGGATATTCAATTTAGTATTGGTGATTGGATATATGTTAAACTACAACCCTTCCGCCAGGCTTTGTTCGTCTTCAGCAACACTCTAAATGGGGCAAGCGCTATTTTGGTCCCTTCCAAGTGTTAGCCGACATGGGCCCTGTAGCTTACAAGCTGGACCTGCCCCACACCGCTCAGATCCACAATGTCTTTCATGTCTCTCTCTTAAAGAAATGCATTGGTATTCCAGAGCAACAAATCACACCTTTACATCTAATTGATTCTTCTGCTACTTTAATTCTCCAACCGCACTCACTGCTGGATACCCGCACTGTTAATCGCTCGAATCAGTTAATTAAGCAGTATTTGCTTCAATGGGAAAGTTTATCACCAACAACAGCTAGCTACTTGGGAAGACAAGGGCCAGTTAACTAAGTCTTTTCCTCAATTGCACCTTGAGGGCAAGGTGCAGGTTAAAGGTGAAGGTAATGTTGTGATTAACAATAGCACCAAAGAATTCACGAGCCAAACTCAAGCACTGGAGCAGCCCAATCAAAGGAAGAGCAACCGTTTGCCCAAGCCCAATAGGAAATGGGATGACTTTGTTAGAGATGGGCATAATCGGTTCCTTTTTATACCCGGAACCGATTCCTAACTGGACCCGGTTCCTGAATGTGTGTCAATGGAACCGGTTCTTGTTGTAACCGGGTCCGATTCCTACCCGGGTTTTAACCATTAAAACTAGAACCGAGTGTACCTGATTCCGGTCGGGTTGGAACCGGTTCCAGTTCCTTAGAAGAACCGGTTCCTAATGTTACAATTAAATGGAAAAGACTGCAAAGACTATTAGAAACCTATTCATTCGGTCAATTCGATGAAAAAAGCTGCAAAACTATTATAAACCGATTGTAAATTCCTTGCCTTCTTGCCTCCTTGCATCCCAATATCAATAACTTACACTTTCAAACTTCCACAATTAAAATGGCGTGCAACGACGAGGTTGTGATGGTTTATATCTTGTAGGTGTAAGTTAACGGTAGAGATGGGCATATCGGGTTTTTTTGTCCTACCCGGAAGGTGTAAGTTAACGGTAGAGATGGGCATATCGGGTTTTTTTGTCCTACCCGATACCGGTTCCGGGTAGGAACCGGGTTCCGGGTACGCACCGGGTCCGGGTAGGAACCGGGTACGAACCGATTTTATTTATAAAATGTGGAACCGGGTTGGAACCACCGGTTTTTTTGAACCCGGAACCGGTTCTACTATTAGCCGGGTAGGAACCGGAACCGGTTCCAGGTCGGTTCCACCGGGTCAGGTTTGGAACCGGTTATTATGCTCATCTCTAGACTTTGTGTGCAATTCCACCTCAGCATGAGCTAACAGAATTGAGGGAATCTTTCTGTTATATTAGAGCATGTAGAGTGTTTGTAAGGTATGAGAAAATTGTTTGTCAATCATGTGGTTTCTTTTCCCATCTCAAATTCTGTAACTTCTCTCACCCACACTAAAATTGCTCTTGAATATCCTATTGTTAATTAATATTTCTTGGTTGATTATCACTCAATACACAAAGTTCTCATTGTTTCAAATTATACATACATTTGTCTGTTTTTACTGCGTGCCAAAAAAAACACATACATACTATATATCTGTATATAATCACAGGTTCCATTTTCAAAGGTAAATCACCATGTTTTCAATATCTTTTCATTTACCTTCTTACTCCTAGCAAAATCTTGATCGCTTAAAGTCACACGGACATCGTAAAAAACAACCGTTGCGAGTCTAACCAATGTTCTCAAGGCTTCCAAGGAGCTGGTGGTGGTGGCGGAGTTGGAAACATTGGCGGCACTGCTGAAAAGATGGTGTTTTTATCAATCTTTGTAGCTGCTGTTTGGTCACCCGAAAGGGCCACCAGAGCAGCAACTAAACCAGCATTTCCAGCAAGAGTGGGTTCGGTGTAATTGTAGTTTGTACGCACATCGTGGAAACCGTCATGTTTGTCTGGCCCTGCCACCATAGCACCAATTATAGTGTTTGGGTTCGGTTTTTTAGCGTCTCTATACTTGTATCCTCCTGTGCAGCTATACTTAACTCTGTTCTTTGGAATGGATGCACCCCTGTGATGGACTTGCTTCGGATATTTTTTACCATAACCCACAAGATAACTCATTTTTCTCGGGTTATCTCCAAGGATATAGTCAATCTATTAGATAAACAACGTGTTAATGGTGATACACAAGTGAAAAATGGGTTGTAGTTTTAAGTGTCAATTTCTACTGTTATAATTTATAAATGAGCTTATTATGATCTAATTGGTTAGTAGGGTATTGGCAAGGTCCTGTGAGTTTTCCGGTAATGGGTTCTATTGGTTACCAAAAATGGGTTTATATGAAGCATGGTATAACTTTAATGGGTCAAATGTGTAATATGAAATAAAAAAGGCTAAAAAGGGAAACGGTTCATAAGGGTTGAAGGTTATAATATACCTGAGTTTGTGCAAACTTGCGTAGCTCGTTGGTTGAATAGAAATTAGGCCCGCAGTACCAGCCGGGGGTGTCTGCAGCATCAAGATAGTCGCTGTAGAGAGTTGCTAAGAAGGCAGCATTCACAACATACTGAAGTGGCTGCGGTCTCCCATGATTTAATTGGATCAACCCACCTGCAACACAAGATAATCATCATCCATATGATTCTACTTTAGGGTGTGAAATTCTAACATGAAATAAAAAAAACAACGTAAAACTCGTGGGTTTAAAGTTCGTCTACACATATTAGGGTCATGTTTTGGCCCGACCCACAAACATGTTTAGCTAAACAAGTCGCTTTCTCGTCAACCCTACGGGTTCGTGGGTTGACTCGTTTAACCCATTTGTTTTCTAAAAATGTGTTTTATCTAATAACTTAAACAACTTGGGTAACCACGGGGTGTCAGTCCAGTGCCCAGCCTCACCCATTCCAAACGGGAGGACGCGGGTTCGAGTCCAGCTCGGCCCGAATAATCCTGCTGGGTAGTAACCGCCAGGCAGCTATGGGGCTAAGCTAGCTTGGGGAGGGAGAACCCTCCCGCGGTCAGGGGTACCGTGCATTTACCCTTTTTTTTTTAAACAACTTGGGTACTTTTATGGCAAAACCTTAAAATTATTTGGCATAGCTAAACATAATTGCTTTGAAAAAAAATGTAAACTCCAGATTTTAAAGTATTAAAAGTTTAATATTTAAAAAAACATTAAATAACTTTTTTTACGGGTTAAACAGGTTAAGTTAGTGTCAACCCATGAATACACATGTCGTGTTCGGTTTGATGTGGGTGACCCGATTTTTCGGGTCCATGTCGGGTTCAACCCGCTAAGAAAGGAACAAAAAGAACATATATTCACTAGCTTACCTTTTGTTCGGTTAAAACTTGAAAAGTATGGCAGGTATGAGCACATGATTATGCTGGTCTGGTTATGAAATGTTTGCAATATTTGTTCATACGGATAACCAGGGCTTAAAAACAATCTCAATCGAGTCAGTAACACCTAAGATCACAACAAAATAGATCATGAATAACCAACTGAAATGCAAAATTTCATTCAGTTGTGTAATTATTTTTGAAAAAAAAATACTTACTTGAGCTCCGGTAAGTTTATTGTCCCAGCTAAGAACACCATAGTCGGGCCCACCCCAGAAAGCACCCGCGTGTTTGGCAAGCGTAGGGTGACTAGCAAGGTAAAGATAAGATTGATTTCCGGTTGCATAATACATCCAGGTTCCACTCCAAACAAACTCATCCCAATACATGCTTGAGTTATAAAAAGTTGCAGCATCAGCTCCGGTACTGTAACTACCGCGTTGATCTCTGGCAAACTTCCAAAGGGTTGCAGCACCATGAACAAGTTTCTTAGAGTAAGCCTTGTTGTCTTTGAAGACAATTGAAGCAGAAGCTAAAGCAGCTGCCATCTCAGCAGCCAGGTCAGAACAACTTGAGCATTCGAACACGGGTCGTTCGTAGTCGATGTCTTCTGGTCTCATCCAACAACTATGGTCATTAGGATCACTTTCCCCTCCTGATGTATCGCCTTTCCCAACCTAGCACGACATAAATTTTCCTCAAAATAAGTTTTAAAAAATTCATTTACATATGTTGAAACTTTTAAACTGTTTGGATGTGTGTTTTGAGAGTGATCATATCCATAATAAATTATCAGAATTAGATAATCAGCTATGATTGACGATAAGGTCCCGAGAGCCTAGGTGAAGGAGCATGATTTGATATATGTATGAAAATCCATTTACATATTCTGATAGGTTCCTTATAGGTTTCTATCATACGTACAAAAGATTTATTTAGTAAAACCTCTGTATACGATAATATATAATAAGCACAAAATCTGCCCATGTACAAAAGGCGCACTTTATTTAAACTAAGAATAAACCGAGATGATAAAAAATAGTCTTTTTGCTGTTTGTTGTTCTGATGATCAAATTGTCAAGTGTTTGGTGAATTCGGATTATTATTGAAATGACCAAAATAAAAAAAAAAAAAAAATTTTTAATTGAAGATGTTTTGTGAAATTTATTAATTTTATTTTACTCTTAATCAATTTTCTTGCAGTGTGTATAGAACTGATCATTCAAACACATAATTCAGATAAACAGAACCAGAATCTGTTTATCTAAGCACTGAAACCAAATTTTCATTACAAAACAACTAGTTATATATCCAAAATCCAAATCCACACACTCCCTTAAAACTCAAAACAACCTAAAGTCACAAGAACTCACCTGCGCAACGATTTGGCTGATCGAATCAGCAGTAGAATTGAATGTTTTGAGAATGTAATCAGTGCCCCATTTAATGATTTCTTTAACATGATTGAGTTCACCTGCAGCTTCATATTTTGCACTGTATTCGATCACACTCCAACTTAACATAGTCATGGCAAAAGCTTTAGGGAAATGGAACTTAATTGCGTCCCCAGCATCATAATACCCGCCCACTAGATCTTTCAGAACCGCGCCTGATTTATCACCCTTCCCGTCATTTAGACACGAGTTGCCCCTCCATGAAACATTATTATGCTTTGGTAGTCTTCCAGCTGCATGAATCAAACACGAACAACAAGATAAGCCACAGATCATACAAGTCCGCCATATTCAAACTTATTCCATATAAAGATTCTATCTTTCAGTATCTTTTACAAATCTAGTGAGTATACATTTCAAATTTCTAACGGATTTATCATACTGTTTAAAAATTTGTTCATTTGATGTGAAGATGTAACCCTTTGACTTAAAAAGTCAAAATCATATACATACCAAATTACAAATCTTTATAAAGATTATATGTTTCAGAAATCTAATGGGTTTATCATATTATTCAAGAATTTGTTGATTTTGATGTGAAGATGAAACCATTTGACTTAAAAAGTTAAAACTACATACAAACCAATTAACAAATCTTTATAAAGATTCGATCTTTTACAAATCTAGTGACTATATGTTTCAGATTCATAATACGTGGATCCTTTGACTTAAAAAGTCAAATCTTGCTAAAATTCAATCACAGAACTGATCCACCGACACCCTGATCTCTACACCAATCAAACACATGTATACATATAAACTATAATTCAACAAAAAAAAACTTACATTTTTGTGCGTTAAAGAATCTGAGAGCTTTGCCAAGGGCAATAGTGTAATTATCAGGAGGAGGTGGATGTTTATGTTGCCTAGGAACAGTCTTAACAATCAATGTAACAAACCCAGCAATAAACCCAGCCGCTAAAATCAATCCAACCGTCCAAACAAAGATCTTACGGCTGACAATAATACAACCCAGATCTACATACTTCTTCTTCTTCTGTTCACCGGGACCCAACAGCCAGCTTTGCTGTGTCTCATCCAGCGGCCGTGACAACGCTGCCTTATCGAAATCGTTCAGATTCCGGCTCCGGTCATCGTCGGTGGCTGAATCCGCGTTGTTGATCTCCAACGGCCCGCCCCACGGATCTCTTCCGTACATGTTGTTTTAATATCAAAACCCAGATGAGATTATGATGTGAATGGGTGTGAAGAGAGTGGGGGGTTTTGGCGGGGTGGCTGGATTTGAGTGTGATTTATTAGTGATAATTTATATTGATTGATGATGTATATTGGAAATGATTTATTTTGTTTAATGAAGAAAAGAAAATTGGGTGGCAAGACACTGTCGAGTCCACTAAGCGACAAAGACAGTCTGTCTAACCTACTTACTCTTTTGCAAGAAGCTTCATTCGTATTTGTAGTGGTGACGTTTAAAACGCGCTTGTTCGTTGAGCCCCCTATGTTGTTTGAGAATAACCAAAAGGTCCTTGGTTTTGGACTAATAGGATGAACGGATGCGGGAAGGGTACTAATGGGTTTATGTTAGATTGGTTGAGGATTGCACGGGTTTATGTTAGAGTGGTTAAGGATTGCCCGCATGACACTTGTCTTTCTCGTCTTCCTATCACATAGGTTGCATTCTTCTCTAACGAAAACTATACTTGGCCACCGGCAGCAAGTCGAACCATTTGCAGCCTCTTCGCGTCCCTTTCTCTTCTGCATTTGTCGTTTGTGGCCATGAAAACCATCAATTGAAGATGGTCTAAGTTTATCATTGTTAAAGGGAGTCAAAGTATTCAATCGCAAAAGTCCTAAAAGTTAAGCATGTTGGTGAATGCAAATGGGTTTTCTATTTTATTCATAAAGTCTTGGACTCAGAAATATGATGTGTAGCCTTGTTAGGATGTCTTCTCTCTTGCCCGAATGCTATCTAACTCTTCTGACTATGGTTATAGCTTTATAGTTACTCAATGTTCCGATTATTCTAAGTTTTGTACTTAGATACAAAAGGTCTAAATGTACCCATCGCAGTTGAGCAATTTTCCATTCTCTCATTGATTTTGGTTATTCTTTTGACTCCATTTGTTTGACATCTTAAACTAGACCCCACTTTCCATTAGATAGGTTTCAGTCTTAATCAAGATGCCAATGAGGCATCGGATAGTATGGTCGAGTTCTTTAATTTCTCTTCCGAGAATTACTCATGAAAACTCTCTAGTTACAGTTAGCTAAAGTCTTCATGTTTCTAATTCAACCCATCCATGCCACTGATTGATGCAAATCTTTATCCTTGTTCCGGAATCCGTCAAGTTTCCAATTTAGTTTACCCATGTTACTAAAAATCGTCTCATTGTGCGCCCTGCAACAAACTCAAGTTTGGTCTTAATTGATATGACAGCCTTTAAAATTTTAAGTTTACGCTTAAAGGAAAATTTTCCGTGGTGGATAAAGGTGAAGGGACGAGAACTTCCCTCGAATCGACATAAATTTTTAGCCCAATAGCGGTGAAATCCCCACCCCCTATCTCTTTAACGCCACCTTAAATTAGTTTTTAGTCTTCATTGTTTACTCCCATTTCTTTTAGTGGGCGATAGTACATATTTTTTTTCATATTTCATTTTCCTTCGCCTATCCATTCCGTTCAAGTGCCCCTAGCCTCGTTGCTTTGTTCGGGAAGGGCTTATTTTCGTAAAAGCTCAATCAACGAAGGAAAAAGAGCCCCACATGTTTTTGATTACTCATGCACTTGAATTTTAAGATTCAACCTTTAGAGACCGGCGACCTCTAAGTTTACCACCCTACCCACAAATGGACTATGAAAGGGGAAGGTGAACATGTACCGACTGAAACCCTGAACCGTAAATAATCCATTAGAGGTACATTTAGATAGCGATAAAATTGCCCGTTACCCTTTTTATATAAAGTATTTAGGAATCACTTGAAAGAAAATAGGAGGGCATAAGGCGGAGCACATATAAAGCTTGAGAAAATACCTTTTTGAATATTGTTGATACACTTTTGTTCTATCGCTTGTTCTTAGTTACGTCAGTAATTGTACGATCTTTGTTTGTTGCGTCTTTAAAGTTTTGGTTGTGTCGACCAAATCAAGATATCCTCCTATCTTGATTTTGTACGACGTTTAGTTTGTCTGTGTTGTAAAACAGTTGCATGTGTGCATATTGTTAAGTCTTGTGCATGGCATGTATGTTAGGTAGTTCTCCAAAGAATACCTCTTCGTGTGAGTGAAAGGTGCTTCGTACGAGCAAGTTGCTTACTCGTACGAGCCATTATCTTGTTCATACGAGTCAGTCACATGATCGTATGAGTGGCCCTTTCAACAAGCATTTTGCTTATTCGTACGAACCAGTTTCTATTCGTACGAGCCATAGGTTATTCGTACGAGCAACCATTGCTGAATGTTCTTCGTGGCCTGTAGTGGTTCGTACGACCAGCAACATTCTTCGTACTGTTGCTGGGTGTTGGTACTATATAAACAGACATGCACTTCTCAGTTCTGTGTGACACAAAAGGGTGAACACAAGGAGAGAACACTGAGAGTGTATAGAGAGATAAGCAGTTTATTCAAGAGTGTATGTACTGGGTCTCTCTACAAATCAATATAGTGAACATTTGAAGATATATCTCTTGTTATATTGGTTATGCTCTTGCTTTGGTTTGCATCGGATTCCGCACTCGTGTGTGTGTTAAACAACAAGGAAGTAGGTTATCTTGATCCTCCAAGTGGACCTACAAGTGGTATCAGAGATTTGGCTCTCTTCCTTGTTTAAAACCAAGCATAGTGTTGTGTTTGAGCAAGTTGGGAAGCTTCTTGGAAGTGTTCTTGAACTTCTAACAAGAAACTTAAGTTTTTAAAAGATAACTAGCTTAAAACTTAGGTAAAACTTGTTGTATCCAGAAATTTTTATAAAAACCTTGTTAGAATACATGGAGACATGTTAGGATATGGTTTTTCTTAAAATTTTCTATCAAAGTTCAGTTGGACATATTTCCGATGAAGCATTTGCCAGAAAAATCACCAGAATATTCCTTTAGGGTTGACCAGATTTTAAGACTTGATTGTTTTGACTGAAAAGTTGATATTGGAATGTTTGTCTTTTTAACCGAATCAGTGTAGACAACTGACATCTTTCGAGCAAACTCAGAAACAACTTTCTGTTAAAAAGGAAACTTCTAACCAACCAACCCTGCAAAAGGATTCCTTCTTTCGAAAAACCTCTGTGCGAATAACCCATCCGCATGAAGAATAAGATTGTTCATGCGAAAGACCAACTGATTCGCACGAAGAACTACATGTTCGCACGAACAACAACTTGTTCGTACAAAGAACCTTTAACTCGTACGAAGAAGGTGATTCGTACGAATCAGTGGTTCGTACGAAGAACTAAGTTTTTCGTGATTTGTTATTCGTACCAGTTTTTCAATAATTCGTGTTTGTAAAATCAAGGCTTTTATTTCAACTTAATTTTGAAATCTTAAGTGGATTTTCATAAACAAGCAAAATGGGTACAAATCCTTGGTATAGGGATGTAGTTCAAGTACAAGCCAAGATTCACCACAATCTAGCTCCGCAACCTCATGGATTAAATCTTTAATACCTCCACCAATGATTACAGCTAGTCAATGGGCGTGTGTTACGAATCAAAATCAAAGCGTTCAAACTCTTCTCCTTATCGAGAGTGAAACTAGAAGTAACAACCGACCACCAAAGTTGAATCATATGAACGATTATCCTTCATGGAAAAGTCGTTTTCATACGTATGTTCTTGGTCAAAATACCGAGTTATGGACGTGTTTTACTACTCCGTACAAAGAATATCTCGAAGAAGTTGTATCAAATTCAACCTCTTTAGACGAATTGGACGAGAATGATAAAAGGGCTTATGATTTAGAAAAGAAGGCCTTTGCCATTCTTACACAAGCACTTCACAAGGATATTTACCATCAATTTATGTATTGTACCACTACGAAGAGCTTGTGGGACTATTTAAAAACAAGAGGAGAAGGAAATGCAGCAACGAGAAAGATTCGACATGATCTTTTAAAGAAAGAGTTTGAAGGGTTTATGTTTATGGAAAGTGAAACACTAAGTGATATGACAACTCGTTTCTATCATTTTCTTAGTGAGATGTACTCATACAAGGTTAACGCATCACAACAGGAGATTGTTATGTGTTTTGCTAATGCCTTACCACCTAAGTGGAGTCAATTTATTGAATTGCTAAAACATACCGGTGTTTTGGATGTAATAAGCATTTACGAATTTGTTTAGAAACTTGAAAACAAAAATGAAGAAGAAATTCGCAAAGCAAAACAATTTCCTATCCCGCAAAACCCAGAGATGTATTTTGGAGGCATTAACACATGTATAAGTATAAATCAACGACCGAAGCTTCAAACAACATTTGTGTCAAATACAAATCCTTTTCTGCCGCAAGTTCAAACAAATCAGACTGTTGGTTCAAGTGCTCAAGTTTATGAACAAGCTTTTGATCCAAAAGCTTTTCTTCCTCAACCACAAGATGTTAGACGAATAAATGCTCAAGACTATGAACAAACATTTGATCCAAAAGCATATCTTCCTCAACCACAAGTTATTACACCACAAAGTTCCACAACAAGCTTTCTATGGTAAAAAATTTCAACCCTCAAACCCTAACATGTCAGACTCGATACATCAAACCTTTCTAAGGTGAGTGTGGAAGTTGCCCGGGAACACATGGAGCTTCTAAACACTTTGGTGAGTTCTTACTGCGGATTAGTAGCTGGACAAATTGGTAACATCAATCTAACTAGTGAAGACTATGCCCAAATCGATAAGGAGGAGATGGAGTTAATTGATATCAAATGGGCGTTTGCAAGTGCAGTGAGAAGGGCAAAAGATTTTATGGAGAAAACAGAAAGAACTAATCTGGAGAGCGACAAGGATACTCCATACGATTTTGACAAAATGAAAGTTACTTGTTTCAACTGTAGAGAAAAGGAGCATTTTAAAAGAGAATGCACGAAGCCTCCACAATAAGGGAATCAATATCCTTTCAACAGAAATCAAGATACTAACCACGAAAGAGCAATGGTTCCTACAAACAATTCCAACAGAGCGTTAGTAGTTCAAGTAGAAGAGCGATGTGATTGGTCTGTTCAATTGGGAAACAGTGATGGAGGAGGAACTGCATACTATGCCGAAGTTGCTAAAAATGATAACGATGGAGAATCGTCTAGAAATGATGACAGTTCATGGGATAGCAGCAGTTCAGATGAAGCAGAATCGACTTCGAGTGAAGATCGATCTAAAGATATTAGTGCTGAAGTAGATGATGTGATTATTGAAACTGAATCGACGGATAGCACGAAGCAGATTTGGAACATGAAACTGAAGGGTCATCTGATGAGTTTTCCAAGCATCTCTCATCAATCGGATCCTCCACTCTCCATGCAGCATTCATGACCCGTTTAGATTGCCAATCCAGTCAAGTAAGTTTTGATAAACCTATTGTGTCTAAGTGTTTTGAATGTATAGTTTTAAAAGGAAAATACTTAGAACTTGAAGGTAAATCTGATCACATGAAGAAGCATCATCAGAGTTTGGTTGTAGATCTGACAAACTGCACTGAGGCAAACACAACTCTTAAGAAAAACGAAAACGAATTTAAAACAACAATTGAAACCTTAAAAAAGGATGTTTCTGAATTAACAAAGAATGTTTTGAGAAAACAAACAACCATTAACAATTATATTAACATGCTTGAAGAAACGAAAAAGGAGTTAGCCTATGCAAAATGTGAACATGATGCAATCAAACTCAAGTTGGACAATTACTCCAACTCAAGATATGTTTTGGATCACATCATCGGTGTTTAAAAGAAGAAAGGTGATGTGAAATGCATTGGTTATCAGGCATGTCCTCCTCCGGTTAGGCACAATTACACCAAAATGCCAGATGATGAAGATATGCACAGTTTGAACCCACCGTTCCATTGGATCTAGTTGAATTTACAACTGGTCTAGGGTTCACTAAGAGCACATCTTCAAGTCAAGGTAAATCGGATTACATCAATGACTCAAAGTCTATGAATGATCAAAATTCTCCCATTATTGAGGATTATGATAGTTCGGATGACGAGTCGGATAAGGATAAACCTAAGTAGTCAGATACGGTAACGAAAGAGGAAAATATACCTCTCAAAAATCACATTCTTTGTGTTCCTCCAGCGAAAACGTGTGTGACTGCCCATGTCAAAATAGATGAAGCCCATGTTGAAACCTGTGAAAGCGTGAACTTGCTTTATATGTTGATTGGTTCCAACAAAGTTTACTCAAACAAAGATTTTCTCATTAAAATGTCAATCAATCTTTGATTGATAAAGTTTTCGTGGATTCTACTAGTAAGTTTTTGGGTAACTCGAGCCCAAGAGTTGTAGTAACTCAGTGTGCTCCTCTCCTAAAATCCGAAGTTAGAAAGAAATACGGAAATCAACAATTGAAACCTCAAAACAATCAACGAAAGCAAAATCACGCTAACCAAGGAAATGGAAAAAGTAAACAGAGCCAAAACAAGAAGAAAATTCAAAATTTGAACTTTGTGAAATCTCGAGGGACTGATAAAATTGAATATTTTGAAAACAAATCCAACATGGATTTTGTTAAACAAAATAAAATTTTGAAGAGAAACAGTCAGAACAACTACACACAACACACAAATTGTTGTGATGTAGGACCAAGTACCTCAAGATCACAAAGTTCATCATCAAGCTATCACATTTATAATACTCGAGGTTTGTTGAGCGGAGATCATGCTTTGAGTGTGGTAAGTTTGGGTACATTGTCAAAAACTAACCATATCTCACAAAGGGAAAAGCAAAAATTGATGCGCCCCGTGGTAAACATTACCATGCAAAATTTGTTTTACCAAAACAGGACCCTTGTCGTGTTAAACAACGAGAAATGAAACAGAGGAAGAAACAACAAAAAGATATTGAAAAGGCTTTAAAACTGGAGGTTGTCCAAACATAATCGGTAAAACCAAATGTTTAAATTGAGAAAAAAACAGATTTGGAAACCAAAACCGGTAATTGTTTCAGGGGGAGCACAATCAATTCCGAATAATCGGGAAAACGAAGTTCCAATTCTCGATGATGTCGGACGACCCAAGTCAATAAAGGCTTTGGTCCCCATCTCCATCTAATCTTTAATGAGTGTGCAGGATGTTCCAGGAGGAACTATTGATAATCATAGAATTGTTGATAGTGGAGCATCCAAGCACAAGATGGACGACATGCGGCTCCAAAACATCGTTATATCTAGGAGTTGTTGCCTTTATTGGACAGAAATAGAAGATAATTGTCACACCCTGACCCGCAACGGATAAGGTAATCGGGGCATGATTGGGTTTTCATCAAAGCTCATGACATTTCTATTTTAAAGTTTCAATATTTAATATTTCAATTTAATTCAAAGATATGCCAATAACACAAAATCCAAACAAATCACAATTTAATTCCAAACAAATTTGCAATCAAGGGTTTTATTCTTCTAAGGCCAAACCATATGTGATCCATGCTTCAAATCTGCTCACCTGTATCATGTGTAAAAGAAAAGTTTGGCTCAACATAAGTGGCGAGTGAATCCCTTTTTGTCATTAATAAAAGTGATATATTTACTACTTTATTTATGAAAGTGTGCATTAACCAAAATACGGGAACGTCGTGTATGTCAATTAATCTATTCCCACAAACAAACTCATTCAATAACAACTTAACAATGTACAAGTGTGCACGGTAACACGATGTGCTGCAAGATCGAAGCTCAATCCAACGGAGCTGATCTCGTATATTAGGCGACGTCGAGTTCCGCTCGTAGGTAACGGCGATTAGACGGCCTAACGTGGGGAAAACGACTGCGATGAATGTAAAACACTAAATGGCCACAACAAATGTCACATAACACGTTAGGTCACATAAGTGTAGTTGCATGTAATTAGATAACAAATGAAAAATATTGAGCGACACATGATACATCCCAAAGCGTATAATTAGATTAAAAATGGGGAGTAGTGGATTCACTCACAGTGGTTGCGAATAAGGTTTCTTGAAGATAGCGCACGAGTGTGAAGTGGAGATAACGAACAAACGTTTATCCTAGATATCCATAAGATGGCTGAGTTAAATAATATATTTACGTTCGCAATTTATTTAACTAACCTCTTCATTGTTTATTAATTTACATGAATAATGATATATATATATATATATATAATTGATATGTCTACTTTTAAATAGAAACTACATTATTTATAAGTTTTATTTTTAATAGCTTTTATCGATGTTATGTAAAAATTGTCTCAGAATTAATTAATAATATTATTATTATAATAAAAGTGTTTCAGAATTAAACATTGAACATTGTCTAAAACCGGCCCCAGCCGGGATTCGAACTTGCGACCTCTCGTATGGGTGCACGCAGCCCGACCAACTGGGTTGCGTATCTAACCCGTTTGATATAGGATTTAATAAATTTTATACACTAACTGCCCCGTCTCATGATCTGTTTTAAACAAAAAGAATGTTTATTGAGCGACCAGAACACATACCCGACTCGAACCCGGGTTTCTCTGCTCGTGTGTGCACACAGACGACCAATTGGGTTGTGTGTCTAACCCGTTCATTATCAGAGTTTAATTTCATTTATGAACTGTTCGAAAACTTCAGTCTTCGGTTTAAAACAAAAGGATGTAAAACATGGTGGAGTCGGGTCTCGAACTCTAGTCGTTTGGTATGTGTGCACACAACCCAACCACTGGGTTGTGTGTCTAACCTGAATATCTCCAATTTTTATTTCTTTTAAACACACATTACCCGATCGTCTTCTTGGTTAAAAATCTTGATAGAAACCCAGTCATGTGGTTTTTTATTTTAAACAACAAATCTTCGGTGGTTTAGAGATGATAACAAATAATTGGATGAATTAAAGGAAAAGAAAAAGAAGAATATACCAAAACAGGGGTGATGCGGTTTCCGGTTAAATTTCTGGTGAGTTCCCGATTCCGACAAAGACACGATTTGCTCTCGAGTGCTTGGTGGTTCAATGCGGTGCCTCTTACAGAACTTGTGTAATCTTGCAGGAGTTTGGGTTACCCAAACTTATGTTAAATTCGAACAGAAAGGGAAAAAGGGCGAAGTTTCGTTCTGGTATTGATTGTCGAGGTGATTCGGTGAGTGTATGGGGATCAAAAAGGGGCCAGGTTCATATCAACCCTACAAGGAAAGGTTGATTAACGTGTTTCCTATGTTTGGAAACTTAGGCTGTCACTCGACTGGATTTTGGGCGGCAAAGACTTGAAATGAGCGGTTTGGAGTTTGCGTATAAGGTATTAGCGTTGTGGTTTCATTCAAATCTGAAAGGAGTGGTGGAGCAGTTTGCTGGTTGTTGTTTACTTTGTGAGACCCGGGTTCGAGTCCCGTGGTCTGCACATTTTATTTTAAAATTTTTTGTTATTATTATTTATCATTATTATTATATATATAAATCTATATTATTTATTATTATATTTTTTATCTTTAATTATGTTATTATTACATATATCTAAAAAAAATATATGATATTAAACAAATTTTCTAATCGTATTTATTTGCCGAAAGTTTGTTTACAACGGTTTGGGTTTTAGAACCCGTTTTTCGACGGATGTTACAGTGTCCCCTACTTTTGGAAATTTCGTCCCGAAATTTAAGTGGTAGTAGGTTTATCTTGGAAAAGGTGAGGGTACTTTTCGCGCATCGAGTCTTCACGTTCCCAAGTAAATTCGGGTCCACGTTTTGGCTCCCAACGAACTCTGACTATAGGAATTCGACTGCGTCTTAAGCATTTTTCACCAAAGTCCATGACTTCAATTGGTCGCTCTACAAAGTGCATTGACTCATCAATCTGTATATCTTCTAACGGTATATGAAGATTCTCATCGGCAAGGCACTTCTTTAGATTGGAAACATGGAATGTTGGGTGGATCTTGCTGAGTTCTTCAGGGAGGTCAAGCTTGTAGGCTACAGGGCCAACTCTCTCGAGTATTTTAAAAGGACCAACATAACAAGATGCTAGCTTGCTTTTTTGTCCGAATCGAATAACTCCCTTCCATGGGGACACCTTCAAAAGTACTTGATCACTAAAGCAAAATTCGAGTGGCTTTCGCCGTTTGCCTGCGTAACTCTTTTGACGATTCTGGGCTGTTAGGAGATTATTGCAGATTTGAAGGATCTTGTCGGTTGTCTCTTGGATTAACTCCGGTCTGGTGATCTGAGCTTCACCGATTTCGTGCCAACATACTGGTGATCGGCACTTACGACCGTATAGAGCTTCAAAAGGAGCCATACCGGTGCTGGAGTGATAACTGTTATTGTAGGAGAATTCGATTAATGGTAGATGGGCATCCCAATTGCCCTTGAAATCGATAACGCATGATCGTAACATGTCTTCGAGGGTCTGTATAGTTCGCTCGGATTGACCATCAGTTTGTGGATGAAAAGTGGTGCTGAGGTCTAGTCGGGTGCCTAACGCTGACTGTACGGCCTACCAGGTGCGTGAAGTAAAGCGCCCAACCCAATCAGAGATAATGCTTAAAGTCACACCGTGTCGACTTACAATTTCATCGATGTAGATACGCGCCAACTTCTCATTTTTGTAGTCTTCGCGAATCGGAATGAAGCGAGCGGATTTAGTGAGGCGATCAACAATAACCCAAATCATATCATGCCCACTGGAGGTTTGAGGTAACCCAGTAATGAAATCCATGGTTATATTTTCCCACTTTCAGATGGGTATTTCGAGTTGAACGAGTAGGCATGACGGCCTTTGATGCTCTGCTTTAACCTTCGAACATGTGAGGCATTTGGAGACAAAAACGGCTATGTCCTTTTTCATTCCAGGCCACCAATAAGAATATCGTAGATCCTGATACATCTTATCAGACCCTGGGTGTATGGAATATCGTGTTTCGTGGGCCTCGTTCATGAGAAATATGCGAAGATAATCACGGTTAGGTACCCAAATACGATTTAGATAATGAAGGATTCCATCGGATTTTGATTCTAACTTGGTTTCAGCTCCACAGGATAATTCGTCTCGCAAATCGTTTTTTGTAACCGAGGTATGTTGGGCTTCATGAATGCGTCTTTGAAGGTCGGTTACAATTTAAGAACACAGAAGATGGATGGAATTAGCATCCCTTCGACTAAGAGCATCTGCTACGACATTTGCTTTGCCTGGGTGATAACAGATTTCGCAGGCATAGTCGTTCAGAAGTTCGACCCATCATCGTTGCCTCATGTTTAACTCTTTCTGGTTGAAGATATGCTGGAGGCTCTTATGGTCAGTGTAGATCTCACACTTTGTGCCATAGAGATAATGTCTCCATATCTTCAGAGCGAACACAACTGCCCCGAGTTTAAGGTCGTGAGTGGTGTAATTTCGTTCGTGGACTTTAAGTTGTCTTGAAGCGTAGGCTATCACTTTACCCTGTTGCATTAAGACACACCCTAACCCCTGCCCCGATGCGTCACGAAAGACCACAAAGTCATCAAAACTGTCCGGGAGGGTAAGAACAGGTGCATCACAAAGTCTCTGTTTCAAAGTTTGGAAAACCTCCTCCTGCTTGGGCCCCCAATCGAAGGGTTTACCCTTATGAGTCAAGGCTGTGAGTGGTAAGGAAATGCGGGAAAAGTTGGCGATAAAGCGTCAATAATAACTCGCTAAACCAAGGAATGATCTGACTTCAGTGGGAGTGCGTGGAGCCTGCCATTCTTGTACTGCTTTGATTTTTGCCGGATCAACGTGAATTCCTTTGTCGTTGATAACATGACCAAGGAATTGGACTTCCTTTAACCAGAATTCACATTTTGAAAGCTTAGCGTAAAGCTTTTCAGTATTCAAGAGTGTTAGGATGAGCCGAAGATGCCGCTCATGATCTGACTTGGTTTTTGAATAAATAAGAATGTCATCGATAAACACAATAACAAAACGATCGAGATAGGGCTTGCACACTCTATTCATTAAGTCCATGAAAACAGCTGGGGCATTGGTCAACCTTAAGGGAATGACCATGAATTCATAGTGATGATAGCGAGTTCGAAATGCGGTCTTTGGGATGTCTTCTTCATGTACTCTAAGCTGATGGTAACCAGAACGAAGGTCAATTTTTGAGAAACATGTTGCACCCTGCAGTTGATCTAAGAGATCGTCGATTCGGGGTAATGGATAACGGTTCTTGATAGTTAGCTTGTTGAGTTCCTGATAGTCTATGCACATTCGGAAAGTTCCATCTTTCTTCTTGACAAAAAGAACAGGCGCACCCCAAGGTGATGAACTTGGGCGAATGAATCCTTTGTCCGTTAGTTCTTGCAATTGACTAGCTAGTTCTTACATTTCGGATGGAGCCAGTCAATATGGAGATTTTGCAACTGGGGTGGCACCAGGTACAAGATCGATTCGAAATTCGACTTCCCGCTTAGGAGGAAGTCCCAAAACGTCGTCTGGAAAGACTTGGGGAAAATCTCTAACGATAGGGATATCTTCAAGCTTCTTTTCCTTGCCTTCTTTCTTGACAATATGGGCTAGAAACGCCATGCAGTCTTTGCGAAGATACTTTCGGGCTTGTAGGCATGACATCAACTTAAGTCCCTTGGACGGGGTTTCACCGAATATACGAAGGGTTTGGCCGTCGATGAGTGGGATTCGAATGTATTTTTCATAACATACAACCTCGGCATGGTGTTGACTGAGCCAGTCCATGCCAATGATGACGTCAAAGCTTCCAAACTTCATGGGGATGAGATCAATTGAGAAGTCATGCCCATTAAGAGTAATGGTGCAGTCACGAATGATAAAATCCAGCGTAATAGGTTCTCCGTCAGCTACTTCTACTGTGAATGATTCAGCTAACCCAACACGAGGAAGACCAAGAATAGACTGAAACTCTAGGGATACAAAACTCTTATCCATGCCCGTGTCAAATAGAATAGATGCATAGCTACCATTAATGAGAAACGTACCATTAACCACATTGTTATCTGCTCTGGCTTGGTTGGCGTTAATGTTGAATGCCCTTCCCATGGCTGGTGGATTGGCTTGGTTTGCTTGATTCATAGGATTAGCTTGAGCCTGTGCGTTGATGATGTTCACCAATCGTGGGCATGTGTTGTGAAAATGAGTTAGATCGCCGCAATTATAGCAAGCCCTCATTTGAGGCATCATGGGGTAGTTGGCTTGGTAAAAGGGCTGGGCAAAACTTGAGCAGGTGGTAACATTAGTGGAGGTGGCTGGTAAGGGGATTGGCCAACAATTTGGTTATTGGGTTGGGTTTGATGTTGATTTCGGGCCTGTCTTTGAAGGGTACAACATGTTTGAATTGTATGGCCTCCTTGACCACACCCTATGCAGGGGGACATGGGTTCTCAATTGGGTGATGGTATTGGCATCGGTTGCACTTCGGGTGGGGTCCTGAATACTGCCTCCTAAATGGTGCGGTAGGAGGAGCAACTTGGGTGATTGGGCTACTGGGACGGGTTGGTTATACAGGTTTGGCTGATTGGTTTGGGTGACGGCATAATTTTTCCCATTTCGCTTTCTCTTGGCATTGAAACGAGAAAAAGATCTGGTTTGGGTTGGTTTGGGGGGTTTAGTCAAGATTTTGCTACTCGCATTCTTGTTCTTTTCATCATCGAAATCTCCATTTCAAATGTGGTTTTCAGTGAGCTCAGTGGCTAGTTCCATTGCTGCTTCCAAGGTTGCGGGTACGGTGCTCATCACAAAATCTCGGATCTTCGAAGGAAGACCCCGGATGTAATGCTCAATAAGGCGGTAGAGAGGGGTGAACAGATTTGGGACCATTTGATTTAGCTCGAGGAACCTTTTGTTGTAGGTCACATGATCCCCATCTTTCTGTTTCAAGAAGTAAAACTCATCTTCCAACTTCTTAATTTCACTCCTTGGGCAGAAACGCCTCATCATAAGTTCTCTAAGTTGTTCCCATGTTAGAGCTACCGCGGCTTCAGCACCTCTCTTGCCTTTCTCAGCATTCCACCAAGTTACAGCTACCCCAAAAAGACGATCAGTAGCATAGCGAACCTTACAGTCGTTAGGGAAGGCACAGTTGAGAAATGTGCTTTCCATTTCTTCAAACCATCGAAGGAGGGCAGTGACCCCTTCGGTTCCCTCGTATTTTGGAGGGTCGCAGGAGTTGAAGTGCTTGTAAGTGTACTTGGTGGTGTTTGCAGGAGGGTTGGCAGCATTGGGTTCATCTTGGTTGACCTGATTAACGGGGTTAGCAGCGAGAGCTTGTTGGACTTGGATTACAATATTTGGAATCACGGCGGCCATTTGCTTGGCTATTTGGGCAGCCATGCGTTCGCCGGACTTTCCAGATCTCTTTCCTCCACGAAGGTGCCTAGCAGACATCCATAGGAAATAACGCAATAAGGTTGTAAGTTTGGCGTGTAGGTGTCATGGGTGTCGCATAAAATTTAGAAATAATTTAAAGAAATTTAATCAAACATCCACAAAATAGAAAAGAAATATAAATCCATTGCATCCATAGGATGTCTTGGGCTTTGCTCATGTTTGGGCCCCATATGTCCCCCATACTTTGCCTATGTAATCATGTGGGCCCCCATGACTATTGGGCTTGTAGGGTTCACATTGGTTCGGCCTGTTAACGAACACAACCCGAATGAAAATCCTAAAACATGGTTGCGAAGTATAAGTCGGAAGGTATCCTGGGGTGGACACGGTGACAACTCAAGGTGGGGTTAGTCCACACGACGTTTGGTGTGACATGCTTTGGCCTAATAGGTCCTTCGTACTCTCATCGTGGTCCCAAGGTAGGCAAACTGGTCCGTTACTTTGGATTTATACGAATGTCAATCCTAGACAGGACGTTCCGACTATCGGTACTTGAACCCTTCCAGTTACTACATGCCCGTCAAATGAACTCACTTTGATGAGATTTGGAAATAAAACATCACAAATTTTTGAAACTGCAAAGAAAGAAAATGTTTAAGTACGTGAAAACCGAGACGTGGTTATATAGGTAGTATATACATATGTATATATGTTATATTGGAAAAAATTATAACACGTATGTTTCACATAGTCACAAGGCAATTAAAGTGCTTGCATGCAATGGTGTGTGAGATAAATTTAGAATGTAGAATAAATAAATGCCATAAGCTCGAACAAAACTAATTTAACATATAAGCAATTAAATTCTAATTGACTATAGTATAGGCTCTAAGGGGTCTAATATCCTATCCTATATCCTGATAGTCATTCACTTTGATACCAATCTGTCACACCCTGACCCGCAACGGATAAGATAATCGGGGCATGATTTCATTTTCACCAAAGCTCATGACATTTCTATTTTAAAGATTCAATATTTAATATTTTAATTTAATTAAAAGATATTCCAATAACACAAAATCCAAACAAATCACAATGTAATTCCAAACAAATTTGCAATCAACGTTTTTATTCTTCTAAGGCCAAACCCTATGTGATCCATGCTTCAAATCTGCTCACTTGTATCATGTGTAAAAGAAAATTTTGGCTCAACATAAGTTGCCGAGTGAATCCTTTTTTGTCATTAATAAAAGTGATATATTTAATATTTTATTTATGAAAGTGTGCATTAACCAAAATACGGGAACGTCGTGTATGTCAATTAATCTATTCCCACAAACAAACTCATTCAATAACAACTTAACAATGTACAAGTGTGAACGTGCTGCAAGATCGAAGCTCGATCCAACGGAGTTGATCTCATATAATAGGCGACGTCGAGTTTTGCTCATAGGTAACGGGGAACAGACGACCTAACGTGGGGAAAACAACTGTGATGAACGTAAAACACTAAATGGCCACAACAAATGTCACATAACACGTTAGTTCACATAAGGGTAATTGCATGTAATTAAATAGCAAGGTAAAAATATTGAGTAACACATGATACTTACCAAAGCGTATAATTAGATTAAAAATGGGGAGTAGTGGATTCACTCACAGTGGTTACGAATAAGGTTTCTTGAAGATAACGCACGTGTGAAGTGGAGATAACGAACGAACGTTTATCCTAGATATCCATAAGACGGCTGAGTTAAATAATATATTTACGTTCGCAATTTATTTAACTAACCTCTTCGTTGTTTATTAATTTACATGAGTAATGATATATATATATATATATATATAATTGATATGTCTACTTTTAAATGGAAACTACATTATTTATAAGTTTGATTTTTAATAGTTTTTGTCAATGTTATGTAAAAATTGTTTCAGAATTAATTATAATATTAATTAATAATATTATTATTATAAAAAAAGTGTTTCAGAATTAAACATTGAACATTGTCCAAAATCGGCCCCAGCTGAGATTCGAACTCGCGACCTCTCGTACATGTGCATGCAGCCCGACCAACTGGAATGCGTGTCTAACCCGTTTGATATAAGATTTTAATAAGTTTTATACACTAACTGTCTCGTCTCATGATCTATTTTAAATAAAAAGAATGTTTATTGCAGCGACTAGAACACTTACCCGACTTGAACCTGGGTTTCTCCACTCGTGTGTGCACACATCCCGACCAATTGGGTTGTGTGTCTAACTCGTTCATTATCAGAGTTTAATTTCATTTATGAACTGTTTCGAAAACTTCAATCTTTGGTTTAAAAAAGAGGATGTAAAACATGATGGAGCCGGGTCTCGAACTCTACTCGTTTGGTATGTGTGCACACAACCTAACCACTGGGTTGTGTGTTTAACCTGGTATATCTGCAGTTTTTATTTCTTTTAACACACATTACCCGATCGTCTTCTTGGTTAAAAATCATGACAGAAACCCGGTCATGTGGTTTTTGATTTTAAACAACAAATCTTCGGTGGTTTAGAGATGATAACAAATTATTGGATGAACTAAAGGAAAAGTAAAAGAAGAATATACTGAAACCGGGGTGATGCGGTTTCCGGTTAAATTTCCGGCGAGTTCCCGATTCCGACAAAGACACAATTTGCTCTCGAGTGCTTGGTGGTTCAATGCGGTGCCTCTTACAGAACTTGTGTAATCTTGCAGGAGTTTGGCTTACCCAAACTTGTGTTAAATTCGAACAGAAAGGGAAAAAGGCCTGAAGTTTCGTTCGGATATTGATTGTCGAGGTGATTCGGTGAGTGTATGGGGATCAAAAAGAGGCCAGCTTCATACCAACCCTACAAGGAAAGATTGAAACTTAGGCTGTCACTCGATTGGTGGAGTGGTGGTTTCATTCAAATCTGGAAGGAGTTGTGGAGCGGTTTGCTGGTTGTTGTTTACTTTCTGAGACCCGGGTTCGAGTCCCGTTGTCTGCACGTTTTATTTTAAATTTTTTTGTTATTATTATTTATCATTATTATTATATATATAAATCTATATTATTTATTATTATATTTTTTATCTTTAATTATTTTATTATTACATATATCTAAAAAATATATATGATATTAAATAAATTTTCTAATCGTATTTATTTGCCGAAAGTTTGTTTACAACAGTTTGGGTTTTAGAACCCGTTTTTCGACGGATGTTACAATAATGTCCGATGAGTGAAGAAAGTTTGGTGAATGAAGTTGATAACTTCGACAAGATGAAAAACGACCAAAAATTTGTTTGTTTGAGGCTTGGATCAGATCCACAGGATAGATTCAATCGAAATGTACGCGCCTGAAGCACGTCAGAAGATTATCAAAGATTCATGTCTTATATCTTCCACAAGAAGTTCAAAGCTTGCAAGATGATCGCCGGTGTACATTTCGCCACGGGTGTGACTGAAGAAAATGTGTTTGGTTGAATAAACCAACCAGATGTGCGGATGCCTTGACATGGTTTGAACAACCGCACACTACTTCTCAAGGAGAAAGACGAAGACCTTTGCTGGTGCAAAAACATATGGACAACATTATGTATGGACCGTCCAAAGATGATGTGTACAAGCTTCTTCACATGCACTCTTGCTTCTTACCAGTTAGACCCAGAGGTTTATAATCTTGTTGTTGTGAAGAGATTTCTCAATTATATGAAGTAGCTGCAAAATCGACCTTGAAATCCACACCGGGTTGATATCTAGTTGGGAGAGCACACAAATTCCTGGCAATGCACAGATAAATTGCAGGATTACGGTTTAAATTTTCTAATCTCTCCTATCTCTATCGATATTTAAGCTGCTTTACAGATTTCTAAAAATCTCGTACAACACTCTAGATCAAACACATTGATTTCGAATGTCACCTCACACGTGACTGTTTCAATATGAAACTCATCAATGTTGTTTTGGTCCACACCGATTACCAAGATGCAAACTCATTTCTCCAAAATTTTGATAAATCATTTTTATTAAATTAATTTTGGTGAATGTCATCGAGGTAAAACATGAGTTAATCCACATTGGGAAATCGTTTTTGTGAATATTTTTCTTGAAGACAATCCAAAAAGATGAATTTAAAGGATTAAATTTACTTTTTGCATTGTAGGGGGAGTAAATTCTAATCCGAAAAAAATACAAAGACATTGCAAAACGTCAAAAAGGACAAGAACATGAGAAAAACAAAAATGAGTTTACTGGCAAGAAAAAGAGAAAATGATAGTAAATTAGTGGTCTGTCAAAACCCTTTGAACCTAAAATGAAAAATGATAAGTAGCTCTATATTCAATGTATCGGTAGGCTCACAATCATTTTAAAAGTGTGCACAGGGCGATATAAACATAATCGACTGAAGCCCAGGTGGGAACCATTCATTGGCATATGGTCTTGGTACCGAAATTTCATTTGATAGTATGCCGAGGTTCTGAGATATGCGGTCTTTATGCTTGTTTATTATCTGGGTATCATGGTTGAATCTTTTACCGAAAAATAACGGGGACGCAAGTCTAGAACTTTCATGATACCATACATACGTGTAAATACTGCATACGACCATCAATATGTGATAAAAATATCACATTCACCCAATAAATAAGTGATAATATATCACAGCTTTATGCGGGAGTTAAGTTCGTCTCTTAGTCGGTACCTTGATACTAACCTGTTTACGGATTGACTGATGTGCCCTGCATGCATCTGAAAATCAAGTTCCCCATCAATAAGTGATTAAATCACATAGGGCTTGTTTTCATGAAAAATAAGTGAGTATCTCACAATCTATACGTCAAAACAGATGATAAACTGTACACTCACCGGTAAGATTTTCTCTCGTGCAAGTCTTAATACGGGAATGTGTCGTGAGTGGATGAACACCGGTCGGTGAGTATAAATCATACATTAATCGTATCCCCTAACCAAGAGTACATCTGATAAGTTGAGCTTACATGGACAATAATACTGATAATTGTTATAGAATACTTATCTAAATGCTAATTAATTGAACAACAAGTGTGTTTTGGCATGACCGTATACTAATATGATTCTCTTACCCTCGAAACTTGCAAAAAGAATGTCTGTAAATATTTATTTTGTTGCTTTCCGTCCTTACATTTAAAAATTGAAAAATGTCAAAAAGATTTTAGGTGAGTTTTAATATAAATTTTATAAAAGCCAAAAAGATTTTGCTTCTAGTTTATTTTTGATTGACCGATGTTGGAACTCGAGTCTATCCTACCTAAAATCCTAATTGTAAGCCGGGAAACTATTGCATCTTCATAAATGATCGAAGTTGACAAGCTTTGAAGGTTAATGGATTAAAATTGAATAATCTTAAAAAAACTCTTAAAGTATTGTCAGTTGGTAGTTGAATGAAAGCTGGTCTCATGTGTGTCATTTGCTAATTTTGCTTAAAATCAATTCTTCGTGAAATTATCAAATGAAAATTTTCTAAGGTTGATCAAATCCCCAGCAGTTATTCTCATTACGTGTCACACCCTAACCCGTAGCGGATAAGGTAGTCAGGGCATGATTGGGTTTTCATCAAAGCTCATGACATTTACTATTATAAAAGTTTAATATTTATTATTCCAAATTTAATTAAAATATTCCAACAACACATAATTCAAACAAACACAATATTGTTCCACACAAACTTGCAAATAACATTTATTTCTTCTAAGGCCCATGTCCTATGTGATCCACGCTTCAAACCTGTTCACCTGTATCATGTGTAAAAATAAAGGTTTGGGTCAACATAAGTTGGCGAGTAAATCCCATCTTATCATTAAGAAAAAATGATATGTTTAGTATTTTATAAAAAGATGCATTAACCAAATATGGAAACGTCGTGTATGTTATCTAAATCACAAACCATATCATCAATCATCAACTAATAATGTACATGTAAGCACGATAAGCGATGTGCTGCAAGATCAAGGATCAATCAAACGGAGCCGATCTAGTATACTAGGCTACGCGAGGCTCCACCCGTAGGTAACGGGGAACAAGGGGCCTAATGTGAGAAATTGACAGCAATGAGAATATAAACACCAAATGAAAATAAACAAACAATATCACATAGCGCGTTAGATCACATAATGGTAATAGCACGAGATTTCAAATAACGAAATAACAATAGTGACACATGATACACCCCTAAAACGTGAAATAAAAAAGGGGAGTTGTAAGATTTACTCACAGTGGGTGCGATTAAGATTCGTTGAAAATTGCGCACGATTGAGAAGTCGAGATACCAAGTGACGAACGGCTAACCTAAATATTTACATAAAAATTTAGCTAAAAATATATTCTTTTGGTTGAATTTAATATTTTTAATCATTTACATATTTTACTAGATAATTTAGATTAATTTTTTTATTGTGTTTATTACTATACTTAAACTTTTATTTGCAAATAATATTATTTGGTTATAAAATAATATAATTTTAGAGGGGAATAATTAAAGGTGTAGTTAATTAAAAAAATATGTTTTTCTTTGAATTAAATCAGATTAAATCGCTCAAGAACCGCTATGTGTGAGGATTGAACCGGTGACCTTTTGTTCGTGTGCACGCAGCCCGGCCAACTGGGCTGCGTGTCTAACCCGGAAGATATGAGATTTTAATTACATTTATATACTTACTACTGCTTTTTATAATTAGCTTTTATAAAAAGGTTTGTATATTATAGGGAAGTGATATGAAACCGGCTCGAACTCGTGACCTCAGCTTCGTGTGTGCACATAGCCCGACCAATTGGGCTGTGTGTCTAACCCGTTCGATATACGGTTTTAATTAACTTTATACACATGTTACAAGTTTCAGAAATAAGCTTTGATGAAAAGGGTGTGATATTTCAGGGGACCGGTACAACAGACAAGACTCAAACCGGAGTCCATTTGCTTCGTATGCACACAGCCCAACCAACTGGGCTGTGTGACTAACCCGGTTTATATACCCTTTTTTAATTCATTTAAACTTCAACTCAGGTTCATCTTCTTCATCAAGATGAACAGAATATTGAAATTTCGATTGAATTGATTTGTTTGATAATCCTCGAGTAAATCCTACTAACTACACATGATATAAATAAAAAAATGAAAGAGATTAAGCGAAAGATATACCGAACAAAGCACTTTCGGTTTTCCGGCGAAACTCCGATTGGTCGCAAGTCTTTCCGGTGACGAATCCTGATGAACCGAGGTTGGCAGAGAGGTTGTGTGCATTCTAAAGGGTTCCCCAGAGTCCCTATTTATAGTTGAAGTACGAATCCTGATGAACCGAGGTTGGCAGAGAGGTTGTGTGCATTCTAAAGGGTTCCCCAGAGTCCCTATTTATAGTTGAAGTAGGTCGCAGTGGTTTAATTTTGATTGAAGGAGTTTCGGTTTTAAATTTGGTATGGCGAGTTGCCTGCAATCTCAATTGAACGCGGTTGGCACGTAATTGAGTCCAGGTTCTAGATTAGGAGTGAATTATTCAGTCAATTGCGAAGAATTAACGTCTTTGAAGATTACCGGATTGTTTGCGGTCGTTACTGGGCGGCAGATTCAAAGGAGATAACGGAAGGGGTGTATATAACCGTTATTGTTTTTAATATCTTCAGTTGTTATGAGATGGTGGAGCGGCTTGATGTGTTTATCTTTATATGTGAGACCCAGGTTCGAGTCCCGCGGTCTGCACATATTATTATTATTATTATTATCTTTATGATTTTTATTATATTATTTTCATTAATATAACATTTCACTTAATGACTTACATAAAGACGTAATGAAGAAAGATCATAATATAAACTTAATTACAAAATGGTGTGGGTTTTAAAACCCGTTTTACGACGGATGTTATATTACGCGTTTAGCTTTATTGTGTGTGCAGATGTGGAATCCAAGCAAGCTAAAGACAAAGAGAATGAGTTTAAAGGAAAGGTTATGGGAGAAAAGACACAACATGAATGCAAGCCGTGAATCAAGAAGATTAATTCATAGCTGACCACTAATCAACACCACAAGATGTATTCAAGGGGGAGTTTGCTGATGCACCTCCTGACATGACACATGAAGACATCTGAAGATCCGATAGTGTGAAGAACGAACCATCACGAGCAGCATCCAAGTGGGAGTTTGTTGATGCATATTTGTGTGGATGTGACTCAGTTCGGGTCGGTTCGACTCAGTTCGGTATTCACGCCGGAAGCTCATAGTCCAAAGCAAGGTATTAGAAATGAAGACCGAAGACCAAGCAACATCCAAGGGGGAGTTTGTTGATACACTTTTGTGTCTGTCGCTTGTTCTTAGTCACGTCAATAATTGTACGATCTTTATTTGTTGCGTCTGTAAAGTTTTGGTTGTGTCGACCAAATTAAGATATCCTCCTATCTTGATTTTGTACGACGTTTAGTTTGTCTGTATTGTAAAATAGTTGCATGTGTGCATACTGTTAAGTCTTGTGTACGGCATGTCTGTTAGGAAGTTCTCTGAAGAATACTTCTTCGTGCGAGTGAAAGGTGCTTCGCACGAGCAAGTTGCTTGCTCGTACGAGCCATTGTCTTGTTCATATGAGTCAGTTACATGATCGTACAAGTGGCCCTTTCAACAAGCATTTTGCTTATTCGTACGAACCTGTTTCTATTCGTACGAGTCATAGGTTGTTCGTACGAGCAACCATTGCTGAATGTTCTTCGTGGCTTGTAGTGGTTTGTATGACCAACATTCTTCGTACCGTTGCTGGGTGTTGGTACTATATAACCAGAAGTTCTGTGTGACACAAAAGGGTGAACATAAGGAGAGCACAAAGAGAGACCACTGAGAGTGTATTGAGAGATAAGCAGTTTATTCAAGAGTGTATGTAGTGGATCTCTCTACAAATCAATATAGTGAATATTTGAAGATATAGCTCTTGTTATATTGGTTGTGCTCTTGCTTTGGTTTGCATATACACTTGGATTCCGCACTCGTGTGTGTGTTAAACAACAAGGAAGTAGGTTATCTTGATCCTCCAAGTGGACTTACAAATATCTCAGACAATCTATCATTGCAATTAAAGTCTACCCGAGAGAGTTCCCTGACTTTTTTTCATTAAGAAAATGAGTGTGTTCATGTTCATTTCCGTTTGTTCATTAATTTTAGATAATGAACACAAACGAAGGCAAATGAACGTTAATGAGCATAAATGAACACAAATAATCATTTATAAACATAAATGAACACTACTTTTATTAAACATTTTATTAGTGGGACTTTTGATGTATTTAAATAAAATGTTAAAATTAACAACTTTAATAAACTATCGAGCATAAACGAATAAATATAAACGAACACGTCATTGAATGCTCATAAACATAATGAAAGAACAAGGCGTCTGTTCATCTTCGTTCATTTATTGAAGGAACGAACGCAAACAAATTACCCGCTGAACATTGGGTTCGTTTGCAACCCTAACGAGAAAAGTAAACAAAATATTTGAACCTAAATATCATTTTTGAATAGTTGAGGGGGTGGTTTTTGTAATTTAAGTTTAATTATTTGGTAGCAATTACAAGTGATTGCTTCGTTCCACCGACAGTTGCTTCTAGTACACTGCATGCCATTCCGTGCCAACATATGTACCAAATGGTTCGTCCTTGTGTTTTTCAATTTATAAATACATATATTAAAAATATTCAACTAATTGTGTATTTATATAGTTAGTTTGCTTTTAATTAAATAAATGAATAATATAGGTTTGGAAATGTTTTCTTTGAGTTCTATAACGATAATTATAATATCAGTAGTCGAGAACAATATGTGAAACTTAATAAATGAGATCTTTTATTTTTTTTAGGACTGGATGATTATCTTTAGAGTTTAGACATTGAAATATTGAGAACAACAATGATATTAGGACATGTGAAATAATTCATAACAATTATTTTGTAAACATAAGATGAGACAAAATGAATTTGTTGCTATTTAATTAGAAAGAGTATTCTTTTATACAAATCGGGACGGATTAGGTACAGTCTGGCAACATTTTGCCATTTTTTTATTGATAACTAATACAAATTATGGTTAAATTTATTGATAACTAATACAAATCATGGTTAAAATACTATACTATACAATAACAATATAAGTTTAATTGATAAAACTATTCCATAGCCGTCGTCACCTACTGTTGTCGTTAGTGACAAAACTTGAGATATCCGACGGTGGGGTTGTAAGTCATCAAACCTAAAATTATACATAAAAAATATAAAACGAGGGGTCAAAAACGTATATACCTAACAAATTCTATACAAAAACTAAATACCAAACACTACTGAGCGAAAAGTTCGGGGGTCGGGCACCCCCCACCCCCACTATGCTACGCCCATAGTCATTGTCACCCACTACATGCCACCCACCTAAGCCATCACCAATCACCGCATTGCCACCCCCAACCACTGTTCTCACCGTATGTCCCAACACTCGCCATTGCCCACCACCGCCACCACCCTTCGCCACTGACCACCGGAACCACCTGTCACCACCATCGACTGCCGCCACCCACCGCCACCACCCACTACCACCACCCATCATCGATTTTTTTCTTCGTCGTTTCCTGCCTACCAAACAACACAAGATAATGATTCATTCATTTTCATATAGTCACCAAACAAGATCATGGAATGGTAATGATCTATTTCATTCCTTTGTTCCTTTCATTATCTCATCTATTCCATTCTTTCGCCCATCCATTATCCCAACCCTACACCAGATTATAAACATTATCTTACATAATACTAAGACTAGTCGACGATTAATCGCTAGTCGGCTAGTAACTAACTACTGAGTAATTTTTCGTTAATCAGTTCATTAATCGCTAGTCGGACGGCCACAATCAGAGATTCTGGCCATATTCCGGCAAAAAAAACCTTTATATTCCGGCCAAAACTCTAAATTTCGGCTAGTCTTCAGCCAAACTATGTGACTTTCAACAATTAATCTTATATATTTAAAAAAATGAGTTAAGTAAGAGTTAAAACCTAGCTACTAAAAATATTTACCTATAAAAATGTGTATATGTATACATAAAACTGAAAATTACATATAAAAAACCCGATCCAATTAATCCCGAGTAGTCGCTAGTCCCAACCTCACCGGCCGACTAGTGACTAGCAAGTTATCCAACCTTGGTGGTATTATGCATTGTTCTTGTAATCCAACAAAGTATACTTATTTCAATATCCGTGCATGCCTACTTTTTGTCCTCTATTAATTGTTCCCAAACAAAAAATCATATTAATACATGCTATTATTATTTAAAGTATCGAGTTATGAACGTTTTATTTGGAGAGCCATATTGAAAGGACTTTGGAAGAGAAACGACATCGGGGACCAACTTGCTGTAGGTTATGTGGGGACGGGGAAGAGGACTAGGATCACTTATTTACTTCGTGTTATGTGGCTTCGATAATGTGGCAAGAGAGAAGTGTACGGTGTAATATTCCTCGTATATATGCTTTTAATGTATGACTTATTCAATTTATATAAGTTGCTGAATGAATGCATGTCAAGAAAAAAGAAATATGTTCAGAATTGTGATTATCTTAGCCTGCTTGGATGCTTTGGAAGGCACGAAACGAACTTGTATTTGCTGGAAAAAGACTAAACATAGAAGGGATTTTTGGTGAGCTCCAAGCCATGACGTTTCTATGGATCAAACATAGGCTCAAACAATGCGAGTGGAGCTGGGAGACTTGAGTGACTTTTGATATCCAGTAGCATGATTGTATTGTAATAATCCTTGTAACTTTGGTGATATACTGGCAATGTATTTTGGCTGTGATAGTGTCTTGCTATTCTCAGTCAATGTATATAGTTAGGTGGAATAATAGTGAAGTTGTTTGCCGATAAAAAAAAGGTTGGAGAGCCATATTTAATTTGATGGTTGACAATAAATAATTGAATTAAACAGATATTCTGATATTCATTTATATCTATTTATGATATGATAAACAAAATTGTGAATGATTAAAAAATAGTAATTGTTTATAATAGAATATTTATAACAAAGTAGTAATCATTTATCGTAAAGTCGAACCAGTAAAAAGTTTATTTAAGTCGTCATAAATTATTTTGTGGCCTAAATTCAATTTAAGTACTTTTATACCAAAAAAACTTACTTTAAGTAGTTTTACGATCAATAATTAAGGGGCAAAAACTTTAATTTATACCAAAAACTTTATTTTGAATAGTTTTAATATCAATAACTAAGGGTCAAAAACTTTAATTCTACCATATTGTGTTATCTTGGTGAAACATTTTCATTAACATGTTTAGTAAAAATCTTTTTTATTAGTAAATGCTATCCAACTAGTATAAACTAGTAGTAAGTGCCTCTGGGTTGCGACCGGGCGTAAAACAATGATAAATAGCATTAATACCACACCATCACAAACAACCATTAACACTTAAGTTGTGGCGTGTTAATGCGGAGAAATTAGACCGATACGTAAAACATAGAAAATAATAGCTAAGTCGATTTAGGACCCGCATGTTGCAACAAATCAAACAGGAAACAATAGACGATGTAAAAACTTTGAACCACACACACATCGTTGCACCATGTCAACTCGCAAAATTTAGAGCGTAGTGTAAAATAAAATGTAAAAACGTTGAACCACACACGTACGTTGCAACATGTTAACTCGTAAAATTTAGAATAAAACGTAAAACAAAATTTTTGATGAGTATATAAAGTATAGGGGACCAAAGTTGAAACTAGAAATAAGTTATGAGGTTAAATTAAAAAAGATGAAAACTTTTAATTGAAAGTAAAAAAATTAAAGAATATGAATTAAAAGTATAATATCAAAATTTTTTTCAAAAAAATTTCTTAAAACATAAATATAACACCTCTATACACTAATATATTGCTAATTTATAATATGTAAATTAAACCATATATTTGATATACCTAAAGCTATAGAGATAACATCTTTAATCAAAATCGTTTTTATTATTTATTTAAAGAAAATATATTTAGCATACGTTAACCTATAAGAGAAGACAATAGCATAAAGTGGACAGAACAGGCCATGATTGGTTGTCATGGGCCCCTTTATATAACTTTTACAACGGATCGACACATTCGCACCGACGCCTTATGGTCAACATAGCACATGGCTAATAAACGTCCTGTACTGTAGTAACAGTATACTTTTAGTGGAAAATACGTATCACAACTCTAATTCTGTAAAGCTTATAATATAAAGATGGATCAACACTGGGAGGCAGCTGCCCATTAGTCTTTTCTTTTTTCCTTTTGTTTTTTAGTAATTGTTTTTTATTTTAGTATTTATCCTTTAATATTGTCATTTATAAATTTCTAACTTTCTGAAAACTTTATAGTCGTTTTATGCGCTTATATTTACATGCATGTGTTAATATAAATTAAAGTTGATTACGTTTGTTTTTTCTCTCTTTTAGTAAATTTTTGTTTGTTTTAGATTTTACCCTTCAACATTTAGTATTGATAATTATAACTCTTTAACTATCTAAAAGATATAATCACTTTTACATGCTTATATTTAGGTACGTGCCCGATAAATTCAAGTTGATTACCATTTTTTTGAAAATGGGTAGGCTAAAATATAATATGTTTTTTTTTTTTGGTTTTTTATACGTTTTCAGTTAATCTACGTTTTAACATAAATTTTATTTTACAAATTCGACTTACTTTACGTTTCGGTTCCACCACAACGGATGGTACCATTTTTGACTTAAGAACATATTTTTTTTACTTAATTTTATGTACGTGTCGGTATAAGTTTAGGTTGGTGTTTAACGTAAATTTCTTTCGTAAATAAATCGGGCCATATATAATACGTTTCCGTGCTTATTTTTATGTACATCTTCAGTTTATCTACGTTTTGACGTAATTTTTGTTCATAAACGATTTAGGCCTTTACTACACAAATCCGAGTTACTTTACATTTTAATCCGCCGCATCGCGTGAGGAAATTTACTAGTTAGGTAAAAAAGAAAACTTTCGTATTTGAAACTTAAAAGCTACGACACCAAATCTTCCTGGTTGGTTCACCTTCGCTAAAACTGAAATTAATCAAAGTGAAATCCTAAATCATGCATTTTTTTAACCACAACTATTTTTATTATAATCATAAAGAAAAAAGGGACCAACAGGAAGCTCGAAGTCTCAAACAAAAATGGTGCATTACAATTATGTTCCGAACATTAAAATCTCTCTATCTCTTCCAATCAAGACTTACAAATAGTGATATATTTTTATTACACCGAAACCATTCCTCTTTAATCCTAACCACCATAACGTCCACATGACTTTATTTCCATTCGAAACTCCACTCATTTCTTGATTTCCATATAAGCCGCTGTAGCGAAAGCAATAACATAGATAATCTTTTTTCCATTTAGTTCACCCTTTCAAGTTGTAAATCCATTCAAACATCTCCACTACTGAGTCAAAGTTCACCCTAGTAGGAAGCTTAGTCCAAGCCCAAATACTCACTAAATAGCAGATAATGGATTGCAAGAAAGCATCAAATGACCAACTTTCTCGATACCATATCCACACAACACAAACTTTGTTTCTTCCCAAAATACTCCTCTCCATTCCAACTTCCTTTTAACCTCTATACCTCCATTTAAAAGCCTCCAAAAAAAAACTTCTTTGACGCCCAAGCCAGCCACTCGAACTGACGCACGTCCACCTTCTCCCCTGTATAAAAATACTAATGGTTTTTATAAACTTAGCTTTATACATAAAAATTAATTAGTGTTAAAAATATATAATATTTTTGAGAACATAATATATGTATGATTATACAAAGTAAATTCCGAAAAGGTTACTAAGGGAAAACATATAAATATACGAATATACTTACACGTACGAAACGTATATCCCGAACACTTAGTAAAAGTATATAAATTTACAAATAGATGTATAAGAACATTCTAATTTGGGCTAGGCCCACTTATACTTTTCAATTGGGCTAGGCCATTCATACTAAAAGAATACAAATATATTTATGGAAAATATTTTAACAAACAAACGTTAAAAACAATCAAACGAATACAAGTCTAACTAATATCAAGATGAAAGACTTGTACAAAAACAAACGTAGGCCTAAGTGTCTAACAAGATAAGAACACTTGTAGGTAACGTCACGAACACAGAACCAGACATCATCTAAAGATTTGCACGAAGCGCAAATCTGTGAGTTTATATCCCCCTTTTCCTTTAAAAGCTTTTCAGTTATAACTTAGGGGGGAAATACATGTTATAATGGTATGGTTAAGCTGGTTAATTAAACAAATATAAGATCATGTGCGAATAGGATAGTATCAAGGGGCTCTTAATGAATATCCAAGTACTGAGGAACGAAAGTGATAGATCTATTTGGTTTTGGCGAGCCCCACTCTTATCGGCATAACATAGTTTGTTAGAGTGCTTTTGTGTCCAAAACGAGTGTCGCAGACACAATTTATTGTCTAGGTTTGGTTGCCTCCTTTGTCGGTAGACATATTAGTGTCCTTGCAAAACATTAATGATCAGTGATTTCATTAAGGCTTTACATACTGGGTTTTCATTACAATACTCCAAATGTTTTAAAGATTCATTTGATTCAAAACTAAACACATGAATTCATCAATTTTTGTTGACGTTTTTAAACTTAACATGTATTTCAGGTAACTAGTGGGCAGTATTTGGAAAACAGGTTTCATGGTGTCAAGAAGTCAAGCATAAGATGTCACGTTTGATGGACTTTGGTTCACATGTCGCGCCTTCGTACGAAACATGGAATTCAAAGTCTTAGAATTAAGAACTTGTTTTTTGTAGACTTTTGTACCTTTCAAACAATGTAACTTGTAGTTTGTCTTTCTTTTGAAACAATATGTAGTTTGTGAGCTTCTTGTAAATTAAAATATATGGATGAACATCTTACTATCTTTTATATTAGTTTGCTTGATTGAATGCAATGATTACCGCTCTGATTACACATCGCGCTTCCGCTACGACTGGGTGTGACAGATATAGCATCTGTTGAAAGCTAAAGACCGTTGAAGACCAAAGCACTGATAAAGTAAAATGTCTGATGAAAAAGACCAAACATCTGTATGGCCATGCAGATGTTTGGTTAACTACAAAAAAGGATAGCTTAGACTGTGTTTTCCCAATGTAACAATATTTATCTTATATCAATATTTAGACTAGTTAGAACAAATGTTAGGATTTGCACAGATTGTAGCATATATGAAATCTTTTATGTTTAGAATGTTAGATGTCACTATCAGGGTGATGTCAGCCAATCACTAAACAGAGATTTCGTATTTAGTATAAATAGATCACACCTGTTAATGATCTATTATTACACACTTCACATTTTCTCTTGTACGAATTGATTTGTTTACGTGATAAACCGAGGGGGAGTCTGTAGAGTCATTTGAATTGTAAAACATTTGAATCCATAATGATTAATGAAAAACATTCATTGATGATGAATTTTGGTTTATGAATTTTATTGTATTCAATCAATATTTGTTTGTAAACAACAAACTCAGTTCTAACAATTGGTATCAGAGCTTTGTCGCGTTAAACTTGATTTCACAATCAGTTTAACACAAAAAGATCAGCTCATCAAAGATCCATTCAGTTCATAGCTCGGGGTTGTATAGTGAAGAACTAAACAATTGTCTTTCACATACTCTGTTTTTCTTTAAAGAACTTGAGAAAACGTCACAAAACGATCCACACAACACCGACTTCAGTAAAAAACCACCTATCCTTGTCAGATCAGAATTCAACATCTGGCAGCGTAGGATGGGGCATATACTAGCTCAACAAATACTAGGTGTTGGAAATCTGTTGTTTTCGGACCTCATGCTCCGATGGTACCAAGTGCCGAAAACCACAATATATTCAAGCCAAAGAAGCCGGAGAACTATTCCAAGCAAGATTATCAAAAATTCGAGCTAGATGCGAAAACCTTTAGTATCGTGGCTATGGCTCTGCCGAATGATATCTATGTTGGCATGTTGCATTATAACAGTGCCAAGGAGTTGTAGGATGCACTGAAGGAACAATTTAGGGATGTTATCGAGAACACTCGAGAAATCCTTAACCAGCAATATGAAACCTTCACTCATGTCAAATGGGAGACCCTTACTCAGCAATTTGAACGTTTTTCATGTCTTATCAGTGAATTAAAATTGGTTAACAAGGAATTTACTAAAGCCATTTTAAGTAACCGTTTTCTAAGATCTATTCTGAGAAATGGGACACTATTGAAATAAGGATTAGGAAATCCCTAGATTTCAAGGACATGAGTCTGACCCAGCTTCATGGAAAGCTCCTAAACTTTGAGAGGGAGCTTGTCCAAAAGAAAAAGCTCCAGGAAACTGGAAAGGTGTCCGAGAGTTACGTTTTGGTAACATAGCACTTTTTAGTAAAGAAGGATCATCGTCTGGGATGGGAAGTGATCAGAGTTTTGATCATTTTATTCATATTTCTATGGGTATCAACTCTGATCAACATTCCATCAATTACGCTTTTGCAGCAAACAATTATTCTTATGTCACTGATAATATGTCGTTTGTACTTAATGATCTTAAGCACATAGATCCAACTGAACTTGAGGAGATGGACATATTGCACTAGGTAGCCCTACTCAATCTAAGGGCTAACAATTTTCACAAAAGGACTGATAGGACTTACCCAGGACTAAGTGGGAGCTCTAAAGTAGGGTTGGATAAATCAAAGATTAAATGTTTTAAGTGTAATAGGTTGGGACATTTTGCTAAAGAGTGTAAGAGTCAAACAAATAACTCTACACCAATGATCACATATCCTAATCAAAGAACTCAGTCTAGTACATAACAACAGTTTTATCCCCAAAATACCCTTGGACCAAATGTGGTAAACACAACCCACTTCCTGTACTATGCACTATGTCCCTGCACCACATGTCCCTCAGGGTCAGTATGTCCAAATGCCAATTGCACATGTTCAAACACCCCAAGCTAATCCTGCTCTTACACCAGTAGAGCCTAATCAAAAGAGCTTCATTAGTAAGGCTTTGTTGATTGGAGTAGCTTGCTAGAGAATCCAACTGATGAAAATTTTGCTTTAATAGCAAATGAGTCTGATGAACATGAAATCTTTTGCTTTATGGCTTTTGAGCATGTTTCAGGTGATGTAGATCCAGTTCAAACTGTTGTGGTTGGTGAAGGAATTACTGGTAAAGCTGCTGAAAGCTCTGGTCAAACATCTGCTGATGACTAGGAGCATGTAGAAAGGATGGATTAGAAGGATTCCAAAAGTTCCACTGATGATATCAGTGCAGATCAGATTGAAATGGTTGCTTCTAAGGTATCACCTCAAACTCTTAAAGAGTTGTGTTCAGATAAATGCATCATAGCTTTTGCTAACATAAGGTGAATGAGAACCTTAGAGAATAGGTGCAAATCAGTGAACTTATTATTGAAAGATTGAAAAAATATTTTAAAACTAGAATAACTGAAAAAGACCTTGAGTTAAGTAGTTTGAAACATGAAGCATCTATAACCAAGGACCAACTCTAGTCAATGATAGAACAATATCAAAACTGTAAAAAGGAGTTGGAATCCACACAGATCACTTGTGAAAGATGTGTTGAATCATGTCAAGGTTATAAGATGCCTTTGGATAAACAGATTAAGAGCAATGTGAAGTTTAGGGTTGGTTTTAGAAAAATATGACCAAGAACAAGAAACCTAAGCTTCGATTAACTCTGAAATGACTGAGGTTGTACCAACCATATCAACTGGGAAAGAAATAAAAATCACTGAACCTAGTGGTAAGAAAATAACTCTTGAAAAACCACTAAACTCCATTCAAACTAAAAAACTATAGTATGAATTTAAACCTACTTGGTCAAACGAATGTGATGTTCAGGAAAATTTCAAACCCATTGATTTTACAAACCCAACTGGCCTTGACCCACCCAAGATAAAAATCATTCCTCTTACCAACTCTCAAGCAAATGTTTAAACATTTGTTTCTAAAAAGAGAGATAAGGGTAAAAAGAAAGATAAGGTTCCAACATTGCAGTGTGATTTCTATGGAAAGCAAAATCATGTGGCAAAAGACTATTTTTAGTTAAAAGCCTACGATCTCAATAGAACAAACAGTGTCTGTGAATCCACTCCAGGATGTACCATTTGTAGAAAACTCAACCATTTGACTTAACAATACCATTTTCTTAAAACTTATGATATAAATCAAAACAAGTCAAGAAAGAAAATGAGCTTCAAAAGGGAAGATGGGCATGGTAACAGGAATTCCCAACTTCTTCCTTAAAGAGTTGAGTTAGACCACACTTTTCATCTACAAAAGTCAAACCAACATCCTACACAGAGGTCAGGTCAAACCTCTATTGTACCCCAAAACCAACTACTTAGAGGCCACCTTGCAATAGGGTGCCTTACTAGTATGTAGAACCTGTGCTACAGACCCAAAAGCTAAGGCTAAACAAACATCCATATGGGTATCAACATCTTGTCGGGAATGGTCAAATTCCAAGTGACCCAAGTGTGTAGGCACTGGTAGAAGGTAAAAAACATCTGTCGGAGATTGTACAAAAACTCCTTGTGACCAATGACCATCCCATGGACCAACTATAGTGGTTGATAACACCAAATCCAAAGCAAACAATGCTTTGGATCATCTCCAAGATTAACCCATTGACGTGAGGTCGAAGTCTCACTAAAAAATAAACCAAATACACTAATCAGATCGTGGCAAATGCGTATCGAACACAGGGAGTTTGTGGAGAATGTGTTTACTAAGTAGCTTGCAAATTACTACGAATAAAATTAAAATGCAGAAAATTAATCTCAAGGTTTGGTTTGTTTGATTTACAAAATCCAGATTAACTAATATCACTGAACAAGTTTTGTATTCAGAAATGAGAAATAACATTTTCCCCCGGTTTCAGGTTTTCTATGAATAACAATGTCAAAGTTTAATTGGGATGAACTACATAGACATAGTTAGTGAGAGTGTGTTTAATTGTGAAAAAAGGGGACCAAGTACTTGGATTATAAGAAGCATGGTTGTCACCCGATAATCAGTTTCATATAGCCAACCCCAAATACCTCCCAATAAATCCTGTTTGCCTATGGCACCAAGAACTGATGGTTTAAAAAAAGGAATCTAACAATACAAACAATTACTAATTAAACACACAATTACCATAGCAATACAATCAAAAAGATTAAATTACTATCCCAAAAATTACTTAAACAATGACAAAGCATTTAAAAGAAAACCTTACAATCCTGGGAAAAACATAAAGGAAATTAGCCACACATCATTCGGTTGATCCTCACAACTTCAAATCCATTGTTCATGTGAATCAAAGGTAATAAAGCAACAATTAAAACACCCAATCTAATGTCTTGGAATCCTAAAATTGCTTCCAACAAGTACTGAACCGAAAACAATGAAAGAGATAACCAAAAGTCACTCCACACCAACCGTTATAAGAAAAACAAAAATTTGCGTCTGGCCTCCATCGTAAGCTACGGTGGCTTACAGTGGCCTTCAAAAAGCTACGATGGAGACCTTCTGAGTTACGACGGGAATTTTCTAGACTTAAGTCAACCGTAGCTTACGGTAGCTATCGTAAGCTATAGTAGCACCCAATTTTGCTCCAACTTCTTTTCTTCAATCCACTTCATCTTTCCATTCCACTCCCGCTCTTTACCATGCTTTCTTTCTTTTCATCTTTTTTGCCTCTTTTACCTAACATAACAAATCACATCATAGTCATCCAACTCCTAAAAATAAAAAACTTAAACATACAATTTTCATTATATTTATATAAATTAAGGGTTGTCCTATGGTCCATCCGTCACATCCCCACACTTACCTGTTGCTTGCCCCCAATCAACTCATTCAAAACAACTCACCGATTATCTTAATCTCATAATTAACCTACCACAATATAGTAACCAAAACCAAGTAAGCACATGTCTTCTTTTACAAGTTTCCCATTACAAAACAACATAACAACCCCCCCCCCCCCACAATGACTCTCAGTGATATATGGTCGCTTGCAAAGAATGTGCTAGAATACACTTAAGGAATATATGTGATCCCACAATAATAAGCTTGTGCAATAATCGAACCTTCGCCTAGATAAACACCTACACATGCATGCAAATCAAAAGGACTTAAACAGTTGTAACTTGGCTAAGTGTCAAGCTATGGAATGGGAAAACATATGTAACGAAGAGCTATGATCCAACCCGGCCTTATTAATACATCTAAACAAAACACAAATAACAAACTACGACATAAGTTTCTTTACCACTACAAAAATTTATTCTCATTCTTTTTTTTTCTCATCTTTTTTTCTTTTTAACATAAACATAGACACTAAACATAAATTCACACTACGCATAGAAAACTACTAGACCTGGTCTTCTCAAAAGGGTAATAACTTTGGGCGAAAAGTATGGGTTATCAGACGATAAGCACTAAGCTCAAACATGGCTGCTAATGGACCAAATCCCCGCCCCTCTCTGTACCATGCTCATATATGAATGTATGCGGCCCAACCCCTAAATTCCTGCACTCACACACATCGAGACGAGGCTACCCTAATGCCTTTATCATTTTCACATACATGTTAAGCTGTGGCCTCGGAACACAGCAATTGCACAAGTTCTAATGTACTACCACACATTGCCACTCTCAATCAAAGAAAGAATTTCTAATCAATGTAAATGTGTGGCCCAAACGCTCACCATGTAAGGACAAAGGGTTGCTGGTATGTTGTGTAGGTACAATGTTAAGCATTCATTCAAACGGGCACTGTTTTTTTTTAATTTTCAAAAATTTCCTCCATCTCCACACTTGGGATAGATCATCCCCAATGTATGGCTTTGGAAGAAATGATCGCTATAAAACATAGTTTTTCCTTTTTATAAAACATAATATTTCCACCATTAATTAAAACACCCCCAACTTTCCTCAACCCTTAACATTAAAACATCAAAAATCAAAACTCCACCCATCCACCCAAACCACAATAGTTGCCGGCGCAACTCAGTAGTAACGCGGTTGAGGTAGCCCAAAGATGGACGTCATGCGTCCGTAAACTCTCTAAATCTAAATGTACCTTGACCGCTACTACTTCCTCCTTCAGGTTGTTGAACAGCCTCTTGCATTACTTGATCATGACGCAGATCCACCCACATAGAATGATGCAATGACGACGTAGGATATGAGACACTACCATCCTATGGTGGTAAGGTAGTGTAATCCACGATCGGTGGGTCCGCCACAACCGGTTGCCCCGCATGCCATGCATCATGCATGTCACACCCTCAATTTCCACTTACGGAGTTTTACCGCGAGGCGTGTGAACAAACCAGAATCTGAGACACTAGTACGTCGAACGACTCTATATGATTTGATAATACGTTTTCCAAAATCATTTGTTTAACCATTCATTGTAGATTTTATATTGTCTTAGTTAGTTTTCAATGTTTAGCGGAAGCATTAGTTTTTAAGGTTGAGCGGAAGCATAAAAATAAAGTAGAGGAACGGGCGCCAACACTAACGCCAAAACAAATGAAAAACCCAAAACAATGTTTGTAAATGAGACTCGATAAAAGGTGTCTTGATCAATGCAAGTAGTGCACCTAGAGCTCCTAGCGTCCTGAGAAACATGTAAAGAAACAAGTGTCAACATTAAAGAAGAGTGAGTTCACAGGTTTTCATAAATTCGTTTGTTCGGTTATAAGTTTGTTTCCCCCGTTATCCCTAACCCGGGATAACGATTTAGTTCCATTATTCCCAACCCGGGATAATAATGATAGTTCCATTATTCCTTACCCGGAATAATAATGATAGTTCCATTATTCCTTACCCGGAATAATAAAGTTGTTGGTTCCATTATCCCTAACCCGGGATAATATTGTTGATTCGTAATTAAGTTCAATGTTAATATATATATAGGTAGCTAGCCTAAAGTTATGTCACGTAAGTGTTCGCGATCGAAGCTGACTGTTGTGCCTCCGTGTTGCCAGGCCTATCACTGACCATGGCGAAGTTAGGCCAAATTATTCACCCGTTGACCACACTCGGTCGGCTAGCGCGACTAGCTCGGATGGGGCTTGTCGGGCTCAGTAGTACTACTTATAATTTCCCCGCTATCTAAACCCAATACTAACGATCCGAGAGATTGTCGAGGACTTGTGTGATATAGCTGCTTAGTGACCATAACGTACATTAACATTAACTTAGTTACCGAATAGTTAAGTGACGTTAATTCCGTATAACGTAAAGAGATAGAGTTGTAGAGTGTATACATGTTTCTCCCCCTGTTGTTTAAAACCGGATAAAATTAGGGGCCTTGAACTCACCTTTAGTTGCTCGGTTAGTGTAAGACAGAAGTTGCAAATGGTGGGACCGCTAATTGCGTCCTAACAAGTCAATTGATTTCAAGTTAGTGTGTGAACACACCAATACAAATCCTACACATAATTAAAGCACAAAGCGGTACACACAATCACAAATCCTAACACTCAAACATGCATGCAAGTATCCTCATATGAACATAGTGATCAAAACAATTTATCATGAACACAATCCAATCCATACAACACTTTGGTGCACACATTCGCAAGTTATCAAGTTTCAGCTTATATACTCATAATTCGGCTGTTTTCGAGGATTTTTATAAAATAGTTCCAACGTTCCAAAAATTACAATTATTTTACAGAAGGTGACAACTATACTGTAGAATGTTATATAAATTTTTCAAGTCCTAACACTTTACCAATTATTCATAAATATTAATATACTAGGCTGCAGTCAGATTCGTCGCTTTCTGACTGCAGTCCACGGAAGAATTCATTTAAAAATCACCGTTCGTCCAATTAACAAAATTCCAGTGGGAGTTTCCCGGAAATTTCCTTATCTAGTTGCTGTACAAATTTCCTGATTCGACTCCCTACAGATTATTAGATCCGACTCGATAAACAACTAACAAATTTTCAGGATTTTCACAGCTTTAGTTACTGAACTAAATTGGCCACTTAAAAATATTAAACGACTTCAGAAAAATATGAATCCAGCGCCATTAGAAGCGTTTTTTAAAAATCTACGTTTAGACTTCAGAAAATCCGTTTTTCGATTAATAATAACCAAGTTACAGCCAGTTGAAGTTGGCTGTAAACACCATTCAGCATCCCGATTCAGCACTTTATCACAATCTAACCCGCTTAAACCATCGATACATTGAACATAAGCGATCAAGAACAGAATTACAAATCATATATCATCATATATATCATACCCATGCAAACCCTAATCATAACCTATAGTTTTTATCAAACAAAACGCAGCTTAATGTTTCTAGATTCCGCTAATCATCCTAACCACAACAAGCATAAATAAATCGGCTAACAACATAACACTACATTCAAACATATAAATCCGAATATGATCTTGCAAACAATGATAAATCCTAACCTTTAATAACAAGATCAATGAGCCGAGACTTGGACAAGAGCCGATTCGGATATGATGAAGGTGATCGCGACCGAGAGCAAGGGGTGAGGAAGACTTGTCGCGACCGAGAGGGATGTAGCAAGGCTGTTTGCGACCGGGATGATGAAGGAAAGGCTGCCGTCGGCTGTTTCACAACTAGGGTTTGTATGTTTTTGTTTTGTGAAACCAAGCTCATGCATGTATGTGTATATATAGCGCAAGGGACAAAGGGGAAAGGGAAGGGTTTACGGTTTGGGGTGCTCGCGGCCGCAAGGGACTCGGGTGGGTTGGTTTGGGTCTAACACTTGGTCCTCAAGTTTAGATTAACTACTTGAGTCGCAAGGAAGTGAGGCCGGCTCGTGTCGCAGCTCGGTTCGACTCGTCTATATATTTACTATATATATTTTATAACTAAAAACAAATCACGAAATCGAACATCACATAATAATTCACCAACTTATAAACGTTTAATACACATAGCACGTAATTCATTTGACAAGTTCACGAAATTATCGTAATTATTTCGTGCGTGCAATTTAAGTCTCCGAATCAATTTAACGTAGGAACGAATAACCGTGAAGTAGTGCGTTTAAGATATCTGAAAAACCGGGATGTCACAATGCATTCACCAGTTCATATCATCTAAATATCTATTTTCATCTCTCCTCAAATGCGTAAGCATATGTGCGGTTCCACATCTCCTGTCGATCATACCCTTGCTTCAATGCCCATTCCCTACTCGCCCCTACAAACATCCGATGGTCAAATGATACTTGCATAGTTTCAGCCCAATTATAAAACTTGGGTTGTCGAGTATTGATCACAACATCATGCATAGTCCCTTGATAGGCCCAGTTTGCATCAAATGACTGATTCGCGTAATCAAATGGTGCCATCCTCGCATAAGTAGATCGAGGTGGCCCCCCTCCTTTGAGTACCCCAGCTTGATCCAGCCTCCTCTGTCTCCATCGCCACATGCTCACTCGGGTTATCTTGGTAATCACCATTCCTACTTTGGGGTGCTTCATCACACTATCCGGCTCATCCGCCTTGCCCGGTTGCAATGGTCTCGCGTCTGCTTTCAACGCCCTCCATCTTTGACACTCACTTTTCAACTTATGATACCGCTCCGACTCCTTGTAGTCCTAACCCACACCCAACTTCTTCAAATCGAATGGCTAATGCTTTTTATGTGCTCCCTTGTCTTCAACACTGATAACACCATACAACTTCAACAATGCTATGATCAATCGGCAATGGGGTATTATCTTCGCCTCAATTCTAAATTCTTCCTATAAAGCTTCTTATGCCCCTTTCCTAGCAAAAATAAAGCTTCTACCATCGTATCCCACATAGGGTGCGCTTTGGGTTGGAAGTAAAGATCATCCAAACTCATGAACATGTACTTATTTGTAGGCTTACTAACAAATCTTGCTAACTGCCTTAGTGTCTCGAATGACACCATCACATCAATACCATTCATCGTCCCGATTAGTTTCATTGACGACGACTTATTTTATGATGGGCATGTTAACGTAGCCATCCATTCCTCAATTTCATCCGCAAACAAATGCTTATCATCCTCATCATAACACTTTAGTGCCGCCTCCCATCCTAAAACTTTGAACTTATTGATGACATCGAAAGGCCCAAAGTCTTGTTCCCGGACCACGTTCTCACAAATGAACCCTTCTTTTCTGTTAGTTAACGAGTTCATCTTCTCATGAAACAGCTCAGCTTGCCATCTCTGTGACATCCCGGCTTTTCAGGTATCTTAAATGCGCTACTTTATGGTTATTCACTCCTACGCTGATTTAATTCGGAGAATTAAATTACACTCTCGCAGTAACTACGCTAACTTTGTGAATCTATAGGGTGAATTACGTGCTATGTGTTATTAGACGGGTTGTATCTGAATTACGTGCTATGTGTTATTAGACGTTTGTGAATCTATTGCGTCTCACTCCAAATACGTGATTTAATATTTTATAAACTCCGTGTCGCGAATAATATTTTAGTAACTTCTATTTATAAACCGAACCAAGCCTGTGAAACGTTTCGACTTCGTGACCAAGCAAAACCCAACCCGCCACCCACATCCCCTTGCGACCCACACCTCCTTGCGGCTCAAGGAATTAACCCAAACTTGAGGCCCAAGGCTCTAACCCAAACCGCCCCCCTATCGCGACCGCCCCCTTGTTATATTTATAGTATGTATGCATGGGATGTTTTAAAAAAATATCAAAACCCTAATCTCTAGAAGAAGGTCGACGGCAGCCCCCCCTCTCTCACGGTCGCGCAAGTCTACGCCCCTCGGAGTGATTCCAAGCTTGTTCCGGTTCGCTAATCATCATCGTTTCAAGGTTAGGGTTTAATTGTTTTGAGATTCGCACTAGGTTTTGTGTAATCTTGATCATGATTATGTGCTTGTATGATTTTTGGTATGAAAAAGTGATGTGGTGTATGATTAGTTCGGATGAATATGTGAATCTTTGCGGTTGTGATGATATGTTCAATACTAAAATCGTAGGCTGCGCTTTATCGATAAAGATCATGATATATATTTAGGGTTTACATGAATATTGATATATATGATGATATTTGACAAGTTAACCTGCTGTTAATCAATACAACTAAGCGTCATGACCGTTTAAACATGTTCTAATGCGATAAAGTCGAAAACAGTAAGCTGATAGACATTTACAGCCAACTTTAGTTGGCTGTAACCTGATCATTATTTATCAAAATGTGGATTTTCTGAAGCCTAAAACGTGTATTTTTGAAAAACACTTCAAATGGCGCCAGATTCATATTTTTCTGAGGTCGTTTTGCTATTTTTAAATGGTCATTTAGTACAGCAGCTGAAGCTGCGTAAATTCTGCAGAATTTTCAGGTTGTTTATCGACTCGGATCTCATAGTATGTAGGGGTTTAGGTCACGAAATTTGCACAGTAACTGGAGACGGGAAGTTTGGAAAATCTCCCGCTGGAATTTTGTTAATTGGATGAACGATGATTTTTAGATAATTTTTCTCATGGACTGCAGTCAGAAAGTGACGAATCTGACTGCAGCCTAGTATATAAATATTTATAAATAATTGGTAAAGATTTAGGACTTGAAAAGTTTACATAAAATTCTACACTCTAATTGACACATCCTGTAAAAAAATTGGAATTTTTGGAACGTTGGAACTATTTTATAAAAATCTTCGAAAACAGCCCAGTTATGAGCGTACATACTGAAACATGATAACTTGCGTTTGTGTGTACCTAAGTGTTGTATGAGTTATCCTGCATTTATGACAAGTTGGTTTGATTGTTATTTTGTATGGTGATACTTTGCATGCATGATTACGGTTTCGAATTGGTTATTACGTGTGCCGAACTGTGTGCTAGTTATGCGTAGGGTTTTGTGTCAGTGTGTTCACACACTAACTTTAAATCGGTTGACATGTTAGGACGCGATTAGCGGTTCCATCATTTGCTTCTTTTGCATTTATTCTAACCGAGCAATTTAAGGTGAGTTCACGGCCCCTATTTTATCCGGTTTTGAACAACAGGGGGAGAAACATGTATACGCTCTACAACTCTATCATTTACGTTATACGAAATTAACGTCGTTAACTATTCGGTAACTAAGTTAATGTTAATGTATGTTATGGTCACTAAGTAGCTTTATCACGGAAGTCCTCAACCAACTCTCGGATCGTTAGTATTGGGTTAGATAGCGGGGAAATTACAGTAGTACTACTGGGCCCGACAAGCCCTACCCGAGCTAGTCCCGCGAGCCGACCGGGAATGGTCAATGGGTGATTAATTTGGCCTAACTTTCGCCATGGTCAGTGATAGACCTGGCAACACTGAGGCAACAACAGTCAGCTTCGATCGCGAACTCTTATGTGACGTAACTTTAGGCTCGCTACCTACATGTTAACATTGAACTTATTTACGAACCAACATTATTATTCCAGGTTAGGAATAATGGAACTATGTCGTTATCCCGGGTTAGGGATAACAGGGGAAAACAATCTTTTAAACCAAACTTGTGAACTTATAAAAACCTGTGAACTCACTCTTCTTTAATGTTGACACTTGTTTCTTTGCATGTTTCTCAGGACGCTAGGATCGCTAGGTACACTCACTTGCATTTGATCAAGACATTTTTATTGAGTCTTTACTTACGAATAATTTTTGGAATTTTGGTTTTGGTGTTTATGTTGGCGCCCGTTAGTTTACTTTAATGCTTCCGCTAAACTTTGAAACTATGATATTTTGAAAAAGACTATGAATGGTTACAACAAATGTTTTTGGAAAACGTTTAAATAAATCATATAGAGTCGTTCGATATTGCTAGTGTCTGAGATTCTGGTTTGATCACACACCTCGCGGTAATACTCCACAAGTAGAAATTGAGGGTGTGACAATCTCTTTGGCTGATTTGATAATGAACCAGATAACTAACCCGGTTTGACATAATGCACTTCCTCCTTTAGTGCTGTTGCTGCTGCTCTTCCTCTTGCATGTCCCTTTGCAACGCCAACCTTCTTCTCTTAGGTTGATCCCCCAGGTTGCTAGATGACCCGGTACACCCTTGCCCTTGTCTCTTCTTTCACGACCCATCTAACAATTACCACAAACAACACAAGTTAAATTCCTTCTCATTAACTCCCAATATCCCCACACTTGCTTGTAACTATGGTTGTGGATATAAGAAAAATCATGATATTTGTTTTTTTTTTCTAACATTTGGGCATTATTTTGACTAAATTTAACAAAATTCTGCCCAACATTGTCTTTTATCCCTTTACTTATCATCCACAACCAAAACCACAACCAAGACAAAACTCATTAAGTTCATACCATCCTAACAACTACAAGCAAGTGTGCAAGAAAAACATGAATTACTTACAATTCTACAACGTGCCGTAATTAACAAGAAAAAATCACATACAACGTGCCGTAATTAACAAGAAGAAATCACATACCTTTACCTAGTAGATTGAAAAAACACCAAAAACATCAAGAAAACCCAAAACCAACTTAAACCCAAAATTTTTTGGACTCAAACACCCAAAATCGACAGCCTAAACGTGGGAATCTTCACAATGCAAGCACAAATCCTTTGTCCTTGTAAAAATTTAGTCATAATTGACCCAAAAATGACAAGATTTGGTTACATTTTGAAGATTTGGAAAAGGTTTGAATTATGGAAGTTAGGGTTTTTGATTTGAGAATATAAGAAGGATGGATGAAGAAGTATATAATGAAAAAGGGTGAAACCCGTATGTGGTTGAGAAAATTTTAAAATTTTTGATTTTTTTTTTATTAGCAACCCCTTGTGTCTGGGGCCACTGTAAGCTACGGTAGGTCTAGACACTGTAATATGCACCATAAGACAGAAGCTTGGTACTGTAGACTTTTAATTCCCAAAGGACCATCGTAGCTTATGGTGGGCACCGTAAGCTACGGTAGCCTCTAGGCGTTTTCAATTTGAGTTTATTTTAAATTTAATATTATTTGAAACACAAATAATACTCTACTCCCTATGAAAAAAAAACCTGTGTTGTCCCCAGCATCGTGTCGGAGAGAAATTCATAAGAACTTCCCTACACATGGGTTAGACACAATCCATGACGAGAATGGTAAAATTAACAAAACGAGACTAAACTAAAAAATACAACTAACACTAACACTAAACAAACCACAATATATTCAAGCTAAAGAAGCCAGAGAACTATTCCAAGCAAGATTATCAAAAATTCAAGCTAGATGCGAAAACCTTTAGTATCGTGGCTATGGCTCTGTCGAATGATATCTATGTTGGCATGTTGTATTATAACAGTGCCAAGGAGCTGTAGGATGAACTGAATGAACAATTTGGGGATGTTATCGAGAACACTCGAGAAATCCTTAACCAGCAATATGAAACCTTCACTCATGTCAAATGGGAGACCCTTACTCAGCAATTTGAACGTTTTTCATGTCTTATCAGTGAATTAAAATTGGTTAACAAGGAATTTACTAAAGCCATTTTAAGTAACCGTTTTCTAAGATCTATTCTAAGAAATGGGACACTATTGCAATAATGATGAGGAAATCCCTAGATTTCAAGGACACGAGTCTGACCCAGCTTCATGGAAAGCTCCTAAACTTTGAGAGGGAGCTTGTCCAAAAGAAAAAGCTCCAGGAAACTGGAAAGGTGTCCGAGAGTTACGTTTTGGTAACATATCACTTTTTAGTAAAGAAGGATCATCGTCTGGGATGGGAAGTGATCAGAGTTTTGATCATTTTATTCATATTTCTATGGGTATCAACTCTGATCAACATTCCATCAATTATGCTTTTGCAGCAAACAATTATTCTTATGTCACTGATAATATGTCGTTTGTACTTAATGATCTTAAGCACATAGACCCAACTGAACTTGAGGAGATGGACATATTGCACTAGGTGGCCCTACTCAGTCTAAGAGCTAACAATTTTCACAAAAGGACTGATAGGACTTACCCAGGACTAAGTTGGAGTTCTAAAGTAGGGTTGGATAAATCAAAGATTAAATGTTTTAAGTGTAATAGGTTGGGGCATTTTGCTAAAGAATGTAAGAGTCAAACAAATAACTCTACACCAATGATCGCCTATCCTAATCAAAGAACTCAGTCTAGTACATAACAAAATTTTTATCCCCAAAATACCCTTGGACCAAATGTGGAAAACACAACCCACTTCCTGTACCTATGCACTATGTCCCTGCACCACATGTCCCTCAGGGTCAGTATGTTCAAATGCCAATTGCACATGTTCAAACACCCCAAGCTACTCCTGCTCTTACACCAGTAGAGCCTAATCAAAAGAGCTTCATTACGCAAGGCTTTGTTGATTGGAGTAGCTTGCTAGAGAATCCAACTAATGAAAATTTTGCTTTAATAGCAAATGAGTGTGATGAACATGAAATCTTTTGCTTTATGGCTTTTGAGCATGTTTCAGGTGATGTAGATCCAGTTCAAACTGTTGTGGTTGGTGAAGAAATTGCTGGTAAAGCTGCTGAAAGCTCTGGTCAAACATCTGTTGATGACTAGGAGCATGTAGAAAGGATGGATGAGAAGGATTCCAAAAGTTCCACTGATGGTATCAGTGCAGATCAGATTGAAAGGCTGCTTCTAAGGTATCACCTCAAACTCTTAAAGAGTTGTGTTCAGATAAATGCATCATAGCTTTTGCTAACATAAAAAAGGTGAATGAGAACCTTAGAGAATAGGTGCAAATCAGTGAACTTATTATTGAAAAATTGAAAAAATATTTTAAAACTAGAATAACTGAAAAAGACCTTGAGTTAAGTAGTTTGAAACATGAAGCATCTATAACCAAGGACCAACTCTAGTCAATGATAGAACAATATCAAAACTGTAAAAAGGAGTTTGAATCCACACAGATCACCTGTGAAAGATGTGTTGAATCATGTCAAGGTTATAAGATGCCTTTGGATAAACAGATCAAGAGCAATGTGAAGTTTGGGGTTGGTTTTTCGAAAAATGACCAAGAACAAGAAACCTAAGGTTCGATTAACTCTGAAATGACTGAGGTTGTACCAACCATATCAAATGGGAAAGAAATAAAAATCACTAAACCTAGTGGCAAGAAAATAACTCTTGAAAAACCACTAAACTCCATTCAAACTAAAAAACTAAAGTATGAATTTAAACCTACTTGGTCAAACGAATGTGATGTTCAGGAAAATTTCAAACCCATTGATTTTACAAACCCAACTGGCCTTGACCCACCCAAGATAAAAATCATTCCTCTTACCAACTCTCAAACAAATGTTAAAACATTTGTTTCTGAAAAGAGAGATAAGGGTAAAAAGAAAGATAAGGTTCCAACATTGCAGTGTGATTTCTATGGAAAGCAAAATCATGTGGCAAAAGAATGTTTTTATTTAAAAGCCTGCGATCTCAATAGAACAAACATTGTCTGTGAATCCACTCCAGGATGTACCATTTGTAGAAAACTCAACCATTTGACTCAACAATGCCATTTTCTTAAAACGTATGATATAAATCAAAACAAGTCAAGAAAGAAAATGAGCTTCAAAAGGGAAGATGGGCCTGGTAACAGGAATCCCCAACTTCTTCCCAAAAGAGTTGAGTCAGATCACACTTTTCATCTACAAAAGTCAAACCAGCATCCTACACAGAGGTCAGGTCAAACCTCTATTGTACCCCAAAACCAACTACTTAGAGGCCACCTTGCAATAGGGCACCTTACAAGTATGTAGAAACTGTTCTACAGACCCAAAAGCTAAGGCTAAACAAACATCCATATGGGTACCAACATCTTGTCGGGAATGGTCAAATTCCAAGTGACCCAAGTGTGTAGGCACTGGTAGAAGGTAAAAAACATCTGTCGGAGATTGTACAAAAACTCCTTGTGACCAATGACCAATCCCATGGACCAACTATAGTGGTTGATAACACCAAATCCAAAGCAAACAATGCTTTGGATCATCTCCAAGATTAACCCATTGACGTGAGGTCGAAGTCTCACTAAAAAATAAACCAAATACACTAATTAGATCGTGGCAAATGTGTATCGAACACATGGAGTTTGTGGAGAATGTGTGTACTAAGTAGCTTGCAAATTACTACTAATAAAATTAAAATGCATAAAATTAATCTCAAGGTTTGGTTTGTTTGATTTACAAAATCTAGATTAACTAATTATCACTTAACAAGTTTTGTATTCAGAAATGAGAAATAACATTTTCCCCCGGTTTCAGGTTTTCTATGAATAACAATGTCAAAGTTTAATTGGGATGAACTACATAGACATAGTTAGTGAGAGTGTGTTTAATTGTGAAAAAGGGGACCAAGTACTTGGATTATAAGAACGCATAGTTGTCACCCGATAATCAGTTTCATATAGGCAACCCCAAATACCTCCCAATAAATCCTGTTTGCCTATGGCACCAAGAACTGATGGTTTACAAAAAGGAATCTAACAATATAAACAATTACTAATTAAACATACAATCACCATAGCAATACAATCAAAAAGATTAAATTACTATCCCAAAAATAACTTAAACAATGACAAAGCATTTAAAAGAAAACCTTACAATCCTGGGAAAAACATAAAGAAAATTAGCCACACATCATTCGGTTGATCCTCACAACTTCAAATCCATTGTTCATGTGAATCAAAGGTAATAAAGCAACAATTAAAACACCCAATCTAATGTCTTGGAATCCTAAAATTGCCTCCAACAAGTACTGAACCGAAAACAATGAAAGAGATAACCAAAAGTCACTCCACACCAACCGTTATAAGAAAAACAAAAATTTGCGTCTGGCTTCCATCGTAAGCTACGGTGGCTTACAGTGGCCTACAAAAAGCTACGATGGAGACCTTCTGAGTTACGGTGGGAATTTTCTAGAAGCTTACGGTAGCTATCGTAAGCTATAGTAGCAACCAATTTTGCTCCAACTTCTTTTCTTCAAACCACTTCATCTTTCCATTCCACTCCCGCTCTTTACCATGCTTTCTTTCTTTTCATCTTTTTCGCCTCTTTTACCTAACATAACAAATCACATCGTAGTCATCCAACTCCTAAAAATAAAAAAACTTAAACATACGATTTTCATTATATTTATATAAAATTAAGGGTTGTCCTATGGTCCACCCGTCACATCTCCACACTTACATGTTGCTTGCCCCTAATCAACTCATTCGTAACAACTCACCGATTATCTTAACCTCATAATTAACCTACCACAATATAGTAACCCAAACCAAGTAAGCACATGTCTTCTTTTACAAGCTTCCCATTACAAAACACACAACAACACCCCCCCCCCCCCCCACAATGACACTCCTCTTGGTAGCTTGCAAAGAATGTGCTAGAATACACTTAAGGAATATATGTGATCCCACAATAATAAGTTTGTGCAATAATCGAACCTTCACCTAGATAAACACCTACACATGCATGCAAATCAAAAGGACTTAAACAGTTGTAACTTGGCTAAGTGTCAAGCTATGGAATGGGAAAACATATGTAACCAAGAGTTATGATCCAACCCGGCCTTATTATTACATCTAAACAAAACACAAATAACTAACTACGACATAAGTTTTTTTACCACTACAAAAATTTATTCTCATTCTTTTTTTTCCTCATCATTTTTTCTTTTTAACATAAACATAGACACTATACATCAATTCACACTAAGCATAGAAAACTACTAGGCCGGGTCTTCTCAAAAGGGTAATAACTTTGGACAAAAGGTATGGGTTATCAAACGATAAGCACTAAGCTCAAACATGGCTGCTAATGGACCAAACCCCCGCCCCTCTCTGTACCACGCTCATATATGAATGTATGAGGCCCAACCCCTAAATTCCTTCACTCACACACATCGAGATGAGGCTACGCTAATGCCTTTATCATTTTCACATACATGTTAAGCTGTGGCCTCGGAACACAACAATTGCACAAGTTCTAATGTACTACCACACATTGCCACTCTCAATCAAAGAAAGAATTTCTAATCAATGTAAATGTGTGGCCCAAACGCTCACCATGTAAGCACAAAGGGTTGCTGGTATGTTGTGTAGGTACAATGTTAAGCATTCAATTCAAACGGGCACTGTTTTTTTTTTAATTTTCAAAAATTTCCTCCATCTCCACACTTGGGATAGATCATCCCCAATGTATGGCTTTGGAAGAAATGATCGCTATAAAACATAGTTTTTCCTTTTTATAAAACATAATATTTCCACCATTAATTAAAACACCCCCAACTTTCCTCAACCCTTAACATTAAAACATCAAAAATCAAAACTCAATCCATCCACCCAAACCACAATAGTTGCCGGCGCAACTCAGTAGTAACGCGGTTGAGGTAGCCCAAAGATGGACGTCATGCGTCCGTAAACTCTCTAAATCTAAATGCACCTTGACCGCTACTACTTCCTCCTTCAGGTTGTTGAACAGCCTCTTGCATTACTTGATCATGACGCAGATCCACCCACATAGAATGATGCAATGACGACGTAGGATATGAGACACTACCATCCTATGGTGGTAAGGTAGTGTAATCCACGATCGGTGGGTCCGCCACAACCGGTTGCCCCGCATGCCATGCATCATGCATTCACCAGTTCATATCATCTAAATATCTATTTTCATCTCCCCTCAAATGCGTAAGCATATGTGCGGTTCCACATCTCCTGTCGATCATACCCTTGCTTCAATGCCCATTCCCTACTCGCCCCTACAAACATCCGATGGTCAAATGATACTTGCATAGTTTCAGCCCAATTATAAAACTTGGGTTGTCGAGTATTAATCACAACATCATGCATAGTCCCTTGATAGGCCCAGTTTGGATCAAATGATTGATCCACGTATTCAAATGGTGCCGTCTTCGCATAAGTAGATCGAGGTGGCCCCCCTCCTTTGAGTACCCCAGCTTGATCCAGCCTCCTCTGTCTCCATCGCCACATGCTCACTCGGGTTATCTTGGTAATCACCATTCCCACTATGGGGTGCTTCATCACACTATCTGGCTTATCCGCCTTGCCCGGTTGCAATGGTCTCGCGTCTGCTTTCAACGCCCTCTATCTTTGACACTCACTTTTCAACTTTATACCGATCCGACTCCTTGTAGTCCTAACCCACACCCAACTTCTTTAAATCGAATAGGTTATGCTTTTTATGTGCTCCCTTGTCTTCAACACTGATAACACCATACAACTTCAACAATGCCGTGATCAATCGGCAATGGGGTATTATCTTGGCCTCAATTCTCAAATTCTTCCTATAAAGCTTCCTATGCCCCTTTCCTAGCAAAAATAAAGCTTCTACCATCATATCCAACATCAGGTGCGTTTTGGGTTGGTAGTAAAGATCATCCAAACTCATGAACATGTACTTATTTGCAGGCTTACTATCAAATCTTGCTAACTGCCTTAGTGTCTCGAAGGACACCGTCACATCAATACCATTCATCGTCCCGATTAGTTTCATTGACGACAGCTTATTTTATGATGGGCATGTCAACGTAGCCGTCCATTCCTCAATTTCATCCGCAAACAAATGCTTATCATCCTCATCATAACACTTTAGTGCCGCCTCCCATCCTAAAACTTTGAACTTATTGATGACATTGAAAGGCCCAAAGTCTTGTTCCCGGACCACGTTCTCACAAATGAACCCTTCTTTTCTGTTAGTTAACGAGTTCATCTTCTCAAGAAACAGCTCAGCTTGCCATCTCTCTGGCTGATTTGATAATGAGCCGGATAACTAACCCGATTTGACATAATGCAATTCCTCCTTTAGTGCTATTGTTGCTGTTGCTGCTGCTCTTCCTCTTGCATGTCCCTTTGCAACGCCAACCTTCTTCTCTTAGGTTGATCCCCCGGGTTGCTAGATGACCCGGTACAACCCTTGCCCTTGTCTCTTCTTTCACGACCCATCTACAAAACAATTACCACAAACAACACAAGTTAAATTCCTTCTCATTAACTCCCAATATCCCCACACTTGCTTGTAACTATGGTTGTGGATATGAGAAAAATCATGAATTTTTTTTTCTAACATTTGTGTATTATTTTGACTAAATTTAACAAAATTCTGCCCAACATTGTCTTTTATCCCTTTACTTATCATCCACAACCACAACCACAACCAAGACAAAACTCATTAAGTTCATACCATCTTAACAACTACAAGCAAGTGTGCAAGAAAAACATGAATTACTTACAATTCTACAACGTGCCGTAATTAACAAGAAGAAATCACATACCTTAACCTTGTAGATTGAAAAAACACCAAAAACATCAAGACAAACCAAAACCCAAAAATTTTTGGACTCAAACACCCAAAATCGACAGTCTAAACGTGGGAATCTTCACAATGCAAGCACAAATCCTTAGTCCTTGTAAAAATTTAGTCAAGATTGACCCAAAAATGACAAGATTTGGTTACATTTTGAAGATTTGGAAAAAGGTTTGAATTATGGAAGTTAGGGTTTTTGATTTGAGAATATAAGAAGGATGGAAGAAGAAGTATATGGTGAAAAAGGGTGAAACTCGTATGTGGTTGAGAAAATTTAAAATTTTTCCATAATTTTTTTTATTAGCAACTCCTCGTGTCTGGGGCCACTGTAAGCTACGGTAGGTCTAGACACTGTAATATGCACCATAAGACAGAAGCTTGGCACTGTAGACTTTTAATTACCAAAGGACCATCGTAGCTTATGGTGGGCACCGTAAGCTACGGTAGCCTCTAGGCGATTTCAATTTGATGTTTTTTAAATTTTATATTATTTGAAACACAAATAATACCCTACTCCCTATGAAAAAACCCGTGTTGTCCCCAGCATCGTGTTGGAGAGAAATTCATAAGAACTTCCCCACACATGGGTTAGACACAATCGATGACGAGAATGGTAAAATTAACAAAACGAGACTAAACTAAAAACTACAACTAACACTAACACTAATGATCATCCGCCATCATTAATGATCACCCGCGGAACCCCAATCGTTCAAATATGTGAGTTTGAACAAACTTACATACCACGACATGATCATTGGTCCTTGTAGCTATTGATTCGACCCATTTCGAAAGATAATCCACCTCTACTAAGATATATAAATATCCACATGTACTCGGGAAAGGACCATAAAGTCAATCCCCCAAACATCAAGGTATCCCGTCTTTTGACCACTAAGGTGACCTCCACAAGCTGATGCATGAGCATGGGTCAACACTTCCAATACCTCAGTTTCAGGTATGCACCGCCAAAAAATATGACCCGCTCCAACCTTGAAAAGGTCCTGTTCATCCCAAATGTTTTTCTTCACTTGGACCATGAATTGTTGTCTTCTTTTCTTCGTCCAATGACTAAGTATCGCACCCGTGCCTAAATAATTAACATAATGAGCATACCATGATGTGGTGGACACGGTTAATAAATGATCATTGGGAAACTTTTCATTAGTCTCACCTGTGTCATCAACACTCTCTAACAGAATCCAAAATAAATGGTCGGCAACTACATTTTCACAACCGTTCTTATCCCGGATCTCCAAATCAAATTCTTGCAGAACAACACCCATCGTATCAACCAGGGTTTTGCATCTTTTTTCTCCATCAGGCAGCGGACGACACTATGATCCGCATACACCACTACCTTGCTACCCCAAAGTAAGACCGAAATTTATCCAAGGCATACACCACAATAAGTAATTCTTTTTCTTTGGTGGTGTAGTTTAATTGTGCCTCGGATAATGTCTTACTCGCATAATAAATCACCACCAGCTTTTTGTCAACCCTTTGACCCAAAACCACTCCAATTGTCTACCACTAGCATCACACATGATCTCAATCGACTTCGTCCAATCCGGCGGTTGCAAAATAGGAGCTTGTACCAAGTGTTCCTTCAAAATATTAAAAGCTTGCAAACATTCGTCAATAAAATAAAATGGAACATACTTTAATAACAAATTACATAAAGGTTTAGTAATTATACTAAAACCCTTAATAAATCTTCGGTAAAATCCGGCATGTCCCAAAAATGACCTCACACCTTTTACATTTTACGGGGGCGGCAAAGATAAAATTACTTTTATTTTTTCCTTGTTTACCTCCATCCCTCTACTCGAAATCACATGACCCAACACACTACTTTCTTGTACATTAAATGACCTTTCTCTCAACTTAGCACGAAGTTTGTCTCAACACATCTTTTCAAAACTATTTCTAACTCATCAAGACTAGACTCAAAAGTTGTGCTGAAAATGGAAAAGTCATCCATAAATACTTCAAGTGAATCCCCGACCATTTACAAAAAAAATACTCATCATCCAACGTTGAAAAGTGTCCGGGACATTGCACAATCGGAATGGCATCCGCCTAAAGGCAAAAATACTATAAGGACATGTGAAGGTGGTCTTATGTTGGTCATCTAGGTGAATTGCAATTTGATTATAACCCGAGTACCCATCCAAAAAACAATAATATTTTTGACCTGAAAGTTTTTCAATTATTTGGTCAATAAAGGGTAATGGGAAATGGTCTTTGGAGTTAGCTGCATTCAATTTTCGATAATCAATGCCCATTCGCCACTTGGTGACTGGTCGGGTGGCAATTTGTTCACCGTTTTCATCTTTAATTACACGTATGCCGTTGTTCTTTGGCACTACATATGTGGGACTCACCCATGCGTTGTCTGAAATGGGGTAAATAATCCCCGTATCCAACCACTTGATGACCTCTTATTAAAAACTTCTCGCAAGTTGGGATTTAATCTTCTTTGTGTCTCCCTCATTGGCTTTGCATCTTCAGTTGTGATAATTTTGTGTGCATAACTATAGATGGACTAATACCTTTCAAATCAGCAATGATCCATCCTATGGCTGCCTTATAGGTCTTCAACACATCCAAAAGGCCTTGTTCTTGAGCCTCATCCAAATTAGAAGAAATGATGACTAGTAATGTCTCATCGTCCCCCAAAAAGGCATACTTCAAATGGCTTGGCAAGTCCTTCAATTCAACTTTCAGTGGGCACACCAAAGAAGTTTCATGTCTGAATTGATTTCAGCTGGTAAATTCTCAACTTGGTGGGTCTCTGGTGGCCTCCCTTCTTACATAGACAACGCCTCTTGCTTTGGCTCTTCCACTCTCAAAGCACAAACATGTACCTATCTAGAAATATCACAAATACAAGTTTCCAAAGCATATTCCTCATACTCGTGTGGATCACACCTATCAACTAAATCTGCCATGAAACACTCATCACCACCGAAAGAGTTAGAAAAATTAGTAAAAAATCAAGGCACATTTTTCTATTACTGAATGCCATGTCGACCGTACCATATCGACAATCAATAATGGTATGAGCGGTATTAAAAAATGGTCGACCCGAAATGACATTTTTTTGTTGATCGGGTCAACTGGCGAGTAATCCAAGACTAAAAAGTCAACAGGATAATAAAATTCTTCCACTTTAACAATTACAAGCCACACAATCCATCGAGGAAGCTTATGAGACAACTCGGCTAAAACAACCATTGTCTCAACCCATCTCAATGGACCAAAATCATATTGGACATATAAGCCCCCCGGAAGAATGCTCACTCTAGATCCAATATCCAATAACGCCCTTGGCATTTGAAAATCACCAACTTATATATTAGTTAGTGGCGTTCCCGGATCTTGGAGATTGGAGGAAGATCCCCTTTCAAAACCACACTTATCCTTTCAGTTAAATCAACTCTTTTAGGAACTTTATGTTATCTCTTTTGAGTACACCATTTTTTTAAAAATTTTGCATAAGCGGGAACTTGTTTAATTGCCTCAAGTAACGGAAGGTTAACCTTCACTTATTTACCTCCCACATTTCCTCCTTTTGAGGACCCCTTTTTGAAATTACATGCTTTTTACCCGGGTCAACTAAGGCCGAAGGAACTGGGATTTGACTTGATCCCTCTCCTTTGTCCTTATCATTCAATAATTCATTTAAACCCAGTTTTTTCAAGTACTTTTTCAAAAGTAGGTATTTTAGAAACGTTAGTGGGTGAGGATTCTTCATCATCACTTTCCAACCCCGTAATATCCCCCACCACCCTATCAACCAAATCCAGTGATGGGTTGGTTTTGTATTCTTTACCACTTCTCAAAACTATGAGGGCCTGCTTTCCATTAGCTCATGTCCTAATTTGATTAACCTAGTCTTAAATGTGCGGAATCCATTTTAGATTTAGGCCACATGTTTAACAAGATTATATTTTCTCAATTATCTATTTTCATTAATAGTTCAACGTGTACAAGATCTTGAAAACACTTGGACAAAGCTCCGCCGTCCAGTCTACCAAAACCAATACTTAACACTATGCTCACACACCTATATATAGACAAGGCACTTCGTGCGAAGCTGACCCTTCACTTCGTATGACCTAAATTAACTTCGTACGGAGTGACATCAGTCTACTTCGTACGATCTGAACATTTCACTTTGTACGAAGTGAACATTACAGTATGAAATCTAACATTCTCATCCCTATTACAGACTTGATATGATTCGATGACGTAGGCAACAGACATATGCATCAACAGTCTCCATTTGGATGTTGTCGCAGTCTTCGGATTTTCCTTAAGCTCTAGAGTCATTGACTGTCTTCAAATTTCTTTAATTCTTTAATAACTTTAACATTCTTGTTAAGAAAATATCATCAACATTCTCCTCTTTTACTTCGATCTTGAATTTTAAACTTTGAATATCAATTATACTCCCCCTTTCCTTGATCTTCCTTAGTCATTATTCAATGTTTCAAATCTTGCTCTATACTCCCCCTTTCCTTAAGCTTCCTTAATCATTGTTCAACGTTTCAAATCTTGCTCCCCCTTTCTATCAGCTTCCTGTTCAGTTTACTAAACATTTAAATAATTTTTTAGTCTCAACTTTTGAAAATTTCAACACAAAATTTTTAAAAACTTTCAAAATTTAAACATTTTATCAGTTTTAGCAACCCTCTCAGTTAACCAAGTCCAAGTTAATGACCCTGGTTACATGATTTATCTATCAAGTTCAAATGAATGACCTTGGTTAATCACTTAGTGAACAAAATGATGTTTTCTATCACATTTATGTTTCAAATTAATGAACTTTTGATCATTTCAAAACATTTTCCCATTTTAGAGTAAACTTTCAATTTCAAGATTTAGTTCAGCAGCTTCAGACTTTGAAAATCAGCTTCCCATCAACGTGGTCGAAATAAGATGAACATAAAATCTTTTTGAGTTTTCTGAAATAAAATAGCTGTGTACAAACATATTTACGGACATATCTTTGTGAGTTTGTGTAAGAGGATCATATCAGTTTTTGAGACATATCACTAGTACCATGGATCTTGATTAAACTTTATGTTCTAAACAGATTCACTTAGATTATCAGTATACTGGTCCACTTAAACCCCTACACATTTCTCAATTACTTCGAGATACAGTAATTAGATGTCTTAAAACTTGACTTAATAGCGTTTCCCACCTCAGAATACACTCCCGTATCGAGATTCCCTAGATTCCATCTTAAAGGTGAATATATCTAACTGATATCTTTATCTGGGTTATGCGAGACCTTGAGAGCTCAGGTTAGTACTACCGTACAGATAAAGAGATGAAGGCTCGACTTAAAAGTGGTGTTCCATATTTGGAATCTTTTGTACTGCAATTGTCAGATCTTTCGATACTTTCAATTTGCTGCAGTTTTTGGGTTTAAAAGCAAAAGTATTTTACAAGTTCTAGGCCATTGCTAATGCAAAATCAAAAGAACTTGTATAACACCCCAGTTATCAATTATATATAAAGACATAGTATCTCAGAATCCGACAATCTCTCAAACAAAAATTTGGTGTACTAAGACCATATATCCGAGAGATGTTAACCCACTAATTAAGAAGTTTTTCTTTATGTTTATATCTCAGAAAAAGATTTATTGAATATGCGAACCCAACTAGCACATCATTAATGAGACCTGTTTAATTATTTTGACACTAGAATTCTTTAGCATACTTTCATAGCCCATTGATGTACTATCATTTCCTCTTTTTACACGAAAACTCTTTTCGTCTTTTTTGTGTTTTTGTACATTTTGTATTTATATGTTTTTGTATTTTCTCAAATTTTTTCTCCCCCTAAAATCAAAAACATATTTTTGAATTTTTATTTTTAAAGAAAGAATCATTGACCAACCAATGAGAATCACATCAATTCGCCATCCGTTACTGCTTCACATTTTTCTTTTATGCTCTCTCCCTATCATGATGACAAACACTTTGAGACTTTCAATTTTATAACATTTTGAAGTCTGTCTTTTCATCAAGTTTTGTCTGTTCAACAGTGAGGGTTCTATGATTTTTAATTTTCTTTTATAATTTTCCAAAATAAACGTTCTAGCAAACTTATTATAGCTTGAAATTTTTCGTATGAATAACTCGGCTTGCAACAATCTTTCAGAATCAACACAATTTTAACCACTTCATAATCAACATCAATTTTAACCACTTCAGAATCAACATCTGCATCGGACTTTGAATAGGTCACATCAATGTTGTCAGGCAACTAATCTTTCTATTATATTTTTATTGTTTTTAATTTAAAATTCAGTGCCTTTTCCTCCCCGTCAGGATTTTCCTTGAGTAACTATTGCACATCGGGGGTGGACATTGATTATAACCTAGACCTTTATCCTGATAACAGTATATATCTTCCCTATTCTTATCTTTTCCAGTTGGATTGGAAAGAATTTGATCCCAAACGTAAGAAGCCGTTGAATAACTGATCAACTTTTTGTCAATCCTTTGCATTTCTATTTTCATTGCTTCTAGTTAATTTGGCAATCGTGTCAATGTGAATGTATAATGCCATGTGTTTGTCCATGATCATTGCTTTTAACATTGAAATTGTAGCGCTGTCTTCCCTATTTGCATCATGGTGTAGGTTGATTGTTTTACTTAGCTTATCATAAGCTTTTTTTTTCTATTTGAAATCACTTGACAGATTATCTATATGACGTTTTATTTCTCTGTACTTCTCATCTTTTTCCAGATATGACTTACATGGTTCCAAAGATATTGTGCATTGTCTTTGTATTTCAACTTTCACAATTTTTTTCTTCTTTGACTTTCTTTTCATCTTCAAATTTCTGATCAACATTAAAAGTTTCATCTTCCTCATTTAACCGATCCATCATTACTTTCTCAGCAATCATTTCTTCTTTGCATTGTGTGTTCTAATGATCTCTCTACTCACCGAAGAACGCATTATAAACATCAGGAGGCACAAATGCTTGAAAAGCCTTTTGTAAAATTTCTTCCTCAGTATAATAGCAATGATCAGATTCTTCCGAAACTTTATCGTAAACAATCTCAGCATAATTTTCGTTCATTTCTAGTTTCGGTTCTTCAATAATTTCTGCCAACAATGCATGACCTTTGGTTTTTGGAAGATATTTATCACAGTTAAAACCTTCATCTTCTTGTGTAGCGACCAGGGCTTTATCTTTAGATCTTGTTCAACCCACTTCTAATTGGAAAAGTCTTTACTAATTATGAAGTTGAGAAGTTCTGTGATATATTGCTTGTTTATAATAATCATCAAAAGGATTTTGATGACTTCCATGAACTTCTCTATTCGGACATTCTCTTTGAAGTGGCCCTTTCTCTACACTTGATACAAGTCACTCTAGAATTATCAAATCCCAGTTTTGTGTCAGAATTTGATCTTAATCCTCAATTCGGACATTTCCTCCCAGTAATTTCCAAAAATTTTTGCACTCTTCGAATTATACTAGCTAAACACCATTTTATCCATTAGCTCCAACTCCTCTGGATCAATTGGATCTTAATCCTCTTTGTCATTTCAGGATTCCCGATCTTTCCTGCTATAAAACACTCATAAGATAACAACACTATAGCATGTAATCCTATGTGCTGTTTAGCTGTGTTTTTCAGTGAAATCTTGAGCATTCTAAAGATTTACAGTAATGTTGCACTGCAGGATTTTTGGATTAGAGATATTCTTGCTGCTGTAGCTGTTTGAGCTTTGAGATGGCTGGGGCTCTGAATCGGAGTATTTAGCTCAAAACTCGAATAAGAAGAAAAACCAGTTCCACTATTTGCAGTAACTGTTGAATAATCAGAAGAACTTTATGCATTGTAAGTTGTTTGAATCTTTGGGCCTTGAATGTTGGCTGTCGGACTTCCTTTGTAGTAAAGATTAACGTCTTGTTGAAAATTTTTACTTTTATTTTTAGCCATTTTTTGCATTTCAAGCTCATGCCCTTCGAGTTTTCAATGAACTTACTCAAGCTCAAAGTGTTATATCCTAAACTATTTTCAAAATTGTTAGAATAGTCGACCATTCCCTCTGAGGCAATGTGTCGGCCAACTTGTCAACCCATTCTTCATCATCTTTGCGTATTCCCAAACTTTGCATTTCACGACCAGGTGACAGTATCTTTCAATAACTTGTTTCATAATTTCACCTCTAAAAGTTGTGAAGATGTTAAATTCTTTCTTGAGTAGCACTGTTTTACTTTTCAACATTTGAGTGCTACCCTGAAAGTTTACCCTAAATGCATTCCAGATTGACTGAGCATCTCCATCATCCTGTAGCAACGTGAATATATCCTCTTTTACGGCTTGTTGCAAAATATTCATCATTTTCTTTTCTCTCCCAAATTTATCTCTCTGCCGTAGTAAATTGAGACAACATATTTTCAAGCCCATTATCACCAGTAGGTGCAACATACTTTTCTTCAATAGAGTACTAGCAGTCAAATAATTTGCTTGTATCCAGTTCACAAACCTTTCCTGCCAACTTCCATAATCTTCTAAATTCATCAATTTTGGCGGTTTCTGCATCGTCCCTATTACATTGTCTAAATTTAGATTTTGAGTAATCAAATCAGAAGTTGATGTGGACATTGTAGCAAAAGAATTATAGAACTCGTTCTCCATTTCATCAAAAGTGTGTAAACAGATTTCTTGGTGCGAATTTAAACCTTTTGTGCGATGAGAACACTTCGTGCGATCTGAAATTCAAAACAACAACTTAGATCTAACTTCCATGCGAAGTAAAAACAAAATGTTTTTTAAAATCCACTTCGTGCTAAGAGAAATTGTAATCCTGGACAAAATTTCACTTAGTGCGAAGTTAAAATTCACTTCGTGCGAAGTTATCCTTAGATCGTGCGAAGATAGGTTTCACAATTTCACGTTTTTGCTGATTTTATCATAATTTCAGTTGATTTTAGATCTGATTCTTTCAAGGCTTTGTTAAAACTTGATTTTACTTATTCCTTGAGAAAATCAGGCCATTTTGACTGGTAAATCTTTGAAAAATGATAAAAATGAGATGAAGAGAAGTCTTCGATGGTTGAATCTTGCTGAATTATCTTCAAATCAGGCCTTCTATCTCTGATACCACCTATGAGGATCTGCTTTCCATTAGCTCAGGTCCTAATTTGATTAACATAGTCTTAAATGTGCGGAATCCATTTTAGATTTAAGTGACATGTTTAACAAGATTATATTTCCTCAATTATTTGTTTTCATTAATAGGTCAACATATACCATATCCTGAAAAGACTTGGACAGAGCTCCGCCATCCAGTCTATCAAAACCAATACCAAACACTATGCTTGCACACCTATATATATGTTTGTCAACCTCTTGGTTTTGAAGATGCATTTTATCCTTATCATGTCTACAAGCTTAATAAAGCTTTGTATAACTTGAAACAAGCAGCAAGAGCCTAATATTAAACTCTTTCCACCTTTCTCTTATCCATTGGTTTTACAAGGGGTAAAATCAACAAAACTTTATTTTTGAAATGGAGAGGAAAGGATTTAATGCTTGTACGAATTTATGTGGATGACATCATTTTTGGATCCGCATGCACTGACATGTGTGAAGAGTTCAGACAACTCATGGCAGCGAGTTAGAAATGAGTGCAATGGGTAAGTTCTAATATTTTCTTGGTCTCCAAGTAAAACAATTGCAAAATGGTACATTCATTCACCAAAGTAAGTATGTCAAAGAACTACTTACACAATTTGATATGAATGAATGTAAACCATGCAACACACCCATGGCAACATCTAAGCTTGTCACTATTTATGACAAAGATGACTTGGTTGATCAAACTCTTCATAGAAGTATGATTGGATCTTTATTATTCCTAACTACTTCTGGGACAAATATCATGTTTGTTGCATGTGTTTGTGCCAGATCCCAGTCAGCACCTAGGAAGTCAAACCTCATTTCTATAAAAAGGATATTTAGATACATAATAGGTGCTCCCACACTTGGTATCTGGTATCATGCTAATGGAAATATTGAGCTTTCAGGTTATTCAGATAGTGATTTTGCTGGATGTCACTCACCAAGGAAGTCAACTTCAGGAGGATGTCAATTCCTAGGTAATTGCTTTGTGTCTTGGCAAAGCAAAAAGCAAGTTACAATATCAACATCCACAGCAGAGGCTGAGTATATTGCTGCTGCAAGCTGCACTGCTCAACTCCTATGGCTTCAAAATCAACTATTGGATATTGGTGTAACTGCTTTAAAGACTCCTCTCATGTTAGATAGTCAAGCAGCTGAAAACATCATCAAAAATCCAGTATCTCATTCTACCACAAAGGACATTGACATCAGACATCACTTTATGAGGGATTGCTATAAAAGGTTTAATTCTCTACATCATGTTCCAAGTAAAGATCAACTGGCAGATGTTCTAACAAAAGCATTAGATACATCTACCTTTGAAAGTCTGATATCTAGGATTGGTATGCTAAACATGGAATAAAAACAAGAATTTGTGTTCCATGAATAAAAAGCATTAAAATGTTTCCAGAAAATCAAAATTCCATCCTTAAAAATAGCTAAATTGAAAATTTTCAAAATCCTAAAGTCTGTCTATAACCACTGCTTTTCAAAGAAAATCTCTGTTTGCCTCTCTCTATCCACTGTTAAAGGTATCATTTGCTTTCCATTTCCACTGTTAGGCAAACCCTTGTTTTTCTAGCCTTTGATATCTATCCTCTAATAGTATAAAATCACCACTATTCCTGTCCTCTGTTGATTCTCAACAGAGGTTTCCCAAACAACTATCTTCCATTACTAACAGGGGTTGCCACGTGAACATATGATAACCATCAGATCTTTTGAAAACCGATGCCACGTCAGCATTCACTTTTACTCTATAAACCCTGTATTATCCAAACAAAGTTTTACTTGCCGTCTTGAATTAAAAAATTCTCCAAAACGGTTTCCATTACTCTCATCTTCTTCCAAATCCTCAATACTCACTTTTCAATCATAATCTCATCATCAAAACTCCCCACAACTACCTTCCTATCCTCGAGAAAACAGATAATACTGTTGCTTATCATACAATGATCGATGTTATACAAACATCATCATACAAGGATATTTTACTAGCAAAGGCTCCAATCTATGTGGATACACTTCAATAATCTTGGGCAAATGCTAAAGTTGAGATTAAAAAAAAGCTATTTGCTATTACATCAAAGATTGGGTAGTCTCTTATTCAAATTTCTCCATCCACCATTTCCACCACATTTGGTCTAAATGACCTAAATGACCCCACTTCTTTCCCAAAGAAAGACCTACATGATGAATTCATTGAGTGTGGTTATGAAGGTCAAATGACAGGTATTACCATCTTTAAACCTGAATTTTCTGCTGATATGAAATTCTTTTTCCATACACTTTTGTTGTGTATGTCAGCCAAGACAACTGCTTTTAATGAAATACCTTTAAACATTCAGTATCTGGGTTATGCTATTTTAACAAAATCAAAATTTAACTTTTCCCAGGTATTGTTTTCTGACTTGGTTGCAAACTTTAACAACATTAAAAAGGGTAAAGCTTTTCTTATACACCCTAGGCTGTTGAGTATTTATTTGCAAAAGCAAGTTTCTGAAAAGGATTTTCAACAAGGTGTCATCTGTGAAGTTGGCAGCCTTAAACATGAACGATTACTAGAATCTCAAATCAAAAGCCAAAGGTTTTGAAAACGCAGGCAATGGGGACTAAGCAAATTTTAGATGCTAACACATCCACAACTCCTTCCTCTGTTGTTGAGCCCACTGCTCCTAGTGAACATGGAACTACAACCAGTGCTATGCAACCCCCACCAGAAAGTCGGTACGTTGTAAGATTCGAACTCGTGACGTGCGTTGTATATTTGCCCACAGTCCACCGCTGGACTGTGTGTCTAACCCGGTTAAACATTCAGTTTATATTAATCTTATACTCATTTCGACTTCGTCTTCTTCATTTATAACGACACAGAACAAAAGTGACCGACTATTCTTGTTTAAATCAGTCATCTATCATATGATTGATTGAATTAAAATGGATAGAGAGAGTTACGGAGTCGAATGTACCGCTCAGAATGTCTTCTTCAGAATTCCGGCAAGAGTCGTCGGCTCTGAATTGTGACTTCCGTCTGAGTGGATCAATTAACAGTTTTGATCAACGAATTGTGAAATTAAGTTATTAAGCAAGGGTTATCAGGGGGTTTAGATGATTGTACCGATTCACAGCGTGACTTCGGAATTTCCAGTGATTTTCCGGCGAGTGCAGGAATTTCCGGCAACGTCGTCTGAGACCGATTCTGGTTGAAGGAATGAAGTTAATATATGTCTAACAATGGTTTGAAAACGAAAGAGTCGAGAAAATTACCGATTTGGTGTATGTCTCAGTTTTTCGGTGAAGGTTCGACGACTGTAAATTATCTCCGGCGAGTGCTAAAGCTTCGAGAGTTTGTACGATTTTGAGCGAAAAGATTACCAGAGGTTTGGGTGGGAATTTATAAGGAAGAATCAGGATGAATTTAGTCTGAATTTGGTCTTGATTCGTGGTCAAGGTTCCTCCGGCGGTTACGACCGCAATTTACTGTTGGACGTCGGTTATAACGTTATAGTCAAAAGGAAATTGGCTAAATTGCGGATTGCCGAATTTTCCGGTGATCGCGTGTTCTGCCGCGCTGAAGTCCGATTTTTGAATTCGAGTTTTAAGTTAAGTGTTATTTGTTTCAGTATTATTCACAAAAGAGGCAAGTGGTGGAGCGGTGAAATGGTTGATTGTTGAGTGAACCGGCTGACCCGGGTTCGAAACCCGGCAGCGGTATTTATTTTTTTATTCACTATTTCTTTATTTTTATTAATTATGTTTTAAAATTCTAACAATGTTTATTAGTTATGTATCGTTTAAAATTAATATGAACATTAAATACGCAACGAAAATTATAACTGAAATATTCGATTAATAAACGAAGCGGGTTTTGAAAACCCGATTTTCGACGGATGTTACAGTATCCCCTACTTTTAGAAATTTCTTCCCTAAATTTAAGTAGTAGTGGTAACAGGAAAAAGATGCGGGTATTTTTCGCGCATTGAGTCTTCACGTTCCCAAGTAAACTCAGGTCCTCGTTCCGACTCCCAGCGTACCCTAACAATTGGAATACGACCCCGTCTTAAACGTTTTTCTCCGAAGTCCATGATCTCTACTGGTCTTTCAATGAAGTGCATAGACTCATCGATCTGAATATCTTCTAGGGGAATATGGAGGTTTTCATCGGCGAGGCACTTCTTTAAGTTTGATACGTGGAATGTGGGGTGAATTCTGTTGAGTTCTTCAGGTAGGTCAAGCTTGTATGCTACAGGTCCTACTCTTTCGAGTATCTTGAAAGGTCCTACATAGCGTGGTGCTAGCTTGCCCTTCTGGCCAAAACGAACTATTCCCTTCCACGGTGATACTTTTAAAAGTACTTGATCACCAATGTTAAACTCCAAGGGCTTTCGTCGTTTATCTGCATAACTCCTTTGACGACTTTGTGCCGCTAGAAGATTGTTTCGAATTTGATGGATCTTGTCTGTTGTTTCTTGAATTAATTCTGGACCGGTGATTTGTGCTTCTCCAATTTCGTGCCAACATACTGGTGATCGGAACTTACGACCATATAAAGCTTCGAAAGGAGCAATGCCGATACTCGAATGATAGCTATTGTTGTACGAAAATTCAACTAATGGTAGATGAGCGTCCCAATTCCCTTTGAAGTCTATGACACATGCTCGAAGCATGTCTTCAAGAGTTTGGATGGTGCGTTCAGATTGTCCATCAGTTTGAGGATGAAAAGCGGTACTGAGGTCTAATCGTGTACGCAAGGCGGTTTGTACAGCTTGCCATGTTCGTGAAGTGAAACGCCCATCACGGTCTGAAATGATGCTTAAAGGTACACCATGACGGCTTACGATCTCGCTGATGTAGATACGAGCTAACTTCTCGTTCTTGAAGTCCTCGTGAATCGGAATGAAGTGAGCTGATTTTGTAAGACGATCAATGATTACCCATATAGTGTCATACCCACTGGAGGTGCGAGGTAACCCGGTAATGAAGTCCATGGTTATGTTTTCCCACTTCCATACAGGTATTTCAGGTTGGGTTAGAAGTCCTGAAGGTCTTTGATGTTCAGCTTTTACTTTGGAACAGGTAAGGCACTTGGAAACAAAAACAACGATATCCTTTTTCATGCCCGGCCACCAGTAGGTGTATCGTAGGTCTTGATACATCTTGTCAGCTCCTGGGTGTACAGAGTACCGTGTTTTGTGCGCCTCATTCATAAGGAAATCTCGAAGGTTATTGCGATTGGGAATCCATATGCGATTTAGATAGTACAGAATACAGTCGGATTTGGTTTCGATTTTAAGTTCCGCTCCACAAGACAGCTCATCGCGTACGTCGTTTTCTGTTACAGAAACATGTTGAGCTTCTCGGATTCGATCTTTGATGTCGGTTATGATTTGCGAACATAGAAGACGAATGGAGTTCGCATAACCTTTTCGACTGAGTGCATCAGCCACCACATTTGCCTTTCCAGGATGATACCGAATTTCACAGTCGTAGTCGTTAAGAAGTTCAACCCATCTTCGTTGCCTCATATTCAACTCCTTTTGGTTAAAGATATGTTGGAGGCTCTTGTGGTCAGTGTATATTTTACACTTAGTACCGTAGAGGTAATGTCTCCATATCTTAAGAGCGAACACAACGGCTCCAAGTTCCAGGTCGTGGGTGGTGTAATTCTTCTCATGAACTTTGAGTTGCCTAGAAGCATAGGCTATCACTTTTCCTCTTTGCATCAGTACACAGCCTAGTCCTTGCCCTGACGCGTCGCAATATACTACAAAGTCATCGCAACCTTCAGGAAGTGTGAGGATAGGTGCGTCACAAAGCTTTTGCTTAAGGGTTTGGAAGGCTTCTTCTTGTTTAGGTCCCCATATGAAGGGTTTTCCTTTATGAGTCAAAGCCGTGAGTGGTACAGCAATACGGGAGAAATTGGCAATGAAGCGGCGATAGTAACCAGCCAAACCAAGAAATGATCTTACTTCGGTAGGGGTACGTGGCGCTTGCCATTCCTGTATTGCCTTGATTTTTGAGGGATCAACATGAATTCCCTTGTCATTGACGACGTGTCCAAGGAATTGTACTTCCCTTAACCAGAATTCACATTTCGAGAACTTAGCGTACAGCTTTTCTGTCCTTAAGAGTGTAAGGATGAGTCGAAGGTGTCGTTCATGATCAGACTTAGACTTTGAGTAGATGAGGATGTCGTCGATGAAGACTATGACAAAGCGGTCGAGGTAGGGTTTGCATACCCTATTCATTAAATCCATAAATACTGCTGGGGCGTTGGTTAAACCAAATGGCATGACCATGAATTCGTAATGACCATATCAAGTTCGGAAGGCGGTCTTTGGGACGTCTTCTTCATGTACTCTGAGTTGATGATATCCAGAACGAAGGTCGATTTTTGAAAAATAGGTGGCGACTTGAAGTTGGTCTAGAAGGTCATCGATACGAGGTAATGGGTAGCGGTTCTTGACCGTTAACTTGTTGAGTTCTCTGTAGTCGATACGCATGCGAAACGTTCCATCTTTCTTCTTCACAAAAAGAATAGGTGCATCCCAAGGAGATGAGCTAGGACGTATAATTCCTTTGTCAGTCAGCTCTTGCAGTTAACTGGCCAGCTCTTGCATTTCGGATGGGGCTAACCTATAAGGAGATTTTGCGACTGGTGTAGCGCCAGGTATAAGATCAATGCGGAATTCGACTTCTCTCATGGGAGGAAGTCCTGAGATGTCGTCGGGAAAGACTTGTGGGAATTCTTTCACTACAGGTATATCTTCGAGTTTCTTCTCCTTGTTTCCCTTCTTGACGACGTGAGTTAGGAATGCGACATAGTTCTTGCGGAGATATTTTCGGGCTTGAAAACATCAATTTGAGTCCTTTCGAAGGGGTTTCTCCAAAGATTCGTAGGGTTTGACCGTCTGCAAGAGGAATGCGAATGAACTTTTCGCGGCATACTACTTCAGCATGATGTTGGCTGAGCCAGTCCATACCGATTATAATGTCGAAACTTCCCAACTTCATAGGAATGAGGTCAACTGGAAAATCGTGATCGTTTAGAGTGAGGGTACAATTTCGTATAACAGAGTTTAATGAGACCGGTTTTCCGTCAGCAACTTCCACCGTTATGGATTCCATGAGATTATCACGAGTTTGGTTGAGGATGGGTTCAAATTCAAAGGACACAAAACTCTTATCCGCGCCAGTATCAAATAACATGGACGCATAACCACCATTGATGAGAAACGTACCGTTAACCACGTTTTTGTCAGCCCTAGCTTGATTAGCGTTGATGTTGAAAGCTCTTCCTCTAGCAGGTGGAGGAACTTGGTTAGCTTGGTTCACCGGATTTGCTTGAGCTTGGGCATGAATGATGTTCACCAAGCGGGGACATGTGTTCCTGAAGTGGTTTGGGTCTCCACAGTTGTAACAAGCTCGCATAGGTTGCATCATGGGGTAGTTGGGTTGGTAGTAGGATTGGGCTATATGTTGGGCATGTGGTAGGAGTAAAGGTTGTTGGGCTTGACCCACTATCTGATGGTGGGTTTGGGTGTGGGTTGATTGCGGTTCATTCGCTGAAGTGTGCGACAGGTTTGGGTGGTGTGACCCGCACGACCACAGCTGGTGCAATGCTGGCAGGGATGTTCAGGGAGGTGATGGTTTTGACAACAGTTGCATTTTGGGTATGGGCCGGAGTTTGGCTTTTTATATGGTGCGGCTGAGGGAGCAACTTGGGTGATTGGCGCGGCAGTGATAGGAGAGTTTGTATGTGTGACAGCAAAATTTCTGCTGTTTCGTTTCCTCTTACCATCAAACTTTGAGGAGGAGATGGAATGGTTTGAAGTTTGGGCCTCAATGGGGGCTTTCTTTTTCTCATCCTTAAATTTGCCGTTTCGGATGCGATTCTCGGTAAGCTCGGTAGCTAGTTCCATAGCGGCTTCAAGTGTTGCAGGCGAAGTGCTTAGAACCGAGTCTTGAATTTTCGAGGGGAGGCCTCGAATATAGTGTTCAACTAAGCGGTACACTGGGGTGAACAAGTTGGGGATCATTTGGTTCAACTCTAGAAACCTTTTGTTGTAGGAAGTATGATCTCCTTCCTTTTGTTTTAACGAGTGGAATTCATCTTCTAACTTTTTGATCTCGCTTCTTGGACAGAAGCGTCTCGTCATGATTTCCCTTAACTCCTCCCATGTTAAGGCCATTGCATCTTCGATTCCTCTCTTACCCTTCTCTGTATTCCACCAGGTAACAGCTACCCCAAACAGTCTCCCGGTTGTGTAACGTACCTTGCGATCCTCGGGACAATCGCAATTGAGGAAGGTGTTTTCCATTTCCTCAAACCAGTGGAGGAGAGCAGTGACACCTTCGGTCCCTTCAAATTTCGGGGGATCGCAAGACTTGAAGTGTTTGTAGGAGCACTTTTTGGAGGGAGGGTTGTCGACGTTCTAGTCTTCTTGATTGGGAGGGTTGATGGGATTTGCGGTGAGAGCTTGTTGGACTTGAATTACGATGTCAGGAAGCACCGCGGCCATTTGTTTTGCAATTTGGGTGGCCAAGCGTTCGTTTGACCTTCCTGACTTTCTACACGTAGCTGCCTAGCCGACATCTACAGGAACATACATAGGAAAATTGTGAGTTTAAGGAGTCTTTTTAGGTGTCATGTGTCGTTAAGAAAAGTAAAAAAAATAACATAATCATCAATAATGCAACTACATCCGTAGGATGTCTTGGGTTTGCTCATGTTTGGGCCTCCAATGTCCCCCATACCATCGCCTGTATAGTCATGTGGGCCCCCATGACTATTGGCTTAGTAGGATTCACATTGGTGTTGGCGGTTTAACACTCGCATCACCCGAATGAAAACCATGAAATATGATTGCGAGATGTATGGTAGGGGGGTGTCCAGGTATAGACACAATGACAGCTCAAAGTGGGGTTAGTTCACACGACGTTTGGTATAGCATGCTTTGGCCTAATAGGTCCTTCGTACTCTCATCGTTAGTCCCCAGGTAGGCAAACTGGTCCTTTATTTTGGATTTATACGAATGCCAAGCCTAGACAGGACGTTCCGACTACCGGTACTCGTACCCTTCCAGTTACTACATGCCTGTCATGGGAACTCACTTTGATGTGATTTGAAAAATACAAAAATCGTTGCAAAAATCATAGGAATTGTGAGGTGTGTGCTCTCATGGATATGATATGTTATGAGTATATGACTCGTGATGATCATTGTATAATAATATGTACTTATGAACATGCTTGCATAACATTGAATGTAACAATAAACATAAGGCATATAAACATCATGAATTTTGTATGTAACACATAAACAATTTTAAAATTCTAATCAACTATAGTATAGGCTCTAAGGGTCTAATAACCTATCCTATATCCCTATAGTCATGGCTCTGATACCAATCTGTCACACCCCGACCCACAGCAGAATAAGAGTCGGGGCATAATTGGGTTATCACCAAAGCTCATGATGTTTACTAGAATGTTTCATATTTATTAAATTCAAATTACAACTTAAATAGTCAATCAAATCCATATAATTACAAGGAAAATGAAACTAAGTAATACAATCCAAAGCTTAAACTGATTTATTCTTCTAAGCCTTCCTATGTGGTTCTTGCCTCAACTGGATCACCTGTATCATGTGTAAAACGGGGGATATTTTGGGTCAACAAAAGTTGGCGAGTGAACCTTGGTAAAACATTGTTATTAAGTTCTTGTTGTATTTAATATTGAAAAGTTGTGCAATAATCACATGTGAGCAAACGTATGTATATAACAAAACACAAACCACATTGTATGAGTATATTATATGAATGATGATGACTGTGAGATCAAGGCTCAATCAAACGGAGCCGATCGTATGACATGAATGATGATGTATGTGAGATCAAGGCTCAATCAAACGGAGCCGATCGAATGAGGCACCTGTACTCAACCCGCATCCCACGGGGAGCTAATGGGCCTAATGTAATGCTTGCAATGAAAATGATAAACCCAAACTAAACATAATTCACACAACAATTTGTACACATTTGATACACGTTAGATCACAGATATGATGAATGCACAAGTGTTTATATTTATATAATAACAGAATTGTACGACACATGATACACCCCAAAACATGATTAAAACGGGGAATTTGGTAGAGATTCACTCACGTTGGGTGCGTTCTTTTGATGATGTTGGATGCGCACGAGTTTTTAGGATTGGATCGACGAGGAAAACTAACCTAAAAGTAATAACGGAATAGTTCGGTAAATAAATGGATTTTTAGATTTATTTTTGTGAGTTTAAGGACTTTTTCTAACTTTAAAAATATTATTTTTAAGTATTTTTAATTGATTTTTAAATTAAATAAATAAATAAAAAGAAATAAAATTTTTTGACTTTTTGACCGTTGACCGGTCCGTTGACCGTTGACCGGTCGGACTGTGAGTAATGTGTGCGCTGAGTGAGGCTCGAACCCGAGACCTCTCGTACGCGTGCACGCAACTCTACCAACTGAGCTACGTGTCTAACCCGAAATATTCTCTATTTTAATTATATATATATACTAATTAATTGTTATTTTATTTGAGTTAATATTAAAATGATTTAAAATGGCCGAACCGCTTGCAGGGACCCGGAGTCGAACTCGGGTCCTTCGGTTCGTATGCGCACAGCCCAACCAGTTGGGCTGTGTGTCTAATCTGTTTAAATTACGGTTTATATTATTCTTATAAACATGTTGTGACTCGTTCTGATTCAGTTTTAAAAAGGTTGGTTTTAATTCTGAAAGTCGGTACGTTGTAAGATTCGAACTCGTGACGTGCGTTGTATGTTTGCACACAGTCCACTGCTGGACTGTGTGTCTAACCCAGTTAAACATTCAGTTTATATTAATCTTACACTCATTTCGACTTCGTCTTCTTCATTTATAACGACACAGAACAAAAGTGACCGACTGTTCTTGTTTAAATCGGTCATCTATCATATGATTGATTGAATTAAAATGGATAGAGAGAGTTACGGAATAGAATGTACCGCTCAGAATGTCTTCTTCAGAATTCCGGCAAGAGTCGTCGGCTCTAAATTGTGACTTCCGTCTGAGTGGATCAATTAACAGTTTTGATCAACGAATTGTGAAATTAAGTTATTAAACAAGGGTTATCAGGGGGTTTAGATGATTGTACCGATTCACAGCGTGACTTCGGAATTTCCAGTGATTTTCCGGCGAGTGCAGGAATTTCCGGCAACGTCGTCTGAGACCGATTCTGGTTGAAGGAATGAAGTTAATATATGTCTAACAATGGTTTGAAAACGAAAGAGTCGATAAAATTACCGATTTGGTGTAAGTCTCGGTTTTCCGGTGAAGGTCCGGCGACTGTAAATTATCTCCGGCGAGTGCTAAAGCTTCGAGAGTTTGTGCGATTTTGAGCGAAAAGACTACCAGAGGTTTGGGTGGGTATTTATAAGGAAGAATCAGGATGAATTTAGTCTGAATTTGGTCTTGATTCGTGGTCAAGGTTCCTCCGGCGGTTACGACCGCAATTTACTGTTGGACGTCGGTTATAACCGATGTCGACGTCGGTTATAACGTTATAGTCAAAAGGAAATTGGCTAAACTCGCGGATTGCCAGATTTTCCGGCAATCGCGAGTTCTGCCGCGCTGAAGTCCGATTTTTGAATTCGAGTTTTAAGTTAAGTGTTATTTGTTTCAGTATTATTCACAAAAGAGGCAAGTGGTGGAGCGGTGAAATGGTTGATTGTTGAGTGAACCGGCTGACCCGGGTTCGAAACCCGGCAGCGGTATTTATTTTTTTATTCACTATTTCTTTATTTTTATTAATTATGTTTTAAAATTCTAACAATGTTTATTAGTTATGTATCGTTTAAAATTAATATGAACATTAAGTACGCAACGAAAATTATAACTGAAATATTCGATTAATAAACGAAGCGGGTTTTGAAAACCCGATTTTCGACGGATGTTACACAATGTCTCTTTCTACTCCACTACTCACTTCTCCAATTCCTTCCATCTTTATACCCCTGTTTCAAGCTATTGAGAAAACTCAGATTCCAAACAGTCCCTCCCATTCACCTATCACTGAGAGTACAACCCCATCATTGACTGAATCTGAGAAAACTCAATTAGCTAACCCAGAAACAGTTGAGGAGGCTACATGTCACACCCCGACCAACAGCGGAAATAAGAGTCGGGGCATAATTGGGTTATCACCAAAGCACAAGACATTTACTATTATGTTTCATATTTAATAAAGTCAAAGTTACATTTTCAAACATCCAAACATGTTCATTCAATACAAAGGAAATAACCAAACATAACAATCCCAATACTAAATCGTTTTATTCTTCTAATACAGGTCCTATGTGTTCCTAGCTGCTGCTGGTTCACATGTATCATGTGTAAAATGGGAGTTTTTGGGTCAACATAAGTTGGCGAGTGACCTTATTAGATAAACATTTGAGCATGATTTTATGGTTAGTTTATCAATGAAATATTGTGCATAATCATAAAAGAGCAAATATAAGTAATCAAGCATTGGCAAATAGCAGTTACAATTATAACATACAATAACACTTGATAGCATACATGAACATACCAATATCATACGATAACTAACATAAATGAACTGTGCGATCAAGGCTCAATCAAATGGAGCCGATCGTATTGCATGAACTGGAAATGTAAATTGAACTGTGCGATCAAGGCTCAATCAAACGGAGCCGATCGTATTGCATGAACTGGAAATGTTAATTAAACTGTGCGATCAAGGCTCAATCAAACGGAGCCGATCGTTGCGGGCACGCCAAGTTCGACCACATAATAAAATTGGGAACAAGCTCAAACCTCATAAATGGGGAGGGCTGCGGCCTCGGCAAATGCATGTACTAAAATAATAATTTGCATCCAATAATAACTACTTAACAGCAACAAACTGAATACACATGTCATGATATGATGTATGCACAATAGTTTAGTTATAATATGTATATAAACAAAGACACATGATACACCCCAAAAACGTGATTAAAACGGGGAATTTGAAAGGTTCACTCACATTGGGTGCGTTGAATTGGAGATGGTGAGATGCGCACGATTTTAGATGAGCGAGTCGACGAGGAATACTAACCTAAATAATAATGGAAAAATATATTAAATGGATGGATGTTATTAAGGATTTTAATGAAATTTTTAGATATATTTTTGTGAGTTTATGGCTATTTTCTTCTTTAAAAATGTTATTTTTAAGTATTTTTAATTGATTTTTAACTTAAATTAAATAAATAAATATATAAAAAAATATTATTTTTTTAGTGTTGACCGTTGACCGGTTCGGTCAGCGGATAATTCTGCGCCGGGTGGGATTCGAACCGGCGACCTTCCGTTCGCGTGCACGTAGCTCTACCAACTGAGCTACGTGTCTAACCCGTTATAAACTCGTTTCTAATTATATTTATATACTTATTTGAATTAACCGAATATTCCTTTATTTGCAAAAACGTTTTAATTGAATTTGACCGGTGCTCGTGACGAGATTCGAACGCGCGACGTGAAGTTCATGATACACACAGTCCACCGCTGGACTGTGTGTCTAACCCAGTTATATTCTTGGTTTTTATTATACTTAACAACTATCCGTTTTAACCCGGTTTAGTTCATGATCAAAAAGGCATGTTATTACACAAGGCGTGCGCGTAGCAAGGATCGAACTCGGGACGTGTGTCTGAAATTTGCACACAGTCCACCGCTGGACTGTGTGTCTAACCCGTTTAAAATACCGTTTTTAATTAAACTTATGTTCTGTTATAACTTCATCTTCTTCGCCGATTTACACAGACAGCATAATTCGACTGGTTAAGATTGATTTGTGATTTACAAAGTTCTTAGACATTTATAGTAATTCAAAAGTAAGAAATGGAGAGAGTTTAAGGAACAGAATATACCGATTGATGTTATTCACAGAAATCCGGCGGAGGTTCGTCGGTACTGGAAATGAACTCCGGCTGTTGAAACAATTAACAACGTTGATCGATTGTTCATAAGGTTGAGTCACTTAAACAAGGTTTAAAAGAAGTTTAGGATATCATACCAGTTCACAGTGTGATTCCGGCAGTCTCAGAGATTTTCCGGCGAAGGTAAGATTTTTGATAAACGTTGACTAGGATCGATTCTGATGATGGAGTTGTGTTAGAGGCTGACTAATCACATATTTTAAACAGAAAGAGTCAGAGGAATTACCGTGAGAATGTGAGTCCCGGTTTTCCGGTGACTTGCAGAAATTTTCCGGCGAACTGATTCAGAAGATCTTATGGTTCAAAAATGCGATGAAAATGAAATTGAATATTGATATGATAGTTCTGAATTGCGAGATTGATCTGAAGCTTGAGTTAAATCAGAGCTTTGATGAATTTTCGGTTTCAAAAGCCGAAATGATAAGACTTAAAGTTTCAATCAATTTTAACTTGATTAGAAACCGTAATACATCGGTTATAAGCTGGACAAGTGAATTCACAACGATTTGGCGATTGGTTTGCCGATTACCGTTATTCAGATGGCATCATCGGTTAAATTGAGTTTGTGTATAAGTTCCAATTGTTTTCCTAGTGTTAACAGAAAACACATTGTGGCGGAGTGGTTTAGGGAAAGAAGGTTAAGTTGATTAAAGACTTGGCTGACCCGGGTTCGAGTCCCGGCAGCTTCACATATTTTTTATTTGTTTTATTTTAACTTTTTATCAAATATAATTTTTATAGTTTAGTTTATTTATTAATTATGTAACGTTTTAACTCAAAATAATCATAAATAATTAACGCAACTTTTATAACTTGGTACAAGATTACAAAACGGAGCGGGTTTTGGAGACCCGATTTGCTTTACCAGGGTGGTATCTAATTTCACAGTCGTAATCATTTAGGAGTTCGACCCATCTTTGTTGCCTCATATTTAACTCTTTTTGATTAAAGATATGTTGAAGACTCTTGTGGTCAGTGTATATTTCACACTTAGTACCATAGAGATAATGTCTCCATATCTTAAGAGCGAATACAACGGCTCCAAGTTCTAGGTCATGAGTGGTGTAATTCATTTCATGTGTCTTGAGTTGCCTCGAGGCATAAGCTATGACTTTTCCTCTTTGCATAAGAACGCAACCTAATCCTTGTCCTAACGCGTCGCAATAGACTACGAAATCATCACAACCTTCGGGAAGAGTGAGGATTGGTGCATCACAAAGTTTTTGTTTAAGCGTTTGAAAAGCTTCTTCTTGCTTGGGTCCCCATACGAATGGTTTTCCCTTATGGGTTAAAGCCGTGAGTGGCACAGCAATGCGTGAGAAGTTTGAAATGAACCGACGATAATAGCCAGCTAGTCCAAGAAAAGACCTTACTTCAGTTGGCGTACGTGGAGCTTGCCATTCTTGAACTGCTTTGATCTTTGATGGGTCAACATGTATTCCTTTGTCATTGACTACATGCCCGAGAAATTGCACCTCTTTTAACCAGAATTCACATTTAGAGAACTTGGCATAAAGCTTTTCCTTTTCTAGAAGTGCAAGAACAAGTCGAAGATGACGCTAATGGTCAGCTTTAGATTTTGAATAGATAAGAATATCGTCGATGAAAACTATAACAAATCGATCGAGGTAAGGTTTGCAGACTCTGTTCATTAGGTCCATGAAAACAGCTGGTGCGTTGGTTAATCCAAACGGCATAACCATGAATTCATAGTGGCCATAACGAGTTCGAAAAGCAGTCTTAGGGACGTCTTCTTCATGCACTCTAAGCTGATGATAGCCAGATCGAAGATCGATTTTTGAAAAGCAGCTGGCACCTTGTAGTTGGTCAAGAAGATCATCAATGCGAGGTAAAGGATAGCGATTTTTGATGGTTAACTTGTTGAGCTCTCTGTAGTCGATGCACATACGAAAAGATCCATCTTTCTTCTTTACAAAACGGACAGGTGCACCCCAAGGCGATGAGCTGGGACGTATGAATCCCTTGTCAGTCAACTCTTGCAATTGACTGGCTAGCTCTTGCATTTCAGAGGGGGCTAACCTATATGGAGATTTTGCAACTGGTGTAGCACCAGGTATAAGATCAATACGGAATTCGACATCTCTGATTGGAGGAAGTCCTGAAATGTCGTCAGGAAAAACTTGTGGAAAATCTTTTACTACAGGAATATCTTCAAGTTTCTTCTCTGTGGTCCCCTTCTTGATGATATGGGCTAAAAACGCGACATAATTCTTGCGAAGGTATTTTTGAGCTTGAAGACAAGATATTAAGTTGAGCCCTTTCGACGAGGTTTCTCCAATGATTCGAAGGGTCTGACCGTTTGAAAGAGGAATACGAATAAATTTTTCACGACATACAACTTCCGCATGATGTTGACTGAGCCAATCCATACCGATTATGAGGTCGAAACTTCCCAGCTTCATAGGAATAAGGTCGACTGAGAAATCGTGGTCGTTTAAAGTGAGTGTACAGTTGCGTAAAATAGAGTCTAATGAAACTGGTTTTCCGTCCGCAACTTCCACCGTTATGGATTCCGCGAGCTTATCCCGATTTTTGCTTAAGATAGGTTCAAATTCTAATGACACGAAACTTCTATCCGCACCAGTATCAAATAACATAGAGGCATATCTACCATTTATAAGAAACGTACCGTTGACCACATTACCGTCAGCTCTGGCCTGGTTCGCGTTAATATTGAAAGCTCTTCCTCTAGCAGGTGGAGGAGCTTGGTTCGCTTGATTCACAGGGTTGGCTTAGGCCTGAGCATGAATAATATTAACCAGCCTTGGACATGTGTTTCTGAAATGACTTGGGTCGCCGCAATTGAAACAAGCCCGCATAGGTTGGCCCATAGGGTAATTGGGTTGATAGTATGTTTGGGCTAAATGTTGGGTGGGTGGAAATGGTAGTTGTTGCTGTGCTTGACCCATTAACTGTTGGTGGGTTTGGGTTAAAGGTTGGTGGCGGTTTGTTCGTTGAAGCGTGCGGCAGTTTTGAACAGTATGTCCTGCGCGACCGCAGCCGGTGCAGTATTGGCAAGGATGATCAGGGGAGTGGTGATACTGACAACGGTTACATTTTGGTAATGGGCCTGTGTAGGGCCTTCTGTATGGCGCGGGTGAAGGAGTGACTTGAGTGATGGGTGCCGCAGGAATAGGGGTGTTGGTTTGGGTGACTGCAAAATTCCTGGTGTTACGCTTCCTCTTGTTAGCAAACTTAGAGGAAGGAATGGGGTGGTTTGAGGTTTGTCCCTCCATAGGGGCTTTCTTCTTCTCTTCTTTGAACTTCCCATTGCGAATTCGGTTTTCGGTCAGTTCAGTTGCCAACTCCATGGCAGCTTCGAGTGTTACTGGTGAAACGCTGAGAACCGAATCTTGAATTTGGTCCTCGAATATAATGTTCGATCAGACGATAGGTTGGAGTGAATAAGTTTGGAACCATTTGGTTCAACTCCAAGAACCTCTTGTTGTAAGTAGAGTGATCACCCTCCTTTTGCTTTAAGGCATGAAATTCATCCTCCAGCTTCTTAATTTCACTTCTAGGACAGAAACGCCTAGTCATGATTTCCCTTAACTCCTCCCAAGTTAAGGCCATCGCATCTTCAGTTCCCCTCTTTCCTTTCTCAGTATTCCACCAAGTGAGAGCTACACCAAGTAGTCTCCCGGTGGCGTAACGAACCTTGCGATCCTCAGGACAATCGCAGTTTAAGAAAACGTTTTCCATCTCCTCGAACCAATGTAGGAGAGCAGTGACTCCCTCGGTCCCTTCGAATTTTGGAGGATCACAGGACTTAAAATGTTTGTAGGAGCACTTGATAGTAGGAGGGTTGTCGATGTTCTGGTCCTGTTGTTGAGGAGGGTTAGTAGGATTTGTAGCAAGGGCTTGCTGTACTTGTACCACGATGTCAGGCAATATCGTGGCCATTTGTTTCGCGATATGAGAGGCCAACCGTTCCTGAGACTTTCCCGAACTTTTACCCCTTCGATGCTGTCTAGATGATATCTACAGGATCATAAAATGAGAAGATTGTGAGTTTATGGTGTCTTTTTAGGTATCATGTGTCTTTAAGAAAATGAAAATAACATAAATATCAATAATGCAACTACATCCATAGGATGTCTTGGGTTCGCTCATGTTGGGCCTCAAATGTCCCCCATACCTTCACCTACATAGTCATGTGGGCCCCCATGGCTATTGGCTTGGTAGGATTCACATTAGTATTGGCAATTTAACACTCGCATCCCCCGAATGCAAACCACAAAATATGTTCATGAGATGTTTGGTCGGAACGTGTCCAGGTGTAGACACAATGACAACTCAAAGTGGGATTAGTTCACACGACGTTTGGTATAGCATGCTTTGGCCTAATAAGTACTTCGTACTCTCATCGTTAGTCCCCAGGTAGGCAAACTGGTCCTTTATTTTGGATTTATACGAATGCCAGCCTAGACAGGACGTTCCGACTACCGGTACTAGTACCCTTCCAGTTACTACATGCCCGTCATGAGAACTCACTTTGATGAGATTTGAAAACACGAAAATCATTGTAAAATCAATCATGATGTGGTGTGTGCTTTCATGGATGTGATATGTTATGAGCATACGATTTCATGATAGACATTATTTGATAATACATACTTATGAACATGCTTGCACAATATCAAATGTAACATTTAACATAAAACATATAAACATCATGAAATTTGGCATATAACACACGAAATTCTTATAAGTTTCTAATCGACTATAGTATAGGCTCTAAGGGTCTAATAACCTATCCTATATCCCTATAGTCATGGCTCTGATACAATTCTGTCACACCCCGACCCGCAGCGGAAATAAGAGTCGGGGCATAATTGGGTTATCACCAAAGCACAAGACATTTACTATTATGTTTCATATTTAATAAAGTCAAAGTTACATTTTCAAACATCCAAACATGTTCATTCAATACAAAGGAAATAACCAAACATAACAATCCCAATACTAAATCGTTTTATTCTTCTAATCCAGGTCCTATGTGTTCCTAGCTGCTGCTGGTTCACTTGTATCATGTGTAAAATGGGAGTTTTTGGGTCAACATAAGTTGGCGAGTGAACCTTATTAGATAAACATTTGAGCATGATTTTATAGTTAGTTTATCAATGAAAATTGTGCATAATCATAAAAGAGCAAATGTAAGTAATCAAGCATTGGCAAATAGCAGTTACAATTATAACATACAATAACACTTGATAGCATACATGAACATACCAATATCATACGATAACTAACATAAATGAACTGTGCGATCAAGGCTCAATCAAACGGAGCCGATCGTATTGCATGAACTGGAAATGTAAATTGAACTGTGCGATCAAGGCTCAATCAAACGGAGCCGATCGTTGCGGGCACGCCAAGTTCGACCACATAATAAAATGGGGAACAAGCTCAAACCTCATAAATGGGGAGCTGCGGCCTCGGCAAATGCATGTACTGAAATAATAATTTGCATCCAATAATAACTACTTAACAGCAACAAACTGAATACACATGTCATGATATGATGTATGCACAATAGTTTAGTTATAATATGTATATAAACAAAGACACATGATACACCCCAAAAACGTGATTAAAACGGGGAATTTGAAAGGTTCACTCACATTGGGTGCGTTGAATTGGAGATGGTGAGATGCGCACGATTTTAGATGAGCGAGTCGACGAGGAATACAAACCTAAATAATAATGGAAAAATATATTAAATGGATGGATGTTATTAAGGATTTTAATGAAATTTTTAGATATATTTTTGTGAGTTTATGGCTATTTTCTATCTTTAAAAATGTTATTTTTAAGTATTTTTAATTGATTTTTAACTTAAATTAAATAAATAAATATATAAAAAAATATTATTTTTTTAGTGTTGACCGTTGACCGTTGACCGTTGACCGGTTCGGTCAGCGGATAATTCTGCGCCGGGTGGGATTCGAACCGGCGACCTTCCGTTCGCGTGCACGTAGCTCTACCAACTGAGCTACGTGTCTAACCCGTTATAAACTCGTTTCTAATTATATTTATATACTTATTTGAATTAACCGAATATTCCTTTATTTGCAAAAATGTTTTAATTCAATTTGACCGGTGCTCGTGACGAGATTCGAACGCGCGACGTGAAGTTCATGATGCACACAGTCCACCGCTGGACTGTGTGTCTAACCCAGTTATATTCTTGGTTTTTATTATACTTAACAACTATCCGTTTCAACCCGGTTTAGTTCATGATAAAAAAGGCATGTTATTACACAAGGCGTGCGCGTAGCAAGGATCGAACTCGGGACGTGTGTGTGAAATTTGCACACAGTCCACCGCTGGACTGTGTGTCTAACCCGTTTAAAATACCGTTTTTAATTAAACTTATGTTCTGTTATAATTTCATCTTCTTCGCCGATTTACACAGACAGCATAATTCGACTGGTTAAGATTGATTTGTGATTTACAAAGTTCTTAGACATTTATAGTAATTCAAAAGTAAGAAATGGAGAGAGTTTAAGGAACAGAATATACCGATTGATGTTATTCACAGAAATCCGGCGGAGGTTCGTCGGTACTGGAAATGAACTCCGGCTGTTGAAACAATTAACAGCGTTGATCGATTATTCATAAGGTTGAGTCACTTAAACAAGGTTTAAAAGAAGTTTAGGATATCATACCAGTTCACAGTGTGATTCCGGCAGTCTCAGAGATTTTCCGGCGAAGGTAAGATTTTTGATAAACGTTGACTAGGATCGATTCTGATGATGGAGTTGTGTTAGAGGCTGACTAATCACATATTTTAAACAGAAAGAGTCGAAGGAATTACCGTGAGAATGTGAGTCCCGGTTTTCCGGTGACTTGCAGAAATTTTCCGGCGAACTGATTCTGAAGATCTTATGGTTCAAAAATGCGACGAAAATGAAATTGTATATTGATATGATAGTTCTGAATTGCGAGATTGATCTGAAGCTTGAGTTAAATCAGAGCTTTGATAAATTTTCGGTTTCAAAAGCCGAAATGATAAGACTTAAAGTTTCAATCAATTTTAACTTGATTAGAAACCGTAATACATCGGTTATAAGCTGGACAAGTGAATTCACAACGATTTGGCGATTGGTTTGCCGATTACCGTTATTCAGATGGCATCATCGGTTAAATTGAGTTTGTGTATAAGTTCCAATTGTTTTCCTAGTGTTAACAGAAAACACATTGTGGCGGAGTGGTTTAGGGAAAAAAGGTTAAGTTGATTAAAGACTTGGCTGACCCGGGTTCGAGTCCCGGCAGCTTCACATATTTTTTATTTGTTTTATTTTAACTTTTTATCAAATATAATTTTTATAGTTTAGTTTATTTATTAATTATGTAACATTTTAACTCAAAATAATCATAAATAATTAACGCAACTTTTATAACTTGGTACAAGATTACAAAACGGAGCGGGTTTTGGAGACCCGATTTTTACAAATGTTACACTACACCCCATGAGCTATATGTAACTCATGGTGGTTGTTCAAGTGAAGCAACTACTACAGTTGTTGCCACAACAGTGGCTCAGTTAGACAGTGGTTACATCAATAAGACTTTCTTGAAGGCAACAACTATTGAGGCTACAATTGTATCATGTGAGCCAGTTGGAAGTCCCCAGTACCAAAAATAAGGGGCATTTGGTTCTGAAAACATTGAGATTCCTCATATTGATGATTCAAATACAACTACCTCTGGTAGGAATTTAGATGATCCTATTAAGTTTGGTGATAAATGAAAATACCAAGAATTGACGGAGAGAATCAGTACCATCGAATCATCCATTGATGAAATCAAATCCAAGATGAAATAAGTGCTACATAATTCTCAACCTCAACCATCACCAACTCAAAATGCTAATGAGCTATGGAAAGTTGTGCAACCAATTATCTTAGCTCAGAGACAATTAGCAGATATTCAGCATGAGACACACATGAAGTTACTTAGAAATATGGTCGAGACTAGATACAAAGATACACAAGAAGATATTAAAGCCATCAAAAATCATTTGTTGAAAACTACTGGCTCTGCCCTGGTTATTATTCTTCAAGATGAAATTGAAGATCATGCCAAAAAGGGGGACAAAGATACTTTGATAAAGTTGCAACCTGATTCAACTGCTAAACAAAAGGTGCAACAACAGCTAGAAACCACTGAAATCACTGCTGAAGCATCTGATGCAACTTTGGGAAAAGGGACTGATGAGACCCTAAATAAGAAGCTGAAAAGATTGCTGATGAAAAGCAGAAGAGACAAGATACACTTGAAGCTAAAGCCTCAATGCTAATTGAAGAAGAAAAAGCCAAGCAATTGGAACAAGAAGATGTTGGTATTTCAAGAAAAAGAAAGTCTATAAGAAAAGTTAGACAACCAATTGTCACCTCTTGTAAAACCATTGTTGAAGCTAATCTTGTTGTATCCTCTATCCAAAACAACCCACAATCACCACAAAACAACCCAATAGATGTTAGGGCAGATGTTGTGATAGCAAATGCTGGAATAACAGATGTTCCAACAGATGTTTCCCAAAGCTCTGCTTTACTCATATTTCCCACTTTAACTCAACCATTATCTACACCACCAAGAATTCCTGAACATCCACCATCACCCAAAGTAAAGTTCCAACGCAAAAGAAAAACTTTTGTTGTTGGTGATGATGATGAAGAGATTCAATCACCCTTTCATTTATCATCACAACGTATTTAACAACTATCCTCATCATTGTCCTATCTTGAAACTTCATTTCTACCCATGCACCTATCATCATCATTCATTCCAATGGGTGCCTTATACCCTTTGGAACTTCATGCTGTGAAAGGTGAAAAGAGTCTTTTTATAAGATAGAGTATCCAAAACAAAGAGAATTAACATCTTTTCTTGGGTATCGAAAGCCTAGAAATCTGGATGAATATCTGATGCTGAAGGCTAGACAAGCTGAGATTATTGCAAAGGAGCTGTCAAAGGGTAAGGATGACAGGGCTCTACAAGGATCCATGCAATTTCAATTGAGCAAAGTGAGAAACATTGAAGATTTTGCTAAGGATTTGAGTAAGTCTATGTCAGAAAAGCCAACCACTGATGATCCTACATTAAAGCAAGACTATCTTGATCACATTATGAAGTTTATGCCTTACAAAGAAACAAGGGCTCAATTCAAAGATTGGTATGCAAATAAGCTAAAGGAAGAGATTGAAAGAATACAAGCAATGCTCAAAGATCCTTTGAAAAGGCCTACTCCTCTTGTCTGGAAAAAGGCTAGGCCTGAAAATAAAGACCATGCCATGAAGATCAAAAGGATGAAATCTGAACTTGTTGATGTACAATATGGAACAACAAGGAAAATTGCTAGGTGGTCTGAGTCAAAAGTTATTGATACCTATAGAAGGCTGGAAGAGCTTAGAAAGAAAGATCCTTCTGTCCCAAGAAAGCCAGACTACTCACCAAAAACTAATGCCCCTCAACACACCCATGCCTCTGAAAGACCATATTCAACCTCTGTCTTACCCACAAGTGCCTTGAATCAAGCAAAAAGGCAAAAGCAGATGGAAGAAGAAGATCAAATGAGGTATGAAGAACAAAGAAAAGAGGGGATCAAAAATCAAATCCTATACCACACTTATGCTGCAGGTGATAAGCTTATGGAAGCACTTTCAACACTTGTCAGCAGACCCATTTCACCAAACTCATCTCAATTAAATCTACTCCCAAGAAAACCATCTGACTCAAAAATTCTTAAATGGAAGTCATCCATAGACACCCATGAATTGACTTTGCTCAGGTCAGATGGTAGAGCTCAAAAGATAAGAATGGAAGATGCATATGGTCTGGATGCAGCTGACCTCCAAGATCTAATGAATCTTGAGCTTGAAAGGGATGTAAATGACATGATTGCCCTGGAATTTGAATTTCAATTCAAAGGACAAATAAGGGAATCATTGATGAGGAATAAAGATCAGGAATAAAGTTTTAGTTTTGGCATCATCTGTTTTAGGGGGAGATTGTTGGAATTGAACCCTACAAAAGAATAAATGATAGAAAGCCAAAATATACTACAAACCTCTGATCCTTAATAATAATAATAATAATAATAATAATAATAATAATAATAATAATAATAATAATAATAATAATAATAATAATAATAATAATTGCTGGAGTTACGCTCTGCTGAAGACAAATGTCAAAGGTCTGCCATAACCAAACTCCATTGAAGACTAAAGTCAAAGGTCTGCTAAGGCAAAAATCTGTTGAAGACTAAAAGCTAAAGGTCTGCCAAGGCAAACCTCTGCTGAAGTCCAACAGAGGATGTCTCATCAGTGTTTTCTATCAGTCTTTGTAATTATAGCAGTGTTTAGCTTAGCAGATGTTGTTAGTTTGATATTATTGTTAGATGTCGCTTTCTTGCTGATATCATCATAAGATGCTCAGTGGTTAGAATTGTAGTATAAATAGAATAGTGCCTGTACTGTTCTATTAGATCGCTTTTCATCACTTATCAATCTAACATTCTTCTTTACATTATGTACGAACAAATCAGTGATCTTAGGCTGAGGGGGAGATATGATTTACATGCAAGTTTTTACAATCACAAAAGCATGATAATTAAAACAATCTCTCAATTATTATGAATCAAAGTTCATCATTCCGCTGCATTTACATCTGATTTATCTACTTCCATTCCTTCATCTTTAGAACTTTCATAACAATTTAAACTCAAATCCTAACACTCCCACCCCATGTTAAAATGGCTAGAAAAAGGCCTGACATTGACGTACTTAAAAGGGCAAGAAAGGAAGAAATTGCCAAAGAGGTGGAAAAGCAAAAGAAAAGGGATATAAGGGAGCCAATATGCAGATCATACTTCATGAAATTATTGAAAGAAAATAAATCTTAGTTAACTAAGATTCTTCAACAGAGGTTACTCAAAGCACTACTGCACCTATCCAAACCACTGCCACACCCATCATTACTCAAAGCCCTACTCCCATTGATATGTTACCACTACAAAAGTGACAATAGAGGTTACAACTACCTCACCACCATCACCACTAATGCACAAGTCCCCCAAAAGGACTAATCCACAAGAGGAATGTAACACCCCGTGTTTTCCGATTACTGTCCGTACTATAAGTATAAACATGTTATTACGAAAATGTGCAATAATACTTACTTTATGTGTGATTAAAGTCCAATTAAAACTAATAAAGCCCTAATGTGCAATGGAATTTAGAAAATATGAAGAATTTTCGCATTTCAAAGTGATGACATACCTGTAACGAATGTTGGTGACGACCCGGTTAGTGTTTAGAAGCCCATGAATGTGCCTGACATGTTAGTATAAGGTGGAATTATAAGTTATTGGGGGAAATTTAGAAGAAAAGCGCATATGCCTAAATTGGTGGTTTTCTGTCTAAATTGTCGGAAAATTAGCTTGCGTTATGGACTTTTAACGGTCTTAAGCAAACCCAGACAATGCTAAATATCAGCTAATATTGTAATTGATAAAATTATGATGGAATTTGGGGGAAAATATTATTCCATAATTATTAAGCTCAATCAAGTGAGATTAGGCCCTAAACGTTTATAAAATTTGCAAGACTTTTATAAATGTGCAAGTATTATTTTTTATAAAAAAATATATAAAACTCACCCTGCACTCTCTAATTTTTGGCCATGAATCCACACTCACATAAATCCTCTACAAATCTCTAAAATCTTCCAAAATGATTAACATCTCTTACACACTTAACCCAAAACCACAGTTCACCTCCCTAATCATTCCCAACCCTTCCCAAGACACACACTCTCTCCTCTCTCCTCCCTTATAGCCGTCCACCACCACCTCCCTCATCACTTCACCCTTTTCATTTTATTCATCTCTCAAAACCTCTCAATTCACTTTCACTTTTACACACTTAAAGTTCTTGAGCATTCCTTGAAGAGTCCAAGTATCCATAGAATCATAGCAAGGAGGAATCATCATCAAGAAGCTCTTTTAGTCTTAGAAATCTTAATGTGTTCATCTAAGGTAAATCCACCTCTTAAAACCTCAAGATTATGAGATTTTTAATATTTAAAGGTGAAGTTGTTCAACAAACAAAAGGATTTTCCCAATGAACTAAGGAAATCAGTAAATCTAGGGTTTTAATAAGAAATTTTGAAGGTTATAATGTGTGTGTATGATCCATGATCGAAAGGTGTGTGTATGGTAGTTTTTGTGGTTGAAAATGATGCTTAAAAGATGTTGAAAGTGATATACAAGATGATATATTAGGGGTTTGTGTAATATGAGTTTGAGGTTATATTTGAAGTGATTTATGGTCTAAAAATGTGTGATGATGAACTTGGATGAAAAACCCTAAGTTAGGAGGGTGTATGATGCATGATTAATGTGAAAAATGCAAGATAAATGTAAGATTATGATATGCATGTAGAGATTTATGATGAACTGAAAATATGGTTATATTATGCTAATATTTTGAACATAATAATCAGATCACACCTAATTTTTATGATAATCATGAGTTTGAAGTTTATAATTTAGTAAATCATGCTTAAAATGGTGTAAAAAGTGATAATAGCTATGGTAATAAGATTATCTTTGTAAAATTGAAAGTGTGATGATAAAAGCATGTTATTTTATCTATAAAAGTCAGATTTAAGTATGGAATATGATCAAGATGATTTGGATTGCTTATGTGGTCATTAAAGGCTTAAAAAGGTGTAAAAATGACAATTTTTAGTATGATCGAAGCATGCAATATAAATCTAATTTAAAACAGAAAATTTAGGCATATAATATGATATTATAACAGGTGTTAAAGTATATGTTATGATATTTCCATGTTTGGCATGTTCTATGTGAAAATATGAATCGAAAATGCTAATTCTATGCTTGAAAATGGACATAACTATGTATATGTGAACTAGGTGAAATGAACTTGGTTGAAGGATAAGATAAGGTATAACATGAGTTTTATGATGATATAAGGTGTATTTTGGTCTTGCATGATGAATATGGAATGATTGATACAAGAAAAGTGACTAATCTAAACGTATGATGCATGTTGTGACTAATATGAAGAAAACTATGTGATTCGTTGAAATATGATTGTGTGATGTTGATAGTATATAAAATGAGTATCTGGATGAATTATGTGGCTTATGCGATTAGATGAAGTGTTGTGTGATATATAATATGAGCATGCTTAAGTATGGATTTGAGTTATATGAAATTGTAATAATAAAACTTGTTGTGAATAAGCATGGTTTGATGTGCCGTTGAGCGGATATTTTAGAGGGCAAGGATATTTCGCTTTGTGATGATTGAACACTAAGAAAGTAGGAAAATATAACCATAAAGGTCGTAGTCACCAATGGGTCGTCTAAATAACGGGTGAAACACACAAAACTATTTTATAAGTCTAAAGGGTCAAGTGAACAACTTGGTTAGTAGACTTGAAACTAATTTGAAAGTGTACCTTGTATATAGGGCACTAATAGGTGAATACCTATTTGATTTGGGCTTTTGGTATCAAACTTTTAACGCACCTAAAAGTGAGTTCACGCCCCCTTTTTAAATTATGTTTTTACATTTCGGGGGAGAAACACGTAAAGTATTTTGAGTTAATATGATCAAAAGACGACAAATGAAATGTAACCTATGTTGGCCTTGGGTAAGGGCCTTAAGTTACCCCTAACGATGGTTTATGCATGGACATTTCCCATCGCTGTAATCATTCACCTCTTCGATGGAGGGCAGGTATATTGGTAGATCTATCGAGTTTTGACGAACCCCAAGCTTGTTGATCGATCGCTCCAATAATAAAAAGGCATGGAATATATCTTGAAGACAAGAAATAAGGGAAACGACTAAGGTTTTGTTTTGATTATAGGCTCTTGGTTGTGAATACTATTTCGTATTCCTAGCTAGTTTACGATGTTACATGTCTATCTAACATTTCATATTTTTCAAAATGGAAGAAAGAATAAATATATTGATATTTATAAGTAAGTAAACCGTGAATTCGCCAACTTGTGTTGGTATTTTAAAACGTGTTTTTCAAGTACATAATTGGCTTTGGAGTTTGATGTGGGTTTAGGGCAACTCTTATATGGACAATAATAAAGCTTGTGTTATGGTTCACGAGATGGAACGTTTTGAGCATGAAAACTTTCAACTATATACATTTCGGGATGGTTGTAATAACTTTTAAACTATTTTGTCCGTTTTAAGAGCCAAAGATCCCTCAATCCCCAAAAAAGACTAACTATGAAGACTTACCTATCAGTTCAAAAGCCATCATATCTGAACTTCCATCTGCAAGACAAACCTCTTCATTGATAAGAAACAATTTGAAAAGACAGAAGGATATGTCTGCAGAGGATTTGAAAAGATTTAAAGAAGATATTATGAAGGAAGGTATCAAAAATATGATCATGTATGAACATCCTGATCAATCCGGCAGATCTGTTAGGGCAAGTCATAGGAATGCAAATTCCTTCACAACTTCCAATAACATTAGTCCGAGTAACCCCTGCAGCCTCTAAAATTCAAAAGTGGTTCTTAGACAAACCCAACCACGAATTGACAATTGCCAGGGCAAATGAGGAAGTGCAAAAGACTTAAATGAACAGTGTGATGAGCTTAAAATTGAAGATTTGCAAGATTTACTGAATCTTCCACTCGAAAGGGATGCTGATGATTCACTTTCTGAAAGATTTGAAAAGCAATTCAAAGCATAAATTAAGAATATGTTGAAGAAGAGGAATACAAATTTATCCAATAAACGTCTGTTTTGGCATCAGCTGTTCTAGGGGAGATTGTTGGAGCTACAAAAGAACAGATGATATTCGAAAGCTAAATCCACTAATCAAGAAATAAGCAAAAGTTTGAACTAGTCTCCCCCCCAAAAATAGTGAATCTTGAACACTTATTCAGAACATCTGTTCAAGAACAAAGCAAACATTTGTTCAATAACAAAGCAAACATCTGATCAAGGCTTGGAACCGCTGTTCAGGAGGATACCACATCTGTTGAAAGCTAAAGACTATAAAAGACCAAAGCACTGATGAAGTCAAAGGTCTGAAGAAGAAGACCAAACATCTATATGGCCAAACAAATGTTTGGTTAACTACAACAAAGGATAGCTTAGATAGTGTTTTCCCAATGTAACAGTATTTATCACGTTATCAGTGTATAGACTAGTTAGAACAAATGTTAGGATTTGCACAGATGTTTGTACTATCTGTGGAATCTTTTCAGTTAAGAATGTTAGTTGTCACTATTAGGGTGATGTCAGCCAATCACTGAACAAATCTTTCTTACTTAGTAAAAATAGATCACACCTTCTAACATACTTCACATTTTCTCTTGTACGAACTGATTTGTTTACGTGATCAGCTGAGGGGGAGTCTGTAGAGTCAATTGAATTGTAAAACATTTGAATCCATTGTGATGAATGAAAAACATTTATTGATGATGACTTTCTGTTTTTGAATTTTATTGTGTTCAATCAATAGTTATATGCAAACAACAAACTCAGTTAAAACAATATTAATTGTGGAGTTTAGATAAAAGAAGAGAGTTTTATTCTAGAGACGTAAAATTCTATAAAAATGTTTACCCTTTTAAGTCTAAACAGTTGAATGATCAAGAGGTTTTGTTAAATTAAAATTTGAATCATGTTAATTTTTTGACTGTTTTGAAACCTCTTTACCCAATATTTCCGAAACTCCCAATGATGAAGATAGGGATTCTGGTTCTCATGAAGTTTCTAGTGATGATCAGCAGCCAAATCATCCCTCTACTTTTGCCACTGCCAGTCAGGGTGGTTAAAGTCAATCCTTAGAGTCTAGGTTATTGAGTAGTAGTAGTGAGGATCCTGGAAGGGTTGAGGACATAGGGACTTCAAATGCTAAGACAACCCATATGATGGAAATGTTTCTAATCTTAGAAGGTCATCTAGGGTTGTTTCAGTTCAAGAGAAATTGGATGGGTTTATCTTGGATAGGAAAGCTAAGTATGGAATAGATAAAGTTGTTAATTATTCTTGTTTGTCTTTTGAAAATATGTGTTTTGTTAATTCTCTAAATAAAACTGTTGAACCTTCTAGCTTTAATGAGGCTATAAAAGATCTTAAATGGGTAGAAGCAATGAAAACAATACCTGGGAACTAGTTGATCTACCTGTTGGTAGAAAACCCATTGGTTGTAAGTGGGTTTATAAAATTAAGTACAAGTCTAGTGGAGAGGTTGAAAGATACAAGGCTAGGTTGGTAACTAAGGGTTATAATCAAAGAGAAGATATAGATTTTGGTGAAACTTTTTCACATGTTGTTAAAATGGTAATTGTAAGATGTGTTGTTAGTCTGGTTGTTGATAACAGTTGGACTTTGTTCCAGTTGGACATTAATAATGCCTTTCTTTATGGGTCTATTACTAAAGACATGTACATGTCTTTACCACAAGGTTATTATTCTACAAATGAAACCAAAGTATGTAAGCTTGTTAAGTCTCTTTATGGATCAAAACAAGCACCTAGGAAATGGAATGAAAAATTGACTGATGTGTTAATAAGTATTGGATTTGTTCAAAGTGTTTGTGAACATTTCTTGTTTATTTTGTCTAAGACTTCTTGTTAATAGTATTGCTTGTATATGTGGATGATATTGTAGTTACTGGAAACAATAATGATGAGATTAATAAAGCTAAGAGTTTCTGAGTGATAATTTTCAAATTAAAGATTTAGGTACTTAAAGTACTTTTTAGGGATAGAGGTTTTATATGATGAGTCAAATATATGTTTAAATCAAAAGGAAGTATAGTTTAGAGTTGTTAAATGAATTTATGTACTTAGGGTGTAAACTTGTTCGTACTCTAATAGAGCTGAGTCATGTTATCTCCTCTAAAACTGATAAAGAACAAGAAAAATTGAAAGACATAACAAGATATCAGAAGTTAATTGGTAAGTTTATTTATTTATAATTAACAAGACTTGATATTAGCTATTTTTTTCAGTATATAAGTCAGTTTATGCATGCTCATATGATGTCACATATACAGATTGCATAAAGGCTTTTAAGATACCTTAAACTTTCACATGGTAAATGATTGTTGTTTAAAAAAGGTGAAAGTTATAATTTAACATGCTATGTGTAAGTCCCAGTAAACCAGATCTGTCACTGATATCACACAATCACCAAGGATGGGTTGAATCCAAACTTGGTGATGATTCAAGAAAACCAAATTGATGAAGAACAATAACTAATTCACTTTAACACCTTGCACACGATTCTATTACTTGAACAAGCAAAACCGTCTGGTACAAGATGGAGGTTCTCTAGAGAAAACCTAATAGTCTACCCCAAAACTTAACCCTAGAAATAACATAATATCCTATTTATACCTAAGGTTTGCCCATGCCCCTCATGGGCTTCCCTTGGGCTTGCCTGGCCCACATGGCCTATGGCATGCCCAATTGACCTATTCAAGGTCCAAACCTGATACAAACTAACCTAGTTAATCCCAGTTAACTACCATAGACCGTTGCGTATATTTGATTCTTCGGTCTCACACTTCTAGGACTTAACAATCTCCCCTAGACTGATGCATTAAATTGTCTTGATAGCATAAATTCAGCAAGGTCTTCAACAGAGACTATGATTGTCGCTATGCTGTAAGTGTTGTGGAAATCAATCTCATACTTCTTGGACCTCATACTTCAACGAACTCTCAGCACTGGGTATTTTTCTTCAGTTGTTGTGGTTAGCTTCATATCAGGATCTCGATCAGCTTTGCTTGAAACATCTTTGTCAAAAAGAATGCGAGATGAGGAACCTCAGTAGCTCTTTTCTTCTTCAATTTTTCTTTTTCAAGCAAGCAGGTTCACAGGTACTTCTTCAAATGTACTATCACTGTCAGATGATGACTGGAATCTGGTTCTTCTGACTCAGGTACACTTTGCTGTTGTGATGCTTCATGCTTTGTCGGCCACTAACAGCATCTCAATTTCAGCAACCCCTGTTTCTTGACCTAAATCAAGATCTGCACAATTCTCAGAAATTTATAAGCAAATATTCTTATGCGACAGGGAGAGTACCGCATGAACACCTGGTACATCCAAGTACTTGTACTCAGATCAAAATTAAAATTTCTTTCATCTTTTGATGATTAGTTCAATCTTCAAGAACGGTTAATAAGTTTTTAATAAAACAAATAAAGCACTCTTTTTTTGGCTTTTTTAATAACTTTTTTAATTTTTAAAATATAAGAATAAACAAAGAAACTAATTCAATAGTTACAACTATACAATTGCAATGGGATCAAAATCGTTTTCAGGCGGACCAAGGAACACTTTTCATTGCGAACTTATTCAGACTGGTCTAAGTGATTGCCAATATGTTTGTCCACTTAAACTTTAATGCTCAACTTTCATTTTCAACTTCGTGATACGTTTAAGGTAGTATTATACTATAATACCTGTGTGTCCCATACCATGACATACCCCCGCGATCAAGGTAAGAACAACGATTCATCGTAGCAGGTGAGTATACAGAGATTATCCTTTATCTTTTACAACGTCAGACTATTGGTGAACAGGTTAGTACTTTCGTACAGCAGAGTGACCAATAATATCTGACGAGGGTTAGGAAGATACCTTATGTGGTACGTTTGAATTCCTGGAATTTTCTCAGAATGAGATTTCCTTTCTTTTAAGGTTTTGGCCCTTCTATTTTGGATCTTTTAAAAATGTCATGGCTGTGCCTAGGTCTGTATATAATCTGGATGCAACATAAGGGCAGCCAAGATATCCCCGGATGACTCAACAGCGTAAAGACCCGAAACCTCAGACGTTGGCTATCTATCAACACAAGATTTAAGACCATAAAATTATACGCCGATGATATGTTACTCACAAGATATATAGTTTGTTATGTTTAAATCACTTAGTATCTTTTAATCACTTTGAGCGTTAAGCCTATCAACACATCACATTAGATCCTAGTCTTTCTAGCTACAACACCCTACATGTGTCAGTCATGCCCTTTATCACGAATATCATTTCATTTCCCATGACTTTTTATTTTTTTATTTTTCTGTTTTTCAAATTGTTTTTGTATTTTTCTAATTTTCTCCCCCATAAAAAAATACATATATACATATATCGCCCTCTTCCCCCCTAAATTTGTGCATCATACTTTATGCACAAATTTACCTAATAAAGAAAATATGCACAAAGTTTTAAACAAAAGGAAAAGGAAAATATTTTTGTTGTTTTTGCTTAACCGTTCCATCATTAGATTAAAAACTAATCAATTTCAAAATTAAAGCACGAAATTCAAATTTGTACCTTTTCGCTGATCTTTTCTTACCTCATCTCCTCCAAAGGAAACATCACAATCGTAAAAATTTGAATCTTTTTGCAACAGTGAGATGTTATCCTTCATGTCCCTGGAACAACCGCTACCAACATTCCATAGATTGTCAACAGCTCCTCCTTGGTTGTTCCTGAAAAATAAGAAGATTAGTAAGACAGTGGGACCCAGGTCATCGTGGTCCTAGGTTTTCCTGAAGCATCAAAATAAGACACTTCTTTATGACACAAGTCCCCTTTTGTTTAGAGGATTGGTGATGTTGCTACTGATTTTGATTTGGGTTTGGGTTTCCAAATCTGTTTCATTTTAACAAACGCGGTAGTTGCCTTTGATTGAGCTACTTTGGCTGTTTCAGGTTTAGTCATTTTAGAAACAAATTTTTGTTTTTGCACAACCTTGCGTTTGTTTTTGGCAACATTCCAATCCCCATCAGATGGTTTAACCTTGGAATTCACATTCTTCATTACCTTAGGTGATAATACCTTCATCGACTTGGAATGATTGTTATTCTTTGGTGTAACCTTCTGATTTTTAGCTTGACACGGAACATGGGGACCACGTGTACAGTTTCGAGCAATGTGACCAGGAATGACGCAATTGAAGCACATTTGTCTCTTCACATATAAAACATTTTGATCAGCTTGATTTACTCTTGCAGGCCCTGAAGGATGAACTGATCCCTTATGAACTTGATTTCCTTGCATGTTTCTTGCAGACAAAGATGAATTTGGATGTTTGTACTTGTCGTTTGCAAGGGCCTTCTTCGATTTTGGAGATTTCTTTTGATTCTTCTTCTTTTGTTTAGACTGCAAGTCTTGTTCAGAAATCTCCCCAACCTTTCCAAAAGCTTTACTAGCACGGTCAAAGGCTTATTTTTCACATTTGCTATTAATGATCGGCTTAACAAAAGCATTTTTCACAACATAGCCTTTTAAGGGCTATTACTGCCTACTGATGATTTTAGAGAGCGTGATTGTTCTTGATGTTTGGACTTCTGCTTTCTTCGTCTCAGATTTGCTCGTTTTTACTCTTTTAGCTTGCTCTGAACCTTTTCATCGGAAGCAAAAGGTTCAGATTGTTCAGTTTGCGCACTTGGAGCATTGTTCACATCAGCTCTCTCTTTATCAGCTTTGATAAAGTCGGAGAGTCCTGGTTTATCAGATGAAGAACCAGACACTCCAGCTGAATCATTAGAAGTGTTAACAGCACCATGGTTCCTGTGTGTCTGACGTATAATCGTAGGGTTTGTCGTACACCATATGCTGTGCTTTCTCAATATCCTTGTCGGTTTTAGGCATTCTTGTGTAGTTGTGATTATACGGTGGGGCAACCTGAGTGAATCCAAAATCTATCCCCTTGTTCTCTTTATATGCCAGCTGCACATTGCACACGTCCTGAACAAGCTTGCTGGATGTACAAACTTCTTTGTATTGACTTCGTTTTTTTGATATTTTCTTGTAAGAAGTCCCAGCTCAATTTTGACCAAGTCGCATTCCATGGTTGTTGAATCTAATATGGTTTTGTAATCATGGACCCAACATTTCTGTTGATTTACGTCTAGGTGGAGCTGAGCGATGTCTTTCTTTTGTGCTTCAACCTTTTCTTTGAGTAACCTGTTACTTTCTCGAAGGCTGATGCACTGAGCCATTGCATTGTTGTAATCATCAGCTATTTTGGAATTAAGTGCCCTGAGATGAACAACTCTATTCCTACAAGGTTCAGTGCACAAAAGGTAGTTGACTGTGTCAATGTGTGAGCTAGGTTTGTCAGCGTGAGTTTGGGCTTGAGGTAGAGTTTGGGGTGCTGGGCTGTGGATTGCTGCTTGCTGTGCTTGAGGTTTCTGCTCAGACACTTCTTCAGGATTAGACTCAGTTGATTTTGCTTATCGATCTTGGAGATCTTGGTTTGATTGTAAATGATCCCACAACCAAGAAACAAATGAGTCGTTATCATCACCCAAGAAGCTATTCATCGCATATCTTACTTCCTCTTTACGCCTCCCACATTCAAGCAAACCATCACATAGTCAGCAACCAGATCAACATTGTAGTTTCCAATAAGCTCATTCAGCTTTTCCTTCACTTGATCCCGCAAGTTCAGGTTTTGTTTTGTGTCTAAGGTGAGGTGTTGTTAATGGATGCTTTGGTTAGTGGACTAAAGACAATGTTTGGAGTTGCAGTCGGTTTGGAATTGCAAACTGGGCTGAAGACTATGTTTGAGTTCTGAGCTTGAGCTGTAAACATCTTCGGATAAGAGAAATCGTACCGATAAACACGATTAAAATGTCCGAAAACTGTTTTTATCGAAATGTACCGTTAGACTCGTCTCGATGATACGTTCAACAGGCTCTGATACCACTTGTAAGTCTCAGTAAACCGGATCTGTCACTGATATCACACAATCACCAAGGATGGGCGGAATCCAAACTTGGTGATGATTCAAGAAAAGAAAAACGATGAAGAACAATAACGAATTCACTTTAACACCTTGGACACGATTCTATTACTTGAACACGCAAAACCGTCTGGTACAAAATGAAGGTTCTCTAGAGAAAACCTAATAGTCTACCCCAAAACTTAACCCTAGAAATGACATAATATCCTATTTATACCTAGGGTTTGCCCATGCCCTTCATGGGCTTCCCTTGGGCTTGCCTGGTCCACATGGCGTATGGCATGCCCATGTGACCTATTCAAGGTCCAAACATGATACAAACTAACACCCAGTTAATCCCAGTTAACTAGGCAAAAATGCTTAGCTTCAAGAAAGTCTATCATTGGTTTATGTATATTTCTAGGAGTTTCTTTGATCTCTTGCAAGAGTAAAAAACAGTCCACTGTATCAAGATCAATTGCAGAAGATAAATATAGAGCTATGTGTTCTGCTTCTTGTGAGTTGATGTAGATCTTAAATCCATTAAAGGAACTAAAAGTTGAATGTCACTTGCCAGTGATTTTTTTTTTGCGACAGTAAAGCTACAATGTCCATTATAACAAATCCCGTATTCCATGCGAGAACAAAACATCTTGAAATAGTTTCGCATTTTTTGAGAGAAAAAATGGTTATGGGCATTATTAGAACAGAAAAGGTTAACATAAAAAGTCAACTGGTTGATATCTTTACCAAAGGTCGGAGCACTGGACAACATGAAATGTTTTGTGCAAAACTAGGCATGGTAAACATGTTTATGTGTAACACCCCGACCGCGTAAAACAACGAACCGCAGTGGAAACGTCGGGGAGTCATGTCACAGAACTATTGCTTCACAACTCATGGAATTTAAAATTTTGTTTTATTAAGTTAAATGTTTACATTGTCTTGGGATAAACAGAAACAACACATAAATAAATTATCTTGGGATAAACAGATACAACACCTCGTCTGACTACAAGAGTCGTTAAGTGAAAACCACGTACCAAAAGTGTTTAATATTGCAATACAATTAACCAACTAAAATAAGTTGGTTAGAGTTGTGAAAACCGTATAGCCATGAATATTGGCCAAAATGTTTCATTTGTAAAAGAACCTTGTAATAGATTGTTTCAAAAGAAAACTTCATCCGACTACAAGAGAAACAAACCTCGTCCGACTACAAGAGAAACAACACCCATATGATGGAAATATTAAGTTAAATGTTTACATTATCTTGGGATAATCAGAAACAACACCTCGTCCAACTACAAGAGTCATTAAGTTAAAACCTCGTACCAAAAGTGTTTGTTATTGCAATACAATTAACCAACTAAAACAAGTTGGTTAGAGTTGTTAAAATCTTATAGCCATGAATCTTGACAAAAACGTTTCATTTGTAAAAAAACCTTATAATAGATTGATTCAAAAGAAAACTTTGTATGGTTAATATCTTTAAGTGAAAATCATAGCGTGACATTGTTCAAAACAATTTGTCCGTGTTATAAACCATTTGTCCGTGTTATAAACCATTCGTCCGTGTTATAAATCAATCCTCCGTGTCATAAACCAATTGTCCATGTCATAAACGAATCGTCCATGTTTTTATTTGTGAAAACTTTTGATTGTTCTTTAATGAACACATTCAAACTTGTATCTCTTTAACTAGACTAACAAATCAACAAATGATTTGTTAATCAGAAACAATTTCTATCATTACCCAAACTTCCACCAAATCTAGTGAACAGTCCGATAATGGGATTGTCAGTCCTATGGTACCATAACATACTACTGGTCGGCTCGGCCAAAGCTAATGAATGTCATTCGTGTTATGGATAACGCATCAACAAGTTGTTTACATTATTGAAATCGTTTTTTTTATATATAAACCACAGACATTGTTTTTGAAAACTTGATAATGATTTAGCACATATGGGTCACCCGAAAACATTTGCAAAATGTAAAAGAGGGGAACTATGTACTCACTTGGTATTGCGAAAGTGATCTTGATCAACGGAATAAACAAAGCTCAAACGTGTCCTAATGTGTAAGATATATATGTTAGCGTATCGGGACTACAGATGGGAGATCGGATAGAATGAAGTCTTATAAACCAAACGAGTGTTGGAACTCATGTGATATGGTTTAACAAACTTAACATTCTGATTTGGAAAGGATCCTAAGTTCTTTTGATCCATTATTACTCGTTAAGGTAGTTTACGCTACTTTAACAGGTCATTAGCGTATACGTGTGATCGGATGGTTAAACATGTTCTATGATAAGTCTTAAATGCCTAAACATGTTTGAAAATGTTATAACATCAGTTTATATGTCATAAATTTCGTTACATGTGTTTAAAATGGATTTATGCGCAAAAGGGCATTTTGGTCATTTTTTAAGAACATAGAAGTAACTTATTATAACATTAACCAAATGACGTGACCATAAAGTATAACCTCAGTAGGTTATTCCCTATACAACTATGCTCACAAATATGTGTTTGGTCAGTTCCTAAGATCGACCAAACGGGTCGGATTCGAAAGTCAAAGCGGCGGTCAAGACCGCTCGACTTACGACCCTAAATAAGCACTAAACTAGAAGTGACGAGTTGGACATGTCAAAATATGTCTAACTAAGTTTATAAAACTGATTTGGTATCAAAACTTGGTGTTTTGATACCAGAAAATAGTTTCCTCATAAAATGCACATCATGCGCATTTTTTACCAAGATTTTGACTCGTCACTTCGACTAGTAAACGTGGTAATCAGAAGTTGAAATCGCTAGGGATGATAACCTTCGTGATTATGATCACATTGTATATTTTAATTGAAGTTTGACTTGACCAAATGACCCTCAGAACCAAAAGTCAACCAGGAAGCCAAATTGTTCGACTTTTAGCTCAAAATAGCTAAAATAATGAAAGAACTAGGAAGAGTACTTACTCGTGTTGAAGAACACTTTCGGAACTCAAGATAGGAGGCTTCCAAAGGCTGGAAACAAGCTCCAAGAAGGATAGAAAGAAGAACTTCACACTTTGCTTTGAAATGTTTTGAAGTGGTGTGAAAAATTGGAAGAATCATGGGCTGTTTATAGTACTTTAGAATGAAGGAGGTGATGACGAATGTCCTCAAGTGTGGATTAGTGTCCTAAAATGTGTCAACACCAAATTAAGTGTGGCAAAATGAGTTCAAGGTGTTAAAAATGTAACATCCGTCGAAAAATGGGTTTCCAAAACCCGCTTCTTTTATTAATCGAATGTCCAGTTATAATTTTTCGTTGCATATTTATTGCTCAAACTAATTTTAAACGATACATAATTAATAACTAAATTGGAATTTAAAAACTATAATTTATAAATAATCTTAAATAGTGAGAAAAAATAAAATGGGGACGCCGGGTTTCGAACCCGGGTCACCCACAAACTCAAACACACAACACACCGCTCCGCCACATGCCTCCTTTGTGAAATTACTGAAGCAAATAATACTTAAATTAAAACTCGAATTCAAAACCGGAAATCATCACGTTCAGAACTCGCAGTCACCGGAAAATCCGGCAATCCGCGACTTTGGCCAATTTCCTTTTGACCAAAACACGTTAACCGATTATGACATCGGTTATAACCGATGTCTGACCAACAATTTCAGTCGTAACCGTCGGAGAAACTTTGACCGCGAATCAAGACCAAAATTCGGACCCAATACATCCTGTTATTCCCTAAAAATATCCACCCCAACCTCTGGTAACCTTTTCGCTCAAAATCGCACAATCTCTCGAAGCTTTAGCACGTCGCCGGAAATGTTAATTTCGCCGGAATCACTGAACGGAAAACCGCGTTTTTCTTCAGACGGTACAATCCTCTAAATTTCTCTTGCTATCTTTCAATTTATAATCTAATTGCTCAATTCAGTAATCAAAATTGTTAAACAGTTTCCCTCAGTCGGAATCCGCAAATCGGAGACGACGAGTCTTTGCCAGAAAACCTGAAGCAAACTCGCCGTTCTAGTATACCATGTCATCTCATTTCTATTTTCAAATTCAATCAAATATAAGTTAAGACTGATTAAGCAGAACAGTCGGAATTCGCTGTTCTGAAATGTTAAGCGAAGAAGACGAAGTCGAACATGTGTATAAGTTTAATAAAACTGAATATTTAACCGGGTTAGACACACAGTCTAGCGGTGGATTGTGTGCAACATAACACGCACGTCACGAGTTCCAATCGCATATGTTACCGATTTTCAGAAATAAAACCAATCCTTTTTAAAACCTATTCAGATCATCTTTCAACATGTATACAAATATAATATAATTCTGTAGTTAAACAAGGTTAGACACACAGCCCAACTGGTTGGGCTGTGCGCACTCAAACCGAACGTCCCGAGTTCGACTCCGGGTCACTGAAGTCGGTTCGGCCATATTAAATCCGTTTTGAAGTAAACTAAATAAAATAACAGTTAATTATTATATATATATAATTAAAACAGAGAATATTTCGGGTAGACACGTAGCTCAGTTGGTAGAGCTGCGTGCACGTATACGAGAGGTCCCGAGTTCGAACCTCACTCAGCGCATAATTTAACACAAACCGACCGGTCAACGGTCAACGGTCAATGGTCAAAAAGTCAAAAAAAAATTATTTATTTTATTTCTTTGTATTTATTTATTTAATCAGAAAATCATTTAAAAATACTTAAAAATAAGATTTTTAAAGTTAGAAAACTTCCTTAAACTCACAAAATAAATCTAAAAATCACATTAAGAGTATGAATTAAAAGTACTACTTTACCGAATCATTTCGTTATTATTTTAGGTTAGTTTTCCTCGTCGATCAAATCCTAAAATTCGTGCGCATCCAACGTCATCAAAGAACGCACCCAATGTGAGTGAATCTCTACCAATTCTCCGTTTTAATCACATTTTGGGGTGTATCATGTGTCGTTTAATTCCTTATTATATTTAAACACTTGTGCATCCATCATATCCGTGATCAAGTGTGTATCAAATGTGTATCAATTGTTGTGCGAGTTATGTTTAGATTGAAGTTATCATTTTCAGTGCATGCATTTCATTAGGCCCATCAGCTCCCCGTGGGATACGGGTTGAGTATCAGGTGCCTCATTTGATCGGCTCCGTTTGATTGAGCCTTGATCTCACATACATCATCATTCATGTCACTCGATCGGCTCCGTTTGATTGAGCCTTGATCTCATATACATCATCATTCATGTCATTTACTCATCCAATGTGGTTTGTGTTTTGTTATATATATATATATGTTTGCTCACATGTGATTATTGCACAAATTTTCAATATTTAATACAACAAGAAACACATAGGAAGGCCTAGAAGAATAAATCAGCAAGAAACACATGTGATTATTGCACAAATTTTCAATATTTAATACAACAATAACAATGTTTTATCAAGGTTCACTCGCCAACTTTTGTTGACCCAAAATATCCCCGTTTTACACATGATATAGGTGATCCAGTTGAGGCAAGAAACACATAGGAAGGCCTAGAAGAATAAATCAGTTTAAGCTTTGGATTGTTTTACTTAGTTTCCTTTCCTTGTAATTGTATGGATTTGATTTGAATATTTAAGTTGTAATTTGAATTTAATAAATATGAAACATTTTAGTGAACATCATGAGCTTTGGTGATAACCCAATTATGCCCCGACTCGTATTCCGCTGCGGGTCGGGGTGTGACAGATTGGTATCAGATATAGGATAGGTTATTAGACCCTTAGAGCCTATACTATAGTTGATTAAAATTTTAAATTGTTTATGCGTTACATACAAAATTCATGATGTTTATATGCTTTATGTTTATTGTTACGCTTAATGTTATGCAAGCATGTTCATAAGTACATATTATTATACAATGCTCATCATGAATCATATCCTCATAACATATCATATCCATGAGAGCACACACCTCACAATTCCCATGATGTTTTACAATGATTTTTGTATTTTTCAAATCACATCAAAGTGAGTTCTCATGACGGGCATGTAGTAACTGGAAGGGTACGAGTACCGGTAGTCGGAATGTCCTATCTAGGCTTGGCATTCGTATAAATCCAAAATAAAGGACCAGTTTGCCTACCTGGGGACTAACGATGAGAGTACGAAGGACCTATTAGGCCAAAGCATGCTATACCAAACGTCGTGTGAGCTAACCCCACTTTGAGTTGTCATTGTGTCTACACCTCGACACCCTCCTACCATACATCTCGCAATCATATTTCATGGTTTTCATTCGGGTGATGCGAGTGTTAATCCGCCAACACCAATGTGAATCCTACTAAGCCAATAGTCATGGGGGCCCACATGACTATACAGGCGATGGTATGGGGGACATTGGAAGCCCAAACATGAGAAAACCCAAGACATCCTATGGATGTAGTTGCATTATTGATAGTTATGTTATTTTTATTCTTTTAACGACACATGACACCTAAAAACTTCTTAAACTCACAATCTTCCTATGTATGTTCCTGTAGATGTTGGCTAGGCAACTACGTGGAGGTAGAAAGTCAGGAAGGTCAAACGAACGCTTGGCCACACAAATTGCTAAACAAATGGCCGCGGTACTTCCTAACATCGTGATTCAAGTTCAACAAGCTCTCACCGCAAATCCTATCAACCCTCCCAATCAAGAAGACCAGAGCGTCGCCAACCCTCACTCCAAAAAGTGCTCCTACAAACACTTCAAATCTTGCGATCCCCCAAAGTATGAAGGGACCGAAGATGTTACTGCCCTCCTCCACTGGTTTGAAGAAATGGAGAGCACCTTCCTCAATTGCGATTGTCCCGAGGATCACAAAGTACGTTATGCAACAGGGAGACTGTTTGGAGTAGCCCTTACCTGGTGGAACACAGAAAAGGGTAAGCGAGGAGTCGAAGATGCCATGGCCTTATCATGGGAAGAGTTAAGGGAACTCATGACAAGGCGCTTCTGTCCAAGAAGCGAAATAAAAAAGTTGGAAGATGAATTCCACTCGTTGAAACAAAAGGAAGGAGATCACACTTCCTACAACAAAAGATTTCTCGAACTGAACCAAATGATCCCTAATCTGTTCACCCCCGTGTACCGCTTGGTTGAACACTACATTCGAGACCTCCCTTCGTAAATTCAAGACTCAGTTCTAAGCACTTCGCCTGCAACACTTGAAGCCGCAAGGAACTAGCTACCAAACTTACCGAGAATCGCATCCGAAACGGCAAATTCAAGGATGAGAAAAAGAAAGCCCCCATTGAGGCCCAAACTCCAAACCATTCCGTCTCCTCTTCGAAATTTGCTGGTAAGAGGAAACGAAACATCAGAAATTTTGCCGTCACACAAACAAACCCTCCTATCACTGCCGCACCAATTACCCAAATTGCTCCCTCAGCTGCACCATTTAAAAAGCCCTACACCGGCTCATACCCAAAATGCAACCGTTGTCAATACCATCACCTCCCCGAAACTCCTTGCCAACATTGCACCAGCTGTGGCCGTGCAGGTCACACCATTCAAACTTGTCGCACACTTCAACGAATGAACCCAATCAACCTCAACCCAAACCCACAATCAGATAGTGGGTCAAGCCCAACAACCCTTACTTTTACCACCCACGCAACACATAGCTCAACCATACTACCAACCCAACTACCCCATGATGCAACCTATGCGAGCTTGTTACAACTGTGGAGACCCAAACCACTTCAGGAACACATGTTCCCGCTTGGTGAACATCATCCATGCCCAAGCTCAAGTGAATCCGGTAAACCAAGCTAACCAAGCTCCTCCACCTGCTAGAGGAAGAGCTTTCAACATCAATGCCAACCAAGCTAGGGCTGACAACAACGTGGTTAACGGTACGTTTCTCATCAATGGTAGTTATGCATCCATGTTATTCGATACTGGCGCGGATAAGAGTTTTGTGTCCTTAGAATTCGAACCTATCCTCAACCAAACTCGTGATAATCTCATGGAATCTCTAAAGGTGGAAGTTGCTGACGGAAAGCCCGTTTCGTTAAATTCTATTATACGAAATTGTACCCTCACTCTAAACGATCACGATTTTCTAGTTGACCTCATTCCTATGAAGTTGGGAAGTTTCGATATTATAATCGGTATGGACTGGCTCAGCCAGCATCACGCTGAAATAGTATGCTGCGAAAAGTTCATTTGCATTCCTCTTGCAGACGGTCAGACCCTACGTATCTTTGGAGAAACCCCTTCGAAAGGACTCAAATTAATGTCCTGCCTTCAAGCCCGAAAATATCTCCGCAAGAACTATGTCGCATTCCTAACTCACGTCGTCAAAAAGGGAAACAAGGAGAAGAAACTCGAAGATATACCAGTGGTGAAGGAATTCCCACAAGTCTTTCCCGACGACATCTCAGGACTCCCTCCTGTGAGAGAAGTCGAATTCCGCATCGATCTTGTACCTGGCGCAGCACCAGTCGCAAAATCTCCTTATAGGCTAGCCCCATCCGAAATGCAAGAGCTGGCCAGTCAACTGCAAGAGTTGATTGACAAAGGATTCATACGTCCTAGCTCCTCGCCTTGGGGTGCACCTGTTCTTTTTGTGAAGAAGAAAGATAGAACGTTTCGCATGTGTATCGACTACAGAGAACTCAACAAGCTAACGGTTAAAAATCGCTATCCACTACCTCGCATCGATGACCTCCTAGACCAACTTCAAGGCGCCACCTGCTTTTCAAAAATCGACCTTCGTTCTGGCTATCATCAACTTAGAGTACATGAAGAAGACGTCCCAAAGACCACCTTCCAGACTCGTTATGGTCATTACGAATTCATGGTCATGCCATTCGGTTTAACCAACGCCCCAGCTGTCTTCATGGATCTAATGAATAGGGTATGCAAACCCTACCTCGACCGCTTTGTCATAGTCTTCATCGACGACATCCTCATCTACTCCAAGTCTAAATCCGATCATGAACGACACCTTCGACTCATCCTTACACTCTTAAGGACTGAAAAGCTCTACGCTAAGTTCACAAAATGCGAATTCTGGTTAAGAGAAGTACAATTCCTTGGACATGTCGTTAATGACAAGAGAATACATGTCGATCCTTCAAAAATCAAGGCAGTACAGGAATGGCAAGCGCCACGTACCCCTACCGAAGTAAGATCATTTCTTGGTTTGGCTGGTTACTATCGACGCTTCATTTCCAATTTTTCCCGTATTGCTGTACCACTCACGGCTTTGACTCATAAAGAAAAACCCTTCATATGGGGACCTAAACAAGAAGAAGCCTTCCAACTCTAAAGCAAAAACTTTGCGACGCACCTATCCTCACACTCCCTGAGGGTTGCGACGACTTTGTAGTATATTGCGACGCATCAGGGCAAGGGCTAGGCTGTGTATTAATGCAAAGAGGAAAAGTGATAGCCTATGCTTCTAGGGAACTCAAGGTTCATGAAAAGAATTACACCACCCACGACCTGGAACTTGGAGCCGTTGTGTTCGCTCTCAAGATATGGAGACATTACATTTACGGTACCAAGTGTGAAATATACACTGACCACAAAAGTCTCCAACATATCTTCAACCAAAAGGAGGTGAATATGAGGCAACGAAGATGGGTCGAACTTCTTAACGACTACGACTGTGAAATTCGATATCATCCTGGCAAGGCAAACGTAGTGGCCGATGCGCTCAGTCGAAAAGGTTATGCGAACTCCATTCGTCTTCTATGTTCGCAAATCATAACCGACATCAAAGATCGAATCCGAGAAGCTCAACATGTTTCTGTAACAGAAAACGACGTACGCGATGAGCTGTCATGTGGAGCGGAACTCAAAATCGAAACCAAATCCGACGGTATTCTATACTATCTAAACCGCATATGGATTCCCGATCGCGATAACCTTCGTGATTTCCTTATGAATGAGGCGCACAAAACATGGTACTCTGTACACCTAGGAGCCGACAGGATGTATCAAGACCTACGATACACCTACTGGTGGCCGGGCATGAAAAAGGATATCGCTGTTTTTGTTTCCAAGTGCCTTACCTGTTCCAAAGTAAAAGCTGAACATCAAAGAGCTTCAGGACTTCTAACCCAACCTGAAATACCTGTATGGAAGTGGGAAAACATAACCATGGACTTCATTACCGGGTTACCTCGCACCTCCAGTGGGTATGACACCATATGGGTAATCATTGATCGTCTTACAAAATCAGCTCAGTTCATTCCGATTCGCGAGGACTTCAAGAACGAGAAGTTAGCTCGTATCTACATCAGCGAGATTGTAAGCCGTCATGGTGTACCTTTAAGCATCATTTCAGACCGTGATGGTCGTTTCACTTCACGAACATGGCGAGCCGTACAAACCGCCTTGGGTACACGATTAGACCTTAGTACCGCTTTTCATCCTCAAACTGATGGTCAATCTGAACGCACCATCCAAACTCTTGAAGACATGCTTCGAGCATGTGTCATAGACTTCAAAGGGAATTGGGACGCTCATCTACCATTAGTTGAATTTTCGTACAACAATAGCTACCATTCAAGTATCGGAATGGCTCCTTTCGAAGCTTTATATGGTCGTAAGTGCCAATCACTAGTATGTTGGCATGAAATTGGGAAATCGCAAATCACGGTCCATAATTAATTCAAGAAACAACCGACAAGGTCATTCAAATTCGAAACAATCTTCTAGCGGCTCAAAGTCGTCAAAAGAGTTATGCAGACAAACGACGAAAGCCCTTGGAATTTGACATTGGTGATCAAGTACTTTTAAAAATATCACCGTGGAAGGGAGTGGTTCGTTTCGGCCAGAAGGGCAAGCTAGCACCACGCTACGTAGGACCTTTCAAGATACTCAAAAGAGTAGGTCCTGTAGCATACAAGCTTGACCTACCAGAAGAGCTTAACAGAATTCATCCCACATTCCACGTATCAAACTTGAAGAAGTGCCTCGCCGATGAAAACCTCCATATTCCGTTAGAAGATATTCAGATCGATGAATCAATGCACTTCATTGAAAGACCAGTAGAAATCATGGACTTCGGAGAGAAGCGTTTAAGACGAAGTCGTATTTCAATTGTCAGGGTACGTTGGGAGTCGAAACGAGGACCTGAGTTTACTTGGGAACGTGAAGACTCAATGCGCGAGAAATACCCGCATCTTTTTCCTGTTACCACTACTACTTAAATTTCGGGACGAAATTTCTAAAAGTAGGGGATACTGTAACATCCGTCGAAAAACGGGTTTCCAAAACCCGCTTCGTTTATTAATCGAATGTCCAGTTATAATTTTTGGTTGCATATTTATTGCTCAAACTAATTTTAAACGATACATAATTAATAACTATATTGGAATTTAAAAACTATAATTTATAAATAATCTTAAATAGTGAGAAAAAAATAAAATGTGGACGCCGGGTTTCGAACCCGGGTCACCCACAAACTCAAACACACAACACACCGCTCCGCCACAAGCCTCCTTTGTGAAATTACTGAAGCAAATAATACTTAAATTAAAACTCGAATTCAAAACCGGAAATCATCGCGCTCAGAACTCGCAGTCACCGGAAAATCCGGCAATCCGCGACTTTGGCCAATTTCCTTTTGACCAAAACACGTTAACCGACTATGACATCGGTTATAACCAATGTCTGACCCACAATTTCAGTCGTAACCGCCGGAGAAACTTTAACCGCGAATCAAGACCAAAATTCGGACCCAATACATCCTGTTATTCCCTATAAATATCCACCCAAACCTCTGGTAACCTTTTCACTCAAAATCGCACAATCTCTCGAAGCTTTAGCACGTCGCCGGAATCATTGAACGGAAAACCGTGTTTTTCTTCAGACGGTACAATCCTCTAAATTTCTCTTGCTATCTTTCAATTTATAATCTAATTGCTCAATTCAGTAATCAAAATTGTTAAACAGTTTCCCTCAGCCGGAATCCGCAAATCGGAGACGACTAATCTTTGCCGGAAAACCTGAAGCAAACTCGCCGTTCTGGTATACCATGTCATCTCATTTCTATTTTCAAATTCAATCAAATATAAGTTAAGATTGATTAAGCAGAACAGTCGGAATTCTCTATTCTGAAATGTTAAGCGAAGAAGACGAAGTCGAACATGTGTATAAGTTTAATTAAAACTGAATATTTAACCGGGTTAGACACACAGTCCAGCGGTGGACTGTGTGCAACATAACACGCACGTCACGAGTTCGAATCGCATATGTTACCGATTTTCAGAAATAAAACCAATCCTTTTTAAAACCTATTCAGATCATCTTTCAACATGTATACAAATATAATATAATTCTGTAGTTAAACAAGGTTAGACACACAGCCCAACTGGTTGGGCTGTGCGCACTCGAACCGAATGTCCCGAGTTCGACTCCGGGTCACTGAAGTCGGTTCGGCCATATTAAATCCGTTTTGAAGTAAACTAAATAAAATAACAGTTAATTAGTATATATATATAATTAAAACATAGAATATTTCGGGTTAGACACGTAGCTCAGTTGGTAGAGCTGCGTGCACGTATACGAGAGGTCCCGAGTTCGAACCTAACTCAGCGCATAATTTAACACAAACCGACCGGTCAACGGTCAACAGTCAATGGTCAAAAAGTCAAAAAAAATTTATTTATTTTATTTCTTTTTATTTATTTATTTAATCAGAAAATCATCTAAAACTACTTAAAAATAAGATTTTTAAAGTTAGAAAACTTCCTTAAACTCACAAAAATAAATCTAAAAATCACATTAAGAGTATGAATTAAAAGTACTACTTTACCGAATCATTTCGTTATTATTTTAGGTTAGTTTTCCTCATCGATCAAATCCTAAAATTCGTGCGCATCCAACGTCATCAAAGAACGCACCCAATGTGAGTGAATCTCTACCAATTCCCCGTTTTAATCACATTTTGGGGTATCATGTGTCGTTTAATTCCTTATTATATTTAAACACTTGTGCATCCATCATATCCGTGATCAAATGTGTATCAATTGTTGTGTGAATTATGTTTAGATTGAAGTTATCATTTTCAGTGCATGCATTTCATTAGGCCCATCAGCTCCCCGTGGGATACGGGTTGAGTATCAGGTGCCTCATTTGATCGGCTCCGTTTGATTGAGCCTTGATCTCACATACATCATCATTCATGTCACTCGATCGGCTCCGTTTGATTGAGACTTGATCTCATATACATCATCATTCATGTCATTTACTCATCCAATGTGGTTTGTGTTTTGTTATATATATATGTTTGCTCACATGTGATTATTGCACAAATTAATACAACAAGAAATTAATAACAATGTTTTATCAAGGTTCACTCGCCAATTTTTGTTGACCCAAAATATCCCCCGTTTTACACATGATACAGGTGATCCAGTTGAGGCAAGAAACACATAGGAAGGCCTAGAAGAATAAATCAGTTTAAGCTTTGGATTGTTTTACTTAGTTTCATTTCCTTGTAATTGTATGGATTTGATTTGAATATTTAAGTTGTAATTTGAATTTAATAAATATGAAACATTTTAGGAAACATCATGAGCTTTGGTGATAACCCAATTATGTCCCGACTCTTATTCCGCTGCGGGTCGGGGTGTGACAAAAAATTGGAGATAGGTGGCAAACTTGGTGAAAAAGCAAAAAATTTTATTATTTTTTTGACATTTTTGGCCTCTGGACTTGTATTTTCACTTGTTTGTCATTTTTAACCCCTTTAGCCTAATATTTCAGTTTATAATGGCGTTAAGACATGGGTAACTTGGATTATGCCCGAAAATATCGCGGTTGTCGGTTCGTTCGGTTGTACGGTTATGCGTTTAGCAAAAATGCGTAAAACGCTTTAACGAACATGGAAATGATCAAAATCGTGCAAGGATTGACATTTTTGCATTCTCATCAATAAAATAAAAATATTTGGATTGATACACATGGTTCATATCTTGAATACGGACCAACAGACTTTCGTAGTTTGACGAAAATAGTCCCTAAACTTGTATAAGCTTTTTTTTCCATATCCAACCATTCAAAACTTATATCTAAGTTATGTAAAGGGTATTTAGGCTATGTGTAGCTTATGTCCTTGTTTTGGAGTGGAAATCGCGTTAAACTGTTTATGTTTGAGTGTAACGAATTACTTCCACAAAAAAAATTGAGGGTTCGAAATCGTGCAAGAAATTGAAATGTGCAAATGTCTTAGATAATTATACAAATTTCGGAAATAAAACACATGGTTTCATTGAATACAAAATTGTTTGTAATTGTACAATGATTGAAAAGGCACAAATGTCACAGTCTCCCCTACTTTTGGAAATTTCGTCCCGAAATTTAATTAGAGGAAACTTTGTGAAAAAAAATGTGGATATTTTGCTTTCATCTGATCCTCTCGTTCCTAAGTAAATTCTGGGTCACGTTTAGATTCCCAACGAACTTTAACTATCGGTATACATCTACGCTTGAGTTTCTTATCTTCACAGTCCAATATCTCCACATATTTCTCGACAAAGTGCATAGTGTCATCCACGTGAATTTCGTTGAAGGGAATGTGGAGGTTTGTATCGGCTAAACACTTTTTCAAATTGGACACGTGGAATGTTGGGTGAATATTCCAAAGTTCAAGAGGTAGCTCAAGTCGGTGGGCCACCTTTCCAATTCTCTCAACGATCTTGAATGGTCCAATATATCGTGGTGCAAGTTTTCCTTTCTTTCCAAATCTAATCACACCTTTCCAAGGGGATACCTTGACAAGGACGTGATCACCAACTTGGAATTCCAAGGGCTTGCGTCGTTTGCCCGTATAACTCTTTTGACGGCTTCTAGCTGTCAGAAGGTTATCGCGAATTTTCTTGACTTAGTATATTGTGTATTGAATGAGTTCAGGTCCAGTGAGCTGAGCTTCACCGACTCATTCTAGCAGACAGGTGAACGACATTTTCGATTGTATAGAGCTTCGAAAGGCGCCATATTGATGCTGGCGTGATGACTATTTTTGTAAGAGAATTCGACCAATGGTAAATGTGAATCCCAATTACCACCAAAGTCGATCACACATGCTCTAAGCAGATCCTCCAGTGTTTGAATTGTTCTTTCAGATTGTCCATCCGTAAGGATGATAAGTAGTTCTCAGATTGAGTTTGGTTCCCATGGAGGATTGCATGGTCTTCCAAAAGTGATATGAGAATCGAGCATCTCAATCGGATATGATTTTCAAAGGAACACCATGACGAGATACAACCTCATCAATGTAGATCTTGGCGAGTTTGTCAGCAGATAGATCCTCACGAATTGCCAAAAAGTGTTCTGACTTTGTTAGACAAACGATGATTACCAAATGGCATCATAACCTCTAGGTGTGCGCGGTAGTTTAGTGATGAGATCCATCACAATGTTCTCCCACTTCCATACCGGTATTTCTGGTTGCTCCAGTAAACCAGATGGGTGCTGACATTTTGCCTTAACTTTAAGACAAGTTAGACATTTAGACATATACAAAGCAATGTCCTTCTTCATACCTGGCCACCAATACTGGGTATGGAGATCCTTATACATTTTTTCTGCACAAGTTCGAGATTTTATGGCAGCTCATTTTTCAACAAGCTTTGGGTCACACATGTATGTTGTGCTTGAAGGATACATGTCTGGATATCAGATTGAACTAGAACACAATGAAGTTTCACACGTTCCTTATGACTAAGCGCATCAGCCACAACATTTACCTTACTAGGTTGGTAGCGAATTTCGTAGTCGTAGCCGTTCAAAAGTTCGACCCAGCATCGTTGTCTCATGGTTTAGCTCCTTTTGATTGAATATGTGTTGGAGGCTTTTGTGGTCAGTGAAAACCACACATTTTGTACCGTAAAGGTAGTGTCTATAAATTTTGAGAGCAAAAACTACGGCTCCTAAATCAAGATCATGAGTTGTGTAGTTCTTCTCGTGGAGTTTCAGTTGTCTTGACGCATAGGCTATGACTTTGTCTCTTTGCATGAGAACACAACCAAGGCCTAGGTTGGATGCGTCACAATAGATAACGAAATCGTCATTGTCGTCGGGTAAAGATAAAACAGGATCATCACAGAGTTTTTGTTTCAGTGTTTGAAAGGCTTCCTCTTGTTTGGGTCCCCACTCGAAAGGTTTATTCTTCTGAGTCAAAGTGGTGAGGGGAACCACGATCTTTGAAAAGTTCGTGATGAATCGTTGATAGTATCCAGCAAGACAAAGAAATGAACAAACTTCAGTAGGAGTAGTAGGTGTACTCCAATCCTTAATCACACTAGTTTTGGAGGGATCTACATGTATACCTTGTTCGTTAACAATGTTTCCAAAAAAATGAACTTCTTTTAGCCAAAATTCACACTTGGAGAATTTGGCGTAAAGTTGTTCTTTCTTCAAGAGTTCAATCGTTAGACAGAGATGTTGTTCATGATCAGCTCAAGACTTAGAATAAATGAGGAGGTCGTTGATGAAAACAATGATGAACCTGTCTAAATAAGGCTTACAAAACCTATTCATTAAGACCATGAAGACGGTAGGAGCATTCGTCAAACCAAAAGGCATGACAATGAACTCGTAATGGCCTTATCGAGTGCGAAAAGTAGTCTTGGGAATATCTTATTCGAGTACACGAAGTTGATGATACCCAGAACGCAGATCAATCTTTGAAAAGCAGGTTGCACCTTGTAGCTGATCAAAGAGATCATCAATACGAGGTAAGGGATATCGACTTTTGATTGTGAGTTTTTTGAGCTCACAAAATCGATACACATACGGAATGATCCATCCTTCTTTTTCACGAATAGGACAGGAGCGCCCCAAGGTGAAAAGCTTGGACGAATGAATCCCTTGTCTGAAAGTTCTTGGAGTTGCTTTAACAACGCTTGCATTTCAGACGATGCAAGACGGTAAGGAGATTTGGCAATTGGGTTGCCACCAGGTACAAGGTCAATACGAAACTCAACTAGACGAATTGGGGGTAGACCAGGTAGCTCTTTAGGAAACACCTTAGGATATTCCCGAACAACAGGGATGTATTGAACAATTTTCCCTTGTTTTTTCCTCTACGATATGTGCCAAGAAGGCTAAATAATTCTTACATAGGTATTTTTGGGCCTGGGTACAGGTCATGATTTTAGGCTATTCTCTCCGTGAACTTCTAACGTTTCGCCAGACAAAAGAGGTATACGAAGTCGAAGTAGATCACCTCAGCATGGTGTTTGGTTAACCAATCCATTTCTATGATGATGTCAAAACTCCCGAGTTGCATTGGTGTGAGGTCAATGGGAAAAAGGTGGTTTTCCAGGTTTAATTGGCAACTACGATTGACATAGTCGAGCACAAGGGGTTCACCACTAGCTATTTCCACCATGTAAGTGCTCTTTTCTAGAATACACTCGATGCAAACTTGACTTTTCGCTCATTTTGGCATTGAACATTACGAAATGTGCTTTCGAGACTCTTAAACCACTGTAGGAGTCCAGTAGCTCCTTCGGACCCCGTAAACTTGAGTGGTTTAGCCGAGTTAAATTATTTGTAGTTGCACAGTGCGGGTGCATTGTTGTTGTTATTGTTATTATTGTTGCTTGGTTTATCAGGGTCACTAGGTTTAGGAGTACAGTAGCAATTTGTTGAGTGATCATAGCTGCCATTTCAGCATCTTGAATTGTATTAAGTCGAGGAGGCATTCTAGAAGAAAACATGAGGGAAAATATGTGGGATTGACATTCAATAATCAAGAGAGATGTTAAAAATTTCGACGAAATATAAGGATGGTGGTCATTCATTCGTTACTTAAAAACAAACAAACGACACACGGTGACTAATCAAAGTAAATGGGTCTTTATAATGTATCACGAAGACATGCTTTAGCCTATAAGTGGACACTCACCCCAAGAGTTCCCAGGTAAGAGTGACTGGTCTGATAATACGGAATTATACGAACTCTCTAGCCTTAGACAGAAAACTCAGGGTACAAGCATCCACCCTTCTACATTGCACATGTCCACATTAATAAAACCCAAACTTTGACAGGATTTTGAAAACTTACAAAGCGTTAAGCCAAAACAAATCATCTAAGGATAGATGATTGATTTTCAAAACGATTATATAACTTGTGTATTTTTTTTTTGGTAGTCACCTAAGATAGGTGATGACATTGTCTTAAGAATCTAAACGCAAGATAACTCGCGTTAGGGTCCTTGGAAGGTTATAGTCTAGCTCAAAGCATTACTAATAACCTAATTCCCTATAACCATAAGCTCTGATACCAATCTTTTTGTAACACCCTGACTACGTAAAACAACGAACCGCGGTAGAAACGTTGGGGAGTCATGTCATAGAACTATTGTTTCACAACTCATGGAATTTAAACTTTTATTTTGTTAAGTTAAATGTTTACATTGTCTTGGGATAAACAGAAACAACACATAAATAAATTGTCTTTCATGTTTTAAGTCACTAAGGCCCACATCCATTCCTACATGAAGCATGCATCATATTATAAGCATTGGCTCCTGAAACATATGTGAAAGAGAGTCAGCATAAAAATGCCGGCGAGTACATAGGTTTTGTGAGTGTGTAAAATTCATGGCTTTGTATACATATTGCAACACCTCGTCCGACTACAATAGTCATTAAGTGAAAACCTTGTAGCAAAAGTGTTTCATATTGCAATACAATTAACCAACTATAACAAGTTGGTTGGAGTTGTGAAAACCTTATAGCCATGAATCTTGACCAAAACGTTTCATTTGTAAAAAAAACCTTGTAATAGATTGATTCAAAAGAAAACTTCTTATGGTTTATATCTTTAAGTGAAAATCATTACGTGACATTATTCAAAACCATTTGTCCATGTTATAAACCGTATGTCCGTGTTATAAACCATTCGTCCGTGTTATAAATCAATCCTCCGTGTCATAAACCAATTGTCCATATCATAAACGAATCATCCATGTTTTTAATTGTGAAAACTTTTGACGTTCTTTAATGAACACATTCAAACCTGTGTTGACTATACCACCAAATGATATCTTTAATAGACCACCAAAGGGTCTCTTTAACTAGACTAACAAATCAACAAATGATTTGTTAATCAGAAACAGTTTCTATCATTACCCAAAATTCCACCAAATCCAGTGAACAGTCCGATAATGGGACTGTCAGTCCTATGGTACCATAACATACTACTGGTCGGCTCGGCCAAAGCTAATGAATGTCATTCGTGTTATGGATAACGCATCAACAAGTTGTTTACATTATTGAAATCGTTTTTTTTATATATAAACCACAGACATTGTTTTTGAAAACTTGATAATGATTTAGCACATATGGGTCACCCGAAAACATTTGCAAAATGTAAAAGAGGGGAACTATGTACTCACTTGGTATTGCGAAAGTGATCTTGATCAACGGAATAAACAAAGCTCAAACGTGTCCTAATGTGTAAGATATATATGTTAGCGTATCGGGACTACAGATGGGAGATCGGATAGAATGAAGTCTTATAAACCAAACGAGTGTTGGAACTCATGTGATATGGTTTAACAAACTTAACATTCTGATTTGGAAAGGATCCTAAGTTCTTTTGACCCATTATGACTCGTTAAGGTAGTTTACGCTACTTTAACAAGTCATTAGTGTAAACACGTGATCGGATGGTTAACATGTCCTATGATAAGTTTTAAATGCCCAAACATGTTTGAAAATGTTATAACATCAGTTTATATGTCAAAAATTTGGTTACATGTGTTTAAAATGGATTTATGCGCAAAAGGGCATTTCGGTCATTTTTTTAAGAACATAGAAGTAACTTATTATAACACTAACCAAACAACGTGAACATAAGGTATAACCTCAGTGGGTTATTCCCTATACAACTATGGTCACAAATATGTGTTTGGTCGGATCCTAAGATCGACCAAACGGGTCGGATTCGAAAGTCAAAGCGGTGTTCAAGACCGCTCGACTTACGACCCTAAATAAGCACTAAACTAGAAGTGACGAGTTGGACATGTCAAAATATGTCTAACTAAGTTATAAAACTGATTTGGTATCAAAACTTGGTGTTTTGATACCCGAAAATAGTTTCATCGTAAAATGCACATCATGCGCATTTTTGACCGAAACTTTGACTCATCACTTCGACTACTAAACGTGGTAATCAGAAGGTGAATCGCTATGGATTATAACCTTCGTGATTATGTTCACGTTGCAAAGTTCAATTGAAATTTACTTGACAAAATATGGTCAGAACCAAAAGTCAATCAGGAAGCCAAACTGTTCGACTTTTAGCTCACAAGCTAAAATAATGAAAGAACTAGGAAGAGTACTTACTTGTGTTGAAGAACACTTTTGGAACTCATGATACGAGGCTTCCAAGCTCCAAGAATGATAGAAAGAAGAATTTCACACTTTGCTTTGAAGTGTTTTGAAGTGGTGTGAAAAAAACGGAAGAATCATGGGTTATTTATAGTATTTTAGGATCAAGGAGGTGATGACAAGTGTCCTGAAGTATGGATTAGTGTCCTGACATGTGTCAACACCAAATTAAGTGTGGCAAAATGAGTGATAGGTACCAAAAATTGGAGATAGGTGGCAAACTTGGTGAAAAAGCAAAAATCTTTATTATTTTTTTTGACATTTTTGGCCTTTGGACTTGTATTTTCACTTGTTTGCCATTTTAACCCCTTTAGCTTAATATTTTGGTTATATAAAGGTGTTAAGACATGTGTAACTAGGATTATGCCCGAAAATGTCGTGGATGTCGGTTCGTACGGTTGTACGGTTACGCGTTTCGCAAAAATGCGTAAAACGCTTTAACAAACACGAAAATGATCGAAATTGTGCAATGATTGACATTTTTGCATTCTCATCAATAAATAAAATATTTTATTGAATATAAAAATATTTGGATTGATACACATGGTTCGTATCTTGAATACGGACCAACAAACTTTCGTAGTTTGACAAAAATAGTCCTTGGACTTGTATAAGCGTTTTTTTGTCATATCTAACCCTTCAAAACTTATATCTAAGTTATGTAATGGGAATTTAGGGTATGTGTAGCTTATGTCCTTGTTTCGGAGTGTATGTCGCGTTAAACTGATTGCGTTTGAGTGTCAGTTAACGAATTACTTCCACAAAAATTTTTGAGAGTTCGAAATCGTCAAGAAATTGAAATTTATGTCTTAGATAATTATACAAACTTCAGAAATAGAACACAGGGTTTCATTGAATACAAAATTTTTTATAATTGTACAATGATTTAATAGGCACAAATGTCTCATTATGTAGTATAAAAGAAGAAGGACTAAAGTGAAAGGTTTGGGAAGTTCAAGATGTTGCTGTTTATATTGAGTTGATCCTAGTATGAAAGAATTTCTAGGGTTTCTTGTGGTTATGATCATCAGTCTTATTCTCTCATTTTCACCTTCACTATGTGTATTTGTTGTTGAGATCCTGCGAGTTCATCCATTTCATGTTCTTTATTGTTATTAATCAACTGATATTTTCAATCAGTTGACTTGGATTGCTGTATCATTCTATCTGACCTTATAATTTGTAAGATCTAGGTTTGGTTGGGTGTTTTCTGGTTTGGGTAATCACTAAAGTTTTGGTTACCTGTTTCGTCACCATTTCCCATGTTGAGTTTAATCTCTAAGTTTATGTTGTACCTACAAAAGAACAGATGATATTTAAAAGCCAAAATATGACTAAAGAATCAATAAATCAATAACTGATAAAGCAATTCTCTTCCCAAAGATAGTGAATCTTGAACACCTATTCAGAACATTTGTTCAAGAACAAAGCAAAGATCTGACTAAGACTTGGAACCACTGTTCAAGAAGTGACAACATCTGTTGAAAGTTAAAGACTGTTGAAGACCAAAGTACTGATGAAGTCAAAGGTCTGATGAAGAAGACCAAACATATATATGGCCAAACAGATGTTTGGTTAACTGCAACAGAGGATAGCTTAGACAGTGGTTTCCCAACGTAATAATACTTATCTTATCATTGTTTAGACTAATTAGAATAGATGATAAGATTTGCATAGATGTTTGTAACATATGTGGAATCTTTTCTATTAGGAATGTTAGATGTCACTATCAGGGTGATGTCATCCAATCACGAGTAGAGCTACAATACTTAGTATAAATAGATTTCACCTGTTAGAGATCTATTTTATCATATCACACATTCTCTTTTGTACGAATAGTTCTAGTGAATAATCTGCTGAGGGGGAGATTGAAAAATAATTTCTATAAAACTTTTGATTCATTTGCATTAACTGAAAAACAATTTTGGATAATTTCTCTATACTTGTAAATTATATTATGTTTATTAGTATTTGTTTGCAAGTATCAAACTCAGTTCCTAACAATTGGTATCCGAGCTTGGCCACATTAAACTCGATTTCACAATCAGTTTAACAATTAAAGATTAGCTCAACAGAGATCCAACAGTATTCGTAGCTCAAAGTAGAAAAGTGTAGGACTCAAAAAGTGTCTTTCACATATTCTGTTATTCTTCTAAAAGATCAAAAGAGAATGTCACTCATTAACCATGATTCCCTTATCTTTGGTTGTGATAAAAAAACCACCGTTGCTTGACAAATCAAACTACAATATATGGATACGTCTGATGGTAGACTATCTAGCTCAACAAGACTCAGGATGTTGGAGGTCCGTTTTGTACGGACCGTAGATTCCAATGAAAATTTGTGTCGAAAATCCGGATGTTTATGAACCAAAGAAACTGGAAGATTACTCTATGCTAGATTTCAAACAGTTTTAGATAGATGCCAAAGCTCTCGTTATAATTGCAAAGGCACTACCAGTTGAGATTTATGCAGAACTATTACACTATAATAGTGCTAGAGAAATATGGGAGGAGTCAAAAGAAAAATTCAGTAAATCTGAGGAAACTGTTAAAAACAACCAGGAAACTCTTAACTTGCAAAATGTTGAGAGTATATCCAACCCAGTACAAACAACAATTTGTGAAAATGGTGGCGATAATGTTGAAAAAAACAGTGATCCTTGGAAAATAAATGCGAATGTGCATTCATGGCCACCAAAATGGGAGTATCTACATGCCTAGATAGCCTATGATATGTAGACAGCGAAGGATCCAGACATATAATTGGATGCAAAGCTCTACTAACAAACTTCCAGTCTCACGGAAGTGGTGCATTTCCTTGGGTAATAATGCTAAAGGAAACATGATGGGATCAGGGACTGTCCAAGCTGGAAAAGCTAAAGTTTTAAAATGTCAATCTGTTAGACAATTTAAAATTTAATCTACTTAGTGTTTCATAAATGAGTGACAGAGGCTATAACTCATTTTTACAAAGACAACTTGTAAAATCGTTGGACCTGTGGTTGTTAGAAAAATCGATAAAATCATAGCCAAAAGCACTACACAACTTGTTGCTCATAGGAATGCAATGTTTATGTAGTGTACTCTTCTAAAGAAAACCCAAAATCCAAGGTTTTCCTATTCTCCGTTGCCTCAACAAAAGAAATAGATTATTGCATAGAAGGTTGGGACATGTTAATCTTAAAACAATTAACACTCTAACAAAGGAAAGCTTGTCAGAGGTTTACCAACCAAACAATTAAAATATGATGAACATTATACTTTCTGTTTAAATATAAACAACATAAGGTATCACATAAACCCATTGAAGAGTCCAAAACAACCCAACGCTTACAACTGTTGCATATGGATTTGTTTGGCGAGTTTAAGGAAAAATAAACGTTATTGCTTGGTGATAGTTGATGATTTTTCAAGGTTTACATGGACGTTCCTCCTTCACTCAAAAGATGAGACTCCAAGAATTTTAATCATAAAAATAGAAAAACAATACGATCTTCCTTTGAAGTCCATCAAAAGTGATAATGGGACAGAATTCAAAAGCAAGACGTTGATGAATTCTGCATATTCAAAGGGATACTGAGACAATTCAGTATTCCCAGAACACCTGAATAAAATGGGGTTGTTGAAAGGAAAATCGAACCCTTATTGAGGCTGCAAGAACTACGCTTGCAGATTCTGACCATCCATTGTCCTTTTGGGCAGAGGTTATGAATATTGCATGTTATGAGATTTTGTTCAAAATAAAACCATTAATATCATTTTTCAAAATCTTTGGTTCCCAATGCTTTATCTTGAATCTCAAAGATTCAATTTCAAAGTTTGCAGCCAAAGTGGATTGTGGATATTTCTTGGGATATTCTTCTACAGTCAAGGCCTATAAAGTGTTCAACATAATGACCATGACTATAGAAGAAACATTAAATGTAAAGTTTAATAAATCCAGCAGAATTTTTGGATCTTATTTTTTAAGAAGTAACTGCAAAGATTGAGGTTGACACAGGTAAACAAAAGGCAGTACAACAGGATTACAAATTTGACATTAAGATGCCATCCCAATACACAGTTTCTTCTGATCCACAAAGTTCTCTGCACAAAACAACACTCAATCTACGATAACTGAAACCATTGTTGACGAAAGTCAACCCCAAACCTCTGATGTTACATGTGGTCAAACCACTGATCTATCCACTTCATCAAATAACTCATCACCTCGGCCAATTCCATCACCACCATTTCAAATCAATATTAACTGTTGGTGCATAATATTTATTGCCTACGTCTAGGATGTGTCTATAATGTATATAGGGCTTTCATGTCAATGTTTATATGTTAAAATGTAAATTTATATGTTTTTGTTAGTTTTGTTCATACAAGTAAAACTAGGTGGTTCGTACGAGTGTCTCACTCGTACGAAGTATAGTCACTGTTTAACACGCACTCCAGTACAAGTTATGTCGACCTATAAATAGAGGAGTGTTGTGTTAGAGCTGAGAAGTGATTGGTCAGTTGGTACGGCGAAGCTCTGCCAGTTTGTTTACTCGCGTCTGTATTTAAACATCTTTTAATACAACATAAGCATTTAAACAGTAAGTACTATCCTGTTCGTGTTGTCTACCTCTCTAGCAATGAATTCCGCCTCTGCTAGTTGAGCAAGATTAGGTTGGTTGCTCATTTCGGGAGCACGATCCCCGTTCACAAGTGGTATCAGAGCTTTGCGATTTGATCTACTGACAAACGACAAGTAGTTGCAGGCTACCAACTGTTTCAGACTTGGATTCATTTTCATCTTCATCACGTTCCCAAACTGAACTAGATTTTGGATGAATTTGTGGACGAAATGGACTAGGATTCTAGGAATTAACGTTAATCTACATTCTAATCAATCCTTAACAAATTCAGACCTAAAATCAGAATAAATCATGTCGAAATAGGTAAAAAATCATCTGTTTAGAGACTTAGCTATTTTGTATGAATTGATATTTCATACGAACGAATTCTAACAAGTTCACAAAATTTTACAAATTTTCAGAATTTACAAAGTATTTCGCACGAACTTAACAATCGTACGAGAATCTTGCTCGCACGAACAACTTGTTCGCACGAGTTTTTGTTGTGTGAAATTCATATTGTTTTGAACACTGATTCTTACGAACGGGTCTCATCCGCACGAACTGTCTGTCATTCGCACGAAGGATTTTTCTGCACTAATCAGTTTGTTTCGAAAAGTGTGTTTTTAAATTGACACAACCAGAGCGGCTCAGAATATCAATCTTGAGAATGAGATGGGCACGATGACAAAACCACCAAAGCTCATGAACTTAGAATATTTTGATAGCTGGAGTGAGCGTTTCATGAACTGGGTTCATGCTAACCACTTTACTTGCTGGTTTACAATTGAAGCGAAATATATAGCGCCAGTTGGTGAAAATGGCCTGGAGACGACTCTTGCTCAATTCTTAGATGTCGAAGGTGAAAGGTTTATCAATGAAAAGAAAATGATGAACATTCTGTAACAATTGATTAAAGAAGATATTTTGGTTTTACTTCAACATGACCATGATGCTCAACCACTGTGGAATGTTCTCCGACTGAAGTTCCAAAGAAGTGCTCAACTTAGAAAGAGTAAAAGGACGTTACTGAGCAAAGATTTTGATATTTTCACACTAATCAAAGGTGAAACTGTGAAGCAGCTGATTGAGAGATACTGTCATTTAGTGGTTCAAATGAAAAGGATCGGAATCATAAAACCCAATGAAGAACTTGTTGACAAATTGGCTGATTCTCTACCGCAAGGCGAATGGTCTACTTATTTGACCATACTGAAGAATGGAACTGAGTATAGCAACTTCTCGCTACCTCGTTTAATAGAAAGACTGGAGGGTCATGAACTGGAAATGCAAAAAATGGCAAAGAACAAGACTGTACAAGTTCAACAAGATGTTAACCTTTACTTCAAGAACAATTCTACTCAAATTCAGGCGCCAAATATCCAGACTGCTTTCAGTGCTTACAGCTAGCCAAGCATACTACCAAATCAGACTAGTGGCTTTCAATCATTTCCAACAGTTGATCCAAACACGCCGACAAGCCAACAGTCATCTTACGGATCAAGTCAACCCCAGAACAACCAGAGTACTTCATCATCTCATTCTACTCGAAGAGTTTTGCAATGCAACATTGCCATCGATTTTCCAAATGCACAAAATTTCAATGAGAAGACCGCAAAGCAACACATGTCTCTACTAGCTTTGGTTCGTGAGTCTTATGATAGTCTAGTTGCTGGAAAGATTGGAAACTCTGAAATGACATGTGAAGATTATGATCATATAGATCAAGTTGAGATGTAGTGGATAGACATAAAAAGGTGTATGGCTTCGATCGTCGCGCACAGAGATTTATGGAGATTACTTGTAAAGAAAACTTGGGAGGTTTGGATGGGAAACTTGGATTTGATAAATCCAAAGTTACTTATTTTAAGAGTCGGGAGAAATGTCACTTCAAGAGAGAATGTCCTAACAGAGAGGTTCAAGGAAACAATAATCCTTTCGCTTATGATTACTACAAGAGAGCGATCTACCACCAACCTCAGCCTTTGAAGACAAGCAGCCTGAAACCAAAGATAATGCGTTGGTTGTTACTCAAGAAGATGAGGGATTTAATTGGAACAAGTATATTTCAAAGGGAGAAAGTTTGGCTTAGGTTGCTGAGATCATAGAGGAACCTGAAGAAGAATGTGGGGCGTCTTTTAATGAAGGACCTGATGATGATTACATCAGAAGAGGAGGAGCTTTTGAACAATCCGTTCAAACACCTTTTGCCTAATGATATCTTAAAGACTTTTGTAGGTTACTTTGCACCAAGTCAACATTCAACATGTGAAGAGTAAAAAAAGCCGGTTGAAGAAGTCAAAGCTGATGAGAAGATGGAAAAGTTGTCAGAAAACATCATTAAAGCTTGCATGGCCAACGGCAATGAGGTAAACAAGTCAACGTCCGAGATTGTGGTTGAAAAACCTTGTTTAAAATGTGCAGAGCCATGTGGTGAGTGTTTTGTGAATGACACACGATATGCTGAATTGTAAAGTTTAACAGACAATTTGTCCAGCAATTACAAATCCACCAAGGAAGCCTATGACAAATTGAGTGCTTCTGTTAAACAATATAATAAAGCACTCAGAGAAAATGACACAACACTTATGATGCTTAAAGCAACAGTGATGGATAAACAAATGGCTATAAACATTCATTTGAACACTATTGCTGAGCTCAAAAGTGAGCTTGAGAAAATTAAAATTGAATCTGAATGGGTTAACAAAGTGTTAATCAGTTACTCAACAAGTTCATACGTCATCGATCACATTTTACCAAAAATAAAAAAGAATGATGAATCTAAAAATGTTGAAACAAAAAGTGCGAGTTAAGATCGAGTTCCACCACCCATGCAGAATAGTTATGCATGCAAAAAGCCATCTGGGGTGGAAAAGGCACTTAACTAAAATTGAAAACTGAAATATCTAATGAGCTGCCTTAAGATATTGACGTAACTTACACTAAAGTTGATGGGGAATGTGACTCTGAGGTGGTAAACAATGTGGTTGAAAAAGTTCTAAAAAGTGAATCTGAGATTTCTAAGTTTGAAAAATTTGTTGAGTCTAAGTCTGATGATATATCAGAAAATAGTTTAAATGTTGATCCCAATGTCATAGTTTACAAAATGAAAGGATCTGATAAATTATTTTCGGAGGAGGACTTTCTGATTTAGAATGTGAAAATGAATCGAGTGGATAAAATGTTCTAGCTAATGGAGGTAAGTCATGCTTAAACATGATGCATCTTTCTACTCTAAATCAAAAACTGACAACCAACCCTACTATCATAAGAATAAAGATTATCCAGAAAACAAACGGGCAGGGTTGGGCTTCCAGAAGCAACATAGGAATAACAAGTCTCAAAAATTGAACTTTACAAAGAAAATCAATTTTGTTTTTGGTACTACAACCGAGAAAGAAAAGGAGATCATCGGAACACAATAAAATGATTGTTTTCTTAAAGAAAAAGAGAAACAGAAACAAAAGCACGTTTTGGATACCTCTGTTCATAAGGACAGCAGGACATGCTTTATATGTAAGACAGTTTGGCATATCGCATGATATTGCTCACAAGAAAGTCCAAAACCTGTTTCTTTTCCAAAAAAGTTCACTAAGGATGAAAAGCAAAAAGCACCCATGTTTGTGCTAAAACAAATTCTTAAAAGAAATAACGAATCTCATCAAAATGTTAAACCAATTATCCAATGTCAATCTAAATTTGAAATTGATGAAACATCAAACAAAAATCGTCAAGAAGATTCAAAATTTTATGTTAAAAATGCGAAACCTCAAACACAAAAATGGGTTGCTAAAGTCGCCAAAGTCAAATCATCCAAAGTTGAACAAAAATCTTCTGTTCCGAACAAAACTGAGCTTAAAAAGATTGACAGAAACAAAGTGGGTCCAAAATTTAACATTCCAAACCCACCCAAGACCAAACAAGATTGGGTTTCTTTGTTTATTTACTCTTGTTAATCATGTGTGCAGGGGCTCTAGCGTTCATACTGTCTAAATGGATAATGGATAGGGATGCTTGAATTGCTCAACGACGTCAAAGCTATCCGTGGAGGGTATGTAGGTTTTGCTGGAACGCAAGTAGGCAGGATTGTTGGAGAAGGGATTCTCACGAACGAAGTTGTATCTACTTAGCATCTCGCAAATTTGTGACAAGAAGTTCACGATGCATTTCAACGATAAAGAATGTCTGATCTTAAAACCCGGTTTCAAAATTTCAGAGGAATGGATTTTGATGCGAGGTCCGAGAGAAAATGATTTATATGTTCTTGATATGAGCATCGCTTCTACCACGTCAAAGAAAGTTCAATGCTTTGTCTCCGAGAAAGAGTCGATATTATGGCATCGAAAGATGGGGCACATTCATCTTTGAAAGATGAATTTTCTTGTGCATAACGACCTAGTGGAGGGTGTTATTTGTTTTCATTTATCTAATGAGTGTCTGAGCTGCAAAAAGGGAAAGCAGTATAAGAAATCACACCCGAGAAAGCTGTTGAATTCGATAAAGCTACCACTAGAAAGGCTACACATGGATCTCTTTGGACCAGTCATTGTCAAAAGTATTTCTTGAGATCTACACTGCCTTGTCGTTACAGATGATTATTCTAGATTCTCAAGGGTTTTCTTTTTGGAGAGTAAATATGAAACGTTTGAAATTCTTATGATCCTCTTCAGAAAACTAGAAAATCTATATCACTTGCAAATCAAGAGAATCCGCAGTGACAATGGAACGGAATTCAAGAACAAGAAGATGTAAGAGTTCTACAATGAAAAGGGGATTCTTCATGAAATCAGCGTCCCCTATACTCTACAACAAAATGGAGTAGCTGAATGAAAGAATCGCACACTGATAGAAACTGCAAGAACAATGTTAGCTGATTTGACATTGCTGATCAGTTTCTGGAGTGAAGCAGTAGAATCAGCGTGTTATACCCTGAATCGTGTGTTGACAGTTAAGCCTCACAAAAAGACAAGTTTCGAGTTACTAAATCAACGAAAGCCCAACCTAGCATTTTTGGAACCTTTTCGATCACCGTGCACCGTTTTGGACCAGGCTAGTAAATTTGGAGCCAAATCCTTGGAAGGATTTTTCGTTGGTTACGCTACTCCTCAGAAACGAGTCTTCTTGCCAAGTCTAAACCATGTCGTTCTAGCGCAGCATGTAGATTGTCAAAGATATACAACGCCTACGCAGAAACCTGGGGATCCGTGGCTGTTTAACTATGATGGATTGTGGGATTCGTTTGATCTACCAGATGTGCCAACAAAAGAAGAACTTGTTATGCTCTTTCAACAGCATCAGTTGTCTAATCAAGAACAAGTTGCTAGACCATTGGTGATTTCTACATCACTACCGGTCAACACGTCTGATGTCGGCCAAAGCTTTTCAGTTCAAGTTCATGTTCCTGCACCAAACGTCAATACTGCCGAATCGTCTGCCCATCCGAATGCGAATGCTGACTCTGATCGGGAACCAACTTTCGACGACGGAGGATCCAGTTCCGATGAAGGATCTGAACAGATTGAAAGCTTTTTGAAACAACAGGCTGATCAGTCTAATGCAAGGAATAAAGCCTCTTCATATGTACTGGTCGTTGATGAAGTTCTAACGAATTTGCAACCGCAAGTAGATGTTCCAACCGAAGTGATGCCAAGAACACTTTCATATCATCCGTCGGAGAACATTATAGGCAGCTTACAAACTGTAGTGCAAACTCGCAATCAGATCAATAAAGATCTAAGTTGTTTCTATAATAGTATTGCCCCACTTCAAACTCGACTTTCTAATACTTGTTTTCTTTCTCAGGTTGAGCCGGGAAGCTGGAAAGACACGTTAAAGGAAGAAAGTTGGGTTGATGCGATGCAGGAGGAGTTGCTTCAATTCCAGAAACTTGGAGTCTGGAAGCTTGTTGACCTGCCAGATCATCACAAAAAGATTAACACAAGATGGGTCTTCAAGTGCAAAAGAGATGATCGAGGAGTTGTGGTACGCAACAAAGCTCGACTTGTGGTTCAAGGTTTTCACCAGCAAGAAGGGATAGACTATACTGAAGTCTATGCCCGAGTTGCTCGTCTTGAAGCGATTCGCATATTTTTGGCCTTTGGCTCATGGAAAGAGTTCAAGGTGTACCAATAAGATGTTAAATCTGCTTTCTTATATGGAAAAGTGAAAGAGGAGGTGTACGTCGGCCAACCACCGGGTTTCGTTGATCTAGTGCACAAAAACAAGGTCTACCTTCTGAACAAAGCCTTATACGGGGTCTTCATCAAGCCCCGAGAGCTTGGTATGAAACATTGTCAAGTCATCTTCTAGACAACGGCTTTATCAGAGGAACAATAGATTCTACCCTCTTCAGAAAGGAAGTAGATGGGCATTTAATCATCGTACAGATATATGTGGATGATATTATCTTTGGATCGACAAATGATAAGCTGTGTAAAGACTTCGAAGAAGTCATGAAGCGCGAATTTGAAATGAGCGCGATGGGGGAGATGAAGTTCTTTCTAGGACGTTAGGTCGATCAGTTGCCAGATGGTATCTTTATTCATCAGACGAAGTATGTTCATGACATATTGGAGAAATTCAATATGACAGGAACTAAACCAGCATCTACCCCGTTAGCTCCAAATCACGGCATTTGTCCAGATCTTATTGGAGAAAGAGTTGACAAAACTTTATATCGCTCCATGATCAGATCCTTGATGTATCTTACGGCTTCTCGACCTGATATCATGTATCCAACGTACATGTGCGCCCGTTATCAGTCTAATACAAGAGAGTCACACCTGCTTGCCGTCAAACGCATAATGAGATATCTAAAGGGTTTTCCAAGCACCGGCTTGTGGTACCCTAGACATGATGATTTTAATCTTGCAAGATACTCAGATTCTGATTTTGGATGCTGCAAACTGAATACTAAATCTACAACGACTGGCTGCCAGTTCTTCGGAACCCGTTTGGTAACGTAGCAGTGCAAGAAACAGACCGCAGGCGCTCTCTCTACTTGTGAGGCTGAATACGTTTCAGCATCTGGTTGTTGTGCCCAGATACTCTGGATTCAACAACAGATGGGAGACTTCGGACTACAATTTCTTGATACGCCAATTTATGTAGATATTCAGGCCGCAATCGATATCACCAAAAACTCTTGCCAACACTCACGCACTAAACATATCGAGATTCGACACCACTTTATCCGTGATTGCTACGAGAAAAAGTTGGTTAGAATTGAGAAAATCCACACTGATGACCAAAGGCAGATTTTTATACCAAAGCTTTTGATAAAACAAGATTCAAAAATCATTTAAAGTTAAATGGTCTAAAAAATATGATATCAGGGGATATACATGAGATTGAGTTTGAGGATGATGATGACCTAATGTGAATTTTTCATCGGTTAGACGCTTTTCTGTATATTCTTTCTTAAAAATTCTAAAAATACAAAAATATGTTTTTGATTTTAGGGGGAGAATGTTTGGGAAAACACATAACATTATAAAATTCAAAAAGAGTTTTTGTGAAAAGGAGATATCATATTATATCAAAAAGACAGTCACAGTATGCTAAAGAATTGGAATGTTAAACAAGTTGATTAAACAGGTCTTACTGAGGATGTGCCAGTAGGCTTCACTCGTTTAGTAAATTGTTTTTGGGATATAAACATAAAAAGTCAAGCTGAATAACTTGTGGGTTAACATCTCTCGTATATATGGACCTAGTACTCCGAAATTTCGTTTGAGAGAATGCCAGATTTTGCGATACTAGGTCTTTATCTGAGGTATTATCCGAGTTCTTTTGATTTTGCGGAAGCAATGGCCTAGAACTTGTATAATACTTTACTCATTATTCACCCAAGCTGCATAAAAATGATTATGTCATAAACTTTGTGACAACTGCAGTATAAAAGATTCCATGTATGGAACACCACCGAAAGACAAGCCTTCATCTCTTTGTCTGTATGGAAATACTAACCTGAGCTCTCAAGGTCTCACACTCACCCATTTACAGATATCAATTAGATATATTCACCTGTAAAATGATATTTTGGGAATCTCGATACGGGAGTATATTCAGAGATGGGAAACACAGTTATTTCATGTTCTTAAAATTTACCTAACATATCTCGAAACAATTGAGAAACGAGAAGAAGTTTAAAAGGACAAGTATATTGACAATCTAAGTAAATCTGGTTAAAAAACTTAATAGTATACCAAGATCAACAGTACTGGTGATTTGTTATGTACTTGATATGATTCTCTAAAAATACAGAACTCACAAAAATATGTATGTTGTTTTTGATCAATTTCTTAAAAATCCAAAAAGATTTTTAGTTTCCTTAGCTTGTTAGATTTATTCTAGTCTACCGATGTTGAAGACACTGATGGTTGAAATCATAGCAACATCCTGCTGAGTGAGAACTGAAATCACAGGTTAGGAGCTAATCTTTATCGGAAGTTTATGTAAACGTCAATAAAGTTCATTAATTTGAGACTTTACATGTTCAAATAAATATGTTTTAGTCAAAAACGGTCATCCAAGGTCATTAACTTGGACTTTGTAGACAAAGTTGGGCAACCATGGTCATTAACTTGGACTTGGTTAACCGAGTGGGTTTTTAAACAGATAAAAATGGTTAAAAAATGAAAATTACAAAAATAAAATTAAAAAAATTCAAGTTTTCAGCAGTGCTTCGTACGAAGTTCATTACTTCGTATGAAAAAAAGTGTGTTTATTTTGTACGAACCAACAAGTTCGTACCAAGAAAACAGACTAGTATATAAACTTCATAACTTCATACGAAATAAGTTTATTCTTCTCTGAGAACTGTTGTGCGAGTTAGAAGGTTTTTGTACGAAACATCTGCTGAAACTTCATTTCTTGGCTTATTTTCGATTCTAATCACATTGTGGAGGTTGATTTGCACACCTCTTGCAATGGGAAAGGTAATTTTGCAGAAATCAAGTTGTTATAATGCCACATTTGTACAAATCGGACATAAAACTTAGATCTAGGGAGATTGGACCGGTAAAACTTGAAATTGACTTCAAAATTATTAATATCGGCTCTGATAACCCGAAAATCGACTATCAATTTGTTAAAATCTACAAGTTTTAAGTTCTGATTAAACTTGGTTATTTTGGAACGACGAATTGGCTCGTATGAAGCAAATCTATAATTGTCTTGATATTTTGGCTTGTACGAAGCAACTGATTCGTACGAAATAAACTTAAATGTTGAATTTTAAAATTTTGTTAAGTGTTTTTTTCGTACAAGATTATGTTTCATACGAATGGAAGTATTAAATTTGAAAAGATTAATATTTTTCTAACAGTTGTTTATTATTTTGATGAACAGGCCAAGAAATCATCATTCTCGCAATTTCACAATATATGCTGCTTAACTAATGGTTCGATTCCAGAGATCGTTGTTCACAGAGAAATTTTAGATTTCCTTACACGTAAACGGGTGACTAAAGCGCTTACCGACAGACATACAGTTTATCAGTCACATGTTGAATACTTCTGGAATGCTGCAGAGTTTAGTATAGAAGATAATGCTATTATTTCTACTGTGAAGATTAATGATGAGGATATACCTGTTAAGATAAATGAAGAACTGATACGTATAGTGTTAGAGTTCAAAGATAATGAGAATGATCCAACAGGGTTTTCAGAGTACATGGTGAAAGGCTGTTTTTATCGCATGGGATATGCTGGATTTGTGAATGCTGCACCTTTCAAGAAAGCCAATCTGAGCGCACCGTTTAGATATCTTGCTCACGTTATTGCGCACGGTCTCAGTCACCGAAAAGGAGGATATGATGTTCTCGTGGATTATCAAATGTGTATGATCACTGCGTTGGTGCTAAATCTACCATACAACTTTTCTAAAGTTATCTTTACGCAGATGGTCCAGAACATTCAAAGAGAGAAATTTTTGCTATACCCGAGGTTTGTACAGATGATGCTTGATTATTTACAACTTGATTTGAAGAAAAGCGCAGATGATATTTTGAAGCTAGAGCACATGGATGTTTCTACTTTGAGAAAGATGAACTCGCATCTTAAGACTACTCCTAACGCTAAGCCTATGTTCGGTGCAATTATGGATCAGCACCAGGTCGATGGAGAGGAGGATGAAAGTGGTGATGAGGATGAAGAACTTGAAGCTTTATCTATGTTTGTTGCGAAAAGAAGTCCGTGGTTTGTGAAGGATGGTGAAAAGGGTGCCAAGCGTAAAGCTCCTACAACGTCTACATCAGCAACAAAAGTTCAGAAAAAGAAAGCTACAGCAGCTGCTGAAAGTTCTGGTCTTCATGATGAACCAGACACTGAGGAGAACATTGAAGATATAGCTGCGGATATTGAGTGTCAAGCTTTTGGTACTGAGGAATTAGTTGAGGATGTTTCTTCGTCGAGTACTAATTCTGACGAACGCAAAGAAGGAGAGAGAAAGAGGGCGCAAAATATTGAGAAAAAGCGTAAGGCTGAAGAGCGTAAACGTAAAGCTACAGGAGAGGATGATACAACATATATACCATCTGAATCTGATTCTAAAGCTATCTTTAGCTCGCCAATCAAAAGGCAAAGGAGGATGAAACAATCTGCTGCTCATAGTTCTGAATCTCCAACGATCAGATCCAAAGAGACTACTTCTGAACCTACCGTCGAAGAAGTCGTGGTCGAACTTTCACAATAAATACCATCAACACCACCACGACAAGCTCCACAATCTCCACCGCAACCACAGCAGCAACAAATACCACCACAACAACAAGTTCCTCAGCAAAAACCTCAACAACGAACGCCTCAACAACGAACGCCTCAACAACAAAAGCAGACTCCGCAACAACCACCGCATACTTCACAAACATCACCGTCCCAGTTTGACTTTAATTTTGATTTTGCAGACCTTCTGGGGGGGTGATGAGTTTACTTTAATGATCCGCGGGTGGATGATCTGCAGAAGCAGGTTTTGCTAAACACAGTGAAGATTGTCGAACTTCAGGAACAAATCAATGTGTTGACAGCTGAGAAACAAGAAATACTTGAACAGATTGAAGAATTAACTGAAGAAAAACAAAAGATGGAAACTATGTTAGCAAGCATTGTTTTGGAAAACGAGAGGTTGAATGACGGAATATGAAGAGGAAAGATTGCGAAGTGATAGGCGAATGAATTTGTTTGAACAGATTTTAGTAAAGAAGCTGGGCGTGAATACCGCCACAGAGATTGATGAGATTGAGCGATCTAAAGCCCGAGAGTGTGTTGCGGAAAGAGAAAGACTTGCAAAGCAACAATCTGATGCTCAAGGAAAGGGAAAGGCTAAAGTCGTGGAGGATCCTATCACTGTTCATACTGAGCCAGAAGCTGAATCTGTGCCAGTAACTTGTTTTGATATAGTTGTATATGTGGAGCCGAGAAAGTTTATTCTTATTGGACGACCAACGGATGTCAATATTGATTCGCTTGATATTTCTCAGAGACATCATGATTGGTTGTTGAAGAAAAAGATTGAGAAAGAGATTGATGATGCTGCTGAAAATGTTGAAAAGGATGTAGAGTTAGAGGATGCTGAAATAGATGTTATTAATCCTAGTAGTTCTGATAGCGATGATGATAACGATGATAATATAGGTCGTACTGGAATTCGTGTAACATAGTCAAATATGAATGAAGATGTGGATGTTTCTATGTATCTTGATGACTCTGCTAATCAGACTGTTGAAGAGGGAAGGAATGATCGAGGTGATGAGTCTGTTGATGCTCAGAAGGCATGAATCTTCCTAGAAATAGAAATATTATCTATTCCTGTCGTGCCAAAGCCCAAAGTACTGTATCTTGAGCATGACGTAGAGGAGAGAGAATTTGTGCATAGTTACACAAAGGAGGAGATTGCAGAGATGTTGGGAATAAATGAAGAACATTTTGAGTTTGATTTTGAAGACGAATTGAATGAGATAGATGTATGTGAACCGAACTTGTATGTTTTTAAAGAAATTGAGGATGCAAACGTGTATGATAGAGTTGTTGTGGAAGATGATTCTGATGACGATGCTAATCAAGCTGATCAGAGTACATATGATTCCCCAACTTTTGCAGATTTATTCGCAGCTGAAAGTTCCGAAATGTTGAAAAGAAAAGTTTTTGAAGCTGTTAAAGATGGAACTATTCCTCAACAAATGTCAAACGCTGAAATAGCAGAGTAGAGGAAGAAATGGTTTTGTAATGTTCCAGCTGAACGTAAATTTAAAAGACCCCTAGCATTCTTTACTCGAGATGCTGATATTTCGTTAAGGGATATTTTAAGCTGGGGATGGATCAAAGAGTTAAATGTCTACGCGATAAAGAGGGAGTTTGGTATTCAATATTTCTGATATCTACACGACATCAAAACCTTGCCATACTGATATATTAAGGAGCTAGTTCAAACAAAGACGATAAATCTAAAGATGAAATTTCATGACCAGCGGCTTTGGAAATTGATTAAGCTAAAGGCAATACATGGTTTTACTCATTGGAAACCTCACTTTCCTCGTCGTATTGTTAAAGTTGATCCAACGACGAATGAGAAAGATGTTACATTAATAGTAAAGAAGCCACGTGTGATGAAGAACATGCCTCTCATAAAGATGGAACAAGATTTTTACAAGAATTTCAAATGGTGGCACTACGATTCGAGTACAGGAGAAGCTGTTACATGTATTAACCAGATGATGATTCTTGGAAAATTACTGGGGAATCCCCTAGATCAGATTTCACATAAAACAAGAACACGAACAAAAACAATTCCTTCAAACAGTCTTCTATTGATTATCTAACACAAAGTGTTTACAATCAATTCAAGACTCTCTCTCTAAAACTCTCTGAAGGAATTCTCTCTGCAACTGAACAACTAACAGAGCAACCTTAACCCTAATCACAACCTCCCTATATATAGTTATAGGTTATGCTCATGGGCTAGGGTTTCCTACATTGACTGCTAATGGGTTTAAGGCCCAATTCGCCAACCATACACTATTTTGTGTCTAGTTCAGCCCAATTACTTCTAATTAACTATTACAAAACTAAACCCGCTAACCGTTTATCATTTTACTAATTACAAGATATCCAAAGACCAAATCTAAGCTGTTGTCACAATTATGCACCAACAAACTTCCCCTTGACAATAGCTTCATAAAATAACTTAGTCTTCAGTCTTCTTGCAATCTTCAACATCTTAGAAAAACGTTGGTCTTTGGATAGCTTCAACTATCTTCTGTCAGCAATAGACTCCCCCTAAGCTAATGTATCCAATCACCAAATCTTCTAAATCGTTAGTATTTGAGTAAACTCCAGTTTAGTCCTTGCATAGCAATCTTCAAAACTCTTCAACTTTGTCTGCAATATAGAAAGGAGGTTCCACCATGCATCCATTCAAACTCCTCCTCACCAAACTTCTCAGCAACACACTACTACAATCTGTATACTATAAAACACACATCTCGAGAAACCATAAGAATTTTTCAACATAAGTTAAACAAATTATTATTATTCAAGAGATAGTAAAACTGTATCACAGATTAAGCACTTCTCAATTCAAATCACAGACTTAAAATTTTAACGCACACAGAACCTGCAAGATTCGTAAAAATTTTGAACTCATCTTCTAACACCGTCTCCCCCTATTGGTAACAACTCCTCCATGAACAACCAATATCCGTACAATAAGAATTTACAAGAAAATGAAATATTTTTGGATTTTTGTATATTTTCTGAAAGCAAATAAAGTACGAAATAATAAACACTTTGTTTTTGTGAGTGTCACCGGTAAGAAGATCATATCAGCAACATCAAACTGTTTTCACACTATCTGATTATTTTATATGCAATATTCATGAAAAGCAGATCAAGACGATTACAAGTATTGTTTATCCACTTAAACAAAATACATGGACAATTCCTGTACAATTACCTCGTGATATGGTTAGTTAATTTATACTGATATACTAGTGTGTCCCACTTCAGGACATACCCCCGCGATCAAGGTATGCACAAAAGTTCATCGTAGGAGGTGAGTATACTGAAATTCATCCTTTTGAATTTACAACGTTAGATAATTGGTGATCAGGTCAGTAATTCCGTACAGCAAAGAGACCAATATCTAACAAGGGATAGGACAAATACCAAATCGTGGTACGAATAATGCAATTTGCACATTTGAATGACTCTCAAGGAGAGCTTCTTCATTTTTGAGATTTGGCATTTTAGCTCTTTTAAAATATCCTGGTTGTGCCTAGGTCAGCATATATCTAGATGCAGCAGAAGGACAACCTTGATACCCTGGATGAAATAACGATATAAAGACCTAAAACCTCAGATTTTGACAAACTATCAACACAAGATTTAAGGTTATAAAACCATACGCCAGTGATATGTTACCCACTCATACACAGTTTATTATATTTGTATCACCAAGGTAAGTTGATTATTTCATGCCTTTTGCCTACTGGTACATCATATGATGAAGCTGCTATCACACTTAAGCAATTTTCTTTTAATTTCAGAATGACAGTCTAACTTGCTGATGTACTATCATTTTTTCTTTTTCACACAGAGAAAACTCATTTTTTATTTTTGTTTTTTTATTTTTGTTATTGGTTTTTGAAAAGCAGTAAATTTATTTACATAACTATTTTTATGGAAAAATGGTTATTCAGGATTCCTCATCCCGTTGAGTTCGACTAAATGTTCAAAGCGAGCCCTGTCAAGTGCTTTTGTGTAATAATCTGCCAGGTTATCTAGTGTGTCGACTCGATGCAGTTCAATTAATTTCTTTTCAGCACAATCCCATATAAAAAGATGACGAATGTCAATATGTTTTGTGCGACTGTGTTTTACGGGATTGTTGGTGATTGATATAGTGGCATTATTGTCTATCATAATAGGAGTACGAGTGAAATTCAAACATTAATCGCGCATCTACTGTTGGATCTAGAGAACCTGAGAGCAACAGCTACCCGCAGCAATATATCAGCTTCACACGTCGAGGTAGACATGCAAGACTGCTTCTTGCATTGCCATGACACGAGCCTCCCTCCTAAGAACTGACAACCACCTTTGGTAACTTCCTTGTAGATTTGCAACCTCCAAAGTCCGAATCAGTGAAGGCAACAAACTGCAAATCACTAGCAGCTGGATACCATAAACCAAGTTTAGGTTTCCCCTTCAAGTAACGAAGAATCCGCTTCACTGCTTTCATGTAGGATTCCTTTGGATTCGCTTGATATCTGGCACAGAGACACACTGCGAACATGATGTCTGGTTGTGAAGCAGTCAAGTACATCAGAGAACCTATCATTGCCATGTATTGAGTTAGATCAACATCCTCAACACTCTCATGATCTGGACCAAGATTGTGATTCTCACAGATAGGTGTATTGAAAGTACCACAATCCTCCATTTTCAAACGAGACAAGATGTCATACACATACTTCGTCTGATGAATAAACATCCGATCCTTCTTCTGTTCAACTTGTAAACCCAAAAAGTAGGATAATTCACCCATCACACGCATCTCAAACTTGCTCTTCATTACCTCTTCGAAATCATGGCACATGTTCTATCAGAGACCCAAAAATGATGTCATCTACGTATACCTGTACAAACAGAAAGTCTTCCTTCTTCTTTTTGATGAAAAGTGTACCGTCAATCTGACCTCTTTCAAAACAATGTTTTAACAAATGTGCTGACAGTGTCTCATACCACGCCCTAGGTGCCTGATGCAACCTATACAATGCCTTATCAAGTCGATAGACTCAATCTGGATAGTCTGGATCAACAAACCCGTCTGGTTGTGAGACATACACCACTTCTTGGACTTCCCCGTAAAGAAACGCACTCTTCACGTCAAGTTGGTAAACTTTGAAGCCCTTGAATGAAGCAAAAGCTAGGAACAACCGAATTGCTTCCAACCTTGCTACTGGTGCAAACACTTCATTATAATCAATCCCCTCTTACTGATTGAACCCTTTCACCACCAACCGAGCCTTATTTCTTATCACGATCTCTCGGTCGTCTTTCTTACACTTGAACACCCACTTAGTGCCTATTTCTTTTTCTCCTTTAGGCAAGTCAACTAGCTCCCAAAGTTTCAACTTCTTGAACTGAGCTAGTTCCTCTTGCATAGCTTCTACCCAACAATTGTCTTTTAGAGCCATATGAACATTCTTCGGCTCCTCTTGTGCAACAAAGTAGCTATATAAACACTCATGTATCAACCCAGTCTTCTGAATCGACGTAAACAAACAGGAACCTTCGAGCACACCTCTTATTGTCTAAACACGTTCAGTAGCATCACCAATGATGTTTTCAACTGGATGATCTCTTTGTACACGTGTGGTAGCAATGGTGTCAAAAACCAGATTAGAGCCAACCTCCCCCTGAATATTAGCAAATGGATTAGTGAAGTCCTCCCTGTGAATAGGTTCAGACTCACTGTCACTGGAGTCCTCTAGAGCTGCACTGGAAGAAGTTTCTGGAGCATCTGTCATCGATACACTCGATCTAGGCATGAAGTCACACTGATCACAGTATGGGATCACTTGAGACTCATCTGCATTGGAAAAACCAGGAATATTAAATGATTTAAAAACACTGTCACAATCATATAATATAGCAGAACCACTCGTTGATTGTTGAGGTGAATAACTAGTGATTTCCATGTTAAACACCACCTCAATTTTACCAGTTTTTAGATTAAAAACTCTTTTATTCGGTGTTCCAGGCATATACCCTAAAAAGTAACCCTCATCAGCTACCTCACGAATTTTTGCATATCTTTGTTTCGCACAATGGTGCAGGGTAATCCAAATGGTTCAAAGCCTTTTAAGTTTGGTTTTCGGTTAAACAATAATTCGTGACATGTTTTGTTAAACCGTTTAACCGTCAAAACTTTGTTCAGAACATAACAAGCTGTGTTCACAGCTTCTCCCCAGAAAAGAACTGGAAGCTTTGAATCAGATAGCATAGTCCTTGCGGCTTCAATCAACGTCCTGTTTTTCCTTTCAGCGACTCCATTCTGTTGAGGTGTATAAGGAGCAGAATATTGATGTTCAATTCCCTTGCGAAGACAATAGACATCCAGAGCGTGATTCTTGAACTCTGTGCTATTATCACTCCTTATCCTCTTGATCCGTGCATCATGGACATTTTCCAATTTTGTAAAAAGATCTATCAGCATCTCTGCTATCTCATCTTTTGTACCTAAAAAGAAAACCCATGAATATCGTGAGTAATCATCTGTGACAACTAAACAATAGTACTTCAACCTATGCTCCTTACGTTCACTGGACCGAATAGATCCATATGAAGTAATCATAAGGAGCATCTATGGAATTTACTATTTTAGACTTGTGAGGTTTCTTATGTTGTTTTCCTTTTTGACATGGAAGACATTTATCTTCTACATGAAACCTCTTCACTGGCACCCCTTCCACTAAACCGTTCTTAATAATATAATTCATTTTCTGATAGTGGATGTGGGCCATGCGTCTGTGCCACAGCAATGACTCAGCCTCAGATGCTTTTGATAGTAAACACGCCACCACAGTGGAATAATCCTTAGCACCCATGTCCATCACATAAGTGTCATTTCTCCTTGGCGCTCTCATCACTATCTAGTCATCCGGTATCACCAAACCAGGTTTCAGCACCAAAGCTTCAGACTTTGTAAAGTGGACCGAGTGACCCTTGTCGCAGACTTGAGACACGCTAATCAGATTGTGCTTCAGCTGCTCAACATAGTTCACTTTGTCCAATGTGATCTTCCCGTTAGTCACTTTTCCTCGACCTGTAATGTGCCCTCCTTTAGCACCTGCAAAATTCACATAACCACCATCCATGTTCTCAAACTCTGTCAACAGCCTCGCATCCCCCGTCATGTGCCTGGAGCAGCCACTATCAACATACCACAAGTTGATAATCCTCCTTAGCAGCTCCTGCACCATCCAACAAAATTAGTTAGATTGGGGGCCGAAGCCTTAATGGTCTTGGGTCTTCCAGATTCATCAATCATAGGAACATCCATCCAGTATCCATCACACCTAACTGGAATCTTGGATCTTAGACCTGTTGATGGAAATGGTTTTTGATTTCCACTAGGTCTGTGGTCCTAAGGTTTCCTAACCATGTTTGGATTTTGTGACCTTTGAAAATTATGATTTTGGTTCCATGAATTTTGATGATGATAATTTCTAAAGCCATCGTTATAAAAATTTCGACTACCAACATTCTGTTATCGATTTTGATATTGACCTTGACTTCTGAAATTATTTGAGGGACCATTAAAGTTATTCATTCTTGGTGGACTACTTCTAGGTCTATCATATCTGCCTGATGTAGATGCAGGCTAAAATCTTTGTTAATTTCTTTGAAAGCGAGGAACTTGGTGAGTTCCTTTTTCAGCCTTATCTACACCAACAGCTACACTTTGTTGCTTGGTCGCAGATATTTTTGGTGAGTTAACCTTCTTCTCACCATCACCACTTTTTGCTGGTGATTTTTCTCTTATTCTCTCACTTACCTGTGCTTCACTCTTTTTGTTAGGACAGAAGCTAGCTACATGTCCCTTTTCATGACATTTGAAGCATGACTTTCTAGCCGAAGACTTCTTAACTGAAGCCTCTTGCTTAGATTCATCAGGTGACGGTGACGATGAAGATGATGATGCCTTCGAAGGATCTTGTTTAGTTTGCTTAACTTCTGATTTTTCTTTGTTTTTATTTTTAGCAAACTGCACATTAGACTCTTTAGTAATAACAGGGACCTCTTCTGTCACTCCCTTTAACAAAATCAACCTTTTTAACAAAAATTTGTTGTTGATTCTTAGGGTATGTATTTTTGGTTTTCAAAATGGTTTCCCTGTTATTATCCTTCTTGGCATTCTAGAACTATCAACACTTCCTGATGTGGAACTACCAGTTGTAGTTGACACAAATCTGCAAGCTCTTCTTCATCTGGCAAGAAAGAATAGTCATGACCAAGTGGTGGTGGAACTTCATTCAAACCTTTGAATCCCACACACGTCTTGTCATTACTCTTCTTCAGGCCATTCATCATGTGTTTCATCACAAAAGATGAATCTCTGAATTGATTTAATTGTATTTCAAGCTAACAAATTTTAAGTTGTGCTTCAGACAACTCTTTGCACTTTTCAGAAACCTCTTTTGTTTTTCACTCATCGTATCATGAGTTAAGTCAATAACTTGTTAGAATATTGATTTCTTCTTCATAACCTTTAATTTTCTTCAAGTATAGTGACTCATTTCATTTTACGAAAAAGTTTGATTCTTTTAGGTTTGAGAGCTCATTAGCCAAACTTTGGTTTTGCTTTGTTAATGTGTCAACTTCACTTTGCAGTTCACGACACTTCAAACAAATAGAACTACCATAGTTAGAACATACCTCGCCTGTTGATTTGCTTAGATCAGCCATGAAAGCATCAAAATCAGCAGCCATCTTCTTCTCTGTAGCAATATGTTCTCCATCAACTTTCTCAGCTACCTTCTCTTGCTCTCCCTTAGCATCAGCTTTCACTTCTTCATCAGCAACTGGAGATATCTCAGCCATGAACGCCTGTGAGGTGTTGTTATCACTCTCCAGATGAACACTCCAATCATAAGAACCCTCTCTAGCAGTAGAAATCAGGGCCTTTGATCCAGTGTTGTTTAATGCATTCCTATTGCTTTAACCATGACCATGAGAATCTTGAAAGGATGAACTAGGACGAGATTCAGACTTAACTCTTTGACACTCTCTAGCGAAATGTCCGTAGTTGTGACAGTTGTAGCACTTCACTTTCGACTTGTCAAAGCCCACACTCTTGCCAACGAACTTCCTGCCCGTTCTATTCATGAACCTCTACACCCTTCTAGAGATCATGGCCATCTGCGATTGCAAATCCATCTCCTCTAAGTCATCAGGGTCGATCTAATCATAATCTTCATCAAATGTAGCAGGATCAGATATTTCCCTGAATATAGTTCTCGTAGGAAGCAACGAAAGAAGCAAGCAATCCCAGGTGTTCTTCAGCACGTTTGACACTCAGAGGCATAGACTTAGAACTGTTGTTACTTGATTGTTGTCTCTTAGCCCCTGATGAGCCTCCTGAAGCTGCAACAAAACATACTTCACCCTTGGCATTTGTCACGATCTGCTCATTCTCACATGAGAGAAACGCAGTCGCAGTATCACTAGAAGCATTGTTGGAAGATGAAGGTGTAAGACCTTTATATATCCCAGGATCTTGAACCTCATCATATCCAGTCTCCTTCTTCTTCTTCATATTGAGCTCATAAGCTCTCAATTTCCCAACAACCTCTTCAAGGTCTTTCTTTTCATAATCAGCTTCACCTTTATCATCAAAGTATAGATATCTCACTTTGCAGGTAAAGCATCCAGCAACTTGTTGTTTATCTCCACAACTGTGTATCCCTCTATGTCATAATTATCAATTTCTGACATTAGATGATAGTATCTCTTGATAATATCTTCAAGGGATTCATTTCTCATTCCTTTGAACACAGCAAATTGTTTCTTCAGCAGATCAACCTTGTTCTTCTTCACATCATTATTGCCCACATACCTCTTCTCCATGGCATCCCACATCTCCTTCGATGTTGTATAACGCTTGAGTGTATGTTTGATGCCATCAGGTAACCACATCTTTATAGCAGCTAAGGCTTTCTTCTCTGACTCATACATCCTCTTCTTAGCTTCAGACATATTCACGTAAGCAGTAACACGTTGTCTGCCCTCAAAATTATGCATTGGGTTAGCGTACCCATCTTGAATACAGATCCACATCCGGGTGTCCTGATATTCAATAAAGGATTGAAACCTATCCTTCCAAGTAAGATAGTTCTCTACCTTCAGCATCTTTGGAGGTTTGTTTGTGGTACCGGCCTTGTGCTCCATTCTCAACAGCTCATTTAGGTTAGACATATTTGACCATTTTACCGAACCCGCTCGTTAAAAACGTTTAAAACTTATCCGAAATGAGTGATTACCAAATTATACCGTTAGATTCGTCTCGACTATACGATTCTAATGATGTATGTTGTCCTATTATGATTTTTGGAATTTTCGTGCCTTTGTTTGTCCTAAAAATCAAACGAGTCTAACTGTCCAATCGGTTCGTCAAAATTGTCTATGGATCAATTTCTATGTCCGAAAACATTTAACTCTGGTTACGTCAGCTGGTTAACTTTCCACCTTTTTATGTATAACTCAAAACAGTAATCCGAATTACCAATCCGAAATGAAAATCCGAATTACCAATCCAAAATGAAAATCGGAAACAGTAATCCGAATTACCAATCCGAAATGGTGATCCGGAATAGTGATCCAAGATGAAATCCGGAATGCACTGTTCTGATCCGAAATAGAATCCAGAATAGACTATTCTGATCCGAGATGGAATCCGGAATAGTTCCCAATCCGAGATGGAATCCGGAATACAATTCTGATTCGAAATTTCAATCCGAAATGGAATCCGAAATAACTTCTGATCCGAATTTCAATCCGAAATTCAATCCGAATTGCACTTTTCCAGATCTGAATTGCAAGTCTGATGATCCGAAATGCAGATTCTGATCCGAAGTGCTATGCTTTCAATCCGAAATACAATGCTTTCAATCCGAAATACTATACTTTTTAATCCGAATTCCTGCTGTTAATCCGAAATCACTGCAGAAAATCCAAAATACCTGCAAAACCCTAAAATAGCCATCAAAACCCTAATTAAGCCGTCACAAACTTCAAGAACAGCCTCCAAAACGCCCGAAAACCCAATTTTTCTACTGTCACAATTCTGAACCGAGCAATAATCAAGAGCCGAATTCTCTGATACCAATTGTAGGTCCCCTTGTCCTTATTGATCTTGACAGAATCGTCTATCTAATCTAGAGTGCGGAATCCCCTAGATCAGATTTCACATAAAACAAGAACACGAACAAAAACAATTCCTTCAAACAGTCTTCTATTGATTATCTAACACAAAGTGTTTACAATCAATTCAAGACTCTCTCTCTAAAACTCTCTGAAGCAATTTTCTCTACAACTGAACAACTAACTGAGCAACCTTAACCATAATCACAACCTCCCTATATATAGAGATAGGTTATGCTCATGGGCTAGGGTTTCCTACATGGACTGCTAATGGGTTTAAGGCCCAATTCGCCTACCATGCACTATTTTGTGTCTAGTTCAGCCCAATTACTTCTAATTAACTATTACAAAACTAAACCCGCTAACCATTTATCATTTTACTAATTACAAGATATCCAAAGAACAAATCTAAGCTGTTGTCACAAATATGCACCAACAGTCATAGCACATAAACGTTTATACGGTGTATGATGTGGCATTCGAGTACTAGACCCGATGTGGCTAGTAAATTGTTCAAAGATGGATATTGAATGTCTATTTTATAGTAAAATAAGTTTCGAAGAAAAAGACAAGGAGCAAGCTCTCCAATTCCAGAAGTTAGTCAATGCCTACTTTGCAAACGACATACATTCAGGATCGACATGGAATACTTATTGGAGGAAGCTTGAAGAAAAAGAGACGAAGAAGAAAGAAAAGAATGAAGCTTGGATAGCAGAGCGTGCTAGAATAGCATCGCTTAGGAGATTTCAGTTTGGCAATACAATGAACCGACCTCCTCCTACAGATCAAACACCAACTGCTTTTGAGGAGCGTCGCAAGAAATCGAAGAGATTTTTTGGACGGTAGAGTCAAATCTATTGAGGATTGTTTTTTGAAGACTATCCAGACTGCGACAACATCCAAGGGGGAGTTTGTTGGTGCATAATGTCTATTGCCTACGTCTAGGATGTGTCTATAATGTATATAGGGCTTTCATGTCAATGTTTAAACGTTAAAATGTAAATTTATATGTTTTTGTTAGTTTGGTTCGTACGAGCAAAACTAGGTGGTTCGTATGAGTGTCTCACTCGTATGAAGCACATACTCGTACCAAGTATAGTCATTGTTTAACACGCACTCCAGTACGAGTCATGTTGATCTATAAATAGAGGAGTGTTGCTGAGAAGTGATTGGTCAGTTGGTACGGCGAAGCTCTGCCAGTTTGTTTACTCGCATCTGTATTTGAACGTCTTTTAATACAACAGAAGTAGTTAAACAGTAAGTACTATCTTGTTCTTTTTGTCTACCTCTCTAGCAATTAATTCCGCCTCTGCTAGTTGAGCAAGATCAGGTCGGTTGCTCATTTCGGGAGCACGATCCCCTTCACATTAACCATACCACAATGGCAACACAGGTTTCAACACACAAATTCCCAACTTTTCCCCTCACCGCAAAGTTCCACCATTTGATACACTGGAAACACCATCGTCCACATATCTTATCCACAAGAACAAATTATAGGAGACATTAATGCAGGAGTGCTCACAAGAAACCAAACCTCAAATGTCTGCCTATTTGCATGCTTTCTATCTTTAATCTAACCTATCAAATACCAAGAGGTATTAAAAGACAATAGTTGGGTAGAAGCCATGTAAGAAGAGCTTCTTTAGTCCAAGAGACAACAAGTATGGGAACTTGTACCATTACTAGAGGACACATGTCCAATAGGTACAAAATGGGTCTTCAAAAATAAAATTGATGAAAGAGGCATTGTTATAAAAATAAAGTCAAGCTTGTAGTTCAAGGGTACAAGCAAGGAGAAAGAATTGACTATGATGAAACCTTTACTCCAGTAGTAAGGTTAGAAGTTATAAAACTATTCTTGGCCTAGCTGTCAACCACAACATGAAGGTGTATCATATGGATATAAAGAGTGCTTTTCTATATGGAAAAATCCAAGAAGAGGTCTGTGTCTGTCAACCACCTGGATTCGAAGACTCACTCCATCCTGATTATGTCTACAGGTTAAACGAAGCATTCTATGGACTAAAACAAGCACTGAGAGCCTAGTATGATACCTTATCCATTTCTCTTATCCAACAAATTTAAAAGAGGTAAAATTGATAAAACTTTTTTTCTAAAATGGTAAGGGAAAGATATGTTAATTTTACAGATCTATGTGGATGATGTCATTTTTTGATCCTTATGTGATAAACTGTGTGATGATTTTAAAAAATTGATGACAACTCAATTTGAAATGAGTGCCACGGGGGAGTTACAATGTTTTCTTGGTCTCCAAGTACAAGAACTTGAAAATGGAACTTTCATTCCTCATAATAAATATGTCAAAACTCTCTTGCTACCCCCATAAGTGATTGTAAACCATGTGCCACCCCCTAAATACATCAAAACCATTCATATCTAATGACAAAGGTGACTTGATTGATCAGACACTCTACAGATGTATGATTGGGTCATTGATGTACTTAATTAATTGCATCAAGGCCTGATAATATGTTTGCTACTTATGTTTGTGCAAGATATCAAGCATCACCTAGAAAGTCAAATTTAGTAGCTATAAAACGGATATTCAGATACCTTAAAGGTGCTCCCACACTTGGTATCTGGTATCCAGCTAATGGAAATATTGAGCATTAAGGTTTCACAGATAGTGATTTTGATGGTTGCCATAAAACAAGGAAGTCAAAATCAGGAGGCTGCCAATTCCTAGGAAATGCCTTGGTCTCATGGCAGAGGAAAAAGCAAACAGCAGTCTATAATTCTACAGAAGAGGCAGAGTACGTAGATGCTTCAAGTTGCACTACACAACTCCTTTAGCTTCATAATCAATTGCTTGATTTTGGTATAACTGCTCTAAAGACACCATTAATTTTGGACAGTCAAGTATCTAAAAACATTATCAAGAACCTAGTGTCACATTAAAAAACAAAGCACATCGACATTCATCATCTTGATGTAAGAGAGTATTATGAAAAGGGATTGATTTCACTTCATTATGTTCCCACTAAAGATCAATTAGAAGATGTGTTTAAAAAAGAACTGGACACACCTACTTTTAAAAGATTGATCTCAAGAATTGGGATGTTAAACATAGATTGAAAATATTTTTAAGTTTTCTAAATAAAAAACTTTAAAGTGTTATTTTGAAAAATCAAAATTGTATTATTAAAAGAAATAGGTTGTTAAAATCAACAAAAACTTTGTTCAAAGGATTGTAACATTTGTTATAGTAGTTTAAATGTCTGTTTCACTTTGGGCAACCACTGTTTAAGGCAAAAGAACCACTATTTTAAAAAACCACTATTTGACTCTAAATGGTCAAACAGATTCACTGCTTCTACATAATTGTTAGGGCATTGGTTTTATTAATTGTGGATCATGTATCCAGAGATGCTGACTGGATCAATTATCCTTAGCAGATGGTGCAAGGACTGAGAGGATCAAGGATTCTTATCATTGCTTATGGTTTCTAACAATTTTTCTCTATGTTTTTGAATGTTCATGTGCAGGTTACTAACATAGTGGACTTCGTCTCAGCTGGAATCTCGGGCATAACTCGTTCAAGATGCTGCACGTGCTAATTCCACAAACGGTCATGTGGGCTTGAACGTGGTCTTCCAACAAATTCAGATTTAGTTGTTAGGTTAATTCAAAAGTGGTTGATCACGTGTTAGTTAACATAATTATGATTACACATACACACAATCGCATACATTGCAAACTAGAGCTCTCACAATACACTTAGCATTCAATTGTATCACACTTGATCAACATACGAAGTTGTAATCTTTTTCATTGTGCAAAATAGTTGATAGTGATAGTTTTCACTATCCGGGGTTCTTATGCCGGCAATCTACTAGTGATCAACGGCTTTTCCTCGTATAAATCATTGTGTTCATCATTTTATTCATCTAGCGTTCATCTTATCATTGTTCATCACCTAAGCACTCTACGTCACTTGACAAATTTAGTTACATTATCCTTAATCAGATTTTTTACCAAAACAATAACATACCACTGTTTTTCCACTTCAAACTCTGTTTAACCAAACAGGGACTTCAAACATGGGTTTCCATCCATCTGTTGACCAAAAGTCAAACAGATGTTTAAACCACTAATTTGGTCACTCAAACGTCTGTTGTGCCCAATAGAGGTTTCAAACATTTATTTTGAAAAACAGACCTTATCTTTCTTCATCAAATGGTTTTTGTAAAACAGAGCTTTGCTTTTAAGAAATAAAAACTTGCCACGTCACCAAAAAGGTAACCGTTTTGGCCAAGTCATCACACAGTTGGAAAACCATATAAAAACCCTAACTAAACAGAGGTTATTCTTACTTATGCGATAAACACTGATTTCTCAAAACAAAATCCTCTGTCCACAATCAAAAAGATCTTCGATTCAAAGATTTTCTAAAAGAATCTCACTATTCACTCAAAAGATCATCGGTTTAAAAAATTATTAAAAGAGTTGATCTATTTTCACAATGGCTCTTCCCTTGAAACCCCCTCACAATTATCTTTCATATCTTCTGAAAACTTATGCAAACACAGAGTTTCATTCGATCATTGATATCATCACTTTATCTAAATATCACAACATCCCTATCACCGATGTACCCATCCATTTAAAAAATATTGAAGAATTTTGGGCAAAGTCAGATTATTTGCTTCATTACAAAAAGCCTTCTTCCATTATCTCAATTGTAAATGGTGTTGTTGTCCAGATCACACTAGAGTTAATTTCCACTACATTCAATTTAAACGATAAGTCATGTAGTGAAACGTTCCAAATAACTGATCTTCATCATGAGTTCATCGAGAGAGGGTATGATGGACAAGTGGCAACAATTTGCAAACCTTTTCCACCTGCCATGAAATTTTTCTTCCATACCCTACTCATTTGTTTATCATCTAAAACCACTGCATATAATGAAGTTCCTTAAAAAAGGCAGTATTTGGGATATACCATCTTGAAAAATTCATATTATAAGCTTTCTTATACTCAATTTCTAGACACGATTGCAAATTTCAATGTCACGAAAGATGGCAAGCCCAAAGCTTTTCTCTTATACCCAAGACTCATCAGTTTCTTTTAAAAAGGGTCTTGGCACAAAACAATTTTGTAAGAGGATAGAGCCTCCAAATTAAATGTCTATCAAACAAAACATTCACCCATATGAAGACCAAGAGTCAAGAAAATGTGAGTGAAGAAAATGTTTTAGAAAATCCAACAACAGATGTTACCACATCCGTTGCAGAGCCCACTGCTCCTGGTGACCACAGTACCCAACACAGTACCATGGAACTCACACCAGCCATTTCCAAAAGGACCACATCAATCGGCCATTGCTAGAGGAGCCTGTTGTATCACAAAAGCAACAAACATATGTTGTTACTTCCTCACAACAGAGGCAAACACCTCCTCCTATCTAAACTTCTCAAATATCCTCAGAAAAGGATAGTGTTGTAAGCCTAGGGGACCCATATCAAAAGGGATATGACTTATTTGAGCATTTCTTATCAAGCCCCTCTCCCAGGGCTGCTACTCATTACACTCCGCCTACCACACATATGTTATCCACCATAAACCATTGCTTGATGCACTTGATAATCCTAACTTGCATATACCTCGTTTCTCTTAACAACAAATCACTAAGATTATATCTCCACAAGTGACCAGGAAAAGTCCAGGAATCAATGTTAGCCCATAAGAAGAGGAGGTTACACCTCCTTTGTCTCAAGTGACATGGCAAGGTATTTCAAGTGGGGCAGCTAGTCCAACTGTAAAGAAAACAGTCTCCCAGTTGGACAATTGTTACATCATTAACACCTCCTTGAAGGCAACAACAGTTGGCTTCTTGCTTGTAGTCTATTGACCGAGAAGATAGGAGGCAGACGTTTGTTTTGTGGATTACGGTTTTGTTGTAGGGATTAAGATATTATAATAACACAAGTTTAATGATTGGCACACTAAACCCTTGAATTCCAACAAGGGCCCTTTTAGTCCCTTAAGTTTCAAACTCTTGGAACTTGCAAAGAAAGTTATAAAATTTAAGTTAACTTGCTGCACAACAAGCCCCTTAAGTTTCAATTACTTCCAATTTTTGCGAAAAGTTAAACGAATCAACTTTGGTGTAAGATACAAGACTAGTCCCACTAGTTTATATCAATTTCATGCGTTCGTGTGTTAATAACTTGTACGTATAATAAATACATGTATGACATTCAATAACTCATAAATATTTAACCGAGAAAAGTTAACGGTGTTAACTTGGAAATGCGAGTTGCCACGTCATTCCTCAGTTGAAAGAAATTTCGTCCCGAAATTTAGTAAGCAGTCACTGAAGAAACCAAAGTCTGAGGAATTTTCTCGGGTGTCACATCATCCCCAAGTTGAATAGGAATTTCATCCCAAAATTCAGTAGTAATGGACAAACTTGTGTGTGGTCTAGTAATTCCTTGAATTACCGCCACATCTAGTAGTTCTCCGAATTACTGGTACGTGAATGTTGTCTTTGTACTAATGTAGTGTTTAATGCACTAAATTAGTTTGCAACCGAAATTATGTCGCATTGATCCCTTGTTGGAAGAAATTTCACTCTGAAATTTGAGTGGTACCATTTTGAGTTTCTACGAACTCTAATGTTTGAAAATTTGTTGTGTTTAAGAGTCTTGACTTCATAAATCAACTGGTTCCTCGACAAAACGCAATTTGTCATCGATCTCCCGCTCTTTAAAGGGAACTACAAGTGTTTCATCGGGTAAAACACTTCTTTAGGTTCAAGATATGAAAGATGTTTTGAACCCCACTAAGTTCCTCGGGTAGATCCATCTATAGGCCACCAGGCTTATTCCTTTTATGATTATGAACGGTCCAACATACCGCGAAATTAATTTTCTTTGCTTCCCAAAGCGAACCACACTTTTCCAGGGTGAAACCTTTAGCAAAACCCTGTCACACACTTGAAATTCCAATGGTTTTATGTGTTTATCAGCATAACTTTTCTAGCGGTCATGTGCGGCCGCCATTCGGTTTCTGATCTAAATGATTTTCTCGATGTTTCAAGTACAAGTTCAGGACCTGTGATTTTGCTGTCTCCAACTTCAGCCCAATAGAGAGGTGACGGGCGTTTCCGTCTGTACAATGCTTCGAACGGTGCGGCCTGGATACTAGTTTGGTAACTATTATTGTATGAGAATTCTACCAGGGGTAGGTGTCTTTCCCAACCGTCACCAAAATGATAACACATGCTCGTAACATATCTTCAAGGGTATGGATGGTGCGTTCTGTCTAACCATCGGTCTGAGGGTGATAGGCAGTGCTTATGTCCAAGCGTGAGACAAAATATTTATGTATAGATTGCCATAGATGAGACGCAAAACGAGCGTCACGATCTGATATGATGGCGATTGGCACTCCGTGTCAAGAGACTACTTCCTTCATGTAAATGTTGGCTTGTTGGAGCAAACCAAACGGCTTTTGGTATTCAATCTTAACCCTAGCGTAGGTCAAGCATTTGCTCATGTAATTCGTTATATTCACCTTCATGCTAGGCCACCAATACAGTGCCTTCAGATCCTGATACGTCTTGTCTAAACCAGGGTGAATCGAGTATCGAGACTTGTGTGCTTCGTCCATCACAATCTCTCGTAGATTTCCAAATAGTGGAACCCACATCCAATCATAATATAGCGAATACCATCGGATTTGGTCTCAAGTTGTTTGTCCATGCCCCGGATGGATTCAGCTAGGAGGTTTTCCTCCTTTAGGGCTTCGACTTGGGTGTTGCGAATTTGTTCGGGGAGGTTCGAATGAATCGTAAGTTGCAAAGCACGAACTCGTTTGGGCTTAGTTTCCTTTCGGCTGAGGGCGTCAGCTACAACGCTAGCCTTGCCCGGATGATATTTGGTAGCGTAGGCGTAATCGTTTAGGAGTTCAACTTACTGTCACATATTTAACTCCTTCTCCTTGAAAATATGTCAGAGACTCTTGTGATCGGTGAAAATTGTGATATGGTTGTTAGCATTCGCTATTTCGATTGCGGACTGGAGGAATGAGATGTTGGTGATGCTCAGGCGAGGAATTAAGCGAAAAAACAAAGAATCCGATAAATAACCGAAGAATTCCGATGACTATTCTAGTCACTGGCGGTAACTCCAATAGCGGACGACGATGGCAATGGCACGGATAGAAAGTCGTTGCATCACAGTCACGTAGATATATCGTTTGTCCAAAATGGAGTTCGTATGATAGGGTTTCGAGCTGCGCGATGACAAACACGCAAAATTGTGACTTCCAGCCACCGTTTCATTTTCCGGCAAATGTAGCGGTGGTTTCTAGCAACAGAAACAGGTGGAGATGATGTTGTTCGTCACAGGAACGCGTGGACATATTGTTCGCCTAAATCCGAGTTTGTTTGAGTCGGTTTGGGTCTACTCGGCTATTGACGTGCAAACTGAATGAATGGAGAATCAGATCTGTGTTCTGGCAGCAGTTGCGGCGTTGGCGGATAACGCCTACATGACGATCGCGTGGATAGGTAGAATGCATGAAGCGGATGCCGTATGGTCAGGTTATGGGTGAACAAGATTCTACTCGCATTTTGTGTTAGGAGTTCAGAGTAAAATAAACGCGCCAAGGACGTCACGTACGCAAGGTATGACTCCATAGAAACTTAAATTCGTTGTTAAGGGTTATTTTGGAAAGTGGGAAAAAATGTCGAGGACGACTTTTGGAAACGTTTTCGGTAATGTTAAATCACGAGTTGTGTACGCGAATGAACGCGTTGGTTGTATGGTTTGGGACGGTTTTAAGACGAGCTTGCAACCTTTTGATTTGGAGTAAATGGGTTGGGTATTGTGATTGAGGAGGTGGTTCAGGAACGACCGGTTCCTTGCCACTAGCATGTTGTGGTTTTGAATTAGAGTTTAGGGGAATTCATTCTGACATATGGTATACTAGGTTTACATATTTAGTTCGCACATAGGTCCTGCTGCTGTAACAATATATATAAAGCACGTGTAAATGCCAAATAATACAATTACCATGTATGCATCTACGTATGACAAACCTTGCAATCTGGAGTGTGGTGTCGCTGTGGTTTTCAATAAAGAACGGTTATAGTCTGGTTTTCATAAAAAATATCTTATATTTTAAACCTAGTTCACTATAACCAATGGCTTTGATACCAATCAGTCACACCCTCAAAATCCACATGAGGAGTTTTACCGCGAGGCGTGCGACTAACCAGGATCTAGCCACTAATCATGTTGAACCAACCATTCAAATTATAAAAGCATCACTATAATCATGATTAGCGATAAAGTTTAAATGTCCAAAACACAGTTTATGTTGCAGCGAGAAAATAAAGCAAAACCCGTCGAAACTTAAAACCACAAGTTTAATAAATGATCGAAACTTAAAGCGTTAACAAACCACCCACTCCAACCGATTGCGACGCCCGCCCATAGCTGTACCTAACGACCTACAAAGCATGTAATAGTATGTCAACATATAGTCGGCGAGTTCGGGTTTTTCAGTATTGTTTTTTTTTAAACTTAGGTTGTTAATTACTTAATTTATAAAACATGTCACGGGGAGCTACCCCATCTTTAAGCTACTAAACTGTGTGGTACCGAAACTTTGACTGTTTAAGTTGTTTGTGCCCCAGGTCAATGTCTATCATCATTGACCAGTTGCCAAGGCATAAAAGTTCACGCCCGTCCTCCCAGGGACGGTGTGAGGTTTGTCGAACCTAATAGCGCATCCCGTTCGCCAGGCCCCGACGATTAATCGGTATAATGTGTGGGGACTTTCAGATAGAGTTCGTTTAGTCCGCTAAAGATATGAAATATAAATAGCATTTAACAGTATTCCATCCCCAGGAATACTAGGCAATCCCCTAAGCAGGGAAAGTGAAGTTAACAGTATCCCATACCAGGAATACTAAGGCAATCCCATACCCAGGAAAGTGAGGTCCCAACCACCGGGAATACATGCTTTTAGTAAAGGTGTGAACTCACATTTGTTTTGCTCGGTAAGAAATAAAGTGAAAATAATAGCGCAGATGATCAACTGCGTCTTAAGATGGTTACCAAGAACATTAGGGGTCGTTTATGTAATTCATGCAAGCCTTACACGCATCTAACAATTATCATGCAAACAAGTTGTCAACACATAATACCGAGTAGCTTTCAAGCATAGATTCATAATGTACACTATAACATGCCATTAATAAATTGTACAATTATCATGCACGCGCGGTCACTAAAAGTAGCAAATTCATTACTTAACAACTTAAAGCCACACATAGTTAAAATCACTGAAAACAGACTGTTTTGGGAAGCTTGTTTTACATACTTACGATGCTTCAAAAAATATGATATTTTTATATCACGTGTCCCTCAGAAGGTTTGGACTGGTGTTAAAATTCTAGAGTCTAACTCCTAACCAACATTTAATAAAAATCATGTACTAAGCAGCAATCAGATTCGTCACTTTCTGGCTGCAGCTTATTGAAAAACTCATTTAAAAATCCTCGGTTATCCGAATAACGTAATTCCAGTTGGAGGATCTTCGGGAACTACCTACCGTAAAAATTTGAGATCATAAATCAATTTCTACAATGAGTTATGACATTCTTAATGGGCTGCAAATTCTACCAGAAAACGCAGCCTGAACCTTCGATATGGAAATATTCATAAAACATTCAGTTTTCATCGAAAAAATGCAATTCCAATGGGGTTCGAAAGGTATTTCCTAGAAGTACATCATGGACTCAAGAAACGACACTTTTTGTTAACTTTTGACCCGATTACAGCAAATTAAATTCGGATGTAATGTTCTGGACAAATTTTGTTTCATCACCCAAACCCCACAAACGATTATCTAATGCACCCAACGACCTAAAATCTGTAACCACAGCAGATTATCATCCTAAATTAAATCATATAACAATTAGTTTATCACAACCACAAGATCCAACCAATAATCAAAACCCTAGCGGCTTAACCGAACATATAAACAATCTAATCATCGACTAACATGATTTCTAGCACCAAAACTACAAGTTATCACCAAAGATCATCAAGAATCATGAATAAACCCAGAAAACGCAGCCAATATCAAAGAATTATACAAGAATAAAAAACTATAAGAATTACCGAGTTAGGAGTGATGTGAGTTGTTAGGGACTTGAAAACCGAAAAGCTTGCGGCTTCTTGCTTGCAGTTCGTCGACCGAGAAGGGAGGAGGCAGACGTTTGTTTTGTAGATTAGGGTTTTGTTGAAGGGATTAAGATATTATAATAACACAAGTTTAATAATTGGCACACTAAACCCTTGAATTCCAACAACGGCCCTTTTAGTCCCTTAAGTTTCAAACTCTTAAAACTTGCAAAGAAAGTTATAAAATTTAAGTTAACTTGCTACACATCAAGTCCCTTATGTTTCAATTACTTGCAATTTGTGCGCAAAGTTAAACAAATCAACTTTGGTGTAAGATACAAGACTAGTCCCACTAGTTTATATCAATTTCGTGTGTTCGTGTGTTAATAACTTGTACATATAATAAATGCATGTATGACATTCAATAAATCGTAAATATTTAACCAAGAAAAGTTAACGGTAAACTTGGAAATGCGAGTTGTCACAATTCGGTACGGGAACTTCAATACCGGTACCCAGTCCTAAATGTCCATTCCTAGTTTCGAATATGTCACCTAAATCCAAACTTGTATGGATTATAATTAAAGATTAATTGTTTGACTCTCAAAACTCCAAACTATTTGGAAGTTTAAAAGGTATAATTTTTTTTTAAAAAGCTTGTTTAATTGGTTGTGGAAGTTGGGTCACACCATAGTCTTTTATGTCAAAGTTGTTAAGAGAAGAATTCAGAAAGCAAGAGGGCATCACTAACCAACTAATTAACTTCATCTCGTTACAGAAAATAATTCAAATCATCAAGATGTTTGAATAAATAAAAAGAGATTAAGAACCAAATTAAGTAGAAGAAACCAATAGGAATACCCGTCAAGGCATGTTGGGCCACTTTAACATCACTAAATGCTCCAAAACCCACGGGTTTCCCCAATCCATAGTTTGACATCTAAGAAGCGTCAATTAGAAGATGTGGGCCTAAGGTTTGAGAGTATGAAGAAGTAAATGAGGAGGCTTATGATTTAGGGGTGAGATTCAAAAGAATAAATGATAATCCATTGAAGAATTGGTACCTGATTTCTGATTTGTTTGGAAAAGAGGATAAATGATTAAGTAAAGCCAAGAAGGGAATGGGGGCTAGGGTTTAGAAAAGAATAGTGTTTTTCCGGAATACATCCCAGAACCTAAACTCTACAAATCAGGCATCACAATGGAGATAACATACTCGTTAATGCATAATATAACATCTGATTCAATTAAATTTCATAAAAAAAATAAAAATATATCTTCTTCTAACTACTCAAATGTGATTAAAACTTCTTCGATTGGTAATTGAATAATCACACAAATAATAGTCAACATATGACTTTCTAATAGGTTATGATACGATAAACACAAATTATGCAACGATAATAACTAAAAACAATATACCAAAGAAAATTTAGCCCACATAAATATCTTAAAACAATCTATTGACTTACTTGATTGGACGGGGTGGTTTGATAGGCTTTTGTGTAAACAACTAAATCCCGTTTGATAGGCTTGAAGTTTTCTTAAGACATGAATGCACTTTGTTTTGACTCGTGTTGACTGGCCTACAAATTTAAGACATGAATACACCTTCAATTATGGTGACTTCAATGTCAAAAATATTGCCACAGCATTTCATCTGATTAAACAATTGCATACAAAATCTATTTATTTCTGGTTGTGGTGAGCAATCAACAACAGCACCATTAACAAAAACAAAGATAACAAACATGAAATAACTCTTGCTTTTCAACTAATCAAGACTTACATATATTAATGATGTTGATGTTGAAATCATAGTAGTTAATTAAGTATAAAGTATGGAAAACAACACCATGTAGGCAAGGATTTAAATTGAGTAATATGAAAGTGTGGGTTAAAAACATAGAAATACTTACAGTTTAGAGTCGTGTTGCTATAGTGAGCCATATTATAAAGGTGTGTGGTCCCGCTTGCATAGGATTCCAAATCAAGTTTCAAAATTACAAAATTATACACCAAAGATTTAAGATGCCTCTACAGTACTCTTGAAATGCATATACATAGAATGGAATTGAGTTAAATGTACATGTTTGTTTATTTGATGCTCCTGAAAATTGGTTTCAATTTACATCATCGGATGTAGCAAACTCCCGTCGTTGCCATTAATTTGAAGAGAATACCCAACTAATGGTTCCACCGTCTTTATTACCCGGAAATGTCAAAACCACTATAGGACATAGGAATCACTCATGCTCTCTAGCCTCTGCTTTAGGTCTATAATCGAGAACTCGACTAATCATTTCCTGGTGATTCAAACTCCTTGTCGTTTGTTTTAAAAGAACTATGCCTTCTAGCCTTTGACACTTCTCCCATCGCAATATTTTTCATACATGTAAAATTTATAAAAAAAATGTGGACCCTATCTTAGTATATCTATCATCCAATAATGTATACACATTTCAATTTTAAATAAATCAACTTTGACATCACTCATTGGTGATGAAGTAATTTGCTTCCAACGTCAGAAGAGAAGAGCTGAAAAGATCTATAACACGCTTGTAGACACGAAGGTCGAATCGCTCCATGTGTCTGTACCTATCAAAATTATGTGATATATTAAATTTTAAGCATAAGTATTGATCATCAAAAACAACCACGCACACTGATCAACTTAAAAAAAACAATGAGAAACTATTACCTTCACCGCAAGGGGACACTGAAGTGGTGATATGAAGAACCTTGGTTGGGATTCTAAGCATCTGACACGTGTCCCCGAATGGTATAGATCTATTGTATTCTATAATCAAGATCAAAACTCAAATATTTATGGTGAAAACAATTAGGCATTGTCTCATGAATTTTATATAATACAACACTCAATGTTTCTTTACCTTCACAATAAATGTTTGGCCATACCACAAATTCACCTGTTCCAGCACTATCACTAACATAAATTTCTTATATACAAAGATCATTAACACCGTCAATCAGTTCAAAATCACATAAACGTTTTTATTATTATCTACAAAAAAACAAAAATAAAAAAAAAACGATAGAAATGACACCATGGATACGATTTGTTGGAGATACATGATTTATAAGAAAAATTATGGATACCAATATTCAAACACTAATTTGTCAAGAAGTCATTAAACTCAAGAATCTGACAAATTTTTAAGCTAAAATTTCATACCAAGCGAACCTAAGCCGCTGATGATTTGAATCGACGACGACGTCTTTCCAAACCAGCCACCGAACCGTCGCTAGAAGCATGTGGTTGGCGGAAGCGGCGGCTGACAAAGGTGGTTAGAGAGAGATAGATGAGAGGGCTGAGACGAGGAGGGCAGAGATGAGGAACATGATATCTGGAAGAAACCCTAGGTGAGCGACTGAAGGTCGGATGTGAAGTCGGGTTATAACACTTAAATACCCTAAATTTTACCCGAATAACAAAAACGGTCCGCATGACCCGAATATAGTTAATTTTTTTTTATGTAGGATTACACTTATGAGAGAATTGCTCCAGAAAGGTTCATGTGTCCCCTAATATTATTTATTAGGTAGTATAGATAGGTTTTCAACTAGGATTAGTTAAATTTTTGGGTTAAAATCAACATCACATCTCAATCATGTCATACACTAAACAAACTTTTTCACCTCCATTTCGTATTTATTGTCTATAAAATGTTAAACTCTCTCTCACAACTCTCCTATTCACCCTCATTAATGGTATAACCAAAAAAGTGGGGTCTTAACCCCTTGGCGCCCCTAATAAATTTTGTGTAATGGTTTAATGGAGAGGCTGGTGGTGACTTGTTATGGTGGTAACGCCCAATACGGGCATACATGTTATACAAAACACCTACAACATCTTTAACATATAATTTGGCAAAAAATATGAATGTTTCATAAAAATCTACCACTTACAGTTTAAGTATTATAGTTATCTTAAAACTTTTATTTCCAGATGCCCATTAAGAAAACAAATCATATTTTTTATATGAATTCTATTTTGAACCATTGAAATAACTTCGCACATCATGTTATATCAAAATGATACCACACATAAATGTGTTGTGTAAGTCTACATATCAGAAGTGTCAACTTTGTCGGATTGGCGGGTCGACAGGTTGAAATATGCAATCTGAACCTGACCTATATAGTTATTCGTGTCAAATATTTCAACCCTAACGCACACACACATAAATTCGAGTCTATCTGAAAACGACCCTATTTAATATGAGTCAAACATACAAACCTTTTCTAACCAATTTTTCATACTTAAATGTGTGAGATTTAGGTTATTTATCTATATTTGTTTAAAAGTACCAAGTTTTAACATGTGTCAGCTCCTATCTGTTTTTATGTTCTTTCTACAATAGGAGAGAACATTCCTAGAGCGATCACCTCTAGACCTCCTACGCACATCCATATGTTTTCGTATGCTCTACTCGATAACTAAATCTATGCTCCCAAATCTGGTGACCAGGTTCTAAAAGTCACACTCTGTCCACACATTTTCATTAAAGGCATTCTTGTTGTGTGCTACTGTAATAGTTAGAAATTCAACATATATTGGCAAAACACTAAATCCTAGAAAAAAAAATCACTCAGGTAAACGAACTATGTCCTAATAGTAAACATTAGCTCATATACCAAAAAGATAAATATCAAATCCGGACCAATTGAAAGGAGATGAGCAGAGAGCCCAAAGCAGACATTAAGCTTATGACCAAGCCATACTTAAGCAAAGAACCACTATAAATCCTCAGGTACCTCAGACACGTTTGCTTTATACAAACAGAGCTATATTTGTCTTTAAATAATTTATTACTAAAAAAGACAAATGCATAGTTTAACATGTGGCATGCCAAAACCTACAAAAGCTACTCATGTTAGAAGCTACAAAAACAGCTCATGGCAGGAGTTACAAAAACAGCTTATGTCAACACGTGATATGTCGGAAGCGACGAAGCTTCTTGCTCTTGCTTAAGTAAAGAAGGTGACGAGACTGGTACCTTGGCACCTCAGCTATACTTCACCGTACGAAGAAAATCAACATTTTCCAAGGATGGAGAAACCTTCGGTCAAACCATCCGTGCAAGACTAGTCTCGTTTCCATATACCATAACATTTTAAATAAGCATGTTATCTAAAGCAAATTCTTCGCTTCCCCTTATATAGATGGAGAACTCCAAAAAAGTAAAAAGTAAAAAAGACACCTTCTCTAGCTAATAAGGTTGCTAAACAACTATATGGGTAAAGCGTGAGGCTAAGGATCAAGTATATGTCAAATTTCAAGTATGTAGTTACCAAATTAAATCATGAGGTATCAAGAAGTTTCCAGAGTGGTTTGGCTTTTAGTATCTATGAATGAGACTGACGTCATGTGTTGAATCTCATAAGTTTGAGAGTGTGCCATTGTAGTGATGGATGTCTGAAAGTTTCCCAAAAAAGATTAGTCGGTATGAAATACACTATACTGAAATTAAACTACTTAAGAATGCAGGCTTCTCCGTTGTAGATCCTAATGGATGGTAGGTTGATGTGATTCAGTTGTTCCTTGTTCCATCGTATTTTGCCAAAGTGTATGAAACAAGAGGAGCTAACAGCTATATGTATATACACAGGATAGATTTTGAGTGTCTAAACGTTAGCGGCCATTTCACAATTATACTAGTGAAGTTCGCTCGAGTGTAGATGTTACTTATCGATCATCACGAGAAAACAATTTAGTAAGATCTTTATTTAATGTTTGAGGTTGCGACGGAAACTTCATTTGAAATTCGTCAGGGAATGTTTGGTCAACCTTTCACACAGGGTCGTATGTACACACAAGGTAGGAAGGAAAGAAGAAACGAAGTGCTTGCAACTTAGGCTTCGAAATAAATAGATGGTAATAAACAATTGGGATTGTTTTAACCCAATATACACATTCGAGCATCGGAGGATACAATCATGTCCACTAAGTCAATGGAATGTGTTATGGTGGCTTGGTTGGAGCTTGGGTGAGAAAAAGTGTTGCCAAGTAGGTGACACGCAGGCACATTTTTCTCACCAAGAAATGCAAAAAAAAAGTATAGTGGGAGGGATTTGGTTGGTGATTAGATAATCATTATTGTGTCACACCCCAATTTTTGTTGTGGCGGAAGCGCCAGCGAGGTATGGCCAGAGCGGCAATCGTCGCATTCAATCAAGTAAATGACAAATGTAAAACATAATAAGATGTTCATCCATACATTTTATTTAAACCGAATTTACAATCAACTACTTGTTTCAAAAACTTAGTACAACTTCAACAACTTTGTTCAAACTTTAAAACACAAGTTTTACTAACATGATAACTAAAAACTGGATGACATCTAACAGCTTGACTTCACAACACACGAACATATTTTTCCAAAGCTGTCCACTAGTTACCTGTAATACATGTTAGTTTTGAAAAACATCAACAAAAGCTAGTGAATTCATGTATTTAGTTTGCATCAAATAATTCTTTAAAATATTTGAATCATTTAATCTAGTATGTATAGAATGGATGAAACTTGTAAGATCATTAATGTTTTGCAACGACACTAATATGTATGCCGAATAGGAGGCAACCAAACCTTGACGATAAGTTGTGTCTGAGACACTCGTTTTAGACACAAATCACTCTGTAACGATCTGTTTTTATTGCCGTTAGAGTGGGGCCCGCCAAAACCTAATAGATTTATCACTTTTGTTCATCGGTACTTGTTTATACATTAATGGTCCTTTCGTTTAATCCTATATGCATGTGATCCAAATATCTTCATTCTTTAAGATAATCATACCAATTGAAACATGTATCATCCCGAACGTTTAAAACTATAAAACAATTAAACAAAACGGGAAACATGAACTCACAGATTTGCGTTCCGTGCAAATCTCTATGCAATATCTGAATCTATGTTCGTTTCTCAACCTACAAGTGTTCTAATTCCATTAGACACTTAAGTTTATAATCATTTTCGTACAAATATTCATCTTGAATTCATAATTATACGTGTATTTGTTTGTTTACTTTGTTTGTGTATATATATATATATATATATATATATATATATATATATATATATATATATATATATTCCATATCTTTCATGTTTGAATGGGCCTAGCCCAAAGGTTAAGTTTAATAATCCAATTCCTATGTTTTTGTATGTATGGGTCTAGCCCAATTTGTTTTATATGTGTGGGCCTAGCCCAACTTGTTTTATATGTGTGGCCTAGCCCAATTTGTTTTTATATGTGTGGGCCTAGCCCAAATGTATTTATTTAAAGTGGGTCAAGCCCTAATGAGTTTGTAAAAGTGAGCCTAGCCCAAGTTAATCATGTAAGAGTGGGCCTAGCCCAAAATAGTTTATAAAAGTAGGCTTGCTCCAAATTAATCTCATAAAGTGGGCTTAGCCCAAAATAATTTATAAAAATTGGATTCTTGCCCAATCTAGTTTATAAAAGTGGGCTCTAGCCCAATCTAATTTATACAAGTGGGCTAGCCATATGATTATTTAATTGGGCTTGATCCATGTTTTAATATTTACTAGTGATAGTAATGTATAAAAATTAGTTTATAAAGGTACTAAATATTTTATATAAGTTATTTTTATAAATTCTAGTATGCATAACTTTTTGTATAGTGTGTGACGGTTTATTTGTTTTTTTTGACCGTTGCGTTTGTGTCGTCTGTTTCGTTTGCGTTATTCGTTTCGTCCATGTCGTTTGTTTCGTCGGTGTCGTTTATTTTAATTGTTTGATGTGTCCGAATTGTCCATTTTGTCCGAATTGTCATATTGTCCGATTTGTTTGTTTATGTCCACGTTTGGACAAATATATTTTATACTCGTCATGTTTCAAGTATTTATATATAAACTTGTGTTTTTGTGTAATTGTTAATTTTTGTATTTATTTGTACATGATCTAAATACATAATATTTAGACACAAAATATATACACATAAATCATATCTAAATATATATTTTATCTAAATATATATATTTTTATCCATTATTAGTTTAAGAAAACTCTAGAAATTTTATTTTAAACTTGTTTCATACAAATTTTGTTTAATCATGATTAAAATCCCTAATAATTTTTAATCACAAAATCTTTAGTTTAACCACACATTAATCATAATAAATTTTAAATTTTTTTTGCCATAGTTTCCCTTAAACTATCGACTTGCCCATGCTTAAATAAACATGTTTTTAATCATTTTTCAACTCAAATAATAATCAAATATCAATGATTAATTTTCTAGATTATAAATTTCTAACAAGAAATGTTATTAACTCGTAGTAACTTTAAACATTTCAAAAATGGAAACTTTATTAATATTTTTCAATAAAATTTCTAGATCATGTATTTTATATAAAAATCTATACTTTAAACAACACATCAAATCATTTTAAGTGCGAAGAATGTTCATAACCCTTCCAAAAATGAAAACTTTATTGGTGCTTTTTCCACAAAATTCATAGATTGGGTATTTTATATGAATATTGTTATTTATTATGTTAGTTTATATATTAAAATATGTAAAAAAATATTATTAAATACACTTAAAATTTAATGTCATAAAATTTTAAAAACGAAAATAAAACTAAAATAAAAATAATTGGAAAACATAATTTTAAAAAAAACATCACAAATACAAATAAAACAAACGTAAGTCTTCAAAATCAATTAAAGATTTTATGGTTTTTTACAGTCTACCTTTATTACGAATCATTATTTTCTCAAATCAATCTATCCAATAAAAAAGCACATCCCATGGCTCACTTATAAAGAAATCAATTCAATGGCTCATAATGACTCTCCATTTGCTTAAACATGGACCGCACCATTAATACCTTATTCCCGTATCGATACTTTGCATTTGGTCAAACATGGCTTCTTCATCTCCCCCACGCCATGAACTGCTCCAAGGGCACCCCGCTCGATGCCTGCAACCACGCACATGTGTGGAAGTGTTCATGGTGCGGTTGCGCTGAGCTGACACTGAAAAATGCCCCATGTTGTGGTGATAAAACATAATCTAAGGGCGTTAAATGATTATAGTACGGGTACATGATACAGAAGATTTATTGGTAGTCTTATCAATGTAGTGGCCAGATGGTTAACACTTGTGAGTTCAAGATTGGAAAACTTAACGAGGTCAAGGGAAACAATAGAGCAACGATCACAACACACGGAGGTCGTAAATGTTCCAAATCATGGAATTGTAAGAACAACAGATTGAATTGATTAGGGGGTCTTAACACAAAATTGTAAACCTTTAGAGACTAGGTGTGGTTAAGTAAGCATATGATTTATGAGTCAGTATCAATGCTAGAATCAACGATTCAGTTCACACAGGAAGCGTCAATAATTGCCGAGACTAGCAAGGTAGTTACATCAGAGGTAATATCCTAATAGGTATGATCTAGTAAGTGAGAGAGGCGAGATACTATTGCTTTTGTCCTAGGTCTACTAAAGAGTTTGTCAAATCTAAGTTCGTCTAGTTCCTCGTGTTGTGAGAGCATTAATGATCTGGTTGTAGGTTCTTAATGGTTGTGATATGGTTCATTGTAGATTAAAGATCTGTCATATGTGTTGGTCAAAGTAGAAATGATATCAAAGAAGGTTTGTTGTCTATGTGCAGAGTGAAGCGATACTTCACAAAAAGAACTTTTTCCCTATTCGGTTTACATACTGAGGTGGAAAGGGATTGTAGGGTGTTTTCAAGAGAGTTTCAAATTGTTAGAAATCTTAGATGGAAGGAATGAAGGATGTTTCCACACTATCGATGATGGTTCATCGTCAAGATAAACGTCTTTAACCTAAGATTGCGTTTGATGTGAAATTAACTTGGGATTGGAATCAAGGATTCCTATAAGCGATGGCCATTCTCTTGCAAGATTGGATTTGCCTGGATTCACATGCACTGCAAATTACTACTACTTGCGCACCTATAATGGTACTTTACCTTGCATGATTACCCTAATTCCTCTTATCTTGCTGCAACGTCCATTGGATTGGATTGGATTGTCCAAGATATAAAGTTACCTATGCATAAAGACATCAAATGTGTTAGCATGTAACCATTGGTTACTTGATTGAGAGTTACATGAGAAGGAATAGTGGAGAAATCATTCGATGGAGTTGGATAGTGGTAGAGAAGTCTAGTCAGTCTAGTTGGTACGCTTTGCCTCTTATCTTATTATCTTCTGGTGTCATGTTAGTCATTGTGTATGTATCCCAAGGTTCAATCTATCAGATTGCAGATGGATGCATATGCGACACAAATAAGCACTAATAGATGGGAGGCTCGAAGGTTTGATATGTAGCATAAATAACCGGATGAGGTTTTACAGCAGTACTTGTTTGTTTAGTTACAATAGATGTCGAGTGTATGATTTGTGGATGTCTACACAAATAATATAATGCGCATATAATTCATATAATGTCTATATGAGGGATCTTAGCTATAGTCTGGTCAAACATGCCTAACCCTTTATAACCATCAGCTCTGATACCAATCTGTCATACCCCCAAGGCGGAAACACGTGGATGAGATGAACCAAAAGCTATCATGGCAATGCCTTAAATACGTAAGTTATTCCTGCACTCTAGTTTTAAAATGCAACCTCTGCTAAGTCCAAGTCCACATTAGTCTCAATTGTTTTCACCTGAAAAACATGCTAAAATGGTTAACTATAAAGTTGGTGAACACGAAGTTTAAATTGTTATATAAAATAGTGAACCAGTTGCAAAAGTAAGCTGCTTCTATGTAATAAGTTCATGTTTTGAATAAAAAGATACTGAACACACAAACTAAGCCTACTGACAAGTGATAGTGCCACGTGTTAATGTCTATCACTGAAAACTAATAAGTTACAAATATTGGAGATAATCACTTAGGTGCAGGTTCTTGGCGTTCGTGTACTATAGTACATGACAAGAGTGGGGTTGGGACCCCATGTAGTACTACACAATCTTGTCCATCGGCTCCTTCAAGGAGTTAAATAGCCGTGAAGGTAAGGGACTTAAAGTGTGATAAGGATGCTAGCTCTTAGGATCGTATCAAGTTAAACAGTCACATACAGACACAATAAACAATAAAGTAAAGTGGTTATCAAGTATCATTTTTGCCCCCCATGAAAAATTAAAAACTAAAAAGGGAGGCAATATGCCTTGGAAATACTTGAGAGAGAGGGTTTAGCCGAATGCAACATAGCAACTACATCCATTGATACTTAACAAAAGTTAAGTGCAAAATCTAGTACTCCATTAGTAGACTACCGAATTCCGCCATCTTTCGGGTGCCTTACAATATCTTTCCTTCACCCATCCCGACATTAGCTACGTCGTTCAACAAGTATGTATTCACATGCATGCTCCTACTACGGTTCACATGCATGCTCTTAACCGGGTGCTATGGTACATCAAGGTACACCAACTTTTGGTTTGCATATATACTCTTCTCTAACGACCTCCCTCATATCTTACACGGATGCAGATTGGGGAGGTTGCCCAACACGCGCCGATCAACCATGGAAACTGTGTAGACATGGGATACAATATTCTTTTTGTGGTCGTCCAAACATTGACCCACATTGTCTTGCTCCAGTGCAAAAGCGGAATTTAGGGGTGTGGTCAATGTCATTTGACAGGTTTGTTGGATATCTTACTAGAGCTCCATACTCCTCCCAATCATGCTACACTCGTCTAGCGTGATAATGCAAGCGTCGTTTACCTCTCCGGAAACCCTATTCAATATCAACGCACTAAACACATCGAAATTGACATCCAGTTTGTTTGTGAAAAGGTTACTGATGGACATGTTCGGGTGCTTCATGTTCCTTCAAGATATTAAATAGTGGACATCTTTACGAAGGGTTTGCGTAATTTCCTCTTTGATGACTTTCGGTCCGGTCTCAACATTCAAGAACCTCTCGTTTCGGCTGCGGGGGTGTATGAGAATCTGTATATTATTAAAGTGATATCTTGTTAGTATGATGTGCATATTTTGTCAAAACTAGGTTAGGATAATCTTTCATGTAATCTCTATATTTTATAATTGGACATGGAATAACAAAACTCAGAGAATTATACCTACTTTCATGCACACTTGCTCGTAATTAACGATGAATATTAGGTAATGGCTAACTAAGAAGATTTCATAGCCTAGATGAAAATGAGTATCTCGGAAAATAGTACTTTCAGATATATGTGTGCAAATCATATATGTGAGGCCCTAGATATGGTAGCGGACGTACGCTACATGGTTTTCTACCATGCACAGTCGGTACGGAGCCGGGGTGACGGGGTGACAAATGCACACATTTGGACCAAGAAAAGTGTGATAATTTGATGGTTTGGACCTACAAACACACCAACCTTCTCGGATCCTAAAGAGATTTTAGCACCGGATTATTGACAAGGCATGTATTTCTTCTATGTAATATATATATATATATATATATTGCACTTATGTTGTATATTATTAATATATGGGTAATTTTTTGTAGGAGTGGAACATGTATGCTTGAAGATACTCCTTTAGGTCGCTAAGACCAGTTAGAGGGACCTTTGATGGATGTCAACCTGGCACACCAGGGGTCCATCAACGTTGAATATAATCGCTAGAAGATGGTAAGTTCTTTTAACTTGATCTTACATTTGTATATCCTTTAATAACGAACAAGGTAACCTTTTATTCCTTAACCACAGGGATGCCCGCTCTCTTTTGTCATGCTTTTTGAGCGGACACTTTGAACAATCAGGAGGCCTTGAGATTGGCAACCGCACCACCAACTGATTCTCCAGATTAGGTTACTCCAGAGTCGGCTAAAACGTGGCCAACTTAGTTTAATTTTTTTCTTAATCTTGTTAGTTAGTATGCTAGCACTCTTGGGCAGATGTTTGGATATTTGTTTAACGCATGTAACGAAAATATTCAATCCAAGCTTGCCGATGTATTTATCGTATCAAAAGTACGCAATCCAAACACCACATGACCCTTGAACCTCTCACGTATAAATCCTCTTTGGGATCTAGATTTCTCTTTCCACAACACAGTTTGTCAAATTTCATTCCTTTATACTTTTTTACGGCTCAACCCAAACTTTATCTTTTTAAAATTCTCAACAGTGGACATCTAAAGGGCATTACAAAATTGGAAAGCACCAACAATATAATAAATAAACTTACAGTAGGCATATGAATTAAAAATGAATAAAAAAGGACAGACTATATAATAACATGTTTAATATATTTTTGCATCCACTTATAAGATTTTTTTCCTTAGGAAACAAACAACCATTCATAATACCATACTAGTCATGGATCCGGTTCTTTCTACTTTCCCACTTCTCCCTTTTATATGTACATAAACAGCAAAGTTCAGAGCATTTATGTTATAGTGCTCTAAAATTTGGTTAATATCCGCCAAGCTGGTCACAAATTAAGACATATCTATAGCAAGCATTTTGGTTATGTACCTACAGATCAAAACTATGGCTGTTGAAATGGAAGATAGGCTCATTGCCTATCCTACCAAAATTCTTCGATCTGCACTCTTTAGCAATGCTTGTTTGAAGAGCTGTAGGTCCGCAAACCATCACCCCGATGTCTACATTTCCCCATCGCTCTGCCATGCTTCCAAATATCTCTGTTTCGACAAAGAAAAGCAAGCAGGGAATCAACAAGAGATAAAAACCCGCATCCATGAGCGGTGTACGTGGTGATTCCAGTCCATTTACTTGATAATAGGTCCAGTCAGGTCAACTTTTTTCCTTAGCGGTCCAAATAAGTAAAGAAAAAAAAAAAAAAAGAAAGAAAGCTCAAAAGAAAACGGGTCAACTAAAAAAGAAAAAAGTCATGATTTTTCAAAAAAGTAGATTATGTCCGAAAAAATTAAAATGTGTAATCATGTTACTTTTATTTATAAAAAGTTTAAGGATCTAGGTTAAGCTATTTGGTAAACCAAATCTGAAGCGTGCCAAATTTTCACCGTTTGCAATTCTAACGTGTCCGACCTTCACAACACTAACGAAGGCTATACCTTATAAGTTTTAGATAAGTAAGTACCTTTGAAGTTTGGTCTTTGACCATATGTTATGATATTGACAAAATCATCCTGTGAAGGGTTCTTGACTGCATTAGGTTCATCATGCTTCAAGCCACTGATTCGGTTTTCACCGTCCATGTTCTTCGCAGTTTTTAAATCCCAAAGATGCCATAAACCAATCACAAAACCACCAAATATAGCAATACTTGCTGCCATGCATACGATAAATAGGATCCCTTTGTACCACCATGTCGTTACATTGTAAGGATTGATGTAAAAGATGACCAACAATGCGTACAAAACCACCAAACCAATTGTAGATAGCACCATATAAAACCCAGCCCATAAGATATTTCCTGTTCCAACCAAACTAGACATGCCACCTCGGGTGGGAGCAGGGAAGACTGATGAGCTTACATGCTTTGGGATGTTTCCCTCTTCCTGTTGTTAAAACTATAGCATGTTAGGTAATTGGATGAGTTCATTTGGTTAAATTTCTATGTCGGGTTACTATCTTTGTTTTGCATTTTAAAAAAAAGACTTATAGAGCTAAGCCAAGCCCGAGCTTCTTTAAGCTCGAGCTCAACTTGTTTAGAACTCTAATTCTATATACATTTATATTTATAATTATAAGTTTTAGATATTAACATAATACATATTATTTAGTTATTTTTGTCATAGTCTTATTTATGATAATTTTTATTATTAAACATAACTTTAATACATTTAATAACAGTTATGTAACTAATGGGCTCGTTTAAGCTCGAGCTTGATAAGTGAAGCTCGGACACATTTATTAAACGAGCCTATTTTTAGGCTTGAGACCGGCTAGTTTAAGTTCGATTCGACTCGAGCTTGCAGCTTGGCTTATTATTACCTGCAGTCAAGGCAAAGTTTCATGGTGCAAAAAACTTAGTTACCCGAAGTAAAGTTGGACCATAGTTGGTTACAGTAGTTAAACCTTGACTGAAAAAACAGTTGGTAACACAAGTGTGATATACGTACCAATGGGGGTTCTGATTCTCGAGTGACATAAGTTTGAATCTCAAGATTTAGTATGTTGTAGAAATACGGGCACAATGACTTCATGTCTAGCGAATGAAGAAGTGGAAGCTCATCGGAGTTTTTGACAGCCCAAACTATTAATATATTTCTAGGCATGCACGGTTTTGAATCCCTTAGACGATGTAAAATGTCACTTAAGATTGCCAAGAACGGTGAAATCCCAATGCCACCCGCAACTAAGATGAGGTTTTCATACCTATATATACACACATCACGAATGGTTAGTAATCATTAATAGCTTAACCAACTATGCTCTAAACCTTAAACCTCAAAACACAATTTCTATCAGTTTTTTTTAATTATTTTTTTAATTCTGGAAACATACTTTGGAAATAACATTTTAAGAGCCTATGTTACAAATTTATAAAAGATAAGAGAACCCGCCTCGTTAGGGTTTATAATAGAAGGGGGTCCCTTATTCAACTATAAAGTTAGTTATGACATGTAACATGGCCGTTAAAATGTTATTTTGTAAATACATTTTATTAGATAGAAACTTACCAAAAGTATATTTCTTTTGCGTATGATTCTTTGTATAATTCTTTGTATAAGTAATTATGAAATAACGTACGTCAAGTGGTATGGTGACTCATGCCCATAAGGCCCCTCGATAGATGCCTTTAGTGACACATTTGGTTGTAGAAGACCTTGAGACTCGTCTTTCTCCTCAGGAACACTTGAGATACGTCCCCTTAGTTTCTCAGTCCAGTCTCCAAGGACTTTAATGAGAACAGCAAGATGGTGTTTGCCATCTAGAGGACTAGATGAAACACTGAAAGGATGCCATTGCAACCATGATAATTCTCGAATTTGAATGAAAACCCATCCAAGGGCATTATATTGTAAACCTACATTTGGAAAGAGAAACATAAAAACAAAATAAAAAAAAATCCTAAAAGATCGATGATTAAGGGTCTATGTTATAACTTTGTAACGAAACTAAATAAGTGGATTATGCAAGCCCAAACTGACGTGGGATGAGCGGATTAGGTATGATTTGCTAGAATTGCATCTCTCTGAGTAGATCGTCCAGGATATGAGTTTATGGAGACACAAGAATAAATATAAGGACTTTTATGGAAGGACATAGATGTATCTTAGCTTTGTCTTAGATATGCTTAGATTTTCCTACATTTTAAGTAGACTTACTTGTGATTGTCTTTTTTTATTCTTGACTATATGTTGTTTTCTAACATTATATATGTCTACTTTGTACCATATTACACTTTTACCACTTCTTTTGTTAATAGTAGTTTTTTATTTATATATTTGTTGTTTTGTTGAAAGAAGCCCACCCTCGCTTATTTGTGGGATATGGTGAGTATTGTTATTGTTGTCTGTGGGATATGGTGGGTATTGTTATTGTTGTGGTTATAAGGCATCCTGTTACTAGCATATTAGCCTTAAATAGTAAAAACATCCCTTGATAGAGTATAAATTAAAAAAAAAAACAGGCGTTCAGACCCTGACTTAAAAGTACATTCTCTGGAAGAGTATACCTTCTGGTTTTGAAATAATCAATTCCACAGTTCCGGATGGAAGGCATTTGGCCGAGATTATGTCCACCGTTTTTCGAGACTGAAAGAATCTAAGAAACCGATCGAGCATAAACAGGAATATTCCAGCAGCAGCTATACTGAAAACGAAATCGCCAACGTGCATCGCCAAGAAGACAACAAAAACGACGTATAGTTGATGAGTGTAGAAGAATAGCTCAAAATTTAGCCTTCTAACTGGTGGAAGAGATGTCACCCACATGAACAGGCCAGCTACTAGACTGATTACTCCTGGAAGATTAGAAATTCCAATTTTTTTCCAAGCTGTAAGCTGCAAAAAGTAACATTATCACCATCCTTGTACATTGACTACTGTAATTAACATATCAGTTATGATTAAATGGTTGTTATGCCTTGTAAAACTAACTGTCAGTTTATTAATGTTTGACTAAGTGAGAGAACTCACTTCTTCTATCAGACGACCTTGGATTGCCCACGCGATCACATAAAACAAACCATGGAGAGTAAAGAGCATCATTGTGAGATGCCCCAACCAGACATGATATCGAGTTGCATGCTCAAAAGGGATATCTATGAGTCTTAAAAGGACCGATCCCCTTGCAACTGGTAGAAACAAAAATGCCATGCAAATTAATCCAATGAACCCGAATCGCAGTCCAGTTAGCTCAAGCAGAAGAAGATTCCTGAAAAGTTATAATACAAAACATGGGTGATTAAATGTTAAAGAAAAATCGTAAAGAGAGTGAATAATATTAAGGTCTCAATAATAAAGATTAAATTTGGCATAAATCAAGTTTTGAAGCATTAAGATTGCAGGAGAATGGTGTTAACATGGAATACAATACACATTATAAGCTTATTAAGCATCTTAGCTCTTCCACCCAAGTAGTCCTAACTTTTTTAGCTTGGTGTTGAGCTCATTTTCAAAGTGAATGCAAACACATTACCTATGCCAATTATATATAATTATAATATATTATTATTTGTGGCCAAATTTTGTGAAAAGCCAACTTTTCACTAAATTTTTCAACCAAGATTTTATGTATTTTGCTGAGTTTCTATTCATTTATCGGAGTAACAAAGATGAAACGCTGGTGAACACATTAACTCAACAAAAGGTTTTCTGGATACACTCACAAAACTCACTTTCGTATGTATGAAAATTAAGTGAAAGAATTTGCTTATGGAACTCACACCTTTACTGGTTAAAAACTTGACACCAAAATGAGAGTACAATATTAATTAATATTAAAAGACTAAAACCAAACCTATTTATAAAAAATACAAAGCACATGCTAAAATGAATATTTCACTCGAACTCCTTTATTCAGCAACCACTTTTTCAAAGTTCCTGGCAAACTTGGTCAACTTTAGACGACTTCTTACCCATGTCCCGAGTTATGATGGATTACCATTTACCCTCTGACTCATGACCCTTAATCCAACCGAGTAACCTAACAATCACCCCCTCAATAGGTTGTTTACACCATCGTTCACAGCAGCTGAATGAGCGTCTCCTCTCAAACGATCTGCACTTTTCTTGGGCACCCGACCTCCACCTCCGTCACGTCCAAAGTCTTATAGGGTCAACCCGAATCAAGCCCACCACACTTGTAACAACATTTCACATGGCATCCCGTTGGAACCGTTCATTAACATCTTGACTGTTTATGGAACGACGACCTCTTCACCGGCCACATCCAAAGCCACCCAATTTGAACTCCAACCCCATAATATCTACACCGTATTGTCTCTACTCTCTTCTTCCCTTGACAATCATACTCGATTGTTCAAAGAGGCCTCTCCACCTAAAGAGAAAACAAAGCCACCCGCTTCTACCGTTTTCTTTCTACTACTTAACGAAGCGAACGCAAAGCCACCTGCTTAACGAATCCTTTCTTCCCACTTTTGACACACGTACGGCAGTCTCCCCTTATCACGAACAAACCGATCGAGAACAATGAACCGGTCACCTTGTCGTCTCAAACGGAACTCCCGATCTCACCATGACAATGACCGACCCGAACACTTCATATGCAGTCCCTTCAAAACAAAATTCAGTTCCTTTTTTCCCTGCAGCGAAGGGTTGCACCCTTTCTTGAAACCGACTCTCAAACCGGTGTCTCCTTCTCACGAACCTTAGACTCTGATACCAAATGATGGTTGAGGCCTCACTCCACACACTCATAAAACTCACTCTCATATGTATGAACAAGATGTGAGTGTGTAGAAAAATAAGTCAAAGAAAATGCTTATGGAATTCATACCTTTACTGGTTGAAAACTTAAAACTAAAATGAGAACACATTATTAAAAGGCTAAAACCAATCGTATTTATAGAAAACACAAACCACATGCTAAAAATTAATATTTCAATCAAACTCCTATTCAGCAACCACTAACTTCCATTTTTCAAAGTTCCTCCAACTAACTCGGTCAACCTTAGATAACTTCCATCATGACACCTTACTGGTTGACCCATTAACCCGCTGACCCATAGATCCAACCGATTAACCCAAAAAACTCCAATTCCAACTAGCTTATAGGCATATTATCTGACTGAATTCAGCAACTCCGTAAATATTAAGAGAGCAAAAAATCTTAATATGCACACTCAAGATTCATGTTTTGGTTATAACAAGATTATTACATGAAAATGTGGGAAATATAGCACCTTTGAACCCTTTAAAGGTAATCAATTGTCGTCCATTTCTCAAGTCTGTTACCTCATCTGTCATATTTCGACTGATTCCCATTCCCTTTTGTTATGGGCTCTTTCTTACCACCAACACTCCATATTGAACGATAATAACGACTTATAAGAAGCATTAAATTCAAAGTTATATTAAGTATAGTAGGACAAAAATATTGCCAATTATAGGGTAGGCATTCAAACAGAACCATATGTTCAAGAATAAACAATATAAAAATATAATCCAAATATAGTATACCTTCTGCCTGTATCAGTGATCTCCATCACGGGCAACAGACTGATGTTCTTAATGGTATAAACTGTAACTGCCCAGAAAATATAAACAGCAAACAACATAATCCCGATCAACTCGGCTGCAGTGACAACCCCAAAAGGTCCATCTATGATAACTGGGAATGTCCATAACCGAAAACTTGCAGATTTTTTCTTTTTCCTACAGGTTCATCAGGAAGAAAGATTTACAATAAAAGACTAATTAAACAAAAAAATTTATATACTGTGAAATTGAACAGATTGAGTACTCTTGGATCTCTTCTTTCCCAGATATCCAGAGGTAAATTATAGCAAGAAACCCTATAATCATCACTGGACCACTGTATATGAGAAAGATGCTTCCTGCAATTGAACATTTTTTTATGAGAAAGTAGAGTTATGGGAAGAAGATAAGCTCCAAGAATCATGACTTACCTGTGGTCCCAAATAGACTTCCAGAAGTAGCATTAACCACTTTCTTATACAGATGTTGCACGGAGTCTGATGGAACTAAGAACATGAAACTCCCCCAGCAGATGAAGATTATCCACATTGCAAATTTGACAACCCATTTGATGGATTTTAGTAAAAAAGATGTTTGTTTGATGTACGTGAAGGTGCTTTGATCATCTTTACTAAATAGAAGAAGAGGTTCTTGGGAGCTTTCTGTGCCCATTTAGTTTGAAATGAATGAGCAAAAAGATTAGGTGCAATAACCAGTTGGAGAATCGTGGGTTGTTAATCGTTTGCTTGATTTATTTAATTATTGGTGGAAGAAAGTGAGTCATTTATAGACAGACGCCTTCATGTGGGCGTCTAGTTCTCATCCAAAGGTATATTTTGTGGACATACAAAATTGCTATATATATAAATATATATAGCTTTTAGGGGCGATGTTCTAGCCAGAAAATAAATAATTATCAGAAAAAAGGATACATTCAATTTATCAAATTTTAATTTAAATTTTAAAAATAAATGAAAACAATAAAAATATAATGGCTTATTGTTTCTCATCACTTCTTTGTAAGGTTGTTCAAGTAGTTTGTGGTTCTAAGTTCTGGAGGATCGTAGTCTTAGGCTAAAAATGTCCGTAAACACAAAAAGCTAAATTGTTCAATATCTAACAGATCACATCGAGTGCAGAATCCAAGATATAATCGTGTAATACACTCATTTCATAATTGTAAGTTTCATTAAATTCTGAACAACAAATCTTTACAATCTCTCAAAGTGCAAGAAGTTCAAAAAGTTCAAGTTATGTTCAACACGCATGAGCATGAGCTTTTATAGGCACACACATGCGTGCGATTGAGTAATGTTCATACGCTTATGTGCATACGCGCGTATGAGCATTCTTTACATTAAAAATTCAATTATAACAACAAAACACCCTGATTTACTGTTCTATACATTAAATCTAGACTCAACGATGTAGGCATTAGACATTGTGTATCAATAGACTCTCCCTTGGATGATGCGGGAGTCTTGTCTTCATTGGTCTTTAACCTTTGCTTCCAAAAAAGTATTTCCTGTACTTTTTTCTTCTCTTTTCAAAACCTTCTATTGGTGTCTGATTAATCTTTGGAGCCCACTTCAATATTGATACCTTGTGATTGAAGCTTTCTATGGTTATCTTCAATCCTCTACTATTTCTTCTTTTCACTCATATGTACCTTCTTCTCAATTGTTCTCCACTTAGTATCCCACATTCGACCCGAATGTATATCATAAGCATAACAAACTCTTAGCACCTTCTGACACTGCATTGCTTGATCTTTGTCAATACTTGCAAAATAAATCTTGTTGTAGAACAACATTTCTATATCTTTCTCCAACATGTTCACAATCCACATCAGATCATATAACCTGATGGAGCTTTAGTTACCATCCTTGCAAAGCACAATAACTGCCTCTCCAGTCTTTTGATCATAGTGCCACCATTTAAATTCTACATGAAAGTATTGTTCCATCTTTATCAACGACATATTTCAAACAGTCTTTGGTCGTTTATACACCAATGTCACCTTCGGCTTTCCCGTCTATGGATCTATCTCATCTTTTGACACAATTCGTTTTGGTTCTTGAGGCTTCCACCACTTAAAATTATTCTTTGCTTGTTGTTTAATGAACCTCGGAACCATCTGGTTATACTTGCTCAACTCATAATTGATCAATCTTGTTATACACTCCTCCGTCACATCCCACCATGGTAAACTTTTGATGTGATTGATATTCCCGAAAAACTGTACCCATACTCTCTTTGTATCGCAATCACCTTCAACTCTAGTATCCAACACCAGCTTATAATATCACTAAGTGAAATGTCTTTGTTCCTTGTGAAGAATGATAACAGTCTACGAAACTTTCTTTCGGAAGGAATCGTTCTAAACCATTTTTGCCTGTCTGATACTGTATCATGTCTTTCTATTCTTAGAGGTTTTCTTATCTTGATTCTTTCTACCACCTTTCATTCACTATATCTTCTACCTCATCAGCAAACATCCCTGTGAATGTGGGAAATTCTTCATTAACATGACTAGCATATCAAACTTCTTCATCGTCAGAATCACCTTCAGTCAATACTTCATCAAATTCATTAGTATCCGATGTTGGTTGGAATACGTAAGCTTCTTGCTTGTCATCATTCTCTGTTTCTTCCAACTACTTTTCAAAATCAAATACAAATTCCTCTTCACTAACACCACACAATCTTGCTAGTTCTTCCTTGGTGTTATTGTGTACATACTTTCCTTCTTCAATATCATCGAACTCAAATAAATCCTCGATTGTTGGACTAGCGGGAACGGATGTGATTAGTCCTACATCTGTGATGATTCATGTAGTATCCTCACCGGCATTCACATCTCCTCTGATTTCCCCCAAAACACCAGCTGTATCTTCAGTATGAGTGTTCGGCATATCAAGTTCAATTGTTTTGGATTCAGTTGTTGTAAGACCTGCTCCACCTTCATAATTATCATTACCAGCATCATCATCATCATCATCATCAGCATCATCATCGTTGGAACCTTCATAATCCGCTTTCTCTTCATCTTCTTGTGGTTTGTTCTCCGGTCCATACACAACTTTTGATTCCGCTGGCTTTTCTGTTTCAGCTTCTGTCATAGCAACATCTTGTTCTTGAACAAACTTTGCTTCATGTATTGTAGCAATCGGAGGCTTAGTAACAACTTTAGATGCTTTCACAATATCTACTTCTAGAATTGTTCCTGTTTGAACTTTTTCAACAAACACAGGCATTTCAACTAGCCTTTTTCCTTCAGCTTTCATCTTGGCAGCTTCAACAACTTCAGCCTCTAACATTGTTTCTTTCTCTAAATTCTTCATCAGTTCAACTTCATCATCAAAATTTATCTGAAGTTTTTTACAACACCTTAAATAATTCTGATATTTAATCAACAGATACACATGCTGATCCCTTCTCTCTGAGTTAAAATCAATCTAACTCTGCTACTTTTCATTCTAAGCTTTTAGCAACACAATCTCAGCTCTCAACTTCTCATTTTTCTCCACCAGACTCTCTACTTTAACATTCAACATCTCAATCTGCTTCTCCAACTCCACTATCATCTCACTATTTGGCAAATTGAAGAAATCATATCCCAAATCCAGATCATCAAGCCAAGGAGTTGATTGTTATTTAGGTGTTGGTGCTTTCTTTGGAGTATGTAGAGACGATTCAAAAATTGGCGTCTTTATATGTATTCTCTCCGTAGTTCTAATATCAGCAGTTTCTCTACAACCGGATTTCCCTTCTTCACTAACTAACACTTCTTTAATTGGTTTGTCCTTGACAGTGTCACACCCAGGTCGTAGCGGAAGCGCAAGTGTGTGACTATTAGGTAATCATTGCATCCAATATAGTAAACATTATAAATTAACAACGATGCATGCCATTCATAAGTTTCGTTTCGATATTACAACCATTAAAAAAGTGAGATCACATTGTTATCAATTTCAATTTACCCTTACAAACATAGCTAAAAAGACATTGATCCAAAATAGAATAGTGTTTTCATCACAGTTTCATGTTGAGGCTTTGACCCCTATATACCCAACGAGGTAGGATATAAAGAGCAAACCCTCCAAAAGTAATACATCGTTGTCTTAAAAGTCTCACACCCAGATCCTATCACCAGCTCAAGTCATGCGTCTTGAAAACATGTAATTTTAGAAAGTCAACATAAAGTTGGCGAGTTCATGTAGTTTAATGTTTTCGTATCAAAATTTCATCCTTGAAAACATGTGTTGAAATCCAAGTATGTTATTAGCATCAATGAGTTAATTAAGGATCTATAAGTGTATCGTGAGCACCCTAACATACTTGTGCCATAAGTAGTAACCAAACCGAGACTACTTTGACATCATTGGGATCACAAAAGCACTCCGAAGGGTATACCAACCAGGAATGGAGCGGGTCTCAAACTCAATAGATCTACCTCTTTTGCACCTTGGTCACAAAGTGATTAATGGTTACTATTGTCATCATCCTACTTACGCACAGTGATCTGTTATTTGCTAACCCATAGCTAACATACATTTTTGACATGACATGTGTTTCCCCTCGATAGTTTAAAACAAAACATTGAAATAATTGAAAGGAAGGACATGAACTCACAATTTTTGCGTTCCTTTTAAGTCGTACTATCTAACTCTTGGTGTCTGCAACGTAGGTAACCTACATGCGTATCGGTTTCATTAGACACCTAGGGCTCAATGGACCTTGTACACGTTGTTCATCTTGAATCCTTGTTATTTACTTACTTGTTATGATTTAACAACTTTAAATGTGATCTTAGTGTTGGTAGTTTGTTTGTTTGATTAATATTGTTATATATATTTCTTAAATATATATATATATATATATATATATATATATATATATATATATATATATATATTATTGTTTTCAAATCATGTGTGAACTGGCCTAGCCCTTCACATGTCATTGGGCCTAGCCCATGTTTCTTGTCATTGAGCCTAGCCTATGTCATCTATGCCTTTGGGTCTAGCCCATGTTTTCTTGCATTTGGGCCAAGCCCATGTTTTCTTGTCATTGGGCCTAGCCCATGTTTCTTGTCATTGGGCCTAGCCCATGTTTTCTTGTCATTGGGCCTAGCCCATGTTTTCTTGTCATTGGGCCTAGCCCATGTTTTCTTGTCATTGAGCATAGCCCATGTATTTTATGTCTTTAGGCCTAGCCCATGTTTTATGTCATTGGGCCTAGCCCATGTAAATTGTGTATTTGGGCCTAGCCCATGTAATTTATGTAATTGGGCCTAGCCCATGTATTCTATATTTTTGGGCTTTTATTAGTTTTTGGGCCTCATCCATAAAACATTATGGACTTTGGGCCTAATATATGATTTTCACAATTTGTTCCTAGCCCAAATGTATATAAACATAAGCCCATTTTTTATTATAAGTATTTACTTATAATTTTTCTAACTTTTTATTTACTTAACTTTCTGGATTTTCGGTTTCGATAACATATATATATATATATATATATATATATATATATATATATATATATATATATATATATATATATGTTGAACGTCTAAATATATTTAGACTCGTCGTTGGCGTAGTTTATTACATGTTTGTTTTCGTCGAGAATCGTTCGTTGTCATCGACGTGAAAGTAAATCTTAAATGTCCGTCTATTGTTCGCATTGACTTAATTGTCCGATTTATTGTTTCAACACTTTATGAAGAAGTATTTATTACGACACCAATGCTTAGTATGTTGTTTAAGTGTTTGTATTTTGTATGAGTTTGGGTATTTTATTGTGTATACCCTAGATTTCTAATACATACATATACAATACACATATGGATACACATTATTTATTAGCCACAAGTATTTATACAACACTTGTATTATTTTTTTCATGTAGGAAGAACATATATATATATATATTTGTAAAAGTGTTTATTTTTCTTATAAATATATACTTGTGAGTTTATTTAAACACTTAGTCATTTAGGGATCACTCTTGTCATTAAAGTCCACTTAATGATGTTTTAAGTTACTAATCATGTTTAGTCCCACTAATCACCCCACTAATCATGCTTTAATCGCGATTAGATTTTTAGAAAATTTCACCATAGTTTCCCCTAAACTATGGCGTTTTCCATGTTTTTAAAACGTATTTAAAACCTGTTTAAACTCATAATCATCATCAACAACTCAACTAATATTTATTTAACATAATTTATATATCATCATCCATGAGTTTTTGTTGTTAGAAACCTTATTAAATCAAGAGGGTTTTTAATATTTATTATACTTTTCAAAACAATATTTTTGCATGTTGTTTAACAAGTTCATGCATCTAATCCCTTTGTTTACTACCCACTTTTAAGGTGATTACAACTTAAACACATACGTTTATTTCTTATAAAATTCATCCTTATGTATAAAAGTTATTTTTAAGTTGTAGTATTTTACATGGATGATGTAAAGGATGATCTTGGTTAGATTTAAACCTTATCATGTTTAAATCCTTATTTTTATACTAAATCATACAAGATCATCTTACTTTCATCTCATAACATCAACATAAACAACTTCAATATACATTCTAACAATCACATAAGCATGTAATCAACACAAAACAATCAAAATTTATTGTTAATATTATGTTGTATTTTAGGGTTTTTGATGAATCTTTTCTTGATTTTCAAGATGATCAACTTGTACACTAATAATCTAAGCATAAAAATAAGTTAGATTATGGAGGAGATTAGCTCACAATGGGTGCACAAGATTTCTTTTGAGCTCCATCCTTGAACGCTTCTTTAAGGGGTTTGATCAAGCGTCAAAGAGTGATTAAAGTGGTGGCTTGTGGTGGCTTAATGGTGGTGTATGGTAGTCATGAGATAGGAAGAAGAATGAGAGCAAATGTGTTGCAAATTTTGGTGGTGAAAATGATAAGTATACTTGTGAAGTTATTATATAATTCCATCATTTTACAACTTCCATCAAATCTTCCTAAGCCGTACTTAAGATCACAAAATTTAAACAAAAATCAAGTGGGTGGGACCCACTTTGTAGCCGTGTAAATGAGGGGGGGGGGTAAAGTGTAATTTATTTTTTTACCACATGTTGAAATTTAAGATATTTTGGTGTTTAAGTTAAATATGGTGATTAGGGTTAATCTTCTAGCATCTTAAGCATAAGACTTGTGTTTAGGGTGTAATTATATGGCATTTAATCCATATGATCTCCCAAAATAAGTTTCGGATGACGGATATATCGCTAGATCGTTCATCGTCGAAGTATTCGCTAATAAACGGAGCTATATATTTATTCCGGAAGCGTTTAACTTTGGTTACCACAACTAATATGGTGTCAAATTAGTGTATTTCCAGTTCAAAAATATTCACGACTAGTTCGCTAGATGAATACACGATGAATTAGGGTTGCCGATATGTCTTCCGTTTGACCGTTGGATCGATATTGACACTTTTATGATCCGTCGTCGAACTTTTCTGAAAGTTGTGTTTCTATGACCTCATGTTAGTTGAATGAATTCCGAGTCCCAAATTATGCTTAACTAGTTCACTAGACGCTCGGATGAGGTTATCGGCCACTAAAATATTCGTCGTTTCGACGATCGGTCGCTTTTCGATCAAGATGTGCACTGTTTGCCGAATGACCGGAAATGAGGTGTTTTGTGCATTTTTGCTATCCTCACATTATTTTAGGATGTTTAGCATTGTTTTATTCTTATCTTGACATCCGGAATCCTCCGAATCGGTCTTGCGCACAAATCGCCATTTGTCGCCTTTTCGGTCGAAATGGACAATTTTGCAATTTAGGCGTTTTACCGAAAAGTTATGTGTTATTCTAATAGTTGTTCTCAAATATGTGTTTTCATTTGTATATGGACTCCGGTATGGCATTAACATGCCGTCATTTCTTGTTCGGATTTGTTTCAGCGGGTTTTCCTACACGGTTAGTGTCATCGCATTTAGTGCATTCAGCACTTTCTACCAACACTTTTAGGGCATTGTTTGGGTCTGTTTCTCGTCGTACTGAAACCAGTATATGTTATGATCAGATTTACTTGCCCTAATAATGTACGACTTAGTTTTGAATTTAAATTACGATAATCATGCATGAGAGTATAATATGAAATTAGTGATTACATTGTACTGATGTTCCAGTTAGTTGCCAGTTGTCACATACTGCCCCTGTTAAAAAGAATTTCGTTCCGAAATTCAGCTTGAGGCATCCACTGAAGGAGTCTTCTCGAACAGGTGAGGGTATTTTGACTTGATTTGATCTTCATGCTCCCACGTATACTCGGGACCGTGACGCGAATTCCAGCGAACCTTCACCAGGTTGATTTAGCTTCTTCTTGTCTTTTGGACCTTCTAGTCCAAGACTTCAACTGGTTCTTTAGTGAATTGTAATTGGCCATCAACATGAATTTCATCTGCTGGAATGATAACGGTGTCATTTGTTGGACTTTTCTTCAGATTGGACACATGGAATGTGTCATGTACATTACTGAGTTCCTCTGGCAGTTTTAACTTGTAAGCCATAGTACCAATCTTTGCCAGAATCTCGAAGGTCCAATATATCTCGGGTTGAGCTTTCCGCGCTTCCCGAACCTAGCTACGCCTTTCCAAGGTGAGACTTTTAGCAATACTTTGTCTCCCACCTCGAAGGATAATGGTTTGCGTCTTCGATCCGCATAACTCTTTTGTCTATCTCGGGCTGCTTTAATACGCTCGCGTATCTTAAATATCTTTTCTGTGGTCTCTTGTACCAGTTCGAGACCAATAAGTTGTCTGTCACCAACTTCTGCCCAACATAGCAGTGATCGGCACTTCCGTCCATACAGTGCTTCGAATGGCGCGACCTTGATACTGGTGTGATAACTGTTATTATAGGAAAACTCTACCAGCGGTAAATGAGTATCCCAGTTTCCGCCTAAGTCCATCATACATGCCCGAAGCATATCTTCTAGTGTTTGGATGGTTCGCTCGCTTTGACCATCGGTCCGTGGATGAAAGGCTGTGCTTAAATCCAAGCGAGAACTAAATGAATTTTGAAATGATTGCCAGATACGCCACACAAAGCGACCATCTCTATTAGATATCATCAAGATTGGCACACCATGACGTGCCACAATCTCCTTCAGGTATAGTTCCGCTAGTTTTTCCGTGCTGTCTTTCTCGCGAATGGGTAGGAAGTGAGCTGATGGTCAGCCGGTCGATGATAACCCAAATCATGTCATGACCTCGAGAGGTCCGTGGTAGCTTTGTAATGAAATCCATTGATATCTGCTTCCACTTCCAAACCGGAATCTCTGGTTGTTGTAATAACCCAGATGGCTTTTGGTATTCGGCCTTGACCTTTGCACAAGTTAGGCATTTCCCAACATAGGTCGCAATATCTCCCTTGAGATTAGGCCACAAGTAATATTCTCTCAGATCCTGGTACATTTTGTCCGATCCTGGGTGTATCTAATACTTGGACTTGTGCTTCGTCCCGCACCAAGTCTCGCAACTCACCGTAATAGGGAATCCAAATCCTTCCCATGAAATATAAAGTTCCATCCTTGTTCGGTTCCAACTGTTTTTCCATTCCCTTTAATGATTCAGCTGGAATGTTCTCTGGTTTCAAGGCTTCTTACTGTGCTTCGCACACCCGAGTTGTGAAGTTCGTCTGGATCGTCATCTCTAAAGCTCGCACCTGTAATGTTTTGCCTCGTTCCTTTCTACTCAAAGCATCTGCTATGACATTCGCTTTGCCCGGGTGATACTTAATCTCACAGTCATAATCGTTCAATAGTTCCACCCAACGTCGTTGGCGCATATTCAGTGCTTTTTGGTTGAATATATGTTGAAGGCTTTTATGGTCTGTGAATATGGTACACTTAGTGCCATATAGATAATGATGCCAGATCTTCAAGGCAAATACCACGACACCTAGCTCCAGGTCATGCGTGGTATAATTCCTTTCATGAACCTTCAATTTCGAGACGCGTACGCGATGACTTTTTCTCGTTGCATTAACACGCAACCCAAACCTTGATGCGATGCATCACAGTACACCACAAAGTCGTCAGTACCGTCCGGGAGGGATAGTATTGGTGCTTTGCATAGCTTCTCTTTCAATACTTGGAATGCCGATTCTTGCTTTTCTCCCCAATCAAACTTTCTATCCTTCTGGGTTAGCGAGGTTAGCGGTTATGCAACCTTGGAGAAATTTTCAATAAATCTCCTGTAATATCCCGCTAATCCTAGGAATCGTCATATTTCTGTTGGAGTTCTTGGCGTGGTCCAGTTCTTTATTGCCTCTATCTTTGAAGGGTCGACATGGATTCCGTTCTTATTTACCACATGGCCAAGAATCGCGAATCCAAAATTCGCATTTTGAGATCTTGGCATATAACTGCTCCTTCTTCAGCAATTCCAAAATGGTTCTTAGGTGTTGTTCGTGCTCTTTCTCGGTGCGTGAGTATATCAGTATGTCATCTATGAAGACGATCACGAATTTGTCAAGGTATGGCTTACACACTCGGTTTCAAATCCATGAATACTGCAGGGGCGTTCGTTAGGCTAAATGGCATAACGAGGAACTCAGAATGACCGTAACGAGTCCGAAACGCTATCTTAGGAATACTTTCCTCCTGGATTCTCAACTGATGATAACCGGATCTCAAATCGATCTTCGACTAAAAACTCGACCCTTGCAACTAGTCGAATAGATCGTCGATTCTTGGTAATGGGTACCGGTTCTTGATAGTTAACCTGTTTAACTCTCGGTAATCGATGCACATGAGAAATGTTCCGTCATTTTTCTTCACGGATAGCACCGGAGCTCCCCAAGGCGAGAAACTCGGTCGTATAAAACCTTTGTCGAGCAGCTCTTGCAACTGCGTAGATAATTCTTTCATTTCCAAGGGCGCCAGTCGATAAGGAGCTTTTGCCACAGGTGCAGCTCCTGGCACTAAGTCGATACGGAATTCGACCTGTCGCTATGGGGGTAGTCCAGGAAAGTCTTCCAGAAAGACCTTGGGGTATTCCCTCACTACCGGTATGTCTTCAATCGTGCGCTCATCAGCCTTCTTATCCACCACGTGGGCAAGAAAAGCGATGCATCCTTTCCTTAAGCATTTCTGCGCCTTCATGCATTTTATGATTCGCAGCGGCGTGTCATGCTTCTCACCGTGAATTATCAAGTGTGCTCCGTCGGGTAAGGGGAGCGAATGATTTTCTCATGACATATAACCTCGGCTCGTTATTGGATAACCAATCCATCCCAATAACAACATCAAAACTACCCAGTTGAACTGGTAATAGATCTATATCAAACTTCCGTTAACCCAATTCTAACGTACATTTCTTTATTATTTCCTTCGACTCTACTAATATTCCATTAGCTAGCTCAATCGAGTAGGGAACATCTAGCTTTCTTGACTTTACCCCAAGTATATCTCTAAACTCTTTAGAAATAAAACTAAAATCTGCCCCGGTATCAAAAAGAATAGATGCAAAATGATCATTTATAGGGAACGTACCGGTGACCACGTTTGGATCCTGACGAGCATCCTTAGCTCCAATTACAAATGCTCTTCCCCGTGCTTGATTCGCTCTTGGTCAGTCTTTCTTGAAATGTCCTTTATCTCCGCAACCGTAGCAGACTTGATCTCCAGTATTGGTTCCTCGGCACCCTTCAGTGCGGTGACCAAATTTGCCACATTTTCCACACTTGGGGCCACGACATTCCCCGTGATGATGGAAAGGACACTTGGGACATTTTGGTGCGTCCCTAGTATAACCCTTCTTAACCGCAGTGTTTGTGGTTGTGGTAACATATGCTTTGGTTTCCTTTACTTCTCTCGCGGATTGCCTCTTGTTACTATTATTGTTGCCACGAGACCCTTTCTTGAAGTGAGAAAATTTTCGTTTGTTGGGATAAGTGGTCTCCTCAGTAGGTTCTTTCTTGTTTCCACCACTCTTAGGCAACCTTCCCTGACGTACAGCCTCTTCGGTCAGACTGACATCTAGCTCAATAGCTTCACCAATCTCTGTGGGTTTCGAAGAGGTAACCAAACTCAGAATTTCGGGGGCAAGTCCCCAAATGTACCTCTCAATACGTTTAAATTATGGTTCCACTAGATATGGCACCACTCGGGATAAATTATGGAATCGCTGTGTATACCCAAAAACGTCTGATCCGATCATTTTCAGATTCCAGAATTCTGTCTCCAACTTTTGAATTTCTGATCTGGAACAATATTTCTTCTTCATCATCTCCTTTAGTTCCTCCCAGGTCAGGGCATATGCAGCATCATCGCCCTTGGTTTGGACCTGGAGGTTCCACCATGATAGGGCTCCATCCACAAAGAGTCTGGTAACGTAGGTGACTCTTAACTCAGTCGGGCACTTACTCATCCGGATGACTGGGTCTGTCTTCTCAGTCCAGCGTACGAAGGCTACAGCGCCTCCGGTACCATCGAAGTTCAGAAGTTTACAGTAAAGAAACTGTTTATATGTGCAACCTGAAATCATTGGATACACCATTTAAGCATGAGTAAGTAGCACGAATAAGATGGATGAGAGTGTGTTGTGGTTATGAGAAACTGTGAATTACCCGCTGGAGGGTTGCTGCTAGTTGATCCTCCAGTACCTCCGCTATGCTCGGAGCGATTAGCCTCGTACTGCGCGTTGGCTTGAGATATGCGCTCGTTCAGTTCTTCTTGTGTTGTGGGTAGGGGGTTATTGTTTGAACTTCTTCTGCATGGCGGCATCGTCTTCTGACATAATATGTCGCTCGCAATTAGTCGAATAATACTTTCATGTTATTATTATCATTCATTTATCTATTATTGCTATTATTTATTTCCATATTGTTATTATTATTATTATATCAATGCCCACGAAATAGCGCATTGGTCAAAAATAGATATATATGTAAATGCCATACGCACACCCATCGTCATCATACACGTAGTCGCCACATCATAAGATATAAATCATACAATCTGTCACACCCCGACCCGCAGCGGAAACAAGAGTCGGGGCATAATTGGGTTATCACCAAAGCTCATGATGTTTACTAATATGTTTCATATTTATTAAATCCAAATTACATTTCAAAGTTCCAAGTCAAATTCATACAATACAAGGAAAGGAAAGATTAACTAAACAAATCCATAATCTAAACTGGTTTATTCTTCTAGGCCGCCCTATATGTTTCTTGCTTCAACTTGATCACCTGTATCATGTGTAAAAATGGGAAATTTTGGGTCAACAAAAGTTGGCGAGTGAACCTTGTTTAAAACATTTGTTATTGGTTTATTATTGTAATTTAATTTAGGAAAAATTGTGCAATAATCATATATGAACAAATGTATGTAAACATAACAATCACAAACCACCTTGCTTAAGCATGAAATAAAAATAACAATGTATGTGTTGGCAACGTCCCGTTCACGCTCACAGGTAATGGGGAACGGACGACCTATGCTAATGTATGTGAGATCAAGGCTCAATCAAATGGAGCCGATCTTATGTTGGCAACGCCTGGTTCACGCTCATAGGTAATGGGGAACAGCTCACGCTCATAGGTAATGGGGAGCGGCGGCCTATGAAATGTATGTACTGAAATGATAAAATTAATCTAAACTTCAACCACACAGTCAATGGATACACCTTGAATACACATTGATCATAAACATGATGGATGCACAATGATTAATGATAATAAATAAATACGACACATGATACACCCCAAAATGTGATTAAAACGGGGAATTTGGTAGAGATTCACTCACAGTGGATGCGTTTGTTTGAAGATGTTGGATGTGCATGAGTTTAGGGGATTGATCGACGAGAGATAACTAACCAAATAAGAAATGAAAAGGCACGGTAAGTATGTGGATTTTACTAACTATTTTAATAAGATTTTTGGGTATAAATTTGTGAGTTTAAGGCTACTTTCTAATCTTGAAAACGTTATTTTTAAGTATTTTTAATTGATTTTTAATTTAAATAATTGATTTAATAAATAAAATAAATAATAAAAAAAAAAGTTGACTTTGACCGTTGACCGAGACCGTTGACCGTTGACCGTTACTGTTGACCGGTTTAATTGTGCGAAATTGTGCGCTGAGTGAGGCTCGAACCCGAGACCTCCCGTACGCGTGCACGCAGCTCTACCAACTGAGCTACGTGTCTAACCCGAAATAATTCTGTTTTTAATTATACTTATATACTATTTACTTTAAACCGAAAATTATTTATTTTTAAAAAGCTTTTAAACGTAACGGACCGGTGCTGACCACAGGTCTCGAACCGGGACCTGTGGGTTAGCGTACACACAGTCCACCGCTGGACTGTGTGTCTCACTTGGTTATTAACTCGGTTTTTATTATACTTAACATATACTGTGCGTCAACCCGGTTCAGTTAAAAAGGCGGATTTTTATTTCAAGTGGGTAAAGCTGGGACAGGATTCGAACTCGCGTCTCGTGTATGTTTGTTGCACACAGTCCACCGCTGGACTGTGTGTCTAACCCGTTTATTAAACCGATTTTAATTATTCTTATATTATACCACACTTCATCTTCTTCGTTCAAAACATAAACATCGATCAAAAGACTGTTATTTGCTAAATTAGCTCAATGAAGGTTATGAGTCATCGAAAAGAAAATGAATGGAAAGAGATTGGAGGGTTGATTGTACCAACTGTTCGCTTTTCTTCAGACGTCCGGCAAGGTCGTCGGCTCCGTCTTGGTGAGCTGCGGCTGATAGAATCTACCAATAATTTGGAGGGATTAGATGCGAAGTGGGACTACTGGGTAATGACTATCAGTGAAACAGAAGAATCATACCGAAAATCAGCAGTTCCCCTGAAAGTTCAGAAATTTCTCCGGCGAATCAGATAATCCGGCAACGTCAACTGCAAAGGATTCTGGGTGAGGGATTTATATTAGAATTTGTCTAATAAAGGAATGAGCCAGAAAAATCAAAGTAATTACCGTGCAGGTGGAAGTCTCGGTTTTCCGGCGACTTGCAGATGTTTTCCGGCGAGTAGATTTTCGTCGAGAGAAAGTGCGATTTGGGAGCGAAAAGGTTTCTGGTGAATTGTGGGTGAATTTATAGGGTAGTATCAAGGTGAATGGGGTCTGAATTCGGTCTTAATTCGAAGTCAGCCGTTCTCCGGCGGTTACGGCTGTTGTCGCGGGTTCAGATGTCCGTTATAACCGTCGCTAGAGTTAATTCAATGGTTAATTCGAGCGGAAACGTAATTTATTGGCGAAGTCGTCGGTATTTCCGACGACTACTGTTTGGGCGCAAGTTGACCGAGTTTGAATTCCGCACATCATTATTTGATTTAATAAATCCATTAACTTAACAGAAAATCAAAGTGGCGGAGTGGTTTATGGTGTGTGAGTTAAGACTTTGAGGAAATAACCGGCTGACCCGGGTTCGACTCCCGGCAGCCGGTTTTCCTTTTTAATTAATTCCTTTTCATATTTTTACAATTTTAATTTATATCTTTTAATTTGTTGATCAATTATGAATCGTTTAAAATTAAAATAAGCCGTAAATGAACAACAAAATTTTAAAACTGATTGTTCGGTTATTAAACGAAGCGGGTTTCGAAAACCCGTTTTTCGACAAATGTTACAGCATCCCCTACTTTTAGAAATTTCGTCCCGAAATTTAAGTAGTAGTAGATACAGGAAAAAGGTGTGGGTATTTTTCGCACATTGAGTCTTCACGTTCCCAAGTAAACTCAGGTCCTCTTTTCGACTCCCAGCGCACCTTGACAATTGGGATGCGGCTTCTTCTTAAACGTTTTTCTCCGAAGTCCATAATTTCTACTGGTCTTTCAATAAAATGCATAGATTCATCAACTTGAATGTCTTCTAGAGGAATATGGAGATTTTCATCGGCGAGGCACTTCTTCAAGTTCGATACGTGGAATGTGTGATGAATTCTGTTGAGTTCCTCCGGTAAGTCAAGCTTGTAGGCTACAGGTCCTACCCTTTCGAGTATTTTGAAAGGACCTACGTAGCGTGGTGCTAGCTTGCCTTTTTGGCCGAAACGAACTACTCCCTTCCACGGCGATACCTTTAGAAGTACTTGATCGCCAACGTTAAACTCCAAGGGCTTTCGTCGCTTGTCAGCATAGCTCTTTTGACGACTTTGTGCCGCTAACAGGTTGTTTCGGATTTGATGAATCTTGTCAGTTGTTTCTTGTATCAATTCTGGACCGGTGATTTGAGCTTCTCCAATTTCGTGCCAACATAAGGTGATCGGCATTTACGACCATATAACGCTTCGAAAGGTGCCATGCCGATACTTGAATGAAAACTGTTGTTGTACGAAAATTCAACTAATGGTAAGTGAGCGTCCCAATTCCCTTTGAAGTCTATGACACATGCCCGAAGCATGTCTTCAAGAGTTTGAATGGTGCGTTCAGATTGACCATCAGTTTGGGGATGATAGGCAGTGCTGAGATCTAATCGCGTACCCAAAGCGGCTTGTACAGCTTGCCATGTGCGTGAAGTGAAACGACCATCACGATCCGATATAATGCTTAAAGGTACACCATGACGGCTTACGATTTCACTGATGTAGATGCGGGCTAGCTTCTCATTTTTGAAGTCCTCGCGAATTGGAATGAAGTGAGCTGATTTTGTAAGACGATCAATGATTACCCATATTGTGTCGTACCCACCAGGAGTGCGAGGTAACCCGGTAATGAAGTCCATGGTTATATTTTCCCACTTCCATACGGGTATTTCAGGTTGGACCAGAAGTCCTGAGGGTCTTTGGTGCTCAGCTTTCACTTTTGAACAGGTAAGGCACTTGGAAACAAAAACAGCAATATCCTTCTTCATGCCAGGCCACCAGTAGGTGTATCGAAGGTCTTGATACATCTTGTCGGCTCCTGGATGTACAGAGTATCGTGTCTTGTGAGCCTCTTTCATAAGAGTATCGCGAAGATTGTTGTGATCAGGAATCCATAGGCGATCGAGATATTACAGAATGCCGTCAGATTTTGTTTCGAGTTTAAGTTCTGCTCCACAAGATAACTCATTGCGTATGTCGTATTCTGTTATGGAAACATGTTGAGCTTCTCGGATTTGGTCTTTGATGTTGGTCATGATTTGCGAACATAGAAGACGAATAGAGTTCGCATAACCTTTTCGACTGAGTGCATCAGCCACCACATTTGCCTTGCCAGGATGATACCGAATTTCGCAGTCGTAATCATTAAGAAGTTCGACCCATCTTCGTTGCCTCATATTCAACTCCTTTTGGTTAAAGATATGTTGGAGGCTCTTGTGGTCAGTGTAAATCTCACACTTGGTACCGTAGAGGTAATGTCTCCATATCTTAAGAGCGAATACAACGGCTCCAAGTTCTAGGTCGTGAGTAGTGTAGTTCTTCTCATGAGTTTTGAGCTGCCTAGAAGCATAGGCTATCACTTTTCCCCTTTGCATTAAGACACAGCCTAAACCCTGTCCTGATGCGTCGCAATATACTACAAAGTCTTCGCAACCTTCGGGGAGTGTGAGGATAGGAGCGTCACAAAGCTTTTGCTTAAGAGTTTGGAAGGATTCTTCTTGTTTAGGTCCCCATGCGAAGGGTTTTCCTTTATGTGTCAAAGCCGTGAGTGGTATAGCGATACGAGAGAAATTTGATGTGAAACGACGGTAGTAACCAGCCAACCCAAGGAAAGATCGTACCTCGGTTGGGGTACGTGGCGCTTGCCATTCTTGTACTGCCTTGATCTTTGCGGGGTCGACATGAATTCCTTTGTCATTGACGACATGACCAAGGAACTGTACTTCTTGTAACCAAAATTCGCATTTGGAGAATTTAGCATAAAGCTTTTCGGTCTTCAAAAGTGAGAGGATGAGCCGAAGGTGTCGCTCATGATCAGTCTTAGACTTTGAGTAAATGAGAATATCGTCGATGAAGACTATAACGAAGCGATCAAGATAGGGTTTACAAACTCTGTTCATTAAGTCCATGAAGACGGCTGGAGCGTTGGTTAGACCAAAAGGCATAACCATGAATTCGTAGTGACCATATCGAGTTCGGAAGGCGGTCTTTGGAACGTCTTCCTCATGTACTCTGAGTTGGTGATAGCCGGAACGAAGGTCGATCTTTGAAAAATAAGAGGCACCCTGGAGTTGGTCTAGAAGATCATCGATGCGGGGTAACGGATAGCGATTTTTGACCGTTAATTTGTTGAGTTCCCTGTAATCAATGCACATGCGAAAAGTCCCATCTTTCTTCTTTACAAACAGAACAGGTGCACCCCAAGGCGATGAGCTAGGACGTATGAATCCCTTGTCGGTCAGTTCTTGCAATTGACTGGCCAGCTCTTGCATCTCGGATGGGGCTAACCTATAAGGAGATTTCGCGACGGGTGTAGCGCCAGGTATAAGGTCGATACGGAATTCGACTTCTCTCTTGGGAGGAAGTCCGGTGATATCGTCGGGAAAAACTTGCGGGAATTCCTTCACTACGGGTATATCTTCGAGTCTCTTCTCTTTGCCTCCTTTCTTGACAACGTGGGTTAGAAATGCTACATAATTTTTGCGGAGATATCTTCGGGCTTGAAGACAGGACATCAGCTTGAGTCCTTTCGAAGGGGTTTCTCCAAAGATTCGTAGAGTTTGACCGTCTGCAAGAGGAATGCGAATGAACTTCTCACGGCATACTACTTCAGCCTGATGTTGGCTGAGCCAGTCCATGCCGATTATAATATCGAAACTTCCCAACTTCATAGGAATGAGGTCAACAGAAAAATCGTGATCGTTTAGAGTAAAGGTGCAGTTCCGGATAATGGAGTTTAATGAGAATGCCTTTCCGTCAGCAACTTCTACCGTTATGGAGTTCATAAGCTCGACACGAGTTTGATTGAGGATGGGTTCGAATTCTAAGGACACAAAACTCTTATCCGCGCCAGTATCAAATAATACAGATGCATAACTACCATTGACGAGAAACGTACCGTTAACCACGTTGTTGTCGGCCCTAGCTTGGTTGGCGTTGATGTTAAATGCTCTTCCTCTAGCAGGTGGAGGAGCTTGGTTAGCTTGGTTCACTGGATTCGCTTGAGCTTGAGCATGTATGATGTTTACCAAGCGTGGACACGTGTTTCTAAAATGGTTTGGGTCACCGCAATTATAGCAAGCCCGCATGGGTTGCATCATGGGGTAGTTGGGTTGATAGTAGGTTTGGGTTGTATGTTGTGTAGGCGGTGGTTGAAAAGGTTGTTGGGTTTGACCCATCATTTGATGGTGGGTTTGAGTTGTGGGTTGGTTGCGGTTCATTCGTTGTAGTGTGCGGCAGGCTTGAATGGTGTGCCCTGCACGGCCACAGCCGGTGCAGTATTGACAGGGGTAATCGGGGGAGTGATGGTATTGGCAACGGGTGCACTTTGGGTAAGGGCCAGAGTATTGCCTTTTGTGTGGTGCGGGTGAAGGAGTAACTTGTGTGATGGGGGCAACAGGGGTGGGGAAATTTGTTTGAGTGACGGCAAAATTTCTGGTATTTCGCTTTCTCTTGTTTGAAAATTTTGAGGATGAGGTGGGTTGGTTGGAAGTTGGGCCCTCAATGGGGGCCTTCTTTTTCTCCTCTTTGAACTTACCGTTTCTGATGCGGTTCTCGGTAAGTTCGGTGGCTAATTCCATGGCGGCTTCGAGCGTTGCAGGCGAAGCGCTGAGGACTGAGTCCTGAATCTTCGAGGGAAGGCCTCGAATATAGTGTTCCACCAATCGGTACACGGGGGTGAACAAGTTTGGAACCATCTGGTTCAGCTCAAGGAATCTTTTGTTGTAGGAAGTGTGATCCCCTTCCTTTTGCTTCAGTGAGTGGAATTCATCCTCTAACTTCTTGAGTTCGCTTCTTGGGCAGAAGCGTTTTGTCATTACTTCCCTTAACTCTTCCCAAGTTAAGGCCATCGCGTCTTCCACTCCTCTCTTACCCTTCTCGGTGTTCCACCAGGTCAGGGCTACCCCGAATAATCTCCCAGTCGCGTAACGTACCTTGCGATCCTCGGGACAATCGCAATTTAGGAAAGTGTTTTCCATCTCCTCAAACCAGTGGAGGAGAGCGGTGACACCTTCGGTCCCTTCGAACTTCGGGGGATCGCAAGACTTGAAGTGCTTGTAGGAGCACTTCTTGGAGGAGGGGTTGTCGATGTTTTGATCCTCTTGGTTTGGTGGATTGACAGGATTTGCAGTGAGAGCTTGCTGAACTTGAACTACAATATCAGGAAGTACTGTGGCCATTTGTTTTGCTATCTGAGCGGCCAAGCGTTCGTTTGACCTTCCTGACTTCCGTCCTCCACGTAGCTGCCTAGCCGACATCTACAGGAATATACATAGGAAGATGGTGAGTTTATGGATTGTTTAGGGGTCACGTGTCAAAACAAAAAAATGAAATTAACATAAATATCAATAATGCAACCACATCCATTGGATGTCTTGGGTTAGCTCATGTTGGGCCTCAAATGTCCCCCATACCTTCACCTGTATAGTCATGTGGGCCCCCATGACTATTGGCTTGGTAGGATTTACATTAGTATTGGCGATTTACACTCACATGACCCGAATGAAAACCACAAAATATGTTTACAAGATGTATGGTCGGAATGTGTCCAGCTGTAGACACAATGACAACTCAAAGTGGGGTTAGTTCACACGACGTTTGGTATAGCATGCTTTGGCCTAATAGGTACTTCGTACTCTCATCGTTAGTCCCCAGGTAGGCAAACTGGTCCTTTATTTTGGATTTATACGAATGCCAAGCCTAGACAGGACGTTCCGACTACCGGTACTGGTACCCTTCCAGTTACTACATGCCCGTCATGGGAACTCACTTTGATGAGATTTGAAAATACATAAATCATTGTAAAGCAATCATGAAAATGATGTGGTGTGTGCTTTCATGGATATGATATGTTATAAGAGTATGGTTCATGGTGAGCAATATATGATAGTATATACTTATGAATATGCTTGCATAACATCGAATGTAACGATAAACATAAAGCATACAAACATCATGAGATTTGCATGTAACACACAAAAATTTAAATTTTCTAAGCAACTATAGTATAGGCTCTAAGGGTCTAATAACCTATCCTATATCCCTATAGTCATGGCTCTGATACCAATCTGTCACACCCCGACCCGCAACGGAAACAAGAGTCGGGGCATAATTGGGTTATCACCAAAGCTCATGATGTTTACTAATATGTTTCATATTTATTAAATCCAAATTACATTTCAAAGTTCCAAGTCAAATTCATACAATACAAGGAAAGGAAAGATTAACTAAACAAATCCATAATCTAAACTGGTTTATTCTTCTAGGCCGCCCTATATGTTTCTTGCTTCAACTTGATCACCTGTATCATGTGTAAAAATGGGAAATTTTGGGTCAACAAAAGTTGGCGAGTGAACCTTGTTTAAAACATTTGTTATTGGTTTATTATTGTAATTTAATTTAGGAAAAATTGTGCAATAATCATATATGAACAAATGTATGTAAACATAACAATCACAAACCACCTTGCTTAAGCATGAAATAAAAATAACAATGTATGTGTTGGCAACGTCCCGTTCACGCTCACAGGTAATGGGGAACGGACGGCCTATGCTAATGTATGTGAGATCAAGGCTCAATCAAATGGAGCCGATCTTATGTTGGCAACGCCTGGTTCACGCTCATAGGTAATGGGGAACAGCTCACGCTCATAGGTAATGGGGAGCGGCGGCCTATGAAATGTATGTACTGAAATGATAAAATTAATCTAAACTTCAACCACACAGTCAATGGATACACCTTGAATACACATTGATCATAAACATGATGGATGCACAATGATTAATTATAATAAATAAATACGACACATGATACACCCCAAAATGTGATTAAAACGGGGAATTTGGTAGAGATTCACTCACATTGGATGCGTTTGTTTGAAGATGTTGGATGTGCACGAGTTTAGGGGATTGATCGACGAGAGATAACTAACCAAATAAGAAATGAAAAGGCACGGTAAGTATGTGGATTTTACTAACTATTTTAATAAGATTTTTGGGTATAAATTTGTGAGTTTAAGGCTACTTTCTAATCTTGAAAACGTTATTTTTAAGTATTTTTAATTGATTTTTAATTTAAATAATTGATTTAATAAATAAAATAAATAATAAAAAAAAAAGTTGACTTTGACCGTTGACCGAGACCGTTGACCGTTGACCGTTACTGTTGACCGGTTTAATTGTGCGAAATTGTGCGCTGAGTGAGGCTCGAATCCGAGACCTCCCGTACGCGTGCACGCAGCTCTACCAACTGAGCTACGTGTCTAACCTGAAATAATTCTGTTTTTAATTATACTTATATACTATTTACTTTAAACCGAAAATTATTTATTTTTAAAAAGCTTTTAAACGTAACGGACCGGTGCTGACCACAGGTCTCGAACCCGGGACCTGTGGGTTAGCGTACACACAGTCCACCGCTGGACTGTGTGTGTCACTTGGTTATTAACTCGGTTTTTATTATACTTAACATATACTGTGCGTCAACCCGGTTCAGTTAAAAAGGCGGATTTTTATTTCAAGTGGGTAAAGCTGGGACAGGATTCGAACTCGTGTCTCGTGTATGTTTGTTGCACACAGTCCACCGCTGGACTGTGTGTCTAACCCGTTTATTAAACCGATTTTAATTATTCTTATATTATACCACACTTCATCTTCTTCGTTCAAAACATAAACATCGATCAAAAGACTGTTATTTGCTAAATTAGCTCAATGAAGGTTATGAGTCATCGAAAAGAAAATGAATGGAAAGAGATTGGAGGGTTGATTGTACCAACTGTTCGCTTTTCTTCAGACGTCCGGCAAGGTCGTCGGCTCCGTCTTGGTGAGCTGCGGCTGATAGAATCTACCAATAATTTGGAGGGATTAGATGCGAAGTGGGACTACTGGGTAATGACTATCAGTGAAACAGAAGAATCATACCGAAAATCAGCAGTTCCCATGAAAGTTCAGAAATTTCTCCGGCGAATCAGATAATCCGGCAACGTCAACTGCAAAGGATTCTGGGTGAGGGATTTATATTAGAATTTGTCTAATAAAGGAATGAGCCAGAAAAATCGAAGTAATTACCGTGCAGGTGGAAGTCTCGGTTTTCCGGCGACTTGCAGATGTTTTCCGGCGAGTAGATTTTCGTCGAGAGAAAGTGCGATTTAGGAGCGAAAAGGTTTCTGGTGAATTGTGGGTGAATTTATAGGGTAGTATCGAGGTGAATGGGGTCTGAATTCGGTCTTAATTCGAAGTCAGCCGTTCTCCGGCGGTTACGGCTGTTGTCGCGGGTTCAGATGTCCGTTATAACCGTCGCTAGAGTTAATTCAATGGTTAACTCGAGCGGAAACGTAATTTATTGGCGAAGTCGTCGGGATTTCCGACGACTGCTGTTTGGGCGCAAGTTGACCGAGTTTGAATTCCGCACATCATTATTTGATTTAATAAATCCATTAACTTAACAGAAAATCAAAGTGGCGGAGTGGTTTATGGTGTGTGAGTTAAGACTTTGAGGAAATAACCGGCTGACCCGGGTTCGACTCCCGGCAGCCGGTTTTCCTTTTTAATTAATTCCTTTTCATATTTTTACAATTTTAATTTATATCTTTTAATTTGTTGATCAATTATGAATCGTTTAAAATTAAAATAAGCCGTAAATGAACAACAAAATTTTAAAACTGATTGTTCGGTTATTAAACGAAGCGGGTTTCGAAAACCCGTTTTTCGACAAATGTTACAGTATCCCCTACTTTTAGAAATTTCGTCCCGAAATTTAAGTAGTAGTAGATACAGGAAAAAGGTGTGGGTATTTTTCGCACATTGAGTCTTAACGTTCCCAAGTAAACTCAGGTCCTCGTTTCGACTCCCAGCGCACCCTGACAATTGGGATGCGGCTTCTTCTTAAACATTTTTCTCCGAAGTCCATAATTTCTACTGGTCTTTCAATAAAATGCATAGATTCATCAACTTGAATGTCTTCTAGAGGAATATGGAGATTTTCATCGGCGAGGCACTTCTTCAAGTTCGATACGTGGAATGTGTGATGAATTCTGTTGAGTTCCTCCGGTAAGTCAAGCTTGTAGGCTACAGGTCCTACCCTTTCGAGTATTTTGAAAGGACCTACGTAGCGTGGTGCTAGCTTGCCTTTTTGGCCGAAACGAACTACTCCCTTCCACGGCGATGCCTTTAGAAGTACTTGATCGCCAACGTTAAACTCCAAGGGCTTTCGTCGCTTGTCAGCATAGCTCTTTTGACGACTTTGTGCCGCTAACAGGTTGTTTCGGATTTGATGAATCTTGTCAGTTGTTTCTTGTATCAATTCTGGACCGGTGATTTGAGCTTCTCCAATTTCGTGCCAACATACAGGTGATCGGCATTTACGACCATATAACGCTTCGAAAGGTGCCATGCCGATACTTGAATGAAAACTGTTGTTGTACGAAAATTCAACTAATGGTAAGTGAGCGTCCCAATTCCCTTTGAAGTCTATGACACATGCCCGAAGCATGTCTTCAAGAGTTTGAATGGTGCGTTCAGATTGACCATCAGTTTGGGGATGATAGGCAGTGCTGAGATCTAATCGCGTACCCAAAGCGGCTTGTACAGCTTGCCATGTGCGTGAAGTGAAACGACCATCACGATCCGATATAATGCTTAAAGGTACACCATGACGGCTTACGATTTCACTGATGTAGATGCGGGCTAGCTTCTCATTTTTGAAGTCCTCGCGAATTGGAATGAAGTGAGCTGATTTTGTAAGACGATCAATGATTACCCATATTGTGTCGTACCCACCAGGAGTGCGAGGTAACCCGGTAATGAAGTCCATGGTTATATTTTCCCACTTCCATACGGGTATTTCAGGTTGGACCAGAAGTCCTGAGGGTCTTTGGTGCTCAGCTTTCACTTTTGAACAGGTAAGGCACTTGGAAACAAAAACAGCAATATCCTTCTTCATGCCAGGCCACCAGTAGGTGTATCGAAGGTCTTGATACATCTTGTCGGCTCCTGGATGTACAGAGTATCGTGTCTTGTGAGCCTCTTTCATAAGAGTATCGCGAAGATTGTTGTGATCAGGAATCCATAGGCGATCGAGATATTACAGAATGCCGTCAGATTTTGTTTCGAGTTTAAGTTCTGCTCCACAAGATAACTCATTGCGTATGTCGTATTCTGTTATGGAAACATGTTGAGCTTCTCGGATTTGGTCTTTGATGTTGGTCATGATTTGCGAACATAGAAGACGAATAGAGTTCGCATAACCTTTTCGACTGAGTGCATCAGCCACCACATTTGCCTTGCCAGGATGATACCGAATTTCGCAGTCGTAATCATTAAGAAGTTCGACCCATCTTCGTTGCCTCATATTCAACTCCTTTTGGTTAAAGATATGTTGGAGGCTCTTGTGGTCAGTGTAAATCTCACACTTGGTACCGTAGAGGTAATGTCTCCATATCTTAAGAGCGAATACAACGGCTCCAAGTTCTAGGTCGTGAGTAGTGTAGTTCTTCTCATGAGTTTTGAGCTGCCTAGAAGCATAGGCTATCACTTTTCCCCTTTGCATTAAGACACAGCCTAAACCCTGTCCTGATGCGTCGCAATATACTACAAAGTCTTCGCAACCTTCGGGGAGTGTGAGGATAGGAGCGTCACAAAGCTTTTGCTTAAGAGTTTGGAAGGATTCTTCTTGTTTAGGTCCCCATGCGAAGGGTTTTCCTTTATGTGTCAAAGCCGTGAGTGGTACAGCGATACGAGAGAAATTTGATGTGAAACGACGGTAGTAACCAGCCAACCCAAGGAAAGATCGTACCTCGGTTGGGGTACGTGGCGCTTGCCATTCTTGTACTGCCTTGATCTTTGCGGGGTCGACATGAATTCCTTTGTCATTGACGACATGACCAAGGAACTGTACTTCTTGTAACCAAAATTCGCATTTGGAGAATTTAGCATAAAGCTTTTCGGTCTTCAAAAGTGAGAGGATGAGCCGAAGGTGTCGCTCATGATCAGTCTTAGACTTTGAGTAAATGAGAATATCGTCGATGAAGACTATAACGAAGCGATCAAGATAGGGTTTACAAACTCTGTTCATTAAGTCCATGAAGACGGCTGGAGCGTTGGTTAGACCAAAAGGCATAACCATGAATTCGTAGTGACCATATCGAGTTCGGAAGGCGGTCTTTGGAACGTCTTCCTCATGTACTCTGAGTTGGTGATAGCCGGAACGAAGGTCGATCTTTGAAAAATAAGAGGCACCCTGGAGTTGGTCTAGAAGATCATCGATGCGGGGTAACGGATAGCGATTTTTGACCGTTAATTTGTTGAGTTCCCTGTAATCAATGCACATGCGAAAAGTCCCATCTTTCTTCTTTACAAACAGAACAGGTGCACCCCAAGGCGATGAGCTAGGACGTATGAATCCCTTGTCGGTCAGTTCTTGCAATTGACTGGCCAGCTCTTGCATCTCGGATGGGGCTAACCTATAAGGAGATTTCGCGACGGGTGTAGCGCCAGGTATAAGGTCGATACGGAATTCGACTTCTCTCTTGGGAGGAAGTCCGGTGATATCGTCGGGAAAAACTTGCGGGAATTCCTTCACTACGGGTATATCTCCGAGTCTCTTCTCTTTGCCTCCTTTCTTGACAACGTGGGTTAGAAATGCTACATAATTTTTGCGGAGATATCTTCGGGCTTGAAGACAGGACATCAGCTTGAGTCCTTTCGAAGGGGTTTCTCCAAAGATTCGTAGAGTTTGACCGTCTGCAAGAGGAATGCGAATGAATTTCTCACGGCATACTACTTCAGCCTGATGTTGGCTGAGCCAGTCCATGCCGATTATAATGTCGAAACTTCCCAACTTCATAGGAATGAGGTCAACAGAAAAATCGTGATCGTTTAGAGTAAAGGTGCAGTTCCGGATAATGGAGTTTAATGAGACTGGCTTTCCGTCAGCAACTTCTACCATTATGGAGTTCATAAGCTCGACACGAGTTTGATTGAGGATGGGTTCGAATTCTAAGGACACAAAACTCTTATCCGCGCCAGTATCAAATAATACAGATGCATAACTACCATTGACGAGAAACGTACCGTTAACCACGTTGTTGTCGGCCCTAGCTTGGTTGGCGTTGATGTTAAATGCTCTTCCTCTAGCAGGTGGAGGAGCTTGGTTAGCTTGGTTCACTGGATTCGCTTGAGCTTGAGCATGTATGATGTTTACCAAGCGTGGACACGTGTTTCTAAAATGGTTTGGGTCACCGCAATTATAGCAAGCCCGCATGGGTTGCATCATGGGGTAGTTGGGTTGATAGTAGGTTTGGGTTGTATGTTGTGTAGGCGGTGGTTGAAAAGGTTGTTGGGTTTGACCCATCATTTGATGGTGGTTGAGTTGTGGGTTGGTTGCGGTTCATTCGTTGCAGTGTGCGGCAGGCTTGAATGGTGTGCCCTGCACGGCCACAGCCGGTGCAGTATTGACAGGGGTAATCGGGGGAGTGATGGTATTGGCAACGGGTGCACTTTGGGTAAGGGTCAGAGTATTGCCTTTTGTGTGGTGCGGGTGAAGGAGTAACTTGTGTGATGGGGGCAACAGGGGTGGGGAAATTTGTTTGAGTGACGGCAAAATTTCTGGTATTTCGCTTTCTCTTGTTTGAAAATTTTGAGGATGAGGTGGGTTGGTTGGAAGTTGGGCCCTCAATGGGGGCCTTCTTTTTCTCCTCTTTGAACTTACCGTTTCTGATGCGGTTCTCGGTAAGTTCGGTGGCTAATTCCATGGCGGCTTCGAGCGTTGCAGGCGAAGCGCTGAGGACTGAGTCCTGAATCTTCGAGGGAAGGCCTCGAATATAGTGTTCCACCAATCGGTACACGGGGGTGAACAAGTTTGGAACCATCTGGTTCAGCTCAAGGAATCTTTTGTTGTAGGAAGTGTGATCCCCTTCCTTTTGCTTCAGTGAGTGGAATTCATCCTCTAACTTCTTGAGTTCGCTTCTTGGGCAGAAGCGTTTTGTCATTACTTCCCTTAACTCTTCCCAAGTTAAGGCCATCGCGTCTTCCACTCCTCTCTTACCCTTCTCGGTGTTCCACCAGGTCAGGGTTACCCCGAATAATCTCCCAGTCGCGTAACGTACCTTGCGATCCTCGGGACAATCACAATTTAGGAAAGTGTTTTCCATCTCCTCAAACCAGTGGAGGAGAGCGGTGACACCTTCGGTCCCTTCGAACTTCGGGGGATCGCAAGACTTGAAGTGCTTGTAGGAGCACTTCTTGGAGGAGGGGTTGTCGATGTTTTGATCCTCTTGGTTTGGTGGATTGACAGGATTTGCAGTGAGAGCTTGCTGAACTTGAACTACAATATCAGGAAGTACTGTGGCCATTTGTTTTGCTATCTGAGCGGCCAAGCGTTCGTTTGACCTTCCTGACTTCCGTCCTCCACGTAGCTGCCTAGCCGACATCTACAGGAATATACATAGGAAGATGGTGAGTTTATGGATTGTTTAGGGGTCACGTGTCAAAACAAAAAAATGAAATTAACATAAATATCAATAATGCAACCACATCCATTGGATGTCTTGGGTTAGCTCATGTTGGGCCTCAAATGTCCCCCATACCTTCACCTGTATAGTCATGTGGGCCCCCATGACTATTGGCTTGGTAGGATTTACATTAGTATTGGCGATTTACACTCACATGACCCGAATGAAAACCACAAAATATGTTTACAAGATGTATGGTCGGAATGTGTCCAGCTGTAGACACAATGACAACTCAAAGTGGGGTTAGTTCACACGACGTTTGGTATAGCATGCTTTGGCCTAATAGGTACTTCGTACTCTCATCGTTAGTCCCCAGGTAGGCAAACTGGTCCTTTATTTTGGATTTATACGAATGCCAAGCCTAGACAGGACGTTCTGACTACCGGTATTGGTACCCATCCAGTTACTACATGCCCGTCATGGGAACTCACTTTGATGAGATTTGAAAATACATAAATCATTGTAAAGCAATCATGAAAATGATGTGGTGTGTGCTTTCATGGATATGATATGTTATAAGAGTATGGTTCATGGTGAGCAATATATGATAGTATATACTTATGAATATGCTTGCATAACATCGAATGTAACGATAAACATAAAGCATACAAACATCATGAGATTTGCATGTAACACACAAAAATTTAAATTTTCTAAGCAACTATAGTATAGGCTCTAAGGGTCTAATAACCTATCCTATATCCCTATAGTCATGGCTCTGATACCAATCTGTCACACCCCGACCCGCAACGGAAACAAGAGTCGGGGCATAATTGGGTTATCACCAAAGCTCATGATGTTTACTAATATGTTTCATATTTATTAAATCCAAATTACATTTCAAAGTTCCAAGTCAAATTCATACAATACAAGGAAAGGAAAGATTAACTAAACAAATCCATAATCTAAACTGGTTTATTCTTCTAGGCCGCCCTATATGTTTCTTGCTTCAACTTGATCACCTGTATCATGTGTAAAAATGGGAAATTTTGGGTCAACAAAAGTTGGCGAGTGAACCTTGTTTAAAACATTTGTTATTGGTTTATTATTGTAATTTAATTTAGGAAAAATTGTGCAATAATCATATATGAACAAATGTATGTAAACATAACAATCACAAACCACCTTGCTTAAGCATGAAATAAAAATAACAATGTATGTGTTGGCAACGTCCCGTTCACGCTCACAGGTAATGGGGAACGGACGGCCTATGCTAATGTATGTGAGATCAAGGCTCAATCAAATGGAGCCGATCTTATGTTGGCAACGCCTGGTTCACGCTCATAGGTAATGGGGAACAGCTCACGCTCATAGGTAATGGGGAGCGGCGGCCTATGAAATGTATGTACTGAAATGATAAAATTAATCTAAACTTCAACCACACAGTCAATGGATACACCTTGAATACACATTGATCATAAACATGATGGATGCACAATGATTAATTATAATAAATAAATACGACACATGATACACCCCAAAATGTGATTAAAACGGGGAATTTGGTAGAGATTCACTCACAGTGGATGCGTTTGTTTGAAGATGTTGGATGTGCATGAGTTTAGGGGATTGATCGACGAGAGATAACTAACCAAATAAGAAATGAAAAGGCACGGTAAGTATGTGGATTTTACTAACTATTTTAATAAGATTTTTGGGTATAAATTTGTGAGTTTAAGGCTACTTTCTAATCTTGAAAACGTTATTTTTAAGTATTTTTAATTGATTTTTAATTTAAATAATTGATTTAATAAATAAAATAAATAATAAAAAAAAAGTTGACTTTGACCGTTGACCGAGACCGTTGACCGTTGACCGTTACTGTTGACCGGTTTAATTGTGCGAAATTGTGCGCTGAGTGAGGCTCGAACCCGAGACCTCCCGTACGCGTGCACGCAGCTCTACCAACTGAGCTACGTGTCTAACCCGAAATAATTCTGTTTTTAATTATACTTATATACTATTTACTTTAAACCGAAAATTATTTATTTTTAAAAAGCTTTTAAACGTAACGGACCGGTGCTGACCACAGGTCTCGAACCCGGGACCTGTGGGTTAGCGTACACACAGTCCACCGCTGGACTGTGTGTCTCACTTGGTTATTAACTCGGTTTTTATTATACTTAACATATACTGTGCGTCAACCCGGTTCAGTTAAAAAGGCGGATTTTTATTTCAAGTGGGTAAAGCTGGGACAGGATTCGAACTCGCGTCTCGTGTATGTTTGTTGCACACAGTCCACCGCTGGACTGTGTGTCTAACCCGTTTATTAAACCGATTTTAATTATTCTTATATTATACCACACTTCATCTTCTTCGTTCAAAACATAAACATCGATCAAAAGACTGTTATTTGCTAAATTAGCTCAATGAAGGTTATGAGTCATCGAAAAGAAAATGAATGGAAAGAGATTGGAGGGTTGATTGTACCAACTGTTCGCTTTTCTTCAGATGTCCGGCAAGGTCGTCGGCTCCGTCTTGGTGAGCTGCGGCTGATAGAATCTACCAATAATTTGGAGGGATTAGATGCGAAGTGGGACTACTGGGTAATGACTATCAGTGAAACAGAAGAATCATACCGAAAATCAGCAGTTCCCCTGAAAGTTCAGAAATTTCTCTGGCGAATCAGATAATCCGGCAACGTCAACTGCAAAGGATTCTGGGTGAGGGATTTATATTAGAATTTGTCTAATAAAGGAATGAGCCAGAAAAATCGAAGTAATTACCGTGCAGGTGGAAGTCTCGGTTTTTCGGCGACTTGCAGATGTTTTCCGGCGAGTAGATTTTCGTCGAGAGAAAGTGCGATTTGGGAGCGAAAAGGTTTCTGGTGAATTGTGGGTGAATTTATAGGGTAGTATCGAGGTGAATGGGGTCTGAATTCGGTCTTAATTCGAAGTCACCCGTTCTCCGGCGGTTACGGCTGTTGTCGCGGGTTCAGATGTCCGTTATAACCGTCGCTAGAGTTAATTCAATGGTTAATTCGAGCGGAAACGTAATTTATTGGCGAAGTCGTCGGGATTTCAGACGACTGCTGTTTGGGCGCAAGTTGACCGAGTTTGAATTCCGCACATCATTATTTGATTTAATAAATCCATTAACTTAACAGAAAATCAAAGTGGCGGAGTGGTTTATGGTGTGTGAGTTAAGACTTTGAGGAAATAACCGGCTGACCCGGGTTCGACTCCTGGCAGCCGGTTTTCCTTTTTAATTAATTCCTTTTCATATTTTTACAATTTTAATTTATATCTTTTAATTTGTTGATCAATTATGAATCGTTTAAAATTAAATAAGCCGTAAATGAACAACAAAATTTTAAAACTGATTGTTCGGTTATTAAACGAAGCGGGTTTCGAAAACCCGTTTTTCGACAAATGTTACACAATCACCACGACACACTGGATTAATCACAATATCACAACATCATGGCATAACCAACCGTAACATAAAAGGAATACAATGTAACATAAAGAAAACACACTTTTATACAATGACAACTTGTTACATTTTGTTCGCGAAGAGCCAAAAGGGACTTAGGGGTACACAACCCTAGTCGATACAAGTTTTTACATTACCAAAAGTACAATTTTCTACTACATTGCTTCTTCACGTCAGTAAGTTGTCTTCCAAAAGCTGGGTCTTCAAGGCTGGGTCTTCATGAGCCAAACAACAAAAGTACAGCTGATCCCCAAAAGATATCTACAAACCTGCTATTGGGGTGGAGGAGGTGGTGGGATTGGTGATCGTGGGAACAGGCTGTGATAGTAGGCCCTCTTTTCCTCGAGTCTAGAAGTGCGCCTAATAGCATCGGTCTGGAACTGCTCTAGCTCCTGCACTCGTGCCTCGGATGGGCATGACGAGTGATGGAATGGGCAGTAAAAAGGTGGAGTCGGTGGTGGTGATAGGGGTAGTGGTGGTGATGGTGGGGGTGGTATCGGTGATGACAGTGGTGGAGGTGTCACTCTGGTAGTGGTGTGAGCAGTACGCTGCGACTCTATCTCCCAAATCCTACGAAAGATCAGAGAGAGCTGTAGGTCATGAGAAGTCACCCTTTCCTCCACAGGTATCGGAGGAAAGTGTGAGGGATGATAAGGGTCTGAAGGGCTCATGCTTGGTGGAGCTGTCGGGGTATACATACCGGCTGGAGGTGGTGTGGGTCGTGGGACATACACGGGTGGCACTCTATCAGGGAATGAATGTCCTGGCATATGAGAAGGTGCGGCTGCAGATGGGTTGAAAACAGGGTGGTACGTGGACCTCTCAGAAAAGTAGGGTGGTGGTTGCTCGGGGGCACGTGGAGTGCCGCTCAGAGAGTAGTAACGGGCAGGTCCTGTATAATGAATGGGTCCAGGGGTCGGGACTCTAACAGGAAATGGACTGACGCGGGCCGGTGAGGCCACAGGAGGTGAATACATGGATGCAGGGGTGCTTGGAATGGCGGATGAAGCATCGTCCGCCTCATGCTCACTTGGAGCAGCATCAGTAGATGACAAGATGTCCACGACTGGAATATCTGGGGGTGGAATCTCGAGTTTAGCGATATCGTCGAAGACCTCGCCATCTCCCAGGTCGTCCTCCATGTGCTCCACGTGGAACACTGGTATCTCGTCGTCGTCATCATCCAAATCCATCACGGGCGGGGCCATAGCAAGGGGCACGGCCAGATGTACAATAGCGTGTTCACCCTCTAGGTGACCATACACTATGATCTCATGCGGTGGCTGAGGGACGGCCAATACGTCATCTGCTGGAGGTGCATCTACCTCCATAGGATCGATTAGTGCTAGTGGTTGGAAGTCCCCATCGTCTCCATCTTCGGCTCCATCCCGTAAAGGTTGGGCCTCGGCAGCAGGATCATATCCATCATAGGATATATACTCCTCTGGGTCTTCCTCATGACTCGATGCTGAAGACATACTCCTGGCAAATAATCCATACAATACATATATATACATGCTAGTAATTTATGATATATTTTAAATTAATCACCATTTCTCATGCAACGCATTGTTCTCTTCTGTATTCCATGGAATCTTAGTGTTTTGTGTCTATCCATTATTGACTACTCATGTATTGACTTTGCTCATTACTCATAGTTGAGCTCGTGTGATAGATCCTTGTGTTATCGTGACACAATGAAAACCTTTTTGTTATCTTGTTATAATTGCAAAACATTTCGATCATGTTTTAAACTTTGTTTTCATGTGTGAGCCCCTGGTGATTGTAGACCAAACTTTTAGTAAAAGTTTTTCCCCGGTTCACTGCAATCGGAGCTCTGATACCAACCTGTCACACCCTAGTCGTATCGGAAGCGCAAGTGTGTGACTATTAGGTAATCATTGCATCCAATATAGTAAACATTATAAATTAACAACAATGCATGCCATTCATAAGTTTCGTTTCGATATTACAACCATTAAAAAAGTGAAATCACATTGTTATCAGTTTCAATTTACCCTTACAAACATAGTTAAAAAGACACTGATCCAAAATAGAATAGTGTTTTCATCACAGTTTCATGTTTAGGCTTTGACCCTAGGTACCCAACGAGGTTAGGATATAAAGAGCAAACCCTCCAAAAGTAATACATCGTTATCTTAAAAGTCCCACACCCAGATCCTATCACCAGCTCAAGTCCTGCGTCTCGAAACACATGTAATTTTAAAAAGCCAACATAAAGTTGGCGAGTTCATGTAGTTTAATGTTTTCGTATCAAAATGTCATCCTTGAAAACCTGTGTTGAAATCCAAGTACGTTATTAGCATCGATGAGTTAATTAAGGATCTATCAGTGTGACACGAGCACCCTGACATACTTGTGCCATAAGTAAGTAACCAAATTGAGACTACTTTGACATCATTGGGACACAAAAGCACTCCGAAGGGTATACCAATCAGGAGTGGAGCGGGTCTCAAACTCAATAGATCTACCTCTTTTGCACCTGGTCACAAAGTGATTAATGGTTACTATTGTCATCATCCTACTTACGCACATTGATATGTTATCTGCTAACCCATAGCTAACATACTGTTTTGACATGACATGTGTTTCCCCTCGATAGTTTAAAACAAAACATTAAAATAATTGAAAGGAGGGACATGAACTCACAGTTTCTGCGTTCCTTTTAAGTCGTACTATCTAACTCTTGGTGTCTGCAACGTAGGTAACCTACATGCGTATCAGTTTCATTAGACACCTAGGTCTCAATGGACCTTGTACACGTTGTTCATCTTGAATCCTTGTTATTTACTTACTTGTTATGATTTAAAAACTTTAAATGTGATCTTAGTGTTGGTAGTTTGTTTGTTCGATTAATATTGTTATATATATTTCTTAAAAATATATATATATATTATTATTGTTTTCAAATCATATGTGAACTGGCCTAGCCCTTTGTCATTGGGCCTAGCCCATGTTTTCTTGTCTTGCCCATGTCATCTATGCCTTTGGGTCTAGCCCATGTTTTCTTGTTATTGGGCCTAGCCCATGTTTTCTTGACTTTGGGCCTAGCCCATGTTTTCTTGTCATTGGGCCTAGCCCATGTTTTTGTCATTGGGCCTCGCCCATGTTTTCTTGTCATTGGGCCTAGCCCATGTTTTTTATGTCTTTGAGCCTAGCCCATGTTTTATGTCATTGGGCCTAGCCCATGTAAATTGTGTATTTGGGCCTAGCCCATGTTTTATGTCGTTGGGCCTAGCCCATGTAATTTATGTAACTGGGCCTAGCCCATGTATTCTATATTTTTGGGCCTCATCCATAAACATTATGGACTTTGGGCCTAATATATGATTGGGCGTAGCCCAAATTTATATAAACATAAGCCCATTTTTTATTGTAAGTATTTACTTATAATTTTTCTAACTTTTTATATACTTAACTTTCCGGATTTTCGGTTTCGATGTCTAAATATATTTAGACTCCTCGTTGGCGTAGTTTATTACATGTTTGTTTTCGTCAAGAATGGTTTGTTGTCATCGACGTGAAAGTGAAATCTTAAATGTCCGCCTATTGTTCGCATTGACTTAATTGTCCGATTCATTGTTTGGACACTTTATGAGGATGTATTTATTACGACACCAATGCTTAGTATGTTGTTTAAGTGTTTGTATTTTGTATGAGATTGGGTATTTTATTGTGTATACCCTAGATTTCTAATACATACATATATAATACACATATGTATACACATTATTTATTAGCCACAAGTATTTATACAACACTTGTATTATTTTTTTCATGTAGGAAGAACATGCATATATATTTGTAAAAGTGTTTATTTTTCTTATAAATATATACTTGTGACTTTATTTAAACCCTTAGTCATTTAGGGATAACTCTTGTCATTAAGGTCCACTTAATGACGTTTTAAGTTACTAATCACGTTTAGTCCCACTAATCACCCCGCTAATCATGCTTTAATCGCGATTAGATTTTTAGAAAATTTCGTCATAGTTTCCCCTAAACTATGACGTTTTTCACGTTTTTAAAACGTATTTAAACCTTGTTTAAACTCATAATCATCATCAACAACTCATCTAATATTTATTTAACATAATTTATATATCATCAGCCATGAGTTTTTGTTGTTAAAAACCTTATTAAATCAAGAGGGTTTTTAATATTTATTATACTTTTCAAAACAATATTTTTGCATGCTGTTTAACAAGTTCATGCATGTAATCCCTTTGATTACTACCCACCTTTAAGGGGATTACAACTTAAACACATAGGTTTATTTCTTATAAAAGTCATCCTTATGTATAAAGTTATTTTTAAGTTGTAGTATTTTACATGGATGATGTAAAGGATGATCTTGGTTAGATTTAAACCTTATCATGTTTAGATCATTATTTATACTAAATCATACAAGATCCTGTTACTTTCATCTCATAACATCAATATAAACAACTTCAATATACATTCTAACAATCATATAAGCATGTAATCAACACAAAATAATCAATATTTATTGTTAAAACTATGTTGTATTTTCGGGTTTTTGATGAATCTTTTCTTGATTTTCAAGATGATCAACTTGTACACTAATAATCTAAGCATAAACATAAGTTAGATTATGGAGGAGATTAGCTCACAATGGGTGCACAAGATTTCTTGAAGATTTAGAAGAAAATGAGCTCCTTAGAAGATCCTAATAAGCTCCATCCTTGAATGCTTCTTTAAGGGGTTTGATCAAGCTTCAAAGATTGATTAAAGTGATGGTTTGTGGTGGCTTAAGGGTGGTGTATGGTAGTCGTGAGATAGGAAGAAGAATGAGAGCAAATGTGTTGCAAATTTTGGTGGTGAAAATGATAAGTATACTTGTGAAGTTATTATATAATTCCATCATTTTACAACTTCCATCAAATCTTCCTACGCCATACTTAAGATCACAAAATTTCAACAAAAATCAAGTGGGTGGGACCCACTTTGTAGCCGTGTAAATGAGGGGGGGGGGTAAAGTGTAATTTATTTTTTTACCACATGTTGAAATTTAAGATATTTTGGTGTTTAAGTTAATTATGGTGATTAGGGTTAATCTTCTAGCATCTTAAGCATAAGACACACTTAGGGTGTAATTATATGGCATTTAATCCATATGATCTCCCAAAATACGTTTCGGATGACCGATATGTCGCTAGATCGTTCATCGTCGAAGTATTCGCTAATAAACGGAACTATATATTTATTACCAGAAGCGTTTAACTTTGGTTACCACAACTAATATGGTGTCAAATTAGTGTATTTCCGGTCAAAAAATATTCACGACTAGTTCGCTAGATGAATACACGATGAATTAGGGTTGCCGATATGTCTTCCGTTCGACCGTTCGATCGATATCGGCACTTTTATGATCCGCCGTCGAACTTTTCCGAAAGTTGTGTTTCCGTGACCTCATGTTAGTTGAATGAATTCTGAGTCCCAAATTATGCTTAACTAGTTCACTAGACGCTCGGATGAGGCAATCGACCACTAAAATATTCGTCGTTTCAACGATCAGTTGCTTTTCGGTCAAGATGCGCACTGTTTGCCGAATGACCGGAAACGAGGTGTTTTGTGCATTTTTGCTATCCTCACATTATTTTAGGATGTTTAGCATTGTTTCTTATCCTGACATCCAAAATCCTCCGAATCGGTCTTGCGGACAAATCGCTATTTGACGCCTCTTCGGTCGGACAATTTTGCAATTTAGGCGTTTTACCGGAAAGTTATGTACTATTGTAATAGTTGTTCTCAAATATGTGTTTTCATTTGTATATGGACTCAGGTATGGCATTAACATGCCGTCATTTCTTGTTCGGATTTGTTTCAGCGGGTTTTCCGACACGGTTAGTGTCACCGCATTTAGTGCATTCAACACTTTCTACCAACACTTTTAGGGCCTTGTTTTGGTCTGTTTCTCGTCGTAACAGAAACCAGTATATGTTATGATCAGATTTTCTTGCCCTAATAATGTACGACTCAGTTTTGAATTTAAATTACGATAATCATGCATGAGATTATAATATGAAAGTAGTGATTACATTGTACGGATGTTCCAGTTATTTGCCAGTTGTCACAGACAGATTCGTCAACTTCAGGTTCATCAACAAGTCTTAAACTAGAAGTTCTTTTTTTCTTATTTGACTCAGGTATTCCAGTTGTCTTGAAATTTGGCCTAGATTTGCTTTTCTTTCGACCTCTAGTTTTTGGTTTCTCGATCGGAATATTTGGAACGTAATCTTCATCTTTTTCGATTTCTATCTCAATCTTTCTCTTCTTAGCCAACTCTATTTCATTAGGAAAGTCAGGTTCAGATTCGGTGGCTTCTTCATTTGTTTTGTCACACCCTCAATCCACACACAGAGTTTTATCGCGAGAGGTGCGACCGACCAGGATCAAGCCACTAATCATGTTGAACAATTATTAAACTTAATGAAAAGTATCACCATCAACACAATTAGTAATCTAAAGTTAAAGTTCCAAAACATAGTTTAACCAACATCGGAAGCAAACAGTTTAAAATCCAAACAATATTTAAAAACCATAATTGTTAAATAAAAACCAAATCAAATAATCAACGCAGCCACGACACTCCAACTCATCAAGCTCACAAGCAGTACATAACGACCTGCAAAGCATGCACAAGCGTATTAACAAAGGTTGGCGAGTTCACAGTTTCAGTTCAATTGTAAAGTTCGTTTGTTTAAATACATTAGTTTATAAAACATATTATGGGGAGCTACCCCATCGTTAAGCTACTAAACTGCTTGTACAAAAACTTGACTGTTGTAGTTGTTTGTGCCCTGTGTCAATGTTTATCATCATTGACCAGTTGCCTAGGCAAAGTTCACGCCCGCCCTCCCGGCATGGTGTGAAGTTAGTCAAACCTAATAGCGCATCAGCTAATACCCCGTTTGCCAAACCCGATGGCTAATCGGTATAAGGTGTGGGGACTTTCAAATAGAGTTCATTTGGTCCGCTAAAGACATGAAGTATAAGTTAAAGTGTTTAATAGTATTCCAAACCAAGAATACTAGGTAGTCCCAATCCAAGGATAGTGTGGTTCCCAAACCCGGGAAAGCTTGCTCTTGGTAAATGTGTGAACTCACCTTAGTTTTGCTCCGCATGTTAAGTTATGCGAGCTAGTATGGTCAACCACGTCTTATTATGGTTACCAAGAATACTAGGGGTCGTTTGTGTAATTCACGCAAATCCTACACGTATCTAGCAATTAACATGCGTACAAGTTGTCACAACATATTGTTGATACACTTTTGTTCCTGTCACTTGTTCTTAATTATGTCAGTAATTATACGGTCATTGTTTAATGTGTCTGTATAGTTTGGTCGTGTCGATTAAATAAAGATATCCTCCTATCTTGGTTTAGTATGACGATTAGTTTATCTGTGTAAAACAGTTGCATGTGTACACACTGTTAAGTCTTGTGTACATCATGTCTGTTGGCACGTTCTCCGAAGAATACATCCATGTACGATTGAGAGATGCTTCGTACGAGCAAGATGTTGCTCGTACGAGCCACATTCCCTTCGTAGAGTGGCTCCTTGTAACTAGCATCCTGCTTGATTTGTACAAGCTAGCTTATGTTCGTACGAGCCATGGGACATTCGTACGAGCATCTTTTGGAGATGGTTCTTTGTGTCTTGTGGTGTTTCGTATGACCAGCAACACTCTTCGTACTGTTGCTAGGCGTGGGCACTATATAAACAGACATGCACTCCTCAATGTTAGGCTAGACGTGAGACATCATTAAACAAGCTAGAGAGAGAGACACTGAAGCACAAGAACACATAGAGTATTTCATGAGTCTGTATGAACATTGTTTGTATGTGTTTGTATTAGTTCTCTTTTTTTAATCAAGATGTTGAATCTTTGGTTATCCTGTGTTTCTTACTTTGCTTTGGTTTGCATACTTACGAGGATTCCGCACTCGTATTTGTGTTGTATAAACAGGGAAGTAGGTTAATCTTGATCCTCCAAGTGGAACTACAAGTGGTATCAGAGCTTTGGCTCTCTTCCTTGTTTGAAACCAAGCTTAGTGTTTTGTCTGAGCTAGTTGTGAGGGTTTCTGGATGTGTTCTTGAACATTCAACAGGAAACTAAAGTTTTTAAAACTTAGTTAAAACTTGTTATATCCAGAAAAGTTTTATAAAAACCTTGTTAGAATACATGGAGACATGTTAAGATCTTGTTTTTCTTAAAATTTTCTATCAAAGTTCAGTTAGATATATCTTCAGGTGAAGCACTGTCGGAAAACTCACCGGAATATTCTTGTAGGGTTGACCAAATCTGTGGACATTCTGACTTGATTGCTTTGACTGAAAAACTGATATGGAATGTTTGTCTTTTTAATCAAAATTATGTAGACAACTGACCACTTTCGAAAACGAGGCTGTGTTAGAAAAGGAAATTTTCACCAACCAACCTTGCAAAAATATTCCTGTCTGCAAAAAAACATTCGTGCGAATAACCCATCCGCACGAAGAACCTTGTTCGCACGAAGCACAAGTTTGCTTGCACGAAAGAGGGTCTCTCGTACGAACAACCTGGTTTGTACGGAGCACCCGATTCGTACGAAGGTCAGTCATTCGCACTAATCTTTGATTCGTACAAAGAGCAAACTTGATTTGTTTTTCGTGTTTCAGTTTTTCAAAACTTTGTGGTTTTTAAAATTGTGAACTTTAAAAGGAGACTGTTATTTTCAAAAATTAAATTTTTAAACCTTTTAATTTTATAACCAAGAAAACATAATGAGTAATAATCCTTGGGATTGGGGGAGTAGTTCAAGCACAAATCAAGACTCATCACAAAGCTCCACAAGCTCATGGGTTAAATCATTAATGCCTCGACATACAGCCATGATTACCGAAAATCAATGGGCATGTGTCGCAAATCAAAATCAGAGCATTCAGACTCTTCTTATAAGCGAGAATGAAACTGGGAGTAATAACCATCCATCAAAACCGAACCATATGAACGATTATCCTTCGTGGAAAAGTCATTTCCATACATACATTCTCGGACAAAATACAGAATTATGGACATGTTTTACTACACCATATAAAGAATCTCTCGAAGAAGCAGGATCAAATCCAACTTCCTTAGCCAACCTAGATGAAAGCGATAAAAAGCTTATGATTTAGAGAAAAAAGTGTTTGCTATCCTTACACAAGCACTTCATAAAGATATTTACATCAGTTTGTGTACTGTACCACCACCAAAAATCTGTGGGATACCTTGGAAGCAAGAGGAGAAGGAAATGCTGCTACCAGAAAAATACGACATGATCTGCTGAAGAAGGAGTTTGAAGGTTTCATGTTCATGGAGAATGAAACATTGAGTGACATGACAACACGTTTCTACCACCTGCTCAGTGAAATGTATTCCTACAAAGTGTTAGCATCTCCACAGGAAATCGTGATGCGTTTTGCTGATGCCTTACTGCCAAAGTGGAGTAAATTTATTGACTTAGTGAGGCATACAGGTGTTTTGGATGTGATCAGTATCTATGAATTTGTTCAGAAGCTAGAGAACAAAAATGAAGAAGAGATCCGGAAAGCAAAAAGGGTTTCTATTCCACAAAACCCTGAGATTTACTTTGGAGAAATTAACACAGGTGTCAATACAATTCAGCAACCAAAACTTCAGACCACGTTTGTGTTAAATGCTAACCCCTTTTTACCACCACTAGTTCAAACGAATCAATCTGCCGGCTCAAGTACTCAAACCTATGGTCAAGTATTTGATCCTAAAGCCTTTCTACCACAACCTCAAGTTGTTACACCTCAAGCTCCACAACAAACTTCTCAACAAGCTTTTTACGGTAACAACTTTCAACCTGCAAACCCCAATACAGTCAGACTTGACATGTCACATCTTTCCAAGGTCAGTGTAGAAGTTGCTCAGGAACATATGGAACTTCTAAACACCATGGTTAGTGCTTATTGTGGATTAGTCGCTAGTCAAATTGGAAACATCAATTTGACTAATGAAGACTACCAACTAACAGACAGAGATGAGATGGAGCTAATAGATATCAAATGGGCGTTTGCAAGTGATGTCAGAAGAGCTAAGGATTATATGAGAATAATTAGAAGAACAAGTTTGGAAAGCAAGAAAGATACAAATATGGTTTTGATAAAGATGATGTTACTTGCTTTAACTGTGGTGAAAAAGGCCACTTCAAACATGAGTGCACTAGACCCAGCAAACAAGGAAATCACAGCCCTTTCTGGAATCAATCACAACCATCCAACACAGCTCATGTTAACAATGATCGGAGAATAGTAGCTGTTAGCAACCCAAACAACACCAACCAGTCTGGGCCTTCAAATAACACCAACAGAGCTCTAGTAGTTCAAGCAGATGAAGATTTGATTGGTTAGTACAATTGGGTAACGAGAATCAAGGAGGAACTGCATGTTATACGAAGATTATCAATCGAATTAAACATGTTCACAACATTGATAATTCTGATGATGATGATAGTTCTGGGTATAATGGTAGTTCTGATGAAGAATGCTCGAGTACAGGTGGTTATGGATCTGATTCAGATATTAGGGAAAGAAGTGATACCGAGGTCAGTATGTTGCTGAAAGAAGCAGAGGAGCTGAAAAGTTAGAAGGCTGGTTTGATGAAGAAAGCAGAAGCTGCATCGAAGGAAACATAAAAATTCTTTACAAATAGTGCATCCTTCCCTCATCATACTACCTTGATGGCTAATGTTATTGGTTCGACAAGTCAGGTAAAATCCGATTCCCCTGAGATATGCAATGACTGTGCTGAATTAAAAATAAAATTTGAAACAATAAACAGTCACAATCAAAACCTAGTTGTTGAACTGTCAAAATGCAAAGAGGCAAATCTGGCTTTAACTTAAAACGAAAAAGAATTCAAATCTGTAATAGAAGCTTTTAAGAAAAACAGTTCTGAATTAACAAAGACAGTTTTGAACAAGGAAACAGTAAGTAATAACTACATTAATATCCTTGAAGAAACAAAGAAAGAGTTAGCCATTACTAAATGCGAACATGATGAGATCAAGCTAAAATTGGAGAGTTACTCTAACTCCCGATATGTGCTTGATCATATCATTGACGTTCAAAAGTTGAAAGGAGATGTCAAATGTATTGGGTATAATTCGTGTCCACCTCTGTTGAAACACAATTACACAAATTGCCTGATGAAGAGGAAATGCCACGCTTTGAACCTTCTGTACCTCTTAATCCAAAAGAGTTTGCAGCAGGATTAGGGTTTAAGCTGGACAATTCCAAAGTTGAATCAAGAAAACCAGAGAAATCATCATTTGTAGTTGATCAGAATCCTTCTACAATAGAAGAGGATGATTCATGATATGATGAGTCAGAGAAAATCGACCAGGATCAATCTCTTGATGAAGAAAAAGGGATAGAAATTTCTACTACTCCCAACATGAAAATTGTTGAAAATCAAGGGAATGATCCTATGAAATCTGTCAAGACAAATGTGTCTACAGATAAAAATGATAATGTGTTGTATACTTTGATTGGGGATAAGAAAATTTATTCAAACAAAGACTTTCCGATAAAAAATGTAAATCAAACCTCTATTGATCAAGTTTTTGAAAATTTAACAACGAAGTTTTTGGAAAAGAAAAGTCCAATCAAGTCACGACAATTATTCATTTCAAAAGAAGAACAACAAGAAAAGTGAGCTGCAAAACCTAAGGTATCACAACCAAAGGAGAAGCTAAAGGCGCTCGCTACAAGAAGAAATTGAAGAATGTTAAATTTGTGGGTTTAACCGGTACAGATAAAATCAAGACTTTTGAAAGCATGTCTATTGTTAATTTTGTAAAACAAGTCAAGATTTTGAAATGTAATAGTCAAAACAATTACACTCAACATACAAATGGGTGTGAAGAAGAACCAAGTACCTTCAGACCCACAAGTTCAACATCAACTCATAAAACAGGATCTCCTGAATTTGTTGAAAGGAGAACATATTTTAAACGTGGATAGTTTGGCCACATAATCAAAAATTGTACCAACCCAGCAAAACCCATATTTGTTGAGAAAGCCCCTCATGAACCAACTTGCCAACATTGATCTGCATCACCAAAACATTATATTGTTAAAGAACAAGAAGAAAAGCAGAGACATAAACAAGTAAAAATAATTGAAAAAGCATTAAAACTGGATGTTTTAGAAGAGAAACCAAGTTCTTCAAGTTTGTTAATACCAGAAATTCTTAAAACTGTAAATAATAGTAATTCTGGTAAATTTCAACAATTTTGGAAACCTAAAACCGGTAATGCTTCAGGGGGAGGCACAAAGTTTCCAAATCATCAAGAAATAGAAATCACATTTCTTGATGATAAGGGTCGACACAAGACCACTAAGGCTTGGGTCCCCATCTCAAACTAATCGGGTATTGAAATATGCTAGGTGTTCCAGGAGGAACTGTGAATAGTCATTGGATTGTTGACAATGGAGCATCGAGGCACATGACAGGCGACTTAAGGCTCCTTTATGGTGTGAAAAGCATTCTAGGAGGCTATGTTGCTTTTGCTGGAGACAAGGGCGGATACATCACTGGAGAAGAAATGGTATCCAATGGTGTTGTCAGTTTTGATAAGATCAATAATGATCGACAAATTGGTCACAATCTTCTAAGTGTTTCTCAAATCTGCGACAAGAATTTCACGGTTCATTTTGATAATGCCGAATGTTATGTGCTGTATTCTGGTTTCAAGATTCCCAAAGAATGGATTCTCCTATTGGCTCCAAGAATTAATGAATTGTATATTCTTGATATGAGCCAAGCTATTACCATGTCTGCACAAGTCATATGTTTTGTCTCAAAAGCCACTAAAAAAGAATCAGTCTCTTGGCATAGACGAATGGGACACATTCACTTGAGGAAAATGAACTATATAGTGAAAAACAATCTTGTGAGTGGTGTACCAGTGAAGAACTTTCATCACAAGACGTCTGTGTATCATGCCAAAAGGGAAAGCAAGCTAGAAAATCTCATCCTGTGAAGAAGATTAACATAGTGAATATGCCTAGGGAACGTCTTCATATGGACCTCTTTGGACTATGAAACAACCTTTGGTGATTCTTATTGCTTAGAAGTTACTGATGACTACTCAAGATTTTCATGGGTGAATATGCTAGCTCAAAATAGTGAAGTTCCTAAAATCCTCAAGAATCACCTAACGCTACTCGAAAATTTGTACAATTTGAAGATAAGGTGAATCAGAAGCGACAATGGCACCGAATTCAAGAACCATGTTATGGATGAGTTCTGTTCTTCTAAAGGCATTTTGCATGAGTACAGTTCTCGTTAAACTCCACAACAAAATGGTGTCGCTGAGATGAAAATAGAACTCTGATTGAAACAACAAGAACTATGTTAGTAGAATCAGAACTTCCTGTTCAATTCTGGGGGGAGGCTATGGCTACGGCATGTTACACGATGAATAGAGTTCTTACGGTGAAGAGACATGGGAAAACATGTTTCGAGTTGTTACATAAAAGGAAACCGGATATGTCTTTCTTAGAACCTTTTGGAGCTCCTTGCACTATGATTGATCCACATGGAAAGTTTGGACCAAAGGCTATCGAAGGTTTCTTTCTTGGATATGGTACTCCTAATTTCAGAGTGTGGAATTTGTCAACGAAAAAGATTGAAGAATGGGGTGAGGTTAAGGTTCAAAGATACACTGAATCAATAAGAGCTCCGGGTGATCATTGGATGTTTGACTACGATGGACTGTTTAACTCCTTTAATCAGCAAACTTTTGATGATGCTTCTGCAGCTGCTCAAATGTTACTGGAAAGTGATAGTTCAGTTGACTCGTCATTAGTATGACCAATTATTGTTAACCCTCAAGTGTCTACTTCGGTTAACAATCTTGTTCAGAATGAGGAATTCGAAGATACTGCTAATTATAATGTTTCGTCAGAGGAGATGAGTTCCATGAAGCAAATGAAGCTACTTCTGCTCCGGTTCCTGGAATTTCAGATGTCACGTCAAATGTACAAAATCAAGGGATGGCTAAAGGTTATGCTTCTACATCTTTGTCAAATCCAGCAAACGAATTAGTTGTTGATCTGAATATCAACAACTTGGGTATAAATTCTCGAGTTCCCGATGTTCATGAAACTCGAATTCATAATACCCATCCTCAGTAGAATATTATAGGAGATGTCCTGAGTGGTGTGCAGACTCGTAATCAGCTAAGGAACAATCAGAATACTGGTTTGTATTCGGTTATTAGGGAATCTAGGGAATAGAATGATTGGTCTTTTGCCTGCTATGTCTGCCAAGTAGAACCGAAATCTTGGAAGGAGGTAATGAATGAAGACTCGTGGGTGGAAGCAATGAAAGAAGAACTTCAGCAGTTTCAGAAGTTAGGCATGTGGAAATTGGTTGACAGGCCTGACAACTAAAAGATGATTGGAACAAGATGGGTTTACAAATGTAAGATGGATGACCGAGGTGTTGTTGTGAGAAACAAAGCAAGATTGGTTGTCCAGGGCTTTAATCAGGTAGAAGGCATTGATTACAATGAAGTTTATGCATCGGTAGCACGTCTTGAGGCCATAAGAATCTTTCTGGCTTATGCGTCCTACAAGAAGTTTACCGTTTATCAAATGGATGTGAAGAGTGCATTTCTTCATGGTGTGGTTGAAGAAGAAGTATATGTTAAGCAACCGCCGAGTTTTGAAGATCCAATCCATCCTGACAAAGTTTGGCTTCTCCATAAGGCGCTGTATGGTCTTCATCAGGCTCCTCGGGCTTGGTATGAAACGCTGTCTTTCTATCTTTTGAAGAATAGTTTTCGACGTGGATTGATCAACTGTAGTCTCTTCATCAAGGAAGAAAATGAGGACTTATTGCTGGTATAAGTGTATGTTGATGATATTATTTTTGGGTCTACAAACGAGAAATTGTGCAAAGAATTCGAGAAGGTGATGCAAGAGAAGTTCGAGATGAGCGCAATGGGAGAAATGACTTTCTTTTTAGGTTTGCAGGTTCATCAATCTAAAGACGGGATTTTCATCCATCAAACAAAGTATGTCAGAGATATTCTCAAACGATTTCAGATGGAAGACTCAAAGCCTTTGAGAACTCCATTAGCTCAAAATCATGGGAAGACTCATGATGGAATGGGTGAACATGTGGAACCATTTCTTTATCGTGCTATGATCGGATCTCTCATGTATCTTACTACTTCAAGACCAGATATAATGTACCCGACATGTCTTCTAGCTCGCTACCAGTCAAGTCCAAAGGTTTCTCATTTGATGGCTGTGACAAGAATCTTTCGTTATTTGAAGGGTCGCCCGGATACTGGTCTCTGGTACCCTAAGGATGATAAGTTTGATTTGACATCATTCAGTGATTCTGATCATGGTGGCTGCAAGATTGATGCAAAATCAACATCAGCAGGATGACAGTTCTTGGGAAATTGCCTAACATGGCAGTGCAAAAAGCAGACTTGCGTAGCTACGTCAACCTGTGAGGCTGAGTATATTTCAGCTTCTAGTTGCTACTCTCAGGTTCTATGGATCCAACAGCAAATGCGCGACTACGGTTTTGAATTTCTAACTACTCCTATTTTTGTTGATAACGAAGCTACTTTACAGATCACTCGTAATCATGTGCAGCACTCAAAAACCAAACACATTGAGATTAAGTATCATTTCATACGAGATTGTTATGAAAATAAACTTAGCAATGTTGTTAAAATCCACATCGATCACCAACGTGCCGACCTGTTTACAAAAGCTTTTGATAAATCTCGTTTTGATTATCTACTTTTGGTCAATGGCATCAAGGTGAAACCCGAGTAAATGATCCTTGGCTAATCTTTTTTCGTAAATATTTTCTTAAAACTATAAAAATACAAAAATATTTTTCATTTTCTCTTCGTTTTATATTTTAGGGTGAGAAAATTTCAGAAAATACAAAAACATGAGAAAATACCAAAATACAAAAATTTGTCCTTTATTTATTTAAGTTTTTATTTATTTACCTTCTTTATTTAAGGGGGGGGGGGGGGGGAATTTAGGAAATACAAAAAATAATAGAAAATCCAAAAATAAAAAATGAGTTTTTTGGAAAAATAAGAGAAGATGATGATACACACCGGTGATCTGTCAAAAACGGTCAAAAACATAAAACGAGAATTGATAAGTAGCTTTACTAATGATGTATCGGTAGGCTCACAATCAGATTAAAATGTGCAGGTTGATATAAACATAACGGACTGCAAGCTAGGTGGGAACCATTCATTAGCATATGGTCTTGGTACCGAAATTTCGTTTGATAGTATGCCGAGGTTCTGAGATATGCGGTCTTTATGCTGACTTATCATCTTGGTATCATGGTTGAATCTTTTACCGAAAAATAACGGTGACGCAAGTCTAGAACTTCCATAATACCATACATATGTGTAAATACTGCATACGACCATCAATAAGTGATAAAAATATCACATTCACCCAAAAATAAGTGATAATATATCATAGCTTTATGCAGGAGCTAAGATCGTCTCTTTATCGGTACGATGGTACTAACCTGTTCACGGACTTACTCCTGTGCCCTGCATGCATCTGAAAATCAAGTTCCTCATCAATAAGTGATTAATCACATAGCGTTTGTTTTCAATCAAAATAAGTGAGTATCTCACATCATATACGTCAAAACAGATGATAAGCAGTATTCTCACTGGAGAGATTTTCTCTCGTGCATATCTTAATACGGGAATGTGTCGTGAAGTGGTTGAACACCGACTAGTAAGTATAAATCATACATCAATCATATCTCCTAATCATGATTACAACTGATAAGTTTAGCTTACGTGGATAACAATACCTATAATCATAGTAGAATGCTTATTTATTTAATTTGATGTTTCTAAACAAAACGCGTTTTTGGCAAGATTGAAAGCTGGTATGATTCTCTTTCCTTGAAAGTCTGAAAAAGATTGCCTAGTAAATATATAGTTTTTTTTCTTATTTCTTGGTTGACATTTTAGTTTTAGTTTACCCTGTTGATAAATTAAGTGTTTTTGATTTAGCCAAAGAAGGAAACTCAAAGGTTTTTCTACCAAGATACGCCCTAAAAATCAGTTGTCTTGCTATCATAACTTCATAAAGTACTTTCTTACAACGGGTAAACTCATTTTTAAAGAACAAAATCTGTTTAACGAGCACTTTTCCTAACTTAACCTATAATTAGTGTGGATATGTGCAAAGTTCTAAACAGGTCAAAGAAAAACCTAAGGTCCTCGAAAAACTGAAAGTCCAGTTTTGAAAAACGTGGACTCATACGAATAGAGATCACTCGTACGAGCCATTGCCTCGTACGAATGAATACTGGGGTCTTGTACGAATGGAGTTCTTCATACGAGCTAAGTTATTTCGCACGAGTGTCTTGATGTGGTATAAAAGGCGATGAAGTTCTTTGGTAGGACTTTACTTTTTCCTTGCTCACGTCATTCTTTCACCTCTCCTTAAGTTGTTTGTTGATTTCTTTAAGGTATATTGATAATGTTGGCATACATTGAAGATGAACAACTTGAAATTATCTGACCATGTGACTTTGACTGACTTGAACAACAAACTTTAAGCGAAGAATCTTTAACGAAAATCAAGTTCCTCATGAATAATTCTCTTAAAGTTGTTTGTACGAACAATATCTGTACGAGTGAAATGTCACTCACACGAGTAACATATTGCTCGTATGAGCCAGTTACTCGTACGAGTGAATCACTTGTTTGACTAAGTCAGTTTAAAAATCAGTTTTTCTTCATACGAATAAATTGTTATTTCGTATGAGTCAGTAGTTCTTCGTCCAGGGAATACATAAATACAGAAAGTTTGAAATAAAACTTTTTGTGTATATTCCCTAATGAATTTATGTTCTTATCCTTGTTGTCTTATGTGTACAGAATATAACAAAAGAAACATAAAAGAAAACCTGCAACAAAGAGAACTGACAAGTCAGAAGTGAAAATTATGTCAGAACCAAGACATAACATGGTGGCCTACTTAGATCCGGAAGACAAATTTGCTGAGTACAACGATATAATTAAGTTTTTGCGCGACTCAAGGATACATTATGCTATCACGGACAAGACTACAGTATACAAGACGTTGATCAAGGAATTTTGGGTTTTAGCTAAAGTTATTGAAGTAAATGGACAGGAACTTATCCGCGGGAAAGTGAATGACTTGAACGTAGATGTCTCAATTGAAATCATTAACTCAGTATTACAGCTTGGCGATGATTCGGAAGCTCCTTTCTCAATACAATTGAAGTGTTAACGTGGATGTTTGCTTAGAATGAAATGTGTTGGAGATTTTCTCATGGGCAACTAAACAAAGCATGGTTGCCACTCCGATACAAGTTCTTTCTACATGTTTTAATTCAGAGTTTGAGTAACCGACGAAGTGGTTATGACATGACGAATAACGACTTGGTTGGAATGATGATAACTTTGACATTGAACAAATCGTTAAATGTTTCAAAGTATATTTTTGCGAACATGAAGGAGAACCTGAGAAGAACCGGATATGGTGGAAACAAGTTTTAGATGTATCCTCGTTTTCTCCAAATGATCCTGAATGTGCAACATCCAAATCTTCCGAAGAACGACAACGATGTTCTAAAAGTTGAGATCATGATGGAACATTCGTTGTAGATCTTTAGAGGTGTAGCAACAAAACGTTACAAGGAAATCACACGTCCTAGTAAATTGATCGGTTTTCTGGCAAATGATGAATAAGTTGCACCAGAAAACGATAAGTGGCGCCATGATGATAGTGAATCAGATAATGAAGAACCAATTTTTAAAAAGATGATCGAAGATAAGCTTGGTCGTCAAAAGGGAAAATGTAATGATGATTATGGTGATAATGATGGTAGTGGTGGTGCAAGTGATGTAGGTGCTACAGGTGGTTATAAGGGAAGAAAGAAACAAAGTAGAAAGACTATGGGAACATCGTCAGCACAACCTAAAATCGCACAACCTACAACTTCACATCAAGATACTATACTAGAACCAGTTGTAGAAGTCCAGTCTACCTTTACAATGGAGGAGACCGAACCTATAATGACGGAACCCAATACAACCTCTGCACCACAACCATCAAATACCAAAGCAGCTGAAACAGCTTCGGCTAAAGATACTCCAGTTCAACAATCCCAGTACACAACTCATCAACAAAACACAAAACGAAGCAATCGTTTATTTTCTGAAATGGAAAAGGCCGAGAAAGTGGATTTTAAGTCCTCTCAGTTGCAAGCTGTGACAATTCAGATTAACAAGCATTCGGAGTTTATGTCTTCAAATCGGAACACAGATGTTAAATAATAGTTGGAGATAAGTTCTTTGAAAGAGACTGTTAGAAAACAGGAGTCTGAAATTGCACATTAACAAAAGAAAATGAGCGACTGAAGGCTGTAGATGCTGAAAGGGCAACACAACTACAACAAATGAGAGCAGTTGATAACTCTCGGGGGATTGAGATAAATAGACTGAGAGAACGTAGCCGAAACATTAACTGCTAAGCATAACGACTTAAGAGAATGGTATCATTGTCATAATGCTACACTGGTTGAAGGCTTCAATGGTATTTAAGATGTGTTTGAAATGAGTAGAAAGCGAGTGAACATTCTGTGGAATGAAAGATGTAGAGTACATGAGATCAAACGTAAACGTGATCAGGATAGTGAAGACCCTGGCAATTCTGATGCTTCAGCCTCATCCTCGCAACCAAAAGTTTCTGCTTCAACTCCAGTGGTAGAGTCTAATGTACAGCAGATCGTAACCAATCCAGTTACCTCCAGTAACAGTCAAGAGGAAACATGACAAGTTTGATGTTTCTTGAAAGTTTTGAAGACCTGATTATCAATCAACATTAGATTGAAGATCTTCAAGAAAAGTTTGTTGATACAACAAGCAATTCGGAATGAAGACTGAAGACCAAGCAACAGCCAAGGGGGAGTTTGTTGATACACTTTTATGTCTGTCGCTTGTTCTTAGTTACGTCTGTAATTGTACGGTCTTTGTTTAATGTGTTTGTATAGTTTGGTCGTGGCGACCAAATCAAGATATCCTCCTATCTTGGTTTAGTACGACAATTAGATTGTCTGTGTAAAACAGTTGCATATGTGCATACTGTTAAGTCTTGTGTACGTCACGTCTGTTGGCACGTTCTCCCAAGAACACATCCAAGTACGATTGAGAGATGCTTCGTACGAGTAAGATGTTGCTCGTACGAGTCACATTCCATTTATACGAGTAGATCATATGACAAGCATCCTGCTTGATTCGTACGAGCCAAGTTGTGTTCGTACGAAGCCATGGGTAATTCATACGAGCATCTTTTGGAGAAGGTTCTTCATGTCTTGTGGTGTTTCGTATGACCAGCAACATTCTTCGTACTGTTGCTAGGTGTGGGCACGATATAAGCAGACATGCACTTCTCAGAGTAAGGGTGTGAAATTAGAGAGAGATGTGTGAACAAGTTACACACTAGAGAGAGATACCCAAGATCACAGAAAGTATTTCATGAGTCTGTATGAACATTATTTGTATATGTTTGTACTAGTTCTCTTCTATCAATAAAGATATTGAATCTTTGGTTATCCTGTGTTTCTTACTTTGCTTTGGTTTGCATACTTACGAGGATTCCGCACTCGTATTTGTGCTGTATAAACAGGGAAGTAGGTTAATCCTGATCCTCCAAGTGGACCTATACGCATTACCGAGTAGTTTTCAAGCACATATTCTCAATATAACCTACGACGTGCAATTACACCATTATGCAATTACTTAGCATACGCGGATATTAAACGTAGCAAGTTCAAGAATTATACACTTATAATCATAAATAGCTAATATCACTAAAAACATGTTGTTTTGGGAAACTCATTTAACATACTTGCAAAGCTGCAAAAATTAAGATACTCTACGTGGCGTGCCTCTCGGAGGGGTGACCCTTGTGTTAAATGTTTAGAGCAAAATTTTACCAATAATTTATAAAAAATCTTTTACTTAGCAGCAATCAGATTGATCGCTTTCTGATTGTAGCTCACAGAAAAATTCATTTAAAAATCTCGGCTTATCCGATTGACGTACTTCAAGTTGGAGGTTCACACCGACACCTATGCTATCTACAATACAAATTTCATGATCTAACTCTAAACATCCACCAAGTTATAACTTAAAACATAACATGAAAAATCTGTAGAAAAACGCAGCTTTGATTGTTGAAATGAAATAATTTATTTAAAATAGTAAACAACGTCCCAAAACCATGATTACAACGCCATTTGAATCGTATTTGGCTATAACAACGTTATAGACTCAAGAAAATCCAGATTTCGTTAAATAAGGACCCGAGTTACAGACGATTAAAGTCGGCTGTAACTGTAGGGTAGCTTACTGTTATAATTTCCCGAACGCTCAACCGATTCACTAACGCACCCAAAGACCCTTAACTTGTAATTACAACAAAATATCATCTCCCTGCAACTTCTACACACATTTAAATCAGTAATATTTAATTAGAAAACTAAACCCTCATTAATACATTAACCTATGCACATCAAACGCAAAATGATGTTATGCAGGATTCATAACAACCTATTCCTTAGGTTAACATATAATCACAAGTTCAAGAACCAAAACACTATAATACTAATCGAAAGATGAGAGGGATGCGAGAGAAAGAGCTAGCATGGGAGAGAGATTGCAATGGGGGGGGGGTCCTCTTTGCTGCCGTCGATTTTCTTGATGGAAAGAGTTAGGGTTGCTGAAGTGTTTTAAAAAGTAACATGCATACATACGTATATAACTTGCAACAGGGTTGGGGGCGGTTTGGGGTTTCTAGCCGCGATGGGCTAGAGCCCATTTACTTGTTGTGGGCTGCACATACAAGAGAGCAAGGGGGTGTTGATTTGGGCTGCCCAATCAAAAAACGAGAGGGTGTTTAGTGAGGGCCTCAAGTTTGAGTATTAATGTTTTTTATATTATAAATATTTACATCCAACATTAATAATTCATAAGACTAATGCCAAGGTCTAGGCCCCATGAGTTTCGGGTTATGCGAGTAGGTTGGGCCGACTATCGAGACATGAGCTTTGGTTCAAACGGTTCGAGTCGGTACATAAGAATAAAGATTCGGTTCCTAGTTAATCGCTTTTATAATGTAAACTCATAATTTACTTAAGTATAAAAATTAAATCGTCAAATAAAATAAGTATACGGTTCAATTACATATAAAAACGATTGGTTTATACCTCGAAGTTGCGGGTTGTCACATCATCCCCCAGTTAAAAGAAATTTGGTCCCCAAATTTTCAAATAGTTGCTGACGAAGCTATTGCGGTTGAGCGTTTCCGCGGGGTGCCACATCATCCCCAAGTTGATTTGGAATTTCGTCCCGAAATTCAGTAGTAGCTTCAGCACTGGATGCGTTGTTCTTGAACAACTGAGTGGACTCTGGGCCATGTTTTGAGTTCCAACGAACTCGAATAATCGGAATCTTGATGCGCTTGAGTGTTTTGAGCTCACAATCCATGATTTCAACTCGTTCTTCAATGAAATGTAGCTGATCATCGATCTTGAGCTCTTTGAATGGAACTACAAGTGTCTCATCAGATAGGCACTTCTTCAGATTAAACACATGAAAGACATTGTGCACACCATTGAGTTCTTCCAGTAGATTCAGTTTATACGCTACCTTTCCAATTGTTTCCGTAATCTCGAATGGTCCAACATAACGCTGATTGAGTTTGCCTCGTTTACCAAAACGAACAACACCCTTCCAAGGTGATACTTTTAACAAGACCCTGCCACCAAATTGGATGCCAACGGTTTTCTATTCCTATCAACGTAGCTTTTCTGACGGTCATGAGTTGCTGCCATCCTGATTCTGATTTGAGCAATCTTTTCTGAGGTTTCAAGTACGAGTTATGGGCCAGTGATTTGACTATCTCCAACATCAGCCTAGCAAAGAGGTGATTGACATTTTCGTCCGTACAATGCCTTGAACAGAGCGGACTGAATACTGATGTGGTAACTGTTATTATAAGAGAATTATACCAGAGGTAAGTGCCTTTCCAAATAGTTACCGAAATCGATGACACATGCCTGCAACATGTCTTCTAGGATTTAAATGGTGCGCTCAGTTTGACCATCGGTTTGTGGATGATAGGTTGTGCTCATGTCTAGACGTGAGCTGAATGATTTGTGCATAGCTTGCCACAGATTCCACACGAACGTGGGTCATGATAAGAGATGTTGGAAATTGACATCCCGTGCCTAGCAACTACTTCTTTCAAGTATATGCTGGAAAGCTTGGAAGACTTATTGGTTTCTTTGATCACGAGGAAGTGAACTGACTTGGTTAGGCGGTCTACAATCACCCAAATGGCGTCATTCCCGCTTTGAGCCCTGGGTAGACCGGTAATGAAATCCATGGAAATTTGCTCCCATTTCCACATTGGTAGTTCCAGTTGTTGTAGTAACCCTAATGGCTTTTGATATTCTATCTTAACTCTAGCATAGGTCAAGGACTTGCTCACGTAGGTGGCTATGCTAGCTTTCATATTCGGTCACCAGTAAAAGGTTTTCAAGTCATGATACATCTTATCAGAACTAGAGTGAACTGAGAAGCGAGATGTGTGAGCTTCATACATAACGAGATCCCTCAAATTTCCGTGCAATGGGACCCATATCCCCTCCATGAAATAGCGAATACCATCAGATTTAGTATCAAGTTGGTTTTCCATGCCCCACATGGACTCAGCTTGAAGTTTTCCTCCTTCAATGCTCCGGTTTGTGCAACACGAATCTGATCAGGAATGTTAGAATGAATGGTGAGTTGCACGGCTTGAACACCCTTGAGTCGGGTTTCTTTCTGACTGAGGATATCGGCTATAACATTTTCTTTGCCCGGATGATAATTGATCACGCACTCATAATCATTTAGAAGTTCAACCCAATGGCATTGTCGCATGTTCAACTCCTTTTGGTCGAGTATGTGCTGGAGACTCTTGTGATCGGTGTAAATCGTGCACTTAGTACCGTATAAGTAGTGTCTCCATATCTTGAGTGCAAAGACTACAGATCCCAGCTCCAGGTCGTGGGTGGTGTAGTACTTTTCATGAACCATAAGTTGTCGAGACATGTAAGCAATGACCTTCTCGCATTGCATCAACACGCAACCGAGTCCTTGAATGGATGTGTCGCACCATAAAACAAAATCATCAGCGCCTTCTGGTAGAGATAGAATAGGTGCACTACAGAGCTTTTCTTGCAAATACTAAAACATGGATTTCTGAGCTTCACCCCACTTATAGATGATACCCTTCTTAGTTAAAGAAGTAAGAGGTTGTGCGATCTTTGAGAATCCTTCGATGAATCTGCGGTAGTAACCTGCCAAGCCAAGGAATTGGCGGATTTTTGTTGGAGTTTTAGGAGCAGGCCAATTCTTGATGGAGTCAATCTTGGCTGGATCAACATGAATCCTAACTTCATTGACCATGTGACCAAGGAAATGGACTTCACGAAGCTAAAAGTCGTATTTCGAGAATTTTGCGTAGAGCTGTTCATTCCGTAAGAGTTCTAAAATAAGACGCAGATGTTGCTTGTATTCCTCCTAGCTTTTAGAGTAGAGTAGGATGTCATCAATAAAAACAATGACAAACTTGTCAAGATAGGGTTTGCACACTTGGTTCATAAGATCCATAAAAACTGCGGGTATGTTCGTTAATCCATATGGCATAACAAGGAACTCGTAATGGCCGTATCGCGCCCCGAATGCTCTTTTGGAGATGTCTCCATCTCGAACTCTCAACTGATGATAGCCTGATCTCAGATCGATCTTAGAGTAAAAACTTGACCCTTGCAATTGGTTGAATAGATCATTAATGCGCGAAAGTGGATAACGATTTTTTATTGTCATTTTGTTGAGTTCACGGTAGTCGATACACATAGGACAAGTACCGTCATTCTTCTTGACAAAAAGTATGGGGGCTCCCCATGCTGACGAGCTAGGTCAGATAAAACCTTTATCTGGGAGCTCTTGCAATTGTGTAGATAACTCTTCTAGTTCAGTCGGTGCTATTCTGTAGGGGTGCTCGAGCTATAGGTGCCGCTCTAGGGGTTAGCTCGATTTGGAATCCGACTTGGCAGTGAGGTGGAAGACCAGGTAATTCCTCAGGAACAACTTCGGGAAAGTCGTGGACAGTAGGTAGTATAACGGTATGGCCCTTTTCGTAGACACTTCTGAGCCTTCAGGAATGAAATAATAGTTACCACAACGTCACCCTTCTCACCTCGAATATCCAAGGTTTCACCATTAGGAAAACGGATGCGGACAACCTTTTCATGGCAAAGTATCTCCACGCGATTTAGGGATAGCCAATCCATCTGACTACGACATCAACACTACCGAGAGTGATAGGGATGAGGCCAATAACAAATTTTTGGCCAGATGACTCCAAACTACAGTCGCGATGAATACGTGTTGCCTCGAGAGATTTGTCGTTAGCTAGTTCAACTGTGTGCTTACGGTCAAGAGAAGTTGTGGTAGGCCTAAGTAATGCACTAAAGTTCGTAGAAACATAACTACGGTCCGCACCAAAATAAATAGTACCGAAACAAAGGAGTCGTCAGAAGGAACGTACCCATCACCACATTAGGATCATACCTTGCTTCACCCGAGCTAATCACAAAGGCTCGACCCTTTGCACCATTCTTGCCATTGTGGTCGTTCTTGTTGTTGTTGTTTCTGGTGTCGTGGTTGTTGTTGTTGTTGTTGCGGTTTTGGTTCAATTGGGGGGCAATCCCTCTTGAAATGCCCTTCAGCTCCACACTTGTAACATCCTTTACCATTTCCCATCTACTGTTGTTGTGGCTTCTGATTCTTGTGAGCTGGCTGCTGTTGTTGCTGATTCTTCCTTATCGGGTAAAGGCTTCTACAATACTTTGCCAAGTGCCCCTATCACACCCTGGTCGTAGCGGAAGTGCAAACGTATGACTATGAGGTAATCATTGCATCCAATCATATAAACAACTGTAAATCAACAACGATGCCATGCTTATAATAACTTACAACCAATGTTTACAAGTTTCCAAAAGTGAAATCATGGGTTTCCAAATAATTTCACATGTCATCAAAAATATGTTTGAAACACATTACATCATAATGAAAGATTGTTTTCATCGTAAAAGCATGTTGAGGTTTTGAATCCTATATACCCATACGAGGTTGGTATATAGGAGACAAATCCTCCAAAAGATGGCATTCGTTGTCATGTCATTTCCCATATCCCGGAGTATAACACCAGCTCAAGTCTTGTGTCCTGAAATACATGTAATTTTAAAAAGTCAACATAAAGTTGGCGAGTTCATGTAGTTAATGTTTTCGTACAAAAATGCCATTCTTGAAATCCAGTAATGAAATATGAGTATGTTATTAGCATCATGGCGTTCTGGGGACCTATTAGTATGTCGCGAGCACCCTGACTTATATGTGCCACAAGTAAGTAACCAAACCGAGACTTCTTTGACATCATTGGGATCACAAAATCACTCCTAACCGGTTATCATACCAGGAGTGGAGCGGGTCTCAAACTCAATAGATCTACTTCTTTTGCAGCTTGGTCACTATGTGATTAATGGTTACTATTGTCATCCTCCTACTTATGCACAAATGGTCCTGTTATCAACTGAACCCATAGCTAACATACTATTTGTTATGACATGTATTTCCCCTCGATAGTTTGTAAAACAAAACTTTGAAATCAATGAAAGGAGGGACATGAACTCACAGTTTTGTGTTCCGTTAAGTCGTACTAATCACGGTCGGTGTTCGTACACGTGTGTAACCTACATGTGTATTGAGTTTATTAGACACCTAGGCCTCAATGGACCTTGTACTCGTTCATCTTGAATTCTTGTTATGTATTTCTTTGTTATGATATAACAACTTTTAGTGTTATCATAGTGTTGGTAGTTTGTTTGTTCGTTTAATATTGTTATATATATGTCTCACATATATATATATATATATATATATAATATATATATATATATATATATATATATATATATATATATATATGTTGTTTTCAGATCGTGTGTGAACTGGGCCTTGCCCTTCACATGTCATTGGGCCTTGCCCATGTTATCGATGCCATTGGGCCTTGCCCATGTTATCCATGCCATTGGGCCTTGCCCATGTTTTCATGTCATTGGGCCTAGCCCATGTTTTCATGTCATTGGGCCTAGCCCATGTTTTCTTGTCATTGGGCCTAGCCCATGTTTTCTGGTCATTGGGCCTAGCCCATGTTTTCTTGTCAATGGGCCTAGCCCATGTCTTTTATAAATTTTGGGCCTAGCCCACATTCGTTTTGATAAGCCCATTATTTTATAACCTTATACTTAGAATTATTACTAAGTATTAATGTATAAGTATATATATGTGCCTTATACTTTTTATATTTTTAACTTTCCGGATTTCGATTTTGATAACATATATATTAAAGTTAAGTGTCTAAATATATATTTTAGACTTGTCGTCGTCATCGTTTACTACATGATTTTTCTTATCGCAAATCGCCCCGTCATCGCAATAGCTTTTTGTATCGGCGATTTATTCGCTTGTCGTCGACGCGACGGTGTATTTGTGAACGCTCGCCCATCGTCCGCATTGCTTCGTTTGTCCGTTTATTGTTTCGACGCATTGTGAGAATATATTGGCTTATTTCACCAACACTTGGCATTATTTTCAAGTGGTTGTATTTTTGTGTATGATTGGGTATTTTTATTGTGAATACCCTAAGCTTCAAAATACATACACGTATGTATTTATACAACATTCTTGGTGACAAAATATGTATACATATTTTTATTTTCCCAAGTATGTGTGTGTGTATATATATATATATTTATAAGAGTTACTTATTTTCTTTGTAAAATTATATATATAAACTTGTTGAATACTTGGGTATTTAGGGTTTAACCGTTGTCGTCAAAGCTTACTAATGACGATTTAAGTTACTAATCGCGTTTAGTCCCACTAATCACCCCTTTATCATGTCTTAATTGCGATTAGATTTTTTTTAGAAAATTTCGCCACAGTTTCCCCTAAATTATGGCGTTTTCAACGTTTTAAAACGTATTTGAAACCTGTTTAAGCTCATAATCAAGATCAACAATCTATCACATATCTTCCTAATATTTATTTTACAACATTAATGTATCATCATCCATGGCTTTTTAGTGTTAAAAATCCTATTAAAACATGATGATATTTTCAATATTTATTAGCACTTTTAAATCACCACTTTGTTATATCATTCAAATCAAGTTCATTTATTTCAACCTCTTGATGTCTATACTTTTTGAGATGGTTACATCTTAAACAATAATGTTTATCTCTTATAAAATCATTCATGTGTGGTAAAATTATCTTTAAGTTGTAGTAATCTTCATGGATGATGTTGTTGATGATCTTGTTTAGATTTAAACATTACCATGATTAAATATTCATTTTCATACTTGATCATACAAGATCATCTAGCTTTTATACCCTACTTTAACCAAAACAACATCAACATGCTAACTAACTACCATATAAACACATAATCAACACAAAATAAACAATATTTAGTGTTATTATTAAGGTGCGAGTTAGGGTTTTTGGTTCATCTTTTCTTCATTTTCAAGATGATCAACTTGCACATCATTAATCTCGACATAAAACTGAGCTAGATTATGGAAGAATTTGCCTTACAATGGGTGCACAAGTTTATGATGTTCTAGGAAGAAAATGAAGCTCGAAAATGCCTCCAATACTCCTCCACCCTTCCTAGCTCTTGAATAGTTTGATAGGGTTTTAAAGTAAGTGTAAGGTGGTGTTTAATGGTGGCTAAATGGTGGTGTTGAAGGTGGTGGTGTAGCCGTGAGTTAGAGAGGGAGAGATGGGTAAGATGGTTGCTAACTTTTGAGATGAAAATGATAAGGAAAAGTGTAGGTTAAGATATATATATATATATAATCATCATCTATCAAATCCTCATCACATCACTACACACACCATGCTTCATATCCACCATTTTCAACAAAATCAAGTGGGTGTGGGACCAACTTGAAACCGTAGTGATGAGGGGGGGGGTAAAGTGTAAATTTTATATAACACATGTTTATTAGAAGATATTTTGGTAATTAAGTTAACTGTTATGCTTAGGGGTTTGATCTTGTATCCTTAGCATACAATTAGGGTTTAGGGTGTTATTACATGGAAATTAATCCACTTGATCCTCCAATATAAGTTTCGGATGACGGAAATGTAGCTAGATCGTTCATCGACGCAATAATCGCTAATAAACGAACTTATTTATTTAGTACCAGAAGCTTTTATTTTTGACCACCACAATTGTCACGGTGTCTATTTGGTGCATTTCTAACCTAAAAATATGCATAACTAGTTCGCTAGACGAATATACGATGAGTTAGGATGGCCAAGGTGCCTTTCGTTCGATCGTTCGCTCGATATCGGCACTTTTATATCCTGCCGTCGAATTTTTCTGAAAGTTGTGTTTTCGTGACCTCATGTTAGTTGAATGGATTCCGAGTTCCAAATGAGGCTTAACTAGTTCGCTAGATACACGAATGAGTCTATCGGCCACTAAAACATTCGTCGTTCCGACAAACGGTCGCCTTCTGGTCACATTGTTCACTGTTTGCCGAATGACCGGAAACGTGTCTTTTGTGTATTCTTGCTATTCTCACATTGTTTTAGGATGATTAACATCATTGTGTTATTATTCTCACATCCAGAATCCACCGAATTAGAGTTGCGGACAAACTGATATTTGTCGCCTTTTTGGTCGAAACGGACAATTTTGCAATTTAGCGTTGTACCGGAAAGTTATGTATTACTGTAATGGTTGATCTCAGATAAGTGTTTTCATTTTTATATGGACTCAGGTATGGCATTAACATGCCGTTGTTCCTTGTTCTGGTTAGTTCTAGCAAATTTACCGGCACAGTTGGTGTCACCGCAATTAGTGCGCCCAACACTTTCTACCAACACTTTTAGGGCATCGTTTTGGTTTGTTTCGCGTCATAACGGAAACCAGTATATCTTATGATCAGATTTACTTGTCCTAATACTTAGGATATGACGTAAACTCAGTTACGCAATTAAATTACGATATGCATGAGATTATGAACTACAAATAGTGATTAAATTATACGAAATTACCAGTAATTTTGCCATTTGTCACATACTCCCCCTGTTAAAAAGAATTTCGTCCCGAAATTAAGTTTGAGGCATCCTCTAAAGGTTTCACGCCCTCAATTTCCACTTGCGGAGTATTATCGTGAGGCGTGTGATCAAACCAGAATCTCAGACACTAGCAATGTCGAACGACTCTATATGATTTATTTAAATGTTTTCCAAAAACATTTATTGTAAACATGCATAGTCATTTTCAAAATTCCAAGGTTTCAAAGTTTAGCGGAAGAATTAGAATAAAGTAACGAGCGCCAACATAAACGCCAAAACCAAAATCCCAAAAATAATCGTTAATAAAGACTCGATAAAAATGCCTTGATCAAATGCAAGTGAGTGCACCTAGCGCTCCTAGCGTCCTGAGAAACATGCAAAGAAACAAGTGTCAACATTAAAGAAAAGTGAGTTCACAGGTTTTATAAGTTCACAAGTTCGATTTAAAAGATTGTTTTCCCCCGTTATCCCTAACCCGGGATAACGACATAGTTCCATTATTCCTAACCTGGAATAATAATGTTGGTTCGTAAATAAGTTCAATGTTAACATGTAGGTAGCAAGCCTAAAGTTACGTCACGTAAGAGTTCGCGATCGAAGCTGACTGTTGTTGCCTCTGTGTTGCCAGGTCTATCACTGACCATGGCGAAAGTTAGGCCAAATTAATCACCCGTTGACCATTCCCGGTCTAGCGCGACTAGCTCGGGTGGGGCTTGTCGGGCCCAGTAGTACTACTATAATTTCCCCGCTATCTAACCCAATACTAACGATCCGAGAGTTGGTTGACGACTTCCGTGATAAAGCTACTTAGTGACCTTAACATACATTAACATTAACTTAGTTACCGAATAGTTAATGACGTTAATTTCGCATAACGTAAAAGATAGAGTTGTAGAGCGTATACATGTTTCTCCCCCTGTTGTTCAAAACCGGATAAAATAGGGGCCGTGAACTCACCTTAAATTGATCGGTTAGATAAACGCAAAAGAGACAAATGATGGAACCGCTAATCGCGTCCTAACATATCAACCCATTCAAAGTTAGTGTGTGAACATACTGACACAAAACCCTACGCATAACTAACACACAGTACGGCACACGTAATAACCAATTCGAAACTATAATCATGCATGCAAAGTATCAACAGACAAAATAACGACCAAATCAACTTGTCATAAACACAGGATAACTCATACAACACTTAGATACACACAAACGCAAGTTATCATGTTTTCAACTTGTACACTTATAACTGGGCTGTTTTCGAGAATTTTTATAAAATAGTTCCAACGTTCCAAAAATTCCAATTTTTTTACAGGAGGTGCATTTTTTGTAAAATTTTCAAATCCTAAATCTTTACCAAATTATTAATAAACATTTATATACTAGGCTGCAGTCAGATTTGTCGCTTTCTGACTGCAGTCCACGAGAAAAATCACTTAAAAATCTTCGTTCATCCGATTAACGAAATTCCAGTCGGAGATTTTCGGAAACTCCCGTCTCCAGTTACTGTACAGATTTCGTGACCTATCCCTATACAGACTATGATATCTGACTCGATAAACAACCTGCAAATTCTGCAGAATTTACGCAGCTTCAGCTGCTACACTAAATGACCATTTAAAAATAGCAAACGACCTCATAAGAATATGAATCCGGCGTCATTTGAAGCGTTTTTTCAAAAATACACGTTTTAGGCTTCAGAAAATCCACTTTTCGATAAATAATGATCAGGTTACAGCCAACTTCAGTTGGCTGTAAATGTCAATCAGCTTACTGTTTTCGACTTTATCGCATTAGAACATGTGTAAACGGCCATGACGCTTAGTTGTATCGATTAACAGCAGGTTAACTTGTCAAATATCATCTAATACATCAATAGTCATGCAAACCCTAAGTATATATCATGATCTTTATAGATAAAACGCAGCCTACGATTTTAATACTCAAACATATCATCACAACCGCAAAGATTCTCATATTCATCCGAACTAATCATACACCACAACACTTTTTCATAATAATATCATACAAGCACATAATCATGATCAAGACTACACAAAACCTAGTGTGAATCGTAATACAATTAAACCCTAACCTTGAACGATGACAATTAGTGAACCGGGACAAGCTTGGAATCGATCAGAGGGATGTGGGATGCTTGTGCGACCGAGAGGGAGGGGGGCTGCTGCCGTCGCACACTTCTAGGGGATTAGGGTTTTGAATTTTTTTTGAACACCCCATGCATACATACGTATACATAAGGGGCAAGGGGGCGGTTTGGGCTTGTCCTTGGGCCACAAGGGTGGGGTGGCGGGTTGGGTTGGGTTCGCAAGGGGGGTGTGGGTGGCGGGTTGGGCTTGTGTGGTCACAAGGTCGACACGTTCCGCGACTCGGTTCGGTTCGGCTATTTATTTATTTTTTTTACAATTCGATAACACAAGTCTTATAACTAATAAATCGCGAAATCAAAGCGTGATACAATAATCTACAAGCGTCTAATAACACATAGCACGTAATTCAGATATAACTCGTTAGAATTTCTAAACATTGTGTATTCCCTAAATACTAAAGTTAGCGTAGTTATTGAGAGCGCGTAATTTTAATTCTCCGAATTAAATTAGCGTAGGAATGAATAACAATAAAGTAGCGCGTTTAAGATACCTAAAAAGCCGGGATGTCACAGAAGGAGTCTTCTTAAGAAGGTGGGGGTATTTAGTCTTGATTTGATATTCACGTTCCCATGTGTACTCGGGACCATGACAAGAGTTCCAGTGAACCTTCACCAGTTTGATTTGGCTTCTTCTTGTCTTTTGGACTTTCCAATCCATGACCTCAACTGGTTCTTCGGTGAATTGTAAACATGCATAGTCATTTTCAAAATTCCAAGGTTTCAAAGTTTAGCGAAAGCATTAGAATAAAGTAACGGGCGCCAACATAAACGCCGAAACCAAAATCCCAAAAATAATCGTTAACAAAGACTCGATAAAAATGCCTTGATCAAATGCAAGTGAGTGCACCTAGCGCTCCTAGCGTCCTGAGAAACATGCAAAGAAACAAATGTCAACATTAAAGAAGAGTGAGTTCACAGGTTTTTATAAGTTCACAAGTTCGGTTTAAAAGATTGTTTTCCCCCGTTATCACTAACCCGGGATAACGACATAGTTCCATTATTCCTAACCTGGAATAATAATGTTGGTTCGTAAATAAGTTCAATGTAACATGTAGGTAGCGAGCCTAAAGTTACGTCACGTAAGAGTTCGCGATCGAAGCTAACTGTTGTTGCCTCTGTGTTGCCAGGTCTATCACTGACCATGGCGAAAGTTAGCCCAAATTAATCACCCGTTGACCATTCCCGGTCGGCTAGCGCGACTAGCTCGGGTGGAGCTTGTCGGGCCCAGTAGTACTACTATAATTTCCCCGCTATCTAACCCAATACTACGATCCGAGAGTTGGTTGAGGACTTCCGTGATAAAGCTACTTAGTGACCATAACATACATTAACATTAACTTAGTTACCGAATAGTTAACGGCGTTAATTTCGCAAAACGTAAAAGATAGAGTTGTAGAGCGTATACAAGTTTCTCCCCCTGTTGTTCAAAACCAGATAAAATAGGGCCTTGAACTCACCTTAAATTGCTCGGTTAGATAAACGCAAAAGAGACAAGTGATGGAACCGCTAATCGCGTCTTAACATGTCAACCGATTCAAAATTAGTGTGTGAACATACTGACACAAAACCCTACGCATAACTAATACACAGTACGGCACACGTAACAACCAATTCGAAACTATCATCATGCATGCAAAGTATCACCATACAAAATAACGACCAAATCAACTTATCATAAACACAGGATAACTCATACAACACTTAGATACACACAAACGCAAGTTATCATGTTTTCAGCTTGTACACTCATAACATGACTGTTTTCGAGAATTTTTATAAAATAGTTTCAACGCTCCAAAAATTCCAATTTTTTTACAGGAGGTGTCAATTAGACTGTAGAATTTTGTATAAAATTTTCAAATCCTAAATCTTTATCAAATTATTTATAAACATTTATATACTAGGTTGTAGTCAGATTCGTCGCTTTCTGACTGCAGTCCACAAGAAAAATCATTTAAAAGTCTTCGTTCATCCGATTAATGAAATTCTAGTGGGAGATATTCGGAAAATCCCGTCTCCAGTTACTGTATAGTTTTCGTGACCTAACTCCATACAGACTATGAGACCCGACTCGATAAACAACCTGCAAATTCTGCAGAATTTACACAGCTTCAGCTGCTGCACTAAATGACCATTTAAAAATAGAAAACGACCTCATAAAAATATGAATCTGGCGACATTTGAAGCGCTTTTCAAAATTACACGTTTTAGGCTTCAATTTTCGAAAAATAATAATCAGGTTACAGCCAACTGAAGTTGGCTGTAAATGTCAATCAGCTTACTGTTTTCGACTTTATCGCATTAGAACATGTGTAAACGGCCATGACGCTTAGTTGTATCAATTAACAGTAGGTTAACTTGTCAAATATCATCTAATATATCAATATTCATGCAAACCCTAAGTATATATCATGATCTTTATAGATAAAACGCAGCCTACAATTTTAATACTCAAACATATCATCACAACCACAAAGATTCGCATATTCATCCGAACTAATCATACACCAGAACACTTTTTCATAATAAGATCATACAAGCAAATAATCACGATCAAGACTACACAAAACCTAGTGTGAATCGTAATACAATTAAACCCTAACCTTTAAACAATGACAATTAGCGAACCGGGACAAGCTTGGAATCGATCCGATGGATGTGGGATGCTTGCGCGACCGAGAGGGAGGGGGGGCTGCTGCCGTCGCACACTTCTAGGGGATTAGGGTTTTGAATTGTTTTTTAGCACCCCATGCATACATACGTATACATAAGGGACAAGGGGGGCGGTTTGGGATTGTCCTTGGGCCGCAAGGGTGGGGTGGCGGGTTGGGTTGGGTTCGCAAGGGGGTGTGGGTGGCGGGTTGGGCTTGTGTGGTCACAAGGTCGACACGTTCCGCGGCTCGGTTCGGTTCGGCTATTTATTTATTTAAATTTTTTTTACAATTCGATAACACAAGGCTTATAACTAATAAATCCCGAAATCAAAGCATGATACAATAATCTACAAGCGTCTAATAACACATAGCACATAATTCAGATATAACTCGTTAGAATTTCCAAACATTGTGTTTTCCCTAAATACTAAAGTTAGCGTAGTTATTGCGAGCGCGTAATTTTAATTCTCCAAATTAAATCAGCGTAGGATGAATAACAATAAACTAGCGCGTTTAAGATACCTGAAAAGCCGGGATGTCACATTATCCCATGTTGAAAGAATTTTCGTCCCAAAAATTGAGTAAACGCTGTTTAGAATGCAACGCACAAAAGTTCAGTTTGTTAGAATGGTACAAGGACATCCCAGGCTGTCATATCCTCCCCATGTTGAAAGAATTTCGTCCCAAAATTCAGTTGGCGGTAACATCAGATTGCTGCTCAGCTGCAAAAAGGTGTGGATATTTGCTTTTCATTTGGTCTTCTCTTCCCATGTGAACTCCGGTCCACGCTTAGAGTTCCAACAAACCTTGACGACCGGTATCTTGCTATGCCTTCGAGTCTTGATCTCACAGTCCATGATCTCGATAGGTTGTTCCACAAAATGCAGTTGCTCATCCACTTGAATCTCATCTAATGGAATGACTAGGGTTTCATCTGATAGACACTTCTTCAGATTGGACACGTGAAAAACGTTGTGAACTCCACAGAGTTCGGCAGGAAGGTCTAATTGATAAGCTACGGGCCCGATACGCTTCGAAATCACAAATGGGCCTACGTGCCGTGGATTTAGTTTGCCTCGTTTCCCAAAATGAATTACACCCTTCCAGGGTGACACTTTCAGTAGGACGCGGTCACCTACTTGAAATTCGAGTGGTTTGCGTCGTTGATCAGCGTAACTTTTCTGTCGATCCCGTGCCGCTGCCATGCGGTTTCTATTTGCACAATCTTTTCAGTAGCCTAAAGTATCAACTCAGGACCTGTGAGTTGACTGTCACTGACTTCTACCCAACAGACCGGTGATCTACATTTGCGACCGTACAATGCTTCAAACGATGCTGCCTGAATACTCGTATGGTAACTATTGTTATACGAGAATTCCACTAAAGGAAGATGGATTTCCCAACTGTTCTTGAAGTCTACCACGCATGCCCTAAGCATGTCCTCCAAGGTCTGAATGGTCCTTTCACTTTGACCATCCGTCTGAGGGTGGTAAGCTGTGCTCATATCTAAGCGTGTACCCAACGCTTTCTGAAGTGACCGCCAAAAGTTGGACGTGAAACGAGCATCTCTGTCTGAAATGATGGACGTTGGCACCTCGTGCCGAGAAACTACTTCCTTTATGTAGATGCGAGTCAACGTATCCATCTTATCTGTTTCTTTGGTCGCTAGGAAGTGTGCAGACTTAGTTAGACGATCCACGATCACCCAGATGGTATCGCAACCACCCGGAGTTTGCGGGAGTTTAGTGATAAAGTCCATCGAGATCTGATCCCATTTCCACACTGGGATCTCAGGTTGTTGAAGTAGCCCTGATGGCTTCTGGTATTCCACCTTGACTTTCGCACAAGTGAAACACTTGCTCACGTAGGTGGCTATATCCACTTTGATTTTGGGCCACCAGTACGCGGCTTTAAGGTCTTGATACATCTTCTCCGAACCAGGATGGACAGAGTATCGGGATTTGTGAGCTTCGTCCATAACTACCTTCCTGAGGTTTCCGTAGAGAGGTACCCATATACGATTCATGAAATACCGGGTACCATTGGGTTTCACTTCACAACCGCGTTCCATCTTTCCCACAGATTCGGCCTTGATGTTCTCTTCCTTAACTGATTCTAGCTGCGCGTCGCGTATCTGTCCGGGTAACCCAGAATGAATTGTGAATTGTAGTGCTTGTACCCGACGAGGTTTCAAGTGCTCCTTCCGACTGAGGGCATCAGCTACCACGTTAGCTTTACCCTGGTGATATTGAATGGCACATTCATAATCGTTCAGCAGTTCGACCCAGCGACGCTGTCGCATGTTCAACTCCTTCTGGTCAAAAATATACTGGAGGCTCTTGTGATCTGTGTAGATTGTGCACTTTGTTCCATATAGGTAGTGTCTCCAAATCTTAATTACAAACACAACTGCTCCCAATTCCAAGTCATGTGTCGTGTAGTTCTTATCGTGGACCTTCAACTATCGGGATGCATACACGATGACCTTATCACGTTGCATGAGCACACATCCCGATCCCTGAATGGAAGCGTCACAATATACCACAAAATCATCCGTCCCCTCTGGCAATGACAAAATGGACGCACTGTAAAAAGCTTCTGCTTCAGTAATTGAAATGCTGCTTCCTGTTTGTCACCCCGAGCATACTTGGTGCCCTTCTGAGTGAGAGTGGTAAGCGGTTGTGCAATCTTGGAAAATCCCTCGATGAAATGTCTGTAGTAACCAGCCAAACCCAAAAATTGGCGGATCTCTGTCGGTGTCCTGGGTGCTTCCCAGTTCATGATAGCATCAATCTTGGCGGGATCAACGTGTATACCCTTTTCATTCACGATATGCCCGAGGAACTGAACTTCCCGAATCCAGAAATCACACTTCGAAAATTTGGCATATAGTTTCTCCTGTTGAAGTAGTTCCAGCAATAACCGCAGATGCTTAGCATGTTCTTCCTCACCCTTAGAGTAGATGAGTATATCATCGATGAACACGATGACAAACTTGTCGAGATACAGCTTACACACCCGGTTCATGAGGTCCATGAACACCGCGGGTGCATTGGTGAGACTGAAGGGCATGACCAAGAACTCTTACTGGCCATACCGAGTGCGAAATGCCGTCTTGGAGATATCCTCCTCCTTGACGTGTAGCTAGTGATAACCGGACCGTAGATCAATCTTGGAGTAGTAGCTTGACCCTTGAAGCTGGTCGAAAAGATCGTCGATGCGAGGTAATGGGTACCGGTTCTTGACGGTAACCTTATTGAGTTCCCTGTAGTCGAGGCACATGCGGAAGGTCCTGTCTTTCTTCTTGACAAAAAGGACCGGAGCTCCCCATGGTGAAGTACTGGGTCGGATAAATCCTTTTTCCAACAATTCCTGAAGTTGGGTAGACAGCTCTTGCAGCTCTGCTGGAGCTAAGCGGTACCGGGCCTTGGCGATAGGAGTCGCAAGGCTCGCCAATTCGATTTCAAACTCTACTTGTCGATGTGGTGGAAGACCGGGTAACTCCTCTGGAAACACATCGGGAAAGTCATGGACGATGGGAATATCTTCAAATCCGCTTCTCGTCCTTAGACTGTTCGGTGACCAGTGCGAGCAAAGCAAAAGAGTTCTTCTTTCGAAGATACTTCTGGGCTTGCATTTAAGAGATGATGTTCGTGACGACGCCTGCCTTCTCGCCTTGCACCATCAAGACTTCGTCGTTAGAGAGCGGAATACGGATAGCTTCCTCGAAACAGAGAACTTCAGCTCGGACGTCGGAGAGCCAGTCCATTCCGGCTACCACATCAAAACTACCCAGAGTAGTTGTAATCAGATCAATGGTAAAGGTGTGACCCGCGAGTTTAAGTTGACAGCCGGTCACTAGATGAGTCACATTTACAGATTTACCATCGGCTAGTTCTATGACGTAAGGGGTCTCTAGGGGTCTAGGTGTGAGATTTAGATTCTTCCTAAAAGACTCAGATATAAAACTCTTATCCGCACCCGTATCAAAAAGTACAGTAGCAAAATGATCGTTAAGTGGAAACTTACCGGTGACCACATTCGAGTCGTTTCGGGCCTCTCCACCGCTAGCGTGAATGCACGTCCTTTGGCACCTCCTGTGCCACCATTTCCATTGTTGCCATTGTTGTTATTGTTGTTGTTGTTATTCCCACCATTGTTGTTGCGAAGTTGCGGGCACTCTCGCTTGAAATGGGCAGTGCTACCGCACTGATAGCATCCCCGGTTATTACCCTGCTGCTGTCCTGGTGTTGGTTCTGATTCTGTCGTGACATAATCTCCCCGCAACAATCCTTTGTCGCGTGTCCTGCTTTGCCACATCGTTGGCAGCGATTTCCGACGCAAGGGCCGTGATGATGGAGGTTACAACGATTACATTGCGACTTTCGACCCGCATAGCCGCTCGAGTTCTGGGTGTTGTTGGCAGACTGATTGTTGTGACCCCGATTGTTGTTGAAGTTGTTGGACCTCTTCTGGTTTCCTTGTTGTGGCTGGGCTGATGAAGACTGCCGAGCAGGTGAGTCTTCAAATTTCCTTTTGTTGTCAGGGACAATTTCAGTCGCACCCCTAGGTGGCAACTTCCTTTGCTCCACCGCCTTATCGGTGAGTTTATGTGCCAGCCTAATCGCTTGTTGCTCCGTCGTAGGGTTGCTAGACATTACCATGCCCTGGATCTCAGGGACCAGACTCCCAAGATAAAACTCAAGTCGTTTAACGACGGTGTTAGCCAAATCGGGACAAAGGAACACCAGATGATGATGTCTTGCCATGTACGCTTCAATTTCTTACCCGACCATCTTGTGGTTCCATGACGCTTGTTCCAATTGCTGAACTCTGTCCCGCGGACAGTATTCCTCCTTGATTAGACCTTTGAACTCGGTCCAGGTCATTGCGTTCGACACAGCAAGTCCACGCGTTTGGACTTGTGCGTTCCACCAGGTTAATGCCCCATCTTCCAACGTCGAGGCAACATACTTGACCTTATTAGCTTCGAGGCAATTGCACATTTCGAAAACCGATTCACACTTTTTGACCCAACGGACCAGTCCTACAGGTCCTTCAACTCCCGTGAACTTGCTCGGTTTCGCATCCAGGAACATCTTGTAGGAGTTAAGACCCCCTCCTGCTGGTAGGTTAGGAACACCTGCCAGAGCAGCATTCACGTGTTGTTGGATTAAAGTGGCGAAGTCTTCAGCTGACATGTTGAGATTTCCACGGCGACCTGTTGCCATTTCAGATCTTCGCAAGACAACACAAACACACACCGATAAGTATATATCTAATATAGTTACCATATTCCACACTTAAATGATTACACAATTTATGTCAACCCAACAAATTAAACAATCAAAAGGAACATTTGATTAAATAAATTGTAGTGTCTCACAAAATACAAACCAAACATATCAGTTTAATTATAAAATTTTCAAGTTCAAACATAAGTGCAAACAAACAAACTAAAGGAAACAAAACGGAGATTGGCGAGACGAGTTAGTCATCTATGTCTCCATCTCCCAAGTCGCTATCACTGACGTCTTCCTCTTCAGCGTTTTTAGCTTCAACAACCGGGTCCTGTTCCGGCTCTTCTTCCTCCGGATCCTCCTCCGGGTCTTCCTCTGGATCCTCCTCTTCGTTTTCTACCGGCGCTGGAGGGGTCGGTGCTGGTGTAGGTACTGGGATAGGTGGTGCTTGGTTCTGCTCCAGTTCGTGAATCCTCAAACTGGACTCAAGAACACTGTCTTCGAGCCAGTTAGCCCTCAGCTGCTCAGCACGAAGGTCCTTAGCTAAAATGCTTCGAACTCTCTTATTCTCATCTTGCTCTTCCTCAAGCTCTTCAGTTTTACTAGTCAGCTGACGTATCAGCCATCCCTGTGCTTCGATAGTCTCTTGCATTCTCTCCAGCTGTTCCTGTTGTTTCCTTAGCACAGCTCTAAGTAGATCGTCCCCCACTCCTTAAGAGTTGACCGGTTTGACCAGTATAGCGGTGGTTGGACGGGAGGACGTCTCCCCTCCTAGAGTGAGTCTTTTCCTGGCAGCTGAGCGTGTCTCCATGCCACGAGGTGGTGAGGGTTCGACCATGGGTGCCTTCCCCGACGCCCTTGATTGTCGAGATCTGTCGGATGATGATGATGACATAGCCTGCTGGGTTGGTGTAGTTAGCTACGAGCTGCGTATATTACAATATATATATATATATATATGTGTATATCATATAGAACAATTGTAGTATATCACATAACAAGATATCACAGTTTGATGCCAACTAAGTCTAGTGTCGTGTAACAGCTATAGTTTAGGTCTACGTTAAATGCAAACCTGGCTCTCTATAGCTAGAGGCTCTGATACCAATCTGTCACACCCTCAATTCCCACTTGCAGAGTATTACCACGAGGCGTGCGATCATACCAGAATCTCAGACACTAGCAATGTTGAACGACTCTATATGATTTATTTAAATGTTTTCCAAAAACATTTATTGTAAACATGCATAGTCATTTTCAAAATTCCAACGTTTCAAAGTTTAGCGGAAGCATTAGAATAAAGTAACGGGCGCCAACATAAACGCCAAAACCAAAATCCCAAAAATAATCGTTAATAAAGACTCGATAAAAATGCCTTGATCAAATGCAAGTGAGTGCACCTAGCGTCCGGAGAAACATGCAAAGAAACAAGTGTCAACATTAAAGAAGAGTGAGTTCACAGGTTTTTATAAGTTCACAAGTTCGGTTTAAAAGATTGTTTTCCCCCGTTATCCCTAACCCTAGATAACGACATAGTTCCATTATTCCTAACCTGGAATAATAATGTTGGTTCGTAAATAAGTTCAATGTTAACATGTAGGTAGTGAGCCTACAGTTATGTCACGTAAGAGTTCGCGATCAAGCTGACTGTTGTTGCCTCTGTATTGCCAAGTCTATCACTGACCATGGCAAAAGTTAGGCCAAATTAATCACCCGTTGACCATTCTCGGTCGGCTAGCGCGACTAGCTCGGGTGGGGCTTGTCGGGCCCAGTAGTAGTACTATAATTTCCCCGCTATCTAGCCCAATACTAACGATCCGAGAGTTGGTTGAGGACTTCCATGATAAAGCTACTTAGTGACCATAACATACATTAACATTAACTTAGTTACCGAATAGTTAACGGCGTTAATTTCGCATAACGTAAAATTGCTCTGTTAAAATTGGGGCCGTGAACTCACCTTAAATTGCTCGGTTAGATAAACACAAAAGATACAAATGATGGAACCGCTAATCACGTCCTAACATGTCAACCGATTCAAAGTTAGTGTGCGAACATACTGACACAAAACACTACACAAAACTAACACACAGTACGACACACGTAATAATCAATTCGAAACTATAATCATGCATGCAAAGTATCACCATACAAAATAACGACCAAATCAACTTGTCATAAACACAGAATAACTCATACAACACTTAGATACACACAAACGCAAGTTATCATGTTTTCAGCTTGTACACTCATAACTGCGCTGTTTTCGAGAATTTTTATAAAATAGTTCCATCGTTCCCAAAATTCCAATTTTTTTACAAGGGGTGTCAATTAGACTGTAGAATTTTTTTACAGTAGGTTAACTTGTCAAATATCATCTAATATATCAATATTCATGCAAACCCTAAGTATATATCATGATCTTTATAGATAAAACGCAGCCTACGATTTTAATACTCAAACATATCATCACAACCGCAAAGATTCGCATATTCATCCGAACTAATCATACACCACAACACTGTTTCATAATAATATCATACAAGCAAATAATCATGATCAAGACTACACAAAACCTAGTGTGAATCGTAATACAATTAAACCCTAACCTTTAAACAATGACAATTAGCGAACCGGGACAAGCTTGGAATCGATCCGATGGATGTGGGATGCTTGCGCGACCGAGAGGGAGGGGGGGCTGCTGCCGTCGCACACTTCTAGGGGATTAGGGTTTTGAAAATATTTTTTTGAACACCACATGCATACATACGTATACATAAGGGGCAAGGGGGGTGGTTTGGGCTTGTCCTTGGGCCGCAAGGGTGGGGTGGCGGGTTGGGTTGGGTTCGCAAGGGGGGTGTGGGTGGTGGGTTGGGTTGGGTTCGCAAGGGGGGTGTGGGTGGCGGGTTGGGCTTGTGTGGTCACAAGGTCGACACGTTCCGCGGCTCGGTTCGGTTCAGCTATTTATTTATTTAAATTTTTTTTACAATTCGATAACACAAGGCTTATAACTAATAAATTGCGAAATCAAAGCGTGATACAATAATCTACAAGCGTCTAATAACACATAGCATGTAATTCAGATATAACTCGTTAGAATTTCCAAACATTGTGTATTCCCTAAATACTAAAGTTAGCGTAGTTATTGCGAGCGCGTAATTTTAATTCTCCGAATTAAATCAGCTTAGGAATGAATAACAATAAAGTAGCGCGTTTAAGGTACCTGAAAATCCGGGAAGTCACAGAAGGAGTCTTCTTAAGCAGGTGGGTATTTTGTCTTGATTTGATCTTCACGTTCCCATGTGTACTCGGGACCATGACAAGAGTTCCAGTGAACCTTTACCAATTTGATTTGGCTTCTTCTTGTCTTTTGGACTTTCCAATCCATGACCTCAACTAGTTCTTCGGTGAATTGTAATTTGTCATCAACATGAATTTCATTCGCTGGAATGATAACTATGTCATTAGTCAGACATTTCTTCAGAAAAGACACATGAAATGTATCGTGTACATTATTGAGTTCCTCTGGCAGTTTTAGCTTGTAAGCCACTGTACCAATCTTTGCCAGAATTTCGAAAAGTCCAATATATCTCGGGTTTAGTTTTCTGCGCTTCCCGAATCTAGCTACGCCTTTCCAAGGTGAGACCTTTAGTAATACTTTGTCTCCGACCTCGAAGGATAATGGTTTGCATCTCCGATCTGCGTAGCTCTTTTGTCTATCTCGGACCGCTTTGATACACTCACGGATGTTGAATATTTTGTCTGTGGTCTCTTATACTAATTCGGGACTAATAAGTTGACTGTCACCGATTTCCGCCCAACATAGCGGTGATCGGCACTTCCGTCCATATAGTGCTTTTAATGGCGCGACCTTGACACTAGTGTGATAACTGTTATTGTAGGAAAACTCTACCAATGGTAAATGAGTATCCCAGTTTACGCGTAAATCCATCACACAGGCCCGAAGCATGTCTTCCAACTGTAGGTCCCCTAATCCGTATGGATCGTCACATAATCATCTATCCAATCTAGAGTGCGGAATCCCCTAGATCAAATTTCACAGAAGACCGAACAACAACACGACCAAATACTTTCAAACTGTCTTCTATTGAATATCCAACACAATGGTTTACAATCAATTCTAGACTCTCTCTTTCAACTCTCTCTGAAGTAATTCTCTAAGCAACTGAATTAGCAACTAAACCAGCAACCTTAACCCTAATGCAAAACCCCTTTATATAGAGACAGGTTTGCACCTGGGCTAGGGTTTCACCATATGGACTACTATTGGGTCTAGGCCCAATTCGCCTACCATATGCTATATGGTGTCTAGTTCAGCTCAATTACTTCTAATTAACTATTACAAAACTAAACCCGCTAACCGTTTATCATTTTACTAATTACAAGATATCCAACGACCAAATCTAAGCTGTTGTCACAAATATGCACCAATAACAACTGGAGGGGCACCCTCAAGATGAGTACTTCACCTTTCTTGTCTGGACAAGAGTGTCATCATTAATGATTAATATGGGTTACAGGGACCTCGTCCCGCTAATAGAGTTGTCGTCCAAGGCTACCACCTCCACCTCTTCGTCACTACCGAAGCCAGGCAGCTCCGCGTCCGTGGGAAAAGCAGCCACCTTATGTGGAATTGATCCCAAGGTCTCACTTGGGAATCATTTTCGCCATAAGCTCAACAATAGACGCGAGATCGATATTCTCATTGTGCGAGACACGGATAATAATAATATCCGTAGTGGAAGGTATTTCGTTCTTGGCAAAATATTCCATACAACACATATATAAATAAATTATATATATAATCACATAAAATCCCATCTAGCCAGGATTTCTATCTTTGTAACGTGTCCATGACACATATTCTTGTTTGTAATGTGTCTATTTCTCATAGACTAATCATGTATTGATCTTGCTCATTACTTATAGTTAAGCTCGTGTGATAGATCCTCATGTTATTGTGACACAATGAAAACCTTTTTTGTTATCTTGTTGTAATTCCAAAAAAATTCTTTTATGTTTTAAACTTTGTTTTCATGTGTGAGCCCCTAGTGATTGTAGACCAACTTTTAATAAAAAGTTTTTTTCCCCGGTTCACTACAATCGGAACTTTGATACCAACCTGTCACACCTTGTTCATAGCGGAAGCGCAAACGTGTGACTATGAGGTAACCATTGCATCCAATCATATAAACAACTGTAAATCAACAACGATGCCATGCTTATAATAACTTGCAACCAATTTTTATAAGTTTCCAAAAGTGAAATCATGGGTTTCCAAATAATTTCACATTGTCATAAAAAATATGGTTTGAAATACATTACATCAAAATGAAAGATTGTTTTCATCGTAAAGGCATGTTGGGTTTTGACTCCTATATACCCATACGAGGTTGGGATATAAGAGACAAATCCTCCAAAAGATGGCATTCGTTGTTATGTCATTTCCCATATCCCGGAGTGTATCACCAGCTCAAGTCTTGTGTCCTGAAATACATGTAATTTTAAAAAATCAACAGAAAGTTAGCGAGTACATGTAGTTAATGTTTTCGTATAAAAAGGCCATTCTTGAAATCCAGTAATGAAATCTGAGTATGTTATTAGCATCATGGCGTTCTGGGGATCTATCAGTATGTCGCGAGCACCCTGACTTATATGTGCCATAAGTAAGTAACCAAACCGAGACTTCTTTGACATCATTGGGATCACAAAAGCACTCCTAACTTGTTATCATACCAGGAGTGGAGCGGGTCTCAAACTCAATAGATCTACTTCTTTTGCACGTTGATCACTATGTGATTAATGGTTACTATTGTCATCCTCCTACTTATGCAGAAATGATCATGTTATCAACTGAACCCATTCCTAACATACTATTTGTTATGACATGTATTTCCCCTCGATATTTTGTAAAACAAAACTTTGAAATCAACGAAAGGAGGGATATGAAACTCACAGTTTTGTGTTCCGTTAAGTCGTACTAATCATGGTTGGTGTCCGTACATGTGTGTAACCTACATGTGTATTGAGTTTATTAGACACCTAGGCCTCAATGGACCTTGTACTCGCTGTTCATCTTGAATTCTTATTATGTATTTCTTTGTTATGATAGGACAACTTTTAATGTTATCATAGTGTTGGTAGTTTGTTTGTTCGTTAATATATATATATATATATATATATATATATATATATATATATATATATATATATATATATATTGTTGTTTTCAGACGTGTGTGAACTGGGCCTTGCCCTTCACATGTACTCGTGCCTTGCACATGTGTCATTGGGCCTTGCCCATGTTTTCATGTCATTGGGCCTAGCCCATGTTTTCATGTCATTGGGCCTAGGCCATGTTTTCTTGTCATTGGGCCTAGCCCATGTTTTCTTGTCATTGGGCCTAGCCCATGTTTTCTTGTCATTGGGCCTAGCCCATGTTTTCTTGTCATTAGGCCTAGCCCATGGTTTCTATGTCATTGGGCCTAGCCCATGTTTTCTTGTCATTGGGCCTAGCCCATGTTTTCTTGTCATTGGGCCTAGCCCACGTTTTCTTGTCATTAGGCCTAGCCCATGTTTTCTTGTCATTAGGCCTAGCCCACGTTTTCTTGTCATTGGGCCTAGCCCATGTTTTCTTGTCATTAGGCCTAGCCCATGCTTCAATGTCATTGGGCCTAGCCCACATTCGTTTTAATAAGCCCATTATTTTATAACCTTATACTTAGAATTATTACTAAGTATTAATGTATAAGTATATATATGTGCCTTATACTTTTTATATTTTTAACTTTCCGGATTTTGATTTCGATAACAATATATTTATGTTAAGTGTCTAAAATATATATTTTAGACTTGTCGTCGTCGTCGTTCACTACACGCTCTTTCTTATCACAAATCGCCCGTCATCGCAATAGCTTTTTGTATCGGCGATTTATTCGCTTGTCGTATACGTGACGGTGTATTTGTGAACGCTCGCCCATCGTCCGCCTTTCTTCGTTTGTCCGTTTATTATTTCAACGCATTGTGAGAATATATTGGCTTATGTACTAACTCTTGGCATTATTTTCAAGTGGTTGTATTTTTTGTGTATAATTGGGTATTTTTATTGTGAATACGCTAAGCTTCTAAATACATATACATACAATACACATATATATTTATACAACATTCTTGGTGACAAAGTATGTGTGTATATATATATATATATATTTATAAGAGTTACTTATTTTCTTTGTAAAAATATATATATAAACTTGTTGAATACTTGGGTATTTAGGGTTTAACCCTTGTCATCAAAGCTTACTAATGACGATTTAAGTTACTAATCGCGTTTAGTCCCGCTAATCACCCCTTTAACATGTCTTAATTACGATTAGATTTTTTTTAGAAAATTTTGCCACAATTTCCCCTAAACTATGGAGTTTTCCATGTTTTAGAACGTATATAAAACCTGTTTAAGCTCATAATCATGATCAACAATCCATCACATATCTTCCTAATATTTATTTTACAACATTAATGTATCATCATCCATGGCTTTTTAGTGTTAAAAATCCTATTAAAACATGATGATATTTTCAATATTTATTTGCACTTTTAAATCACCACTTTGTTATATCATTCAAATCAAGTTCATTTCTTTCAACCTCTTGATTTCGATACTTTTTGAGATGGTTACATCTTAAATAATAATGTTTATTTCTTATAAAATCATTCATGTGTGGTAAAATTATCTTTAAGTTGTAGTAATCTTCATGGATGATGTTGTTGATGATCTTGTTTAGATTTAAACATTACCATGTTTAAATCTTCATTTTCATACTTGATCATACAAGATCATCTAGCTTTTATACCCTACTTTAACCTAAACAACATCAACATGCTAACTAACTACAATATAAACACATAATCAACACAAAATAAACAATATTTAGTGTTATTATTAAGGTGTGAGTTAGGGTTTTTAGTTCATCTTTTCTTCATTTTCAAGATGATCAACTTGCACATCATTAATTTAGACATAAAAATAAGCTAGAATATGGAAGAATTTTCCTTACAATGGGTGCACAAGTTTATGATGTTCTAGAAAGAAAATGAAGCTCCAAAATACCTCCAATACTCCTCCACCCTTCCTAGCTCTTGAATGGCTTTGATAGGGTTTTAAAGTGAGTGTAAGGTGGTGTTTAATGGTGGCTAAATGGTGGTGTTGAAGGTGGTGGTGTAGCCGTGAGTTAGAGAGGGAGAGATGGGTAAGATGGTTGCTAATTTTTGAGGTGAAAATGATAAGAAAAAGGGTAGGTTAAGATATATATATATAATCATCATCTATCAAATCCTCATCACATCAAGTCACAAATCAAATCTACACACACCATGATTCATATCCACCATTTTCAACAATATCAAGTGGGTGTGGGACCCACTTGAAACTGTAATTATGAGAGGGGGGTAAAGAGTAAATTTTTATGTAACACATGTTTATTAGAAGATATTTTGGTAATTAAGTTAAGTTTTGTGCTTTGATCTTGTATCCTTAGCATACAATTAGGGTTTAGGGTGTTATTACATGGAAATTAATCCAGTTGATCCTCCAATATAAGTTTCGGATGACGGAAATTTCGCTAGATCGTTCATCGATGCAATAATCGCTAATAAATGAACTTATTTATTTAGTATCGGAAGTTTTTGTTTTCGACCACCACAATTGTCATGGTGTCTATTTGGTGCATTTCCGACCTAAAAATATGCATAACTAGTTCGCTAGACAAATGTACGATGAGTTAGGATGGCCAAAATTCCTTTTGTTCGATCGTTCGCTCGATATCGGCACTTTTATATCATGCCGTCGAACTTTTCTAAAAGTTGTGTTTCCATGACCTCATGTTAGTTGAATGAATTCTGAGTTCCAAACGAGGCTTAACTAGTTCACTAGATGCACGAATGAGGCTATCGACCACTAAAACGTTCGTCGTTCCGACAAACGGTCGCATTCACGTCGCATTGTGCACTGTTTGCCGAATGACCGGAGACGATGTCTTTTGTTCAATCTAGCTATTCTCACATTGTTTTTGGATGATTAACATCATTGTATTATTATTCTTACATCCGGAATCCACCGAATTAGAGTTGCGGACAAATTGACATTTGTCGCCTTTTTGGTCGAAACGGACAATTTTGCAATTTAGTCTTTGTACCGGAAAGTTATGTATTATTGTAATGGTTGATCTCAGAAAAGTGTTTTCATTTATATATGGACTCAGTTATGGCATTAACATGCCATTGTTCCTTGTTCTGGTTCGTTCTAGCGGATTTACCGACACAGTTAGTGTCACCATAATTAGTGTGCCCAACACTTTCTACCAACACTTTTAGGGCATCATTTTGGTTTGTTCCGCGTCGTAACTGAAACTAGTATATGTTATGAATAGATTTACTTGTCCTAATACTTAGGATATGAAGTACGACTTAGTTACGCAATTAAATTCATAATATGCATGAGATTATGAACTACAAATAGTGATTAAATTGTACGGAATTACCGGTTATTTTGCCATTTCTCACAGCCCCGACTTACCACACCGCTGAGAACGCTTCCTCTCACATTGTCCGTTATGGTGTAGATTACACTTGTCACATTTTGGCCGATTCCATTGGGTTTTGACTCTTATTAGCCTAAGACTGCTGACTAGGGTTTTGGTTGTTATCAAAATTTCTTTGTTGCGATAGAGGTTGAGAGGAGCTAGAGCCCTTGCCTTGGTTGCCATCGCACTTGCGCTTGTTGTCAGTTGGAGTGGCAGTAACAACACTGTTCCGCTTAGGCAGCTTTCATGTTCGACCGCGTGTTCCTTGAGTCTGTGTGCCTAACGGATGACTAGTTGAATTCCGGGGAGGTTTGCTGAAATCACCAAACTTTGAATTTCAGGGGCTAAACCTTTGAGATAAAGCCCGATTCGTTTGTAAGCAAGCTCGGACATATTAGGACAAAGAGCAGCCAAGTCGTTGGACTTTTTTGTGTAAACCTCGATTTCATACCCGACCATCTTCAGATTGTAATACTTCACCTCAAGTTTCTGAATGTCGTCCCTGTGGCAATAATCCTCTTTTATCTGATCCTTGAAGTCGTTCCATGGAGTGGCATTGGTAGCCACCAATGCCTGCACGTTCCACCAAGAAAGTGTGTTGCCTTCTAAAGTGTCGGTTGCATACTTTACTCGATTGTTGGCAGGGCAATCACACATCTCAAAAACATATTCGACTTTCTCGATCCAATGCAAAAGACTCACTTCACCTTTAGTGCCAGTGAAGGAGTGGGGTTTACAATCCATGAATTCCTTGAAGGTACAAGCTCGGGGTTGAGCAGCTTGACCTGCCGCACAAAGACAAAGCGGATTAGAACAAAAGAGTTATGATAACAAAGACATAGGATCTAAATGTCCTAGAGTGATACAAAGTGACTTGTTTTACCTCCCATGTGTGCTTCCAGAGCTTCGGCAACCCGTGCATTAATCAAATCCTGAATCTGAGCCAGGGTCAAGTTGGATACACCGCGTCCTCCGCCATGTCCGCTCATTGCCTTTACATTTACAAAATACAAAATGAGAATAATATAACACATAATATTCATCATGATGATATAAGTAAATTAAAAGAAGAAATAACCACAACGCATAATATCCAAATAAACATTTTCATCAGAATCATTTGCATGTTTCACAAATAAGTTCTAAATCAAACATTAACTTCAGTACTAATTGTCGGATGAGGAACAACCCTCCTCATCTAAGTCGAATAGAAAGAAAAAAATGCAAGAACGATTGACGATGATGTCAGTTGTCATCACCAGCGAAAGAGATCACAGATCCTTGGCGCCTCCTCCGGATCTTCCTCAGGCTCCTCCTCTGGATCCTCCTTCGGGTCTTCTTCAGGATGCTCCGGTTCTGCAACATTTTCCAACGCCTCGGTAAGTCTTGCATCCACAACCTGAAATGGTCGCAATTATGTTCAGTGTGGTAGCGCACGCTAACAAACTCTACTTGCGTCTTCCTTGAATCCTCAGCCATGTTGTTGTGTTGTCGAGTCATCATATCCTTGTGTTCCTTAAGCAGTTGAATTTTCTTCGGTGCCTCCTCAAGAGTCAGCTCGTAAAGTTTATTGCTAGGAATCTCTGGAGACTCGCTAGGTGCGGGCATTAGCAGGCGACGTTTCTTAAGCACGATTCTCCTCCAGCTAGGGAATGATCTAGTATAGAAAGGTGATGAGGGGTCGACCAGTTTCTTACCATTAGGGTCTTGGGAGCTAGACATATCATACAATGTATAAATAAGTAACAAGTAGGCACTTAAATAAATTATGAAATAAAAGTGTCGGGACTTGCACTTTGGGATGTAGTGTCGTTGCGGCTTGCTTAATACAATAGAGTTTATAGTCTGGTTTTTCTCCAAAAGTTTTAAAACTGAGTTCACTATAACCAATGGCTTTCATACCAATATGTCACACCCTGAAATCCACAAACAGAGTTTTACCACGAGAGGTGTGCCCGACCAAGATCATTTGCTCAGTATAGAAGAGGTTATAGTCTGGTTTTTCTCAAAAAGTTTTAAAATCGAGTTCACTGTAACCAATGGCTTTGATACCAATCTGTCACACCCTCAAATCCACACACGGAGTTTTACCGCAAGAGGTGCGACCGACCAAGATCAAGCCACTAATCATGTTGAACAATTATTAAAGTTATCGAAAGTATCACCATCAACATGCTTAGTGATCTAAAGTTTTAATATCCAAAAACATAGTTTAGCCAACAGCGGAAGTAAATAGTTTAAAATCCAAACACTATTTAAAAACCATAATTTTTTAATAAAAACCAAATCAAACAATCAACGTAGCCATGACACTCCAACGCACCAAGCTCCCAAGCAATACTTAACAACCTGAAATGTATGCATAAGCGTATCAACAAATATTGGCGAGTTCACAGTTTCAGTTCAATTGTAAAAGTTCTTATGTTTAAATACATTAGTTTATAAAACATATCATGGGGAGCTACCCCATCGTTAAGTTACTAAACTGCGTGGTACAGAAACTTTACTGTTGTAGTTGTTTGTGCCCTGTGTCAATATCTATCATCATTGACCAGTTGCCTAGGCAAAGTTCACGCCCGCCTTTCCCGGCACGGTGTGAGGTTTGTCAAACCTAATAGCACATCAACTAATAACCCGTTTGCAAACCAGATGACTAATCGGTAGAATGTGTGGGGACTTTTAGATAGAGTTCGTTTAGTCCGCTAAAGATATGAAGTATAAGTGAAAGTATTTAACAGTATTCAAAACAAGGAATACTAGGTGGTCCAATCCAGGGATAGTGTGGTTCCCAAACCCGGGAAAGCTTGCTTTTAGTAAATGTGTGAACTCACCTTAGTTTTGCTCTTCAAGTTAAGTTATGCGAGCTAGTATGGTCAACCACGTCTTATTATGGTTACAAAGAATATTAGCGGTCGTTTGTGTAATTCACGCAAATCCTACACATATCTAGCAATTAACATGCGTACAAGTTATCACGACGTATTACCGAGTAGTTTTCAAGCACATATTCACAATATAACATACGACTTGCAATTACACCATTTATGAAATTATTTAGCATGCGTGGTATTAAACGTAGCAAGTTCGACAATTATACACTTATAATCATACATAGCTAAAATAAATGAAAACAGGTTGTTTTGGGAAACTCAATTAACATACTTGCAAAGCTGCAAAAAATTGATACTTTATGTGGTGTGCCTCTCAGAGGGGTGAACCTTGTGTGAAATGTTTAGAGCCTAACTCTTTATAAAAAATTTATAAAAATCATTTACTAAGTAGCAATCAGATTCGTCGAATGTGGACTGCAGCTCACGAAAAAGTTCATTTAAAAATCTTTGATTATCTGATTGACATAATTCCAGTTGGCGGTTCACATCGACACCTATCTCTATCTACAGTACAAATTTCATGATCTAACTCTAAACATCCGCCAATATATGACTTCAAACATAATACGAAAAATCTGTAGAAAAACACAGCTTTGATTGCTGAAACGAATAATTTATTTAAAATAGCAAACGGCGTCCAAAAAAATCATGATTCTAGCCCATTAGAATTGTATTTTGAAATAACACGTTATAGACTCAAGAAAATTCAGATTTTGTTAAATTATGACCTGGTTACAGCCGACTAAAGTCCATTTACTTGTTGTGGGGGTCTTCTTGAGGGAGAGAGTTAGGGTTGCTGAAGTGTTTCAAAAAAGAAACATGTATACATAAGTATATAACTTGAAACAGGGTCGGGGGTGGTTTGGGGTTTCTAGTCGTGATGGGCTAGAGCACATTTACTTGTTGTGGGTTGCACATATTAGAGAGCAAAGGAGTATTGATTTGGGCTGCCCAACCAAAAACAAGAAGGTGTTTAGTGAGGGCCGCAATTTTGAGTATTAATGTTTTTTTTTAAATTATAAATACTATATCCAACATTAATAATTCATAAGACAAATAAAATAGTTCATATGGTTCGAGTTGGTTCAGAAGAATAAACATTCGGTACCTAGTTATTCGCGTTTATAATGTAAACTCATAATTTAGTTAAGTATAAGAATTAAATCGTCAAATAAAATAAGTATAAGGATCGATTATATATACGAAAGGAACGGTTTATACCTCAAAGTTGCGGGTTGTCACATATTTTCTTATCATCTTTCTCTTTTTCTGAAGTTGCTGGCACTACTAATTCTTCTTCTTCAACACTGGCTCATCTACATCGATAACTTTCTTCGCACGTGCACGTTTACCCTTTGGTTGAGAACTTTCACCTTCATCCCCTTCTTCTTTCTTAATATGTTTGCTTTGAGAATATTTAGATTTTTCATTTAGTTATCTCATTTGCAGCTTCACCATCCGAGTTATATTATCGTGCCTCCATTTTCCCTTTTCCAGTTCTTCGTAATCCTTCTTAATTAGCACACCAAACAAACCTCTAAAATTTGGAGTTGTCTTTCTACCTTGATACGCAATCAGACGTTCAAATAATACATTGTTCATATGATCTAACTTCATAATATCATCAACATCTTTAACTAGATCAGGCACTTGAGACTTAATCAGTATCAATAGAAACCTAGGATACATTAACAACTTTTTGTCTCCCAAATAATTTACCATGTTGTGGAAAATCATCTTTGAAAAAGTGAATTTGAAATTCAACATCAATGCAACAATCACGCTCATTTGATAGTCTGTCTCCATGTTGTGTCCACCTTTATGATGCCCTAAGCACATAAAATGTGTATGGCTTCAACAAATAACTCTTCGCATAACTCGTAGCATTCAACTCACCATCATGACCAATTCTTAGAAAACACCCTTTAACTTGTCTCTAGTCTAATAACTCTAGATCAAAAGATGTATCTTTGAATTCCATCTCCTCTCGTATAAAGTCTTCTATGATAATGATCTGGTTCTTCTGTACCATCGAATGTAATTTTGTGCTAACCAACTGTGCATTATCCTAAATTCTCTTATAACTTTCTCGTGTGGTGCACGTTCAACTGTATTAGCCTTGAAGATTCTTGTTCGGGCCTAGCCCATGAAATTATATGTTTTTTTTGTAATTGGGCCTTGCCCATGTCTTTATGTAATGGGCCTAGCCAACTTAATTTTCATGAGTCCAAAATGTTTATAATCTTACACTTGGTTGCTTTTACTAAGTATAAACTTTTAAGTATGCTTATATACTTTTATAAAATCACTTAGTAATTTATATACATCTTAACTTTCCAGATTTTGTCATTGTTAATATATATATTCGTTAAGTGTCTAAAATATATCATTTTTAGACGTGTCGTCGTTGTCGTTTAATATATATATTTTCGCGTCAAAAATCACCCAACGTCGTAGTAGCCCTTCATGTTGGCGATTTGTTCATTGATCGACGACGCGACGGTGTTTTGTGTAAATTCGACCATTGTCCGCATCACTCTGTTCGTCCAATTATTGTTTCAAGAAATGGTATAAAGTCTATGTGTTCATGTTATTTACACTTGGTAATTTTTCAAGTGTTTGAGGTGTTGTATAAGTTGGGTATTTTGTGTTGTATACCCTAGACTTTCTAGATACATACACATGTACTTTTACACATTAATTTTGGTGACAAAATATATGTATATATCTCTATTCCCAAAAATATATACATGTAATAAATACTCATTTTTAGCTTGTAAATACATGTGTAAGTATTTATTAAATCCTTGGTGGGTTAGGGTTTAAACCTTGTCATGAAAACTTCATTAATGACGATTTAGGTCACTAATCGCGGTTTGGTCACGTTAATCACTCCGTTAATTATACTTTAATCGTGATTAGCTTTTTCGAAAATTTCGTCATAGTTTCCCCTAAACTATGACGTTTTCCACGTTTCAAAAACGTATTTAAATCATGTTTAAACCCACAATCAAGATCAATCTTCAACTCAAGTTAACATATCACTTTTATATGGTTTATTTATACACTTATTCATCCTCATTTCCATGATCTTTGGTAAATATATATTTTAACTACTTTACTTAAAAATAATGAGATCACACATATTTATTAAAATATTTAAGACACCATTTTTGTTATATCTTCAAATCAAGATTTCCACTTTAAACCACTTTGTTTACTACACTTTTTAAGATGATCATAACTTAAATCATGGTGTTTATTCTTTATAAAAGTCACACGTATGTAGTAAATCATTTTTAAGTTGTAGTAAACTTCAGGGATCATGAGATTGATGATCTTGTTTAGTTTTAAACATCACCATGTTTAAATCATCATTTATATTCTTATTCATACAAGATCATCCACTTTAAACAACTTACTTTAACATAATCCACATAATCATGCTAACTAGTTAGCACTAACACACATAAGCAACACATAATAAATTATATTTAGTAGATTATTAAGGTGAGATTAGGGTTTTAAGTTGGATTTTTCTTTATTTTCAAGATAATCAACAAGTACTTTCATAAACCATACATCATTAAGGAGCTTAAATATGGTGAAAGATTACAAGTTTGCACAAGATTAAGTGAAGATTAAGAAGAAGATGAAGCCCCAAGGAAAGCTCTAATGATTCCCCATGGTTGCAAACTCCTTAGTTGATCTTGTGGGGCTATAAAGTGAGTAAAAGGTGGTGTTTAATGGTGGAAAAATGGTGGATGGTGGTGGTGTTATGTATCCGTGAGGGAGGGAGGACCCAAGTAGTTTTCTTATTTTTTTTGTGAAATGATATGAGAAGACATGATCATAATTTATATAAAGTTCCTAGTCAAATTCACATCTTTACACCATAGATAAATGTTTTTATTTCAACATAAATCAAGTGGGTGGGGGCCCACTTAAAATCACCTACTTAGGGGGGGTTAAGTGTAAATAGTATTTATAACATGTGTTGAAAATGTGAGATATTTAGGTGTTTAGGTTATGTATGGTGATTAGGGATTGGTCTTGCACCATTAGTGAGTAATTAGGGTTTAGGGTGTTAATCAATATTACTTAGTCCCCTTGACTAATTGGTATTAGTTTTGGATTGAAAAAACACCACTAGTTTGCTCATTGGTACGATATCGATTAATATACGAACTTTATTGTTTCGTACCGGAAGCTTTGGTTTTTGACCACCATTAGTGCCATGGATTTTATATAGAGCACTTCCAACATATAAATATGATTAACTAGTTCACTATTGGAGTATATGTTGAGTTTGGATGGTCGAAATCTTCCCGTTGAATTATTCGCTTAATATCGGCACTTATATATTTTGTCGTCGAACATTTCCGGGAATTGTGTTTCTGTGACTTCAAGATGATTGAAGGGATTTTGGATCCCAAATGAAGCTTAACTAGCTCTTTGGATTAATGTATAAGGCTATCGGCCATTGAAATCTTTATCGGTTCGACAATCGGTCACTTTCCGGTCAAGTTGTGCACTACTTGTCGTACGACCGGAAACGATGTCTTTTATGTATTTATGATATTCTCATATTGTTTTAGGGTGTTTATCATTGTTCTGTTATAATTTGGAATCTGGAAATACCTGATTAATGTTGCGGGCGAATTGAAATTGTCACCTTTTTAGTCGAAACGGACAATTTTGTAATTTAGGCGTTGGACTAGAAAGTTATGTATTAGTGCAAGATGTGTTCCCACATTAGTGTTTTCAGATATCTATGGACTCACTTATGGCATTAGCATGCCGTTATTCATTGTTCTGTTTCATTTTAGCGGTTTTGCTGACATGAATAATGCAACCGCGAATAGTGCGCCTAACACTTTCTACCAACATTTTTAGGGCATAGTTTGATTTGTTTTGCCTCATAACGGAAACCATTATATGTTATTGGATGATCCACTTGTCCTACACTTATGATGTAATGCATGAGATTATGTACTAAAAATAGTGATTAGATTGTACGGAATTACCGGTTATTTGCCATTTGTCACATACTCCCCCTGTTAAAAAGAATTTTGTCCCGAAATTCACCTTGAGGCATCCTCTGAAGGAGTCTCCTAGAACAGATGGGGGTACTTTATCTTGATTTGATCTTCACGTTCCCACGTATACTCGGGTTCGTGATGTGAGTTCTAGTGATCTTTGACTAGTTTGATTCGACTTCTCCTTGTCTTTTGAACTTTCCAGTCCATAACCTCAACGGGTTCCTTAGTAAACTGGAGTTTGTCATCAATATGAATTCCATCCGCTGGGATGATGACCGTGTCATTAGTCGGGCTGTTCTTTAGGTTAGAAATATGAAATGTGTCGTGTACGTTGTTGAGTTCTTCTGGCAGTTTTAGCTTGTAGGCCACTGTACCAACCTTTACCATATTTCAAAAGGCCCAATGTAACTCGGGTTTAGCTTTCTACGCTTTCCGAATCTAGCTACGCCCTTCCAAGGCGAGACTTTTAGTATCACTTTATCTCCAACCTCAAAGGATAATCGTTTGCGTCTTCGATCTGCGTAGCTCTTTTGTCTATCCCGAGCCGCCTTGATATTCTTACGAATTTTGAATATTTTGTCTGTAGTCGGGACCAATGAGTTGTTTGCCACCGACTTCCGCCCAACATAGAGGAGATCGACACTTTCGTCCGTAAAGTGCTTCGAACTGCGCAGCCTTGATACTTATGTGACAATTGTTATTGTAGGAAAACTCTACCAATGGTAAATGAGTATCCTAGTTTCCGCCCAAATCCATCACACAGGCCCGAAGCATGTTTTCCAACATTTGGATGGTTCGCTCGCTTTGGCCATCGGTCTGTGAATGAAAAGTCGTGCTTAAATCTAAGCGAGAGCCAAACATAGCTTGAAATGATTGCCAAATATGCGACACAAAGCTACCATCTCTATATGAGATTATCGAGACTGGCACTCCATGACGTGCCATGATTTCCTTAAGATAGAGTTCAGCTAACTTCTCGTACTGTCTTTCTCACGGATTGGTCAGAAGTGAGCTGACTTGGTTAGCCGATCTATCATAAACCAAATCATGTCATGACCTCGAGAGGTCCGCGGTAGTTTTGTATTCCATTGAGATTTGTTCCCATCTCTAAATATGGATTTCAGGTCGTTGTAATAGACCAGATGGTTTATGGTATTTGGCCTTGACCTTTGCACAAGCTAGGCATTTCCCAACATAGGTCACAATATCTCCCTTGAAATTAGGCCACCAATAATACCCCTTTAAATCTTGATACATTTTATTGGATCCTGGGTGTATCGAGTATTTTGACTTGTGTGCTTCGTTTAGCACCAAGCCTCGTAGATTGCCAAAATAGGGAATCTAGATCCTTCCCATGAAATATAAAGTTCAATCCTTGTGTCGTTCCATTTGTTTTTCCATTCACCGTAATGATTCCGCTTGAATGGTTCCAGCTTTAGAGCTTCTTGTTGTGCATCGTGCACTCGAGCCGTAAAGTTCGTCTAGATAGACATTCCTAAAGCTCAAACGCATAAAGTTTTCACTCGTTCCTTCCAGCTCAAAGCATCTGCCACTACATTTGCTCTGCCTGGCTGATACTTGATCTCACAGTCATAACCATTCAACACTTCTACCCAACGCCGTTGGCGCATATTTAGTTCCTTTTGAGTGAATATGTGTTGAAGACTTTTATGAGCTGTGAATATGGTACACTTAGTGCCATGTAAATAATGACGCCAGATTTTTAAAGCAAATACCACTACACCTAGTGTTGGGACATGAGTTGTATAGTTCTTTTCGTGAAGTTTTAACTGACGTGACGCGTACGAGATGACTTTTTTCATGTTGCATTAACACGCAACCTAAGCCTTGATGTGAAGGATCACAATACACCACGAAGTCATCAGTACCGTCCGGAAGTGATAATATCGGCGCCTTGCATGGTTAATCCTTTAATAATTGAAATTCCGATTCTTGTGTTTCCTTTTGTGTAAGCGAGGTTAGCGGCTGAGAAACTTTCGAAAAGTTCTCAATAGATCTCCCGTAATATCCCTCTAAACCTAGAAATTATCGTACTTTCGTGGGCATCCTTGGAGCATTCCAGTTCTTTAGGCTTCTATCTTTGATGGGTTGACGTGTATCCCATTCTCGTTCATTACATGACCGAGAAATTGTACCTCGCGAATCCAAAATTCGTATTTTGAGAATTTTGCATACAGTTTATCCTTCGTTGATAACCCCAATATAGTTCTCAAATGGTATTCATGTTCTTCCTCGGTTCGTGAGTATTTTAATATGTCATCAATAAATAGTATTACGAACTTTTTGGGGTAAGGTTTACATACCCGGTTCATCAAATCGATAAATACTGCGGGAGCGTTTTTTAGACTAAAAGCCATAACAAGGAACTCATAATGACCATAGCGAGTCCTAAATGCCGTCTGAGGAATACTTTCCTCTTGGATTCTTAACTAATGATACCTGGATCTTAAATCAATCTTTGAATAAAAACTCGACCCTTGTAATTGATCGAACAGATCGTCAATGCTCGGTAATGGGTACCGATTCTTGATGGTTAACTTGTTTAGTTCCCGGTAGACTATGCACATTCGGAAGGTTCCATCCTTCTTCTCGACAAAAGGCATCGGAGCTCCCCATGGCGAGGAACTCGTTCTAATAAATCCTTTTTCTAACAACTTTTGAAGTTGTGTAGATAGTCTTTGCATTTATGACGGAGCTAATCGGTATGGAGGCATCGCTACTGGTGCGGCTACTAGCACCAAATCAATGCGAAAGTTGACGTATCGTTGTGGAGGTAATCCAGACAAGTCTGATGGAAAGACTTCGAGGGAATTCCTTCACAACGATTATTTCCTCCAACTTTGGCACATCATTTTCCTTGTCGACTACGTGAGCTAGAAAGGCTATGCAACCTTTCTGTAGGCACTTCTAGCCTTCATGCACTTAATGATTCGTAAGGGCGTCTCGTGCTCCTCTTCGTGTACTATAAGTGTTTCTTCATCTAGCAGGGGGATGCATATAGTTTTCTCTTTACAACCTACTTCCGCTCGGTTATACATCAACAGTTATATGCCAAAAGCTACGTCGTAACAACAAGATAAATGTGTAAAAGATCAACGTTAAATTCTCGTTCTACAAGTTCCAAAGTGCATCCTTTTATAACATTCCCTGACTTTACTAATTTACCATTGGAAAATCCTATAGAATTAGGGAACGTCTATCATACTTGACTCTAGGTTAGGTATGTTTTGAATTCTATGGAGATGAACTAAAATCAACATAGGTATAAAACAAGATGGATGCAAGATGTTGGTTGACAGGAAATGTGTCGGTGACCTTTAATGATTCCTCATGACTCAGCTAATTCCCCATTAGTTAACTTGATAACGTGTCTAATTTACATGACTTTAATTCGAGTATATGCTTAACACCTAAAGACACTAGATAAGCTCGGTGTTGGTATCAAAAGAATTGACATCTAATGATTGTAGAGTAGAACGTATGCATGACGACATCAGGATTTTGTGGGGTGTCCATAGTTTTTGCTCACTCACACTTTAATTCACTTGTCTGATTCACTCTTAAGATGTTCATGCTTGAAGTGTCCTTCGTGCCACACTTAACATCCTTGTTCTTGGTTGAGTCTTATTAACTTACTATTTTCTGTTTTGTGTCTTGATTCACCATACTTCTACTCTTGGCACTTTTGCAAGTGCCCTCATGAGGAAATTTTCACTTATCACATTTAGGATTTCAGTAAGTCATCAGCATATTTCTTGGTGCTAACATCAATTATGGCAGCAATTGCCTTCGTTTCTATCATCACGGGAGTTCCCTTTCGTTTGTTACTCACTCTCGATCCTGCCTTAAGGGGTCAGTATTTTCGCTTCCCGTCGCTAGTAGATTCCACATGCGTTTCCTTCCTTTCTGTACCTTTCTTTGATAATTCCCATTCTCACCGCTTCCTTGGTGAGACTAACTATGAGAGTTACTGTTTGAGTGATGAAGGTAGGGTGGGATGATGTGGTCATGTTTTGGTTGTTAGAGCCTAAACCCAAATGTAGCGCTCAATGCGTTTGGTTTCAGGGGTTCCCAAGTATGGAACAACCCTTGAGAGATCGTGAAAGCATTGAGTGTAACCAACAACGTTAGCTGCAATCATGATCGAGTTCTAGGATCCCGTTTCTACCCTTGGAACTCCAGTTAGCAAGCAATACTCTTCTTACATAAGATTTTTGAGTTCTTCCCATGATAAGCTCTTTGTAGTATCACTGCTTAAAGTTTCTACTTGAGGATTTCACCAAGTTAATGCTACATTTAGCAGGAGACTCTTTGTTTACCTAATCAATTACTCAGGAGTGCATTTACTAGCACTGCTAACCGACTCCGTTGTCTTTATTTAGCGAACATAACCTACCTCACCTCTCGCACCAATGAGGTCTCGCGGCTTACAGTCCGGGAAAGCCTTAGAATTTAAAACCTTGTATGATCGCATCTTCAGGTGTAGCACTGCCACTCGTTCCCAATCTATTGGGATCCGAATCTGCGCCTAAGAATAAAGAATGTCATCGGTCATGGAAACCTCAAGATTTCATTGTTCATACATGTTTAAAACATTGATAACATGAATAAAAACAATCCAAAATTTGTAGTACCTCTTGCATGTATCGGCCATATGTCTAAGTAGAGAGGACATAACTCGTTGAGGAGGAGAAACAAAACGGTCATCTCCAACCTTATAGCATGTATTCCGTACTTCATGGACCTTGATCGTCCAAAGTAGGAAAAATCCTTCACCACACCAACCCGTGTGACGATTACGTTGATATCCCTTGAGCTCCACGAGCTCCAGCTAGATTTTTATAATTCCATAGATATCAAATAGAAAGCAATGAGGGTGTTAAAGCATGGCTCGTGCCATACCATCCCTTGGAATAAGACAAATGTCAAATGACAGAGTTTAATGTAATCTCTTTCCAATAAATAAGATGAGGTGCCATAGACACCATGGAACCAACCCATGTATAAGAACTCTAGACCGTTGAGGAAATATCCTCCTTGGGTGGCCAACAATATTTTTTTGTTTAGATCACTAGTCTGAATCGACTCGTGATATAGATCAAATGTTAGATGCAAACAAATACATGTGGTGTTTCTGTATCGTAGGGTGTTATAGCAACCACCCCGGTTAGTGTCCCACTAGATAGAAACTCAAACAACTTTACAATTTCGAATGGGTAGTGATCATTAGCTTGACCCGCAGAGCCCACCAGGATTCTCATCCACTGCAAGTTATTATTACATGGGCCCCCGTAATAATAAATTGCCTTGCATGGTCACCCTAGTGTTCTACCGTTCAAAGACGATGATCAGTCAGAGAGAGGATGCTATAGAAGGGACCATTGTGATGGTCCATTTGATATCTTCCGTTGACATTACTCGCGAAAGGGCCTGTCATTAGACAAATTTAGAAATAGAGAGAATTTGCAACAATAACAACTGGAGGGGCACCTTCAAAATGAGTACTTCACCTTTCCTTGTCTGGACAAAAGTGTCGTTATTAATGATTAATATGGGTCACAAGGACCTCATCCCACGAATAGAGTTGTCGTCCAAGGCTACCACCTCCGCCTCTTCGTCACTACCAAAGCCAGACATCTCCGCATTCGTGGGAAAAGCAACCACCTTATGTGGAATCAATCTTAAGGTCTCACTTAGGAACCACGCCCGCCATAAGCTCCGCAATAGACGTGAGATCTATATTCTCAATGTGTGAGTCAAGGATAATAACAATATCCGTAGTTGAGGGTATTTCGTTTTGGGAAAAATATTATGTACAACACATATATAAATAAATTATATATATATTAATCACATTAAATCCCATCTAGCCAGGATTTCTATCTTTTCTAATGTGTCCATGACACATAGTCTTATAATGTAATGTGTCTATTTCTCATAGAAAAAAGTTTTTCCCCTTTTTCACTATAATCGAAGCTCTGATACCAATGTATCACACCCTGGTCGTAGCGGAACCGCAATCGTGTGATTATGACGTAATCATTGCTACCAATTGTGTAAACAAAAATAAATCAACAACGATGCCATGTAATACATGTAAGTTTGAAAAGTCAACATAAAGTTGGCGAGTTCATGTAGTTATTGTTTTCGTATGAGATGTCTTGTTAGTACTCTAGTAATGAAATATTAGTATGTTATTAGCATTCATAGAGTTTAACGATCTATCAGTGTGTAGCTAGCACCTGACATATGTACCATAAGTAAGTAAGCAAACCGAGACAACTCTTGACATCAATTGGTATCACAAAAGCACTGCTGAAGGGTTAACAAACCAGGAGTGGAGCGCGTCTCAAACTCTATAGATCTATACCTTTTGTACCTTGGTCACTAAGTCATTAATGGTTACTTTTGTCATCATTCTACTTACGCACATTGATCGTGTTATCATCTAACCCCATAGCCAACATACCGTTTGTTATGACATGTATTTCCCCTCGATAGTTTTAAAACATAACTTTGAAATAATTGAAAGGAGGGACATCAACTCACACTTTTGCTTTCCGTAAGTCATACTTATCGAATTCGGGTGTCCGTACACGAGTGTAACCTACATGTGTATTAACTTCATTAGACACCTAGGTCTCGTTGGACCTTGTACCAGTTGTTCATCTTGAATTGTTGTTGTGTTATCACATTAGAACAACTTTAATGTTATTATAGTGTTGGTAGTTCGTTTGTTTGATTAACAATTTTATACATATAGTTCTCAAATATATATATATATATATAGTCATTCTTAGTTCGGGTGTGAACGGGACTCGCACATCACATGTCCTCGTGCCTTGCACGCGTGTCATTGGACCTAGCCCATGTCATGTATGTCATTGGGCCTAGCCCATGTCTTCATGTGATTGGGCCTGGCCCATGTTATTTATGTCATTGGGCCTAGCCATGTCTTTATGTGATTCGGCCTAGCCCATGTAATTTATGTCATTGAGCCTAGCCCATGTCTTTATGTGATTGGGCCCAACCCATGTAATTTATATCATTGGGCCGAGCCCATGTCTTTATGTGATTGGGCCTAGCAAATGTAATTTATGTGTTTCGGCCTAGCCCATGTGATTTATGTGTTTGGGCCTAGCCCAAGAAATTATGTGTTTGGGCCTAGCCCATGAAATTATATGTTTGGGCCTTGCCCATGAAATTATATGTTTTTTTGTAATTGTGCCTTGCCCATGTCTTTATGTTATGGGTGTTGGTGCATAATGTCTATTGCCTACGTCTAGGATATGTTGGTTATGTATATAGGGCTTAGAATGTCAAATATTGTATGTTGATATATGATTTATTGGGTTTGTACATGGCTCGTACGAGTGAGCTTTTTTACTTGTACGAGTGACACCTTGTCACTCGTATGAGGCAACACTCGCACGAGTCATACACACACACTCCTCCTGTGCGAGTCATGTTGACCTATAAATAGAGGAGCTTGAATGTTTTGTCAGAGATCTGTTGATGTATGACTAAGGCGTAGCCCTGTCAAACTGTTTACACGTTCTGTAACTATTCACGTTTATCAATACAATTCAAGATGTTTAAGCAGTATATCTTTCTTGTTGTTTGTTCAACTCGCTAACAATGAATTTTGCCTCTGTTAGCTGAGTCAGATCAGTCCAGTGCTCATTGGAGGAGAGCCGATCCCCTCTTACAAGTGGTATCAGAGTCTTGAGGCCGGATTTGAGGACAGGGATCTAGTTTTAGTAGACAACCAACAGTTTCAGATCCAGATTCAACCATTGAAGTTTTGTACATCTACATTTTCTCATAGAGATCTCAGATTTGACGAATTCATGGACTAGGATTTTAGTAATTCACGTTAAAATCAACTCTAATCAATCCTCGAAAATTTCAGATCTAAATCAAACTTAATAATGTCGAAAATTGTAAAAATCATCCATTTGGTGGGATAAGCTGACTCGTATGAGTAGAGAGACAACTCGTACGAAGGCCATTCGTCGAATCAGACACTCATACGAACAAGTAAACAAGTTTTCTTAAAAATTACAAATTACAGAACTGTCATTCGTACGAAAAAGTAATTTGCATGAAGAAGTCATTCGCACGAGTAACCTTTTTCACTCGCACGAGCATCTCGCTCGTACGAATCCTTGATTCACATGATTATCTCACTCGACGAACCAACTGAGTCGTATCAGCAACTGGTCATTCGCATGAAGAACTTTTAAGAAACTTTTGTCATTTTAATCAGTGTTTTTTGAAAGTGTGTTTCTGAAATTTTGCAGAAAAAAGGAAGAAAAATTTTACAATGCTTTTGCTACTTCCTCAGTTACAACCACCATAACTCAGAATATGAATCTTGAAAATGAGATGGGCACGATGACAAAGCCTCCAAAGCTGATGAATCTTGTTGACTATGATAGCTGGAGTGAAAGATTTATGAACTTGGTTCAAGCGAATCATTTCACCTGCTGGTTTGCCATTGAAGAGAAATATCAAGCACCGATTGGAGAGAATGGTCTTGAGAAAACATTAGCTCAACTCTCGGATTTCGAAAGGGAAAAGTTCATTAACGAGAAGAAGATGATGAACATCTTAAAGCAAGCCATCAAAGAAGACATCTTGGCGCTCCTACAACATGATGATGATGCTCAATCCTTATGGAATGATTTACGGTTAAAATTCCAAGGAAGCGCGTAGCTTCGGAAGGGAAAGAGAGCGTTGCTAAGTAAAGAATTTGATATCTTTACTTTGATCAAGGGAGAGACGGTGAAACAATTGATTGAACGATACTGTCACTTGGTAGTCCCAATGAAGCGCATATTGGTCGATAAGCTGGCAAATTCCTTACCTCAAGGAGAATGGTCTACATACTTGACTATTTTAAAGAATGGCACAGAGTATGGTAATTTCTCATTACCAAGGTTTATTGAGAGATTTGAAGGGCACGGACTCGAGATGCAAAAAAATGCAAAGAGCAAAGGCGCCCAAATGCAACAAGATGTAAATCTGTATTACAAGGGTAGTCCAGTAGCGCAGATACAATCTCCGAAAATTCAAACTACCTTCAGCGCTTTCAACACATCAAGTCCACAGTCAAGTCAAGCTAGTGGATTTCCATCTTTTGCGTCTGTCAACCCAAATACGCCTCCAGACCCACAATCATCCCATTGTTTAAGCAATTCACAGAATCAACAGAACAATCAATCTAATCTAAATCAATGGGTTCTACAATGTGATATTGCTGTTGATTTCCAAAATGCTCAAAACTTCGATGAGAACACTGCAAAGCAGCACATGTCATTACTTGCCTCAGTACTTGAGTCGTATGATAGTCACCGCAAAACAACACATGTCATTACTTGCCTCAGTACTTTAGTCGTATGATAGTTTAGCAGCAGGAAAAATTGGGAATTCGGAGATGATGATAGAGGATTATGATCAAATAGATCCGGTCGAGATGGAATTGATTGACATTAAATGGTGTATGACTTCCATCGTTAGAAGAGCGCAATGTTTCATGGAGATTACCGACAAAGACAATTTGGGAGGACTTGATGGGAAACTTGGCTTCGACAAGTCCAAAGTTACATGCTTTAAATGTCGAGAGAAGGGGTATTTTAAACGAGAATGTCCAAACAGAGAAGTCTAGGGCAATCAGAACCCTTTTGCTGGCGCCAATTACAAGAAAGCCATTTATCATCATCCTCAACCCAAAACAAGAGTGGTGCACATCGAAGATGGACCGTCAAACTCCAAAGACAAAGCTCTTGTCGTTACTCAAGAGGGCAAAGGTTTCAACTGGAACGAGTATATCATGAAGAACGAAAGTTTGGCATTGGTCGCAGAAATCATTGAAGAACCTGAAGAGTATGTAGAGGCATCTTTTGACGAAGCTCCTGAAGAATATTATAACACTTCATCAGAAGAAGAGGAATTGTTAAAAAGTGCTTTTAAATATCTCCTGCCTAATGATATTCTTAAAACTTTTGTAGGCCTGATGTTGAAGAGAGAGTTGATGAGACGTTGGAAAAACTGACTGGTAAGACCAACAAAGCTTGTATGGCAAATTTGAATGAGGTAAACGTGTTGGAAAATGAGTCGGTGAAAGAAATACCTTTTATGAAGTGTCAAGAACCTTGCATTGAATGTGCAGAAAAAGAAACACGCTACAAGGAGCTAAAATGTCTTACAGATAATTTGTCATGTGACTATAAATAAAAAAGAAGCTTATGACAAATTAAGCAAATATGTTAAACAATTTGAAAAGGTGATCAGACAAAATGATGGAACACTTTCAATGCTCAAGGCAACTGTAATGGACAAACAAATGCCATTAATACTCATTTGAATACAATTGCCGACAGAACGGGTTAACAAATTGTTAATCAGTTATTCTGCAAGTTCATACGCCATTGATCACATTCTTCCAAAAATTAAAAACAAGGAAGAAAATCAAATTGATGAAAACAAAGGTACAAGTTATGACCGTGTTCCACCACCCATGTGGAATAGCTACGCTAGTAAAAAACCATCCGGGATGGAGAAGGCGCTCAACTGAAAATTAAAAACTAAAAAGATAAATGAGTTGCATGCGAACATTGATATAACTTACACCAAACCAGAAAATGAATGTGAGTCTGATGTGGTTAAAACTATGGTTGAAAGTGTTTTGAAGAATGAATCGAACCAATCCGAATTGGATGGAGAATCATCAGAAAATATTTTAAACATTGATACAAACGTTATCGTATACAAAATGCATGGATCTGATAAACTACATTCTAATGAAGATTTCCCGGGTCAGAATGTCAATCTGGATCATGTTGAAAAGTTGTTCAAGCTTGTTGAGGTGAGCCATTCTGATTTAGAAAAACATGATGCATCATTTTGTTCTAAATCAAAATGTTTTAACAAACCCTACTATTAAAGGAACAAAGTTATCCTGAAAACAGGAGAGCTGGGTTGGGTTTTCAAAAGAAAAGAATGTATAACAAGTCTCAAAAGCTAAATTTTACAAAGAAAATCAATTTTGTTTATGGGACAACTACAGAAAAGGAAAAAGAGATCATTGGTAAAAAATCCAATGATGAGTTCAAGAAAGAAAAAGAGAGTAGAAAACATGATTTGGATTCCTCTATTCGTAAAGACAATAGGAAGTGCTACAGGTGTAACAATGTTGGGCATATTGCACGATAATGTTCGTAAAGAAATCCAAAACCTGTTTCAAACTCCAATAGATCTACCAAAGATGTGAAACAAAAGGCACCCATGATTATACCAAAACAAATTTTGAGAAGAAACATTGAATCCAACAAAAATGTAAAATCAACGATTCAACTTCATTCACAATTTGAAATTGGAGAAACTTCCACTAAGAATTGTCAAAAGGATTCAAAGTTTTATTCTAAAAGGAAAAATTGAAAACACATACATGGGTTACAAAAGTCAAACCATCTTTGGTAGAACTGAAACCACCTGGTCCAGCCAAATCAGAGGTCAAACAAAATTTCAAGATCAAAGTTGGTCCGAAGTTTGATATTCCAAACCCACCCAAGACCAATCAGGCTTGGGTTTCTCTGTTTAAATAGTTTCTTTCTCATGTGCACAGGGGCTCCCAAGGTCGATCATGTCAAAATGGATTATGGATAGTGGAGCTTCCCAACACATGACTGGGATTCTTGCGTTGTTGCACGACGTCAAAGCTATCCGGGGAGGTTATGTTGGTTTCGCTGGAACTCTGGGTGCAAGAATTGTAGGAGAAGGTATTCTTACGAATGGAGTGGTTTCCTTTGACAAGGTGAACTACATTGCGGAGCTGGAGAACAATCTACTGAGTATTTTGCAAATCTGTGCCAAAAAGTTCACAACACACTTCAATGACAAAGAATGCTTAATTCTCAAGACGGGATTCAGAATTCCTGGGGAGTGGATCCTCATGCGTGCTCCAAGAGAAAATGATCTTTATGTTCTAGACATGAGCGTCGCATCCACTACATCTAAGAAGGTTCAATGTTTTGTTTCTAAATCGACCGAGAAGGAGTCAATATTATGGAATCGAAAGATGGGGCACCTTCACTTGAGAAAGATGAATTATTTGGTGCACAATGACCTAGTGGAGGGTGTTAATCTGAAAAATTTTCATTTATCTGATGATTGTATAAGCTGTAAAAGGGGAAACAGCATAAGAATCACACCCGAGAAAGCTTCTAAATTCTATCAAGCTACCACTAGAAAGGCTTCATATGGATCTTTTCGGGCCAGTTAACGTGCATTTCTATAGATCTATATTGCCTGGTCGTGACAGTTGATTTTTCTAGATTCTCATGGGTTTTCTTTCTAGAGAGTAAAGATGAAACGTTTGAAAGTCTTATGATTCTCTTCAGGAAGCTTGAAAACCTGTATCACTTGCTTATCAAGAGAATCCGTAGTGACAATGGTACCGAGTTCAAGAACAAGAGGATGCTCGAATTTTGCAATGAAAAGGGGATTCTACACGAATTCAGCGCTCCCTATACTCCTCAACAAAATGGTGTAGCTTACGTAAGAATCGCACACTGATCGAGACTGCCAGAACCATGCTCGCTAATTCAAAACTCCCAGTTAGTTTCTGGAGTGAAGCATTCGCATCTGCGTGTTACACCCTCAATCGTGTGTTGACTGTCAAGCCTCACAACAAGACTTGTTTTGAGCTGCTAAACCATCGGAAGCTTAATCTCGCATTGTTGGAGCCTTTTAGATTGTCATGTATTGTTTTGGACCCGGACGGTAAATTTGGAGCTGAATCCTTGGAAGGATTTTTTGTCGGTTATGCTAGTCCACAAAGCGTGTCTTTTTACGAGTCTAAACCAGGTTATTCTTGCACATCATGTTGATTGTTAACGATATACTATGCCAACGCAGAAACCTGGGGATCCATGACTATTTAACGATGAAGGTTTGTGGAATTCATTTGACCTACCTGAATTACCATTAGAAGAAGAACTTATTATGCTCTTTCAACAACATCAAATCTCCAATCAAGAACAAGTTTCTAGACCGTTGGTGATTTCCTCGTCACTTCTTGTCTCTAACACTTCTAATGTAGGTCTGAGCAACACTTTGCAGGTTTCAGTCTCCGTACCTATCTTGAACACTGCTGAATCGTCTGCCCATCAACCTATTAATGCCGACTCTGATCGAGAACCAACTTTTGATGATGGAGGATCTAGTTCTGATGAAGGATCTGAGCATATGGAAAGCTTTCTGAATGCTCAAGCTGATCAATCCAATGTCAGAAATGAAGCTACATCATCTTCTGCACCGGTTGCTGATGAAGTGATAAAGAATTTGCAAAGTCAAGTAGATGTTTCGAGTGAAGTAGTGCTAAGGACACTATCTTACCATCCATCAGAGAATATCATTGGCAGATTACAAACCGGAGTGAAAACTCGCAATCAGATCAACAAGGATCTAAGTTGCTTCTATACCATTATTGCTACATTGCAAACCAGACTTTCTTATAGTTGTTTTGTTTCGTAGGTTGAACCCGGAAACTTGAGAGACGCGTTAAAAGAGGAAAGCTGGGTGGATGCAATGCAGGCAGAGTTGCTTCAATTCTAGAAACTTGGTGTCTGGAAGCTTGTTGACCTACCAGATCATCATAAAAAGATTAATACTCGATGGGTCTTCAAGTGCAAGTGAGATGATAGAGGTATTGTGGTCAGAAACAAAGCTCGGCTCGTGGTCCAGGGCTTTCACCAGCAAGAAGGGATAGACTACGCTGAAGTCTACGCTTAGTTGCTAGTCTAGAAGATATTCGCATATTCTTGGCCTTTACTTCTTGGAAAGGATTCAAGGTGTATCAATTGGATGTCAAATCTGCTTTCCTTTACGGCAAAGTCAAAGAGGAGGTGCATGTCGGCCAACCAACGGGGTTTGTCGATCCTATACACAAGGATAAAGTCTACCTTCTGAACAAAGCGTTATATGGCCTACATCAACCCCCAAGAGCTTGGTATGAAACACTTTCAAGACATCTTCTTGACAATGACTTTCTCAAAGGAACTGTAGACTGTACCCTCTTCACAAAGGAAGTAGATGGTCATATGATTTTGGTACAAATATATGTGGATGATATCATCTTTAGATCAACAAATGATAAGCTGTGCAAAGACTTCGAAGAAGTCATGAAGAAGAAATTCGAAATGAGTGCTATGGGGGAGATGAAGTTCTTTTTGGGACATCTAGCTATTGTGCTCAGATACTCTAGATACAACAACAGATGGGAGACTACGGACTGCAATTTCTTGATATGCCAATTTATGTAGATAACAAGTCGGCTATTGATATCACCAAAAATCTTATTCAACACTCGCGCACTAAACATATTAAGATTCGACACCACTTTATTCGTGACTGCTACGAGAAAAAGTTGGTTAGAATTGAAAAAATCCATACTGATGACCAAAAAGCAGATTTTTTACACCAAATCATTTGATCATTCAAGATTTAAAAATCTTTTAAAATTAATGGTTTAAGAAATCTGACATCAGGGGATATACATGAGGGTGAATTTAAGGATGACGAGGACTTAACGTGATTCTCATCGGTATGTCAAGTTTTTCTGTAAATATCTTTTCTTCAAAAACTAAAAACCAAAAATATGTTTTTGATTTTAGGGGGAGAAAAGTTGTGGAAAATTCAAAAACATTAAAAAGTTAAAAAGAGTTTTTGTGAAAAAAGGGTAATCATATTACATTAGTTGACAATCACAGTATGCTAAAGATATGGAATGTTTAAACAAGTAATTAAACATGTCTTACTAAGGATGTGCCAATAGGCTTTACTTGTTCAGTAAATTGTTTTTAAAGATATAAACCTAAATGAAAAACGGAGTAACTTATGGGTCGACATCTCTCGGATATATGGAATTAGTACTACGAAATTTCGTTTGAGAGAATGCTAGATTCTGCGATACTAGTTCTTTATATTTAATCGATATCTGGGGTATTATCCGAGTTCTTCTGATTTTGCGTCAGCAATGACCTAGAACTTGCATAATACTTTACGCATTATTCGCCTACATAAGCTACACAAAAAATGAGTATGCCATAAACATTTACGGCATCTACAGTTCAAAAGATTCCTTTATGGAACACTACCTAAAGTCGAGCCTTCATCTCTTTGTCTGTATGGAAATACTAACCTAAGCTCTCAAGGTCTCGCAATTCACCTCATTTACAGATATCAGTTAGATATATTCACATGTGAAATGATATTCTGGGAATCTCCATGCGGGAGTATATTCTGAGATGGGAAATACAGTTACTTCATGTTCCTTAATATTATCTAACATATCTTGAAACAATTGAGAAACGTGTAGAGGTTTAAGTAGATAAGTATATTGGAAATCTAGGTAAATCTGTTTAAGAACTTAAAGTTACTACGAAGATCAACGGTACTTGTGCTTTGTCTAAATACGTGATATGATCCTCTAAACACAAAACTCACAAAAAAATATGTATGCATATACATCTTTACTTGTTCCTTCTTTTTAAAAAAATCTCAAAAAGATTTTCAGCTTATCTTTAGCATTCTTTCTTAAATTTTGGTCTACCGATGATGAAAAGACCGTTAGTCCAAGTCAAAGCGACAGTTGCTGGAGGAAAGCTAAAGAGCACAGGCTCGGAGCTAATCAGAAAAGAAAAATTTCCTGAAACGTCAAAATTTAATTAATTTGAAACTTTACATTTTATAATAAATCTGTTTTGGTCAAACAACGGTTAACCAAGGTCATTAACTTGGACTTGGTAGGCAAATCAGATAACCAGGATCATTAACTTGGACTTGGTTAAGTGAGTGGGTTATAAAAATAGATAAAATTTCATAAAAATCAAAAAGATAAACAAAGTGTATATGACTTGTACGAGTGACAAAAAGCTTCATTCATGTGAAGCATTACTCGTACGAGTGAACCTTGAATGAGTATAAAAGGGCAACTCATTCGCACGAGTGACACTATTGAATTTGTGTGATTGAGAGCATACTCTGTGCGAATCAGTTCTTGTCACTCATTTTTCTTGATTTACATTACGTATCTATACTTTGGGGAGGCTGATTTGCACACCTCTTTCAATGGGCAAGGTACTAATGCTTTTTTTGAAATGTTATAATGCCAAAATTGGACCAAAAGGACATAACACATAGATTTAGGATAATCAGACCGGTAAAATATAAAATTGAACTCAAAATTGTTAAAATCGGCCTTTTAACCTATAAATCAATCTTCAATTTGATAAAATCTGCATGTTTTAAGGTCGGTTTGATTAGGTGTTATTTCGTGCGATTCGTTACTCCAACGAATCATCACTCGTACGAGCGAGGATTTCAAATGTTGTTTTATTATATTCACTCGTACGAGGATTGTTCATACGAGTAGGTCCTTAAATATTTATACCTTGATGGCTCGTACGAAGCTTCATTTGTACGAGGAAGTTTGTTCAAAACCCTTGAAATTTGTTAAGTATTTTATTCATTCGTTCGAAGTAGTGACTCGTACGAGTGGGGTTTTTACTCAGAATTAATTTCTTGTCTATGTATATGACTCATACGAAGGATTACTCGTACGAGTGATTAAGAGTTGAAAGTTTGGAAAATTTTCTAAGTGTTTGAAATGTCTATGGTTGCAGATCAAGAAGTCGTTGTTTTCTCCATTTCACAACATCTGTTGTCTTCTGGACGATAATATTCCTAAAATCGCAGCTTACAGAGAAGTATTAGATTCTTGAGTCGTCTTCCAATCACTAAAGCTCTCACTAATCGTCACACAGCCTATCGTTCTCATGTAGAATATTTTTGGAATGCTGCTGAATTTGATGAAGAAGAGAACGCGATTTTGTCTTATGTAAGAATTGACAACGAAAATATTCAAGTCAAAATTACTGAAGACTTGATCAGGAATGTGTTAGAGTTTAAAGAAAAAGAAGACCCAACTAGTTTCTCTGAGTATATGGTTAAAGGGTGCTTCGACATGATGGGTTATGTAGGTTTTGACAACGCAGCTTTGTATAAAAAGGCAAATCTGAGTTCTCCATTTCGTTATATTGCACATTGTGTTATTCACGCTCTCAGACACAGAAAGGGCGGTTTTGATGATTTGGTTGATTATCAGATGTACATGATCACAACACTTATTCTAAACTTGCCTTACAATTTCTCATGAGTGATCTTCTCCCAAAGGGTCCAAAATACACAACGCGAGAAGTTTTTGCAGTATCCGCGTTTTATTCAGATGTTGCTTGACCATTTACATCCAAACTTAAAGAAGAAGAAAGATGATGTTTTGAAGCTGGAACATATGGATGTGTCAACTCTTTAGAAGATGAATCTGCATCCTAAAGCATTCCCAAATGCCAAGCCTGTCTTCGGGGCTATTCTAGACAAAGATTATGTGGCATCACCAAAAGGGAAGTGGAGGAAAGATGATAGTGGAGATGAAGATGAGGAGTTAGAAGCGTTGGATGGTTATGTTGCGAAGAGAAGCGTGTGGTTCTTGAAAGAATATAAAAGGGGGGTAAGGGGTCTAACCGAAAGCAAACGTCCACATCTACCTCCACTACCCCTAAAAAGAAGCAACGTGCATCTGAAAGCACGAGGTTGGTTGATGAATCAGAGCCAGAAGAGAACGTTGAAACTTTGGCTGTTGATATTGAACGTGAAGCGTTTGGAGAACAAGAAGGAATCATTGAAGAGGCATCCTCCGCGAGTACTGATCAAGAGGATAGGATTGCTGGAGAAAGAGAAAGGGCTAAAGAAAGAGATCTTGAACGTTTGGCTGAACATAAAAGAAAAGCAGAGGAGAAGAAAAGAAAAGCAACAGGTGAAGATGATACAATGTATGCAGCTTCGTGTTCCGATAGCGATACCCCTGTTTGCAAATCTTCTAAGAAATCTTCTAGACGTCTCAAGAGGCCAGCAATTAGAAGCACTAATTCTCCAAAAGACAAATCTAAAAGAAAAGTGCAGAAAAAGGTTGTTGAAGAAGAGAATGTTGAACCGACTCCTCAACCAACTCCTCAGCCACCACCATCTCCACCACTGCTACCAACACCACAACCTACACCTCAAGCCCAACCTTCTCAATCTCAACCCAGTTCTCTATAGGAACCAGGTTAGAAGATCAAGTCGACTTCGAGTTTTGTGATATTCCGGGGGAGGGGGGAAGAGTTCTCGACAGACATTTTCAACGATTTACGAATTGAAGAGTTAGAGAAACATGTAATGTTGAACAATGTTAAGATTGTTGAGCTACAAGAACAATTCAATGGGCTTAATGAAGAAAAATAGCAGCTAGAGGCCATCTTAGCAAGCATCGTATCTGAGAATGAACGTTTGAGAAATCGCATCGCAGAATATGATGAAGAACGTCTTAGAAATCAGAGAAAGATGAGCTTATTCGAGAAAATTCTCACTAAGAAACTCGGAATCAATTTAGCTACTGAGATTGATGAGATAGAGAAAGAAGAGGCCAGAGAAAGGGTTACCGAGCGGGAACGCATTGCCAAAGAATTATCTGACGCTCAGGGCAAGGGTAAGGCGAAGGTTGGTGAGGAACCTATGACTGTTATAACTGAGCCAGAAGCCGAATCTGCGCTAGTATCTTCTATAGAGGCGGTGGGTGTGAACACAAAAATGATTGTTTTGATCGAGAAGCCTAACGATGTTGACATTGAGTTGACGAATTTATCAGCTAAACATCGAGAATGGCTCAATAATAGAAACTTGGAGAAGGAAATAGAAGCCGAGGTAGATGAGTTTGTTGAAGATCTTGAGAAAGAAAAAGAAGACTTGGACGATATCGATGATATATTTTCTGATAAGTCTGATGATGATAGTGATGGTGGTGATGATGACTTAGGTGGTTCAGGTGTCCTTGTAACAGAATCTAATTTGAATGATGATATCGATTTTTCTGTGTACTTGGATGACTCTGCAAATCAAATGGAAGTAGGTAAAGATTAGGGAAGGTATGAGAGCTCTAAGGATCCTAAGCAGGCATGAATCCTCACAGTGACTTAAATGTCATCTGTTTCTGTCGTGCCTAAACTGAAGATTTTGTATTTAGAGCATGAGGTAGAGGAAGGGGAGTTTGTCCACAGTTATTCTAAAGAAGAAATTGCTAATATGCTGGGCATGGACGAAGAAAACTTAGAGTTTGATTTCGAAGAGGAGCTTAACGACATCAGTGCTTTCAAGCCTGTTGATTATGTCTTCAAACATGTTGCTGATGCACATGAGTATGATAATTTTTTTGTGGAGGATGATTCTGATGACGATGATACCAATATTGCCGACGAGGGTACAGATGACTCCCCAACTTTTAGTGAATTGTTTGTAGCCTAGAATGATGATCTTCTAAAGCAAAAAGTTGAAGAGGCTGTCAAACAGGGTACAATTCCTCAACAATTGTCTGCTGAAGAAATTACTAAAATGAGGAAGCATTGGTTTAAAGAAGTACCATCTGAACGTAAATTCAAACGTCCCTTAGCATTTTTACGCGTGATGCTAACATTTCTTTGGGGGATATTATAAGTTGGGGATGGATCGAAGAGCTGAATGTTTATGCGATTAAATGGGAATATGGGATCTAGTACTTTTGATACTTAAACGACATAAAGACCCTGCCATTCTGGGATATTAAAGAGCTGGTGCAGACAAAGATGATAAATCTTAAGATGAATTTCATGACTAGCGGCTATGGAAACTGATCAAGCTTGAAGCTACTCATGGATTTATACACTGGAAGCCTCATTTCCCGAAAAGAATCACGAAGATCGATCAAGTGATGAAAGAAAAGGATGTTATGTTGATAGTGAAGAGGCCGAACTTATGAAAAATATGCCTCTAATCAAGATGGAACAAGATTTCAACAAGATCTTCAAATGGTGGCACTACGATTCAAGTACAAGTGAAGCTGTTATATGTGTCCATCCAGATGATGATTGTTGGAAGATTATCGAGAAACTATACGAAGCCGTCATAGCACACAAACGTATATATGGTCTATGACGTGGCATTCGAGTACTAGACCCGATGTGGCTAGTCAATTGTTCGAAGAAGGATATTTAATGCTTGTTCTATAGCAAGATTAGTTTCGAAGAGAAAGACAAAGAACAAGCTCTCCAGTTCTTGGAGGAAGCTGGAAGAGATTGAGAAATGAAAGAATGAAAAGAAGGAGGAGAGGATTGCAAAGCGAACGTGAATTGCTTCGCTAAGGCGTTTTTAGTTCTAGACGTTAACTGTCAAATCATTGAAGATTTTTGAAGACTATCGAAGACTACGACAACATCCAAGGGGAGTTTGTTGGTGCATAATATCTATTGCCTACGTCTAGGTTGTGTTGGTTATGTGTATAGGGCTTAGAATGTCAAATATATTATGTTAATATATGATTTATTGGTTTTGTACATGGCTCGTACGAGTGAGCTTTGTGACTCGTACGAGTGACACCTTGTCACTCATACGAGGCACCACTCGCACGAGTCATACACACACGCTCCTCCTGTGTGAGTCATGTTAACCTATAAATAGAGGAGCTTGAGTGTTGTGTCAGAGATCTATTGGTGTGTGACTAAAGCGAAGCCCTGTCAAACTGTTTACGTTCTATAACTGTTCACGTTTATCAATACAATTCAAGGCGTTTAAGTAGTATACCTTTCTTGTTTGTTTGTCCAACTCGCTAACAATGAATTCTGCCTCTGTTAGCTGAGTCTGATCAGTCTGGTGCTTATTGGAGGAGAGTCGATCCCCTCTCACAATGGGCCTAGCCCAACTTAATTTCACGAGTCCAAAATGTTTATAATCTTACACTTGGTAATTTTTTACTAAGTATAAACTTTTAAGTATGCTTATATACTTTTATAAAATCAGTCAGTAATTTTTTAACATCTTAACTTTCTGGAATTTTTCATCATTAATATATATATTCGTTAAGTGTCTAAAATATATCATTTTTAGACGTGTCGTCGTTGTCATTTAATATATATATATTCGCGTCAAAAATCGCCAATGTTGTAGTAGCTCTCCATGTTGGCGATTTGTTCGTTGATAGACGACGTGACGGTGTATTGTGTAAGTTCGACCATTGTTCGCATCACTCCGTTCATCCGATTATTGTTTCAAGAAATGGTATAAAGTGTATGTGTTCATGTTATTTACACTTGGTAATTTTTCAAGTTTTTGAGCTTTTGTTTTGTATACCCTGGACTTTCTAGATTCATACACATACATACACATGTATTTTTACACATTAATTTTGGTCACAATATATATATATATATATATATATATATATATATATATATCTTTATTCCCAAAAATATATGCATTTAATAAATACTAATTTTTAGCTTGTAAAAACATATGTAAGTATTTATTAAATCCTTGGTGGGTTAGGGTTTAACCATTGTCATGAAAATTTCCTTAATGACGATTTAGGTCACTAATCGTGTTTAGTCCGTTAATCACTTCGTTAATTATACTTTAATCACGGTTAAATTTTAGAAAATTTGTCATAGTTTCCCCTAAACTATGACGTTTTCCATGTTTTAGAAACGCATTTAAATCATATTTAAACCCACAATCAAAATCAATCTTCAACTCAAGTTAACATATCACTTTTATGTGCTTTATTTATACACTTATTCATCCTCATTTCCATGATATTTGGTAAATATATATTTTAACTACTTTACTTAAAAATAATGTGATCTCACATATTTATTAAAACATTTAAGACACCATTTTTGTCATATCTTCAAATCAAGATTTCCACTTTAAACCACTTTGTTTAATACACTTTTTAAGATGATCATAACTTAAATCATGATGTTTATTCTTTATAAAAGTCACACATATGTAGTAAATAATTTTTAAATTGTAGTAAACTTCATGGATCATGAGGTTGACGATCTTGTTTAGATTTAAACATCACCATGTTTAAATTATCATTTATATTCTTATTCATACAAGATCATCCACTTTAAACAACTTACTTTAACATAATCCACATAATCATGCGAACTAGTTAACACTAATACACATAATCAACAAATAATAAACTATATTTACTATATTATTAAGGTGAGATTAGGATTTTTAAGTTGGATTTTTCTTTATTTTCAAGATGATCAACAAGTACTTTCATAAACCATACATCATAAGGAGCTTAATATGGTGAATGATTTGCTTACAAGTTTGCCCAAGATTAAGTGAAGATTAAGAAGAAGATGAAGCTCCAAAGAAAGCTCTAATGATTCCCCATCGTTGCAAACTCCTTAGTGATCTTGTGGGGGCTTTAAAGTGAGTAAAAGGTGGTGTTTAATGGTGGAAAAGTGGTGGACAGTGGTGGTGTTATGTAACCGCGAGGGAGGAAGGACCCAAGGGGTTTTCTTGTTTTAATTTTTTTTTGTGAAATGATATGAGAAGACATGATCATAATTTATATAAATTTCCTAGTCAAATTCACATCTTTACACCATACTTAAATCTTTTTTGTTTCAACATAAATCAAGTGAGTGGGGGCCCACTTGAAATCACCTACTTGAAGGGGGTAAGTGTAAATATTATTTATAACATGTGTTGAAAATGTGAGATATTTAGGTGTATAGGTTAAGTATGGTGATTAGGGATTGGTCTTGCATCATTAGTGAGTAATTAGGGTTTAGAGTGTTAATCAATATTAATTAGTCCCCCTTGACTAATTGTTATTAGTTTTGGATGGCAAAAGTACCACTAGTTTGCTCATTCGTACGATATCAATTAATATACGAACTTTATTGTTCCATATTAGAAGCTTTGGTTTTCGACCACCATAAGTGACATAGCGTTTATTTAGAGCACTTCCGACAAAGAAATATGATTAACTAGTTCACTAGTCGAGTATATGTTGAGTTTGGATGGCCGAAACGCTTCCCGTTGAATTATTCGCTCAATATCGGCATGTCGTCGAACATTTCTGGGAGTTGTGTTTTCGTGACCTCAAGATAGTTGAAGAGATTTCGGATCCCAAATGAAGCTTAACTAGCTCTCTAGATTAATGTATGAAGCTATCGGCCATTGAAATCCTTGTCAGTTCGATAATCGGTTGCTTTCCGGGTAAGTTGTGCACTTCTTGTCGTACGACTGGAAACGATGTCTTTTATGTATTTCTGATATTCTCATATTGTTTTAGGGTGTTTATTCTGTTATAATTTTTGAATCCGGAAAATACCGAATTAATGTTGCAGACGAATTGAAATTGTCACCTTTTTAATCGAAATGGACAATTTTGTAATTTAGGTGTTGTACCGGAAAGTTATGTATTATTGCAAGATGTGTTCCTACATTAGTGTTTTCATGTATATATGGACTCACTTATGGCATTATCATGCCGTTATTCATTGTCCTGTTTCGTTTTAGCGGTTTGCTGACAAGAATAGTGTAACCGTGAATAGTGGGCCCAACACTTTCTACCTACACTTTTAGGGCATAGTTTGATTTGTTTGGCTTCGTAACAGAAACCAATAAATGTTATGGCATGATTCACTTGTCCTACACTTATGATATGACATACGACTCAGTTACGTTATCAAATTACCATATAATGCATGAGATTATGTACTAAAAATAGTGATTAGATTGTACGGAATTACCGGTTATTTGCTATTTGTCACATTATGGATAACGCATCAACAAGTTTTTCACATTATTGAAATCGTATTTAGGGTATGTGTAGCTTATGTCCTTGTTTCGGAGTGTACGCCACGTTAAACTGATTGCGTTTGAGTGTCAGTTAACGAATTACTTCCACAAAAATTTTGAAGGTTTGAAATCATGCAAGAAATTGAAATTGTGCAAATGTCTTAGATAATTAGACAAATTTCGGAAATAAAACACAGGTTTCATTGAATACGAAATTGTTTGTAATTGTACAATGATTTAAAATACACAAATGACACTATAACAATTTATATAACTTTACAAGACATGGCAACACTTGGTTCGGGTTGTGCAAAAGGCTAATAATTTCATAAACATGCAATATTTGTTTTAATCCGTAATGCTTGATAACATTAAACACTTGGGGGTTCATGGTACCGTGTCCGGAAGTCTCGACTCATTTAAATAGAAATGGCCATATAAATATGTGCGGGGTAATAGGCATACACCTAGAAGACGTAATATTAAAGATGGTGTGTACCTCGATCAAATACCAGCATAGATTTCTAGTACGTGACTGTATTGACAAGCATGTAAAACTGGTAACAAGAAATATATTTTATCCCAATGTTAAATAAAAATGAATAGCAAATGGTTTTCAAAGAATTTTCGAAAGGATTTCTAAAAGAGTCGGCCGGCTAATGGTATTTACCAGTGAAATGACATATTTTTAAAATATTAACAACAGGTTAAGTAAGCACGAAATAGGCTTGAGTGGGCTGGGTCATAAACCTTGGAATTTGCGACTCCTTGGCTAGAGACCCGTAATAGGCTCAAGTCTATTTTGTTAGATCCTACCTTTGGGATATTTTTATACTTCTTCGGCGTATTGTGATAATTGTTATCCGATCTTCACAAATAATCCAAAGTTTGGGCCCACCGGGAACCAAAGTGTGATACTTCAAAAAACAAACCGACAAACCACGTATAATACTTAATAGAACAAAAAGAAGAGAAAAAGAAAATATTTTTTGATTTTTTGGTTTTTTAAAAAACAAATAAACCAACTAAAGCACTAAGCGCACCGATTCTCCTACAATGACGCCATTTTGATCGATATCAAAAGGTTAGTTAAAAATAAGTTTAAAAATTTGTTGTAAGTACGCTTAAGTAAGAGTAAGTAGGGTCATATCCATAGGAAATACATGGTTAGTATTGATTGTAAAACCTAGATTAACTATAAACTAACATTATTGCTTTGATTGAGTTTTGAAGGTTTTGATTGATTGCGACTAATCAAAACCTCCACAAATCATATAACCATAGCCATATGAAAACTTTTGGTAAAAATTCATTTTATTTATTTAATATTATATATTATATCGTATTTATTTTTTTCTTTCAAAAAATTGGATATCTTTGTTGTTGGGCTTGAGGCACGACCAGCTTTATCATGGCACGGTCTGTGTCTAGGTTCCGAAAAAGTTCTTTTAAAATTGTCTTAAACTAGGCCGTTAGCAACGGCATCAAATACTTGACATGGTTTGGTGTGCTTTTAAAAATATGTTCAACTTAAGTTGGTTTATCCACTAGTTCAAGTTTTAATATTTTTAAAAACACGATAAAACACTATCACACTATAACTCAGGATGGGCAAATTCACCCATCATTGGCATAATATAGTGCTAGTAAGATACCGAGGTCGTCCAAGGATATATGAGTTTTAGTATCAAATCTTTATTAACATCTAGTTAAATCCAAAAGTAAAATTTTTAAAATTGGGGACAAAAATAATCAATAATAGAAAAAAGGGGGTATCAGGTATCAACATACCTCTTCATGCATCGTTAACTAGCTCTGACCATGAGGTTGCAAGGGCTCAAATGTTAGACGTGGATCTATGTGTTTTAATGCATAGTATTGTGTAGTTCTTATTAGACATTTTCAAACATGTCCAACTCGTCATTTCTAGTTTAGTGCTTATTTCTTAGTCATAAGTCGAGCGGTTTTACTACCGCTTTGACTTTCGAATCTGACTTGTTTGGTCAATCTTAGGATTCGACCAAGAGCATTTTTATAACCATAGTTTTGACATCTAAACTGATATTATAACATAATCGAACTTGTTTTTACCTATAAGATTCATCATAGGACTTATTTAACCATCTAAACCCATAGTTACGCTTGCGACCCGTTAAAGTGGCGTAAACCATTTTAACAAGTCGTAACGGGTCAAAACATTTAGAAATTCTTCCAAATCAGAATGTAAGGGATAATAAACCATATCACTCGAGTCCCAACACTCATTTAGTTTATAAGACCTCATTCTATCCAATCCTCCGATTAACTTCTCAACACACTAACATAGTATTCCGATACATTAGGACACACTTGAACTCTTCAATCCTTGAGCTTTGTTTGATCATTTGAACAAGACATTTACGCAATCCCAAGTGAGTCATAGCCCTCCTCTTTTACGTTTTCAAATGTTTTGGGGTGATTCATATGTGCATATCACTACTTTCTTGTTTTCATGACATTATACATGTTTTGCTTATCTAGTACATTCAGTCCATGATTTCAAAGGCATTTTGCTTCATATGTTGACTTAGCATACCTACTATATGATTTCAAAGACAGTTTTGCTTCGTATGTTGACTTAGCATACCTAGTACATGATTTCAAAGACATTTTTGCTTCGTATGTTGACTTAGCATACCTAGTATATGATTTCAAAGACATTTTACTTCGTATGTTGACTTAGCATACCTAGTACACGATTTCAAAGACATTTACTTCGTATGTTGACTTAGCATACCTAGTACATGATTTTAAAGACATTTTTGCTTGGTATATTGACTTAGTGTGCCAAGTACATGATTTCAAAATATTTTCATGACATGCTTACGCTGCTCAAGACAAATTGGTGTGTTGAATATACAATGTAAATTCATTAACATTGATCACGCTGACCGGTAGTATGTAATGGTACCATAGGATTGACAATCCCGTTCCCGCTTCCTAGGTTTGTTTAGAAGTGACTTTAGGGAATGACAAAATCCGATGACATTTGATAAACCTTTGTCTTTATAAGGGTTTATCCGACAGTCAACAAGGCTTGACTGTATTCACCAACAATATGTGTCTACACAATAAAAGCAATTGATTTATAAGACAAGAGTTTTTCTTTAAACAAGACCTTTGTTTATTCAAAACACCTGTTTTATACAAGACATTTTGACAAGACAAGACATTTTGGTTATTTTATACAAGACAATTATTTTATAGTTTAAACAAGACTTTTTTTTGCCATACAAGACATTGGTTTATACATAGACATTTGTTTATAAATAACATTTGGTTTATACAATACATTGGTTTGTACATAGACATTTGTTTATAAAAGACATTTGGTTTATATATGGCATTGGTTTATACATGAGATTGGTTTAAACAAGACATCTCAATTGTTAGCTCATGGTAAGTGATTTAAATGATGGGACGTGTGTAATATGATAAAAGCATGGTGGATACGACGATGGTACTTCCTATATATAAGTGCTTTCATTATATTAAATAACATAGCGTTATCTAAACCATTTCAAACAAAATACACGACATGACATATTTTATACAAGGAACGAGTTATTTTGGTTATTAAGTTAACCATGAATCATTTCTTTTAAATCATTTGATTTTCATATAATTTCATAAAGGAAACATATTTTTAAAGGATCATGGCAACTTTTGTAATAGTTGAACATTTCTTTTAACTTTCAAAGCCATGATCTTCATCACAAAAGCTATGTTACTCACAGGCATTTTGATGCTGACATTTTATTTTCACATATGTTCAGGAGCTAATGTTTGACTTTGAGCATGCTTCACATAGGGCGGACTTGGGCTTTAGTGATTTTAAAATTTGCAAGACAACTGTTATGTTTTTTATTTCATTCTCCCAAGACAATATAAACAATTAAATTCAATAATACAAAACTTTATGTACCATGTGTTGTGAAACAATAGTTCTGTGACATGACTCCCCGAAGATTCCGCCGCGGTTTGTTGTTTTACGTGGTCGGGTGTTAGAGAAAGATTGGTATCAGAGCTCATGGTTCTAGGGAATTAGGTTATTAGTAATACTTTGACCTAGACTATAACCTTCCTAGGTCCCTAACACAAGTTATCTTGTGTTTATATCTTAAAACAACACCATCACCTATCCTTAGGTGATTACCAAAATAAATTCACAAGTTACAAATTTTTTTGAAAATCAATCATCTATCCTTTGATGATTACCAAAATAAATTCACAAGTTACAAATTTAATCAAATTTTTTTGTCTTGTGAAATCCTAGAAGTTCGTGGAGAGAAACCCTCTCATAGCCTTAAACTCATGACATGTACCCAAGCCCAAAAATACCTACGAAAGAATTAAGTAGCCTTTTGGCACATATCGTAGAGGAGAAAAGCAAGGGTAAGAATATTCAAGACATCCCTGTTGTTTGAGATTTTCCTGAGGTGTTTCCTAAAGAACTACCTGGTTTACCCCCAACCTGGTGCCAACCCAATTGCAATATCCCCTTATCGTCTTGCACCGTCTGAAATGCAAGAGTTGTCACAACAAACCCAAGAACTTTTACACAAAGGATTTATTTGTCCGAGCTTTTCACCTTGGGGCGCTCCTGTCCTATTCGTGAAAAAGAAGGATGGATTCTCTCGCATGTGCATCGATTATCGTGAGCTCAACAAACTCACGATTAAAAATTGATATCCCCTACCTCGTATTGATGATCTTTTTGATCAACTACAAGGTGCTACATGTTTCTCAAAGGTTGATCTGCATTCTGGGTATTGTTAGCTTCATGTACTCGATGAAGATATTCCCAAAACTACTTTTCGCACTCGATACGACCATTACGAGTTCACTATCATGCCCTTTGGTTTGAAAAATGCTCTTGCCGTCTTCATGGACTTAATGAATTGGGTTTGTAAACCTTATTTAGAGAAGTTCATCATTGTTTTCATTGACGACATTTTGATTTATTCGAAATCCCGAGCCGATCACAAACGTCATCTTTGTCTAATGATGGAACTCCTAAAGAAAGAACAAATTTATGCCAAATTCACCAAGCGTGAATTTTGGTTGAAGGAAATTCAATTTTTGGGACACATTGTCAATGAACAAGGTATACATGTAGATCCCGCCAAAATCAGTGCGATTAAGGATTGGATTGCACCTACTACTCCTACCGAAGTTCGTTCATTTCTTGGTCTAGCTGGCTATTACCGCCACTTTATCGCCAACTTCTCCAAGATTGCGGTTCCCCTCACTACTTTGACTCAAAAGAATAAACCTTTTTAGTGGGGACCCAAACAAGAAGAAGCTTTTCAGACCTTGAAACAAAAGCATTGTGATGCTCCTATTTTATCCTTACCCAATGGAAATGACGACTTTGTCGTATATTTTGATTCACCTAATCTAGGCCTTGGCTGTGTTCTCATGCAAAGAGACAAAGTCATACCCTATGCATCAAGACACTTGAAAATCCATGAAAAGAACTACACAACTCATGATCTTGAGTTAGGTGCTGTTGTTTTCGCTCTCAAAATTTGGAGACATTACCTCTATGGTACAAAATGTGTGGTTTTCACTGATCACAAAAGTCTCCAACACATTCTTAATCAAAAAGGACTAAACATGAGACAACGACGTTGGTTTGAACTTCAAAACGACTATGACTGCGAGATTCGCTACCATCCAGGTAAGACGAATGTCGTAGCTAATGCTCTTAGTCGTAAAGAATGTGTCAAGCTACATTGTGTTCAAGTTCGATCTGATATCTTAACACGTATTTTTGAAGCCCAACACACTTGTGTAACCCAAGGTTTGTTGAAAAACGAACTACCCATCATCTCGAGCTTCGGCTTGAAACAAAGGACAATGGGTTACTCTACTACATGAACCATTTATGGGTTCCAAGCCAAGACAATCTCCACACTATATTGATGAACGAGGCTCACAAATCTTGTTATTCAATTCATCCTGGTGCAGACAAAATGTACAAGGATCTTCGTACCCAATATTGGTGGCAGGATATGAAAAAGGATATTGCCTTATATGTATCCAAATGCCTAACTTGTCTTAAAGTAAGGCAGAACATCAACATCCATCTGGATTGCTTAAGCAACAAGAAATTCCAATTTGGAAATAGGAAAACATTGCTGTAACATTTGTAAAAAACGGGTTTTCCAAACCCGCTCCGTTTGTAATCGAATATCAAGTTATAAATGTTTCGTTGCGTATTTATGTCAATTTTAATTTTTAATGATGCATAATTAATAAACAAACTAGAATATAAAAGTTATAATTGATAAAAAGTAAAAATAAAATAATTAAAATAAAAATCAGGCTGCCGGGACTCGAACCCGGGTCAGCCGGGTTTAAGCTCAAAGACTTATCACACACACATATAACCACTCCGCCACTTGATGTTTTCTGTAAATTCTAGGAAACAATTAAATTTTATGGTCAATCACAAATCAATCTGGTTACGCCAACTGTAACCGAAATCGGTCACCAAACGTCCAAAAACGTTTGATTGTTCGCGGTTTACCGATTATAACCGCTACATCGACACCTCCAATCAATTTAGCTTTGAATGGACTTGAATTCAAGAGTGGATCGGTTTTAATAACCGAAAACTTGCATTTTCCGAATTACTCCAATCATAGACCCCTCTCGCGACTCAAACACATTCTGCAAACCTTTAATTTCATTTCCGCAATACTTTCAGTTCGTCGGAGAAGCTATTTGAACTCGCTGGACTTTCGCCAGAAAACCGTGTTTTCCATCAAATCAGTAAGTCTCTCAATTCTTTCATTGTCTATCAGTTGTTAAGCTGTTGCTAACTCAAACCCTTCAATTGGAATCAAATTTCAGACATCGATATCGGATAATTCACTCTCGCCGGAAAACTTCTGAAAATTTCTATCTTCCACTGTAAAACGGTATAGTCATTCAAACCTTCTGATAACTCTTGTTTAGTACTTCAATTCCACAATTAACTAATCAAAACTGTTAATTTGTTCGCTCAGTCGAAGTTCATAAAAAACAGAGCCGACGACTTGCCGGAATTCTGAGATAAATCGTTCCTTCGGTATGTTTACTTCCAAAATCGTCTCTGCCATTTCATTATAGTCTTTTGAATGTTTGTCAGTCGAATTAAACAAGAAACAATAGAGTAATCGTAGGCTGTAATTCTGTAACGAAGAAGACGAAGTTAAGTTGATTATAAGTTAAATTTAATTTGGATATTATCTCGGGTTAGACACACAGTCCAGCGGTGGACTGTGTGCACACATATATCACACGCCGCGAGTTCGATCCTTGATACACACACACTCTCTGTAATTAAAATGTTCTTTTTCTAACTGAACCGGATTAAATTACGTTAGATGTAAAGTATAATAAAAATCGGTATATTAACCAGGTTAGACACACAGCCCAGCGGTGGACTGTGTGCAACACTAACTCACAGGTCCCGGGTTCGAGACCTGTTGCACGCTCCGGTTCGATGAGTTAAAACACTTTTTGAAAATAAAAGAATTTTGAATAAACTGAATTAGTATATAAATATAATTAAAAAAGAATTATTTCGGGTTAGACACGTAGCTCAGTTGGTAGAGCTGCGTGCACGCGTACGGGAGGTCTCGGGTTCGAGTCCTGCCCGGCGTATACATTCACACAATAGAACCGGTCAAACAGTCAAACAGTCAATGGTCAATGGTCAACGCAAAAGTCAACATATTTTTTTATACTTTTATTTATTTAATTTAATTCAAAAATCAATTAAAAATACTTAAAAATAATGTTTTTAAAGATAGGAAATAGCCTTAAACACACAAAAATATATCTAAAAATCCTATTAAAATTAATAATCAAATCCACTCATTAACTATACTTTCCGTTATTATTTAGGTTAGTTAATCCTCATTGTCAATCCTTCAAACTCGTGCGCATCTCATCATCTCCAACCGAACGCACCCAATGTGAGTGAATCTCTACAAATTCCCCGTTTTAAACACGTTTTTGGGGTGTATCATGTGTCTTACCATTTATTATATTTAAATCATTGTGCATACATCATATCATGAACAAATGTGTATTCAGCTTGTGTCAACTGTTGTGTGGTTATTGTTGAGATTTAATTTATTATTTTCAGTACATGCAATTACATAGGCCGCCGCTCCCCTTTACATTATGAGCGTTGAGCAGTTCCCCATTACATGATGAGCGTGAACCTGGCGTTGCCAACATACGATCGGCTCCGTTTGATTGAGCCTTGATCGCACAGACATTCATCATAGGCCGTCCGTTCCCCATTACATTATGAGCGTGAATGTGACGTTTCCAACATATACAGTTTCATTCATGTTATATATTCATGCAAGTTCATATGTTATTGTATGTTATTGTATGTTATAGTTTGTGGTTGTTATTGCTATTGTTTGATTATTTACATTTGCTCACATATGACTATTGCACAATTTTTCCTTGATAAAATAACAAGAAATCAATATTAAATGTTTATCTAACAAGGTTCACTCGCCAACTTATGTTGACCCAAAATCCCCCATTTTTACACATGATACAGGTGAACCAGCTGCAGCAAGAAACACATAGGATTGGCTTAGAAGAATAAACTGGTTTAGAGCTTGGATTGTTTAGTTGGTTATTTTTCTTTGTATTTGTATGGACATGTTTGGATTATTGAGAATGTAATTTTAACTTTAATAAATATGAAACATATTAGTAAATATCATGAGCTTTGGTGATAACCCAATTATGCCCCGACTCTTATTCCGCTGCGGGTCGGGGTGTGACAGGTTGGTATCAGAGCCATGACTATAGGGATATAGGATAGGTTATTAGACCCTTAGAGCCTATACTATAGTTGATTAGAAATTTTTAAGATTTTTGTGTGTTACATGCAAAATTCATGATGTTTATACGTTTTATGTTTAATGTTACATTCAATGTTATGCAAGCATGTTCATAAGTACATATTAGTATATAATGCCTATCATGAATCATATTCTCATAACATATCATATCCATGAAAGCACACATCACATCATTTTCATGATTGTTTTTACAATGATTTTTGTATTTTCAAATCACATCAAAGTGAGTTCTCATGACGGGCATGTAGTAACTGGAAGGGTACAAGTACCGGTAGTCGGAACGTCCTGTCTAGGCTGGCATTCATATAAATCCAAAATAAAGGACCAGTTTGCCTACCTGGGGACTAACGATGAGAGTACGAAGTACCTATTAGGCCAAAGCATGCTATACCAAACGTCGTGGGAGCTAACCCCACTTTGAGTTGTCATTGTGTCTACACCTGGACACATTCCGACCATACATCTCGTAAACATATTTCGTGGTTTTCATTCGGGTGATGCGAGTGTTAAATCGCCAATATTAATGTGAATCCTACCAAGCCAATAGACCTGGGGGCCCACAAGACTATACAGGTGAAGGTATGGGGGACATTTGAGGCCCAACATGAGCAAACCCAAGACATCCTATGGATGTAGCTGCATTTTTTATATTTATGTTATTTTCATTTCCTTTAAGACACATAACACCTAAAAAGACTCCATAAACTCACAATCTTCTTATGTATGTTCCTGTAGATGTCGGCTAGACAACAGCGAAGGGGTAAAAGATCAGGAAGGTCTCACGAACGCTTGGCCACTCAAATCGCAAAACAAATGGCCGCGGTGCTTCCTGACATTGTGGTTCAAGTACAACAAGCTCTCGCTACAAATCCCACAAATCCTCCCCAGCAAGAAGACCAGAACGTCGGCAACCTTCCTACCAAAAAGTGCTCATATAAACATTTCAAGTCTTGCGATCCTCCGAAATTTGAAGGGACCGAAGGTGTCACTGCTCTCCTCCACTGGTTTGAGGAAATGGAAAACACCTTCCTCAACTGCGATTGTCCCGAGGATCGCAAGGTACGATACGCAACTGGGAGACTATTTGGGGTAGCTCTTACCTGGTGGAATACTGAAAAGGGTAAGAGGGGAATCGAAGATGCTATGGCCTTAACGTGGGAGGAGTTAATGGAAATCATGATGAGGCGATTCTGTCCTAGAAGTGAGATTAAAAAGCTAGAGGACGAATTTCATTCTTTGAAGCAAAAGGAGGGAGATCATACTTCCTACAACAAGAGGTTCTTAGAGTTGAACCAAATGGTCCCTAACTTGGTCACCCCAGTTTACCGCTTAATCGAGCATTATATTCGAGGTCTTCCCTCGAAAATTCAAGATTCAGTTCTCAGCACTTCACCAGCAACACTTGAAGCTGCTATGGTACTAGCTACTGAACTGACCGAGAATCGAATTCGCAACGGTAAGTTTAAAGAGGAAAAAGAAAGCCCCCGTTGAGAGCCAAACTTCAAACCATTCCACCTCCTCCTCTAAGTTTGCTAACAAGAGGAAACGTAACACCAGAAACTTCGCTGTCACACAAACCAATTTCCCTATCCCTGCTGCACCCATTACCCAAGTTGCCCCTTCACCTGCACCATACAAAAGGCCATACTCTGGTCCATTACCAAAATGCAACCGTTGCCAATACCACCACTTTCCTGATCATCCCTGTCAACATTGCACCGGCTGTGGTCGCGCAGGTCATACTGTTCAAACCTGTCGCATACCTCAGCGAACGAACCGCCACCAGCCTTCAACCCAAACCCACCAACAAATAATGGGTCAAGCCCAACAACCACTACTACTACCACCTACCCAACATTTAGCCCAATCATACTACCAACCCAACTATCCCATGGTGCAACCTATGCGGGCTTGCTACAATTGTGGAGACCCAAGCCACTTTAGAAACACTTGTCCATGTTTAGTGAACATTATTCATGCTCAAGCCCAAGCCAATCCAGTGAATCAAGCTAATCAAGCTCCTCCACCTACAAGAGGAAGAGCTTTCAACATCAACGCTAATTAGGCTAGAGTTGACAGCAATGTGGTTAACGGTACGTTTCTTATCAACGGTAGTTATGCATCCATGTTGTTTGATACTGACGCGGAAAAAAGTTTTGTGTCTTTAGAGTTTGAACCCATCCTAAACCAAATTCGTGATAAGCTCATGGAATCCATAACAGTAGAAGTTGCTGACGGAAAACCGGTCTCATTAAACTCTATTATACGCAATTGTACTCTCACCTTAAACGAACACGATTTTCTAGTTGACCTATGAAGTTGGGAAGCTTTGACATTATAATTGGTATGGACTGGCTCAGGCTGAAGTGGTATGCCGCGAGAAGTTTATACGCATTCCTCTTCCAAACGGTCAGACTCTACGAATTTTTGGAGAAACCCCATCGAAAGGGCTTAGATTAATGTCGTGTCTTCAAGCCCAAAAAAATCTTCGCAAGAATTATGTTGCATTTTTAACCCATGTCGTCAAAAAGGGAACCATGGAGAAGAAACTCGAAGACATTCCAGTAGTAAAAGATTTCCCGCAAGTTTTTCCTGACGACATTTCAGGACTTCCTCCCGTAAGAGAAGTCGAATTCCGCATTGATCTTATACCTGGTGCTACACCAGTTGCAAAGTCTCCTTATAGGTTAGCCCCATCCGAAATGCAAGAGCTAGCCAGTCAATTGCAAGAGTTGACTGACAAAGGATTCATACGTCCTAGCTCCTCGCCTTGGGGTGCACCTGTTCTTTTTTGTGAAGAAGAAAGATGGAACGTTTCGCATGTGCATCGACTACAGAGAACTCAACAAGTTAACGATCAAGAATCGCTATCCATTACCTCGCATTGATGATCTCCTTGACCAACTTCAAGGCGCCAGCTGTTTTTCAAAAATCGACCTTCGTTCTGGTTATCATCAACTCAGAGTACATGAAGAAGACGTCCCAAAGATTGCTTTCCGAACTCGTTATGGTCATTATGAATTCATGGTCATGCCATTTGGTTTAACAAACGCTCCAGCTGTCTTCATGGATTTAATGAACAGAGTCTGCAAACCCTATCTCGATCATTTTGTTATAGTCTTCATCGACGACATCCTCATTTATTCAAAGTCTAAGTCTGATCATGAACGGCATCTTCGACTCATCCTTACACTCTTAGAGAATGAAAAGCTTTACGCCAAATTCTCCAAATGCGAATTCTGGTTAAAAGAGGTACAATTCCTTGGACATGTAGTCAATGACAAGGGAATACATGTCGACCCCTCAAAGATCAAAGCGGTACAAGAATAGCAAGCGCCACGTACACCAACTGAAGTAAGATCATTCCTTGGTTTGGCTGGTTATTATCGCCGTTTCATCTCAAACTTCTCTCGCATTGCTGTACCACTCACGGCTTTAACTCATAAGGGAAAACCTTTCATATGGGGACCCAAACAAGAAAAAGCTTTCCAAACCCTTAAACAAAAACTCTGTGATGCACCAATCCTCACTCTTCCTGAAGGTTGTGATGACTTCGTGGTTTATTGCGACGCGTCAGGGCAAGGACTAGGCTGTGTTCTAATGCAAGAGGAAAGGTTATAGCTTATGCTTCGAGACAACTCAAGACTCATGAGAAGAACTACACCACCCATGACCTAGAACTTGGAGCCGTTGTGTTCGCTCTTAAGATATGGAGACATTATCTCTACGGTACTAAGTGTGAAATATACACTGACCACAAGAGTCTTCAACATATCTTCAACAAAAAGGAGTTAAACATGAGGCAACGAAGATGGGTCGAGCTTCTAAATGACTACGACTGTGAAATTCGGTACCACCCTGGCAAGGAAATGTGGTGGCTGATGCACTCAGTCGAAAGGGTTATGCGAACTCCATTCGTCTTCTATGTTCGCAAATCATAACTGACATTAAAGATCAAATTCGAGAAGCCCAGCATGTTTCAGTAACGGAAGATGATGTACGAAAGGAGCTGTCCTGTGGAGCTGAACTTAAAATTGAAACTAAATCTGACGGTATTCTGTACTATCTAGATCGCATATGGATTCCTGATCACAACAACCTTCGTGAATTTCTTATGAATGAGGCTCACAAAACACGATACTCTATACACCCAAGAGCCGATAAGATGTATCAAGACCTTCGATACACCTATTGGTGGCCTGGAATGAAAAAGGATATTGTTGTTTTTGTTTCCAAGTGCCTTACATGTTCCAAGGTGAAAGCTGAACACCAAAGACCCTCAGGACTTCTGGTGCAACCTGAAATACCTGTATGGAAGTGGGAAAACATAACCATGGACTTCATTACCGGGTTACCTCGCACTTCTGGTGGGTACGACACTATATGGGTAATCATTGATCGTCTTACAAAATCAGCTCACCTTATTCCTATCCGCGAAGATTTCAAGAACGAGAAGCTAGCTCGTATTTACATCAGCGAAATCGTAAGCCGACATGGTGTACCGTTAAGCATTATTTCAGATCGTGATGGTCGTTTCACTTCACGAACATGGCAAGCTGTACAAACCGCTTTGGGTACACGATTAGATCTCAGTACCGCTTATCATCCTCAAACTGATGGACAATCTGAACGCACCATTCAGACTCTTGAAGATATGCTTCGAGCATGTGTCATAGACTTCAAGGAAAATTGGGACGCTCATCTACCATTAGTTGAATTTTCGTACAACAACAGCTATCATTCAAGTATCGGCATGGCACCTTTTGAAGCTTTATATGGTCGTAAGTGCCGATCTCCAGTATGTTGGCACGAAATTGGGGAAGCTCAAATCACCGGTCCAGAATTGATTCAAGAAACCACAGACAAGATCCATCAAATTCGAAACAATCTTCTAGCGGCTCAAATGCAGATAAACGACGAAAGCCCTTGGAGTTTAACATTGGTGATCATGTACTTTTAAAAGTATCACCGTGGAAGGGAGTAGTTCGTTTTGGTCAAAAAGGCAAGCTAGCACCACACTACGTAGGACCTTTCAAGATACTCGAAAGAGTAGGACCTGTAGCATACAAGCTTGATCTACCAGAAGAACTCAACAGAATTCATCCGGCGTTCCACGTATCAAACTTGAAGAAGTGCCTTGCTGATGAGAACCTCCATATTCCTCTGGAAGATATTCAGATTGATGAATCTATGCATTTTATTGAAAGACCAGTAGAGATCATGGACTTCGGAGAAAAACGTCTACGACGAAGTCACATTCCAATTGTTAGGGTACCTTGGGAGTCGAAACGGGGACCTGAGTTTACTTGGGAACGTGAAGACTCAATGCGCGAAAAATACCCGCTTCTTTTTCCTACTACTACTACTTAAATTTCGGGACGAAATTCCTAAAAGTAGGGGATACTGTAACATTTGTCAAAAACGGGTTTTCCAAACCCGCTTCGTTTGTAATCGAATATCAAGTTATAAATGTTTCGTTGCGTATTTATGTCAATTTTAATTTTTAATGATGCATAATTAATAAACAAACTAGAATATAAAAGTTATAATTGATAAAAAGTAAAAATAAAATAATTAAAATAAAAATCAGGCTGCCGGGACTCGAACCCGGGTCAGCCGGGTTTAAGCTCAAAGACTTATCACACACACATATAACCACTCCGCCACTTGATGTTTTCTGTAAATTCTAGGAAACAATTAAATTTTATGGTCAGTCATAAATCAATCTGGTTACGCCAACTGTAACCGAAATCGGTCACCAAACGTCCAAAAACGTTTGATTGTTCGCGGTTTACCGATTATAACCGCTACACCGACACCTCCAATCAATTTAGCTTTGAATGGACTTGAATTCAAGAGTGGATCGGTTTTAATAACCGAAAACTTGCATTTTCCGAATTACTCCAATCATAGACCCCTCTCGCGACTCAAACACATTCTGCAAACCTTTAATTTCATTTCCGCAATACTTTCAGTTCGTCGGAGAAGCTATTTGAACTCGCCGGACTTTCGCCGGAAAACCGTGTTTTCCATCAAATCAGTATGTCTCTCAATTCTTTAAGCCGTTGCTAACTCAAACCCTTCAATCGGAATCAAATTTCAGACGTTGATATCGGATAATTCACTCTCGCCGGAAAACTTCTGAAAATTTCTATCTTCCGCTGTAAAACGGTATAGTCATTCAAACCTTCTGATAACTCTTGTTTAGTACTTCAATTCCACAATTAACTAATCAAAACTGTTAATTTGTTCACTCAGTCGAAGTTCTTAAAAAACAGAGCCGACGACTTGCCGGAATTCTGAGATAAATAGTTCCTTCGGTATGTTTACTTCCAAAATCGTCTCTGCCATTTCATTATAGTCTTTTGAATGTTTGTCAATCGAATTAAACAAGAAACAATAGGGTAATCGTAGGCTATAATTCTGTAATGAAGAAGACGAAGTTAAGTTGATTATAAGTTTAATTTAATTTGGATATTATCTCGGGTTAGACACACAGTCCAGCGGTGGACTGTGTGCACACATATATAACACGCCGCGAGTTCGATCCTTGATACACACACACTCTCTGTAATTAAAATCTTCTTTTTCTAAATGAACCGGATTAACTTACGTTAGATGTTAGTATAATAAAAATCGGTATATTAACCAGGTTAGACACACAGTCCAGCGGTGGACTGTGTGCAACACTAACTCACAGGTCCCGGGTTCGAGACCTATTGCACGCTCCGGTTCGATGATTTAAAACACTTTTTGAAAATAAAAGAATTTTGAATAAACTGAATTAGTATATAAATATAATTAAAAACAGAATTATTTCGGGTTAGACACGTAGCTCAGTTGGTAGAGCTGCGTGCACGCGTACGGGAGGTCTCAGGTTCGAGTCCTGCCCGGCGCATACATTCACACAATAGAACCGGTCAAACAGTCAAACAGTCAATGGTCAATGGTCAACGCAAAAGTCAACATATTTTTTATACTTTTATTTATTTAATTTAATTCAAAAATCAATTAAAAATACTTAAAAATAATGTTTTTAAAGATAGGAAATAGCCTTAAACTCACAAAAATATATCTAAAAATCATATTAAAATTATTAATAAAATCCACTCATTAACTATACTTTTTGTTATTATTTAGGTTAGTTAATCCTCATTGTCAATCCTTCAAACTCGTGCTCATCTCATCATCTCCAACCGAACGCACCCAATGTGAGTGAATCTCTACAAATTCCCCGTTTTAAACACGTTTTTGGGGTGTATCATGTGTCTTACCATTTATTATATTTAAATCATTGTGCATACATCATATCATGAACAAATGTGTATTCAGCTTGTGTCAACTGTTGTGTGGTTATTGTTGAGATTTAATTTATTATTTTCAGTACATGCAATTACATAGGCCGCCGCTCCCCATTACATTATGAGCGTTGAGCAGTTCCCCATTACATTATGAGCGTGAACCTGGCGTTGCCAACATACGATCGGCTCCGTTTGATAGAGCCTTGATCGCACAGACATTCATCATAGGCCGTCCGTTCCCCATTACATTATGAGCGTGAACGTGACGTTGCCAACATATACAGTTTCATTCATGTTATATATTCATGCAAGTTCATATGTTATTGTATGTTATTGTATGTTATAGTTTGTGGTTGTTATTGCTATTGTTTGATTATTTACATTTGCTCACATATGACTATTGCACAATTTTTCCTTGATAAAATAACAAGAAATCAATATTAAATGTTTATCTAACAAGGTTCACTCGCCAACTTATGTTGACCCAAAATCCCCCTATTTTACACATGATACAGGTGAACCAGCTACAGCAAGAAACACATAGGATTGGCTTAGAAGAATAAACTGGTTTAGAGCTTGGATTGTTTAGTTGGTTATTTTTCTTTGTATTTGTATGAACATGTTTGGATTATTGAGAATGTAATTTTGACTTTAATAAATATGAAACATATTAGTAAATATCATGAGCTTTGGTGATAACCCAATTATGCCCCGACTCTTATTCCGCTGCGGGTCGGGGTGTGACAATTGCTATGGATCTCATCACCAAAGTACCACGTACTTTTAGAGGTCATGATTCCATTTTGGTAGTCATTGATTGTATAATAAAGTCAGCACACTTTTTGCCAATTCGTGAGGATATATCTCCTGACAAACTTGCGAAGATCTACATTGATGAGATAGTATCTTGACATGGTGTTTCCTTCGGGAAGCTTGATTCTCATCTCACTTTTGGAAGACCATGCAATCTGCCATGGGAACCAAACTTACTTGAGCACTATTTATCATACTCAGACGGATTGACAATCCGAAAGGGCGATCCAAACATTGGAGGATATTCTTAGAGCTTGTGTGATCGACTTTGGTGGTAGTTGGGATTCGCATCTACCTTTGATCAAATTCTCCTACAACAATAGTTTTCACTCCAGCATTAACATGGCTCCTTTTGAAGCTCTATACGGTCGAAATGTCATTCACCTATCAGCTGGAATGAGGTTGGTGAAGCTCAGCTCACTAGACCAAAACTCATTCTAGAGACTACAGATAAAGTCAAGAAAATACGCGATAACCTTTTGATAACTAGAAGCCATCAAAAGAGTTATGCGGATCAGCGACGCAAGCCCTTGGAATTCCAAGTTGGTAATCACGTCCTTCTCAAGGTATCCCCATGGAAAGGTGTTATTAGATTTGGAAAGAAAGGAAAACTTGCACCTCGATATGTGGGACCATTTAAGATCGTTGAGAGGATCGGAAAGGTGGCCTACAAACTTGAGCTACCTCCTGAGCTTGGGAATGTTCATCCAACTTTCTACGTGTTCAATTTGAAAAAGTGTTTGGCTGATGAAAACCTCCACATCCCTCTTGATGAAATTCGCATTGATAACAAAATGAACTTTGTCGAGAAACATGTGGAAACATTGGACTGTGAATGAGAAAGTCAAACACGCATACTGATTGTTAAAGTTCGGTGGGAGCCCAAACGTGGCTGAGAGTTTACATGCGAACGAGAGGATCAAATGAAGGCGAAATACCTACATCTTTTCTCACAAGTTTCCTCTAATTAAATTTTGTGACATTTGTACATTTTTAATCATTGAACAATTTCGGAACATTTTCGTATTTAATAAAATCTTTTGTTTTATTTGCGAGCATGTATATTTATCAATCATTATACAATCCCGGACATTTTTATTCAATAAAATCTTGCATTTTATTGGTAAGAACGCAAAAATGTCAATCATTGCACAAATTCGGTCATATTTGTATTTGATAAAATTTTATACTTAATTTACGAAACGTGTAACCCTACAATCGAACGAACCGACATCCATGACATTTTAGGACAAAATCCAAGTTACACATTCCTTAACCCCTTTATATAACCTAAACATTAGGTTAAGAGGGGTTAAAAATGACAAAACATGACAATACAAGTCTAGGGGTAAAAATTATCAAAAAAAAAAGTTTGCTTCATGACCAAGTTTGGCCACCTATCTCTAATTTTTGACACCTTGCACTCATTTTGCCAAAATTAATTTGGTGCTAACACATATTAGGACACTAATCCACACTTGATAATACTTCTCATCACCTCCTTGATCCTAAAACACTATAAATACCCTTTGATTCATCCATTTTTTTTTCACACCACCTCAAAACACTTCAAAGAAAAGTGTGAAGTTCTTCTTTCTATCTTTCTTGGAGCTTTTTTCCAGCCTTTGGAAGCCTCCTATCTTGAGTTCTGAAAGTGTTCTTAACACAAGTAAGTATTTTTCCTAGTTCTTTTATTATTTTAGTTATTTTGAGTTAAAAGTCAAACAGTTTGGCTTCCTATTTGACTCTCGGTTCTGACCATATTAGTCATGTCAAAGTTCAAATGAACTTTGAGACATCATAGAAATCATGAAGGCATTAATCCCTTACGATTGCACCTTCTGATTACCACGTTTAGTAGGTGAGATGACTAGTCAAAGTTTTACGAGTTAAAAGTAAAAAAATGGATAAAAATGCATTTTACGACGAAAAACTTAAGGTTTTGACACCAAATCAGTTTTATAACATTATTAGACATGTTCAAACATGTCTAACTCATCATTTCTAGTTTAGTGCTTATTTCTTAGTCATAAGTCAAGAGGTTTACTACCACTTTGTCTTTCGAATCCGACCCGTTTGGTCAATCTTAGGATTCGACCAAGCGCATTTTTATGACCATATTTTTGACATCTAAACTGATATTATAACATAATCAAACTTGTTTTGACATATAAGTCTCATCATAGGACTTATTTAACCATCCAAATCCATACTTATGCTTGCGACCCGTTAAAGTGGCGTAAACCATTTTAACATGTCGTAAGGCGTCAAAGCACTTAGAAACTCTTCCAAATCAGAATGTAAGGTATTCTAAACCATATCATATGAGTCCCAACACTCGTTTGGTTTATAAGACCTCATTTGTCCAATCCTCCGATTAAAGTCTCAACACACTAACATACTATTCCGATACATTAGGACACACTTGAACTCTTCAATCCTTGAACTTTGTTTGATCATTTGAACAAGACATTTACGCAATCCGAAGTGAGTACATGGCCCCCTCTTTTACTTTTTCAAATGGTTTGGGGTGGTTCATATGTGTATATCACTACTTTCTTGTTTTCATGACATTATATATGTTTTGCTTATCTAGTACATATAGTACATGATTTCAAAGACATTTCACTTCATATGTTGACTTACCATACCTAGTGCATGATTTCCAAGACATTTTTTGCTTCATATGTTGACTTAGTATACCTAGTACATGATTTCAAAGCTGTTGCTAACTCAAACACATTCTGCAAACCTTTAATTTCATTTCCGCAATACTTTCAGTTCGTCGGAGAAGCTATTTGAACTCGCCGGACTTTCGCCGGAAAACCGTGTTTTCCATCAAATCAGTAAGTCTCTCAATTCGTTAAGCTGTTGCTAACTCAAACCCTTCAATCGGAATCAAATTTCAGACGTTGATATCGGATAATTCACTCTCGCCGGAAAACTTCTGAAAATTTCTATCTTCCGCTGTAAAACGGTATAGTCATTCAAACCTTCTGATAACTCTTGTTTAGTACTTCAATTCCACAATTAACTAATCAAAACTGTTAATTTGTTCACTCAGTCGAAGTTCTTAAAAAACAGAGCCGACGACTTGCCAGAATTATGAGATAAATAGTTCCTTCGGTATGTTTACTTCCAATATCGTCTCTGCCATTTCATTATAGTCTTTTGAATGTTTGTCAACCGAATTAAACAAGAAACAATAGGGTAATCGTAGGCTATAATTCTGTAACGAAGAAGACGAAGTTAAGTTGATTATAAGTTTAATTTAATTTGGATATTATCTCGGGTTAGACACACAGTCCAGCGGTGGACTGTGTGCACACATATATAACACGCCGCGAGTTCGATCCTTGATACACACACTCTCTCTGTAATTAAAATCTTCTTTTTCTAACTGAACCGGATTAACTTACGTTAGATGTTAAGTATAATAAAAATCGGTATATTAACCAGGTTAGACACACAGTCCAGTGGTGGACTGTGTGCAACACTAACTCACAGGTCACGGGTTCGAGACCTATTGCACGCTCCGGTTCGATGATTTAAAACACTTTTTGAAAATAAAAGAATTTGAATAAACTGAATTAGTATATAAATATAATTAAAAACAGAATTATTTCGGGTTAGACACGTAGCTCAGTTGGTAGAGCTGCGTGCACGCGTACGGGAGGTCTCGGGTTCGAGTCCTGCCCGGCGCATACATTCACACAATAGAACCGGTCAAACAGTCAAACAGTCAATGGTCAATGGTCAACGCAAAAGTCAACATATTTTTTATACTTTTATTTATTTAATTTAATTCAAAAATCAATTAAAAATACTTAAAAATAATGTTTTTAAAGATAGGAAATAGCCTTAAACTCACAAAAATATATCTAAAAATCATATTAAAATTATTAATAAAATCCACTCATTAACTATACTTTTTGTTATTATTTAGGTTAGTTAATCCTCATTGTCAATCCTTCAAACTCGTGCGCATCTCATCATCTCCAACCGAACGCACCCAATGTGAGTGAATCTCTACAAATTCCCCGTTTTAAACACGTTTTTGGGGTGTATCATGTGTCTTACCATTTATTATATTTAAATCATTGTGCATACATCATATCATGAACAAATGTGTATTCAGCTTGTGTCAACTGTTGTGTGGTTATTGTTGAGATTTAATTTATTATTTTCAGTACATGCAATTACATAGGCCGCCGCTCCCCATTACATTATGAGCGTTGAGCAGTTCCCCATTACATTATGAGCGTGAACCTGGCGTTGCCAACATACGATCGGCTCCGTTTGATTGAGCCTTGATCGCACAGACATTCATCATAGGCCGTCCGTTCCCCATTACATTATGAGCGTGAACGTGACGTTGCCAACATATACAGTTTCATTCATGTTATATATTCATGCAAGTTCATATGTTATTGTATGTTATTGTATGTTATAGTTTGTGGTTGTTATTGCTATTGTTTGATTATTTACATTTGCTCACATATGACTATTGCACAATTTTTCCTTGATAAAATAACAAGAAATCAATATTAAATGTTTATCTAACAAGGTTCACTCGCCAACTTATGTTGACCCAAAATCCCCCATTTTTACACATGATACAGGTGAACCAGCTACAGCAAGAAACACATAGGATTGGCTTAGAAGAATAAACTGGTTTAGAGCTTGGATTGTTTAGTTGGTTATTTTTCTTTGTATTTGTATGAACATGTTTGGATTATTGAGAATGTAATTTTGACTTTAATAAATATGAAACATATTAGTAAATATCATGAGCTTTGGTGATAACCCAATTATGCCCCGACTCTTATTCCGCTGCGGGTCGGGGTGTGACAATTGCTATGGATCTCATCACCAAAGTACCACGTACTTTTAGAGGTCATGTTTCCATTTTGGTAGTCATTGATTGTATAACAAAGTCAGCACACTTTTTGCCAATTCGTGAGGATATATCTCCTGACAAACTTGCGAAGATCTACATTGATGAGATAGTATCTTGACATGGTGTTCCTTTAAACATCATATCGGACGGGAAGCTTGATTCTCATCTCACTTTTGGAAGACCATGCAATCTGCCATGGGAACCAAACTTACTTGAGCACTATTTATCATACTCAGACGGATTGACAATCCGAAAGGGCGATCCAAACATTGGAGGATATTCTTAGAGCTTGTGTGATCGACTTTGGTGGTAGTTGGGATTCGCATCTACCTTTGATCAAATTCTCCTACAACAATAGTTTTCACTCCAGCATTAACATGGCTCCTTTTGAAGCTCTATACGGTCGAAATGTCGTTCACCTATCAGCTGGAATGAGGTTGGTGAAGCTCAGCTCACTAGACCAAAACTCATTCTAGAGACTACAGATAAAGTCAAGAAAATAAGCGATAACCTTTTGATAACTAGAAGCCATCAAAAGAGTTATGCGGATCAGCGACCCAAGCCCTTGGAATTCCAAGTTGGTAATCACGTCCTTCTCAAGGTATCCCCATGGAAAGGTGTTATTAGATTTGGAAAGAAAGGAAAACTTGCACCTCGATATGTGGGACCATTTAAGATCGTTGAGAGGATCGGAAAGGTGGCCTACAAACTTGAGCTACCTCCTGAGCTTGGGAATGTTCATCCAACTTTCTACGTGTTTAATTTGAAAAAGTGTTTGGCTGATGAAAACCTCCACATCCCTCTTGATGAAATTCGCATTGATAACAAAATGAACTTTGTCGAGAAACATGTGGAAACATTGGACTGTGAATGAGAAAGTCAAACACGCATACTGATTGTTAAAGTTCGGTGGGAGCCCAAACGTGGCTGAGAGTTTACATGCGAACGAGAGGATCAAATGAAGGCGAAATACCTACATCTTTTCTCACAAGTTTCCTCTAATTAAATTTTGTGACATTTGTACATTTTTAATCATTGAACAATTTCGGAACATTTTCGTATTTAATAAAATCTTTTGTTTTATTTGCGAGAATGTATATTTATCAATCATTATACAATCCCGGACATTTTTATTCAATAAAATCTTGCATTTTATTGGTAAGAACGCAAAAATGTCAATCATTGCACAAATTCGGTCATTTTTGTGTTTGATAAAATTTTATACTTAATTTACGAAACGTGTAACCCTACAATCGAACGAACCGACATCCATGACATTTTAGGACAAAATCCAAGTTACACATTCCTTAACCCCTTTATATAACCTAAACATTAGGTTAAGAGGGGTTAAAAATGACAAAACATGACAATACAAGTCTAGGGGCAAAAATTATCAAAAAAAAAAGTTTGCTTCATGACCAAGTTTGGCCACCTATCTCTAATTTTTGACACCTTGCACTCATTTTGCCAAAATTAATTTGGTGCTAACACATATTAGGACACTAATCCACACTTGGTAATACTTCTCATTACCTCCTTGATCCTAAAACACTATAAATACCCTTTGATTCATCCATTTTTTTTTCACACCACCTCAAAACAATTCAAAGAAAAGTGTGAAGTTCTTCTTTCTATCTTTCTTGGAGCTTTTTTCCAGCCTTTGGAAGCCTCCTATCTTGAGTTCTGAAAGTGTTCTTAACACAAGTAAGTATTTTTCCTAGTTCTTTTATTATTTTAGTTATTTTGAGTTAAAAGTCAAACAGTTTGGCTTCCTATTTGACTCTCGGTTCTGACCATATTAGTCATGTCAAAGTTCAAATGAACTTTGAGACATCATAGAAATCATGAAGGCATTAATCCCTTACGATTGCACCTTCTGATTACCACGTTTAGTAGGTGAGATGACTAGTCAAAGTTTTACGAGTTAAAAGTAAAAAAATGGATAAAAATGCATTTTACGACGAAAAACTTAAGGTTTTGACACCAAATCAGTTTTATAACATTATTAGACATGTTCAAACATGTCTAACTCATCATTTCTAGTTACTGCTTATTTCTTAGTCATAAGTCAAGAGGTTTACTACCACTTTGTCTTTCGAATCCGACCCGTTTGGTCAATCTTAGGATTCGACCAAGCGCATTTTTATGACCATATTTTTGACATCTAAACTGATATTATAACATAATCAAACTTGTTTTGACATATAAGTCTCATCATAGGACTTATTTAACCATCCAAATCCATACTTATGCTTGCGACCCGTTAAAGTGGCGTAAACCATTTTAACATGTCGTAAGGCGTCAAAGCACTTAGAAACTCTTCCAAATCAGAATGTAAGGTATTCTAAACCATATCATATGAGTCCCAACACTCGTTTGGTTTATAAGACCTCATTTGTCCAATCCTCCGATTAAAGTCTCAACACACTAACATACTATTCCGATACATTAGGACACACTTGAACTCTTCAATCCTTGAACTTTGTTTGATCATTTGAACAAGACATTTACGAAATCCGAAGTGAGTACATGGCCCCCTCTTTTACTTTTTCAAATGGTTTGGGGTGGTTCATATGTGTATATCACTACTTTCTTGTTTTCATGACATTATATATGTTTTGCTTATCTAGTACATATAGTACATGATTTCAAAGACATTTTACTTCATATGTTGACTTACCATACCTAGTGCATGATTTCCAAGACATTTTTTGCTTCATATGTTGACTTAGTATACCTAGTACATGATTTCAAAGACATTTTTGCTTCGTATGCTGACTTAGCATACCTAGTACAAGATTTCAAAGACATTTTGCTTCGTATGTTGACTTAGCATACCTAGTACATGATTTTAAAGACATTTTTGCTTCGTATATTGACTTAGTATGCCAAGTACATGATTTCAAAACATTTTCATGACATGCTTACATTGTTCAAGACATATTGGTATGTTGAATATACAGTGATACATTCATTAACATTGATCACGCTGACCGGTAGTATGTAATGGTACCATAGGATTGACAATGTCGTCCCGCTTCCTAGGTTTGTTTGAAAGTGACTTTAGGGAATGACATAATCTTATGAACATTGATAGACCTTTGTCTTTATAAGGGTTTATCCGACAGTCAACAAGGCTTTAATGTATTCGCTAACAATATGTGTCTACACATTAAAAGCAATTGATTTATAAGAGAAGAGTTTTTGTTTAAACAAGACCTTTATTTATTCAAAACACCTGTTTTATACAAGACATTTTTACAAGACAAGACATTTTGGTTATTTCACATTTATTTTATGGTTTAAACAAGACTTTTGTTTGCCATACAAGACATTGGTTTATACATAGACATTTGTTTATAAATAACATTTGGTTTATACAAGACATTGGTTTGTACATAGACATTTATTTATAAAAGACATTTGGTTTATACATGGCATTGTTTTATACATGAAATAGGTTTAAACAAGACATCTCAATTGTTGGCTCATGGTAAGTGATTTAAATGAGGAGACGTGTGTAATATGAGAAATCATGGTGGATACGTCGTTGGTACTTCCTATATATAAGTTCTTTCATTATATTACATAACGTAGCGTTATCTAAACCACTTCAAACAAAATACAAGACATGACATATTGTATACAAGGCAAGAGTTATTTTGGTTATTAAGTTAACCATGCATCATTTCTTTTAAATCATTTGATTTTCATATGATTTCATAAAAGAAACATATTTGTAAAGGATCATGGCATATTTTGTAATAGTTGAACATTTCTTTTAACTTTCAAAGCCATGAACCTTCATCACAAAACCTATGTTACTCACAGGCATTTTTATGCTGACGTTTTATTTTCACATATGTTTCAGGAGCTAATGTTTGACTTTGAGCATGCTTCACATAGGACGGACTTGGGGCTTAGGGACCTTAAAATTTGCAAGACAATTGTTATGTTTTTTATTTCATTCTCCCAAGACAATGTAAACCATTAAATTCAATTTACGAAACTTTATGTACCATGTGTTGTGAAACGATAGTTCTGACATGACTCCCTAACGTTTTCGCCGCGGTTTGTTTTTTTTGCGCGGTCGGGTGTTACATTTTTCGTCTAAGTGTTTGTTCGTATTGTAATTGCAGGATAAGAAGTCAAACTTCGAACCCAAACACTACATTTGTTGTGTATTGGATGATACGATCCCGGAAATGGAACCTTTCAAGGATATTTTGAAGTTTATGGATAGTTTGAAACCTTTGACAGATCAACGTAAAGCTTACAGATTTCATGTATAGAAATTCTGGGATCATGCGAAGTTTGTGCCAGAGTTGAAAGCTATTCAATCATTAGTGAGAATCGCTAATGAGGATATAGAGGTATTGATCAAAGAAGCATTGATTTGAAGGGTTCTTGACTTCAAAGATAAAGACGATGATCTGACGATGTACTTAGAAAGAATGTGTAAAGGTTGCTTATACCGCATAGGTTACAAAGGAGTATTGAACTCTTCAAACTTTAACAAAGCATTTTTGGGCAGGCCGTACAAGTTCTTTGTTCATTCTGTTATTACTTCCCTAAGCCACCTACCAAAGGTGGATAAGATGTGCTGCTAGACTATCAGATGTGTATGATAACTTCTCTTACATATAATCGGCCTTTCAATTTTATAAGATTAATCTTCGAACAAATCAAGGCGAATATCGAAAAAGACAAGTTTTTAAAGTATCCAAGATTTGTTCTAATGATGTTGGATGATCAATTTCCAAATCTCGTTAAGGATAAAAAGGATTTGTTAAAGCTGGATCACATGTCATATATGTCTCTAGTACTGCTCTTACATATAATCGGCCTTACAATTTTACAAGATTAATCTTCTACCAATCAAGGTGAATATCGAAAAAGAAAAGTTTTCAAAGTATCCAAGATTTGTTCTAATGATGTTGGATGATCAATTTCCAAATCTCGTTAAGGATAAAAAGGATTTGTTAAAGCTGGATCACATGTCATATCTGTCTCTAGTACGTCTGAATCAGTATTTGAAGTAGAAAAATGAACCTATCGGAAAGAAGTTCTTTGTCACAATTAAAGATAAGAAATATAAGGCACCACCGAAAGATAAATGGAGGAATGATGGAAGTAATTCTGAAAACTCTTAAGAAGAACATTTGGTTGACTATGTTCCGAACAGGGGTGTCTGGTACAAGAGAGAGGAAAAGAAAAAGAAAAAGACAACTCCGAAGAAAAAAGCACAGAAAAGAAAGAAGGCAGAGACGTCCTTAGAGATGAGACAACTGAAGAAGAAGTTGAGGTTAAGGAGAATGTTGAGGTCGAAACTAATGTGGAAGATGAGGTGTTCTCTTTAACATCTGATCAAGAACGAGATGATGTGAATGTTGTGAACATTGCTGCTAGGATATAAAAACAAGCATTTGAAGGCGATAATGAAGAAAGTTCTGATGAAACTATTGATTTCGAGGCAAGAGCAGCAGTAGAGAAAGCCGAACATAGAAAAAGAAAGGCTTTGGTGATGATGATGATGAAATGTATGTGCCTTCTAAATCAGAAGAGATTATTAAGAGACCAGCAAAGAAAGCCAAAAGAACCAAAAACAAGCCAACTGATGTGACTAAATAGGCAACAGGGTCTCCGGTCGTAAAGAAAGCAAGACGAAAGTACAAGAAAGCTACGAAGACAACGATGATTGAATCTGAGGCAGTGGTTACATCGAGAGTTGAAGTACAACTACCATCACCACCACACCAACAACCACCTTCACCACAACAACCACCTTCACCACAACAACCACCATCACCACAATTACCACCATCACCACCATCACCACCAAACCAACCAACACCTCTATACAACAACAATCGACACTATAATCATCTACTAGACGTCAACAATCAACACCGCAATTATCCACCAGAAGTCGAACTCATCTTGGTCCTACAAACATTGATGATGATTTGTTATTCACAGGATTTGAAGGAGATTTCTTTAACGGTCAGAAGGTTACTGATTTGGGAGTAGAGTTAACAACTTGAAGCTGAGAATGTATAGTTAGTCTCAATGCTTACAAATGTTACTACTAAGAACGAGAGACTTCATAAAGTGGTACAAGATCTGGTAGTAGAAAAATCTTTGAATGCAAAGAAGTTTGATGTTCTGTATAAAGTGTTAGAGAAAAAGTTGGTATAAACTTTGATGCTGAGTATGATGTGATTGAAATCGAAGAGGCAAAGTCTAGGGCTGCTGAAAGAGTTAGAAAAGTTGAAGCTAAGGCTGCAGCTGCAGGCAAAGGAAAGAATAAGATTGATGATATTCCTGTGTTTATGCCTTTTCAACAAGAAGATGAATCTGAACCATTGGTCAATTATGCGCTTGTGGGAGAGGTTGTAGATGTTACTGGAATTTCAAAGAAGCGAAAATACTTAGAGAAAAGAAAATGGAAGCAAAGATTGACAAAGAGATAGATGAATACGAGGGGGATAATGATGAAGATGTTGATGGAGGTGATAAGGAAGACGATGATGATAAGGGTAACGACGACAATAACAATCAGTGTGGAACTGGTTTGGTAGTTCATGAAGCTAAGATGATTAAATCGTTCATTTTGATGCTTATCTGAACAATGAAGTAAATGAAGAGACTGATGCTCAACAACAGGGGAAATTAAAGATTCTGTTCACGATGCAGAGCAATCAAGAATCCTCATAGACATTACACCTATAACGGTTGTTCTTGATTTGCCACAACCCAGTGTTTTCTGTTTAGAGCATGGTGTGGAATAGGGGGAGTTTGTCCATAACTACACCAAGGAGAAGTGCAAAGATGTTAGGGGTTGATGAAAGCACGTTTGAGTTTGATTTTGAAGAGGAGCTAAACAACATAAGTGCTTCAAAACCTGAAGACTATGTTTATAAGTATGTGGCAGATGCTGATAATTACGATCAGGTTGACATGGAGGATGATTCTGATGACAAAACCATCCAAATATATTGGAGAAGTACAGATGACTTCCCAACCTTTCAGGAAATATTTGCTAAGGCTTCGGATGATTTGTTAAAACGAAGAGTTGAGGAAATGGTGAAAGATGGAAATGTTCCTAAACGTTTATCTAAGGAAGAAATACTTGAAACGAAAAAAGATGTGGTTCAAAAAGTTGCCAAAAGAAAGAAAATTCAGACGACCACTGGCACTCTTCACACGTGATCAAGATAAATCTTTGGGAGATATACTAAGTTGGGGTTGGATTCCTGAATTGTACATGTATACGATAAAGAGGGAATTTGTAGTGAAGTATTTCAGATTCTTATGTGATATCCAAACTTTACCATTGTGGGATATCAGAGAATTAGTTCAAACAAAGACTATCAACTACCAAATGAAGTTCAACGATCAAAGATAGTGGAAGTTGATAAAGTATGAAGCTACTCATGGTTTTCATAACTTGGTACCACATATTCCAAAGAAGAAAATCAATATTAATCCAATTACCAAAGAGAAAGATGTTACTTTAATTGTGAAGCGGCCATGTGCAATGAAGAATATGCTGCTAATGAAGATCGAACAAGACTTCAATGAATTCTTTAAGTGGTGACAGTACGATATTGAAACAGGTGAACCAGTAATAGTGCTAAAGGATACTAGACCCGATGTTAGTGAACTGCTTAGAAATACATTCAGTGTTTATTTTATAACAAGATATGTTATAAAGCAAAAGAGAAAGTTCAAGCAATGCAATACCAAGGTGTGATCAATGTATATTATGCACATGGTAATAACTTGGGAAAGATGTGGAGATCAAAATGACATGAATTGGAAAGAGTTGAATTCATGAAGTAGAAACGTAAAGAAAACACATAGCTAAAGTTACAAAGAAAGCTTCAATAAGAAGATTTCAGTTTTTGAAATAGGCTCCAACAACAGATCAAACACCGATTTCGAGCGAAGAACGTCGAAAACCAAGGAAGAACTTTTTCAGGGGATAAAGATTAACGATTATGAAGATTTTGAAGATTGACCAAGAGTGTGGCAATATCAAAGGGGGAGTTTGTTGATGCACTATATCTATCGCCTACGTATGCGGGTCATGCGTAATAGGGCTTACAATGTTAGATTTGTTTTTGTATGTTTAACTTCGCATGACGTGAAAGTTCAATTCGTACGAAGGTAGCATGTTACTTTCGTACGAAGATAAACTATCTTCGTACAAAGTGAGGACTCTATCCTCGCACGACGTGCCATGTCTATATATAGATGTGCTGGGGTCTTGAGTCGGTAGTTGTTTTGTCGACTCATACGGTGAAGCCCTATCAGATTTGTTTCAGGATTGCACAAGTTTAACGATTAATGAAATTTTAAACACTAAAAAGTATATCTTGATATATTGTCACTATAATAAAATGAATCCCGTGCATTTTATGACTAGTTGAACAACTTATGAACTGAGCTAATGGATTAGCAGATCCTCACACTAAAGAACAAATCCAAATCTTATGCATCCTCGGACAATCTAAAGTCGGAACCACCTGAATACTGTTGCATGTCAGGAATTTCAAAAATGTTGGAATTTCAATATATTCTATGAAATTTTTATTCCCACTCATTTTTGCAAATTCTAACCTCTCTAAAACTTATCACTGAATTTCCCCTCAATTCTAGCAAATTCAGTCCTATCTTTTCACTGAAAAACTCTACTGCGGATAAATGTTATTTTGGTCCACAAAAGTCAGTTTTTCGTCAATGCGGATTTTTCTTTTAGGCCCATTAATAGTCACTATACAAGATGATAAATAGTTTGCATAGGTATCAATGACTACTCCATTCTCTTCAACCCTTTGTGATCGTATCATCAAATCTATTCTTCGAAGCTCTTGATGCTGTCCCCAAACAACACGTATTTGTCGTGAAAATCTCGAAAAAATTTTCAATCACCAAATTTTTTCTTGACACTCGTCTCGTCACAACGAAAAAATTTTCAATCACCATTTTTTTGGCATTTTGGTTACCTTCGTACGAGGGTAAATTGGGTACGTTCGTACGAGGGTCATCTACTTCATGCAAACAGTTCTGATCATATTTTTCGACCCAAAATCTTTATTTTTTTCGAATTTCATGATGATTATTTAACAGACATGGTCGAAATTCATTTCTAAACAATCCTATGGTTTCGATTTTAATTTTTATCCATGGATTGTCCGTTTATTTGATGATTTACATCTAAACCCCTAATTGTCCATAATTCATGAGCGTAGGTGATTCAATCAACTTTTAGATCGATTATATTGGTACTGTAGCTCTAATACCACTTGAAAGTCAAGGATCCGGCGACTTTAGACGGAAGTTTGGGTAAAAAATAACTAATTCGGTATTTTTCTTCCCATAAGTCGAATTAGTTCATTCATACCGAAAGAGTATACATCTTTACATGCCGGAGAAATTAGCATTTCCCCTCTGGGAACTTCAAAACTTAACAAACTATGAACACACGACACTATATATAGACACGAGTTTGGTGCGGAGGTAACTTTGTACGGACTAGCTTACCTCCGTATGAAGGTGTTACGTCCTCACCTTCGTGTCATGTGTTCGTTTTTTCTCACTAAACTATACAATATTCAACACACGCTCTATCTAGCTTATTCGCACAGTGGTGGACATATAAAATATGCATCAACATGTGTTTTTCTTTAAAAAAACACTTAATCAAATTGGAAACTCAGACACACAGTAATATCTAAGCACATCAAATAATCACAGATGAATACGGAATGATTATAAATGATTCATTATCGAATTTAGTTGATGTAATACAATAATACAAGTACACAATACTCCCCCTTAACATACTCTCACTAAGTTCTTATGCACTCGCCCCTTAGTATAACAATTACAAAGAATAAACAGAACTGTATATAACAGGTGTGAACTTCTCGTGACATCATCATGAAAGTGACCTGCAACAGCTTCATCAAATGATGTAACTGTCAGCAGTTGTGAAACTGCTCGATTGTCACATTGTTAGATTGAACTAATGATTCTTCAAAGAAATAGAGTGAATTACTGGATTTTACAGAACTACTCGTTGTGACCCAGAACTTCTAGAAATCCAGAACTTCTGCCTTTGACTTGTTGACTAGTCCTTGGGTCATCTGTCTTCGACTTTGGTTGACTTGACTCTTGACTTCTTTACCAGCACTTTGATAATCAGCATCTATATTCTTTCTTCTTAGAAGGCAGTAGTTTGATGCAACAAGAGTTGGGGAAGCTGTTTTAGGAAACTTTCAAGGGGAAAGAAACTACTAGACTTGAAGATTGTATTTAACTTATTCAAGAAATGATGATGGATTCTTTAGGTTTTGGCTTTCATCATCAGCAAATCTTATATAACCCAACAACTGCTAACCTATTATGAATTAAACAAAACAATATATAGGTCATAAACTATAATCCCAAATGGCGTAAGCCCTTTAGTGCTAAGACCGTTAACTCTTGTTCGTGGTTACACCACAACCAAAGCAGAAGAACATTTGTTAATACATAAGCCTCTTGATAGGTCCTTGCATAAAGCCATATGTTTTCACATAGACCAACGGGAAGGGAGGTGTGAAACTACAGCGTATAGCCTTATAGTTGCAAATTAATAAAAAGATGTTACTTAATGCCTATTATTACTATTAATTAATTAAGAGTTACAAAGATATTAAACTTGTTTACGTATTAAAACTTCCTAACAATTAATAAAGGAGATAGTTTTATTAAACATCATTATCTCGTACCTTATATAATAGTAATAGTAATAGTAATAACAAAAACAATAATAATAATAATAATAATAATAATAACAATAAAGATTTTGGATCAAAAATCTGATCAAAACTGTTTGCATGAAGGTAGATTACCATCGTACGAAGGTACCTGATTTACCCTCGAACGAAGATTAACCAAAATGCCCAAAAAATTTGGTAATTGAAATTCTTTTCGTAGTGACGAGACGAATGTCAAGAAAGAAATTGGTGATTGATAATTTTTTCGAGATCTTAACGACAAATACGCGCTGTTTGGAGACACCATCGAGAGCTTCAGAAAAAAGATTTGATGATACGATCACAGAGTACTGAAGAGAATGGAGTAGTTATTGATACCTATGCAGACTGTTTATCGACTGTTATAGTTACTATTAAAGAGCATAAAAGAAAAATCCGTATTGACGAAAATTTGACTTTTGTGGACCAAAATGATATATTTTCCGCATAGTAGAGTTTTTCAGTGAAAAGATAGAACTAAATTTGCCAGAATTGAGGGGGAAATTCAGTGATAAATTTTAGAGAGGTCAGAATTTGCAAAAATAAGGGGGAATAAAAATTTTATAGAATATATTGAAATTATAGCATTTTTGAAATTCGTGACATGCAACAGTATTCGGGTGGTTCCGACTTCAGATTGTCTGGGGATGCATAAAATCTGGATTTGTTCTTTAGTGTGAGGATCTGCTAATCCATTAGCTCAGGCCGTAATTTGTTTAACTAGTCACAAAATTCATGGAATTCATTTTATTATAGTGACAATATATAAAGATATACTTTTCAATGTTTATATTTCATTAATTGTTAAACTTGTGCAATCCTGAAACAAAACTGAGAAGGCTTCGTCGTATCAGTCAACAAAACAACTACCGACTCAAGACCCTAACACACCTATATATAGACATGGCACGTCGTGCGAGGATAGAGTCCTCACTTCGTACGAAGATAGTTTATCTTCGTACGAATGTAACATTCTACCTTCGTACGAATTGAACTTTCACTTCGTGAAAAGTTAAACATACAGAAACAAATCTAACTTTGTAAGCCCTATTACGGACACTAACATGACCCGAAGACGTAGGCGATAGACATAGTGCATCAACAAACTCCCCATTAGATATTGTTGCAGTCTTGGTCATTCTTCAAAATCTTCATAATCATTAATCTTTATCTCCCGAAAAAGTTCTTTCATGGTTTTCGACGTTATTCGCTCGGAATCGGTGATTAATCTGTAGCTAGAGCCCATTTAAAAACTGAAATCTTCTTATTGAAGCTTTCTTTGTAACTTCAGCAATCGGTTTTCTTTACGTATCTGCTTTATGAATTCAACTCTTTCCAATTCACGCCATTTTGATCTCCACATCTGTACCATGTGTATAACATACATTGATCACAACTTGATATTGCATTGCTTGAACTTTCTCTTTTGCCTGGTAACATATCTTGTTATAAAACAAACATTCAGTATCTTTCTTTGAGTAGTTCACTAGTCACATCGAGTCTAGTATCCTGATTATTATTATTGCAGCAGCAGCAGTAGCAGCCACATCGGGTCTAGTATCCTGATTAACCGGCAGTAGTAGCTAGCAGGCAGCTGATGCCGTGGCGGAAGCCGTAGTAGTAGTAGTTTGAAATGAGTATTCTCAAAAGGTGTTTACTGTTTTGGTAAAAAAACAAACGGATATAAGTTCTAGGTTCGACTTAAAGTTGAAAGAAAAGCAGATGAAAAACAAGTCATGATCTTAATTCTCTAAATTGCTATGAATTTAAGGTTAAACAAATCAAAGATAACTACACCAGGAAAGCATGATTAAGTGTTATGAGAAGTGTATAGAAGTAGGAAGCATAATCAACTTAAATCAATTCAAAACTAACGAGAAAAGATATGAGTCAAGTATATACATTGTATGTAAAATAAATAAACTTATTAACGTAATAGATATGCACAATTTATAAAATTTATGAAAAAAACTAAAGAAATATATTGTAAAAAAATATTTAATATCGTTTGACAAGCTCTTACAAGAGGATTTGCGTGTCGATGTGCATAAGGTTTTCAATTACCTAAATTTCGGTTACTTGACTAATATTGTGGTCACCACTACGTACTACATTTAGAGTTTTAAAATGGATCTTTTATATATTTATGTGAATGAGAAAATTTGGGCTTAAGGGTGTAGGGCTCGCCCTCGAAACGGCTAGCCACGTCGAGGGACGACTACACCAGCCCCCTGCCTCGTCGCATCACAACCGGCTCCCCTTGGACGATCTCGGGTGACCTTCTTTTCAAATTTATAGCTGTTGAATGGCTCTTTTAATTATATAAAAATTACCTTTTTCCTTTGTACATACTATCACTTATTCCATTTTTTCATACAATCTCAACCTAGTCTTTCTCACTTTTTGTACATCTCTTCATTTTTATAAATACTAGCCATTGATTCCTACAATCAAAACAACCTGAACCCAAACCCGAATCCAGACATTTTCTCATTAGCCGCCTGCTCTCCAACAGTCGATCCGAATTCGTCGGCATCGCAATTTTCTTTTATGGGTTTCCAACAAAGCCCCAATTTTTTGCTCAAATGAACCAAATGCAACAAATGCAATCGATGTAGCAAAATTTATGTGAACTTCATTTAACTCACAATTTCAATCGCAACCACAATCATTACGGCCACCGGTAGGATTGTCTCAACCCGTAAAGGATGAGGTTGAAGAATATGTGCCATTTAGTCTTTTTTTTTAAGTTGGGACTTTTTTTAATTAGTTTATGTTTTTATTTATCAAGTAATGTAATGTTTTTTTCTTAAGTTATCTAATGTTATTTTAAGTTATGTATTATTTTAATTATTAAGTTATTTAATTTTGAAAAACAATATATATATATATATATATATATATATATATAAAGGGGAGACCCTTCTTCCACACCCTTGCTCAGTCATCCTTCACCTTTAATCACGTGGACGTCTACGTGGAGGCCCAACCTCAAATGATGGGGCATGACCACACTCACTAACCTTATATTATAAGTAATGATTGTGAGTGGTTATGAGTGAATGAGCAAGAAAATATATGGGAATGTTACTATCCATCTTATATGTTAAACAATGTTCACCCCTTATACATTTTTTTAATATTTTTAAAAGTGGTTGTGAGTGGTGAAAAAATAAATATAATAATAAAGGTATAAAATTAATTGCAAATAAGAGAAAAAATAGTGATTTTTAGTATAATTATATGGATATGAATAAAGAATCCAATATGGATGCTCTAATTGTTTCAACCCCACCCACCTTTCCGTTGAAATGCTCGTATTTATGTAGTTAATCACGAATTTCCTCCAACTTTATATGCATGAGGTTTTTTGTATTTATAAGACTTAATCTTTCATATGCTTATTATTATGAATCGGTTTTTAATACTCGAGTCTAACATCTCCGATGGCACAGGTTCTCCCTATGGCTACTTTGTTGCGAACGGATCTCTATTCTTTGGAGAACAAAAGAAAGAAGAGAAAGAAATGGGAGTTGGCGCCTAACCGTCTATAGTACCAACATCTCTATCATATCATAAATTTATAATTTACATATATCTCATTTTTCAATGTTTAGGTATGGTTATTTTTCTTGTCTAGCATCTCCTAAGGGAAATGGGTCCAGTAAACATTACTTCAATAGTTTCTATATCATTTGAAGACATGTTTTCAAAGAAGAAAACTTGTTATATAAAGCAACATTATTTATTACTTTAAAAAAGTTACTTTATCAATTTAACACTATACTATTATTTATTAAATATCTTTCTTTTTTAATTATAACAAACTAGTATTAAGCCTCCGCGTTGCGACAAGGGTGTAAAACCATTCCAAATAGCACCAATGTCACACCATTGTCAACGACCATCAACATTGAACCTACGGAATGTTAATGCTGAGATTTCAGACCAAAATATAAAATATATAAAAGAATAACCAGGTCGATATAGAAAAATAACTCATAAAAGTAATTTATTTTTTAATTAATTTTTTCTTTACTTTATAGGTTTCAATTTTTTTATTACGTTTAATTTATGTTCATTATTTTATCATTTGGAGCATATTTTGTTTTGCTCTTATAACTTTTAACATATGATCTTTTATAAAATTTCGAATGTGTTATTGCGACGTGCTTAATTTATCTTCGTCTTGATATGATTTTAAACTAAGTAGTGAGAAGTAATGTACAAGAAATCGAAACATTAATTTACATGATCTCAAAGCTTTCTCATATTAGGCTTTTTTTAAATTAACACCTTTTACTTTTTTTAATGGAAGCACAAACATACGATTTATCATGGTTTCCTCACATTTGAGTTTTTTTATAAGAAATTGACGTCATTTATTATTTTCTTTATTCTAATAATATAATGTAATGCTTTATGAAATTCCAAATATATTTATGCAACGTGCTTATATTTATTTGGGTTATTGGATTTTATTAGCCTTATATATTGGCTATTGGCCGCTGCAATCCCCAACTAACTCTTTGACGTCTGACACCCCCAACTTAACATTTAATGTGTTCTGGCACCATGTCGCTAACCAAACACTAACTTAGTTAAGTTTTTTATCCTACGTGGCCAATTCTTGATGACTGTAACGCTCCGCATTTTTGTACTTTTCGTATTTAAAAACTGTAATCGAATTTCTATTTTTGGAAACTTGTAATCATATTGTATTCGTATTCTGAGTCCAATATTGAATTCCGAGACTTTGATTATAATAAAATTCATACATTACACATACATGTTGTACTTGTTTACTTGCAAACCCACATTTGTTATACAAGCAAATACTCATACGTACATTCACGATACTCGAATTTTAAAATACCAATTTTTGAAAACATGTAAAATACCAAGTTCTAGCATAAAATGATATACTTGTTTACATACACATGTTATACTTGTTTACATACGCATTCCATGCTTGAAAACATGTAAAATACCAAGTTCTAGCATAAAATGATAACAAAATGGAAGTTCAAGGGCCAAAATGTAAAACTTGTTGGACCAAAGAGGCGCAGCATCACGCGACCCCCCCCACCCGCCCCCCTTTTTGGTTTGGCGTGACTCCAAGGCTGTTTATCTGCAGCGAGTTGTTTCCCTTGAGCTGGTTGGCCAATTTCCTTCACCTCTCTTCTTCCCCAATCAACTTTAAACCTTCTTTAAAACTAAACCCTACCTCACCATTATAAAACCAAGCCTCCATCACCCCATTTCACTTCCCAACTCCTTTACACTCTCAAAACCCTCACAAATAAGTTGCAAACACAAGAAAAGGGTAGAAAAACTCTAACTCCTAAAGTGAGTTCGAACTCACCTTTCTTTATCTTTTCTTTCACTTCACAGTTTGGAACACCTCTAAGAGTGTTTCCACAAGTTTACCATGGTAAACTAAGGTAGAACATCACCATCTTGAGGTCCAAACTATCTGTTTTGGAAGTTATATGTTGTAAACTTTTCATAACTTAGCTTTCTTGCATGAATCTTATGCCTATCATGTTCCTAAACCCATCTATGGTTATGGGACTTGTTTAAGGTTGATTCTTATGAGTTTATAGGTGCAAACACCCTATAAACTTTCTTTTTTGACAAGGTTTAGATAACCTAAAAGTGTTGAGACCATCCAAATTTACCATAGTTTATATGGTAAAATGTGTGTTTTGGTAAAGGTCTGAACCATGGAAGCCTTAGCTTTCCAAACTTGTTCCACCACCTCACTTGATGATTCGTTCATGCTCAACTAAGTTGTTTCCTAGAACCAAAGTAAGTTAAACCCGCCTTGCCTCCAACGTTTGCCATGTTGGGTATGACATGCTCAGGTTGTTCTTATTTGGCTACTTAGTATCTTAGTAGATTAGTTGTACTTTTACATTCATTCATGACCAACTGGGTTATCAACTATGTTTGTAACTTTGTGCTTTGGTGAATCATACAATGAGGTATACATACCTCCATGCTTGACTTCTATGATACTCAAGATAGACTTACTACATAAATATAATATATATATATATATATATATATATATATATATATATATTAGCCGAAATTATAATACTTACCGAATTATGGTTAGATGTTATGAATATAGGTTACTTTATCTTCATTCTAAGTTCCTCATTTATGATTATAATGGGCAACTTAGGACCCATGAAGTCACGTAAAAACTTAGTGTCAAAACGAGTGTTTAAGACAAGATATATTTTCGCATACATATACTTTATTATATTTAAATTCCAAATCCGAATCATTCACCGAATCCGAATACTCACACACCTCGGTTTCCCCCCATGTAGGGTAACTCCGTTGTTCTAATCCTATGCTCGTCAACTCTCGAGAGAATCAGAAAGCTTTGCAAATCCGTGAGTGTACATGACCTCTTTTACTTTTTGTCACTTTTGATGCAATATGTATATGTTATCAAACTTACACAATCACATACTTTATGCTTAAGCACAAACAAACAATTTGTTATACATGCTTAAACGTTATGCTAAGAATTCATACATGCTAAAAACTTATTTGCGGTATACTTTGTCATTAACGCACAGACCGTATTCTTGAGGTCATGTTAAGTAAAACAAGACGGTCTTATCGTTGCTACAATTAGATTACACTAGCGGGAAACTTTGGGTTGACAAGTAGGAGTTGCATGCTAGTATTGCTATGATATGTTCTAGACTTCGTTTATGCTGTGGATTTGTTTAACCATTTTTATACTTATGCTGTTAATCAAACTTGTATGCTCGCCAATACTTTATGTGTTGACCTATACTTTAATAGGTATTGCAGGAATTTGATGATGATGATGAACGGTATCTAGTAGATGACTAGAAACCCACTTTTAATTTAGTACTTATGTTGTATTTTGCTTTCTTGTTTAAGTTGTTGCAATTTTCTTCCAATGATGTACTTTTGAATTTAGCAATGAAATGAAATCTTGTTTATTAAATATTGTCACAAGTACTGTCACAATGACTTAGCTTGTTTTTTATGAGGTGTCATGCTGAAGAAGCCCTATACAAAACAACATTAATTTTCTTTTCATCACATACTGAAATAACCCTACTATTTCATACACACACTAAAATAGAGTCCACTCTCACACAACAAAAAAAACACAGTACCCATGGCGGTTTCTTCAGTCCACCCCGGAATGGTGTGAATATCGTGAGAGCGGGTTATGATGGCTGCGATTAATCAGAGAGAACTACTGTAAATCTTAAATATAAAAAAGAAATGTTAGATCGATGAAAATGCAAAATAAAGAGAGAAAAGATAGAAATGCAATTACAGAGAGGAAAGAATAGGTCATGTGTGTCGCTTGATTTGAAAAGTCGATAAAGAAAGACACTGAAGCTTTTCTTATTTTCTTGGGGAAACATGACAAATTCTATTTACCTATTTGCCATTACTATTTTATATAGTTTTTACAAGAGAAGAAGTTGATGCACTCCTGAATACCAAGATCAGAACCAAAGATAAGTTCAATCTCAAGGTGGGTTTCTAAAATTTTTATCTTATTTTGGAGGGTGATTTTGCGGTGTGATGATGATAAATTGTGAGGGTTTTTAGGAAAAAAAGCTTAGAATGTGTGTAAGATGGTATCAAGAATTTTAAGGGGGTATAACTCTAGAACATGAAGGTTTGGCCGGAGCTTACTTTTTCGGTGGCTTGTAGAGGTGGTGCTGCAGATAATGAAGGTGATTTTTGAATTAGGGTGGGGTCGTAGAGGGTCAGAGGTCTAGTATATATAAACAGTTATAACGATAAAGGGATATGTATGAAGATATAATGTTTAGGTGGAGAAGAGGTTAGCGGACGACTAACATCGAGTTCAGCAAATTACGGGATAAAATCGTAGGTTTAAAGAGATAATGACGGAGATAAGGGATTAATACAAAAAGAAAGAATCAAAATCCATTAGAACGAGGACTCCGAGTCGCCAGAATCCGCGCCGGTAAACCGCCGGTAAAAACTAAAGAGAAGACTGTGCAATGAAATCTTTATATATAAAAAATACATACACACATTGGCCACATAGGATTAGAACAAGCCAAGTCATCAAGAATTGGTCACATAGGCTAAAAAACCTAATTGAATTAGTGTTTGTTAACGACATAATGCGATAACACACTAAATGTTAAGTTGGAGGTGTCGGGTGTCAAAGTGTTAGTTGGGGGTGGCTGCTACCAATAGCCAATAGTTAGGGGTGATAAAATCCAATAACCCTTATGATTTAGGTTTCTATAAAGGTTTTGTTAAAAACGAACATATAATATATAAGATTTTTGTTCTTTCCTTTGATGAACCGAAACAATATCGTCCAAAAAATTCAGTAGCGATACAATATTGTTTTTATGGTTTTCGGAATAGATTTCACTACAGATTGGTGTAATTGCACTAGAGTATCTTTTCTATATCCTAAGTTATAGCGAGTGTATGTACCATACCGTCCAAGCAACATCAATACCACGTCCATTCCAAACAAACCATTACTAGTTTTGGTAATAATAGAGTGATCGTTAATTTTTTTACGATTTCCGGTCGATATAAATCATGTCCAGATTACTTTACTATACCAAATGCTAGTATTATAGCAATAAGTAATGAATTTACCGATACTGAGCAATTTTACACTGCAATGTATAGAGAACACTATTAGTTTAAGACAGAATCACAAAAATCTTTCTCATATATGTTTTTACAGCTCATTTTCTTAGTTTCCAAATACCAATGCATATAAGGTTTAGGTCTCAAATCACTTTTTATATCTTTTATACTTACTTGGTTTATAGCTTCTATTATTTTACCAACTCATTTGTTATATTTTCTTCTTTTTAGCTTATAATATACTAGTTATTTTATGTAATTTTTGTATTATTTGTAGTAGTAAGCTGATAATAAAATATTATATATATAGAGAGAGAGAGAGGGTGGGTTTTCCAAGATGGTTTTAATGCGAGAAGTGTGATAAAAATCTAAATCATCGAATTTTCATTTTATTGTTAATATATTTATAATATTTACATATAACTTGAACATGTGCACATTGTAGAAATAAACAAATTTTTTTATATATTTTTTCTAGAACTTTGACATAGTTAAATAAACATTGTATTTCAACAATACTGTTATATGTTAAAAGTTTTTTATATTAAGAATTAGTAATTTATTTTTTCTCACATTTCTCGTATATATTTGTCTTTTGAATGGAACCTTCTCATTTAATATATATATATATATATATATATATATATATATATTTTGTGAAAGAAAACATACAATATCCTTTAACTTACAATGTGTAAGACGAAATTATAACATGCGTAATTACTTTCATAAAATGCATGATTAGGTTTTTACCCATGTATGATTTCTGGTTTTGTACATGCATGTAATTATGGTTTTCAATATGCGTGATGTATAGTATATTTTAACAAGCGTGATTCGGGTTTTGATTTTTATAAGGTGCGTAATTTCATCTCGTATGCATTATACGTTAAGAAATATTGTGCGTTAACCCACCCATATACATATACATATACATATACATATACATATACATATACATATACATATAGAAAGAATAAAATACGAATCACCTTAAGTCGTGAGAACCAGGCTTTTCAAAAAAAAAACAATTTCTCAAAAATCTTAAAAAATATCACATGTTCCAGCAAAAAAAAATAAAAAAAATAGTCGCATGTAAAAATTTACGTTGGGGGTAAGCTAAATTTATAGATGTGCTTATAACATTTTCATCTGCAATTGTGTAAATCATGTTGGCACAACTCACGCGAGAAGTAGTGGTTCTCCTGGTTCTCACAACTCGTGATGGTTCTTAAATGAACCGAATCATCTATATATGTGTGTGTGTTTGTGTGCGCGCGCGCGTAGCAATCCTAAGAGAACCAAAAAGAATTTTAGAACTTTAAGAATCAATGTGAACCATTCATTCTTTTTTTTTTATCTTAAAAATTAAATATAAATAAAAGAATATAACGGTTAGGTCTAATTTTTTCCTCTACAATGAATTACTTAATTACATTATCTCTCTTATTTTTCCTCTCTAGTTAAATAACTTGTTAATTTGTACATGTATATACTTACATTATATATAGGGCGGGGTTCGGTTACAAAGTTCATTTTTCCTACAAATTGTTCAAAATCATAAAACACGACAATTACCCACAAATAACAGAGTAAAGATCACTAAAACACAATATCCAAACCCTACTAGTATAAAAACTTTAAACACACTATCGTAAAACTACGTATATAAAACACAACATGATAACCAACATAAAAGACACTAAAGTTAATCATTCGATAATTAAAAAGCCTTATCATCCAAACCACAACACAAAACCCACAAACATGGCGTTTTAGTAATTTTCACTTTGTTATTTGTAGGTTTTGAGTTTGTTTTATAGTTGACATTATGGTATTTTCTGACTTTTTATACTTTGTAGGAAAAATAGACTTTGTACCAAACTCCCACCACACACACACACACACACACACACCCATATATATATATATATATATATATATATATATTTCAAAAATCAAATTTTTTCGAAGTACATAAATGTACATACAACGATAATCACGTATCATGTTAACTTTAATATAATAAAAATGAAAACTATAGTAATACCATACTTAAATTACATATAATAAAATACTCATTTGCATATTGTGTTGTTTTTTACTAGTTGCTTTAAAAGTCGACCATGATTAGGAAATGACCTTTTTTAGTTTCCTATAATGTCATTTTCAAAACAAAAAAATTGATAAGATAAATGGTTGATATTGGTTCTCATGATTCTCAATTGCACCAGATTATCTTAATAACTGTATGTATGTATGTATGTATGTATGTATGTATGTACGTACGGTTAAGGTAAAATAAAAATTCCTTCTAGTTGTGAGATCTTCGACATATATATGCGTGTGTGTATGTATGTTTCTATATTGGTTCTCATGTGACAAATGACAAATAACCAGTAATTTTGTACAATCTAATCACTAATTTAAATTCATAATCTCATGCGTTATTGTAATTTAATTGCGTAACTGAGTTCTACTTCATATCTTAAGTATTAGGGCAAGTAAATAAGATCATAACATGTACAGGTTTCCGTCACAACGCGGAACAAACAAAACAATGCCCTAAAAGTGTTGGTAGAAAGTGTTAGGCGCACTATTTGCGGTGGCACTATCGGTGTCGGAAAAAACGCTAAAACGAATCAGAACAACGAATAACGGCATGCTAATGTCATAACTGAGTCCATATATAAATGAAAACATTGATATGAGATCACCTATTACAAAAATACATAACTTTCTGGTACCACGCCTAAATTGCAAAATTGTCTGTTTCAACCAAAAAGTGACAAACGTCAGTTTGTCCGCAATATTAATTCGGTGGACTCCGGATTTCAGAATAATAACAAAACATTGTTGAACATCCTAAAACAATATGAGAATAGCAAGAATGCATAAAAGACATCATTTCCGGTCCTACGGGAAAACAACGCACAACTCAACCAGAAAGCGACCGTTTGTCGAAACGACGAACATTTTAGTGGTCGATAGCCTCATTCATGCATCTAGTGAACTAGTTAAGCCTCGTTTGGGACTCGGAATCCATTCAACTATCTTGAGGTTACAGAAACACAATTTCCGGAAAGTTCGACGGCACGATATATAAGTGCCGATATCGAGCGAACGATTGAAAGAAAGGCATTTTGGCCATCCTAACTCAACATATATTCATCTAGCGAACTAGTTATGTATATTTTTAGATCAGAGGTGCCATAAATAAACGCCATGGCAATTGTGGTCGTCAAAAGCACAAGTGTCCGGTACTAAATAATAAAGTTCGTTAATTAGCGAATATTGTATCGATGAACAAACTAAATACGTTTCCGTCATCCAAAACTTATATTAACTGATCAAGTGGATTAATTATCATAGAATAACACTCTAAACCCTTATTATATGCTAAGGATTCAAGATCAATCCCCTACTCACAACACTTAACTTAATTACAAAATATCTAATAAATAAACATGTGATATAAAAAAATTTACACTTTACCCCCCTTACATGTGGACGGCTCAAGTGGGTCCCACACCCACTTGATTTTTGTTGAAAATGAGGGATTAGAAGCATGGTGATGGATATGGTAAAAGATCATGAAAGATGATAATATTATATACCTTTCACCTCACATTTTTCCATCATTTTCATCACTTGAAAAATTGAAACCATTTGCCCTTCTCTCCCTCATTCCACACGGCTACAACAACCTCCACATAATCACCATTAAACCACCGTAAACCACCTCATTTTACTCACTTTAAAGCCTCTTCAAGACCATTCAAGAAGCTAGCAAAGGTGGAGGACCATTAGGGCTACTTGGAGCTTCATTTTCTTTCTTAAATCATCACTAAACTTGTGCACCCATTGTAAGCCAAATCCCTTCATATTCTAGTTTATTATTATGTCTAGATTAATGATGTATAAGTTGATCAACTTGAAAATGAAGAAAAGATAACCCAAAAATCCTAACTCCCACCTTAATAATAACCCTAAATATGGTTTATTTTGTGTTTATCATGTGTTTATATGATTACTAGTTAGCATGATGGTGTTGTTTATGTTAAAGTAAGGTGTAAAAGTTGGATATTTGTATGAACAAGTATGAAAATGAGGATTTAAACATGGTAATGTTTAAATCTAAACAAGATCATCAACTACATCATCCATGAAGATTACTACAACCTAAAAAATAATTTTACTACATATGGGTGATTTTTACAAGAAACAATCATATGATTTAAGATATAACCATCTTAAAAATGTAGTAATCAAAGGGATTTAAAACAATGGACTTGGTCTAATGATGTAACAAAAATGATGAGTTAAAAATGCTAATAAATATTGAAATCACATTACATTTTAGTAAGATTTTGACTACAAAAATGCCATGGATGATGATACACATAAGTTGTAGACAAATAATATGAAAGCTTGAAAAACGTGAAAAACGCCATAGTTTAGGGGAAACTATGGCGAAATTTTCTAAAAATCTAATCGCGATTAAGATATGATTAACGGGATGATTAGCGGGACTGAACGCGATTAGTAACTTAAATCATCATTAAGTAAGTTTTGATGACAAGGATTAAACCCTAAACACTCAAGTGTTCATCAAGTATATATATATTTTTACAAGTAAATATAAGTAATCCTTATAAATATATATATAGTTACTTGTGGAAATATTTTGTCACCAAGAATTGTGTGTTAATACATGTGTATTGTATGCATATGTATTTGAAGCTTAGGGTATTTACATAAAAAAAAATATCCAATTATACACAAAATACTACAAACACTTGAAAATACCCAACTATTTAGACACTTAACATATATATATGTTATTGAAATCAAAATCTGAAAAGTTAAAAATATAAAAGTATGAGACGTATATACTTATACACTTTACTTAGTAAAAATTCTAAGTTTAAGACTTATAAAATAATGGGCTCATAAAAATGAATTTGGGCTAGTCCCAATTTATAAAAGATTAGGCTAGGCCCAATGACATAAATTACATATGCTAGGCCCAATGACATAAAAACATGGGCTAGGCCCAATGACATGAAAACATGGGCTAGGCCTAATGACATAGATGACATGGGCTAGGCCCAATGACATAGATGACATGGGATAGGCCCAATGTCATGAAAACATGGGCTAGGCCCAATGACATGAAAACATGGGTGAGGCCCAATGACATAGATGACATGAGCAAGGCCCAAGGACACGCGTGGAAGGCACGAAGACATGTGAAGGGCAAGGCCCAGTTCACACACGATCTAAGAATAACAATATATATATACATATATATATATATATATATATATATATCGAGAAATATATATAACAATATTAATCGAACAAACAAACTACCAACACTATGATAACACTAAGAGTTGTTCGATCATAACAAAGAAATACATAACAAGAATTCAAGATGAACAACTGGTACAAGGTCCAACGAGACCTAGGTGTCTAATGAAGTTAATACACATGTAGGTTACACACGTGTACGGACACCGAACATTGATGAGTACAACGTACGGAACTCAAAGCTGTGAGTTTATGTCCCTCCATTCAATTATTTCAAAGTTTTGTTTTAAAACTATCGAGGGAAAATACATGTCATAACTAACGGTACGTTAGCTATGGGGTTAGTTGATAACACGATTAATGTGTGTAAGTAGGATGATGACAAGAGTAACCATTAATCACTTAGTGACCAAGGTGTAAAAGGTATAGATCTATAGAGTTTGAGGCACGCTCCACTCCTGGTTGGTATACCCTTCGGAGTGCTTTTGTGATCCCAAATGATGTCAAGAGTTGTCTCGGTTTGGTTACCTACTTATGGCACATATGTCAGGGTGCTAGCTACACACTGAAAGATCCTTAAACTCCGTGAATGCTAATAACATACTCAGATTTCATTACTGGATTACAAGCATGACAGTTCATGAGAAAACAATAACTACATGAACTCGCCAACTTTATGTTGACTTTTTAAAATTACATGTATTTCAGGACGCAAGACATGAGCTGTGATACATTTCGAGATATGAGAAATGACATGAAAACGAATGCCACCTTTTGGAGGATTTGCCTCTTATATCCAAACCTCGTATGGGCATATAGGAGTCAAAACCTCATTATGCATTTACAATGAAAACAATATTCCATTTTGAAGCATTGTAATTCTAATTATGTTTTCTGATAACAATGCGAAATCAGTGAAAATTTTGAAATTTACTTTTGATCAGTTGTAAATGATGGAATGCGAACTTATATCAGTATGGCATCGTTGTTGATTTATACTTGTTTACTTAATTGGATGCAATAATTACCTTATAGTCACACACTTACGCTTCCACTATGACCACGGTGTGACACACCAGATTATCTTAATCCATATGTATATATATGTATGTGTGTGTGTATGTATTCAAAAATAATTATTTACCGAAAATACTTACAAAATCTACATTTCCAAAAAAAATAGTATGTGTTGATTTACACTAGCGTAAAAACCCTTTACAATAGGGTATATGCTGATGTCAGCAGTTTTTTTTGTAGTGGTGTAAATGACGTAAAACACCACTCGGCAATTTTTTACAGGTGTGTTAGTAACATGTCCATCTACGTTTGTGCAAAAAATGTTGTCAAAATTCATATAGGAAGTAGGAGTTCTCTAAGTTCTGACAACTCAAAAAGGTTTTCTACAAAATCAAATAAGTTTTATGGTGATAACATTGACATTTCTATTATTTTGCACTAAGGATATATTAGTAATTGTGTAAGTAAATTAATTATGAAATAAATAATTATGTTTCATTGTTTGAGATTTTATGATAACCCTAATTGTAATTCCATCCTAAAACTCACAACAATTTTTAGTTATTTCTATCATCAACATGGCAGCAACATATCGAACCACAAAATCAAAAAGTTCAGTGTGAATTTTTATATTTAATTCAGATGTATATTTCCGTTATTGTTTATGGGAATGATAAGTTTAGTTGGTTTTTAGTTAGTTGACTTGTAGTTATATGTTAAAAATATCCTAGATCTGCATGTGACACTTTTTTTCATTGTATATTTTTAACTTTATGTAAAAGTGATTATTTCTTCACATATTATTTTACCTGCATGTAAGTGTGTTTATTTATTGAGAATAGTGTTTTAGCATTTCAGATTTGCTAATGTGTGTTTATCATATAGTACTAGTGTTTATTTTTTCATATAGTGTTTTAACTATACCAGTGTTTTACATGCAATACTAGTGTTTATTTCTTTACATAGTGTTTTAACTGTATGTACCGTGTTTATTTCTTCGCAATGTGTTTTACCTACATGTACATGTGTTTTTTTCTTTGCATGGTGTTTTATTATTTCAGATTTGGTAAATATTGTGTTATACGTATTTTGTAATGATCAAATGGTGTTTTATTAGATTTGGTAAAACACACTGTTCAAATTATAGAACACACAATTCCCTATAAAAGATAATCTAAACTTTAAAGAGTAAAATACCAAAATTGTGACGAAAGTTTGGGCAATTCAAAATAAGAATTGTTTGTAACTGAACCACTGATGTTTGATTTTTGTTATCATTTTCATCCAAAACACAAACCTAATTAAAATGTATCATTAAGTGTGGGACGATTTTGGTAATATTGTTAACACAAACACGATTTTCACAATGTAGCCAATTATTTTTCTGATTTTTAATTATCTTTTTATCTCTAAATAAATTACATTAAAATACTTATAAATATATAATATATATACACACACATTTCACATTTTGTAAGTCTCGTAAACGGATCAAACAGGTATCACTAACATAATCAAAAGCGGAAATAATGATTAGGAAGAAGAACAACTTTGAATAACTTCAACTTGCATACACCAAAAGAGGTCTGATTACAACTCTCTAACCCCTTCTCAATGGCCTAACATCTCTATTTATAAGCACTATTAAGCCCACTATTACAACCCTAGGCCCATTAGGCACTTGGAAGCCCACAATGTACCCAAAAACCCAAAATAACCCCTAATGAGTAAACCTTTAGCAATTTAAACCCAACAATCTCCCCCTAGGTTTACTACATTAGTCTTTCGGTTGAGCATCCACACCGAGCCTTCCAGCTATGATTCCAGCAACCGTAGCAGTCCAACCCTTTGCACAAACGTCATACAACTCAGCAGTTCGAATTTGATGTGACACAAGAACCTGCAAGTCCTCGTCATGAAAGCTTACTAGATCTACCACATCGTTGACTCTGAACGCCTTCTCCTTAGTCACAATTGCAACACTTACAACTTTAGGATCGTATAACCAAAAGTTGAAATTCTTCAGAATCCTCCGAGGAAAGGTAGGAGCAACTGGGATAACTAATTCTTTGTCAGTTGGCGGTCACACCACCGATTTGAATCTCTTGCCAGTGTATGCATCACGAACTCCTTTAGCCGCTCTCAAATATGGTTCAGCAGTCTTCATAGTCTTGAATCCACTCTTAACCTCACGTTCAAGCTTTTTGAAGAATCTCCACCCGGGTCCTCGTTCGGTAGTGTCATCATCAGTATACGGAGCTCTCAATATCAGTCAAAGCAACTTAGTCTATGTCTCGAATTGCGACTCCTTTGAATAATATTCACGGATTCCATCCTGACGCACAATAATCCACATATTTTTAACGTGGTCGTACATCCAACTGAGCACCCTGGACTTGTTTCCCACTTTACTGTAGTAGCTCGACCCTAACTCCATCACATATCTCTCCGACTAATTTGTTGGATCCTTAAGCTGAAAGTTCTCATCAAGCGGATTCACATTTACATTCTTCATTAAAACCATTTGCTTCTTTTTCTGACCAGCGGCACGTTTCTGACTAGCAGTAAACTTCCTGCGTGGATCGCTCATATAATCATCCAGACCAGCTTGGCGTTCAGCTGCCAACTGCTTAGCTGCCAATTGCTCAGCTGCCAATCTTTGTTCCTCGCTTTCCTCAGCCATTCGCTGTTGCGCCGCACGATGCCTGGTCTCAACTTTCATCGGGTCGTCTGTAGGATCACTGAACTCCCTTCCGAATTTGTTTTCCAGCTTGCCCTTCAAATAAAAAACAAGAGTCATAAGCATTGTGACATCTCTCTGCAGCTGATCAATAGTCTGATCTCTGACGTCTAAACGATTCTGCAGAGAGGCAATTTGAGCATCCTTCAGAATAACCTCTTGTTCCAATACAACCACCCGTTTCTTTAAGTCCACCACATCAACTTCTGCATCATCATCGTCACTATCCATTCCTCCGATTCAAATGCACGTTTTCTGATCGATGCATATAATCTTCATCAACATCATCAGTATGACCCACTCCACTACCACCTGCTTCAGAACCACCAGCACCTGATGAGCTTCCTCTAAACTCCATCATTTGTAGAACCGTGTCAGCAGGAATAGACACAACAGCAGACTGTGTAATAATAGGAGCGGTTGGATGTGCAAATAAAATAGGTGTGTCAAGCATTGAAGTATGAGCAATAGATTCAGCAACTATAGACTCAGCAACGGTAGAAGTGATCAACTCAGATTCAGTAATAGTGAAAACAACGGGAGCTTCAGGTTCACTGGATGGAATGCTCGGCTCAGTTCTTCTCCTTTTGATCAATGGCACCTCATCTTCTTTATCTTTGTCATCTTCTTCAACCTGAGCAGTCGGTGTAGAAATAGATGGAATATCGAGTGGAGGATCGCCTTGTTTCTCCTGAATATCTTTCAAGTGAGCAATCAAAGCCTCTAAATTCTCTGATGATAACTCTGGTAACACGGGAGTCAAGGTGGCGTTGAATTCTGCGAGATCGTCAAGAAAAGATTGCCCAATATCAGCTTCGTCATCAGTAACTAAGTCCTCGATCTCTATCTCTTCTCTTTGGCAGGTATATCGTGTTCTTCGGCCACTATAGCATTAACTAGAGGCGTAGGAGGTGGTGGAATATCCAAACCAACAACTTCAGAAAACTTCCTGAACTTCTTCAAAGCAAAACGACCCACAAACATTGTCTTGGACGTAGAGCGGTTCTTTTTCATTATACCAAAAATAGTAGGCCCCATCGGCTTCATATTAAGCAAGTTGGCATCTGTCGCATCCTTTGCCAAATCAGGGTAATGGACATCTAGAATTCGCTGGACGAAGCGCGGGTACGAAAGAAACATTCGCTTTTTGGACAACTCTAGAATTTTCTTCATGTTGTCGAAGATATAACCAGAATAGTTATACTTCCAGTCCATAACTAACGAAACTATAGCAGATGTCTAGGCTTGATTTGTCTAATCCAGACCGCCTCTGTTCTCCGACACACACTGCATAAACATGTGGACAAGCAACCGCCAATAAGCTGGAAACATTTTCTTTGGTATTGGTGGATACGAACCCTCATATCCCATCTCCATCAGCACAGGAAGCACCTTCTCTTTGGCGTAGATGGTTGGATCACTAAAAGTATCCGCAATCTGCAATACCTCTCTCACACATGCCTTGTTGACCACTATCTCTTTACCCTGTATCAGTGAACGGATAAACGGTCTTCCATCTTCACCTCTTGGCTGAAATCGTGCTTTTCTCCAGAACGAATGTACTAGGTCTCTATAGATAACCGGGTTAGCTCGGAGCGCATGTGCAATCTTACACGCGTTGAGCCCCACAATCATAGACTAAAATTCCTGGAAGAACTCTACTGGCGGGTCTGAAAGATACCCCGCTTGGTTATGGAATTGCTCCTCAAGCAACATCACAGCATCAAACGCTTCTTCAACCATATCTGTCAAAAAACATCAACCAAGTTAAATCCCAACTAACAGAAGTTAACGGAGTTTACCAGTATGGCAGTTAAAACTATCTGGATAGGACATTCAGATGTCAAGGTTCAAATTAACACAAGTTCAAGTTAATTATAGGGTTTAACAGTTGAAAAGGTTCAAACCGGATGAAAGGTTCAAAACTCAAATCCGGATTACTAACAGTTCAATGTTAATCCGGATGAATCCTTTCATCAATCCGGATTAGAAGGAGGTCAAATAGTTCGGACAAAAATTGCAATCCGGATTACCCATAGTATCTCGGATGGAATATCATTTTGGATGAAGATCCAATCCGAGATGAAATCCGAGTTCATCATTTTGGATGGATATCAATCTGGAATGAGATCCGAAATGCCTAAGACCTTTGAAGATCAATCCGAGACACAATCCGAAATGTTTTAAATATGAATATTTTCATCCGGAATGCATATGTTTAATGAAGTTATACCTAATCCGGAATGAATTATCCGAGATGCACAGTTCGAAATATAGAGAATCAGAGAAGAAATATGATTTCGGAATATGTGGATAATCCAAAATGAGAAATCTGAGTACCTATATACTTCCGAAATGGGCTTGGGCCTGAGATTTTGAATCCGGATTGGGCTTGTGACGAGCCCAATCTGGAACAACAACACAATGGGCCTGTCCGGAAAATTCCAAATGGGCCTTTCCGGAAAAGCCCAATCCAGAACAGTAACCTTTTGGGCCCAAAGAAGCCCAATCCGGAATAGTAACTTGGGTTTCCAATTTTAAGACTTTTAACCAATTTTATTAGACTGGCCCAAATCCCAAAGCACACTGGGCCAGTCCAATATCTCTTGACAGAAACCATCTAACCAAAATTCATCAAGTAGACTAACCAAGCATCCAACCACCTTTTAACATTTTACAAAGAAGAACTATTTAAGATAGACATAAATATTTAACACAGCCTTGCTAAGGAATCAAATCGTTTCAAAAGCTAACTAAGGAACATTTTTCAGTATGAGCAAATTCAATTGGTCTAAGCGATTGTCAATATACTTGTCCATTTAAATCTAAAACTCAACCCTTGTAGTTCATGCATTATGATAAGCTTAAGGTAGTATTATACTATGATACTCGTGTGTCCCATACCATGACATACCCCCGCGATCAAGGTAAGCACAACAATTCATCGTAGCAGGTGAGTATATTGTGGTCATCCTTTATATTTTACAACAACAGGCTATTGGTGAACAGGTCAGTACTTCCGTACAGCAGAGAGACCAACAGTGACTAATGAGGGTTAGGCAAATACCTTATGTGGTATGTAAGAACTTATGAAGAAACTTCTGTTCTCTTAGGTCTTGGCCTTTCCATTTTGGCTCTTTTACAAAGATATCCTGACTGTGCCTAGGTCTGCATATAATCTGGATGCAACAGAAGGGCAGTCAAGATATCCCCGGATGACTCAACAATATAAAGACCCAAAACCTCTGATGTAGACTATCTATCAATGCAAGATTTAAGACCATGAAATCATACGCCTATAGTAAGTGACCCACTGAATACATAGTTCTTTATATTTATATCATTTGACTTGCCCTATCCGGTTGAGTTTTAGACCTACCGACACATCACTTTCGATCCAAATCTTTTCCTGCTTCGACACCTTACATGTGTTAGTCAAACACTTTATCACGAAAAAGTATTTCATTTCCCTATCCTTGCAAAAACTGGTTTTTTTTAAACTGATTTCTCCCCTAAATTTGTGCATACATATGAACAAATTTATGAAGCAATGAAAAGAAAATTAGAACAGTAAACAAAACACAAAGACAGAGGATGCCTAGGTAGAAAACCGAATCATTTTGAGAGGATCCACAAACACTTTAAAACACGCGTTGCTAACGTGTTTCATGAACAAATCCGCCACATTTGCATCAGTGTGGATTTGCTCAAGCTTTAAGAGACCCTTTTCATAGCAATCACAGATAAAATGAACTTTAATATTTATGTGCTTGGTTTTGGAGTGGAAAACAAGGTTTTTAACTATTTGGATAGCGGCATCATTATCACAATAAATTGTTGTGTTAAATAAGTCAAACCGTAATCCGCAAGCTGATGTTGCATAAAACCTGGGAGCAGCAAGCCGAGGCTGCGACATATTCTGGTTTTGCGGTAGAAAGCAAACCGTCTGTTGCTTCTTGCATTGCCACGAGATTAAGCGATCTCCCAGAAATTGGCAACCAGGCGAGGTTGAGCACATGTCCCTATCTGTACCTCCAAGATTACTTTCAGAGAAAGCAAACAGTTCAAATTCAGGATTTTTAGAATACAAGAGGCCCAGTGATGGAGCCCCTTTGAGGTACCTAAAAATTCATTTAACAGCAAGTAAACGAGAGAGTTTAGGAGTAGCCTGATAACGAGCACACTGGCAGACGGCAAACATGATATCTGGCCGGCTAGCAGTGAGATACATGAGTGATCCAATCATTGAGCGATACATAGTCGGATTAACAGGCGTTCCTTCAGCATCTTCATTTAGCAGAGGCCGTTCTGCGATAGGTGAAGCCATAGGCTTGAAATCTGTAAGCTTGAATTTGGCAAGAACGTCATGGACATATTTTCCTTGATGAATTAGGATACCCTGTGGGCTCTGACGAACTTGAAGTCCTAAAAACATTGTCATTTCCCCCAATGAGCTCATCTCAAATTTCTGCTTCATGATTTCTTCGAATTCGCGGCACAAACCATCATTGGTGGAACAAATATAATATCATCAACGTAGATTTGGACGAGAATAATGTCCTTATCAACGCGTTTGATAAACAGAGTTTGATTGATGGTTCCCCGTGTGTCGTCATGAGCAAGCAGATGCTCCGTAAGAGTAGCGTACCATGCGCGAGGTGCTTGATGCAACCCATACAAAGCTTTGTCTAGTTTGTAAGCATAATCTGGCTTATCAGGATCAGTAAAGCCCGGGGGTTGTGCCACGTAGATTTCCTCTTTCACCTTGCCGTATAGAAACGCAGTCTTGATCCATTTGATATACAGTAAAATCCATGTAGGATGCATATGCCAAGAAAATGCGTATAGCCTCCAAATGCGCGACAGGTGCATAGACCTCATCATAATCCAATCCTTCAATCTGTCGAAATCCCTAACCACCAGTCTAGCTTTATTCCGAACGATAACTCAAGTGTCATCCTGCTTGTTCCGGAAAACCCAGCGAGTTCCTAGAAAACGTTTGCCTTGAGGCAGCTTCACCAATTGCCAGACATCAAGCTTCTCAAATTGATTGAGTTCCTCGTGCATGGCATCCACCCAGCCTGGTTCCTGTAAGGCAACATCAATAATTTTAGGTTCAATTTGTGAAATGAAGCAAGAATAGAGACATGTATTGATATCCCCAGATTGGCTGCGGGTTCGAACAACAGCGTTGACAGGACCAATAATATACTCAACGGGGTGATCACGCTGTAAACGCTGTGGTATTGGTGTAGCGGGAACGAGAACATCTGTTTGCAAGTTGGTGACACTAGCTGAAGCGACTCAAGATGTCTCCCCCTCAACAGAGGCACCAGTAGAAGTATGTGCTGAGGAATCCACCGAACAATCGAGTGGAGTAGGCTCAGAAAATAGAGAGGAACCCAAAACATCGGGAGTAAGGCCGTCATGTGTTGTAGGAGGCTCTGGATTAGAAACCACAACTTCAGGAGGATCCGTCTGAGCAGGCGAAAGGACAGTATGTTCTTGAGAATGCGAAACGGTGGAAGAAGACGAAACAGTGCCATTAAATCCAAGAGGATCCACACTCAGCTGCTTTAAAGTCTCATGTAGCTCAGCAGCGTCAGCATCGTCTGTAGAAGAAATGGGCACCATTGGAAGGGAAAATATCGAACTGTTACCTGCAGGCACATTGGAAGACACATCAAAATGATTAAATAAAGTGCAGTAGTCATACAACCAGTCAGGACCAATGCGTGTGTCCTTAGGATTTTGCTCCAGTTAACCCACATTGTAGGTTTCAACTACCATCTTCTTGATCTTGTTATAAACGCGATATGACGTATTTTTAGAATAGCCAACGAAGATGCAAGCATCCCCACGTGATTCAAAGTTTCCTTTAGCGTCCATGAGCAGGAGAACACAAGGGCATCCGAACTTGCGGAAATGCTTGACTGAAGGTTTGCGACCTTCAACCACTTCGTATGGAGTCTTCATGTGACGTTTATTGATCAGGGCATGATTCTGAATATAGCATGCAGTATTGATTGCTTCTGCCCAGAAAATAAGAGGTAGCTCGGATTCAACCAGCATAGTGCATGCAGCTTCAATGAGTGTGTGGTTTCTGCGTTCTGTAACCCCATTTTGTTGTGGGGTTCTGGCTGCACTAAACTGTCCGTCAATTCCTTTGGAGGAGCAGAAAGAGTTTAAGGTAATATTCTTAAACTCTGTCCCATTATCACACCGAATAGCCTTCACCGTAGAATCTGTCTGGTTTTCCATAAGCGTGACATATTGTTTGACTAACTCAGCGGTTTCACTTTTATGTGCGAGAAATAAAACCCAGGTGAAGAGTAGTCATCAATAATAACCAGACAGTAAGCCTTCCCGCCAATGCTGCATATGTCTGTTTGACCGTAGAGATCTATATATAGTAGTTCTAAGACTTGAGAAGTGGAGGGAACGACTTTAGATTTGTGCGGCTGTCAATGTTGTTTCCCATGCGCGCATGATTCACACTTTTCGATCTACATGAAGTCACGAACTGGTAGATCTCAGACTAAACCACCTTTTGCAAGACGATTTAAATTCTTCATGTTGATGCGACCTAGTCTGCAATGCCATAGCATGGCGTCATGTTCGGTTGTCGATGAGAAGAGGCAAGTGAGCTTGTCAAAAGGAGCCTGGTTCATATCAATAACATACACATTGCCTTTACGTGCAGCTTTAAGAAGAATCCAATCATCTAGAATAATCAAACCAGGTTTAAGCACATAGCATCCTTTCTTGGTGAAGAGAACATCCAAATGATTGTCGCAGAGTTGAGACACACTCAATAGACTGTGCTTCAATTCTGGTACGTAATTGACATTCTTAAAGCTGAGGGCTCCATTGCAAACAGTCCCTCTTATGGTAATTTTCCCTGTTTCTCCACCTGCGAAGGAAACAAACCCGCCATCGAAAAACTGAATGTCATTCAACTGTGAGATGTCTCCGGTCATGTGCCTGGAACAGCCACTATCAATGTACCATAGGCTAACAAGAGCGCGCCAGAGCTGTTCCTACACAATTCAACAGGTTTTAGTTAGAAATAGGAACCTAGGCCATTGAAGATCTGGTTTTGCCATTAGCAAGTAACCTCCTGAAAGATCAAGTTAGTTGAGGATGAGGTTGATGATGCTTTTGTTTTATTAGACATAGGTGTAGAAGACTGAGTCTTGGACACTAACTTAGGCCTCCAGGTTACCGAATCAGACCTCTGCACAATCCTTGGAGTGCTAGAGGGATTATGGGAAACTGAAGGTCTCAATGGTTTGAAAGATTGTTTCTTGGCCAAGTTCCAGTCTTGATCAGAAGACTTAGCCACAAATCGAGCCTCAGGTGGGCGATTAGGCATAGTCTTCTGATGTCTGGAATACAAAGTTTTGAAAGAGGTAAAGGTCTTTTGACAATTTCAAGCAATGTGCCCAGGAGATCCACAATTGAAACAGGTCTGCCTCTTCTGGAAGAAAACAGTCCGTTCAGCTTGGGAAATTCTGGGCAATTTGTCTGTCAGTTTCTTGCTGGCGGGTACTGACGGCTGATGCACGGTCTTGGTCTTGACGGTGTCCTGCGCACAATCATCAGCACACTTGTTAGTTTTGTCATTTGAATTGAAGGTTTTTGAACATGGAGATTTTGACAAAATTTTAACTGATATCTGTTCAGCTGATTGCTTAACAGATTCAGTTTGCAACTGCTGAGTTAATTCCTTAGTTTGATGAGGAGACTTAGCTGTTGCCGTTTTAGTTTTTGAAGACGCCTGTTTTGTTTTCTTCTTTTTCGATCGGCGTGTTCTCCGCTTCTTGGTCTTACTCTTCAAATCACACTTCATGACAGATTATGTGGAGGACACGAGTGGCTCTACAGGGACATCCTGTTCTGAGATTTCAGAAGATAAATGTGGAATCTTGCAATTTTGAAAGGTTTGAGATTCAGATTAAGAATCAGTTTTAAGATTTTCATTTGAATCATGAGGAAAAGTGTGTTCATCTTCTTTTATTTCAGAATGAGTCCCTTGTGTTGAGTCGCCCGAGTCTTCCAAAATTATGTCACTTTAAACTTTTACAGAATCGGTTGGTTGGTCTACTTTCACACTGTCAACCCTAGGAGATGCATCAACAGACATAGCCTCTGGAGAAGAACTTTCGGTATCCTCAGCTGAAACTGTTAAAACCGAATCAACTGTTGATGCAAAACCTGCAGCTAAATTCATTTTCTCATCACCAGAGCTATCACAAATATTAGCATCATTCAAAACATCAGTATTTGATGAAAAACCAGAATTAAAGCTGTCTAAATTCTCAACACAACCAACACTGTTTGAGCAAGTAAATTGTTTAGTAAGAAATTGATTTAAAATGTCAAAAGCAGGCTTATAAAACGCATAATCAGCAGCCGAATTGTCTGAATTTGTATTTAGACATTCCTCTTGATCACCCTCTGTGATATCCTCAACTAAAATTTCTTCTACACATGAATTAGACACATTAGTATCGTTCACGAATTCAGTTTGAGTATCAGAAGATTCTTTTACGTTCGATTTTGTGGAGGATATGGATTTTTTTGCCTCAGGCACTTCTTTCTCCAAGCCATCTGTACTTCCAAAGGGATGATTACCAGTTTCATGAGAAAGTGGTGTAGAGGCCACAAAGACATCATCCCTCTTGAGTTCAGTGGGTTTGGAGAACTTTAGGTAATAGGGCTTCTATTGTTTGGATAAATAATCTGAAGGTTTACCATAAATCAATTTTTCTGCATTTTCTACCTCTTCCTCAGATTCAGGCATTCTAGTATAGTTAGGATTATATGGTGGAGGCGCCCTGTTATACCCAAGGCCTTTAGTAAAATTCTTTTGATAGTTAAGCTGGAGGTCACATAGGTCCTTGACAAGTTTACTGGAAGTGTTAGATTTTTTTAATGTTTATTTCTTTTTCGTGGAGCTTCCTTGTTAAGGAATTCAGCTTGGTGAAGGCTGCTTGAAGTTCTACGTCCTTTTCAGCTAGTTTTCGCTTGTAGTCATAGACCCAACATTGATGTTGGTTCAAGTCTAGCTTTAGCTGAGCTACATCCTGTTTCTTAGCTTCGACCTTCTCCATAAGAAGCTTGTTCTTATGTTTAAGGGCGATGTTCTGCGACGAAGCTTGTTGATATTCAGCCACTAGAGTTGAATTATGGGCGCGCATTTGTGATAATTTAAAACGACAACTATTAGAACAGAGAATTCGATTTACCGTTTCTGAAAGATCGGGCGTCTCAGTTGTCTGCGCCATCATGAAGTGGTTATTGTTCTTGGATAGATTCAATGTTTCCATTTGAGCTGCAACATCTGCCCAGTTGAAACATTCATGCTGTTAGGCCACCAATGTTGTTGACTTCCCGCCCGAGCTGCTTGATGGACTCGTAGTGGACTTGGAGGGAGAGACGGGAACCAGCTGACTGTCACTGCTCTGTATATCAGCGACCCTGGATGATACATACCCTGACGGTGGCTTCTTGCATTCCCTGACGAAGTGTCCTGGTTCGTGACATTGGTAACATCTAAGTTTGTCCTTGGTGAGACCGGTCTTCAAATTTGACAAGGGTTGCCTTCCATATTTCTTCTGAAAATTGTTGACCCGAAAAGCAGCCATGCTATTCCAAGAAACATCGATCTCGTCGAGGTCCTCCTCCATGATCTGGTTAACTCGGTTGAAAGAATAGATGGAGGGGTTAGATCACCTGCCAGGAAGGCGTTTAAGCTTTTGATCATTGATGCCATAATAGCCAGTTTCTCCTCATTTTCTTTAGTGAGAAACGCAGAGTTGGACGCCGGTTGAGCAGGTACAGGCGCTGGTGCAGCAGCTTGAGGAGTGTTACCTTGTTGCACGGTTTGAGGAATTGTAGGACTGAACACCATGTTGGGATACTGAGCATGGTACTGAGTGTGAACATGAGTAGCTAAATTCATCGTGGGATTCTGAGATTGAAGACCATACACATACTGAGTGTTCTGAGGCATGGCTATAGGACTTTAAACAACGTTTGATCCACCCGGTGCTTGTGAGGTTCCTTGCAGAGGACTATAGATAAGATTCTGTGACATTGGAGCCGCGTTTTGCCCTATCATCCCTGCGGCCATCAAACTGCTTGGATGATTGATTTCCCTCTGCTTGTTGTCAATCTCACATGATTTGATAGTAGCTATCATCTCGGTGAGAGTGACATCATTCAAGTTTTTGGTCTTTTTGATCATGCCCACATCTGTATCACAACTCTTGGGCAGTGAGTTTAATAACTGTCTGTTCATGGCACTGTTGGTAAGGGTAAATCAACTGAGATCATCTAGGAAACGAGCTTGACATAGCGACGAATCTGGTTTTCACTAGTTTCCCCATAGATGTGATTGAACGAGCTGAATTGTTTATTCAGCTGATTTACCCTGATTGCCTTCATGTCTGCATTTCCCTCGTAGAGATTTTGCAGCTCACTCCAAACCTCCTTTGCTGTCTTACAGTTTCTAACCGCGATAGAGATATCAGGTCTGAGGGCCATGGTCAGAGTTCCCGAAGCCTTCTTATCTTCCTCTATTATCTTGATATCCTCTAGAGTCCATAGGTGCATGGGCTTGGGAATTTTCGTGTCTGGATCTTGCTCTATGTTGTAAACTATGGTTCTTGGACCATTCATGATACATCTCCACATACCGGGCTCTTTATCCTTGCGGTACTGTTCAAAACGTAACTTCCACTCGTAGTATTCATCCCCATACAATAAATGTGGCACTTTAATGGACGTGACAATTACTTGATCCAGCTCTTGATGGACGGCTAGTGTTTGCGATTGCAGGGCAGCCAGAGTGGCATTTGTCAGATCTTGTGCGGTCATGTATCCAGCCATCATAATTAAATTAATTATAAATTTACCAAGCCGATTTAAAATTAATTTGTTTTAAGTGTCTGTGATGAACAGTACAAAATCCAGATCTAATTCGAAATGGTCAATCCTGAAGTCAATGATGGTCAAATCCAGAAAGATTATCCGAATTGATGATGATCCGGATTGATGAATCCAGAATGAAGATTCCGAAATGGAGAATCCGTCTTGAAAACCCAAAATTGAAAACCCGGAGTCTGATGGATCCGAAATGAGAAGACCGAATTGCAAATCCGAAATGAGAATCCGAGATGTATGATCTGGAATACCCAATTCTGAATGTGAATCCGGAATCAAGAAACCGAAATTGAGAGTCCGGAATGCTTTTCTTATCAGATGAATCCGGAATAGTTATCCTTATCCGTAACAGTAAACCCGTTTTTCCTGCAACTAAATTCCGAGATACAAGGAATTCAAAACCGCAACAGTAACTCGGATTGCAATCCAGATTGAGCAACAGTCCGGGATCAATCAGAGATGGATGATCAACTTCGTGTTCTTCGGAATCCGGAACAGTAGTTGATCCGAATTGTGAGAACCTTCTTCGTGTTCTTCGAAATCTGGAATAGTACTAGATCCGAATTCTTCAATAATTCTTCGAGTTCTTCGGAACAGTGGCCCTTCCGATGATGAACAGTGATCCGGAACAGAAAAACGATCCAAACAGCAGCAACGCACTTCAAAAACTTCTTCAATCCGTAATACCCGGAGCCTGTATTTGAACAGCAGGCTTTGATACCAATTGTAAGTCCCGTAAACAGATCAAACAGGTATCACTAACCTAATCAAAAGCGGAAATAATGGTTAGGAAGAAGAACAACTTTGAATAACTTCAACTTTCATACACCAAAAGATGTATGATACAAGTTCTTTGATTACAAATCTCTAACCCCTTCTCAATGACCTAGCATCTCTATTTATAAGCACTATTAAGCCCACTATTACAACCCTAGACCCATTAGGCACTAGGAGGCCCACAATGTACCCCAAAGCCCAAAATAACCCCTAATGAGTAAACCTTTAGCAATCTAAGCCCAACACATTTATATATGCACACTTATTTTTTTTAATTTTCTTCCTTACCTTTATATAAAAAATAAAAAATAATTATAATATCAAAGTTATATCACACTTGAGTTAACTTTTTTTCTATTTTTACCCCATTTATATCGATTCCTTTCCCGAATTGATCCTTTAGTCATCATCTTTGAGCCTTTACCATCTCGTTTGCCCACCCAAATTAACCCATTTGACGTATTTAGTTTTTTTTGTTTGTTTTTAAACCCGAATGTTGAAAATTCTATAATAGGTTATTTTTGTTCTTTAATTGCTCGTGTATTTATTTATTATTGTTTATGTATAGTTTATTAAAGAAAAAAAGAGTGTTGATGGATTAGTGAACAAGGGCTAATCGTTGCCTTTTAGTTTTGATTACTTGGTTTTGTGTAATAAGATCGAATGTTCACCACCTTTAGCCACTTTAAATATATCTTATTCCATACCCTTTGCCTAGCCTCGTTAACACCTTTTAAAAGACCATTTGACTTGCGCATTGTGTTTATGTAATTTGGTGGAGAATGATTGAGTTGCAAGCCTATGCTAATGTGAGGTATAATCGGTTTTGAGTAATAATTATATACTAGTGGATCTTTGCTATTCAAGATATGAAACCGAGTGTAGAGATTATTATGAGAAATGTCCATACTTGTTTACCACCTCTAAAGATAAGTTAATCTTGGGTGACTACTTTGTGTTTAATATTGTATCCATTTGATTGTTGAGTAATTCTTTGATTCTGAAACTGTAAACTGGGTATAACCAAAGACCTCCACTTGTGTATAGTGAGAATTGAATGTGTTTTCATCGTTCATCTAATGTGAATGTCATTAATAACTTTGCTTGAGAGCAGACAATAGATAAGTGTGGGATGTGATAAGTGGTTGAAAATCCATAGCTTATTGTGTCTAAATTCCTGTATGTATGTGGATTTGAGTTTTTGAATGCATTACTTTGATATGATTTATGTTTTACATGCCTTGATATATTTGAGATGCATTTTGGAAGCTAAATGGGACTTTGGAATGGAGCTAAGGGGACTCGAGTTGAAGAGACGAAGAAAATACAAGATTTTGGGTGTAAGGCATCTACGATGTCGTCGACAACAGGATTGGCTATCTGCCGGGCGTTGGCTATAGAGTCCTCTAATCCAAAAATTATTTTGGTCTTTTCTAAATTATTTCGGGTTTTAATGCTTGTTTAACCATTTCTCAAGGGGGGGGGGGGGCTATAATAGGTTCTTGGAGCCATTTTTCTATATATCTCATCCTCTCTAACACCAAATTCACTCTCCATTAATCAGTTGAAGATTGCAATCCAAAATTAACAGGTTACAAGATGCACTTCATGAAGATTGGAGACTAGTTCATCACGATCAATCCCGAGTGTAGAGTTTGTAAGCTTTCAGGGTTCTTCTCACATTACTTGATTTGTAGATTGTTATTTTTCAAGTCTGTATTCGAAGATTATGTTAATTGCATTAGTCTTGTTTTGGATAAATATATTGTTGAGATTTCCTTGAATCATGACTTTATGAAATGAATTGGGCTAATTATGCTTTTAGTATATACTCTTTTAGTAAACAAAAAAGGTACTTGTCAAATACTGGAAACTAAAATACAAGGTTCATTTGTGTAAACTTCTTAAACTAAATGTAAAAAAAAAGGTACTTGTCAAATTCGGCTAACTATGCTTTTAGTATATACTCTTTTAGTAAAAAAAAAGGTACTTGTCAAATCTGGAAACCAAACCCCCTTCATGAATTACTCCAACAACATTTCTATGACCTTATAAATCACTAATCGCTACCTTTTTTCATGAACCAACCCCAAACCGAGCTACCTAACCTTCAGATTTCGATTATGGCTTCCAAAAATGCGATTGTGTTTAAGAACTATTGTCTAGGACTAGCTTCTTCTTAGAAAAGATCAGTACTAAATGACCAGCATACCAAAACCAATTCTTTCTAGAATCGACTAGGTCAATGACTCAGTCTACCAATGTCCAATCCACAATTTTGTTAGGCTATGTAATATCTATTAATAATGAAAGCTAAAATCCAGGGGAAACCATCTTCCTACCTGATGGAGTAAGTAAGATTACAAATCAATGTCTAGAAGTTTCCTCTCTTGAAATTTATCCAAAGAACCACCTAATCTATTGGGGCAAAGAAGTGCTGCCCTATAGATACAAGACAACAAGTACAAGCGCTAGAATGAAAAGTGTTGGTTAACTAGTCAACAAAGTGAAGACTGAAGACTAGAAGACCAAGTTAACAAGTCATAGAAATACTAGAAGTACTGGATATAAAAAGTGTTGGATTTTACCAGCAATTTTGGATTCCTAGTTGCTTACTTGAATTTTACAGCAGTTTATGCTTTAGTTGTTTAATTCCTAATTGTCCAGCAATTTTGCACAACTTCTGGTAGTTACACATTTAATGGGTTGTTTTAGGTCGATTTCATGCTGACATCACCATAAGTTCTCTCCTCTATAAATAGTTTAGTTTGTGAACCCAAAATGTATGTTTATGAGCTGACAACTAGAAGAACTCAAAGAGAGAGTTCGCATGGTGAGGTGGAGTACTACTGTACTATTAATTGTTATTTGACAAATGAATAATGTATGAGTCAATGACAATCATTTCCAAATCCAACAGTGCCTATGATGATGTGTTTATTATCTTTGTTTGTTTGATTACTTGTTAATAACAAACTGATTTATCATAAACAGAAAAAATTCACTAACTCTCGTATCGAACAAATTTTGGTTCAATACCCATGAATTGGTCCTCGTTAACTACCCTACCTGAATCTATTGCCATCAAGAAAATGAGAAATTATCCTAAAAATCATGAATTGAGGTTTTCCTTCGATTTGTTAGGCGAGTTGTAGGTTTTGATGGAATTTGATTAAGTGGACGAAGTGGATGGGTTGGTTGCTGACATTCGAAAGTTGATAAGCATGTTGGATATGTTTTGCGAGTTGTAGGTTTCATTGAACTTATTTCGGTACTGATAGTGTGGGCTAGTCACCAGAAAACCTATTTTGGGGAATGGGGTTAATTTTGTTATGCTTTTTTCTATTATTATTTTGTTAATTTGCACGAATGTTCCCTATATTTAATAGAGTTAATTGCAAAAATAGTCCTTGTTATTAAGGGGCATTTTGGTTATTTTGTCTAAAATTTACAAAAAATTAATAGCATCTACTCTTGATACATTTATAAAATTGGAACCATAAAACCTAAACCTATTACTCAACAACCTTAGTGTAAAAGACATTACTTTTGATAAATATATGTGTCTAATGATTAATTAACTCTTAGGTATTGGTTTAGGATCAAATATAAATTCTCTTAAACATAAGAAGCCTACAAAGGGTACCAAACAGAATTCGATTGACCTCATTCAAGCGCCATTGTAGCAATCTCATCGAACTCTACAATGTTTATAGGTTGCAGATTTTACAAATTTTTTTTACTATCATTGTGTAATTTATTTATCATTTATCATTGTGTCTTTTCTATATTTGTGTCATTGTGTCTTTTTTTCTTGACATTGTGTTATATTTTTCGGCGTTGTATTATATATTTTGCTCGAAATTGTGTCATCTTGTACAGTTTATTGTGTCTTTAAACACTTGCTATTTTTAGAAACCTTTGTAGAATAACTAAACCGTTTAAATATTATATATGCATATGGTCATTAGAAATTTGTACGCTGTCATACATTATTTAAGAAATCCTTTGAAGATTATGTGGCCAAAGTTTGTCACACTTATTTTTTTTATTTCATATCTAAAATTGTACCGTTGTTTTAGTGGCCATAGATTTTCTTAAGGTATTATCACACCAAAAATCATTTATTACGACAATGAACCTTTTATTACGACAAGACATGGACAAGTATGTTTTTTTAACAAAAGCAAAGATTTTATGTGGGGATGGATAAGCAACCTAACGCACCAATGGTCCACTCGTTTCTTAGCCATATATACGCCACCATTTGTTGAAGCTATTACGCACCAATGGTCACTAATTCGTATGAAGTGTAAAAAAGACTTGTATTTTACGAAAATTCAATATTTTTTAATCATAAACTCATTTTTTCATTATTTTCAAGCGACTATAATATTTTATATGAATAATATTTTAAAAAAAATTATTGTAATAACGAGCATTTTTATTTTCTGTAATTTGAGTAGTCTATTGTTATAGTTTTCTTATTTTTTTTTTCAGAATACATGATTAGATATTTAAAATAATTCATTACATTATTACACATTCTATAATACGAAATAATTGTTTAAGTTTTATTGTTTGATTAAATCTGTAATATATAGGGCACCTTGCTATGATAACAACGTATACTGATTAACCACGTAATAAATCATGAACAATTAAGTTATTATTATTGAATATGTAATCACTTAATAAGCATAACAGTAATAACATCAATTAAATTAAATCATATTAAATGTATAATCACGTAATGATATATATTGCATGTGTAATCCGTATCAAGAAAAAAAATTAAAAATCAAGAAAGATACATCAATAATTTTTTTAAATTAAAGAGCATAAAATACTCATTAATACAGTTTATTTTATTTTATTTTATTGTAAATATTATCGTTTGAAAGAGTAATAGTTGTTTGAAAATTATTGAGGAAGTAATTTTATGAATTACCAATACTGAATGATAATATTTTGCCATTTTCAACATGTTTCTCTTCCTTTATTTTTAATCATGTGATTTCTATATTTAAGAACCAATTAATCTTAATTATTGAATTACTTTGATCAATCATCAAAACTCTAGATATATTTTGTATGAATTAACTCACTTATACATAATCCTCTACCTTATTTTACTTTACTCACTCATCCACATTTTTAAATCATTATTTCTTGTATTATATATAAGTGTGTTTATGTAACAGTTTTTCAAATTTGTGTAAAAGATATTCCAAGTAATTGTAACTATTATTTTATTTCCTTGTATGTGAAATTACACGTATAAGGTTATTTTGTGTACACGTAGTACTACGTTAACGCACTTATTCTTTCTCCGTGAAAATATATATTTTTTCCATTATCAGTTTCTTAATTTATTTCTCATTTAACTTTTTTATATACATTATATATAAAACAAGTTATAGTATATCAAGTTACATTAATTACTGATTAATTTAGCAAGTACACATATCTATACTATATTATGTATCTGTGCTATATTTTATGAGAATTAGTTTTCATGTATTACATACGGATTGTATAAAGATACATCGTATTTATTAAACTTTTATTATGTAAAAACTAATACATTACTTTTACATATATAGTAAACTAATTTAAAAAGACATTACCCATTTTGAGTCATTTCTCAAACCATAAAACTTTTATAGTTTTTGTTTGATAGAAGTCAAACTCATTTTGTTAAATAAAATTTGGGACAACGTATTATCCAATATTAATCGCCATAAATACAAACCGCGTGAACAAATAACCAAAGTCACCAACAAATATTACAAATACTTTAGATCAACTATTCTCCCTTTTTTTCAGGTCAAATCCTACGCCTTTGACTATTTTTTTAATCCAGACGTACCCGTAGCATTTTTAGCTCCTCTAAAACGCTCCCTAGGTTCGGATTCTTGTGATTGTATGCTAAGTTGTCTCGATAACGCCATACACTACACATTCCATAATGCATTATAGTGTACACTTTTTCTTCCATTTCATCGACCCCTCGCATGGCAATGATATCTGAACAAATCTTTACTTTCACACATAAACCCACTTAGGCAGCACCAGCTTGCAACCCGATCCCAAACACCTTGAGCGAAGTGACAAGACACGAAGAGATGGTTAACTGACTCCTACTCGCATATCAAACAACAAACTTAATAAGCATCAGTAGCTTTTTCATCTTAAAATATTATTTTATATTAACAGAGCATCTAAAGAACATAACTATTTTGGTAACATTATTTAAAATGCATAAAACCTTTCAGAAGATTTTGTCAAAAAGATCATGGTTTTATTGAAATAATATAATTTCGACTCATAATTGATACACAACATTTGTAGAATATATCGGACTCTTGGCCATAAATTTTCAAACTATGAAAATGTGAAAATATAGAATATCGTGGATTGACGATTTCTCCCTATTTACTTAAGAAAGGGTCAAATTGGATTATGTTATTTATCATCGGTCAACAAATACTAAAAGGAAAAGTTTAAAGAAGAAACGGGTCAAACGGTGTTTTAATGCATAAAACCTTTAACCTTTCTATAATTTTACACAAAGTAATATATTATTGAAATAATTTCGTTTTCATAACCATGTTGACACAAACTATCTGTAAAAGATCTAAGAACATGGACAAAGGTTGCTCCAGGAGCATCCCAACTACACTTGTACATGATATTACTTGTTTGACCCATTACCCAACCGACCTAGCATTGTCATTTAGCCCTTCATAGTGCGATGGATTACTTGCGAGTAGAGCAAAGCCCAAGTGCAAGAAGATCTTCTAAAGTTGTTGGTAGCATTGATGTAAGAAGTGAGGCTAATAAACTGTTCCTATTCGACCAAAGGTCCCGAAAAACTGTAACAAGAAACAGACTAATAAGCTTTAACTTGTAAAATTTTACAAGATATGAGTAAAATAACATGTGAAGTGATCAAAGTAGCTACACAAATTAACCTAAATTTCAGGTAGTTTTCCAAACATTTGAAAAGTAACGGAAAATAAAAGATGCATGCGTGGTGACTACAACTGGCAATTTTATGTAGACTTGGTTCCACTTTTGGGAGTCATTATTTTGATAATAACACCCTAATGTGAAACCCTATGAGATCCAATACCCATGATGACGGAGAAAATAGTTGGCATAGCTATGCTATAAGTTATAATTCAACTTTACTTTTTTAGCTGGGCATGCTCTGCTAATCTAATTGTTAGATTTGATGAGAATTAGTTAAAAGATGAGTAAGTTTATCTAGCAAAATATGGCATTGGTTACCATGAAACATGGACATAATTGCGTAATTTTATTCAAAATTAAATATGAAACTTCCTGTATACATGAAGTATGCACATTGATATTTTCTTATCATCATAGTCCAACAAATAAATATAAGACGAGGTTACCCACAAACTAAAAATTTCCTTGTATACAACATGGGTTGTCTTATACGTAACACATAATGTTTATTCTCAAAGAATTCTTGATTTTACTATAGTAAATATAAACATTAAAATTTCAAATGAAAGTTCTTTGAAAATGTTCAGATTTAATCAAATTAAATGAAAACAAATTGAATATGATATTTGATTGCTCTCACCTTACCATGCTACATTTTAACTTTTTTTGTAGACAGCAGAATCATTAGGGATGTCTTTACATAGCAACCGACCCCCTAAAGTTTCCAGACCTTCACAACATCTCTAGAACTTTTTTGGGTTTTGGTCTAGGCTTCGCAAAGCACCTTCTCGTGTGAGCTTGCAGCAGCTGCAACAGTTGCTGTTGGTGCATGAATAACCTGGGTACTTAAATACTTGATTGAGAAGTGCATCTTTAGGAGATATGGTTTCAGAAAGTCTGTGATCCTTTGAGCTTTTAATTGATTTGTGAGGATCTGGTAATCCATTAGCTCAGATCCTAATTTGTTTAGCTAATTATAAAATGCACCGAAATCATTTTATTATAGCGACAATATATCAAGATATACTTTTCAATGTTTATGTTTTATTAATCGTTAAACTTGTACAATCCTGAAACAAATCTGACAGGGCTTCACCGTATCAGTCAACAAAACAGTTACAGACTCAGGACCCTAGCACACCTATATATAGACTTCTCACTTCGTGCGAAAGTAGAATCCTTACTTCGTACGAAGATCATTTACTTCGTGCGAAGTTAACCTTAACACAAGTTTAACATTTACGCCTATTACAGACTCTAACATGACCGGAAGACGTAGGCGATAGACAATTTGTATCAACATGATTAATAGCAATGTAGGCCGGTTCAGGTTAGTAAACTGTTGATAAGAATATAACTGAAGAATCAAACCCAAATACTGAGCTAAATATTATATTCAATTAATTAACGTAAACAATAGAAATCATAGCCTAATGAACGGTGAATGCCCGTACAGAAAGAGGATCCTCAATTTCTTGCATGACCAATATGGTACAAAATATCAAAACTAAAACTATATTTCAGAAACTAAAATAAAAAAAGAACATCACTTATTTTGAATAGTTATATGTATAATGTATATGATTGGACCAATTCTGACCGGTTCGGTTAATTATGTTATGGCACACCGAAACGAGCCTCTTAACCAGCTTAGTCTTAACCAACCATCTGTTAACTGTTCAATTCACTTAAGTTTGTTATTTGCTCACCCCTAGACTAATAGTGTCCAATTTTTTTAAATCGAATTCACACATGTTCAATTAGTCTTCAACTAAAACATACCTATTTGTACCATTTCTTAAACTACTTCTTCTATTTCTCTTACTGTTTCTTCTTCCGATACTCTTTCGTCTAGTAGATCTCTTTGATATCTTCTTTAGAAAGAATCATGAGTCGAATAATCTGACTCACTTGTGGGTCCCGTTGACGTTGGTTCTAGACGGAAGATTGGGCGTATAATAGTACCGATTCGGTAGAACTTTATGAAGAAGGAGTAGAAACAGATCAGCGGAAGCATTCATTCATACCGAAAGAGTATACATCTTGTCTGGCTGGTGGAATTCCTGGAGAGAATCCACAGGGAACTTCCAAAACTTGACAAACAATGAACACACAACACATATATATAGACATGAACAGCTCGTGCGAATGGTTGCGCGTACGGGTGACAAGATGTCACCCATACGAACCACATAAGCTCACTCGTACGAGTGAGATGTTTATCACTCGTACGAGTAGAGTTGTTTATCACTCGTACGAGTCACAATGTCACTCATACGAGTCACATTGTCACTCGTACGAGCCAGTTCTCGTTCGCACTTGAGTCGTGTGTTTGTATCTAATCTATACAATATTCAATACACACTATTTCTAGTCTATTCGCACCGTGACGGACATAAAGTGCATCAACAAATCCCCCCTTGGACGTCACTTCAAAGCTTGATTTGAAATCTGAGATCCGTGTTTGAATATTCTGCAACTTCAATCAGGTATCTGTCGATGTCATAGAACGTGTCAACAAATTTCCCCTTTATTGATGATCCGGGTTTGCATTATTTACTTTAAGCAACATTTCCCCTGAAATAATTTTTTTCTAGAAATTAATCTTTAGGTCTTTGTTTGCACGGTTCAAGCCCTCCTCTGATTTGCTTAATCTACAAATTTTCACGAAATAATCACCAACTTGAAATTAATCAATGCAGCTTCTCTGTTTCGACTTTAACCACATCCGTGCTTGGTTTAGCGCACTCCTCCAATGTTCGATCCTCTGATCTTCAAAACCCAATCGACAATTGATAGAAACTTCGAATTACCACAACGATAAACTTCAAATCAATACATATCCGCGTAAATCTGAAATCCTGATTTCCGTAATCACAATTAATCAGCAAATTGGTAATCTTCTCAATCAGCAAATCATCATTGGAATCATGTTACTTGGTAACACATCAAATTTGAGAAACATTCTTCGGCAATCAAAATCACATTCTTCCTTTTTAGTCACAATAATAGATGTATAGCTATCTCCGCTAGAATGGGGCAACTGAAACTACAAAACATCCTCATTTACTGGCGGTTTGTCCTGAAAACAGTTCATTTGCCTTGCAGAGTTAAAGATAAGTAGTCATATGTGCATCCACTTCCACATCGAAGATTAGTTATTTAACCCTTAAGCATCAATCTGTATCATGATCTAAAAAATTTTGAACATCTTTTGATCACGAAACTCCAAATGTATAGTCTATTTCGTGAGCAATGGTACACATTTTTTGTCTGAAAGATTTATTATATCCTCTTCTTCAGTCATAAATTGCATTCCTCGTTAGTCCCGATGACAACTGAAACCACAAAGCATCCTTATTTTCTGGCAGTTAGTCCGGAAAATAGTTCATTTGCCCTGCGGAGTTAAATTGGATACTTTGTACCACTAACTAGTCGTGCGTGCAACTGGCTTATACGAAGACTCAGGCATCCACGTGACCACAACTACTGAATCCGATGAACAACTCCTCCAAGACTCAGTAATGCAACCCCACTTTACGAAAAATAGACATCAACTTTATCTCCTCACTAATGAATTTTCAATGCTCTGTGTTTCCCAGATAATCTGCAATCGGAACCACCCGAATACTGTTGCATGGTCAAGAATTTAAAAAATGCCGGAATATTAACATGTACGTGAAAATTTTTATTCCCCCTCATTTTTGCAAATTCTGACGTCTTGAGCATCTTTTCACAAAAACTAAATTTTGCGGAAAATTTCCCAAAATTGCAGTTTTGATCAAATGTAGTTTTAACGTTGAAGCCCATTAAAAGTCACTACACCAGATGATCAACTTTATGTGTAGGTATCAGTGACTATCCCAATATCTTCAACATTTTGTGACCGTATCATCAAATCTATACTCTGAAGCTCTAGACGATGTCCCCGAACAGCCTGAATTAAACGTTAAAATCTCGAAAAAATTTGTAATCACTAAATTTTTTCTAGGCACTCGTCTCGTCGATACGATAAAAAAATGCCTTTTTTGTCACCACTTCGTACGAGGGTGCTTCGTACGAGTGACAAATTGTCACTCGTATGAGCCATAGAGGCTCACTCGTACAAACGAGCCTGGTTACGTTTTTTCAATCTGGAATCTTTATTTCTTCAAATATCAAGAGGATTTTTGCACAAATCTGGTTGAAAATCAGTTTCTAACAATACTATGGTTTCAGTAACATTATGTCTGTGGATTGTCCGATTATTTGATGTTTTATGTCTAAAACCCCTCATACGTCCAAAAATTCATGAGCGTAGGTGATTCATCAACTGTTAGATTGAATGAATCGGGCTCGTAGCTCTGATACTAGTTGTGGGTCCCGTTGATGGCGGTTCTAGACGGAAGCTTGGGCGTATGATAGTACCGATTTGGTAGAACGTTATGAAGAAGGAGTAGAAACAGAATCAGCAGAAGCATTCATTCATTTATTCATACCAAAAGAGTATGCATCTTGTCTGGCTGGCGGAATTCCTGAAGAGAATCCGCCAGCATTTTCCCTAAGGGAACTACCAAAACATGACAAACAATGAAACACACAACATATATATATATAGACATGAGCAGCTCATGTGAATGGTTGCTCGTACGAGCGACAAGATGTCACTCGTACGAACCACACAAGCTCACTCGTATGAGTAAGATGTTTATCACTCGTACGAGTAGAGCTGTTTATCACTTGTATGAGTCACAATGTCACTCGTACGAGTCATAATGTCACTCGTACGAGTCATACCGTCACTCATACGAGCCAGTTCTCGTTCGCACTTGGGTCATGTGTTTGTATAATATTCAATACACACTCTTTCTAGCCCATTCGCACAGTGACAGACATAAAGTGCATAAACACTCACTCTTAATGATAGATACAAATTTCTTTCTTTAAGCTCCGGACCTCAAATTCTTCTTGTCTTCTTCTTCAAAATAATCAACAGAATCATCCGACTCACTCACAGACAGATCTCGATCTCCTATACCTAGCCCTAGAACTCTTCTTCCAATTTAGCCTCATCAAACTCACATAAACAAAAAAAATATCATAAATTCACACAATCTTCACTTACTAAAAAACCCTAGGAATCGCAATTTAAAAAAAAAAACAATAATAAAATAAAGTTACATTTAGAACATTAAAGATCTAGGAAAAAAACTTTTATGTTGTTTCTTGCTTCGAATCACCATCTAGGGTTCTTAGAGAATGAAAATACTAATGCGCCAGTGAAATTAAGACGATCTGAGGTCAAGAAGATGAAGAGAAGCAGATGTGATCTCAGTCAGAGTGCTAGGGTTTGTCATTGTGAGAAATGAGAAAGATAAAAGAAAAGGAACGTCGGGTCAGAGGCGGTGTATAAGGAGAAATCGATGTAGGTGAAAGTGGCATATGAATGTGGCGTAAATTAATTGCAAATGTTGAAGGATTTGCTCAGATTTAGGGTTTTTGATTTATTTTGTTAATGAAATGAGGGAAAAGAAAAAAAGCGGAAGAGGCCTCTTGGCTTTGGCGCTCAAAATTAATCAAGGTGGAGTATGACTATGCCACGTGGCAACAATAGGTGTAAGAGGCTGACAAATGACCTTAATTTGTTTTGTTTTATTATAAGGTATTGGTATAAGAGTATTTATATCGCATTTTTTTAATACCTCTACATCGCATTCTTTATTTGAAAGCTAAGTTTGAGAGAATGAACAATAAATAAATTTTGAGTTTTACTATTAATCTGTATATAATTAATGTGAGTGTATAAACAAAAAATGATAATAATAAAATAATGTTGTGAGTACATTCTACATGTTTTATTATAATAAAATCCATCATCCTTTTTACAATCTACACGTCCAACAATTTCTCTCCCCTTGAAAGCTTCTCAAAACAGTTGTGTCAACTACTGCATCAAACTAATACCTTAAAAGAATAGAACAAGTACTAATTGTCAAAAGCGATGGTCAACAAGTCAATAGTCTAGTTGTGCTGGTTCCAGATGAGATGTGCTGGTTCTCATCCAACAGATATGAGCAATCTAGTTGTTTACTCTATCTATCTAAAGAAGCAGTTGTTCAATGTAATAGTGTAACAATCCAGTAGTTTCACGGGTGCTGACAGTTACATCATTTAATGAAGTTGTTGAAGATCGCTTTCAAGATGACAACACCAGCAGTTCACACCTCCTATATATAGTTTTGATTGTTCATTATAATAGGGTAACACTACGAGCCTAGACAATAAAAACTTAGTCAGAGTGCGTTCACCCGGTGAGAGGGAGTACTGAATTTACCTTGTGATTGTATTTCATAATTAAATTGAATATGAATCATTTGCTATCACTCCCAAATCCATATGTGATAGTTTGATGTGTTTAGTTATTATTGTTTATTGAATTACTAATTTGATTAACTGTTTTATAAAGAAAAACACACACAACACACACTCAGATCTAACAATTGGTATCAGAGCAAGGTTCACTAAATTAACTTCACCATTGATTCAGAAGACAATCTAGCTCAAATTAAAAACTAATTGAGTGATCAAGGACACTGAGAAGAACTAGACCAAACATATCAACAATTTTTTTCTAATACCCTTTTTTCTGAATTATAATTTGAGTATGATATTGTTATAAAATTTTTTACAAGTTAAAATGTTATTAGTTAACTAGTGTATGTGTTACCTTCAACATCACATGAACAGACATAAACGTTTAGGTTTGCTTATATCATGTAAGATTTTTACAACTAACCAAACCACTTCCTTAATGTAACACCCAAAAATATAATGGTAACTATGAGATAATTATCAAAAGGAAATTCCAATAGCCTCTTGAGTATGCCAAATAGAATACCATAAATTTAGGAAACATAAATAAAAAGAGATTTGGAGATTAAAGGTTAATTAAAAAATCAAATCTCCTCTCATTTCTCTCTCATCCCACCGTTGCCATCAGCCTCCATCGTCGTCGACCAACCACTTTCACCGTCCAGTGCCGTCGTTCAGATTAAGTGTGGACCGAATCTCATGTATTTTCTTATGATGTGAAATCAAATGGTGGTGCGGCGGTGGCGGTTTTCTGGCAAGGATTTTCCGGCGAAAAATACTCCTACGCCACTATATTCGACCTCCCCTACACGATGGTGACCTTTGTTTTTCAAGATTGCCAACCGTTTAGGCTCAGGAGCAACTCCGGTGAAGCTCCGGTCAAGATTCCGGCGAACTTTTTTTGGATTTTTGACTCCTTGCATGCATAGATCCGAACTTAAAGGGCTTTCTAATGTAGTTTCATCAAAATCGAAAGTCCGGAAACATTTCCGGTGAGTTTTCCGGCCATGTTTTATGTCTTTTCTTTTAGGATTTTAGCTTGGTTAACGAAAATGGTTACTTGAACCGTTTTTGGAAGGGAGAGGGTGGTTAACGGTAGTAGCGGCTGAAGGCGGTGGGGCGATGAGCCGATGGCAGCGACGCCGCAGCCGGCGGGCGGCGACAGTGGCGGTTGGCAGTTCGGATTGGGCCACGCGGTTCACGTTCAGGTCTACTCGGGTCAAGAAGTCAACGGGTCAGTTTTGTTGTTCTGGTCAAACCCCGGTCAACTCAGTCAGATTTAGTTCGGTTCGGATCAAGAAGTCAACAGGTCAGTTTTGGTGTTCGGGTCAAACCCCGGTCAACGTGGTCAAACTCAGTCAACTTGGTCGACATGGTCAACTAGGCCAAGCTTCGTCAACAAGTCGACACGAGACTTCGTAAATCTTTATCGACACGATAAATAATACATTGGTTATATGAATATTAATTTCACGCGAAACCGAGCTCAAACCGACCCGACTAGTGAAACAATTAAACACTTAGTAAACAATTAATTTCACGGACTTGTGCATTTCATACTAATATCAATTGCATATACTAACTTAAAAACTGAACTGACATTTCGTTACATTCTATATACACACACACACACACACACACACACACACACACACACATATATATATATATATATATATATTATATATATTGTTTACATTGAATTGTTGCGTTTTGAATATTTATCGACAACTTGTATTGTCGGGTTTTGTTAAGAAAACAAAGGAAACTCTGCCCGGATTTTGTTAATATATATATATATATATATATATATATATATATATATATTATAATCCTTACACTAACGAAAACATATCGGGATTCAAAAGATGTTTATAAAAATAAATATAAATATATATTTATTTTGGATGATTTACACGACTCACAAATCGGGTTTGTAACATCTCGACAAATATGGTTTACAAAGATAACAGAACTCAGAAACTTTATATCATATAAACATAATTACTTATATTTAATTCAAACGTCTATTATTCGACAATTATGTGAAATAAATATATTAGTATTATTTATTTCCAACATCTACGACTCAAAAACTTTAAAAAATAAATATAATTATTTATATTTATTTCAAACGTCTAAACGGAATACAACGCAATACCATATAATCTTCACATACCTTATTACCCGAATCATTTTGATAACAAACAAACGAAGTCGATTATAACAAGCGTACAACTATAGATAATTATTTTGTTAATTATCCACGAGACGTGGGATTATTATTTTGGCTATACGACGTTTATATACATATTTACGTTTACATATGTCTATCTACGTACATGATGACTATTTGGAAACCATAGAAATGCTTTATACAAGTTTACGACGTGTATTATTTTGTATAAACATTTGGTTACATACACAGACACGCACGACCATTCGGGACGACTAACACCATTTTATATATATATATATATTATGTTCTAAACTCTTGGAAACTTAGTAATTATCACCGACTAACCACGGGTTTTATAAAACACACCGGTTTATGAAAGGTTTATGCTATACATACCGGTTTTATAAAACACACGCATATTTTCGAAACATGCATGAGTTTCATGACTAGTGACTGGATTGTCCTAGTTACAATTAGAGACTAGGTTGTCTTACATCTAAACATAGGGATGGGCTTGCCCTACATCTGAACATAGGACTAGATTGTCCCACATACAAACATAGGACGAGATTGTTCTAAATCCGAACAACGGGACTAGGTTGTCCTACACACACACATAAGTACTAGATTGGCGAGGCACTTACTAGCTTGAGGTCGTGTATAGGCTCATGCGAGCATGTCGTCTTTGTCGGATGGGGACATTGATGGTTATACAAGTTTTACAAGTACACAGTTTCAAATAAACATGCCGAAGAAAATAGTTTTATTACGTTTTCTCAACATTATTTAAACCAATTATCAAAAAGATTTATTTCAAATCTTTTTCAAAAAAACTATGAACTCGCCAACTTTTGTTGATTTTTCGCATGTTCTTTCTCAGGTTATATTTTCAAATTATGGCACGATTAGAATAGGAGAACCCATGGGGATTCGAGTAGTTAGAGGGCGTTTACTTTCTAGAAGTCTTAGCAATATATACTTCCGCTGTGCAATGAAGATACCAGTCAGATCACACCAACTCTAATTTATAGGGTGTGACACATTGGTATCAGAGACATATGTTTCAACAAATTAGGTTTCTGTAGAGATACGAAGGCTCTAACCTCACTTTCCTCTAGGGACTTATATTATTAAGACTTTAATAGATACAGAACGCCTATGACTCGAATATGGGTTCCAACCGTTGCCGAAACAATGAGTCAACATTTTATTTTAAACATACGCTAGTGTTGTGTTTTATACACGGTACATGAAATAATTACATACAGTAATCCAAACTTTGAGAGTTTTGGTAACATGCACTTAAGACCTGTCACACCCCGACCCGCAGCGGAAAAGGTGATTGGGGCATGATTGGGTTATCATCAAAGCTCATGACATTTATTATAACGTTTCATATTTATTATTACAATTTAAAGGGAAAGATACATTCATAATTACATCATGTTCTACACATCATTCTAGGCTTCATTATTTTCTTCTAAGGCATTTCCTATGTTTTCCTTGCTTCATCCTGTTCACCTGTATCATGTGTAAAAATGGTTTTTGGATCAACAAAAAGTTGGCGAGTGAATCCTATGAAAAACATTTGTACAAGTTTATTGAATTGATAAAATAAAGTGCGTAACCACATATGAGTAAATATGGATGTAAACTTATTCACAAAACACTTAATATTAAATAATGCACAACATACAATAATAGATTGTTTTGAGGCACGCGTTGCTCAACTCGTCTCCCACGAGGAACTGATGGGCCTAATGAATGATTTGCATACAACTTGACAATATGAAATACATAACTACAAACAATATATACATTCTAAGTTTAGATCACAATATGGTATGGCACAAGTTTAAATAAACGAGTTAATTTTAGTGACACATGACACACCCCAAAACGTGTAATTAAAAAGGGGAGTTGTAAGATTAACTCACATTCGGTGCGTTTGGTTGATGATGTTGAATGCGCACGAAGTTTGATTTAACCACGAGTGAAACTAACCTAGATAATAACATAATGGTTCGGTAAATAAGCGGATTTTATTAATCAATTTTAGTAGGATTATTGGATATATTTTTGTGAGTTTAAGGCTATTTTCTAACTTTAAAATGTTATTTTTAAGTATTTTTAATTGATTTTTAAATAAAGTAAATAAATAAAAATAATAAAAAAATGTTGACTTTTTGACCGTTGACTTGTTGACCGTTGACTTGTTGACCGGTTTTATTGTGTAATTGTGTGCGCCGGGTGAGGCTCGAACCCGAGACCTCCCGTTCGCGTGCACGCAGCTCTACCAACTGAGCTATGTGTCTAACCCGAAATAATTCTGTTTTTAATTATACTTATATACTATTTAGATTTTTCCAGAAATTATTTATTTTTAAAAAGGATTTTAAATGCATCGAACCGGTGCTGACCACAGGTCTCGAACCCGGGACCTGTGGTTTAGTTTGGCACACAGTCCACCGCTGGACTGTGTGTCTAACTTGGTAATTATTCTGGTTTCTATTATACTTAACATCTTACTGAAGTTAACCCGGTTCGATCTCTAAAAAAAACATTTTATTTCTGTGAAGGTGCGTGTGTCAAGAATCGAACTCGGGACGTTATGCATATTGTTTGCACACAGTCCACCACTGGACTGTGTGTCTAACCCGTTCATAAAACTGTTTTTAATTAATCTTATATCATATCAGTACTTCGTCTTCTCCGATTAAAATTTCCGATTATGACAATTCAACTGATTTATGTCTCATTCGATTTTCAAGCTTTATAAGTAATTGAAAGGTAATGAATGGAGAGAGTTTGGGGGAAAGAGTATACCGATCAGCGTCTTTCACAGAACTCCGGCGAAGACTCGTCGGCTCTGTCTGTGAACTTCGGCTGTTTGGGTCAATTACCAGTTTTGTTCGATTAGTTATGATATGGAGGTACTTAAACATGGATTAACAGAAGTTTGAATGTTCCTACCGGCTCTCAGCGTGATTCTGAAAGTTTCAGAAGTTTTTCGGCGAAGGCAGGAATTCCGACAACGTCGTCTGGTATTGATTCTGGATGGTGGATTTGTGTTAGTAACAGACTAACAATGAATTGAAACAGAAAAAGTCGAGGGAATTATCGCGTGGATGTGAGTCTCGGTTTTCCGGCGACTTGCAGATATTTTCCGGCGAGTGATATTACGTCGAGAATGGGGGTGATTGTGAGCGAAAAGGCTATCAGAGGTTAGAGGGTGTATTTATAGGAAAGAATCGAGATGCATGTGGTCTGATTTCAGTCTTGATTCATCGGTTAAAATTTTCCGGCGGTTATGACCAAAGTCGAGGACTGGACATCGGTTATAACCGATGCAATATTTATTATTCGCGTTAAGACACAAGAAACCGACCGAGAAGGCGAATTCGTCGGAATTTCCGACGACTGCGATTTGGGCGCGTCTTGGCTGGATTTGATTTCTGAGTTTCATTATTTGAATTAATTGTTTCTAATAATGAACAAGAAACACAAGTGGCGGAGTGGCTGAGCGTGTGGGAGTTAAGACTTTGTTGACCATGTTGACCCGGCTGACCCGGGTTCGAAACCCGGCAGCCTTGTTTTATTTTTAACCCACTATTTTTAATACTTTTTCAAATATAACTTTTATAATCCAATATACTTATTAATTATGTATCGTTTAAAATTAATTTGGGCATTAAATACGCCACAAAATTTTTAACTGATTGTTCGGTTAATAAACGGAGCGGGTTTGGTAAATCCGGTTTTGGACGGATGTTACAGTATCCCCTACTTTTTAGAAATTTCGTCCCGAAATTTAAGTAGTGGCATATTTGTCTAAAAGGATGGTGTTTAATTTTGACAGTTACACACTTAGAAAAAGTGTAAGAGTTTAAATTTTTGTTTGAGGCGGTAACGTTCCTTGTAAGGGTTGAGTATCCTGCTACAGGAATCGCTTTTTGTTGCCTACGGTAAAAATATTGATAAGCGGAGTTGATTCACTAAGTATGATTTCATGCGCAAGAGTTTTGATATGTTTGGAAAGATAAGGTTATATCCTAAAACAAAACTTCTAATACTACAACCTACATGGAACTTCTCATAACCGCCTGGCAATGCCTCTGATCCTTTGGCAAGAATACTTATATATAGGAAGTACCAGCGGCGTATCCACCATATTCTTGTCAAATTTTCATTGGTTTTATCAGTAAGTTATGATTGGTTCTATGATGTGACTCTAGAACATAAATAAACACCACAACCAATGTCTGAGTCCTAATTCTGATAGTATACATATTTGATTGGTGACATAATCCCATTTCTTTAAATGGTGAGATGATATAAATGCTAGATCAGTGAGTATAAAACGAACTTCAACCAAGAAATTACTAAATCCTACATGGAACTTCTCATAACTGCCTGACAATGCCTCTGATCCTTTGGCAAGAATACTTATATATAGGAAGTACCAGCGGCGTATCCACCATATTCTCGTCAAATTTTCATTGGTTTTATCAGTAAGTTATGATTACTCCTATGTGACTCTAAAACATAAACAAACGCCACAACCAATGTCTGAGTCCTAATTCTGATAGTATACATGTTTGATTGGTGACATAATCCCATTTCTTTAAATGATGAGATGATATAAATGCTAGATCAGTGAGTATAACAAACTTTAAACAAGAAATTACTAAATCCTACATGGAACTTCTCATAACCGCCTGACAATACCTCTGATCCTTTGGCAAGAATACTTATATATAGGAAGTACCAGCGGCGTATCCACCATATCCTCGTCAAATTTTCATTGGTTTTATCAGTAAGTTATGATTAGTCCTATGTGACTCTAAAACATAAACAAACACAACAACCAAGCTTGAGTCTAAATTCTGATAGTATACATGCTTGAATGATGACAGTACCTCTCTCGTTTGTTGTGATGGAGAGGTTAGTCTATGTAGAAATGGAACACAATCCAATTTCTTTAGATGATGATGTGATATGAATGTTAAATCAGTGAATGTAACACAAATTTCAACCAAGACAATACTAAATCCTACATGGAACTTCTCATAACCGCCTGATAATGCCTCTGATCCTTTAGCAAGAATACTTATATATAGGAAGTACCAGCGGCGTATCCACCATATTCTTGTCAAATTTTCATTGGCTTTATCCGCAAGTTATGATTAGTCCTATGTGACTCTAATACATAAATAAACACAACCAACCAAAGCTTGAGTCTTAATTCTGATAGTATACATGTTTGAATGGTGACAGTACCTCTCTCGTTTGTTATGATGGAGAGGTTAGTCCTTGTGGAAGTGAGTCATAGCTCAACTTCTTTAAATGATGAAATTGAAATACGTTGAAATGTATGATGAACAAACTTCGACCAAGACATTACTAAATCCTACATGGAACTTCTCATAACCGCCTGATAATGCCTCTGATCCTTTGACAAGAATACTTATATATAGGAAGTACCAGCGGCGTATCCACCATATTCTAGTCAAATTTTCATTGACTTTATCCGCAAGTTATGATTAGTTCTATGTGACTTTAAAACAAACACAACAACCAAAACTTGAGTCTTAATTTTGATAGTATACATGTTTGATTGATGACAATACCTCTCTCGTTTGTTATGATGGAGAGGTTAGTCTATGTAGAAATGGAACACAATTCAATTTCTTTAAATGATGAGATGCTATAAATGCTAAATCAATGAGTACAAAACAAACTTCAATCAAGAAAATACTAAATTCTACATGGAACTTCTCATAACCGTCAGATAATGCCTCTGATCCTTTGGCAAGAATACTTATATATAGGAAGTACCAGCGGAGTATCCACCATATTCTTGTCAAATTTTCATTGGCTTTATCCGTAAGTTATGATTGGTTCTATGTGACTTTAAAACATAAACAAACTGAAATAGTAATTCGCATTAAGATCCTTGGATAAGATTCCAATTTATAATTGGGATACGGGAAAATTGAGATAACATAAAGAAAACGTAAAAACTAAGCGGTTGGAGTTGAATCTTGATTTTTGGTGAAGGGGACCAGTTGGGTGGTTTCGTTTGGGCCGTCATTATCTTCAATAGGATTGGCGTTGATGTTGAAAACTCTTCCTCTTGCTGGTGGCCTAGCGATTTGGTTTCCTTGATTTGCTTGGTTAACTGGGTTAGCTTGAGCTTGGGCGTTTATGATGTTAACCAATCGAGGGCATGTGTTTCTAAAGTGGGTAGGGTCGCCACAATTAAAACAAGCTCGAACATATGGGAACATGGGGTATTGGGGTTGTTGATAGGTTTGGATCATGTTTTGAGTAGGGGGAGAGATTTGGTTTTGTGAGGTGCGGCAAACCTTGCTCAAATGACCATAGCGTCCACAATTCGCACATAGTCGACAAGGTAAGGTAGATGGATGGTGATAAAAACAGGTGTTACATCGAGGGTGAGGTCCAAGGTATGGTTTCTTATTTGGGTAAGTTGAGTTGGGTGCTACTTGAGTGATTGGGATAGCTTGGATGGGTATGGCTTGGTTGATTACGTTGGGTGACAGCGAAAAGTTGCCCATCTCGTTTTCTCTTAAAAATGGGTTGAGAAGGGGATTCGGTTTGGGTGGAGTTTGAAGTTTCAGTTGATGCTTTATCCTTCTTTTTCTCCTCCTTGAAGTCTTTATTCCGGATGCGGTTCTCGGTGAGCTCTGTAGCTAACTCCATTGCGGCTTCCAAGGTTACAGGTGTGGTACTTATTACAGAGTCTTGAATTTTTGACGGAAGACCTCGAATGTAGTGCTCGATCAAACGGTAAAGAGGAGTGAACAAGTTGGGAACCATTTGGTTTAACTCGAGGAATCTTTTGTTGTACGTGGTGTGGTCTCCTTCCTTTTGCTTCAACGAATAAAACTCATCTTCTAATTTCTTGATTTTGCTCCTTGGGCAAAACCGTCTTGTCATGATTTCCTTCAACTCTTCCCAAGTCAAAGACATAGCGTCTTCAACACCTCGTTTGGCCTTCTCTGTATTCCACCAAGTAAGTGCTATTCCAAATAAACGACCAGTAGCATATCGCACTTTGCGATCATCGGGGCAATCGCAATTTAGAAAAGTGTTCTCCATTTCTTCAAACCAATGGAGGAGAGCGGTGACACCTTCAGTCCCTTCGTATTTTGGAGGGTCGCAGGATTTGAAATGCTTGTAGGTGCATTTCGTGGTATTTGGGGGAGGGTTGATAACATTTTGATCTTCTTGGTTGGCAGGATTAGCGGTAAGGGCTTGTTGGATTTGAACTACAATGTTGGGTATTACGACAGCCATTTGTTGAGCGATTAGGGTAGCCATGCGCTCGCGGGCTTTTCCTGCTCTCATCTTTCTACGGGCGAGGCTAGAAGACATCTACAAGGAATACATATCAAGAGTATGAGTTGGATGTTTTTGGGATCATGGGTCGTATTTAGGAATGAACATTCATAAAATAAATATAACATAATAAATCTACTACATCCATAGGATGTCTTGGGCTTTGCTCGTAATTGGGCATTGCATGCCGCCATCCTTCACCTTCGTAATCATGTGGGCCCCCATGAATACCGGGTTTTTCATATGGTTCGCATGTGTTAGCCTGGTTACGTACACTAAAACCCGGAGAAAATCGAGAATGTATCCAGGTGTGGACACGGTGACACCTCAAAGTGGGGTTAGTTCGAACGACGTTTGGTGTGGTATGCTTTGGCCTAATAGGTCCTTCGTACTCTCATCGTTAGTCCCAGGTAGGCAAACTGGTCCGTTATATTGGATTTATACGAATGCCAACCTAGACAGGACGTCCCGACTACCGGTACTTGTACCCTTACAGTTACTACATGCCCGTCGCAAAACTCACTTTGATGACATTTGAAAAATGAAAAATGCGACAAAATCTTTGAATAACGAAAGTATGAAGATGAATATGTGAACATTGAAATATGTATGATGAATGTGTATGTAAGTATGTACGTTTGACTGTAAGTATAAACAAATATGAAACAAATAAATATCATAAGTTTGCATGTAACCTCATAAACAATTAAAATCTAGTCAACTATAGTATAGGCTCTAAGGGTCTAATAACCTATCCTATATCCCTATAGTCATGGCTCTGATACCAATCTGTCACACCCCGACCCGCAGCGGAAAAGGTGATCAGGGCATGATTGGGTTATCATCAAAGCTCATGACATTTATTATAACGTTTCATATTTATTATTACAATTTAAAGGGAAAGATACATTCATAATTACATCATGTTCTACACATCATTCTAGACTTCATTATTTTCTTCTAAGGCATTTCCTATGTTTTCCTTGCTTCATCCTGTTCACCTGTATCATGTGTAAAAATGGTTTTTGGATCAACAAAAAGTTGGCGAGTGAATCCTATGAAAAACATTTGTACAAGTTTATTGAATTGATAAAATAAAGTGCGTAACCACATATGAGTAAATATGGATGTAAACTTATTCACAAAACACTTAATATTAAATAATGCACAACATACAATAATAGATTGTTTTGAGGCACTCGTTGCTCAACTCGTCTCCCACGAGGAACTGATGGCCTAATCAATGATTTGCATACAACTTGACAATATGAAATACATAACTACAAACAATATATACATTCTAAGTTTAGATCACAATATGGTATGGCACAAGTTTAAATAAACGAGTTAATTTTAGTGACACATGACACACCCCAAAACGTGTAATTAAAAAGGGGAGTTGTAAGATTCACTCAAATTGGGTGCGTTCGGTTGATGATGTTGAATGCGCACGAAGTTTGATTTAACCACGAGTGAAACTAACCTAGATAATAACATAATGGTTCGGTAAATAAGCGGATTTTATTAATCAATTTTAGTAGGATTATTGGATATATTTTTGTGAGTTTAAGGCTATTTTCTAACTTTAAAAATGTTATTTTTAAGTATTTTTAATTGATTTTTAAATAAAATAAATAAATAAAAATAATAAAAAAAATGTTGACTTTTTGATCGTTGACTTGTTGACCGTTGACTTGTTGACCGGTTTTATTGTGTAATTGTGTGCGCCGGGTGAGGCTCGAACCCGAGACCTCCCGTTCGCATGCACGCAGCTCTACCAACTGAGCTACGTGTCTAGCCCGAAATAATTCTGTTTTTAATTATACTTATATACTATTTAGATTTTTCCAGAAATTATTTATTTTTAAAAAGGATTTTAAATGCATCGAACCGGTGCTGACCACAGGTCTCGAACCCGGGACCTGTGGTTTGGTTTGGCACACAGTCCACCGCTGGACTGTGTGTCTAACTTGGTAATTATTCTGGTTTCTATTATACTTAACATCTTACTGAAGTTAACCCGGTTCGGTCTAAAAAAAAACATTTTATTTCTGTGAAGGTGCGTGTGTCAAGAATCGAACTCGGGACGTTATGCATATTGTTTGAACACAGTCCACCACTGGACTGTGTGTTTAACCCGTTCATAAAACTGTTTTTAATTAATCTTATATCATATCAGTACTACCTCTTCTCCGATTAAAATTTCCGATTATGACCATTCAACTGATTTATGTCTCATTCGATTTTCAAGCTTTATAAGTAATTGAAAGGTAATGAATGAAGAGAGTTTGGGGGAAAGAGTATACCGATCAGCGTCTTTCACAGAAGTCCGGCGAAGACTCGTCGGCTCTGTTTGTGAACTTCGGCTGTTAGGGTCAATTACCAGTTTTGTTCGATTAGTTATGATATGGAGGTACTTAAACATGGATTAACAGAAGTTTGAATGTTCCTACCGGCTCTCAGCGTGATTCTGAAAGTTTCAGAAGTTTTCCGGCGAAGGCAGGAATTCCGACAACGTCGTCTGGTATTGATTCTGGATGGTGGATTTGTGTTAGTAACAGACTAACAATGAATTGAAACAGAAAAGTCGAGGGAATTACCGGTGGATGTGAGTCTCGGTTTTCCGGCGACTTGCAGATATTTTTCGGCGAGTGATATTACGTCGAGAATGGGGGTGATTGTGAGCGAAAAGGCTATCAGAGGTTAGAGGGTGTATTTATAGGAAATAATCGAGATGCATGTGGTCTGATTTCAGTCTTGATTCGTCGGTTAAAATTTTCCGGCGGTTATGACCAAAGTCGCGGACTGGACATCGGTTATAATCGATGCAATATTTATTATTCGCGTTAAGACACAAGAAACCGACCGAGAAAGGCGAATTCGTCGGGATTTCCGACGACTGCGATTTGGGCGCGTCTGGGACTGGATTTGATTTCTGAGTTTCGTTATTTGAATTAATTGTTTCTAATAATGAACAAGAAACACAAGTGGCAGAGTGGCTGAGCGTGTGGGAGTTAAGACTTTGTTGACCATGTTGACCCGGCTGACCCGGGTTCGATACCCGGCAGCCTTGTTTTATTTTTAACCCACTATTTTTAATACTTTTTCAAATATAACTTTTATAATCCAAAATACTTATTAATTATGTATCGTTTAAAATTAATTTGGGCATTAAATACGCCACGAAATTTTTAACTGATTGTTCGGTTAATAAACGGAGCGGGTTTGGTAAATCCGTTTTTTGACGGATGTTACAAGACCTTTGGAAAACTTATGTTGAAATCCATCAAATGTCATTACGTAGGAGCTGTGTCTATTAAATCGGGTAAACACCATTATCTATCTTGTCCATGCTATTTTATTTACCCGAGCAGGTAACCTACGAAGAACGAAATACTGGTGCGCGAATATACATGAAACTTAACTTATATATCAAAGAAGGTTAGATTACATCACATACGACTTTCGAGGCAAGGCCTTTGAGAAAACACGATGGGGCAGTACAACAACTACTCGAATCTCGACAGCAGGAGAACTACCAGTCAAGGTGCGGCAACTTGACACTTAGCCCCTATAAGTGATATGAATCACGCCGACTATATTCATCCGAGATTTCACAACAATCGGTACTTAGTCTAATGGAAATAAAAATTATTGACATCGTAAAAGAAGTCACATATCTTCGTAATCCCCCTACTTCATTAAGGGCGATTAGGCCATGTTCGACATTCCATGGTAATGTCACATAACAAGTCATCATAAGGAGTTCTAGGTAAAGTCCTCACATTTCTATTATTGAAATTCCGACTTTTGCATATAGTGAGTAGATTTTCTTACCTCTACTCCTCCGAATGGTCATTGTATCACGAGGATTTCTTCATGTTAGCGAGCACCCATTTGCATTTTTTTCTTGACAAATTCATATGTTATGCATGTTGTTTGTTACGAATGTGTTTAATTGATTTGTGGAGACCATCAGGGAGTTCACTTCCAATGGTTGTTGTATCAATAGTTTAAATATTATTTCGCTATACCCAATTTTTGCATTGCGTCTAGATGACCAGCATTATTGTAAGTGTTGACTCCTTGATATCGAGTCAACGAATTTCTTGAAACTCCTTTTCTTTTCGAGTTACATACATGGTTTTTCGTTGAACCATGTCCAAATTTCCTTGTCGACACATGTATTCATTGTTTGATTGTGCCTAAACCAAGTTCAATTGTTTGAACTTGCCCATTATATATATATATATATATATATATATATTCAATTCAAGGTTCCATATGAGGCATTCAAAGTAATCTCAACAAGCACTTCATTTGTTTTGAACCATAGTAGACTTGTTTGGTCTTCAACTCCATTAAACCATTTGTTGGTAAAGACACCTTGTGGTGGCGTTTTCACTAATTTGAAGCTTGGGCTAAACTCGTTAGCACATCTCATGTGAGGATTTTTTTTTTTAAAATCCACTTTGCTAGCTTATTATCTTCAAGCAGTCCTAATACAATTGTGTGTTAAGATAATGGTACACAAATTTGTGCTATATTCTAGTGTACCTCTTAACGATTCTTTTATTATCGGTCAAAAATTTATGATATTTATTGTCTTCCACTATGGACTGAAAATTATGTTAATTTGTTCTTCATCATCAATTGAAAATCCTATGAGATTTATTTGGAATGATTATTCAGATTTACCTCGTTCAGCCTTTCATCTGACTACAAACACGGTGAGTTTATTCGGTCACCGCTATTATTGAATTATTTTGATCGCTACGACACCTTGGGGCATCGGTATAATCTTGTAGCTTGGGCTAATCATAATCAATCGTTTCATGCAAAACTATGTGTGCTGTTTGTTTGTATCTCAATGGTGATTGTGGGAAAACTGTCGAACGTTAACGGTAATAAACTCACACAGACGAGAAGAAATACTGAAAACGCTGACAAATACGAGTTTTATATGTATATTTTATACACTTGAATTTGGTTTTGTGAAAATATCATGCTTTCGAACGTCATAAAATGCATACGTGAACGAAAAACGCAACCATAGGAACGCACCGACAATGAAATGGAAGCATCGGACTCGTGTATTACTTTACAAACTGAAAGACTATGATATATTTCGCTTTGTAATCAAATTTTAATATTCGCAGTCGAAATCCAATATAATACGGGCTAGAAACGGCCAAAAGCATTTAACGCAGTTTTAACCGCAACTGATGAACGAACGCGTCAAACATCAACTTCTGACACTACTTTACGTATAACTGATCCAAAATGACATTGTACGACATTACATGAAGTTCAAGTTTGAAAACGGGCCTCGTAGACACATTTGTGCCGCACAAACACTAGAAACGGGCTAATGGTCCTTGGGCCCAACTATGAGGATCTACTCATCCAATAAGCTCAGGTCCTATTCATCTTACCTAGTTCGTTATGTGCGGAATTCATGTTAAACTAGGGACAATATCAAGATTACTGTTTAAACTCTATTTTTCATTAATTCAGATCAACGTTTACAATCTTGAGAGAAATCTGACAGGGCTTCGCCGTATCAGTCACCAAAAACAGCTACAGACTCAAGACCCTAGCACACCTATTTATAGACATGGACTTTACCTTCATGCGAGGTAGTTCTTTCTCTTCGTGCGAAGGTAAGTTATCTATGACACCCCGCGAAAACGCTTAACCACACTAGCTTCTTCAGCGACTGCATGCTAAATTTCGGGACGAAATCTCTTTCAACTTAGGGATGATGTGACAACCCTTACTTTTGATGTTAACATTACTCGTGTTCGCGTCTTTAATTTACGTTCCTTATACGTTTTATTTATCACATCGTATGTTAAACCAAATTGTACGTCTCGCTTGTCGATTCATCTCGCCCACGTAACTCGAAACTCATGTGTCCCGAATCATAACTTGTTTAATACAGTTATATATTCATTTCAGTTGTTGATTAATTATATTCTTGTTATTAGTTGTTTAAAAAAACAAACAAAGCAAAGCAAAATATGTTTATACTAACAAAAGTTGCTGCCATCTCTTTTACCCAATATCCTTATTCTTCCGGTCCAATCCCCTTGCAACCCAACTTGTAGCCTAAACCAACATACTTCAATTGGACATCCCCTATTTCTCTCTTTACTATTTGCGCACCAGGAAGAGCTGGCCCAAAGCCTTGTCTTTCGGCCCAAGCCATCATCAAACCGCCTCCAAACTTGAAACATATATTATTTACGTAAAGGCATGAGAGATTATAAGTAAAAACTAGAAGAAAAACCTACCCACCCCTCCACATAACCTATGGTCTTTCTCATCCCACTCTCACTCGAAACCCCGCGACAAACCAGCTGCTACCACCTTCTTCTCCAAGGAGTTAAGTCTCTGACGAACACCGGTAAGATCCTCTCCTTACCTCTTGTTTGTGGTTCTGTGGTTTTAGTTAAAAGTCTCGTTACAGTTACTGTTTTGGTTCGAGTTGTGTAGTCACGTTTATGTGTAGCTTACTCATGCAATCTATGTGCTAGATGTTATGTAGTACCGCGCTCGAAGGTTTATGTCATGCGAACTTGATTAACGTGTATAAATCTGTAAATGCTCATGTATCATGATTAAGCAGTTGTATGGAAACTGTTGATAGACATCTATGCATGATGATATAATGAATATACATATATATGCGTAGATACTAGGACTATAGTTACATATGAAAACCGTCGGAGAGGTTTAATGCGTATGAGTGTATGTTTGTCCGGTTCCACTTCGGATTGAATAACACGAGTGCATACTCGTACCGGTGTTTTTGGTGTGGACTGGAAGACTTGCGAGTTGTGTATGTGATTATATGTATATCGTGCTCGGTCGATCGGGGGTAGTTATAGAGTGTCTAAGGCTTTAAAATTGACCGTATATGTATGAACGCATGTGATTTGGTATGGAAGCTGTAATGTATATGTGTCATGTATATGTGTAGCTTAAACTATTTTGCTGTCTTGTTTCGATGATGATGGGTGAAGTGTGTTTCCCTATGGGCTCGATATATGGCTTGGGGTGGTGATCGTTACATGTGGGCAAAAAGGGGTACACGGGTATAGGTGCATGGGATGGCATAATTGTTTTGTGGGTTTAATTGGTTAATATGTATGGGTGTTTGTGGGTAATGAAGCAATCGAAAACATAAACTTTGGGTATATTTGCGAAGGGAACATTATAAATAGTTAATTATAAGTAAGTTATGTAATGTAAGTAGTTTGGTACATCCATGTATATATGAGGAATATGTTTGTACATGAATAGATTAGAACACTGTGTAACGTAGTTTTTTTAAGTATACATGGTTAATTGGGATTTTCATTTATATGTATACATATAATTATATACACACCAAATATGTGAAACATATAGAACTTGTGTTTGTGTGGGTGATTAATGAAGAGGTGCTAGTATTACTTGTTTGGTAATTTAATTACTCTTATATCTAGAGGTCCTTAAAAATCTTAAATTGGCGATAACCTGAAACCTTACACCCACCCTTTGATTAGATGTCTAATGGTGAAATAATTTTATATCAGGGCTTACCGAACTTAGAAGCTCTATTCTTGTTTTCTTGTTGCTGTGCACTCTAAGGTGAGTTCACACCTTTACTAAAAGCATGTATTCCTGGTGGTTGGGAACCTCACTTTCCCGGGTATGGGATTGCCTAGTATTTGTGGGTTGGAATAATGTTAACTTCACTTTCCCTGATTTGGGATTGCCTAGTAACCTTGGTTTGGGATACTGTTAAGTGCTAAGTTATACTGCATGTCTTTAGCGGACTAAACGAACACTATCTTAAAGTCCCCACACATTATACCGATTAATCGTCGGGGCCTAGCGAACTAGATATTAGTTGATAGCGCTATTAGGTTGACAAACCTCACACCGTACTAGGGTGGACGGGCGTGAACTTTTATGCCTTGGCAACTCGTCAATGGTGATAGACATTGACCTTGGGCAAAAACAACTTAAACAGTCATAGTTTCGGTACCACACAGTTTAGTAGCTTAAAGATGGGGTAGTCCCCATGCCATGTTTATAAATTCAGGAATTTAACAACCTAAGTTTTTTTTTTGAAAACAATACTGAAAAACCGTGAACTCGCCGACTTTATGTTGACATATTATTACATGCTTTGTAGGTCCTTAGGTACAGCGCGGGAGCTTGCATTGGAGGAGTGTCGTGGGTGTGTGGACTAATTGATTTGGCTTTATTAAAGAATTATGGTTTTAAATACTATTGGATTTCTTTGAAACTATTTGCTTCCGATGTTGGTTAAACTACTTTTTTAGACATTTAAACTTTAGATCACTAGTCGTGTTGATGGTGATACTTTTAGATAACTTAATTAGTTGTTCAACATGATTAGTGGCTTGATCCTAGTCGGTCACACCTCATGCGGTAAAACTCCGCACATGGAAATTTGAGGGTGTGATAGATTGGTATCGAAGCCATTGGTTATAGTGAACTCAGCTTTAAAAACTTTTTTGAGAAAAACCAGACTACAACCGATTCTGTACTAAGTAAGCCGTAACAACACTACACTCCAAAGTGCATGTCCCAACATCTCTATAGTATAATTCACATATGTGCTTACTTGTCACTTATTTGTTGCATTGCACCTACTTACTTATTGCATTACACCCAAGACATGTCTAGCTCCCAAGAGCCTAATGGTAAGAAACTGGTCGACCCCTCATCACCTTGGTACACTAGATCATTCCCTGGCTCGAGCAGAATCGTGCTTGAGCAACGTCGCCTACTAGTGCCCGAACCTAGCGAGTCTTCAGAGAGTCCTAGCAAGAACCTTCAAGAGTTGTCTCTTGAGGAGGAACTAAAGGATATTCAACTGTTTAAGAATACCAGGCAATCATGACTCGACAACACAACATCCTGGCTGAGTATTCAAGGAAGACGCAAGGAGAGGTGGTTAGCGTGCGCTACCACACAGAACATAACATCAACCATATTCAGGTTGTGAATGGAAGACTTAATAAGGCACTAGAAAACGCCGCGGAACCGGAGCAACCCGAAGAAGACCCGGAGGAGGACCCGGAGGACGAACCTGAGGAAGATCTGGAGGAGGCACTGGTGATGACAACTGACATCATCGTCTATTGTTCTTGCATTTCTTTTCCTTTTTTATTTGAATTAGACTAGGAGGGTTGTTCCTCATCCGACAATTGATACTGAATTTAATATTTGATTTAGAACTTATTTGTGGAACTTGCAAATGATTCTGGTGAAAGATGTTTATTTGGATATTATGCGTTATGGTTAATTCTTCTTTTAATTTACTTATACCATTGTGATGAATATTATGCGTTATATTATTCTCATTCTTGTATTTTGTGAATGTAAAGACAATGAGTGGACGTTGAGGTGGACGCGGTGGACCCGACCTGACAAAGGCTCAGATCTTGGCTTTGATCAATGCATAGGTTGCTGAAGCTCTAGCAGCACACCTGGGAGGTAAAACAACCGTTCTGTAAAACTCTAGGATGTTTAAATCATATCTCTTTGTTATCTTAACTCTCCTGTTCTGGTCTGCATTGCCTTTGCACGACAGGTTCAGCTGCTCAACCCCGAGCTTGTACCTTTAAGATATTCATGGATTGTAAAACCCCACTCGTTCAACGGCACTAAAGTTGTAGTGGGTCTTTTGCATTGGATCGAGAAGGTCGAATCTGTTTTTGAGATGTGTGATTGCACATCCAACAATCGGGTAAAGTATGCAATCGACACTTTAGAAGGCAACACTCTTTCCTAATGGAAGGCGCAGGTCAAGATGCTTGGATTGGCGGCTGCCAAAGCCACCCCGTGGAATGAATTTAAGGATTTAATCAAGGAAGAATATTGTCATAGAGATGATATTCAGATGCTCGAAGTGGAGTATTACAATCTTAAGATAGTGGGATCTTAAATTGAAATGTACACTAAAAGGTCCAGCGATTTAGCTGCTGTTTATCCGAATATGTCCGATCCTGCTTACAAGAGAATAGGGCTCTATCTCAAGGGTTTAGCTCACGAAATTCAGAGTTTGGTAACTTCAGCTACCCTCCCTACGATCCAGCGAGTAATTAGTTTGGCAATCATCTCACCAATCAAACAGTGGAACAGGGCAAGTTGCCCAAGCGAAACAGTGCTAATACTGATACTACGAGCGAAAACAAACGCAAGTGGGATAGCAACTAGAGTAAAGGTTCTAGCTCCTCGCAGCCTCAGTCACAGTAGAGAAAGTTCGAAGACAAAAAGAGCCCCACTCAACAAACTCCACCAAATCAAAATCAGGGAGGTTATCAAGGAAACCGACCGAAGTGCAACAAATGTAACTTGCACCACGATGGAACATGTAAAAGGAACCGCTGTCAGCAGTGTAATAAGCAAGGGCACGCGACAAAGGATTGTAGAAGCCCGTACCCAGTGAGACAAAATCAGAAGTTCCAACCGACTCAAAGGCCACAAAAGCAGCACAGTAACAACCAAGGATGTTTTCAGTGCGAAGTGGAAGGGCATCTCTGGAGGAATTGCCCCAAATTGAACCAAAACCGCAACAAAAATAACAATGACACTGGAAACAACAACAAGAGCAACAACCACAATGGCGAGAATGGTGCAAAAGGTCGAGCCTTTGTGATTTCCTCGGGTGAAGCAAGAAACGACCCTAACGTGTTGATGGGTATGTTCCTTCTGAACGACTCCTTTGTTTTGGTATTTTCTTATTCTAGCGCAGACCATAGTTATGTTTCCATGAACTTTAGTGCATTACTTAGGCCTGCCCCAACTTCTCTTGACCATAAGCACACAGTTGAGCTAGCTAACGGTAAAACTCTCGTGGCAACACATATTCACTGCGACTGTAGTTTGGAGTTATCTTGCCTCAAATTTGTTATTGACCTCATCCCTATCACTCTTGAAAGTTTTGATGTCGTAGTCGAGATGGATTGGCTATCCCTAAATCGCGCGGAGATACTTTGCCATGAAAAGGTCGTCCGTATCTGTTTTCCTAATGGGGAAAACCTAGATATTCGAGGCGAGAAAGGTGGTGTAGTGGTAAGCATTTTTCATTCATGAAGGCTCAAAAGTGTCTGCAAAAGGGCCACACTAGTATATTAGCTACTGTCACTGATGTACAAGCCGAAGAGAAAAAGGTCGAAGATATTCCTATTGTTTGCGACTTTCCCGAAGTCTTTCTCGAAGAACTACCTGGTCTCCTACCTCATCGTCAAGTCGAATTCCAAATCGAGCTAACCCCTAGAGCGGCACCTATAGCTCGAGCACCCTACAAACTAGCACCGACCGAATTAGAAGAATTATCGAAGAAATTGCTAGAACTCCTGGATAAAGGTTTTATCTGGCCTAGCGCGTCACCGTGGGGAGCCCTTGTACTTTTTGTCAAGAAGAAGGACAGTACTTTTCGTATGTGCATAGAGTACCGTGAACTCAACAAGGTGTCTGTCAAGAATTGTTATCCACTTCCGTGCATTGATGATCTATTCGACCAATTTCAAGGGTCAAGCTTCTACTACAAGATCGATTTGCGATCGGGCTATCATCAGTTGAGAGTCCGAGATGAGGACACCTCCAAAAAAACATTCAGGACTCGATACCGTCCACTACAAGTTCCTTGTTATGCCATTTAGGTTAACGAACGGACCCCCGGTTTTTATAGATCTTATGAACCGAGTGTGCAAGCCCTACCTTCACAATTTTGCCACTGTTTTTATTGATGACATTCTAATTTACTCTAACAGCCAGGAGGAACACGAGAAATATCTGCGCCTTATTTTGGAACTTTTGCGGAATGAACAGCTCTGCGCTGAATTCTCGAAATGCGACATTTGGCATTGTGAAGTCCATTTCTTCGGTCACGTGGCCAATGAATCTGGGATTCATGTTGATCTTGCCAAGATCGACTGCATAAAAAATTGGCATGATCCTAAAAATCCAACCAAAATCCGCCAATTCCTTGGTCTAGAGGGTTATTATCGTAGATTTATCGAGGTATTCTCCAAGATTGCTCAACCTCTCACTACTTTACGCAGAAAGGTACCACCTACAGATGGGGTGATACTTAGGAATCCGTGTTTCAGCATTTAAAAAAAAGCTTTGTAGCGCACCTATCCTGTCCCTACCAGAAGGCAACAATGAATTCGTTGTCTACTGTGATGCATCTATTCAAGGACTCGGTTGCGTGTTGATGCAACGCGAGAAAGTCATTGCTTATGCGTCCAGACAACTCAAGGTCCATGAAAAGAACTATACTACCCACGACTTGGAGCTGGGAGCTGTAGTCTTCATACTCAAGATATGGAGACACTGCTTGTACGGTACCAAGTGCACGATTTACACCGATCACAAGAGTATCCATCACATACTCGATTAGAAGGAGTTGAACATGCGGCAACGCAGGTGGGTCGAACTTCTAAACAACTACGAGTGTCCAATTAAATACCATCCAGGCAAGGCAAACGTTGTAGCCGACACTCTCAACCGAAAGGAAACTAAACCTAAACGTGTTCGTGCGTTACAACTCACCATTCATTCGAACCTCCCAGAGCAAATCCGAAACGCTCAAGTTGAAGCCGTGAAGGAAGAAAATCTTTTGGCTGAATCCGTGCGGGTCATGGAGAAGCAGCTCAAACTCGAATATAACAGCATCCACTACTTATGGAACGTATCTGGGTAACATTATATGAGAGCCTACGAAAGCTTGTGAGGGACGAAGCACACAAGTCTTGCTACATAGTACATCCTAGTTTCGACAAGATGTATCACGATCTCAAGGCCTTGTACTGGTGGCCTAACATGAAAGCGATCATCAAGTATGTTAGCAAATGCTTAACCTGTGCCAGAGTCAAGATCGAATATCAAAGCCACCAGGGCTGCTGCAACAACTGGAACTACCAATGTGGAAATGGGAGCAAATTTCCATGGATTTTATTACCGGTCTACCTAGAACTCAGAGTGGGAATGACACCATGACCGCCTAACCAGCTCATTTCCTCGCGATCAAAGAAACCGATAAGTTTTCCAAGCTTGCCAGCATTTACTTGAGGGAAGTGGTTTCTAGGCACGGAGTGCAATCTCATAATCTCCGATCGTGACACATGTTTCATGTCCGATATATGGCAAGATATGCACAAATAGTTCGGCTGACGACTAGACATGAGCACAACCTATCAACCAGAAACGATGGTCAAACTGAGTACACCATTCAAACCCTAGAAGACATGCTACGAGCATGTGTCATCGATTTCGGTAACGGTTGGGAAAGACACTTACCTCTGGTGGAATTCTCTTATAATAATAGTTACCACACCAGTCTTCAGGCTTCTCCCTTTGAAGCATTATACGGACAAAAATGCCGATCACCACATTGTTGAGCTGAAGTTGGAGATAGTCAAGTCACTGGTCCTGAGCTCGTACTCGAAACCTCAGAAAAGATTGCTCAAATCAGAAACCGGATGGCGGATGCTCGTGACCGTGAGAAAAGCTACGCTGATAGGCGTAGAAAACCATTGGATGCCAAGTTGTTGACACGGTCTTGTTAAAGGTCTCACCTTGGAAGGGTGTTGTTCATTTTGGTAAACGAGGCAAACTCAATACGCGTTATGTTGGACAATTTGAGACCACGAAAACAATTGGCAAAGTGGTGTACAGATTGAATTTAACTGAAGAGCTCAGTGGTGTACACAATGTCTTTCATGTTTCTAATTTGAAGATGTGCCTATCTGATGAGACACTCGTAGTTCCATTCAAAGAGCTCAAGATCGATGATCAACTTCGTTTCATAGAAGAACTAGTTGAAATCATGGATCGTGAGATCAAAACACTTAAGAGTAGCAAAATTCTGATTTTTTGAGTTCGTTGGAACTCAAAGCGTGGCCGAGAGTTTACTTGGGAACGGGAAGATCAAATGATGCGCAAGTATCCTTAGTCGTTCAAGAACAATGCATCCGGTGCTAAAGCTACTACTAAATTTCAGGACGAAATTCCAAATCAACTTGGGGATGATGTGACACCCCGCGAAAACGCTTAACCACACTAGCTTCTTTAGCGACTGTATGCTAAATTTTAGGATAAAATTTCTTTCAACATACGGATGATGTGACAACCCGTACTTTTGAGGTTAGCATTACTCGTGTCCACGTCTATAATTTACGTTCCTTACATGTTTTACTTATCACATCATATGTTAAACCAAATCGCACGTCTCGCTTGACTATTCATCTCGCCTGCGTAACTCGAAACTCATGAGGCCCAAATTTTTTAATATATTTATATATTCATTTTAGTTGTTGATTAATTATATTCTTGTTATTAGTTGTTTAATAAAATAAACAAAGAAAAATATGTTTATTACTAATAGAAGTTGGTACCATCTCTTTTTCCCATATCCTTATTCTTTTGGTCTAGTCAACTTACAGCCCAACTTGTAGCCTAAGCCAACATACTTCAATTGGGCATCAACTATTTACTATTTGCGGCCTAGGAAGAGCTGGCGCAAACCCCTTATCTTTTGGCCCAAGCCATCATCAAACCGCCTCCAAACTTGAAACATATATAATTTACGTAAAGGCATGAGAGATTATAAGTAAACACTATAAGAAAACCCTACATGCCCCTCCACAAAACCAATCGTCGTTCTCATCCCGCTCTCACTCGAAACCCCGCGACAAACCAGCTGCTACCACCTTCTTCTCCGACGAGTTCAGTCTCTGATGAACACCGGTAATATCCTCTCCTTACCTCTTCTTTGTGGTTCCGTAGTTTTCGTTAAAACTCTTGATGTTATGTAGTACCACGCTCGATGGTTTATGTCGTGTGAACTTGATTAACGTGTATAAATCTGTGAATGCTCATGTGTCGTGATTAAGAGGTTATATGGAACCTGTTGATAGATGTATATGTATGACGATATATATATATATATACATATATATATACGTAGATGCTAGGACTATAGTGACACATGAAAACCGTCAGAGATTTTTAATGCGTATGAGTGTATGTTCGTCCGGTTCGACTTCGGATTTAATAACACAAATGCATACATGTACCGGAGTGTTTGGTGTGGACCGAAAGACTTATGAGTTGTGTATGTGATGATATGTATATGGTGTTCATTCGATCGTGGGTAGTTATAGAGTGTCTAAGGCTTTAAAATTGAACGTATATGTATGAACGCATGTGATTTGGTATAGAAGTTGTAATGTATATGTGTAGCTTGAACTCTTTTGCTGTCTTGTTTCAATGATGATGGGTGAAGTGTGTTTCCATATGGGTTCGATATATGGCGTGGGGTGGTGATCGTGACATGTGGGAAAAAAAGGGTACATGGGTTTAGGTGCATGGGATGGCATAACTGTTTTGTAGGTTTAATAGGTGAATATGTATGGGTATTTGTGGGTAATGATGCAATTGAAAACGTAAAATTTTTATATATTTGCGAGGGGAACATTATAAATAGTTAATTATAAGTAAGTTATGTAATGTAAGTGGTTTGGTACATGCATGTATACATGAGGAATATGTTTGTACATACATTGATTACACCTTGGTATTGCATCGCCTGAACCTTCTCCATTGCTTCATAACATATCTCGTTGTAAAACAAAATTCAACGTCTTTTTCTGAACAATTAACTAACCACATCGGGTCTAGTATCCTGATAGCCCTCCATAACCCTACATCCTTCAGTACTATCACCGCTTCACCGGTTTCAGTGTCATACTACCACCATTTAAAAAAACTCATGAAAATCTTGTTCTATCTTCATCAACGACATATTTTTCATTGCATGTGGCCGTTTCACAATACTTTGTTTGGCATAATTCTTCAACGTCCCACCATGGCAAGGTTTAATATCACTCAAGTACCTGAAGTACTGCACATCAAACTCTCTTTTGTTGCATAAACGTTCACTTCATGAATCCAACCCCAGCTTAATATATCCCCTAACGACTTATCTTGCAGTCGTCAAGACTTTCTTTCTTTGGGCAACTCCTTGAACCATGTCTTCTTGGCTTCAGGAATTTCTTCCTTAGATAAACGTCTCGTCACATTACCATCCTTCACAGTTTCTTCAACTCTAACTGATCGTTCGTTTCTTCAGCAAACATTTCCTAAAAGGTTGGGAAGTCATTTGTACCTTCACCGGTGTATTTAACTGTATCATCATCAGAATCATCCTCCACAACAACCCATTAATAAGCATTAGTATCAGCCACATACTTGTACATGTAATCATCTAGTTTAGAAGCACTGATGTTGTTCAGCTCCTCTTGGAAATCAAAATCAAATGTACTTTCATCGACCACTAACATCTTGGCAATCTCCTACTTTGAGTAGTTATGAACGAATTCCTCCTCTTCCACACCATGTTCTAAGAAGAATACTATGGGTTGTGGCAAATCCGGAACAACCGTTATAGGTGTAACGTCTTTGAGGATTCCTGATGCTCTGCTTCGTGTATAGAATCCTTCGTCTTCCCCTGTCTTTGAGTATCATCTTCTTGATTGATCTCATCATTCAGGAATGCATCATAGCCAAATGATTCATTCATGTTGTCTTCATGAACTACCAAACTTGTATCTCCCTGATTTTTGTCGATGTTGTTACTCTTATCATCATCATGTTTCTTTCCATCACCATCACCAACATCTTCATCATCCTCCTCCTCATATTTATCTACTTCTTTGTCAGTCTCTGCTTCCATTTTCTTTCTTTCTAAGTATTTTTGCTTCGCTGAAATCCCACTAACATCTGCTGACTCTCCAACAAGCACATAATTGGCTAATGGTTCAAATTCAACTTCTAGCTCAGTGGGCGTAACAATAGGAATATCATAAATCTTGTTCTTTCCTTTACCCGCAGCTGCAGCCTCAGCTTTTACTTTGCGTGCCCTTTCAGCAGCTCTTTCTTTTGCTTTCTCAATCTCGATTAAATCGAATTCAGCATCAAAGTAAATCCACAGCTTTCTCGTTAACACTTTCTGAAAGAACTCAAACTTCCTATCTTTCCTCAGTCTCTCTTCTTCAAAGTCATTCACCAGTCTGCTTAATCGTTCTTTATCCAAGACTAAACTTGCAATCACCGCCTCCAGAATTTTTCTATCATCTTCATGAAATTTGATTTTGTTCTCTAGTATAGTGATCTTTTCATCGTTAAAGAAATTTGTATCCATCCCTCATTCAAAACTAGTGAAAGGAATTTCACCAAAATCATCTCTAGTAGGGAATGATCTTCGTCTCTATGTAGATTATGGAGTAGATCTTTGTTGTCTCAGTGGTGTTGGCTGCTTTGGTGGTGATGTAGGACGTAATGGTGTAACTTGATGATCATGTGGTGATGGTGGTTGTTGATGTGGTGGTGATGGTGGTTGCACAGATTCAAACTCAGGCGTCTTACATTTTCGATACTTGCGCCTTGCTTTCTTTACAGTCGGAGACCCTGTTGATTTCTTAGTAACATCAGTAGGCGTGCTCTTTACCCTCTTTGCTTTCTTTGTTGGCCTTTCAACTATCTCCTCAGGTTCTGAAGGCACATAAGATTCATCATCATCACCTAAAGCCTTTTTCTTTCTTTGTTCGGCTTTCTCTGCTACTGCTCATGACTCAAAATCAATACTTTCGTTTGAACTTTCCTCATCATCGCCTTCAAACGCTTGTTTCTAGACTTCTGCAGCAATATTTACAAAATTCATATCATCTTATTCTTGGTCAGATATTGCTGAGAAAACTTCATCTTCAACGTTTATTTCAACTCCAACATTCATATTGACCTCAACCTCTACGTCTGTTGCCTCATCTCTCAGCGATGTCTCAGCTTTCTTTCTCTTCTATGCTTTCTTCTTAGGAGTAGTCTTTTTCTTTTTCATCTCCTCATATTCATACCAGCCACCCCTTTTTGGAACGTAATCGACCATTTGATCATCTTCATTATCCGAATTACTTCCATCATTCCTTCGTTTGTCTTTAGGCGGTGCCTTATAATTCTTATCCTTGAAAGCTCCAAAGAATTCTCTTGCAACAGGTTCAGTTTTCTGCTTCAGATATTGGTTCAATCAAACTAAGGACAATTCTAACATATGATCAATTCTAGCAAATCTTTCTTATCTTTGACAAGGTTAGGAAATTGGTCATCCAGCATCATCTGAACAAACTTTGGGTATTGCAGGAACTTTCTTTCTCAATGTTCAACTTCATCTGTTCAAAGATCAATCTGGTGAAGTTGTAGGGTCAATTCAAAGCAAGTGTAGCTATCGTACACATCTGATAGTCAACTCACCCCCTCCTTTTATGTGACATAGAGCGGAAACAACAAAATGAATAAAAAACTTGTACGGTCTTCCCAGAAAAGCTTTGTTGAAGTTCGCCGCATTCACAGCTCCTTTGTATCGTCTTCTATAAAAATAACCTTTACACATTCGTTCAAAATACATTGTTGGATTGTCATCTTTATCTTTGAAGTCTAAAACTCTCCATATCAACGCCTCAGTAATCAGAACTTCCTTATCTTCATTACCAATTCGAACAAAAGATCTTATCCCCTTCAATTCTGTATGAACTTGGCATGATTCCAAGAATCTTTGTACGTCGGAATGGTATGCCTTGTGTTGATCCATTAAAGCTTTCTTTATCGGAAACTTGTCCATAAGTTTCAGAATTTCCTTGAATGGTGCTATCTCTGGGATCTTTTCATCAAAAACACAACATATATTGTGCTTCGGCTCGAAATTTGAGTTTTTTCCTGCGAAAACACAAACATGACAAACATACCAAAACATTCTATAAGAAGTGACTTTAGAACGAAGTGACCATTTTACATCGTGTAAATATAAGAAAATAACATTTTGACCAAAACTAAACTTCACTTCGTGCAAAGAGGAACTTTACTTCGTGCGACGTGAATTTCACTTCATGCAAAGAAAATTGTTAAGAACAAACATGATTTTTTTCGTGATTTAGATGAAATTGATGGTTCTAACATGTTCTATGCATGTTGGTTGTCCTAGATTTATGTTCAATTTTAATTTTGGTCCATTAAATCACTCTAGATGTATATTTTTTAAGTCCGATTCACCGAAAACGTTCAAATTCGCTAAATCTACGGTCCACTCTCATCCAAACTACCTTAGGCATTGTTAGTGGTGTGCAAATCAACCACTACAAGTCTAAAATTGGGCAGCACTTCGTTACTTGGTTTGCAAAAGTTTAAGTTCGCACAGAGACTAGAACAGTGAATTATGAATTAACTTCGTGCGAAGTTGAATATATAGTATTCATGATTACCTTCGTACGAAGATAAATGTTTCTCTTCGTGCGAAGGAAAATTCATTTTTTAACAATTTTCAATTGTTTGAATATTTTATCGGTTTTAAACGACCCACTCAGTTGACCAAGTCCAAATTAATGACCCTTGTTAACTGATTTGTCTACCAAGTCAAAGTTAACGACCTTAGTTGAACACTTTATAAACAAACTGATGTTTTCAGACAATTTTAAGTTTCAAATTAATGAATTCTTGATCATTTCAAAATCTAAGTTAATAACCCTTGTTAACTGATTTGTCTACCAAGTCCAGGTTATTGACCTTAGTTGAACACTTGATAAACAAACTGACTGTTTCAAACAAAATTTTAAGTTTCAAATTAATGAACTCTTAGTTATTTCAAAAGGTTTTCTCATTTCATATTAGCTCCCAACTTGTTGTCCTTTGGATTTTTCTTAGCATTCACCATCTTTGGATTTTGAAGATTCGCTTTCCATCATTGGTAGTCAAAATTAAGCTAGGAATAAAATCTTTTTGGTTTTTCCAAAGTTTATGCTAAAACACACTGAATATATTTTTGGGTTTTTATGAAATGAACTGCAATAACTATGTACAAACATATTTACAGACATTTTTTGTGAGTTTGTGTTAGAGGATCATATCAGTTTTTGAGACAAATCACTAGTACCGTTGATCTTGATAAAACTTAAAGTTCTAAACAGATTCACTTAGATTGTCAATATACTGTATTGGTGCATATTTTGCGACAACGGCTTAATAGTAAAGTAGTTTAGTTTTTGGATATTTTGCCTTGGTCTTAGCATTTGTGTTTAGCTTGTTTAGAGTTGTTATGGGCTTGGAGAATGGCCTAGCCCAGTTCAAAGCCTAGTATGCAGACATGTAGTGTATATACATGTTTTGCATTAGGGTTTTAGGTAAGGCAGAGAGTTAGTAAGGGTGAGAAATCTAAAAAGAGTGGCTGGGAGATTGCTTGTGAGTCTTGAATTGGTTGTAAACGTTCTTGTTTGATAATCAATAGAAGACGGATTGAAAGTGATTGTTCGTGTTCTTCTTATTACTAGTTTCCTGTGTTAATATGATCTAGATGATTCTACACTCTAGATTGGATAGACGATTCTGTGAAGATCCATACGGATTAGGGGACCTACAATTGGTATCAGAGCATTAGGCTCTTGTTTTGCTAGGTTTGGAATCATTACAGTAGAAAAAGGTGAAATTTTGGACATTTTTTATGGTTGGTTCGAAGTTTGAAGGTTATTCTAGGGTTTTGTTGTTTATCTCGAATAAACAACAAGGCATTTCGAATAAAAACATGGTATTTTAGATCATCTCAAGGTATCTAGGATAGAAATCTTACATTTCGGATTAAAAAGGTTGCATTTGGGATCTATAGTGGACCATCTCGGATAGAAATCTTACATTTCGGATCTGGAGTGTTGCATTTCGGATCATCAGAATTGCATCTCGGATCATAAGTGTTGATTTCTAATCATCTCGGATAACTATCTCGGATACTGTTTCGAATTGGGACCATTTCACTCATCTCGGACCATCTCGAAAATCATCACGAATCAATGTTCCGTGTTTCCATTTCGGATTGTTAAATTGAATTACTATTTTGAATTGGGTACTGTTCCTAGTTGAATTCGAATAGGTGGAAAGTTAACTAGCTGACGTAATCGGAGATAAACGTGTTCGTACACAAAATTTGATTCGTAAACAATTTTAACAAACCGATTGCGTGGTCAGACTCGTATGATTTTTAGAAAAGTAATTGTAATGATATAATTGGATTCGTATCGACGAGACGAGTCTAACGATATAATTTGGTAAAAACAATTTTCATAAAATTTTTTAACGTTTTTAATGGTACGGTTACAGTAAAACTCGAATTAGGACCAGAAGAGAGGTTAGCTTTGGATTTTGACACAGGTATACCAAAATCCATTTAAACTATTAAGCTGCGTGTTAAAGATGGTCAGAATGAACAATATAAGTGAGTGTGTTAATAACTCACCAAAGTTGATAAATGCTGAACAATATGTAGACTAGAAGAAGAAGTTTGAGGCATTTGTTCAAAGTGAAGATTCTAAAATATGGAGTTGTATGATTGATGGGTACATTGCTCCTATACGTCGTGTTCATGGGAGAGTTATAGTGATTTCACATGAGAAGTTGACAGACTCTGAGAAACGTAAGCATGATGCTGAGAAGAAAGCCTTAGCAACGATAAAGATGTCCTTGCCATTTGAAATGAAACACATTTGTAATATGTATGGATCTTCTAAAGAACTGTGGGAAGCTTTAGGAAAATGTTATTAGAGTACATCAAGACATTGTTCATGTGTGGCTGAGACTACAACTATGATGATTGGAGAAGCAGCTGCTAAGATTGAAGAGAAGAAGGAAGCTGAGAAGGAGAAAATGGAGATCAAAGGCGCAAGAGCTACAGTGTGCATGGATGATACAGATTAGCTTATAGTAGAGGTACATGTACAATGACAATCTATGAGTCATACTTGTCACAATTGCACTGAACTATAAGGTAAAGTTGATAGACTATCGGAGCAAAACAAAATTCTGTTAGATGAATTAGAAAAAAATAGAAAGAGTCAAATATTCTTTTGAGTAAAAGGGAGTCAAATTGTTTAAATAAACTCAAAACAAATGAAAAAGAAATCAACAGTTTGACCAGCAAAGTTAATGAATTGTTACAGATCATTGATTTGGCTCGTGAAACCGTGAAGGATAAGACTAACGAGCTTTAAGAAAAGTGCACAAAATTGGCTGACGCACAAGCCAAAATTGTTGAACTTCTTGGAAAGTTAGACAAATTCGAAAAATCTTCATTAGTCAGGACTCAAATTCAGAAAAGTTTAAAAAAGAGTAGTGATAAAACGGGAGTGGGGTTTAGTAAAGCTTAATCTTCTGAGGATCAAGATTACTCCTTTTTATCAAATGAAAATGAGATATCAAATTTTGTGCCTACTACACCAACTGTAGTGGATCTGATAACAGTTGACATACCTAATAGTCCAGTTTCTTTGAAAGAATCGTTTGGGTCTAACAGTTCACCTCATAAAGTGGAGTAGGATACTGAAGACAAAATGGTCAAAACATTTAAAAAGGATCTAACAGAAAGAAAGTTTTTAAGAAAAGATCTTGTTTTAAATGCCACAACAAAGGACATGTGGCTAGTTGTTGTCCTTTTAAAAAGGGTAAGAAACTGGAGGTTGAGGTTGAGGTTATGGATGGTAATCAGGTGGGTCAAATAACAATATAAAACCAAGTTGTCAGGTAAATCAACCGAGATTTCATTCTAATCCTTCAACATCGGGAAGATTTGATAGTTCAAGAAATTTTTATCCTAAATCACGTCATTATAATGGTCAATCAAATTGTTTTCAAAGTAAAAAAAACTGGATATAAAAATCGATACCAGACTTCTGGTAATCAAAATTTTAAAAGAAGAAACAAATATAGGATTTTAGTAACTCAAATATTCAAAACAATCCAAAACTTTTACAAAGTTCGGATTATGATAATGGGAGAAGAAGGTTTCAATATAATAATTTTCAAAGGTTGGAAAATACGAGAGTTTATTGGAACTCTCGCGATCAAAGACCTAGTGGAAATTATAAACCTTGTTCAACCACATGGAAGACACACAAGAAAACCAGTAGGGTGTGATGGATATTGGACATTCATGGTCAACCCAAAATCTGTAGGGTTTGGGTTCTCAATTCTAACTAAGTTGTTGAGTGGGTGTAGGGTGACCAAGAAGGACTGTTGATGTGTTCAACAGTGGTTATTCCTGTAAAGGATCTGGGTGAATCGTAGGTTACACATGGTAACGAATTATTTACTTTTGTGATAGATAATATTTATTAAAATTGAAAATCTTTTTGTTAGGTTAAAGTCGGAGTCTGTTTGTGTTTAAATTTCTGTTTTTTTAAAACTTACTCCATTAAAACAAAAATTTAGGGGAGAAATTTCCCTATGCTAAAAAGAGTTTTGTAGTGCCTGAGTTAAGTTAGAGTAAGTTAAAAATTTTAAAAATCCAAAAACATGAAAAACCTAAAATAAAAAATGAGTTATCACTGTGTTAAAAGAATATATTTCATCAGCAGGTTAGACTGTCACACTGAAATTAAAATTAAATTTCTTAAATGTGAGAGCAGCTTCATCATATGATGTACCAATAGAAGAAACATGAGATAATCAACTTACCAAGGTGATATAAACAGAAAGAATTGTGTATGAAATGGTAACATATCAGTGGCGTATTGTTTTATAACTTTAAATCTTGCGTCGACAGATTGCCAAAATCTGAGGTTTTGGGTCTTTATATCGTTATTTCATCTGGGGTATCATAGTTGTCCTTTTACTGCATCCAAATATATGTTGACCTAGGCACAACTTGGATATCTTAAAAGAGCTAAAATGCCAAATAACCTATAAATTGATGAAGCTCTCCTAGAGAATCATTCAAATCTGCAAAATGCATAAATCGTACCAACATTTGGTATTTGCCTAACCCTCGTTGGATATTGGTCTCTTTGCTATACGGAAGTACTGACCTGATCACCAAGTATCTAACGTTGTAAATCAAAAGGATGAATTCAGTATACTCACCTACTACGAGTAATCTTTGTGCATACCTTGAACGTGTGGATATGTCCTAAAGTGGGACACACTAGTAAATCAGTATCATATTACCTTAACGTATCACCAGGTAAAGGTACTTAAAATGTTCATGTGTTTTTTGTTTACATGGATAAAAAATACTTGTAATTGTCTTGAACTGCTTTTCATAAAATTGAAAGAAAGAGTGTACTAACAGTGTGAAAACAATTTGATTTGGCTGATATGATCTTTTTACACATGATTCTCATAAAAGATGTGTTGTATATATATGTGTGTGTGTATATATATATATATATATATATATTTAATTTGTTTAGTTTGTTTTTTAAAAATATCAAAATACAAAAAGTTTTTTTAAAAGTCTCCCATTTTGAACTGATTGATAAGATAAAATATTGGTTTATCTTTAATGTGGTTAAGGACTAATGGTTTTTCAAGATACTTGCTTGTGTTCTAAACAGATTGATGCAGTTATCAAAATGAAGTGTAGAATTCAAGTAAAGTACATATTAAGAGTGGAGGCAGAATGTCTGCAGATGCATGGTAGGATCCTTCAACTACATTGCAAAGAGAGATATAGTGGAATTTGGAGATATGTGCTTAACTATAGAAAGCTAGTTCTCTAATCTACAACGAATGAAAGTTTTGGAGATTGGAAGAATCAGCTAAAGGGGAGTCTATTAACGTCAGAATCTGTGTGTAGCTGAAGCTATCCAAAGACCAAAAGACCACAAGATGTTTGAGAATATATTTCACTATGAAGCTATTGTCAAGGGGGAGTCTGTTGGTGCATATTTGTGACAACAACTTAAAAGTTTAATAGTTTAATCTTTGGATATTTTGTATTGGGCTCAACATTTGTGTTTAGCTTGTTTAGAGTTTTTATGGGTTTGAATGGCCTAGCCTAGTGTGCAGACATGTAGTATATATACATGTTTTAGGTTAGGGTTTTTGTGACATTTGTGCCTTTTCAATCATTGTCCAATTACAAACAAATTCATATTAAACGAAACCCTGGGTTTTATTTCCGAAATTTGTATAATTATCTAAGACATTTTCACAATTTCAATTTCTTGCACGATTTCGAGCCCTAAAAATTTTTTGAGGAAGTAATTCGTTAACTAACACTCAAACACAATCAGTTTAACACGACGTACGCTCTAAAACAAGAACATAAGCTACACGTACCCTAAATACCCTTTACATAACTTAGATATAACTCTTGAAGGGTTAGATATGAAAAAAACAACGCTTATACAAGTCAAGGGACTGTTTTCGTCAAACTACGAAAGTTTGTTGGTCCGTATTCAAGATACGAACCATGTGTATCAATCGAAATATTTTTGTATTCAATAAAATCTTGTATTTTATTGATGAGAATGTAAAAATGTCAATCATTGCAAAATTTCGATCGTTTTCGTGTTCGTTAAAGCGTTTTACGCATCTTTGCAAAACACGTAACCGTACAACCGAACGAACTGACATCCACGAAATTTTTGTCACACCATGGTCGTAGTGGAAGCGCAAGTGTGTAACTATTAGGTAATCATTGCATCCAATTTAGTAATCAGTACTAAGAACAACGATGTCATACCATTACTAAGTTTCGTTATACATTTACATCCTTCAAAAGTGAAACCACATTGTTATTAGTATCAGATTACCGTTACAAACATAGTTTAAAAACACGTGTTCCAAAATAAGATATTGTTTTTATCACAAATTCAGGCTGAGGCTTTGACCTCTATATACCCAAACAAGGTGGGATATAAAAGGCAAACCCTCCAAAAGGTAGTACATCGTTGTCTTGAAAATCCTATACCCGGATCCCATCACCAGCTCAAGTCCTGCGTCCTGAAAAGCATGTAATTTTAAAATGTCAACAAAAAGTTGGCGAGTTCATGTAGTTTGATGTTTTCGTATCCAAATATCATCTTTGAAAACCTGTATTGAAATCCAAGTATGTTATTAGCATCAATGAGTTGATTTAGGATCTATCAGTGTGTCGCGAGCACCCTGACATACTAGTGAAGTAAGTAACCAAACCGAGACTTCTTTGACATGTTGGGATCACAAAAGCAATCCAATAAGTATACCAACTAGGAGTGGAGCGGGTCTCAAACTCAATAGATCTACCTCTTTTGCACCTTGGTCACTAAGTAATTAATGGTTACTACTGTTCTTTCCTACTTATGCACAGTGATCTGTTATCTGCTAACTCATAGATAACATACTGTTTTGATATGACATGTATTTCCCCTCGATAGTTTAAAATAAAACTTAAAATAAGTGAAAGGAGGGACATGACTCACAGGTTTGCGTTCCGTTAAGTCGTACTATTTATCGTTCAGTGTCTGCAACGTTTGTAACCTACATGCGTATTGGATTTATTAGACACCTAGGTCTCAACGGACCTTGTAATCGTTGTTCATCTTGAATTCTTGTTATGTATTTTTTTTGTTATGATTGAACAACTTACAATGTTATCGTAGTGTTGGTAGGTTGTTGGTTCGATTAATACTGTTATACATATTTCTTAAATATATATATATATATATTATTGTTTTCAAACCATGTGTGAACTGGGCCTTGCCCTTCGCATATCATTGGGCCTAGCCCATGTTTTCTTGTCATTGGGCCTAGCCCATGTCATTTCTGTCCTTGGGCCTAGCCCATGTTTTCTTGTCACCGGGCATAGCCCATGTAATTTTATGTCTCTGGGCCTAGCCCATGTTTTCTTGTCACCGGGCCTAGCCCATGTAATTTTATGTCTTTGGGCCTAGACCATGTTTTCTTATCACCGGGCCTAGCCCATGAAATTTTATGACTATGGGGCTAGCCCGTGTTTTCTTGTCACTGGGCCTAGCCCATGAAATTTTATGACTTTGGGCCTAGACCATGTTTTCTTATCATTGGGCCTAGCCTATGTATTTTATGTCTTTGGCCTAGCCCATGTATTTATGTCTTTGGGCCTACCCATGTATTAGTATCCTTGGGCCTAGCCCATGTAATTTATATCTTTGGGCCTAGCCCATATTTTTATATGTTTTTGGGCCCCATCCATAAATATTATGTAATTTAGGCCTAGCATATAACTTTTACAATTTGGGCCTAGCCCAAATGTATATTTATATATGCTCATTTTTCTTATAAGTATTTACTTAAAATTTTCTAACTTTTTATACACTTAACTTTCCGGATTTTTCATTTCGATAACATATGTGTATATATATGTTGAACGTCTAAATATATATTTAGACTCGCTGTCGGCGTCGTTCGTTATATGTTCATTTTCGTCGAGAATCGCCCATTGTCGTGACGACCTTTCGTGCTGGCGATTCACCCGTTGGTCGTTGACGCAACGATGACATCTTGAATGTTCGCCTATTGTTCGCATTACTGTGATTGTCCGATTTATTGTTTCGACGCGTTATGAAAATATATTTATTATGTTTCCAACACTTAGTGTATTGATTAAGTGTGGGTATTTTGTATAAGATTGGGTATATTTATTGTGAATACCCTAAGTTTCTAATACATACCACATTCACTACTCACATGTATACATACAATTTATTGGCAACAATTGTATAGAAATATATATATACTTGTATTACTTTTCAAGTAGAAATATACTTGCAAAAAGTGTTTATTTTTGCTTATAAATATATATTTATAACTTTGTTAAACACTTTGCTATTTAGGGATAACCCTTGTCATTAGAGTCTACTTAATGACGATTTAAGTTACTAATCACGTTTAGTCCCACTAATCACCCCACTAATCATGTCTTAATCGCGATTAGATTTTTAGAAAATTTCGCCATACTTTCCCCTAAACTATGGCGTCTTCCACGTTTTAAAAACGTATTTAAAACCTGTTTAAGCTCATAATCATCATCAACAAATCATCTAATATTTATTTTTCATAATAAAAATATCATCATCCATGACTTTTTATGGTTTAAAAATCCTAGTAAATCAATGGGGTTTTTAATATTTATTAACCTTTTCAAAACAATACTTTAGCATGTTGTTTAAACAAGTTTATGCACTTAACCCCTTGATTACTACACATTTTTAAGGTGATTACAACTTAAATCAAAATGTTTACTTCTCATAAAAATCATTCATATCTATGAAAATTATCTTTAAGTTGTAGTATTTTACATGGATGATGTAGGTGATGATTTTGTTTAGATTTAAACCTTATTATGTTTAAATCTTTATTTTTACACTAAATCACACATGATCATCTCACTTTTATATCATAATATCAACATAAACAACTTTAATATACAATCTAACAATCATATAAACATATAATCAACACAAAATAAACAATATTTAGTGTTATTATTATGTTGTGTTTTAGGGTTTTTAACTTATCTTTTTTTTATTTATTTTCAAGATGATCAACTTGTAGACTAATAATCTAAGCATAAAAGTAAGTTGTATTATGGAGGAGATTAGCTCACAATGGGTGCACAAGTTCCTTGAAGATGTAGAAGAAAAATAAGCTCCTTAAGAATCCCTAATGATCTCCATCCTTGAAAGCTTCTCTAATGGACTTGATTAGGCTTCAAAGTGTATGGAATGTGGTGGATTGTGGTGGCTAATTGGTGGTGTGTGGTGGTGGTATGGTAGCCGTGAGGTGGATGGAAGAACAAGGGAGAATGGTTGCAACTTTTTGTTGAAGAAAATGATAAGAACTTCTTTAGAAATTATTATATATTTCTCATCATAATCAAGTTCCATCAAATCTTCTAAAGACCATGCTTATAATCTTTGATTTTTCAACAAAATCAAGTGGGATGGGACCCACTTGAACCGTTCATGCCGGGGGGGGGGGGTAAAGTGTAATTTTTAGTTTTACCACATGTTGAAAATTGAGATATTTTGGTAATTAAATTAAGTATAGTTATTAGGGTTTATGATCTAGCATCGTTAGCATAAGAGTAGAGTTTAGGGTGTATTTACATGGTGTTTAATCCACATGGTCCTCCAATATAAGTTTCCGATGAGGATACGTCGCTAGATCGCTCATCGTCATAATAATCGCTAATAAACGAAACTATTTATCTAGTACCGGAAGCTTTTGTTTTCGACCACCATAATGAATATGGTGTCTAATTAGTGCATTTCCGATCTAAAAATATGTATGACTAATTCGCTAGACGAATATACGATGAGTTAGGATGGCCGATATGTAACGCTTCGCATTTGTATCTTTTCATTTCTAGTATATCGCTTCATGTTTATATTTTTAGAAAGTCCAAACCTTGTAATCCTATTTCCATTTCAAATTCAATGTATTCTGAGTCTTTGATTGTAAACAAGATTAATCAACTATGCTAAATTCGCAAACTATATTCAAGTTAAATTATGAACATTCGATACTTTATGCTTTCATAAATCAATTCACGACAATGTGTAAATGTGTGATGAGTGTTTATTAATCATATACTAAACTCAAGCAAGACAATTGGTGTTATTATTCAAAGAATTTAAGCTTCCATTTTTGTAAAATCATGTCTTAATATGTTCAAGAAAAATACGTATCGTAGTTGTCTTCTTTTTAGGGTTTCTTAAGCTATATTTTGCATTATAATGGACCATTTCAAGACCCATATATGTAACACATAATATAAACAATATCTAAGGTCTAATAATTCAGCACTTAATCAATTAATTTGTTCAAAAAAATAATAAAAAAATATAAAAACAGCATAGTTGCGGCCGCAACTATGCACACCCTTTCCCCCTTTTTTAATTCAAATCTTTCCCCCCATTTGGCATTAAATGCAACCCAAGACCAAAACCCTAATCCTCCACTATATAACCACAAGTTCCCCCACCCATTTCTCACTTTACAAGCCTCCATACTCTCAAAACATGTTAAACATTCTGAATTTAGTTGCTGAAACGCAGCAGCTTGTAAGTGAGTTCCGACTCGCTCTTCTTCTTACTTTTGCTTTGTTTTTCCTTTTAACACTCTTGGATAACCTCTAGGAAAGTTCTCACAAGTTTGCTTGGGCAAACTAAGGTGAAAACACACCATTTTAAGGTCCAAAAGTGCATAAACTTTCTGCCCAAATTTTTATCTTTCAAACTCCAAGTTTTTCAATGTTTTAATTTGTTTCTTGTTCAATAATGTTTGCTAAGGCCCTATGGATGTTACCATAGGTTTTCCATGGAAAACGAAGGTGGAATCACATCATTTTTGGGGCCAAACTTTCTTTTTATCTTCTAAATACTTCTTACAACTTGAGTTTATCTCATCTCAAACCTATGTCCGAATGCTTACAATCTTATGGTTGGTTAGGCTTAAAAACAAGGTTGAGACATTTAAAATAGAGGATTCATCCTCACAACTATTATGTTTTCATTAGGGTTTCAAACCTACAAGTGTTGAACCATCAAAGCTTTCAAGCTTGTGTTGGTGTAGGTGTGATTACATGAAGGCCTTGGCCATTCAACTATTCAATCCACCCCTCACTTGATGTTTTCTATAATTCTTGACCATCCGGATTGTCCTTGTGTCAATCTTGTGTAATGGTAAATCTTACGAAAGAGGTTTAGGATGGTTAACCACCTACATCCATGCATGACCTATATGACTTACATGACATCTATGAAATACATGAATTATATGATAAACTAGTAATATGTAACTATATGTAAATACTTAAACATAACCAACCCTTTGACGATGACCAAATGGTTATATGTCATAAAAGTAGGTTATTTTATCTTAGACCTAATAGCCGTTACGATTCTATTGGGTATGACCCATAAAAACACAATTACCCTTCGGGGCTTATAGTGTCAAAAACGAGCATTAGAGTCTAGATAAATACTTTTATGTATATATACTTGCGTGTACTTTAATTCCTAAACTCTGTAAACTCTACCGTCAACTTAATACCTACACACCTTCGTTGCCTTGTGTAGGATAACTAGGTGATTCATCCCTTAAATCAACTTAACTCCCTCTCACGGAAATTACATCGCAAAACCGTGAGTACACTCGAACCCTTTTATGCTTTACACTTTTTGGGTGGAATATGTTAGTTTATCAAACTACACTAAATCACACTTTTATTCTATGAAATAACACAAACAATCCATCAGACATGCTTCAGTTATGTGCTACTTGACTTATTACTTGGTCTATTCTTATGTGATCTAAATGTCATTAACTTCGATCAAGCCTCCCTTAACATGTATAGCGCTATAAGAGTAACGCACAGCCAGTATACTAGTGGTCATTTTAAGTTTAATCTATTTTTGCGGTACACTATAGGATTGACTTGTAGATGCACATGCCTTGTTACATATGTCTTGTATGCTAGCTATTCATGTGGATTTGTTTAATCAATTTTTATACTTATGCTATGATACTAAAACTTGTGTACTCGCCAATACTTGTTATTGAACTCTATTTTTAACATATTGCAGGTTGATGAAGTTATGTGATGGAACTTAGTAGGGATGACATAGAAACATGCATAGATTACTAAGTTAACAAATATGATTTTGTTGAATTTATCTTGTTGTTGTTATTTGTATTCGAATATTTGATGTATCCTTGACAGTTTTGATGATATGGAATGAAATGGGTTATTAAATTAAATATTGTCACAAATAGCGTTATGATGTTATGAGCAATCTATTTCGTCTCACTCCGATGTTTCCGCCATCGGTTGGGGTGTGACAGACTGGTATCAGAGCCATAACTATAGGGAATTATGTAGAATTGCCATGTTCGACCTAGTCTATAGTCTAAGTGACCAACTTGACCATTCTTGCTTCTTGATTAAAATGTTAATTCTTTCTATTTGCTTCTTCCTATTTCTTCTTAAACATATATTTACGTCTTTTTCCTAAGACACTTACACAATTTACACGCTTGAAGACTTGAGACACTAAACTACAAACGAGACGATCTCACCAAAATAGGGGTGAAACCCGCACTTTGGTGATAACTCTCAATCCACGAAATTCGATTTTGCACGAAATTTCTCCATCAAGTTAGGAGTGAAATCCACATCTTGATGGGAACTTTCCATTTCATACTCTAGTGGACCCTTACCAACGAGTCGGAATACGCTCCTCGTTTGGTAAGTATCAACCACACTCGGGGTACGATGTTGTCAAGATAGGGGTGAAGCCCGCACCTTGTCAACTAGTCCCAATCCTCGATTTTCAATCTCGCCAATGTTTCGATTCTTCGATCGGTTAGAGACGTGTATTAATTGGAAGGGTAAGGTGCCGTTAATCGCTTCTCGATGAGAGCACGTCACCTATAAGCCAAAGCACGTTTCTCTAATTTGAAAGGATCTCGATTCACTTTGGAATAGTCAATGTCTTTTGTGCACTATTTGACGAATGACCTGAAATGATGTCTTTGTGTATTTTTGCTATTCTCACGTTATTTTAGGATGTTTAGCATTGTTTTATTTTTATCTTGACATCCGGAATCCTCCGAATTAGTCTTGCGGACAAATCGCCATTTGTCACCTTTCTGGTCGAAACGGACAATTTGCAATTTAGGCGTTATACCGGAAAGTTATGTATTTTTGTAATAGTTGTTATCAAATATGTGTTTTCATTTGTATATGGACTCAAGTATGGCATTAACATGCCGTTATTTCATGTCTTGATTCGTTTTAGCGGGTTTTCCGACACAGTTAGTGTCACCGTAATTAGTGCGTCTAGCACTTTCTACCAACACATTTAGGGCATTGTTTTGGTCTGTTTCTCTACGTAACGGAAAGTAGTATGTGTTATGATCAGGTGTACTTGCCCTAATGACGTATGACTCAGTTTTCCAATTAAATTACGACAACTATGCATGAGATTATAATATGAAATCAGTGATTAAATTGTACAGGATCACCGGTTATTTTGCCATTTATCACATACTCCCCCTGTTAAAAAGAATTTCGTCCCGAAATTCAGTTTGACGCATCCTCTGAAGGAGTCACATACGGAATCACCGGTTATTTTGACATGATTTGATCTTCACGTTCCCGTGCGTACTCGGGATTGTTACGAGAGTTCCAGCGAACCTTCACCAGTCTGATTTGACTTCTTCTAGTCTTTTGGACCTTACAGTCCATGACTTCGACTGGTTTTTCGGTGAATTGTAACATGAATCTCATTGCTGGAATGATGACTATGTCACTTGTCGGACTTTTCTTCAGATTAGACACACGAAATGTATCATGTAAGTTATTAAGTTCCTCTGGCAGTTTTAACTTGTACACCACTGTACCAATCTTTGCAAGGATTTCAAAAGATCCAATATATCTCGGGTTGAGCTTTCCGCGCTTCCCGATTTTTGTTACGCCTTTCCAAGGTGAGACCTTTAACAATACTTTGTCTCCGACCTCGAAGGATAATGGTTTGCGTCTCCGATATGCATAGCTCTTTTGTCTATCTCGGGCCGCTTTAGCGCTCACGGATCTTGAATATTTTGTCTATGGTCTCTTGTACCTATTCGGGACCTATGAGTTGACTATCACTGACTTCCGTCCATATAGTGCTTTATATGGCGCGGCCTTGATACTGGTGTGATAACTGTTATTGTGGGAAAACTCTACCAACGGTAAATGAGTATCCCAGTTTATGCCTGAATCCATCACAAAGGCCCGAAGCATATCTCCAACGTTTGGATGGTTCGCCTGTTTTGACCCTCGGTCTGCGGATGAAAGGCTGTGCTTAAATCCAAGTGAGAACCAAATGAATTTTGAAAAGATAGCCAGATCCGTGACATAAAGCGACCATCTCTATCAGAGATTATTGAGATTGGCACACCATGACGTGCTACAATCTCTTTCAAGTACAGTTCAGCTAGTTTCTCCGTACTGTCTTTCTCGCGGACGGGTAGGAAATGAGCTGATTTGGTCAACCGATCAATGATAACCTAGATCATGTCATGACCTCGAGAGGTCTGTGGTAACTTTGTAACGAAATCCACTGATATCTGTTCCCCCTTCCAATCGGGATCTCAGGTTGTTGTAATAACCCAGATGGTTTCTGGTATTCGGCCTTGACCTTTGCACAAGTTAGGCTTTCCCAACATAGGTCGCAATATCTCCCTTGAGATTAGGCAACCAATAGTATTCCATCAGATCCTGGTACATCTTGTCCGATCGTGGGTGTATCGAATACTTGGACTTGTGTGCTTTATCCAGCACCAAGTCTCGCAGCTCACCATAATAGGGAATCCAAATCCTTCCCATGAGATATAGAGTTCCATCCTTGTTTGGTTCCAACTGTTTTTCCATTCCCCGTAGGGATTCCACTGGAATGTTTTCCGGTTTTAGTGCTTCTTGTTGTGCTTTACAAACTCGAGCTGTTAAGTTCGTCTGGATCGTCATTTCTAAAGTTCGCACCCATAATGTTTTGACTCGTTCCTTTCTACTCAAAGCATCTACTACCACATTTGCTTTGCCCAGGTGATACTTGATATCACAGTCATAATCATTCAACAGTTCACCCAACGTTGTTGGCGCATATTCAATTTGGTTGAATATATGTTGAAGACTTTTATGATCCGTGAATATGGAACACTTAGGGCCATATAAATGATGATGCCAGATCTTCAATTCAAATACCACTACACCTAACTCCAGGTCATGCGTAGTATAATTTCTTTCATGAAATTTTAACTGTCGTGACGTGTACGCAATGACTTTTTCACGTTGCATTAACACGCAACCCAAGCCTTGATGCGATGCATCACAGTACACCACGAAGTCATCTGTACCGTCCGGGAGTGATAGTATCGGCGCATTACATAGTTTATCTTTCAACACTTGGAACGCTGGTTCTTGTTTTTCTCCCCAATCTAACTTTCTATCCTTCTGGGTAAGCGAGGTTGGCGGCTGAGTAACCTTGGATAAGTTCTCAATAAATCTCCTGTAATATCCTACTAATCCAAATAATTGACATATTTCTGTGAGGGTTCTTGGCGTGGTCCAATTCTTTATAGCCTCGAGTTTCAAAGGGTCAACATGTAGTCCGTTCCTGTTCACCACGTGTCTGAGAAATTGTACTTCGTGAATCCAGAATTCGCATTTTGAGAAATTGGCATATAATTGCTCCTTCTATAGCAATTCCAGTATAGTTCTCATGTGTTGTCCATGATCTTCCTTGGTTCGTGAGTATATCAGAATGTCATCTATGAAAACGATCACGAACTTGTCGAGGTATGGCTTACATACCCAGTTTATCAAATCCATGAATACCAGGGGTGTTTGTTAGGCCAAAGGGCATAACAAGGAACTCGTAATGACCGTAACGAGTCCTAAACGCTGTTTTAGGAATACTTCCTCTTGTATTCGTAATTGATGATACCCGGATCTTAAATCCATCTACGGATATAACTCGACCCTTGTAATTGATCAAACAGATCATCAATCCTCGGTAATGGGTACGAATTCTTGATGGTTCACTTATTTAGTTCTCGGTAGCCTATGCACATTCGGAAGGTTCCATCCTTCTCCTCGAAAAAAGGCACCAGAGCTCCACATGGCGAGGAATTCAGTCTTATGAATCCTTTGTCTAATAACTTTTGCAGTCGTGTAGGTAGTCTTTGCATTTATAAGGAAGCTAATCAGTGTGGAGGCTTCGCTACTTGTGCGGCTCTTGGCACCAAATCAATGCGAAAGTCGGCGTGTCATTGCGGAGGGAATCTAGACAAGTCTAATGGAAAGACTTTAAGGGGATTCCTTCACAACGGTTATTTCCTCCAAACTTTGGCTCCTTAGTTTCCTTGGCGGCTACATGAGTTTGAAAGGCTATGCAACCTTTCTGTAGGCACTTCTGGCCTTCATGTAGTTAATGATTCGTAAGGGCGCATCGTGCTTCTCTCTGTGTACTACAAGTGTTTCTTCGTTTGGCAGGGGATGCGGATAGTTTTCTTAGGACAACCTACTTCCGCTCGGTTATATGTCAACAAGTCTATGCTAGAAGCTATGTCGTAACAACCAAGATAAATGGGTAACAATGACCTTTTTAACGATTCCCATGAATCAGGGATCAAAAAAGTGCATCTCAGATCTTTGGTATTGATTTCAGACCATCTCGGACTATTGTTTCTAATTGGGTACTCGAGTTGGACTCGAAAAGGTGGAAAGTTAGCCTGCTGAGTAATAAACGTTTTGATACACAGAAATTGATCCGTAAACAATTTTACAACCCGATTGCACGGTTATAATCGTGTGATTTTTAGAAAAAAAATTGGACATTATATATCTTTGGATTCGTTCTTGAGACGCTCATGCTTGAAGTGGCCTTCATGCCACACTTAACATCCTTGTTCTTGGCTGAGTCTTACTAACTTATTGGTTTCTGTTTTGTGTCTTAATTCACTACACTTCTACTCTTGGCACTTTTGCAAGTGCCCTCATGAGGAAATTTCCACTTATCCCCTTTAGGATTTCAGTAAGTTATCAGCACATATCTTTGTGCTAGCATCAATTATGGCAGAAATTGCCTTCATTTCTATCATCACGGGAATTGCATTTCGCTTCCCGTTGCTAGTAGATTTCACATGCATTTTCTTGATGATTTCCATTCTCACGGCATCCTTGGTGAGACTAACTGCAAGAGTTATTGTTTGGGTGATGAAGGTAGGGTGGGATGATGTGGTCATGATTTTGGTTCTTAGAGGCTAAACCCCAAATATAGCGCTCAATGCGTTTGATATCAGGTGTTCCTCAGTATGGAACCACCCTTGAGAGATCATGAAAGCGTCGAGTGTAACCAACAATGTTGGCTGTAATCATGATCGAGTTCTAGGATCCTGTTTCTACCTTTGGAATTCCAATCAGCGAGCAATACTCTTCTCACATAAGAATCTGAGTCCTCCCCATGATGACCTCTTTGTAGTCTCACTCCTTAAAGTTTCTACTGGAGGATTTCACCAAGTTAATGCTACATTCAGCAGGTGACTCTTTGTATACCTAATCGTTTACTAAGGAGTGCATTTACTCACATTGCTAACCGACTTCGTTGTCTTTATTTAGCGGACATAACCTACCGCACCTCTCGCACCAGTGAGGTCTCACGGCATATAGTCCAGAAAAGCCTTAGAATCTAAAACCTTGTATGATCGTATCTTCAGGTGTAGCGCTGCCACTCGTTCCCAATCTATTGGGATACGAACCATTTGAACTACCGGTACCACCAGTTTCGTCACTAGTGTCGACTAAGTTACCCTCGTGTCGTGCGATTTTCGCAACCGTATGTCTTTCCATAAGAACTGTAGTTCGGCTTACCTAGTAAGTCATGGATTTACTAACCCCTTTTTGCTGAAGGCCTTCCTTTTTGCGCCATGTTTCTTCTTAATACCCAAAATTAAAAGAAGCTAGGCATATATTTGAATAAATATAGTCTACCATACACCTAAGAATAAAGGATGCCATCGGTCATGGGAACCTCAAGATTGTATTCTTCATATATGTTTGAAACAATGATAACGTGAATAACAACAATTCAAAATTCATAGTACCTCTTGCGTGTATCGGCCAGATGCCTAGTTGGAAAGGAAATAACTCGTAAAGGAGAAGAAACCAAACGATCGTCTTCAACCTTATAGCATGTATTCCATACTTAGTGGACTTCAATCGCCCAATGTAGGAGAAAAAAAATCCTTCGCCACATGAACCCGTGTGATGAATACGTTGATATCCTTGAGCTCCACGAGCTCCAGCTAGATTGTTATACTTTCCATAGATATCGAATAGAATGCTATGGGGGCGTTGAAGCATGGTTCGTGCCATACTCTCCTTGGAATAGGACAAATGTCAAACGATGGAGTTTAGTGTAATCTATTTTCCAATAAATAAGATGAGGTACCAAAGACACCATGGGACCAACCCATGTACAAGAACTCTAGGCCGTTGAGGAAATATCCTCCTTAGGTGGCCAACCAGTTTTTTCTGATTAGATGACTAGTCTCAATCGACTCGTGATATAGATCGAACGTTCGATGTGAAGAAATATGGGTGTTGCTTCTGTATCATAGGGTGTTATAACAACCACCCCGGTTAGCGTCCCACTAGATAGAAACCCTAACAAATTTACAATTTCGAATCAGTAGTGATCTTTAACTTGTACCGCATAGTCCACCAGGATTCTCATCCACTACAAGTTATTATTACGTGGGCCCCCGTAATAATAAATTGCCTTGCATGGTCACCCTAGTGTCCTACCATTCAAAGACGACGATCAGTCAGAAAGAGGACACTATTGTCTACATATCTTCAACATATAAGGGACCTTCATGGTTGGTCCACGTGCTATCGTCTCTTGACATTACTCGTGAAAGGCACGTCGTTAGACAGATTTAGAAATAGAGAGAATTTGCAACAATAACAACCAGAGGGGCACCTTCAAGATGAGTACTTCACATTCCTTGTCTGGACAAGGGTGTCATTATTAATGATTCATATGGATCACAGGGACCTCATCCCACTAATAGAGTTGTCGTCCAAGGCTACCACCTCCGCCTCTTCGTCACTACCGAAGCCAGGAATCTCCGCATCCGCGGGGAAAGCAACCACCTTATGTGAAATCAATTCTAAGGTCTCACTTAGGAACCACGTTCGCCATAAGCTCCGTAATAGACGCGAGGTCGATACTCTCATCGTGCGAGTCAAGGATAATAATAATATCAATAGTCGAAGGTATTTCGTTCTTGGCAAATTATTACGTACAATGCATATATATATATATTTCATATTAATCACCGTTTCTCATGCAAGATTTGTTCTCTTTTGTTTTCACGCGTAATCTTACTGTTTCATGTCTATCCACTATAGACTAATCATTGATTTATCCTGCTCGTTACTTATCGTTGAGCTCGTGTGATAGATCCTCATGTTATTGTGACACAATGAAAACCTTTTTGTCATCTTGTTATAATCCCAAAACATTTCTATTATGTTTTAAACTTTGTTTACATGTGTGAGCCCCTGGTGATTGTAGACCAACTTTTAATAAAAATTTTTTCCCCGGTTCACTACAATCAAAGCTCTGATACCAACCTGTCACACTCTGGTCGTAGCGGAAGCGCAAGTGTGTGACTATTAGGTAATCATTGCATCCAATTTAGTAAACAGTATTAACAACAAAGATGTCATGCCATTACTAAGTTTCGTTATACATTTACATCCTTCAAAAGTGAAACCACATTGTTATCAATATCAGATTACCGTTACAAACATAGTTTAAAAACACGTGTTCCAAAATAAGATATAGTTTTATCACAAATTTAGGCTGAGGTTTTGACCTCTATATACCCAAACGAGGTTGGGATATAAAAGGCAAACCCTCCAAAAGGTAGTACATCGTTGTCTTGAAAATCCCATACCCGGATCCCATCACCAGCTCAAGTCCTGCGTCCTGAAACACATGTAATTTTAAAAAGTCAACATAAAGTTGGCGAGTTCATGTAGTTGGATGTTTTCGTATCCAAATGTCGTCTTTGAAAACCTGTATTGAAATCCAAGTATGTTATTAGCATCAATGAGTTAATTTAGGATCTATCAGTGTGTCGCGAGCACCCTGACATACTAGTTCCATAAGTACGTAACCAAACCGAGACTTCTTTGACATGTTGGGATCACAAAAGCACTCCAATGGGTATACCAACCAGGAGTGGAGCGGGTCTGAAACTCAATAGATATACCTCTTTTGCACCTTGGTCACTAAGTGATTAATGGTTTCTACTGTTCTTTCCTACTTATGCACAATGATCTGTTATCTGCTAACTCATAGCTAACATACTGTTTTGACATGACATGTATTTCCCCTCGATAGAATAAAACAAAACTTAAAATAAGTGAAAGGAGGGACATGAACTCACAGGTTTGCGTTCCGTTAAGTCGTACTATTTATCGTTCGGTGTCTACAACGTTTGTAACCTACATGCATATTGGATTTATTAGACACCTAGGTCTCAACGGACCTTGTACTCGTTGTTCATCTTGAATTCTTGTTATGTATTTTTTTTGTTGAACAATTTACAATGTTATCGTAGTGTTGGTAGTTTGTTGGTTCGAATAATATTGTTATATATATTTCTTCAAAATATATATATATATATATATATATATATATTATTGTTTTCAAACCATCTGTGAACTGGTCCTTGCCCTTCACATATCATTGGGCCTAGCCCATGTTTCTTGTCATTGGGCCTAGCCCATGTCATTTATGTCAATGGAACTAGCCCACGTTTTCTTGTCACCAGGCCTAGCCCATGAAATTTTATGTCTCTGGGCCTAGCCCATGTTTTCATGTCACCGGGCCTAGCCCATGTAATTTTATGTCTTTGGGCGTAGCCCATGTTTTCTTGTCACCGGGTCTAGCCCATGAAAATTTTATGACTATGGGGCTAGCCCGTGTTTTCTTGTCACTGGGCCTAGCCCATGAAATTTTATGACTTTGGGCCTAGCCCATGTTTTCTTATCATTGGCCTTGCCCATGTATTTTATGTCTTTGGGGCTAGCCTATGTATTTATGTCTTTGGGCCTAGACCATGTATTAGTATCCTTGGGCCTAGCCCATGTAATTTATATCTTTGGGCCTAGCCCATATTTTTATATGTTTTTGGGCCCCATCCGTAAATATTATAGAATTTAGGCCTAGCATATAACTTTTATAATTTGGGCCTAGCCCAAATGTATATTTATATAAGCCCATTTTTCTTATAAGTATTTACTTAAAAGTTTTATAACTTTTTATATACTTAACTTTCCGGATTTTTCATTTCGATAATATATGTATATATATATATATATATGTATATATGTTGAACGTCTAAATATATATTTAGACTCGTCGTCGGCGTCGTTCGTTATATGTTCATTTTCATCGAGAATCGCCCATTGTCGTGACGACCTTTCGTGCCGGCGATTCACCAGTTGGTCGTTGACGCGACCATGACATCTTGAATGTTCGCCTATTGTTCGCATTGCTTTAATTGTCCGATTTGTTGTTTCGACGCATTGTGAGAATGTATTTACTATGTTACCAACACTTAGTGTATTGATTAAGTGTGGGTATTTTGTATAAGATTGGGTATTTTTATTGTGAATACCCTAAGTTTCTAATACATACACATTCACTACTCACATGTATACATACAATTTATTGGCAACAATTGTATAGAAATATATATATACATGTATTACTTTTCAAGTAGAAATATACTTGCAAAAAGTGTTTATTTTTGCTTATAAATATAAATTTATAACTTTGTCAAACACTTGCTATTTAGGGATAATCCTTGTCATTAGAGTCTACTAAATGACGATTTAAGTTACTAATCACGTTTAGTCCCACTAATCACCGCACTAATCATGTCTTAATCGCGATTAGATTTTTAGAAAATTTCGCCATAGTTTCCCCTAAACTATGGCGTCTTCCACGTTTTAAAAACGTATTTAAAACCTTTTTAAGCTCATAATCATCATCAACAAATCATCTAATATTTATTTTTCATAATAAAAATATCATCATCCATGACTTTTATGGTTTAAAAATCCTAGTAAATCAATGGGGTTTTTAATATTTATTAACCTTTTTCAAAACAATACTTTAGCATGTTGTTTAAACAAGTTTATACACTTAACCCCTTGATTACTACACATTTTTAAGGTGATTACAACTTAAATAAAAATGTTTATTTCTCATAAAAATCATTCATATGTATAAAAATTATCTTTAACTTGTAGTATTTTACATGGATGATGTAGGTGATGATCTTGTTTAGATTTAAACCTTATCATGTTTAAATCTTTATTTTTAACACTAAATCACACAAGATCATCTCACTTTTATATCATAATATCAACATAAACAACTTCAATATACAATCTAAGAATCATATAAACATATAATCAACACAAAATAAACAATATTTAGTGTTATTATTATGTTGTGTTTTAGGGTTTTTAACTTATTTTCTTGATTTTTCAAGATGATCAACTTGTACATAATAATCTAAGCATAAAAATAAGCTAGATTATGGAGGAGATTAGCTCACAATGGGTGCACAAGTTCCTTGAAGATTTAGAAGAAAATAAGCTCCTTAAGAGTCCCTAATGATCTCCATCCTTGAAAGCTTCTTTAATAGACTGATTAGGCTTCAAAGTGTATGAAATGTGGTGGATTGTAGTGGCTAAATGGTGGTGTGTGGTGGTGGTATGGTAGCCGTGAGGTGGAGGGAAGAAAAAGGGAGAATGGTTGCAACCTTTTGTTGAAGAAAATGATAAGAACTTCTTTAGAAATTATTATATATTTCTCATCAAAATCAAGTTCCATCAAATCTTCTAAAGACCATGCTTATAATCTTTGATTTTTTCAACAAAATCAAGTGGGGTGGGTAAAGTGTAACTTTTATTTTTACCACATGTTGAAAATTGAGATGTTTTGGTAATTAAATTAAGTATAGTGATTAGGGTTTATGATCTAGCATCATTAGCATAAGAGTAGAGTTTAGGGTGTATTTACATGGTGTTTAATCCACATGGTCCTCCAATATAAGTTTCGGATGACGGATACGTCGCTAGATCGCTCATCGTCGTAATAATCGCTAATAAATGAAACTATTTATCTAGTACCGGAAGCTTTTGTTTTCGACCACCACAATGAATATGGTGTCTACTTAGTGCATTTCCGATCTAAAAATATGTATGAATCATTCGCTAGACGAATATACGATGAGTTAGGATGGCCGATATGTCTTTCGTTCGATCGGTAGATCGATATCGGCACTTTTATGTTCTGCCGTCGAACTTTTCTGAAAGTTGTGTTTCGGTGACCTTATGTTAGTTGAATGAATTCCGAGTTGGAAATAATGCTTAACCAGTTCACTAGACGCCCGGATGAGGCTATCGGCCACTAAAATATTCGTCGTTTCGACAATCGACCGCTTTTCGGTCGAATTGTGCACTGTTTGACGAATGACCTGAAACGATGTCTTTTGTGTATTTTTTCTATTCTCACAATATTTTAGGATGTTTAGCATTGTTTTATTCTTATCTTGACATCCGGAATCGTCCGAATTAGTCTTGCGGACAAATCGCCATTTGCCGCCTTTCTGGTCGAAACGGACAATTTGCAATTTAGGCGTTATACCGGAAAGTTATGTATTTTTGTAATAGTTGTTCTCAAATATGTGTTTTCATTTGTATATGGACTCAAGTATGGCATTAACATGCCGTTATTTCATATCTTGATTCATTTCAGCGGGTTTTCCGACACAGTTAGTATCACCGCAATTAGTGCGTCCAACACTTTCTACCAACACTTTTAGGGCATTGTTTTGGTATGTTTCTCATCGTAACGGAAACCAGTATGTGTTATGATCAGGTGTACTTGCCCTAATGAGGTACGACTTAGTTTTGCAATTAAATTACGATAACTATGCATGAGATTATAATATGAAATCAGTGATTAAATAGTACGGAATCACCGGTTATTTTGCCATTTGTCACAATTTTTGGGCATAATCGAAGTTACACATGTCTTAACACCTTTATATAACCTAAATATTAGGTTAAAGGGGTTACAAATGGCAAACAAGTGAAAATACAAGTCCAAGGGCCAAAAATCTCAAAAAAATAATATAGATTTTTGCTTCTTCACCAAGTTTGCCACCTATCTCCAATTTCTGACACCTAGCACTCATTTTTTCGTACTTAATTTGGTGTTGACACATTTTAGGACACTAATCAATATTTAAGGACAGTTGTCATCACCTACTCGATCCTAAAATACTATAAATATCTTATGATTCTTTCATTTTATTTCACACCACTTCAAAACACTCCAAAGCAAAGTGTGAAGTTCTTCTCTCTTTCCTTCTTGGAGCTTGTTTCCAGCCTTTGGAAGCCTCCTATTTTGATTTCCAAAAGTGTTCTTCAACATGAGTAAGTACTCTACCTTGTTCTTTCATTATTTTAGCTATTTTGAGCTAAAAGTCGAACATTTTGTCTTCCTGATTGACTTTTGGTTCTAACCATATTTGATCAAGTCAAAGTTCCATTAAACTGTGCAACGTGATCGTAGTCAAGAAGGCTATAATCCTGAATGATTTCACCTTCTGATTACCATGTTTACTAGTCGAAGTGACGAGTCAAAGTTTTGGTCAAAAATGCGCCATGATGTGCATTTTACGACGAAACTTTTTCGGGTATCAAAACACCAAGTTTTGATACCAAATCAGTTTTATAAAGTTAGTTAGACATATTTTGATACGTCTAACTCGTCACTTCTAGTTTAGTGCTTATTTAGGGTCGTAAGTCGAGCGGTCTTGACCACCGCTTTGACTTTCGAATCCGAGCCGTTCGGTTGATCTTAGGATCTGACCAAACACATATTTGTGACCATAGTTGTATAGGGAATAACCTACTGAGGTTATACCTTATGGTCACATCATTTTGTTAGTGTTATGATAAGTTACTTCTATGTCCTTAAAAAATGATGACCAAAATGCCCTTTTGCGCGTAAATCCATATTAAACACATGTAACCCAATTTCTTACATATAAACTGATGTTATAGAATTTTCAAACATGTTTGGGCATTTAAGACTTATCATAGGACATGTTTAACCATCGGATCACTCGTTTACACTAATAACCTATTAAAGTAGCATAAACTACCTTAACGAGTCATAGTGAGTCAAAAGCACTTAGGATCCTTTCCAAATCAGAATGTTAATTTTGTTAAACCATATAACACGAGTTCTAACACTCGTTTGGTTTATAAGACTTCATTCTATCCGATCTCCCGTTGTAGTCCCGACTCGGTAACATATTTATCTGACACATTAGGACACATTTGAGCTTTGTTTATTCTGTTGATCAAGAACACTTTCGCAATCCCAAGTGAGTGCATAGTACCCCTCTTTTACATTTTGCAAATGTTTTGGGTGAGTAATATGTGCTAAATCATTTTCAAGTTTTCAAAAATAATGTCTATGGTTTATGTATAAAACAATATGATTTCAATAATGTGAACAACTTGGTGATCCGTTATCCATAACACGAATGACATTCATTAGCTTTGGCCAAGCCGACCAGTAGTATGTTATGGTACCATAGGACTGACAATTCCATTATCGGACTGTTCACTCAATTTGGTTGAAGTTTGGGTAATGACAGAAACTGTTTCTAATTAACAAATCATTTGTTGATTTGTTAGTCTAGTTAATGAGACCCTTTGGTGGTCTATTAAAGATACCCTGTGGTGGTATAGTCAACAAAGGTTTGAATCTGTTCATTAAGAACGATTAAAAGTTTTCACAATTAAAAACACAGACGATTGTTTATGACATGGACAATTGGTTTATGACACGGACGATTGACGATTGATTTATAACACGGACGAATGGTTTATAACACGGACAAATGGTTTTGAACAATGTCATGTAATGATTTTGACATACAGATATAAACGATATGAAGTTTTCTTTTGAATCAATCTATTACAAGGTTTTTACAAAAGAAACGTTATGGTCAAGATTCATGGCTATTAAGTTTTCTAACTCTAACCAACTTGTTTTAGTTGGTTAATTGTATTGCAATATTAAACACTTTTGATATGAGGTTTTCACTTAACGACTCTTGTAATCGGACGAGGTGTTGCAATATGTATGCAAGGCCACGAATTTGACACACTCACAAAACCTATTTACTCGCCGGCATTTTTATGTTGAGTCTCTTTTCACATATGTTTCAGGAGTCAATGCTTGATAATATGATGCATGCTTCACGTAGGAATGGACGCGAGCCTTGAAGACTTAAAACGTGAAAGACAATTTATTTATGTGTTGTTTCTGTTTACCCCAAGAAAATGTAAACATTTAACTTAATAAAACAAAATTTTAAATTCCATGAGTTGTGAAACAATAGTTCTGTGACATGACTCCCTGATGTTTTCGCCGCGGTTCGTTGTTTTACACGGTCGGGGTGTTACAGTTTTAGGTAAGGCAGAAAGTTAGTAAGGGTGAGAAATCTACAGTGCGTGGCGGAGAGATTTCTTGTGAGTCTTGAATTGGTTGTAAACATTCTTGTTGGATAATCAATAGAAGATGGTTTGAAAATGATTGTTGGTGTTCTTCTTATTACTAGTTTTATGTATTAATCTAATCTAGAGGATTCCGCATTCTAGATTAGGTAGACGATTCTGTGAAGATCCATACGGATTAGGGGACCTACATACTGATCCACTTAAACCGTGACATTGGTACATTCTTAGTCATTGAACAATTCTGGAACATTTTCGTATTTAATAAAATCTTATGTTTTATTTGTGAGAATGTATATTTATCAATCATTATACAATCCTGGACATTTTTATTCAATAAAATCTTGCATTTTATTGGTCAGAATGAAAAAATGTCAATCATTTCACAAATACGGTCATTTTCGTGTTCGATAAAGTTTTATACTTTATTTACGAAACATGTAACGCACAAGCGAACGAAAAGACAACCACGACATTTCCGTACACAATCCAAGTTACACATGCCTTAACACCTTTATATTACCTAAATATTAAGTTAACAGGGGTTAAAAATGACAAAACGCGACAATGCGAGTCAAGGGACCAAAATTGTCCAAAACAAGTTTGCTTCATCACCAAGTTTGGCCATCTATCTCCAATTTTGGACACCTTGATGCATTTTGCCACACTTAATTTGGTGTTAACACATGTTAGGACACTAATCCCTAGTTGGTAACACTTGTCATCACCTCCTTGATCCTAAACACTCTAAATACCCTTTGATTCATCCATTTTTTTCACACCACCTCAAAACACTTCAAAGCAAAGTGAAAAGTTCTTCTTTCTATCCTTTTTGGAGCTTGTTTCTAGCCTTTGGAAGCCTCCTATCTTGAGTTATGAAAGAGTTCTTCAACACAAGTAAGTACTCTTCCTTGTTCTTTCATTATTTTAGCTATTTTGAGCTAAAAGTCAAATAGTTTGGCTTCCTGTTTGACTTTCGGTTCTAACCATTTTGGTCAAGTCAAAGTTCAAACTGAACTTTGCAACGTGATCGTAATCATGAAGGTATTAATCCCTTGCGATTGCACCTTCTAATTACCACGTTTAGTAGGCAAGATGACGAGTTAAGGTTTTACGAGTTAAAAGTAAAAAAAATGTATAACAATGCATTTTACAATGAAAACGTTTTTGGGTATTAAAACTTAAGGTTTTGACACCAAATCAGTTTTATGACATTATTAGACATGTTCAAATATGTCTAAATTGTCATTTTAGTTTAGTGCTTATTTCTTAGTCGTAGGTCTAGCGGTTTACTACCGCTTTGACTTTAGAATCTGACCCGTTTGGGAAATCTTAGGATTCCACCAAACGCATTTTTATAACCATAGTAATTTAGGGAATAACCCTTTGAGGTTAAACCTTATAGCCATATAGTTTGGTTAGCTATATGATGAGTCGATTTTATGTACTTTTAAAATGCCGAAACACCTTTTTGGCGCATAAAATGGTTATAAACATGAAAGACCATAGTTTTGACATTTAAACTGATATTATAACATTATAAAACTTATTTTGACATATAAGACTCATGAAAGGACTTATTTAACCAACCAAACCCATATTTACGCTTGCGACTCGTTAAAGTAGCATAAACCATTTTTACAAGTCGTAGAAACTCTTCCAAATCAGAATGTAAGGTATTATAAACCACATCATATGAATCCCAACACTCGTTTGGTTTATAAGACCTCATTCTATCCAATCCTCCGATTAAAGTCTCGACACACTAACATAGTATTCTGATACATTAAGACACATTTGAACTCTTCAATCCTTGAGCTTTGTTTGATCATTTGAGCAAGACATTTACGTAATGCGAAGTGAGTACATAGCCCCTCTTTTACGTTTTCAAAAATTTTCGGGGTGATTCGTATGTGCCTATAACTACTTTCTTGTTTTCATGACTTATACATGTTTTGCTTATCTAGTACATATCGTACATGACTTCAAAGACATTTTGCTTCGTATGTTGACTTAGCATACCTAGTACATAATTTCAAAGACAATTTTGCTTCACATGTTGACTTAGCATACCTAGTACATGATTTCATAGACATTTTGCTTCGTATGTGACTTAGCATACATAGTCCATGATTTCAAAGACATTTTTTGCTTTGTCTATTGACTTAGTATGCCAAGTACATGCTTTCAAAACATTTTCATGACATGCTTACGTTGTTTAAAAAGATGTTGGTGCATTGAATATACATCGATACATTCATTAACATTGATCACGCTGACCGGTAGTGTGTAATGGTACCATAGGATTGACAATCCGTTTCCGCTTCCTAGGTTTGTTTGGTAGTGACTTTAGGGAATGACAGAATCCGATGAACATTTGATAAACCTTTGTCTTTATAAGGGTTTATTCGACAGTCAACAAAGCTTGAATTTATTCACCAACAATCCATATATGTAAAACAAGAGTTTTTGTTTAAACAAGACTTTTGTTTATTCAAAACACCTGTTTATACAAGAGTTTTTGTTTAAACAAGACTTTTGTTTACTCAAAACACCTGTTTATACAAGACATTTTGACAAGACATGACATTTTGATTATTTTATACAAGACAGTTATTTTATGGTTTAAACAAGACTTTGGTTTGCCATACAAGACATTGGTTTATACATCGACATTTGTTTATAAATAACATTTGGTTTATACAAGACATTGGTTTATACATAAACATTTTGTTTATAAAAGACATTTGGTTTATACATGGCATCGGTTTATACATAACACTGGTTTAAACAAGACATCTCAATTGTTGGCTCATGGTAAATGATTTAAATGACAAGACATATGTAATATGATCAAATCATAGTTGATACGCCACTTTAAACAAAATACAAGACATGACATATTTTATAGAAGGCACAAGTTATTTTGGTTATTAAGTTAACCATGCATCATTTCTTTTAAATCATTTGATTTTCATATGATTACATAAAAGAAACCATTTAGTAAAGGATCATGGCTACTTTTGTAATTGTTGAATATTTCTTTTAACTTTCAAAGCCATGAATCTTCATCAGAACACCTATGTTAGTCACAGGCATTTTTATGCTGACGTTCTATTTTCACATATGTTTTATGAGCTAATGTTTGACTTTGAGCATGTTTCACATAGCGCAGACTTGGGCCTTAGCGACTCTAAAATTTGCAAGACAATTGTTATGTTTTTTATTACATTCTCTCAAGACAATGTAAAAAACTTTATGTACCATGTGTTTTGAAACGATAGTTCTGTGACATGACTCCCCGAAGTTTCCACTTCACTTTGTTTTTTACGCGGTCGGGGTGTTTTAGAAAGATTGGTATCGGAGCTCATGGTTATAAGGAATTAGGTTATTAGTAATACTTTGACCTAGACTATAACCTTCCTAGGTCCCTAACACAAGTTATCTTATGTTTAGATCTTAAAACAATACCATCACCTATCCTTAGGTGATTACCAAAACAAATTCACAAGTTACAAATTTGTTTTGAAAATCAATCATCTATCCTTAGATTATTTGGTTTAAGGATTCATGCCTTCAAAGTTTTCAAGATCTCATCAAAGTTTGGGTTTTAATAATGTGAACACGTGCAATCTGGAAGAGTGGATGCATCTACTCTGAGTTTTATGTCTAAGGCTAGAGTGTTCATTCAAATCTGCATTCTCGGACCAGTCACTCTTACCTGGGAATTCTTGGGATGAGTGTCCACTTATAGGCTAATGTATGTCTTCACGATACATTATAAAGACCGGTTTACTTTGATTAGTCACTATGTGTCGTGTGTTTGTTTTAGGTAACGCACAGATGATCACAATCCTTATGTTTCGTTAACATTTTTAACATTTCCTTTTTACTATCCAATATCAATCTCACCTATTTTCTCTCATATTTCCTTCTCTTTTAGAATGCCTCATCGTCGAAATGTTGCTCAAGACGCTGATATGGCGGCAATGATAGCTCAGCAGATAGCTGTTGTGCTACCAAATCTTGTGACTTAATTAAACCAAGCCACCAATAACAAAAATAATGCACCTATTTCGTGCAACATTAATTCAATTCAGCTTAACCGCTCAAGTTTAGTGGTCTTGAGGGAGCTACTAGGCTCCTACAGTGGTTTAAGAGTCTTGAGAGAACATTTCATCATGTTCAATGTCCGAATAAGCGCAAAGTAGAATTTTCTTCGAGTGTATTCCAGAAGAGGGTGCTCACGTGGTGGAACGGAGTGGTGAGAGATAGGGATGCTGATGTTGCAATGGCTCTGGCGTGGGAAGAGCTTCGAGCTCTTATGATGAAGGAATTCTGCCCACGCCACGAGTAACAAAACTTGAGAACGAATTCCACGACCTGAAATAGGATAGTGGAGAACTTCGTGCCTACACTGACCATTATGAGGAGCTAAGTTTGTTATGTCCTTGGATAAGGCTATTGAAAAGTACACTGACCAAGTTCAGGACATAATCACTGGTAGTAACCCTGTTACTGTCAGACAGGCTAGCTGCAACCTTAACTGACTCGCATGTCAAGAAGGGTAAACTTTTTTACAAAGGCGGCAAGAAGAAATCTACCAAGACTGCACAAAGGAAACAAAAGGCAAGCAAGGCCGAAACCTCCAAGAAGTCTAGGGAGCGTAAAGCTTCCAAGAATTTCGTTGTTATTACACAACCCAACCAAGCTGCTCATAATCCACTAGCTCAGCCTCCCACCAAGAGAAAATATGTTGGTACTGCACCTCTGTGCAACAAGTGTGATAGTTATCACCAACCCCATCTACCATGCTATCATTGTACCAAATGTGGACGATCTGGCCATCTGGCCAACACTTGTCCTTTTGCTCCTGCCGCGAATCAAGTGGTTCAAAATCTTGTTCAACCACAAGCCAATCCTACACCACCCCACTACCAACCTAGATCCTGCTACAATTGTGGTGATCTTACTCACTACCGAAACAACTGCCCAAAGCTAGTTAATGCAAATCCAGCCCGGGAGGAGCATTTAACATAAATACTAATGAGGCTCCTGTTGACAATAACATGGTTAACGGTACATTCCTTTTCAATAATCAGCCTGCTTCTATTATTTTTTATTCGGGTGCCGATAGGAGTTTTGTATCCTTAGATTTTGAGCCTTATCCTTCAACACCACGAACCAAACTAGGAAAACCCATAAAGTGGTGATAGCTAGTGGGGAACCTCATGTAATTGGTTATGTTATTCGTAGCTGCCAATTGAACCTCAACAATCATCTTTTTTCCATTGACCTCACGCCAATGTAACTTGGGAGTTTTGACGTCATAGTAGGCATGGACTGGTTAACCAAACACATGCTGAAGTGATCTGTTTTGATAAGATTGTTCGCATCCCTCTTTTGTCTGGTGAAATCCTAGAAGTTCGTGGAGAGAAACCCTCTCATAGCCTTAAACTCATGATATGTACCCAAGCCCAAAAATACCTACGAAAGAATTATGTAGCATTTTTGGCACATACCGTAGAGGAGAAAAGCAAGGGTATGAGTATTAAAGACATCCCCGTTGTTCGAGATTTTCCTTCTTAGGTGTTTCCTGAAGAACTAACTGGTTTACCTCCAGCACGTCAAGTCGAGTTTCGTATAGACCTTATACCTGGTGCCAACCCAATCGCCAAATCCCTTTACCGTCTTGCATAGTCTGAAATGCAAGAGTTGTCAAAACAACTCCAAGACCTTTCAAACAAAAGATTTATTCATCCGAGCTTTTCACCTTGGGCGCTCTTGTCATATTCGTGAAAAAGAAGGATGGATCCTTTCGCATGTGCATCTATTATCATGATCTCAACAAACTCACAATTAAAAATCGATATCCCCTACTTCGTATTGATGATCTTTTTTGTCAACTACAAGGTACTACATGTTTCTCCAAGGTTGATCTGCATTCTGGGTATCATCAGCTTCGTGTACTCGATGAAGATATTCCCAAAACTGCTTTTCACACACGATACGACCATTACAAGTTCACTGTCATGCCCTTTGGTTTGACAAATGCTCCTACCGTCTTCATGGACTTAATGATTAGGGTTTGGAAACCTTATTTATACAAATTCATCATTGTTTTCATCGACGACATTTTGATTTATTTGAAATCCCGAGCCGATCACAAACGTCATCCTCGTCTAACGATGGAACTCCTAAAGAAAGAACAACTTTATGCCAAATTGTCCAAATGTGAATTTTTGTTGAATGAAGTTCATTTTTTGGGACACATTGTCAACAAACAAGGTATACCTGTAGATCCCGCCAAAATCACTGCGACTAGGGATTTGAGTACACCTACTATTCCTACCGAAGTTTGTTCATTTCTCGGTCTAGCTGGCTATTACCCCTGCTTTTCGTAAACTTCTCCAAGATTGCGGTTACCCTCACTTCTTTGACTCAAAAGAATAAACCTTTTGACTGGGGATCTAAACATGAAGAAGCTTTTCAGACCTTGAAACAAAACCTTTGTGATGCTCCTATTTTATCCTTACCCAATGGCAACCACGACTTTGTCGTATATTGTGATGCATCGAATCTAGGCCTTGGTTGTGTTCTCATGCAAAGAGACAAAGTCATAGCCTATGCATCAAGACAATTGAAAATCCACATAAAGAACTACACAACTCATGATCTTGAGTTAGGTGTTGTTGTTTTCGCTCTCAAAATTGGAGACATTACCTCTATGGTACAAAATGTGTGGTTTTACTTACCACAAAGTGTCCAACACATTATTAATCAGAAAGAACTGAACATGAGACAACGACGTGGGGTTGAACTTCTAAACGACTAGGACTGCGAGATTTGCTACTATCCTTGTAAGGCAAATGTCGTAGCTGATGCTGTTAGTAGTAAAGAACGTGTCAAGCTACATTGTCTTCAAGTTCGATCTGATATCCAAACACGTATTTTTGAAGCCCAACGCCCTTGTGTACAAGGTTTGTCGTAAAACGAACTATCCCATCATCTCGAGCTTCAGCTTGAAACAAAAGACAATGGGTTACTCTACTACATGAACCGTTTATGGTTCCAAGCCAGGACAATATCCGCACCTATTGATGAACGAGGCTCACAAATCTCGTTATTCAATTCATCCTGGTGCAGACAAAATGTACAAGGATCTTCGTACCCAATATTGGTGGTAGGGTATGAAGAAGGATGTTGCCATATACGTATCCAAATGCCTAACTTGTCTTAAAGTTAAGGCGGAACATCAACATCCATCTGATTTGCTTGAGCAACCCGAAATTCCGATTTAGAAATTGGAAAACATTGCTATGGATCTCATCACCAAACTACCGTGTACTTCGACAGGTCATGATGCCATTTGGGTAGTCATTGATTGTTTAACAAAGTCAGCACACTTTTTGCCAATTCGTGAGGACCTATCTACTGACAAACTTGCGAAGATCTACATTGATGAGATAGTATCTCGACATGGTGTTCCTTTGAACATCATATCAGACCGGGATGCTCGATTCTCATCTCACTTTTGGAAGACCATGCAATATGCCAAGGGAACCAAACTTAACTTGAGCACTATTTATCATCCTCAGACGGATGGAGAATCCAAAAGGACGATCCATACATTGGAGGATATGCTTAGAGCTTGTGTCATCGCCTTTGGTGGTAGTTGGGATTCACATCTACCTTTGATCAAATTCTCCTACAACAATAGTTATCACTCCACGATTAATCTGGCTCCTTTCGAAGCTCTATACGGTCGAAAATGTCGTTCACCTGTCAGCTGGAATTAGGTTGGTGAAACTCACCTCACCAGACAAGAACTCATTCTAGAGACTATAAACAAAGTCAAGAAATACGCGATAATCTTTTGACAGCTAGAAGTCGTCAAAAGAGTTATGCGGATCAGCGACGCAAGCCCTTGGAATACCAAGTTGGTGATCACGTCCTTCTCAAGGTATCCCCTTGGAAAGGTGTGATTAGATTTGGAATAAAAGTAAAACTTGCACCTCGATATGTGGGACCATTTAAGATCGTTGAGAGGATCAGAAATGTGGCCTACAAACTTGAGCTACCTCCTGAGCTTGGGAATGTTCATTCAACTTTCCACGTGTCCAATTTGAAAAAGTGTTTGGCTGATGAAAGCCTCCACATCCCTCTTGATGAAATTCGCATTGATAACACAATGCACTTTGTCAAGAAAAATATGGAAATATTGGACTGTGAAGTCAAGAAACTCAAACACAAACGCATACCGATTGTTAAAGTTCGCTTGGAGTCCAAACGTGGGTTAGAGTTTACCTGGGAACGAGAGGATCAAATGAAGGCGAACTACCCACATATTTTCTCAAAAGTTTCCTCTAATTAAATTTTGGGACGGAATTTTCTTAAGTAGGGGAGACTGTGACATTTGTACATTTTAGTCATTGAACAATTCTGGAACATTTTCGTATTTAATAAAATCTTGTGTTCTATTTGCGAGAATGTATATTTATCAATCATTATACAATCCCGGACACTTTTGTTCAATAAAATCTTGCATTTTATTGGTAAGAATGCAAAAATGTCAATCATTTCACAAATTCGGTCATTTTCACGTTCGATAAAGTTTTATACTTTATTTACGAAAAGTGTAACTGTACAATCGAACGAACCGACATCTACGACATTTCACGAAAAAATCCAAGTTACACATGCCTTAACACCTCATATCCTAATATTAGGTTAAGAGGGGTTAAAAATGACAAAACGCGACAATACGAGTCGAGGGGCCAAAATTGTCAAAAAAACTTTGCTTCATCACCAAGTTTGGCCACCTATCTCCAATTTCTGACACCTTGCACTCATTTTGCCACACTTAATTTGGTGTTATAACATGTTAGGACACTAATCCACACTTGGTAACACTTGTCATCACCTCCTTGATACTAAAACACTATAAATACCCTTTGATTAATACATTTTTTCACACCAATTCAAAACACTTCAAAGCAAAGTGTGAAGTTCTTCCTTCTATCCTTCTTAGAGCTTGTTTCCAGCCTTTGGAAGCGTCCCATCTTGAGTTCTGAAAGTGTTCTTCAACACAACTAAGTACTCTTCCTAGTTCTTTCATTATTTTCGCTATTTTGAGCTAAAAGTCAAATAGTTTGGCTTCCTGTTTGACTTTCGGTTCTAACCATTTTGGTCAAGTCAAAGTTCAAATTGAAGTTTGCAACGTGATTATAATCAGGTAGGTATTAATCCTTTGCAATTGCACCTTCTGATTACCACGTTTAGTAGGCAAGATGACGAATCAAAGTTTTACGAGTTAAAAGTAAAAAAAAATGTATAAAAACGCATTTTACGACCAAAACGTTTTTGGGTATTAAAACTTAAGGTTCTAACACCAAATTAGTTTTATAACATTATTAGACATATTCAAACATGTCTAAATCATCATTTCTAGTTTAGTGCTTATTTCTTAGTCGTAAGTCGAGCGGTTTTACTACCACTTTGTCTTTGACTTTCGAAGACCCGTTTGATCAATCTTAGGATTCGGCCAAGCGCATTTTATGACCATGGTAATTTAGGGAATAACCCTCTGAGGTTATACCTTATAGTCATATATTTTGGTTAGTTATATGATGAGTCTATTTTATGTACTTTTAAAATGCCGACCCTTTTGGCGCATAAAATGGTTTTAAACATGTAAGACCATAGTTTTGACATGGAAACTGATATTATAACATAATCAAACTTGTTTTGACATATAAGACTCATGATAGGACTTATTTAACCATCCAACCCCATAGTTACACTTGCGACCCGTTAAAGTGGCGTAAACCATTTTAACAAATCGTAGAAACTCTTCCAAATCAGAATATAAGCTACTATAAACCATATGATACGAGTCCCAACACTCATTTGTTTTATAAGACCTCATTCTATCCAATCCTTCGATTAATGTCTTGACACACAAACATAGTATTCCGATAGATAAGGACACACTTGAACTCTTCAATCCTTGAACTTTGTTTGATCATTTGAACAAGACATTTCTGAAAGATTAGCCCCCTCTTGTACGTTTCCAAATGTTTTGGGGTGATTCGTATGTGCCTATCACTACTTTCTTGTTTTCATGACATTATACATGATTTGCTTATCTAGTACATATAGTACATGATTTCAAAGACATTTTGCTTCGTATGTTGACTTAGCATACTAGTACATGATTTCAAAGGCATTTTTGCTTTGTATGTTGACTTAGCATACCTAGTACATGATTTCAAACACATTTTGATTCATATGTTGACTTAGCATACATAGTACACGATTTCAAAGACATTTTACTTTGTATGTTGACTTAGCATACCTAGTACATGACTTCAAAGACATTTTTGCTTGGTATATTGACTTAGTATGCCAAGTACATGATTTCAAAACATTTTCATGACATGCTTTCATTGTTCAAGACATATTGGTGCGTTTAATATACAATGATACATTCATTAACATTGATCACGCCGACCGGTAGTATGTAATGGTACCATAGGATTGACAATCTCGTTCCCACTTCCTAGTCTTGTTTAGAAGTGACTTTAGGGAATGACAACATTATATAAATCGTTGTCTTTATAAGGTTTTATCCGACAGTCAACAAGGCTTGAATGTATTCGCCAACAATCCATATATATGTGTCTACACAATAAAAGCAATTGATTTATAAGACAAGATTTGTTGTTTAAACAAGATATTTGTTTATTCAAAACACCTGTTTTATACAACACATTTTGACAAGACAAGACATTTTGTTATTTTATACAACACACTTACTATATGGTTTAGACAAGACTTTTGTTTGCCATACAAGAGATTGGTTTATACATAGACATTTGTTTAAAATAAAATTTGGTTTATACAAGACATTGGTTTATACATAGACATTTGTTTATAAAAGACATTTGGTTTATACATGACATTGGTTTAAACAAGACATCTCAATTGTTGGCTCATGGTAAGTGATTTAAATGACGAGACGTGTGTAATATGATAAAAGCATGGTGGATACGCCGCTGGTACTTCCTATATATAAGTGCTATCATTATATTACATAACGCAGCGTTATAAAACCACTTCAAACAAAATACAAGACATGACATATTTTATACAAGGTACGAGTTATTTTGGTTATTAAGTTAACCATGTGCCATTTCTTTTAAATCATTTGATTCTCATATGATTTCATAAAAGAAACATTTTTGTAAAGGATCTTGGCTACTTTTGTAATAGTTGAACATTTCTTTTAACTTTCAAAGCCATGAATCTTCATCATAAAACCTATGTTACTCACATGCATTTCTATGCTGACATTTTGTTTTCACATATGTTTCAGGACCTATTTGTTTGACTTTTAGCATACTTCACATAGGGCGGCCTTGTGCCTTAGTGACTTTAAAATTTGCAAGACAATTGTTATGTTTTTTATTTCATTCTCCCACGACAATGTAAACAATTAAATTCAACAATACAAAACTTTATGTACCATGTGTTGTGAAACAATAGTTCTGTGACATGACTACCCGACGTTTCCGTCGCGGTTTGTTGTTTTACGCGGTCGGGGTGTTACATAAACCTCTACATATTTCTCAAATGCTCCAAGATCCATTAATCAGATGTCTTAGAACTTGACCTAAAAGTGTTTTCCACCTTGAATATACTCCCGTATCAAATTTCCCTAGATTTCATGTTATAAGTGAATATATCTAACTGATATCTGTATCTGGGTTGTGCGAGGATTTCAGATTTCAGGTTAGTACCACCGTACATACAAAGAGATGAAGGCTTGACTTAAAAGTGGTGTTAAAGATTTGGAAAATTTTTACTTCAATTGTCGGATCTTTCAATACTTTCAATTTAATGCAGTTTTGGATTTTTAAAGCAAAAGTATTCTACAAGTTCTAGACCATTGCTGATGCGAAATCAGAAGAACTTGTATAATACCTCAGATATCAATTATCTATAAAGACCTAATATCTCAGAATCCGACAATCTCTCAAACGAAATTTTGGTGTGCTAAGACGAGATATCCAAAAGATGTGAACCCACTAATTAAGAAGTTTTTCTTTATGTTTATATCTCAGAAACAATCTACTGAATGTTCGAAGCCTACTTGCAAATCATCAGTGACCTGTTTAAACATTTTGACACTACATTTCTTTAGCATACTGTGATAGTCCACTGATGTACTATCATTTCCTCTTTTTACACCAAAACTCTTTTTTGTCTTTTTCATGTTTTTGTACATTTTTAAATTTTTATATGTTTTTATATTTTCACAACATTTTTTCCCCTTAAAACCAAAAACATATTTTAGGATTTTTTTTTCAAGAAATAAATTTGAAAACTAAAAACATTGACAAACGGATAAGGATCACGTCAACTCGTCATCCGCCTCGAATTCAACCTCTAAATCCCCCGTGATGTCAGATTTTTCATCTCATTAAGTTTCAAAAGATATCTGAATTTAGCTCGATCAAATGGTTTGGTGTAAAAATTTACTTCTTGTTCTTCAGTGTTGATCTTTTCAATTCTAACCACTTTTTTCTCATAGCAATCACGGATAAAATGGTGTCGAATTTGAATGTATTTAGTTTTAGAGTGTTGAACCGGAATTTTAGTGATGTTAATGGTAGCCTCATTATCTACATATATAGGCATATCAAGAAACTACAATCCATAGTCTCTCATCTGTTGTTGTATCTATTTGGGAACAATAACTAGAAGCTGAAACATATTCTACTTCACAAGTAGAGAGAATGACCATGGTTTGCTTCATGCATTGCCAAGTTACTAATCGTGTGCCAAAGAGCAACTAGCAGTTGTAGATTTAGCATTTAAACGGCAACACCCAAAATCAGAATCGGAATATCCAGCGAGTTTGAAGTCATCTACCATGGATACCACAAGCCGGTGCTTAGGAAACCCTTTAGATGCAGTCGTCGCTCAGATGAAAACTCTTTAGATGACTCCCTCAACTACATTGTTGTGAACTAAGAAGTTCATCTTTCTAAGATGAGTATGCCCCATTTTAAGGTGCCACATGATTGATTCTTTTTTTGTTACTTTTGATACGAAGCATTGCGTAGATTTTGTCGTTGTAGTCACAACACTCATATCTAAGACATACAAATCATTCTCTCGTGGAGCTCTTATTTGGATCCATTCCACAAATATGTTGAATCCCGTCTTCAGAATGAGACATTCTTGATATGTGAACTGTGTCGTGAACTTTTTTTCACAAATCTGGGAAATACTTAGCAAGTCGTTCTCTAACTCTTCTATGTATTTAAATCACCGTGTGTTAGTATTCCCTCACCGACTATCCTTCCTCCTTGATTACCCGCAAACCCAATGTAGCCCTCCTTGTATTGATTTTACATTGTATAGCGAGGCTAACATTCCTGTCATGTGTCGAGAAGCTCCATTATCCATTATCCACTTGGAAATTATTGATCTCGGGAGCCCCTTCACATACATTTAAATCATTACTTAGCGAGACCCATGCCTTGTCGGTCTTGGGTGGGGTTGGGATATCAGACATTGGTTCACACACACTCTTACCATTTTTCTTAATTTCAAAAACCTGTTCAACCTTTGTGTTGGTGCATATTTTATGACAACAACTTAATAGTTTAATAGTTTAGTCTTTGGATATTTTGTTTTGGGCTTAGCATTTTTGTTTAGCTTTTTTAGAGTTGTTATGGGTTAGGAGAATGACCTAGCCTAGTCCAAAGCCCAGCATGTACACATGTAGTATATATACATGTTTTGCATTAGGGTTTAGGTAGAGAGAGGTGTGAGAAATCTACAGAGAGTGGCTGAGAGATTTCTTGTGAGTCTTGAATTGATTGTAAACATTCGTGTTGGATAATCAATTGAAGACCAGTTTAATTATAGTCATGTTTTTACTCGTTTTATGTGTAAATCTGATCTACAGGATTCCACACTCTAGGTTGGATAGACGATTCTGTGAAGATCTATACGGATTAGGGGACCTACAATTGGTATCAGAGCGTTAGGCTCTTGTTTTGCTCGGTTCGTAATCGTTACAACATAAAAGGTTGAAGTTTTGGATGTTTTTTACGGTTGGTTCGAAGTTTGAAGGCTGTTTTAGGGTTTGTTATTGATCTCGAATAAACAAAAAGGCATCTCAAACGAAAACTTGTTATTTCGGATCATCAGCAAGGTATCTCGGATAGAAATCTTACATTTCGGATTAAAAAGGTTGCATTTCGGATCTATAGTGGACCATCTCGGATAGAACTCTTGCATTTTGAAACTGGAGTGTTGCATTCGGTTCATCAGAATTGCATCTCGGATCATAAGTGTTGATTTATAATCATCTCAGATCATCTCGCATAACCATTCGGATAAGTATCTCGGATATTGTTTCGAATTAGGACCGTTTCGGATAATTTCGCATACATCTCGGACCATCTCGAATACCATGTCGGATCACTTTTCTGTATTACCATCTCAGATTGGTATCTCGAATCACTGTTCCAAATTTCCATTTCGGATTGTTAATCCGAATTACTGTTCGAATTATGTACTGTTCCGATTTGAACTTGAATAGGTGGAAAGTTAACCAACTAACGTAATCGGAGATAAACGTTTTCGTACACAAAAGTTGATCTGTAAACAAGTTTAACAAACCGACTACATGGTTAGACTCGTGTGATTTTTAGGACAAAAAGGCATGAAAATTCATAAAAAGGCCTCCGACATTATATATCATTGGATTCGTATTGTCGAGATGACTCTAACGGTACAATTTGGTAAATGCACATTTTGGACAATTTTTGAACGTTTTTAACGGTACGATTACAATAAAACACGAAGAAGGACCAAAAGAGAGGTTAGATTTGGATTTTGACACAGGTATATCAAAATCCATTTTAACTGTAAAGCTTCGTATTAAAGATGGTCAGAATGAACAATATAAGTGAGGGTGTTAATAACTGGCCAATGTTGATAAATGCTGAACAATATGTAGACTGGCAGAAGAAGTTTTAGGCATTTGTTCAAAGTGAAGATTCTAAGATGTGGAGCTATATGATTGATGAATACATTACTCCTGTACGTTGTGTTGATGGGAGCGTTATAGTGATTTCACATGAGAAGTTGGCAGACTCTGAGAAACTTATGTATGATGCTGAGAAGAAAGCCTTAGCAGCGATAAAGATGTCCTTGCCATTTGAAATAGTAATAGGTATGGATCATCTAGAGAGCCGTGGGAAGCTTTAGGAAAACGTTATCAGAGTACTTCAAGACAATGTTTATATGTGGCTGAGACTGCAGCTGTGATGGTTGGAGATGTAGCTCCTGAGATTGAAGAGAAGAAGGAAGCTGAGAAGGAAAAAAATGGAAGTCATGGACGCAAGAGCTACAGTGTGCATGGATAATACAGATGAGCTTACAGTAGAGGTCTAGGTACAATTAAAATCTGTGAGTCATACTTGTCATAATTACACTGAACTACAAGGAAAAGTTGACAAACTATCGGAGCAAAACAAAATTCTGTTAGATGAATTAGAAAAATAGAAAGTGTGAAATGTTATTTTGAGTAAAAGGGAGTCAAATTGTTTAAATAAACTAAAATCAAATGAACAAGAAATCAACGGTTTGACCAGCAAAGTCAATGAATTGTTACAGATCATTGATTTGGCTCGTGAAACTATGAAGGATAAGGATAACGAGCTTTCAGAAGAGTGCATAGAATTGGCTCGTGCGCAAGCCAAAATTGTTGAACTTCATGGAATGGTAGACAAATTTAGAAAATCTTTATTAGTCAGAACTCAAATTCAGAAAACTTTGAAAAGGAGTAATGATAAAATAGGAGTGAGGTTTAGTAAAGCTTCATCTAACGAGGATCAGGATTACTACGTTTTACCAAATGAAAATGAGCTAACTGATTTTGTGCCTACTACACCAGCTGTAGTAGATCCGATAACAGGCGACATACCAAATAGTCCAGTTTCTTTGAAGTAATCGGTTGGGTCTAATAGTAAACATCATAAAGTGGATGAGGATACTAAAGATAAAACGGTCAAAACATTTAAAAAGGGATCTAACATAAAGAAAGTTTTTAAGAAAAGATCTTGTTTTAAATGTCACAACAAAGGACATGTGGCTAGTTGTTGTCCTTAAAAAAGGGTAAGAAAGTGGAGGCTGAGGTTGAGGTTATAAATGGGAATCAGGTTGGTTCAACTAGCAATGCAAAACCAAGTTGTCAGACAAATTAACCGAGTTTTCAATCTAAACCTTCAATATCAGGAAGATTTGATAGTCCAAGAAACTTTTCTCCTAAATCAAGCCATTATAATGGTCAATCAAATTGTTTACAAAGTAAAAATTTTTGATATCAAAATCGATACCAGACTTCTAGTAATCAAAATTTTCAAAACAATCCAGAAATTTTTCAATGTTCAGATTATGATAATGGGAAAAGAATGTTTCCATATAATAAGTTTCAAAGGTCGGAAAATCCGAGAGTTTATTGGAACTCTCGCGATCAAAGACCTAGTGGTAATTATAAATCTTGTTCAACAACATGGAAGACATCTAAGACGCCATAAGGGTGTGATGGATATTGGACAAAATTACGTTATATTGATATTCATGGTCAACCCAAAACCGGTAGGGTTTGGGTTCTCAAGTCTAACTAAGTTGTTGACTGAGTGCAGGATGACCAAGAAGGACTCTTGATGTTTTCAACAGTGGTTGTTCCTGTAATGCATCTAAGGTGAATAGTAGGTTACAAATGGTAACGAATTATTTACTTCTGTGATAGATAATGTTCAATAAAATTGAGGTGTGACAGGTTAAAGTGGGAGTCTGTCTGTGTTTAAATTTCTGTTTTTAAAACTTGCTCCATAAAAACAAAAATTTAGGGGGAGAAATTTCCCTTAGCTAAAAAGAGTTTAGTTAGTGCGTGAGTTTAGGGGGAGTAAGTTGAAAAGTTCAAAAATTTCAAAAATCCAAAAACATGAAAAATAGAAAATAAAAAATGAGTTTTCACTATGTGCAAAAGAAGAAATGATAGTACATCAGCAAGTTAGATTGTCACACTAAAATTAATTTTAAATTGCTTAAGTTTGATAGCAGCTTCATCATATTGTGTACCGGTAGGCAAAATGCATGAAACAATCATCTTACCTTGGTGATTCAAACATGACGAACTGTGTATGAGTGGGTAATATATCAGGTGCATATAGTTTTAAAATCTTAAATCTTACGTTGATAGATTGCCAAAATCTAAGGTTTTAGGTCTTTATATCATTATTTCATCTGGGGTATCATGGTCGTCCTTCTACTGCATCCAGATATATGCTGACCTAGGCACAACCAGGATATCTTAAAAGAGCTAAAATGCCAAATCTATGAAATTGAAGAAGCTCTCCTAGAGAGTCACTCAAATGTGCAAAATGCATAAATCATACCAAAATATGTTGTATTTGTCTTAACCCTCGTTAGATATTGGTCTCCTTGATGTACGGAAGTACTGACCAGATCACCAAGTATCTAACGTTGTAAAACAAAAGGATGAATTCAGTATGCTCACCACTTACGAGGAGTCTTTGTGCATACCTTGATCGTGGGGTATGTCCTTCAGTGGGACACACTAATATATCAGTCTGATAGTACCTTAAGATATCACTAGGTAATGGTACTTGAAATTTTCATATATTTTGTTTAAGTGGATAAACAATACTTGTAATCGTCTTGAACTGCTTTTCATGAAAATTACATATAGAATTATCTTGTAGTGTGAAAACAGTTTGATGTTGCTGATATGATCTTCTTACCGGTGATTCTCACAAAAACAGAATGTTTATTATTTTGTTATTTATTTGTTTTCAGAAAATATAAAAATACAAAAAGATTTTCTTTTAAAAGGTCTCCCAGTTTGAACTGTTAAGTTGTTTGTTTTTGCATGATAAGATAAAATATTGGTTTATCTTTAATGTGGAAAAAGACTAATGGTTTTTCATGATACTTGCTTCTGTTTCTAAACAAATTGATGCAATTATCAAAACAAAGTGCAGAATTCATGTAAAGTACATATTAAGAGTGGAGTGCAGAATGTGTGTAGATGCATGGTAGGATCCTTCTACTACATTGTAAAGGGAGATATAGAGGAATTTGGAGATATGTGCTTAACCAGAGAATGCTAATTCAATAATCCACAACTAATGAAAGTTTTGGAGATTGGAAGCATCAGCTAAGGGGGAGCCTGTTAATGTTAGAATCCGTTTGTATCTAAAGCTATCTAAAGACCACAAGATGTTTGAAGATAAAATTACACTATGAAGCTAGTGTCAAGGGGGAGTCTGTTGGTGAATATTTTGTGACAACAACTTAATAGTTTAATAGTTTAGTCTTTGGATATTTTATCTTGCGCATAGCATTTATGTTTAGCTTGTTTAGAGTTGTTATGGGCTTGGAGAATGGCCTAGCTCAGTCCAAAGCCCAGTATGTAGACATGTAGTATATATACATGTTTTGCTTAGGGTTTAGGTAGAGAAGGGTAGAGAGAGGTGTGAGAAATCTATAGAGAGTGGCTGAGAGATTTCTTGTGAGTCTTGTCATGATTGTAACATTGGTGTTGGATAATCAATAGAAGACCGGTTTAATTATAATCCTGTTGGAACAGTTACTTTAACTTCTTCAGAAGATGGTTTGTTTTGATCACCAAAGTTTGTTGTTTTGAAAATGCTTGTTTTGGATAAAATTTCGAATCTTTTTGATCATTCTTGTTTGATGATTCACCAACATTTTTGTTTGAAACATGAACATTTGTTGCTTTCACGTTATTAGATTCGGTGTTTTTTTTTTCAAAATTTATGTTGGAACAAACTTTGGGGATTTCAGATTCACATCTTCTGACAATTTCTTGACGTTGTAAAAAGGTTTAGAGCTAGTCTAAGGACATCGTCTTGCGATATGCCCGACTTGTTGGCATTTGAGCATGTCCTACTGTCGTTTCCAACAGAGGTTTTCTGAACATGTTCACGACGCTTCTTTTCAGCGTAAAACTCATCGTTTGACTGCTCTTTCACCAATCTTTCCTTCTCATTCTCTGAGTTGTTCTGAAAACTTTTCAAAATCTATCGCTATGTTTCTTAACATATCCGAACCCCTTTCTTTTGTTCTCAGGATAATTCTTTCCTTTGTAATTGTTATTATAAGAATGTTTGGGTTTAGAATAGTCAGATGCATTTAGCTTTTCAAGCTTAGACAGACTCATTTGAATCAATTTCAATACTTGTTCAACCTTTTCAAGGTTCACATTCTGAATCGAACTAGATTCTAATTAGGATGATCACTCGAACTAGATTCTGATTTGAAGATAATTCTTATGAAAACTTTCTTCATTTTCAAAAGGTGAACTTGAACTCGTTTTCTCTAAGTTAGACTTAGCACTCTCAAATTCAGTGCTATCACTCTCACTTCCCAAAACATTTTCAACCACATTTTAACCATATTTGACTTACATTCATCATCAGATATGGTGTAAGTTACATCGAGATATTCAGGCATCTCATTGTTTGAATTGTTTTAAGTTTCAAAGTTAGCACCTTCTCTAACCCATCAGGCTTTTTCTTTGAATAACTCTCCCACATCGGGGGTGGAACTCGATTGTAACTCATACCTTTATTTTGAGAATAATCATTTTGTTCCTTTTTAATTTTTTTGGTTGTTTTGGAAGAATACGATCAATCACATACGATGAAGTTGAGTAACTGATTAACAACTTGTTGACTCTTTTTGTTAAGGTGAATACTTATGGCCATTTGCTTATCTAAAACCGTTGCTTTAAGCATCAAAAGTGTGGCATTAACATCCCTACTTGATTGTTGAAACTATTTAATAGTTTTACTCAATTTGTCATATGCTTCTTTAGTTTCCTTATAGTCACTTGACAAATTATTAGAATTTTTTTCAGTTGTTTGAATTTTTTTTTATCTTTTTCAAAACATTCCTTGCAAGGCTCCAAGCACTTCTTGCAAAGTCTTTTAACTTCGATGATCAATAACCTCTTCTTTTACCGACTTCTCTACTGACTCATTCACCGACTTAAGTTGACCTTCTGGACTTCTTCAGAAACTACCTCATTCAGATTTGCCATCATTGCTTTGTTTACAATCTCGGTGAGATTCTCAACGTACATCTCCTTGCTAACATCGATCAACTCCTCTACCTCTTGCTTAGGCTCTTCATCACACTACACTTTGTAGCTTGGTTCAAAGTAACCTTCAAAAGATTCATACATTCAGGTGGTATTAAATGTCTAAATGCACTGTGAAAAATATTTTTCTTCCTCTGTAGAAGGATCATAAAAACATTCTTCATTTGGAGCTTCATCGAAAGATGCCTCAGCATATTGTTCTTCAACTGGTTCCAGTTCTTCGATAATCTCTGCCAAAAGGGCTATACTCTTAGTCTTAGAGATATACTTGTTCCAGTTGAACCCTTCATCATCTTGAGAGACAACTAAAGCTTCATCTTTTGAACTTGACAACCTGTCTTCAATTTGAACCATTCTTTATGTATTCTAAGTTTGCGCAAGTGGATGATAAATAGTCTTTTTGTAGTAGTCATCTCCAAAAGGATTCTAGTTCCCATTCACTTCACGGTTTGGACATTCCCTCTAAGTGTCCCTTCTCTCCACACTTAAAACAAGTAAATTTCAATTTGTCAAATAAAGCTTCCCATCTGGACCTCCCAAACTATTTCTACCCGTGATCTCCATGAACCGTTGTGCTTGCGAACAATCGAAGCCATGCACTAGTTGATGTCTATGAGTTCTAACTCTTCCAGATAAATTTGGTCATAATCTTCGTTCATCATGTTTGGATTGCCAATTTTTCCGGCCACCAAACTTTCGTATGATTCTAGCACAGATGCAAGTAACGCCATGTCTTGTTTAGTAGGGTTCTCGTTGAAGTCTTGAGCATTCTCTAAGTTCACCGCGATATTGCACTGTAAGATTCGTTGGTTCGAGTTTGTTTGGTTGCTCGGGTTGCTTTGATAATTGTTCGAATTTTGTGAAGATTGGGGTGTTTGAGGTGAGTTAGGCTTATATGTTGGAAATGACTGAAATCCACCACCAGTATTTGAACCGGTACTTGAAGAACTATCTATGCTGAATGCAGTGTGTATCTTCGGACTTTCAGTATTCGTTACTGAACTACTTTTGTAATAAAAATTCACATCTTGTGGAACATGTGAACTTCTATTCTTGGCCATCTTTTGCATCTCAAGTAAGGGTACCATATTGAGCTATTCTTGAAGACTGTCAAATATGTAGACCATTCTCCTTCAGGAAGTGAGTCAGCCAACTTGTCCACTAACTCTTCATTCTCCTTTTGGATTCCCAGTCTTTTATCCCTACCACTAGGTGACAATACCTTCAATCAACTATTTCATTATTTCACCTTTGGGCAGATTAAAGATATCGAACTCTTTCTTCAACAACGCTTTCTTATTCTTTATCATCTGAGTGCTTACTTGGAATTTTACCTTTAAAGCATTCCAAACTGATTGAGCATCACTATCATTCTCTTAGAGAGTGAATATGTCTTCTTTGATGGCTTGCTGTAGAATGTTCATCATTGTCCTTTCTCTGACGAACTTATCCTTTTCTCATTGAGAAAACTGTGTCAAAGTCTTTTCAAGCCTGTTTTCACCAACGGATGCAATATACTTTTCCTCAATGGCATAGCAGCAATCGAAGTGATTTGCTTATACCCAATTAATGAACCTCTCGTTCCAACCATAATCATCTTCCAAACACATCAACCTCGGAGGTTTTGTCATGGTCCCCATTTTGTTGTCTAGATTTAGACTTTGAGCTGATGCAGTTGAAACTACGGACGTTGCAAATGCGTTGAGGAATTCAGTATCTATTTCGTCAAGATTTTTGTCAAAAACTTGCTAGTGCAAAGTGATTGTTGGTGCGAAGTTGACCTTGGACAAAGTAAGACACAAAACAATTAGATTTCTAGTTCATACAAGGATATCGAGGTGAGTTCATGGTAGCTTTGCACAAGGATATCGAGGTGAGTTCATAACCCCCACTTTTTACAGTTTTACATTTTTATAGATGTTTTCGGGGGTGGAAAGACATCCAAGTTATGCAAAAGTAACAATAATTCGATGAACAAAAACTATGTATTTCTAAACCATGTTGCAAACGAATTCCAACTAACTCAAATGCTTTATGAAAGGTTTATGCTATAATACCAGTTTTATAAAGCACAGTCTTATTTTTGAAACATGCATGAGTTTCCTGACTAGTGACGGGATTGTCCTAGTTACAATTAGGGACTTGGTTGTCCTACATCTAAACATAGGGATGGGGTTGCCCTGTATCTGAACATAGGACTGGATTGTTCCACATACAAACATAGGAAGGGTTGTCCTACATCTGAACAATGGGACTGGATTGTCCTCTACTCGACCAGAAGGGTGGTAGGGTCTTTACAACTGTACAGTGAAGTCCTCGCTACATATCTGAACTATATCCGACTGCTAATAATCGTCTTGATTACATTTTTTGGGGAGGCACTTACTAGCTCGAGGTTGGTTATAGGCTCATATAACTCTTCGCATTTGTAACTTTCCGTTTTTAGTAAGATCGCTTCGTGTTTCTATTTTTGGAAAGTCCAAACCTTGTAATCATAGTTCTATTTCCAATTCATTGTAATCTAAGGCTTTGATTGTAATCAAGATTGATCAATTACTCGATTTCTACAAACTTGATTCGTGTTTAAACTTATGATCATATGTTATTTTGTGGCTTGATAAATCAATTCTAAACGGCTCGTAAATGCTTGTTGAACGTTTATAAATCTTATACTAAACTCAAGCAAGACAACTAGTGGTTTAAATTCAAAGAATTTAAGCTTCCGGTATCATACAAAACTTGTCACGTTTATGATTAATCATGTACATCTAGTAAGTTGTTTTTATTGGGTTTCAAAACATCCTAACTCATGACCATAGACTAGCACATGACCTATACATATGTTATAAGTAATGTGCAATGTTTAATGACCAAAACTCATCAAATAAATAATTGAATGAAAAAAAGAACAGAAAAGAAGAAACAGCCTTGCGGCCGCAAGCTGTTGTGGGTATTCCCACTTCTTTTTTTATTCAAATTTCCCATATAATTGCATTAATGGTAACCCTAATCTTTAACCTTTCGGTTCCCCTATATAAACAAAGGTTACTCCAACACTTCCCCACTTTTACAAGCCCCCAAACACCTCAAACAAACCCCCAAACTCTAGAGTTTCTCTGCTGAAACACAACAGCTTGCAATTGAGTTTCAACTCACTTCCCTTCTTCTTTTTACCTTGGTTTTCCTTCTAACACTCTTGGATAACCTCTAGGAAGGTTCTCACAAGTTTGCTTGGGAAAACTAAGGTGCAACCCCACCATTTTGAGGTCCAAAAGTGTGCAAACTTTCTGCCCCAAATTTTATCTTTTTAAACATCAATTTTTTAATGTGTTCTTCTTGTGTTCTTCCTCAACATGGTTTGCGAAGCCCTATGGATGTTACCTTAGGTTTTCCATGGAAAACCAAGGTGGAATCACACCATTTTTGGGGCCAAACTTTCTGTTTTGGAAGTTAACTCGTAAAACTTTTTTTCGAACTTGTTTTTAACCTAACAAACTCTATGCTACTTATACCTCTAACCAAGCTTATGGTTAGTGTGTTAAGCTAGATTTGTTCATACACAATCAAGAGGCATAACATGTCTCTAACTTGTGGTTTTTACTAGGGTTTCTAACCCCCAAGTGTTGTGCCATCCAAGCTTACAAGCTTGTGTTGGTGTAGGTGTGATTACATGAAGGCCTTGGCCATTCAACTTTTCAATCCACCCCTCACTTGATGATTTCTATAATTCTTGACCATCCAGATCGTCATTGTGACAAACTTGTGTAATGATGAATCTTACGAAAGAGGTTTAGGACGGTTATCCTCCTACCTCCATGCATGACTTATATGACTTACATGATGTCTATGAAATACATGAACTTTATGATAAATTAGTAATATTATAGCTATATATGTAAATACTTAATATAACCAAATCTTCGACAATGACCATATGGTTACTTGTCCTAAAAGTAGGTTATTTTTGTCACACCCTCAATTTCCACTTGCGGAGTTTTACCGCGAGGCGTGTGAACAAACCAGAATCTGAGACACTAGTAACGTCGAACGACTCTATATGATTTGTTAATACGTTTTCCAAAATCATTTGTTTAACCGTTCATAGTTATTTTTAGATTGTCTTAGATTGGTTTCAATGTTTAGCGGAAGCATTAGTTTCTAGCGGAAGCATAAAAGTAAAGTAAAGGAACGGACGCAAACACAAACGCCAAAACTAAAGAAAAACCCAAAACAATGTTTTGTAAATGAGACTCGATAAAAAGATGTCTTGATCAATGCAAGTGGGTGCACCTAGAGCTCCTAGCGTCCTGAGAAACATGAAAAGAAACAAGTGTCAACATTAAAGAAGAGTGAGTTCACATGTTTTCATAAGTTCATTTGTTCGGTTATAAGTTTGTTTCCCCCGTTATCCCTAACCCGGGATAACGATTTAGTTCCATTATTCCCAACCCGGAATAATACTGATGGTTCCATTATTCCTTACCGGAATAATAATGATGTTCCATTATTCCTAACCCGGAATAATAACGTTGTTGGTTCCATTATCCCTAACCCGGAATAATATTGTTGATCCGTAATTAAGTTCAATGTTAATATGTAAGTAGCTAGCCTAAAGTTATGTCACGAAAGTGTTCGCGATCGAAGCTGACTGTTGTGCCTCCGTGTTGCCAGGCCTATCACTGACCATGGCGAAGTTAGGCCAAATTAATCACCCGTTGACCATACCCGATCGGCTAGCGCGACTAGCTCGGGTGGGGCTTGTGGGCCCAGTAGTACAACTTATAATTTCCCCGCTATCTAACCCAATACTAACGATCCGAGAGATTGTCGAGGACTTGTGTGATATAGCTGCTTAGTGACCATAACGTACATTAACATTAACTTAGTTACCGAATAGTTTAATGACGTTAATTTCGTATAACGTAAAGAGATAGAGTTATAGAGTGTATACATGTTTCTCCCCCTTTTGTTTAAAACCGGATAAAATTAGGGGCCGTGAACTCACCTTTAGTTGCTCGGTTAGTGTAACACAGATGTAGCAAATGATGGGACCGCTAATTGCGTCCTAACAAGTCAATTGATTTAGAGTTAGTGTGTTAGTGTGTGAACACACTGATACAAACCCTACACGTAATTAACACACAATGCGGTACACACAATAACAAATCCTAACACTCAATCATGCATGCAAGTATCATCATACCAACCTAGTGATCAAAACAATTTATCATGAACTCAATCCAACCCATGCAACACTTTGGTACACACATTCGCAAGTTATCAAGTTTCAGCTTATATACTCATAATTAGGCTGTTTTCGAGGATTTTTATAAAATAGTTCCAACGTTCCAAAAATTCCAATTATTTTACAGAAGGTGACAACTATACTGTAGATTTTATATAAATTTTTCAAGTCCTAACACTTTACCAATTATTCATAAATATTAATATACTAGGCTGCAGTTAGATTCGTCGCTTTCTGACTGCAGTCCACGGGAGAATTTATTTAAAAATCACCGTTCATCCAATTAACAAAACTCCAGTGGGAGTTTCCCGTAAATTTCTATATCTAGTTGCTATACAATTTTCGTGATTCGACTCTCTACAGATTATTAGATCCGATTCAATAAACAACTAACAAATTTTCAGCATTTTCATAGCTTCAGTTACTGCACTTAATTTGCCACTTAAAAATACCAAACGACTTCATAAAAATATGAATCCAGCGCCATTAGAAGCGTTTTTCAAAAATCTACGTTTTAGACTTCAGAAAATCCGTTTTTCGATAAATAATAACCAAGTTACAGCCAGTTGAAGTTGGCTGTGAGCACCATTCAGCATCCTGATTTCAGCATTTTATCGCAATATAACACGCTTAAGCAATCGATATGTCAAATATAAACGATCAAGAACAGATTTTACCAATCATATATCATCATATACATCATACCCATGCAAACCCTAATCACAATATATGGTCTTTATCCCAAAACGCAGCCTAACGGTTCTTGATTCTAACTAATCATCATAATCGCTAAACTTGAAATATCAATCGAACTAACATCATAACACTTTCTACCATTACATACAAGTATAATCCATAGTTCATAAACCCTTCATGGTTAGCGAAATAACATAAAACTCTAACCTTTAACAATGGAGATCAATGATCCGAGAATTAGATGGGAACCGATTCGAATGTTGAAGCTAGTTTGCGACTGAGAGGAAGAATGGGCAAGCTGCTGTCGCGACCGAGAGAAAGGAAAAGGAGAAGGCTGCCGTCGACTTGTTTCTTGATTAGGGTTTGTGTGTGTTTACAATTCTCATGCATGTTATCTATTTATAGTGTAAGGGAGGAAAGCAAAGAGGAATGGTTTGGGCGATTAGCTTGCGGCCGCAAAGGGTTTGGGTGGGTCGGTTTGGGTTTAAAACTTGATCCTCAAGTTTCGCTCAACTCCTTGAGTCCCAAGGAATGAGGTCGACTCGTGTCGCGGGTCGGTTCGATTTGTCTATATATTTACTATATCTTTTATAAATAACCACCATGAAATCGAAACATAACATAATCACACACCAATCTTATAAGCGTCTAATACATATAGCACGTAATTCATTTGACAAGTTCACAAAGTTATCGTAATTATTTCGAGCGTGCAATTTAAATCTCCGAATCAATTTAGCGTAGGAATGAATAACCGTGAAGTAGTGCGTTTAAGATATCTGAAAAACCGGGATGTCACATTATCCCCATGTTGAAAGAATTTTCGTCCCGAAAATTGAGTAAACGCGGTTTAGAATGCAATGTACAGGTTTAGAGTGCCACGCACAAAGATTTAGTTCGTTAACAATGGTACAAGAAATTACAAGAAATTCCCAGGTTGTCACATCATCCCCATGTTGAAAGAATTTTCGTACCGAAAATTTAGTTGGTGGTATCGTTAACTTGTTGCTCAGCTGCAAAAAGGTGTGGGTATTTGCTTTTCATTTGGTCCTCTCTTTCCCACGTGAACTCTGGTCCACGCTTAGAGTCCCAACGAACCTTGACGATTGGAATCTTACTATGCCTTCGAGTCTTGATCTCACGATCCATGATCTCGATAGGTTGTTCCACAAAGTGCAGTTGTTCATCCACTTGAATCTCATCCAATGGAATGACTAGGGTTTCATCTGATAAACACTTCTTCAGATATGACACGTGAAAAACGTTGTGAACTCCACTGAGTTCGGCAGGAAGGTCTAATTGATAAGCTACGGGTCCGATACGTTTCAAGATCACAAACGGACCTACGTATCGTGGGTTTAGTTTGCCTCGTTTTCCCAAAGCGGATTACACCCTTCCAGGGTGACACCTTTAGCAGGACACGGTCGCCTACTTGAAATTCGAGCGGTTTGCGTTGTTGATCAGCGTAGCTTTTCTGTCGATCTCGTGCCGCCGCCATGCGGTTTCTGATTTGTACAATCTTTTCAGTAGCCTCCAGTATCAACTCAGGGCCTGTGAGTTGACTGTCACCGACTTCTGCCCAACAGACCGGTGATCTACATTTACGACCGTATAATACCTCAAACGGTGCTGCCGATATACTCGTATGGTAACTGTTGTTATACGAGAATTCCACTAAAGGCAGGTGGATTTCCCAACTATTCCCGAAGTCTACTACGCATGCCCTAAGCATGTCTTCCAAGGTCTGTATGGTCCTTTCGCTTTGACCATCAGTCTGAGGGTGATAAGCTGTGCTCATATCTAAGCGTGTTCCCAACGCTTTCTGAAGTGACTGCCAAAAGTTGGACGTGAAACGAGCATCTCTATCTGAGATGATGGACGTTGGCACTCCGTGCCGAGAAACTACTTCCTTAATGTAGATGCGAGTCAACTTCTCCATCTTATCTGTTTCTTTAATAGCTAGGAAGTGTGTGGACTTAGTTAAACGATCCACGATCACCCAGATGGTATCGTAACCACCCAAAGTTCGCGGGAGTTTAGTGATGAAGTCCATCGAGATCTGATCCCATTTCCACACTGGGATCTCAGGTTGTTGAAGTAGTCCCGATGGCTTCTGATACTCTACCTTGACTTTTGCACAAGTCAAACACTTGCTCACGTAGGTGGCTATATCAGCTTTCATGTTGGGCCACAAATACGCAGCTTTAAGGTCTTGATACATCTTATCCGAACCAGGATGGACAGAGTATTGGGATTTGTGAGCTTCGTCCATGACTAGCTTTCTAAGGTCTCCGTAGAGAGGTACCCATATGCGATTCATGAAATACCGGGCTCCATTGGGTTTTACTTCCCAATCGCGTTCTCTTTTTCCCACCGATTCGGCCTTGATGTTTTCTTCCTTAACTGCTTCTAACTGCGCGTCGCGTATCTGTTCGGGTAACCCCGAATGAATGGTGAACTGTAGTGCTCGTACCCGACGAGGTTTCAAGTGCTCATTCCTACTGAGGGCATCAGCTACCACGTTAGCTTTACCCGGGTGATACCGAATGGCACATTCATAATCGTTCAAGAGTTCGACCCAGCGACGCTGTCGCATGTTCAACTCCTTCTGGTCAAAGATGTGTTGGAGGCTCTTGTGATCTGTATAAATTGTGCACTTTGTTCCATATAGGTAGTGTCTCCAAATTTTAAGTGCAAACACTACTGCTCCCAATTCCAGGTCATGTGTTGTGTAGTTTTTCTCGTGAACCTTCAATTGTCGGGACGCATACGCGATGACCTTATCGCGTTGCATGAGTACGCATCCCAATCCCTGAATGGAAGCATCACAATATACCACAAAATCATCAGTCCCTTCCGGCAAGGACAGAATGGGTGCACTGCAAAGTTTCTGTTTCAGCAATTGAAATGCCGCTTCCTGCTTGTCACCCCAAGCATACTTGATGCTTTTCTGGGTGAGGGTGGTAAGCGGTTGCGCGATCTTTGAAAATCCCTCGATGAAACGTCTGTAGTAACCAGCCAAACCAAAAAATTGGCGGATCTCCGTCGGTGTCCTGGGTGCTTCCCAGTTTTTGATAGCTTCAATCTTGGCAGGGTCGACGTGGATGCCCTTTTCATTTACGATATGCCCGAGGAACTGAACTTCCCGAATCCAGAAATCACACTTTGAAAGCTTGGCATATAGTTTCTCTTGTTGAAGTAGTTCCAGCAGTAATCGTAGATGTTCAGCATGTTCTGCTTCACCTTTAGAATAGATGAGTATGTCATCGATGAACACAATGACAAACTTGTCGAGATATGGTTTACACACACGGTTCATGAGATCCATGAACATCGCGGGTGCGTTGGTGAGACCGAAAGGCATTACCAAGAACTCATAATGACCATACCGAGTACGAAATGCCGTCTTAGCGATATCCTCCTCCCTGACGCGTAACTGGTGATAACCGGACCGTAGATCAATCTTGGAGTAGTAGCTTGACCCTTGAAGTTGGTCGAAGAGATCGTCGATGCGAGGTAATGGGTATCGGTTCTTGACAGTAACCTTATTGAGTTCCCTGTAGTCGATGCACATGCGGAAGGTCCCGTCCTTCTTCTTGACAAAAAGGACTGGAGCTCCCCATGGCGAAGTGCTAGGTCGGATAAATCCTTTTTCTAACAGTTCCTGAAGTTGGGTAGACAGCTCTTGCAGCTCGGCTGGAGCTAGGCGGTATGGGGCCTTGGCGATGGGAGTTGCATGGTTCGCCAATTCGATTTCAAACTCCACTTTTCGATGAAGTGGAAGGCCATGTAACTCCTCTCGGAATACATCGGAAAAATCACGAACGACGGGGATGTCTTCTATACGTTTCTCGTCCTTAGGCTGTTCGGTAACCAGTGCGAGCAAAGTGAAGGAGTTCTTCCTCCGAAGATACTTCTGCGCTTGCATGTAGGAGATGACGTTTGTGACGGCGCCTGCCTTCTCGCCTTGCACCGTCAAGATTTCGTCGTTAGAGAGCGGAATACGGATAGATTTTTTGAAACAGAGAACTTCAGCTCGGACGTCGGATAACCAGTCCATTCCGACTACCACATCAAAACTACCCAGGGTAGTTGTCATCAGATCAATGGTAAAGGTGTGACCCGCGAGTTTGAGTTGATAGCCGGATACTAAATGGGTCACATCTACAGACTTACCATCGGCTAGTTCTATGACGTAAGGGGCCTCTAGAGGTTTGGGCGTGAGATTTAGGTTCTTCCTAAAGGACTCAGATATAAAACTCCTATCCGCACCCGTATCAAAAAGCACAGTAGCAAAATGTTCATTAAGGGGAAACTTACCGGTGACCACGTTCGAGTCGTTTCTGGCCTCCCCGCGGCCCAGCGTAAATGCGCGACCTTTGGCACCTCCTGTGCCACCATTTCCATTATTGTTGTTGTTATTGTTGTTGTTGTGGTTATTGTGGTTGTGGTTGTTCCCACCATTGTTGTTGTTGTTGTTACGAAGCTGTGGGCAGTCTCTTTTGAAGTGGGCAGTGCTACCACACTGATAGCATCCCCGGTTAACACCCTGCTGCTGACCCTGGTGTTGATTTTGATTTTGTCGGGACATGATTTCCCCGCGACAATCCTTTGCCGCATGTCCCACTTTGCCACATCGTTGGAAGCGATTCCCGGCACAAGGGCCGTGATGATGAAGGTTACAGCGATTGCACTGCGGCTTTCGACCTACATAGCCGCTGGTGTTCTGGGTGTTGTTGGCGGGCTGATTATTGTGACCCCGGTGGCTGTTGAAACTATTGAATCGTTTCTGGTTCCCCTGTTGTGGCTGGGATGACGAAGACTGTCGAGCAGACGAGTCCTCAAACTTTCCTTTATTATCAGGGGCAACTTCAGTCGTACCCCAAGTTTGGCAACTTCTTTTGTTCCACCGCCTTATCGGTGAGTTTGTGCGCCAACCTGATTGCTTGATGCTCAGTTGCAGGGTTGCTAGCCATTACCATACCCTGGATCTCAGGGACCAGACCCCCAAGGTAAAACTCGAGTCGTTTCTCAACAGTGTTGGCCAGATCGGGACATAGAAATACCAGGTCGTGATGTTTCGCTGTGTATGCTTCGATTTCAGATCCCACCATCTTGTGGTTCCATAAGGCTTGCTCCAACTGCTGAACCCTGTCTCGTGGACAGTACTCCTCTTTGATTAGGGCCTTAAACTCAGCCCAGGCCATTGCATTTGCAGCAATAAGTCCACGCGTTTGGACTTGTGCATTCCACCAAGTTAGTGCCCCATCCTCCAACGTTGAGGCAGCATACTTGACTTTGTTGGCCTCCAGACAATTGCACATTTCGAGCACTGATTCGGACTTTTCGATCCAGTGGACCAGTCCTATGGGTCCTTCTGCCCCCGTGAATTTGCTCGGCTTCGCATCGAGAAACATCTTGTAGGGGTTAAGACCCCCTCCTGCTGACAGAGGACAGGTAGTCAGCGAGGAATTCTACTAACCCAACTATTAGATTTTCCCATGAAAATTTAATAATGGTTACCTGCCGGTTGGTTTTGAACACCCGCTAGAGCTGCATCACGTGCTCTTGGATCATTGCGGCTAATTCTTCGGGCGCCATATTGAGGTTTCCGCGATGTCCAGTTGCCATTTTAGATCTTCGTAAAACAACATAAACACACACCGATAAGTCTATATATCCAATATAGTTATCCTATTCCATACTTCAATAATTCCTCAAATTATGTCAACCCAAATAAATTAAACAGTCAAAAGAAATATTCGATTAAATAAAATTTCAACATCTTACAAAGTGCCAACCAAACATATCAGTTTACTATAAAATCTCAAGTTTAAACATAAGTAGGAAGATAAATAGACTGAAGGAAAGTAAATAAAATAAGCGAGACGTGTCAGTCCTTTACGTCTCCATCCCCCAAATCGCTATCGTTGCCGTCATCCTCCGCGGCGTTCCGGCTTCTATAGCTGGGTCTTCCTCCGGATCCTCCTCTTGATCCTCCTCTAGATCCTCCTCGGGATCCTCCTCTAGATCCTCCTCTACCGGCACTAGAGGGGCCGGTGCTGGTGCGGGTACTGGTACAGGTGCCTGATTCTGTTCTAGTTCTTCAATTCTCCAGCTAGACTCAAGGACTCTGTCTTCGAGCCAGTCAGCCCTTAGCTGCTCAGCACGAAGATCTCTTGCTAAGGTGTTACGAGCTATCTTACTCGCATGTTGCTCTTCCTCGAGCGATCCAGTCTTACCTGTTAATTGTCGTATCATCCATCCCTGTGCTAGGATGGTTTCATGCATTCTTTCTAGTTGTTCTTGTTGTGTTCTTATCATATCTCTAAGTAGGTCGTTCCCTACTTCTAACGAGTTAACCGGTTCGACCGGTACAGCGATGGTCGGGCGTGAGGACGACTCCTCCCCTAGAGCGAGCCTTTTTCTCGCAGCTGAGCGTGTCTCCACGCCATGAGGTGGTGAGGGTTCCACCATAGGTGCCTTCCCCGGCGCCTTTGGTTGCAAAAGTTTGTCGGATGATGATGATGATGACATTGCCTGTTGGGCTGTGTAGTGAGTTACGAGTTGCATTCGTTTCAATTATGCATTCATATTTCACATAACATAGTTGTGGTATAACACATAACAAGATATAACAGTTCAGTGCCAAACTAAGTCTAGTGTCATGTAATCAGCTATAGTTTAGGTCTACCTTTATTGCAAACCTGGTTCTCTATAGCTAGAGGCTCTGATACCAATCTGTCACACCCTCAATTTCCACTTGCGGAGTTTACCGCGAGGCGTGTGAACAAACCAGAATCTGAGACACTAGTAACGTCGAACGACTCTATATGATTTGTTAATACGTTTTCCAAAATCATTTGTTTAACCGTTCATAGTTATTTTTAGATTGTCTTAGATTGGTTTCAATGTTTAGCGGAAGCATTAGTTTCTAAAGTTGAGCGGAAGCATAAAAGTAAAGTAAAGGAACGGGCGCCAACACAAACGCCAAAACTAAAGAAAAACCCAAAACAATGTTTTGTAAATGAGACTCGATAAAAAGATGTCTTGATCAATGCAAGTGGGTGCACCTAGAGCTCCTAGCGTCCTGAGAAACATGTAAAGAAACAAGTGTCAACATTAAAGAAGAGTGAGTTCACAGGTTTTCATAAGTTCATTTGTTCGGTTATAAGTTTGTTTCCCCCGTTATCCCTAACCCGGGATAACGATTTAGTTCCATTATTCCCAACCCGGAATAATACTGATGGTTCCATTATTCCTTACCCAGATTAATAATGATGTTCCATTATTCCTAACCCGGAATAATAACGTTGTTGGTTCCATTATCCCTAACCCAGAATAATATTGTTGATCCGTAATTAAGTTCAATGTTAATATGTAGGTAGCTAGCCTAAAGTTATGTCACGTAAGTGTTCGCGATCGAAGCTGACTGTTGTGCCTCTGTATTGCCAGGCCTATCACTGACCATGGCGAAGTTAGGCCAAATTAATCACCCGTTGACCATACCCGGTCGGCTAGCGCGACTAGCTCGGGTGGGGCTTGTCGGGCCCAGTAGTACTACTTATAATTTCCCCGCTATCTAACCCAATACTAACGATCCGAGAGATTGTCGAGGACTTGTGTGATATAGCTGCTTAGTGACCATAACGTACATTAACATTAACTTAGTTACCGAATAGTTTAATGACGTTAATTTCGTATAACGTAAAGAGATAGAGTTGTAGAGTGTATACATGTTTCTCCCCCTGTTGTTTAAAACCGGATAAAATTAGGGGCCGTGAACTCACCTTTAGTTGCTCGGTTAGTGTAACACAGATGTAGCAAATGATGGGACCGCTAATTGCGTCCTAACAAGTCAATTGATTTAGAGTTAGTGTGTGAACACACTGATACAAACCCTACACGTAATTAACACACAATCGGTACACACAATAACAAATCCTAACACTCAATCATGCATGCAAGTATCATCATACCAACCTAGTGATCAAAACAATTTATCATGAACACAATCCAACCCATGCAACACTTTGGTACACACATTCGCAAGTTATCAAGTTTTAGCTTATATACTCATAATTAGGCTGTTTTCGAGGATTTTTATAAAATAGTTCCAACGTTCCAAAAATTCCAATTATTTTAAAAAAGGTGACAAATATACGGTAGAATTTTATATAAAATTTTCAAGTCCTAACACTTTACCAATTATTCATAAATATTAATATACTAGGCTGCAGTCAGATTCGTCGCTTTCTGACTGCAGTCCACGGGAGAATTTATTTAAAAATCACCGTTCGTCCAATAAACAAAATTCCAGTGGGAGTTTCCCGGAAATTTCCATATCTAGTTTCTATACAATTTTCGTGATTCGACTCCCTACAGATTATTAGATCCGATTCAATAAACAACTAACAAATTTTCAGCATTTTCACAGCTTCAGTTACTGCACTTAATTTGCCACTTAAAAATACCAAACGACTTCAGAAAAATATGAATCCAGCGCCATTAGAAGCGTTTTTCAAAAATCTATGTTTTAGACTTCAGAAAATCCGTTTTTCGATAAATAATAACCAAGTTACAGCCAGTTGAAGTTGGCTGTAAGCACCATTCAGCATCCTGATTTCAGCATTTTATCGCAATATAACACGCTTAAGCAATCGATATGTCAAATATAAACGATCAAGAACAGATTTTACCAATCATATATCATCATATACATCATACCCATGCAAACCCTAATCACAATATATGGTCTTTATCACAAAACGCAGCCTAACGGTTCTTGATTCTAACAAATCATCATAATCGCTAAACTTGCAATATCAATCGAACTAACATCATAACACTTTCTACCATTACATACAAGTATAATCCATAGTTCATAAAACCTTCATGGTTAGCGAAATAACATAAAACTCTAACCTTTAACAATGGAGATCAATGATCCGAGAATTAGATGGGAACCGATTCGAATGTTGAAGCTAGTTTGCAACCGAGAGGGAGAATGGGCAAGCTGCTGTCGCGACCGAGAGAAAGGAAAAGGAGAAGGCTGCCGTCGACTTGTTTCTTGATTAGGGTTTGTGTGTGTTTACAATTCTCATGCATGTTATCTATTTATAGTGTAAGGGAGGAAAGCAAAGAGGAGTGGTTTGGGCGATTAGCTTGCGGCCGCAAAGGGTTTGGGTGGGTCGGTTTGGGTTTAAAACTTGATCCTCAAGTTTTGCTCAACTCCTTGAGTCCCAAGGAATGAGGTCGACTCGTGTCGCGGCTCGGTTCGATTTGTCTATATATTTACTATATCTTTTATAAATAACCACCATGAAATCGAAACATAACATAATCACACACCAAGCTTATAAGCGTCTAATACACATAGCACGTAATTCATTTGACAAGTTCACGAAGTTATCGTAATTATTTCGAGCGTGCAATTTAAATCTCCGAATCAATTTAGCGTAGGAATGAATAACCGTGAAGTAGTGCGTTTAAGATATCTGAAAAACCGGGATGTCACAATTTTATCTTAGACCTAACCCTCCTTACGATTCTATTGGGCATGACCCCTAAAAACACAAACACCCTTCGGGGCTTATAGTGTCAAAAATGAGCGTTAACGTCTAGATAAACACTTTTGTTTATACATACTTTTTGCATACTTTAATTCCTAAACTCATTAAAATCCACCGTCAATCAAATACTCACACACCTACGTTTCCTTGTGTAGGATAACTTGGTGTTCTTCCCCTAAAACAACCTAACGCTTTCACGGAAATTACTATGCAAAACCGTGAGTACACTCGACCCCTTTTTATGCTTTCCAATATTTGGGGTGCAATATGTTAATTTACTAAACTACGCTAAATCATACTTTTATTCCATGATTGGTTCTTGGTATATTCTTATGTGATCTAAATGTCATTAACTTCGATCACGCCTCCCTTAACATTTATAGCGCTATAGGAGTAACGCACTCCCCGTATACTTTTGGTCAATGTTATGTTTTAATCTATTTTGCGGTACACTATAGGATTGACTCGTAGATTCACATGCGTTGTTACATTTATATTGTATGCTAGCTATTCATGTGGATTTGTTTAAATGGTTCTAATAATTATGCTATGATATTAAACTTGTGTACTCGCCAATACTTTGTTATTGAACTATACTTTTTAACATGTTGCAGGTTGATGAAGTTGTTATGATGGAACTTATTAGAATGGCATAGAAACACGCGTAGAATACTAAGTTAATCTTTATGTTATTGTTGATTTTATTTTGTTGTTGTTACTTGTATTCGGATATTTGATGTAACTAGACAAGTTTGATGCTATGAAATGAAATGGGTTGTTAAATTAAATATTATCGCAAATAGTGTTATGATGTCTCGAGCAATCTAGTTCATTTCACTTTGATGTTTCCACCATCGGTTGGGGTGTGACAGATTGGTATCAGAGCCATAACTATAGGGAATTAGGTAGAATTGCCATGTTCGACCTAGTCTATAGTTTAAGTGACCAACTTCACCATTCTTGCTTCATGATTAGAATGTTAAATCTTCCTATTTGCTTCATCCTATTTCTTTTGTCTTAAATATATACATTTGTTTTTCCTAACACACTTTCACAACATACACACTTGAAGACTTGAAGATACGCAAACTATAAACGAGACAATCTCACCAAAATAGGGGTGAAACCCACATTTTGGTGATCACTCTCAATCCGTGAAATACGATTTTTGCATGAAATCACACCATCAAGTTAGGCGTGAAATCCACATCTTGATGGGAATTTCCCTTTCATACTCTAGTGGATCCTTACCAACGAGTCGGAATACGCTCCTCGTTTGGTAAGTACCAACCACACTTAGGGTACAATGTTGTCATGTTAGGGGTGAAACCCGCACCTTGTCAACTAGTTCCATTCCTCGATTTTCAATCTCACCAAAGTTTTGTTTTTTCGATCGGTTAGAGACGTGTAGTAATTGGAAGGGTAAAGAGCTGTTAATCGCTTCTCGATGAGAGCACTTTACCTATAGGCCAAAGCACGTTTCTCTAATTTGAAAGGATCTCGATTCACTTTGGAATAGTCAATGTTTCTCGACTCGAAAAACTCTAATGTTTTATTAAGCCTATCTTTTATGCTATCTCAATTTCTATGTGTTTTAATACTTGCTATCTCGTTCATTTCGGACCCAATGCACGATTCGCACGCCTTTCGTAACCAAAAACAATAATAAAAATTCTCGTGAACCAACTAAATTTATATTCCTTTACGCAAATCATACGTGTTTATGCTTTTGAATGTCAATATGCTCATGCTATCTATGTGAATTTATACGTGCTAGATAACACTTATGTGCTCAGAACAAATTCTTTTCTTTATTAAAACTTTACAATCAAAGCCTAAATCTATCTTCTATTGTCGAACCCTTTAGATGTCTTTCTCTCAAAGCGTTATGGGTATGAGGAAGTCAAAGTCCAACTCGAAGTCCCAATCCGACTCCATGTCAAAGAAGGATTGCGTGTAGTTCATGGCCGAACAAATGGCCGAGCACATGGCCATGGTCATCCCCGAAATCGTCAGCAAGATCCATCCCCCACCCAATGCCGAATCACATCACACCTCTGTCGACTCCAAGGCCGAATCACCCAAAACCACCTTCACCCAAAAGCAAGTTTGTTCTTGAAATCCCCTACCTTTCACCGGCGAAGGGACGCCACTAAGTTACTATAATGGTTCGACGCCATTGATGTCACTTTCATCCAAAGTGGTTGTCCCGACCACCTGCGCACCATGAACACCACAGGAGTGTTCCGATCAATAGCCCTTGACTGGTGGACTTACGAGCCTAACGCTTGTGGTAACGAAGTCGCCCACGCCCTCCCTAGACCGAGCTCAAGAAGTTAATAGAAAGTGAATTTTGCCCCCTCAAGAACGCCAACAACTCGAGACTGAGTTTTGGAACCTCAAGCAAGTGGGGAACGACAACGCTGACCTCACGACCGGTTTTAAGCAACTGGCGCTGTTTTCCCAAGCCAAGTCGACACGGCTGAAAAGGCCGTTGCTAAATACATATGTTGCCTCCCTCCTCACCTCGCTGACCTGGTCGATACCACCTCACCCAAAACCATCGAGGAAGCTTTTCGTTTGGCTGTTCGATTGAACAACAGCCATGTCCTTCGTGAGGCCGCCAAGGCTCCACTAAGGAAAGCCCATAAAGCCACCACCAAAGCCCTCGTCGAGCCTACCTCACCCAAACCCCCAAGAAACAACACCAAGGGCAAGAAGCGGAAGGCTTCAAGCCGAAACAGCGTGGTAGTCACTCCGCCAAACCCCATCAGCTCGCCTTACCCACACCGGAACATATCAAGAAAACATATATCAGACCCCATCCTAAGTGCAACACCTGTCCCTTCAACCATCCGGTTAATGCACCGTGCCGCCTATGCTCAATCTGCAATAGGTATGAGCACTTCGCCCAGCAATGCCGAAATGGCCCGCAAGCCCCCATCAACCAAGCCCGAGTTATAACCGCACCTCAAAACCCTGTCCCTAACCAAAACCCACCCCTTGCACCTGCCACTCATGTTTGCTTCAGATGCAGAGACCCAAATCACTTCGCAAACAACTGCCCGCAGCGCAACAACAACAACAACAACCAGCAGCAGCATCAAGCTCGCGGCCGAGCTTTTGTCATCACAGCCGCTCAAGCTCAAAACTGAAACGATGTCACATCAGGTACGTTCCTTGTTAACAATGTGTACTCTACGTGTTTATTTGATATTGGTGCGGATAAAGTTTTTATTCGTTGAATTTGAACCTTTGCTTATGTGTAGTCGTTCTAAGTTGCCTAAATCATTCAAGTCGAAGTAGCTGACGGAAAATCCGTCACCGTCGATTCCGTCCTTTCTAATTGTACTCTTAATCTAAACAATCATACGTTTTCTATTGATCTCATACCCATGCCAATGGGTAGCTTCGTTATCATAGTAGGCATGGATTGGCTTAGGCGAGTCCGTGCTGAAGTTGTTTGTTCGGAAAAATTCATTCGTCTTCCCCTTCCCAATAATGATTCCTTGCACGTCTTTGGCGAGAAACCTTTCAAAGGTCTCAAGCTTATGTCGTGTATTCAAGAGAACAAGTACTTGTGTAAGGAATACTTCGCCTTTCTTGTCCACATTGTGAAAAACAAGGAGAAGGGTCCAAGCATGAGTGAAGTTCCCGTTGTGCGCAATTCCCTGACGTTTTTCTTTAGGACTTCCTGGTCCCCATCCTGCTGGTTCTGTTGATTTTCATATCGAACTCATCCCTGGTGCAACTCCGGTCGTGAGACCCCCTATGGTCTAGCACCCTCGGAGATGCAAGAGCTGTCTAGCCAACTTCAAGAGATTCTTGATAAAGGCTTCATACATCCTTGCACATCTCCTTGGGGCTCTCCCGTTCTGTTCATTAAAAAGAAAGACAGATCCTTTCGCAGGTGCATTGACTATCGTGAGGTCAACAAGCTTACAGTCAAGAACCGATACCCTTTCCCTTGCATCGACGACCTTTTTGATCAGCTTCAAGGCGCGACTTGTTTCTCTGAAATCGACCTTCGCTCTGGTTATCATCAACTTCGAGTCCTCGAAGAAGTTATACCCAAGACCACGTTTCACACACGTTATGGGCACTACGAGATCGTGGTCATGCCATCTGGTTTGACCAACTCACTCGCCGTGTTTATGGATTTGATGAATCGCATGTGTAAGCCCTATCTCGATCGATTTGTGATCGTCTTCATTGATGATATCCTAATCCATTCCAATACGCGAGAATAGCATGAGCGACACTTGCTTCTTATCCTTCAGCTTTTGCGTACTCAACGTCTCTACGCCAAGTTCTCCAAGTGTGAATTTTGGTTAAAAGAGGTTCAATTTCTTGTTCATGTCGTCAACGAACTTGGTATTCACGTTGACCCCGCAAAAATCAAGGCAGTGAAAAATTGGATTGCCCCTAAAACTCCGTCCGAAATCCGTTTGTTTCTCGGCTTAGCCGGTTATTACCGTCGCTTTGTCTAAAATTTTTTAAAAATTTTCGTGCCTCTCACTTCCTTGACTCAAAAGGATAAACCTTTTGTTTGGGGTTCTGAACAAGAGGAGCCTTTTCGAACACTCAAGGACATGCTTTGCAATGCTCCTATCCTAACCCTCCCCGATGGCAATGACGACTTTGTCGAGTACTGCGATGGCTCAAGACAAGGTCTTTGTTGCGTTCTTATGCAACGAGACAAGGTTATCGCTTATGCGTCACGACAACTCAAAATTCATGAGAAAAATTATACTACGCACGACCTTGAACTTGGTGCTGTTGTTTTTACATTAAAGATATGGCGACACTACCTTTATGGTACAAAGTGTACGGTCTTCACCGACCATAGAGCCTCCAGCACATCTTTAATCAAAAAGAACTCAACATGCATCAACGACGTTGGGTAGAATTATTAAACGACTACGACTGTGATATCCGCTACCACCCGGGTAAAGCGAATGTTGTGGCCGATGCACTTAGTCGGAAAACTCATGCCAAGAGTGTACGTTGCTACCAAACTTTGGGAAAGCTTTAAGAGATTATTTGTGAGGCACAATAGTCGACCTTTAATGAGGGTAACCTGGATAATGAGTTGAAGTGTGGTGCTGAAAACGAACTTGTGACCAAACCCAATGGCATCATGTGCTATCTCGACTGTATATGGATTCCAAATCATGATAATCTTCTTGACCTCTTGATGAGTGAAGCTCATAAATCTCGGTATTCTATTCACCCCGGCGTTGATAAGATGTATCATGACCTCCGAGCAACGTACTAGTGGCCTGGTATGAAGAAAGATATCGCCTTTTTCGTTTCAAAGTTCCTTACTTGCTCCAAGGTAAAGGCCTAACATCAACAACCCTCTAGCTTACTTGACCAACCAGAAATTTCTGTCTGGAAATGGGAGAGTATTGCCATGGATTTCATAACCAAACTCCTCATACATTGTCTAGTCACGATAGTTTTTGGGTAATCATCGACCGTCTGACCAAGTCTGCTCAATTCCTCCCCATACGTGAAGATTAACAAGTTGAGAAATGGGCTCGTATCTACACGGATGAAGTCATCTGTCGTCACGGTGTTCCCGTTGACATTATCTCGGACCATGATTGTCGTTTCACTTCTTGCCTTGGGCAAACATTTCAAAAGGCGCTTGGTACTCAACTCAATCTTAGTACTGCTTTCCATCCTCAGTCTGATGGTCAAACCGAGCGTACTATCCAAACTCTAGAGGACATGCTTCGTTCTTGCGTAATTGATTTTGGTGGCAACTTGGACATGCGTTTGCCTTGGGTCGAATTCTCGTACAATAACAGCTACCACACGAGTATTCAAATGGCACCATTCGAGGCATTGTATGGACGCAAGTACCGATCGCCTATTTATTGGCACGAGATCGGGGAAGCTCAAATTACCAGTCCCAAGCTTATACAACAGACGACGGACAAGATTTTGTAGATTCGTGACAACTTGCTAAAAGCTAGAAGCCGACAAAAGAGCTACGCAGATAAAAGATGCAAGCCTTTGGAATTAAACGTTGGTGACTTTGTACTTTTCAAGGTATCCCCTTGGAAGGGTGTGGTTCATTTCGGAAAAAAAGGAAAGCTCGCTCCACACTACGTAGGTCCTTTCAAGATTCTTGAAAGGACTGGGAAGGTAGCCTACCGACTGGACCTACCACAAGAGCTCAACAACGTTCATCCTACCTTCCATGTCTCGAACTTAAAAAGATGTCTCGCCGAAGAAGGACTCCAAGTTCCGCTTGAAGATCTTCAAATTAATGAGACTTTGCACTTCGTGGAGAAACCAGTCGAAATCATGGATCGAGGTACTAAGCAACTAAGGCGCAGTAGAATTCCTATCCTGAAAGTTCAGTGGGAAGGAAAACGTGGCATTGAATTTACTTGGGAACTTGAAAGCAACATGAAGACCAAGCATCCACATCTGTTCGTTGAGTCTTCCTAAATTTCGGGACGAAATTCCCTAAAGGAGGGGAGACTGTAACGCTTGGCATTTGTAACTTTCCGTTTTAAGTAAGATCGCTTCGTGTTTCTATTTTTGGAAAGTACAAACCTTGTAATCATATTTCTATTTCCAATTCATTGTAATCTAAGGCTTTGATTGTAATCAAGATTGATCAATTACGCGATTTCTGCAAACTTTATTTGTGTTTAAACTTATGATCATACGTTATTTTGTGGCTTGATAAATCAATTCTAAACGGCTCGTAAATGCTTGTTGAACGTTTATAAATCTTATACTAAACTCAAGCAAGACAATTAGTGGTTTAAATTCAAAGAATTCAAGCTTCCGGTATCATACAAACTTGTCACGTTTATGATTAATCATGTACATCTAGTAAGTTGTTTTCTTGGGTTTCAAAACATCCCAAATCATGACCATAGAAAACACATGTCCTCTACATATGTTATAACTAATGTGCAATGTTTAATGACCAAAACTCATCAAATAAATAATTCAATGAAAAAAAGAAAAGAAAAGAAGTAACAGCCTTGCGGCTGCAAGCTGTTGTGGGTATTCCCACTTCTTTTTTTGATTCAAATTTCCCACCTAATTGCATTAATGCTAACCCTAATCTTTAACCTAACCCTTCCCGATATAAACAAAGGTTCCTCCAACACTTCCCCACTTTTACAAGCCTCCAAACACCTCAAACAAACCCCCAAACTCAAGAATTTCTATGCTGAAACACAACAGCTTGCAAGTGAGTTTCGACTTATTTCCCTTCTTCTTTTTACCTTGTTTTTCCTTCTAACACTCTTGGATAACCTCTAGGAAGGTTCTCACAAGTTTGCTTGGGCAAACTAAGGTGAAACCCAATCATTTTGAGGTCCAAAAGTGTGAAACTTTCTGCCCAAATTTTATCTTTTTAAACTTCAATTTTTTTTAAAGTTTTCTTTATGTTTTCTTCCTCAACATGGTTTGCTAAGCCCTATGGATGTTACCATTGGTTTTCCAAGGTGGAATCACACCATTTTTGGGGTAAAACTTTCTGTTTTGGAAGTTAACTCATAAAACTTTTTTTCGAACTTGTTTTTAACCTAACAAACCGTATGCTACTTATGCCTCTAACCAAGCTTATGGTTAGTGTGTTAAGCTAGATTTTTTCATACACAATCAAGAGGCATAACATGTCTCTAAACTTGTGGTTTTTACTAGGTTTTCAAACCCACAAGTGTTGTGCCATCCAAGCCTACAAGCTTGTGTTGGTGTAGGTGTGATTACATGAAGGCCTTGGCCATTCAACTTTCCAATCCACCCCTCACTTGATGACTTCTATAATTCTTGACCATCCGGATTGTCATTGTTACAATCTTGTGTCATTGTTATCCTCGTACCTCCATGCATTACTTATATGACTTACATGATGTCTATAAAATACATGAACTTTATGATAAAATAGTAATACTATAACTATATATGTAAATACTTAATGTAACCGAATCTTCGACAATGACCATATGGTTACTTGTCCTAAAAGTAGGTTATTTTATCTTAGACCTAACCCTCGTTATGATTATATTGGGCATGACCCATAAAAACACAAACACCCTTCGGGCTTATAGTTTCAAAAACGAGCATTAACGTCTAGATAAATACTTTCGTTTATGCATACTTTTTGCATACTTTAACTCCTAAACTCATTAAACTCCACTCTCAATCTAATATTCACACACCTACGTTGCCTTGTGTAGGATAACTTGGTGTTCTTTCCCCTAAAACAACCTAACACTTTCACAGAAATTACTTTGCAAAACTGTGAGTATACTCGACCCCTTTTTATGCTTCCCACTATTTGGGTTGCAATATGTTAATTTACTAAACTACACTAAATCACACTTTTATTTTATGATTTCACACAAACAATCCATCAAACATGCTTCAGTCTGGTACTTGGTATATTCTTATGTGATCTAAATGTCATTAACTTCGATCAAGCCTCCTTTAACATGTATAGCTCTATAGGAGTAACACACCACTCCTATACTTGTAGTCAATGTTAAGTTTTAATCTATTTTGTGGTACACTAGAGGATTGACTTGTAGATTCACATATCTTGTTTACATTTATCTTGTATGCTAGCTATTCATGTGGATTTGTTTAAATGGTTCTAATAATTATGCTATGATATTAAATGTGTGTACTCGCCAATACTTTGTTATTGAACTATACTTTTTAACATGTTGAAGGTTGATGAAGTTGTTATGATGGAACTTAGTAGGAATGGTATAGAAACATGCTAGAATACTAAGTTAATCTTTATGTTATTGTCAAGTTTATTTTGTTGTTATTACTTGTATTTGGATATTTGATGTAACTTGACAATTTGATGCTATGAAATGAAATGCGTTGTTAAATTAAATTTTATCGCAAATCGTGTTATGATGTCTCGAGCAATCTACTTCATCTCACTCTGATGTTTCCGCCATCGGTTGGGGTGTGACAGCTCATGCAGGCATGTTGTCTTTGTCAGATGCGGAAATTGACGGTTACACAAGTTTTACAAGTACAAAGTTTTCAAATAAACATGTCAAAGAAAATGTTATTACGTTTTCTCAACATTATTTAAACTAGTTATCAAAAAGATTATTTCAAATCTTTTTCAAACAAACTATGAACTCGCCAACCTTATGTTGATTTTTCGCATGTTCTTTCTCAGGTTACATTTTCAAATTATGGCATGGTTGGAATAAAGAACCCATGGTGATTCGGGTATTTAGCGGGCGTTCACTTTCTAGAAGTCTTAGCATTATATACTTCCGCCGTGCAATGAAGATACTAGTCAAATAACACCAACTTTGATTTTACAGGGTGTAACATTCTAGACTCTTGGTAGGCAATCCAAGTTTCGTTTGGATTGGTTCGTACACATGCGTCGCAGATTTGACTATTTTTTTAAATACCGTCTATGAAACCTTAACAGACAGTATGGGTATCATTCTTAATCTAGTGGTTTACAACATAGTATCACTAATGAGTTTCTAGACCCCTTTTAGATTGTTTAGGGATGCATATAATAGGTAATGTAAAGTTTAGATGACAAAGAAATGAATGAGTTAATGAATTGTTTTGGATTCTAGCCTTAATATTGCCAAGAAATGTTTTCATATAATCAATGTAATGTTTTTGAAAGAATAGTTTAATTGACACAACCAAATATTTAATGAAAGATAAAGATAATTAATGTACGGTTAAAGGAATGATTTATGTTATAGGGCAGTTACCCCCTCCCTCGGGGGCTGCATGACTTTTCACGTAGTCCACGGTCTTGAACCTTGCACGTTGGGAGCACAATAAAGGGCAGCTACTCTTGGGATGCAACTCTTGTAACATGATCCATGGTCATAAACGTAGCACATGAGGAACATTTATAGGTAATTAGCTCAAGGGCTGTAAGTATATACATACTATGAAAGAGTGATGATGATCACTTACTGGTTAATGTTAGCCTAATTACAAGGATAAAGCTTAAGTTTTAAACTATTGATGTATTGAAATGTATTGCTAATGTTTCACAATGCCTTATAAAGTAGAATGTGTTAGTGTAGCTGACGTTTAGTATGCAGGTCAGGTTAACATTTAGTTTGCTTGAGAACTCCCATGGATAATAGTGGATTTGAATGATGTTTTTTTGATGTTTTCCACTGTGAGGGTAATGAAATTTCTTGTTTACAAAACCTGTTGCAATGCGTAAATCCAATGTACTAGAGACCAAAATTTAGGGCTTTCAAGTTCGTATCAGAGTAGTAGTTTAGGATATTCAGGCATTATAGTGAAGGACCTGATCACTGAGGAGTCTAAAACAAAGTGGTGTGGTGCTTTAAAGAGATCTAACAGGGGTAACCATGGATATACAAATAAGAGTGTTAAGGGGAATGGGACTGATGTTTGTGTCAAGTGTAGAAGAAATCACTATGGAGAATGTAGACTGGGCTTCGATATGTGCTATAGACATGGAAATACTAGACGCTTTTCCTGTTATTTCTTAACCATTAACAAACGCCAAAATTCGGAAATGCTTGGCCACCCAACCCGAGACTACAGGAAACTGAAATAGGGTGGTTTGGGAAGCGATGAAACGACTGAGAATAAAGAGAGGGAAAGCATGGGGATAGCAAGAAAGTGACCCGACATTGCTTTCACAACGCACCCAAGGCAAAAACACCAGGCGCGACCCTGAAAGGTTTTCAAGCATTCGATGAGCAAACGTCTACGTGAATATAATAAAGTAGCGATACCAAATGTATTTTAAAGTTTACAAACCCAAGTATCTAACTTAGCATACATTGCCAGAATAAAAATTTTGTTTAAAAATACTTATACAAAAGACAAAGTTTATAAAACTGTTGGTGCGTATTATGTCTGTCATTGTGCGAATAGGCTAGATAGAGCATTATTTAATATTGTATAGTTTAGATACGAACACATGACTTAAGTGCGAACGTGAGAGGGGTATAAATGTCACTTCGTACGAATTGGTCACTTCTTACGAAGTGAACTCACTTCATACGAAGTAAAATGCTCAGTTCGAACGAAGTTATCAGGTCTATAAATAGGTGTTGTGTGTTCGTGAGAAGTTAAGTTTTGGAGTTCCGATAGGGGAAACGCTTTCGACAGCTTGTTAAGATGTATACTCTTTTGGTATGAATGAATCATTATACTCCCGCTGCTTCTACTCTATTCTTAATAACATTCTACCGAATTAGTTCTATTTCTACCCAAACTTCCATCTTAGAACAGCTGGATCCTGGACTCACAATTGGTATAAGAGCTACACTTCCAATTCAATTGATCTAAAAGTGGATTGAATCACCTACGCTCTTGAATTATGGACTTTTGGGGGTTTTAGACATAAATCATCATAGGATTAAAACCATAGGATTGTTCATAATTGATTTTTGACCAAGTTTGTGCCAAAATCATCTGAAATTTGAAGAAATAAAGATTTTGGGTCGAAAAATATGATCAAGCTTGTTCGTACAAAGAGAGCCACTTTGTACAAATTGCTCAGTTTGCACCAGGTGAGAATTCACTTCGCATGAAGTTAATTACCCTCGTACGAAGTGAAACCAAAATGCCTAAAATTTTTTTATTGATCGTGGCGACGAGACTAGTGTCTAGAAAAATTTTGGTGATTGAAAATTTTTTCGAATGTTCTAACCACAAATACAAGATGTTCCGCAACATCGTCGAGGGCTTTCGCGAATAGATATGATGACACGATCACAGAGGGTTGAAGATATTGGGGTAGTCGTTACCAATGCAAAAAGTTTATCCTTTTGGTATAGTGACTACTAATAGGCCTTAACGTAAAATCCGCATTACTTTTGTGGACCAAAGTGACATATTTTCCGCATAGTGGAATTTTTCTGTGAAGAGTTTAGAGACGTCAGAATTTGCAAAAATGAGATGGAATAAAAATTTCATAGAATACATTGAAATTTCGTTCGGTATTTTTGAAGTTTTTGACTATGCAACAATTTCGGGTGGTTCCGAATTTAGACTGTCTGAGGATACATTTGATCTAGATTCGTTAGCTCGTGATCACAGGAGGTTCAAAATTTTCAGATCGTGATACATGATGTCTAGCGGTTAGAGTCTCGATCTTCCATAAGGGCGAGTTAGCAGGATTAGCATCAGGAGACGCAACTTGTATTGAAGGCACGTATAAGATATTGCATCTAAGGTGTTAGGATGTACAGTATTCAAGTAGTTGAATTGTTCTTCGGACTAACCACCGTTGAATGACAATGTTTGCTAATTAAGTTGTGCCTGTCTAGCGGAGATGGCTATATATCTATTATTGTGACTGAAGAGGAAGAATGTGATTTTGATCGCGGAAGAATGTTTCTCAGATCTGATGTGTTACTATATGATTTGATTTAAATGAAGATGTGCTGATTGAACAGATTACTAATTTGCTGGTTAATTATTCAGGAGTGTGCTTAAACGTGATTACCGAAAACTTTCAGATTTTCATGGGTATTCACAGACTTGAAGTTTACCGGTGTGGTAATTTGTAGTTTCTATCAATTGTCGGTTGGGTTTTTGAAGATAAAGAGATTTTTTGATGGCTCCCATGCTAAAGAGTTAAATAAAAAACCGAACACTGATGTGGTTATTGTCGAAACTAAGAAGCTACATTCATTAGTTTCTAGTTGGTGATTATTTGTGAAGATTACAGTTAAGCAAATCAGATGAGGTCGAGAACCGTGCAAACATAGACCTAAAGATTTATTCTAGGGGGAATTATTTAAGGGGGAATTCATTGAAGAAATTGCAAACCCAAATCATCAATCAAGGGGAATTTTTTCACGCGCTCTACGACATCGATAGATACCTGATTGAAGTTGTAGAATATTCAAACACGACTATCATATTTCAAGATCAAGATCAAGCTTTGATAGTGACGTCCAAAGGTGAAATTGTTGGTGCATCTTATGTCCGTCACTATGCAAATAGGCTAGATAGAGCGTGTGTTTAAAATTAAATAGATTAGATACGAACACACAACTTAAGTGCGAACGTGAGAGGGGTATAAATGTCACTTCGTACGAAGTCAAATGCTTAGTTCGCACGAAGGCATCAGGTCTATAAATAGGTGTTGGGTGTTCATGAGAAGTTAAGTTTTGTAGTTCCTAGAAGGGAAGCGCTCATAATTTCGCCAGCTTGTAAAGATGTATACTTTTGTGGTATGAATGAATCATTAGACTTCCACTACTTCTACTCCATTCTTGATAACATTCTACCGAATTAGTTCTATTTCTACCCAAACTTCTGTCTAGAACCGCCAGATCTTGTACTATAAAAAACAAAGGCTTTAACAATTATATCTCTCATGAGGATAGGAAATACAAGGCAAACCCCTTAAGTGATATCATCATATGCATTCTATCCTTTATCCTTGACCCGTGAGACGCCGCTCACTTACCGCTCATTTACCTGTAATGCATGCTTAAAAATGTCAACTTATTGTTGGTGAGTTCATGGGTTGAAATAACACAAATGAATAATTAAAAACATTTTATAAAAACGGTATGCATAGTCTAAAAAAGTCACCATGGTGGTAAATCATGGTCTTTCAAGACCATGGCATATCTACCGACATAAGCTAGTAACCAATCCATAATGATGATGCCTCACCACATCGTACACTAGAAGTGGGGCTGGTTACACCCAATAGATCTATTCGACTGTTTCACAGTCAATACCACGACTAATGGTTACTAAACTCAAATAATACCACGAGGACTTCCGAGCTCAAAACTAACAAAATTTTGCGCACATAATAGACCGAAATGGATTCTATCTCCAACTATTATATCTTGTAACCATGCATGACTTTCTCCTGACTTAAATATAATTATTTAAATAAAGTAGAAGGGGCCGTGAAGACTTAAAAATGAAAACAACAACCTACTGGAAAGGAGAACACCATGGGGTCCCAACCGCTTTCACAATATATATTCCGTAGTATGTAAACCTCAGTATTCCAAAATAAGTAAATCCTTTGTTGTACAAACCCATACGACGACTACATAAATAATGTTTGAGCTTCATGAGCTCCAACAAAATTACTAGAATCCCTATAGATGTTGGATAAAATGCGATAAGGGAGTTACAACATGGCTCGTGTTATTCTAGCACTTGAGACAAGATGAATACCAAATGATGGTATTTATCATCGCAATCCCAATTGACGAGGTAAGGTACTACACTTACCAGGGAACTATCCTAAGTACAAGAATCCCGAAATGTTGAGTGGAGATCCCTCTAGGTGGCTAACCTATTTCATTCGCTTAGATACATAGTCTTAACCCACCCGGACAATAGATAGAATGCTAGGCACTGTAACAAACAAGGGTAGATTTCCCACATTGTAGGGTGTTATGGAACTCACCCTAGTTAGTTTTCTACTAAATGGAAATTTAATATTAAGTAAGAACTTAAGAATTCGTATAGATAATGATCTTTAGTTTGACCCATAGAGTCCACTAGGATTCTCATGCACTGCATGCTATGGTTACGTGTGCACATGTCACACCCTCAAATTTCCACATGCAAGGTTTTACCGCGAGACGCGTGATATACCAGGATCAAGCCACTAATCATGTTGAACCATTTCAAATTAATTATAAAACGTTTAACTGCCACATTCAACATGAATAGTGATGATAGTTTTAGATGTTTGAAAATGTAAGTATAAGTTAACACCGGAAGCAAAAGTATATAATCCAGACATGATCAACAACACAGTTATTTAGCATAAATAATGAAAATAGGTTAACCAAAAACCATGACACTCTCTAAACTACAAGTTCCCATCTGAGTCGTACTTATTGTCCTACAAATAGTGCTAAAATGTATAAACATAAAGATGGTGAATTCATAATTTTAGTTAACCGTAAAATATAAGGCAAGTTCACATGCAAAAGTGATATAAACCATGACTCAGGTAGCTAACCCTCATCAAGACAACTAAATTGTGTGTACCGACTGCAATGCTATAGTTTTTGTGTCCTCATCAATGTCTATCCTCATTGGTGTAAGGAAATGTTAATAGTTCATGACCGACTCTCAGTACGGTGTGAGGTTTTCGAACCGAATAGCGCTATCAACTAATACCCCGCTTGCTAACTCGGCATGCTAATCGATAAAATGTGTAGGGACTTCCAGATAGAGTTTACGTTTACTTAAGTGTATTATTCCTACATCCATTATAGAGTATGTGTGATCACAAATCAGGGGGTATTGTATGTGTTTCCCAAAGCAAGGATACATGCTTTTAGTAAAAAGTTTTGAACTCACCTTAGTTTGCTAGGTTAGAATATTAAATGAGTTGTAGTAGCAGTGGTCAACCATTTCCTGATATGGTTACCATTTTAGTAAGTACCACATAATATGCTACACGTTGACACTTAGTTATCCGTTTGTGTGATTATGAGTAGGTGTACCTTGCATATTATGTATCATGCTTACATAATCATGGATAGACACTTTATATCAACTAACCAACCAATTACAATTACAAACATCATGTTTCAGCTTATCTAGTTTCATATCAGTTTTAGAGCTGTTTTTCAGAATTTATTTAAAATAGTAAATGCCAAACAAATTATGAGTTGTGTCATAAAGTTGGGTGGACCTTGTGTAATTTTCTCAAAGCCGAATAATTTATAGAAAAAGCACTAAAAATCATATAGTACACATAGGTTTGATTGGTCACATTCTGTAGACAATTTACGGTATAATTTATTTAAAAATCTTCATTAATTACAATCCTAGATCAAGTTATGACACTAGTAATAGGCTTCAATTCTGGCAGGAAAACGTAGCATGAACTGTTAACACTGTAAAAATCTTTTGGCTGACTTAAACTCGTCTAAAATTTTGACCGCGTTACAACCGGTACAAGTCAGCTGTAAAATTCGGACGGAATATGTTTACTTTTGGCTCTTCATAAAAATGTGTTTATGATCTTGTTAACATAAATCCGACCCGTATATCATGTATAACCCCAAATACATCTGATTCAATAAGTCACCATTAATATCATGTTATAAATCGAAAACGCAAAGCATACATGCAAATATAGTAACCATACAAATCAACAACCTTCAAAACTATCAAGATTCTTGTTTCCAGCAAACCATAGGTTTTCATACATTCAAGAACTCATGAAATCGACAAAACGTAGCCATGAACTTCAAGTTATGTCAGTGTGTTCGAGGGATTACCTAGAGCGATGAAGATGAAGATCAAGAGCCATAAAAAGAAGAGACTTCTTACTTGCTTTCTTGATCGCCTAGAGAGGGTGTAGAGAGAGGGAGAGATGGACGTGGGGATGGTGGCGACCTATGGTTGGGAGGGTTTATATTATTATTTTTTGGTTAAAACTTAAAGTTTACACAAGCAGTTTCTCATGTTTCAAGTTCTTTAAACTTGGATAAGAAATTAATCAACTTAACTTTAGTGCATGTGTTGGACAAGTCCCTCGAGTTTCAAAACCTTGAAAATTGCGTAAGAAGTTAACTAAGTTATCTTGTATAGAAAGTTTTTCCGAATAACTTTGTGTTATGACGAGATACATCTCTCGTGTGTCCAAACTTCACACTTTTTTTAGAATGTTAATCACGTCAACTATATAAATATATAAATATATATATATATTTACGTACGGACTATATTGTGTGTTATAACTTGCATGTTAATTATAATTGCGCGTGTAATATAAGTGTGTTTATGAGTATAAATCATAAAGATTTAACATAGAGAGTTAACGGCGTAACTTGAAAGGGCGAATTGTCACAGCACCCGTAATAATAAATTGCCTTGTATGAAAATCCAAGTGTTTTCTCGCTTAAAACTTAAATGATTAGCAGGAGAGTAGACACGATGGCACGCCTAGTTTCAAAACAGAAGGGACCCATGTGATGGCCCATGCGCTAACACCTATTGCCCCAACTCGTACTAGGGCACGGTGTCATATCAAACAGCAGTAGAGTGTATCCATACTAAGAGTAACTAGAGGGGCAGGATTATGATGGCCGCATCCCAACCCATAATACATAGTGGATACCTTCCTCACTAACAAAACACTAGAAAAAACTTCCCTAACAATAAGGCGTCACCACCAAGGCTACAACCTCAACCTCATCTTCATTACCGAAATCAGGAATTTCGGCATTAGAGGGAAATTAGCCACCTCTTCTGGAATTAATCTCAAGGTTTGTGCTAAGAACCGCGTCCACCGTTAGCTCATTGTCAGACACGAAGTTAATATACTCATCATACGAGTCAAAACTAACAATAGGGTCTCAAGGCGAAGACATCCAAATATTGGCAAAACAAATCCGTACTATAAATGAATTATATATATCACATTAAAATCCCATGAACTAACTTAAGGTGCATATTCCAAATAGACTTAACCATGTAACGCATCTATACCACATAGATTAAACCGTGTAACCCGCCTATTCCAAATAGACTATACCATGTAACCCACCTAACCACATAGAAAAAACCATGTAACCTGCCAATACCATATAGACAGAACCATGTAACCCGCCTTCGAAACATAGACAAAACCATGGATGCAATGTAATGCAATGAAAACATTTCATGCAAGTGAAAATGTTTCATGCGAGCACCCTAGAGATGAGATTATAGTCTAGACCCAACACCAAATCTTAGTTCACTATAATCATGGCTTTCGCAAGGCGTAAACGCGAGGCACAACCATGAAAGTTTTTCAAGCATCAATGAGCAAACACCTACATGATTATAATAAACCAACGATAACAAATGTATTTTGAAAGTTTACAAACCAAAGTATTTAAGTTGGTATACCTTGCCCGAATAAACATCGTGTTTAAAAATATTTATGGATCCCCTATGACACCAAGAAAAATAATGGATCCACCAACTCCAAGTCCTTGTCAATCAATTCTGAGCAATCCTCCTCTAGTTCCTACAACAATTCCTACATCGTTGAGTGAGGTTAAACCTACCAACAACACGATTCCCATGAGTACACCTACACCATATATATTTACTTTCTAACCTTCATCGAGTATCCCACCTTTTAGCCATTTTTCCCTGCTAAGAGTTAATCATCGTCCAACAAAGCCAACCACCTTCATTTCAACAAGACCCACCCATAATGTTTAGCACCCCAGGTCTTCAACAACCACCGCAACCGAGGTTATAATACCAACAACCTTTATTCATGCAGTCTATGGGGGCACAACGTGGTTATAAAGATGAATGTGAGGGGTAGGATGATGAAGGATATGCTATTGCTGTTGATGGGAATCAAATCAAAACTCAAGGTGGGTTTGCATATGCACAAAGACAACCACCAAATAACGTTCAACAAGAGTTTGCTAGACCGCAACAACACATTCCTCAACAGCAATTGCCTCAACAAAGACAACCATTTCAAAGGTAGATGCCTCAACAACAAATTCTTCAACAACCACCTCTATTGTATGCACCACAAAGTAAAATACCAAGGCAAGCGGGGTAACAATCGAGAGTACCATTGGGCATTCCAAGTAGGCATAATCACGAGGTAGTGATGGGAGCTGAAGCTCATTTCAGGCCAATCATTACTAAGAAACTATCTTTGGTAGGGATTCCTCAAAATCATGAGGGAAGAAAATTTGAGGTAAGGACCAATTCACTTCAAAGTTTTACGAAGTCAAGGGGTTGGCCATGGAAGAATCGTATTCCATTTGGAGGCTTATGACTCTCTTTGCAACATAATTGGAGGATAAGGTTTCTCTTCCAATGATGTCCAGTTGGTGATTTTTCAGTTTTACTTGGAAGATAAAGCAAAAAAGATGGTTTTATACTTTGCCTTCCACTTCTATCTATACTTGGGCTGAAATGCAACAATGGTTCTTGGAAGAATTCTTTACCAATCAAAACACTATTGATGCAGGACACAATCAAAGAAGCTTCCAACAACAATCGAGTGAGATGTTTCATGAAGCATTTAAAAGGTTCAATATGACGATTAAAAATTGTCCTCATCATGGTATTGACCCATGGGAATTGTTGAATGCTTTTCATAAGGGGTTGACATCGGAAGATGCTGTGACTTGATGCCCATCACTAATGAGAATTGTTGAACGCTTTTCATGAGGGGTTGACATCGGAAGATGTTGTGACTTGATGCCCATCACTAAGGTACATTTGGTATGAATTATGAGCAAGATGATTAGGCACTCTTGGAACAAATGTTGGTAACATCGAAGATGAAGGCACAATATTCAAGAAGAGCAAGGCATGTTATTACAAGACCACAAGTTCATGTTATGAATGATACGGACATTCAACCTAATAATCTCGTGTATGATGTTTGTACTAATTGTAATGAATAGGGCATTCAGCGGATAGTTGTTCGGGAGTTCAAGAACAATTTGAAGAAGTGAATGTGAATGCAATTCAAGGTCAAGGAGGGGTGGTAGTGTCACACCCTCAAATTCCACTTGCGGAGTTTTACCGCGAGGCGTGTGAACAAACCAGAATCCGAGACACTAGTAACATCGAACGACTCTATATGATTTGTTTATACGTTTTCCAAAATTATTAGTTTAACCATTCATAGTTATTTTTAAATTATCTTAGTTTGGTTTCATTGTTTAGCGGAAGCATTAGTTTTAAAGTTGAGCGGAAGCATTAAAGTAAAGTAAAGGAACGGGCGCCAACACAAACGCCAAAACTAAAGAAAAACCCAAACAATATTCGTAAATGAGACTCGATAAAAAGATGTCTTGATCAATGCAAGTGAGTGCACCTAGAGCTCCTAGCGTCCTGAGAAACATGTAAAGAAACAAGTCTCAACATTAAAGAAGAGTGAGTTCACAGGTTTTTATAAGTTCATTAGTTCGGTTAAAAGTTTGTTTCCCCCATTATCCCTAACCCGGAATAACGATATAGTTCCATTATTCCTAACCCGGAATAATAATGATGTTGGTTCCATTATTACTAAACCGGAATAATATTGTCGTTGGTTCCATTATTCCTAACCCGGAATAATATTGTTGTTTCGTAATTAAGTTCAATGTTAACATGTAGGTAGCGAGTCTAAAGTTATGTCACATAAGTGTTCGCGATCGAAGCTGACTGTTGTGCCTCCGTGTTGCCAGGCCTATCACTGACCATGGCGAAAGTTAGGCTAAATTATTCACCCGTTGACCATACCCGGTCGGCTAGCGCGACTAGCTCGGGTGGGGCTTGTCGGGCCTAGTAGTACTACTTATGATTTCCCCGCTATCTAACCCAATACTAACGATCCGAGAGTTTGTCGAGGACTTCCGTGATATAGCTGCTTAGTGACAATAACGTACATTAACATTAACTTAGTTACCGAATAGTTTAACGACGTTAATTTCGTATAACGTAAAGAGATAGAGTTGTAGAGTGTATACGTGTTTCTCCCCCTGTTGTTTAAAACCGGATAAAATTAGGGGCCGTGAACTCACCTTTAATTGCTCGGTTAGTGTAACACAGAAGTAGCAAATGGTGGGACGGCTAATCGCGTCCTAACAAGCCAATCGATTTAAAGTTAGTGTGTGAACACACTGATACAAACCCTACACATAACTATCATACAATGCGGCACACATGATAACAAATTCGAAAACACAATCATGCATGCAAAGTATTATCATACCAAAATAGTGATCAAACCAACTTATCATGAACACAAATCAACTCATACAACATTTTGGTACACACATTCGCAAGTAATCAAGTTTCAGCTTGTATGCTCATAACTAGGCTGTTTTCGAGGATTTTTATAAAATAGTTCCAACGTTCCAAAAAATCCAATTTTTTACAGAAGGTGTCAACTAAACTGTAGAATTTTATGTAAATTTTTCAAGTCCTAACACTTTATCAATTATTCATAAACATTTATATACTAGACTGCAGTCAGATTCGTCGCTTTCTGACTGCAGTCCACGGGAGAATTTATTTAAAAATCATCGTTCATCCAATTAACAAAATTCCAATGGGAGTTTCCCGGAAATTTCCATCTCCAGTTTCTGTACAAATTTCGTGACCCAACCCTCTACAGATTATGAGATCCGACTCGATAAACAACTAACAAATTTTCAGAATTTACACAGCTTCAGTTACTGCACTTAATTGACCACTTCAAAATATCAAACGACCTCACAAAAATATGAATCCAGTGCCATTAGAAGCGCTTTTCAAAAATATACGTTTTAGGCTTAAGAAAATCCGCTTTTCGATAAATAATAACCAAGTTACATCCAATTGAAGTTGGCTGTAAACACCATTCAGCATCCTGTTTTCAACTTTTATCGCAATAGAACACGCTTAAACAATCGAGACGTTAAATATAAATGATCAAGAACAGATTTACTAGTCACATATCATCATGTACATCATACTCATGCAAACCCTAATCATACAATATGATTTTTATCACAAAACGCAGCCTATGATTCTTGTATCCAACTAATCATCATAACCGCAAAACTTGCACAATTAATCGACTAAATATCATAACACTTTCATAACCATGATTCTACCATTACATACAAGCATGATCAATAGTTCATAAACCCTAATGTGATTTGCGAAACAATAGCAAACCCTAACCTTTAACAATGAAGATTAACGAATCGGGAACGAGATTGGGAATCACTTCGGGTTTTGGAGGAGGTCGTGATCGAGAGAAGGGGTGAGGAGGGGCTACCGTCGGCTGATTCTTGGAGCTGGGGTTTAGGTTTTTTTTTTTTTTTTGAAACATACACATACATGCATGCCTATATAAAGTGCAAGAAAGAAAAAGGGGAAAGGGTTGGGGTTTGTGCTTGCGGCCGCAAAGGGTTTGGGTGGGGGCGGTTTGGGTCTTTAACTTGAGCCTCAAGTTTTGATTAATTCCTTGAGTCGCAAGGAAATGAGGTCGACACGTTTCGCGGCTCGGTTCGGTTCGTCTATCTATTTACTATATATATTTTTATAACTAAAAATCACGAAATCAAAACACGACATAATAACTCACCAAACTTATAAACGTCTAATACACATAGCACGTAATTCACTTGATAAGTTCACAAAGTTAGCGTAGTTATTTCGAGCGTGTAATTTAATTCTCCGAATCAAATTAGCGTAGGAATGAATAACCGTGAAGTAGTGCGTTTAACATACCTGAAAAACCGGGATGTCACAGGTAGAAACTTCAACATGAATTCAAACACATACCACCGAGGGTTCAGAAATCACCCTAATTTTCGTTATGGCAATCCAGCAAACTAGGCTAATCTGAATTTTCAAGGAGCTCCTCAATCAAATTATGTTCCTTCTCAACAATATATAAATCAAGGATATTTTCGGGGCGGAAACAATCAAGGCTATCAAAGACAATATCAACAACAACCAAGCAATGTGCAAATCGGGGGGGTCGAGATCATCTAATTCTAGTGGAAATGAAGTCATGTATATTGGTAAAATGATACAATAGGAAATGAACAAGATAAATTAAATGGATGATGCTCACCTACAAAATGATGAAATCCGCGACAAGGCATTTCAGTCATTGACTACGCAAATTGGTCAACTAGCAACTGAAGTGGTCGATCTCGTGCCGCTGCCATGCGGTTTCTGATTTGTACAATCTTTTCTGTAGCCTCAAGTATCAACTCAGGGCCTGTGAGTTGACTGTCACCGAGTTCTGCCCAACAGACCAGTGATCTACATTTACGACCGTATAATGCTTCAAACGGTGCTGCCGATATACTCGTATGGTAACTGTTGTTATACGAGAATTCCACTAAAGGCAGATGGATTTCCCAACTATTCCCGAAGTCTACCACGCATGCCCTAAGCATGTCTTCCAAGGTCTGAATGGTCCTTTCGCTTTGACCATCCGTCTGAGGGTGATAAGCTGTGTTCATATCTAAGCGTGTACCCAACGCTTTCTGAAGTGACTGCCAAAAGTTGGACGTGAAACGAGCATCTCTGTCTGAGATGATGGACGTTGGCACTCCGTGCCGAGAAACTACTTCCTTAATGTAGATGCGAGTTAACTTATCCATCTTATCTGTTTCTTTAATCGCTAGGAAGTGTGCGGACTTAGTTAAACGATCCACGATCACCCAGATGGTATCGCAACCACCCAAAGTTCGCGGGAGTTTAGTGATGAAGTCCATCGAGATCTGATCCCATTTCCACATCGGAATCTTAGGTTGTTGAAGTAGCCCCGATGGCTTCTGATACTCTACCTTGACTTTCGCACAAGTCAAACACTTGCTCACGTAGGTGGCTATATCCGCTTTCATGTTGGGCCACCAGTACACGGCTTTAAGGTCTTGATACATCTTATCCGAACCAGGATGGACAGAGTATCGGGACTTGTGAGCTTCGTCCATGACTAGCTTTCTGAGGTCTCCGTAGAGAGGTACCCATATGCGATTCATAAAATACCGGGCTCCATTAGGTTTTACTTCCCAATCGCGTTCCATTTTTCCCACCGATTCGGCCTTGATGTTTTCTTCCTTAACTGCTTCTAACTGCGCGTCGCGTATCTGTTCGGGTAACCCCGAATGAATGGTGAATTGTAGTGCTCGTACCCGACGAGGTTTCAAGTGTTCCTTCCTACTGAGGGCATCAGCTACCACGTTAGCTTTACCCGGGTGATACCGAATGGCACATTCATAATCATTCAGGAGTTCGACCCAGCGACGCTCTCGCATGTTCAACTCCTTCTGGTCAAGGATGTGTTGGAGGCTCTTATGATCTGTATAGATTGTGCACTTTGTTCCATATAGGTAGTGTCTCCAAATCTTAAGTGCAAACACTACTGCTCCCAATTCCAGGTCATGTGTTGTGTAGTTTTTCTTGTGAACCTTCAATTGTCGGGACGCATACGCGATGACCTTATCACGTTGCATGAGTACGCATCCCAATCCCTGAATGGAAGCATCATAATATACCACAAAATCGTCAGTCCCTTCCGGCAAGGACAGAATGGGTGCACTACAAAGTTTCTGCTTCAGTAATTGAAATGCCGCTTCCTGCTTGTCACCCCAAGCATACTTGGTGCCTTTCTGGGTGAGGGTGGTAAGCGGTTGCGCGATCTTTGAAAATCCCTCGATGAAACGTCTGTAGTAACCAGCCAAACCCAAAAATTGGCGGATCTCTGTCGGTGTCCTGGGTGCTTCCCAGTTTTTGATAGCATCGATCTTGGCGGGATCGACGTGGATACCCTTCTCATTCACAATATGCCCAAGGAACTGAACTTCCCGAATCCAAAAATCACACTTTGAAAGCTTGGCATATAGTTTCTCCTGTTGAAGTAATTTCAGCAGTAGTCGTAGATGTTCATCATGTTCTTCTTCACCTTTAGAGTAGATGAGTATGTCATCGATGAACACAATGACAAACTTGTCGAGATACGGTTTACACACGCGGTTCCTGAGGTCCATGAACACCGCGGGTGCGTTGGTGAGACAGAAGGGCATGACCAAAAACTCATAATGGCCATACCGAGTACGAAATGCCGTCTTAGCATTATCCTCCTCCCTGACGCGTAACTGGTGATAACCGGACCGTAGATCAATCTTGGAGTAGTAGCTTGACCCTTGAAGCTAGTCGAAGAGATCGTCGATGCGAGGTAATGGGTATCGGTTCTTGACAGTAACCTTATTGAGTTCCCTGTAGTCGATGCACATGCGGAAGGTCCCGTCCTTCTTCTTGACAAAAAGGACTGGAGCTCCCCATGGCGAAGTACTGGGTCGGATAAATCCTTTTTCTAACAATTCCTGAAGTTGGGTAGACAGCTCTTACAGCTCGGCTGGAGCTAGGCGGTACGGGGCCTTGGCGATAGGAGTTGCATGGTTCGCCAATTCAATTTCAAATTCTACTTGTCGATGTGGTGGAAGACCAGGTAACTCCTCTGGAAAAACATCGGAAAAATCACGGACGACGGGATATCTTCTATACGCTTCTCGTCCTTAGGCTGTTCGGTGACCAGTGCGAGCAAAGCGAAGGAGTTCTTCCTCCGAAGATACTTCTGTGCTTGCATGTAAGAGATGATGTTTACGACGGCGCCTGCCTTCTCGTCTTGTACCGTCAAGATTTCGTCGTTAGAGAGCGGAATACGGATAGCTTTCTCGAAACAGAGAACTTCAGCTCGGACGTCAGATAGCCAGTCCATTCCGGCTACCACGTCAAAACTACCCAGGGTAGTTGTCATCAGATCAATGGTAAAGGTGTGACCCGCGAGTTTGAGTTGACAGCCGAATACTAAATGGGTCACATCTACAGATTTACCATCGGCTAGTTCTATGACGTAAGGGGTCTCTAGGGGTTTAGGCGTGAGATTTAGGTTCTTCCTAAAAGACTCCGATATAAAACTCCTATCCGCAAAAGTACAGTAGCAAAATGTTCGTTAAGGGGAAACTTACCGGTGACCACGTTCGAGTCGTTTCTGGCCTCTCCGCGGCTTAGCGTAAATGCACGACCTTTGGCACCTCCTGTGCCACCATTTCCATTGTTGTTGTTGCTATTGTTGTTGTTGTGGTTGTTGTTGTTCCCACCATTATTGTTGTTGTTGCGAAGCTGTGGGCATTCTCGTTTGAAGTGGCAGTGCTACCACACTGATAGCACCCCTGGTTAATACCCTGCTGTTGACCCTGGTGCTGATTCTGATTTTGTCGGGACATGATTTCCCCGCGACAATCCTTTGCCGCGTGTCCCACTTTGCCACATCGTTGGCAGCGATTTCCGGCACAAGGGCCGTGATGATGAAGGTTACAACGATTACATTGTGGCTTACGACCCACATAGCCGCTTGTGTTCTGGGTGTTGTTGGCGGGCTGATTATTGTGACCCCGATTACTGTTGAAATTATTGAACCCTTTCTGGTTCCCTTGTTATGGTTGGGCTGACGAAGACTGTCGAGCAGACGAGTCTTCAAATTTTCTTTTATTATCAGGGACCACTTCAGTTGCACCTCGAGATGGCAACTTCTTTTGTTCCACCGCCTTATCGGTGAGTTTGTGCGCCAACCTGATCGCTTGATGCTCAGTCGCAGGGTTGCTAGCCATTACCATGCCCTGGATCTCGGGGACCAGACCCCCAAGGTAAAACTCGAGTCGTTTCTCCACGGTGTTGGCCAGATCGGGACATAGAAATACCAGGTCATGATGTTTCGCTGTGTATGCTTCAATTTCAGATCCCACCATCTTGTGGTTCCATAAAGCTTGCTCCAACTGCTGAACCCTGTCCCGCGAACAGTACTCCTCCTTGATTAGGGCCTTAAACTCGACCCAGGCCATTGCGTTTGCAGCAATAAGTCCACGCGTTTGGACTTGTGCATTCCACCAAGTTAGTGCCCCATCCTCCAACGTTGAGGCAGCATACTTGACCGTGTTGGCCTCAAGACAATTGCACATCTCGAACACTGATTCGGACTTTTCAATCCAACGGACCAGTCCTATGGGTCCTTCTGCACCCGTGAATTTGCTCGGTTTCGCATCTAGGAACATCTTGTATGGGTTAAGACCCCCTCCTGCTGACAGAGGATAGGTAGTCAGCGAGAAAGTCTACTAGCCCAACTATTAGATTTTCCCATGAAAATTTAATAATGGTTACCTGCCGGTGGGTTTTGAACACCTGCAAGAGCAGCATTTACGTGTTCTTGGATCATTGCGGTCGGTTCTTCGGGTGTCATGTTGAGGTTTCCGCGACGTCCAGTTGCCATTTTAGATCTTCGCAAGCCAACATAAACACACACCGATAAGTATATAGATCCAATATAGTTATCCTATTCCATACTTAAATAATCCCTCAAATTATGTCAACCCAAATAAATTAAACAATCAAAAGAAATATTCGATTAAATAAAATTTCAACGTCTCACAAAATGCCAACCAAACATATCAGTTTACTATAGAATTTCAAGTTCAAACATAAATAGAGAAATAAATAGACTGAAGGAAGCAAATGGGATAAGCGAGACGAATCAGTCTTCTACGTCTCCATCTCCCAAATCGCTATTGTTGTCGTCATCCTCCACGGTGTTTCCAGCTTCTACAGGTGGGTCTTCCTCCGGATCCTCCTCTGGATCCTCCTCTGGATCCTCTACCGGCACTGGAGGGGCCGGTGGTGGTGCGGGCACTGGTAAAGGTGCCTGATTCTGTTCTAGTTCTTGAATTCTCCAGCTGGACTCAAGAACTTTGTCTTCGAGCCAGTCAGCCCTCAGCTGCTTAGCACGAAGATCTTTAGCTAAAGTGTTACGAGCTATCTTATTCTCATATTGCTCTTCCTCGAGCTCTCCAGTCTTACCCGTTAATTGTCGTATCATCCATCCCTGTGCTAGGATAGTTTCCTGCATTCTCTCTAGTTGTTCCTGTTGTTTTCTTATCATATCTTTAAGTAGGTCGTTCCCTACTTCTAACGAGTTAACCGGTTCGACCGCCTAGTGATGGTCGGGCGTGAGGACGACTTCTCTCCTAGAGCGAGTCTTTTTCTAGCAGCTGAGCGTGTCTCCACGCCATGAGGTGGTGAGGTTTCGACCATAGGTGCCTTCCCCGGCGCCCTTGGTTGTAAAGGTTTGTCGGATGATGATGATGACATTGCCTGTTGGGTTGTTTAGTTAGTTACGAGTTGCATTTATCACAATATGCATTCATATTTTACATAACATAGTTGTAGTACAACACATAACAAGATATCACAGTTCAATGCCAAACTAAGTCTAGTGTCATGTAATCAGCTATAGTTTAGGTCTACTTGTAATGCAAACCTGGTTCTCTATAGCTAGAGGCTCTAATACCAATCTGTCACACCCTCAAATTCCACTTGTGGAGTTTTACCGCGAGGCATGTGAACAAACCAGAATCCGAGACACTAGTAACATCGACGACTCTATATGATTTGTTTATACGTTTTCCAAAATCATTTGTTTAACCATTAATAGTTATTTCTAAATTGTCTTAGTTTGGTTTCAATGTTTAGTGGAAGCATTAATTTTAAAGTTGAGCGGAAGCATTAAAGTAAAGTAAAGGAACGGGCGCCAACACAAACGCCAAAACTAAAGAAAAACCCAAACAATATTCGTAAATGAGACTCGATAAAAAGATGTCTTGATCAATGCAAGTGAGTGCACCTAGAGCTCCTAGCGTCCTGAGAAACATGTAAAGAAACAAGTGTCAACATTAATGAAGAGTGAGTTCACAGGTTTTTATAAGTTCATTAGTTCGGTTAAAAGTTTGTTTCCCCCATTATCCCTAACCCGGAATAACGATATAGTTCCATTATTTCTAACCCGGAATAATAATGATGTTGGTTCCATTATTCCTAAACCGGAATAATATTGTCGTTGGTTCCATTATTCCTAACCCGGAATAATATTGTTGTTTCGTAATTAAGTTCAATGTTAACATGTAGGTAGCAAGCCTAAAGTTATGTCACATAAGTGTTCGCGATCGAAGCCGACTGTTGTGCCTCCATGTTGCAAGACCTATCACTGACCATGGCGAAAGTTAGGCTAAATTGTTCACCCGTTGACCATACCCGGTCGGCTAGCGCGACTAGCTCATGTGGGGCTTGTCGGGCCCAGTAGTACTACTTATAATTTCCCCGCTATCTAACCCAATACTAACGATCCGAGAGTTTATCGAAGACTTCCGTGATATAGCTGCTTAGTGACCATAACGTACATTAACATTAACTTAGTTACCGAATAGTTTAACGACGTTAATTTGGTATAACGTAAAGAGATAAAGTTGTAGAGTGTATACGTGTTTCTCCCCCTGTTGTTTAAAACCGGATAAAATTAGGGGCCGTGAACTCACCTTTAATTGCTCGGTTAGTGTAACACAGAAGTAGCAAATGGTGGGACCGCTAATCGCGTCCTAACAAGTCAATCGATTTAAAGTTAGTGTGTGAACACACTGATACAAACCCTACACATAACTATCATACAATGCGGCACACATGATAACAAATTCGAAAACACAATCATGCATGCAAAGTATTATCATACCAAAATAGTGATTAAACCAACTTATCATGAACACAAATCAACTCATACAACATTTTGGTACACACATTTGCAAGTAATCAAGTTTCAGCTTTTATGCTCATAACTAGGCTGTTTTCGAGGATTTTTATAAAATAGTTCCAACATTCCAAAAATTCCAATTTTTTTACAGAAGGTGTCAACTAAACTGTAGAATTTTATATAAATTTTCAAGTCCTAACACTTTACCAATTATTCATAAACATTTATATACTAGGCTGCAGTCAGATTCGTCGTTTTCTGACTGCCGTCCACGGGAGAATTTATTTAAAAAATCATCGTTCATCCAATTAACAAAATTCCAGTGGGAGTTTCCCGGAAATTTCCATCTCCAGTTGCTGTACAAATTTCGTGACCCAACCCTCTACAGATTATGAGATCCGACTCGATAAACAACTAACAAATTTTCAGAATTTACACAGCTTCAGTTACTGCACTTAATTGACCACTTAAAAATATCAAACGACCTCAGAAAAATATGAATCCAGTGCCATTAGAAGCATTTTTCAAAAATATACGTTTTAGGCTTCATAAAATCCGCTTTTCGATAAATAATAACCAAGTTACAGCCAATTGAAGTTGGCTGTAAACACCATTCAGCATCCTGTTTTCAACTTTTATCGCAATAGAACACGCTTAAACAATCGAGACGTTAAATATAAATGATCAAGAACAGATTTATTAGTCACATATCATCATGTACATCATACTCATGCAAACCCTAATCATACAATATGATTTTTATCACAAAACGCAGCCTATGATTCTTGTATCCAACTAATCATCATAACAGCAAAACTTGCACAATTAATCGACTAAATATCATAACACTTTCATAACCATGATTCTACCATTACATACAAGCATGATCAATAGTTCATAAACCCTAATGTGATTTGCGAAACAATAGAAAACCCTAACCTTTAACAATGAAGATTAACGAACCGGGAACGAGATTGGAATCACTTCGGGTTTTGGAGGAGGTCGCGATCGAGAGAAGGGGTGAGGAGGGGCTGCCGTCGGCTGATTCTTGAAGCTAGGGTTTAGGTTTTTTTTTTTTTGAAACATACACATACATGCATGCCTATATATAGTGCAAGAAAGAAAAAGGGGAAAAGGGTTGGGGTTTGTGCTTGCGGCCGCAAAGGGTTTGGGTGGGGGCAGTTTGGGTCTTTAACTTGAGCCTCAAGTTTTGATTAATTTCTTGAGTCGCAAGGAAATGAGGTCGACACGTTTCGCGGCTCGGTTCGGTTCGTCTATCTATTTACTATATATATTTTTATAACTAAAAATCACGAAATCAAAACACGACATAATAACTCACCAAACTTATAAACGTCTAATACACATAGCACGTAATTCACTTGATAAGTTCACAAAGTTAGCGTATTATTTCGAGCGTGTAATTTTATTCTCCGAATCAAATTAGTGTAGGAATGAATAACCGTGAAGTAGTGCGTTTAAGATACCTGAAAAACCGGGATGTCACAGGTAGAAACTTAAACATGAATTCAAACACATACCACCGAGGGTTCAGAAATCACCCTAATTTTCGTTATGGCAATCCAGCAAACTAGGCTAATCTGAATTTTCAAGGAGCTCCTCAATCAAATTATGTTCCTTCTCAACAATATATAAATCAAGGATATTTTCGGGGCGGAAACAATCAAGGCTATCAAAGACAATATCAACAACAACCAAGCAATGTGCAAATCTGGGGGGTCGAGATCATCTAATTCTAGTGGAAATGAAGTCATGTATATTGGTAAAATGATACAATAGGAAATGAACAAGATAAATTAAATGGATGATGCTCACCTACAAAATGATTAAATCCGCGACAAGGCATTTCAGTCATTGACTACGCAAATTGGTCAACTAGCAACTGAAGTGGTAGATTTGAAGAAGAACAAAGAATTAAGCAAGTCTTGGATTACTCATCGGTTGACCCAACTCAACTATATTTGGGTTGACCATTTTTTAATATCGTTCATGCCGTTATTGATTGTCGGTACGGTACGGTCGACATGGCATTCTATAACAAAAAAATGTGCCTTAATGTTTTCACAAATGTTTCTAACTCTTTGGGTGGTGATGAGCGTTTCATGGCAGATATAGTGGATCGGTGTGAACCAGATGAGTATGAGGATGATAATTCGGATATTTGTGTTTGTATAATTCTGATCAGGTCCATGTTGGTGCTTTGAGAGCAGAATAGCAAAAGCAAGAAGCGTTGGCTATGCAAGAAGGGATGTCGCAATGGACCCATGACGTTGAGAGTTTACATGCTGAAACCAATTCAAACACAAAGGCTTGGTTGATTTGTCCACCAAAGGTTGTGTTAAAAGATTTTCTGAGACACTTACAGTATGCATTTTTGGGAGACTATGAGATATTGCCAGTTATAATTGCTTCTAACTTGATGAGGCTCAAGAGAAAGGACTTCTGAAAGTGCTAAACGCTCACAAAGAGGCTATTGGGTGGACCATAGTCAACTTGAAAGGTATTAGTCCATCTATAGTAATGCACAAATTCATCAACACGGATGATGCAAAGCCTACAAGGGAGACTCAACGGAGGTTGAATCCTAATTTGTAGGAAGTTGTTAAAAAGAGGTTAGCAAGTGGTTGGATACGGGGATTATCTATCCGATTTCGGATAGTGCGTGGGTGAACCCTACTCAGGTAGTACCAGAGAAAGTCGGTATGCATGTAATCAAAAGTTGAAGACAATGAACAAATCGCCACTCGGACGATTACTGGGTGGCGAGTGTGCATTGATTATAAAAAGTTGAATGTGGCCACCTCGAAACACCATTTCCGGTTACCCTTTATGATCAATTATTGAAAAACTTTCCGCTCATAATTTTATTGTTTTTAGATGGGTACTCGGGGTATAACCAAATCGCAATCCATCTGGATGACCAACATAAGAACACATTCACATGCCCATATGATAATTTTGCCTTTAGGTGGATGCTATTTGAGTTGTGCAATGCCCCAGCCACTTTTTAGTGATGTATAATAAGTATTTTTCAGACATGGTCGGGGATTCTCTTGAAAGTATTCATGGACTTTTAATTTCTCAGCCAACTTTTGAAATATATCTCGACGAATTAGAAAAAGATTTAAAATGGTGTGTCGAGAAAAAACTTGGTTTTAAGTTTGGAGAAAAGTCATTTCATTGTACAAGAGGGAATTGTGTTGGGTCGTGTGGTCTCGAAGTGGGGCATGGAGGTGGATAAAGCTAAGATTAAGGTTATATCTTTATCACCACCTCCAAAGAATGTAAACAGTGTGAGATCGTTTTTGGGATATGCCAAATTTTACTAGGGATTTATTAAAGGTTTTAGTGTAATTACCAAACCCTTACGTAATTTGTTGTTAAATGATGTTCCATTTGATTTTACTGGTGAATGTTTGCAACCTTTTAATGTTTTAAAGGAACAGTTGGTGCAAGCTCCCATTTGGTAATCTATTATGCAAGCAAGACATTATCCGAAGCACAACTAAATCACACCACTGAAAACTAATTATTGGTAGTGGTGTATGCCTTAGATAAATTTTGGTCTTTTATTTGGGGGAGCAAGGTTGTGGTTTATTCTGATCATAGTGCAGTTCACTATGTAGTGGAGAAAAAAGATGCTAAGCCACAATTAATTCGTTGGGTGTTGTTACAAGAACTCGATTTGGAGATCCGAGATAAGATGGGATGTGAAAATGTATTTGTGGACCATTTATCTCGGATTCCGTTGGAAGGTATTGATGACTCGGCGGAGATTAGTAATCAATTTCCAAAAGAACAGTTGTTAGTGGTGTCAACTACACCCTTGTATGCTCATTATGTTAACTCTTTGGCCACGGGTACGATGCCGAAACATTGGACCAAGAGGCAACAGTTTTTTGTCCAAGTAAAACAGTACATTTGGGATGAACCATAGCTTTTCAAGATTGGTTTGCATCAAATTATTCGGCGGTACATTCCCGAATCAGAAGTACAAGAAGTCTTGGCACATTCTCATTCATCAGCTTGTGGGGGGTCATTTCAATGGGCAAAAGATGGGATACCGGGTCCTTACATGCGGTATCTATTGGCCCATGATTTTTAAAGAAGCAAGCGAGTATGCCCGACACTACCTGAACTGCCAAAGATGAGAAGTATTCGAAAAGGGATGAGATGCCCTTGCAACCCATTTTGGTGGTCGACATATTCGATATATGGGGCACTATTTTATGGGTCCTTTTCCGAATTCTTACGGGAATTTATACATTCTAGTGGCGGTTGATTATGTTTCAAAATGGGTAGAAGCAATCGCTACAAGGACCAATGATCACGCCGTGGTTTGTAAATTTGTCCAGTCAAATATATTTTCAGGGTTTGGAATTCCGTGAGTTAGTATAGGTGATGGTGTTTCCCATTTTAAGAACTTCAACTTTGGTAAATTACTGAAGCGTTGGGTCGACCATTTTTCAATATCGCTCATGCCATTATTGATTGTCGGTACGGTACGGTCGACATGGCATTCCGTAATAGAAAAATGTGCCTTAATGTTTTCACAAATGTTTCTAACTCTTTGGGTGGTGATGAGAGTTTCATGGCAGATATAGTGGATCGGTGTGAACCACATGATTATGAGGATGATACTTCGGATATTTGTGTTTTTATAATTCTGATCAGGTCCATGTTTGTGCTTTGAGAGCAGAAGAGCAAAAGCAAGAAGCGTTGGCTATGCAAGAAGGGATGTCGCAATGGGCCCATGAAGTTGAGAGTTTACATGCTGAAATTAACTTAGACACAAAGCTTTGGTTGATTTGTCCACCAAAGGTTGTGTTAAAAGATTTTCTAAGACACTTACAGTATGCATTTTTGGGAGACAATGAGACAATGCCAGTTATAATTGCTCTAACTTGATGAGGCTCAAGAGAAAGGACTTTGAAAGTGCTAAACACTCACAAAGTGGCTATTGGGTGGACAATTGTCAACTTGAAAGGTATTAGTCCATCTATAGTAATGCACAAAATCATCACCACGGATGACGGAAAGCCTACAAGGGAGACCCAATGGAGGTTGAATCCTAATTTGTAGGAAGTTGTTAAAAAGAGGTTATCAAGTGATTGGATGCGGGGATTATCTATCCCATTTCGGATTGTGCGTGGGTGAACCCTACTCAGGTAGTACCAAAGAAAGCCGGTATATATGTAATAAAAGGTGAAAACCATGAACAAATCGCCACTCGGCCGATTACCGGGTGGCGAGTGTGCATCGATTATAGAAAGTTGAGTGTGGCCACCTCGAAAGACCATTTCCTCAACCAAATTATTAAAAAGCTTTCCGATCAAAATTTAAATTTTTTTAGATGGGTACTCAGGATATAACCAAATCACATTCCCATTTTAAGAACTTTAACTTTGGTACTGAAGCGTTATGGTGTAAACCATAGAGCGGCGACACCATATTGCCCTCAAAACAGGTGGCCAAGCTGAAGTATAAAATCTGAAAATTAAGGAAATCTTAATGAGGACAATTTGTGTTGACAGGAAGGAGTTGTCAGTCAAGCTGGATGATGCATTATGGGGATATCGAACCACGTACAAGACTCCTATTGGAACCACTCCCTACCGATTAGTATATGGAAAGGGTTATCATTTGCCAATGGAGATGGCTCATCGTGCATTGTGGGGAGTAAAGAATGTGAATATGAACTACAATGAAGCCGGAGACAAAGGCTTTAACTAGATGTGAATATGAACTACAAGAATGTGAATATGAACTAGAAGAATGTAAATATGAACTACAATTAAAGTATAAAGCTCTTGTTGTTTCCCAAAAAGATGAAGGCTTCAACTAGAACAAATACATTTCAAAACTTGAAAGCATTGCATTGTTGGCAGAGATTAGAGAAGAAGTAGTTGATGAAGAATATTCTGAAGCAAAATTCGATGAAGCTCCAATTGATGAATAATATTCTCCTGAGTAAGATATTTTTCATAGTGTATTTAAACATTTGGTACAACCTGGCATGTATAAAAATTTTGCAGGTTTCTTTGAACAAAATTATGTTGTGCATTGTCAAGAAGAGCCAAAGAAAGAAGTTGAAGAATTAATGGATGCAAGCAAAGAGATGACTGCAGAGAACCTTATAGAGATTGCTAACAAAGCTATGATGGCGAACATAAAAGAAGTAGTCTCTAAACAGGTTCAAGAAATGGTAAATGAGTTGGTCAGAGAAGAGGGTAAGGTTAAGATAATTGAAGTTGAAAAACCTTGCAAGAAATGCTCAAAGCCTTGCAAGGAATGTGCTAAAAAAGATGATAAATATAAACTATTGAAAAAACTTTCTCATAATCTGCCAAGTGATCACAAAGAAACAAAAGAAGCATATGATAAGTTGAGTAAAAACATTGAACAATTTTAACAAGCAAGTCGTGAAGACGGTGCTACACTTTCTATGCTAAAAGCAACTGTTATGGATCAACAAATGGCTATAAACATTCACCTTAAAATGATTGCTAAGCTAATAAGTGAATTAGAGGCAGTGATAATGGAAACATAGAGGGTCAATAAATTGTTGATTAGTTACTCAACTTCATCATATGTGATTGATCATATTCTTGCTAAACAACCAAAAAAACCAAAAATGAAGAAAATAATACGGGGTGGGAAGTTACAATCAACTTCCACCCCCGATGTGGGAAAGTTATTCAAAGAAAAAGCCTAACGGGGTTGATAAGGCTGTGACAACCAGCAAAATTAATGATAAATCCATACAACTTGGACCATTTGAAATCTTAGAAAAGCTTGAACCGTCGCTTATAAGTTGAAATTACCAGAAAAGTAAGTAGCATACTCGACACATTTCACGTGTCAAATCTCAAGAAAAGTCCTACTCAAGAAACAGTAATCATCCCTGTGGATGAGATTCATATTGATGACAAACTCCATTTTACCGAAGAATCTATTGAGGTTATGCACTGAAGGTCCACAAGACGAGGAGAAGTCGTATTAAATTAGTTAAAGTTCGTTGGAACTCGCGTCACCGTCCCGAGTACACATGGGAACGTGAAAATTATATAAATTCCAAGTACCCACACTTATTCAAAGACTCCCCTGCAAGCAGAAACGCAGTTTGAATTTCGGGACAAAATTCTCTGAACGGGGGAGAATGTGACAACCGGCAAAATTAATGATAAATCGTACAACTTAACAACTATGTGTAATTAAAATTACGTTCATTATCAACTTAATTAGTGCATGATTAGGTCATATAAAGGCTAGCATTCATAGTACATGGTTAAACTATACATATCATAATGCCACATTCGTCGGGTCGTGAGAAAACAAGAAACTATGTCCGAATATGTTGGCTAAATGCTGAAAACACTATTCACCTAAACACACTATTCATGCCAGCTTGTTCTGGAAACTGTTCGAATGAGCAACGAATGGCACGAAAGCATTTAATCATTGAAAGGCAAACAAAAATGCCAACTTGTTCTGAAAACTATTCTAATATTCATTGAAAAGCTTGTTCGGGATGAAATTCATTGAGCACGAAAGCACTTTAACTTTCCGGAGAATACGCATATTTACAATTCGTACGATCCGCACTAATGTGTAAAAAGTTAAATTGTCTAATACGCAAAAATTCAACATTTTAAGGGTCATAGAACTTGTATATGATGTTATACATCCTAAAATAGCTTGGGGATATCGATAAGATATCCGAAACATAAGCTTTTGGAATTGCGTCGCTACTTTCATAACTTGTCCGATTTCGAGATGACGAGCTAGTAAATTGTATTTTAATCATCATAACACCTAAACGAACCATCCAGTGAACTAGTTAGCCATTGTTTGGCGTCACTAATATGGTCACGACACTAGTCACACGAGAATCTCTCTAACTCCCCTAAGCCCCTAACTTAACAACTTATATACATGTCTAATATATATATACTCCCCTCCCATTTCGGCTATGGTAGGGACTACTCTGTCAACCTACATCAAGTTATGTCGATGAGGAAGATAGAAGCATGGCATGTGGGACCTGTTGTCGACTTATGCACTTATATAATATCTTTCACCACACCATCCTCACATTATTTTTATAACTTCAAAGAAAATACCAAACACCCTCTTGCCTCTCTCTCCCTCACGGATCACACATGCACACACACAACACCCACTATTCTTTGAAGAACACCACATTTTAGGCTTTAAAACCCGATTTCAAGATCACTTAAGGAACTTGCAAGCATGGAGGACCATTAGAGATCACTTTGGAGCTTTTTCACCTTCTTAATCTTCATCTTAAGCTTGTGTAAAGTTGTATGATCAACTTATATCATTTTTAAGCTTCTAATAATATGCAGTTTACTAAAGTACATGTTGTTCATCTTGAACATACAGAAAACCAAGCTTAAAAATGCTAATCTCACCTTAAAATTCTACTAAATATGATGTATATGTGTTGATTATGTGGATCAGTGATAACTAGTTATTATGATCATGTGGATTATGTTAAAGTAAGATGTTTAAGTGCATGATCTTGTATGACCTAGGCTAGCAATAATGCTCTAAACAAGATCAACATCCTTATATTCCAGGACTTTTACATAAACTAGAAGATGATTTATGATGAATACAACTTTTATAAAAGTTAAACACCATGATTTTCACTAAGATCATCTTAAAAAGTAGCCTAAACAAGGGTGTTTAGACAAAGGAACTAGATTTTAAAGTATGAGAATAATTATATTTTTAAGAAGATTGTTAGAAAATATATAAAGATGCTATTATAATTTTTATAAAGATGTGGTTAAAATTATACTTACAAAAAGTCATTGAAAATAAGGATGAATATGTATGGTTCATGCAAAGCCAAGTTGGTGTCTTGAAACTTAGTTGAGTTTGATGATGATCAGTAGGTTAAATCATGTATCGAATACATCTAATAAATGTGGAAATGCCATAGTTTAGGGGACACTCTGGCGGAATTTTCTAAAAATCTAATCGTGATTAAGGAGTGAGTAAAAGGTGATTAAAATGGTTAATAGTGATTAGTAACCTTGATCGTAATTAGACAAACCTTAATGGTATGGTTTAAGTCTTAAACACCCAAGGGCTTTTTTTATAAACACTTATATATTATTTTCACAAGTTAAAATAAATGGAAATAATATATAATAAATACATAATTTTTGGAATGAGTTATGTATTTTGAATACTTCATATGGTGTGTGTAATACTTGTGTATAGTGTATATGTATGTATATATTAGAGTTAGGAGAAATACCAACCAAATACAATTACACCATACTTGAAAATCTATTAAATACTTACAAGAATGAAAACGATCACAAACCTTCATGGATACCTATACTTGGGGAATTTATTACACCAAATATACACATGAAACACACACTTATGTTATGCCATTTTACGAGATGTGGACAAAGGACCAACGGACATCTGACGAACCATTTTACAACTATATATATTGACAAGATAATATTTATATCCAAAACCGACGCGAAATATAAAATAAAGGTGTTGGTGCATAATGTCTATTGCCTACGTCTAAGACGTGTCTATAATGTATATAGGGCTTACATGTCAATGATTATATGATAAAAGTTATTTTTATGTGTTTTATAGTTGGTTTGTATGAGCAAACTAGGTGGCTTGTACGAGTGACTCTCACTCATATGAAGCACATACTCGTACGAAGCATAGTCACTATTCAACACGCACTCCAGTACGAGTCATGTCGACCTATAAATAGAGGAGTGTTGTGTTAGAGCTCAGGAGTTAGTGGTCAGTTGGTACGGCGAAGCTCTGCTAGTTTGTTTACACGCGTCTGTACTTGCACGTCTTTTAATACAACAAAAGCAGTTAAACAGTAAATACTATCTTGTTCGTTTTGTCTACCTCAGCAATGAATTCCACCTCTACTAGTTGAGCGAGATCTGGTCGGTTGCTCATTTCGGGAGCACGATCCTCGTTCACGAGTGGTATCAGAGTTTTGAGATCTGATCTACTGACAAACGACAAGTAGTTGTTGGCTACCAACTGTTTCAGATTTTGGTTCACTTTCATTTTCATCACTTTCCCGAACTAAACTGGATTTTGGACGAATTTGTGGACGAAATGGACTAGGATTCTAGGAATTCATGTTAATCTACATTATAATCAATCCTTAACAAATCCAGACCTAAAATCAGACTATATCATGTCCAAATCGGTAAAATTCATATTTCTGGAGACTTAGCTATTTCATACGAATAAATTTCTAAAAAGCTCATAGAATTTTACAAGTTTTTAGAATTTACAAAGTATTTTGCATGAACTTAACATTCGTATGAGTATCTTGCTCATATGAATGTATTTCTGTTACTCGCACGAACAACTTGTTCGCACGAGTCATTGTTGTTTGAAATTCATATTGTTTGAAAAGTGTGATTCATACGAACGGATCTCATCCACACTAACTGTCTATCATCCGCACAAAGGATTTTTCCGCACTAATAAGTTTGTTTTGAAAAGTGTGTTTCTAAATTGTCACAAGAAAATGTCTAAAGAATTCTATAACGCATTTTCCACATCAGTTATCACAACCACAGCGGCTCAGAATATCAATCTCGAGAACGAGATGGGAACGATGACTAAACCGCCGAAGCTCATGAACTTAGAAAATTTCGATAGCTGGAGTGAGCGTTTCATGAACTGGGTTCAGGCTAACCACTTTACTTGTTGGTTTGCAATTGAAGCGAAATATATAGCGCCGGTTGGTGAAAATGGTCTTGAGAATACTCTTACTCAGATTCGAACGAGAACAGTTCATCAATGAGAAGAAAATGATGAATATTCTGCAACAATCAATTAAAGAAGATATTTTGGCTTTTCTCCAACATGACGATGATGCTCAATCACTGTGGAATACTCTCTGACCGAAGTTCCAAGGAAGTGCTCAACTTAGAAAGAGTAAAAGGGTGTTGCTGAGCAAAGAGTTTGATATTTTCATGCTAATCAAAGGTGAAACTGTGAAGCAGCTGATTGAGAGATACTATCATTTAGTGGTTCAAATGAAGAGAATGGGAATCATAAAGACAAATGAAGAACTTGTTGACAAATTGGCTGATTCTCTACTACAAGGCGAATGGTCTACCTATTTGACCATACTGAAGAATGGAACTGAGTATATCAACTTCTCGCTACCTCGTTCATAGAAAGACTGGAGGGTCACGAACTGGAAATGCAGAAAATGGCAAAGAACATGACTGTACAAGTTCAACAAGATGTTAATCTTTACTTCAAGAACAGTTCTAGTGCTACAATTCAGGCGCCAAAAATCCAGACCGCTTTTAGTGCTTACAGCTCGCCAAGCACACCACCAAATCAGACCAGTGACTTTCAATCATTTCCAATAGTTGATCCAAACACGCCTTCAAGTCCACAGTCATCTTACGGATCAAGTAAAGCCTAGAATAACAAGACTACTTCATCATCTCATTCTAATCAAAGAGTTTTGCAGTGCAACATTGTCGCGATTTTTAGAATGCACAAAATTTCGATGAGAAGACCGCGAAGCAACACATGTCTCTACTAGATTTGGTTCTTAAATCAAATAGATCCGGTTGAGATAGAGCTGATTGACATCAAATGGTGTATGGTTTTGATTGTTCGTCAAGCACAGAGATTTATGGAGATTACTGGTATAGAAAACTTGGTATGTCTAGATGGGAAACTTGGTTTTGATAAATCCAAATTTACTTGTTTTAAGTGTCGGGAGAAAGGTCACTTCAAGAGAGAATGTCCAAACAGAGAGGTTCAAGGAAACCATAATCCTTTCGCCGATGATTACTACAAGAGAGCGATAACCAGAATGGTGCCAATTGAAGTCAAGCAGCCTGAAACCAAAGATAAAGCGTTGGTTGTTACTCAAGAAGATGAGGGATTTAATTGGAACAAGTATATCTCGAAGGGAGAGAGTTTGGCTTTGGTTCCTGAGATCATAGAGGAACCTGAAGATGAATCAGGGGCGTCCTTTGATGAAGGACCTGATGATGATGATTACTATTACCACACTTCATTAGAAGAGGAGGAGCTTTTGAATGGTCCGTTCGAACACCTTTTGGCTAATGATATCTTAAAGACTTTTGCAATTTACTTTACACCAAGTCAACATCAACATGTGAAGAGCAAAAGAAGCCGGTTGAAGAAGTCAAAGCCGATGAAAAGATTGAAAAGTTGTCAGAAGACATCATTAAAGCTTGCATGGCCAAAGACAATGAGGTAAACGAGTCAACGTCTGAGACTGTGGTTGAAAAACCTTGTTTAAAATGTGCAGAGCCATGTGGTAAGTGTCTTGTAAAAGACACATGATATGCTGACTTACAAAGTTTAACAGACAATTTGTCTTGTGATTACAAATCCACTAAGGAAGCGTATGACAAATTGAGTGCATCTGTTAAACAATATAATAAAGCACTCAGAGAGAATGATGCAACACATATGATGCTTAAAGCAACAGTGATGGACAAACAGATGGCTATTAACATTCATTTGAACACTATTGCTAAGCTCAAAAGTGAGCTTGAGAAAATTAAAATTGAATCTGAACGGGTTAACAACTTGTTAATCAGTTATTCAACAAGCTCGTACGTCATCGATCACATTTTACCTAAAATCAAAAAGAATGATGAATCTAAAAATAATGAAACTAAAAGTGCGAGTTACGATCGAGTTCTACCACCCATGTGGAATAGTTATGCATGCAAAAAGCCAGCTGGGGTGGAAAAGGCACTTAACCTAAAGCTGAAAACTAAATCATCTAATGAGCTGCCTTTGGATATCGAGGTAACTTACACTAAAAATGATGGTGAAAGTGACTCTGAGGTTGTAAAAATGTGGTTGAAAATGTTCCAAAAAGTGTGAAATTTCCGAGTCTGAAAAATCTGATAAGACTGAGTCTGATGATATATCAGAAAATTGTTTAAATGTTGATCCAAATGTCATAGTTTACAAAATGAAAGGATCAGATAAACTATTTTCAGATGAGGACTTTCCGATCCAGAATGTGAAAATGGATCGAGTGGAAAAAATGTTTAAGCTAATGGAGGTAAATCATGCTGATTTAAATAAACATGATGCATCTTTCTACTCTAAATCGAAAACTGACAACCGACCCTATTATCATAAGAATAGAGATTATCCAGAAAATAAACGGGTAGGGTTGGGCTTGCAGAACTTTACAAAGAAAATTAATTTTGTTTTTAGGACTACAATTGAGAAAGAAAAAGAAATCACCAGGACACAATCAAAAGATGATTTTCATAAAAAAAGCAGAAACAAAAACAATTTTTGGATACCTCTGTTCATAAGGACAGCAGGACATGCTTTAAATGTAAGAAAGTTGGGCATATCGCACGATATTGCTCACAAGAAAGTCCAAAGCCTGTTTCTTATCCGAAAAAGTTCACTAAGGATGAAAAGCAAAAAGCACCCATGTTTGTGCCAAAACAAATCCTTAAAAGAAACAACGAATCTCACCAAAATGTTAAACCAATTATTCAACGTCAATATAAATTTGAAATTGGTGAAACATCAAACAAAAATCGTCAAGTAGATTCAAAATTTTATGTTAAAAAGGCTAAACCTCAAACACAAAAATGGGTTGCTAAAGTCGTCAAAGTCAAATAATCCAAGGTTGAACAAAAACCTTCTGTTTCGAACAAAACTGAGCTTAAAAAGATTGATAAAAACAAAGTGGGTCAAAATTTGACATTCCAAACCCACCCAAGACCAAACACGCTTGGGTTTCTTTGTTTAAATAGTCTCTTTAATCATGTGTGTAGGGGCTCCAACGTTCGAAATTGTCAAAATGGATAATGGATAGTGTAGCGTCTCGCCACATGACAGGGATGCTTGCGTTGCTCAACGACGTCAAAGCTATTCGTGGAGGGTATGTAGGTTCTGCGGGAATGCAAGGAGGCAGGATCGTCAGAGAAGGGATTCTCACGAACAAAGTGGTATCCTTTGATAAAGTGAACTATATTGCTGAGCTTGAGAACAATTTACTTAGCATCTCGCAAATTTGTGACAAGAAGTTTACGACGCATTTCAACGATAAAGAATGTCTGATCTTAAAACCCAGTTTCAAAATTCCGAAGGAATGGATTCTGATGCGAGCTCCGAGAGAAAATGATCTATATGTTCTTGATATGAGCATTTCTTCTACCACGTCAAAGAAAGTTCAATGCTTTGTTTCAAAAGCTACCGAGAAAGAGTCAATATTATGGCATCAGAAGAAGGGGCACATTCATCTTCGCAAGATGAATTTTCTTGTGCATAACGACCTAGTGGAGGGTGTTAATCTGAAAAGTTTTCATTTATCTGATGATTGTCTGAGCTGCTAAAAGGGGAAGTAGCATAAGAAATCACACCCGAGAAAGTTGTTCAATACGATAAAGATACCACTAGAAAGGCTACACATGGATCTCTTTAGACCAGTCAATGTCAAAAGTATTTCTGGAGATCTATACTGCCTTGTCGTTACAGATGATTATTCTACATTCTCATGGGTTTTATTTCTGGAGAGTAAGGATGAATGTTTGAAACTCTTATGATCCTCTTCAGAAAACTTCAAAATCTATATTGCATGCCTATCAAGAGAATCCGCAGTGACAATGGAACGGAATTCAAGAACAAGAAGATGCAAGAGTTCTGTAATGAAAAGGGGATTCTTCATGAATTCAGCGCCCCCTATACTCTACAGCATAATGGAGTAGCTGAAAGAAAGAATCGCACACTGATAGAGACTACCAGAACAATGTTAGCAGATTCGAAATTACCGATCAGTTTTTGGAGTGAAGCAGTAGCGTCAGCGTGTTATACCCTGAATCGTGTGTTGACAGTTAAGCCTAACAAAAAGACATGTTTCAAGTTACTGAATCAACGAAAGCCTAACTTAGCATTTTTGGAGCCTTTTGGATCACCGTGTACCGTACTGGACCTGGCTGGTAAATTTGGTGCCAAATCCTTGGAAGGATTTTTCGTCGGTTACGCTACTCCTCAGAAACGAGTCTTCTTGCCGAGTATGAACCAGGTCGTTCTAGTGTAGCATGTAGATTGTCAAAGATATACGACGCCTACGCAGAAACCTGGGGATACGTGGCTGTTTAACTATGATGGTTTGTGGGATTCATTTGATCTACCAGATGTGCCAACAGTAGAAGAACTAGTTAGGCTCTTTCAACAACATCCGTTATCTAATCAACAACAAGTTGCTAGACCATTGGTGATTTCTACATCGCTACCGGTCAACACGTTTGATATCGGTCAAAGCTCTTCTGATCAAGTTCCTGTTCATGCACCTAATTTCAATACTGCCGAATCGTCTGCCTAACCGAATGCTGATACTGACTCTGACCGTGAACCAACTTTTGATGATGGAGGATTCAGTTCCGATGAAGGATCTGAATAGATTGAAAGCTTCTTGAAACAACAGGCTGATCAGTCTAATGCTAGAATGATGCTTCTTCATCTGTACCGGTTGTTGATGAAGTTCTAACAAATTTGCAACCGCAAGTAGTTGTTCCAACCGAAGTGATGCCAAGAACACTTTCATATCATCCGTCGGAGAACATCATAGACAGCTTACAAACCGGAGTGCAAACTCGCAACCAGATCAATAAAGATCTAAGTTGTTTCTATACAAGTATTGCTCCACTCCAAACCAAGCTTTCTAATAGTTGTTTTGTTTCTCAGGTTGAGCGGGGAAACTGGAAAGATGCGTTAAAGGAGGAAAGCTGGGTGGATGCGATGCATGAGGAGTTGCTTCAATTCAAGAAAGTAGGAGTCTGGAAGCTTGTTGACCTGCCAGATCATCATAAAAAAGATTAACACTAGATGGGTCTTCAAGTGCAAAAGAGATGATCGAGGAGTGTGGTATGATAGACCATACTGAAGTCTACGCCCCAGTTGCTCGTCTTGAAGCTATTCGCATGTTCTTGGCCTTTTCCTCATGGAAAGGGTTCAAGGTGTACCAATTAGATGTTAAATATGATTTCTTATATGGAAAAGTGAAAGAGGAGGTGTACGTCGGCCAACCATCAGGGTTCGTTGATCCAGTGCACAAAGACAAAGTCTACCTTCTGAACAAAGCCTTATACGGTCTTCATCAAGCCCCGAGAGCTTGGTATGAAACATTGCCAAGTCATCTTCTAGACAACGGCTTTATCAGAAGAACAATAGATTCTACCCTCTTCACAAAGAAAGTAGACGGGCATTTAATCATCGTACAGATATATGTGGATGATATTATATTTGGATCGACAAATGATAAGCTGTGTAAAGACTTCGAAGAAGTCATGAAGCGCAAATTTGAAATGAGCGTGGTGGGGGAGATGAAGTTCTTTCTAGGACTTCAGGTCGATCAGTTTCCTGATGGTATCTTTATTCATCAGACGAAGTATGTTCATGACATATTGGAGAAATTCAATATGACAGGAACTAAACCAGCATCTACCCCGTTAGCTCCAAATCAAGGCATTTATCCAGATCTTATTGGAGAAAGAGTTGACGAAACTTTATATCGCTCCATGATCGGATCCTTGATGTATCTTACGGCTTCTCGACCTGATATCATGTATCCAAGGTACCTGTGCGCCCATTATCAGTCTAATCCAATAGAGTCACACTTGCTTGTTGTCAAACACGTAATGAGATATATGAAGAGTTTTCCAAGCACCGGCTTGTGGTACCCTAGACATGATGATTTTAATCTAGTAGGATACTTGGATTCTGATTTCGGATGCTACAAACTGAATACTAAATCTACAACGGTCGGCTGCCAGTTCTCCGGAACCCGTTTGGTAACGTGGCAGTGCAAGAAACAGACCGCAGTCCCTCTCTCTACTTGTGAGGCTAAATACGTTTCAGCATCCAGTTGTTGTGCCTAGATACTCTAGATTCGACAACAGATGAGAGACTTCGGACTACAGTTTCTTGATACGCCAATATATGTAAATAATCAGGCCGCGATCGATATCACCAAAAACTCGTTTCAACACTCACACACTAAACATATCGAGATTCAACACCACTTTATCCATGATTGCTACGAGAAAATGTTGGTTAGAATTGAGAAAATCTACACTGATGACCAAAAGGCAGATTTTTACACCAAATCTTTTGATGAGACAAGATTTAAAAATCTTTTAATGTTAAATGGTTTAAAAAAATTGATATCAGGGGATATACATGAGGTTGAGTTTGAGGATGATGACGACCTGATGTGACTTTTTCATCGGTTAGACGCTTTTCTGTACATTCTTTCTTAAAAATTCTAAAAATCCAAAAATATGTTTTTGATTTTAGGGGGAGAAAGGTGTGGGAAAATACAAAAACATAACAAAATTCAAAAGAGTTTTTGTGAAAAGGAGATATCATATTATTTCAAAAAGACAGTCACAATATGCTAAAGAATTGGAATGTTAAACAAGTTGTTAAACAGGTCTTACGGAGGATGTGCCAGTAGGCTTCACTCGTTCAGTAAATTGTTTTCGAGATATAAACATATAAAGAAAAACTGAATAACTTGTAGGTTAACATCTCTCGGATATATGGACTTAGTACTCTGAAATTTCGTTTAAGTGAATGCCAGATTCTGCGATACTAGGTCTTTATATTTAATTGATATCTGGGTTATTATCAGAGTTCTTCTGATTTTGCAGAAGCAATGGTCTAGAACGTGTATAATACTTTACGCATTATTCGCCCAAGCTGCATAAAAAATGATTATGTTATAAACTTTGTGTCGTCTACAGTATAAAAGATCATGTATGGAACACCACCGAAAGACGAGCCTTCATCTCTTTGTCTGTATGGAAATACTAACCTGAGCTCTCAAGGTCTCGCACTCACCTATTTACAGATATCAATTAGATATATTCACCTTTAAAATAATATTCTAGGAATCTCGATGCGGGAGTGTATTCAGAGATGGGAAACACAGTTATTTCATGTTCCTAAATTTACCTAACATATCATGAAACAATTGAGAAACGAAAAGAAGTTTAAAAGGACAACTATATTGGCAATCTAAGTAAATCTGGTTAAAACTTAATGAGTATACCAAGATCAACGGTACTGGTGATTTGTTATGTACTTGATATGATTCTCTAAAACACAGAACTCACAAAAATATGTATGTTATTTTCGATAAATTTCTTAAAACCCGAAAAAGATTTTTAGTTTCCTTAGCTTGTTGATTTGTTTTAGTCTACCAATGTTGAAGACACTGATGGTTGAAATCGTAGCAACATCCTGCTGAGTGAGAACTGAAACCACGGGTGGTTGGGAGCTAATCTTTATCGGAAGTTTACCTAAACGTCAATAAAGTTCATTAATTTGAAACTTTACATGTTAAAATAAATCTGTTTTGGTCAAAAACAGTCAACCAAGGTCATTAACTTGGACTTGGTAGACAAAATCGGGCAACCAGGGTCATTAACTTGGACTTGGTTAACCGGGTGGGTTTTAAACAGATAAAATGGTTAAAAAGTGAAAATTACAGAAGTAAAAACAAAAAGTTCAAGTTTTTAGCCGTGCTTCGTACGAAGTTCACTACTTCGTATGAAGAAAGTATGTTTATTTGGTACGAAGCAACAAGTTCGTATGAAGCAAACAGACTAGTATATAAACCTCTTAACTTCGTACCAAATAAGTTTATTCTTCTCTGAGAACTGTTGTGCGAGTTAGAGAGTTTTTGTGCGAAACATCTGCTGAAACTTCATTTCTTGGCTTATTTTTAATTCCTAATCACATTGGGGAGGTTGATTTGCACACCTCTTGCAATGGGAAAGGTAATTTCACTGGAACCAAGTCATTATAATGCCAAAATTGAACAAATCGGACATAAAACTTAGATCTAGGGAGATTGGAACGGTAAAACTTAAAATTGACTTCAAAATCATTAATATCGGCAATTATAGCCCGAAAATCGACTATCAGTTTGTTCAAATCTACAAGTTTTAAGTTCTGATTAAACTTGGTTATTTTGGAACGAAGAATTGGCTCGCATAGAAAATTGGCTCGTATGAAGCAAGTTTTTAAATGTCATGTTTTGGATAGTACGAAGAAACTAATTCGTACGAATTAAACTTAAAATGTTGAATTTTAAAAGTTTGTTAAGTGTTTGTTTCATACAAGGTTATAGTTCGTATGAATGAAATTGTTAATTTGAAATGTTTAATATTTTTCTAATGATTGTTTGTTATTTTTGTTAACAGGCCAAGAAATCTGTATTTTTGCCATTTCACAATATCTACTGCTTAACTAATGGTTCGATTCCAGAGATCGCTGCTTAGAGAGATATTTTATATTTTCTTACACGTATACGAGTTACCAAGGCGCTTATTGACAGACATACTGTTTACCAATCACATGTTGAGTATTTCAGGAACGCCATAGAGTTTAGTATAGAAGTAATGCTATAGTTTCTGCTGTGAAGATTAATGATGAGGATATACCTATCAAGATAAACGAAGAACTGATACGTACGGTGTTAGAGTTCAAAGATAACGAAAATGATCTGACAGGGTTTACAGAGTATATGGTGAAAGGCTATTTTTATCGCATGGGTATGTTCGGTTTGTGAATGCCGCACCTTTCAAGAAAGCCAATCTAAGTGCACCATGTAGATATCTTGCTCACGTTATTGTGCATGGTCTCACCGAAAAGGAGGATACGACGATCTCGTGGACTACCAAATGTGTATGATCACTGCGTTGGTGCTGAATCTGCCATACAACTTTTCTAAAGTTATTTTTACACAGATGGTCCAGAATATTCAAAGAGAGAAATTATAGCAATACCCAGGTTCGTACAAATGATGCTTGATTATTTACATCCTGATTTGACGAAAAGCAAAGATGATATTTTAAAGCTTGAGCACATGGATGTTCTACTTTGAGGATGATGAACTTGCATCTTAAGACTGCTCCTAATGCTAAGCCTATGTTCGGTGCTATTGTGGATAAGGATTATATTTCGCCAGCACCAGGTCGATGGAGGAAGGATGAAAGCAGTGATGAGGATGAAGAACTTGACGCTTTATCTATGTTTGTTGCAAAGAGATGTTTGGGGTTCGTTAAAGATGGTGATAAAGGTACCAAGCGTAAAGATGCTTCAACGTCTACTTCTACACCAGCTCAACAAAAGAAGAAAGCGACTGCTGAGAGTTCTGGAGTACGTGATGAACCAGAATTAGAGGAAAATATTGAAGATATATCTGCGGATATTGAGCATCAAGCTTTTGGAACTGAGAAAGCAGCTAAAGATGTTTCTTCATCCAGCACTAATTCTGATGAACGCAGAGCAGGTGAGAAAAAGAGGACGTAAAAGATTGAGAAAAAGCGTCAGGCTGAAGAGCGTAAACGTAAAGCTACAGGAGAAGATGATACAACATATGTTCCATCTGAATCTGATTCTGAATCTCTCTTTAGCTTGCCGATCAAAATGAAACAAAGGAGAAAAACGCGGTCTGCTGCTCCAAATTTTGAATCTCCAACGATTAGATCAAAAGAGACTACTTCTGAGCCTACTGTCGAAGAAGTCGTGGTTGAACCTTCACAGCAAATACCATCAACACAACCACGACAAGCTCCACAGTCTCCACAACAACCACAGCAGCAAACGCTGCAATCACAACAATAACAACCACAGCAACAACAAACACAGCAACAACAGCGAACACCTCAACAACCGCAACAACAACGAAGACCTAAACAACCGCAGCAACAGCAAACACAGCAACATCAACAACCTCAACAACAAAAGTAGACTCCGCAACAACCACCGCATACTTCACAGACATCACCGTCCCAGTTCGACCTTAATTTTGATTTTGGTGACATTCCAGGGGGTGATGAGTTTACATTTAATGATCTGCGGGTGGACGAGCTGCAGAAGCAGGTTTTGGTAAACACAGTGAAGATTGTTGAACTTCAGGAACAAATCAATGTGTTAACAGCTGAGAAACAAGAAATGCTTGAACAGATTGAAGGTTAACTGAAGAAAAGCAACAGTTGGAAGCTATGTTACAAACATTATTTTGTAGAACGAGAGTTTGAGACTACGAATGACTGAATATGAAGAAGAAAGATTGCGAAGTGATAAGCGTATGAATTTGTTTGAAAAGATTTTAGTAAAGAAGCTGGGTGTGAATATTGCCGCAAAGATTGACCAGGTTGCCAAGCAATAATCTGATGCTCAAGGGAAAGGAAAGGCAAAAGTCATAGAGGATCCTATCACAGAACATACTGAGCCCGAAGCTGAATATGTGGTAGTTACTTGCATGGATATTGTTGCGTATGAGGAGCTGAGAGAGTTTATTCTGATCGGGTGACCAACGGATGTTGATATTGATTCACTTGATATTTCTCAAAGGCATCGTGATTGGTTGTTGAAGAAAAAGGTTGAGAAAGAGAAAGATGAGGCTGTTGAAGATGTTGAGAAAGATGCAAAGGCAGAGGATGCTGATATAGATGTTATTAATTCGATTAGTTCTGATGACGATAATGATAACGATGATAATGTAGGAGGTACTGGAATTCGTGTAACAGAGTTAAATGTTAATGAAGATGTGGATGTTTCTATGTACCTTGATGATTATGCAAATCAGATTGCTGAAGAGGGAAGGAATGATCGAGTTGATGAGTCTGTTGATGCTCAGCAGAGAGGAATTTTCCAGAAATAGAAATATTATCTGTTCCTGTCGTGCCAAAGCCCAAAGTTTTATATCTTGAGCACGATGTAGAGGAGGGTGAATTTGTGCATCGTATACAAAGGAGGAGATAGCAGAGATGTTGGGAGTAGATGAAGGAAATTTTGAGTTTGATTTTGAAGACGAATTGAACGAGATAGATTTGTTTGAACCAAACTCGTATGTATTTGAAGATATTGGGGATGCGAACGTGAATGATAGAGTTGTCGTGGAAGATGATTCTGATGACGATGCTAATCAAGCTGATCAGAGTACAAATGATTCCCCAACTTTTGCAGATTTATTCGCAGCAGAAAGTTCTGAAATGTTGAAAAGAAAAGTTTCTGAAGCTGTCACACCCTCAATTTCCACTTGCGGAGTTTTACCGCGAGGCGTGTGAACAAACCAGAATCCGAGACACTAGTAACATCGAACGACTCTATATGATTTGTTTATAAGTTTTCTAAAATCATTTGTTTAACCATTCATGGTTATTTTTAGATTGTCTTAGTTTGGTTTCAATGTTTAGCGGAAGCATCAGTTTTAAAGTTGAGCGGAAGCATTAAAGTAAAGTAAGGGAACGGGCGCCAACACAAACGCCAAAACTAAAGAAAAACCCAACAATATTCGTAAATGAGACTCGATAAAAAGATGTCTTGATCAATGCAAGTGAGTGCACCTAGAGCTCCTAGCGTCCTGAGAAACATGTAAAGAAACAAGTGTCAACATTAAAGAAGAGTGAGTTCACAGGTTTTCATAAGTTCATTAGTTCGGTTATAAATTAGTTTTCCCCGTTATTCCTAACCCGAATAATGATATAGTTCCATTATTCCAAACCCGGGATAATAATGATGTTGGTTCCATCATTCCTAACCCGGAATAATATTGTTGTTTGTTCCATTATTCCTAACCCGGAATAATATTGTTGTTTTGTAATTAAGTTCAATGTTAACATGTAGGTAGCGAGCCTAAAGTTATGTCACATAAGTGTTCGCGATCGAAGCTGACTATTGTGCCTCCGTGTTGCCAGGCCTATCACTGACCATGGCGAAAGTTAGGCTAAATTATTCACCCGTTGACCATACCCGGTCGGCTAGCGCGACTAGCTCGGGTGGGGCTTGTCGGGCCCAGTAGTACTACTTATAATTTCCCCGCTATCTAACCCAATACTAACGATCCGAGAGTTTGTCGAGGACTTCCGTGATATAGCTGCTTAGTGACCATAACGTACATTAACATTAACTTAGTTACCGAATAGTTTAACGACGTTAATTTCATATAACGTAAAGAGATAGAGTTGTAGAGTGTATACATGTTTCTCCCCTGTTGTTTAAAACCGGATAAAATTAGGGGCCGTGAACTCACCTTTAATTGCTTGGTTAGTGTAACACAGAAGTAGCAAATGATGGGACCGCTAATTGCATCCTAACAAGTCAATCAATTTAAAGTTAGTGTGTGAACACACTGATACAAACCCTATACATAACTAACACACAATGCGGCACACACAATAACAAATTCAACAACACAATCATGCATGCAAGTATTATCATACAAACATAGTGATCAAACCAAATTATCATGAACACAAATCAACTCATACAACATTTTGGTATACACATTCGCAAGTAATCAAGTTTCAGCTTGTATGCTCATAACTAGGCTGTTTTCGAGGATTTTTATAAAATAGTTCCAACGTTCCAAAAATTCCAATTTTTTTACAGAAGGTGTCAACTAAACTGTAGAATTTTATGTAAATTTTTCAAGTCCTAACACTTTACCAATTATCCATAAATATTTATATACTAGGCTGCAGTCAGATTCATCGCTTTCTGACTGCAGTCCACGGGAGAATTTATTTAAAAATCATCGTTCATCCAATTAACTAAATTCCAGTGGGAGTTTCCCGGAAATTTCTATCTCCAGTTGCTGAACAAATTTCGTGACCCAACCCTCTACAGATTATGAGATCCGACTCGATAAACAACTAACAAATTTTCAGAATTTACACAGCTTCAGTTACTGCACTTAATTGACCACTTAAAAATATCAAACGACCTCAGAAAAATATGAACAGTGTCATTAGAAGCGTTTTTAAAAAAATATACGTTTTAGGCTTCAGAAAATCCGCTTTTCGATAAATAATAACCAAGTTACAGCCAATTGAAGTTGGCTGTAAACACCATTCAGCATCCTGATTTCAACTTTTATCGCAATAGAACACGCTTAAAAATCGAGAAGTTAAATATAAATGATCAAGAACAGATTTATTAGTCACATATTATCATGTACATCATACTCATGCAAACCCTAATCATCTAATACGATCTTTATCATAAAACGCAGACTATGATTCTTGTATCCAACTAAACATCATAATCGCAAACTCGACAATTAATCGAACTAAACATCATAACACTTTCATAACAATGATTCTATCATTACATAAAAGCATGATCAAGGGTTTATAAACCATAATGTGATTTGCGAAGCCATAGAAACCCTAACCTTGCAACGATGAAGACTAACGATCCGGGAACGAGATTGGAATCACTTTGGTTCTTGGAGAAGGTTGCGATCGAGAGAAAGAGTGGGGAGGGGCTGCCGTCGGCTGTTCGTGGAGCTAGGGTTTAGGTTTTTTTTTTTTTTGAAACATATACATACATGCATGCCTATATATAGTGAAAGAAAGAAAAAGGGGAAAAGGGTTGGGGCGATTTGCGCTTGCGGCCGCAAAGGGTTTGGGTGGGGGCGGTTTGGGTCTTTAACTTGAGCCTCAAGTTTTGATTAATTCCTTGAGTCGCAAGGAAATGAGGTCGACACGTTTCGCGGCTCGGTTCAGTTCGTCTATCTATTTACTATGTATATTTTTATAACTAAAAATCACAAAATCAAAACATGACATAATAGCTCACCGAACTTATAAACGTCTAATACCCATAGCACGTAATTCACTTGATAAGTTCACAAAGTTAGCGTAGTTATTTCAAGCGTGTAAATTAAATCTCCGAATCAATTTAGCGTAGGAATGAATAACCATGAAGTAGTGCGTTTAAGATACCTGAAAAACCAGGATGTCACATTATCCCCATGTTGAAAGAATTTTCATACCGAAAATTGAGTAAACGCGGTTTAGAATGCAACGCACAGGTTTAGAATGCAACGCACAAAGATTTAGTTCGTTAACAATGGTACAAGAAATTACAAGAAATTCCCAGGTTGTCACATCATCCCCATGTTGAAAGAATTTTCGTCCCGAAAATTTAGTTGGTGGTATCGTTAGCTTGCTGCTCAGCTGCAAAGAGGTGTGGGTATTTGCTTTTCATTTGGTCATCTCTTTCCCACGTGAACTCCGGTCCACACTTAGAATCCCAACGAACCTTGACGATCGGTATCTTGCTGTGCCTTCGAGTTTTGATCTCACGATCCATGATCTCGATAGGTTGTTCCACAAAATGCAGTTGTTCATCCACTTGAATCTCATCCAATGGAATGACTAGGGTTTCATCTGATAGACACTTCTTCAGATTTGACACGTGAAAAACGTTGTGAACTTCACTGAGTTCGGTAGGAAGGTCTAATTGATAAGCTACGGGTCCGATACGTTTCAAGATCACAAACGGGCCTACGTACCGTGGGTTTAGTTTGCCTCGTTTCCCAAAACGGATTACACCCTTCCAGGGTGACACCTTCAGTAGGACGCGGTCGCCTACTTGAAATTCGAGCGGTTTGCGTCGTTGATCAGCGTAGCTTTTCTGTCGATCTCGTGCCGCTGCCATGCGGTTTCTGATTTGTACAATCTTTTCTGTAGCCTCAAGTATCAACTCGGGGCCTGTGAGTTGACTGTCACCGACTTCTGCCCAACAGACCGGTGATCTACATTTACGACCGTATAATGCTTCAAACGGTGCTGCCGATATACTCGTATGGTAACTGTTGTTATACGAGAATTCCACTAAAGGCAGATGGATTTCCCAACTATTCCCGAAGTCTACCACGCATGCCCTAAGCATGTCTTCCAAGGTCTGAATGGTCCTTTCGCTTTGACCATCCGTCTGAGGGTGATAAGCTGTGCTCATATCTAAGCGTGTACCCAACGCTTTCTGAAGTGACTGCCAAAAGTTGGACGTGAAACGAACATCTCTATCTGAGATGATGGACGTTGGCACTCCGTGCCGAGAAACTACTTCCTTAATGTAGATGCGAGTTAACTTATCCATCTTATCTGTTTCTTTAATCGCTAGGAAGTGTGCGGACTTAGTTAAACGATCCACGATCACCCAGATGGTATTGCAACCACCCAAAGTTCGTGGGATTTAGTGATGAAGTCCATCGAGATCTGATCCCATTTCCACACCGGAATTTCAGGTTGTTGAAGTAGCCCCGATGGCTTCTGATACTCTACCTTGACTTTCGCACAAGTCAAACACTTGCTCACGTAGGTGGCTATATCTGCTTTCATGTTGGGCCACCAGTACGTGGCTTTAAGGTCTTGATACATCTTATCCGAACTAGGATGGACAGAGTATCGGGACTTGTGAGCTTCGTCCATGACTAGCTTTCTGAGGTCTCCGTAGAGAGGTACCCATATGCGATTCATGAAATACCGGGCTCCATTGGGTTTTACTTCCCAATCGATTTCCATTTTTCCCACCGATTCGGCCTTGATGTTTTCTTCCTTAACTGCTTCTAACTGCGTGTCGCGTATCTGTTCGGGTAACCCCGAATGAATGGTGAATTGTAGTGCTCGTACCCGACGAGGTTTCAAGTGTTCCTTCCTACTGAGGGCATCAGCTACCACGTTAGCTTTACCCGGGTGATACCGAATGGCACATTCATAATCATTCAGGAGTTCGACCCAGCGACGCTGTCGCATGTTCAACTCCTTCTGGTCAAAGATGTGTTGGAGGCTCTTGTGATCTGTATAGATTGTGCACTTTGTTCCACATAGGTAGTGTCTCCAAATCTTAAGTGCAAACACTACTGCTCCCAATTCCAGGTCATGTGTTGTGTAGTTTTTCTTGTGAACCTTCAGTTGTCGGGACGCATACGCGATGACCTTATCACGTTGCATGAGTACGCATCCCAATCCCTGAATGGAAGCATCACAATATACCACAAAATCATCAGTCCCTTCCGGCAAGGACAGAATGGGTGCACTGCAAAGTTTCTGTTTCAGCAATTGAAATGCCGCTTCCTGCTTGTCACCCCAAGCATACTTGGTGCCTTTCTGGATGAGGGTGGTAAGCGGTTGCGCGATCTTTGAAAATCCCTCGATGAAACGTCTGTAGTAACCAGCCAAACCCAAAAATTGGCGGATCTCTGTCGGTGTCCTGGGTGCTTCCCAGTTTTTTATAGCATTGATCTTGGCGGGATCGACATGGATACCCTTTTCATTCACAATATGCCCGAGGAACTGAACTTCCCGAATCCAGAAATCACACTTTGAAAGCTTGGCATATAGTTTCTCCTATTGAAGTAATTCCAGCAGTAGTCATAGATGTTCAGCATGTTCTTCTTCACCTTTAGAGTAGATGAGTATGTCATCGATGAACAATGACAAACTTGTCGAGATACGGTTTACACACGCGGTTCATGAGGTCCATGAACACCGCGGGTGCGTTGGTGAGACCGAAGGGCATGACCAAAAACTCATAATGGCCATACCGAGTACGAAATGCCGTCTTAGCAATATCCTCCTCCCTGACGCGTAACTGGTGATAACCGGACCGTAGATCAATCTTGGAGTGGTAGCTTGACCCTTGAAGTTGGTCGAAGAGATCGTCGATGCGAGGTAATGGGTATCGGTTCTTGACAGTAACCTTATTGAGTTCCCTGTAGTCGATGCACATGCGGAAGGTCCCGTCCTTCTTCTTGACAAAAAGGACATGAGCTCCCCATGGCGAAGTACTGGTTTGGATAAATCTTTTTCTAACAGTTCCTGAAGTTAGGTAGACAGCTCTTGCAGCTCGGCTGGAGCTAGGCGGTATGGGGCCTTGGCGATAGGAGTTGCATGGTTCGCCAATTCAATTTCAAATTCTACTTGTCGATGTGGTGGAAGACCAGGTAACTCCTCTGGAAAAAGATCGGAAATATCACGGACGACGGGAATATCTTCTATACGCTTCTCGTCCTTAGCCTGTTCGGTGACCAGTGCGAGCAAAGCGAAGGAGTTCTTCCTCCGAAGATACTTCTGTGCTTGCATGTAAGAGATGATGTTTGTGACGACGCCTGCCTTCTCGCCTTCCACCGTCAAGATTTCGTCGTTAGAGAGCGGAATAAGGATAGCTTTCTTGAAATAAAGAACTTCAGCTCGGACGTCGAATAGCCAGTCCATTCCGGCTACCACGTCAAAACTACCCAGGGTAGTTGTCATCAGATCAATGGTAAAGGTGTGACCCGCGAGTTTGAGTTGACAGCCGGATACTAAATGGCTCACATCTACAGATTTACCATCGGCTAGTTCTATGACGTAAGGGGTCTCTAGGGGTTTAGGCGTGAGATTTAGGTTCTTCCTAAAAGACTCAGATATAAAACTCCTATCCGCACCCGTATCAAAAAGTACAGTAGCAAAATGTTCGTTAAGGGGAAACTTACCGGTGACCACGTTCGAGTCGTTTCTGGCCTCTCCGCGGCCTAGCGTAAATGCACAACCTTTGGCACCTCCTGTGCCACCATTTCCATTGTTGTTGTTATGGTTGTTGTGGTTGTTGTTGTTGTGGTTGTTGTTGTTCCCACCATTGTTGTTGCTGTTGCGAAGCTGTGGGCAGTCTCGTTTGAAGTGGGCAGTGCTACCACACTGATAGCACCCCCGGTTAATACCCTGCTGCTGACCCTGGTGTTGATTCTGATTTTGTCAGGACATGATTTCCCCGCGACAATCCTTTGCCGCGTGTCCCACTTTGCCACATCGTTGGCAGCGATTTCCGGCACAAGGGCCGTGATGATGAAGGTTACAACGATTACATTGTGGCTTTTGACCCACATAGCCGCTTATGTTCTGGGTGTTGTTGGCGGGCTGATTATTGTGACCCCGATTGCTGTTGAAATTATTGAACTGTTTCTGGTTCCCTTGTTGTGGCTGGGCTGACGAAGACTCTCGAGCAGACGAGTCTTCAAATTTTCTTTTATTATCAGGGAAAACTTCAGTTGCACCCGAGATGGCAACTTCTTTTGTTCCACCTCCTTATCGGTGAGTTTGTGCGCCAGCCTGATTGCTTGATGCTCAGTCGCAGGGTTGCTAACCATTACCATGCCCTGAATCTCGGGGACCAGACCCCCAAGGTAAAACTCGAGTCGTTTCTCAACGGTGTTGGCCAGATCGGGACATAGAAATACCAGGTCATGATGTTTTGCTGTGTATGCTTCAATTTCAGATCCCACCATCTTGTGGTTCCATAATGCTTACTCCAACTGCTGAACCCTGTCCCGCGGACAGTACTCCTCCTTGATTAGGGCCTTAAACTCGGCCCAGGCCATTGCGTTTGCAGCAATAAGTCCACGCGTTTGGACTTGTGCATTCCACCAAGTTAGTGCCCCATCCTCCAACGTTGAGGCAGCATACTTGACCTTGTTGGCCTAAAGACAATTGCACATCTCGAACACTGATTCGGACTTTTCAATCCAACGGACCAGTCCTATGGGTCCTTCTGCACCCGTGAATTTGCTCGGTTTCGCATCGAGGAACATCTTGTAGGGGTTAAGACCCCCTCCTGCTGACAGAGGATAGGTAGTCAGCGAGAAAGTCTACTAGCCCAACTATTAGATTTTCCCATGAAAATTTAATAATGGTTACCTGCTGGTGGGTTTTGAACACTTGCCAGAGCAGCATTTACGTGTTCCTGGATCATTGCGGTCAGTTCTTCGGGTGTCATGTTGAGGTTTCCGCGACGTCTAGTTGCCATTTTAGATCTTCGCAAGACAACATAAACACACACCGATAAGTATATATATCCAATATAGTTATTCTACTCCATACTTAAATAATCCCTCAAATTATGTCAACCCAAATAAATTAAACAATCAAAGGAATATTCGATTAAATAAAATTTCAACGTCTCACAAAATGCCAACCAAACATATCAGTTTACTATAAAATTTCGAGTTCAAACATAAGTAGAAAATAAATAGACTGAAGGAAGCAAATGGGATAAGCGAGACGAGTCAGTCTTCTACGTCTCCATCTCCCAAATCGCTATCCTTGCCGTCATCCTCCGCGGCGTTCCCAGCTTCTACAGTCGGGTCTTCCTCCGGATCCTCCTCTGGATCCTCTCTGGAGGCTCCTCTTCTTCCTCTACCGGCACTGGAGGGGCCGGTGCTGGTGCGGGTACGGGTAAAGGTGCCTGATTCTGTTCTAGTTCTTGAATTCTCCAGCTGGACTCAAGAACTCTGTCTTCGAGCCAGTCAGCCCTCAGCTGCCCAGCACGAAGATCTTTAGCTAAGGTGTTACGAGCTATCTTATTCTCATATTGCTCTTCCTCGAGCTCTCCAGTCTTACCCGTTAATTGTCGTATCATCCATCCCTGTGCTAGGATAGTTTCTTGCATTCTCTTTAGTTGTTCCTGTTGTTTTCTTATCATATCATTAAGTAGGTCGTTCCCTACTTCTAACGAGTTAACCCGGTTCGACCGGCATAGCGATGGTCGGGCGCGAGGACGACTCCTCCCCTAGAGCGAGTCTTTTTCTGACAGCTGAGCGTGTCTCCACGCCATGAGGTGGTGAGGGTTCGACCATAGGTGCCTTCCCCGGCGCCCTTGGTTGTAAAGGTTTGTCGGATGATGATGATGACATTGCCTGTTGGGTTGTTTAGTTAGTTACGAGTTGTGTTTATCACAATATGCATTTATATTTTACATAACACAGTTGTAGTCCAACACATAACAAGATATCACAGTTCATTGCCAAACTAAGTCTAGTGTCGTGTAATCAGCTATAGTTTAGGTCTACTTTTAATGCAAACCTGGTTCTCTATAGCTAGAGGCTCTGATACCAATCTGTCACACCCTCAATTTCCACTTGCGGAGTTTTACCGCGAGGCGTGTGAACAAACCAGAATCCGAGACACTAGTAACATCGAACGACTCTATATGATTTGTTTATACGTTTTCTAAAATCATTTGTTTAACCATTCATGGTTATTTTTTGATTGTCTTAGTTTGGTTTCAATGTTCAGCGGAAGCATCAGTTTTAAAGTTGAGCGTAAGCATTAAAGTAAAGTAAGGGAACGGGCGCCAACACGAACGCCAAAACTAAATAAAAACCCAACAATATTCGTAAATGAGACTCGATAAAAAGATGTCTTGATCAATGCAAGTGAGTGCACCTAGAGCTCCTAGCGTCCTGAGAAACATGTAAAGAAACAAGTGTCAACATTAAAGAAGAGTGAGTTCACAGGTTTTCATAAGTTCATTAGTTCGGTTATAAATTAGTTTCCCCCGTTATCCCTAACCCGGAATAACGATATAGTTCCATTATTCCAACCCGGAGTAATAATGATGTTGGTTCCATTATTCCTAACCCGGAATAATATTGTTGTTTGTTCCATTATTCCTAACCCGAAATAATATTGTTGTTTCGTAATTAAGTTCAATGTTAACATGTAGGTAGCGAGCCTAAAGTTATGTCACATAAGTGTTCGCGATCGAAGCTGACTGTTGTGCCTCCGTGTTGCCAGGCCTATCACTGACCATGGCGAAAGTTAGGCTAAATTATTCACCCGTTGACCATACCCGGTCGGCTAGCGCGACTAGCTCGGGTGGGGCTTGTCGGGCCCAGTAGTACTACTTATAATTTCCCCGCTATCTAACACAATACTAACGATCCGAGAGTTTTCGAGGACTTCCGTGATATAGCTGCTTAGTGACCATAACGTACATTAACATTAACTTAGTTACCGAATAGTTTAACGACGTTAATTTCGTATAACGTAAAGAGATAGAGTTGTAGAGTGTATACATGTTTCTCCCCCTGTTGTTTAAAACGGATAAAATTAGGGGCCATGAACTCACCTTTAATTGCTCGGTTAGTGTAACACAGAAATAGCAAATGATGGGACCGCTAATTGCGTCCTAACAAGTCAATCGATTTAAAGTTAGTGTGTGAACACACTGATACAAACCCTACACATAACTAACACACAATGCGGCACACACAATAACAAATTCAACAACACAATCATGCATGCAAGTATTATCATACCAACATAGTGATCAAACCAACTTATCATGAACACAAATCAACTCATACAACATTTTGGTATACACATTCGCAAGTAATCAAGTTTCAGCTTGTATGCTCATAACTAGGCTGTTTTCGAGGATTTTTATAAAATAGTTCCAACGTTCCAAAAATTCCAATTTTTTTACAGAAGGTGTCAACTAAACTGTAGAATTTTATGTAAATTTTTCAAGTCCTAACACTTTACCAATTATCCATAACTATTTATATACTAGGCTGCAGTCAGATTCATTGCTTTCTGACTGCAGTCCACGGGAGAATTTATTTAAAAATTATCATTCATCCAATTAATAAAATTCCAGTGGGAGTTTCCCGGAAATTTCTATCTCCAGTTTCTGTACAAATTTCGTGACCCAACCCTCTACAGATTATGAGATCCGACTCGATAAACAACTAACAAATTTTCAGAATTTACACAGCTTCAGTTACTGCACTTAATTGACCACTTAAAAATATCAAACGACCTCAGAAAAATATGAATCCAGTGTCATTAGAAGCGTTTTTAAAAAATATACGTTTTAGGCTTCAGAAAATCCGCTTTTTGATAAATAATAATCAAGTTACAGCCAATTTAAGTTGGCTGTAAACACCATTCAGCATCCTGATTTCAACCTTTATCGCAATAGAACACGCTTAAAAAATCGAGAAGTTAAATATAAATGATCAAGAACAGATTTATTTGTCACATATTATCATGTACATCATACTCATGCAAACCCTAATCATCTAATACGATCTTTATCATAAAACGCAGACTATGATTCTTGTATCCAACTAAACATCATAATCGCAAACTCGCACAATTAATCGAACTAAACATCATAACACTTTCATATCAATGATTCTATCATTACATACAAGCATGATCAAGAGTTTATAAACCCTAATTTGATTTGTGAAGCCATAGAAACCCTAACCTTGCAACGATGAAGACTAACGATCCGGGAACGAGATTGGAATCACTTTGGTTCTTGGAGAAGGTTGCGATCGAGAGAAAGAGTGGGGAGGGGCTGCCGTTGGCTGTTCTTGGAGCTAGGGTTTAGGTTTGTTTTTTTTTTTTTTGAAACATACACATACATGCATGCCTATATATAGTGCAAGAAAGAAAAAGGGGAAAAGGGTTGGGGCGATTTGCGCTTGCGGCCGCAAAGGGTTTGGGTGGGGGCGGTTTGGGTCTTTAACTTGAGCCTCAAGTTTTGATTAATTCCTTGAGTCGCAAGGAAATGAGGTCGACATGTTTTGCGGCTCGGTTCGGTTCGTCTATCTATTTACTATATATATTTTTATAACTAAAAATCACAAAATCAAAACATGACATAATAGCTCACCAAACTTATAAACATCTAATACCCATAGCACGTAATTCACATGATAAGTTCACAAAGTTAGCGTAGTTATTTCAAGCGTGTAAATTAAATCTCCGAATCAATTTAGCGTAGGAATGAATAACCATGAAGTAGTGCGTTTAAGATACCTGAAAAACCGGATGTCACAGAAGCTGCTAAAGACGGAACGATTCCTCAACAAATGTCGAGTGCTGAAATAGCAGAGCAGAGGAAGAAATGGTTTCGTAATGTTCCAGCTGTGCGTAAATTTAAAAGACCCCTAGCATTCTTTACTCGAGATGCTGATATATCGTTAGGGGATATTACAAGTTGGGGATAGATCGAAGAGCTAAACGTCTACGTGGTAAAGAGGGAGTATGGAATTCAATATGATATCTATGCGATATCAAGACCTTGCCGTACTGGGATATTAAAGAGCTAGTTCAATCCAAGACGATAAATCTGAAGATGAAATTTCATGACCAGCGGCTTTGGAAATTGATTAAGCTAGAGGCTATGCATGGTTTTATTCATTGGAAACCTCACTTTCCTCGTCGTATCGTAAGAGTTGATCTAGTGACGAAGGAGAAGGATGTTTCTTTGATTGTAAAGAGGCCACGTGTGATGGAGAATATGCCTCTCATAAAAATGGAACAATATTTTTACAAGAACTTCAAATGGTGGCACTACGATTCGAGTATAAGAGAAGCTGTTACATGTGTTCAACCAGATGATGATTCTTGGAAGATTACTGAGCAATTATCTGAAGCTGTCATAGCACATAAACATTTATACGGTCTATGGCGTGGCATTCGAGTACTAGACCCGATGTGGCTAGTAAACTATTCGAAGAAGGATATTGAATGTCTATTTTACAATAAGATTAGTTTTGAAGAAAAAGACAAGGAGCAAGCTCTCCAATTCCAGAAGTTAGTTAGTGTCTGTTTTGCAAACGACATACATTCATGATCGACTTAGAATACTTCTTGGAGGAAGCTTGATGAAAAAGAGACGAAGAAGAAAGAAAACAATGAAGCTCGGATAGCGGAGCATGCTAGAATAGCATCACTTAGGAGATTTCAGTTTGGAAATAAAGGGAACCGACCTCCTCCTACAGATCAAACGTCAAGTGCTTTTGAGGAGTGTCGCAAGCCATCAAAGAGATTCTTTGGACGCTAGAGTCAACTCTACTGAAGATTTTTTTGAAGACTATCCAGACTGCGGCAACATCCAACTGGGAGTTTGTTGGTGCATAATGTCTATTGCCTACGTCTAGGATGTGTCTGTAATGTATATAGGGCTCACATGTCAATGTTTATATGTTAAAAGTTATTTTTATGTGTTTTGTAGTTGGTTCGTACGAGCAAACTAGGTGGCTCGTACGAGTGACTTTCACTCGTACGAAGCATAGTCACTGTTCAACACGCACTCCAGTACGAGTCATGTTGACCTATAAATAGAGGAGTGTTGTGTTAGAGCTGAGCAGTGATTGGTCAGTTGGTATGGCGAAGCTCTACCAGTTTGTTTACACGCGTCTGTTCTTGCACGTCTTTTAATACAACAGAAGAAGTTAATTAGTAAGTACTATCTTATTCTTTTTGTCTATCTCTCTAGCAATGAATTCCGCCTCTGCTAGTTGAGCGAGATCAGGTCGGTTGCTCATTTCGAGAGCACGATCCACGTTCACAAAACGCTCTAACGAAATAAATACGTCGTCATGGGCAACGATCACCTTAGCATCACGACAAGGGGCGTGCACACATCACGGACGACATTTGGTCACTCTCGACACAGAAATATACATATATTCGGTTACTATGACCAAACTCTAAAAATAATATTTTTTTAGACATTGTAAAAATATATATTTCAACATCTCTAAATTCTACAAAGTATAAGTCATATAATTACAAAGTGTATATATACATAAGTATAAAGTATACAAATACGTATGAGATACGTACAAAAATACACTTTGTGGAATTGCAAGCATACAAGAAATGTACATGTACCCGAATACGTATAAATATGACATAAATATCAATAATAAAATATACTAATACAAGTATATATACGGTATACTTATACGGATAAAATACGCAAGTACATGGTAATATGTTAAAATACACTAGTTGAAGTGTACATGCACAAAGGATACCGTACATGTACATCAACATATATACGATGTTAAAAATAAATATTTTTAACACTTATATCTATAAAAGGTATACATATATATTGATGAAACAAATATACATTCTCGAGCTGGACATATTATTACTGGTGAACGAGGTTCACTAAACTTAAAAATATATATATTTGAAGAATATATATCACACATAATGAACACAAGTCATGCTTGGCATGGAGATGCTATGGGCTAGGCATAGTCATACCGTGTAGATCATGGAGACTCAAATGGGCTATGACCACTCTCACTTGTGCAAGACACAAAGACTCAAGTGGGATAGGCCCATTCTCACTTGTGCGAGGCACAAAGACTCTCATGGGCTAGGCCCGCTTATGCTCATGCAAGGCACGAAGACTCACGAAAGGCGAGGCCCGTTCGTACACAATATGAATACGATATATATATATAACACTAAACAAATGGAAACATAATATTAAAAGTACACGAGGGTTCCATGTGTAAAACGAATACAACAACGTTCAAGATGAACAACGCTTACAAGGTCTAGAAGAGACCAAAGTGTCTAATGAGTTAGACTCACACTTTTGGAACACCGTTTGCTAGCACAATCTTTGGACGCAAATCTCTGAGTTAATGTCCCCTTTTTCTCTTAAATGTTCTCGGTTTTACAACTCTCTGGGGGAATACATGTTTAAATGGTATGGTTTAGCTATGGAATGAAATATTAGATCCTGTGCGAATAGGGTCTCTCTTAAGTGCCATTAATCTTTTATAGGACCACAGAACAAGAGTGGTAGATCTATCGGGTGTAGGTGAGCCCCACTCATGGGTCCTTGTGTGGCCGCATGAGTGCTTTTGTTGTCCCAGCTGAGTGGATTGTGTGCTTCCTATGTTGTCACACATATTAATGTCCTTGCAAAACATTAATGATCATAAGTTCATTGATGCTTTACATACCACATTGTTATATACGAACTTGCAAATGTTTTTAAGATCATTTGTTATGAACTCAAAATGCATGAACTCGCCAACTTTTGTTGACGTTTTAAACTGACATGCATGTATTTCCAGCAACTAAGTGGATCTTTGCTCGGTTGGTTACAAGAAGTCAAGGTTACCAAGAATAAAATGTCATCCTATTTTGAAGGGTTTGGTCCATATATTCCGTCATCGAACGAGATATAGGATGCCAAGCCTTTGGGTTTAAAAACTATTTGGAACAAGTCATCCTATTTTGAAGGGTTTGGTCCATATAGTCTGTAAAGATATTATAACTTGTGTTGACTTTTGTAGTTAAATACGTCTGACTTGTATCTTTTAAACGATGGCAATGGATGAACATCGTGCAGGTTTTATTTCATATAGTTGTTTACTTATATCGTATGCAATGAGTACTAATCAAGTTCACACTGTGCCCTTCTACTTATGACCGGGTGTGACAAACTGGTATCAGAGATGTTGGATCTAGTGGACCCCACAAAGTAATAGATGATTGGAAAGCCAAAATAATATACTCCACCCAAAGGCAAAGGTAAAGGCAAAGACATCAACAACTGCTACTCAAAGGTTTGTTAAGCTAAAGTCTGTTATACAAGATTATTGGTGCATATTTGTGACAACAGCTTAGATTTGGTCTTTGGATATTTTGTAATCAGTAAAACGATAAATAGTTAGCAGGTTTAGTTTTGTAATAGTTAGTTATAGTGATTGGGCTAAACTAGACCCACATTATAGGGAGTGGTAGGTGAATTGGGCCTAGACCAATTTGCAGCCCATGTGGTTAAAACCTAGCCCAGTTGCAAACTTGTCTCTATATAAAGAGAGTTTTGCATTAGGGTTAAGGTTGCTCAGTTAATCATTTCAGAGAGAGTTGAGAGAATTCGTAGAGAGTTGAGAGAATTCGTAGAGAGATTGGCTTGGACGAATCGTGGAATCTAGATTGATTGTAATCGTTGTGATAGATAATCAATAAAGATCAGGTTTATTGTGATTGTTGTCCCTCCTCATATTTCTGTAATAATCTGATCTAGAGGATTCCGCACTCTAGATTGGATAGACGATTCTCTAAAGATCCATACGGATTAGGGGAGCTACAATTGGTATTAGAGCATTAGGCTCTTGTTTTTGCTCGATTCGGAATCGTTACTGTAGAAAAAGTTGGGTTATTGGACGTTTTAACGGCTGTTCTAGGGGTTTTGCTGTTTCGGATAAACACCAAGGATTTTGGATAGAAGACTTGCATCTCAGATCATAAGGGAAGCATCTCAGATTAGAAAATTTACATCTCAGATCAGAAAACTTGCATTTCGGATCAGAACAGTGCATCTCGGATCATTGGTGTTGATCTCGGATCATCTCGGATTGCATCTCAGATCAACAGTGTATTTCGGATAAATTGAGAAGCATCTCGGATCATAACATTGCATCTCAGAGTTTTTGTATTGATTTGGATCATCTCGGATCATCTCGAATACTATCTTGGATCACTATTCCGAATCACCATCTAGGATTGGTATCTTGGATGACTGCTCCGAATTTCCATCTCGGATTCTTAATCCAGGTTACTGTTCCGAATTGGGTATTGTTCCGAGTTGAACTCAAAAAAGTGGAAAGTTAACCAGCTGACGTAATCGGAGATAAACGTTTTCATACACAGAATTTAATCTATAAACAATCTTAACGAACCGACTGCATGGTTAGACTCGTGTAAAAAAAAGGGACGAAAATTCCTAAAATTGCTCTCAGACATTATACATCATTGGATTCGTATTGTCGGGACGAGTCTAACGGTACAATTTGGTAATCACACATTTCAGACAAATTTTTAAACGTTTTTAGCGAGCTGGTTAGGTAAAAATGACGAATATGTAAAACTTGAACGAATTATTGAGAATGGCACATGAGGCAGGCACGACTAAGAAACCGCCAAAGATGTTGAAGGTAGAGAATTACCTTACATGGAAGGATAGATTTCAGTCGTTTATATAATATCAAGACACACAAATGTGTATCTGTATTTAAGATGGGTACGTAAACCCAACTCATGACTTTGAAGGTAGACAACGTGTCACTGCCTATGTAAACATGTCAGAGGCTGATAAGAGAATGTATGAGTCTAAGAAGAAGGCCTTAGCTGCAATAAAGATGCCGTTACCTGATGGCATCAAACATACATTCAAGTGATAGACTACTTCGAAGGAGACGTGGGATGCTCTAGAGAAGAGGTACGAGGGCAATCCTGATGTGAAGAAAAACAAAGTTGACCTACTGATGAAGCAATTGGCTGTCTTTAAAGGCATTAGAAATGAGTCCCTAAAGATATCATCATGAGATAAGTATCATGTAATGTCAGAAATGGACAATTATGATATAGAGGGATACACGGACGTTGAGATAACCGATAAGTTGCTAGATGCTTTACTGCCAAATGGGATATTTATACTCTTATGATAAAGGGTGAGGCTGATTATGAAGATAAAGACTTGGAAGAGGTTGTTGGGAAACTGAGAGCTTATGAGCTCAACATGAAGAAGACGGAAACTGGATATAATCAGGTTTAAGATCCAGTATTCGTAAAGGGATTCCATCTTCATCTTATAACAATGCTTCAAGTGATTCAGCATCTGCGTTTCTCTCATATGAAAATGAGAAGGTTGTGCCAAATGCTAATGGTGATGTATGTTTTGTAGCTGCTTCAGGAGGACGTTCAGGGGCAAAGAGACAACAAGCTAGCAATAATTAAAACAGTACAAGGTCTATGCCTCTAAGTGTCAAGGCTGCTGAAGATCATCTGGCCTTGCTTGCTTCATTCGTTGCTTCATATGAGAATTACATTCAGGGAAGAATATCTGATCCTGCTGCTTTTGATGAAGATTATGATTAGATTGACCCTGATGACCTGATCTCTAGAAGAGTGAAGAGGTTCATAAATAGGACGAGAAGAAAGTTCGTTGGAAAGAATATAGGTTTTGACAAGTCTAAAGTGAGGTGTTACAATTGTTAACATTACAGACACTTTGCTAGAGAATGTCAATGACCTAAGACTAAATCTCGTTCTAACTCCTCTTTTCAAGATTCTCATGGTCATGGTTCAAGCAACAAGAATGCATCAACTAACAGTGGATCAATGGCCTTGATCTCTATTGCTAGAGAAGGTTCTTATGATTGGAGTGTTCATTTGGAAGGTGATGACAATGCCACCCAGGCTTTCATGGCTGAGATAGCCCTAGTTTATGATGCAAAAGTAAAGGCTGAAGATGAGGTAGAGCAAGAGATTGTAGCTGAAAAAGTTGATGATGATCAGACGACTGAAAACAAGAAATCTGATGTAGAACAGAATTCTGCAGATAAGAAGATGGCTGTAGATTTTGCTGCTTTTGTGGGTGATCTAAGCAAATAAATAGGAGAGGTACATTCTAACTCTAGTATTTCTGTTTTCTTAAAATGTCGTGAACTGCAAAGTGAAGTTGACAGGTTAACAAAACAAAACAAAAGTCTGCTACATGAGCTCTCGAGCGTAAAAGAATCAAACTTTTTTGTAAAAAGAAAAGAGTCATTATATTTGAAGAAAATTAAGGGTTATGAAGAAGAAATCAATATATTAACCTGCAAACTGAATTAAAAACTTCAAATTATTGACTTAGCTCATGATAGGATGAGTGAGAAAAAAAAAAGAGATTTCTGAAAAACACAAAGATTTGTCAGAAGCACAACTGAAAATTTGTGAACTTGAAAAGAAATTGAATCAATTTAGAGATTCATCTTTTGTTATGAAACACATGATGAATGGCTTGAAGAAAAGTAATGACAAGACAAGTGTGGGTTTCAAAGGTTTCATTGAAGTTCCACGACCTCTTGGTCATGACGATTCTTTCTTGCCAGACGAAGAAGAGCTACCAGACTTTGTGTCAACTACACCTAGTAGTCCCACATCAGGGAATGTTGATGTGTCTAAACATGCCAAGAAGGATAATAATAGGGTAGCGGTTTTGAAAACAAAGAATACACACCCTAAGAATAAAAAGAAAATTCTTGTTAAAAAAAGTTGATTTTGTTAAAGGGAGTGATATGAAAGAAGAGACCACTGTTATGGAAAGAGAGTCAAATGAGCAAACTACACAAGATCCTTCGAAGGCATCATCATCATCATCATCATCACCTGATGAATCTAAACAAGAGACTTCAATTAAGAAGTCTTCGGCTAGAAGATAGTGCTTCAAATGTCACGACAAAGGACATGTAGCTAGCTATTGTCTTAACGAAAAGAATGAAACACAAGTGACTGGGAGAAAGTGAGAAAAATCACCAGAAAAAATTGGTGATGGAGAGCAGAAGGTTTCTAACTCACCAAAGACATCTACTACCAAGTGACAAAGTATTGTTGTTTGTGTAGATAGGCTAAAAAGGAACTCACCTAGTTCGTCGTTTTTAAAGAAACCAACAAAGATTTCAGCCTGCATCTACACCAGGCAGATATGAAAGACCTAGAAGTAGTTCATCAAGAATGAATAACTTTAATGGTCAATCAAGTAATTTCAGAAGTCAAGGTCAATATCAAACTCGATATCAGAATGTTGGTTGTCAAAATTTTTATAATAATGGCTTTAGATATAATCATAATCGAAATTCATGGAATCCAAACAAAATTTCTAAAGGTCACAAAGTTCAAACATGTTAAGGAAACCTCAGGACCAGAGACCAAATGGAAATTAAAAATCATTTCCATCAACAAGTCTGAGATCCAAGACTCCAGTTAGGAGTGATGGATATTGGATGGATGTTCTAGTGGTTGATGAATCTGGAAGGCCCAAGAACATTAAGGCTTGGGTCCCCCAATCTAACTAATTTTTGTTGGGTTGTGCAGGAGCTGCTAAGGAGGATTATCAACTTGTGGTATGTTGATAGAGGCTGATCCAGGCACATGACGGGGGATGCGAGGTTGTTGAATGAGTTTGAAAACATAGATGGAGGTTATGTGAATTTTGAAGGTGCTAAAGGAGGGCACATTACAGGTCGAGGAAAAGTGACCAACGGGAAGATCACATTAGACAAAGTGAACTATGTCCCTCAGCCCACTTTACTAAGTCTGAAGCTTTGGTGTTGAAACCGGGTTTGGTGATACCAGATGATTGGATAGTGATGAGAGCGCCAAGGAGAAACGACACTTATGTCATGGACATGGGTGCTAAGGATTCTTCCACTGTTGTGGCATGTTTATTGTTAAAAGCATCTGAGGTTGAGTCAATGCTGTGGCACAGATGCATGGCCCACATCTACTACCGAAAAATGAGTTATATTATTAAAAATGATTTAGTGGAAGGGGTGCCAGTGTAGAGGTTTCATGTGGAAGATAAATGTCTTCCATGTCAAAAGGGAAAACAACATAAGAAACCTCACAAGTACAAAGCAGTAAATTCCATAGATACCCCTTATGAATTACTTCATATGGATCTATTTGGTCCAGTGAACGTAAGAAGAATAGGTGGAAAGTACTATTGTTTAGTTATCACAGATGATTACTCACGGTATTCATGGGTTTTCCTTTTAGGTACAAAACATGAGATAGCGGAGATGCTGATAGATCTTTTTACAAAATCGGAAAATTTCCATGCTACATGGATCAAGAGATAAGGAGTGATAATGGTATGGAGTTCAAGAATCAGATTCTGGATCTCTATTGTCTTCACAAGGGAATTGAACATCAATATTCAGCTCCTTATACACCTAAACAGAATGGAGTCGCTGAGAAGAAAAACAGGAAGTTGATTGAAGCCGCTAGGACTATGCTTTCTGATTCAAAGCTACCCGTTCTTTTCTAGGGAGAAGCTGTGAACACAACTTGTTATGTCCTAAACAAAGTTTTGACGGTTAAATGGTTTAACAAAACGTGTCATGAACTATTGTTTAACCGAAAACCAAACTTGAAAGGCTTTGAACCATTTGGATTACCCTGCACCATTGTGCGAAATAAAGATAAGCAAAACTACGGTGACGTAGCTGACGAGGGATACTTTCTAGGTTATATGCCTGGAACACTGAATAAAAGGGTTTTTAATATAAAAACTTGTAAAATTGAGGTTGTGTTTAAAATGGAAATCACTAGTTATTCATCTCAAAAATCAACGAATGGTCCTGCTATATTATATGATTATGATAGCGTTTTTAAATAATTTAATATTCCTGAGTTTTCCAGTGCAGATGAGTCTCAAGTGATAATTATTGCCTAAGAGGAGCCGAAGAATGTGCACATGGGTCTAAAAGATAATTATTGGGTTGAAGCTATGCAAGAGGAACTAGCTCAGTTTAAGAAGTTGAAAGTTTGGGAGCTAGTTTACTTGCCTGAAGGAGAGAAGGAAATAGGCACCAAGTGGCTGCTTAAGTGCAAGAAAGACGACTGGGGGATCATGACAAGGAATAAGGCACGACTAGTGGTGAAAGGGTTAAATCAGCAAGAGGGGATTGATTACAATGAACTGTTTGCACCAATAGCTAGGTTGGAAGCAATTCATTTGTTCCTAGCTTTTGCTTCATTTAAGGGCTTCAAAGTTTACCAACTTGATGTGAAGAATGTATTTCTTTACGAAAAAGTCCAAGAAGTGGTGTATGTCTCACAACCAGATGGGTTTACTGATCCAGATTATCCAAATGGCGTCTATCGACTTGATAAGGCATTGTATGGATTGCATCAAGCACCTAGGGCGTGGTATGAGACACTGTTAGTACATTTGTTAAAGAATTGTTTTGAAAGAGGTCAGATTGACAGTACACTTTTCATTAAAAGAAAGAAGGAAGAATTTCTGCTGGTACAGGTATACGTAGATGATATTATTTTTTGGTCATCTGATGAGAACATGTGTCATGAATTCGAGGAGGTAATGAAGAGCATGTTCGAAATGAGTGCGATGGGTGAACTTTTTTACTTTCTGGGTTTACAAGTTGAACAGAAGAAGGATGGGATGTTTATACATCAGACGAAGTATGTGCATGACATTTTGTCTCGTTTCCAAATGGAGGATTGCGCTACTTTCAACACACCTATCTACGAGAATCACAATCTTGGTCCAGATCATGAAAGTGTGGATGGTGTTGATCTAACTCAGTACAGGGCAATGATTGGTTCTCTAATGTACTTGACTAATTCAAGACCAAACATCATGTTCGCAGTGTGTCTTTGTGCTAGTTATTAAGCTAATCTAAAAGAGTCACATATGAAAGCGGTGAAGCAGATTCTTCGTTACTTGAAGGGGAAACCTAAACTTGGGTTATGGTATCCAGCTTCTAGTTATTTGAAGTTTGTTGCTTTCACTGATTGGACTTTGGAGGATGCAAATCAACCAGTAAGTCTACCACAGGTGGTTGTCAGTTCTTAAGAAAGAGGATCGTGTCATGGGAATGCAAGAAGCAATCTTACATGTCTACCTCTACATGTGAAGCTAAATATATTGCTGTGGGTAGCTATTGCTCTCAGGTTCTCTGGATACAACAGTAGATGCGCGATTATTGTTTGAATTTCACTCGTATTCCTTTTATGATAGACCATAATGCCACTATTTCAATCACAAACAATCCCGTAAAACACAGTCGCACAAAACATATTGACATTCGTCATCATTTTATACGGGATTGTGCTAAAAAGAAATTGATTGAAATGCATAGAGTCGACACACTAGATAACCTAGCAGATCTTTACACAAAAGCGTTTGACAGGGCTCGTTTTGAACATTTAGTCGAACTCAACGGACGAGGAATCCTGAATAACCAGTTTTCCATAAGAATTTTGTAAATAATTTACTATCTTTCAAAATTAAAACATAAAAAATAGATAATCAAAAATGAGTTTTCATTTTTTGGAAAAGAAGAAATGATAGTACATCATCTAGTTAGACTGTCATACTGAAATTAAAACTAAATTGCTTAAGTGTGATAGCAGCTTCATCATCTGATCTACCAGTAGGCAAAAAGCATGAAATAATCAACTTACCTTGGTGATATAAATATAATGAACTGGGTATGAGTGGGTAACATATCAGTGGCGTATGGTTTTATAACCTTAAATCTTGCGTTGATAGATTGCCAAAACCTGAGGTTTTAGGTCATTAAATCTGTGAACAAGGATCAGGCTCCTTCGATGAGCAACCGGTCTTATCTTACTCAGCTAGCAGACGCGGAATTCATTGCTAGAAAGGTTGACAAAACAAACAAGATAGAACTTATTGTTTAACTACTCTACTGTATTCAATGACATGCAAAGTACAAACGCGAGTAAACAAACTAGTAGGGCTTCGCTGTACTAACTCAACTGAACTCACTAGCTCTGACACAACACTCCTCTATTTATAGGTCACCATGACTCGCACTAGAGTGTGTGTTAAACAGAGATGTGATTCATACAAGCAGCTGCTCCGTACGAGTGATTGAGAGTTACTCGTACGAACTATACAATCTCGCTTGTATGAGCCATACAAAACGTATAAAATAAACATTTAACATAAATACATTCGACACTTAAGCCCTATACAATACAGACACATCCTAGACGTAGGGAATATACATGATGCACCAACAAACTCCCCCTTGGATGTTGCCGTAGTTTGGATAGTATTCAAAAAAACTTCAACTGATTTGACTCTAATGCCCAAAGAATCTCTTCGGTGGCTTGCAACGCTCCTCAAATGCAATCGGCGTTTGATTTGTTGGAGGAGGTCGTTTCGCTGTATTGTCAAACCGAAAGCTCCTAAGCGATGCTATACGAGCACGCTCCGCAATCCGAGCTTCATTCTTCTCTTTCTTTTTCTTCTCTATCTCCTCAAGCTTCCTCCATGAAGTGTTCCATGTCGATCCTGAATGAATATCATTGGCAAAGTAGACATTAACAATCTTTTTGAATTGGAGAGCTTGTTCTTTATCCTTCTCCTCAAAGATTATCTTGATATTGAATAGACATTCAATATTCTTCTTTGTACAGTTGACTAGCCACATAGGGTCTAGCACTCGAATGCCACGCCATAACCCGTATATTCATTTGTGGGCTATAATAGCTTCGGACAACTCCTCTACAATATCCCACGAATCTTCACCAGGGTGCACACAGATGACAACCTCTCTTGTATTAGATACGTAATGCCACCACTTGAAGATCGTTTAAAAATCTTGCTCCATTCATAACATAGGAATGTTTTTCATCACTTTAGGCCTTTTTATGACAAGCGTTATATCCTTCTCCTATGTCACTGGATCAATCTTTACGATGCGTCGAGGAAAGTGAGGTTTCCAGTGAGTAAACCCATGCAAAGCTTCTAGCTTGATCAACTTCCATAGCCACTGGTCCTGAAACTTCATCTTTAGATTTATCATCTTTATCTGAACCAATTCTTTGATATCCCAGAACGGTAAGGACTTGATGTCATGTGGATATCTGAAATACTGAATCCCAAACTCCCTCTTTATCGCATCTACATTCAGTTCCTCGATCCATCCCAAGCTAATAATATCCCCTAGAGATATGTCAGCATCACGAATGAAAAATGCTAGGGGACGTTTGAACTTACGCTCGGCTGGTGCATTTCGAAACCATTTCTTCCTCTCTTCAGCAATTTCAGCACTAGAAGTTTGTCAAGGAATAGTACCTTCTTTTGCAGCTTCAGCAAATTTGCATTTCAACATATTAGAATTTTCAGCTGCTAATAATTCAGCAAAAGTTGGGGAATCATCTGTACTCTGATCAGCTAGTTTTGCATCGTCATCAGAATTATCTTCCACGACAACTCTGTCAGAATCATTCACGTCTTCAACATTCTCATACACATACTCGTTTGGCTCGAAAGCATCAATCTCATTCAGCTCATCCTCGAAATCAAATTCGAAGTTATCTTCGTTAAACATCTCGGCTATTTCTTCCTTAGTATAACAGTGAACAAATTCTCCTTCTTCCACATCATGCTCAAGATAAAATATCTTAGGTTTCTACACAACAGGAACGGAAGATAAGTCTATCTCCGGAAAGATTCCTGCCTGCTGAGCATCAACAGATTCATCAACTCTATCATTCACTCCTTCCTCAGTAGCTTGATTAATATAGTCGTCAAGGTACACAGAAAAATCAATTTCTTCATTAACGCTCGAATCAGTAACCCGTATACCGTTCCTCCTACATTATCATCATTATCATCATCACTATCAGAACTACTAGAACCATCATCATCATCTATCTCTGCATCATCATTTTCAGCATCCTCTTCGAATTCTTCATCGGCTTCCTCAATCTCTTTTTCAAGACTTTTCTTTATCAACCACTCACGATACCTTTGAGAATGATCTAATGAGTCAATATCAGCATCTATCAGCTTCCAAATAAGTGTAAATATATTCAGCTCCTGATAAACTACAATATATGTGCATGTAACTGGCGCAGATTCAGCTTCTGGCTCAGTTTGAACGATAATCGGATCCTCGACCACCTTCACTTTGCCTTTACCATGTGCATCAGACTGTTCTTTTGCAAGAAGTTCTCTCTCGGCAACACGTTCTCGAGCCTCTGCATGTTCTATTTCATCGATCTCAACAGCTATATTCACACCAACTTTCTTCACCAAAATCTTCTCAAATAAACTTATTCGTCTATCACTACGAATTCTTTCTTCCTCATACTCAGCCATACCTAGTCTCAAACGTTCATTCTACGATACAATACTTGCAAGCATAGCTTCAAGTTGCTGTTTATCTTCAGACAAAACATTAACCTGCTCAATCAACTCCTGTTTTTCTTCATTTAACATGTTGATCTGTTCTTGCAGCTCAGATATCCTTTCCGTGTTCAACAAAACTTGTTTTTTCAATTCATCCACTCGTAGATCATTGAACGAAACCTGGTGTATCACCAAATCAAAATCAAAGTCAAAATGGGGTTGTGAAGTTTGAGAAGTACGCGGTGGTTGTTGTGGTGTTGGCTGTTGTTGTGGCGTTGGCTGTTGTTGTGGCGTTGGATGCTGTTGTGGTGTTGGTTGTTGTTGTGGTATTCGTTGTTGAGCCTGTTGCGGTGTTGAATTCGGCATTTGCTGAGTGGGCTCAACTACAACTTCCTCTTCAGCTGTCTGTTATGATGTAGTCTCTTTAGATTGGACGGTGGGAGACTCAGAACTTCTTGATGCAGAACGCTTAAACCTTCTTTGCTTTTTCTTGACGGGAGTTTGAAATGGAGTATCAGGATTAGAACCTGACGGGACATAAGTAGTATCGTCCTCCCCTGTAGCTTTATGCTTGTGTTCTTCAGCCTTCCTTTTCAATTCAGCTTGACATTTTTTCTCTAACTTCTGCGCCCTTTTCTTTTCACCAGCCCTTCTTTCGTCATAATTTGTGCTTGAAGATGAAACATCTTCAGCTGCTTTTTCTTCCCCAAACGCTTGACGTTCAATATCAGCTGCTATATCCTTAACATTTTCTTCCGTGTCTGGTTCGTCTCGTAAACCAGAACTTTCAGCTATAGTTTTCTTCTTCGGTTGTGCTGGAGCAGAAGTAGTAGAGTAGCTTTAAGTTTAGCACCCTTTTCTCCATCTTTGATAAACCAAGGACTGCGTTTTGCAATAAAACCAGATAAGGCAGTCAACTCATCACTTTCGTCACCACTGTCATCTTTTCTCCACTTTACAGGTGCCGGAGAAATATAATCTTTGTCTAAGATCGCACTAAAAACAGGTTTGGAGTTAGGAAATACCTTCAGGTGTAAATTCATCTTCTTCAATGTAGATACATCCATATGTTCCAACTTCAACATATCCTCCTTATTTTTCTTCAGATCCGGATGTAATTAATCCAACATCATCTGTACGAATCTCAGATACTGTAAGAATTTCTTATGCTAGATATATGTACCATCTATGTAAAAATAACTTTCGAAAAGTTATACAGCAAGTTCAGAACCAAAGCTGTGATCATGCACATCTGATAGTCAACAAGATCATCGAATCCACCCTTCCGGTGACTAAGGGCATGAGCAACGACATGTGCGAGATAACGAAACGGTGCGCTCAAATTCCCTTTCTTAATGGTGCAGCATTAACGAATCCAACATATCCCATTCGATAAAAACATCCTTTGACCATGTACTCAGAAAAAACCCGTAGGGTCATCTTCATTGTCTTTGAAGTCCAAAACAGTGCGAACCAACTCCTCAGTAATCTTTACTGGAATATCAACATCATCAATCTTCACGGCAGACACAATCGCATTGTCTTCAGCACTGTATTCAGCAGCGTTCCAGAAATATTCTACATGTGATCTATAAACAGTGTGTCGATCTGTTAGAGACTTTGTGATCCGAATACGGCTGAGAAAATCTAATACGTCACGATACGCTGCAATCTCTGGAATAGTTTCGTTAGTGAAACAACAGATGTTGTGAAAAGGCGAAAAAGACGATTTCTTGACCAGTACATAGAGAAAGTAACAAACCGTTAGAAAATTTTCAAAAAGTTATTAAAACATCATTCGTACGAGCCACCTTCTTTATGAATCAACACTTAGAAAAATTCACAAGTTTGAATCAAACTATCATTCGTACGAATCACTACTTCGTACGGATGATTCAAGAATTAGAAAAAAGTTTCAACATGTTTAATCAAACTTGCTTCGTACGAATCAGTCCATTCATACAAATGAAGTTAATAAAACACTGAAAAACCTTGCTTCGTACAAACGACTTCTTCGTACAAATTATGAATCGTTTCAAAAATACCAAGTTTAATCTGAACCGAAAACTTGTAGATTTAACAAATTGATAGTCGATTTACGGGTTATTAGGGCCGGTATTAATGCTTTTGTGGTCAATTTCATGTTTTTATTGGTCCAATCTCCCTAAATCTATGTTTTAAGTCCGTTTGGTTCAATTTCGGCATTATAACAACTTAGATTCAACAAAATCACCTTGCCCATTGTAAGAGGTGTGCTGACCAACCTCCCCAATGTGGTAATAATCGATGAATGTCATGAAATAAGAAGTTCAGAATGTGTTCGCACAAAGTCTCTCTATTCGCACTACAGTTCTCACAGGAACATAAAGTTTGTTCGTGCGAAGTATGAGATTTTATACTATTCAGGAGTCGTTTGTATGAACCATCGGTTCGTGCGAAGCAAACCAAACGTCATTCGTGCAAATTAGTGTTATTGTACGAATCACTCTAAAACTTATTTAAACTTTTTGATTTTAATTTTTGAAATTTTTATTTTTATCGAATTTTATCTGCTTAAAACCCACTCAGTTAACCATGTCCAAGTTAATGACCCTTCTTATCCGATTTGCCTTCCAAGTGCAAGTTAATGACCTTGGTTGACCATTTTTTACCAAAACAGATTTATTTTAACATGTAAAGTTTCAAATTAATGAACTTTATTGACGTTCAGATAAAATTCCGATAATGATTAGCTCCCAACCCATGGTTTTCAGCTTTCTGTCAGCAAGATGTTACCATGATTTCAACCATAAGTGTCTTCAACATCGGTAGACTAAAACAAATCTAAAAAGCTAAGGAAACTGAAAATCTTTTTGGGTTTTAGAATTAAACGAAACAACAAACATATATTTGTGAGTTCTGTGTTGTGAGAATCAAATCAAGTACGTAACAAATCACTAGTACCGTTGATCTTGGTATACTCATTAAGCTTTTAACCAGATTTACTTAGGTTGCCAATATACTTGTCCATTTAAACCTCTTCTCATTTCTCAACTGTTTCAAGATATGTTAGGTAATTTTATGAACATGAAATAACTGTGTTTCCCATCTCAGAATATACTCCCGTATCAAGATTTCCAGAATTTCATTTCACAGGTGAATATATCCAATTTATATCTATAAAAGGGTGTGTTGAGACCTTGAGAGCTCAGGTTAGTATTTCCATACAGACAAAGAGATGAAGGCTCATCTTTAGGTGGTGTTCCATACATGAATCTTTTATACTGTAGATGTCACAAAGTTTTTGACATATTCATTTTTATGTAGCTTGGGCGAATAATGCGTAAAGTATTATACAACTTTTAGGCCATTGCTCACGCAAAATCAGAAGAACTCGGATAATACCCCAGATATCGATTAAATATAAAGACCTAGTATCGCAGAATCTAGCATTCTCTCAAACGAAATTTCAGAGTACTAAGTCCATATATCCGAGAGATGTTAACCCACAAGTTATAAAGTTTTTCTTTTAGGTTTATATCTTGAAAACAATTTACTAAACGAGTGAAGTCTACCGACACAACCTTAGTAAGAGCTGTTTAATCACTTGTTTTAACATTCCAATTATTTAGCATATTGTGACTATCTTTTTGATATAATATGATCACTGTTTTCAACAAAAACTCTTTTCTGAATATTATAATGTTTTTGTATTTTCCCCAAACATTCTCCCATAAAATCAAAAACACATTTTTGGATTTTTAGAATTCTAAGAAAGAATGTACAGAAATACGTCTAACCGATGAAATATTCACGTCAAGTCGTCATCATCCTCAAACTCAACCTCATGAACATCCCCTGATGTAAGATTTTTTAAACCATTCAATTTTAAAATATTTTTAAATCTTGTTTTATCAAATGCTTTTGTATTTAAATCTGCTTTTTGGTCATCAGTGTGGATTTTCTCAATTCCAACCAACTTTTTCTCCTAGCAGTCACGGATAAAGTGGTGTCGAATCTCGATATGTTTAGTGCGTGAGTGTTGGCATGAGTTTTTAGTGATATCAATCGTGGCCTGGTTATCTACATATATTGCCATATCAAGAAATTACAGTCTGAAGTCTCTCATCATCTAGAGTATCTGGGCACAACAACTGGATGCTGAAACGTATTCAGTCTCACAAGTAGAGAGAGCGACCGCGGTCTGTTTCTTGCATTGCCACGTTACCAAACGGGTTCCCAAGAACTGGCAACCAGCCGTCGTATATTCAGTATTCATTTTACAGCAACCGAAATCAGAATTCAAGTATCCTGCAAGATTGAAGTCGTCATGTCTAGGGTACTACAAGCCGGTGCTTAGAAAACCCTTCAGATATCTCATAATGCGTTTGACGGCAAGCGAGTGTGACTCTCTTGGATTTGACTAATAACGGGCGCACAGGCACGTTGGATACATGATATCAGGTCGAGAAGGAGTAAGATACATCAAGGATCCGATCATGGAGCGATATAAAGTCTTGTCAACTCTGTCTCCAATAAGATCTGGACAAATGCTGTGATTAGGAGCTAATGCGGTTGATACTTGCTTAGCTCCTGTCATATTGAATTTCTCCAATATGTCATGAACATACTTCGTCTGATGGATAAAGATACCTACAGGCAACTCATCGACCTCAAGTCCTAGAAATAACTTCATTTCCCCCATCGCGCTCATTTCGAATTTGCACTTCATGACTTCTTCAAAGTCTTTACACAACTTATCATTTGCCGATCCAAAGATAATATCATCCACATATATCTGTACGATGATTAAATGCACGTCCACTTCCTTGGTAAAAAGAGTAGAATCTACAGTTCCTCAGATAAAGCCGTTGTCCAGAAGATGACTTGACAGAGTTTCATACCAAGCTCTCGGGCTTGATGAAGACCGTATAAGGCTTTGTTCAGAAGGTAGACTTTGTCTTTGTGCACTGGATCGACGAAACCCGGTGGTTGGCCGACATTCACTTCCTCTTTAACTTGAACGTACAGGAAAGCAGATTTAACATCTAACTTGTACACCTTGAACCCTTTCCACGAGGCAAAGGCCAAGAATATGCGAATCGCTTCAGGACGAGCAACTAGGGCATAAACTTCGGTATAGTCTATCCCTTCTTGCTGATGAAAACCTTGAATCACAAGTCGAGCTTTGTTGCGCATGACAATTTCTCTATCATCACGTTTGAACTTGAAGACCCATCTAGTGTTTAACTTTTTGTGATGATCAGGCAGGTGAACAAGCATCCAGGCTCCAAGTTTCTGGAATTGAAGCAACTCTTTTTGCATAACGTGCACCCAGCTTTCTTCCTTTAACACGTCTTTCCAGCTACCCGGCTCAACCTGAGAAACAAAACACCTATTAGAAAGTCTGGTTTGAAGTAGAGCAATACTAGTATAGAAATAACTTAGATCCTTGTTGATCTGATTGCGAGTTTGCACTCCGGTTTGTAAGCTGCCTATAATATTCTCTGACGGATGATATGAAAGTGTCCTAGGCATCACTTCGGTTGGAACATCTGCTTATGGTTGCAAATTTATAAGAACTTCATCAATGACCGGTACAGTTGAAGAAGCTTCATTCCTGGCATTTGACTGAGCAGCCTGTTTGTTTAAGAAGCTTTCAATCTGTTCAGATCCTTCATCGGAACTAGATCAACCATCATCGAAAGTAGGTTCCTGATCAGAGTCAGCATCAGCATTCGGTTGGGCAAATGATTCGGCAGTATAGGCATTTGGTACAGGAATAGGAACTTGATGAGAAGAGCTTTGACCGACATCAAACGTGTTGACAAGAAGTGATTGAGAAATCACCAACGGTCTTGAGACTTGTTCTTGAGTAGATATTTGATGCTGCTAAAAGAGCATTACAAGTTCTTGTTAGAGCATAATGTCTATTGCCTACGTCTAGGATATGTCTGTAATGTATATAGAGCTTTCACGTCAATGTTTATTTGTTAAAATGTAAATTTTATATGTTTTGATAGTTTGCTTCGTACGAAGTGTCTATGTGATTCGTACGAGTGTCTCACTCGTACGAAGCACATATTCGTACGAAGTATAGTCAGGTCACTGTTATAACACGCACTTCAGTACGAGTCATGTCGACCTATAAATAGAGGAGTGTTGTGCTAGAGCTAGTTAGTGATTTGTTAGTTGGTACGGCGAAGCGCTGCCAGTTTGTTTACTCGCCTATATTTGAACGTCATTAATACAACATAAGCAGTTAAACAGTAAGTACTATCTTGTTCGTTATGTCTACCTCTCTCGCAATGAATTCCGTCTCTGCTAGTTGAGCGAGATCAGGTCGGTTTCTCATTTCGGGAGCACGATCCCCATTCACAAGTGGTATCAGAGCTTTGAGATCTGATCTACTGACAAACGACAAGTAGTTGCAGGCTACAAACTTTTTCAGACTTGGATTCACTTTCATCTTCATCATTTTCCCGAACTGAACTAGATTTTGGACGAATTTGTGGACGAAATGGACTAGGATTCTAGGAATTCACGTTAATCTACATTCTAATCAATCCTTAACAATTTCAGACCTAAAATCGGACTAAATCATGTTGCAATCGGTAAAAATCATCTGTTTGGAGACTTAACTATTTCATATAAGTTGATATTTCGTACGAACCAATACTAAAAAGTTCATAAATTTTACAAATTTCACAAAATTTCAGATTTTACTGTGTGTTTCGTATGAACTAGATAATCGTACGACAATCTTGCTCGCACAAACAACTTGTTTGTACAAGATTTTGTTGTGAGTTTTTAGTATTGTTTGTTGAATTGTGTGATTCGTACGAACTGTGTCCTTCGCACGAAGTATTTGTCATCCAATCGACAGATTTTTTCGTACTAATTAGTCTGTTTCGAAAGTGTCTTTGTTAAAGTTTTCACAGGAGAATGTCTGAAGAATTTTATAATGCATTCTCCACATCGGTCGTCACAACCACAGCAGCTCAGAACATCAATCTTGAGAACGAGATGGGCACTATGACGAAACCGACAAAGCTCATGAACTTGGAAGATTTTGATAGCTGGAGTGAGCGTTTCATGATCTGGGTGCAGGCTAATCACTTTACTTGTTGGTTTGCAATTGAAGCGAAATATATAGCGTTGGTTGGTGAAAATGGCCTTGAGAAGACCCATGCTCAATTCTCAGATGTCGAACGTGAAAGGTTTATCAACAAAAAGAAAATGATGAACATTCTGCAACAATCGTGTCACACCCTAAATTTCCACTTGCGGAGTTTTACCGCGAGGCGTGTGATCAAACTAGAATCTGAGACACTAGTAATATAGAACGACTCTATATGATTTATTTAAACGTTTTCCAAAAACATTTGTTTACCCACTCATAATTATTTTCAATTTGTCTTTGGTTTCAAAGTTTAGCGGAAGCATTAGTTTCTAAGTTGTGCGGAAGCATTAAAGTAAAGTAAGGTAAAGTAACGGGCGCCAACACAAACGCCAAAAACCAAAAATCCCAAACAATATTCATAAACGAGACTCGATAAAAATATGTCTTGGTCAATGCAAGTGAGTGCATCTAGCTCTCCTAGCGTCCTGAGAAACATGTAAAGAAACAAGTGTCAACATTAAAGAAGAGTGAGTTCACAGGTTTTTATAAGTTCATTAGTTGGGTTAAAAGTTTGTTTCCCCATTATCCCTAACCCGGGATAACGATTTAGTTCCATTATTCCTAACCCGGAATAATAATGATGGTTCCATTATCCCTAACCCGGAATAATAATGATGTTCCATTATTCCTAACCCGGAATAATAATGATGTCGGTTCGTAATTAAGTTCAATGTTAACATGTAGGTAGCGAGCCTAAAGTTATGTCACATAAGTGTTCGCGATCGAAGCTGACTGTTGTGCCTCCGTGTTGCCAGGCCTATCACTAACCATGGCGAAAGTTAGGCTAAATTATTCACCCGTTGACCATACCCGGTCGGCTAGCGCGACTAGCTCGGGTGGGGCTTGTCGGGCCCAGTAGTACTACTTATAATTTCCCCGCTATCTAACCCAATACTAACGATCCAAGAGTTTGTCGAGGACTTCCGTGATATAGCTGCTTAGTGACCATAACATACATTAACATTAACTTAGTTACCGAGTAGTTTAACGACGTTAATTTCGCATAACGTAAAAAGATAGAGTTATAGAATGTATATATGTTTCTCCCCCTGTTGTTTAAAACCGGATAAAATAGGGGCCGTGAACTCACCTTTAATTGCTCGGTTAGTGTAACACAGAAGTAGCAAATGATGGTACCGCTAATTGCGTCCTAACATGTCAGTCGATTTAAAGTTAGTGTGTGAACACACTGATACAAACCCTACGCATAACTAACACACAATGCGGCACACATAATAACAAGTTCGAAAACACAATCATGCATGCAAAGTATTATCATACCAAACTAGTGATCAAACCAACTTGTCATAAACACAAATCAACTCATACAACACTTTGGTACACACATTCGCAAGTTATCAAGTTTCAGCTTGTACGCTCATAACTAGGCTGTCTTCGAGGATTTTTATAAAATAGTTCCAACATTCTAAAAATTCCATTTTTTTTACAGAAGGTGTCAACTAAACTCTAGAATTTTATGTAAAGTTTTCAAGTCCTAACACTTTACCAATTATTCATAGACATTTATATACTAGGCTGCAGTCAGATTCATCGCTTTCTGACTGCAGTCCACGGGATAAATTATTTAAAAATCATCGATCATCCAATTACCAAAATTCCAGTTGGAGTTTCCCAGAAACTCCCGTCTCCAGTTTCTGTACAAATTTCATGACCCAACCCTCTACAGATTATGAGATCCGACTCGATAAACAACTAACAAATTTTCAGAATTTACACAGCTTCAGTTACTGCACTTAAATGACCACTTAAAAATATCAGACGACCTTAGAAAAATATGAATCCAGCGCGATTAGAAGCGTTTTTCAAAAATATACGTGTTAGGCTTCAGAAAATCCACTTTTCGATAAATAATGACCAGGGTACAGCCAACTGAAGTTGGCTGTAAATACTATTCAGCAACCTGTTTTCGACTTTCATCGCAATAGAACACGCTTAAACGATCAAGACTCTAATTAACAATGATCAAGAACAGGTTTTTTTGTCATATATCATTATGTGCATCAATACCCATGCAAACCCTAATCATATGATATGATTTTTATCACAAAAACGCAGTCTATGATTTTTGTATTCATCTAAGCATCACAATCGCAAAAACTCGCACAATCAACCGAACTAAACATAAATCATAACACTTTTCATAACAATGATTCAAACAATACACACAATCATGATCAAGATTTCATAAACCCTAATGTGATTTGCAAAACAATTAAAATCCTAACCTTGATACGATGAAGATTAGCGAACCAGAAACGAGATTGGAATCAATCCGAGGATCGAAGAAGTTGCGACCGTGAGAGAGGGGGGGGGCGGTTTGGTTGAGTAACTTGGGCCTCAAGTTTAGGCTAGTTACTTGGGCCACAAGGAAGTGAGGTCGACACGTTTTGCGGCTCGGTTCGGTTCGGCTATTTATTTAATATATATTTTTTTTATAAACTAATAATCGCGAAATCAAAACATGATATAATAATTCACAAAACTTATAAACGTCTAATAACACATAGCACGTAATTCACTCGATGAGTTGACAAAGTTAGCGTAGTTATTGCGAGCGTGTAATTTAAATTCTCCGAATCAAATTAGCGGAGGAATGAATAACCGTGAAGTAGTGCGTTTAAGATACCTGAAAAACCGGGATGTCACATTATCCCCATGTTGAAATAATTTTCGTCCCGAAAATTGAGTAAATGCGGTTTAGAATGCAACGCACAAAGATTCAGTTTGTTAGCAATGGTACAAGAAATTCCCAGGCTGTCACATCATCCCCATGTTGAAAGAATTTTCGTCCCGAAAATTAATTGGTGGTAACGTTAGCTTGCTGCTCAGCTGCAAAAAGGTGTGGATATTTGCTTTTCATTTGGTCCTCTCTTTCCCACGTGAACTCCGGTCCACGCTTAGAATCCCAACGAACCTTGACGATCGGTATCTTGATGTGCCTTCGAGTCTTGATCTCACGATCCATGATCTCGATAGGTTGTTCCACAAAGTGCAGTTGTTCATCCACTTGAATCTCATCCAATGGAATGACTAGGGTCTCATCTGATAGACACTTCTTCAGATTTGACACGTGAAAAACGTTGTGAACTCCACTGAGTTCGGCAGGAAGGTCTAATTGATAAGCTACGGGCCCGATACGTTTCAAGATCACAAATGGGCCTACGTACCGTGGGTTTAGTTTGCATCGTTTCCCAAAACGGATTACACCCTTCCAGGGTGACACCTTTAGTAGGAAGCGGTCGTCTACTTGAAATTCGAGCGGTTTGCGTCGTTGATCAGCGTAGCTTTTCTGTCGATCTCGTGCCACTGCCATGCGGTTTCTGATTTGCACAATCTTTTAAGTAGCCTCAAGTATCAACTCAGGACCTGTGAGTTGACTATCACTGACTTCTGCCCAACAGACCGGTGATCTACATTTGCGACCGTATAATGCTTCAAACGGTGCCGCTTGAATACTCGTATGGTAACTGTTGTTATACGAGAATTCCTCTAAAGGCAGATGGATTTCCCAACTGTTCCCAAAGTCTACCACACACGCCCTAAGCATGTCTTCCAAGGTCTGAAAGTCCTTTCACTTTGACCATCCATCTGAGGGTGATAAGCTGTGCTCATATCTAACCGTGTGCCCAACGCTTTCTGAAGTGACTGCCAAAAGTTGGACGTGAAACGAGCATCTCTGTCTGAGATGATGGATGTTGGCACTCCGTGCCGAGAAACTACTTCCTTAATGTAGATGCGTATCAGCCTATCCGTCTTATCTGTTTCTTTGATCGCTAGGAAGTGTGCGGACTTTGTTAAACGATCCACGATCACCCAGTGGTATCGCAACCACCCGGAGTTCGTGGGAGTTTAGTGATAAAGTCCATCGAGATCTGATCCCATTTCCACAATGGGATCTCAGGTTGTTGAAGTAGCCCTGATGGCTTCTGGTATTCCACCTTGACTTTCGCACAAGTCAAACACTTGCTCAGGTAGGTGGCTATATCCGCTTTCATGTTGGGCCACCAGTACACGGCTTTAAGGTCTTGATACATCTTGTCCGAACCGGGATGGACAGAGTATCGGGATTTGTGAGCTTCGTCCATAACTAGCTTCCTGAGGTCTCCGCAGAGAGGTACCCATATACGATTCATGAAATACCGGGCACCATTGGGTTTTACTTCCCAATCGCGTTCCATCTTTCCCACAAATTCGGCCTTAATGTTTTCTTCCTTAACTGCTTCTAGCTGCGCATCGCGTATCTGTTCGGGTAACCCCGAACGAATGGTGAACTGTAGTGCTCATACCAGACGAGGTTTCAAGTGCTCCTTCCTACTGAGGGCATCAGCTACCACGTTAGCTTTACCCGGGTGATACCGAATGGCACATTCATAATCGTTTAGGAGTTCGACCCAGCGACGCTGTCGCATGTTCAACTCCTTCTGGTCGAAGATATGCTGGAGGCTCTTGTGATCTGTATAGATTGTGCACTTTGTTCCATATAGGTAGTGTCTCCAAATCTTAAGCGCCAACACCACTGCTTCCAATTCCAGGTCATGTGTTGTGTAGTTTTTCTCGTGAACCTTCAATTTTCGGGACACATACGCGATGACCTTATCACGTTGCATGAGTACGCATCCCAATCCCTGAATGGAAGCGTCACAATATACCACAAAATCATCAGTCCCTTCCGGCAAGGACAAAATGGATGCACTACAAAGTTTCTGCTTCAGCAATTGAAATGCTGCTTCCTGCTTGTCACCCCAAGCATACTTAGTGCCTTTCTGGGTGAGAGTGGTAAGCGGTTGCGCGATCTTTGAAAATCCCTCGATGAAACGTCTGTAGTAACCAGCCAAACCCAAAAATTGGCGGATCTCTGTCGGTGTCTTGGGTGCTTCCCAGTTCTTGATAGCATCGATCTTGGCAGGATCAACGTGGATGCCCTTTTCATTCACGATATGCCCGAGGAACTGAACTTCCCGAATCCAGAAATCACACTTTGAAAGCTTGGCATATAGTTTCTCCTGTTGAAGTAATTCCAGCAATAATCGTAGATGTTCAGCATGTTCTTCTTCACCCTTAGAGTAGATGAGTATGTCATCGATGAACACGATGACAAACTTGTCGAGATACGGCTTACACACGCGGTTCATGAGATCCATGAACACCGCAGGTGCGTTGGTGAGACCGAAGGGCATGACCAAGAACTCATAATGGCCATACCGAGTACGAAATGCCGTCTTAGAGATATCCTCCTCCCTGACGTGTAACTGGTGATAACCGGACCGTAGATCAATCTTGGAGTAGTAGCTTGACCCTTGAAGTTGGTCGAAGAGATCGTCGATGCGAGGTAATGGGTATCGGTTCTTGACGGTAACCTTATTGAGTTCCCTGTAGTCGATGCACATGCGGAAGATCCCGTCCTTCTTCTTGACAAAAAGGACCGGAGCTCCCCATAGCGAAGTGCTGGGTCGGATAAATCCTTTTTCTAACAATTCCTGAAGTTGGGTAGACAGCTCTTGCAGCTCTGCTGGAGCCAGGCGGTACGGGGCCTTGCCGATAGGAGTTGCATGGTTTGCCAATTCGATTTCAAACTCCACTTGTCGATGTGGTGGAAGACCAGGTAACTCCTCTGGAAATACATCGGAAAAATCACGGACGACGGGGATATCTTCTATACGCTTCTCGTCCTTAGGCTGCTCGGTGACCAGTGCGAGTAAAGCGAAGGAGTTCTTCCTTCGAAGATACTTCTGAGCTTGCATGTAAGAGATGATGTTTGTGACGGCGCCTGCCTTCTCGCCTTGCACCATCAAGACTTTATCGATAGAGAGCGGAATACGGATAGATTTCTCGAAGCAGAGAACTTCAGCTCGGACGTCGGATAGCCAGTCCATTCCGGCTACCACGTCAAAACTACCCAGGGTAGTTGTCATGAGATTAATGGTAAAGGTGTGACCCGCGAGTTTAAGTTGGCAGCCGGTTACTAAATGGGTCACATCTACAGATTTACCATCGGCTAGTTCTATGATGTAAGGGGTCTCTAGGGGTTTAGGCGTGAGATTTAGGTTCTTCCTAAAAGACTCAGATATAAAACTCCTATCCGCACCCGTAACAAAATGTACAGTAGCAAAATGTTCGTTAAGGGGAAACTTACCGGTGACCACGTTCGAGTCGTTTCTGGCCTCTCCGCGGCCTAGTGTGAATGCACGACCTTTGGCACCTCCTGTGCCACCATTTCCATTGTTGTTGTTGTTGTTGTTGTTGTTGTGGTTGTGGTTGTTGTTGTTGTTGCGAAGTTGCGGGCAGTCTCGCTTGAAATGGGTAGTGCTACCGCACTGATAGCACCCCCGGTTAATACCTTGCTGTTGAATCTGGTGCTGATTTTGATTTTGTCGAGACACGATTTCCCCGCGACAGTCCCTTGCCGCATGTCCCGTTTTGCCACATCGTTGGCAGCGATGTCTGGCACAAGGGCCGTGATGATGGAGGTTACAACGATTACATTGCGGCTTTCGACCCACATAGCCGCTGGTGTTCTGGGTGTTGTTGGCGGACTGATTATTGTGACCCCGATTGTTGTTGAAATTGTTGAACCGTTTCTGGTTTCCTTGTTGTGGCTGGGCTGACGAAGACTGTCGAGCAAGCGAGTCTTCAAATTTTCTTTTATTATCAGGGACAACTTCAGTTGCACCCCGATATGGCAACTTCCTTTGTTCCACCGCCTTATCGGTGAGTTTGTGCGCCAACCTGATCGCTTGATGTTCCGTCGCAGGGTTACTAGACATCACCATGCCCTGGATCTCAGGACCAGACCCCCAAGATAAAACTCAAGTCGTTTTTCAACGGTGTTAGCCAGATCGGGACATAGGAACACCAGATCATGATGTTTCCCTGTGTATGCTTCAATTTCAGATCCTACCATCTTATGGTTCCATAGCGCTTGCTCCAACTGCTGAACTCTGTCCCGCGGACAGTACTCCTCTTTGATTAGGGCCTTAAACTCGGCCCAGCCATTGCGTTCGCAGCAATAAGTCCACGCGTTCGGACTTGTGCGTTCCACCAGGTTAATGCCCCATCTTCCAGCGTTGAGCCACCATACTTGACCTTATTGGCCTCAAGGCAATTGCACATCTTGAACACCGATTCGGACTTTTCAATCCAACGGACTAGTCCTATGGGTCCTTCTGCACCCGTGAATTTGCTCGGTTTCGCATCGAGGAACATCTTGTAGGGGTTAAGACCCCCTCCTGCTGACAGAGGATAGGTAGTCAGCGAGAAAGTCTACTAGCCCAACTATTTGTTTTTCCCATGAAAATTTAATAATGGTTACCTGCTGGTGGGTTTTGAACACCTGCCAGAGCAGCATTCACGTGTTCTTGGATCATTGCGGCTAATTCTTCAGGCGTCATGTTGAGGTTTCTGCGACGTCCAGTTGCCATTTTAGATCTTCGCAAGGCAATTTAAACACACACCGACAAGTATATATATCCAATATAGTTATCATACTCCACACTTAAATCATCCCTCAAGTTATGTCAACCCAATAAATTAAACAATCAAAAGGAACATTCGATTAAATAAATTGCAACGTCTCAAAAAATGCCAACCAAACATATCAGTTTAATTATAAAATTTCAAGTTCAAACATAAGTAGAAAATAAATAGACTAAAGGAAACAAAAGGGGGAATTGGCGAGACGAGTCAGTCTTCTACGTCTCCATCTCCCAAGTCGCTATTGTTGCCGTCATCCTCCGCGGCGTTTCCAACTTCTACAGCCGGGTTTTCCTCCGGATCCTCCTCCGGGTCTTCCTCTGGATCCTCCTCTTCTTCCTCTACCGGCGCTGGAGGGGCCGGTGCTGGTACGGGTACTGGTACAGGTGCCTGATTCTGCTCTAGTTCTTTAATCCTCCAACTGGACTCAAGAACTCTGTCTTCGAGCCAGTCAGCCCTCAGCTGCTCAGCACGAAGATCTTTAGCTAAAATGTTGCGAGCTATCTTATTCTCATATTGCTCTTCCTCGAGCTCTCTAGTCTTACCTGTTAGTTGACGTATCATCCATCCCTGTGCTTTGATAGTTTCCTGCATTCTCTCTAGTTGTTCCTGTTGTTTTCTTAACATATCCATAAGTAGGTCGTCCCCTACTTCTAACGAGTTAACCGGTTCGACCGGCATAGCGGTGGTCGGGCGTGAGGACAACTCCTCTCCTAGAGCGAGTCTTTTCCTAGCTGCTGAGCGTGTCTCCACGCCATGAGATGGTGAGGGTTCGACCATAGGTGCCTTCCCCGGCGCCCTTGGTTGTAGAGGTTTGTCGGATGATGATGATGACATTGCCTGTTGGGTTGTGTAGTTAGTTACGAGTTGCGTTCACCACAATATACATTTATATCTTACATAACACAGTTGTAGTACAACACATAACAAGATATCACAGTTCGGTGCCAACTAAGTCTAGTGTCGTGTAATCAGCTATAGTTTAGGTCTACTTTTATTGCAAACATGGTTCTCTATAGCTAGAGGCTCTGATACCAATCTGTCACACCCTCAATTTCCACTTGTGGAGTTTTACCGCGAGTCATGTGATCAAACCAGAATCTGAGACACTAGTAATATCGAACGACTCTATATGATTTATTTAAACGTTTTCCAAAAACATTTGTTTACCCACTCATAATTATTTTCAATTTGTCTTAGTTTGGTTTCAAAGTTTAGCGGAAGCATTAGTTTCTAAGTTGTGCGGAAGCATTAAAGTAAAGTAAGGTCAAGTAACGGGCGCCAACACAAACGCCAAAAACCAAAAATCCCAAACAATATTCGTAAATGATACTCGATAAAAATATGTCTTGGTCAATGCAGGTGAGTGCACCTAGCTCTCCTAGCGTCCTGAGAAACATGTAAAGAAACAAGTGTCAACATTAAAGAAGAGTGAGTTCACAGGTTTTTATAAGTTCATTAGTTCGGTTAAAAGTCGGTTTCCCCCGTTATCCCTAACCCGGGATAACGATTTAGTTCCATTATTCCTAACCCTGAATAATAATGATGGTTCCATTATCCCTAACCCGGAATAATAATGATGTTCCATTATTCCTAACCTGGAATAATAATGATGTCGGTTCGTAATTAAGTTCAATGTTAACATGTAGGTAGCGAGCCTAAAGTTATGTCACATAAGTGTTCGCGATCGAAGCTGACTGTTGTGCCTCCGTGTTGCCAGGCCTATCACTGACCATGGCGAAAGTTAGGCCAAATTATTCACCCGTTGACCATACCCGGTCGGCTAGCGCGACTAGCTCGGGTGGGGCTTGTCGGGCCCAGTAGTACTACTTATAATTTCCCCGCTATCTAACCCAATACTAACGATCCGAGAGTTTGTCGAGGACTTCCGTGATATAGCTGCTTAGTGACAATAACGTACATTAACTTAGTTACCTAGTAGTTTAACGACGTTAATTTCGCATAACGTAAAAAGATAGAGTTATAGAATGTATACATGTTTCTCCCCCTGTTGTTTAAAACCGGATAAAATAGGGGCCGTGAACTCACCTTTAATTGCTCGGTTAGTGTAACACAGAAGTAGCAAATGATGGGACCGCTAATTGCGTCCTAACATGTCAATCGATTTAAAGGTAGTGTGTGAACACACTGATACAAACCCTACGCATAACTAACATACAATGCGGCACACATAATAACAAATTCGAAAACACAATCATGCATGCAAAGTATTATCATACCAAAATAGTGATCAAACCAACTTGTCATAAACACAAATCAACTCATACAACACTTTGGTACACACATTCGCAAGTTATCAAGTTTCAGCTTGTACGCTCATAACTAGGCTGTTTTCGAGGATTTTTATAAAATAGTTTCAACATTCTAAAAATTCCAATTTTTTTACAGAAGGTGTCAACTAAACTGTAGAATTTTATGTAAAGTTTTCAAGTCCTAACACTTTACCAATTATTCATAAACATTTATATACTAGGCTGCAGTCAGATTCGTCGCTTTCTGACTGCAGTCCACGAGAGAAATTATTTAAAAATCATCGTTCATCCAATTACCAAAATTCCAGTGGGATTTTCCTGGAAATTCCCTTCTCCAGTTGCTGTACAAATTTCATGACCCAACCCTCTACATATTATGAGATCCGACTTGATAAATAACTAATAAATTTTTAGAATTTACACAGCTTCAGTTACTGCACTTAAATGACCACTTAAAAATATCAAACGACCTTAGAAAAATATGAATCCAGCGCCATTAGAAGCGTTTTTCAAAAATATACGTTTTAAGCTTCAGAAAATCCACTTTTCGATAAATAATGACCAGGGTACAGCCAACTGAAGTTGGCTGTAAATACCATTCAGCAACCTGTTTTCGACTTTCATCGCAATAGAACACGCTTAAACGATCAAGACTCGAATTAACAATGATCAAGAACAGGTTTATTTGTCATATATCATTATGTACATCAATACCCATGCAAACCCTAATCATATGATATGATTTTTATCACAAAAACGCAGCCTATGTTTTTTGTATTCATCTAAGCATCACAATCGCAAAAACTCGCACAATCAACCGAACTAAACATAAATCATAACAATGATTCGAACAATACACACACTCATGATCAAGATTTCATAAACCCTAATGTGATTTGCAAAACAATTAAAATCCTAACCTTGATACGATGAAGATTAGCGAACCGGGAACGAGATTGGAATCAATCCGAGGATCGAAGAAGTTGCGACCGTGATAGGGGGGGCGGTTTGGTTGAGTAACTTGGGCCTCAAGTTTAGGCTAGTTACGTGGGCCACAAGGAAGTGAGGTCGACACGTTTCGCGGCTCGGTTCGGTTCGGCTATTTATTTAATATATATTTTTTTATATACTGATAATCGCGAAATCAAAACATGATATAATAATTCACAAAACTTAAAAACGTCTAATAACACATAACACCTAATTCACTCGATGAGTTCACAAAGTTAGCGTAGTTATTGCGAGCGTGTAATTTAAATTCTCCGAACAGGAATGAATAACCGTGAAGTAGTGCGTTTAAGATACCTGAAAAACCGGGATGTCACAAATCGATTAAAGAAGATATTTTGGCTTTACTTCAACATGATGATGATGCTCAATCATTGTGGAATGCTCTCCGATTGAAGTTCCAAGGAAGTGCTCAACTTAGAAAAAGTAAAAGGGCGTTACGGTGCAAAGAATTTGATATTTTCACACTTATCAAAGGAGAACTACAGCTGATTGAGAGATACTGTCATTTAGTGGTTCAAATGAAATGAATGGGAATCATAAAACCAATGAAGAACTTGTTGATAAATTGGCTGATTCTCTACCGCAAGGCGAATGGTCTTCTTATTTGACCATACTGAAGAATGGAACTGAGTGTAGTAATTTCTCTCTACCTCGTTTCATAGAAAGACTGGAGGGTCATTAATTGGAAATGAAAAAAATGGAAATGAACAAGACTGTATAAGTTCAACAATAGTTCTGCTGCTCAAATTCAGGCACCAAAGATCCAGACTGCTTTCAGTGCTTATAGCTCGCCAAACACACCACCAAATCAGACTAGTGGCTTTCAATCATTTCCAACAGTTGATCCAAACACACTATCAAGTCAACAGTCATCTTAGGGATCAAGTCAACCCCAGAACAATCAGACCACTTCATCATCTCAGTCTAATCAAAGAGTTTTGCAATGCAACATTGCCGTCGACTTTCAAAATGCACAAAATTTTGATGAGAAGACAGCAAAGCAACACATGTCTCTACTAGCTTCAGTTCTTGAGTTGTATGACAGTCTATTTGCTGGGAAGATTGGAAATTGAAATGATGCGTGAAGATTATGATCAAATAGATCCAATTGAGATGGAGTTGATAGATATAAAATGGTGTATGGCTTTGATTGTTCGTCGCGCACAGAGATTTATGGAGATTACTGGTAAAGAAAACTTGGGAGGTTTGGATGGGAAACTTGGATTTGATAAATCCAAAGTTACATGTTTTAAGTGTTGGGAGAAAGGTCAAGAGAGAATGTCCTAACAGTGAGGTTCAAGGAAATCATAATCCTTTCGCTGATGATTACTACAAAAGAGCGATCTACCACCGACCTCAGCCAAGAACCAGAATGGTGCCGATTGAAGACAAGCAGCGTGAAACCAAAGATAAAGCATTGGTTATTACTCAAGAAGATGAGGGATTTAATTGGAACAAGTATATTTCGGAAGGAGAGAGTTTGGCTTTGGTTGCTGAGATCATAGAGGAATGTGAAGAAGAATCAGGGGCGTCTTTTGATGAAGGACCTGATGATGATGATTAGTACCACACTTCATCAGAAGAGGAGGAACTTTTGAATGGTCCATTCAAACACCTTTTTCCTAATGATATCTTAAAAACTTTTTCAGGTTACTTTGCAGCAAGTCAACATTCAACATGTGAAGAGCAAAAGAAGTCGGTTGAAGAAGTCAAAATCGATGAGAAGATGGAAAAGTTATTAGAAGACATCATTAAAGCTTGCATGGCCAATGGCAATGAGGTAAACAAGTCAACATCCGAGATTGTGGTTGAAAAACCTTGTTCAAAATATGCAGAGCCATGTGGTGAGTGTTGTGTGAAAGACACACGATATGCTGAATTGCAAAGTTTAATAGACAATTTATCCAGTGATTACAAATCCACTAAGGAAGCCTATTACAAATTGAGTGCATCTGTTAAACAATATAATAAATCACTCAAAGAAAATGATGTAACACCTATCATGCTTAAAGCAACAATGATGGATAAACAAATGGCTTTAAAAATTCATCTAAACACTATTGCTGAGCTCAAATGTGAGCTTGAGAAAATTAAAATTGAATCTGAACAGGTTAACAAATTTGTTGGTGTATAATGTCTATTGCCTACGTCTAGGATATATCTTTAATATTTATAAAGTTTACAAGTTAATGTTTAATTGAGAAAATGTAAATTTTATATGTTTGTTCACTGTGATTCGCACGAAACAATACATGTTTGTACGAGTGAGTCACTCATACGAAATACAGTTTCGTACGAAATATGGTTGTTCATTTTGCACGCACTTCGGTACGAGTCATGTCGACCTATGAATAGGGAAGTGTTGTGTTAGAGCTAGTGAGTGATTTGTCAATTGATACGGCGAGCTGTCAGTTTGTTTACTTGCGTCTATATTTTGAACGTCATTAATACATCAGAAGCAGTTAAACAGTAAGTACTATCTTGTTTGTCATGTCTACCTCTCTAGCAATGAATTCCGCCTCTGCTAGTTGAGCGAGATCAGGTCGGTTGCTCATTTCGGGAGCTCGATCCCGTTCACAAGTGGTATCAGAGCCATGAGATCTGATCTACAGATAGACAACAAGTAGTTACTGTTCAGACTTGGATATATCTTCTTCATCGTTTTTCTGACCTTTGCTGGATTTTGGACAAATTTTGGACGAATTCATGGACAAAATGGACTAGGATTTTAGTAATTCAAGTTAATCTTCAATCTAATCAATCCATATCATAATTCAGACTTAAAATTGAACCAAATCATGTTGAAATCTATAAAATTTGATTAGTTTGAAGTTTGAATCAGTTTCGTACAAGTTTCGCACGAAATAAAGTTGTTTTTATTTTGGTACGTACTAGCTTAAAATTCATACGAATCAGTGCAAATTCACAGAATTTTGTAAAATTTTTCCGAATTTAAAACTTCTTCGTACAAAATTTCAACCGTACAAAATTTACTTGTAAAAAAAACATGTTTCGTACAAAATGACTTGATTCGTACGAAATTATAGTTTGTTGTGATAAAATTTGATTCGTAAAAAAACATTTGTTTCGTGCAAAATACTTGTTTCGTATGAAATATCTTGTCCGCACAAAAATTTCTAATCTGATCATTGTGTTTTCGAAAAGTGTTTTCTAAATTTTTCACAAGAAAAATGTCTGAGGAATTTTACAATGCATTCGCCACGTCGGTCGTCACCACTGCAGCTGCCCAAAACATCAATCTAGAGAATGAAATGGGAACAATGACAAAACCTCCAAAGCTTATGAATCTAGAAGACTTTGATAGTTGGAGTTAGAGGTTTATGAACTGGGTTCAAGCTAACCACTTTACTTGCTGGTTTGCTATCTAGGCAAAATATATCGCACCAGTTGGTGAAAATGGGCTTGAAAAGACCCTTGCTCAATTCTTTGATGTTGAATGGGAAAGATTATCAACGAAAAGAAAATGATGAACATTCTTCAGCAATCGATTAAAGAAGACATCTTGGCTTTACTGCAACATGATGATGATGATGCGCAATCTTTATGGAATGCTCTTCGACTCAAATTTCAAGGCAGTGCTCAACTCCGCAAAAGCAAAAGGGCATTATTAAGCAAAGAGTTTGATGTATTCACACTAATCAAAGGAGAAACGGTAAAGCAGCTGATTGAGCGCTACTATCATCTGGTGGTTCATATGAAGAGAATGGGAAGTGTGAAGACAAATGGAGAGCTTGTTGATAAGCTAGCTGATTCTCTGCCACAAGGTGAATGGTCAACTTACTTAACCATCTTGAATAATGGAGTTGAATACATCAATTTCTTGTTGCCTCGCTTTATCGAAAGATTGGAAGGTCAGGAATTAGAGATGCAAAAGATGGCTAAAAACAAGACTGTTCAAGTGCAACATGATGTTAATCTTTATTTCAAAAATAGTTATGCTGCTCAAATCCAAGCGCCAAAGATTCAAAATGCTTTCAGTGCATATAGTTCACCAAGCACACCTCAAACTCAATCAAGTGGTTTTCAATCATTCCCAACAGTTGATCCAAATACACCTTCAAGTCAACAATCTTCTTTTGGATCAAATCAATCTCAGACCAATGAAACCACTCCATCATCCAATGCAAGTCAAAGAGTTTTGCAATGCAATATTGCCGTTGACTTTCAGAATGCGCAAAATTTTGACGAAAAGACAGCAAAACAACATGTCTCTACTTGCTTCAGTTCTTGAGTCATATGACAGTCTTGTTGCTGGAAAGATTGGAAATTCTAAAATGACACATGAAGACTACGATCAAATTGATCCAGTTGAAATGGAGTTGATAGATATAAAATGATGTATGGCTTCAATCGTTCAACGTGCACAGAGATTTATGGAAATTACAGGTATTGGGAGGTTTGGATGGGAAACTTGGATTTGATAAATCCAAAGTTACTTGTTTCAAGTGTCAGGAGAAAGGTCACTTTAAAAGAGAATGTCCAAACCGAGAGGTTCAAGGAAATCATAATTCATTCGCCGATGACTATTAGAAAAGAACGATATACCACCGACCGCAACCAAGAACGAGAAATGTGCCGATTGAAGATAAACAACCTGAAACTAAAGATAAGGCTTTGGTTGTTACATAAGAAGACGAAGGGTTTAATTGGAACAAGTTTATTTCGAAAGGAGAAAGTTTGGCATTGGTGGGTGAAATTATAGAGGAACCAGAAGAAGAATCGGAGGCATCTTTTGATGAAGGACCTGAGGATGATGATTATTACTATCATACTTCATCAGATGAAGAGGAGCTTTTGAATGGTCTATTCAAACATCTTTTGACTAACGATGTTTTAAAAACTTTTGCAGGACATTTCGCACCTACCCAACATTCAACAAATGAAGAGCAAAAGAAACCGATTGAAGATGTCAAAGTGGATGAGAAAATGGAATTGCTGAAAGAAGACATCATTAAAGCATGCATGGCAAATGGAAATGAGGTAAACAAGTCATCTGAGAATGAAAAATCTTGTTCAAAGTGTGATGAACCATGTGGTGAGTGTCTTGTGAAAGACAAAAGATTTGCTGAATTGCAATGTTTAACAGACAATTTGTCAAGCGATTACAAAACCACAAAGGAAGCATATGACAAATTGAGTGCGTCTGTTAAACAATATTATAAAGCACTAAGAGAAAATAACGCAACACTGATGATGCTTAAAGCAACAGTGATGGATAAACAAATGGCAATTAATATTCATCTAAACACTATTGCTGAGCTCAAAAGTGAGCTTGAGAAAATAAGAATTGAAACCGAACGAGTTAACAAATTGTTAATTAGTTATTCCACAAGCTCATACGTCATAGATCACATTTTACCAAAAATAAAAAATACTAAGGAATCTAAAAATGGTGAAATAAAAGGTGGAATTTATGAAGAGTTCCTCCACATATGTGGAACAGTTATGCATGCAAAAATCCATCTAGGATGGAAAAGGCTCTAAATCTTAAATAGAAAACTGAACAGCTGCCTGAGGATATCGATGTAACTTACAATAAAAATGATGGTGAATGTGATTCTGAAGTGGTAAATAATGTGGTTGATAAAGTGTTAAAAAATGAATCTGAAGTGGCTGAGTCTGAACAATTTTAGAAGTGAAAGTCCGATAATATATCAGAAAATAGTTTAAATGATGATCCCAATGTCATAGTTTATAAAATGAAAAGGTCTGATAAACTATTTTTGGATGAGGATTTTCCAATCAAGAATGTGAAAAAGGATTGTGTAGATAAAATGTTCAAGCTGATGGAGGTAAGTCATGATTATTTAGATAAACATGATGCATCTTTCTATTCTAAATCAAAAACTGAAAACAGACCTTACTATCGAAAAAATGGAGATTATCTGGAAAACAAACGAGTAGGGTTGGGTTTCCAGAAGCAACATAAAACCAACAGGTCCAAAAATTGAATTTTACAAAGAAAATCATTTTTGTATTTGGGACAACAACCGGGAAAGAAAAGGAGATCATCGGAACTCAATCAAATGATGATTTTCTTAAAGAAAAAGAGAAACATAAACAGAAACATGTTTTGGATACCTCTGTTCATAAGGACAGCAGGACATGTTTTAAATGCAAGAAAGTTGGACATATCGCACGATACCGTTCACCAGAAAGTTCAAAACCAGTCTTCTCCGAAAAAGTTCACTAAGGATGAAAAGCAAAAAGCACCCATGTTTTTGCCGAAACAAATTCTTAAAAGAAAGACTGAATCTCATCAAAATGTTAAACCAATTATTCAATCTCAATCTAAGTTTGAAATTGGTGAAACATCACACAAAATTCAACAAAAAGGTTCAAAATTTTATGTTAAAAGGTCTAAACCACAAACACAGAAATGGGTTGCTTAAATTTTTAAAACCAAATCATCCAAGGATGAACCTAAACCTGATGTTTCAAACAAATTTGAGCTTAAAAAGATTGAAAAGAACAAAGTGGGTCCAAAGTTCGATATTCCAAACCCACCCAAGACCAAACAGGCTTAGGTCTCTTGTTTTAAATAAATTTTGTTAATCATGTGTACAGGGGTTCCAACGTTCGATATTGTCAAAATGGATCAGGGATAGTGGAGCGTCTCGTCACATGACAGGAATGCTTGCGCTGCTCAATGATGTTAAAGCTATTCGAGGAGGATATGTAGGATTTGCTGGAACGCTGGGAAGTAGAATTGTCGGAGAAGGGATTCTCTCGAACGAAGTTGTATCGTTTGATAAAGTGAACAATATGGCCGAACTTAAGAACAAAATGCTTAGTATCTCGCAAATTTGTGACAAGAAGTTCACCACACTTTCAATGATAAAGAATGTCTAATTCTAAAACCCGGTTTCAAGATTCCAGAAGAATGGATTTTGATGCAAGCTCCACGAGAAAACGATTTATATGTTCTTGACATGAGCATCGCTTCTACCACGTCAAAGAAAGTTCAATGCACTATTTCCAAAGCTACCGAGAAAGAGTCAATTTTATGGCACAGAAAAATGGGGCACATTCATCTTCGAAAGATGAATTTTCTTGTGCATAACGACTTAGTGGAGGGTGTAAATTTGAAAAATTTTCATCTATCAGATGATTGTCTTAGCTGCAAAAAGGGGAAGTAGCATAAGAAATCACACCCGAGAAAGTTGTTGAATTCGATAAAGCTACCACTAGAAAGACTACACATGGATCTTTTTGGACCAGTCAATGTCAAAAGTATTTCTGGAGATCTATACTCTCTTGTCATTACAGATGCTTATTCTCCAATTTCATGGGTATTCTTTCTGGAGAGTAAGGATGAAACTTTTGAAACTCTTTTGATCCTCTTAAGAAAACTCGAGAATTTATATCATTTGCCCATTAAGAGAATTCGCAGTGATAATGGAACGGAGTTTAAGAACAAGAAGATGCAAGAGTTCTGCATTGAAAAGGGGATTCTTCATGAATTCAGCGCCCCCATACTCCACAACAAAATGAAGTAGCTGAACGAAAGAATTGCACATTGATAGAAACTGCTAGAACAATGTTAGCTGATTCGAAATTACCGATCAGTTTTTGGAGTGAAGCAGTAGCATCAGCATGCTATACCCTAAATCGTGTGTTGACAGTTAAGCCTCACAAAAAGACATGTTTCGAGTTACTTAATCAACGAAAGCCTAACTTAGCGTTTTTGGAAACTTTTGGATCACCGTGTACCGTCTTGGACCCGGCTGGTAAATTTGGAGCCAAATCTTTGGAGGGTTTCTTTTTGGCTATGCTACTCCTCAAAAACGTGTTTTCTTGCCGAGTGTGAACAAGGTAGTTCTAGTACAATACGTAGATTGTCAAAGATATACAACGCCTACGCAGAAGCCTGGGGATCTGTTGTTTAACAACGATAGATTGTGGGATTCGTTTGATCTTCCAGATGTGCCAACTGAAGAAGAACTTGTTATGTTATTTCAACAACATCAGTTATCTAATCAAGAAAAAGTTCCTCGACCTTTGGTGATTTTTACATCATTACCAGTTACTTCGTCTGATGTTGGTCAAAGCTCTTCTGTTCAAAATCTGGTTCCTGTTCCAAATGTCAATGCTACTGTATCATCTTCCTAGCCAAATGTAGATGCTGACTATGATCGGGAACCAACTTTCGATGATGGAGGATCCAGTTCTGATCAAGGATCTGAACAGATTGAAAGCTTTCTGAAACAACAGGCTGATCAGTCTAATGTAAGGAATAAAGCTTCTTCATCTGAACCGGTTGTTGATGAAATTCTGACAAATTTGCAACCACAAGTAGATGTTCCAACCGAAGTGATACCAAGGACACTGTCATATCATCCGTCTGAAAACATCATAGGCAGCTTACAATCTTGAGTGCAAACTGGCAATCAGATTAATAAAGATCTAAGTTGTTTCTATTCTAGTATTGCTCCACTTCAAGTTTGATTTTCTCATAGTTATTTTTTTCTCAGGTTGAACTGGGAAACTGGAAAGACGCGTGAAAAGAAGAAAGTTGGGTGGATACAATGCAAGAAGAGTTACTCCAATTCCAGAAACTTGGAGTCTGGACGCTTGTTGACCTGCCAGATCATCACAAAAAGATTAACACAAGATGGGTCTTCAAGTGTAAAAGAGATGATCGAGGCGTCTTGGTGCGTAACAACGCTCGACTTGTGGTTCAAGGTTTTCATCAGCAGGAAGGGATAGACTATACTGAAGTTTGTGCCCCAGTTGCACGTCTTGAAGCAATCCGCATATTCTTGGCCTTTGCCTCGTGGAAAGGGTTCAAGGTGTACCAATTGGATGTCAAATATGCTTTCCTTTACGGAAAAGTGAAGGAGGAGGTGTACGTCGGCCAACCACCGAGGTTCGTTGATCCAGTACACAAAGATAAAGTCTACCTCTTGAATAAAGCCTTATATGGTCTTCATCAAGCCCCGAGAGCTTGGTATGAAACATTATCGAGTCATCTTCTAGACAATGGCTTTATCAAGGGAACACTAGATTCTACCTTCTTCACAAAGGAAGAAGAAGGGAATCTAATTATCGTACAGATATATGTGGATGATATTATCTTTGGATCAACAAATGACAAGCTGTGTAAAGACTTTGAAGAAGTCATGAACCGTAAATTTGAAATGAGCATAATGGGGGAGATGAAGTTCTTTCTAGGACTTCAGGTTGACCAGTTGCCTGATGGTATTTTTATTCATCAGACGAAGTATATTCATGACATATTGCAGAAATTCAGTATGACAGGAGCTAAACCAGCATTGACCCTGTTAGCTCTAAATCACAGCATTTGTCCAGATCTTACCGGAGAAAAAGTTGATGAAACTTTATATCGGTCCATGATCGGATCCTTGATGTATCTTACAGCTTCTCGCCCAGATATCATGTATCCAACATGCCTGTGCTCCCATTATCAGTCTAATCCAAAAGAGTCACATCTGCTTATTGCTAAACACATAATGAGATATCTGAAGGGTTTTCCAAGCAACGGCTTGTGGTACCCTGGACATGATGATTTTAATCTTGCAGGTTACTCGGATTTTGATTTAAGATGCTGCAAACTGAATACGAAGTCTACAACGGCCGGCTGCCAGTTCTTCGGAACTCGTTTGGTAACGTGGCAATGCAAGAAACAAACCGCGGTCCTCTCTCTACCTGTGAGGCTGAATACTCGGCATCCAGTTGTTGTGCTCCGATTCTCTGGATACAACAACAGATGAGAGATTTCGGTTTGCAATTTCCTGATACGCCTAGATATGTAAATAATTAGGCCGCGATCGATATCACCAAAAACTCATGCCAACACTCTCGTACTAAACATATCGAAATTCGACACCACTTTATCCGTGACTGCTACGAGAAAAAGTTGGTAAGAATTGTAAAAATCCACACTGATGACCAAAAAGCAGATTTTTATACCAAAGCTTTTGATAAAACAAAGTTTAAAAATTTGTTAAAGCTAAATGGTCTAAAAAATATGATCTCATAGGATATATTTGAGTTTGAGTTTGAGGATGATGATGACTTGATGTGAATTTGTCATCGGTTACACATTTTCTGTACATTCTTTCTTATAACTTCTTAAAAAATCCAAAAATATGTTTTTGGTTTAAGGGGGAGAATGTTTGAGGAAAATACAAAAACATTAAAAAAGACAAAAAGAGTTTTGTGTAAAAAGAGTGATCATAGTAAATCAAAAAATGATAGTCACAGTATGCAAATAATTGTATTGTTTTTAAAAGTAATTAAGCAAGTCTTACTATGTATATGCCAATAGACTTCACTCGTTCAGTAAATTATATTTGAGATATAAACCTAAAACACAAAACTGATTAACTTGTGGGTTAACATCTCTCGGATATATGGACTTAGTACTCCGAAATTTCGTTTGAGAGAATACCAGATTATGCGATACTAGGTCTTCTGATTTTGCTGAAGCAATGGCCTAGAACTCATATAATACTTTCGCATTATTTCCCCGAAAGCTGCATGAAAATATGATTATGTCTTAAGCAATTATGACATTTGCAGTACAAAAGATTCCTTGATGGAACACCACCTAAAGACGAGCCTTCATCTTTTTGTCTGTACGGTAGTACTAACCTGAGTTCTCAAGGTCTCGCATTCACCCTATATACAGATATCAATTCGATATATTCACCTATAAAATGACATTCTGGGAATCTCGATACGGGAGTATATTCTGAGATGGGAAACACAGTTATTTCAGGTTTCTAATAATACCCTAACATATCTTGAAACAATTGAGAATCGAGAAGAAGTTTAAATGGATAAATATATTGGCAATCTAGGTAAATTTGTTTAAAAGCTTAAAGGGTGTTTCTCGACTAATGGTACTGATGACTTAGATATATGCTTGAAATGATCCTCTAAAACGCAAAATTCACAAAAAAAAATGTTATTATTCTTTGAATTTTTTTTTAAAAACTCAAAAAGATTTTCAGTTTTTCTTAGCTTGATAGTTTACCAATGATAAAACATTGACTGTTGGATTCATAGCAACGTCTTGGTGAGGAAAGTTTGAAATCATGGGTTGGGAGCTAATTTTAGAAAAAAAAGTTAACTCAAATGTCAAGAAAGTTCATTAATTTGAAACTTACATGTTAAAATAAATCTGTTTGGTCAAACTGGTCAACCAAGGTCATTTACTTGGACTTGGAAGGCAAATTGGATAATTAGGGTCATTAACTTGGACTTGGTTAGTCAAGTGAATTTTTGAAACATATAAAATTATTAAAAATGAAAAATACAAAAATAAAATTGAAATTGAAAAGTTTAAAGTTTTTAGTCTTGATTCGTACAAAATCGAATTTCATGCGGAGAGAGTCATTTTTGTACGAAACAAGAGTTAAAGGTTTTGTGCAATTGATAATGTTTCCTACAAAATAGGTTGACTATAAATACTCAATGTTTCGTACAGAAATGAAGTTTCTGTTCTCTTTGCACTGTTGAGCGACTCAGAGTACCTTTTGTGCGATTCAACTCTAAAAACTTCATTTCTTGGGTTGTGTGCTTGTATTCACATTGATGAGGTTGATTTGCACACCTCTTTCAATGGGCAAGGTAATTTTGTCAAAATCACACTGTTATAATGTCAAAATTTAGTTCGATTCGGACTAAAACTTAGATCTAGGAAATTGGACTGGTAAAATGTAAAATTGATCACAAAATCGTTAAAATCAGCTCTAATAACCTAAAATTCGACTATGAATTTGTTAAAAACAACAAGTTTTAGGTTTGGATTATACTTGGACAAAATTTGGGACGACGATGAATTTGGTACGAATGTATTGTTCGCATGAAATAAAATTTGAAAGAAAAATGAAGTGTAGAATTTTTGTACGAAGCAAGTGAATCGTATGAATAACATGAACTTCAAATTTGAGTTTTTTTATTATATATATGTTTCGTACGAAACATAGGTTTGTAGGAAACAAAGAAAGAAATTTTGAATGTTTAAAACTTTTGATTAATATAGTGTTTCGTACGAAACAGAAGGTTTGTATGAATCAGTGAAGAAATTTTTTAAAGTTTAAAATTTTTTAACGGTTGATTGTTATTTTCTTGTACAAGCCAAGAAATCCGGAGTTTCTCCAGTGCACAATATATGTTGTATCACAGATGCTTCAATCCCAGAGATAGCAGCATATCGAGATATCTTGGATTTTCTCACAAGGATTAGAGTGTCTAAAGCGTTAACAGATAGACATACGGCTTATCTTTCGCATGTGGAATATTTCTGGAATCCTGCCAAGTATAGTATTGACGACAATGCCATTATTTAAGCAGTAAAGATTAACGATGTTGATATTCAAGTGAAGATTACTGAAGAGTTGATTCGGAAAGTATTGGAGTTTAAGGATAATAAGGACGATCCAATAGGTTTCACTGAATATATGGTTCAAGGATGTTTTTATAGGATGGGTATACAGGTTTTGTGAATTCTGCGTCGTACAAGAAAGGAAACTTAAGTGTGCCTTTCAGATATCTAGCACATGTTATTATTCATGGTTTGGGTCATAGGAAAGGTGGTTTCGATGACTTGGTGGAATATCAGATGTGTATGATTACTGCGCTTGTGCTGAATCTTCCATATAACTTTTCAAAGGTTATATTTACTTAGATGATTCAAAATATTCAGAAGGAATGGTTTTTGCAATATCCTAGATTCATACAGATGATGTTAGACTATTTACATCCTGATTTGAAGAAATCCCAAGAGGACGTTCTCAAACTTGAACATATGGATGTTGCATCATTACGAAAGATAAATGTACATCTAAAGACTGCTCCCATAGCTAAACCAATGTTTGGTGTTATTCATGATAAAGACTACATTTCACCTGCACCTAGAAAACGTAGAAAGGATGATAGTGGTGATGATGAAGAGGAAGTTAAATCATTATCGTTGTTTGTGGCAAAGAGAAGTCCATGGTTCGTAAAAGACGGAGAAAAAGGTGGGAAAGCTACATATAAAGGGAGAAAGAGAAAAACTTCGCCTGCTGCTGAAAGTTCATGGTTAAGGGATGAACCTGTAGTTGAGGAAACAGTTGAACAGATGGATGAAAAGATAGAACGTCAGGCTTTTGGTGCTGACAAAGCAACTGGAGAAGTACTATCATCTAGTACTGATTCAGAAGAAAGAAGAGCGGGAGAAAAGAAAAGAGACGAAAAGTTAGCAAAGAAACGTCAAGATGAACTGAAACGTAAAGCTTAAGAACGAAAGAGAAAAGCGACAGGCGAGGATGACACAACTTACGTTCCGTCTGAATCTGATACTGAATCTGCGTTTTGTACTCCAGTCAAGAAAAGGCAAAGAAGAATGAAGCGATCTGCAGCTCGAATTTCTCCGAATGTTATTCCAACAGAAGCTGGTGCTGAACAGACTAGTGAAGAAAATATGGAGGAACAAACACAGAATATTCTGTCTCCACCACATCATATGCATCCAGAGCCAGATCGGCAACAAGTTGAACCAAAGATACCTTTTCAACAACCATTAATTCCTGAACAAGAACCAGAACAACAACAATCAGCACCGCAACAATCTGAATCAGAACCAGTTCAACAATCAATGCCTGATCCAGAACCAGTCCAGCAACCACTACCACAACAATATGCTCAACAAAAATCTCAACCATCTCATGCTCAACAATCTCGTCCTACACCACAGCCGTTTGATTCACAAACATTTTTGACGAGATTGGTTTAGACGATCTACCAGGAGGTGATGAAATTCTTTTCGATGATCCAAGAGTTGATGATTTGCAGAAACAGGTGACAATGGATGTTGTGCGCATAGCTGAGTTGCAAGAGTAGATAAACATGTTAACAGCAGAAAAGTTTGAAATGCTTAAAAGGATTGGGGGATTAATTGTTGACACACAACAATTAGAAGCGATGATGGCGAGTATTATTTCTGAAAATGAAAGATTACGTTTACGAATGGCAGAATATGAGGAAGAAAGGTTGAGAAATAATAGAAGAATGGATGTGTTTGAGAAAATTCTTGAAAAGAAGTTGGGATTGAGTATTTCTGCTGCAATTGATGAAATAGAACGTGTAGAAGCAAGGGAAGAGTTGCGGAAAGAGAAAGGCTGTCTAAACAGCAATCTGATGCGCAAGGAAAAGGAAAAGGTAAGATAGTGGAGGATTCCGTGATTGATAAAGCTGTGCTAGAAGCTGAATCTGAGCCAGTACAATGTTGGGATATTGTGGTGTATGAAGAACCAAAGAATTTTATCCTGATAGGAAAACCAACTGATGTGGATATAGTTTCAGTTGATATTTCTCAACGACATCGAGATTGGTTGATGAAGAAAAAGAAAGTGAAGAAACAGCTCAAGAAACAAAAAAGGAAGCAGAAGTAGAGGATACTGAAGATGTTGATATTGATGAAAAAGATTCCAGTAGTTCAGATGGTAATGATGATGATAATGTTGGAGGGTCGGGTATTCGTGTAATAGAATCGAATGTTATTGAATTAGTTGATCTTTCCGAGTATTTTGATGATTCCTCAAACCAAACTACTGAAGAAGAAATGATAGATAAAGCTGATGAGTTAGTAGATGCTCAGCAGGTAGGAATTTTCGCAGAAAATGTTACATCTTCTGTTCCTGTCGTGCAAAAGCCATTTGTATTATACCTTGAGCATGATATTGAAGAAGGGGAGTTTGTTCATAGTTATTTGAAAGAAGAAATAGCAGCAATGCTCGGGATTAGCGAAGAGAAGTTCGATTTTGATTTTGAAGACGAACTGAATGAGATAGATGTGTTTGAACCAAATGTTTATTTTTTGAAGATATAGAGGATGCAAACGTATATGATATCGTTGTCGTGGAAAGTGATTCTGATGAAGATGCTAACGATGCCATTCAGGGTACAGAAGATTTCCCAACGTTTATCGATTTATTTACAGTAGAAAGGGATTTATTTACAGTAGAAAGTTCTGGGATGTTACAAAGGAAAGTATCTAAAGCTGTAAAAGAAGGAAAAAATTCCTGAGAAGATTTCTAAAGCTGAAATTATTGAACAAAAGAAGAAATGGTTTCGGGATAGTTCAGCAGAGCGAAAGTTTAAGAGACCCCTAGCATTTTTCACCAGAGATGCTGATGTTTCTTTAGGGGATATTCTGAGTTGGGGTTGGATTGAAGAGCTAAATGTATATGCGGTTAAAAGGGAATTTGGGATCCAATATTTTTGATATCTGAGCGACATCAAAACTCTGCCTTATTGGGACATAAAGGAACTTATGCAAACAAAGATGATAAACCTAAAGATGAAGTTTCATGATCAAAAGCTGTGGAGATTGATCAAGTTTGAAGCTAAGCATGGTTTTGTTCATTGGAAACCACATTATCCACGTCACATTGTGAAGAAACCACGGGTGATAAAGAACATGCCGCTGATCAAAATGGAGCAAGATTTTTATGCGATCTTCAAGTGGTGGCATTATGATTCAAATACAGGAGAGGCTGTAATATGTGTGCACCCAGATAAAGATTCGTGTAAAATTATAGAAGAATTAACCGAAACCGTCATAGTGCACAAAAGAATATATGGTCTATGGCGAGGCATTCGAGTACTAAACCCAATGTGCCTAGTCAACTGATCGAAGAAAGACATAGAATGTTTATTCTATAGTAAGATAAGTTTTGAAGAAAAGTATCAAGAGCAAGCACTTCAATTTCAAAAGATCGTGAATGTGTGCTTTACAAATGATATTCATTCTGGATCGGATTGGAAAACAAATTGGACAAAGCTTGAGAAGAAGGAGTCAAAGAAACGGAATAAAAAGAAGCTCGGATTGCTGAACGTTCAAGAATAGCATCGTTAAGGAGTTGTCAGTTTTTGAAGCGACGTCCTCTAACTGATCAAACGCCAATTGCTTCTGAAGAACGTCGAAAGCCTGTAAAGAGATTCTTTCGGCGTTAAAGTCAAAAAAAATTGAAGATTTTGAAGATTATACAGACTGCGGCAACATCCAAGGGGGAGTTTGTTGGTGCATAATGTCTATTGCCTATGTCTAGGATATATCTGTAATGTTTATAAAGTTTACTCGTTAATGTTTAAATGAGAAAATGTAAATTTTATATGTTTTAAACACTGTGATTCGCACGAAACAATACATGTTTCGTATGAGTGAATCACTCGTACGAAATACAGTTTAGTACGAAACATAGTTGTTCGTTTTGCATGCACTTTGGTACGAGTCATGTCGACCTATAAATAGGGAAGTGTTGTGTTAGAGCTAGTGAGTGATTTGTCAACTAGTACGGCGAAACTCTATCAGTTTGTTTACTTGCGTCTGTATTTTGAACGTCATTAATACATCAGAAGCAGTTAAACAGTAAGTACTATCTTGTTTGTCATGTCTACCTCTCTACCAATGAATTCCGCCTCTGCTAGTTGAGCGACATTAGGTCGATTGCTCATTTCGGGAGCTCGATCCCCGTTCACAAAATTGTTAATCAGTTATTGAACAAGCTCATACGTCATCGATCACATTTTACCCAAAATCGAAAAGAATGGTGAATCTAAAAATGATGGAACAAAAAGTGCGAGTTATGATCGAGTTACACCACCCATGTGGAATAGTTATGCATGCAAAAAGCCATATGGGGTGTAAAAGGCGCTTAATCTAAAATTGAAAATTGAATTATCTAATGAGCTGCCTTCGGATATCGATGTAACTTACACTAAAATTGATGGGGAATGTGACTCTGAGGTGTTAACCAATGTGGTTGAAAAAGTTCTAAAAGGTGAATCTGAGATTTCTTAGTCTAAAAAAATTGCTAAGTCTAAGTCTAATGATATATCAGAAAATAGGTTTAAATGTTGATCCCAATGTCATAGTTTATAAAATGAAAGGATCTCATAACCTATTTTCGGATGAGGACTTTCCATTCCAAAATGTGAAAATGGATTGTGTGGATAAAATGTTCAAACTAATGGAGGTAAGTCATGATGATTTGGATAAACATGATGTATCTTTCTATTCTAAATAAAAAACTGACAAGCAACCCTACTATCGTAAGAATAGATATTATCCAGAAAACAAACTTGATAGGGTTGGGTTTCTAGAAGAAACATAAAAACAACAGGTCCCAAAAATTGAACTTTACAAAGAAAATTAATTTTGTTTTTGGGACAACAACCGAGAAAGAAAAGGAGGTCATCGGAACACAATCAAATGATGATTTTCTTAAAGAAAAAGAGAAATAGAAACAGAAACAAGTTTTGGATACATCTGTTCAGAAGGACAGCAGGACATGCTTTAAATGTAAGAAAGTTGGGCATATCGCACGATATTGCTGACAAGAAAGTCCAAGACAAGTTTCTTATCCGAAAAAGTTCACTAAGGATGAAAGCAAAAAGCACCCATGTTTGAACAAAAACCTTCTGTTCCAAACAAAAGTAAGCTTAAAAAGATTGATAAAACAAAATGGGTCCAAAATTTGACATTCCAAACCCACCCAAGACCAAACAGGCTTGGGTTTCTTTGTTTAAATAAGTCTTGTTAATCATGTGTGCAGGGGCTCCAACGTTCAATTCTGTCCAAATGGATAACGGATAGTGGAACATCTCACCACATGACAGGAATACTTGCGTTGCTCAACGACGTTAAAGCTATTCGTGGAGGGTATGTAAGTTTTGCTGGAACACAGGGAGGCAGGATTGTCGGAGAAGAGATTCTCTCGATCGGAGTTGTATCGTTTGATAAAGTGAACTATATTGCTGAGCTTGAGAACAACCTACTTAGAATCTCGCAAATTTGTGATAAGAAGTTCATGACGCATTTCAATGATAAAGAATGTCTGATCTTAAAACCCGGTTTCAAAATTCCGGAGAAATGGATTTTGATGCGAGCTCCGAGAGAAAATGATTTATATGTTCTTGATATGAGCATCACTTCTACCACGTCAAAGAAAGTCCAATGCTTTGTTTCAAACGCTACCGAGAAAGTGTCAATATTATGGCATCGAAAAATGGGGCACATTCATCTTCGCAAGATGAATTTTCTTGTGCGTAACGACCTAGTGGAGGGTGTTAATCTGAAAAGTTTTCATCTTTCTGATGATTGTCTAAGCTGCAAAAAGGGGAAGCAGCATAAGAAATCACACCCGAGAAAGCTGTTGAATTCGATAAAGCTACCTCTAGAAAGGCTACATATGGATCTCTTTGGCCAGTCAATGTCAAAAGTATTTCTGGAGATCTATACTGCCTTGTCGTTATAGATGATTACTCTAGATTCTCTTGGTTTTCTTTCTATAGTGTAAGGATGAAACGTTTGAGACTCTTATGATCCTTTTCAGAAAATTAGAAAATCTATGTCATATGCCTATAAAGAGAATTCGTAGTGACAATGGAACGGAATTCAAGAAGAAGAAGATGCAAGAGTTCTGCAATGAAAAGTGGATTCTTCATGAATTCGGCGCCCTTATACTCGACAACCAAACGGAGTAGCTGAACGAAAGAATCGCACACTGATACAAACTACAAGAACAATGTTAGCTGTTTCGAAATTACCGATCAGTTTTTTGGAGTGAAGCAGTAGCGTCAGCGTGTTATACCTTGAATCGTGTGTTGACAGTTAAGCCTCACAAAAAGACATGTTTCGAGTTACTGAATCAACAAAAGCCCAACCTAGCATTTTTGGAGCCTATTGGATCACCGAGTACCGTTCTAGATCCGGTTGGTAAATTTGGATCCAAATCTTTAGAAGGATTTTTCGTCGGATATGCTACTCCTCTGAAACATGTTTTCTTGCCGAGTCTGAACCAGGTCGTTCTAGCGCAACATGTAGATTGTCAAAGAAACGCCTACGCAGAAACCTGGGGATCCGTGGGTGTTTAACTATGATGGATTGTGGGATTCGTTTGATCTACCATATGTGCCAACATAAGAAGAACTTGTTATGTTATTCCAACGACATCAGTTATCTAATCAAGAACAAGTTCCGAGACCATTAGTGATTTCTACATCATTACCGGTCAACACGTCTGATGTTGATTAAAGCTCTTCTGATCAAGTTTGTGTTCCTGCATCAAATGCCAATACTGCTGAATCATCTGCCCAACCAAATGATGATGCTGACATTGGTCGGGAACCAACTTTCGACGATGGTGGATCCAGTTCTGATGAAGGGTCTGAACAGATTGAAAGCTTTTTAAAACAACAGGCTGATCAGTCTAACGCTAGGAATAAAGCTTCTTTATCTGTACTGGTCGTTGATGAAATTCTAACAAATTTGCAACGCAAGTAGATGTTCCAACCGAAGTGATACCAAGAACACTTTCATATCATCCGTCAGAGAACATCATATACCGCTTACAAACTAGAGTGCAAACTCGTAATCAGATCAATAAAGATCTAAGTTGTTTTTATACAAGTGTTGCTCCACTTTAAACTCGAATTTCTAATAGTTGTTTTGTTTCTCAGGTTGAGCCGGGAAGCTGGAAAGACGCGTTAAAAGAAGAAAGTTGGGTGGATGCAATGCAGGAGGAGTTGCTTCAATTCCAGAAACTTGGGAGTCTGGAAGCTTGTTGACCTGCCAGATCATCACAAAAAGATCAACACAAGATGGGTCTTCAAGTGCAAAAGAGACGATCGATGAGTTGTGGTACGCAACAAAGCTCGACTTGTGGTTCAAGGTTTTCACCAGCAGGAAGGGATTCGCATTTTCTATCAAGGAGTTGGTGTACGCAACTGAAGTCTACGCCCCAGTTGCTCGTCTTGAAGTAATTCGCATATTCTTGGCCTTTGCCTCATGGAAAGGGTTCAAGGTGTACCAATTAGATGTTAAATCTGCTTTCTTATACGGAAAAGTGAAAGAGGAGGTGCACGTTGGCCAACCACCAGGGTCCGTTGATCCAGTGAACAAAGACAAAGTCTTATATGAAAGAGGAGGTGTACGTTGGCCAACCACCTTCTGAACTAAGCCTTATATGGTCTTCATCAAGCCCCGAGAGCATAGTATGAAACATTGTCAAGTAACCTTCTAGAAAACGGCTTTATCAGAGGAACAGTAGATTCTACCCTCTTCACAAAGGAAGTAGATGGGCATTTAATCATTGTACAAATATATGTGGATTATATTATCTTTGGATCAACAAATGATAAGCTGTGTAAAGACTTCGAAGAAGTGATGAAGCACAAATTTGAAATGAGCGCAATGGGGGAGATGAAGTTCTTTCTAGGACTTCAGGTGGATCAATTGCCTGATGGTATCTTTATTCATCAGACAAAGTATGTTCATGACATATTGGAGAAATTCAATATGATAGGAACTAAATCAGCATCTACCCCGTTAGCTCCAAATCACGGCATTTGTCCAGATCTTATTGGAGAAAGAGTTGACGAAACTTTATATCACTCCATGATCCGATCCTTGATGTATCTTACAGCTTCTCGACCTGATATCATGTATCCAACGTGCCTGTGCGCCCATTATCAGTCTAATCCAAGAGAGTCACACCTACTTACCGTCAAATGCATAATGAGATATTTGAAGGGTTTTCCAAGCACCGGCTTTTGGTACCCTAGACAGGATGATTTTAATCTTGCAGGATACTCGGATTCTGATTTCGGATGTTGTAAACTGAATACTAAATCTACAACGGTCGGCTGCCAGTTCTTCGGAACCCGTTTGGTAACGTGGCAATGCAAGAAACAGACCGCGGTTGCTCTCTCTACTTGTGAAGCTGAAACGTTTCCACATCTAGTTGTTGTCCCAGGTTCTCTGGATTCAACAACAGATGAGAGACTTCGGACTACAATTTCTTGATACGCATATATATGTAGATAATCAGGCCGCGATTGAAATCACCAAAAACTCATGTTATCTCTCACGCACTAAACATATTGAGATTCGACACCACTTTATCCGTGATTGCTACCAGAAAAAGTTGGTCAGAATCGTGAAAATCCACACTGATGACCAAAAGGCAGATTTTTATACCAAATCTTTTGGTAAAACAAGATTCAAAAATCTTTTAAAGTTAAATGGTTTAAAAAATCTTATATTAGGGGATATACATGAGGTTGAGTTTGAGGATGATGACGACCTGATGTGAATTTTTCATCGGTTTGACGCTTTACTGTATATTCTTTCTTAAAATTTCAAAAATCCAAAAATATGTTTTTGATTTTAGGGGGAGAATGTTTGGGAAATTCCAAAAACATGATAAAATTTAAAAAGAGTTGTTATGTAAAAGGAGATATCATATTATATTAAAAAGACAGTCACAGTATGCTTAAGAATTGGAATGATAAACAAGTTGATTAAATAGGTCTTACTAAGGATGTGCCAATAGGCTTTACTCGTTCAGTAAATTGCTTTAAGGATATAAACATAAAAAGTTAAACTGAATAACTTGTGGGTTAACGTTTCTCGGATATATGGACATAGTACTCCGGAATTTCGTGAATGCCAGATTCTACGATACTAGGTCTTTATATTTGATCGATATCTGGCGTATTATCCAAGTTCTTCTGGTTTTACGGAAGCAATGGCCTAGAACTTGTATAATACTTTATGCATTATTCGCCCAAGGTGCATAAAAATGATTATGTCATAATCTTTGTGACAAAGGCAGTATAAAAGATTCCATGAATGGAACACCACCAAAAGACGAGCCTTCATCTCTTTGTCTGTATGGAAATACTAACCTGAGCTCTCAAGGTCTCGCACACCCAATTATAGATATCAATTAGATATATTCACATGTAAAATAATATTCTGGGAATCTCGATGCTCGAGTATATTAAGAGATGGAAACACAGTTATTTCATGTTCTTAAATTTATTTAACATATCTTGAAACGATTGAGAAACGAGAAGTAGTTTAAAAGGACAAATATATTGGCAATCTAAGTAAATCTGGTTAACAATTTAATGTGTATATCAAGATCAACAGTACGTATGATTTGTTATGTACTTGATATGATTCTCTAAAAACACAGAACTCGCAGAAATATGAATGTCATTTTTTATAAATTTCTTAAAAATCCAAAAAGATTTTTAATTCTCTTAGCTTGATTAGATTTATTTTAGTCTACCGATGTGGAAGACACTGAAGGTTGAAATCAAAGCAACATCTTGCTGAGTGAGAACTGAAACCATGGGTTGTGAGCTAATTTTTACTAGAAATGTATCTTAATGTCAAAAAAGTTCATTAATTTGAGAATTTACATGTTTAAATAAATCTGTTTTGGTCAAAAACGGTCATCCAAGGTCATTAATTTTGACTTGGTAGACAAAGCTGGATAACCAGGGTCATTAACTTGGACTTGGTTAGCCGAGTGGATTTTAAATAGATATAAAAAATTGGATAAAAATAATTAAAAAATAAAAAAAAATCAAAAATCAAAAAGTTTAAGTTTTTTCAGCATGGATTCGTACGAAATTCTTTATTTGGTATGAAATAAAAATGATCAGTATTTCGTATGAACCAACTATTTCGTACGAAGCAAGCCATCTCTATATAAACTTCTAAACTTCATACGAAAAAAAGTTATTTGTCTCTGAAGAACTGTTGAACGAGTTAGAGAAGTTTGTACGAAACATCTACTGAAATTCTTGTTCTTGGCTTATTTTCGATTCCAATCACATTGGGAAGGTTGATTGGCACACCTTTTACAATGGGGAAGGTAATTTTGTAGAAACCATGTTGTTATAATGTCAGATCTGAGCAAATCGGACTTAGAACTTAGATCTAGGGAGATTGGACCCATAAATCTTAAAATTGACTTCAAAAATGTTAAAATTGGCACTAATAACCCGAAAATCGACTATTAGTTTGTTAAAATCGACAAGTTTTAAGTTCTCATTATACTTGGTCGTTTTGGAACGATGATTTGCTTCGTACGAAGAAATGGATCGTACAGAATAAAGCTTATTGTTTTGATTTTTTGTGTGAATAAATGGATCGTACATTATAAATCTCATTGGTTTGATGTTTTGTATGAGGAAATTATTTCGTATGGAGTAAACATGAAATGTTGAAGTTCAAAATTTTGTTAAGTTTTTGCTTCGTACAAAATGATTTTTCATACGAAGTAAAAATAAAATGTTGATTTTTAGAAATTTTGCTGAGTACTTGCTTCATACAAAATCATATTTCGTACGAATGAACATGTTATTTTGTAATGTTTAATATTTTTCAAACACTTGTTTGTTATGTTTGTTAACAAGCCAAGAAATCCGCATTCTCACTGTTTCACAATATTTGCTATCTAACGAATGGATCAATTCAAGAAATCGCTACATTTAGAGAAATTTTCGATTTTGTGACACGTATACGGGTGACAAAAACGCTTACAGATAGACATACTATTACCAGTCACACGTTGAATACTTCTGGAATGCTGCCGAGTTCGGTTTAGAGGATAATGCTATTGTGTCGGCTATGAAGATAAATGATGAAGATATTCCTGTCAAGATCAATGAAGAATTGATACGAATTGTGTTAGAATTCAAAGACAATGTGGATGATCCAACATGATTTTCTGAGTACACGGTGAAAGGTTGGTTTTATCGTATGGGATATGCAGGATTTGTCAACTTTGCACCTTTCAAGAAAGCCAACTTGAGCGCACCTTTTAGATATTTGGCTCATGTGATAGCTCATAGTCTTCGTCATTGTAAAGGTGGATATGATGATCTTGCAGATTACCAGATGTGCATGATTACTGTGTTGATACGGAATCTGCCATATAACTTTTCAAAAGTTATTTTCACGTAAATGGTTCAGAACATTCAAAGGGAGAAATTTCTGCAGTATCCAAGATTTGTACAAATGATGCTCGATTATTTACATCCCGATCTGAAGAAGAGTGCAGATGATATTTTGAAGCTGGAACACATGGACGTTTCTACATTGAGAAAGATGAATTTGCACCTAAAGACTGCTCCTATTGCTAAACCTATGTTCGATGCAATTGTTGATAAAGATTATGTTTCACCGGCACCAGGTAGATGGAGAAAGGATGATAGTGGTGATGAAGGTGAAGAAGTTGAATCTTTATCTATGTTTGTAGCGAAAAGAAGTCTGTGGTTTGTGAAAGATGGTGAAAGGGAGCTAAGCGTAAAGCGGCTACGTCTACATCAACTCCAAAAGTTCAGAAAAAGAAAGCTATAACAGCCGCTGGAAGTTCTGGTCTTCGTGATGAACCAGACGTTGAAGAAAACGTTGAAGATATGGCAGCTGATATTGAACGTCAAGCATTTGGTACTGAGAAAGTAGTTGAGGATGTTTCTTCTTCGAGTACTAATTCAGATGAAAGTAGAGAAGGAGAAAGAAAGAGGGCGCAAAAGATAGAGAAAAAGCATCAAGCTGAACTCAAACGTAAGGCTGAAGAACGAAAACGAAAAGCTACAGGAGAGGATGATACAACGTATGAACCATCCGAGTCTGATTCTGAAGCTGTTTTCAGCACGCCAATCAAAAGACAAAGGAGGATGAAACGATCTGCTGCTAGAAGTTCTGAATCTCCAACAGTCAAAACCAAAGAGACTACTGCTGAACCAAATGTTGAAGAAGTCGTGGTCGAACATCACAAGAAATTCCATCAACACCACCACGACAACTACACAGTCTCCAACACAACAAGCTCCAAAATCTGCACCGCAACCACAGCAGCAACCAACACCACCACAACAACAAGTTCCTCAACAACAACCTCAACAAAGAACACCTCAGCCACAAAAGCAAACTCCTCATCAACTGCCACATACTTCTCAAACATCACTTCACCGTCTGAGTTTGATCTTAACTTTGATTTTGGTGAACTTCCAGAAGGTGATTTTTCTTTAATGATCCGCGGATGAATTACAAAAGCAGGTTTTGCTTAACACAGCAAAGATTCTTGACCTGCAAGAACAAATCAATGTGTTGATTGAGGAGAAACTGGAGATGGTTGAACAGATTGAAGGGTAGTCTGAGGAAGAGCAACAATGGAAGCTATGTTGGCTAGTATTGTTTCAGAAAATTAGAGGTTGAGGCTTCAAATGTCATAATATGCAGAAGAAAGATTACGAAGTGATAGGAGAATGTGTTTGTTTTAGAATATTTTAGTGAAAAAGTTGGGTGTGAATATTGCTGAAGAAATTGACGAGATTGAAAGATCTGAAGCCTGAGAGCGTGTTGTGGAAAGAGAAAGAATTGCCAAGCAACAATGTGGAGCCGAGAAATTTTATTCTAATTGGACGACCGGCAGATGTTGATATTGATTCACTTGATATTTCTCAAAGACATCGTGACTGGTTGTTGAAAAAGAAGATTGAGAAAGAGGTTGATAATGCTGCTGAAGAGACTAAAAAGGATGAAGAATTATAGGTTGCTGATAAAGATGATATTGTTCCTAGTAGGCCTGATAAGAATGATGATAATGATGATAATGTAGGTGGTACTGGTTTTCCTATAACAGAGTCAAAAATGAATGAAGATGTGGATGTTTCTAAGTATCTTGATGACTCTGCTAATCAGACTGTTGAAAAGGAAAAGAAAGATCGAGGTAACGGATCTGTTGATGCTCAGCAGACAAGACTCTTCCCGGAAATTGAAATATTTTCTGTTCCTGTCGTGCCAAAACCCAAAGTACTGTATCTTGAGCATGATGTGGAAGAGGGAGAATTTATGCATAGTTACACAAAGGAGGAGATTGCAGAAATGTTGGGAATAGATGAAGGAAATTTTGAGTTCGATTTTGAAAACGAATTAAACGAGATTGATGCTTTTGAACCGAATGCGTATGTATTTGAAGACGTTGTGGATGCTAAAGAATATGATCGAGTTGTCGTGGAGGATGATTCTGATGAAGATGCTAATATTTCCGATTAGGGTACAGAGGACTCCCCAACTTTTGTCGAATTATTTGCAGCTGAGAATGCAGATATGTTAAAGCGTAAAGTTGAAGAAGCTGCAAAACAAAGAACTATTCCTCAACATTTACACAGTGCTGAAATTGCTTAGATGAAGAAGAAATGGTTTAAAGATGTACCAGTTGAGCGTAAATTGAAACGTCCCTTAGCATTCTTTACTTGTAATGTTGATATTTCGCTAGGGGATATAATATGCTGGGGTTTGATCAAAGAGTTAAAAGTTTATGCTGTGACAACCGACAGTTTTCGGTTGTAATTAAGCGTGTAACGAACAATAATAACATCGTAAACAACATCATTTCACGTAAATTAACTCGATCAGGCCTTTGGGAGAGCCTAGGAACGTCTACTTGATTCACGTTGCTCGATTTGGCGATATTCGAAGACACTAAACGCGAAATCGAACAATAAGCGAACTTATGCCAAACAAATACTGACAACGTCTATAACACGAATTTTGTACTTGTATTTTTCACACAATTATAATTATGCGATAAATTTGGATCGTTGAACGTCGCAAAGCACAATGCGGAAGTTACGCCGAAAACTGAAACGTACCCACAACAAAACGGAAGCAACAGACTCGAGTTACGCCTCGATACTAATATATTATGATATATTTAGCTCTGTAATTGAATTTTGGTATTCGCGGTAGAAACTGGATCGAAAAACGGATAAAAACGGTGACCGTAGCAAAATACGCCACTTTAACGCAACCGACGGATTTACGCGTCAAACAACAACCCTCGATATAATTTTAACATTTTCGAGTCTGAATAAATAAATTTCGATAAATCATGACTTACGGGTTTTGAAAATGGGCTTTGGATACGTATTGGGCTTGAACGCGATTAACAGGCCTTGGGCCCGACCCAATTAGAATTATAGGCCTATATATAAACATAACATAACACCTCCCCTCATTGTGAAACCCTAGCACACACACTCACCTGCCTCTCTTATCCCCCTCTACTCTGATCGTTGGGGTCCGGCGGAACCGCCGGCAGAACCCCCGGTCACCTCATCCGTCCACCGCACTCCACTCACACGACACCCCTCACCCTCCCTCTTGTCTCCTTTCTAACACACACACACCCGCATACATACACAGACAGAGAGAAAGAACTGTGAGAGAGAGAGAGAGAAAGAAATGAGAGAGGGGAGCAGCGGCGGGATTCGACGGTGGCAGCAGCCGCCATGTCTCCGCAGTGGCGGCGATGATGCTGTTTAGCAGCTATGACTACCAGCGACGACCGCCGGCGGCGGTCTAGGATCGGTCAAACGGCGGCAGTAGGGGTGGGGTTATTTTGGGTGTCTTTTCGGGTACAGTTTCAACCCGGTTCAGTTCTTCTTGGTCCAGGTCTCGGGTTCGGGTTTTGTGGGGTTGGGTCGAGGCTACAAACAAGCGGCGGCCCCAGTTTCGATCGAAGAAAGTGGCGATGGTGGTGGTGTAGAAAGCGGCAGCCGCCGCGCGGTGGCAACTGCACGCGACAGTAGCGACAACGACGGTGGTGGTGGACTGTTTTGATTCAGCTCCTCGATTCGGATCCGGTTTGGTTTAGATTTTGGTTCGACTAAACTCAGTTCAGTTCCACTTCAGATTTCGATTCAGGTTTCGGGTCCGACCCGGTTCAAGTTCGAAACAGTTTCGGTATTGCAGTTTTGTTTCGATTTGGGTTTATCTTCGGTTCAATTTAAATATCTATGTGTTTGTTTCAGGTCTCGGTTCGGTGTTTGGTTCGCTCGGTCAACAAAAGTTAACTCGGGATAATTTGGTCAAACCGGTCAACTTGTCAACTGTCAGGTCAATGAGTCAACGCGAGACTCGGTAAAAATTAATTATCACACGAAAATTTAATTATATTAGTTTATAATTATATATTAATATATTCATTACCGTAAAAACCAAGCTCAAACCAATCCGTTAACGATAACATATAGCCAAAATTATAAAAATAACAATCGAACCGACTGCGTTATTCGCGTAAAACTCTTACTAGAAGTCAAACTGACGTAGTTAAATATATAAACCGGAAATTATAATCAGCGAAACACTATATTTGATACGACGAGAAGTTATATGTGTTGTTATATTGATATTGCGTTTTGATAAATAAATCGACAACTAGTATTGTCGGGATTGATGAAAACAGAGGAAACTCTGCCCGATTTTCGTAAAATACGGAATACGAAACACGTTCATTTCAAAGGTAAAGTGTACGAATACAAATGGTTATTATAAAATAAATATAGATATATTTATTTTTACCTACGCTATTGAAATCTATGACAATCGAGCCGGTAACATTTCAACGAGCGTGAATTACGAGATAACAAACACTCGGCAACCGACTACAAGATAAATAATATTTATTTATGTTTAATTCAAATTAAAAACTCAGGAACTAGCTATAAAACCTCGATAAATTATTCGAACGATGTTATAAAAATAAGTATATCGTTTATATTTATTTCAGAACGCCAGGATTTCCAAACGCTTTTACAAGACGAATACAAAGTGCGTAGTATTTCAAACCACAGAAGTCGGGAATCGTATAACACGAATATAATTATATATATACGAATGTCGAGACGTTGAACACCTATATAAAATAAATATTGCTATATTTATTTCAAATGTCGACGATTCGGGAACTTCAATTGCTATTTGTTATATTCGATTACAACGCCTAAACAAAGTACAATGCAACTCCGCAAGACTATAACAAGCGTACGATGACATCATTATTTATAAATGATACGCCAGACTCTTGCTCGGATACGACACCTAATATCTATACGGATATATTTTCGAGTATGTATACATTATATCTTACGAAAACTACAAAGATTCGTACTATTACCCAACAACGTACATAGTTATGTTTATATGTAATCATACATTTCAAGTCTCTCGAAAACAGAATCGTTCTAAGAAAACCATAGGTTGGTTAACCGAGTTAAGACAATGACAATTTAATAGAATCGTATGAATAATGATTCCGTAGAGCTCGGTATCACGTAGTATAGCTACGTCATTCTTAGAAACTTACAAGTTATTCCGTTTTAGGAATGCCTTAGATTGCATGCTAGCGAGTCAAGTTGTGGAGACAACAACATGGAAATCACATTAAGCTAGCATTGCACAGGATATCAAGGTGAGTTCATAACCCACACTTTTTACTGTTTACATTTTTATATACGTTTTGGGGGTGGAATGACATGCAAGTTTTGCGAAAGCATAAAATGTTTCGATGAATGAAAATCATATATTTCTAAACCATGTTACAAATAGATTTCAATGAACTCAAATGGTTTACGAAAGATTTATGCTAAACTTACCGGTTTTCACAGCTATACAAAGCTTTTCGAAACATGCATGAGTTTTATGACTAGTGACGGGATTGTCATAGTCACAACTAGGGGGCGAGGCCCCAATTTTATTTATAACATGGGCTAGGCCCAATGACAAGAAAACATGGGCTAGGCCCAATGCCCAGAAAACATGGGCTAGGCCCAATGACAAGAAAACATGGGCTAGGCCCAATGACAAGAAAACATGGGCTAGGCCCAATAACATGGATAACAGATTTATAACAACTGGTATGTAGCTATGGGATTAGATGATAACAGATCACTATGCGTAAGTAGGATGATAACAATAGTAACTATTAGTCACGTAGTGACCAAGGTGCAAAAGATATAGATCTATCGAGTGTGAGACACGCTCCACTCCTGGTATGTTAACCGGTTAGGAGTGCTTTTGTGATCCCAATGATGTCAGAGTTATCTCGGTTTGGTTACTTACTTATGGAACATAGGTCAGTGTATTAGCTACACACTGACAGATCCTTAGATTCTATAGGCATACTACATACTACGAATTCAATACTGGTTTATAAAGGTAACAAGAAAACATTTCAATCCCGGTTTATTTACAGATACGATTGAAAAGATTCTATCACCGGTTTATAAACATAACAGTTATATTCATAGATTTGAAGACAACATGGAAAACATTTTAAATACTGTTGTACAGACATGACATTTCAAATGCTTTGGGATACTATGATCCCACAAACCAGTTTATCGACTGCAAGATTTTCAAAAGTTTTAAGATTCATTTGAAACGAAAACAGACAAACTACGAACTCGCCAACTTTATGTTTATTTTTCGCATGTTCTTTCTCAAGTTATGATTACAAGTATAGCACGGTTGGAATAGTGGAACCCATGGGGAATCGAGTAGTTAGCGGGCGTTCATTTCTAGAAACCTTAGCACTCACGTTTGCTTCAGTTGTGCAATGAAGATACAGTTTAGTTCACGCCCCACTCTGATGCGAAGGGATTACATGGGGGTGTGACATAGTGGATCAGAGCTATAGGTTTTAGCGAATTAGGTATCAAACCCGGGTCCTATACTAGAGTGGTATCAGAGCTATAGGTTTCATCAAATTAGGTTTCTGTGGAGATACCTAGGCTTTAACCTCACATTCCTTTGGGGACATTAGATCTTTAAGACTAGGATACATACAGAACGCCTAGCACTCGAATATGGGTTCCAACGGTGGCCGAAAACATTAAGTCAACATTATGATTTTAATCATACACTAGTGTTGTTTTGACACACGGTACACGAAAACATTACATACCGTAAGCAAAACTTTGAGAGTTTTGACAACATGCATTTTCGACCTTTGGAAAACTTATGTCAATATCTATTAAAGGTCATCACGTAGGAACTGCGACTATTAACTCGGGCAAACGCCATTACATATACTATCGATGCTATTTTATTTAACCGAGCAGGTAGCCTACGCAAAACGAAACACTAGTGCGCAAATATACGTGAAACTTAAACGACACGACAATGGATGTTGAAGTACATCACATACCACTTTCAAGGTGCGGCATTGAGGAAGCACGACATTACAACAACGATGCTAATCCCGGTCAGTGGGGGAACTACTAGCTAGAATGCAACAACTTGTCACGTGGTCCGGTAAGCGACACGAACCATACTGAGGTACGTTCAAACAAGAATTCATAACAATCGGTACTTATTACAATGGTAATCACAACAATTGGGGCTGCAAAAGAAGTCACATGTCCTCGCATTCTCCCTACTTCTTAATGATGATTACGCCATATATGACATTCGGTGTTAATGCTACAGGAGAACGAAAACGAAAAGCTACAGGAGAGGATGATACAACGTATGAACCATCCGAGTCTGATTCTGAAGCTGTTTTCAGCACGCCAATTGAAAGACAAAGGAGGATGAAACGATCTGCTGCTAGAAGTTCTGAATCTCCAACAGTCAAAACCAAAGAGACTACTGCTGAACCAAATGTTGAAGAAGTCGTGGTCGAACATCACAAGAAATTCCATCAACACCACCACGACAAACTACACAGTCTCCACCACAACAAGCTCCAAAATCTCCACCGTAACCACAGCAGCAACCAACACCACCACAACAACAAGTTCCTCAACAACAACCTCAACAAAGAACACCTCAACCACAAAAGCAAACTCCTCATCAAATGCCACATACTTCTCAAACATCACTTCACCGTGTGAGTTTGATCTTAACTTTGATTTTGGTGAACTTCCAGAAGGTGATTTTTCTTTTAATGATCCGCGGGTAGATGAATTACAAAAGCAGGTTTTGCTTAACACAGCAAAGATTCTTGACCTGCAAGAACAAATCAATGTGTTGATTGAGGAGAAACTGGAGATGGTTGAACAGATTGAAGGGTAGTCTGAGGAAGAGTAACAAATGGAAGCTATGTTGGCTAGTATTGTTTCAGAAAATCAGAGGTTGAGGCTTCAAATGTCATAATATGCAGAAGAAAGATTACGAAGTGATAGGAGAATGAGTTTGTTTTAGAAGATTTTAGTGAAAAAGTTGGGTGTGAATATTGCTGAAGAAATTGACGAGATTGAAAGTTCTGAAGCCCGAGAGCGTGTTGCGGAAAGAGAAAGAATTGCCAAGCAACAATGTGGAGCCGAGAAATTTTATTCTAATTGGACGACCGGCAGATGTTGATATTGATTCACTTGATATTTCACAAAGACATCGTGACTGGTTGTTGAAAAAGAAGATTGAGAAAGAGGTTGATAATGCTGTTGAAGAGGTTAAAAAGGATGAAGAATTAGAGGTTGCTGATAAAGATGATATTGTTCCTAGTAGGTCTAATAAGAATGATGATAATGATGATAATGTACGTGGTACTGGTATTCCTATAACAGAGTAAAAAATGAATGAAGATGTGGATGTTTCTAAGTATCTTGATGACTCTGCTAATCAGACTGTTGAAAAGGAAAAGAAAGATCGAGGTAACGGATCTGTTGATGCTCAGCAGACAAGACTCTTCCCGGAAATTGAAATATTTTCTGTTCCTATTGTGCCAAAACCCAAAGTACTGTATCTTGAGCATGATGTGGAAGAGGGAGAATTTATTCATAGTTACACAAAGGAGGAGATTGCAGAAACGTTGGGAATAGATGAAGGAAATTTTGAGTTCGATTTTGAAAACGAATTATACGAGATTGATGCTTTTGAACCGAATGCGTATGTACTTGAAGACGTTGTGGATGCTAAAGAATATGATCGAGTTGTCATGGAGGATGATTCTGATGAAGATGCTAATATTTCCGATTAGGGTACAGAGGACTCCCAACTTTTGTCGAATTAGTTGCAGCTGAGAATGCAGATATGTTAAAGCTTAAAGTTGAAGAAGCTGCAAAACAAAGAACTATTCCTCAACAGTTACACAGTGCTGAAATTGCTTAGATGAAGAAGAAATGGTTTAAAGATGTACCAGTTGAGCGTAAATTGAAACGTCCCTTAGCATTCTTTACTTGTAATGTTGATATTTCGCTAGGGGATATAATATGCTGGGGTTTGATAGAAGAGTTGAAAGTTTATGCTGTGACAACCGGCAGTTTTCGGTTGTAATTAAGCGTGACATCTTAAACAACATAATTTGATGTAAATTAACTCGATCAGGCCTTTGGGAGAGCCTAGGAACGTCTACTTGATTCACGTTGCTCGATTTGGCGATAATCGAAGACACTAAACGCGAAATCGAACAATAAGCGAACTTATGCCAAACAAATACTGACAACGTCTATAAACACGAATTTTGTACTTGTATTTTTCACACAATTATAATTATGCGATAAATTTGGATCGTTGCGTCGCAAAGCACAATGCGGAAGTTACGCCGAAAACTGAAACGCACCCACAACAAAACGGAAGCAACGGACTCGAGTTACGCATCGATACTAATATATTATGATATATTTAGCTCTGTAATTGAATTTTAGTATTCGCGGTAGAAACTGGATCGAAAAACGGATAAAAACGGTGACCGTAGCAAAATATACCACTTTAACGCAACCGACGGATTTACGCGTCAAACAAAAACCCTCGATATAATTTTAACATTTTCGAGTCCGAATAAATATATTTCGATAAATCATGACTTACGGGTTTTGAAAATGGGCTTTGGATACGTATTGGGCTTGAACACGATTAACAGGCCTTGGGCCCGACCCAATTAGAATTATAGGCCTATATATAAACATAACATAACACCTCCCCTCATTGTGAAACCCTAGCACACACACTCACCTGCCTCTCTTCTCCCCCTCTACTCCGATCGCTGGGGTCCGGCGGAACAGCCGGCAGAACCCCCGGTCACCTCCTCCGTCCACCGCACTCCACTCACACGACACCCCTCACCATCCCTCTTGTCTCCTTTCTAACACACACACACCCGCATACATACACAGACAGAGAGAAAGAACTGTGAGAGAGAGATAGAGAAAGAAATGAGAGAGGGGAGTAGCGGCGGGATTCGACGGCGGCAGCAGCCGCCAGGTCTCCGCAGCGGTGGCGATGATGCTGTTTAGCAGCTGCGGCGACCGCCAGCGGCGTTCTAGGATCGGTCAAACGGCGGCAGTAGGGGTGGGGTTATTTTGGGTGTCTTTTCGGGTACAGTTTCAACCCGGTTCAGTTCTTCTTGGTCCAGGTCTCGGGTTCGGGTTTTGTGGGGTTGCGTCAAGGCTACAAACAAGCGGCGGCCCCGGTTTCGATCGAATAACAGTGGCGATGGTAGTGGTGTAGAAAAGCGGCAGCCGCCGCGCGGTGGCAACTGCAGGCGGCAGTAGCGACGACGACGGTGGTGGTGGACTGTTTTGATTCAGCTCCTTGATTCGGATCCGGTTTGGTTTAGATTTTGGTTCGACTAAGCACAGTTCAGTTCCATTTCAGATTTCGGTTCAGGTTTCGGGTCCGACCCGGTTCAAGTTCGAAACAGTTTCGGTATTGCAGTTTTGTTTCGATTTGGGTTTATCTTCGGTTTAATTTAAATATCTATGTGTTTGTTTCAGGTCTCGTTTCGGTGTTTGGTTCGCTCGGTCAACAAAAGTCAACTCGGGATAATTCGGTCAAACCGGTCAACTGTCAGGTCAATGAGTCAACGCGAGACTCGGTAAAAATTAGTTTATAATTATATATTAATATATTCATTACCGCAAAAACCAAGCTCAAACCAATTCGTTAACGATAACGTATAGCCAAAATTATAAAAATAACAATCGAACCGACTGCGTTATTCGCGTAAAACTATTACTAAAAATCGAACTGACGTAGTTAAATATATAAACCGGAAATTATAATCAGCGAAACATTATATTTGATACGACGAGAAGTTATATGTGTTGTTATATTGATATTGCGTTTTGATAAATAAATCGACAACTAGTATTGTCGGGATTGATGAAAACAGAAGAAACTCTGCCCGATTTTCGTAAAATACGGAATACGAAACACGTTCATTTCAAAGGTAAAGTGTACGAATACAAATGGTTATTATAAAATAAATATAGATATATTTATTTTTACCTACGCTATTGAAATCTATGACAATCGAGCCGGTAACATTTCAACGAGCGTGAATTACGAGATAACAAACACTCGGCAACCGACTACAAGTTAAATAATATTTATTTCTGTTTAATTCAGATTAAAAACTCGGGAACTAGCTTTAAAACCTCGATAAATTATTCGAACGATGTTATAAAAATAAGTATATCGTTTATATTTATTTCAGAACGCCAGGATTTCCGAACGCTTTTACAAGATGAATACAAAGTGCGTAGTATTTCAAACCACAGAAGTCGGGAATCGTATAACACGAATATAATTATATATATACGAATGTGGAGACGTTGAACACCTATATCAAATAAATATTGCTATATTTATTTCAAATGTCGACGATTCGGGAACTTCAATTGCTATGTGTTATATTCGATTACAACGCCTAAACAAAGTATAATGCTACTCCGCAAGACTATAACAAGCGTACGATGACATCGTTATTTATAAATGATACGCCAGACTCTTGCTCGGATACGACACCTAATATCTATACGGATATATTTTCGAGTATGTATACATTATATCTTACGAAAACTACAAAGATTCGTACTATTATCCGACAACGTACATAGTTATGTTTATATGTAATCATACATTTCAAGTCTCTCGAAAACAGAATCGTTCTAAGAAAACCATAGGTTGGTTAACCGAGTTAAGACAATGACAATTTAATAGAATCGTATGAATAATGATTCCGTAGAGCTCGGTATCACGTAGTATAGCTACGTCATTCTTAGAAACTTACAAGTTATTCCGTTTTAGGAATGCCTTAGATTGCATGCTAGCGAGTCAAGTTGTGGAGACAACAACATGGAAATCACATTAAGCTAGCATTGCACAGGATATCAAGGTGAGTTCATAACCCCCACTTTTTACTGTTTACATTTTTATATACGTTTTGGGGGTGGAATGACATGCAAGTTTTGCGAAAGCATAAAATGTTTCGATGAATGAAAATCATATATTTCTAAACCATGTTACTAATAGATTTCAATGAACTCAAATGGTTTACGAAAGATTTATGCTAAACTTACGGGTTTTCCCAGCTATACAAAGCTTTTCGAAACATGCATGAGTTTTATGACTCGTGACGGGATTGTCATAGTCACAACTAGGGGGCGAGGCCCCAATTTTATTTATAACATGGGCTAGGCCCAATGACAAGAAAACATGGGCTAGGCCTAGTAACACGGATAACAGATTTATAACAACTGGTATGTAGCTATGGGATTAGATGATAACAGATCACTATGCGTAAGTAGGATGATAACAATAGTAACTATTAGTCACGTAGTGACCAAGGTGCAAAAGGTATAGATCTATCGAGTGTGAGACACGCTCCACTCCTGGTATGTTAACCGGTTAGGAGTGCTTTTGTGATCCCAATGATGTCAGAGTTATCTCGGTTTGGTTACTTACTTATGGAACATAGGTCAGTGTATTAGCTACACACTGACAGATCCTTAGATTCCATAGGCATACTACATACTACGAATTCAATACTGGTTTATAAAGGTAACAAGAAAACATTTCAATCCCGGTTTATTTACAGATACGATTGAAAAGATTTTATCACCGGTTTATAAACATAACAGTTATATTCATGGATTTGAAGACACAATGGAAAACATTTTAAATACTGTTATACAGACATGACATTTCAAATGCTTTGGGATACTATCATCCCACAAACCAGTTTATCGACTGCAAGATTTTCAAAAGTTTTAAGATTCATTTGAAACGAAAACAGACAAACTACGAACTCGCCAACTTTATGTTGATTTTTCGCATGTTCTTTCTCAAGTTATGATTACAAGTATAGCACGATTGGAATAGTGGAACCCATGGGGATTCGAGTAGTTAGCGGGCGTTCATTTCTAGAAACCTTAGCACTCACGTTTGCTTCAGTTGTGCAATGAAGATACAGTTTAGTTCACGCCCCACTCTGATGCGAAGGGATTACATGGGGGTGTGACAGAGTGGATCAGAGCTATAGGTTTTAGCGAATTAGGTATCAAACCCGGCTCCTATACCAGAGTGGTATCAGAGCTATAGGTTTCAGCAAATTAGGTTTCTGCGGAGATACCTAGGCTTTAACCTCACATTCCTTTGGGGACATTAGATCTTTAAGACTAGGATACATACAGAACGCCTAGCACTCGAATATGGGTTCCAACGGTGGCCGAAAACATTAAGTCAACATTATGATTTTAATCATACACTAGTGTTGTTTTGATATACGGTAGACGAAAACATTACATACCGTAAGCAAAACTTTGAGAGTTTTGACAACATGCATTTTCGACCTTTGGAAAACTTATATCAATATCTATTAAAGATCATCACGTAGGAACTGCGACTATTAACTCGGGCAAACGCCATTACATATACTATCGATGCGATTTTATTTAACCGAGCAGGTAGCCTACGCAAATCAAAACACTAGTGTGCAAATATACGTGAAACTTAAACGACACGACAACGGTTGTTGAAGTACATCACATACCACTTTCAAGGTGCGGTATTGAGGAAGCACGACATTACAACAACGATGCTAATCCCGGTTAGTGGGGGAACTACTAGCTAGAATGCAACAACTTGTCACGTGGTCCTGTAAGCGACACGAACCATACTGAGGTACGTTCAAACAAGAATTCATAACAGTCGGTACTTATTACAATGGTAATCACAACAATTAGGGCTGCAAAAGAAGTCACATGTCCTCGCATTCTCCCTACTTCTTAATGATGATTACGCCATATATGACATTCGGTGTTAATGCCACGAAAAAATAAGTCATCACAGGAAATACCAGGTAAAGTCCTCGAATTCCTTTTGTTGAAATTTCAACTTTGCATATATTGAGTAGGTTTGCACACCTCTACTCCTCATAACGGTCATTGTGTCACGTGAAATTCTTTCTTGATTAGCGAACACCTATTGCATCATTTCTTGACAAACTTATACGATACACATGCTTTGTTGCTACGCATATGGTTAACTTGATACGTGGAGGCCATCAGGGTCTTCACATCGAATGGTCATTTCATCACTCTCTCAAAGGTTGGTTCGCTATACTCAAAATTTTTGCTTTGTGATCTAGATGACCTGCTCTATTGTGAATATTGACTCCTTGATATCGAGTCAACGAATTCTTGAAAATTCATTTTCTTTCCAAGTTGCATACATGGGTTTTCGTAGTAAACATATCGAAACTTCTTGGTCGAATCATGTATTCATTATTGGATTGTGTCTACCAAGTTCAATTATTTGAACATGCTCACTGTATACAAAGTCAATTCAAGGATTTCATATGATGGATTGAGGTCGTCATATTCAAAGTAATATCAACAAGCAATTCGTTTGTTTCGAACCATAGTAGACTGGTTCAGTCTACACCCTTATTAAGTCATTTATTGGTTACCATACCTTGTGGTGGCTTTTCGCTAGTTGAAGCTTACGCTGACATCGCTTTCATAACTCACGTACGGATTTAATTACTTAATTATTTATTCATTTTCAAATCGACTTGTTGGATCATCTTCTTAAAATATTCTTAATACAATCGTGTATTAAGAAAAGGTTACGCAAATTTATGATCTATTTCAGTGTACCTCGTAACGGTTCTTTCATCATCTGTCGAAAATTTTTGGATATTTATTGTTCTTCCACTAGCGACCTGAAAATTTATATTTATTTGTTCTTTCATTTTCAGTTGAAAATCCTATGAGATTATTTGGAACAAATATTCAGACTTACTTGATTGAACCTTTCATTAAATTGTAAACACAGTGAAATTGTTCGGTTATCGTTATTATTGAATTATTTCAATGGCTATGACGCCTTGTGGCATCGGTGTAAACTTGTAGCTTGGGCTAATCATTGAAAGGGGTCTTAATGCAATTATGTATTAAGACAATAATACGCTAACTTCGATTGTAATTCGGTGTATCCTTGCAATTCAATAGTGTTAACTTATGGTTCAAAAAGTTAACAGATCATCTTCATGTTTCTAATTCAGTCGAGCTTGTTGATTTTAAGTCTCACCAATCCAACAACCAACGCTAGTTTCCGTTGGTAGAAATTCCTATTGTTTACAATATTCATTTACAGATTGCGAACGTCTTGGAAATCTATTGGTCGAGAATCTCATTTGTATGACCCATGTAAACTCAGTCACATTGGTGATTAATACGTTTCGTTCACTTGGCATCGAATCTGAAAACATATTCAGTTGAACTAGTGGGTTCATGTTCTTGTAGTAAGTCATTGTATTCATATAATCCAGACAAGTCTCGATGGGATTACATGGTCATTTACCTGGTTAGTATTAATACTTATCTACGCATGACAAAAATCTAAGGAGATAATAATGCGATTACATGGTCATTTACCTAGTTAGTATTATAACAAGGGGAGAATGTGACAACCGGCAGTTTTCGGTTGTAATTAAGCGCGTAATGAACAATAATAACATCGTAAACAACATAATTAGACGTAAATTATCAGGCCTTTGGGAGAGCCTAGGAACGTCTACTTGATTCACGTTGAGCGATTTGGCGATTATCGAAGACACTAAACGCAAAATCGAACGATAAGCGAACTGATGCCAAACAAATACTGACAATGTCTAAAAACACGAATTTTTTACTTGTATTTGCCACACAGTTATAATGATGCGATAAATTTGGATCGTTGAACGTCGCAAAGCACAATGCGGAAGTTACGCGGAAAACTGAAACGCACCGACAACAAAATGGAAGCAACGGACTCGAGTTACGCCTCGATACTAATAATTATGATCTATTTAGCTCCGTATTGAATTTTAGTATTCGTGGTAGAAACCGGATCGAAAAACGGATAAAAACGATGACCGTAGCAAAATACGTAACTTTAACGCAACCGACGGATTTACGCGTCAAACAACGACCCCCGATATAATTTTTAAAAGTTTTCGAGTCCGAATAAATAAATTTCGATAAATCACAACTTTCGGGTTTTGGAAATGGGCTTTGGATACATATTGGGCTTGAACACGATTAACGGGCCTTGGGCCCGACCCAATTACAAACCCTAGACCTATATATAAACATAACATAACACCTCTCCTCATTGTGAAACCCTAGCACACACACTCACCTGCCTCTCTTCTCCCCCTCTGCTCCGATCGCCGGAGACCGGCGGAACCGTCGGAAGAACCCCCGCTCACCTCCTCCAGCCACCGCACACCACTCGCACGACACCCCTCACCCTCCCTCTTGTCTCCTTTCTAACACACACCCGCATACATACGCAGACAGTGAGAGAGAACTGTGAGAGAGAGAGATCGGTAGAGAGAGAGAGAAGTGAGAGAGAGGGGAGCAGCGGCGAGATTCGACGGCGGCAGCAGCCGCCGTGTCTCCGCAGCGGTGGCAATGATAGTGGTTTAGCTGCGGCGACCGCCGGCGGCGGTCTAGGACCGGTCTAACGGCGGCAGTGGGGGTGGGGTTATTTTGGGTGTCTTTTCGGGTTCTGTTTCAACCCGGTTCAGTTCTTCTTGGTCTAGGTCTCGGGTTCGGGTTATGTCGGGTTGGGTCGAGACTACAAACAAGCGGCGGCACCGGTTTCGATCGACTAACAGTGGCGATGGCGGTGGTGAGAAGCGATAACGACGATGGTGGTGGACTGTTTTGATTCAGCTCCTCGATTCGGATCCGGTGTGGTTCAAGTCTTGGTTCGACTAAACTCAGTTCAGTTCCGCTTGAGGTTCCGGTTCAGGTTTCAGGTCCGACCCAGTTCAAGTTCGAAACAGTTTCGAATTGCAGTTTCGTTTCGATTTGGGTTTATCTTCAGTTTAGTTTAAATATCTAAGTGTTTGTTTCAGGTCTCAGTTCGGTGTTTGGTTTGGCTCGGTCAACAAAAGTCAACACTGTCAATTCAGTCAAACTCTTTTCAAACCCGGTCAACTGTCGGGTCAATGAGCCAACGCGAGACTGGGTAAAATAAATTACGACACAAAAATTTAATTATATTAGTTTATAATTATATATTAATATATTCATTACCGCAAAAACCGAGCTCAAACCGATCTGTTAACGATAACATATAGCCAAATTATAAAAATAACAATCGAACCGACTGCGTTATTCACGTAAAACTATTACTAAAAATCGAACCGACGTAGTTAAATATATAAACCGGAAATTATAATCAGCGAAACATTATATTTGATACAACGAGAAGTTATATGTGTTGTTATATTGATATTGCATTTTGATAAATAAATCGACAACTAGTATTGTCGGGACCGACGAAAACAGAGGAAACTCTGCCCGATTTTCGTAAAATACGGAATACAAAACACGTTCATTTCAAAGGTAAAGTGTACGAATACAAACTTATTATAAAATAAATATAGATATATTTATTTTTACCGACGCTATTGAAATCTATGACAATCGAGTCGGTAACATTTCAATGAGCGCGAATTACGAGATAACAAACATTTGGCAACCGACTACAAGATAAATAATATATATTTATGTTTAATTCAAAGTCGAAACTCGGAATGCTTTTATTTCGAAACGCCAAGATTTCCGAACGCTTTTACAAGACGAATACAAAGTGCGTAGTATTTCAAACGACATTATTCGGGAATCGTATAACACGAATATAATTATATATATACGAATGTCGAGACGTTGAATACTTTTATAAAATAAATATAGTTATATTTATTTCAAATGTCGATGATTCGGGAACTTCAAATGCTATTTGTTATATTCTATTTCAACGCCTAAACAAAGTACGACGCAACTCCGCAAGACTATAACAAGCGTACGATGACATCGTTATTTATAAACGATACGCCAAACTCTTGCTCGGATACGACATGTAATATCTATACGGATATATTTTCAAGTATGTATACATTATATCTTACGAAAACTACGAAGAGTCGTACTATACATTTCAAGTCTCTCGAAAACAGAATCGATCTAAGAAAACCATAGGTTGGTTAACCGAGTTAAGACAATGAGAATTTAATAGAATCTTATGAATAACGATTTGGTAGAGCTCGGTATCGCGTAGTATAGCTACGTCATTCTTAGAAACTTACAAGTTATTCCGTTTTAGGAATGCCTTAGATTGCATGCTAGCGAGTCAAGTTGTGGAGATAACACCATGGAAATTACATTAAGCTAGCATTGCACAAGTATATCAAGGTGAGTTCATAACCCCCACTTTTTACCGTTTTACATTTTTCTAAATGTTTTCGGGGGTGGAAAGACATGCAAGTTGTGTGAAAGCATAAAATGTTTCGATGAACGAAAATCATATATTTCTAAACCATGTTACAAACAGATTTCAATGAACTCAAACGGTTTACGAAAGATTTATGCTAAACTTACTGGTTTTCACAGCTACACAAATCTTTTCAAAACATGCATGAGTTTTATGACTAGTGACGGGATTGTCATAGTCACAACTAGGGGGCGAGCCAATTTTATTTATAACATGGACTAGGCCCAATGACAAGAAAACATGGGCTAGGCCTAATGACAAGAAAACATGGGCTAGGCCTAATGACAAGAAAACATGGCTAGGCCCAATAACACGGATAACATATTTGTAACAACTGGTATGTAGCTATGGGATTAGATGATAACAGATCATTGTGCGTAAGTAGGAGGATGACAATAGTAACCGTTAATCACGTAGTGACCAAGGTGCAAAAGGTATATATCTATCGAGTTTGAGACACGCTCCACTCCTGGTATGTTAACCAGTTAGGAGTGCTTTTGTGATCCCAATAATGTCAGAGTTGTCTCGGTTTGGTTATTTACTTATGGCACATAGGTCAGTGTATTAGCTACACACTAACAGATCCTTAGATTCCATAGGCAAACTACATACTACGAATTCAATACTGGTTTATAAAGATAACAAGAAAACATTTCAATACCGGTTTATTTACAGATACGATTGAAAACATTTTATCACCGGTTTATAAACATAACAGTTATATGCATGGATTGACAGACAACATGGAAAACATTTTAAATACTGTTGTACAGACATGACATTTCAAATGCTTTGGGATACTAGGATCCCACAAACCGGTTTATCGAATGCAAGATTTTCAAATGTTTTAAGCTTCATTTGAAATGAAAACAGACAAACTACGAACTCACCAACTTTATGTTGATTTTTCCCATGTTCTTTCTCATGTTATGATTACAAGTATGGCACGGTTGGAATAGTGGAACCCATGGGGATTCGAGTAGTTAGCGGGCGTTCATTTCTAGAAACCTTAGCACTCACGTTTGCTTCCGCTGTGCAATGAAGATACCAGTTTAATTCATGCCCCGCTCTGATGCGAAGGGATTACATGGGGGTGTAACATATGCGATCAAAAGGGAGTTTGGGATTCAGTATTTCCGATACCTCAGCGATATCAAGTCCTTGCCTTAATGGGATATTAAATAGTTGGTGCAAACAAAGATGATTAATCTCAAGATGAAATTTCACGACCAGAGGCTTTGGAAGTTGATCAAGCTGGAGGCATTACATGGATTTACACACTGGAAACCTCACTTTCCTAGACGCATCACAAAACTAGATCCAGTGACGAAAGATAAAGATGTAACGCTCGTCGTAAAGAGGCTGAAAGTAAGGAAAAAATGCCTATGTTACGGATGGAGCAGAGTTTTTATACGATCTTCAAGTGGTGGCATTATGATTCGAATATAGGAGAGGTTGTTATATGCGTGCACCCAGACGAAGACTCGTGGAAGATTACAGAGGAGCTAACCGAAACCGTCATAACACATAAACGCATATACGGGCTATGGCATGGCATTCGAGTACTAGACCCAATGTGGCTAGTAAATTGTTAAAAGAAAGATATTGAATGTCTATTTTACATAAGATAAGTTTTGATGAAAAAGACAAGGAACAAGCTCTCCAATTCCAGAAGATTATCAATGTCTGCTTTGCAAATGACATACATTCCAGATCGACTTGGAAAACTTCGTGGAGGAAGCTTGAAGAAAAAGAGATAAAGAAAAAAGAAGAAAATGAAGCTCGAATTGCAGAGAGTGCTAGAATAGCATTGCTAAGGAGCTTTTAGTTTAAACGACCTCCTCCGACAGATCAAACTCCAATTGCATTTGAGGAGCGTCGCAAGCCATTGAAGAGATTTTTTGGTCGTTAAAGTCAAATCTATTGAAGAATGTTTTTTGAAGACTATCCAGACTATGGCAACATCCAAGGGGGAGTTTGTTGGAGCATAATGTCTATTGCCTACATCTAGGATATGTCTGTAATGTATATAGAGCTTTCACTTCAATGTTTATTTGTTAAAATGTAAATTTTATATGTTTTGATAGTTTGCTTCGTACGAAGTATCAAAGTTATTCGTGCAAGTGTCTCACTCGTACGAAGCACATATTCGTACGAAGTATAGTCAGGTCACTGTTATAACACGCACTTCAGTACGAGTCATGTCGACCTATAAATAGAGGAGTTTTGTGTTAGAGCTAGTTAGTGATTTGTCAGTTGGTACGGTGAAGCTCTGCCAGTTTGTTTACTTACGTCTGTAATTGAACGTCATTAATACAACAAAAGCAGTTAAACAGTAAGTACTATTTTGTTCGTTATATCTACCTTTCTAGAAATAAATTCCGCCTCTGCTAGTTGAGCGAGATCAGGTCGGTTGCTCATTTCGGGAGCACGATCCCCGTTCACAGTTCTTCATCTGATGGCACACCTGGCAGGTCGAATGAATCCCACAATCCATCATAGTTAAACAACCATGGATCCCCAGGTTTCTGCATAGGCGTAGTATATCTTTGACAATCTCCGTGTTGTGCTAGAATGACCTGGTTCAGATTCAGCAAGAAAACACGTTTATGAGGAGTAGCGTAATTGACGAAAAATCCTTCCAAGGATTTGGCTCCAAATTTAGCATCCGGGTCGAATACAGTACACGGAGATCCAAAAGGTTCCAAAAATGCAAGGTTGGGCTTTTGATGATTCAGTAACTCGAAACACGTTTTTTTGTGAGGCTTAACCGTTAACACACGATTCAAGGTATAACTCGCTGACACGACTGCTTCACTCGAGAAACTTATTGGCAATTTCGAATCGGCTAACACTGTTCTGGCAGTCTCGATCAGTGTGCGATTCTTACGTTCAGCTACTCTATTCTGTTGAGGAGTATAGGGGGCATTGAATTCGTGAAGAATCCCTTTTTCATTGTAGAATTCTAGCATCTTCTTGTTCTTGAACTCTATTCCGTTGTCACTGCGAATTCTCTTGAATGCCAAGTGATATAGGTTTTCGAGTTTTCTAAAGAGGATCATTAGAGTTTCAAAAGTTTCGTCTTTGCTCTCCAGAAAGAACACCCATGAGAATCATGAATAATCATTTGTAAAGACAAGGCAATATAGATCACCAAAAATACTTTTGATGCTGACTGGTCCAAACAGATCTATGTGTAGCCTTTCTAGTGGTAGCTTGATAGAATTCAATAGCTTTCTCGGGTGTGATTTGTTATGTTGCTTCCCTTTTTTGCAGCTCATACAATCATCAGATAGTTAAAAATTCTTCAAATTAACACCCTCCACTCGGTCGTTATGCACAAGATAATTCATCTTTCGTAGATGAATGTGCCCCATTTTATGATGCCACAAAATAGACTCTTTCTCGATAGCCTTAGATACAAAACATTGAACCTTCTTCGATGTGGTAAAAGCGATACCCGTATCAAGAACATATAAATCATTCTCTCGCGGAGCACGCATCAAGATCCATTCCTCTGGAATCTTGAAACCGGGTTTTAAGATCAAGCATTCTTTATCGTTGAAATGCGTCGTGAACTTCTTGTCACAAATTTGCAAAATACTGAGTAGATTATTCTCAAGCTCAGTGATGTAGTTCACTTTGTCAAACGATACAACTCCGTTCATGAGAATTCCTTCACCTATAATTCTACCTCCCTGCGTTCCAGCAAAACCCACGTACCCTCCACAGATAGCTTTAACGTTGTTGAGCAACGCAAGCATTCCAGCAAAACCCACGTACCCTGCACACATAATGAAGAGACTTATTTAAACATAGAAACCCACGCCTGTTTGGTCTTGGGTGGGTTCGGAATGTCGAATTTCTGACCTACTTTGTTTTTATCATTCTTTTTAAGCATGGTTTTGTGTGGAACAGAAGGTTTTTGTTCAACCTTGTATGGTATAACTTTGGCAACCCATTTTTGTGTTTGAGGTTTAGCCTTCTTAGCATAAAAGTTTAAATCCACATTACAATTTTTGTTTGATGTTTCAAAAGTTTCAAATTTAGATTAACGTTGAATAGTTGGTTTAACATTTTTGTGGGATTCGTTGTTTCTTTTTAAGATTTGTTTTGGTGCAAACATGGGTGCTTTCTACTTTTCATCCTTAGTGATTTTTTAGGATGAGAAACAAGTTTTGGACTCGCTTGTGAGCAATATCGTGCAATATGCCCAACTTTCTTACAGTTATAGCACGTCCTGCTGTCCTTATGAATAGAGGTATCTAAAACTTGTTTCTGTTTCTCTTTCTCTTTGTGAAAATCATCGTTTGATTGAGTTCCGATGATCTCCTTTTCTTTTTCGGTTGTTGTCCCAAAAAAGTCAATTTTCTTTGTAAAGTTTAATTTTTGGGACCTGTTGTTCATTTTACGCTTCTGGAAGCCCAAACCCACCCTTTCATTTTCTGGATAATCTCTATTTTTATGATAGTAGGGTCGGTTGTCCCTTTATGATTTAGAGTAGAAAGATGCATCATGTTTATCTAAATCAGCATGACTTACCTCCATAAGCTTGAACATTTTATCCACGCGATCCATGTTCACGTTTTGGATCGAAAAGTCCTCATCCGAAAATAGTTTATCAGATCCTTTCATTTTATAAACTATGACATTTGGATCAATATTTAAACTATCTTCTGGTTTATCATCAGACTCAGATTTTTTAGACTTAGAATTTTCAGATTCACTTTTTAACACATTTTCAACCATTGTGTTCACCACTTCAGAGTCACATTCACTTTCGAATTTGGTGTAAGTTACGTCGATGTTCACATGCATCTCATTAGATGGTTTAGTTTTCAACTTTAGGTTAAGCGCCTTATCCACCCCAAATGTCTTTTTGCATGCATAACTATTCCATATGGGTGGTGGAACACGATCGTAACTCGCACTTTTAGTTTCACCATTTTTAGATTCATAATTATTTTCAATTTTGGGCAACATGTGATCAATGATGTACGAGCTTGTTGAATAACTTATTAGCAATTTGTTAACCCGTTCAGATTCGATTCTAATTTTCTTAAGCTCACTTTTTAGCTCAGTGATAGTATTCAAATGAATGTTAATAGCCATCTGTTTGTCCATAATTTTCGCTTTAAGCATCAAAAGTGTTACATCATTCTCTCTGAGTTCTTTATTATATTGTTTAACAGAAGCACTTAATTTGTCATACGCTTCCTTAGTGAATTTGTAATCACTAAGCAAATTATCTGTTAAACTTTGGAGTTCAGCATATCGTGTGTCTTTTACAAGAAAATCACTACATGGCTCTGCACATTTAAGACATGGTTTTTCAACCACAAACTCACTCTTTGACTCATTTACCTCATTGCCATTTGCCATGCATGCCTTGATGATGTCTTCTAACAACTTCTCCATCTTATCATTGACTTTTTCTTCATCAACTGGCTTCTTTTGCTCTTCACATGATGAATGCTGACTTGGTGCAAAATAACGTGCAAAAGTTTTTAAGATATCATTAGGCAACAGGTGTTTGAACGGACTGTTCAAAAGTTCATCCTCTTCTGACAAAGTCTGATAATAGAAATCATCATCTTCAGGAACCTTGTCAAAAGATGCCCCTGATTCTTCTTCAGGTTCTTCTATAATCTCAGCAACCAAAGCTGAACTTTCTCCCTTTGAGATATATTTGTTCCAGTTGAAACCCTCATCTTCTTGAGTCACCACCAGTGCTCTATCTTTGGTCTCTGGCTGTTTGTCTTCGAGCGGCACCATTTGTGTTCTTGGCTGAGGATGATGGTAGATTGCTCTCTTGTAATAATCATCGGCGAAAGGGTTATGGTTACCCTGAACCTCTCTGTTCGGACATTCACGCTTGAAGTGTCCCTTCTCCTAACATTTAAAACAAGTAAATTTGTATTTGTCAAACCTAAGTTTTCCATCTAGACCTTCGAAGTTGTCTTTGCCAGTAATCTCCATGAATCTTTGTGCGCGACGAACAATCGATGCCATACACCACTTGATGTCAATCGGCTCATTTCAGCTGGATCTATCTGATCGTAATCATCTCGTGTCATTTCTGAGTTTCCAATTTTACCTGCGACTAGACTATCATAAGACTCGAGTACCGAAGCTAGTAAAGACATATGTTGCTTCGCGGTCTTCTCATCGAAATTCTGTGCATTCTGGAATTCTACAGCAATGTTGCACTGTAAGACTCTCTGGTTAGGATGAGATTGAGTAGTCTGGTTGATCTGGGGCTGATTTGAACCATAGGATGATTGTGGGCTTGAAGGCGTGTTAGGATCAATTGATGGAAAGGATTGAAAGCCAGTGTTCAGGTTTGATGGTGAACTTTGCGAGAAATAGGCGCTGAAAGCTGTCTGGGTCTTTGGTGACTGAATTTGAACAGCAGAACTGTTTTTAAAGTACATATTAACATCTTGTTGTACTTGGACGGTTTTGTTCTTTGCCATCTTCTACATTTCGAGTTCGTGTCCATCCAGCCTTTCAATGAAACGCGGTAATGAGAAATTACCATACTCGGTTCCATTCTTTAATATGGTCATATAATTAGACCATTCGCCTTGTGGAAGAGAATCTGCCAGCTTATCAACAAGTTCTTCGTTGGTCTTCATAATTCCTATTCTCTTCATCTGAACCACCAAATGACAGTATCTCTCGATCAATTGCTTCACAGTCTCTCCTTTAATCAGCGTAAAGATATCAAACTCTTTACTAATCAACGCCCGTTTACTCTTTCGAAGCTGAGCACTTCCCTGAAACTTCAAACGGAGAGCATTCCACAATGATTGAGCATCGTCATCGTGTTGAAGTAATGCCATAATATCTTATTTAATAGATTGTTGCAAAATATTCATCATTTTCTTTTTGTTTATGAACCTTTCCCTTTCAACATCCGAAAGTTGAGCAAGAGTCTTCTCGAGACCATTTTCACCTACAAGCGTTTGATATTTAGCTTCAACCGCGAACCAGCAAGTAAAGTGATTTGCCTGGACGCAATTCATGAACCACTCACTCCACCTATCGAAGTCTTCTAGATTCATTAACTTTGGCGGTTTGGTCATTGTCCCATCTCGTTTTCGAGATTTATGTTCTAAGTCGCTGTGGTTGTGACAGCCGATGCAGCGAATGCGTTATAAAATTCTTGAGACATTTTCTTTGAAAATTCAAAAACACACTTTTCAAACAAATTGATTAGTATGGAAAACTTCCTTCATACGGATGACAAACACTTAATGCAATTGAGATCAGTTCGTACGAACCCGAGATTTTTAAGAACAAGATGATTTGCACAAAACAGTTACTCGTGCGAACAAGAAGTTCGTGCGAGTGATCAGAACTCGTTCGTACGAATGAGATGCTCTTACGGATGTAAGGTTTGTGCGAATCACACTTGTAAATTTTGAAACTTGTAAGTTTTAGAAACTTCTGGTAACTTGTTAGTACGAATTGTTCAAATTTTTAGAAAGTTGTTTGTGCGAGTGGTCTCTCTACTTGTACTAAACAACTACGTCTCCAAACGGATAAATATTACTGATTTCGACATGATTAAGTCCTATTTTAGATCTGAATTTGTTTAGGATTGATTAGAATGTAGTTTAATGTGAATTCCTAGAATCCTAGTCCATTTCGTCCGTAAATTCGTCCAAAATCAGTTCAGTTCGGGAACGTGTAGAAGAAGAAGATGAATCCAAGTCTAAAACAGTTGGTAGCCTGCAATTACTTGTCATATGTCAGCAGATCAGACCTTAAAGCTCTGATACCACTTGTGAACTAGGATCGGGCTCCTTTGATGAGCAACCGGTCTAATCTTACTCAGCTAGCAGAGGCGGAATTCATTGCTAGAGAGGTTGACAAAACGAACAAGATAGAACTTACTGTTTAACTGCTCTGTAGTATTCAATGACATTCAAAGTACAGACACGAGTAAACAAACTAGCAGGGCTTCGCCCTTCTAACTCAACTGAACTCACTAGCTCTGACACAAGATTCCTCTATTTATAGGTCGACATGACTCGCACTGGAGTGTGTGTTAAACAGAGATACGATTCGTATAAGCAGCTCATCGTACGAGTGAGTGAGAGTCACTCGTACGAACCATACAATCTCGCTCGTACGAGCCATACAAAACGTATAAAATAAACATTTAACATATATACATTCGACACTTAAGCCCTATAAACAATACAAACACATCCTAGACGTAGGCAATGGACATGATGCACCAACAATATCGTTATTTCATCCGGCGTATCAGCGTTGTCCTTCTTTTCCATCCAGATATATGCTGACCTAGGCACAACCAGGATATCTTAAAAGAGCTAAAATGCCAAATCCCAGAAATTGAAGAAGCTGTCCTAGAGAGTCATTCAAATGTGCAAAATGCATAAATCGTAACAAAATTTGGTATTTGCCCTAACCCTCGTTGGATATTGGTCTCCTGGTTGTACGGAGGTACTGACCTATTCACCAATTATCGAACGTTGTAAATAAAAAAGGATGAATTTCGGTATACTCACCTTTTACGAGGAATCTTTGTGCATACCTTGATCGTGGGATACCTCCTGAAGTGAGACACACTAGTATATCAGTGTAAAATTTCCTTAACATATCACTAGGTAATGGTACTTGAAATGTTTATGTATTTTGTTTAAGTGGATAAACAATACTGGTAATCGTCTTGAACTGTTTTTCATGAAAATTACATATCGAATTATCTAATAGTGTGAAAATAGTTTGATATTGCTGATATGATCTTCCTCCCACTGATTCTCACAAAAACCAAGTCTTTTTTATTTTGTTATTTATTTGCTTTCAGAAAATACATAAATCCAAAAAGATTTTCTTTTTTTTGTAAATTCTTAGTGCATTGAATATGGTTGTTCATGTATGAGTTGTTTCCAATAGTGGGAGACGGTGTTAGGAGATAAGTTCAATATTTTAGAATCTTGCAAGTTCTGTGTGCATAAAAACTTTCAGTGTGTGGTTTGGGTTGAAAATTGCTTAATCTGTGATATAGTTTTACTATCTCTTAAATAATAATAATTTGTTAACTTGTGTTTAAAAATTCTTATGGTTTCTCGAGATGTTTGTTTTATAGTATACAGATTGTAGCAGTGTGTTGCTAAGAAGTTTAGTGAAGAGGAGTTTGCTTGGATGCATGGTAGAACCTCCTTTCTACATTGCATACAAAGTTGAAGAGTTTAAAGATTGCTATGCAAGTGCTAATCTAGAGTTTACTCAAACGCAACGATTTAGAAGATTTGGTGACTGGATGCATCAGCTTCAGGGGAGTCTGTTGCTGACAAAAGCTATTAAAGCTGAAGCTATCAAAAGACCAAAGACATTAAAGATTGCAAGATGACTGAATCCAAAATTGTTTTATGAAGCCATTGTCAATGGGGAGTTTGTGGGTGCAAATTTTTGACAATAGCTTAGCTTTGGTTTTTGGATATCTTGTAATTAGTAAAACAATAAACAGTTAGCGGATTTAGTTTTGTAATAGTTAGTTATAGTGATTGGGCTAAACCAGACCCACATTATATGGAGTGGAAGGCGAATTGGGCCTAGACCAATTTGTAGCCCATGTGGTTAAACCCTAGCCCAGTTGCAAACCTGTCTCTATATAAAAGAGTTTTGCATTAGGGTTAAGGTTGCTCAGTTAGTCACTTCAGAGAGAGTTGAGAGAGAATTCGTAGGGAGATTGGATTGGACGAATTTGTGGGATCTAGCTTGATTGTATTCGTTGTGATAGATAATCAATAAAGATCGAGTTTATTGTTATTGTTGTCCCTATTCGTATTTCTGTGGTAATATGATCTAGAGGATTCCGCACTATAGATTGGATAGACGATTCTTTGAAGATCCATACGGATTAGGGGACCTAAAATGATCTGTTGAAGACAAGCTCTACTCAAATTCTAGAGTCTGTTAAAGAGAAACTCTGTTATTGAAGATAAAGACTGTTGAAGCAAAGGTTTGCTAGACCAACAGAGGTTAAAGCTCATTAGAGGTTCCTTCAACAGATAATAGATCAACAGAGTTTGTATATTTCAATGTAACAGTGTTTTAGTATAGCAGATGTTAGAGTTTGTTAGGTCACTAAATGTCATTGTCAAGTTGACGTCAGCTTAGATTCCACGGTGGTTTGCTTTTACTATAAATAGAACACTGCATGTACTGTTCTGTTCATCACTTCTCCTTGACATTTTTTGTACGAACAAATAAAATTTATAAAAGCATGTTGATGAAAACGTAAATCAAATTTATAAAAGCATGTTGATGAAAACATTCTCTTCATTGTTGTGATTTACGAGTTTACATGTTTGCTGCATTTATCATCTTCCATTGATTTCCATCTTTAAATTACAACCTGTGTCCTTTACATTTGTATCAAATTGTAACCAGTATCCCTTAACTAAAGAAGTTACTGGTTTTTATCATGTTATGCCCTTTATACCTAACTTAGTATGTTTTTTTGGTTAAGTCTTACTATGTGTTTCTCACTTGAGGGCAACATGGTCTTTTCATCTCAATTTATATTAAAAATGAAATAAATGAATCTCTTATATCCCCTCCATTTTTTCAAACCAATAAATAAATAAATAAGTTAATAAAAATATTTTGGAATTAACCTCTGTTTTCTTATCAAATCAATCAAAGAACTGACCACAGTCAAATGGTCGGTTCGTATACAAACTTCTTATGAGAACTACGATGTGATTAATAGATAAAGCTACGATGATGTTGGAATCTACCATAAATTTCATTGATGTCATTTTGTTCTAGTGCTTGTCGTATGTAGAAGGTACCCATTTCAAGGTTTGATTCACGTTCCTCGTTTATGTAGGGTTTTTATGTTATGAGATGTAGGGGGTCGAAATTCATGTTGAATTGGGATGAAAAAACCCAGTTGCCCTCATGTGAGGGGCACATGGTAAGACTTAACCAAAAAACTTAACTAGGTTAGGGCTAAAGGACATAACATGCTAAAAACTGGTAACATAAAGGACAGAGCCTGTAATTTATTTAGTTAAAGGATACTGGTTGTAATATGATACAAACGTAAAGGACACTGGTTGTAATTTACTCTTTAAACTCAGATCCTAACAATTGGTATCAGAGCTTGGTCAATCAAATTTTATTTTACAATCAATTTGATATAAATAGATCAGCTCTCACTACTGATTTGTTTGTTCGTTGTATTGAAAACACAATAAAAGTTTATTTACGTTCAAAGTATTTTTAGACAAAAACCTGTTTGTAAACAATTAGAAATGTCTCAAAATCCATAAGATCCAAACAACACTGGCACCATGTACAAACCTCCGATGCTTGTCAGATCGGAGTATAACATCTGGCAACGTCGGATGGGTTACATACTTGCACAAGAAAATACGGGTTGCTAGAAATTGGTTATCTTCGGACCTCATGTTCTGATGGTATCGAGTGTTGAAGACCCTAAAGTTCCGAGCAATATTTTCAGAAAATAGAGCTAGATGCAAAGGCAATTAATATCGTAGCTACGACTTTGCCAAATGATATCTATGCTGGCCTGTTGCATTACAACAGTGCAAAGGAGTTGTGGGATGCTTTGAAAGAGAAATTTGGTGCGACAGAGGAGGTTATTGAAAACAATCATGACGTTTTAAACCAACAGTATGAAACATTTTGTCATGTTAAAGGATAATCATTAACTCGGCAGTTCGAAAGGTTTAGTTGTCTAATAAGTGTATTAAAGCTGATGAATGTGAATTATCCAAATTCAACTTTGAATAGCCGATTTCTAGATCATTACCAGATAAATGGGACACTATTGTGACACATCCATGTCCTAGACCTCAAAACATTATCCATTATTCCCAATATACTCCAGCTTCACATATGCAATAGACTGCTCACTTTGAACACCCTACAATCACTGTTCCAGTAGTGTATATCCAAACCATGTTCCTCAGATACAATATGTTCAAGCCCCAGTTTCTCAGTTTCAAGTGCAACCTACACCATAGGCTACAAAAACCTCTGCTCCAGTAGAGACCAGCTAATAGAGCTTCTTCACACAAGGCTTTCTTGATTGGAGTAGCTTACCTGAAGAATTAACTAATGAAAATTTTTCCCTAGTTGCCAATTCGAAAAGAAACTGATGAATTCTGTTTTATGGCACTAGACACTAGTTTGGACGGGGTTGAGTCTGAGGAATTGGTGTCCAATATTGATGAGCTTTGTGAAAAAGTTGCAACGGATGTTTCAGAAGTGAAGGTTGCTGAAGAAATAGATCCTCTATCAGACCCATGGGATTCTAGTGTTTGTGAAGGTGATTTGATTGTACCATGATGTTTGCTGCTAAGGGAGCTTCTACTTGCCTAGATAGTTTATGGTATGTAGATAGTGGAGGCTCTAGGCACATGATAAGATGTAGAGCCCATCTCAAATATTTTCTAGCACATGGAGGGGGTGATATATCATTTAGTAACAACTCAAAAGGTAAGTTTTGGGGTCAGGGACAGTTCAAGCAGGGAAACAAAAGTTCGAAAATGTCAATCTTATTTACCATCTTAAATTCAACCTTCTTAGTGTGTCTCAAATTAGTGACAAAGGCTATGGTCATTCTTCAGTAAGAAAACTTGTAATTATTGGGCCAAAAGTGGTTAGAAAGATTGAAACAATCATAGCCTAGAGTAAAACACAACTTGTTGCTCACAAGAGTGGCAATATGTATGTGGTTGATATGTTGAAAGATAATCCAATGACTAATGCTTGTCTTTTCTCAGTTGCCTCTAACAAAGAGACAAAATTATGGCATAGAAGACTTAGTCACACAAATCTTAAAACTATCACCACACTCTCTAAACAAGGTCTTGTAAGAGGTCTTCCATCAAAACAATTCACATGTGATGAACATTGTGTTTCCTATTTAAAAGGTAAACAACATAAAAATTCATATAAATCAATTGATGAGTCCAAAACAAGTTAGTGTTTACAATTGTTATACATGGACTTGTTTGGCCATGTTAAAATCATGAGCCTTAAAAAGAAGAGGTATTGTTTTATTATAATTGATGATTTTTAAGGTTTACATGGACTTACTTTTTGCACTCCAAAGATGAAACTACAGGTATTTTGAAGGACTTTATAAGAAATGTTGAAATTCAATTTGACTTGCAAGTAAAAAATCTTAAGGAGTAACAATGGAACAAAGTTTAGAAATAAGGAGTTAAGGATGATTTATGTGTAACAAAAGGGATTGTAAGGCAATATAGCGTCCCAAGGATACCAGAACAAAATGGTGTGGTTGAAAGAAAGAGCAGAACTCTAATTGAAGCTGCTAGGACCATGCTTGCAGACTCAGGTTAACCACTGTCTTTTTGGGCAGAAGCTGTAAACACTACTTGCTATGTGCAAAATAAAGTTTTAATAAACCCAAGACATCATAGTACTGCTTATGAAACTCTGTACAAGATCAAACCACTGATCTCTTATTTCAAAATCTTTGGCTGCTCATGTTTCATTTTAAATTTAAAAGATTCCATTTCAAACTTTGTAGCCAAACTAGATTGTGGTTATTTTCTAGAATACTCAACTACTACCAAAGCCTATAAAGTGTTTAACACAAGGACTAGGTGTGTAGAAAAGACCTTGAATGTAACGTTCAATGAACTTTCTTCATTAAAAATTCCAGCAAATCCTGCTTAGTTGTTTAATTTATATTTGAAGATGTGTTTGTCAAGAATAACCATGCAGGTACACCACAGGCTCTTCCTCAAGATTATGGATTTGACATTGTGATCCCACAATATAAAGTCACTTCCACCACCAGAGGAGTAGATATTACTAACAACTGTGACAAATGGCAAATAGCCGGTAATTCCGTACAATCTAATCACTATTTTTATTTTATAATCTGATGGATATTATCATAATTTAACTACATAACTGAGTCGTATGTCATATCACAAGTATTAGGACAAGTAAATCAGGTCAAAACATATACTGGTATCCGTTACGACGCGAAACAAACTAAACAATGCCCTAAAAGTGTTGGGCGCACTATTCGCGGTTGCACTATTCATGTCAGCAAAACAGATAAAACGAAACAGAACAACGAACAATGGCATGCTAATGTTGTAATTGAGCCAATGTATATATGAAAACACTAATGTGGGAATACCTATTTCAAAATACATAACTTTCCGGTACAACGCCTAAGTTGCAAAATTGTCTGTTTCGACCAAAAAGGCGACAATTCCAGTTTTTCCGCAATAGTAATTCGGTATTTTCTAGATACCAGAATTATAACAAAACAATCTTGAACACCCTAAAACAATATAAGAATAGTAGAAATACATAAAAGACATCGTTTCCAGTCATACGACAAATAGTGCACAACTTGACCGGAAAGCGACCGTTTGTCGAACCGACGAACATTTTAGTGGTCGATAGCCTCATACACCGTCTTGAGAACTAGTTAAGCCTCTTTGGGACTTGGGGTCCTTTCAACTATCTTGAGGTCATGGAGACACAACTTCCGGAAATGTTCGACGACAATATATATAAGTGCTGATATCGAGCGAACGATTGAACGGAAGGCTTTTCGGCCATCCTAACTCAACATACATTTGGCTAGCGAACTAGTTAAGCATATTTCTAGATCAGAAGTGCCCTAAATAAACGCCATGACACTTGTGGTGGCCAAAAACCAAAGCTTCCGGTACGAAATAATAAAGTGGGTATATTAGCCGATATGGTGCCGATGAGCGAACTAGTGACGTTTTCGTAATCCAAAACTTATACCAATTAGTCAAGAGGACTAATTAACATGGATTAACACCATAAACTCTAATTACTTGCTAATGATACCAGATCAATCCCTAATCACCATAATTAAGTTAATTACTTAAATATCTAATAAATAAACACATGTTATAAAAAATGTTACACTTAACCCCCCCTCATTTGGAGGATTCAAGTGGGTCCCACACCCACTTGATTTGAGTTGAAAATGTGAGATTATAAGTATGGTGTATGATTATGTTGTGACCTTGAAAGGTAGCAAAGATATATGCATATCCTACACCATTCTTCCATCATTTTTTCACAAAAAAAAATATTAAACAAGCCTTCCCATCTCTCTCTTTCCCACGGCTCACCTTCACAACCATTACACCACCACATTTCCACCATTAAACACCTCATTTCATAGACTTTAAAGCCATTTCAAGATCATCCAAGGTACTTGCAAGGATGGAGGATCATTAGGGCTTTCTTGGAGCTTCATCTTCTTCCTAAATCTACACTAATCTTGTGCAAACTTTGTAAGATAATTTTTTTCACATTTAAGCTTCTTACAAAGTCTAGTTTAAGGAAGTACAAGTTCATATTGAAAGTAAAGAAAATATAACTTGAAAACCCTAAACCTCACCTTAATAATAACACTAAATGTTGTTGATTATGTGCTTATTTGTTAACTAGTTAGCATGATGATGTTGATTATGATATAGTAAGGTGGTTAAAGTAGATGATCTTGTATGAATAATAATATAAATGATGATTTAAACATGGTGATTTTTAAATCTAAACAAGATCATCAACCTCATAATCCATGAAGATTACTACAACTTAAAAGTGATTTACTACATATGAATAATTTTTATAAAGAATAAACACCATGATTTAAGATGTGATCATCTTAAAAGGTGTAGTAAACAAAGGGGATTTAGAATAGAAGACTTGATTTAAAGATATAACAAAAGTGGTGGCTTAGAAATTCTATTAAATATATTGAAATCTTATTTTTTTCAAGAAAGGTAGTAAGAATATAATTACAAAAATCATGGAAGATGGGGCGCATAAGTTGTAAACAAGATAGTATGTGATCTTAAATTGATAGTTGATGTTGATTATGGGTGTAAAAATGGTTTAAATACGTTTTTAGAACGTGGAAAACACCATAGTTTAGGGGAAACTATGGCGAAATTTTTTAAAAATCTAATCGCGATTAAAGTATGATTAACGGAGTGATTAACGGGACTAAACGTGACTAGTGACCTAAATCGTCATAAAGAAGTTTTAATGACAAAGGTTAAACCCCAACCATTCAAAATTTTAACATGTTTATATATATATATATATATATATTTACAAGTTAAAAATAAGTAATTCTTACATATATATATATACACACACTTGTGGGAAATTAATACATACATATATATATATATATGCAAATTTTGTCACCAAAAGCTATGTGTAAATACATGTGTATGTATGTGTATATTTCTAGAAGTTTAGGGTGTACACCTCAAAATACCCATCTTATACAAATACTACCAACACTTGGAATATTACCAAGTGTAGATGACACAAAGCACATACACTTTTAAAAATATGTTGAAACAACGATCAGATGAACGGAGTAATGCAGACCATGGGCCAATGTACACAATACACCTCGCGTCGTCGACCAACGATCAAATCGCCAACACGAAGAGTTACTACGACGACAGGCGATTTTCGACGTGAAAAAGTATATTTTAAATGACAATGACGACATGTCTAAAATAATATATTTTAGACACTTTACGTATATATTAGTTATGGATATCAAAATCCGGAAAGTTAAAATGAATATGAATTTACTGAGTGGTTATAAAAGTATATAAATATATACTTAAAAATCTATACTTAGTAAACTTTATATGTATAAGACCTAATTACATAAAACATATAAATTACATGGGCTAGGCTCAATCACATAAGGACATGGGCTAGGCCCAATGAAAAATTACATGGGCTAGGCCAAATCACATAAAGACATGAGCTAGGCCTAATGACACGTGTTCAAGACATGAGGACATGTGAAGGGCAAGGTCCGTGCAAACATGATCTAAGAATAACAATATATATATATATATATATTTTAATCGAACAAACAAACTACCAACACTATGATAACATTAAAAGTTGTTCTGAAGGGATAAATAAATACACAACAAGAATTCAAGATGAACAACCAGTACAAGGTCCAACGAGACCTAGGTATCTAATGAAGTTAATACACATGTAGGTTATACACGTGTACGAACACCGAACTTTGACAAGTACGACGTACGGAACACTAAGTTGTGAGTTCATGTCCCTCCTTTCAATTATTTCAAAGTTTTTTTTTAAACTATCGAGGGAAATACATGTCATAACAAACAATATGTTAGCTATGGGTTTAGATGATAACACGATCAAATGCACATATGTCAGGGTGCTCGCGACACACTGATAAATCCTTAAACTCCATGATTGCTAATAACATACTCAGATTTCATTATTGAATTACAACGATGACACTTTATACGAAAACAATAACTACATGAACTTGCCATCTTTTGTTGACCTTTTAAAATTACATGTATTTCAGGACACAAGGCATGAGCTGGTGATACATTTCGGGATTTGGGAAAATTACAAGACAAAAATGTGCCATCTTTTGGAGGATTTGCCTCTTATATCCCAACCTAGTATGGCATATAGGGGTCAAAACCTCATTATGCATTTATGATGAGAACAATATCTTATTTGGAAGTAATGTACTTTAAATTATGTTTATGATGACAAGTTGAAAATAGTTAAAACTATGAAATTACTTTTGGTTGGTTGTAAATATTGGAATGCAAATTTATATCGGCATGGCATCATTGTTGATCTATACTTGAGTACTTAATTGGATGCAATGATTACCATATAGTCACACACTTGCGCTTCCGCTATGACCAGGGTGTGACAGCAACTGTTAACACTCTATCACCACAGCATCCTCAAACCTTTGCTAGTTCATCAAGTCAAACACCTAATGACAAAAGTCCGTTTTCTGTGAACAAAAGTCAACCAGTTTTTACCCATATCCCACCTATACCTCCACCTCCAATCCAAATAGATATGGGCTCTTCAAAATTGCCAACAGATGTTAGCTCAGATGATTCCCACCTGCAGACCTCACCTCAAAATGCCATTGTTCCATACAAGGGAAATCTAATCTACCTTAAAATCATCAACAAGACTATGTTATTTGGCAACATCAATGAAGGGGTGCTAACAAAAAGTCAATCCCAGAACATTAATCTTTTTGATGGCTTTCTTTCTCTCACAAAACTTGTCAAGTACCAAGAGGCACTTAGAGACAACAGTTGGGTAGAAGGTATGCAAGAAGAGCTCCTACAGTTCAAAAGACAACAAGTATGGAAGTTGTACCATTGCTTCAATATGTATGTCCAATTGGCACAAAGTGGGTCTTCAATAATAAAACAGATGAAAGGGGCATTGTTATTAAAAACAAAGATAGGATTGTGGTTCAAGGCTATAGACAAGAAGAAGGCATTGATTACGATGAAATCATTTGCTACTATAGCAATACTAGAGGCCATGATATTGTTCTTAGCTTTTACTACAAACCACAACATCAAGGTGTATCAAATGGATATCAAATGTGCATTCCTTATTGTAGGATCAAGGAAGAGGTATATGTATGACAACCTCCTAGTTTTGATGATGCTTTTTATGCAGATCATGTCTACAAGCTTAATAAAGCTTTGTATGTCTTGAAACAAGCACCTAGAGCCTGGTATGAAACTCTATCCACCTTTCTCTTATCCATAGGCTTCACAAGAGGTAAAATTGATAAAACTGATAAAACATTGTTTTTATAATTTCATGTCATAGCCTGCTAGGGTGAGGAACCGCCGAGCAGCTCTCCCTATGAGTATAGTATAGCTCGAGACATTAAGTGTTTGATTGGGTCACATCTTGTCACAATATGAACTGTGAAGGACATGAAGTAGTGACGCAACTTCTGAGTAACAAAGACTAATGTGAGGCAGTGCCCTTCCACAACTGAGTACCTTGTCCCCCGACCTGTGATCACTCGGCTCAAGTAGTATACTGGGCATTCCTTCCTGGAGAGGAAAGGATTTGATGTATGTCCAAATTTATGTGGATGACATCATTTTTGGATCCACATGCAATGCCATCTGTGAAGAGCTTAGAGAACTCGTGACAGCTGAGTTTGAGATGAGTGCCATGGGTGAGCCTCAGTGCTTTCTTTATCTCCAAGTTAAGTAGATGCAAAATGTTACATTCATTCATCAGAGCAAATATGTCAACGAATTGTTAACAAAATTTAATATGAATGATTGTAAACCATGTAGCACACCGATGACCACTTCAAAATTGGTCACTATTGATGATAAAGATGACCTGGTTGATCAAACTCTTTACAGAAGCATGATTGGGTCTTTATTGTACCTAACTACATCAAGGTCATACATCATGTTTGCAACATGTGTCTGTGTCAGATCCTAGTCATGACCTAGAAAATCCAACCTTATAGATGTGAAAATGATATTCGATACATAAAAGGTTTGGTATCTGGTATCCTACTAATGAAAATATTGAGCTTTTAGGTTATTCAGATAGTGATTTTACTGGTTGCCATGCTACACGGAAGTCCACATTAGGAGGATGTCATGTTCTAGGCAATTGCTTAGTTTCTTGTCAAAGCAAAAAGCAAGTTGTAGTTTCAACATCAATAGTATAGGCTGAGTAAATTGTTGCTCCAAGTTGCACTGCTCAACTTTGTGGCTTCAAAACCAATTGCTAGATTTTGGTGTAACTACTCTAAAAACTCTTCTTACGTTAGATAGTCAAGCATGTGAAAACATCATTAAAAATCCAGTCTCACATTCAACAACCAAGCATATTGACATTAGCCATCACTTTCTGAGGGATTGCTATGAAAAAGGTTTAATTTCTCTGCATCATGTTCCAACTAAGTATCAGCTGGCAGATGTGTTAATCAAAGCTTTAGACACTTCTACCTTTGAAAGCTTGATCTCTAGGATTAGCATGCTAAACATGGATTAAAAGAAACATTTTATTTTCCTTTAATAAAAATGTCACACCCCGGGTTTCCAACCCAAATCCGTACACCGGTGGGCCCGAGTGGGGAGTATCGTGACATCAGGTGATAATCATCATAGTCAATTAAACACAGCACAACGGAAGTCTTGGAGTAAAATTACTATTACAAACCGAATGTTCGAAAATACAAAATTATATACAGGCTCGTAATAGAAGATCCATAGGCGGATCATAAATTATACATGGAAAGAATATAAAACAGACTTTGGGCAGATTTAGGATTTGCAAGATCCTCTATCACTACCGAGTACTTTCGGCCTATTTTCATATTGTACCTGCAGTTTAGTCTTTTGAAAATACGTCAGCTTTAGCTGGTAAATACACCCAACTGACTCATTTTGAAAACATTTCAAAAATGTTATAAGTTCGTATCAGCACAAAATATTTTTGTAACTTGGGTTAATTGACCGTCCAACCTTGTTAACGGATTTACATATTTGTCCATATATACGGGGCCCGGTACGGAGACCGAGACACAATTAACATACACACCACTTTGGACTCATGAAGGAGTCAATTCCTCCCAACCTTGTGGGAATGCATAATTGAGCGTCTATCGGGTGTATGCCTACACTCGCGCTAAGGTCGTGGCTATTTCTATTGTAATGACGAGGATATCCAGGACACGGTAGTTAACCCCCGATGTTTAAGTTATCCAACAAAACTGATTAAAACAGAATATGTGGATTTACTAGCCGCACCCGACATTCGATTGATCCCATTTCCGACCAAGCGGTAATAATTTACCGTAACCCAAGCCCGTATAGGGGAAATAAGTCGAGAGTATTTACCTGAGCTAGTCTTCTTTTAATTTTTAGTAATTCAGCCTTACACAAAAGGACTAAGTGCAGATAGCATTTACCGGCAAGTCTCTAGTTTGGATTATGCCATAAACTAACCAATTAAATACTAACGGTCTTATTTAAGTCATTGACTTAGACCGACTAGCGTACTTGGTCAAAGAGTATGACGCTAGATTAAACGATGATTGGATAGAATGTAGTTTAATCCCAGCGAGTACCTTGACTTGTATAATATGGATAATGTATAAACATTCTGGATTTTGAGACTTAAATGACAAGGTTAAACCCGTTTCGGTTAATTTTCGTAAATTAGTTACATATACTTAACCGTACGCGTGCCAGCGATATCGGGTAACCGGATAAGTCATGGACATGTTCTATATTCCATTATACTTTAAATAAGTTAAAATATCAGTAGGATATTAACTTATGTGCTTGTTATGGTTTTAAAACGAAACTATGCCTCATAAGGGCATTTTGGTAATTTCATACCATATAAAAGGAACTTGAATATAATTAAAGTTTATAATCGTAAGTATTCTAGAAAAGTAATTTATTTATGATATAATATCAGTAAGATACCAATTATATGTGTAATTTACCTTTTATAACCAAACTATGCACTGGAGGGGTATTTTGGTCATTTTACACATAGTTTATAAATTATTTGGGATTCTGAGTTATAACATGTACCTACTATAAATATGTTTAAAATAAGTTTTAAAATCAGTAGGTATCAAGTCTTGGTCAATAATATGGTTTAAAACCATACTATGCGCCGAAACGACGCTTATGTCGTAATATGAGGTCTTTAAGCGATATTCATGAAAACTGATGTGAAAGTCAGATTAAAATGTTTAAAATATGTTACTTAATATAACATATTAGTAGGTAATGATTTACCTTGAAAAGATTGATTAAAACTATTTTATGAGCCACAAGGGCTAAAATCGTCATTTATCGACATAGTTTAAAGACCTGTTTGAAAACTTAGTTATAACTTGGTTTAACATCCCAAATAATACTACTTATAATATTATATCAGTAGAAAACTCATTTTCAAGTTCATTACCTTTTAAAACCTTGTTTTATACAAAAAGGGCATTTCAGTCAAAGATGGCATAAACTTAGATTTTGATTATGATCATGTAATATAACCTCAGAGGGTTATGCTACATTATATTGTGATCATAATGAAACTTTAGATCAGTAGGTAACTAATCTAAATCGGGTCAGAATCAAAAGTTAAAGCAGAAGTCAAACTTTGCGACTTTCGGTTGCGAACCGACTCTAGAATTGAAATTGACGAGCCGAACATGTTCTTACATGTTCTAATAATTATTACCAACTTGTTTAAGTGTCAAAACAGGTTTCATAACATATATAAGATAAATTTATGATTTTTCCGAGAAATAGCCTGTTTGACTTTTTAATATCATAACTTTGACCTGTCAATTGGTCTAGCAAATGTGATCTTCAGGAGGCGCCCTTTATAGGGATTAACACCTACCTTATTATGATCACTTAGCCATGTTTACTTCGAACAATGGCTGGACCATAATGGTCTTAACCGAAAGTCAAAGCGTTTTCCTTAAAACTCTTGACTTTTGGCTATAAAAGCCTATAAACAAAAATGCACAAAGAAGGAATACTTACCAGTGATTCCTAGGGTGCAAAAGAACTATGTTGGATGCTCCTTTTAGCTAGGAACTTCCAGAGGAGGGAGAAGAGTGAATAAATGAGAAAGGTGCAAGTTAGAATGTGAACTTAAGCACCTTTTTATAGTTGGAGAACTCAAAGGAGGTGAAGCTAGGTGTTTAGTGGTGTAACAGGGAGCTTACAAGTGTCCCAAAACGTGGCATAGCAATTTAGGAAGCCATGGTTTCGAGTAAATGGTTTTTGGAGCTTTGTGTGGCAGCCAAGAAAAACTTTCTGCTGCATATGTCCTCTGGCGGGCTGCGAGAGGCATACGCCCTGCCTGTCGCGCCCCGCGAGCGCCCCAAAGGCAGATTCCAAGTAGGAAACTTTTAGCCCCTTAACATTATAAAGCTTCTAAAGACCTTTTTAAACACCTATTTGGCACCTTTAGCCCTCCGTAGCCAATACTTGGCATACCCGGGATTATGCCCTGACATTGTCGAGCTCTCGGTTCGTTTAAAGGTCACTCAGAGGTAAAAATTAACATGTTGACACTTTTAATCCCTCCATTATCCAACTTTCACATATATAAAAAATTGAATCCTCTCGTCCAACAAATGGTATGTATGAGAGTTAGGACTTTGTAAAGGATCACTCAGAGGCTTATTATAAGCATGTTAATTCCGATGTCACTCAGAGGCTGGGCATGTTGACCTATCGTCACTCAGAGGCCAAATTTCAATCATGTTGACAAATCAGTCACTCAGAGGCTGTTATTTATGCATGTTGACATCGGACCATCACTCAGAGGCCCAGATTGAGCATGTTGACGCCTTTAGTCCTTATTGGTCTTTAATAGACTATATTTAAAATACATCACGTGTCACTATACTATTGGACACGATTTTTATACGGTGTTACATCCTCACCCCTTTAAAAGAAAATTCTGACCTCGAGATTTTATTCAAAAAGATGGGGGTACTTTTGTCGCATAGTGGACTCAACCTCCCATGTATACTCGGGACCTCTAAAAGCGTCCCACTTAACCTTTACTATAGGCATCATTTTTCTTCGGAGCTTCTTGACCAGTCGATCCTCCATTGAAATTGGTTTTTCCACGAACCTTAGGTTTTCATTTATTTGCACATCTTTATGTGACATTACTAGCGACTCCTCAGCTGGACATTTATTAAGGTTACTGATGTGGAAAACATCATGGATTCAACTAAGCTCCTCAGGCAACCTGAGCTTATAAGCTATAGTACCAACATATTCGACTATCTCGAATGGTCCAATATATCTTGGGCTCAACTTGCCCTTCTTTCCAAAACGCATCACACCTTTCCAGGGTGATTCCTTCATCATGACCTTGTCCCCTACTTGGAACTTAAAAGGTTTACGCCTCTTGTTAGCATAGCTCTTCTGTCTGTCCCTGGCAGCTTTGAGACGATCACGGATTTGCACAATCTTTTCCGTGGTCTCCAGGACAATCTCTGGTCCTGATAGTTGGGCCTCCCCAACTTCTGCCCAACACACGGGCGTTCTACATTTTCTCCCATACAAGGCCTCAAAAGGAGCAGCCTTGACGCTAGTATGATAACTGTTATTATAGGAGAATTCTATTAGGGGTAAGTGGTCGTCCCAACTTCCACCTAAATCAATCACACATGCTCTAAGTATGTCTTCCAGTGTCTGGATAGTACGCTCACTTTGACCATCAGTCTGCGGATGGTAAGCCATACTAAAGTTTAATGGTGTGCCTAAGGATTGTTGGAATCTTTTCCAAAGGTGAGATGTGTATCTAGTATCTCTGTCAGATACAATAGATACTGGCACACCGTGTAGGGACACAATCTTGTCCACATACAACTTAGCTAATTTATCTGAATTATACGTTTCCTTAATTGACAAGAAATGCGCTGACTTAGTCAACCTATCCACTATGACCCATATAGTGTCATTTCCACTTTTGGTTTTGGGTAACTTGGTAATCAAGTCCATAGTTACCATTTCCCATTTCCACGTGGGAATTTCAAGCTGTTGTAGAAGTCCTGATGGTTTCTGATGTTTGGCTTTAACTTGCGAACACGTCAGACATTTAGCTACATAAGTGGCTATGGATTTCATCAAACCCATCCACCAATAATTCTTCTTTAGATCTTGATACATCTTGTCACCTCCCTGGTGAACTGAGTATCTTGAACTATGCGCTTCTTGGAGGATTAGATCTCTAAGTCCTCCAAAGATTGGAACCCATATCCTATCATTAAATTGAAGGATTCCATCTTTTCCAGGCGCTAACTGATCAACAGTTCCGTCCAATCCCTCATTAGGGATATTAGCCCTTAATAGAGCTTGCTTCTCTGCATCTAGTAGCTACTCATTTAAGCTATTTCTGAGCTCAATGCTCTTAGCATTAATCCTTATAGCTTTAACTCGTTCTTTCCGACTTAAGGCATCAGCAACTACATTTGCTTTGCATGGATGGTAGCGAATCTCACAATCGTAGTCATTAAATGTTTCCATCCATCGGCGTTGTCGCATGTTCAATTCTTTCTGATTGAACATATGTTGGATACTTTTATGGTCTGTGTATATAATACACTTTGTGCCATACAAGTAATGTCTCCACAGTTTTAGTGCAAATACAGCGGCACCCAATTCCAAATCATGGGTGGTGTAATTCCTTTCATGCACCTTTAGTTGTCGTAATGCATAGGCAATCACTTTGCCTTTTTGCATTAGCACACAGCCCATGCCAGTGTGCGATGCATCACAGTAGACTACAAAGTCATCAACACCCTCTGGTAGGAATAACACATGAGCATTGCTCAACTTGTGTTTAAGAACTTCGAAAGATTCCTGTTGCTTTGGACCCCAATTATACTTAAAATTCTTACGGGTCAAGGTAGTTAGAGGAGTAGCTATTCTTGAAAAGTTCTCAATGAACCTCCTGTAATAACCAGCCAATCCTAGAAAACTACAAATCTTCGATGGTGTTTTGGGTACTTCCCAATTCATGATGGCTTTAATTTTGGCGGGATCCACTTGGATACCCCGCTCAATTACCATGTGTCCAAGAAATTGGACCTCTCTAAGCCAGAATTCACACTTAGAGAATTTAGCATAAAGCTTCTCTTGCTTTAGTAGTTCTAAGATGCACCTAAGATGTTTCTCGTGATCAGTTTCATTACGAGAATAAATAAGTATGCCGTCTATGAAGACAATGACAAACTTATCCAAATATGGTTTGCAGACTCTATTCATGAGATCCATGAATGCTGCAGTGCACTTGTGAGCCCAAAAGGCATCACTAGGAATTCAAAGTGACCCTATCGAGTCCTAAAGGTTGTCTTAGGAACATCTTCACTCCTAACCTTCAGTTGATGATATCCTGATCTCAAATCAATCTTGAAGAAGTAACTATCCCCTTGAAGTTGGTCGAATAAATCGTCGATCCTGGACAGAGGATATCTATTCTTGATTGTTAACTTGTTTAGCTCTCGGTAGTCGATGTACATTCGCATTGAACCGTCTTTCTTTTTAACGAAAAGATAGGAGCTCGCCAAGATGAGGAACTAGGCTGTATAAAGCCTTTCTCCAAGAGTTCGTCTAGTTGCGTCCTCAATTCCTTCATCTCTGTTGGTGCTAGCCTGTATGGAGCTCTAGCTACGGGTGCTGACCCTAGCAAGATATCAATCTTGAACTCCACTTGCCTGCCTAGAGGTAGGCCTGGTAATTTTTCTGGGAATACATCGGGATATTCTGAAATGACTAGTAGGTCCTCCATGTTTGGCTTAGGCTCATTTATGTTAACTTGTGCCATGTAAATGACACATCCTTTCCTCAAACACTTAGATGCCTTAAATAATGACACCTTGTCTAGCAGTCCATAGTGTGAGTCTCTGGGATGGTGATCATTTCACCAGATGGGGTCTTAATTTCGATGAGCTTATTATCGCGGGCAATGCGGGCTTGGTTATGAGATAACCAATCCATGCCTAAGACAACATCGAACCCCACCAATTTTATTTGAAGAAGAGAGATTGGGATGAAATGATTCTTAATGGATATAGAGCATCCACCAAGAATGGAAGATGCTGTCTCTAATGTTCTGTCAGCGAGTTCTATCTCATAAGTTTTATCTAGAGTTCTTATGGGCAGGTTTAATAGTTTACTAAACTTATGGTCAATAAATGATTTATCTGCACCGGAATCGAAAAGAACTCTAGCGTAAATATTGTTAATGAGGAATGTACCTGTTATGACGTTGTTGTCAATAACGGCCTCCCTAGCATTCATCTGAAAGGCACGGGCATTCCCCTTCTTCGCATCTCCAGGCTTTGCGTCATTACTTTTGGGTTTCTTGGGGCAATTATACGTTATATGCCCTTTTTCATTGTAGTTATAGCAAACTGAATCCTTAAGATCCTTGCAATCTAAGGTCTTTGCCCTCTTCTCTTGTAGATACCACAAGGTTTGGTTTGTGGATTTATACTACACTGTCCCCAATCCCTATATTTACAATTCTTGCACAGAGGTTTTCATTAGATGCGTGCTGGTTCTTCTTGAACCCGAAATTTCCTTTCTTTTTAAATATTTGGGAGTTATTATCTTCTCGTTTCCTCTTTCCGTCAGTTTCAGGTACTGACGGTACTAGGCTGAGCAGCCTGTACCATGCCCTTTATCTCGGGCGCTAACTCATTAATAAAACGCGCAATGCGTTTGGGCTCTGGGGTAATCAAATAGGAAACTAACCTAGATAGGGAATTGAAATCGGAAACATATTTCTGATAAAATAGGTTTTTCATGGAAAGAGACAAGAAGTCGGTCTCTAATTTCTCCACCTCATGGGGTGGGCAGTAAGTTTCCTTAACAATGTCCACAAATTTGGACCGTCCCAAATTATACAGGTATACCTTACCTGTAGACTGGATCATGGCTTTCCACCATATTAGGGCATCACCCTTAAAGGATTGTGATACGTACTTGACCACATCCCTATCAGCACAGTTGCTGATATCTACTAATGTTTCCATCTCGTCTAGCCACCTTAGGGCTTCCACAGCTCCTTTCTCCCCATTAAAGTCTCCGGGCTTATAGGAGACAAAGTATTTATAGGTACAACTGTCTTTACCAGAACGGGACCTTTCAGCAAAATATATTTTCTTTGGTTCACTCTTCGCATTTGAAGAGTTTCGGAGCTCTCCTTATCAGCTGAAGATGGTGGAATAGATAAGGTTCTAGAGTGAGTGGCACTCGACTCTCTAAGCCTTTCTATGGCCTTTCCCATGGCCTTTTCAGTAGCCGCATCAATACGAGCTTGAAAATTATCATCATCAATATTTTTGTTTTCGGCTTTGTTAGATTCAACATTCCTGTGGCTACTTTGTGCTTCATTTGAGTTAGCCATCTTTCAGTCTTGGTTTCTATACCAATAAAACTTCATTTAGCCATGGTGTATCAACCATATCGGCTTTCAATAATGGATATAACAATCCATTGCCTATACAAATGTGAATAACATCACAACTCTTAGTCTTAACATATCTATGTTTGGCCTAGGTCTTAATAGGACCATTATAGGCAAATTACAATTTGGACGTAGTCCATATATTATTGGACAGTGGATCACAATGTCACAACTGTCTTTGTCATCATTGACAATTATATAGTTCATAGGCTTGTTCCTAATGGACATAATAATTGGGCACATTGATCAGTCACACTGGACTTAATATATATATATATATATATGGCATATACGCATGTCACTTAGGACATAATACATATGACATATCATCCTGTCACATTGGACATAAATTGGGCACCTTGGCCTACATCATATCAGATGTATGGCATATCAGCCTGTCCCGTTGCACATAAATTAGGCACATTGGCCTACATCATATCAGATGTATATGGCATATCAGCCTGTCTTATTGGACATAAATTGGGCACATTGGCCTACAACATATCAGTTCTATATGGCATATCAGCCTGTCCCGTTGGACATAAATTGGGTACATTGGCCTACATCATATAACATGTATATGGCATATTAGCCTTTTCCGTTGGACCTAAATTGGGTACATTGTCCTACATCATATAAGATGTATATGGCATATCAACCTGTCCCGTTGGACATAAATTGGGCACATTGGCCTACATCATATCAGATGTATATGGCATATTAGCATGTCCCATTGGACATAAATTGGGCACATTAGCCTACATCATATTAGATGTATATGGCATATCAGCCTGTCCCATTGGGACATAAATTGGGCACATTGGCCTACATCACATCAGATGTATATGGCATATCAGCCTGTCTCATTGGACATAAATTGGGCACATTGGCCTACATCATATCAGATGTATATGGCATATCAGCCTATCTCATTGGACATAAATTGGGCACATTGGCCTACATCATAATAGATATATATGGCATATTAGCCTGTCCCATTGGACATAAATTTGGCACATTGGCCTACATCATATTAGATGTATATGGCATATCAGCTTCTCACGTTGGACATAAATTGGGCGCATTGGCCTACATCATATTAGATGTATATGGCATATCAGCCTGTCCCATTGGACATAAATTGGGCACATTGGCCTACATCATATCAGATGTATGTGGCATATCAGCCTGTCCCATTGGACATAAATTAGGCACCTTAGCCTACATCATATCAGATGTATATGGCATATAAGCCTGTCCCATTGGACGGTTAGTGTGGTTCCTCAAGCCACACTACCAAGAGTATGATCATTCTTTAATGTCACATTAGAGTACCTTAGTGATTGATTAATGGTCCCGGTCACCTTCGACCATAACGACTTGGGAGGTTTGGACCTATTCCTCACCTCTGGATAGAAGGATAACTTCCCTTAACTATCCTTATAGAAGACTCCTTCGTACTTAACTATCATTTCTTGGCCAATATGTGGTTTACGCCACTTGGCATAATCAAATCTATTAAGGTCTTTTGGAATTATATAGCAGAGCATAAATTTCGAATAAAATCGAGACACTCGTTTTCAAGAGGATGAATACATATGTATATAATTCCAAAATACTTCAATAAATTTTCAAATAGAAATTACAACACTAGAAACATTGAAATAAATTATCCATGCAAGGGCTACTAGAAACAGAATGTCCACACAGGGACTAAAAAGAAAAAAATAACAATGTCCTCGCAAGGACTACGTATAATTAGAAGAGACTTCACTCGTCCTTCTTTCCCTTGACCAACTTGGAGAGTTTCTTGAAGAACTTGTTTGTCTTCATCTCCGTTTTCTCCGCTTGCTGCTGCATTTATTTCATTCGTACCAAGGCCTCATTGATGGCCTCGAGTGGTGGCGGAGGTTGTGGTTGTGGTTGTGGCATAACCGGATACTTGTACCCATAAGTTGGATATCCAGTCGGTGTATAAGTAGGTGGGAAAGGAGACGGGTAAAGTGCGTTGTGCATAACCGCCTGCATGTCTTGCGACCATGCTTGATAGTCTACCGGTGTAGACGAGTTGAAAGGATCATATCCAGACATGTCTGGATATGTGGGTATTAGGTTAGTATAGCCCGATGGTTGAACATTAGAGGGTCCACCCATTTGTGGGTCCTCTTGTATTGTGGTGTAGGAGTGGGGTAAAGGTGGCAGCGATCTCGACCTTTGTCCGGCACGTACCGAAATACGTGCTCCACACTTCCTTCTTTGTGGTTCAGGTGGTGGTTGAGGTTGGTCCACCGGTTCCATGTGGACACCTTCTTGAATTAGGGGTGGTTGAGAGTGATGGGAATGAGTGTGGGCGAAGGTGAATTGATTCCAATATTAGTCCCACTTGTTAGGACCTTGGTAGGGCGATCCGGCATAGGAGTTCGAATCGCTTGAAATTTCAATGGGATGCGTATTTGATCCCGACGGCGGCATCTCCGGATCGGAGTCCTCGTCCATAGGGTTTGGCTGGTCCAACTGATTTTGATCGGCTGGAGGCATGTTAAAGTAGTAGGTAGGGTTAAATTCTTCATGGTAAGAGTGTGAATGGGAATGGTGAGAATGGTGAGTATGGTGTGAATGATAGGAGTGGTGAGAGTGGTAAGAATTTTGGGAATGTGGGGGCGAGTGTCTAAGAGAGATAGAGCGTCTTGCTGGTTGCCAAGGAGATGAATATACTGATTCTTGGTAAGCATCTGAGTTGTGAGGTTGAGGGGGAATGCGCCCTGATGGTCCTCCCCTCATTGGACCTCTTTGTCCTCGTACACGTCGCTGCATTATCCTGTTAAAAATTCAATTCAAAAACAATACTAATAACTTAATAATGAAATGAGTAATCCTAGGTCAATGCCTAGACTTGGAAGTCTAAGGAATGTGCTCGGTAAGTTTGAGATTAAACACAAGAAGGCTGGTGTTTAATTCTCTCAAACGTTGGCTCTGATACCAACCTACCACACCCCGGGTTTCCAACCCAAATCCATACACCAATGGGCCCGGGTGTGGATATAATCTACATCAGTTGATAATCATCGTAGTCAATTAAACACCGCACAACGGAAGTCTTGAGGTAAAATTACTATTACAAACCGAATGTTCGAAAATACAAAATAATATACAGGCTCGTAATAGAAGATCCACAGGCCGATCATAAATTATACATCGAAAGAATAAAAGAGACTTTGGGCAGATTTAGGATTTGCAAGATCCACTATCACTACCGAGCACCTCCAGCCTATTTTTGTATTGTACCCGCAGTTTAGTTTTTGAAAATACGTCAGCTTTCGCTGGTAAATACACCCAACTGACTCATTTTGAAAACATTTCAAAAATATTTTAAGTGCGTATGAACACAAAATCTTTTTATAACTTGGGTTAATTGACCGTCCAACCTTGTTAAAAGATTTACATGTTTGTATACACATACGGGGTCTGGTACGGAGAGCGAGACACAATTAACGTACACACCACTTTGGACTCACGAAGGAGTCAATTCCTCCCAACCTTGTGGGAATGCATAATTGAGCGTCTATCGGGTGTATGCCTACACCCGCGCTAAGGTCATGGCCATTTCTATTATAATGAGCCGAGGATATCTAGGACACGGTAGTTAACCCCCAATGTTTAAGTTATCAAACAAAAACTGATTAAAATAGAATATGTGGGTTTACTAGCCGCACCCAGCATTCGATTGATCCCATTTCCGACCAAGCGGTAATAATTTACCGTAACCCAAGCCCGTATAGGGGAAATAAGTCGAGAGTATTTACCTGAGCTAGTCTTCTTTTAATTTTTAATAACCTAGCCGTACACAAAAAGACTAAGTGCAGATAGCATTTACCGGCAAGTCTCTAGTCTCGATTATAGCTTAAACTAACCAATTAAATACTAACGATCTTATTTAAGTCATTGACTTAGATCGACTAGCGTAGTTGGTCAAAACGTATGATGCTAGATTAAACGATGATTGGATAGAATGTAGTTTAATCCCAGCAAGTACCTTGACTTGTATAATAGAGATAAACTATAAACATTCGGGATTTTGAGACTTAAATGACAAGGTTAAACCCGTTTCGGTTGATTTCCGTAAATTAACCGTACGCGTGTCAGCGATATCGGGTAACCGGATAAGTCATTGAAAAGTTCTATATGCCATTATACTTTAAATAAGTTAAAATATCAGTAGGATATTAACTTATGTGCCCGTTAAGGTTTTAAAAAATAACTATGCCTCATAAGGGCATTTTGGTAATTTCATACCATATAAAAGGAACTTGAATATAGTTAAAATTTATAATCATAAGTATTTGGGAAAAATAATTTATATATGATATAATATCAGTAAGATATCAATTATATGTAAAATTTACCTTTTATGACCAAACTATGCACCAGAGGGGCATTTTGGTCATTTTACACATAGTTTATAAATTATTTGAGATTCTGAGTTTATAACACGTACCTACTATAAATATTCTTAGAACAAGTTTTTAAATCAGTATGTATCAAGTCTTGGTCAATAATATGGTTTAAAACCATACTATGCGCCGAAACGGCGCTTATGTCGTAATATGACGTCTTTAAGCGATATTCATGAGAACCGATGTTAAAGTCCGATTAAAATGTTTAAAATATGTTATTTAATATAACATATTAGTAGCTAAATGATTTACCTTGAAAAGATTGATTAAAATTATTTAAGAGCCACAAGGGCTAAAATGGTAATTTATCGACATAGTTTAAGGACCTGTTTGAAAACTCAGTTTATAACTTGGTTTAACATCCCAAATAATACTGCTTATAATATTATATCAGTAGAAAACTCATTTTCGAGTTCGTTACCATTTAAAACCTTATTTTATACAAAAAGGGCATTTCGGTCAAAGATGGCATAATTATGGAACTTGCACATAACTTAGATTATGATTATGATCATGTAATATAATCTTAGAAGTTTATGTGACATTATATTGTGATCGTAATGCAACTTTAGATCAGTAGGTAACTAATCTAAATCGGGTCAGAATCACAAGTCAAAGGAGAAGTCAAACTTTGTGACTTTCGGTTGCGAACCGACTCTAAAACTGAAATTGACGAGCCGAACATGTTTTTACATGTTCTAATAATTATTACCAACTTGTTTAAATGTCAAAACAGGTTTCATAACATATATAAGATCAATTTATGATTTTTCAAAAAAATGGCGGGTTTGAATTTTTAATATCCTAACTTTGACCCGTCAATTGGTCTAGCAAACGTGATCTTCAGGAGGTGCCCTTATAGGGATTAATACCTACCTTATTATGATCACTTAGCCATGTTCACTTCGAACAATGGCTAGACCATAATGGTCTTAACCTAAAGTCAAAGCGTTTTCCATAAAACGCTTGACTTTTGGCTATAAAAGCCTATAAACGAAAATGCACAAGGAAGGAACACTTACCAGTGATTCCTAGGGTGCAAAAGAACTATGTTGGATGCTCCTTTTAGCTAGGAACTTCTAGAGGAGGGAGAAGAGTGAATAAATGAGAAAGGTGCAAGTAGGAATGTGAACTTAAGCACCTATTTATAGTTGCAGAACTCAAAGGAGGTGAAGCTAGTTGTTTAAGGGTGTAAGAGGGAGCTTACAAGTGTCCCAAAACGTGGCATAGCAGTTTGGGAAGCCATGGTTTCAAGTAAATGGTTTTTGGAGCTTTGTGTGGTAGCCAAGAAAAAGTTTATGCTGCAGATGTCCTCTGGCGGGCCGCGAGAGGCACAGGCCTTGCCTCTCGCGCCCCGCGAGCGCCCTAAAGGCAGATTCCAAGTTTGATACTTTTAGCCCCTTAACTTTATAAAGCTTCTAAAGACCATTTTAAACATCTTTTTGGCACTTTTAGCCCTCCATAGCCAATACTTGGCATACCCGGGATTATTCCCGGACATTGTCGAGCTCTCGGTTCGTTAAAAGGTCACTCAGAGGTATAAATTAACATGTTGACACTTTTAATCCCGCCATTATCCATCTTTCACATATATACAAAATTGAACCCTCTCGTCCAACAAATGGTACGTATGAGAGTTAGGACTTTGTAAAGGATCACTCAGAGGCTTATTATAAGCATGTTGATTCCGATGTCACTCAGAGGCTGGGCATGTTGACATATCAGTCACAGAGGCCAAATTTCAAGCATGTTGACATATCAGTCACTCAGAGGCTGTTATTTATGTATGTTGACATCAGACCATCACTCAGAGGCCCAGATTGAGCATGTTGACTCCTTTAGTCCTTATTGGTCTTTAACAGACTGTATTTAAAATACATCATGTGTCACTATATTATTGGACACGATTTTTATAGGGTGTTACAAAAAAGCATTAAAATGTTTTAAGAAAATTAAAAATAGTTCTAAAATTGAAAATTCTCAATAAATCCTTAAAGTCTATTTTAACCAATGTTTTTAAAAGCTTTGTTTGGTTAAAATTCTATACACTACTAAAAGGTATCCTTTGTTCCCATTTACCACTGTTTGTGTTAACCTCCAATATATATCCTCTAATAGAGTAAAAACACCACTGTTTCCAACCTCTATTGCTTCCCAGCAGAGGTTCCACAACAACTGTCATCCATTATCCAACAGAGGTTGCCACATGAACAAATGTTAGCCATCAGATCTATTGAAACCGCTGCCATGTCAGCATTCACTATTCCCTTTATATGTCCCTGTTCCATCCAAACAGATCTTTTCACTACCGACTTGAATTCAAAATTCATGAAAACGGTTTCCATTATCATCTTCTTCACTACTTCTCACTTTTTTTCTCCGATCATGGCTTTGCAAATCAATCTTCTACATAACTACCTTCCTACTTTTGAGAAAAACGACAAAAAAACTTGCTTTCACCCAATAATTGATGTTCTCACATCATCCAAATAGAAAACCATCATGCTTGCTGATGCACCTATTTGTGTGGATACTCTCCAACAATTTTGGGCAAACGCTAAAATTGAATCTCAAAACAAAGAGCCATATGCTATAACTTCAAAGATCGGAGAAACTCTTGTCCAAATTTCTCCGTCTTACATATCCACCACATTTGCATTAGACGGCCAAGCAGGTAAAATCTCTTATGAAAAGCAAGAACTTGACACAAAGTTCGTTGAAAGCGGGTGTAAAGGTCAATTGACAGCTGTTACAATATATAAACCAAAATTTCCTGCTGAAATGCGATATTTTTCCATACCTTGCTTATTTATCTTTCTGCCAAGACGACTACATTTAATGAGATTCCACAAAACATTCAAAATCTAGGATATGCTATTTTGACAAATTCAGCCTTTAATCTATCCCAGACATTGTTTTTAGACTTGGTGGTAAATATTAATAAAATAAAAATAAATAAAGCTTTTCTTTTGTATCCTAGACTCTTAAGCTATTACCTTCAAAAGCAATTATCTGAAAAAGATTTTCAACAAGGTGTAGTTTTTAGAATGAAAAGTCTTACAAATGAAAATTTTACTAGAATGCTAAATCAAGAGTCTAAGGTTTCCAACACAAAAGCAAAGGGGGATGAGTCTACATCTACTGCTCAAACCTTTGTTGCTGAGCCCATTCCTCCTGTTGATCATGACATCATAACTGGAGTTGTGAAACCCACACAACCAAAATCCAAAAGAACCCCCCCCCCCCCCCAATCCAGAAAAACCACCAAAACAAAATTACATAAAAAGGCACCTCTGGACGATGGGATCCCAGAGGATAACCTTGTGGTAACACAAAAGCTACTTGAAACCACTATCGCTACTTCCTCAAAGTAGTTGGAAAGATGTCCACCCAAAAGCCACCTGAAACCACTATTACTACATCCTCTTGTATCCTCACGAAAGGATCAACTTAAGCACAGGGACACCACACTATGAGGCTGATCTTTCACTTGAAAGTTTGTTTCACAGTCCCTCTCACAGGGTAAATTCGCTTTCTACTCTGCAACCATCTCCCTCGATTCCACCAACATTTATACCTCTGTTTCATGCAATTGATAAAACTCAGACACAAATCAATTCCTCTCAATCACCAATCAAAGAGAGCACACCCCCACAAGTTACCGATGAGCAAAATTAAGCTGCTAACCAAGAAACAGTTGAGGAGGTTACACCTCAAGAATTACAAATAACTCTTGGTTGTAGTTCAAGTGAAGCAGCGACTACAACTGATGACACAAAAGTTTTTCGATTGGACAGTGGTTACATCAATATGTCTTCCTTGAAGGCGACAACTGTTGAGGCTACAATTGTAACCTCTGCTCCAGTTGGAAGTCCCCAGTACCAAGAAAAAGGGGCATTTGAGTCTCTTAATTTGGAGTCTTCTTCTATTAAGGACTCAAATACAACTACCTCTGGTAGAGATTCAGATGATCCTATTAAATTAGGTGATGAATTAAGATATAAGGAATTGATGGAGAGGATGACTTCTATGGAATCTTCCATATATGATCTTAAAGATATGATGAAACAACTGTTACAAACCTCTATTTGTCAACTTTCACCCCAGCCATTTGTCAATGAGCTGTGGAAATCAGTGCAACCAATTATCCAAGCTCAAAGGAATTTCGCTGATATCAACCACAATGCCTACATGGAACTAATTAGAAACATGGTTGAGACAAGATATAAAGTAAATCAAGCTGATATTACGGCCATAAGAGAGCATTTGGTAAAGACTATTGGCTCTGCCCCTACAACCGTCCTTCAAGAAGAAGTAGAGGATGATGTCAAAAAGGGGGAGAGTGATAATCTAAGAAAGTTGCAGCCGGATTCCAAGGTGCAACAAAAGCTAGGGTCTACTCAAAACCAAACTTCTGCTAAGGCATCAAATGCTGGAGTTCAAAAGGGATTGATGAGACCCTGAACAAACAGGCAGAAGAAATGCCTTAGAAAAGTATAAAAGGCAAGATACATTAGAAAGCAAGGCTTCCTAACTGATTGAAGAAGAACAGGCTAAGCAGATGGAAAAAGAAGATATTAGCACTTCAAAAACGAAAAAAGTCAACTAGAAAAGTTAGACATCCAATAACCACCTCTCCGAAAACTACCTTTGTGTCTACAAAAAGTGTATCCTCTACTCAACCATCACCAAAATCACAATCAACGGATGTTGGTACAACAAATGTGCCAACAAATGTTTCATCACCACCACCAAATCAACCAACAGATGTTGGTACAACAAATGTTAACAAAACATCTGCTATGATCACTTTTCCCACTTTAACAAAACCACTATCCACACCCCCAAGAATTCCCACACGCCCACCTTCACCTGAACTAAAATTCACACGCAAAAGGAAAACTTTTGTTGTGCATGAAGATGATGAGGAAATTCCATCAGCAATTCCCTTATCATCTGCCCCATTCTAGCCACATCAATCTCATCAGTTTCATTTAAATCCACTTCATTTCCACCCTATTAACCATCATCTGACATTCCACTGGCTTCCAAATATCCTCTAGAGATTCATACTGTTAAAGGAGAAATTGAATCCTTTTATAATATAAAGGACCCATCACAAAGATCCTTTCCATCTCTCTTTGGTTATCGAAAGCCTAGAAATATAGATGAATATTTGAAGCTAAAGGCAAGACAGGCTGAGAATTTTACTAAGAGATGAGCAAAGGGAAGGATGACAGGACTCGACAAGTAATCTTATCACTTGAACATGGCAATGTAACAAAGATAAAAGATTTTGCCAATGACCTATGCATGTCCATGTCTGAGAAGCGAATAAATACTAAGCTTGATGAAGAACTGAAAAAGGATCACCTTGATCACATCATGATGCATAAACCATACAAAGCATCAAGAGCACAATTCAAAGACTGATCATCAGATGCTCTTAAGGAACAAACTGAAAGAATCCAAGAAATGCACAAAGATCCTTTACATAAGTCAACTCCAACAGTTTGGAAGAAAGGCAAATCAGTTGATCAAAACAAGGCTTTGAAGCTAAAGAGAATGAGAGAAGAGCTTGTTATTGCAAAGTATGGTACTGCTAGAGCTGTTGCCAGATGGTTAGGATGCAAAATTGTTGACACCTACAAAAGACTGGAACAATTAAGAGAAAAGGATCTTACAGTCCCAAGAAAGCCAGTTTACCAGCAGTGGTTATCCCTCAACAGACCTATACTCCTAAAAAGCGGTTCACATCATCTAGCTTATCCACAACTGCCTTAAATCAAGTAAAAAGGAAAAAGCAGATGTATGTTACTAATGATCCGTTGTATGAAAAACACAGAAAGGAGGGAATTAATAACCAATTGCTTTTTCGCACAGATCCTGCAAGTGACAAACTTAGAGAAACAGTTAAAAATCTTATTAGTAGGCAACTTTCACCAAACTCATCTGAAATAAATCTTCTCTCAAGAAAACCAACTGATTCAAAAATTCTAAGGTGGAAGTCATCCTTAGAGACCCATGAATTGACCTTGCTCAGATCAGATGGTGGAATTCAAAAGTTAAAGATGGAGGATGCATATGGTCTGAATGCAGATTACCTCCAAGATCTGTTGAACCTTGAGTTACAAAGGGATTTTGAATACATGATTTCCCTGAACTTTGAATTACCATTAAAAGGGCAAATAAGGGAAATGTTGATGAGGAATAAAGATCAGCAATAAAGAAGAGTTTTGGCAAAATCTGTTCTAGGGGGGTTGTTGGATCTAGTGGACCCTAAAAAAGAACAGATGATTTGAAAGCCAAAATAATCTATTACATGTCATCATCAATAACAGTGCTTTGAAGATATACTCCCCCAAACACAAAGGCGAAGACATCAACATCTACTACTCAAAGGTCTGTTATACAGGATCTTTTGAAGACAAGCTATGCTCAAAGTCTAAAGTCTGTTAAAGAGAAACTCTCCTATTGAAGATAAAGACTGTTGAAGCAAAGGTCTACTAGACCAACAGAGGTTGAAGCTCATCAAAGGTTCCTTCAACAGATGTTGGATCAACAGAGTTTATATAGTTCAATTTAACAGTGTTTTAGTATAGCAAGATGTTAGAGTTTGATAGGTCGTTAGATGTCATTGTAAAGGTGATGCCAGCTTAGATTCCACGTGGGTTTGCTTTGTACTTTAAATAGAACAGATCATGTACTGTTCTATTCATCACTTCTCCTTGACATTTCTTGTACGAACAAATCAGATGATCAGGATGAGGGGGAGTTTGTATATCTTTTATGCATACGTAAATCAATTTATTATAGCATGTTGATGAAAGCATTCTCTTCATTGTTGTGATTTACAAGTTTACATTTTCGCTGCATTTATCATTTTTGTTTTATCATCTTCCATTGATTTCCATCTTTAAACTGTCACAACATTTAAACTCATATCCTAATAAGAGCTTCGATTGTAGTGAACTAGGATTGTTTCTCCAATCTAGTCTACAATCACTAGGATTCTCCAATGAAAACGATTTATCAAAAACAAAGTGTGTTCATTGCATATAAAAAAGTGCAAGATCCACTAACAAAACTCTTTTCAAATAAATAATGCAAAGATATTATTTGGGGCATAAGCTATATGGGATAGACATGCTAAACTAGATTGATTAGCACAAACCAACGTGATTATATTTGATATGCACATATTTGTGTGTGTGTATATATATATATAATAAGTAATAATACTATTTATCAATATATATACATATATACATGTGGTATGGATTATTTTGCCAAGAACTAAATACCTTTGACTTCGAATTCTATGATTATTCCTGACTTGCATGATGAAGATATCGACCTCGCGTTTATTACAGAGCTTATGGCGGACGTGGTTCCTAAATGCGACCCTAAGCTTGATTCCGTAGAAAATGGTTGTTTTTTTTGGATTCGAAGGTGCCTGACTACGGTAGTGACAACGAGGCAGAGGTGGTAACCTTGGAGAATAACTCTATTAATGGGACGAGGTCCTGTACCTCATACGAATCATGGTGACACTCTTGTCCAGACAAGGAAGATGACGTGCTCATTTTGAAGGTATCCCTCCAGTTGTTATTGTTGCGGATTCTCTCTATTTCTGATTCGTTTAACGTCATGCCCTTCCGCGAGTAACAACAACGGATGTTAGCATGTGGACCATCACCAAGGTCCCTCCTATGTTGAAGGTATGTAGACAATAGTGTCCCCTCTCTAGCTGATCGTCTGCTTTGAACGAGAATGCTAGGGTGACCATGCAAGGCAATTTATTATTACAGGGGCCCACATAATAATAACTTGTGGTGAATGGGAATCTTGGGGGCTCTACAAGTGAAACTAATGATCATTTTCTATTCGAAATTCTTAAGTTGTTCAAATCTCTATCCATTAAAACACTAACCGGGATAGTTACTATAACACTCTACAAAGTAGGATATCTAGCTTTGTTTACTTGGTGTCTAACACTTCCATATATAGTACAAGTCGGTTGGGACTCGGTATCTAAGCAAGTAAAGATGATTAACAACTCAGGTAAGATTTTCCTCAACATCCTAGGATTCCTGTGCTTGAATTTGTGTAGTATCTATAACACCCTATCTTATCCATTGGAGTTGCTATGATAAACCCATCAGTTGACATCCGTTTTACCTCAAAGGGTAGTATGGCACGAGCCGTAGTGTAACCCATTTATGACATTCTCTTTGACATCTATGGAAACCAAACCAACCTTATCAGAACTTATGGAACTCAAGCAATATCAATGTATTCATCGCACACTTCAGTGCGGGAAAGGGGTTCCTCCCTACATTGGAGAATCGAGGTCCATGGAGTACGGAATACATACTATAAGGACGGAGGTGACCACTCGGTTCTCCCCTCCTCAAAAGATTGCTGCACCTTTTTGGCACTTGGACGACACATGCAAAAAGATTCTTCTCGACATTCACCTCACATGCACTCTACCACCCACTACCATCATCACCCCTATCAGTACCTCCACACTCTCCATCCCACAGTGCACCCCATCATTTGAGCAGTGCATTCGTACCCTTGAAACCTACTCTACGGCCGCTATAAGGCACAATTTCGGTCTCGAGGAAGAGGTGACATACTCTCGCGGCCTTATTTCTGCGTTTTCACTTTCACACCCCATACGCGGTAGTTATGCACAACTCACATCTTTTAGGAAGTATACCCGTTTTTTGTAAAACTATAGACTATTGAAAAGTTAAAGATTTGTGGATCGATCAAGGAACAAGGTGAAGAAAAGACCTCACCATATTTTGTATATTATTGTATGACTTGTATTAACCGGAGTGAGATAACTCCAAGGATGTTTTCTTCACAAAAGTAATGGTAAGAAGTTGATATGATATATATAAAAGTCGGTATTTCCTTAGCAACACACTGTGTGATGATTGTGGTGTGAAGGATTTGCATAAGCATCATTATGAATTATCTTACCCTTATACTCGTAATGCCTAACGAGTGCGTTTTACTTTCATTCATAAATGACAATATGTATTTCAAATATATCTCTGATTTCGTCGATATGTTTTAAATATATGAACCTCATGGCACCACAATGAAGGAACAATTGTCAAGCCCAATGAGAACCTTTACCTGCAACATGAGCTGAGCTCGATGCTCTTGTCAACAAACAAGTCGCTGAAGCAATCTTCCAATAATAAGCAAACCACACTACAAATAGTGGCGGGATGAGAGGAACCATATTGAAAATTGCTCAGGCAATAGCTCTTGCCTTAAGTCCTGCCGAGGGCGGGGTAAGGATGGAGAAATCCAATAAAAGCGTAGTGAAAAACAAGACGCATGTGGAGTCTTCTTCGGGTAGCAATAATAGGAAGTATGCGCATTTCAAGCAAGGCTCTAGATTGAACAACAAACATAAGGACACCGCTACGACTAAGAAAGTCAAGGCATTCGTCGCCACAACTAAAACGAGTGGTAAAACTATAAGGGAAAACTACCAAAGTGTGATAAGTGCAAATATCACCACCAAGATTCTTGCCGGACCATGAAGTATGACGAGTGTGGGAAGTTGGGTCATCACGCCGAGAAATGTTGAGTAAGCAAAAAGGATGGCAGAACGGGAATGGCAATGGGAATGGGAAAAGTCAAGATTGTTTCGGATGCGGAGAAAAGGGGCATTATCGTAGCGATTGCCCGAAGGAAAAAAAAGCTCGTGGGAGAGCTTTTGTGATAGGAGCCAAAGACGCAAGCCAGGACCCTAAGGTGGTCACGGGTACGTTCTCTATCAACCAACACTTTGCATCTTTCTTTTTGATACTTGCGCCGACTTTAGTTTATATCTATAGAAATTAGAAATATACTTGGCATAGAGTCGAGTAAATTATACGTCCCTTATTCTACAGAATTGGCAAACGGAAAATTTGTCGAATAGGGAGAAATTATTAAGGGTTGCACACTCGAACTTGGAGCGCAAAAATTTTCTATGGATCTTTTACCTGTTGACTTGAGTAGTTTTGACGTGGTTGTCGGAATGGATTGATTTCTAACAACCGGGCGGAAGTGGTTTGTCATGAGAAAACCATTCGCATTTCTCTACCAGATGGAGAGACGCTCGTTGTTCACGGAGAAAAGCGTGAGACACCACTTCGAATCATTAACTGCATGAAGGCCTAGAAGTGCCTATAAAAAGGTTGCAAAATCTTTCTAACTCATGTGGATGACAAGAAAGCTGAGGAGTCTAAACTGGAAGGCATCCCCGTTGTGAAGGAGTTCCCTGAAGTCTTTTCGTAAGACTTGCCTGGACTGTCTCCACAACCACAAGTTGATTTTCGCAATGATTTGGTGCTGGGAGTTACACTAGTGGCGAAATCTCCATAACGAATAACTCTGTCAGAGATACAAGAGCTGTCTACGCAACTTCAAGAGTTGTTAGACAAGGGATTTATTAGACCGAGTTTCTCACCTTGGGGAGCTCCGTTGCTGTTTGTCAGAAAGAAGGAGGAGAGCTTCTATAAGTGTATAGATTATCGAGAGATGAATAAACTCACCATCAAGAACCGATACCCCTAAACGACAATTGATGATTGTCCAATTAACTACAAGGCTTAAGTTTCTACTACAAGATTGACTTGATATCGGGTTACCATTACTTGAGAATACAAGGGGAAAACATACCCAAGATGGCCTTTTCAACTCGTTATGGTCATTACGAGTTTCTTGTCATGCCATTCGGCAAAACAAATGCTCTGGCGGTGTTCGTGGATTTCATGAACCGCGTGTGTAAGCCATACTTGGATAAATTCATGATAGTATTAATTGACAGGATACTAATATATTCACGACCAAAGGACGAACAAGAGCAACACTTGAAGACTATTTTGGAGCTTTTGAAGATAGAACAACTTTATGCAAAGTTTTCTAAATGCGAACTTTGGATTCACATGGTACAATTTCTTGGGCACATGGTGAACTAGAAAGGAATGCATGTCGATCCTTCAAAAATCGAAGCGATAAAGAACTGGGAAGCGCCTAAGACACCGACGGAATGCGACAATTCTTGGGATTAGCGGGATATTATCGGAAATTATAGAGAACTTTTCAAAAGTTCCTCAACCGCTAACATCCCTGGCACAAAAGGATAAGAAGTTTGACTGGGCGAGAAACAAGAGGCGACTTTCTAGCTAGTCAAGAATAAACCTTGTAACGTGCCTACCTTATCTTTACCTGACGATATCGAAGACTGTTGGGCCCTTAGCCAAAAGGTTTACACATTAGAGTTGCATTTTGGGCTAAGGGTGTAAGAGTGGACTTCCTAGAGCCTTATGGGCCTAGGGTTGTAATTAGTGGGTTTTGAGATTAGTATAAATACATGTGTTGGGTTAGGATTTAGGTTGCTTGTTAATTTGTTATTCACGCTAAAGCTAGGGCGATATCTTGTATCAGACACCATTCGGTGTATGCAAGTTGATTAATTAGAGATTGTTCTTGTTCTGTTCATCTAATCTTTCTTTCGCAATTGATTAGTTGCTATGATACCATGTACATATCTGAATCAGGGACTTACAATTGGTATCAGAGCCGTCACGGACTGAAGAAGAACTGTTCAGAATTCGGAGAACTGTTGCTGTTAGTCATCTTGGAATATCACTGTTGAAGAACTACTGAAGATTGCTGCTGCTATTGTTCCGAGAAAACTGAAGTAGATTCAAGCAATTCAGATCCAGAATCGTCGAAGATCCCAAAGAATACGAAGGAGATCATTCATCTCGGATTGATCTCGGACAACTGTTCATCGTCCTTCTCAAAAACCTTATCTGGATTACTCGCATTCTGGATAAGGATCACTGTTTAAATTAACTTGTGTTTATCTGTTTTCAGGAATTTTGGAATATTGTTGATTTCAGATAAGGGTTCTCAATTCGGATAAGGATCTCTTATTTCGGATCAGGCTTCCATTCCGGATCGGTTTTCCTATTTCGGATCACCTCTCATCTCGGATTGGCATTCATCTCAGATCTCTTGCAATTCAGATCATTCTTTATTTCGGATTTCATCTCCATTCTGGATTGACTTTTCATCTCGGATCAAGACAAGATTTCGGATCTCCATTCCAGATAGACTTTTCATCTCGGATTAAGAAAGCATTTCGGATTTATCCGAGTTACTGTTGTTGTATCTCTGATAGCATTCCGGATTACTGTTTTGGATTCTCATTTCGGACCACTATCTTGAACTCATTAAGGACTATTCATAATCAGAAATTAAAATTAACTTCAATTTTATTTGGTAAATTTTAAAAATGATGAATAGTTACATGACAGCTCAGGATCTGAAAAACGCCACCCTGGTAACTTTGTAGTCACATACGCTGGCTCTTCACCAAGAGCTAGACCAAGTCATTGGCACTTCTACAAAGGTGCCCAGCCAGCTATATGGTGACGAATATTATGAATGGAAGTTCAGGTTTGAGCAATACTGCAAGGCTAAAGAGCCGGGGGTTTGGAGATGTATCATGAATGGTCCTCAAACCATAGTTTGTAGCACTGATGATGATCCGGACACAAAGATCCCCAAACCTAGTCATTTGTGGACTCTGGAAGACGAGAAGATAATTGAAGAAGATGAGAAAGCCTCTGTGGTTTTAACAATGGCACTCGGACCCGACATCTCCATAGTTGTAAGAAATTGCAAGACGACTAAGGAGGTATGGGGTGAACTATAGAATCTGTATGAGGGAAATGCTGATATGAAGGCAAGCCGGGTTAATCAGCTAAATCAACAGTTCAGCTCATTTAACAACATTCTCAATGGAGAAACCATTGAGAATCAAATTCGAAGATATGTGAAGCTTGTCTCCCAGATGATTTCAGCTGAAATCTCTCTTACGAACAGTGCTATAAATAGACAGTTGTTGAACTCTTTGCCCAAGAGCTGGGATGCTGATGTGGGCATGATCAAGAAGACGAAAAATCTAAACGATGTCACCCTCACGGAAATGATTGCAACTATCAAGTCATGTGAGATAGATAAAAAACAGAGGGACATCAATCATCAAAGCAGTCTGATGGCAGCTGGTATTACAGGGAAGAACGTGACATTAATGTCTTAGAATCTTGTTTACAGCCCTCTACAAGGAAGCTCGCACACACCAGATAGCTCTAACTAGGTGTACAGTCCTCTCACCTCTACACAAAAGACCCAGTATGTTTATGGTCTTTAATCTCAGACTCCTACGATGATCTCTGTAGCACACGTTTAGACACAATATCATGCCCAGTATCCTAACATGGTTTATAGTCCTGCTATTCCTACAACAGCTCAACAAGACGGCATTCCTCAATCTGTTGTTCCCACACCAGCTCCAGGTCCAACTGTGTCCAATTCTGCTTTTCTCACAAAACACAATGAGGAGAAATTGGCCATAGCTGCTTCAATGATTAGCAATTTAAACGTTGTCTTAGAAGGTGACTTGACCCCTCCATCTATTCTCCCAACTGAAGTAGATCAGATCATGGAGGAGGATTTGGATGAGATTAACGTGTCCTGGAATCTTTTGATGGCTGCTTTCCGTGTCAACAAATTTCAAAGAAGTACGGGAGGCAACCATTGACGAATCTGAAGATTGGGCTAACAAAAGATAAGCTTAGGTGTTATAGATGTCATGAGCCAGGGCACTTCGCACGGGAGTGCAAGAGGACGCCATCTGGATATGTCTCATCCAGAGTGGCAGATATCAGAACAGTGATAGACAGCTCGTGCCCGTCTCTCATTCAAAGTATTCTTCAAGTCCCTCGAGCAGCTCTAGTTGGAAATCAACAGCCTTGGTGGCACAGCAGCACGAAGGGTTTAACTAGGCAGATGCTGCAGCTCAGATGGAGACTCTGAATCTCTCCAAGAAAAGTAATCATTGCATGATGGCGCAAACAGCTGAGACACCTGATCTCTCGGAAACAGTAAATCGCATTCTCTGTTCAGATATCTGTCGTTTTAAATTATCACAAATGCATGCCCATAATTCGACTCTTGTAGCTGAATATAATTAAGCTGCATCGCAAAACATCGCCCTTAAACATAAGAACAAGCTTCTTATGGAAAAGGTCGAAGCACAGAAACAATACATAGCTCAGCTAAAGCTTGACTTGAACCCACAGCAATGTTGGGTATACGACTATAAGCTAATATTAGCTAAAAAGGACTTAGAACTTCAAGTAGCTTTAGCCAAGCTACATTCCTTGACAGGAAAGTTTCAAGAGAACGAACTAAATATTAAAAAAATTGAAACTTCCTGCAAGCTGGTCAAGGACTTGTGTGATCTGCAGCTTGAATATCAGAAAAACAAAACATAAGGCATTGGGTATAATAGGGCTCCTCCACCATATAATCATAACTACACACGAATGCCTGATTCTGAGGCAGAACTAGAAAATGAAAAAAATATGATGTTTGGTAAACACTCGGATTACTTTTCAAAACTGTAGAAGCCCTACTACCCAAAGTTTTCTAAGCCAACTGAACTCAAGAAGGACGCTGGTTTTGTTCCTACCACACCAGTTTCACAAGAATCTAGTGACACCCCCTCTTGTAGTTCATATGGTTTTGAGAAAATGACGCCTAAAGAAGAGGCAGCGACACCACTTAATGAATCAAAGCAAGAAAATCCTCCTGAAACTAACACAGTGAACACTACTAACGCTTCTACTTCATGTGCAGAAGAGATATACTTGAGTATATTACAGGTGGTGATGAAGAAGATGCCTGAATTCAAATTCGGACAATCCAGCTGCTGATTATGATTTTTGTCTTGCGGTTGTGTTTTGGGTACGGAATCAGGTTGGGAAAGGTTAGTTGGAATATATGAATCGTCGTACGGAAAGTTCGTGAAAACACGTCCCCTATATACGACATGATTCCGGCTAGCTCGGGACAAGGTGAGTATACAAAATCTTGTGGTTGGCCGCGAGTAAGGGGTATTTGGGTCAGGTTTGGTGGTTGGCAGTTTTGTGGCGGATTAGGGTTCGGGTTCTCTTGGTAAGCAAAGGGATTGGTTGGGTCGAGGTTTTAGTTAAATGGATTCATTGTAGTGGGTTGAATTTATAAAACATATAGATATAAAAGAAAGTGAAATTTAGAGAAGTGGTAAAATTTTAAAAAATTGGTGAGTATTTATACGTCTAAAAAAGAAATATTATTTTTTTTATAAACTAGCTTTAGGCAACGGCTATCCCAAACGGTTAAATATGCCTAGCCATCCACATCATCGCCCCACGTCAGGCTTCATAGTCACGCCAGCGGAGCAACGCCACAACCCACGTTGACCCGGTATGACTAAACCGGCGTTGCTTGGCTTCCTCGGCCCCAACCCTCGCCCCTCACCCCACTGTGTAAAACAATAACAAGACCCTAATTTTTATTTTAGTCGACAACATTGTTCTTTTCATACCACAGCTGCAAACTAAATCATCAGACCGGAAAATTAAGTGATTAATCAACATCAGAAAAACATTCTCTTTCCATATACTACCGACCACAACACATCAAAATGAATCGGATTTTGAGACAAAGAAATCATAGCTGTCGATCACAATGTAACAAGCTTCATCCATGTCCCTGCAACTCGGATTAGATTCGGCTCCAGTCATACCAAAAACTAAAATAAGGTACCCTATATCAGATCTGCATGGTTGCGTTAACGAACGTTTATGTTTGTGCTATTATGGTTGAACTAGCCACTGTACTTCTAAAATGTGTCTATGCTATTACAAAAGTCGGTCTCTGCGTTATACTGGAGATGTGTCTGCACTAAAGGCCAACTCCCGTGATAATTCCAGACAACTTTGGCCAAGATTCCAGTCACCAAAAATAGAAATTTCATCATTTTCATGTAATTTTCTTTTGTAATGAATTAGAAAGTAAGTTATAATATTTCATGTTTAATTTTCAATTTCAACACCAAAATTCAGTGTTTCTTGATTAAAAGTACACTTTGAATGACAAGTGATCGGTAAATTTTAGATAATTATTTAATATTAATTATAATAAATATGCATCAATATTGTTAAAAAAAAACTACTTTGATTGGTTTTTATATTTTGTAGGTTGTTGAAAATATGAGCTAAAATTTATAATTAAATTAAATATATATGAGATAAAAGTCTAATTTATACCGTCTCGTTAATAATATAGTTTTAGTATATTACTCAATTATATCTATGTATTTTTGTAGGTATCAAGAAATGATTATATAAAGCAATGCAAAATTAATATTAAAAATCAGAGTAAACTGTCAAAATGGTCCCTGAGGTTTGGTAATTTTTGCTACTTTTGTCCAAAACTCAAACATTTTAAATCTAGGTACTTGTGGTTTCAATTTTGTTGACATTTTCATCCAAAATCAAAACCTGATCAGATTTTTCAGTTAAAATCCAGCTTTTTTTGTTTTTTTTCTTCCCTGTTAATGAAGGGCAAAATGGTCTTTTAATGTTTTATTATAGCAAATTAAAAAAATCTAATCATTTTGCCCTTTATTAATAGAGAGAAAAAAGACAAAAAAAAACTGAATATTAACTGAAATATCTGACCAGATTTTACTTTTGAATTAAAATGGCAACAAAAATGAAACAACAAAGACTCAGATTAAGAAAATTGAGTTTTAGATTAAAGTGTTAAAAATAACTAAATTTCAGGGATATTTTGAGAGTTTACTCTTAAAAGTATTATGGTGTCTTTAGTTGGACTAAATGCAGATCACGTGAGGTAAAGGAATTAATAATGTTAATTCATGAGTAAACAACAAATGGAATTAGCAATCATGTTGGGCTAGAATGAAAATACCAGCCCACGAATTGATAAGCCCACGCGAATGAAAAAGAAGAAATAAAAGAGGGCACGAGAAAAGAGTAGGGGAGATTTTGAACGCACGGTTCAAAAGTGGGTATCAGCCCTTGGCTGCATTGCACGGAGATCAAGAAAAAAAAGTGAATTTTGGGTTGACGATTTTAAAACGCGATGTGTTGCTGGTTTCTTGTGATCGTTTGGTGTAGGGTTGTAAGCGTTTTAGGTTTTGAAATTTGTTTTAATTTTAATTCGTGATTAATCGCTTTTGAACATTTGAAGTTTATATTAATTGTCTTGTATTTGTATTGAATCCATGAATTATCAAGTGAGTTGTGAAATTTGACTTTCTGTAATAAATATGTGCAATTATGGTTTAATATAGGTTATGACTTACATGTTCTATGTAACGAAGTGAATTTTTGTCCATTCTTTATAACGTTGATAGCTATTGGCACCTAAGACTGGTAACACTAAATCCGTTAATAACCAAGTGTGATTAGATTGATTCTAAAACTTATAGGTTTCAATTGTTGTGAGAAGCTTGCTTCTACATATGTTTGAAGTTTGTAGGTACCTTTATGATTGTCTATAGCGATCGTTTTGCTTGGGAAACAAGGATATCATAGAATACGAAGAATACAAGGTGTATCTCTTTTTATTTCTCTAAGCTTTAATTGTTGTATTTTTATTTTTTAATAGTTTATTCTAATTGTATATTATTGGGGTTGGGGTCATTGTGGTGGTAGTGAAGTCTTGTGGATCCCAGTACACTTAGAAAAGTTTCAAAAGTTAAATTATAAATCTTATCCTTTATTCAAAACACTAAATTGAAAAAAATATTAATATCAAGTGTGGGATGAAGAAAAGTTGAAAATTTTGAAATTTTTTGCCTCTAAGTGGACTTAATTGTGTTTAAAAACTGAATTTTTCAAAGTAAATTATCAACATGTTCCAAACCATAACACATGTATAGGTCCTTAATCATGGTCATATTCCTTGTGATTATGGAAGAAAAGATAATTCTAGCAAATGTTATTTTAAAAGAAATAAAAAGGAATAGAATATTAGTAATACCTAGTAGCTATAGCTAACAAGCATTTGGTAAAATAAATGCATGCTTCACATCAGTAACCATTTCCCAACTTGGCAAGGTTTTGAGTATACTTTAAAAAAATCATTATCATGTACATATATATTTCATTTGTTGAGAGTAGGTCTTATGTTAGCTTTATGTTACAACTTGTATGATTTGATACACGTCGAGGCCAAGACTATACATTCGCACATAGATGACAAAGGCAACTTTACGACCACCCTTTTTGTTTTGACACCCTTATTTATGTTTACCAACTTACCCACAAACTAACCATTAGTAGCCAAACTTGAACCTTTTCCCATTCGTTTCTTAACTCGTACCATTACCCAAATTAAACCTTAAGCCCATTGAAAACCGTTTAAAAAATCCATTTGTATATAGTTGTTGCCAACAAAAAAAACAAAAAAAAAAAGAGAAAAGAGAAAAAGCTAACAAACGGGTCAAACGACCATAACCGAGACTAGAAAAAAAATATATGAACAAGTTAGATATGGGCCAAAATTACCCAATATCTTTTAGTTTATTTGTTTAGTAAAAAATAAAGGAATCTTTAACGGTTCATGTTCGCCATTTTTCATTTTTAGCCACTTTTAGCCAAAAAATCCTAACCTTCGCCTATGCCCAAAACCCGTAAGACCTTTTGATATGTGCGGTCTATGTGTTTTAGTAGAGGTGTAATTGTCATACAAGCCTATGATTATAGAATAACATAATTGGTCTTTGAGTGCTTATTACTAGCGCATTATATGCTAGTTCAGAAATGAACCCGAGAGGAGTGAACAATTGTGAGGCGTGTGTTACATGAGCATAAAAACCAAAGCACGTTGAGTTTGGTTAGGCGTTTCCTTGTTTAAAAAACATTATATCATTTTGATTTACTAGAGAATAACCAATAAACCGTGGTTAACATTGTGAACGAGGATGACTTTGGACCTTAACTAACGAATAGTAAGGAGTTTGTGAAATGTTTTTGTTAAATAATGGTTGGATATTATCGAAAGAGTTTACTTGATGGCAAGCAAAAGATAAATATGAGGATGTGATCGGTGCTACACATTATTTAATATTAATTATAATAAATATGCATCAATATTGTTACAAGAAATACTACTTTGAACGGTTTTTATATTTTGTGGGTTGTTAAAAATATGAGTTAAAATTTGTATTTAAATTTAATATATATGAGATAAAAATCTTATTTATACCTTCTCGTTAATAATACAGTTTTAGTATATTACTCAATTATATCTATGTATTTTTGTAGGTATCAAGAAATGATGATATAAAGCAATACTGAATTAATATTAAAAAGTAGTATGGTGTCTTTAGTTGGACTAAATGCAAATCACGTGAAGTAAAGGAATTAATAACGTTAATTCATGAGTAAAAAACAAATAGAATTAGTAATCATGTTGGGCTAGAACGAGAATAGCAGCCCACGAATTTATCAGCCCACACGAATGAAAAAGAAGAAATAAAAGAGGGCACGACAAACGAGTTGGGGGAGAGTTAGAACTCACGGTTCAAAAGTGGATAGCAGCCCTTGGCTGGTTTGCACGGAGACTAAGAAAAACAAGAGAATTTTGGGTTAACGATTTTGAATGTGATGCGCGGCTAGTTTTTTGTGACCATCCTCGGGTGTAGGGTTGTAAGCGTTCTAGGTTTGACATTTGTGACTAATTGCTTTTGAACATTTGAAGTTTATATTAATTGCCTTTTATTTGTATTGAATACATGAATTGTCAAGTGAGTTATAAAATTTGACTTTGGATTGAATATGTACAATTATGCTTTAATATAGATCAGGGTTTACATGTTCTAGGTAACAAAGTGTATTTTTGTCCGTTCTTTGTAACGTTGATAGCTATCGGTATCTAAAACTCGTAACACTAAATCCGTTAATAACCAAGTGTGATTAAATTGATTCTAAACATGTCATTACAATTTCGAACCCGGGCGTAATTGTTTTCAACGAAATTAAAAATAGTTATTTTACCAAACATTTCAAAAGACAAAATTTAATCATAGCAAACTTCATAATTGCTTTGTACACTTGTTTTGTAACACAATTTAGACAATCAAACAACTAGTGTGATACTGACTACATGCACTTTGTGGATACGATACCTAACTTACCTTAGCTACTAGGTTAATTAAGGTTTTGATTGATCGGGACGACATGGTCCGTCAACGAACATGGTTTTGATGTAAATTTTAGTTCAATTTTTGTGTGGGTCCCTTAATCATTGGATTTTGAAAAGATTGACGATCCAATCTAGAGTGCGGAATCCTCTAGATCAGACATACACAAAACAAGTAAACTGAACAAACACAAATCACTTTTAATCTGGTATTCCATTGATTATCCAAACTAACTGTTTTACAATCAAATCAATACCTCACCAACACAAACTAAGTACCAATTCGTCCCTCTCTTTTCTCTCACGTTTTTCTCTCTCTAGAACAATTCTCTAGACTAATTAACTGACTAACTCAAAATCCTAATGCAAAACATGGTTATATACAAATGTTTGCATGTTGGGCTACAAACTTGGCTAGATCATTCTCCAAGCTCATTAACAACTCTAAACAAGCTAACCACAAATGCAAAGCCCATTACAATTTATCCAAAGACTAAATACTTAAACCATCAAGTTGCTGTAAAAAAATATGTACCAACAGACTCCCCCTTAACAATAGCTTCATAGTGTAACTTTATCTTTAAACATCTTGCGGTCTTTTGGTCTTTGGATAGCTTCAGCTACACACAGTTTCTGACATCAACAGATTCCCCCTTAGTTGTTGCTTCCAATCTCCAAAACTTTCATTCGTTTTAGATCAGTGAACTAGCAATCTTTGTTTATGCAAGTGTGCTCCAACTCTCTCATATCTCTTTGCAATGTAGTAGAAGGATACTACCATGCATCTTCACACATTCTTCATTCTAATTAACTTCACACAAAATCTACACTTTACTTGTATTATGCACTTCATTTTGATAACTACATCAATATGTTTAGAACCACAATCAAGTATCTTGAAAACTATTAGTCTTTTTCACATTCAAGGTATACCAATATTTTATTTCCATATGCAAAAACAACAAACTCTCAGTTCAATATGGAGATATTTTAAAAAGAAAATTTTTGGTGTTTTTTATAGATAAAACAACAAAACAAAACTGAAAAATATTTACAATGAATATTTTTGTGAGTATCATGTGCAAGAAGATCATATCAGCTTTAGTTAAACTGTTTTCACACTATCAATTAATTCCTTCTTTTAATTTTCGTGAACATCAGTTCAAGACAATTACCAATATTTTTTATCCACTTAAACAAAACACATGAACATATCAAGTTCCTTTACCTGGTGATACGATTGAGTGTATTATTATACTGATGTACTAGCGTGTCCCACTTCAGGAAATAGCCCCACGATCAAGGTTTGCACAAAGCTTCCTCCTAGTAGGTGAGTATACTGAGTTCATCCTTTTGATTTACAACATCAAACCATTGGTGATCAGGTCAGTACTTTCATACAACAAAGAGACTAATATCTAACGAGGGCCAGGCAAATACCAAATTTTGGTACGCTTTACGTTTGAATGACTCTCTAGGAGAGCTTCTTCAATTTCTGGGTTTTTTGCATTTTAGCTCTTTTAAGATATCTTGGTTATACCTAGGTCAGTATATATCTGAATGCAGCAAAAGGATAACCCTAATAACCCCGGATTTTGGCAATCTATCAACGCAAGATTTAAGGTTATAAAACCATACTCCACTGTTGTGTTACCCACTTGTACACAATTCGTTATGTTTATATCACCTTGGTAAGTTGAGTATTTCATGCTTTTTGCCTACTAGTACATCTTATGATCAAGCTGCTATCGCACTTTTTGTGTTAGGAAAATTTCTCCACTAAAACTTTTGTTTTTATGAAGCAAGTTTAAAAAAAATAAAATAAAATCTATAAACAAACAGACTCCCACTTCAATCTGACAAAAAAGTTTTTCAATTTGAAATGTAGAATAACAATTACTATAGTAAATAGTTCCTTACCAGTTTTAACCTACCATTTACCTCAGATGCTCTATAAGAACAACCACTGTTGGACACATCAAGAGTCCTTCTTGGTCATCGTTCACTCACTCAACAACTAGTTAGAATGAAGAACCCAAACCCAAATAGTCTTGGGTTGTCCAGATTCATCATAAATTTGAACTTCTTTCCAAGATCCATCACACCTGATTGGTGTCTTAGATGTATTCAATGTTTATTTAATAATATCTATAATTTTCACTAGATCGTTGGTCATGAGAGTTCCAATAAACTCTCTGATTTTAGACCTCTGAAAATTATTATCTCCAAACCTTCTTCTTCCACTATTAAACCCTAAACTTTGAAAAAAAATGGATTATATTGAACATTCGAGTTACTAAATCCCTATATTCATTTCTTCTTTGAAAATTTCATTTACAAGAAGCCTGATATTGATTTTAATATCCAAAATTAGGACTTTGAAACTGATTTGATTGACTATTAAAATAATTCAATTATGGATAAATACCTCTTGGTCTATGAAACCTTCCTGATGGTGAAGTCTTTGATTGAAATCTTAGTTGATTACTTTGACAATGTGGTTGCACATTATTATTTAAATAGACCCTACTCCCATCCTTAACTTCATCAACTTTTTGCTTATTTTTTTAAAAGGACAACAACTTGCCATATGTCCTTTGTTGTGATATTTAAAACAAGATCTTTTCTTATAAACATTCTTTTTACTAGATCTTTTTCTTAAATGTTTTGTTCTTTTTTCTTTAGTATCCTCATCTAATTTATGAGGTGTACAGTTAGACCCAACAGATTCTTTCAAAGAAACTGAACTATTAGGCAAGTCCACAGTTATCGAATCCACTACAGCTGGTGTCAAAGGGACAAAATCAGTTAACTCATTTTCATTTGGTAAAAAATAGTAGTCCTGATCCTTAGATGGTGAAGCTTTACCAAACCCTCTCTCATTTTATCATTACTCTTTTTCAACCTTTCTTGCTTATTAGTCCTAACTAACGAAGATTTTCAAAACCGATCTAACTTTTAATTAAGTTTAACAATTTGGTCTTGTGCAACGGCCAATTCCCTGTACTTTTTTGAAAGCTCGTTAGTTTTATCTTTCACAGTTTCACGAGCCAAACCAATTATCCGTCACAGTTCATTGACTTTGCTTGTTAAAATGCTGATTTCTTGTTCATTTGATTTGAGGTTATTTAAACAATTTGACTCTATTTTAATCAAAAGAACGTTTGACTCTGTTCATCCTGTAAATCAGCTAACAAAATTTTGTTCTGTTCTGACAGTCTGTCAGTTTTACCTTTTAGTTCAGTGCAATTATTACATGCATGACTTACCTGTTTTGATTCTACATGTACCTCTGCTATAAGTTTATTCACATCATCTATGCATTTTGAAACTTTTACAATCTTCTTCTCTGAAGTTCCAAACTTCCTTTCATCTATCACACCATCAACTTCCACATCAGAAGCACGAATGCTAGTACTCTTTCCTGGAGAACTCTGATAACAGTTTCTAGAGCTTCTTACAATTCTCAGACGTCACTACGAAACTATAATTAATTTCCACAAGTAAGGGTTTGTTCATCACTACGAAAGCTTGTTTCTCAACATCAAACATCTGTTTCTCTGATTCATCCATCTTGTCATATGAAATCACTAGAATTATCCCGTCTACTCGACGTGTGGGAGCAATGTAGCCATCAATCATACAGCTCCACATTTTGAATTTTCACTTTGAACAAATGCTTCACACTTCTCCTTCCCGTCAACATTTTGTTTAACGTTTATGAGCTTTGGCTAGTGTTAGGCCCTAATTAGGTTTATACATTAGTTACAGTAGTGGTGTGGGCTATCTTATGTATATGGGCTTAGGGAAGGCTTTTGAGCCTAGTGATTAGAGTGTCGCGTCCTGGTCAAAGATAATATTTGTATGCCCTAATTACTCTTAACAATGCGTTAGTGGTAGTAAGGGGTCGAACCATGAAGAGTTTGTGGTTTGCGCTGGACACACTTCATTTTAACTGTTTATCACAATTTATGAAGCTTCCTAAGAAATTGATTAATTTGTTTTTTTTGAAAAGGGTGTCGGAGTGTACCGACGATTTTTTGTTTCAATTACTAAACTTTAAAACTCAAGAGGTTGTGATTATACTAAAACTTGCTTAAAAGGTTTTTAAACAATAGTGGAAAACCAGGTTCACACCCGGTTCAACAATTGTTCGGACCTAGGATTACTATACGTTTTAATTTGGTTTAATCTAATTAGTTCATTAATGGTTTTAGAATCACAAGGCTTAGGTGCCAATTGCTATCAACGTCATAGACAACGGACCACAATGCACTTCGTTACCTCGGACAAGCAAATCCTATCAAAAGACAAGGCATAAATACGCATATTCGTTTCACAAAGTCAAATTTCATAACTCACTCGACAATTTGTAAATTCAATACAAACATAAGACAATTATCTAATGATTCAAATGTAATTCAATTTGTCACAAACCAAATCATAAACAAGTAGCAAACCCTAGAATCCTTACAAAGTCTACATCGCGGTGAAACCTGCGAGAATTAGCCGCTCATGGTTAAAGGAACGTGATCAACGATTGATTGAAGCTTGAACTTGTACATCTTGAAGCTTTGAAGGTGGAGATGGATGGTGATTAGGGTTTATGGTTGGTGATGACAATGGACAATGATGATGATGATGATGATGGTGGTTGATTGGAATCGATTTGGATTGAGGTTGGTGGTGTTTTTGGCTTCAAGAGAAGTGTTCTAGGTTCAAATTTACGTAACTCCCTGAAAAATGGTCAAAACAAGTGATATAACTCGTCCCCAAAAATTCAATATTGATATTTCGTGATCAGGATAAGGGAGGGGCGTCGCCACGACCCATCAAGGTCTCGACGATGGCCCCTAGTTGGTCAAGAAACTGACGACAGCCTAAACCACTGCCTACGCAACAAATCAGCCAATGGGACTTTCTGGAGGGCGTCGCCTACGACCCAGGAGGACGTCGGCGACAACCTCTCCATTTCTTGTTTTCTGATTTTTCCATTTCGAACTCCTAGTTGATCTGTTTTCTGTTTGATGCTCCGTAAAGCTCCCGAATAGTTCCTTAAACTTCGTAAGACCTGCAAAACACAAACCCAATAAAAAGTAGGCTATTCAAAATTAAAAGTTATGTAAAAACATGAATTTAAGCATAATAAAGCACCGGGTTTCGACCACGCATCACATCCCCACACTTGTCTTTTGCTTTCCCTCAAGCAAATCTGTTTTTCACTTTCACGTGGGTCGAATGAAAAAACACACTTCCCATTCTCGAGACATAAGCTAAGGTCTATTGTCATACCCGGTTCATGATTCATACAATTTTTAACATATTTAGCGGTAAAGTGATTAATCACATAAGAATGGTTACCCAAGATTAACTCGCCCTTGGAACTCACAAGTCATACATACCCCTTACAATGTTCTCTCCACTCGGTTTAAAAATTAGCTAATAGATGATGCATTAGCACTTTTGGCATAATCACTCATACCGATTAGAACACATACCCGCACAGGCTTGCAACTCAGTCATTCTCCACCACTGAACACAAGTATTAAGCATAAGTTAAAAGGTCTTTAAAGGGTTATAACGGGCTAGGCTAAGGGTATGGAATAGGATAATTTGAAAGTGGCTAAGGTGATTAAAACATCATTTTGATTACATACGCAACTACTCTAAAAACGATTACTACGAATAAACAAACTAAGAGGCAAAGAATTTTGCCTTTTATTCAACAAACTATCAATACAATTTTTTGTGCTTTTCTCAACGATTTTCTATTCTTTTTCATGATATTTTATAAATTTTTTATTTTTTAAGTCAAACAACTAATCCTAAAATCAAGTTTTCATCACATGGGTTAAAGATAAAAGGCTCAACGGTCAAAGGCTAAATGGGTTGGTCAAACGAAAGGTTTAGGCTCAAAGTTGGTGACTAAGGGATTGATTTCGGGTAAGGATATACAAATGGTGTAAAAGGAAAAGGTTTACCTAATGCCTTAATCATTCTTGTGCTCGTATTCGGTCTGTGGTCTCAAACGTATCAAAAGTTGCAAATTCTACAATACGCGACTAATGGTACACTCAAACAAAGAAATATATGCATATATCTATGATGTGTAAAGCAGCTCAAAATTTCACATACAAAAGGTATGGTATATGATATGCACAAAATGCAAGTTTCTTAAGCGGATTATTCCCAAATAACAACCCGCTAAATACCCGTCATGCTATTAATTTGAACTTGACATGACAAAAGACCACATGGGTTGTGCCATCACAAGCTTCTGATAAAAAACGAGCAGTTCTAGTAAGATTTGTAATATGAATACCTTCCCTCATTGAGTTAATTACTTGTGCTTTTTAAAATGCTTCAAATAAAGACATTTTGATTTTTTTTTTAAATTTTCCCCATCCCCACACTTGAGTCAACATTGTCCTCAATGTGTAGTGTTTAAATGAACGAGTCAAAATCGAAAAACTTTTTCTCCCCCCATTCCCACACTTGAGGTCAACATTGTTCTCAATGTATAAGAATAGAGCTTTTAAAACACACAAGAGATGTGACATGGCTAACCTCCCCAAAATTTCACCCTGGTAAATAAAATACAAAATATAATCCACTTATTAGAAAGCTAAAAATCAAAGCTAAAAAGAAACGTATGCACCTGGTTTTCACTCATTCGTCGTGTGCTCTTCATTCTTCAACAAAAATAGTCGTCTCGCGAACATAATGTACCTACAAATCTCAACCCTCGTGTAGAAGCGAGCTTCTTACAATCATAAAAATTTGTTACTTACCTTATAAAGAATTTACCAAGCCATATTTTTATTTAACTTTGATTTTGTGGAAAAATATTTTACAACAACAAACATAACTCATTTTCGTAGGAATCATGATTTCATTTAGCTTATGCAACCAGCCCTTTTAAACCTCCCGATAGCTCGGGAGGACGAATAAGTCTTGTGAGGGTTATATAGGGAATACACCCACAAAGTTCATTTAGCTACTAAAAAAAATCTAAACAAAGTACGAAAAGGAAATGTACAAAATGGAAAACTAAACTAAAAAGAGTAATTAAAAATATCGAGAATATTATACAATAACAAACGACATACCACCTCATGGTGGTCGGACGGAGTGCTTGTCGCCCACAAACTCTCCCATATCACCCACTGGTGATTCATACCTTCTGGTTCCAAATAGACCAAACCATCTCAACCTCTCCTCTTCCTTTTTCTCTTGAGGTGACTTCTTCACTTTCTTCTTCTTGACCGGCTTTTTCTTCGATTCTCCAATAGCATATACTTTTTTGTTTAGACTAATGTCCTCCTTAGGACACTTATCCTCACCTAGCGAGTTAGTAAATTTAGGAAATACATTCAAGATCAATTCCCGGTCCCCAAATTTCATGTTTTCCTTTCCTGTTGCACAATTTATTATGGTATTAGCAGTTACCAGGAATGGTCACCTAGTATAACTATCGGTTGTGTATCTTCAACACAACCAACATAGTCAACTACCAAAAAATCAACCGGGTAATAGAAATCTCAACCTTCACAATCACATCTTCCACCACCCCCTTGGATGCGTGGGAGTCTGATCCGCCAACACCACAGGGGTGTCAAACATTTTCAAAGACCAAAATCATATTAGTCACACAGACTCCCAGGTAGTATGCTCACACAAGCTTCAAGATTAAAGAGCGCCCTCTTTATTTTAAATTTACCTATTTCGATTGGAATAAGAGGATCTCCCGGATCTTGAGCTTTTTGGGGGAGGGCACTCACTAACGTGTGAGATTAAGTCAAATTGTTTTAGTAGCTTATTGTGCCGTTTCTCAGTGCTCAACTCTTTTAAACACTCAACATGAGCCGTGACCTTTTTAATGTCATCAACTAATGGCAAATTAATTTTGCTTGTTTAAAATTTTCCCACCTCTCGTCCTTTGGTGGGCCCCGTTTTTCAAACTTTGATACATTAATTGGTTTTAATAGAGCCAACGGGTATGGGATGGTATTAAACTCCACACCCATATCATTGGCCCTAGCACGCAAGTCATTTAAACAACTTTCACAAAAATAATTTTTAGTTCCTTTTTCGATTTTAATTTGTGAAATCGTTTCTTGCTCATTTTCACTTCCTGACTTATCACCTACATCTTCCATTACACCCTTAACAAGTTGTGGTGGTGGAGTACTTTCAACACTACAAACCTCATCATTTGAAAGAAGACTTACCACGTTAATGTGCACATTCCTCACATTATTCGTGCTTGAACTTTGATGCTTCGGGTTCATTGTGGTGCCACTTGGGAGTCTTCCTCCACTTCCTCTCATTTAGGTTATTTCTTCCGCAAGTTGACCCGCTTGCTTTTCCAATACCTTGTGCGACTTTTCTTCCTCCTCAAACTCCTTCTTCATTTCCGTCTTGATCTCTTTGTTTGAATCTCTAATAGCATTCATGATCACTACCTGTTTTTGAGTTTGCATCACCATCCCCATTGTCGCCTTGATTATAGTTCCTCTGGTAACCCCCTTGGTTACCGCCTTGTCGATTTTAGTATGGATATCCACCTTGATACCCTGGTTGAAAGTTCGGGTTCAATTGGTTTGAGGCGTTACCATACCTAAATTTAGGATGGTTCTTCAAACCCGGGTGGTAAGTGTTGGAGTTCATATCATTTTGCTTCCGGTCTCCATATACTTGATTTACCTCTGCGGTGGATCGGGTCATGTCTACTTGGCAATTCTTGGTCCAGTGACCGATGTCGCCACATTCTTCACACACGGCAAACTGTACCGCACCCACCTCTTTCTTCTTCATATGGGCCAACTCCCATTCTAATGTTTGAATCCGATCTTTGGAACTTGCATCGCAATCGGGCCAAGACTTTGAGATCAGATGCTTTTTAGTTCGGTCTGCCATAGCCACGGCCTTGGAGTTCTTACTCATCCTCTCTAAGGATTCCCAATCATCTTCCTCGTGGTTGTTCAACAACGTACTGTTACTTTCCAACTGCAAGTACTTATGATCTTCCGCATCCCTCTACGAAACACTTTAACAATTCCCATCTAGGAATTTGACGGTGAGGGCATTTTCGAACCAACTCCTTGAAACGATTGAGGGCCTCATGTAAGAACTCACCCGATAACTGACTATCGAATAGTATTCGTCAAGAAATACTTGTTGCATTTCTTCCCAAGTACGAATACTATTTTCTGGAAGAGTGAGGAACCACTACTTGGCCTTGTCCTTTAACGAGAACTAAAATAGCCTTAGCTTCACTTCCTCTATGTCGAAATTGTGGCCCACCGATCGTGCCACATAGAGTGGAGAATTCCGCCAAGTGAGTTTAAGGTTCGTTATGCGTCCTACCATTGAAGTGCGGTAGGATGTTAATGTAATTGGGCTTACACTCGAATGATCGCCTCCCTCGAGGTGTAGGCACAATAAGTGAGTCATTTTAGGTGACCACCGGTCTAAATCGCCCATTAACACCTGTCGGGGCTTGTTGATTTGGTTGACGTCGTGGACCATTAACTTTTTGATTCACCGGCCGATTATTGCCCATTCGATCACCACCTCTATCCCCCCCTTGGTTACCGCCGCCCACAAATTGCGGAATCCGGTTACGGTTGACATTATTATTGTTGTTGTTATCATAATCCCCGTCATTCCGGTTCCTTTGATTATTTCATGGTTGGCGGTTGTTTTGTTGGAATTGAACCCTACAAAAGACAGATGATAGAAAGCCAAAATATACTACAACCTCTGGTCCTAATAATAATATAACATCTGCCCAAGTCAAGCTCTGCTGAAGAGTAAATTTTAAAGGTCTGCCATAGCAAAACTCTGTTGAAGACAAAGCTCTGCTCCAATCTAAAGCTAAAGGTATGCCAAGGCAAAGCTCTACTGAAGTCTAAAGCTAAAGGTCTGCCAAGGAAAAGCTCTGCGGAAGATTAAAGCTAATGGTCTGCCAAGGCAAAGCTCTGCTGAAGACCAACAAAGGATGTCTCATCAGTGTTTTCTATCAGTGTTTGTAATGTTTAGTTTATAGCAGTGGTTAGCTTAGCAGATGTTGTTAGTTTGTTATTGTTATTAGGTCTCACTTTCAGGCTGGCATCAGCATAAGATGCTCAGTGGTTAGGATTGTAGTATAAATAGAACAGTGCCTGTTACTGTTCTATTCGATCACTTTCATCAGTTATCAATCTAACATATCTTATTTACATTCTGTATGAACAAATTAGTGATCTTAGGTTGAGGGGGAGATTGTGAGTTATATGTAAGTAATTATAATTAAGAAAAGCATGACAACGAAAACAATCTCTCGGTTATTATGAATTAAAGTTTATCATTCCGCTGCATGTTCATCTGATTTATCTTCTTTCATCTATCATTTTTAGAACTTTCATAAACAGTTTCAAACTCAGATCCTAACAATTGGTATCAGAGCCTGGTCAATCGAATTTGATTTAACAATCAATTTGATTAGAATAGATCAACTCTCACTGCTAATTCGATTTGTTCGTTTTTATTGAAAAAAAGAGTTTAATTACATTCTAAAAGTTTTAAACAAAAACTGTTTGTAAACAATCTGAATGCGACACACTTCACAAGATCCTCATAACACCGACAGCCTTTTTAAACCACCGATCCTTGTCAGATCCGAGTATTATATCTAGCAAATACGGATGGGTCATGTCGTTGCTCAGCAGTTGCTGGAAGTCGGTTATCTTTGGACGTCATGTTCCAATGATACCAAGTAAAGAGGACCCTAAAGTCCAAGTACCAAAGAATCCTGAAAATTATTCTGAGTAAGATTTCCAAAAATAGAGCTAGATGCAAAGGCATTTAGCATCATGGCCTCTGCATTACCAAACGATATCTATGCTAGCCTGTTGCATTGCAACAGTGCAAAGGAATTATGGGATGCTTTAAAAGAGTAATTCGATGTGTCACGCCCCAACCGATGGCGGAAACATCAGAGTGAGATGAACTAGATTGCTCGAGACATCATAACACTATTTGTGACAATATTTAATTAAACAACTCATTTCATTTCTAAGCATCAAATTGTCAAATTACAACATAATCGAAATACAAAGTAACAATAACAACATAAGTTCAACAAAAACAATAATCAAGTTACAATTCTACGCGGGTTTCTAAGCCGATCCTACTAAGTTTCATCATACCACTTCATAAACCTGCAACATGTTAAAAATTATAGTTCAATAACAAAGTATTGGCGAGTACACAAGTTTGATATCATAGCATAAGTATTAAAACCGTTTAAACAAATCCACATGAATAGCTAGCATTCGAGATAAATGTAAACAAGGCATGTGAACTACAAGTCAATCCTCTAGTGTACCACATAATAGATTAAAACTTAATATTGACCACAAGAATACGGGCAGTGCGTTACTCCTATAGCGTTATACATGTTAAGGGAGGCTTGATTGAAGTTAATGACATTTAGATCACATAAGAATATACCAAGTAACAAGTCAAGTAGCACATAACTAAAGCATGTTTGATGGATTGTTTGTGTGATTTCATAGAATAAAAGTGTGAACTAGTGTAGTTTGGTAAATTAACATATTGCACCCAAAAAGTGTAAAACATAAAAAGGGTGTCGAGTGTACTCACGGATTTGCAAAGTAAATTCTGTGAAAGCGTTTAGGTTGATTTAGGGGTATGAACGCCAAGTTATCCTACACAAGGAAACGTAGGTGTGTGAGTATAAGTTTGACAGTGAAGTTGATATGTTTAGGATTAAAGTATGCAAAAAGTACGTATAGTCAAAGTATTTATCTAGACGTTAACGCTTGTTTTTGACACTATAAGCCCTTGGAGGGTGTTTGTGTTTTTATGGGTCATGCCCAATAGAATCGTAACGAAGTTAGGTCTAAGATAAAATAACCTAATATTAGGACAAATACCCATATGGTCATCGTCAAAGGTTCGGTTATATTAAGTATTTACATATATAGTTTACATATAATATTACTAGTTAATCATAGAGTTCATGTATTTCATAGATATCATGTAAGTCATATAAGTCATGCATGGAGGTAGGAGGATACCGTCCTAAACCTCTTTCGTAAGATTCACCAATACACAAGATTGTCACAAGGACAATCCAGATGGTCAAGAATTATAGAAATCATCAAGTGAGGGGTGGATTAAAAAGTTGAATGGCCAAGGTCTTCATGTAATCACACCTACACCAACACAAGCTTGTAAGCTTGGATGGCTCAACACTTGTGGGTTTGAAACCCTTGTAAAAACCACAAGTTTAGAGGCATGTTATGCCTCTTGATTGTGTATGAACAAGTCTAGCTAACACACTAACCATAAACTTGGTTAGAGGCATAAGTAGCAAAGAGTTGTTATATTTAAAAACAAGTTCAAAAAAGTTTTATATGTTAACTTCCAAAACAGAAAGTTTGGCCCCAAAAATGGTGTGATTCCACCTTGGTTTTCCATGGAAAACCTATAGGGCTTAGCAAACAATGTTGAGGAAGAAAACAAGAAGAAAACATTGAAAAACTTGAAGTTTAAAAAGATAAAAATTGGGCAGAAAATTTGCACACGTTTGGACCTCAAAATGATGGGGTTTCACCTTAGTTTGCCCAAGAAAACTTGTGAGAACCGAGGTTATCCAAGAGTGTTAGAAGGAAAAACAAGGCTAGAAGAAGAAGATAAGTGAGTTGAAACTCACTTGCAACCTGCTGTGTTTCAACAGAGAATTTTCTGAAGTTTGGGGGTTTTTTGAGGTGTGTGGAGGCTTGTAAAAGTGGGGAAGTGATGGAGGAACACTTGTTTATATAGAGGAAGGATTAGGGTTAGGATTAGGTTTACATTTAATGCAATTAGGTGAGGTTTTTTATTAAAAAAAGAATTAAAACTCTTACACAACTTGTCGCCGCAAGCTGTGTTATTTTCTTTTAATTTTTTGTTGTTTTAATTAATTAATTGATGTAACTTGGACTTTAGATAGTGTACATTATAAATATTACTTGTATGGATCTTATAGTGGTGTAATGTCATGTGTAAGATCGTTTTAAAACCCTAAAAAGGACTTCTTGAAAGCATATATTAAACACAAGTGTAACAAGTTTATTATGATGACGGAAGCTTGGATAATTTGCATTAAGCCACTAATTGTCTTGCTTGACTTTGGTATTAAGATTTATAAACGTTCAACAAGCATTTACGTGTCGTTTCGAATTGATTTATTAAACAATAAAGTAACGTATGATCATAAAACATGAATAAAGTTTGCGAATTTCGCATAATTGATCATTCTTGATTACAATCAAAGCCTTAGATTACAATGAATTGGAAATAGAAATACGATTACAAGGTTTGGACTTTCCAAAAATAGAAACACGAAGCGATCTTGCCAAAAACGGAAAGTTACAAATGCGAAGCGTTACACGGTAGGACTGAGGAGGTGATTAAAAACAACAGAGAGGTTCTAAATCAGCAATATGAAACGTTTTGTCATATCTAAGGAGAGTCACTAACCCAACGGTTCGAAATGTTTTGTAATCTCAAAGGAGAGTCACTAACCCAACAGTTCGAAAGATTTAGCTGTCTCATAAGTGAACTTAAACTGCTAAATGTTACACTTGCAAATTCGACTTTAAATAGTAGTTTTCTCAGATTGTTACAAGACAAGTGGGCACTATAACTTTTGTAACTAGAAATTCAGTTGGGTTCAAAGAAATGAGTCGTACTCAGCTTCATGGTAGGTCTCCTCACTTATGAGAGAGAGTTGAACCAGAAAAAGAAGCTATAAGAGTCTGGCAATGTGGCTTATCACTATGCATTCAGTAGTACAACTTTCTTTGGCCAAGAAGAAGTCACTGGCAGTAGTAAGGATCAGAGTTATGATCATTTCATTGATATAACTTCTGGTTTCAACTTTGACCCTTACACACCTAATTATGCATTTGCTGCTAATTAGGAAAGCCAAACTTCTAACAACTTATGCTTTAAGTTGAGTGACCTTTAACATTTTGATCCTTCAGATTTGGAAGAGATGGACATTTTGCACCAGTTGACTTTATTAAGTGTTAGAGCTAACAAATATTACAAGAGAACTGGTAGAAAGTTTCTAGGGTTGTATGGGGGGACAAAAGTTGCGCTGGATAAGTAAAAATTAAGCATGTAATAGGCTAGCACTTTTTGCTAGAGAATGTAGGTCTCAATCAATTGGACCAATTGTCACACATCCTAGCCCTAGACCTCAAAACACTATCCATTATTCCCAATATACCCCTGCTCCTCATATGCAAAACACTGCTCATTTTGCACACCCTGCTACTACTGTTCCTGTGCAATATGTTCAAACCACTGTTCCTCAAATTCAATATGTTCAAGCACCAGCTTCTCAGGTTCAAATGCAACCTGCACAAGAAGTTACTCAAACCACTACTTAGGCTGAGGTTAATCAACAGAGCTTCTTTACTCGGGGCATTGTTGATTGGAGTAGCTTACATGAGGATCTGACTGATGAAAACTTTGCTCTAATTGCTGACACAGAAAAGAGACAAAATGAATTTTGATTTAGGCATTAGAGTCTATAGTTGAGGGTGTTGAATTTGAGGAGGTGGGGGTCTAAATCTGTTGAGTCTAGTGTTCATGATGAAATAGTGGTTACAAAAGAAAGTGTTGATGAAGATGTGAAACCTCTGTCTGACCCATGGATGCTAGTGTTTGTGAAGGTGAATGTGATTGTGCCATGATGGCTGCTACTAAGGTATCTCCTATGCATCATAGCTTTTGCGAACATGAAAGAGGTGAATGAAAACCTTAGGAATAAAATTTTGGATGATGAATTGCAATTTGAAAAGCTTTCAAAAGAGTTAAAATCAAAATTGCTTGAAAAAGAATCTGAAATCAGCAGCTTAAAACATGAAGCAAGCATAACCAAGGATCAACTCCAAACCATGATAGAAAAATATCAGGTTTGCAAAAAGGAGTTGGAATCTACCCAAATCCCTTGTGAAAAATGGGGGGAATCCTGCAAAGGTTATGAGAGTTTGCTAGAAAAACAAGTCAAAAGTAACATAAAATTTGGCATAGGATTCAAAAAAAATGACCAAGTTTCTAACAATTTTACTGAAAATGATTCTGGTGTGGTTGAAATTATTCCAACAAACCTGGATCGTCAAGAAATAAATGTCACTGATAAAAATGGAAATAAATTGTTTTAGAAAGACATGAGGGATCCTCAAATTTTGAGGAAATTGAGAAATATCAATTCAAACCCATATGGTCTGATGAATGTGATAATCTTGAAAATTTTAAGCCAATGGATTTTTCAACCATTGAAGGTGTCAAAGCACCAAAGGCTAGAATCATTCCCATAACAGATTTACCAGCACATCTACAGACAAAAAGTCTAAAAAAGGGTAAAAGAAAGAAAAGATCAAAAACTTGTTTTGTGATTTTTGTGAGAAGAAGAACCATGTTACAAAAAACTGTCTTCTTCTAAAAGCTTATGACATCAACAAAACAGGTGAGATCATTGATTCCCCAAATTGCACAATTTGTAATAAAACAAATCATAAAATTCAAGAGTGTGTTTATCTCAAAAACTTTGATGTGAAAAAGAATGAGTATAAACCCAAAACACTTGAGAGTTCAAAGACAAGTACTGCAAAAGGAAAGTCTAAACAGACCTTTGTGCCTGTTGAAACATCTGTTACCAAAGAACTTCACAAAACCTCTGCTCCTAGAGAGTTGCAGGTTACAGATGCTCCACTTACCAACCAGTACCCAAGAGGATATGGCTAACCAATTTACCAAAAGGTACCTCTTAGTTATGAGGGTTACAAAAATCCCTCAAAACCAAGAGTGAATAGGCATCCTCATGGTTACTATCATCTAATAGGAGATGGGCCTCACCAGATGTTACAAAAATCTGTTCAAACCTCTGCTCATTCATCCAAATTTGAGACTGACATTTTTGTGACCCCTTCCAAAGCCATTTTGGCTTTGGAAACCCACCTAAACTAATTATTACCATTGTGCATGGAGCTTTTACTTGCCTTGATAATTTATGGTATATAGATAGTGGAGGCTCTAGGCATATGACAGGATGTAGAGCCCTTTTTAAAGACTTTATGGCTCATAGGGAGGATGATATATCCTTTGGTAATAATTCAAAAGGGAAGGTGCTTGGGTCAGAAAAGATTAGGCTGGGAAACTCAAATTTGAAAACGTCAATCTTATTGACAATCTGAAATTTAATCTTCTTAGTGTTTCACAAATGAGTGACAAAGGCTATGGGTCATTCTTTACTAAGAAACTTGTCGGATTGTTGGGCCAGAAGTGGTTAAAAGGATTGATCAAATCATAGCCGAGAGCAAAGCATAACTTGTTGTTCATAGGAGTAGCAATGTGTATGTGGTTGATATATTTGAAGGATAATCCAATGACTGTTACCTGTTTGTTCTCAGCTGCCTTTAACAAAGAGATAGAACTATGGCACATAAGACTTGGACACACAAATCTGACAACTATCACCACACTCTCTAAACAAGGCCTTGTAAGAGGCTTACCACAAAAATTTTTCACAAAAGAAGAACATTGTGTTCCTGTTTATAAGGAAGACAACATAAAAGTTCTTACAAACCAATTGGTGAGTTCAAAATAAGTCTGTGTTTACAATTGTTGCACATGAACTTGTTTGGCCCTGTAAAAATCAGGAGCCTCAGTAAAAAAAGTTATTGTCTTGTCATTGTTGATAATTTTTCAAGGTTTACATGGACTTAGTTTTTGCACTCCAAGAATGAGACTGCATGTATCTTGTAAGGATTTGTGAAACAAGTTGAAAAACAATTTGACCTGCCAGTAAAGGTCTTCAGGAGTGACAATGGCACAGAGTTTAAAAATAAGGAGTTGGACGAATTTTGTGTGTCAAAAGGAATTGTAAGGCAATACCATAACAAAATGGAGTGGTTGAAAGGAAAAACAAGACTTTAATTGAAGCTTCTAGAACCATGCTTGTAGATGCTGGTTTACCCCTTGTCCTTTTGGGCAGAGGCTGTAAACACTACTTGCTATGTTCAAAACAGAGTTTTAATCAACCAAAGGCATCAATCCACTGCTTATGAAAATTTGTTCAAGATCAAACCACTGATCTCATGTTTTAAAATCTTTGGTTGCCCATGATTCATTTTACACTTAAAAGATTCAATTTCAAAATTTGCAGCCAAAGTAGACTGTGGTTATTTTTCTAGGATACCCAACCACTGCTAAAGCCTACAGAGTCTTTAATTCAAGGACTAGGTGTGTGGAAGAGACCTTGAATGTAAAGTTCAATGATTTTTCTTCATTAAAAATCCCAGCAAATCCTGCTGAACTTTTTGATTTAGATAAATTCACATTTGAATCTGTGTCTGTTAAGACTGACCCTGCAGGTAAACCACAGTCTCCACAACATGACTATGGATATGGCATTGTGATTCCACAATATAAAACCACATCTACCATCAGAGGAACAAATGTTATCAACAACTGTGAAAACTCTACCACTGCTGATCCTCAATCATCTGCCATCTCATCAACTATAACCTCTGTTGATAAAAGTCCAACCATTGTGGATAAAAGTCATCCTGTTCTCACACCTCTTTCATCAATACCTACACCTCCATTTCAAACAGATGTTGGCTCTTCAAAATTGCCAACAAATGTTAGCTCTGATGATTCACATCTGCAGCCTTCACTCCAAAATGCCAGTATTCCATATAAGGGAGATCTAATCTACCTTAAAAACCATCCACCTGATCTTATTAGTGGCAACATAAATGAAGGGGTGCTCACAAGAAGTCAATCCCAAAACATATGTCTTTTTGCTGGTTTCCTATCTCTCACACAACCTGTCAAGTACCAAGAGGCACTGAAAGACAACAGTTGGGTAGAAGCCATGCAAGAAGAGCTCCTTTATTTTAAAAGACAACAAGTATGGGAACTTGTACCATTGTCAAAGGATGTTTGTTCAATTGGCACAAAATGGGTCTTCAAAAACAAAAATGATGAAAGGGGTATTGTTGTCAAGAATAAAGTTAGGCGTGTAGTTCAAGGTTACAGACAAGAAGAAGGCATTGATTATGATAAAACCTTTTCTCCTGTAGCAAGATTAGAAGCCATCAGATTGTTTTTAGCCTTTGCTGCCAACCACAACATAAAGGTGTTTCAAATGGATATAAAAAGTGCATTCTTGTATGGTATGATCAAAGAAAAGGTATATGTTTGTCAACCTCCTGGCTTTGAAGATGCATTTTATCCTGATCATGTCTACAAGCTTAATAAAGCTTTGTATGACTTGAAACAAGCACCAAGAGCTTGGTATGAAACTCTTTCCACCTTTATCTTATCCATTGGGTTTTCAAGGGGTAAAATTGACAAAACCTTTTATTGAAATGGAAAGGAAAGGATTTGATGCTTGTCCAAATCTATTTGGATGACATCATTTTTGGATCCACATGCACTGCCATGTGTGAAGAGTTCAGACAACTCCTGGCAGCAGAGTTTGAAATGAGTGCAATGAGTGAGCTCCAATGTTTTCTTGGTCTCCAAGTAAAATAGTTGCAAAATGGTACATTCATTCATCAAAGTAAGTATGTCAAACAACTACTTAAAAATTTGATATGAATGATTGCAAATCATGTAGCACACCCATGGCAACCACAAAGCTAGTCATTGTTGATTACAAAGATGACTTGGTTGATCAAACTCTTTATAGAAGCATGATAGGTTCTTTATTGTACCTAACTGCATCAAGGCCAGACATCATGTTGGCAACATGTGTTTGTGCCAGATCCCAGTCAGCACCTAGAAAGTCCAATCAAAAAGGATATTCAGATACATAAAATGCGCTCCCACACTTGGTATTTGGTATCCAGCTAATGGAAATATTGAGCTTTCAGGTTTTTCAGACAGTGATTTTGCTAGATGTCACACCACAAGGAAGTCCACTTCAGGAGGCTGACAATTCCTAGGCAATTGCTTAGTGTCTTGGCAAAGCAAAAGCAAGCTACAGTATCAACATCCACAGTAGAGGCTGAGTATATTGCTACTGCAAACTGCACTGCTCAACTCCTATGGCTTCAGAATAAACTATTGGATTTTGGTGTAACTGCTTTAAAGAATCCTTTCATATTAGACAGTCAAGCAGCTGAAAACATCGTTAAAAATCCAGTATCTCATTCTACTACAAAGCACATTGACATCAGACATCACTTTGTGAGAGATTACTATGAAACAGGATTGATTTCTCTACATAATGTTCCAACTAAAGATGAACTGGTAGATGTTCTAACAAAAGCATTAGATGCATCTACTTTTGAAAATCTGATCTCTAGGATTGGTATGTTAAACATGGAATAAAAATCAATTTTTCGTTTCCATCTGTGTAACACCTCGTAAAATTCGTGTTCGGTAATAAATCGAAACGTGTATATATCCTTAAATAAATAAATAAATAAATAAAATAAATAAATATAAAATATAAATACCTCAAATAAGTTAGCCACTCAACTCCTTAAACAAATCATAAAATCTAAATTTTTTTTTTAAAACCTGACAGTAGCCTACGGTCCAGACTTTCTTGTTAGAAATTTTAACTAACTGTAAGCTACAGTCTGGCGACCGTAGCCTACGGCGAAGCCTTAGAACTTCAGTTTTGCACCATATAAACTTTCAACTAATGACCCTAACGCCCTAGATTTTATTATAACCTTTTCCTTGCATAGTTAAGTCATTTTTTGACCCGAATAACTCCCGGTTAAGATGATATCTTGTGATTCACCATTCTTAAGTATCACACATCTTCACCGAACCTTAAACCTTACTAGCTTGGGTGATTTAACCCATTAAACCATAAGTATTCGTATCTTTCACGTTTAAGCTAGTAAACACTTATAAGTCGTAAACGTTCGGTTATTCATACCCTTCTTCAATACATCTCGTATTGAACATAAAGACTAAGTTGTATCATTATGTCATTGGATATAAGTAAAGGGACAGTTCATGACATTTAACAAAACTATTTTTGAGGGACTAAATGTGTCAAAAAATTTCAAATCTTTGTGAGGAAGCCACCTAGCCTGCAAATTGCCACACTCTTGCAGCTCTTGACACCTTGCTAGACACTTGTGATGATCATAGAACACCTCTAACACCTGGCTTCATCTTCACACACCTCCTTGCACTATAAATAGCACACTAGTTCACCTCATTCTTTGCTCATTCACTTCTTCTCCTCTCTATTACACTCTTGGAAGTTCCTGACCATTTGGGAGCTTCCCTTTGAGTTCTAAGTTTCCCTTGGATCACTTGTAAGTGCTCCATCTCTGATCTTTTCTTTTTATAGGCTTTTAATAGCCAAAGTCAAGTATTTTCGACAAATGCCTTGACTTTCGGTTAAGACCATTATGGTCCAGCCATTGTTCGAAATGAACATGGCTAAGTGATCGTAATTAGGAAGGTATTAACCCCTTAAAGGGCACCTCCTAAGGATCACGTTTACTAGGTCAATTGACGGGTCAAAGTTATTGTTTTAAAAAGTCAAACGGGTCAGATTTCATAAAAATTATAATATGAGTTTATGTATGTTATAAACATGTTTTTGACACTTAAACAAGTGGGTAATAATTATTAGAACATGTGGGAACATGTTCGATCCGTCAATTTGACTCCTATAGTTGGTTCGCAACCGAAAGTCGCGAAGTTTGACTTCTGCTTTGACTTTCGATTCTGACCCGACTTAGATTAGTTAACTTCTGAATTAAGGTCACATTATAATCATAATGCAATGTAGCATAACCCTATGAGGTTATATTACATGATCATAATCATAATCTGAGTTTATGCACAAGTTCTGTAATATGTCAAATTTGACTAAAATGCCCTTTTTACATAAAACATGGTTTTAATCAACAATGAACTTGCAAATGAAGTACCTACTAATATGTTAATGTAATTAATATATTATGATGTTAATATTCTGATCATAAATTGATTTAGTATAATATCATAAACTATACTTTTAAATGACCAAAATGCCCTTTCGGTGCATAGTTTGGTCTTAAACAATAAACCACACTTATGTGTGCTATCTTACTGATATTATATCACAAATTAAGTTTTTTTCCAGAATGTTTATGATCATAACATCAGAATACACGCAAGTTCCAAAATGCCCTTATGAGGCATAATTTCGTTTTAAAACCTTTTCGGGCATGTAAGTTGATATCCTACTGATATTACAACTAATTTAAAGTATAATGAAATTTAGAACTTGTTCATGACTCATCCGGTTACCCGATATCGCTTATATGCATATGGTTAAGCATATGTAACTAGTTTACGAAAATTAAACGAAACGGGTTTAACCTTGTCATTTTAATCTCAACTCCAGAATGTTAATTGTTTACCCATATGATACAAGTCTTAAGTACTTGTTGTGTTTAAACTACATTCTATCCGGTCACCGCTTAATTTAGCGTATCGTGTCGTTTTTTATCCATTACGCTAGTCGGTCTAAGTCTATGACTTAAATTAAGACCGACAGGATTTTAATTGGTTAGCGTATGCCATAATCCAGACTAGAGCCTTCCGGTAAATGCTATCTTCAATTAAGTACTTTTGTATATGACTGAGTTATTGAAATTAAAAGAAGACTAGCTCAGGTAAATATCTTAACTTATTTTCCCTATATGGGCTTGGGATACAGTAAATTATTACCGGTTGGTTGGAAATGGGATCAATCAATGCCGATTAGTGGCTAGTTATCCGCATATTCTGTTTTAGTCAGTTTTGTTTGATAACTTAAACATCAGGGGTTAACTACCGTGTCCTGGATATCCTCGGCTCATTACATTAGATAATGGCTATGACCTTAGCGCGGGGTGTAGGCATACACCTGACAGACGCTCAAATGCAACTACCCGCACTTGTTGGGGATAACTCCTTCATGAGTTCATAAGTGGTGTGTACGTTAATCATGTCTCGGTTTTTGTACTGGGCCCTGTATGTATGGACAAACATGTGAATCTGTTAACAAGGTTGCCAGGTCAACTTTCCCAAGTTATAAAAGATTTTGTGCCTTGTGCACTTAAATCAAAATTTTAAAATGTTTTCAAAATGAGTCAGTCGGGTGTATTTACCAGCGGAAGCTGCTCGGTAGTGATATAAGAGGATCTTGCAAATCCTTAGATCTGCCCAAAGTCTGTTATACATTTTTGTACATTTTATGATCCGCATGTGGATCTTTCATTGCAAGCCGTCTGTATATTATTTTTCGTACCTTGAACATTTGGTTTGCAATAGTAATTTTACTCCAAGACTTCCGCTGTGCCGTGTTTAATTGACTATGATGATATCAACTGACGTCACAATATTCCCCACCCGGGCCCACCGATGTATGGATTTGGTTTGAAAATATGGGTTGTGACAATGTGTAATTAGCTTGAAAATATTTTCAGAAAATCAAATTCTATCCTTAAAAATAGCTAAAATTGAAATTTTTCAATAAATCTCTAGAGTCTGTTCACAACCACTATTTCTCAAAACCTCAGCAGGGCATGAAAATCTATCCGTTGCTGAAAGTGTATCCGCTGTTCTACTCCCACTGTTCGTGAAACCACTGTTTTCCCAATCCACTGATAATCTATCCACTTTTAGTGTAAAATCACCACTGATCATTCCTGTGTTCAGAACCACCGCTGGTCTCCAGCAGAGGTTTCCAAACAACTGCCATCCATTATCCAATAGAGTTTACACGTGCACTGATGATATCCATCAGATGTTTTGGAATCCGCTGCCATGTCAGTATTCACTTTTTCCTTTTATAAACCCTGTTTCATCTAAACAGATTTCCACTTGCCGTTTCAATTTCAAACACAAAAAAATTCTCTATAAAAATCTTCATTACTCTCCTCTTCTTCCAAACCCTAAATGTTCACTCTTTCACCATGAATCTTATCATAAAAACTCCCTACAACTACCTTCCTATATTCGAAAAACCAATAATAACACTGCGTTTCACTCCGTGATTGATGTTCTACAAACATCATCATACAAAGATGTGTTACTAGCCAAAGCTCCCATCTATATCGAGACCCTTCGCCAATTTTGGGCAAATGCTGAACTCCAAGTTCAAAACAAAAAGCCCTTTGCCATCACTTCAAAGATTGGACAGTCACTTGTTCAAATATTTCCATCTACTATCTCCACCACATTCGGTCTTAACGACCTTGATGACCCTACTTCATTCTCAAAGAAATATTTACACACAGAATTCATCGAGCGGGGATATTAAGGTCAGTTATCAAGTATTACCATCTTCAAACCTGAATTTCCCGCTGACATGAAATTCTTTTTCCACACCCTTTTACTATGCTTGTCAGCCAAAACGACCGCTTTCAACGAAATACCTTTAAATATTCTATACCTGTGTTATGCTATTTTAACCAAATCAAAATTTAATTTTTCTCGGGTATTTTTTTCTAATTTGGTTGCAAATTTTAATAATCTTAAAAAGGGTAAAGTTTTTTTGATACATCCTAGGTTGTTAAGTTTCTATTTACAAAAACAAGTTTTTGAATCTGATTTTCAACAAGGTGTCATTTGTGATGTTGACAACCTTAAACATGAAACTTTTACTAGACTCACAACACAAAACCTAAGGTGTTGAAAACTAAAGCAACAGAGACTGAGCAAATTTTGACTATTTCTATAACCATTGCTCCTTCCCCTATTTCTGAGCCCACTGCTCTTGGTGAACATGGCACTACAACCAGTGTTGTGCAACACACACCAGTTAAACCCAAAAAGAAACCCACCAAATCCACAAAGCCCACCAAACACCCCCAAAAGATAGCTCTGGAAGATGAGATCCCAGATGTGTTACATGTGACAACACCAAAGTCACTTAGAACCACTGCTGCTACTTCCTCATAGCAGTTGGTTCAAATATCTCCACCATCACAAGCTCCTCTTGTTTCCTCACAAAAGGAACAAGTTGTAAACATAGGGACACCACACTATGAGATAGATGATTCAATTGAACATTTGTTCTCAAGCCCCTCTCCCAGGGCTATGTCTCTCTCTACTCCCTTACCCACTTCTCCAATACCACCCACATTTATACCTTCGCTTAAAGCAATAGAGAAAACTCAGACACTCATCAGTCCCTCTCAGTTACCTATCAAAGAGAGTCAACTTCCACATTTGACTGAGTCTGAGAAAACTCTATCTGCTAGCCGACAAGCAATTGAGGAGGTTACACCCTAAGAGTTACATGTAACTCTTGGTGGTAGTTCAAGTGAAACAACTACTACAACTTCTACTAAAAAAGTGGCTTAGTTGGACAGTGGTTACATACATACGACTTCCTTGAGGGCAACAAATGCTGAGGCTATAATTGTATCCTCTGAGCCAGTTGGAAGTCCCTAGAACCAAGAACAAGGGGCATTTGGTTCTGATACTATGGAGTTTGCTCATTTAGAAGATCCAAATACAACTACCACTGGCAGGAATTCAGATGATCCTATTAAATTAGGTGATGAATTAAGGTACAAAGAATTGACGGAGAGGATGTCTTCCATGGAATCATCAATTGATGACCTCAAAATCATGATGAAGCAAATCCTAAAAAACTCCTAACCTCAACCATCTCCCACACAAAATGATGATGAGTTATGGAAGGTTGTCCAACCAATCATCCTAGCTCAGAGACAATTAGCCGATATTCAGCATGAAACTCATATGAAACTGATCCACAATATGGTCGAGGCTCGATATAAAGATACACAAGCCGATATTAAAGCCATTAAAGACCACTTGCTCAAAACTACTGGATCTGCCCTGGTTATCATTCTTCAAGATGACAAAGAAGATGATGCCAAAAGGGGGAGAAAGATTCCATAAGAAAGTTGCAGCCTGATTCAAAGGTTAAATCACAGGTACAACAACAGCCAGCAACCACTACAACCACTGCTGAAGCATCCGAAGCTACTTTGGGTAAAGAAATTGATGAGACATTAAAAAAAGAAGCTGAAAGGATTGAAAATGAAAAGCAGCAAAGACAAGATACACTTGAAGAAAAAAGTTTGAGGCTCACAAAAGAAGAAAAAGCTAAGCAGTTAGAAAAGGAAGATGTTGGTACTTCAAGGCAAAGAAGGTCTGCAAGAAATGCAATACAACAAACTCCCATCTCTTCTACAACCACAGCTGCAGCCACTTTTAATGTATCCTCTGTCATCCTAACCACAGTAGATGTTAGGATAGATGTTGTGACAACAGATGCTGGAACAATAGATGTTCTAACAAATGTTGTTCAAACCACTACCCTAATCATATTTCCAACCTTAACCGAACCACTACCCACACCATCCTGAATTCCCACACATCCACCTTCTCTAAAAATTAAATTCCAACACAAAAGAAAAACTTTTGTTGTTGATGATGATGAAGAAAGCCAATCACCACTCCCTACTTCATCACATTCCACTTCACAACCATCCTCATCATTGCCACATTCTGAAACCCCACTTCCCCCATTTCCAATCATGCACTTATCATCTTCATTTCTTCCTAATGGGTGCACTATACCCTTTGGAAGTTTTTGCCATTAAAGGAGAGATTGAAGCTTTCTATAAGATAGAGAATCTGAAAAAAAAATAATTTCCTTCCTTGCTAGGGTACCGAAAGCCTAAGAACCTTGATGAATATCTTAAGTTAAAGGCTAGACAGGCTGAGCACATTGCAAAAGATAAATCAAAAGATAAATCAAAAGATAAAGATGACAAGGCTTTACAAATCTCCTTGCAATATCAACTGAGCAAAGTAAGGAGCATTGAAGAATTTGCTAAGGAGTTAAGTAAGTCTATATCTAAACAGCCAACCACTAATGATCCTGAACTGAAGGAAGATTATCTTGATCATGTGATCATGTCATGAAGCACAAGCCTTACAAAGCAACAAGGGCACAATTTAAAGACTGGTCGGCAAATGAGCTAAAGGAAAAAATTGAAAGAATTCATACAATGCTCAAGGATCCTTCGAAGAAGCCTACTCCTCCTACTTAGAAAAAGGCCAAACTTGAAAGCCAAGACCATGCTCTCAAAATTAAAAGAATGAAAGCCGAACTTGTTGATGCTTTATATGGAACAACAAGGCAGATTGCTAGATGGCCAGAATCAAAAGTGGTAGATACCTACAGAAGGTTGGAAGAATTAAGGAAGAAAGATCCTTTTATCCCAAGAAAGCCAATCTATGATCAATCAACCACTACCCTAAAACAGACCCTTGCTGCTAAAAGATCAACTTCAACCTCTGGCTTATCCAACATTGTCTTAAATCAGGCAAAGTGGCAAAAGCAGATGGAAGAAGATCAAAGGATGCATGAAGAATTGAGAAAGGAGGGCATAAAAAATCAATTTTATATCACACAGATGCTGCAAGTAACAATCTTAGAGCATCAATTTCTACACTTGTATGCAAACCTACTTCACCCAACTCATCACAAATAACCCTACTCCCAAGAAAACCATCTGACTAAAAAATTATAAAGTGGAAGTCTAACAAAGACAACCATGAATTGACATTGCTCAGGTTAGATGGTAGAGTTCAAAAGATAAAGATGGAGGATGCAGCTGATCTCCAAGACTTGCTGAATCTTGAACTTGAAAGGGATGTTGATGACATGATTGCCCTGGACTTTGAACTTCAGTTCAAAGGCCAAATAAGGGAATCATTGATAAGGAATAAAGATCAGTAATAAAGTTATTGTTTTGGCATCATCTGTTCTAGGGGGAGATTGTTGGAATTGAACTCTATAAAAGAACAGATGATAAGCCAAAGTATACTACAACCTCTGATCCTAATAATAATATAACATCTGCCCAAGTCAAGCTCTGCTGAAGACTAAATGTCAAAGGTCTGCCATAGCAAAACTCTGTTGAAGACAAAGCTCTGCTGGAATCTAAAGCTAAAGGTATGCCAAGGCAAAGCTCTGCTGAAGATTAAAGCTAAAGTTCTGTCAAGGCAAAGTTCCGCTGAAGACCAACAGAGGATGTCTCATTGGTGTTTTCTATCAGTCTTTGTAATGTTTAGTTTATAGTAGTAGTTAGCTTCGCAGATGTTGTTAGTTTGTTATTTTTGTTAAGTGTCACTTTCAGGTTGACATCATCATAAGATGCTCAGTGGTTAGGATTGTAGTATCAATAGAATAGTGCATGTACTGTTCTATTCGATCACTTTATCAATTATCAATCTAACATATCTTCCTTACCTTCTATACGAACAAATCAGTGATCTTAGGCTGAGGGGGAGATTGTGAGTTATGTTCAAGTAATTATAATTACAAAAGCATGACAATGAAAACAATCTCTCGGCTGTTATGAATATAACTTTATCATTCCACTACATGTTCATCTGATTTATCTTCTTTCATCTATCATTTTTAGAACTTTCATAAACGGTTTCAAACTCAGATCCTAACATGTTTTCATAGCCGTCATTTCAACCATAATCACAACCGTATTCATCGTCATTCCCCATGAAATTGGCATTTTGATAGCCACCATCTTCGTGCTCAAAACCTCGAGTATGATAAAAATTCCCCTCATTATCATTCCCCATGCTTCATCTTCAACCAATCGTTATAATTCTCGCCATCGTCCGAGTATTGCACATGTTCTGGTGATTGGTAACCGGGAACGCTATAAGGTGCATCGTCGGGACTATTCCTTAAATCATCAAGATTGAGGAACTGATCTTCATTCGCGGGATTGCCACGATTCGGGTTAACTCCACAGTTGGCGTTAACGTTTCGGTTGTTGAGGTTGGGTGGTAATGGGTTTTGTCGGTTTTGGTTTTGAGGTGGAGGTGTGGGCGTATTGTTGGTTGTTGTTATGGTTCGACCATGGTTTTAGAAGGGTGGTGTTTGTGGTCTCGAATTGTTGCCACACTCTGATTGGTTATTTCGGATGTTTTGGTTTTGAGGAAGGTAATTTGGGTATTGGTATTGGTGTTGGTTGGAGTTTTGGTTATCCATTGGAATGGGTCCAAAGGATGGTGTAGGTGGTGTTGGTTTTGGGTGGATTAGAGACAAGAGTTGCCTCTAATCGGTTGGCTAGGTTTCTTCGCACTAATCGCTCAACTTCTGGTTTGAACACTAACGAAAGGGTGCTACCGAGTTCCTCGCAGGCATGCACTACCTGTAATCTGCACAAGTAACACACACGCGTAACAAAAAAAAGCAAATATAGCAAAGTAAAGCAAAACACTTAAACAGATAATCGCACAAATCAATTTAAGTCCAAATGCAAAGCACACGAACTCCCCCGCAACAGCGCCAAAATTCGATCAGGGTGTCGCGCCCTGGTCAAAGATAATGTTTATATGCCCTAATTACCCTTAACAATGCATTAGTTGTAGTAATGGGTCAAATCACGAAGAGTTTATTGTTTGCGATGGAAATAATTAATTTTAACGGTTTCTCACAGTTTATGAAGCTTGCTAAGAAATTGATTAATTTGTTTGCTTGAAAAGGGTGTCGGAGTGTACCACGATTTTGGTTTTAGTTACTAAACTATGAAAACTCGAGAGGTTGTGATTGCACTAAAACTTTCTTTAAAGGTTTTTAAACAATAGTGGAAAACAAGGTTCACACCCGGTTCAACAATTGTTCGGACCTAGGGTTACTACACGTTTTAACTTGGTTCAATTAAATTAGTTCATTAATGGTTTTAGAATCCCAAGGCTTAGGTGACAATTGCTACCAATGTCATAGACAACGGACCACAATGCACTTCGTTACCTCGGACAAGCAAATCCTATCAAAAGACAAGGCATAATTATGCATATTCATTCCACAAAGTCAAATTTCATAACTCACTCGACAATTCGTAAATTCAATACAAACGTAAGACAATTATCTAAGGATTAAAATGTAATTCAATTTGTCACAAACCAAATCATAAACAAGTAGCAAACCCTAGAATCCTTACAAAAGTCTATACCGAGGTGAAACCCGCAAGAATTAGCCGCTCATGGTAAACGAACATGATCAACGATTGATTGAAGCTTGAGCTTGAACTTGAACATCTTGAAGCTTTGAAGGTGGAGATAAATGGTGATTAGAGTTTTTGGTTGGTGATCATGATGGATGATGATGATTAGGGTTAGGGTTGATGATGATGGAGGATGATTGTTGATGATGGTGGTTGATTGGAATTGATTTGGATTGAGGTTGGTGGTGTTCTTGGCTCCAAGAGAGGTGTTCTGGGTTCAAATTTGCGTAACTCGTTGAAAAACGGTCAAAACAAGTGATATAACCTGTCCCCAAACATTCAAGATTGAAATTTCACGATCAGGATAAGGGAGGGGCGTCGCCTATGGCCCATTAGGGTGTCGGTGATGGCCCCTGGTTGATCAAGAAACTCACGACGGCCTAAACCACTATCTACACAACAAATCAGCCAACAAGACTTTCTAGAGGGTGTCGCCTACGACCCAGGAGGGCGTCGGTGACGGCCTATCCATTTCTTGTTTTCTGATTTTTTCCATTTTCCACTCCTGGTTGATCCGTTTTCCGTCCCAATGCTCCGTAAAGCTCCCGAATAGTTCCTTAAACTCCGTAACACCTACAAAACTCAAATCCAATCAAAAGTAGGCTATTCGAAATTAAAAGTTATGTAAAAACATGAACTTAAGCATAATAAAGCACTAGTTTTCAACCACGCATCACCTTGGGGCTTAGGTCAATGGTGCTCTAACCCTCTAGTATAAATAGATAATGATATAGTAGGTTTATTAGTTTTTTGGTGGTTTCTCATACTTGTATTAGAAAAATTTACAATATTTGTATGCAAGTTGATCTTCATCTATTTCATCTTATTTCTTCTATCTTGATTCATAGCTTGTTTGTGTTATTCCGCCACCAAACAAGCCTCATGTGATATTGTAGATCCAGTTTTTGGGACTTACAATTGGTATCAGAGCCCGTTTGTTTCTAGGCTCAGTCTGATATCACACTGTTTCATACTGCATCTCCTATTGTTTCAGAGAATCTGTTGAGTTTCACTTGCATCTCGGATCATCCCTTTGAAGATAGAACACTTGCATTTCGAACCCATCTCGGATTACCTTTAAGGCATCTCGGATCATAATCATAGTATCTCGGATCATCATCAAAGTATCTCGGATCATCATCAAAGCATCTCGGATAATATAATTGAATCTCGAACGTATCTCGGATCATCTTCATGGCATCTCGGATCAATCACTGCTCCGAGTTCGAGTACTGTTCCGAATTCGAACACTGTTCCAGATTGCACACTATTTCGAGTTGACCTTCTGTTGACCATTTCGGATTGGACTTTTGGGCTTATCACCGTTAATTAAATAAATATAATTAATTTCTATTCGGTAAAACTAAAAATGATGAACCTTAATGGTGTTTTGACTGCTGCAGATCTCCCCAACGCTACCTTAGCGGCTATCCGGTCACATACTTTGGCATTGCATTAAGAACTGGATCAGATTATCAAAACATCTATCAAAAATTCAAAGTTTGTTGTATGGAGATGATTTTTTTGAGTGGACCTGGCGTTTTAAGTAGTATTGCTAGGATAAGGAGCCCGAAGTCTGGAGGTGTATTCGTGATGGTACTTGTACTATTATGTACGCAACTGAATAAGATCCTCTTAATTAGATTCCGAAGCCTGAGAATCTGTGGACGAACGACGATTGAAGAATCAAAGACAAAGACAATAAGGTAATAGAGAATCTTACTATGGCTCTTGGTCCGAATATCTTGATTGTCGTCAAAAATTGCACAAATGCGAAAGAGGTCTGGGATGAGCTAAAACAATTGTACGAAGGAAACACCGACATGAATGCTAGCAGGGTAAACATGTTGAACCAACAACTTAGTTCGTTCAATCACATTTATGGGGAGACTGTGGAAAACCAAATCAGGAGGTTCATCAAGCTTGTCTCAGAGATGATCAGTGTTGGCATCACTATTATTAATAGTAGGATGAGTCGCCAACTTTTGAACTCATTGCCGAAAAGTTAGGATGCTGATGTCTCCATGATTAAACATACAATAAACCCGAATGAAGTCACACTCACTAAACTGATTGCTACCATCAAATCTTGTGAAATTGACAATCAACAAAGAGAGCTAAATCACAAGAACTCCATGATTGCTGCAGGGATGACCAGTTCTAACACTGCCTTGATTCTCAAAGTCATCCTAATCTTGTTTTCAGCCCTATGACGAGAAGTAATCCGAATGTTGTTTTCAACCCGATAACTCAAGCTCAGCTACAAGCTCAGAAGACAAACTATGTTTATGGCATGTATCTTCTGAACAACTCAGCTGCACCTGTTACTGCTCAGCAATATCTTCAACACGCAGACGTGGCTTACAGTCCAGTGAACTCCCCATCCACTAAGAATGTCCCATCGACAACCTCTGCTGAAAACCTTGCTTTCCTAACCAAACAAAATGTAGAAAAGTTGGCTCTCGTAGCGTCCATGCTCAATAGTATGCATGCTTTTCTTATAGGTGATCTTTTACCTCCATCTGTTTTTGCTACAGAGATAAATCAGGTTGTCGAATAACACATTGAAGAATTGGATGCATCATGGAATCTTGCTATGGCAGCATTCCGAGCAAAAAAGTTTCAGAAGAGATACGGTCCTCGTCCCATGTCAAACATTCATACTGGATCTGTAAAAGACAAGTTGAGGTGTTACAAATGCCATGAACTGGGACACTTTGCCAGAGATTGCAAGAAGACACCAGTGGGATATGAAGCAACTCAAGTTGCTGTTTCTTGGAACTCAGAAAGATCCATGGTTCTGGTCACTCCAACCCTCATGTCAACTTCAACTTCATCTAGCCAAGGAGGCTTTGGAGCAGGAAAGGCGTTGAATGTACAAGAGCAACTTAGATTCAGCTTGGTAGATGTTGCAACTCAAGTGGAATCTTTGAAGATCTCGGAAGTTGCAGAAAATCATCTCAAATGCTTGATGGTGTAAACTAAGGAACCCAAAACTCTCTCCGAAATGGTAAAATCTCTTTTGTGTTCCGAACACTGTAGAAATAAGATTGCACAAATGAGAGCACATAATTTCACTCTAATCAGTGATTACAACAGTGCCATGACCAAGTGCATCGGTCTTCGAGAAAACAATAAGATTCTCTATGAAATGGTTGACACATTAAAGAAGGACATAGCTCAGCTCCACTTAGATGTCAATCAACAGAAATATTGGGTCCATGATTACAAAAACAGATTAAATTTAAAACCAATCGAGTGCGATTCCGTGAGAGATGAGCTGGAACTTTTCACTGGAAAATATAAACAAAATGAGCTAAACATTAAGAAATTTGATATTTACAGCGACACTGTTCGTAATCTATATAATGTACAGCTGGCATTCAAAGAAAACAAGGGTAAAGGGTAGGGTTATACACAAGTTCCTCCACCATATAATCATAATTACTCAAGAATGCCCATTACTGAGCAAGAATTGGAAAATTATGATAAATTGATGTATGGCAAACCAAGCGACTACATTCCTTAGGAACCTTTCAAACCAAAGAACGCTAGACGCACCAATTTTCAAAAGCCCATGAGTTTTGTTATAGATATTAACTCAAATGAATCAGTTGAAAATCTAAAACATGAAAGGGAGTCAATAAAAACTCCATTCGAGGAACCACAAGATAAGGCATCAACATCTGATTATGTAAACAATACTAACTGTTTTAGTGTATGTGTAGAGTCAGTGATAGTCGAGGAGCGGTCAGTGGATGATGAACCACATCCAATTGATGTTAACGATTTGGATGTTTCTTTATGTGACAAACATGATAATTATGTTTGGAACTTCATTCAGTCCATGGTTTTTAAGACTCAGGGTTTTTTTGAAGTTGTTAAACTGAAACTTTGAATGATGTGATTTTTTATTCTGATTGTGTTTTAACTTCTTTATCAGAGGAGTCTGAAGCATCTGTTTTGAGTGATTCAGAAAACTATTTTAGTTTCCCTGAAACCTCAACTGATACTTCAGATCTATCTGAAAATTGTGAAGATGAAAATATTATTGAGTTGAATTGTGTGAATGAAAGTGTTGAAGAACATGAGTTGTCTGATAAATTTGAGGATCAGACTGAAGATTCTAACTCATCAGATAATGAGCAAAATGTTTGTGATGGTCAAATTATTGACGAAAATTGCTCATCATCTAGAAATCAAGAAGCAGTTGATCCTGAAAGCTTTGTGTCTAATAAAATGGTTTCCAAAGAAACTGATACAGTCATTGCAAAAAAGCTCAGTTCTGAAGAAAAAGGTTTCAAATGAGACAAAGCCTACAGGATCCACTCCTGCAAAGAAAAGGCGATCTCAAAAAACTAGAAAACATCACGAAATGAAAACTCAAGAGGAAATCTCCTCTGATGTTTTTAACCAAAATCAAATGAAAAACCATATCAAAAGCTAACTGAACCTAAGTTGAAGGGTAAAGTTATTGATACTCACTCTTATGCTGATGATTGTGAGCAGGTTTCAGCAAAGAGCAAATATGCACACAAGAAATCAACACCTAGTGGAAAGAAGAGACCAAATCAGCTCCCTAGAATAACACAAGCAGAACTAAGAGTCTTTTTCCCGAAAAGACAAACTTGTTTCAATTGTGGAATTCCGGGGCACATAGCTAGAAATTGTGTTCATCATCCTCTCGTATCGTACCATTCCAGGAACACCTATCATCAGAAGGCTTCGCACTATCGACGTCATGGACATCAATGCTCTCAAGTCAAGCCCTCTGATGGAGACTGGAATCTAGCAAAGAAAATCAATCAAAAGTTTTCAAACTCAAATGGTTCCAAAAATCAGTTCAAGAAATTAAATGCAACTTCTACCAAATTTATTTCGAACAAAAATGATTCAAAAATCCATAAACCCAAAATTCTTGCTAAATCTTAGTCATAGTGTTCTCAATCATCGAAATCTACATCCTCTTCCTCTCGAACCTCAAACGCTACGAAAAGTCACATGATCTGGATTCGTGAATGAAAAGTGATGATCGACCCAGATTGAATATGGCATGGGTTCCTATTTCTTATTGATCCTCTTATATGTGCAGGAACGACTATGGAGGGCTGTAGTTAGACTTTAGTTTATCGACATTGGTTGTTCCAGACACATGACAAGGTACATCTCCCAGTCGAACGACATCAAACTCTTCGACGGCGGATTTGTCACCTTTGTAGGAGGAGAAACTGGAAGAATTACAATGAAAGGCACGGTCAGAAATGGGGTCCTCAGCTTCTCTGATGTTAATTATGTTCCTGAACTCAAACAAAGTCTTCTTAGTGTATCCCAAATCTGTGACAATGGATTAGAAGTTCTCTTCACCAAAGGCGGATGCGTGGTTTTGAAACACCGAATTGTCATACCCGAAGATTGGTATTTTATTGAAGCTGAGCACCGGGGGAATGCTTACATGATTGATATGAATAAAGCCCCCACTGATCAAGTCACTTGTTTGTTTTCTGAAATTTTCGAACATGATGCTATGTTGTGGCATTGTCGGCTTGGTCATCTGAAGATGAAGAATCTTAATCGACTAGCAAAAGGAGGTATGGTCAGAAACTTACCAATCAGAGATTTTATGCAAATAAAAAAATGTGAATCATGTGCTTGTGGGAAGTAGCATCGTAAGCTTCACAAGCCCAATCTCGTGCACACGACATCTAAAGTTCTGGAACTGCTTCACATGGATCTTTTTGGTCCTGTAAGTATGCTGAGTATTGGAGGAAGGGCCTATTGCATGGTTATCACTAATGATTTCTCTCGTTTCACTTGGGTGATTTTCTCGGAACAGAAGAGTGAAACTGCAGGTTTGATAAAGAAATTTGTCACTCTCATGGAGAACCAAGCGAACGAGTGAGTAAAAATTATTCTTGTGACAATGGGGCGGGGTTCAAGAATGTTGAGCTGAAAAATTTCTAGCCTTGAAAGGAATTGATTATCAATATAGTGCAGCTCGAACTCCTCAACAAAATAGAGTTGCTAAAAGGCGTAATCGAACTCTCATTGAAGCTGCTCGTATGATGCTAATAGATTCTGGTCTTCCACTGATATTTTGGGCAGGAGTAGTGAACACCGCCTTCTATGTTGAAAATCATGCGCTAATCAACAAACGTCACATGAAGACGTCGTATGAAATAGTTGAAGGACGTTAACCCTCTGTACAACATTTCTGCACTTTGGTTGTCCTTGTCTTCTCTTAACCATGGATGCCAAAGGTAAATTTGAAGCAAAGGGCGACCCATGCTATTTCAATGGCTATGATAAAAACACCACATATCGAGTATACAACAAAAGCAAGAAGCAGATCGTGGAGACATACTACGTGGATTGGCTGAAAGAAAATCCTAAAGACGCACGAATTGGACTTGATTGGTTATATGCATATTCATCCTTGTTTAAGTCATTTAATATTCTGTCTGATGTAATTGTTACTGTAGATGTCTCAAGTACAGTGATACCCATTCCCAGCATGGCTGAAGATGATGGTGTACCTATTCAAGATGCTTTCAAGAAGCTTACTGTGGATCCACTTGCATTTCATGAAGCCATTACTACACCGCATCCTTCTTCACAAGTTCAAGAGCCAGTTCTTGAACCAACAACAACAGCTCTTCCTGATGATGTAGTTCATAACAATCAATCCTCTATACAGCAAACTGTTACTAGTCCTTCAAATACAAACGTCCAAGGAACTTCATTGTTTCCGGAGCCGATTCCGTCAAATTGCACTATAGATCCATCGATGATCAACACTACTGCTACATCAAATGAGGGGGAGCAATTTGGGATAGTGTCAGAAAGTTTCTTTAATCTTCTATCAAACTTGCAGGCACCTGCCGTAGCAATCCCACAGCGTGTTCAGAGGAGCCATCTGATTACTAAAGTTATTGGTCCTGTAACATGTGGTGTTCAGACCCGCAATAGATCAGGAACCATTAACACATGTTTATATTCATGCTTAATTTCACAAATTGAACCTAAGAGCACTGATGTTGCTTTGCAGTAACCTGGATGGGTTGATGCAATGCATGAAGAGCTCAATCAATTTGAAAAGCTAGGAGTGTGGAAGTTAGTGAAACTGCCGGAAGGAAAGTGCGCTCTTGGAACACGCTGGGTGTATAGAAACAAACAAGATGATACTAGCGTGATTATGAGAAACAAAGCCCGGTTGGTAATCTAGGGATTCAAGCAGATTGAAGGTCTTGATTATGATGAGGTGTATGCACCAGTAGCTCGTCTGGAAGCCATACGCATCTTCTTGGCATATGCATCCTATATGGGTTTTACTGTTTATCAGATGGATGTCAAGACAACTTTTCTGTGCGGGAAGGTCAAGGAGTAAATCTATGTCGCTCAACCCCTGGGTTTATTGATTCAAAGAAGCAAGGTTATGCCTACAAGTTAGATAAACTTTGTATGGATTGCACCAAGCACCTCGTGCATGGTATGCAACCTTAACAGAGTATCTGCTTGCACATGGGTATACCCGGGGGACAATAGATCAAACGTTATTCATTAAACACGATGACAAGGATCTCACCCTTGTTCAGATCTATGTTGACGACATCATTTTTGGATTAAGCAATTGAAGATCTATGCAAGGAGTTCGAGGAGGTGATGAAGAAGAAGTTCGAAATGAGCTCACTGGGTGAAATGACTATGTTTCTAGGCTTGCAAGTTCATTAGAGTAGTCTCATGATCTTGATTCATCAAGGCAAATACGTTTAAGACATTCTTGCAAAATTTGACATGACAGATTCTAAGCCTACAGACTCCCCCATTGCTGAACGGCCGCTACTAAATGAAGATGTTGAAGGCAGTCCAGTCAATCCAACATTGTACCGATCTATGATTGGTTCATTGATGTATTTGATTGCAAGCCGGCAAGACATTATGTTTGCCGTCTGTCAATGTGCCCGTTTTCAGGCCAATCCTAAAAGGAGCCCTAAACTTGGACTCTTGTATCCTAGAGATTCAAACTTTGATCTGTTTGCTTTTTCTAACGGTAATCTTGGAGGGATAGACAGGGATATGAAGTCTACATTGGCTGGATGCCAATACTTGGGAGACAGACTCATCTCATGGCAATGCAAAAAGCAACAAACAGTGTCACTCTCCTCTGCCGAAGTAGAATACGTTGCAGCATTCGCTTGCTACTCCTAGGTTATTTGGATGCAACATCAGCTCGAGGATGACTTATCTTAACACTACTATCTACTGTGATAACAATGCCACTATCCAAATCATCAAAAACCCTATTTTTCACTCCAAAACCAAGCACATTGATATCAAGGTTCATTTCATTTGAGATTGCTATGACAGAGGATTGATAAAACTTGAACAGATCCATACTGATGCTAATACAATGGATCTTTTTACAAAACATGTCAGCAACTCGAGATTCAAGGTGCTTGTGGACCTTTTAAAAATGATGTGCTACAACGACTAAGCATTTCATTTAAAAAAATCATCACTAATAAATAAACAAATAAGTAAATAAATAAATTTGCGCATAAAGTATTCTACTTTTGCACAAATTTAAGGGGAGAAATCTTTGTTTGAGGGGGAGAAACACATACTTGAAAGTCCGTACTAAGAATTTGGTTAACACATGTAAGGTATTGAAGCTGAAAAGGCAAGGATCCACTGCGATGTGTTGATAGGCTTAACGCTCAAAGGGCAAAAAGATACCAAGTGAAAAAATTCAACAAGCCATACAATACATGGATAACATATCATCGGCGTGTGATTTCATGGTCTTAAATCCGGCGTTGATAGATAGCTAGTGTCTGAAGTTTCGGGTCTTTATGTTGATTGAATCATCCGGGGATATCAGGACTGCCCTTTTCTTGCATCTGGATATATGCAGACCTAGGCACAGTCAAGACATCCTTAAAAGAGCCAAAATTGAAGCCAAAACCTTAAAAGAAAGGAAATCTCATCAAAAAAAAAAATTATGTGTGCTTGAAAAGTCAAATACCGTATAAGGTATAATGCCTAGCCCTCATCAGATGTTGTTTGGTCACTCTGTAGTAGATGTACTGACCCGTTCCCCAACAAGTCCGATGTTGTAAAATTGAAGGATGATCTCAGCATATTCACCTTGTGACATCCCGGTTTTTCGGATAACTTAAACGCAATACTTGTCGAATAAATTATGTGCTACGTATTAAACGTTTATAAGTTGGTGCGTCATTATGTGATATACGAGTTCGTGTTTTATGTTAGTTATAATGTATAGACGTATAGACGTAGTAAATAAACAAATGAATCGAGCCGAACCGCGACACGAGCCGGCCTCTTTTCTTGCGACTCAAGGAACTAAACGTGGGAATCAAGTTTTAAACCCAAACCTTAAACTCAAACTATCCGGTCGCGAGCAAACAACCCAAACCGACCCACCCAAGTCCCTTCGGCCGCGAGAACAAACCCAAACCGCAAACCTATTCTTCTTTTCTTCATCTTTTGCACCTATATATACAAACACATGCATGTTTCCTTCACAACACAAAAACCCTAATATCTAAGAAGCCGACGGCAGCCTTGCTACACTCCATTCGGTCGCGAGCAGCCCCTTGTTCATCATCTCGATCTGATCAGCCCTACATCATCTCTCGGTCGCGACAGCAGCTTGTCCCTTTCATTCTTTCGGTCGTGATCTAGCTTGAACATCCGAATCAGTCCCGTCCAAGTCTCGGCTTATTTACTTTGTCATTAAAGGTTAGGATTTATCTTTTGTTACAAGATCATATCCGGATATATGTGTTTGAATGTAGTGATTGTGTTGTTTTCGGATTGATTATGTTAGATTGAAAGTTTGATGTTTGTTCGAAATCTGGAAAACATAGGCTGTGTTTTGTTTATAAAAACTAGAGATATTGATTAGGGTTTGCATGGATGTGATATATGTATTGATCTATGATTAGAAAAATCAGTTCTTGATCGCCTAGGTTCATTGTATTGACGGTTTATGCGAATTAGTGGTGATAAAATGCTGAAACAGGTTGCTGAGTGATAGTTACAGCCGACTTCATCTGGCTGTAACTCGGTCATTAGTTGTCGAAAAACGGATTTTCTGAAGTCTAAAACGTAGAGATTTGAATAACGAATCTAATGGCGCTGGATTCATATTTTTCTGAAGTCGTTTGATATTTTTAAGTGGCCAATTAAGTTCAGTAACTAAAGCTGTGAAAATCCTGAAATTTTGTTAGTTGTTTATCGAGTTGGATTTTATAATCTGTAGGGAGTCGAATCATGAAATTTGTACAGAAACTAGGTATGGAAATATCCGGGCAACTCCCACTGGAATTTTGTTAATTGGACGATCAGCGATTTTTAAATAAATTCTTCCGTGGACTGCAGTCAGAAAGCGACGAATCTGACTGCAGCCTAGTATATTAATATTTATGGATAATTGGTAAAGTATTAGGACTTGAAAAATTTATATAAATTTGTACAGTATAGTTGTCACCTTCTGTAAAATAATTGGAATTTTTGGAACGTTGGAACTATTATATAAAAATCCTAGAAAACAGCCGAATTATGAGTATGTAAGCTGAAATTTGATAACTTGTGAATGTGTGCACCAAAGTGTTGCATGGATTGGATTATGTTCATGATAAATTGTTTTGATTACTATGTTCACATGAGGATACTTGCATGCATGTTTAAGTGTTAGGAATTTTGATTGTGTGTATCACTTTGTGCGTAAATTATGTGTAGAATTTGTATTAGTGTGTTCACACACTGACTTGGAATCAATTGGTTTATTAGGACGCAATTAGCGGTCCCATCATTTGCAACTTCTGTGTTACACTAACCGAGCAACTAAAGGTGAGTTCACGGCCCCTAATTTTATCCGGTTTTAAACAACAGGGGGAGAAACATGTATACACTCTTCAAACTCAATCTCTTTACGTTATACGAATTTAACGTCACATAACTATTCGGTAACTAAGTTAATGTTAATGTAACGTTATGGTCACTAAGCAGCTATATCACATAAGTCCTCGACAATCTCTCGGATCGTCAGTATTGGGTTTAAATAGCGGGGAAATTATAAGTAGTACTACTGGGCCCGACAAGCCCCATCCGAGCTAGTCGCGCTAGCCAACCGGGTATGGTCAACGGGTGAATAATTTGGCCTAACTTCGCCATGGTCAGTGATAGGCCTGGCAACACGGAGGCACAACAGTCAGCTTCGATCGCGAACACTTACGTGACATAACTTTAGGCTAGCTACCTATATATGTTGACATTGAACTTAATTACGAATCAACTATATTATCCCGGGTTGGGGATAATGGAAACAACAACTATATTATACCGGGTTAGGGATAATGGAAACAACAACTTTATTATTCCGGGTTTGGAATAATGGAAACAACAACTTTATTATTCCGGGTTTGGAATAATGGAACCAACATCATTATTATTCCGGTTAAGGGATAATGGAACTATCGGTATTATTCCGGGTTGGGAATAATGGAACTAAATCGTTATCCCGGGTTAGGGATAACGGGGGAAACAAACTCATAACCGAACAAACGAATTTATGAAAACCTGTGAACTCACTCATCTTTAATGTTGACACTTGTTTCTTTACATGTTTCTCAGGACGCTAGGAGCTCTAGGTGCACTCACTTGCATTGGTCAAGACATCTTTTATCGAGTCTCATTTACAAACATTGTTTTGGGTTTTTCTTTGGTTTTGGCGTTGGCGCCCGTTCCTTTACTTTACTTTATGCTTCCGCTCAACTTTAAAAACTAATGCTTCCGCTAAACATTGGTAACTAATTAAGAAAATATAAAATCTACTACAAATGATTTTTGAAAACGTATTATCAAATCATATAGAGTCGTTCGACGTACTAGTGTTTCAGATTCTGGTTTGTTCACACGCCTCGCGGTAAAACTCCGCAAGTGGAAATTGAGGGTGTGACAGATTGGTATCAGAGCCACTAGCTATAAAGAACCAGGTTTGCATTAAAAGTAGACCTAAACTATAGCTGATTACACGACACTAGACGTAGTTTGGCACCGAACTGATTATATCTTATTATGTGATGTACCACAAATGTGTATGTAGATTATGACTTCATAATAAGAAATGAAAACAACTCGTAACTAACAACACAACCTAACAGGCAATGTCATCATCATCATCATCATCACCCGACAAACTTACGCCACCAAGAGCGCCAGGAAAGGCACCTATGGTGGAACCCTTACCATCTTATGGCGTGGAGACACGCTCAGCTGCGAGGAAAAGGCTCGCTCTGGGGGAGGAGTCGTCATCACACCCAATCATCGCTGTGCCGGTCAAACCGGTTAACTCTGTAGAAGTAGGAAATGACCTACTTAGAAACATGATACAGAAACAACAAGAACAATTAGAAAGAATGCAGGAAACTATCCTAGCATAGGGATGGATGATCCGACAACTGACAGGTAAAACCGACTCGCTCGAGGAAGAGCAACATACGAGTAAGATAGCTCGCAACACCTTAGCCAGAGATCTGCGTGCTGAGCAGATAAGAGCCGACTGGCTCGAAGACAGAGTCCTGGAAAATAGTTGGAGAATTCAGGAGCTAGAGCAAAATCAAGCACCTGCACCAGCACCGGCCCCTCCAGTGCCGGTAGAAGAGGATCCGGAAGAGGATCCGGAAGAGGACCCAGAGGAGGATCCAGAGGTGCATAAGCCAGGAATGCCGCGCAGGATGATGGCAACGACAGTGATTTGGGGGATGGAGACGTAGACGACTAACACGTCTCGCTTATTTTATTTACTTTCCTTCAGTCTATTTATTTTCCCGTTTGTGTTTAAACTTGAGACTTTATAGTGAATTCATATGTTTGGTTGGCACTTTGTAAGACGTTGAAACTTCATTTAATCAAGTATTTCTTTTGACTATTTAATATATTTGAGTTGACATAACTTGATAATTATTTAAGTATGAAGTAGGATAACTATATTGGATATATAGACTTATCGGGGTGTGATTATGTTGTTTTCGAAGATCTAAATGGCAACTGGACGACGTGGAAACCTTAACATGACGCCCGAAGAACTAGCTGCCATGATTCAAGAGCACGTGAATGCAGCTCTAGCGGGTGTTCAGAACCAACCGGCAGGTAACCATTATTAAATTTTCATGTGAAAATCTAATAGTTGGGCTAGTAGAATTCCTCGCTGACTACCTATCCTCTGTCAGCAGGAGGGGGTTTTAACCCCTACAAGATATTCCTCGACGCGAAACCAAGCAAATTCTCGGGGGCAGAAGGACCCATAGGACTGGTCCGCTGGATCGAAAAATCTGAATTAGTTTTTGAAATGTGCAACTGTCTAGAGGCCAACAAGGTCAAGTACGCAGCCTCAACACTGGAAGATGGGGCACTAACTTGGTGGAATGCACAAGTCCAAACGCGTGGACTTATTGCTGCAAATGCAATGGCCTGGGCCGAGTTTAAGGCCCTAATTAAAGAAGAGTACTGTCCGCGAGACAGAGTCCAACAGTTGGAGCAAACATTATGGAACCACAAGATGGTGGGATCTGAAATCGAAGCATACACAGCGAAACATCACGACCTGGTATTTCTGTGTCTCGATCTGGCCAACACTGTCGAGAAACGACTCGAGTTCTACCTTGGGGGTCTGGTCCCGGAGATTCAGGGTATGGTGATGGCTAGCAACCCTGCAACTGAACATCAAGCAATCAGGTTGGCGCATAAACACACCGATAAGGCGGTGGAACAAAAGAAGTTGCCAGCTCGGGGTACGACTGAAGTTGCCCTTGATAATAAAAGAAAGTTTGAAGACTCGTCTGCTCGACAGTCTTCGTCATCCCATCCACAACAAGGGAACCAGAAACGGTTCAATCATTACAACAGCCACCGGGGTCACCAAAATCAGCCCGCCAACAACAACAACAACAACCAGAACGCAAGCGGCTATGTAGGTCGAAAGCCGCAGTGCACCCGCTGTAATCTTCATCATCATGGCCCTTGTGCCGGGAATCGCTGCCAACGATGTGGCAAGGTGGGACATGCGGCAAAGGATTGTCGTGGGGAAATCATGTCCCGACAAAACCAAAATCAACCCCAAGGCCCACAACAGGGTGTTAACCGGGGATGCTATCAGTGTGGTAGCACTGCCCACTTTAAAAGAGACTGCCCACAGCTGCGTAACAACAACAACAATGGTGGGAACAACCACAACCACAATAACCACAACAACAACAATAACAACAACAATAATGGAAATGGTGGCACAGGAGGTGCCAAAGGTCGCGCATTTACATTGGGCCGCGGAGAGGCCAGAAACGACTCGAACGTGGTCACCGGTAAGTTTCCCCTTAATGAACATTTTGCTACTGTGCTTTTTGATACGGGTGCGGATAGGAGCTTTATATCTGAGTCTTATATGTCACACCCTCAATTTCCACTTGCGGAGTTTTACCGCGAGGCATGTGAACAAACCAGAATCTGAAACACTAGTACGTCGAACGACTCTACATGATTTGATTATACGTTTTCCAAAATCATTTGTTGTCGATTTTATATTACCAATATTTAGCATGAGTATCAGTTTTTAAAGTTTGAGCGGAAGCATAAATAAGTAGTGATGCAGGCGCCAACACAAACGCCAAAACAAATGAAAAATCCCTAAACAATATTAATAAATAAGACTCGATAATGATGTCTTGTTCAATGCATGTGCGTGCACCTAGAGCTCCTAGCGTCCTGAGAAACATGTAAAGAAACAAGTGTCAACATTAAAGATGAGTGAGTTCACAGGTTTTCATAAATTCGTTTGTTCGGTTATAGTTTGTTATTCCGTTATCCCCATCCCGGGATAACATATCAGTTCCATTATTCCAACCCAGAATAATAAGTTGTTGCTTCCAATATTCCCAAACCGGAATATTAAGTTGTTGTTTCCATTATCCCCAACCCGGGATAATATGTTGATGTTCCAATATTCCAAACCCGGAATATTAAGTTGTTCCGTAATTAAGTTCAATATTAATGTATATAGGTAGCTAGCCTAAAGTCATGTCACTAAGTGTTCGCAATCGAAGCTGACAGTTGTGCCTCCGTTTTGCCAGGTCTATCACATGACCATGGCGATGTTAGGCCAATCATACACCCGTTGACCATACCCGGTCGGCTAGCGCGACTAGCTCAGATGGGGCTCGTCAGACCCAGTAGTACTACTTATAATTCCCCCGCTACTTAACCCAAATACTAACGATCCGAGGAGATTGTCGAGGACTTAAGTGATAAAGCTGCATAGTGACCATAACATTACATTAACATTAACTTAGTTACCGTATAGTTATGTGACGTTAATTTCGTATGACGTAAAGAGATTGAGTTTGAGAGTGTATACATGTTTCTCCCCCTGTTGTTTAAAAACCGGATAAAGTTAGGGGCCGTGAACTCACCTTTATTAGCTCGGTTAGTGTGGCAAAGATGTTATAAAAGATGGGACCGCTAGTTGCGTCCTAACAAACCAATTAATTCCACGTCAGTGTGTAATCACACCAATACAAATTCCACACGCAATTTACTCACAAAGTGATACACACAAACAACATATCTAACACTCAAACATGCATGCAAGTATTCTCATATAATCATAGTAATCAAACAACTTATCATGAACACATTCCAAATCCATGCAACACTTTAATGCATAAAATCACAAGTTAACAACTTTCTGCCCAACACTCAGTTATTCAGCTGTATTCTAGGATTTTTATAAAATAGTTCCAGCATTCTAAAAATTCCCATATTTTTACAGTAGGTGACATTTATACCATAGAAATTTATATAATTTTTCCAAGTCCTAAATCTTTACCAATTAACCATAATTATTAATCCACTAAGCTGCAGTCAGATTTACTGCTTTCTGACTGCAGTCCACGGAAGAATTTATTTAAAAATCACTGATCGTCCGATTAACAAAATTCCAGTTGGAGTTTCCCGGAAATTTCTATACCTAGTTGCTGTACAAAAATCATGACTCAACTCTCTACTGATTTTAAAATCTAGCTTGATAAACAACCAACAAAATTCCAGAATTTTAACAGCTTTACCTACTGAACTTGTTTAGCCCTTTAAAAATATCAAACGATTTCAGAAAATTATGAATCCAGCGCCATTAGATTCCTTATTCAAATCTCTACGTTCTAGACATCAGAAAATCCGTTTTTCGACAACTAACGACCAAGTTACAGCCTGATGAAGTCGGCTGAAACTTTCACTCAGCAAACTGTTTCAGCATTATTGTTACAATTTATTCGCACAATTCGTTCATACGGTTAACCTAGGTGATTATAATCCGATTTCTACTCATAGATTGAGACTAATAACCTATCCATGCAAACCCTAGTTCTTATTTCTAGTTATTACAACCAAAACACACTTGCTAACTTATGATTTCCGAGTACAATTCTGCGTATGAACAATGATCAATTCAGCCGATTACTTAACACTCACATATTCTGAAAATAATACAATCAAACACATATATCCGCAACAACTAAGCATCCAAGCATACATATAATCCGAGACAATGAATCATTCAAGCATATATATGTAATCCGAGACAATGAATCATTCAAGCATGCATATTTATCCGCGGCAATACAATCACACGATCTGAACACAACAAAGTCACACACACGTATCCGACTATGGTCTTGTATCATATGATAAGGTAAACGAACCGTGATTAAGCTAGAGGATCCGGTGATCAAAGCTGCTTGCGGCCGAGAGGAAAGAACAACTGATCTTGCGATCTAGACTGAGCGGGACGAGATGACCGGCTGTTAGCGACCGAGATGATGATGGCTTCGGCTGATGCTTGCTGCGACCGAAAGAAAAGAAAGGAAAGCTGTTCGCGATTTATGGAGCAAGAGAAGGCGGTTAGAGTTTGTGTTTTAGAAGGAAGCATGCATAAGTTTTGTAGATATAGGCGCAAGAGATAAAGATTTCGATTTGGGATAAGTATTGTGGCCGAGGAACTAGGGTGGTTGGTTTGGGTTTGATCTCGGTCGAAATCTGATTTGGTTTGGTTTGGGTTTTGCGGCCGAGTGGTTAGAGAACTAAAGTTTAGGTTTGATCTTTGATTCTTGTTCTCTTTTGGCCGAAGACTTGGGTTCCAAGTTTCCTAGTTTCACCAAGAGTTTGGTTTGTGTTTGTGTCGCGGTTCGGTTCGTGTGCATATTTACTTAATAACTAAACAATCACACAAACACTCATCACGTATTCATTCACGTTCGTACACATAGCACGTAATTAAATTGACACGTATTACGTTTAAGTTATCCGAAAAACCTGGGATATCACATTATCCCCATGTTGAAAGAATTTTCGTCCCGAAAATTGAGTAAACGCGGTTTAGCATGTAGCATACATGTTCAGAGTGCTACGCACAAAGAGTTAGTTCGTTTATGATGGTAAGCAACGTTACAAGAAGTTCCCAAGTGTCATACACAAAGATTTCCAAGTGCCATGCACATGAATTTAGTCAATAATAGTACACGAAAGTATGAGAAGTCCATAATAGTACACGAAAGTATGAGAAATTTCAAGGTTGTCACATCATCCCCTTGTTGAAAGAATTTTCGTCCCGAAAATTTAGTTACTGGTATCGTTAGTTTGCTGCTCAGTTGTGAAGAGGTGTGGGTATTTGCTTTTCATTTGGTCCTCTCTTTCCCACGTGAACTCCGGTCCACGCTTAGAGTCCCAACGAACTTTAACGATTGGAACCTTGCTGTGCCTCCGAGTCTTGATCTCACGATCCATGATCTCGATAGGCTTTTCTACGTAGTGTAGTTGTTCATCCACTTGGATCTCATCCAATGGAATAACTAAAGTTTCATCTGATAGACACTTCTTCAGATTTGACACGTGAAATACGTTGTGAACTCCACTGAGTTCGGTCGGAAGGTCTAATTGGTATGCTACGGGTCCGATACGTTTCAAGATTACAAACGGACCTACGTACCGTGGGTTAAGTTTGCCCCGTTTTCCGAAGCGGATTACACCCTTCCAGGGTGACACCTTTAGTAGGACGCGATCGCCTACTTGGAATTCGAGCGGTTTGCGTCGTTGATCAGCATAGCTTTTCTGTCGATCTCGTGCCGCCGCCATGCGGTTTCTGATTTGTACAATCTTTTCAGTAGCCTCAAGTATTAACTCAGGGCCTGTGAGTTGACTGTCACCGACTTCTCCCCAGCAGACCGGTGATCTACATTTACGACCGTATAATGCCTCAAATGGTGCTGCCGAAATACTCGTGTGATAGCTGTTGTTATATGAGAATTCTACTAGAGGCAGGTGAATTTCCCAATTATTTCCGAAGTCCACTACGCATGCCCTAAGCATGTCTTCCAAGGTTTGTATGGTCCTTTCGCTTTGACCATCAGTCTGAGGGTGATAAGCTGTGCTCATATCCAAGCGTGTTCCCAACGCTTTCTGGAGTGACTGCCACAAGTTTGACGTGAAGCGAGCATCTCTATCTGATATGATGGACGTTGGCACTCCGTGCCGAGAAACTACTTCCTTAATGTAGATGCGAGTCAACTTCTCCATCTTATCTGTTTCTTTAATAGCTAGGAAGTGTGCGGACTTAGTCAAACGATCCACAATCACCCAGATGGTGTCGCAACCACCCAAGGTTCGCGGGAGTTTAGTGATGAAATCCATTGAGATCTGATCCCACTTCCACACTGGGATCTCTGGTTGTTGGAGTAGCCCCGATGGCTTTTGATACTCCACCTTGACTTTTGCACAAGTCAAACATTTACTCACGTAGGTGGCTATATCGGCTTTCATGTTAGGCCACCAATACGCAACTTTAAGGTCCTGATACATCTTATCCGAACCCGGATGGATAGAGTATCGAGATTTGTGAGCTTCATCCATGACTAGCTCTCTGAGGTTTCCGTAGAGAGGTACCCATATGCGATTCATGAAATACCGGGCTCCATTGGGCTTTACCTCCCAATCGCGTTCCATTTTTCCCACTGATTCGGCTTTGATGTTTTCCTCCTTAACTGCTTCTAACTGGGCGTCGCGTATTTGATCGGGTAGCCCCGAATGAATAGTGAGTTATAGTGCTCGTACGCGACGAGGTTTCAAGTGTTCCTTCCTGCTGAGGGCATCAGCTACCACGTTAGCTTTACCCGGGTGATACCGAATGGCACACTCATAATCGTTCAAGAGTTCGACCCAGCGACGCTGTCGCATGTTCAACTCCTTCTGATCAAAGATGTGCTGGAGGCTTTTGTGGTCAGTGAAGATTGTGCACTTCGTTCCATAAAGGTAGTGTCTCCAAATCTTAAGTGCAAACACTACTGCTCCCAATTCTAGGTCATGCGTCGTGTAGTTCTTCTCGTGAACTTTCAGCTGTCGCGACGCATACGCGATGACCTTATCGCGTTGCATGAGTACGCATCCCAATCCCTGAATGGAAGCATCACAATACACTACAAAGTCATCTGTCCCTTCCGGCAAGGACAGAATGGGTGCACTGCAAAGTTTCCGCTTCAGCAATTGAAATGCTGCTTCTTGTTTTTCACCCCAAGCATACTTGATGCCTTTCTGGGTGAGGGTAGTGAGCGGTTGTGCAATCTTTGAAAACCCCTCGATGAAGCGTCTGTAGTAACCAGCCAATCCCAAAAATTGGCGGATTTCCGTCGGTGTCTTAGGTGCTTCCCAGTTTTTTATGGCTTCAATCTTGGCAGGGTCTACGTGGATACCCTTTTCATTCACGACGTGCCCGAGAAACTGAACTTCTCGGATCCAGAAATCACACTTCGAAAGCTTGGCGTATAGCTTTTCCTGTTGAAGTAATCCTAGCAGTAATCGTAGATGCTCAGCATGCTCTTCTTTACTTTTGGAGTAGATGAGTATGTCATCGATGAACACAATGACAAATTTGTCGAGGTATGGTTTACACACGCGGTTCATGAGGTCCATGAACACCGCAGGTGCGTTAGTGAGACCGAATGGCATGACCAAGAACTCGTAATGGCCATACTGAGTGCGAAATGCCGTCTTAGCGATATCCTCCTCTCTGACGCGTAGCTGATGATAACCAGACCGTAAATCAATCTTAGAGTAGTAACTTGACCCTTGTAGTTGGTCGAATAGATCGTCGATGCGAGGTAACGGGTATCGGTTCTTGACTGTAACCTTGTTGAGTTCCCTATAGTCGATGCACATGCGGAAAGTCCCGTCCTTCTTCTTGACAAACAGGACTGGAGCTCCCCATGGCGAAACGCTTGGTCGGATAAATCCTTTTTCTAGCAGCTCTTGAAGTTGGGTAGACAGCTCCTGCAGCTCGGCTGGAGCTAGGCGGTATGGAGCTTTGGCGATGGGAGTTGCATTGCTTGCCAATTCGATTTCAAACTCCAATTGTCGATGTGGTGGAAGACCAGGTAGTTCTTCTGGGAATACATCGGAAAAATCACGGACGACAGGGATGTCTTCTATACGTTTCTCGTCCTTAGGCTGTTCGGTAATTAGTGCGAGTAAGGCGAAGGAATTCTTTCTCCGAAGATACTTCTGCGCTTGCATAAATGAGATAATGTTGGTGACGGCGCTTGCCTTGTCGCCTTGTACCGTCAGGATTTCGTCGTTCGGGAGTGGAATACGGATAGACTTTTCGAAACAGAGAACTTCAGCCCGGACGTCGGATAGCCAGTCCATTCCGACTACCACGTCAAAACTACCCAGGGTAGTTGTCATCAGATCAATGGTAAAAGTGTGACCCGCGAGTTTGAGTTGACAGCCGGATACTATTTGGGTCACATCTACAGATTTACCATCGGCTAATTCTATAACATAAGGGGTCTCTAATGATTTAAGCGTGAGATTTAGGTTCTTCCTAAAAGACTCAGATATAAAGCTCCTATCCGCACCCGTATCAAAAAGCACAGAAGCAAAATGTTCATTAAGGGGAAACTTACCGGTGACCACGTTCGTGTCGTTTCTGGCCTCCCCGCGGCCCAATGTAAATGCGCGACCCTTGGCACCTCCTGTGCCACCGTTCCCATTATTGTTGTTGTTATTATTGTTATGGTTGTTGTGGTTGTTTCCACCATTATTGTTGTTGTTACGCAACTGTGGGCAGTCTTTTCTGAAATGAGCGGTGCTACCACACTGATAGCATCCCCGGTTTATACCCTGCTGCTGACCCTGAGGCCGATTCTGATTTTGTCGGGACACGATTTCCTCACGACAATCCCTTGCCGCATGTCCCATCTTGCCACATCTTTGGAAGCGATTTCCTGCACAAGGGCCGTCATGTTGAAGATTGCAGCGGTTGCACTGCGGCTTTCGACCTACATAGCCGCCTGCATTCTGGTTGTTGTTGTTGTAGTTGTTGTTGTAGTTGGAACGATTTTGATGACCCCGGTGGCTGTGGTAGTGATTGAACCGTTTCTGGTTCCCTTGCTGTGGATGAGGTGACGAAGACTGTCGAATGGTGGAGTCTTCAAACTTTCTTTTGTTATCTGAGGCAACTTCAGTGGTACCCCGTGCTGGCAGTTTCTTCTGTTCCACCGCTTTATCGGTGAGTTTGTGAGCCAATCGGATTGCTTGATGTTCTGTTACAGGGTTACTAGACATCACCATACCCTGAATTTCCGGAACCAGACTCCCGAGATAGAACTCGAGTCTTTTCTCCACCGTGTTGGCCAATTCGGGACACAGAAATACCAAATCATGATGTTTTGCGGTGTAAGCTTCAATTTCCGATCCCACCATCTTGTGGTTCCACAAAGCTTGCTCTAACTGTTGCACTCTGTCTCGAGGACAGTACTCCTCTTTAATCAGGGCCTTGAACTCAGTCCATGCCATAGCATTTGCAGCTAACAGTCCACGTGTTTGGACTTGGGCATTCCACCATGTCAGTGCCCCATCTTCCAGCGTTGAGGCGGCGTATTTGACCTTGTTGGCCTCTAAGCAGTTGCACATTTCAAAAACGGATTCCGACTTTTCTATCCAGCGGACCAGTCCAATGGGTCCTTCCTCCCCCGAGAACTTGCTAGGCTTTGTGTCAAGGAACATCTTATAGGGATTAAAGCCCCCTCCTGCTGACAGAGAACAGGAAGTCAGCAAGGGATCGTACTAGCCTCACTATTAGATTTTCACGCGAAAACTTAATAATGGTTACCTGCCGGCTGGTTCTGAACACCCGCTAATGCTGCATTCACATGCTCCTGAATCATGGCAGCTAGCTCTTCGGGCGTCAAGTTAAGGTTTCCACGTCTTCCAGTCGCCATTTAGATCTTCGAAACACAACACAAACACACCTGATAAGTCTATATATCCAATATAGTTATCCTACTTCGTACTTTAATAATTATTTAGTTATGTCAACTCAATATGTTAAATAGTCGAAAGAAATACTTGATTAACTGAAATCTCAACGTCTTACAAAGGTGCAAATCAAACATACGAATTTACTATAAAGTCTCAAGTTTAAATACAAGTGGGAAAATAATAAACTGAAGGAAAACAAATAATATAAACGAGACGTGTCAGTCGTCTACGTCTCCATTCCCCAAGTCACTGTCGTTGCCGTCATCCTGTGCGGCATCTCCAGCCTCCTCAGCTGGGTCCTCCTCCTGATCCTCTTCAGGATCCTCCTCTGGATCCTCCTCTTCCGGCACTGGAGGGGCAGGTGCTGGTTCAAGTGCTTGATTTTGCAGTTCCTGAATGTTCCAACTATTTTCCAGGACTCTATCCTCAAGCCAGTCAGCTCTTATCTGCTCAGCACGCAGATCTCTGGCTATGGTGTTACGAGCTATCTTACTCGTACGATGTTCTTCCTCGAGCGAGTCGGTCTTTCCTGTAAGGTGTCGGATCATCCATCCTTGTGCTAAGATGGTTTCCTGCATTCTTTCTAACTGTTTTTGTTGTGTATGTACCAGGATTCTAAGCATGTCAAGTCCTATTTCTACAGGATTAACCGGTTCAACCGGTACAGCAATAGTTGGGCGCAACGACTCCTCCTCCCCCAGAGCGAGCCTTTTCCTCGCCGCTGAGCGTGTCTCCACGCCATAAGGTGGTATGGGTTCCACCATTGGTGCCTTTCCTAGTGCCCTTGGTGGCGTAAGTCTGTCGGACGATGATGACGATGAGGATGATGACATTGCCTGTTAGGTCGTGTAGTTAGTTATGAGTTGTTTTCATTCCTTATCATGAAGGCATAATCTACCAAACACAGTTGTGGTATATTACATAACAAGATATAACAATTCGGTGCCAAACTAAGTCTAGTGTCGTGATATCAGCTATAGTTTAGGTCTACTCTAATGCAAACCTGGTTCTCTATAGCTAGAGGCTCTGATACCAATCTGTCACACCCTCAATTTCCACTTGCGGAGTTTTACCGCGAGGCATGTGAACAAACCAGAATCTGAAACACTAGTACGTCGAACGACTCTACATGATTTGATTATACGTTTTCCAAAATCATTTGTTGTCGATTTTATATTACCAATATTTAGCATGAGTATCAGTTTTTAAAGTTTGAGCGGAAGCATAAATAAGTAGTGATGCAGGCGCCAACACAAACGCCAAAACAAATGAAAAATCCCAAAACAATATTAATAAATAAGACTCGATAATGATGTCTTGTTCAATGCATGTGCGTGCACCTAGAGCTCCTAGCGTCCTGAGAAACATGTAAAGAAACAAGTGTCAACATTAAAGATGAGTGAGTTCACAGGTTTTCATAAATTCGTTTGTTCGGTTATAGTTTGTTATTCCGTTATCCCCATCCCGGGATAACATATCAGTTCCATTATTCCAACCCGGAATAATAAGTTGTTGCTTCCAATATTCCCAAACCGGAATATTAAGTTGTTGTTTCCATTATCCCCAACCCGGGATAATATGTTGATGTTCCAATATTCCAAACCCGGAATATTAAGTTGTTCCGTAATTAAGTTCAATATTAATGTATATAGGTAGCTAGCCTAAAGTCATGTCACTAAGTGTTCGCGATCGAAGCTGACAGTTGTGCCTCCGTTTTGCCAGGTCTATCACATGACCATGGCGATGTTAGGCCAATCATACACCCGTTGACCATACCCGGTCGGCTAGCGCGACTAGCTTGGATGGGGCTCGTCAGACCCAGTAGTACTACTTATAATTCCCCCGCTACTTAACCCAAATACTAACGATCCGAGGAGATTGTCGAGGACTTAAGTGATAAAGCTGCATAGTGACCATAACATTACATTAACATTAACTTAGTTACCGTATAGTTATGTGACGTTAATTTCGTATAACGTAAAGAGATTGAGTTTGAGAGTGTATACATGTTTCTCCCCCTGTTGTTTAAAAACCGGATAAAGTTAGGGGCCGTGAACTCACCTTTATTAGCTCGGTTAGTGTGGCAAAGATGTTATAAGAGATGGGACCGCTAGTTGCGTCCTAACAAACCAATTAATTCCACGTCAGTGTGTAATCACACCAATACAAATTCCACACGCAATTTACTCACAAAGTGATACACACAAACAACATATCTAACACTCAAACATGCATGCAAGTATTCTCATATAATCATAGTAATCAAACAACTTATCATGAACACATTCCAAATCCATGCAACACTTTAATGCATAAAATCACAAGTTAACAACTTTCTGCCCAACACTCAGTTATTCAGCTGTTTTCTAGGAATTTTATAAAATAGTTCCAGCATTCTAAAAATTCCCATATTTTTACAGTAGGTGACATTTATACCATAGAAATTTATATAATTTTTCCAAGTCCTAAATCTTTACCAATTAACCATAATTATTAATCCACTAAGCTGCAGTCAGATTTACTGCTTTCTGACAGCAGTCCACGGAAGAATTTATTTAAAAATCACTGATCGTCCGATTAACAAAATTCCAGTTGGAGTTGCCCGGAAATTTCTATACCTAGTTGCTGTACAAAAATCATGACTCAACTCTCTACTGATTTTGTAGCTTGATAAACAACCAACAAAATTCCAGAATTTTAACAGCTTTACCTACTGAACTTGTTTAGCCCTTTAAAAATATCAAACGATTTCAGAAAATTATGAATCCAGCGCCATTAGATTCCTTATTCAAATCTCTACGTTCTAGACATCAGAAAATCCGTTTTTCGACAACTAACGACCAAGTTACAGCCTGATGAAGTCGGCTGAAACTTTCACTCAGCAAACTGTTTCAGCATTATTGTTACAATTTATTCGCACAATTCGTTCATACGGTTAACCTAGGTGATTATAATCCGATTTCTACTCATAGATTGAGACTAATAACCTATCCATGCAAACCCTAGTTCTTATTTCTAGTTATTACAACCAAAACACACTTGCTAACTTATGATTTCCGAGTACAATTCTGCGTATGAACAATGATCAATTCAGCCGATTACTTAACACTCACATATTCTGAAAATAATACAATCAAACACATATATCCGCAACAACTAAGCATCCAAGCATACATATAATCCGAGACAATGAATCATTCAAGCATATATATGTAATCCGAGACAATGAATCATTCAAGCATGCATATTTATCCGCGGCAATACAATCACACGATCTGAACACAACAAAGTCACACACACGTATCCGACTATGGTCTTGTATCATATGATAAGGTAAACGAACCGTGATTAAGCTAGAGGATCCGGTGATCAAAGCTGCTTGCGGCCGAGAGGAAAGAACAACTGATCTTGCGATCTAGACTGAGCGGGACGAGATGACCGGCTGTTAGCGACCGAGATGATGATGGCTTCGGCTGATGCTTGCTGCGACCGAAAGAAAAGAAAGGAAAGCTGTTCGCGATTTATGGAGCAAGAGAAGGCGGTTAGAGTTTGTGTTTTAGAAGGAAGCATGCATAAGTTTTGTAGATATAGGCGCAAGAGATAAAGATTTCGATTTGGGATAAGTATTGTGGCCGAGGAACTAGGGTGGTTGGTTTGGGTTTGATCTCGGTCGAAATCTGATTTGGTTTGGTTTGGGTTTTGCGGCCGAGTGGTTAGAGAACTAAAGTTTAGGTTTGATCTTTGATTCTTGTTCTCTTTTGGCCGAAGACTTGGGTTCCAAGTTTCCTAGTTTCACCAAGAGTTTGGTTTGTGTTTGTGTCGCGGTTCGGTTCGTGTGCATATTTACTTAATAACTAAACAATCACACAAACACTCATCACGTATTCATTCACGTTCGTACACATAGCACGTAATTAAATTGACACGTATTACGTTTAAGTTATCCGAAAAACCCGGGATATCACATTATAGGATGAACCTAAATCTCACGCCTAAACCCTTAGAGACCCCTTATGTCATAGAACTAGCAGATGGTAAATCCGTAGATGTGACCCATATAGTATCCGACTGTCAACTCAAACTCGCGGGTCACACCTTTACCATTGATCTGATGACAACTACCCTGGGTAGTTTTGACGTGGTAGTCGGAATGGACTGGCTATCCGACGTCCGGGCTGAAGTTCTCTGCTTCGAAAAATCTATCCGTATTCCGCTCTCTAACGACGAAATCTTGACGGTGCAAGGCGAGAAGGCAAGCGCCGTCACCAACATCATCTCTTACATGCAAGCGCAGAAGTATCTTTGGAGAAAGAACTCCTTCGCTTTACTCGCACTGGTTACCGAACAGCCTAAGGACGAGAAACGTATAGAAGACATCCCTGTCGTCCGTGATTTTTCCGATGTATTCCCAGAGGAATTACCTGGTCTTCCACCCCATCGACAATTGGAGTTTGAAATCGAATTGGCGAACCATGCAACTCCTATCGCCAAGGCTCCATACCGCCTAGCTCCAGCCGAGCTGCAGGAGCTGTCGACCCAACTTCAGGAGCTGTTAGAAAAGGGATTTATCTGACCAAGCGCTTCGCCATGGGGAGCTCCAGTCCTTTTTGTCAAGAAGAAGGACGGGACCTTCCGCATGTGCATCGACTACAGGGAACTCAACAAGGTTACTGTCAAGAACCGATACCCGTTACCTCGCATCGACGATCTCTTCGACCAACTGCAAGGGTCAAGCTACTACTCCAAGATTGATCTACGGTCCGGTTACCACCAGCTACGCGTCAGGGAGGAGGATATCGCTAAGACGGCATTTCGTACTCGGTATGGCCATTATGAGTTCTTGGTCATGCCCTTCGGTCTCACCAACGCACCCACGGTGTTCATGGACCTCATGAACCGTGTGTGTAAACCATACCTCGACAAGTTTGTCATTGTATTCATCGATGACATACTCATCTACTCTAAAGGTGAAGAAGAACATGCTGAACATCTACGATTACTGCTAGGATTACTTCAACAGGAGAAGCTATATGCCAAGCTTTCAAGGTGTGATTTCTGGATTCGGGAAGTTCAGTTTCTTGGGCATATCGTAAATGAAAAGGGTATCCACGTACACCCTGCCAAGATTGAAGCCATCAAAAACTGGGAAGCACCCAGGACACCGACGGAGATCCGCCAATTTTTGGGTTTGGCTGGTTACTACAGACGCTTCATCGAGGGATTTTCAAAGATCGCACAACCGCTTACTACCCTCACCCAGAAAGGCATCAAGTATGCTTGGGGTGACAAGCAGGAAGCAGCATTTCAATTGCTAAAACAGAAACTTTGCAGTGCACCCATTCTGTCCTTGTCGGAAGGGACAGATGACTTTGTAGTATATTGTGATGCTTCCATTCAGGGGTTGGGATGCGTACTCATGCAACACGATAAGGTCATCGCGTATGCGTCGCGACAATTGAAGGTTCACGAGAAAAACTACACGACGCATGACCTGGAATTGGGAGCAGTAGTGTTTGCACTTAAGATTTGGAGACACTACCTCTATGGAACGAAGTGCACAATCTTCACAGACCACAAGAGCCTTCAACACATCTTTGATCAGAAGGAGTTGAACATGCGACAGCGTCGCTGGGTCGAACTCTTAAACGATTATGAGTGTGCCATTCGGTATCACCCGGGTAAAGCTAACATGGTAGCTGATGCCCTCAGTAGGAAGGAACACTTGAAACCTCGTCGTGTACGAGCATTACAGCTCACTATTCATTCGGGGTTACCCGAACAAATACGCGACGCGTAGTTAGAAGCAGTTAAGGAAGAAAACATCAAGGCCGAATCGGTGGGAAAAATGGAACGCGATTGGGAAGTAAAACCCAATGGAGCCCGGTATTTCATGAATCGCATATGGGTACCTCTCTACGGAAACCTCAGAGAGCTAGTCATGGGCGAAGCTCACAAATCCCGATACTCTGTCCAACCTGGTTCGGATAAGATGTATCAAGACCTTAAAGCTGCGTAGTGGTGGCCCAACATGAAAGCTGATATAGCCACCTACGCGAGTAAGTGTTTGACTTGTGCAAAAGTCAAGGTAGAGTATCAAAAGCCATCGGGGCTACTCCAACAACCTGAGATCCCAGTGTGGAAATGGGATCAGATCTCGATGGACTTCATCACTAAACTCCCGCGAACTTTGGGTGGTTGCGATACCATCTGGGTGATTGTGGATCGTTTAACTAAGTCCGCACACTTCCTAGCTATTAACGAAACAGATAAGATGGAGAAGTTGACTCGCATCCACATTAAGGAAGTAGTTTCTCGGCACGGAGTGCCAACGTCCATCATCTCAGACAGAGATGCTCGCTTCACGTCCAACTTTTGGCAGTCACTTCAGAAAGCGTTGGGAACACGCTTAGATATGAGCACAGCCTATCACCCTCAGACTGATGGTCAAAGCGAAAGGACCATACAGACCTTGGAAGACATGCTTAGGGCATGCGTAGTAGACTTTGGAAATAGTTGGGAAATCCACCTGCCTTTAGTGGAATTCTCATATAACAACAGTTACCATACGAGTATTTCGGCAGCACCGTTTGAGGCATTATACGGTCGTAAATGTAGATCACCGGTCTGTTGGGCAGAAGTCGGTGACAGTCAACTCACAGGCCCTGAGTTAATACTTGAGGCTACTGAAAAGATTGTACAAATCAGAAACCGCATGGCGGCGGCACGAGATCGACAGAAAAGCTACGCTGATCAACGACGCAAACCGCTCGAATTTCAAGTAGGCGACCGCGTCCTACTAAAGGTGTCACCCTGGAAGGGTGTAATCCGCTTTGGAAAACGGGGCAAACTAAACCCACGGCACGTAGGCCCGTTTGTAATCTTGAAACGTATTGGACCGTAGCTTATCAATTAGACCTTCCTGCCGAACTCAGTGGAGTTCACAACGTGTTTCACGTGTCAAATCTGAAGAAGTGTCTATCAGATGAAACTCTAGTTATTCAATTGGATGAGATTCAAGTGGATGAACAATTGCACTTTGTGGAACAGCCTATCGAGATCATGGATCGTGAGATCAAGACTCGAAGGCACAGCAAGATTCCGATCGTTAAGGTTCGTTGGGACTCTAAGCGTGGACCGGAGTTCACGTGGGAAAGAGAGGACCAAATGAAAAGCAAATGCCCACACCTCTTTGCAGCTGAGCAGCAAACTAACGATACCAACAACTAAATTTTCGGGACGAAAATTCTTTCAACATGGGGATGATGTGACAACCTGGAAATTTCTCATACTTTCGCGTACCATTGTTAACTAAATCCTTGTGCATGGTACTTGGGAATCTTTGTGCATGGCACTTGGAAACTTCTTGTAACTTCGCATACCATCGTTAACGAACTAACTCTTTGTGCGTGGCACTCTAAACATGTACGCTGCATTCTAAACCGCGTTTACTCAATTTTCGGGACGAAAATTCTTTCAACATGGGGATAATGTGACATCCCGGTTTTTCGGATAACTTAAACGCAATACTTGTCGAATAAATTATGTGCTACGTATTAAACGTTTATAAGTTGGTGCGTCATTATGTGATATACGAGTTCGTGTTTTATGTTAGTTATAATGTATAGACGTATAGACGTAGTAAATAAACAAATGAATCGAGCCGAACCGCGACACGAGCCGGCCTCTTTTCTTGCGACTCAAGGAACTAAACGTGGGAATCAAGTTTTAAACCCAAACCTTAAACTCAAAACTATCCGGTCGCGAGCAAACAACCCAAACCGACCCACCCAAGTCCCTTCGGCCGCGAGAACAAACCCAAACCGCAAACCTATTCTTCTTTTCTTCATCTTTTGCGCCTATATATACAAACACATGCATGTTTCCTTCACAACACAAAAACCCTAATATCTAAGAAGCCGACGGCAGCCTTGCTACACTCCATTCGGTCGCGAGCAGCCCCTTATTCATCATCTCGATCTGATCAGCCCTACATCATCTCTCGGTCGCGACAGCAGCTTGTCCCTTTCATTCTTTCGGTCGTGATCTAGCTTGAACATCCGAATCAGTCCCGTCCCAGTCTCGGCTTATTTACTTTGTCATTAAAGGTTAGGATTTATCTTTTGTTACAAGATCATATTCGGATATATGTATTTGAATGTAGTGATTGTGTTGTTTTCGGATTGATTATGTTAGATTGAAGTTTGATGTTTGTTCGAAATCTGGAAAACATAGGCTGTGTTTTGTTTATAAAAACTAGAGATATTGATTAGGGTTTGCATGGATGTGATATATGTATTGATCTATGATTAGAAAAATCAGTTCTTGATCGCCTAGGTTCATTGTATTGACGGTTTATGCGAATTAGTGGTGATAAAATGCTGAAACAGGTTGCTGAGTGATAGTTACAGCCGACTTCATCTGGCTGTAACTCGGTCATTAGTTGTCGAAAAACGGATTTTCTGAAGTCTAAAACGTAGAGATTTGAATAACGAATCTAATGGCGCTGGATTCATATTTTTCTGAAGTCGTTTGATATTTTTAAGTGGCCAATTAAGTTCAGTAACTAAAGCTGTGAAAATCCTGAAATTTTGTTAGTTGTTTATCGAGTTGGATTTTATAATCTGTAGGGAGTCGAATCATGAAATTTGTACAGCAACTAGGTATGGAAATATCCGGGCAACTCCCACTGTAATTTTGTTAATTGGACGATCAGCGATTTTTAAATAAATTCTTCCGTGGACTACAGTCAGAAAGCGACGAATCTGACTGCAGCCTAGTATATTAATATTTATGGATAATTGGTAAAGTATTAGGACTTGAAAAATTTATATAAATTTGTACAGTATAGTTGTCACCTGCTGTAAAATAATTGGAATTTTTGGAACGTTGGAACTATTATAAAAAAATCATAGAAAACAGCCGAATTATGAGTATGTAAGCTGAAATTTGATAACTTGTGAATGTGTGCACCAAAGTGTTGCATGGATTGGATTATGTTCATGATAAATTGTTTTGATTACTATGTTCACATGAGGATACTTGCATGCATGTTTGAGTGTTAGGAATTTTGATTGTGTGTATCACTTTGTGCGTAAATTATGTGTAGAATTTGTATTAGTGTGTTCACACACTGACTTGGAATCAATTGGTTTATTAGGACGCAATTAGCGGTCCCATCATTTGCAACTTCTGTGTTACACTAACCGAGCAACTAAAGGTGAGTTCACGGCCCCTAATTTTATCCGGTTTTAAACAACAGGGGGAGAAACATGTATACACTCTTCAAACTCAATCTCTTTACGTTATACGAATTTAACGTCACATAACTATTCGGTAACTAAGTTAATGTTAATGTAACGTTATGGTCACTAAGCAGCTATATCACATAAGTCCTCGACAATCTCTCGGATCGTTAGTATTGGGTTTAAATAGCGGGGAAATTATAAGTAGTACTACTGGGCCCGACAAGCCCCATCCGAGCTAGTCGCGCTAGCCGACCGGGTATGGTCAACGGGTGAATAATTTGGCCTAACTTCGCCATGGTCAGTGATAGGCCTGGCAACATGGAGGCACAACAGTCAGCTTCGATCGCGAACACTTACGTGACATAACTTTAGGCTAGCTACCTATATATGTTGACATTGAACTTAATTACGAATCAACTATATTATCCCGGGTTGGGGATAATGGAAACAACAACTATATTATCCCGGGTTAGGGATAATGGAAACAACAACTTTATTATTCCGGGTTTGGAATAATGGAAACAACAACTTTATTATTCCGGGTTTGGAATAATGGAACCAACATCATTATTATTCCGGTTAAGGAATAATGGAACTATCGGTATTATTCCGGGTTGGGAATAATGGAACTAAATCGTTATCCCGGGTTAGGGATAACGGGGGAAACAAACTCATAACCGAACAAACGAATTTATGAAAACCTGTGAACTCACTCATCTTTAATGTTGACACTTGTTTCTTTACATGTTTCTCAGGACGCTAGGAGCTCTAGGTGCACTCACTTGCATTGGTCAAGACATCTTTTATCGAGTCTCATTTACAAACATTGTTTTGGTTTTTCTTTGGTTTTGGCGTTTATGTTGGCGCCCGTTCCTTTACTTTACTTTATGCTTCCGCTCAACTTTAAAAATAATGCTTCCGCTAAACATTGGTAACTAATTAAGACAATATAAAATCTACTACAAATGATTTTTGAAAACGTATTATCAAATCATATAGAGTCGTTCGACGTACTAGTGTTTCAGATTCTGGTTTGTTCACACGCCTCGCGGTAAAACTCCGCAAGTGGAAATTGAGGGTGTGACACACCTGTTACGATGAAATGTTGCACTTACCTTGATCGCGGGGGTATGCCTTGATATGGGACACACGAATGTTATAGAAGACTTTATCTAATAAAGTCACAAGGTTAAAAATCGAAGGATGACGTGATAAGTTTAAAAGGACAAATATAGTGGCAATCGCATGGACCTGTCTATTAGGCACGTGCTGAAAAGTGTTCCTTAATCAGTTCGACAACAGTTTGATCCCGTGATAACTCTTCTCTCTTCATTATTTTATTATTATTAATTATTATTATTATTATTAGTTTATTATCCAAATTGTTGCTCGGCTGGTTGGATCGTTGATTTTGACAAAGGTATTGCTGTTCAGAAAAAGAGTGGGGCCCACATTGTTAAAAATTCTATTTTAAATGGGCCTATGTATCTCGGATGGGCCTACCTATTTCGAACAGGCCAATCCATCTTGAATGGATTCGAATTGGGCAGAACATTTCGCACCATTGTACCTAAATGGGCCAGGCCCACTCATCTCGGACTATTGTTTCAAAATGGGCCAGGCCCAACTTAAGTCTATAAATGGCCTGTTTCGAAACATTTCGAGTCATTTCGGATCCCTTTACTTATCTCAGATCTCTCTCGGACTTACTGTCTCGAACTCATAGGTAGACATTTCCCTTTCTTCTCGGATGAACCTCATATGGAATTGATAGATCTCAGATGGATCTTGGATGAGTTCATGTATTTTGAGTGGATCTCGGATAATCATCCGAGATCTGACATATTCATCGAGATGCCAGGTGATCTCGGATGACTGAAAAAGTTCATTCGAGTTACTTTGGAAACCTTGTCCATCCGAGACACTATTAAACCTGGTCATCTAAATCTGTTTTGAACCTTTTTTTTTGGTTAACCGGCTCAAAATTGTTTTAAACCTTTGAACTGTTGATCCCTTGATCCCCCTTTTATTTGAACTCTGTGACTTGGTGGCTCTTTGAGCTGTTTGATTTAGGATTGAACGTAAAAAGGGTCAACTAAGTTGATTTTTATGGTAATACTTGACTTTTTTGTTCAAAGTGGAGAGAATGGCGCAAAAGATGATGGAGAAACAAAAGCTTGATGTCGAGGCTTTTCATAATCAAGCCTGTTACTTATCCAATCCTTTGGCCGAGTACTACAAAATGTTTCACTCATTGATAGTCGGTCTAAACTCCTGCCTACTCACTAATACTTTGAAGCTAAACCCTGTGATTGACGAGGATATGATTCAAGACTTTTGGATAAACGCCAAAGTTAAGAAGGGCGGATCAACTGTTGAATCAAAGATCCAAGAGAAAGATATTGTTATTTCAGAGGCAGTTCTGCTAGATGTGTTAAAGTTTGAAGTTATGGAACGTCACCCAACATCCTTTGATAAAGATAGAGTTGCCAAAGCATTACGTCACATGAGCTACGAGGGTGCTTATCCAGCCGTGCTGAGGAAAATGTTTCCACCATATTGGAGATGTCTAGCTCACAACTTCCTACAATGTATTTTAGAAAATAAAGGCGGCCATGATCAACTTAACCAAACACAGATGACTGTATTAGTTACTCTGGTCAACGATTGGGACTACAACTCCTCGACATTCATTTCGACAACATGAAGAATATGCTGGAGAACACCAAGAAGAAAGTTTTTCTGTATACCCAAGATTTGTGCAAATGATTCTCGACGAGAAGTATCTGGAACTAGTGAAGAGCATAAACATTCTAATTTTAAGGCTGATGGGTCCCGGTTGTTTTGAAGCAGCCTACAAACAACGTGATACAGCAAAGATCAAGTTTACTTGAAAGTATGATCTGGTGAAACATGGAAAGTTCAAAGAAGTTATGCCTACACCTAAACCAGTGAATGTTATCATTGCTGAAGAACATGATATACAGACCATTGGTGAGAAACAGAAGTCAGCGCCTGTTGTTGAAGACTTAGTAACTGATGATGAAGAGACTGAAGACGAGTTGGAACATGTTGAATTTGAAAAAGCTGAGGAAACCTTCAGAGAGTTGAACCTGATGTCTGTAGAAAATCTTGCAACACTTCTTGCATCACTACAGGGTGATTCTGGGATCCTTCCTCCAAAACCGTTCCTTCTGAAGAAGTACAAACTAAAGAGACTCAAGATATAGCTGATGAAGAAGCTTGAAAGAAGCAGAGAATCGAACCAAAAACCCCCATTGACCCCAAGCTCATAAGCTCAAGTGCCATTTCCATACAAATCTCATAAGATGCTCCTGAATTCATAGCTGTTGATAAAGAAACATACATTCCTGACTTCTTCGCCACTGGATCACAACTAGAAAGCTCAAGTGGAGCTCGTTTCGAAGCGGTTGTTCAAGTGGTGGATTTACTAAACAAGACGAAGTTGCAATGAGAATGGCTACAGAAAAGATAAAGTTTATAGAACAGTCCGACAGTGATGATGATGAAGTAGTGGATGTTAGGAAACTGCAACGAAGAGTGGTGCTATTGGAACAAGATAATGAATTGAAGAACGCCCAAATATCATCTTTGCAAGCTCAAGTGATTATCAGAGATTAAGCAATAGAACAACTTCAGGTTGATGTGAGCTAATTAATAGCTGAGGTTTATGAGATGAAAGCAAAACTGGAAAACAAGTTTGGCAGTGAATTTGCAGTTAAAGATGATGATCCACAAAACATTGTACACCATGAACAGACTGCTCAAGAAAATGTTGTTGCTGATGCAGAACATGAAGCTGGCCTGAATGCCTATCTAGCTATTGAGCAAAAGAAAAGAAAGCAACCATCCAAAAAGCAAAATAGCAAGCAGATGCTGATAATGAAGAACCAAGATTTGAATCCCCTCGATGAAAACTTTCAGCCGAAAGATCCAACCAAAGTGTCTAATCGCTATGTAATGGAATTAGGTTCGAGCCTCTACGACAAAGTCAGTAACAAATCCAAAGTCAAATGTTCGAGATATGATCACGACAGGAAGTTATGTTTGGTGACAAGAGAGTGGACACAGGGAATATTATGCCAAACAATCACAATTTGAAACATGGACCAAGATAGATCTGAAAAGCCTCTTATGAGCTCCTTACCACGATTTAGGTGGTCCTGGATGGGCATTTCACTCTAAACTCGAGCATGAACTAACTCACGACTTTCCTACCAGGAAAACGGCCGAATCTTATCTTAAGAAGAATCCTGGAATTCGTGATCCCAAATACTCACAAGCGCATGCAATCAGTTATCTGGCCACCAATTGACAAGGAGAAAGTGGTTCCCCGCTGCTCCCAATCCCAAGGGAGTGCTGAAGAACTTTAGTTATTGGGCATATGATCCATGAATGGCAGAGGATGTGGTTGTAACTAAAGAGAAGGCATTCTGATTGGCTGACATGTTGGAACTTATCAGTTTTCATGAAGAAGATATCAAGATCTTGGGTTAGCATCAAATCCACACAAATGATAAATTTGAAGCTTGTGCTAAATCTTGGACGAGTGTTGTAGCTAATGTGATCAACAACAAGCTTTATGTGATCCAAGTCCACTATTTGGAGGTAGCGGAGCTTGCAGATCTTGAAACGAGAGGTTATACTAATGCAGTAAACCTAGGGGGACATTGTTAGGCCCTAATTAGGTTTATGCATTAGTTACATTAGTGGTGTGGGCTATCTTGTGTATATGGGCTTGGGGAAGGCTTTTGGGCCTAGGGGCTTAGGTTAATGGTGCTCTAACACTCTAGTATAAATAGATAATGATGTATTAGGGTTAGTCGCTTTTTGGTTATTTCTCATACTTGTATTACACAAAATCCAATATTTGTAGGCAAATTGATCTTCATCTATTTCATCTTATTTCTTCTATCATAATTCATAGCTTGTTTGTGTGATTCCGCCACCAAACAAGCCTCAAGTGATATTATTGTAGATCAGGTTTTCGGGACTTATAGCAAGTTATTAACGGTCCCATTTACATTCTCCATTCTAACCATGTTTGAACACGAAGCTTAAAAGTTTAAATGGATTCTGGTAAACCTGTGTCAAATCCAAATCCAGCTTCTCTACCGGTCCTTATTGAGTTTTTTAACGTAACCGACTCGTTAAAAACATTTAAAAAAATTTTGGAAAACTGTTTTTACCAAATTGTACCGTTTAAACCCATCTCGAGATTACAAATTCAATGATCTATAATGGCCAAAACCTTTTTCGGGATTTCCATGCCTTTTTTGTCCTAAAAATAAGTGGATTTAAACCGTGCATTTCGTTTTTAAAGTTCGTTTATGGATAATTTCGATGCACAAAAACGCTTATTACCGAATATGTCAGCTGATTAAAATTCCATCACTGAGATTTTAAATACGTCAGTCTTAAAAACGCAGGGTTAAATACACAGCTTAATTACGTGGTAAAAAACGCAGTTGAGATGCGTTGGTCAAATACGTAGTCAAGTCAATTACGCTGGTTAAATGCGCGGGGTTCCAAATATGCTGCTATTTATTTCGCTGAGAATAAATCTGCTGATGTTAAATGTGCAGGAAGACTCTAAATTCGTATTACGGCCTAGAAAAGTTGTTGTCACCTTGATAATGTCGCTAAAAGACTATTATCATTGTCCCCAAAATCGCCTTTGGATTGAATACGCCACAACAATTACATAGGGTGTCAAAAACGGCAGATTTCTATGCATTTTTAACAAAAACACAAGTATTTCTTGTCCACCAAGTTGTTAACATATTTAGCTGATAAATGGAATTTAGATCAGATCAAATCTTTTCAAAGTTTGAAAAGATTTTATCTTTAACTTTAAACAATTTCCTGCAAAATCAAACAAGCAACTTATCAGTAATTTTATGAAGATTCAGATGAACAAAACCAAGAACACAAAGAACAAATCTTCGAATCTTCAAGTTTTCCTTCAAATCTTCAAGATTCCTATAAACAAAAACATCAAAATTTCAAAAATAAATATGCAGGACACCAATTTTAGCCTTTTATCAACCCAAAACTCAGCTCCAAAACCCTAGAACAACACAATTATTCAGAACAATCTAAAAATTTCCAAAAAAAATTCAAAACCCTAGTTCTTCACCCTCCAACCAACCCGAAAATCTTTATTTTCTGCAGCAAACAATTCTGAATCGACCCAGTCAAGAGCCTAATGCTCTAATACCAATTGTAAGTCCCTTCAACGTCTTAGATCTTGACAGAATAGTCTATCTAACCTAGCGTGTGGAATCCTCTAGATCAGATTATCATAGAATACAGTAGAAACATAATTATATTTAAACCGGAATTCTATTGATTATCCAAACTAATTGTTTTACAATACCTCACTAACACAAACTAACCAATTTGTTCCTCTCTCCTCTCTCACATTTTTCTCTCTTTAGAACAATTCTCTAAACTGATTAACTCAAAACCTATTGCAAAACGTGTTTATATACTATAAGTTTGAATACTAGGCTACAAACTGGGCTAGGCCATTCAAGCTAACCATAAATGCAAAGCTCATTATAATTTGTCCAAAGACTAAATGCTTAAATTATTAACCTTTTGCCAAGAATATGCACTAAACTTGATTCCAAAATGTTCAATTCATCTTCAAATTGGTGTAGAATCATTGTAGAACAACCAGGTGTGGTTGCATTGAGCTTAATGCTCTGATACCACTTGCAGATCTAGTTTCTGATCTTGGTTCCTCAAGAACTTGAAGAACAAAGGATGCAACTAGATCAGTGCGAAAAATCCTCTAATGGATTCACCAAATGATAACAATAATAAGAACAACGAAGGAATTACACTTTGGTTACGATTCCAAATTGCAAGAGTTTTGGTACAAGATCAAGGGAACATGATCTAAACAATCTATCTCAAACCCTATTTATAGGGTTTCCCATGTATGCTACATTCTAATGGCGTAGAGAGTTTTCCCCCATATTTGAGTTAACTAACTGACTTAACTAAAAATAATTAAACAAAACCAAAAACTAATTAAAACATTAACCAGATTTCCAAGCTATTGACACCAAACTTACACAAACAATTCAATTAAGTTCTCGTTGTGAGAAATTTTCCTTATGTATTAACTAATGATCTCCCATGTCACACCGTAACCGATGGCGGAAATATCGGGGCGAGACGTAATAGATTACTCAAAGACTCATGGTAGTAAAACTAAAATATATTAATCATCAAAATTGCTTGTCTTACAATACATAGAAAGGAAACAAATTGTTCAAGTAGAAGGTAACATCAACACAACTTTAATTTATTTTGATAGTCTAAGTCTAAAAGTCCTTTGTGATATCAATTTTTCATATCATCTCAAGCATCTCCTTAAAACATGTTAGAATAAAGGTCAACAAATAATTCTTGACGAGTATACAAGCTTGATACATATAGTATAAATGTAAAGCATAATCCACATGTCAAAATACCTATTATGTCAAATATGTAACATTCGTTGTACAAACGACATATTTCAAACCTAATATGCAAGACAATGTGTGCACCCTAGCATCGAAATGCTAGGTCAAAAGTAACTTAACAATGACCATGAATCTCCCTCGCAAGGGTTAGATTAAACTTACGCTGGTTGACAATCCTATAGCGTTATACATGTTAAAAAAAGCTTGCAAAGTTAATGAATATCCATATGAACAATTGTAACAAGTATGTAGCATATAAGCATAAAGTATTATTGAACATGTAAGTGGATGTGTATTTGTATAGATGTTGTGCAATTTGTAATATAATTTGTATAGTTGCATGTTTTCGGTCTCATATAGTGCATAAAGTAAAATGGATCATGTATACTCACGGTTTTGCGAATATAGATAGAGAGGAGTGACGAATAAATTGTATAAATGTATGAATGAAATAATAAAAGAATAAATTGGAAAGCTAAAATGCGAGTCTAAGATTGGACCTTGTCATAAGAGTAAAAGTAACATTAAAATGGAATAAAAACATATCATAACATGTCGGGTAATGACCATGTGGACGATTTATTAAGAAATCGACTACGGTTATGGAGAGAAACTTTAGTGGCCAATGTTGGGTATTTAATTTTAAAAGTATTATTTACTTAAAAATTATCCCAAAGTGGTTTATGTATGAAAACAACTAAAACAACCATAGAAGTATTAAAAACATGGGATTATTACATATATCCTCCTATTTAAAATCTTAATTACATATTTACCCAATCCAAAAATTAAATGATATATTTCCCCTCTTATTACAAAATGACACAAATACCCTTTCAAACATAAAAAAGAAACCTATGGCCTGTCATTCCCTCCCTCCCACGACCCTAAGACTCCTCCCTGGTGATGACGATGGTTGCCAAATCGGTTACCGGCGAACCATGAATCCTCACCGGCGATAAGAAGTTGCGATAAGAACGGGCAACGAGAAGAGAACGAGCGCCATAACCGCCTACGCACCATTGTATTCAGAACCGTAACCATAATCGGAGAAGGAACATGTGCGTTTTATTTTCAAAGTTTTATATTAATAGGTTCATAGGAGATAATCGCAATCATGTGTATATTGGATTATTCAAAATCAAATTATATAAATGGAATTGTGGGATAACTAAGAGGCTGCAAACATATTTATAATTGAAAGATATATTTTCTTTTCGTTAAAATTACATCAATAGGGATGATGGATTATTGGAATTTTGTCCATATTTAAGTTTTGAACCTTAAATAGTTCAGCAATGTGAAAACAAATTTGGTTCCAAAGCTAGGTTTGTTGTGTTGATTAATCATGTTTGATTCAGTAACAATAGGTTTAATATTTATGGTTAAGTAAACAAAAGGGTAGAGTACTTATTCTCTAATTCATTGTTTAATGAAATGAGGATATATGATATTTTTATCTTTTAGTAAAGGGAAATATACAATATAATTTTTGTATTGGGTAAATATGTAATTTATGAAGTTTGTAGGGTGATATATATAATTGCCCCTAAAAAGATAAAGGTTATCTTAATGTACATGTAAGGTCTTATATAGAAAACCTAAGGTATTTGTGTGCAACAAATACAAAATAAAAATGTGAATCCAAAATAAATATTTAGTATTTTTTCAGTTGTTATTTTATATGTTTAGTGTTCAAAGAAAATTGTTTATATGATTTATAAGCATTTCCTAGAATCACTACAAGAAAATATATAAAGATTTAAGCTAGACTTAAAGTTAAATAATACATAACATTAATATAATTTATATTTTATTACTTAGAATGTTAGTCGTGAGTACTTAGGTGGTTAGTATGATTATATATGAAGAGTAATAAAAACAAAAAATAATGCAGGGAATGGGGATTGAACCCATGATACTCACAGCTGACTTTAACACAAAGTGGTATCCATTGGGCTAGGTTGTTACTTTTTTTTGGTAAAGGGAAAATAAAATTCATAAATATGAACAAGAACAAGACTCAATCCGATTCTTTGTAAGGTTGGAAAGGATTTCAGAAATTCAAGTCAAACCTTCTGAGTTTGATTTGCAAAATTCGCGAAATGTAGATAGTAACATGGGTGGAATGTAGAAGGAAAATGTAGAGGAAAAGGAAATAGACTAAGTGAAGGTTCTAATTAATAGAATGGTTCTATAGGGTTAGAGTTATGGGCGGGTCAATTTTAAATATTTTGATTGTCTAAATGTGGTTGAGGTATTAATTAGAGGTGGTTTGTGGTTAAAAATGAATGGATTATGGTTAATTACGGAGGTTAGATGTTAAGTGATAGTTTAAGGTAATTATAAATAGTTATAATCAAGTAAATAAGTTGTATTTTGAAATTTTGGGGCATAAAAGGTGAAATTCACGATCTGGTCGAACCAGGCTGAAATAGATGGTCCCTTGCGTATCACGACAAATATAGGATCTTTTTTCCGGATATGCCACACGGCTCAGACTTGAAATTTTGGCCCCTAGAATTTGATATTTGTGTTATGTTATGCTAAAACCTTATAATTAAGCATGTTTTTTTTGTATATATAAGCATATGCAAGCATATAAAATGATTTAAACAACATATAAATATTCCAAACTATTTCATTGATCCAAACGTCAAATATTACAAAATTTGATAATAAAAATACAAGATTACAATAAATGGAAAAGTATGTATATTACATCCCGGTCCTTCCACCCAATATAAAGATCAAGTTTAAGATCGTTTTAGTTCCCGAAGCTAAGCTAGTGATTAAGACTCCGTACCGATCGATACCGACCTAAGGAATTAATGTCACAACTTCAGGGACTATTGGATTAGGGGTTTATACACCCAAGTGTCCCCAGAAAAGCACAAATTCTATGTGTTAAAAGAAAAAAGATGGTAGTATGCGAATGTGCATTGACTGATAGAGTTGAACAAGATGACCGTGTCCCTAACTTATACTAGATGATCTCTTCTTAAGTTAATGTAGAAGGTTTTCTAAATAAAGCTTCGTAGGTGTTCCAATATAAAAGATTACCTGAAATAGTTTTGAATAAATGAAACAAAGTAATATAAAATGTTTTCAAACATTTCATAGCAGTGTCAATCTATAATTTCATATTTAACATATAAAATAAAACATACGGCTTATTATATGAATTAAACCCATATTCACATAAAACTCACATTAACTTACATCATCATCATCATTATTATAATTATTATTATTATTATTATTATTATTAAGATTTTTAAAAATAGGGTGTTACACACACATACATACATACATACATAACACAGGGGTGTGCAAAAAATTGAATTAACTGACCTATAACCAAATAAACCAATAAAACTGAACCAAAAATTTCAAACCATATAAAAAACTAGTGGGTCGGTTAATTAGTTTTCTAAAACTGAAAGCAGCGAGTCGGTGATGATTATCAATGTTTCCATACCCAACGTAAACTGAACCAAAAATTTCAAACCATATAAAAAACTAGTGGGTCGATTAATTAGTTTTCTAAAACCGAACGCAGCGAGTCGGTTATGATTATCAATTTTCCATACCCAACGTAAACAAACGGAATCGACATGTAGTAAAATCTTTGTCGGGTTAAGGACTTTTCATCATTTATTTTAGTATTTGATGTTTTTGGTTGAATATTTTTAGTATTTATGGGTTATTTCATATTGTTTTAGTTGAATGTTTATTTAAAATTATAGAATATATCATATCACTTCGTTTGAATATTCGGTAATAATAGGTATTAATATTATAATTATATGTATCTTTTTAATACTATGTAATACGTAATATTCTAATATGTAGAAATATGTAATAACAATTTGTTTCATGTTAAAAAAAATTGAGCTATTTTTAACTAGATCTAAATTTACGGTTAACCACTCATAACTGACCCGCTATAAACTTCAAAATTGATTAAAGGATTGGTTATGGTTATAATAATCCATTAACCAAATCCGTGGTTATGGTCATAGTTTTTCCCTAAAACCGACCCATGCACACCCCTACTGATATACATACATACGTACACATGTATACATACATACATGCATGCATGCATCATGCATACATACACACATACATATACAGAGCTTGATTAATAAAATAACAAATAGTTATTAATAAGCGAAAAAAACTAAATAAAACAGTTTTGAAAAAAGTACTAAATAAATTAGGGAGAAACATGAAATTTATTATTTAATAGAAAAGTGAAGTAGGAAATTATGATTAAAGAATTGAGAATATTATGATTTAGTATTATTATTTAATACGAGGGATAGGTGAGAAAATAAGGAGAGTCGCTAGAAAGTGGCATGTATCTTCAAAGAATTTCATTATTTTATAGATTTATTTAGGGTTAACTCTGTAGAAATGTAACTAAGTTTGTCAATTATTTTAATTATGTCACTTCAACTTTTTTGTCTTACTAAGGTCATTGAAGTTTAATTTAATGTTCTAATGCTATGGAATTATCGGGTTACCAGGTTATTAATGATGATGTGTTAGGTTTTATTAATTTTTTTGTCTTTATTTATTATGATGTTGAAAAAATATGCCATTTCACCATATAGCACCCACCCCATCATCATATTGATTTTATATCTCACCTTTATTCATAATCTATCATTTCCCGACGTTACATATGTTATAAGAGTGGAAAAACTCTGACAAATCGGTGTCATCAGACTTCAAAGCTTCTAAGAGTTTTTTTAAGATTATTCTACCCATTCCCACCGTCAACCACCGTATTCCGTCGTCTATCATGACTGCTCTTCCAAGTTCCACCACGTATTATGCCATCGACACTGATGTTGTCGTAACCAAGTTTCAAAATTTTATTTTCCTCCTTGACCGGACTTCCACCAGTCTCGCTGTATTCTGACGAGGATTTGTTTCAAAGTTGATGGTGGCTCCGGCGTGACAACATTCGCGGGGTTGGCAGCGACGAAAATAGGGTATTTTGCGCCGATGGTTTAGAGTCGTATTCAGGCAATTCTCGTGCTTGCGGTGGCTTGCAGCGACGAGTTGTGGGGGAGAGACAGGAGTTGTAGTGGTTGTGTGTGTGTTTTTCAAGGTTAAAGTTCAATTATAGCGTAGTGCATTTTGGGGTGAGATAAGACTTAGAGAAGACATAACACATACATAAACAATATATTTTATCGTTCTATTTACTTTATTTTTTATGATTTTATTTGTTTATTATACATATACAAACAAGAAAAAATTGTAATCTAATGGCGTGGTAATTACATACTATTAGTAATTACATATTATTAGAACACAAAATAAAAGTTTAGAGAAACAAAAAAAGTTTGGATGATTGTTGATACACTTTTGTGTCTATCGCTTGTTCTTAGTTACGTCTGTAATTGTACGGTCTTTGTTTATTATGTCTGTATAGTTGGTCGTGTCCACCAAATCAAGATTTCCTCATGTCATGATTTAGTACGACGATTAGTTTGTCTATGTTGTAAAACTGTTGAATGTATGCATGCTGTTGAGTCTTGTGTACGTCATGTCTGTTGGCACGATCTCCGAATAACACCTTCAAGTACGAGTGAGAAGTGCTTCATACGAGCAACTTGTTGCTCGTACGAGCTACTAACCATTCGTATGAGTGATTCTCCAGTCGTACGAGGGGCTATATTCAACAAGCACCTTGCTTGATTCATACGAGCCAGTTCATGTTCATACGAGCCATGGGTCGTTCATACGAGCATCCTTTGGAGAATGTTCTTCGTGACTTATGGTGTTTCGTACGACCAGCAACATTCTTCGTAACATAAGAACACAGAGAGTATTTCCTGAGTCTGTATGAACATTGTTTGTATGTGTTTGTACTAGTTCTCTTGTGTTAATCAAGATATTGAATCTTTGGTTATCTTGTGTTTCTTACTTTGCTTTAGTTTGCATACTTACGAGGATTCCGCACTTGTATGTGTTTTGTATAAACAGGAAAGTAGGTTAATCTTGATCCTCCAAGTGGACCTACAAGTGGTATCAGAGCTTTGGCTCTCTTCCTTGTTTAAAACCAAGCTTAGTGTTGTGTCTGAGCTAGTTGTGAGGGTTTCTTGAAGTGTTCTTGAACTTTCAATAGGAAAGTTAAGCTTTTAAAAGATAACCAACTTAAAACTTAGTTAAAACTTATTGTATCCAGAAAATTTTCATAAAAACCTTGTTAGAATACATGGAGACATGTAAGAATCTGGTTTTTCTTAAAATTTTCTATCAAAATATTCTATCAAAATTCAGGTGAAACACTGCCAGAAAACTCACCGGGATATTCTTGTAGGGTTGACCAAATCTCTAGACTTGACTGTTTTATTGAAAAACTGATATTGAAATGTTTGTCTTTTTAACCAAAATTGTGTAGACAACTGACCACTTTCGAACAAACTCAGAAACAAATCTGTGTTAGAAAAGAAAATTTTCACCAACCAACCCTGCAAAAAGATTCCTCTTTGCGAAAAACCAAACTTCAGTGAAAAACATCCGTGCGAATCACCCATCCGCACGAAGAACAAGACTGTTCGTGTGAAAGACCAAGACGTCCGCACGAAGGACATTGTTCGTACGAAGCACAGTTGCTCAAACGAATGATTCTTGTTCGTACAAACAACTTGGTTTGTACGAAGAAGTGTGACTCGTACAAATCACTGATTCGTGCGAAGAACAAGCTTTTATGATCTGTTTTTCGTGATTCAGATTTTTCAAATCTTTGTGGTTTTTAAAATTTGTGAACTTTTAAAAGGAGACTGTTATTTTCAAAAATTAAACTTTAAACCTTTTAATTTTCATAAACAAGAAAACATAATGGGTACTAATACTTGGGATTGGGGGAGTAGTTCAAGCACAAATCAAGACTCATCACAAAACTCTGCAACCTCATAGGTTAAATCACTAATGCCTCAACACACAGCCATGATTACCGCAAATCAATGGGCAATGTAGCAAATCAAAATCAGAGCATTCAGACTCTCCTTATAAGTGAGAGTGAAACAGGAAGTAATAATCGTCCACCAAAACTGAACCATATGAACAATTATCCTTCGTGGAAGAGTCATTTCCATACATATGTTATCGGTCAAAATACAGAACTATGGACATGTTTTACTACACCATACAAGGAATCTCTCAAAGAAGCAGGATCAAATCCAATCTCCTTAACCAATTTAGATGAAAACGATAAAAGGCCTATGATTTAGAGAAGAAGGCGTTTTCTATCCTTACACAAGCACTTCATAAAGATATTTATCATCAGTTTGTGTATTGTACCACCACCAAGAATTTGTGGGATACTTTGGAAGCAAGAGGAGAAGGAAATGCTGCAACCAGAAAATTACGACATGATCTGCTAAAGTTTGAAGGTTTCATGTTCATGGAGAATGAAACACTGAATAATATGACAACATGTTTCTACCATCTGCTTAGTGAAATTATTCATACAAAGTGTAGCATCTCCACAAGAAATCGTAATGCATTTTGCTGACGCTTAACCGCCAAAGTGGAGTCAACTAATTGACTTACTAAGGCATACGGGTGTTTCGGATATGATAGCATTTATGAATTTGTTCAGAAACTGGAGAACAAAAATGAACAAGAAATGCGGAAAGCAAAAAGAGTTTCTATTCCACAAAACCATGGGATGTACTTTGGAGGTATTAACACAAGTGTTAGTAAAACTCAGCAACCAAAACTTCAAACCGCGCTTGTGCCAAATGTTAACCCCTTTCTACCACCACCAGTTCAAACATAACAATCTGTTGGCTCAAGTACTCAAACCTATGGTCAAGTATTTGATCCTAAAGCCTTTCTACCACAACCTCAAGTTGTTACACCTCAAGCTCCACAACAAGCTTCTCAACAAACTTTCTATGGTAACAACTTTCAACCTACAAATCCTAATACCGTCAGACTTGACACATCACATCTTTCCAAGGTCAGTGTAGAAGTTGCTTGGGAACATATGGAACTTCTGAACACTATGGTTAGTGCTTATTGTGGACTAGTCGCTGGTCAAATTGGAAACATCAATTTGACTAATGAAGACTATCAACAAATAGACAGAGATGAGATGGAGTTGATGGATATTAAATGGGCATTTGCAAGTGCGGTCAGAAGAGCTAAGGATTACATGAGTAGAACTGGGAGAATGTGTTTGGAAAGCAAGAAAGATACGAAATATGGTTTTAAAAAGATTTTGTTACTTGCTTCAACAGTGGTGAAAAGGTCACTTCAAGCGTGAATGTACTCGACCCAGCAAACAAGGAAATCACAACCCTTTCCAAAATCAATCACAACCATCCCACACAACTCAAGTTAACAATGAACGAAGAATCGTAGCTGTTAACAACCCAAACAACTCTATCCAATATGGACCTTCAAACAACACAAACAGAGCTCTAGTAGTTCAAGCAGATGAATGATGCGATTGGTCAGTACAATTGGGGAATGGGAATCAAGGGGAACTGCATGTTATGCCAAGATTATCAATCGAATCAAACATGTTCACAGCATTGAAAATTCTGATGATGATGATAGTTCTGGGTATAATGGGAGTTCTGATGAAGAAAGCTTGAGTGTAGGTGGTTATGGATCTGATCCAGATGTTAGGGAAAGAATTGATACTGAGGTCAAGAGTTGCTGGAAGAAGCAGAAAAGTTGAAAAGTCAAAAAGCTGGTTTGATGAGGAAAGCAAAAGTTGCGTCAAAGGAAATGGAGAAAATCTTTGCCAACAATGCGTCCTTTTCTCATCATACCGCTTTCATGGCTAACGTTGTTGGTTCAACAAGTCAGGTAAAATCTGACTCTCCTAAGATATGCAGTGACTATGTTGAATTAAAAATGAAATTTGAAACAATAAACAGTTACAACCAAAGCCTAATAGTTGAACTGTCAAAATGCAAAGAGGCAAATCTGGCTTTAACTCGAAACGAAAAAGAATTCAAATCTGTAATTGAAAATCTTAAGAAAAGCGTTTCTGAATTAACTAAAACAGTTTTGAACAAGCAAACATGAATTAATAACTACATTAATATCCTTGGAGAAACGAAAAAGGAGTTAGCCATTGCCAAATGGGAACATGATGCAATAAGCTAAAATCGGAAAGTTTATTCTAACTCCCTATATGTGCATGATCACATCATTGACGTTCAAAAGCTTAAGGGAGATGTAAAATGCATTGGGTATAAATCGTGTCCACCTCTGTTAAAACACAATTATACCAAATTGCCTGACGAAGAGGAAATGCCATGCTTTGAACCATTTGTACCTCTTAACCCTGAAGAGTTTGCAGCAGGATTAGGGTTTAAACTGGACAATTCCTCAGTTGAATCAAGAAAATCAGAGAACTCATCATCAGTTGTTGGTAAGAATCCTTCTACAATAGAGGAGGGTGATTCATCAAATGATGAGTCAGAGAAAATCGATCAGGATCAATCTCTTGATGAAGAAAAGGGATAGAAATTTCTGCTACTCCCGATGAAAAAAAACTGTTGAAAATCAAGGGAATGATCCTATGAAATATGTCAAGACAACAACGTCTACATCTGAAAATGATAATGTGTTGTATATTTTGATTGGGGATAAGAAAATTTACTCAAACAAAGACTTTCCGATCAAAAATGTAAATCCAACTTCAATTGATCAAGTTTTTGAAAATTCAACAACCAAATTTTTGGAAAAGAAGAATTTAATCAAGTCTCAACCATTATTCGTTTCAAAAGAAAAACAACAGGAAAAGAGAGCTGAAAAACCTAAGGTATCACAACCAAAGGGTGAAGCTAAAGGCGCTCGCTACAAGAAGAAATTAAAGAATGTTAAATTTGTGAGTTCAACTGGTACTGATTTTGAAAGCATGTCTAATATCGATTTTGTAATTAAAGTCAAGATTTTGAAGCGTAACAGTCAAAACAATTACACTCAATATACAAATAGGTGTGAAGATGAACCAAGTACCTCCAGAACCACAAGTTCAACATATAGTCATAAAACAAGATCTCCTAAATTTGTTGAAAGGAGAACATGTTTTAAATGTGGAGAGTTTGGCCACATAATTAAAAATTGTACCAACCCAGCAAAACTCAGATTTGTTGAAAAAGCCCATCCTGAACCAACTTACCAACGTCGATTTATATCACCAAAACAAGATAAACGTATTGTTTAAGAACAAGAAGAAAAACAGAGACGTAAACAAGTAAAAATAATTGAAAAATCATTAAAATCGGATTTTCAGAAAGGAAACCAAGTTCTTCAAGTTTGATAAAACCAAAAGTAGTTAAAAATGTAAATAATAGTCATTCTGGTAAATTTCCACAATCTTGGAAACCTAAGACCGGTAATGTTTCAGGGGGAGGCACAAAGTTTCCAAATCATCAAGAAATAGAAATCACATTTCTTGATGATAAGGGTCGACCCAAGACCACTAAGGCTTGGGTCCCCATCTCAAACTGATCGGGTATTGAAATGTGCAGGGTGTTCTAGGAGGAATTGTAAATAGTCATTGGATTGTTGATAGTGGAGCATCAAGGCACATGACATGCGACTTAAGGCTCCTTTATGATGTGAAAAGCTTAGAGGAGGCTATGTTGCTTTTGCTGGAGATAAGGTTGGATACATCACTGGAGAAGGAATGGTTTCCAATGGTGTTGTTAGTTTTGATAAGATCAATTTTGTTCGTAAAATTGATCACAATCTTCTAAGTGTTTCTCAAATCTGCGACAAGAAGTTCACGGTTCATTTTGATGATACTGGTTGTTATGTGCTGAAACTTGGTTTCAAGATTCCCAAAGAATGGATTCTCCTGTCGGCTCCAAGAATTAATGACTTGTATATTCTTGACATGAGCCAAGCTATTACCACGTCTACACAAGTTACATGTTTTGTCTCAAAAGCCATCGAAAAGGAATCAATCTCTTGGCACAGACGAATGGGACACATTCACTTGAGGAAAAAGAACTATTTAGTGAAAAACAATCTTGTGAGTGGTGTACAAGTGAAGAACTTTCATTTATAAGATGTCTGTGTATCGTGCCAAAAAGGAAAGCAAGCTAGAAAATCTCATCCTATGAAGAAGATTAACACGGTGAATATGCCTCTGGAACGTCTTCATATGGACCTCTTTGGACCTATGAAATATAAGACTACCTTTAGTGATTCATATTGCTTAGTAGTTACTGATGACTACTCAAGATTTTCATGGGTGAATATGATGGCACACAAGAGTGAAGTTTTTGAAATCCTCAAGAATCTCCTCACGCTACTTAAAAATTTGTATAATTTGAAGATAAGGAGAATCAGAAGCAACAATGGCACTGAATTCAAGAACCATGTTATGGATGAGTTCTGTTCTTCTAAGGGTATTTTTGCATGGATACAGTTCTCGTTACACTCCACAACAAAATGGTCTCGCTAAGAGGAAAAATAGAACTCTGATTGAAACTGCAAGAACTATGTTAGTAGAATCAGAACTTCCTGTTCAATTCTAGAGGGGAGGCTGTGACTACTGCATGTTATAAAATGGATAGAGTTCTTACGGTGAAGAGGCACGGGAAAACATGTTTCGAGCTGCTACATAAAAGGAAACCGGATGTATCCTTCTTAGAACCTTTTGGAGCTCTATGCATTGTGATTGATCCACATGGAAAGTTTGGTCTAAAGGCTATTGAAGGTTTCTTTCTTGGATATGCTACTCCTAATTTCAGAGGTGGAATTTGTCAACGAAAAAGATTGAAGAATGGTGTGAAGTTAAGGTTCAAAGATACATTGAATCAGTAAGAGCTCCGGGTGCTCCTTGGATGTTTGACTACGATGGGCTGTTTGACTCCTTTAATCTGCCAACTTTTGATGATGCTTTTGTAGCTGCTCAAATGCTACTAGAAAGTGATACTACAGTTGACTCGTCATTAGTACGACCAATTATTATTAACCCTCAAGTGTCTACTTCAGTTAACAATCTTGTTCAGAATGAGGAATTCGAAGATACTGCTGATTATAATGTTTCGTCAGAGGACGATGAGTTCCATGATGCAAATGAAGCTACTTCTGGTCCTGTTCCTGGAATTTCAGATGTCACAAAAAATGTGCAAAATCAAGGGACAACTGAAGGTCATGCCTCTACATCTTCATCAAATCCAACAAATGAATTAACTATTGATCTGAATATCAACAATTGGGTATAAATTCTCGAGTTCTCGATGTTGGTGCACAATGTCTATTGCCTACGTCTAGGATGTATCTGTAATGTTTATAAAGTTTACACGTTAATGTTTAAATGTGAAAAAGTAAATTTTATATGTTTTAACACTATGTTTGGTACGAAAGAATGCATATTTTGTACGAGTGACTCACTCGTACGAAACACAAATTCGTACGAAATATAGTTGTCTTTTTAGCACGCACTTCGGTACGAGTCATGTCAACCTATAAATAGGGAAGTGTTGTGTTAGAGCTAAAGAGTGATTTGTCAATTGGTACGGCGAAGCTCTGCCAGTTTGTTTACTTGCGTCTGTATTTGAACATCATTAATACATCGGAAGCAGTTAAACAGTAAGTACTATCTTGTTTGTCTTGTCGACCTCTCTAGCAATGAATTCCGCCTCTGCTAGTTGAGCGAGATCAGGTCGATTGCTCATTTCGGGAGCTCGATCCCCGTTCACAAGTGGTATCAGAGCTTGACTTCTCAGATTGTTCAGGCTTAGACACTTCAGATTCATTTTTTAACACTTTTTCAACCACATTATTTACCACTTCAGAATCACATTCACCATCATTTTTAGTGTAAGTTACATCGATATCCACAGGCAGCTGTTCGGTTTTCAATTTAAGATTTAGCGCCTTTTCCACCCCAGATGGATTTTTGCATGCATAACTGTTCCATATGGGTGGAGGAACTTTATCATAACTACCACTTTTTGTTTCACCATTTTTAGATTCCTCTGTATTTTTTATTTTTGGTAAAATGTGATCTATGACGTATGAGCTTGTGGAGTAACTAATTAACAATTTGTTAACTCGTTTAGTTTCAATTCTCATTTTCTCAAGCTCACTTTTGAGCTCAGTAATAGTGTTTAGATGAATATTAATTGCCATTTGTTTATCCATCACTGTTGCTTTAAGCATCATAAGTGTTGCGTCATTTATCTAAGTGCTTTATTATATTGTTTAACAGACGCACTCAATTTGTCATAAGCTCCCTTTATGGATTTGTAATCGCTTGACAAATTGTCTGTTAAACTTTGCATTCAGCAAATCTTTTGTCCTTTACAAGACACTCACCACACGGTTCTTCACACTTTGAACAAGATTTTTCATTCTCAGATGACTTGTTTACCTCATTGCCATTGGCCATGCATGCTTTAATGGTGTCTTCTTTTAGCAATTCCTTTTTCTCATCAGCTTTGACATCTTCAACCGGTTTCTTTTGCTCTTCATCTGTTGAATGTTGGCTAGGTGCGAAATATCCTTCAAAAGTTTTTAAAACATCGTTAGGCAAAAGATTTTTGAATGGACCATTCAAAAGCTCCTCCTCCTCTGATGAAGTATGATAGTAATAATCATCATCATCAGGTCCTTCATCAAAGGATGCCCCGATTCTTCTTCCGGTTCCTCAATAATTTCGGCCACCAATGCCAAACTTTCTCCTTTCAAAATAAACTTGTTCCAATTAAACCCTTCGTCTTCTTGTGTAACAACCAATGCCTTATCTTTATTTCAGGTTGCTTATCTTCAATCAGCACGATTCTTGTTCTTGGTTGAGGTCGGTGGTAGATCGCTCTTTTGTAATAGTCATCGGGGAAAGGATTATGCTTTCCTTGAACCTCTCGGTTTGGACATTCTCTTTTAAAGTGACCTTTCTCCCGACACTTGAAACAAGTAACTTTGGATTTATCAAATCCAAGTTTCCCATCCAAACCTCCCAAATTTTCTTTTCCGGTGATTTCCATTTGATCGTAGTCTTCACGTGTCATTTCAGAATTTATGATCTTTCTAGCAACAAGACTGTCATATGACTCAAGAACTGAAGCAAGTAAAGACATATGTTGTTTTGCTGTCTTTTCGTCAAAATTTTGTGCGTTCTGAAAATCAATGGCAATAATGCATTGCAAAACTCTTTGATTTGCATTGGATGATGAAGTAGTTTGGTTGTTGTGAGATTGATTGATCCAAAAGAAGATTGTTGGCTTGAAGGTGTATTTGGATCAACAGTTGGGAATGATTGGAAACCACTTGTCTGAATTGGTGGTGTGCTTGGTGAACTATATGCACTGAAAGCAGTTTGAATCTTTGGCGCTTGGATTTGAGTAGCAGAACTGTTTTTGAGATAAAGATTAACATCTTGTTGCACTTGAACAGTCTTGTTTTTTTCCATCTTTTGCATATCTAATTCATGACCTTCCAACCTTTTGATAAAGCGAGGCAGCGAAAAATTGTTGTATTCAACTCCATTCTTTAAAATGGTTAAGTAAGTCGACCATTCACCTTGTGGTAGAGAATCAGCTAGCTTGTCAACAAGCTCTTCATTTGTCTTTACAATTCCCATTCTCTTCATATGAACCACTAGATGACAATATCGCTCAATCAGCTGCTTTACCGTTTCTCTTTTGATCAGTGTGAATACATCAAACTCTTTGCTTAATAACGCCCTTTTGCTTTTGCGGAGTTGAGCACTACCTTGAAATTTGAGTCGAAGAGCATTTCACAAAGATTGCGCATCATCATCATGTTGCAGTAAAGCCAAGATGTCTTCTTTAATCGATTGATTGCTGAAGAATATTCATCATTTTCTTTTCGTTGATAAAATTATCAGAGAATTGAGCAAGGGTCTTTTCAAGCCCATTTTCACCAACTGGTGCGATATATTTTGCTTCGATTGCAAACCAGCACGTAAAATGGTTAGCTTGAACCCATTTCATAAACCTTTCACTCCAACTATCAAAGTCTTCTAGATTCATAAGCTTTGGAGGTTTTGTCATTGTTCCCATTTCATTCTCTAGATTGATGTTTTGGGCTGCTGCAGTGGTAATGACTGATGTGGCGAATGCATTGTAAAATTCCTCAGACATTTTTCCTGTGAAAAAGTAAGAACACACTTCTCGAAAACAAAATGATCAGATTAATAAAATTTTTGTGCGGACAAATGTGTTTCGTACGAAACAAGTTTTTGTACGATTGAGATTTTTCTTCACAAAAACATCAGTTCATACGAATCAAACCATTTTGTATGAATATGTGTTTTTGTACGAGTAAGATATTTGTACGGATGAAATTTGGTACGAATTTGTTTAAAAATATGAAAAATTGTAAGATTATGTGAAATTTTACACTTGTTCGTATGAATTTTTGAACTTGTTCGTACAAAAACTTAAATCAATAATTCATGCAAAACTCGTACGGAATGATTCAATCTTCAAACTGACAAAATTTTATCGATTTCAACATGATTTAGTTCAATTTTAAGTCCGAATTATGATATGTATTGATTAGATTGAAGATTAACTTGAATTACTAAAATCCTAGTCCATTTTGTCCATGAATTCGTTCGAAATTTATCCAAAATCCAGCATAGGTCAGAAAAATGATGAAGATTAAGATATATCCAAGTCTGAATACTTAGTAACTTGTAACTACTTGTTGTTTATCTGTAGATCAGATCTCATGGCTCTGATACCAACACTCACGTACTAAACATATCGAGATTCGACACCACTTTATCCATGATTGCTACGAGAAAAAGTTGATGCGAATTGAGAAAATCCACACTGAGGACCAAAAAGCAGATTTTTATACCAAAGCTTTTGATAAAACAAAGTTTAATAATTTGTTAAAGCTAAATGGTTTAAAAAATATTATCTCAGGGGATGTGTTTGATGTTAAGTATGAGGATGATGACGACTTAATGTGATTTTGTCATTGGTTACACGTTTTCTGTACATTCTTTCTTATAACTTCTTAAAAAATCCAAAAATATGTTTTTGATTTTAGGGGAGAATGTTTGAGGGAAATACAAAAACATTTAAAAAAAGGCAAAAAAGAGTTTTGTGTAAAAAGAGTGATCAAAGTAAATCAGAAATGATAGTCATAGTATGCTAAAGAATTGTATTGTTTTTAAAAGTAATTAAGCAAGTCTTACTATGGATATGCCAATAGACTTCACTCGTTCAGTAAATTGTATTCAAGATATAAACCTAAAACACAAAACTGATTAACTTGTGGGTTAACATCTCTCGGATATATGGACTTAGTACTCCGAAATTTCGTTTGAGAGAATGCCAGATTCTGCGATACTAGGTCTTTATATTTGATTGATATCTGGGGTATTATTCGAGTTCTTCTGATTTTGTGAAAGCAATGGCCTAGAACTCTTATAATATTTTTGCATTATTTCCCAAAACTGCATAAAAAATGATTATTCTTAAGCAATTATGACATTTGCAGTACAAAAGATTCCTTAATGGAAACCACCTAAAGACGAGCCTTCATCTCTTTGTCTGTACGGTAGTACTAACCTGAGCTCTCAAAGTCTCGCATTCACCTTATATACAGATATCAATTTGATATATTCACCTGTAAAATGACATTTTGGGAATCTCGATACGGGAGTATATTCTGAGATGGGAAACACAGTTATTTCATGTTTCTAAAAATACTTTAACATATCTTGAAACAGTTGAGCAACGAGAAGAGGTTTAAATGGAAAAATATATTGGCAATATAGGTAAATTTGTTTAAAAGCTTAAAGGGAGTTTCTAGATCAACGATACTGATGACTTATATATAGATGACTTATATATATGTTTGAAATGATCCTCTAAAAACGCAAAATTCACAAAAATGTTATTATTTTTTGAAAAAATATCTCAAAAACTCAAAAAGATTTTCAGTTTTTCTTAGCTTAATAGTCTTATTTTTGTTTACCGATGATAAAAACACTGACAGTTGGATTCATAGCAACATTTTGCTGAGGAAAACTTGAAATCATGGGTTGGGAGCTAATTTTTACCAAAAAGTTTAACTGAAGGTCAAGAAAGTTCATTAATTTGAAACTTTACATGTTGAAAAAAATCTGTTTGGTCAAACATGGTCAACCAAGGTCATTAACTTGGACTTGGAAGATAAATTGGATAACCAGGGTTATTAACTTGGACTTGGTTAGTCAATTGGATTTGTGAAACAGATAAAATTACTTAAAATGAAAAATACAAAAATAAACTGAAAAGTTTAAAGATTGGTTAGTCAATTGGATTTGTGAAATAGATAAAATTACTTAAATGAAAAATACAAAAATAAATTGAAAAGTTTAAAGACTTTTAGTTTTGATTCGCACGAAACAGAAATTCATACGGAGATCTTCATTTCAGTACGAAACAAGAGTAAATTTTTTGCGATTCAAGATGTTTCGTATGAAACAAGTCTAGTATAAATACTCTGTGTTTCACACAGAAATGAGTTTACCATTTTCTCTACACTGTTGAGCGATTCAGGGAATTTTTGTGCGAATCGATACTAGAATCTTCATTTCTTGGAAATTTGTGCTTGTGTTTTTACATTGTTGAGGTTGATTGGCACACCTCTATCAATGGGAAAGGTAATTTGACAAAATCATGCTGTTATAATGCCAAAATTAGTACGAATCAGACTAAAACATAGATCTAGGGAAATTGGACCGGTAAAACTTAAAATTGATCGCAAAATCGTTAAAATCGGCTCTAATAACCTAAAAATCGACTATCAATTTGTTAAAATCAACAAGTTTTAAGTTCGGATTATACTTGGACATTTTGGGACAATGATGAACTTTTGTACGATTGAATTGTTTCGCATGAAAAGTTTTGGTATTTCAGTTGGAGTTAGTTTTGTATGAAACATTTATTTCATACGGAGAAGTGTGAAAAGTTTTTGTTCAAAGTGAATTGGGTTGTTTCGTATGAAATAAAGTTTGAAAAAAAAATGTTTAGGTGCAAAGTATTTAGTACGAAGATAGTAAGTCGTAAGAATAACATTCGTATGAATAGAGTTTGAAAACAAAATGTTTAAGTATCTTTCGTACGAAACAGTTGTTTTGTACGAATCATTGAAGGAAATTTTGAATGTTTAAAATTTTCTAACGGTTGGTTGTTATTTTTATGCACAGGCCAAGAAATCCGCGTTTTCTCCAGTCCACAATATATGTTGTATCACAGATGCCTCAATTCCGGAGATAGCAGCATATCGAGATATTTTAGATTTTCTCACACGGATTCGAGTGATTAAAGGTTTAACGGATAGACATACAGCATATCTTTCGCATGTGGAATATTTTTGGAATGCCGCTGAGTACAGTATTGATGATAATGCCATTATTTCAGATGTAAAGATTGATGATGTTGATATTCCAGTGAAGATTACCGAGGAGTTAATTCGGAAGGTGTTGGATTTTAAAGATAACAAAGACGATTCGACAGGTTTTTATGAATACATGGTAAAAGGATGCTTTTATCGAATGGGTTATACAGGATTTGTAAATGCTGCACCATTCAAGAAAGGAAACCTGAGCGCACCTTTCAGATATCTTCCACATGTTATTACTCATGGTTTAAGTCATAGGAAAGGTGGTTTCGATGATTTAGTGGATTATCAAATGTATATGATTATTGCGTTAGTGTTGAATCTTCCATACAACTTTTCAAAGGTCATATTCACTCAGATGATTCAAAATATTCAGAAGGAAAAGTTTCTACAGTATCCAAGATTCATTCAGATGTTGTTAGACTTTTTGCATCCTGATCTGAAGAAATCTCCGAACGATCTCCTCAGGCTTGAACATATGGATGTTTTGCCATTACGAAAGATGAATGTGCATCTAAAGCATGCTCCTATAGCTAAAACAATGTTTGGTGAGATTCTCGATAAAGATTATATATCACCAGCACCAGGAAAGTGGAGAAAGGAGGAAAGTAGCGACGATGAAGAAGAGGTTAAAGCATTATCGTTGTTTGTTGCAAAAAGAAGTCCATGGTTTGTGAAGGATGGAGAAAAAGGTGGGAAAGCTACATATAAAGGAAAAAAGAGAAAAACTACGTCTGCAGCTGGAAGTTCAGGGTTAAGAGATGAACTAGAAGTTGAGGAAACGGTTGAAGAGATGGCTGAAGAGATTGAGCGACAAGCTGTTGGAGCTGATAAAGTAGCTGAAGAAGTACTATCATCAAGTACCGATTCAGAAGATAGAAGACCTACAGAAAAGAAAAGAGCTGAAAAATTAGAAAAGAAACGACAAGCTGAATTGAAACGCAAAGCAGAGGAACGCAAACGAAAAGCAACAGGCGAGGATGATACAACTTATGTTCCCTCTGAGTATAATACTGAATCTGCTTTTCGAACTCCCATCAAGAAAAAACAAGGAAGAATGAAGCGTCCTTTAGCTAGAATATCTCCGAGTGTCATTCAAAAGGAAACTGGTGCTGAACCTATTATTGAAGAAAATGTGGAGGAACCATCCCAGAATATTCCGTCTCCATCACAACATGTGCAGCCAAAACCAGCTCAGCAACAATCTGAACCAGAGATAGCTCTTCAACAACAATCAATTCCTGAACCAGAACCACATCAACAACAGCCAGCACAACAACAACCTCAACCGGAGTAAGTTCAGCAACAATCGCAACAATCAGAGCCAGTTCAGCAACCACTGAAACAACAGTCTGCTCAACAACAATCACAACCATCTCATGCGCAACGATCTCATCCTACACAACAGCCGTTTGAATCACAATCATTTTTTGATGAGATTGGTTTAGATAATTTACCAGGAGGAGATGAATTTCGATTTGATGATCCAAGAGTTGACGACTTGCAAAAACAGGTTACGATGAATGTGGTATATATAGCTGAGTTGCAAGAGCAGATAAATGAGTTAACTGCTGAAAAACTTGAAATGCTGGAGAGGATTGGGGATTGATTGTTGACAAACAGCAATTAGAAGCGATGTTAGCAAGTATTGTTTCTGAAAATGAAAGATTGCATTATGAATGGCAGAATACGAAGAAGAACGTTTCAGGAACAATCGAAGATTGGATGTGTTTGAAAAGATTTTGGAAAAGAAGTTGGGATTAAATATTTCTACTGCAATATATGAAATAGAACGAGCAGAAGCGAGGGAGAGAATTGCGCAAAGAGAACGTTTATCTAAACAGCAATCTGGTGCACAAGGGAAAGGAAAAGGAAAGATAGTGGAGGAATCTGAGATTGACAAAACTGTGCCAGAAGCTGAATCTGAGCCAGTAACATGTTAGGATATTGTGGTGTATGAAGAACCGAAAAAGTTTATCTTGATAGGAATGCCAACAGATGTGGATATTACTTGATACTACTCAAAGGCATCGAGATTGGTTGCTAAAGAAAAAGATGGCAAAAGAAAGTAATGAAACTGCTGAAGAGACTGAGAAGGAAGCAGAAGAAGAGGATGCTGATGTTGATGTCAAGGATTCTAGTAGCTCGGATAATGATGATAATGATGATAATGTTGGAGAAGAGGATGCTGATGATGATGTCAAGGATTCTATTAGTTCGGATAATGATGATAATGATGATAATGTTGGAGGGTCGGGAATTCGTGTAATTGATTCGAATGTTAATGAATTAGAAGATCTTTCTGAGTACTTTGATGATTCCATGAATCAAATTTCTGAAGAGGAAAAGTCGAACAAAGCTGATGAGTTAGTTGATGCTCAGCAGGCAGGAATTTTCACAGAAAATGTTATATCTTATGTTCCTGTCGTGCCAAAGCCGTTTGTGTTGTATCTTGAGCATGACATTGAAGAAGGGGAGTTTGTTCACAGTTACTCGAAAGAAGAAATAGCAGCAATGCTTGGTATTCGTGAAGAGAAGTTTGATTTTGAATTGAAGACGAACTTAATGAGATAGATGTTTTTTAACCGAATGCATATGCATTTGAAGACATAGAAGAGGCAAATATGTATGATAACGTTGTCGTGGAAAGTGATTCTGATGACGATGCTAATGATGCCAATCAGGGTAGATATGATTTCCCAACGTTTACTGATCTATTTACAGCAGAGAGTTCTGAGATGTTGCAAAGGAAAGTATCTGAAGCTGCAAAAGAAGGAACAATTCCTCAGAAAATGTCCAAAGATGAAATTGTTGAACAAAAGAAGAACTGGTTTCGGGTGAATTCAACTGAGCGTAAGTTTAAAAGACCCCTAGCATTCTTTACCAGAGATGCTGATATTTCTCTAGGGGACATTCTGAGTTGGGGATCGATTGAAGAGCTCAATGTGTATGCGATAAGAGGGAATTCGGTATCCAATATTTTCGATATTTGAGCGACATCAAAACATTTCCGTATTGGGATATAAAGGAGCTTGTTCAAACAAAGATGATAAATTTAAAGATGAAGTTTCATGACCAAAAGCTTTGGAGATTGATCAAGTTTGAAGCTACGCATGGTTTTGTACATTGGAAAGCTCATTATCCTCGTCGCATTATTAAAGTTGATCCAGTAACGAAGGAGAAAGATGTTACTTTGATGGTGAAGAAACCGCGGGTGATGAAGAACATGCCTCTGATTAAAATGGAGCAAGTTTTTTCAAGATATTCAAATGGTGGCACTATGATTCGAGTTCAGGAGAAGTTGTTATTTGTGTGCACCCAGATGATGACTCTTGGAAAATCACAGAGGAATTAACCGAAGCCGTCATAGCGCACAAACGAATATATGGTCCATGGCGAGGCATTCGAATACTAGACCCAATGTGGCTAGTAAATTATTCAAAGAAAGATATAGAATGTCTATTCTATAGTAAGATAAATTTTGAAGAGAAAGATCAAGAACAAGAGCTTTAATTTCAAAAGATCGTTAATGTGTGCTTTGCAAATGATATTCATTCTGGATCAGATTGGAAAACAACTTGGAGGAAGCTTGAGAAGAAAGAGTCAAAGAAAAAGGAAGAAAAAGAAGCTCGGATTGCAGAACGTACAAGAATTGCATCTTTAAGGAGCTTTCAGTTTTTGAAACGACCTCCTCTGACTGATCAAATGCTAATTGCTTTTGAGGAGCGTTGAAAGCCTGTAAAGAGATTCTTTGGGCGTTAGAGTCAAATCTACTTGAAGATTTTTGAAGATTATCCAGACTGCAGCAACATCCAAGGGGGAGTTTGTTGGTGCATAATGTATATTGCCTACGTCTAGGATGTATCTGTAATGTTTATAAAGTTTACACGTTAATGTTTAAATGTGAAAAAAGTAAATTTTATATGTTTAACACTATGTTTCATACGAAAGAATACATATTTTGTTCGAGTGACTCACTCGTACGAAACACAGATTCATATGAAATATAGTTGTCTTTTTAGCACGTACTTCGGTACGAGTCATGTCGACCTATAAATAGGGAAGTGTTGTGTTAAAGCTAAATAGTGATTTGTCAATTGGTACGGCGAAGCTCTACCAGTTTGTTTATTGCGTCTATATTTGAACGTCATTAATACATCGAAAGCAGTTAAACAGTAAGTACTATCTGGTTTGTCTTGTCTACCTCCCTAGCAATGAATTCCGACTCTGCTAGTTGAGCGAGATCAGGTCGATTGCTCATTTCGGGAGCTCGATCCCCGTTCACACGGGATGTTCCTGAAATTCGAATTCATAATACCCATCCTCAGCAGAATATGATAGGAGATGTCCAGAGTGGTGTACAGACACGTAATCAGCTAAGGAACAACCAGAATGCTGGTTTGTATTCGGCTATTAGGGAATCTGGGGAACAAAATGATTGGTCTTTTGCATGCTATGTCTGCCAAGTTGAACCAAAATCTTGGAAGGAGGTAATGAAAGAAGACTCATGGGTTGAGGCAACGCAAGAAGAACTTCAGCAGTTTCAAAAGTTAGGCGTGTGGAAATTAGTTGACAGTCCTGACAACTACAAGAAGATTGGTACAAGATGGGTTTACAAGTGTAAGAAGGATGACCAAGGTGTTGTTGTGAGAAACAAAGCAAGATTGGTTGTCCAGGGCTTTAATCAGGTAGAAGGCATTGATTACAATGAAGTTTATGCACTGGTAGCACGTCTTGAGACCATGAGAATTTTCTTGGCTTATGCGTCCTACAAGAAGTTTACAGTTTACCAAATGGATGTGAAGAGTGCATTTCTTCATGGTGTGGTTGAAGAAGAAGTATATGTTAAACAACTGCCTGGTTTTGAAGATCCAATCCATCCTGACAAGGTTTGGCTTCTCAATAAGGTGTTATATGGTCTTCATCAAGCTCCACGGGCTTGGTATGAAACGATGTCTTCATATCTTCTAAAGAATGGTTTTCGACGTGGATTGATTGACTGTACTCTCTTCATTAAGGAAGAAAATGAGGACGTATTGCTGGTACAAGTGTATGTTGATGATATTATTTTTAGGTATACAAACGAGATAATGTGCAAAGAATTCGAGCAGGTGATGCAAGAGAAGTTCTAGATGAGCGCGATGGGAGAAATGACTTTCTTTTTAGGTTTGCAGGTTCATCAATCTAAGGAAGGGATTTTCATCCATCAAACCAAGTACGTCAGGGATATTCTCAAACAATTTCAGATGGGAGATTCAAAGACTTTGGGAATGGGTGAACATGTGGAACCATCTCTTTATCGTGCTATGATCGGATCTCTTATGTATCTTACCGCTTTAAGACCCGATATAATGTACCAACATGTCTTCTAGCTTGTTACCAGTCAAGTCCAAAAGTTTCTCATCTGATGGCTGTGTAAAGAATCTTTCGTTATCTAAAGGGTCGCCCGGACACTTGTCTCTGGTACCCTAAGGATGATAAGTTTGATTTAATAGCATTCAGTGATTCTGATCATGGTGGCTGCAAGATCGATGCAAAATCAACATCAGCAGGATGTCAGTTCTTGGGAAATCACCTAGTCACGTGGCAGTGCAAAAAAGCAGACTTATGTAGCTACGGTAACCTGTGAGCCTGAGTATATTTCAGCTTCTAGTTGCTGCTCTCAGGTTCTATGGATCCAACAGCAAATGCGCGACTACGGTTTTGAATTCTAACTACTCCTATTTATGTTGACAACGAAGCTGCTTTACAAATCACTCATAATCCTGTACAGCACTCAAAAACCAAACACATTGAGATTAAGTATCATTTCATACGAGATTGTTATGAAAGAAACTTATCAATGTTGTTAAAATCCACACCGATCACCAACGTGCCGACATGTTTACAAAAGCTTTTGATAATTATCTTCTTTTGGTCAATGGCATCAAGGTGAAACCCGAGTAAATCATCCTTGGCTAATCATTTTCGTAAATATTTTTTTAAAATCTAAAACAACAAAAAGATTTTCTAGTTTCTCTTAGTTTTATATTTTAGGGGAGGAAAATTTCAAGAAAAACACAAAAACATGAGAAAACACAAAAGTACAAAAATATGTTTTTGATTTAGTAAAGTTTTTATTTATTTATTTACCTTCTTTATTTAAGGGGGAGAAAAATTTAAAAAAATAACAAAACAATAGAAAATTTAAAAATAAAAAATGAGTTTCTTGGAAAGATAAGAGAAGCTGATGAAACACCTGTGATCTGTCAAAAATGGTCAAAAACATAAAACGCAAATTGATAAGTAGCTTTACTATTAATGTATTGGTAGGCTCACAATCAGATTAAAATGTGCAGGTTGATATAAACATAACCGACTGAAAGCCATGTGGGAACCATTCATTGGCATATGGTCTTGGTACCGAAATTTCGTTTGATAGTATGCCGAGAATCTGAGATATTCAGTCTTTATGCTTGCTTATCATCTGGGGATCATGGTTGAATCTTTACCAAAAAATAACGGTAACGCAAGTCTAGAACTTCCATGATACCATACATACTTCTAAATACTGCATACGACCATCAATAAGTGATAAAATTATCACAATCACCCAAAAATAAGTGATAAAATATCACAGCTTTATGCGGAGCTAAGTTCGTCACTTTATCATTACAATGGTACTAACCTGTTCACAGACTTACTTCTGTGCCCTGCATGCATTTGAAATTCAAGTTCCTCGTCAATATACGTCAAAGCAGATGATAAGTAGTATACTCACCGGTAAGATTTTCTCTCGTGCATGTCTTGATGCAGGAATGTGTCGTGAAGTGGTTGAACACCGGCTAGTAAGTATAAATAATACATTAATCATATCTCCTAATCATGATTACATCTGATAAGCTGAGCTTACATGGACAACAATACCGATAATCATAGTAGAATACTTATTTATTTAATTGATGTTTTAAACAAAACTCGTTTTTGGCAAGATTAAAAGCTGATATGATTCTCTTACCTGGAAACTCTGAAAAAGATTGACTAGTAAATATATAGTTTATTCTTATTTGTTGGTTGATATTTTAGTTTAGTTTACTCTGTTGTTAAAATTAAGTTATTTTTGTTTTAGCTAAAGGTGAAGCTCAAAAGTTTTCTATCAAGTTACGCCATAAATATCATTTGTTTTGATATCATAACTTCATAAAGTACTTTCTTACAATGGGTAAACTCATCTCAAAAAACAAAATCTGTTTAACGAGCACTTTTCCTAACTTAACTTGTGATTGGTGTGGATACGTGCAAAGACCTAAACAGGTCAACGAAAAACTAAGGTCCTCGAAGAACTAAAAGTCCAATTTTGAAAACTTGGACACCTACGAATCAGAGATCACTCATACGAGTGATTGTGCCTCGTACGAATGGCCACTGGTGTATTATATGAATGGCAGTTCTCTGTACAAGCTAAGGTTCTTCGTACGAGTATCATGATGTGGTTAAAAGGTGATGAAGTTCTTTGGTGGAACTTTACTTTCACCTTGCTCACGTCATCCTTTCACCTCTCTTTAAAGTTTTTTCTGATATCCTTAAGGTATAATTTGACAATGGTGACATACCTTGAAGATGAATGATTTGAACATTATCTGACTATGTGACATTGTCTGACATGAACAACAAACTTTAACCGAAAAATGTTTAGCGAAAAACAAGTTCTCATGAATAATCTTCTCTTGAAGTTGTTTGTGCGAAAAAGATATTTCTGATTCGTACGAGTGAATACCACTCGCACGAATAACATGTCGATCGTACAAGCCGGTTACTCGTACGAGTAAATCACTTGTTTTTTTAAGTCAGGTGTTCGTAAAAATCAGTTGTTCTTCGTATGAATAAATTGTTACTCGTATGAATCAGTAATTCTTCATCCAGGGAATACATACATACAGGAAGTTTGAAATAAAACTTTTTGTGTATATTCCCTAATGAATTTATGTCCTTATTCTTGTTATCTTTTTTGTACAAAATGGAACAAAAAGAACATAAAAGAAAACTAGCAACAAAGAGAACAGACAAGTCAGAAGTGGAAATTATGTCGGAACCAAGACATAACATGGTGGCCTTCTTAGATCAGGAAGATAAATTTGCTAAGTACAACGGTATAATGAAGTTTTTGCATGACTCAAGGATACATTATGCTATCACGCACAAGACTACAATATACAAGACGTTGATCAAGGAATTTTGGGATTCGGCTAAATTTGCTGAAGTGAATGGGCAGGAACTTATCCGCGGGAGAGTAAATAACTTAAACGTAGATGTCTCTGTTGAAATCATAAACTCAGTATTACAACTTGGCGATGATCCTAAAGCTCCATTCTCAGTTCCATTGAAATGTAAACATGGATGTTTGCTTCGAATGAAATATGTTGGATATTTTCTCGTAGGACAACTAAACAAAGCATGGTTGCCACTCCGATACAAGTTCTTTCTATATGTTCTAATTCAGTGTTTGAGCAACAGACAAAGTGGTAATGACATTGAAAATAATGACTTGGTTGGAATGATGTTAGCTTTGACATTGAACAAACCGTTTAGTGTTTCAAAGTATATTTTTGCAAACATGAAGGAGAACCTGAGAAGAACCGGATATGGTGGAAACAAGTTTTGGATGTATCCTCGTTTTATCCAAATGATCGTGAATGTGCAACATCCGAATCTTTCGAAGAATGACAACGATGTTTTAAAAGTAGAAGTTATAATGGAACATTCGTTGAAGATCTTTAGAGGTGTAGCAGCAAAACGTTACAAGGAAAGCACACCTCCTCGTAAATTGATCGATTTTCTGGAAAATGATGAATATATTGCACCAGAAAACGATAAGTGGCGCCATGATGACAGTAAGTTTGATAATGAAGAACCAACTTTAAAGAAAATGATCGAGATATGTTTGATAGTCAAAAGGGAAAAGGTGATGATGATGACAGTGATAATCATGGTAATGGTGATGCAAGTAATGTAGGTATTGCAGGTGGTGATAAGGGAAGAAAGAAACAAAGTAGAAAGACTATGGGAACAACGTCAGCACCACCTGAAATCACACAACCTACAACTTCACATCAAGAAACTTTACTGGAACCAGTTGCAAAAGTCAAGTCTACTTTTACAATAGATGAGACTGAACCTGTAATGACGGAACCCACTACAACCTTTGAACCACAACATTCAAATACCACAACAGCTGAAACACCTTCGGCTGAAGATACTCCAGTTCGATCACAACCTACTACTTCATCAGTCCAACAATCTCAGTCCACAACTCATCAACAAAATACATAGCGAAGCAGTTGTTTATTCTCTGAAATGGAACATGATGAGAAAGTGGATTTCTGTTCTCTCAGTTGCAAGCTGCGGCAATCCAGGTGAACAAGCATTCGAAGTTTATGTCTTCAAATCGGAACACATTTGTCAAACAACAGTTGGAGATAAATTCTTTGAAAGAGACCGTTAGAAAAGAAAATGAGAGGCTGAAAGCTGCGGATGCTGAAAGAGCAACTCAGAGTACAACATATGAGAGCAACTAATAACTCTCGGGGAATTGAGTTGAATAGGTTGAAAGAAGTTAGTGCGGTTGTTCAACGATCTGCCGAAACATTAACTGCTAAGCATAACGACTTAAGAGAATGGTATCATTCTCGTAATGCAACACTGGTTGATGGCTTTAATGGTATTGAAGATGTGTTTGAAATGAGCCGAAAGCGAGTGAACATTATGTGGAATGAAAGATGCAGAGCACAGGAGGTCAGACGTAAACGTGATCAGGATAGTGAAGACCCTGGAAATCCTGATGCTTCAGCCTCATCCTTGCAACCAAAAGTTTCTGCTTCAACTCCAGTGGTAGAGTCTAATGTACAGCAGATCGTGACCAATCAAGTTGCCTCCAGTGACACTCGAGAGGAAACTGGTTACGATTCCCCGCATAAAATAAGAACAGTAAAGAAGGAATACTTAATTTCCAATTGCTTGATACGAGTAATTAACGTAAGTTGAAAGGAAAAACGTTAAACTAAAATTTAGTATTTAGTTAGAAACAAAGTTTTAATAAACATAGATGGTGGAGACGAATTGGAAAATAATTAATATTTAAGGAAACAGGTCTTGGCACCATTAGATACGAGACGATAAATTCGAAAAGAAGATTTTAGATAACGAAAAAGATTGATATAAAATTAAACAGGACGTGAAGCAAACACAGTCAAATATTTATATATATATATATATAGGGTATCGAAAGTTTTTTTTTTTTTAAAGCCTTGCGAAGGCGATATGAGTATACCTAAATTATGAGGTATAGGATAACCGTTGACCTATAAGTCTAACCGACAAGATCGGTCAAGATCAAAAATTAAATTTAAAACTTTTTGAATGCGCTTATCGGTATAAGATTTGTGCGGAATAAGTATGTTGACAGATACATGTGACCGAGTGGGCAAATGGCAACTCGATCGAGTAAAGAAAAAGGAACGTAAGATGAAAGTAACAACACCTAAGGCCTTACACATGAAGGGTGCATCCTTGAAGTCCAAAAGGCACTGCCATACTTTCCTGGTAAGCTTTGAATAATTAAATATGAGCAACGCTTAGATAATAAGAAATGAAACCAAGTTTTTCAAGTTAAACCCAAGGAACTACGTAAGAAAGGTTTCGGGGACGAAAACTCTTTAAGGGGGTAGATTTGTAACACTCCAAAAACGGGTTTGGTAATCAAACCACGTTAATAGTAAGAGCGGTTAAAAGACCGTTAGAGGTAAAAGTAAAACCGTAAACAAAATAACTAGGAACAAATTAACCTAGTTAGTAATATGGAAATAGCAATAAACAATGAGTTGTAGCTCTTAATAAATAAGACCTCAAATATGACGGACCAAAAGAGGAAAGGTTGATAAGTTGAATACATAAAAATAAAACTTAAATAAAACACCACACACACAAAAGGTGTGTGTGTGTGTGTAGCGACCAGGAGCAAAACAAAGGGGGTGAACCTTTGTTTTGCTTAAATCATCGAATTGAAGGGTGAATTGAGCTTGAAATTGATGCATGAACGCATATAAACGATCACCTAATCGAATGGATCATAAGGTGTGAAAGTTGCGATTTGAGACAAGTAGATTACTTACAATTAGATAGTAGAATTATGATCCAAAGATGATATTAAGTGTATATGTATGATTGATTTTGTTAAACTTAAAGAAATTATGCACAATTTGATATAAGATTACTTGTTAGTGATTAACAAGTAGATTATAAAGTGGGTTTTAATAATATGATGAAGTTGATGATATATCTATGTTAAGAATCATCATGCATGATAATAGTAGGAAGATACTTGAACAAGATGAGTTTGAGTACATATTCATACTTGCTATGGAATGGTTTTGTATAAAATGATGAAGTAGATGTTAAGTTAATGTTAATAAGGGTATAAGATCATGTTGTCTACTAGTTTGTGTGTAAAATTTGGTAATATTAGGTATTCGGATGAATGTCTAATAATATGATGAAATGGGTTGCTACATAGAGATGAAAACCTAGCTAATGGATAAATTAGCATTGTTAATCAAAAGCTAAGTTAACTTGATGTTAACAATCGCTTGAATTTGTTTAAGTGAAAGAAACGACATGAACTTAGTTTGGGAAACGTAGCTATAATGGTGGCCTAAGAATAGCGCTTACCGGGTAATTAACGAAATGCCTAAATAAGCAGTTGACTTTTTAAAAGTCAAACTGACCTTTAATAAGATCGAATGATAAATTTGATGTAAAATCCGTAAGGTGGAATAGTCATGTTAAATGATGACTAACCTAACCATCTTGGGAATGATAAAAGGTAGTTTGACGCTTGACAAGCTAGGAGGAAGCTTGCAGAGAAGTGGGTCAAACAGATCGAATACACGTGGAAAAGGACATATTCGGATTTCAAGGTAAGTAAAGCTTACATCTTTAAAATAGTAGATTTACTTATGTAGTTCAATAAGCATTTTGGGTATTCAAAACGAGATTTCGAAATATAAAGCTCCAACACGGATAGATACGGCTTAGAACAAGTGAAAAAAGTATTAAATCATATTTGATGATTGAAAGGAGTAAAATGGTAATATAGTCATGTAATGACAAATTAACAAGAAATTTTGAAAAAAAGGCACTTTATGCGTAAATCGTAATGGGTCGAACAAATTAAGAAACGACCCTAAGTAATATGATTATAAGGTGTAACCGAAATGGAATAAAGGGTGAGATGGTAAATTAATACTGTCTCATAATGATAGATGGAATTTAGACCAAACGAGTCAAATGTGATAATATCACCATTTGACAATAATGACTAATGGTCGTTTGTTGAGTTTTTGCTTTCATAGGAAGAATAGGTATGACTCGCATCGCTATACGAGTCAAATGTGATAATATCACCATTTGACAATAATGACTAATGGTCGTTTGTTGAGTTTTCGCTTTCATAGGAAGAATAGGTATGACTCGCATCGCTATCATATAGCAAATAATGGAGCAAGGTATTAAAATGAATCACTACTATGAGCCGAGTCAGGTACGTGCAATGGGTCAAACTCTCAAAGAGGACTTATGGTCCATTGAGGGTTATATGAGTTTTGAATTTGAATGAACAATAGATTACCTAAGGTAAGGTAAATCTAATAATCTAATTCGTAGACATTATGTTCTTAAGAACATAATGATTTTAAATAGATTATGTTAAATGTTCATTTTTGGTCAAAACATGATATTGTAAGTTCTTCGTCCTAAAAGAAGGGTCTAAGTTGACCAAAATGCCCTCGAGTGATGAAATAAGTAAACGACTCTAATATTAGTTTAAAAATGAGTTTTATAATATTATAGACCCTTTCGGTAACGTAAAAGCGAAAAGCATAAGCCTTTTTGGTTTAATGCCTTTTAAATGGTCTTTTTTGTAAACGGTCAAACCAAAAGGGCAGAAATTGGAGAAAATAAATTTACGATAATAAATTCACCACAAATAAAGTTGTGGTGGGAAATAGATAGATATCTTAGTGTGGATATAATAAGATAGATAGGTTTGGTTGAAATAAGCATTGGATTACGCTAAAGCAACCAAACGGGTCAAAATAACAAATAAATAAAGGTCTAGTTGAATAAGGCGATGTATTTTGCTAAGGCAATTATACGGGTAATAATGGAGTGTTAATGCATACCGAATTGGACACATAAATGCATAGTTTGGTCCAAAAGGGGTTAAAGGGGCAAATGGGCAAAATCAGAAAATATGAGCATAAACCGAAAATAAATGCATATTCATATTAAATAAGTATCCGGTCAAGGATGTCTGGTTAATTATGTAAGAAAACAATTTACGGACAATTAGAAACAAGTTTCGAGTAAAACGGATTAATATTGAATGAGTTACGGAAGTTTCCGTAACCGAACGACAAAATTTAAAAAGGCTGCAGCAGCTCACTGTAAGCTACGGTGGCCTACCATAGCTTACGGTAGGAAGCTGCTGTGTTGAAATTGGAAGTCTTAACCGTAAGACAGTGAGCTAGGACCGTAAAGCTTGACCGTAAGTTATGGTGGCCACCGTAGCTTACGGTGGAGACTGAAACTAAAGTTTTGTTTTTATTGTTTTAAGCCTTCAGGTTTATTCGGTTATGTTATATTCTATTTATAACTAACGTATTTCATAAATTATGAAATATAGGTGATATTGCAATTTTTGTCTCCAAGTGCCTCATATGCTCTAAAGTTAAAGGTGACCATCAAAGACCTTCTGGGTTACTCGTCCAACCTGCAATGCCTGTTTGGAAGTGGGAAAATATAACCATGGATTTCATTACCGGGTTACCTCACACCTCCAGTGGGTATGACACAATTTGGGTTATCATTGATCGTCTCACTAAATCAGCTCATTTCATTCCAATCCGTGAGCACTATAAGAACGAGAAGTTAGCTTGTTTCTATATTGATGAAATTGTAAGCAGTCATGGTGTGCCCTGAAGTATCATTTCAGATTGAGACGGCCGTTTTACTTCACCAACATGGCGAGTCGTACAAACAGCTTTGGGTACACGATTAGATCTCAGCACCGCCTTTCACCCTCAAACTGATGGTCAATCTGAGCGCACCATACAAACCCTTGAAGACATGTTGCAAGCATGTGTCATAGACTTCAAGGGCATATGGGATACTCATTTGCCATTAGTTGAATTCTCGTACAATAATAGTTATCATTCTAGCATCGGCATGGCTCCTTTTGAAGCCTTATATGGTCCGAAGTGTCGATCTCCTATATGTTGGAACGAAATCGGTGAAGTGCAAATCACTAGACCTGAATTAATCCAAGAAACGACTGACAAAATCCTTCAGATCCGCAATAATCTTCTAGCAGCTCAAAGTCGTCAAAAGAGTTACTCTGATAAACGACAAAAGCCACTGGAGTTTTGTGTTGGTGATCAAGTACTTTTGAAGGTATCACCGTGGAAGGGAGTGGTTCGTTTTGGTCAAAAAGGCAAGCTAGCACCACGCTATGTGGGACCCTTCAAGATACTCGAAAGAGTCGGTCCTATAGCATACAAGCTTGACCTACCAGAAGAACTCAACAGAATTCATCCCACATTCCATGTATCAAACCTGAAGAAGTGTCTCGCCGACGAAAACCTCCACATACCATTAGAAGATATTCAAATCGATGAATCAATGCATTTCATTGAAAGACCTGTAGAAATCATGGACTTCGGTGAAAATTGTTTAAGATGAAGTCGTATTCCAATAGTCAAGGTATGTTGGGAGTCAAAATGAGGACCTGAGTTTACTTGGGAACGTGAAGACTCAATGCGCGAGAAATACCCGCATCTTTTTCCAGTTGCAGCTACTACTTGAATTTCGGGAAGAAATTTCTAAAAGTAGGGGATACTGTAACATTCGTGTAAAACGGGTTCCAAAACCCGCTCCGTTTGAGAACCAAATATTATTAGAAACTTGTTATGCAATTATTAGTGTTAGTGATTTTATTTATTAATTATGGATAATAAATAAACTTCAAATAATAATCAATAAAAAGAACAAATAAATTAATTAAAACCTTAAAATAATAAAATAAAAATAAAAGGGAGTAACCGGGAATCGAACCCGGGTCACCCACAAAGTTCACACACCAAAACACCACTAGATCACACACACCACATGTGTTCAGGAGTGAAACAAATAAAATTTATACACTTTTGGAAACAGAAACACCTGCAAGATCACGACTATAACCGCCAAATTGATTCAAAAGATGATCATTATCAGTTTGTTTCGCAATGAATTGAGTGTAACCGATGATCAACATCCGAATCTTTCGAAGAATGACAACGATGTTTTAAAAGTAGAAGTTATAATGGAACATTCGTTGAAGATCTTTAGAGGTGTAGCAACAAAACGTTACAAGGAAAGCACACCTCCTCGTAAATTGATCGGTTTTCTGGCGAATGATGAATATATTGCACCAGAAAACGATAAGTGGCGCCATGATGACAGTGAGTTTGATAATGAAGAACCAACTTTAAAGAAAATGATCGAAGATATGTTTGATCGTCAAAAGGGAAAAGGTGATGATGATGACAGTGATAATGATGGTAATGGTGATGCAAGTGATGTAGGTATTGCAGGTGGTGATAAGGGAAGAAAGAAACAAAGCAGAAAGACTATGGGAACAGCATCAGCACCACCTGAAATCACACAACCTACAACTTCACATCAAGAAACTTTACTGGAACCAGTTGCAAAAGTCCAGTCTACTTTTACAACAAAGGAGACTGAACCTGTAATGACGGAACCCACTACAACCTCTGAACCACAACCTTCAAATACCACAACAGCTGAAACACCTTCGGCTGAAGATACTCCAGTTCAATCACAACCTACTACTTCATCAGTCCAACAATCTCAGTCCACAACTCATCAACAAAATACAAAACGAAGCAGTCGTTTATTCTCTAAAATGGAACATGATGAGAAAGTGGATTTTCTGTTCTCTCAGTTGCAAGCTGCGGCAATCCAGGTTAACAAGCATTCGGAGTTTATGTCTTCAAATCGGAACACATTTGTCAAACAACAGTTGGAGATAAACTCTTTGAAAGAGACCGTTAGAAAAGAAAATGAGAGGCTGAAAGCTGCAGATGCTGAAAGAGCGACTCAGCGTACAACAGATGAGAGCAGCTAATAACTCTCGGGAATTGAGTTGAATAGGTTGAAAGAAGATAGTGCGGCTGTTCAATGATCTGCCGAAACATTAACTGCTAAGCATAACGACTTAAGAGAATGGTATCATTCTCGTAATGCTACTTTGGTTGATGGCTTTATTGGTATTGAAGATGTGTTTGAAATGAGTAGAATGCGAGTGAACATTATGTGGAATGAAAGATGCAGAGCACAGGAGGTCAGACGTAAACGTGATCAGGATAGTGAAGACCCTAGCAATCCTGATGCTTCAGCCTCATCCTTGCAACGCCTCATCCTTGCAACCAAAAGTTTCTGCTTCAACTCCAGTGGTAGAGTCTAATGTACAGCAGATCGTGACTGATCAAATTGCCTCCAGTGACACTCGAGAGGAAACTGGTTACGATTCCCCACATAAAATAAGAACAGTAAAGAAGGAATACTTGATTTCCAATTGCTTGATACGAGTAATTGACGTAAGTTGAAAGGAAAAACGTTAAACTAAAATTTAGTTTTTAGTTAGAAACAAAGTTTTAATAAACATAGATGGTGGAGACGAATTGGAAAATAATTAATATTTAAGGAAACAGGTCTCGGCAGCATTAGATACGAGACGATAAATTCGAAAAGAAAATTTTAGACAACGAAAAAGATTGATATAAAATTAAACAGGACGTGAAGCAAACACGGTCAAATATATATATATATATCTGTGTGTGTGTATACATATAAACAACATGATGTATGATTACCTTATAACACGAGCCATGAGACTAGGGTATCGAAAGTTTTTTTTTTAAAAAAGCCTTGCGAAGGCGATATGAGTATATGAGGTATAGGATAACCGGTGACTAATAAGTCTAACCGACAAGATCGGTCAAGATCAAATATTAAATTTAAAACTTGTTGAATGCGCTTATCGGTATAAGATTTGTGCGGAATAAGTATGTTGACAGATACATGTGACCGAGTGGGCAAATGGCAACTCGATCGAGTAAAGAAAAAGGAATGCAAGATGAAAGTAACGACACCTGAGGCCTTACACATGCAGGGTGCATTTACCTTGGAGTCCAAAAGGCACTTCCATACTTTCTTGGTAAGCTTTGAATAATTAAATATGAGCAACGCTTAGATAATAAGAAATGAAACCAAGTTTTTCAGGTTAAACCCAAGGAACTACGTAAGAAAGGTTTCGGGGACGAAAACTGTTTAAGGGGGGTAGATTTGTAACACTCCAAAACCAGGTTTGGTAATCAAACCACGTTAATAGTAAAGAGCGGATAAAAGACCCTTAGAGGTAAAAGTAAAACCGTAAACAAAATAACTAGGAACAAATTAACCTAGTTAGTAATATGGAAATAGCAATAAACAATGAGTTGTAGCTCTTAATAAATAAGACCTCAAATATGAGGGACCAAAAGAGGAAAGGTTGAAAAGTTGAATATATAAAAATAAAACTTAAATAAAACACCACACACACAAAAGGGGTGTGTGTGTGTGTAGCGACCAGGAGCAAAACAAAGGGGGTGACCCCTTGTTTTGCTTAAATCATCGAACTGAAGGGTGAATTGAGCTTGAAATTGATGCATGAGCGCATATAAACGATCACCTAATCGAATGGATCATAAGGTAAGTCTTAAAACCTAGATTGGTGAAAGTTGCGATTTGAGACAAGTAGATTACTTGAAATTAGATAGTTGGATTATGATCCAAAGATGATATTAAGTGTATGTGTATGATTGATTTTGTTAAGCTTAAAGAAATTATGCACAATTTGATATAAGATTTCTTGTTAGTGATTAACAAGTAGATTATAAAGTGGGTTTTAATAATATGATGAAGTTGATGATATATCTATGTTAAGAATCATCATGCATGATAATAGTAGGAAGATACTTGAACAAGATGAGTTTGAGTACATATTCATACTTGCTATGGAATGGTTTTGTATAAAATAATGAAATAGATGTTAAGTTAATGTTAACAAGGGTATAAGATCATGTTGTCTACTAGTTAGTGTGTAAAATTTGGTAATATTAGGTATTCGGATGAATGTCTAATAACATGATGACATGGGTTGCTACATAAAGATGAAAACCTAGCTAATGGATAAAGTAGCATTGATAATCAAAAGCTAAGTTAACTTGATGTTAACAATCGCTTGAATTTGTTTAAGTGAAAGAAACGACATTAACTTAGTTTGGGAAACGTAGCTATAATGGTGGCCTAAGAATAGCGCTTACCGGGTAATTAACGAAATGCCTAAATAAGCAGTTGACTTTTTAAAAGTCAAACTGACCTGTAATAAGATCGAATGATAAATTTGATGTAAAATCCGTAAGGTGGAATAATCGTGTTAAATGATGACTAACCTAACCATCTTGCGAATGATAAAAGGTAGTTTGACGCTTGACAAGCTAGGAGAAAGCTTGGAGAGAAGTGGGACAAACGGATCGAATACACGTGGAAAAGGACATAATCGGATTTCAAGGTAAGTAAAGCTTACATCTTTAAAATAGTAGATTTACTTATGTAGTTCAATAAGCGTTTTGGGTATTCGAAATGAGATTTCGAAATATAAAGCTCCAACACGGATAGATACGGCTTAGAACAAGTGAAAAAGGTATTAAACCATATTTGATGATGGGTAAAATGGTAATATAGTCATGTAATGACAAATTAACAAGAAATTTTGAAAAAAAGGCACTTTATGCGTAAATCGTAATGGGTCGAACAAATTAAGAAACGACCCTAAGTAATATGATTATAAGGTGTAAACCAAAATGGATTAAAAGGTGAGATGGTAAATTAATACCGTCTCATAATGATAGATGGAATTTAGACCAAACGAGTCAAATGTGATATTATCACCATTTGACAATAATGACTAATGGTCGTTTGTTGAGTTTTTGCTTTCATAGGAAGAATAGGTATGACTCGCATCGCTATCATATAGCAAATAATGGAGCAAGGTATTAAAATGAATCACTACTATGAGCCGAGTTAGGTACGTGCAATGGGTCAAACACTCAAAGGGGACTTATGGTCCATTGAGGGTTAAATGAGTTTTGAATTTGAATGAACAATAGATTACCTAAGGTAAGGTAAATCTAATAATCTAATTCATAGACATTATGTTCTTAAGAACATAATAATTTTAAATAGATTATGTTAAATATTCATTTTTGGTCAAAACATGATATTGTAAGTTCTTCGTCGTAAAAGAAGGGTCTAAGTTGACCAAAATGCCCTCGAGTGATGAAATAAGTAAACGACTCTAATATTAATTTAAAAATGAGTTTTATAATATTATAGACCCTTTCGGTAACGTAAAAGCGAAAAGCATAAGCCTTTTTGGTTTAATGCCTTTTAAATGGTTTTTTCCGTAAATGGTCGAACCGAAAGGACAGAAGTTGGACAAAATGAATTTATGGTAATAAATTCACCACAAATAAAGTTGTGGTGGGATATAGATAGATAGATATCTTAGTGTGGAAATAATAAGATAGATAAGGTTTGGTTGAAATAAGTATTGGATTACGCTAAAGCAACCAAACGGGTCAAAATAACAAATAAATAAAGGTCTAGTTGAATAAGGCGATGTATTTTGCTAAGGCAATTATACGGGTAATAATGGAGTGTTAATGCATACCAAATTGGACGCATAAATGCATAGTTTGGTCCAAAAAGGGTTAAAGGGCAAAATCGGAAAATATGAGTATAAACCAAAAATAAATGCATAATTCATATGAAATAAGTATTTGGGTCAAGGATGTTGGGTTAATTATGTAAGAAAACAATTTACGGACAATCAGAAATAACTTTCGAGTAAAACGGATTAATAATGAATGAGTTACAAAAGTTTCCGTAACTAAACGACAAAATTTAAACAGGCTGCAGCAGCTCACCGTAAACTACGGTGGCCATCGTAGCTTACGGTAGACATCTGCTGTGTTGAAACTGGAAGTCTTAACCGTAAAACAGTGAGCTAGGACCGTAAAGCTTGACAGTAAGTTACGGTGGCCACCGTAGCTTACGGTGGAGACTGAAACTAAAGTTTTGCTTTTATTGTTTTAAGCCTTCGGGTTTATTCGGTTATGTTATATTCTATTTATAACTAACGTATTTCATAAATTATGAAATATAGGTGATGTTTGGGAGTACTGGAGGAGGACCAAGCTAAACCGAACACGATCAAAGACGAAGCTTCCGCACTCGGTTTTGATTATAACAAAACTAATCAATGATAACATGTTAAATTGTTTAAAGATGTTGAAAAAGTTTTAATAAACTTGAAAATTTGAGTGACATGTATTCGTAATTACGCGTTTAAATATGAAATCTTTAATAGAAATTCAGAAAAATAAAAGATAGGGTCTTACACGTTCGTACGAGCATCCTTTGGAGAATGTTCTTTGTGACTTATGGTGTTTCGTACGACCAGCAACATTCTCCGTACTGTTGCTAGGTGTGGACACTATATAAACAGACATGCACTTCTCAGTGAACGTTGTGAAGACAAGTTAGACACTGGAGAGAGACACTAAAACACAAGAACACAGAGAGTATTTCCTAAGTCTGTATGAACATTGTTTATATGTGTTTGCACTAGTTCTCTTGTGTTTGGTTATTTTGTGTTTCTTACTTTGCTTTGGTTTGCATACTTACGAGGATTCCACACTCGTATGTGCGTTGTATAAACAGAGAAGTAGGTTAATCTTGATCCTCCAAATGGACCTACAATTAGGGGTGCTAAAAGGGTCGTGTTCGCGGGTTGGCGGGTTCAACCCGACCCGAACCTGAAAATTGTACATGAACCCGAACCCGACCCGAACCCGAAAATCATATCATATATATGAACCGAACACGACCCGAAGTTTCATGGGTTGACCCGAACACGATCCGTTTAACCCGAATTTTTTAATTTTTATTCTGAAATTAATATATTAAAATTAAAAATTACTTAAAAAAGTACAAATGTATATAATAATTATCATATTTAAATTATAAAATATATGTTAATTTCTCTTTGTAAGTTATACTCATGACATAAAATACACGCCCATTTAGTTTATGACATAAAATATATTATAAAAAATACAATATAGTATAAATGTGTTAAACGGGTCAACCCGCCAACCCGACCAGGTTGACCCGAACCTGACCCGTTAACCTAAACGGGTTCGCGGGTTCAACCTGAAACTGACCCGAACCCATTTCGACGAAACCTAAGCCTGCGAATTTCGTGTTAGGTTCGTGTCGGGTTTTCGGGTCGTGTCAGAAATTCACACCCCTACCTACAATGACTTAATTGAAACACTTCATAAACTTGATTATATTTCTATAACATTTTCCCATTTATTTACGTTGATTTTATTGTAAACCATTAGAGTGTGGGGTTTAATAGGAAACCTCAAAAAAATCGGAATTGAGAACCATTCATATAACATGTTAAATAATCATAAAAATTTCAATTTAATATGTAAAATATCAACTTTTCTAAAAAAAAATTCAGCGTTTTTTGCATGTAAAAGTGTATAGAAGCCATCATAATAGAAGAAAAAAGTTGTAAAAAAATCCAACCTTTTTAACTATTTTTAAGCTTTTTTTAAATAGATAGTTTTTTATTTTTTTTAAAAAAAACTTCAACATGTATTTATATGAAAAGCTCAGAATTTTTTTGACAAACTAATATTACACATGTTAAATCTATTTTTCTGATTTATTTAACATGTTAAATGCATGATTTCTCGGTTCCTCACTTTTTAGGCTCTCCCATTAAACCCACCTCTATAGTTAAAATATTTTTTAACAATAATTCAGCGTATATTATTTGCTTTGAAAATACTAGTTTATATATAACTAGTATTAAGCACCCCGCGTTGCGGCGATGGCGAATACCAATGTCACACTGCTGCCGGCGGCCACCAACAATAAAATTGCGACGTGTTAATGTGAAGAAATGAAATCAAATCGTAAAACATAGAATATAATAACTAAGTCGATTTAGGACCAGCACGTTACGATGAACCCACGTCTATTTTTTTCCCGTTTGAAAGGTTCATCGTAATCTATATATAATATGTATCATTAGCACTATACAAACCATAATGTATACATTACAACAACCATTGTATCAATATGTTGCAAATTATATCCATGTATAATATATATCAAATCATAATGCATACATTACAATAACCGTTATATGTTATAAATTATATTTATATATAATATATAATTTGTTTATCACCTTTTCCTATCATTGTCAGTTGTATTTATTAAAAACACTAAAAAAGTTCAAAACCCATCAAATACTAATGAAATTAATAATAGCAAAGAAGAAATAGAATTACTCAAACCTTTAATCAACGATTATATTATCGTTTTCATTATGAATTAAAAGATACTTCAAATAAAAAAGAAGATGATTTGTGTATTTTCATTATTATTTTTAGATGCTACAATAGTCATACTTCTAAATTACACCAAATTATACCAAAACATTTTAATATTTAGCGATAGATGACGGACCTCCAAAATTTTATACACTCATTAAAAAGTTTTTTTTGGGTTCGCCATCATGTATGTTTTTAGTTATCTGTATAATTTATTTATTTACTAGGTTATAGATTTGTATATTATATGGGGTTGTGTTGTTTATACTTATGATAGAATTAAAGAGGATATCAAACTTATTTTGTAGATTATGTAGGTGGAAAACTTATAATCACCATGCATAAATAAAAATATATGAGCAACGTCGTTCATGTTATATATTAAAAGATATAAATAGGAAATGATTGAAGCTTGATTACGCTTTGTAGAACAATTATAATGTTCAAAATCTCTCTCTCGCTATATATATATATATATATATATATATATATATATATATGTATATATATACATATAAAGTAATCCTTAATTTGTTCTAGTTGCAATTTAAATGGCAATATTAACTTTTTCTTTTAATCATTTAATTTAAATAGTAGGCCAAAATATAGTTTCATAGTTTAGGAAAGTAAAAGATGCGTGTTAAAGATAGACCTATGAGTTTAGATAGGAAAAAAAAAGTGTAGGAAAAAAGAGTGATTAGTCACCAGAGTGATAAATGTCCCTAGCTAGTGATTCTTATTTGTTAGTACAGATATTTTGTTTACTTATTTATTTATTTTGAAGTGTTTATAATATTGTCCGGTTTAGTTAACCGTGGTTTTCAGAACATTAGCTTATACTATGAAATGATGACATATTGACATCCACGGTCAATTATGTATAGGCAGGCCTTAATGGTCTCATCCGCCCCGCTTAATTGTTTTTGAATTGCCCATTGGAACAAGTCCAAAGTCACGGGTTTGGACAATTTCTTTTAATGTTCAAGCATCTTGAAAAGCCATCTTTAACACTAATTTAATACAGCCTTTTCCAAATACTTGGGATAGTCTTTTCACAAAATTTATCTAAGTATTCTTCATTGTATTTTTACAACCTTAAGCTCCAAACCACATATGATAACCAGCCAATTTCATGCTATTAAATCTCAATATAAGCCCAAACATAACAATATAAACATTAAGTTCTTCATCATTCTAAAGTTGTCTTAATATGTCCATGGCTTGGTTTAGTGTATATGGTGGTTCATCGAGACAAAGGAAAGCAAGAGCAGCCATCTTCAGAGCTTGTTTAACTGTAGCGTCGTTTAAGTCATGCAGGCGTGGGTCCAGTACTCGCATAAAACTTTCTTTTGGCTCTTGTTTCAGATTTAAAGTATGTCTTAGATTTGCAAAATCGACTTCGCTAATGTGTTGACCGGTTAATATCTGAACTAGGATTACTCCAAAAGCATGAACGTTGCCCTTCACTTGCAAAGTATCTGAAAACTTTGTATTATTTTATTATATTCCGGTTTCAAATAACTAAAGGAAGAAGTTGATCAAGTTTAAATTAGATTTTAAAAAATAAGCACACAGGTAATATGATGATTAGAGGTGGAAAAATAGGCGAGTTAGGCAGGTTGTGTAACATGTCAAGATTAATCATTTAGTATGAGCCAAAACGGGCCCACGGTTGGCTTGCTTGACAATAAACTTATGTTTGAAAACATAGATGACTACTTTGTCAAATATTAATACTAAATCATATTATTTCATTTATATTAAAAATACAATATCCCAACTTTTGTGCCATTTGTGCCCCTTCTTATTTTCACCTATTTGACTGGTATAGCCCGAATAGGAATTCCCATGTACAAGTTTTGCAGCTTCAAAATCAGAAAGCTTTGCATTAAACTCCTACAATGCATCACATCGAGTCAAATAGGATGTAAGACAAGATTGTCAAATTTTCATAAAAAACCGAGTAACTAAAAAGAAGATGATTTCGCAGCCAAGTTTACCGTGTCCAGCAATATATTATGTAGCCTAAGTGGGCGATTATCAACCTGATTTTGTGTTCTGCGCAGGAAACATAGGGCCTCAGCTATCCCAATTGCTATTTGAACTCGTGTGTTCCATGGAAGTGGTTCCTTGTCTTCTACAAAGGACATAACAGTTGCATTGCAAAGTTTAATTATTTTACATGTGTTGTAAGGTACGTAATACTTATGTGTGAATAGGTGACCATCTAAGCTTCCATTCTCTGCAAACTCATATATAAGGAACAGTTTTTGGTTTTCGAAACAATAGCCTAGAAGTTTAACCAAGTTGGGATGTTTAAATGCGCTTAAGATTGTCAGATCAAGAAACTGCAACCATAAGTTTTCATAAGAACATTAGAAATGTTGTGATATTTATATGCACCAGCAGCACATATGACTGACTGCTATGACCCTGCCTGCATGTAACAATATGAATGCATACAAACAAACATACTATAAAATTCCACTCTTAGCAGGGCTATTGGTAGGGGTTTGGGGAGGGGAGGGGATGGTGAAGGCAAACATTTTGTCTATCTCAGGGGATAGAGCACCCACTCAGACCCCACGGCTCCAAAAACCTTCAAGCTCTATAAATGTATGATTCCAGCTAATGCGAGTTAATTAATACTGTCATGGATCCATCTTTGATATTAAAGGTTGAGTTGGCTACCTTCCCCTTTAGGCAATGTTGAATCTTGAAATGATAGAGCTCTTAACGCAAACCTTCAATGGAGCATCCGCAACAGATGGGAAATCTGTCTTCGTCTTTAGGTAACCCTTAAAAACCTCCCCATATTCTCCTGCACCTAATCTCATATGAAGCCCCAAGTCTCCTGTGGCATTTTTTAGTTCTGTAAATGAATACCTCTTCAAATCATGAACCAATATTTGTATTCTCCCAACAAGAGATACTCCAAGTTGACCACCACTATCTTTTTTTGACAATGAGGGTTGATTAATGATGTCTTCATCAAGAGGCTTTGGGTTGACTTGAGCTTGATGAGTTTAAGGCAACATAACCAATGAAGGAACATAAATAAATAATGTACTAGAATAGGTATACACTACCTGAAACATGGTGCAAACAATCCAGAATATCCATGCAAGGACTGTATGCAATGGCATCTTGGTTGTTTGTTGAGGACTTTCTGTCACCTTGAGCTTGAGAAAAAGAAAAAGAGTTAGTGAACCGTTTTTAAAATCTCAATTTGTTGGCGTTGACATTTTCTTTAATCAAAAGACTGATGAGTTTCCAGTTATGTCACATGTTATTTTCTTTTAACATATTTTTTTAAGTATAAGGTTGATTGAGTTTCACATAAAGTGTATTCACCAGTTAACAAAAACAAACACTAGTGAGTACATTATTTACAGACTGTAGTGTGCTCACCTGCTAATATAGTATTTGGAACTATAGTGTATTGACATGTTTTAACTTAATTACGAAAACATCAATGCGTAAAAGATCCTTCTTAAGCAGAGTCAACAGACAGAAGGTGGTTCTCATTTATTGCAAAAATCAATTTTCTTAGTCCCAAAAACGTCATTCATATTTTCATAACATACCTTTAGAGAAAAATCAAGTTACTCAATTACCTTTAGTTTTTGAGGGATCAATTTTTTATTTCCCTAATATTTTTTTAACAATGCCACCTAAGAAGAAGTTGGAATTTATTGAAACAGATACCTCCTTTGGAGAGAGTCTAATGTGTGTTCATCACTACCACAATATGGGATAAAAGAGCATTTGGTAAAATGAGTATATACCAGAGTGTAAATCATCAGGTGAGGAAAAGAAACATCTCATCCATTTGGGAAATGCCAATATGCCTTGAGGATTTAGATGGTTGTCAAATTTAACTTGTAAAGATAGAGGAAGCTCAAGAGCGACCACAATCTCTGCCATCGTAGGGCGTTTCTTTGACTCGCTATGTAGACAAGATCCACAATCTGCACAAACAACTTCAAACACTTGGAAAATATCTGCCTCTCAATTCTTTTATCGACGATTTGATCTACCTTCCCTTTTTCTATACAATCATGAGCCCATCTTGCCAAACTGCATTGATCGTCATCAAGACTTGCGCTCAATGCCACCCTACCAGATAACAATTCGAATAAAACCACACCAAAGGCAAAGACATCTGACTTCCTTGTCAATCTTCCAGACAAAAAATACTCCGGATCGAAATAGCCAAATGTATAAGCGTGTTGACATAGCTGCTTGATGGGTTCATTATCCCAATTTTTGATAAACCAAAATCTGATATCTTAGAAACAAAATCTTTATCCAGCAAAATATTTGAGCTTTTTACATCACGGTGTATGACACCATGTTTGGTGCCTGTCCCCGTATGAAGGTAATGCAACCCACGTGCAGCACCTATGCTTATTTTGAGTCGTTGTATCCAGCTTAGATTAGTACCATATTTGTGTAAATGATCACAAAGGCTTCCATGGGTCATAAGCTCATAAATCAGGATCATCTCTTCGTTATCATTGCAATAACCAATCAATGAAACAAGATTACAGTGCCGCAGCTTAGACAACATCTCAACTTCAGACCAAAACTCAGGCGCTCCTTGGTTGGAGCCGGAATCCAATCTCTTAACAGCAACAATACAACTTTCACCGTTTTGGACACGAATAGTGGCTGCATATACCTTACCAAATCCGCCCTTCCCAATGATCCGCTTCTCATCGAAATTCCGGGTGGCTAATTGCAACACATCAAGTGAGAATCTGCGGCATGTTTGTTCATAGGGGAGTGAAGACATTATCTTTCCTTTTCGAAGACATCAAGGGTGATGACTTATAAATGCTTTTTGGTAGAAAAGCCAACGCCAATTGACTATGAAATAAATCATATATACGTATAATATATTGAATGACTTAGTTTTGAAAGTTACATCATCAAGGCATAAGTCTACAATTAAAAAAACAGAATTTCCAACTCAACCGATTGAAAATTCAAATTCGGTTTTGGGTTTTCTGTTAATAATCCCAATTCAAATTTCCGTGTTCGCTTCAAGTTAGGATGATTATGATTTTAAACTGAAAAGACAAATAACTCTAGTTACATATATTTAGATAGAGAGACTGGATCAAAGAAATGTGTTTTTTATCATGAGACGATTAAAATTCCATTATTATTAACACATATTTTTAATGGTGAATTTCATGTATAAAGTTATCACACTCTCTAAATCAAAGAGTCCTATATTTTTTTCACTCTAGTCAGACTATATTATCTTAACCGGAACCACGCTAGCTTTAAAGTTTGGATTTTTTGAGTGTTTCTCCGGGAAATGATATCGCCGGCTTCCACTTGACAGTCGTTGTGCCACCACAAGAGCAGAACTCGCAAGCGTAACATACGGTGGGACGAAAACCCGGTTGGGCTCGGAAATCGAATTGTCAACCTCACACAAGATCTAGTCCAAATTCTTCATTGCCTATATCCACCCAAATATAATACACGTAAGAAATAAACTTGATTCTGCATTGCAAAACCCAAACCTCCGTTACCACTAAGCCATAAGGATTTTGTTTTAAATCACCGAAAGAGAAAAAGAGCCAAAGGATTTTTTTAAAATCTTGTCCCGTCTGAAAATTTAGCATTTTATCTTATTTCATTGCAGTATAGTATTTTATATATTCATAAACTGATTTTTTTTAATAAAAAGATTTATGTTTTGTCCATACAATTGTGCATAACCATATATAAAATTGTGTGTTATTATATATATAACGGAATCATTATATAAGCCAAATGAAAATTGATCTAAAAACAATCTTTTATAGATTAAAAAAACATCAATTCTCATGACATAATTGGAAGGTGAATTTATAAGGTCAAGTTGAAGCAAGTAATAATAATTTAATCAAAGCATCATTTCAAGTGACATAATAAGTGATATTTTAAAGATAAAATAATAGAACCCTCAATGTCATTATTACCAAATCCGTTCGAATATAATAACCAAAATACAACCATTTCGACTGATTATTCATTTATCATTGTAGAGAATTTCTTTGCTAGAACAACCAGGGGAGTTTATGTTCTTTGTATAAATTTTTAAAACTGTCTAACTCAGTCATTGTTTTAACATTTGGTTAGTTTTTCTTAATTCTCGGAGATAGGTTTCATTGTTTTGGTAGCCCGCGATAGATATCACCATTAAAGATTCAACAAAATGTATTCGAATAAATGATTTCTGATTACATGTATTGATTGATACCTTGCCCTATTAATACATCATTTGAGGTTTCAATTCAACCGGCATGTTTGTTTGTTAAAGGACGCTTTATTTGCCCAGATTCGGTGAAAACAACCTAAAGGGTGTCCAATTTATGTCTTAGGTCGTTTACATTGTTTGTAATTTGATTGTATTGCTTTAGATGTGTTTTGGTGATGCTTTGGTTGGTGTTTAGAAAGGCAGCGTGGACGGCCTCTACGCTAGCTAGCCTGAGTATAGAAACCCTCTGCGCTAAACAAAATAGCGTAGAGGGTGAGCCTATATATAGATAATGCTTCATTTGAATTGTAACAGTTCTAAAATGTCACACTCCGACCCGAAGGGGAAATAAAAGTCGGGGTATAATTGGGTTATCATCAAAGCTCATTACATTTACTAACAATAGGTTTCATGTTTATTAAGTTGAAATTTAAATTCAAATATCCAACACAAGAAAACATGTAAGCACAAGAAAAACATTGTTCTAAATAAGTTGTATTTCATTTACCTTCTAAGGTCATTCCTATGTGTTCCTCTCCTAAACCGGTCCCACCTGTATCATGCATAAAACAAAAGTTTGGGTCAACAAACGTTGACGAGTGAATCTAAATTTAACAATTAAACAGTTTAATATATTGGTTGTTGGAATAAAAATGTGCATGGACCATATATGAACTTAGGTATAAATAATTAATTCACAAACCACATAATATCAATGATGAACATATGAACATGATGCATGATGAACTTGAGATCAAGGCTCAATCGAACGGAGCCGATCTAATGAGGCACCTGATGCTCAACTCGTATCTCACGAGTAACTGATGGGCCTTAGATGAATGATTACACTGATATGATAAAATGTATCCACACGTAACCACACAAACAAATATACACATTAGATCACATAATGGTGTTAGCACAAATGTTTAAATAAATAAAATATGTAACGACACATGATACACCCCAAAACATGATTTAAAAAGGGGAATTTGTAAGGATTCACTCACATTGGGTGCGTTTCCTTGATTGATGAAAAGTGCGCACGAATTGAAGATTTAACCGACGAAGAAGAATAACCTAAATAAATTCGATAAATATATAAAAAATAATATTTTGATTTAATACTTTTTGTTAGATTTTTAGGTTATTTTTGTGGTATTTATTGAGATTTTTAAACCTAAATAACCTTGTTTTTAAGTGTTTTTAATTGATTTTTAACTAAAATATAATAACAAAAATATTATATAAAATAAAATAAAATAATAAAAAAAAACCTTCTCAGACCTGACAAGGGGGTCTGACCGGTTCAATGGTACTGTTGGCAGCGTGTTGCGAGACTCGAACTTGTGACCTCCTGTTTACGTGCACGCAGCTCTTCCAACTGAGCTACGTGTCTAACCCGTAAGGAAACTGATTTTAATTACTCTTATATACGTATTAGAATATTTCAGAAATTCCTTATTTTAAAAAGATTTTAAAATCACCGATTTGATGTCTAAGCCCATGTTCGAACCTGCGACCTCAACTATGAAATACACCTAGCCCTTCCAACTGAGCTGGGTGTCTAACCCATTATAATCCCGATTTGTATTAGATTTGAATACTTGCTGGAATTTAGCATATGCTTAAATAAAAACAGTGGGTTTAATTCAGAAAATCGGCGTCGTGGTAGGGTTTCGAACGGCATCATCTATGTGAAATGCACACAGTCCACCGTTGGACTGTGTGTCCAACCCAATTAAAACACCACGATTTATTATACATATAATCTAACTAACTTCATCTTCTTCACCTTAATTATTACCCAGAACTGATCTCAACTGCGAAACCCATACCAAGTTTGTTTCGCTAATTAAAACAACTACACACTAAATGTATCAAAAAGAGTTGGATGCTTGTACCGATTTGGCGAGGTGTTAAACCTTTCGGTTGAACTCCGATCAAACTCCAGTGACTTTGCTTCAACCAACGGGTTCCGACACAAATTTTAAGTGATGACAGAGAGAGTGCGGAGTTGATGAACGAATTCGTTTGTGAAGAAATGATTTGTATTTATAGGCTTACCAGTTCATCATTGAGGTTCGGTTTCAATCCTTGATTATTGAAATCATTAATTTCAATCGGTTACCACATAATTACGTTAGAGATTTCGATGATTAGAACCAGTTACATTCGCCAAAAGGAAACAGAAAACGTGATTCAAACTTTGATTAAAATGGCGGTTACAGGTTCTGGGTTTTGAATTTACAGGTGACCGTAGGTTCCCTTAAATTTTATTTGATTCTAGAACTACACAACATGTGTGTGTGGTCTAGTGGTGATTCGGTGTGTGTTCTTTGTGAGTGACCCGGGTTCGATTCCCGGTTACTCCTCTTTTATTTTTTTTATAAATTTGTTATATGAAGATTTAATTATTTTCCTTTATTGAATATTATTTTAAGTATGCATGTTGTTTATTACTATTGATAAAATAAAAAATATATTAATTGATACTAATAAATACATAACGAAACATTAAATAAATACTTGAATTTCAAAACGGTGCAGGTTTTTGAAACCCGTTTTACACGAATGTTACCGTATCCCATACTTTTAGAAATTCCGTCCCGAAATTCAAGTAGTAGCTGCAACTGGAAAAAGATGCGGGTATTTCTCGCGCATTGAGTCTTCACGTTCCCAAGTAAACTCAGGTCCTCATTTTGACTCCCAACGTACCCTGACTATTGGAATACGACTTCGTCTCAAACGCTTTTCACCGAAGTCCATGATATCTACAGGTCTTTCAACAAAATGCGTTGATTCATCGATTTGAATATCTTCTAAAGGAATATGAAGGTTTTTGTCAGCGAGACACTTTTTCAAGTTTGATACATGGAATGTGGGATGAATTCTGTTGAGTTCTTCTGGTAGGTCAAGCTTGTATGATACAGGACCTACTCTTTCGAGTATCTTGAATGGCCCCACATAGCGTGGTGCTGGCTTGCCTTTTTGACCAAACCGAATCACTCCCTTCCACGGTGATACTTTCAAAAGTACTTGATCACCAACGCAAAATTCCAGTGGCTTTTGTCGTCTATCAGCGTAACTCTTTTGACGACTTCGAGCTGCTAGAAGATTATTGCGGATCTGAAGAATTTTATCAGTCATTTCTTGAATCAACTCAGGTCCAGTGATTTGTGCTTCACCAATTTCTTGCCAACATACAGGAGATCGGCACTTACGACCATATAAAGCTTCAAAAGGAGCCATACCGATGCTTGAATGATAGCTATTGTTGTACGAAAATTCAACTAACGGTAGATGAGTGTCCCAATTGCCCTTGAAGTCTATGACACATGCTCGCAACATATCTTCCAGGGTTTGTATGGTGCGCTCAGATTGACCATCAGTTTGAGGGTGAAAGGCAGTGCTGAGATCTAAACGTGTACCCAAAGCTGATTGTACGGCTTGCCATGTTCGTGAAGTAAAACGGCCGTCGCAATCTGAAATGATACTTAAGGGCACACCATGACGGCTTACAATTTCATTGATATAGATACGAGCTAACTTCTCGTTCTTGAAGTCTTCACTGATAGGAATGAAATGAGCTGATTTAGTAAGACGATCAATGATAACCCATATGGTGTCATACCCACTGGAGGTGCGAGGTAACCTGGTAATGAAGTCCATGGTTATGTTTTCCCACTTCCAAACAGGTATTTTAGGTTGGACAAGAAGTCCTGAAGGTCTTTGATGTTCAGCTTTCACTTTGGAACATGTAAGGCACTTGGAAACAAATATAGCGATATTTTTCTTCATGGCAGGCCACCAGTAGGAGTATCGTAGATCTTGATACATCTTATCGGCTCCTGGATGTATAGAGTATCGTGTTTTGTGAGCCTCGTTCATGAGAAAAGCACGAAGATCTTCATGATCAGGTACCCAAATACGATTCAAGTAATAGAGAATACCGTCCGACTTGGATTCTAGTTTGGTTTCAGCTCCACAAGACAGTTCATCTCGTACATCATTTTCCGTGACGGAAATATGTTGAGCTGGTCTAATTCGGTTTTGAAGATTGGTCACAATTTGGGAACACATAAGATGGATGGAGTTTGCATATTCTTTTCGACTGAGGGCGTCAGCCACAACATTAGCCTTTCCAGGATGATATCGAATTTCACAATCATAGTTACTTAGGAGTTCGACCCGTCGTCATTGCCTCATGTTCAACTCTTTTTGATTGAAGATATGCCGAAGGCTCTTGTTGTCAGTGTAGATTTCACACTTGTTACCATAGAGGTAATGTCTCCATATCTTAAGAGCGAACACGACTGCTCCAAGTTCTAGGTCGTGAGTGGTATAGTTATTTTCATGCACTTTGAGTTGCCTTGAGGCATAGGCTATTACCTTTCCTCTTTGCATTAGAACGCAACCTAAACCTTGCCCAGACGCGTCGCAATAAACCACAAAGTCTTCACAGCCATCAGGAAGTGTAAGGATGGATGCATCACAAAGTTTTTGCTTCAAAGTTTGGAAAGCCTCTTCTTCCTTGGGCCACCAAATAAAGGGTTTGCCCTTGTGAGTCAAGGCTGTGAGTGGAACGGCGATACGAAAAAAATTTGCGATGAAACAATGATAATAACCAGCTTGACCAAGAAATGATCTAACTTCGGTAAGAGTACGTGCGCTTGCCATTCTTGCACCGATTTGATCTTCACAGGGTCGACATGAATCCCTTTGTCATTAACGACATGACCAAGAAATTGTACCTCTTTTAACCAAAACTCGCATTTTGAGAACTTAGCATGAAGCTTTTCAGTTCGCAAGAGTGTTAGAATAAGTCAAATAGGTCGCTCATGATCGAATTTGGTCTTGGAGTAGATAAGAATATCATCAATGAAAACTATGACAAAATGATCAAGGTAGGGTTTGCACACCCTATTCATCAAATCCATGAGAACAACAGGAGCATTGGTCAAACCAAAAGGTATAACCATGAATTCATAGTGGCCATAACGAGTTCGAAAAGCAGTCTTCAGAATATCTTTCTCACGTACTCTAAGTTGATGATAACCAGAACGAAAGTCGATTTTTGAAAAACAGGTGGCACCTTGAAGTTGATCTAGAAGATCATCGATACGGGGTAATGGATAGCGATTCTTGAGGGTCAGCTTGTTAAGTTCTCTATAGTCGATACACATACGGAAAGTTCCATCTTTCTTCTTTACGAATAGAACCGGCGCACCCAAGGTGATGAGCTAGGACGTACAAATTCCTTGTCAGTCAACTCTTGCAGCTGACTAGCTAACTCTTGCATCTCATACGGGGCTAACCGATAGGGAGATTTTGCGAATGGTGTAGCACCAGGTACAAGATCGATTCGGAATTCGACTTCTCACATAGGAGGAAGTCCTGAATGTCGTTGGGAAAAACTTGAGGAAATTCTTTAACGATTGGAATCTCTTCCAGCTTCTTTTCCTTGCCCTCCTTCTTGACGATGTGAGCTAAGAATGCGATATAATCTTTTCAAAGGTATCTTCGAGCTTGGAGACATGACATCAGTTTGAGTCCTTTGGAAGGGGTTTCACCAAAGATGCGTAAAGTTTGACCATCAGCGAGGGGAATTCGAATAAACTTCTCATAACAAACAACTTCCGCGCGATGCTGACTAAGCCAGTTCATTCCAATAATGCCATCGAAACTACCCAACTTCATAGGGATGAGATTAATTGGAAATCCATGATCATTGAGAGTGAGAGTACAATCACGAATAATTGAGTCTAACGTAATAGGTTCACCATCAGCAACTTCCACCGTGAATGATTCAGAGAGACTAATGCGAGGTAAATCGAGAATATATTCGAACTCTAGGGACACGAAACTCTTATCCGCACCAGTATCAAACAGTATCGATCCACGTCTGTCTCCCAATTCTGGTAAGAGGACTTTTCTACCTGAGGTGGAAGAGTCGCTTAGGCCGAGAGAGAAAATGACTTTCGACACACTGAATAATGCATTCCTTTTTTATCAAAAATACGCGATGGCTGCAGGCTTTACCGCCAGAAAGTCTTCACAATACAAGATGCATGATGTTATTAAATCCAAATATTTCGTTTGCTCAAACATAACTACCATTAATAAGAAATGTATCATTGACCACATTATATCAGCCCTAGCTTGGTTGGCGTTGATGTTGAAAGCTCTTCCTCTAGCAGGTGGATTAGCTTGATTGGCTTGATTCACTAGGTTGGCTTGAGCTTGAGCATTTATGATGTTCACCAAGCGTGGGCAAGTGTTTCGAAAGTGGGTTGGATAGCCACTGTTGAAACATGCTCTGACGGGTTGCATCATTGGGTAATTGGGTTGGTAGTAGGGTTGAGCCATGGGTTGAGTAGGTGGTAAGAGTAAAGGTTGTTGGTGTTGGGCTTGGCCTACCACTTGATTGTTGGTTTGAGCTTGGAGCTGATTGAGATTTGGCTTTTGGAGGATGCGACAGGTTTGAATTGTGTGACCTGCACGACCACAACTTGTGCAATATTGACATGGGTTCTCAGGGGGGTGGTGATATTGGCATCGGTTGCATTTTGGATGGGGACCAGTGTATGGCTTCTTGAATGGAGCAGCAGGAGGAGCGACTTGGGTGATGGGTGCAGCAGTGATAGGTGAATTGGTTTGGGTAACGGGGAAATTCTTGCCATTGCGTTTCCTCTTACCAGCAAACTTAGAAGACGAACCTGCTTGGGTTAGGGTTGGGGTTTCAGCAGGTGTCTTGTCTTTCTTCTTCTCATCCTTAAAATCGCCATTTCGGATGTGATTTCCATGAGCTCAGTAGCCAGCTCCATTGCAGCTTCAAGTGTTGCAGGTGTGGTACTTAGCACAGAATCTTGAATTTTCGAGGGAAGACCTCGAATGTAGTGCTCAATTAGATGGTAGAGCAGAGTGAACAGGTTGGGGACCATCAGATTCAACTCAAGGAATCTCTTGTTGTATGTGGTGTGGTCTCCCTCCATTTGTTTCGAAGCGTAAAACTCATCTTCTAGTTTCTTGATTTTGCTTCTTGGACAGAAGCGTCTCGTCATGATTTCCCTCAACTCTTCCCAAGTCAAGGCCCTAGAAGCTTCAGCACCTCGCTTGCCCTTCTCTATGTTCCACCATGTAAGTGCTACTCTAAACAAATGACCAATAGCATATCTGTCACACCCCTTGTAATCCATTCACATCAGAGCGGGGCGTGATCTGACTGGTATCTTCATCGCACAGCGGAAGCAAACGTGAGTGCTAAGGTTTCTAGTAAATGAACGCGCGCTAACTACTCGAATACCATGGGTTCCACTATTCCAACTATGCCATACTTGTAATCATAACCTGAGAAAGAACATGTGAAAAGTCAACATAAAGTTGGCGAGTTCATAGTTTGTATGTTTTTGTTTCAAATGAATCATAAAACATTTGAGCATTTTGCATTCGAAAACCGGTTTGTGGGATCATAGTATCCAAAAGCATTTGAAATGTCATGTCTGTGTAAAAGTATTGAAATGTTTTCCATGTTGTTTGCAAATCCATGCATATAATTGTTATGTTTATAAACCGGTGATAAAATGTTTTCTGTTTTCTTTGTAAACCGGTATTGAAATCATAGTATGTAGTATGCCTATGGAATCTAAGGATCAGTCAGTGTGTAGCTAATACGCTGGCCTATGTGCCATAAGTAAGTAACCAACCCGAGACAACTTTGACATCATTGGGATCACAAAAGCACTCCTAACCGGTTAACATACCAGGAGTGGAGCGTGTCTCAAACTCGATAGATCTATACCTTTTGCACCTTGGTTGCTACGTGATTAATGGTTACTATTGTCATCATCCTACTTACGCACAGTGATCTGTTATCATCTAATCCCATAGCTGCATACCAGTTGTTATAAATCTGTTATCCGTGTTATTGGGCCTAGCCCATGTTTTCTTGTTATTAGGCCTAGCCCATGTTTTCTTGTCATTGGGCCTAGCCCATGTTTTCTTGTTATTAGGCCTAGCCCATGTTTTCGTGTCATTGGGCCTAGCCCATGTTTTCTTGTCATTGGGCCTAGCCCATGTTATAAATAAAATTTGGGGCCTCGCCCCCTAGTTGTGATTATGACAATCCCGTCACTAGTCATAAAACTCATGCATGTTTCGAAAAGCTTTGTATAGCTGTGAAAACCAGTAAGTTTAGCATAAACCTTTCGTAAACCATTTAAGTTCATTGAAATCTGTTTGTAACATGGTTTAGAAATATATGATTTTCGTTCATTGAAACATTGTATGTTTTCACAAAACTTGCATGTCTTTCCACCCCGAAAACATTTATAAAAATGTAAAACGGTAAAAAATGGGGGTTATGAACTCACATTGATATCCTTGTGCAAAGCTAGCTTAATGTGATTTCCATAGTGTTGTCTCCACAACTTGACTTGCTAGCATGAAATTTAAGGTATTCCTAAAACGGAATAACTTGTAAGTTTCTAGACATAACGTAGCTATACTACGTGTCACCGAGCTCTACCGAATCGTTAACCATATGATTCTATGAATGTGTTATTGACTTAACTCGGTTAACCAACCTATGGTTTTATTAGAAACGATTCTGTTTTCGAGAGACTTGAAATATATGTTTACATATAAACATAACTATATTTCATGAAATCATATTTAGTCGTCATGTACGTCGACGGATAATAGTATGATTCTTTGTAGTTTTCGTAAGGTATATTATATATATATACTTGTAAATATACCCGTATTGATAATAGATTTCGTATCCGAGCAAGAGTCTGGTGTATCGTTTATAATAAAGAACTGTGTCATCGTACGCTTGCTATAGTCTTGCGGAGTTGCGTCGTACTTCGTTTAGGCGTTTGAACTAATACGCGCATTGTACTTATCTTATAAAAGCGTTCGCAAATCTTGGCGTTTCGAAATAAATATAAACAATATACTTATTCTTGTATCGTCGTTCGAATAAATTATCGATGCTTGAAATCTAGTTTCTGAATTTCGACGTTGATTTAAACATAAATAATTATTATTTATTTTATAGTCGACTGGCGAATCTTGTTATCTTGTAGTCGCGCGCATTGAAATGTTATCGGCTCGATTGTTATAGATTTCAATAGCGTCGGCAAAATAAATGTATCTATTTTTATTTTATAATAATCGCTTGAATTCGGACGTTTTGTCTTTGAAATGTAACACGTTTCGTATTGCGTATTTTACAAAAATCGGGCAGAGTTTCCTCTATTTTCGGACGATCCCGACAATACTAATTGTCGATTTGTTTATCAACGCAATCTGCAATGTACGCAACAATATATATTACTTTTCCGTCGTGTTCAAATATAACTTTCGCCAATTATAATTTATGTTTTATATATTTAACGTCAGTTCGGTTTTAACTAGTATTTTTACGCGAATATTGTACATCGGTTCTATTGTTATTTTTAAATGTTTTGGCGATATGTAATCGTTTAACAGGTCGGCGAGCCAGAAAACCGCAGCTACCGTCGCTGCGATCCACCGTGCCGCTGCCGCCGGCGGTTGCCACTGACGCAACTGCCTTCGTTCGAGTCGAATCTGGTAACTCCCAACCCGGCCCAAACTCGAGGACCACCACCACTGACCTCGCCGCCTGTTTGCACCCCTCTCGACAAGAAACCCCCACGCCGCCGTCACGGTGTTACCGCCACGATCGCCACCGCCGCCGCCTCTCCTTATCTCTCACCGTCACTCTCTCTCTGATCTGTCTGTATGTATGTATGCGGGTGTGTGTGTGTATAAAGGAGAAGGGAAGAGAGGGTGTGTTGCGGTTTGGGGGTGGTCGACCGGAGATAAGGAGTCAGTGTGGGTGGTGTGCGCCGGAGGGGTGACAGGAGTCGCCGGCTTCGTCGCCGGAGCAAACTGGTGACCGGATTTGTAGTTGAGAGAGAGCAAGGGTGTTGTTGGTTGTGTGCTAGGGTTTGTCTTGTGAGAAAATGAGGGAAATTAGGGTGTTTTGTTTATTTACTAGGGTTTTGAGCGGGTTGGGCCTAAAGCCCGTTAACACGCGTTCAAGCCCAATACACGTATCCAAAGCCCGTTTTCATAACCCGAGTTTTTGTAAAATGCCATAGTACGTTAATTTGGAGTTGAAACTCCTAAAATTATGTCGGTGTTTGACGTGCTCGTTTGCCGGTTACGTTAAAAATTGCGTAGGAACCGCTACGGTTGTCGTTTTTATCCGTTTTTCTATCCGGTTTCAACCGTGAATACAAAATTTTGAAAACAAAGCTTGATATGTCATATATATATCAATATTTAGACGTAACTCTAGTCCGTGGCTTCCGTTTCGTTGTCATTGCGTTCCGGTTTTCTGCGTAACTTCCGCGTTTGTGCTTGCGACGTTCAATGATCCAAATTTATCGCATAATTATAACTGTATGATAATTAAAAGTATAAAATTCGTGTTTCTAGGCGTTGTGAGTATTTGTTCGGCATCAGTTCACTTATCGTTTAAATTCGCGTTTAGTGTTATCGATATCGCCAAATCGCGTTAGCATGAATCAAGTAGACGTTCCTAGGCTCTCCAGGGGCCTGATCGAGTTAATTTACATCTAGTTATGTTGTTTATGATGATATTATTGTTCATTACGCGCTTAATTACAACCGGAAAACGCCGGTTGTCACGATATCGCACCTTGCGATCATCGGGACAATCGCAATTGAGAAAAGTGCTCTCCATCTCCTCAAACCAATGGAGGAGAGTGGTGACACCTTCCGTCCCCTCGTATTTTGGAGGATTGTAGGATTTGAAATGCTTGTAGGTGCATTTGGTGGTGTTAGGGAGAGGGTTGGCGACATTTTGGCCTTCTTGATTGGTAGGATTGATGGGATTGGTGGCAACAGCTTGTTGAACTTGCACGACAATGTCAGGAAGTACAGCAGCCATCTGTTGTGCGATTTGAGTGGCCATACGTTTGCTAGATCTTCCTGACCTTCTACCGCCTCGAGAGTGTCTAGCAGACATCTACAGGAAATACGTAGCGAGATTATGAGTTGATAGCATCTAGGTGTCATGTGTCGTAAAAAGTGAAAACAATATTCAAAATAAATGAAACAAGAAATTATCTACATCCATAGGATGTCTTGGGCTTGCTCATGTTTGGGCCTCCAAATGTCTCCCATACTTCGGCCTAGGTAGTCACGTGGGCCCCCATGACTACTGGGCTTGGTAGGGTTCACATTGGTGTTGGCCTGTTAAGGCTTGCATCACCTGAATGAAAATTGTAACACATAATTGCAAGGTATAAGGTCAGAAGGTGTCCAGGTGTTGACGCAATGACAACTCAAAGTGGGGTTAGTTCACACGACATTTGGTATGGCATGCTTTGGCCTAATAGGTCCTTCGTACTCTCATTGCTAGTCCCCAGGTAGGCAAACTGGTCCATTATTTTGGATTTATACGAATGTCAAGCCTAGACAGGACGTTCCGACTACCTCGTACCCTTCCAGTTACTACATGCCCGTCGTAGACTCACTTTGATGTGATGGAAAAACATGAAAACATTGTAAAATCTTTGAGAAGAAATCATGAAAATTGTGAAATCGTGATGTGTGTGCTTGCATAGGCATGATATGCTAACAATATAAACTATAGGGAACATTACATATACAATGTAGTAGTGAAAGTGCTTGCATGCATTTGTGTGTGAGATAAACATGAAACAAATAAACATCATGAGTTTTGCATGTAACACATAAACATTTAAAATCTAATCAACTATAGTATAGGCTCTAAGGGTCTAATAACCTATCATATATCCCTATAATCAAAAGCTCTGATACCAATATGTCACACCCCAACCCGCAGCGGAAATAAAAGTCGGGGTATAATTGGGTTATCATCAAAGCTCATGACATTTACTAACAATAGGTTTCATATTTATTAAGTTGAAATTTAAATTTAAATATCCAAACACAAGGAAACATGTAAGCACAAGAAAACATTGTTCTAAACAAGTTGTATTTCATTTATCTTCTATGGCCATTCCTATGTGTTCCTCTCCTCAACCGGTCCACCTTAATCATGCGTAAAAAAAAGTTTGGGTCAACAAAAGTTGGCGAGTGAATCTAAATTTAACAATTCAACAGTTTAATATATTGGTTGTTGGAATAAAAATGTGCACCGACCATATATGAACATAGGTATAAATAGTTAATTCGCAAACCACATAATATCAATGATGAACATATGAACATGATGCATGATGAACTTGAGATCAAGGCTCAATCAAACGGAGACGATCTAATGAGGCACCTGATGCTCAACTCGTATCTCACGAGGAACTGATGGGCCTTAGATGAATGATTGCACTGATATGATAAAATGTATCCACACGTAACAACACAAACAAATATACACATTAGATCACATAATGGTGTTAGCACAAATGTTTAAATAAATAAAATATGTAACGACACAAGATCCACCCCAAAACATGATTTAAAAAGGGGAATTTGTAAGAATTCACTCACATTGGGTGCGTTTCCTTGATTGATGAAAACTGCGCACGAATTGAGGATTTAACCGACAAAGGAGACTAACCTAAATAAATTCGATAAGTATATAAAATTCATATTTGGATTTAATACTTTTTGTTAGATTTTTAGGTTATTTTTATGGTATTTATTGAGATTTTTAAACCTAAATAACCTTGTTTTTATGTGTTTTTAATTGATTTTTAACTAAACTATAATATGAAAAATATTATATAATATAAATAAAATAATAAAAAAAAACCTTGTCAGACCTAACAAGGGGGTCTGACCGGTTCAATGGTACTGTTGGCAGCGTGTTGCGAGACTCGAACTTGTGACCTCCCGTTTACGTGCACGCAGCTCTTCCAACTGAGCTACGTGTCTAACCCGTAAGGAAACTGATTTTAAATACTATTATATACATATTAGAATATTTTCAAAAATTCCTTATTTTAAAAAGATTTTAAAATCACCGATTCGGTGTAAGCCCATGTTCGAACCTGTGACCTCAACTGTGAAATGCACCCAGCCCTTCCAACTGGGCTGGGTGTCTAACCCATTATATCCCGATTTGTATTAGATTTGAATACTTGCTGGAGATTAGCATATGCTTAAATAAAAACAATGGGTTTAATTCAGAAAATCGGTGTCATGGTAAGGTTTCGAACCCGGCATCATCCATGTGAAATGCACACAGTCCACCGCTGGACTGTGTGTCTAACCCAATTAAAACACCCTGATTTATTATACATATAATCTAACTAACTTCATCTTCTTCAACTTAATTATTACCCAGAACTGATCTCGACTATGAAACCCATACCAATTTTTTTTCATTGATTAAAACAACTACACACTAAATGTATCAAAAAGAGTTGGATGCTTGTACCGATTTGGCGAGTTGTTAAACCTTTCGGTTGAACTCCGATCAAACTCCGGTGACGTTGCTTCAACCAATGGATTCCGACAGAAATTTTAAGTGATGACAGAGAGAGTGCGGAGTGGATGAACGAATTCGTTTGTGAAGAAATGATTTGTATTTATAGTCTTACCAGTTCATCATTGAGGTTCGGTTTCAATCCTTGATTATTTAAATCATTAATTTCAATCGGTTACCACATAATTCCGTTAGATATTTCGATGATTAGAACCAGTTACATTTGCAAAAAGGAAACAGAAAAATTGATTCAAGCTTTGATTAAAATGGCGGTTACAGGTTATGGGTTTTGAATTTACAGGTGACCGTAGGTTCCTTAAATTTTATTTTATTCTAGAACTACACATGTGTGTGTGGTCTAGTGGTGATTCGGTGTGTGTTCTTTGTGAGTAACCCGGGTGGTTACTCCTCTTTTATGTTTTTTATAAATTTGTTATATGAAGATTTAATTGTTTTCCTTTATTGAATATTATTTTAAGTATGCATGTTGTTTATTACTATTGATAAAAAAATATATATATTAACTGATACCCATTAAATACATAACGAAACATTAAGTAGATACTAGAATTTCAAAACGGTGCGGGTTTTTAACTACACGACCATCAAACCAATCAAGATCTGGTTCTTGTTCCCGTTCACAACAACAATCATCCCAATCTTTACAACCATCAATTCACGCATCTTCAACTGAAACCAAACCACCATCACCACCACTACCATTACCCAAATTTAACCTTTAACTACTACGAAAAGAAGTTCCACCCAATGTCCACCCATGGTTAATTTTTAACCCTGATGATGAAAGAGAGATACATACTTTTGAAAAACTAAAAATGTGTTAAGTTAGAACATTTGGGCAACACATAAATCTTGATTATGATATCTTGGAAACCTTTAGGTAAGTAGACTGATACAAATACTAACACCATAATGGGAAAGTTTGTTCAATATGAGTCAGAGGACATACATGGAGCTCACCTTGGAGTTCGCTGCTTCATGTAGGTCCTCCAAGGCAATCCGGAAGAGGCAAATGCAGACATATGGATGCATCAGTTTAGGACGACGAGACAGTGGTACAACATGACTTTTGCTGAGTTTGTATTCGTTTGGATTTTATAGACATAAGGATACGAGCAAACAGGTTTTCACTAGGCGTAGGGTTTGAGTTTAGAGGGACAAAAGATGTTGAGTTTTGGAGAAGGGTTATTGTGTGAGTCTATGACCCACACAAATAGAAAAGTTAAAGCTTTATTGATCCACTTTAGCGCTACCTCCATCGATGCCTGGTCCACACTATTGGGGTGAGTACTAGAGACCTCTTCCATGTCCTTTGTCTAGTTGATGAGTGCCATACCCCAATCGATGGCGGAAACATCGGAGTGAGATAAAAACAAGATTGCAAAAGACTTCATAACACTATTTGTGATAATATTTAGATAATTTGAATTTCATTGGTACTTAAATGATAATACATTGTTTCAAAAGGAACAGTACAATAAGTTGCAAATAATGAAACAGCATGGAAAGAAATGCATAAGTTCAAAATCTAGGTGTGTTTCTAATCCACCCTAAATATATTTCTTCAATCATCATCATCTAGTTTCCTAAAACATCTATTAAAATAGTGACCACCAAAAAGTTGGCGAGTATACAAGTTTGATTACACAGCATAATTGTGAATAATAGTTGTCTCATATCCAACATGGTAAATTGCATACATTATTCGTTATCATACTAGCATGTGTTAACTTTAAGTCAAAACAAAGTGTATCACAATCGTGCATACCGTTGTCGCCGAAACAACTAGGTTGTAAAATAGTTTACTTAACAATACCACAAGAATACGGGCGGTGTGTTAATCATATAACGCTATAATTGTTAAGGTGGGCTTACAAAGTTAAAGAGCATATAGAACACAAGTATAAAATAGCATGCGGTAACTAGAATCTACAACAAATATCATGTTTGTAACAGATATAGTGTGTATGTAACAAGTTTAATCGTGATTCGTGATTTATATAAAGTGTACATGTTGCACCCAAAGTGTATAAACGAAGAATGGGATCGAGTATACTCATGATTTTGCGTAGAAATCCCACGTACATGAGTTGCAGCGTAAGGGAGTGGAGAACACCGAAGTTACCCTACATTCGGGAAGTGAAGGTGTGTTTATGGAATTTATGGAGAGTTCGGATTCAGAATTTAATAATAAAAGTATGTATGTAAAGAAAATATATCTTGTCTAAATACTCATTTGGACACAAAGTTTTTACGTTTTTCATGGGTCCTAATTTTCCCAATAGAATCACAAACGAGGAGTTTAGAACGAAGTTAATATAACCTAAGTTCATGACATCTAACCATAATCCGGCTAGTAGCAAGAATGCGGTTATATTTTATCTAGTATATTATAGTCCATCATGTATAATTATATAAATCATATAAGTCAAGCATAAAGGTAAGATTAACGTCTTTGTATAATTCACCAAAGTACAAGTTTTTCAACGTAGTTGATAAACCGGTTGGTCATGAATGAAAAATAAAAAATATAACTAACTAGTTCGTCAAGTAGCCAAGTAAGGTTAACCTGGGCGTGTCATACCCAACATGGAAAATGTTGAAGGCGAGGCGAGGTTATGTTACTTTAATTCTTAGAAGCTACTTGATGTCATTATCAAAAAAAATGTGAACAAGTGAGATTATCTGGAACTAATTCGGATAGCCAAAGCTTCCATGGTTCACACATACTCATGCACAAGCCTTTCCACATGGAGGGTTGAAGCTTGGATGGTTTTCAATCACTTAGAATATATATGGGAAGAATTTAAAGAATGTTTTAAGCTTGTTTCTTGGTGGAAATCAACTACAACACAAACCCACAACTATGAGCTTAGTTGGGAGCAAGGTCGGTACAATATTCCACTAAGTTCTATGCATTATATATAAGAAACAAAAAGATAAATTAGAGCAGAATTTTATGTTACTTTGGACCTAAAATATGGTTAGGTTCCACCTTAATTTTCCATGGCAAACTTGTGGAAACCTTCCTAGAGGTTGCCCAAGTAGTTTGAAAGAAGATTAGAAAAAGAAAGGTGAAGAAAAGTGAGTGAAAACTCACTTAGGACACTTGAAAGTATTCTTCCTTGCTTGGAATTCTTGAGAGGGTTAGAGAGTTTGGGAGTAGATTAGTGTGTGGAAAGTGTTTAGGAGGTGTGTTGAAGGCTTGTATTTATAAGTGAGGATTAGTGTTTGAGAGTTAATGAAGGTGGAAGGTGATTGGAGGAGAAAGGAGGTGGAGAAAGGTGAAATATGATTGGCTTAAAAAAGGTGGAAAGTGATTGGAGGAGAAAGGGTCCCTAAACTTCTACTAGTTTATCATTTTATGCAAAAGCCCCACTATATAATATGTTTTCAAGTATGGAAAGCTTAAGTATGTAACGTGAAAGTGTGTATAGCGTTTCAAATGTATAACAAATATTAGATTACAAGTAAGCACGTAATTTATGATTGATTGTATGTATAACACGTATGTATAAAGTATGGAATTTCATTATGATCAAAGCCTTGGATTACAAAGTTGGAAATGGATACGAATAAAAGTTTCTAGAAGTAGAAATATGATTACATCATTCTAATTAAGGAAAGTACAAAAATGTGGAGCGTTACAATGAGGTTGATTGCAACCTCACTTTTAGTGTGGTTGAGTTTTTCACTAGAGCTGGTGGCACTGCACCATGTAGTTGCATCTTTGGAGACCCTTACATCACACTTTTGGCTTAAAGTTTTGGTTTCTTGACTCAAGATATTATCGGTATTTTGACCGGTGTTGGCTAACTGATCCTAGATACCGGTGAGCACACTATGGTAAAAACAGGAATTATAAAGAAGTTTGATGGGGTATACCGGCTAGTAGTAGACAACTAGGGGAGATTTGGCAGGAACCGGTCACTAATGCAGAATCAAAGGATGATGATGATGGAGCAGGTGGAGATGGAGACGAGGTTGAGCAGCCACCTCAACAGGTATACCCACCCGGTCACCAGCCTAGACGTAGAGGTTACCAGACTGTGATGGCGAAGCTGGATTCAATCATGGGGCATATCAGGAGCCTGCAAGGAGATCTTAGGATGCATATTACAAAGTGTCATGGATCCTTGTGCAGTAGTAAAAATCCAAGGTGCGGAATACCACATCTCCCTGCCATGGAAATTCATCGCCCCGTTTTCCTATCACTCTTGAGTTCCCAAGTAAATTAAGCGCCCCTTTTTCCTTCCCTTCGAACCTTGACTATGGGAATTCGATTGCGCCTAAGCTACTTGATTCCTCGGTCCGTGATTTTGACCGGTTTTTCAACAAAGTGTAAGGACTCGTTGATTTGTAGGTCATCCAATGAAACTTGAAGTCCTTCTTCGACAAAGACTTCTTGAGATTGGACATGTGAAATGTCGGATGAACGTTGTTGAGTTCTTGAGGTAAGTCTAGTCGATACGCCACTTTGCCAATCCTCTCGAGTATCTTGAAAGAACCTACAAAACGCAGAGCGAGTTTGCCCTTCTTACCAAATTGAACCACTCTGTTCCAAGGGATACCTTGAGGAGCACATAATCGCCAACGTTAAATTCTAACGGTTTGTGACGTTTGTCAGCGTAGCTCTTTTTTCGGCTTCTAGCTTTGAGGTGTTTGTCGCAGATTTGTAGAATCTTGTCCGTCATCTCTTGTATAAGCTCGAGACCATTGATTTGTACGTCTCCGATCTCATGCCAACAAATAGGCGAACGACACTTACGACCATACAATGCTTCAAAAGGAGCCATTTGGATACTGGAGTGATAGTTGTTGTTGTACGAGAACTCTATCAATGTACATCCCAATTTCCACCAAAATCAATTACCCACGAATGAAGCATGTCCTCTAGGGTTTGTATAGTACGTTCGGTTTGACCATCCGTTAGAGGATGAAAAGCCGTACTAAGATTAAGGTGTGTACCCATCGCGATTTGAAAAATTTACCAAAGACGAGAAGTGAATCGACCATCACGGTCTGAAATGATGTCAGTGGGGATACCATGATGATGAATGACTTCATTCGTGTAGATACGAGCTAATTTCTTAACTTGGTAATCTTCACGAATGAGGAGAAAGTGAGCGGATTTGGTCAAGCGATCGACGATCACCCAAATGCTATCGTGACCGGAAAAGGTTTGAAGGAGTTTGGTGATGAAATCCATAGCTATATTCTCCCATTTCCAGATCGGGCTTCTGGTTGTTCGAGTAAACTGGAGGGACATTGATGTTCGGCATCAAATTTAGAGCACGTGAGACATTTGGACACGTGGTGGCAATGTCTTTCTTCATACAGGGCCACCAATAAGACATATGTAGGTCTTGGTACATATTGTCGGCACAAAGATAAATAGAGTATCGTGATTTATGGGCCTCCTTCATCAAGAGTTCACGAATGTCATCACGGTTCGGTACCCAAACATGATCGAGCTAGTAGAGGATTCCATCGGGTTTGGACACGAGTTGATTTTCGGCACCACACTTCATATCGTCGTATAAATTGTTTTCGTTGACGGACGAGTATTGCGCAGCGCGAATACGGTTCTGAATATCATTTATGATTTGGAAGCAATGAATACCTTTGACATGAGTTTTTCGACTAAGGGCATCGGCCACGACATTTGCTTTCCCCGAATGGTAGGGAATTTGATAATCATAGTCGTTGAGTGATATGCATCAAATGCAACATATAAATTGTATCAAATACGGTGTAAAATCACCCCTTTTTAGTACTAGTGTTGGAAAAAGTGAGTTTCTTTGTGTACTTTTGATTTTAAGGATTAAAAAAGCTTAAATATACAAAAGGAACATATTAACTACAAATCTAGCATAAGTATAGAAGACGGGAAGACAACACACAATACCAGCCCTCCGAGCTTCACCCCAAGACTAAAAACAACGAATCAGAAATCTAGCATGGGTTCGTGCCTAGTCGGCATAGGCCCGTGCCCCCTTCAAGATTTTAGATCAAATGAAGACAAATAGAAGTAGACAAGAGACACAGGCCCGTGTCCCCTTAGGCACATGCCGTGGTCAACTTCTAGATTTGCATATCTAGGATAGTAAAGCAAATACAACGGACACAGGGCCATGTAGCAGACTGATCTAACATACGAATTAATGAAGACAAAGAAGAAGAAAGACACGGGGCCATCCCCTATGGGCACGGGGCCGTGTGAAGGGTTTGTTCCCAGCTATAAATAGGGGTTCTTGGTTTCATTCCAACTCATCCCTTGGAAAATCATTTCTCTCACCCCTGCCACCACTCCATCATCATCTTGCACCATAGTCATTAGATTTTAGAGTGTGTAGTAGTCTCGAGATCGAAGATTGATCGTAAGAGTCTTGGTCAAACAATGGCCATGCTTAGCTAATCTCTTTCATCACTTGGTGAAAACGAAATCTTTTATGTATCACTTTTGATTTCCAATCTTTGGTTAACTTTTTAATTGGGTTTGTATTAATGACTCTAATAACTATTTTCTTTATATTGAAAGTGAGTTTTATTCTATGATTCCTTCATGTCTTGTCGATTCACTCATTCGTGTCTTTACGGTCTATATAAAGCGTGTTAATCGCCTGGAAGGGGGTTAGAAGGGTGGTTTTGGTAAACTCTTTGCCTCGTTCAGTGTATAGATCCTACGAGGACTTGGTTCAAGCTTATTAGGACTTCCTTTGAGGCAGATAGCATCAAATCGGGGGAAGTAAGAACGGCTTGAACCCCTAAATCATAAACTACTATTAAAACTTTAAACCGGCCTTGCAGGACTGTATCCCTTCTGACTCAGACCAATATGGCTGAGGGTAGCGTTGCCTGCAAAAAAGGGACATGCCATATTTTGCATTAATAACTTATTTAGTTATCTTTCAATATTTCGGCCTTCTGGGACTGTATCTCTGCTGACTCAGACCAATATGGTTGAGGATATTCTCGACTCCAAAAGAGGGGCATGTCACTTTAACCAATATAATCTCTTAAAAAACCCACAGTACGGAAATCATCAAAATACATAATGGATGAGTCGGAACCAAGTGATTCTATCTTGTTTATTTGTCTCTTTTATTTCAGTTTGCTTATTTTAATTTACTTGTCAAAAACATTTTCTCAAGTTTGGGTCGATTAACATCGACGATAATCCGGTATTAAAAGCTCTTGTGTCCTTGGACGATATCGGTATCTTACCATCACTATACTACACTAACGATGGGTGCACTGGCCCTAACGTGTTGTAGAGAGTGATAGTGTTATGTCGTGTTTTATAAATATAAAGCTTGCATAAACAAGTGAAAAGTATTTAAAATATATCTAAAAATTATACACATCCTCCCTCACGTCAAGTTTTTTGCGCCGTTGTCGGGGACACATGGATTTTAAGAAAGCTTACAATCAATGGCCTAATCATTTTCTTTAATTTTTCTGTTCAAATTTTTGTTCGTTTTTCCAAAAATTTCAGTTACAGTAGTTTAACACGAGGCCATGCTGCATTAGGACGAGGCCGTGTCCTATCTGTAGTAACTAAAACCAAACAAAACTTTTTCATAGAAGGATCACATGGGGCCGTGCTTATTCGACACGGAGTCGTGTAAAAATTCCTAGTACCGAATAAATTACAGTCATGGACACGGGGCCATGTAAACCTTCTATTTTCATAAAAATTTCTGTTTCGAGAGCTATGATCTTCTGGGTACCATCCAAACAATGGATTATTACATGGGAGATTACTACTGCTACTACGATGATGATAATTATGAGGAACCATATTGTACCATATGTGGTGAATCCCATTTGGTATAAAACTGTTACCTTTTTCAACCACCAACCTCATACACAACATATGAGGAACCACTTTTTGAGCTTCCAAAATCAAGCTTTGATTGGGATACTCCAGCGTTTGAAACGTAGGAGACACCACCTACAATTGTACCTGAAGCAGAAAGCCTCATACAAAATATCAAGAACCTAGAATTCTTGATCAAACCATTTGTACCAAAGAGGCAATCATAGAAGAGGTAAAACCTCAAGAGCTAACAACGGAGAACCACTTGAAGAAAAACCGAGACATGAAGATGAAAAATTTGAACCAAGCAATTCGGAAGGTAAGTTCTCAAAGGTAAATTTCAAGGAGGAACAAAAAGACCTCCAGGAGGTACACATCCTACAACCTTCCTTTGAAAATCATAGTTTGGTCCCATCTCATGTTAAGTTTCTAAAAGAGGTAACCACTAATCTTAACATCCAAGAAATGGCGAGTATTAACATAACTAAAGATCAAACTTCACTAATACAAGATGAACAAATCTGATTAAACATAAAACCAGTAACATGTTTCATTCAAAATATATGTATTAGTAACATCTCAATCGACAAAGATCTTTGTGTTAACATAATGCCAAGCTACATTTTTGAAAGATTAAGTATTGGTGACTATCTTCCAATTAAAATTCCTATCATTTTAGCTAATCAAAAAATTAAACATTCTTCAGGAACGGTGGAAGATGTTCTCATTCAAACAAATCAAATGATTTTTCTAACCGACTTCGTCATCTTAGATAATGCTCCACTCGTGTTAGGACAACCTTTTCTCAAAACCCATCAAGCTTTGCTCAAACACAAACATCAAAATCTTCCCACTAAACTTGGGCTGACAAGAAAAGTTTTAATATAAACAAATCAATGAACTAGCCAATCGGCAACAACGACCGCTTGTCAGAAGATGAAGTTGAGCCACCTGATATGGAGGAACAAAATGATCAATTTGTTGAAGTGGAAATCGCCAGTAACCAAACAATTTCGTCCATCGACCGCGATGACGAACCAAAAACTAAGCTATCTGTTAAAGAACCACCATCTTTAGAGCTTAAAGAACTTCCAAAAGGCTTAGAATATGCATTCCTCGACAACCAAGGTAAACTCCCCGTAATCATTCATCGTGTCTCACTTGTAAAGAAAAAGAAAAATTACTTAATTTGATTAAAAAACATGAAACGGCAATTGCATGGAAGTTAATGGCATAAAAGGAAAAAATCCTTCCATGTGTACACAAAAATTTTAAAGGAAGACGATTACAAAGCAGTAATTCAACCACAAAGAAAAGTTAATCCTAACGTCCAAGAAGTTGTAAAAAAGAAGTAATAAAACTCTTAGACACCGGACTCATCTATCCAATTTCCGATAGTTCGTGGGTTAGCCCTGTCCAAGTTGTACCAAAGAAAGGAGGTATGAAGGTCGTAACCAACGAGAAGAACGAACTCATATCAACACGAACCGTCACTGGATGGAGAGTTTGCATCGACTATAGAAGACTCAATGAAGCTACAAGAAAAGACCACTTTCCTTTACCCTTCATTGATCAAATGTTAGAACGATTATCCGTTCATAAATTTTATTGTTTTCTAGATGGCTTTTTGTTGTATTTTAAAATCCCCCTCTCCCCTGAAGACCACGAGAAAACTACTTTCACTTGTCTCTACAGAACCATTGCATATTGATGCATGCCATTTGGTCTATGTAACATGCCTGCAACATTCCAACGTGGTATGGTAGCCATTTTTCACGACATGATAGAAAAAACCATGGAAGTCTTCATGGACGATTTTTCTATCTTTGGCGACCCATCTGACCAATGCCTCAACAACCTTGAACGAATGTTAGCAAGATGTGAAAAGACTAACCTCACCCTTAATTGGGAAAAATGCCATTTCATGGTCACTGAAGGGATAATGCTAGGTCACAAAATCTCTAATGCAGGAATGAAAGTCGATCGTGCTAAAATTGATACTATTTCTCGACTTCCTTCTCCTTCATCCGTTTAAGCAATTTGAAGTTTCCTAGGACATGTCGGATTTTATAGGCGATTTATCAAAGACTTTTCAAAAATCCCTCAACCTCTAACTAAGCTACTTGAAAAAGATGCCCCATTCATCTTTGACAAGGATTGCACGATAGCATTTCTTGCCCTTCAAAATATGCTAGTCAAAGCACCAATCATGACTACACTAAACTGGAAATTACCATTTGAAATCATGTGCAATGCAAGCGATCATGCAGTTGGAGCGGTCTTGGGACAACGAAAAGAAAAACGTTTTCATCCTATATACTATGCTAGCAAAACTCTTAATGACACTCAAGAAAATTACACAACCAGTGAAAAAGAGTTACTAGCTGTAGTATTTGCATTTGATAAATTCCATTCCTATCTTGTGCTTTCAAAAACTATAGTCTATACGGATCACGCTGCCATTCGATACCTTTTTAAAAAGCAAGACGCAAAGCCACGTCTCATAAGATGGATTATTCTCCTTTCAAGAATTTGACATATTAATAAAAGATAAACGAGGTGCAGAAAACACTGCTACTGACTACCTGTCTCGTCTTGAAGACCCTACCTTGGAAGGAACTCGAAAAGAACTCATCAATGAAAAATTCCCCACGGAATCCTTACAAATGGTAGAACTCAAAAAAGAACCTTGGTACGCAGTTTTTGCTAACTACTAATGGCACCTTTATCAAAGGGTTATCTTATCATCAGTGAAATAAATTTTTGCAGATATAAAACACTATTTTTGGGAAGACCCATATCTTTTCAGAATTTGTGCAGATCAACTCATTAGATGATGCGTCCATGGTCGTGAAGCCAGGCAAATTCTTCACCATTGTCAGGAAGGACCATGTGGAAGATATCATGGAATAGCAAGCACCTGAAAAAGGTGTACGATGCAGAATTTTACTGGCCCACAATACATAAGGACGCTTATGTATTAGTCAAAACATGTGACGCATGCCACCGAGCAGGCAACATATCAAAAAGAAACAAAATGCCACAAAATAGCATTCTTATTTGTGAAATCTTCAACGTATGGGGATTAGACTTTATGGGACCATTCCCACCCTCTAGAGGAAACAAATATATTTTAGTGGTTGTTGACTACGTTTTTAGATGGGCCGAAGCAGAAGCTCTTCCAACCAACAATGGAAAGGTAGTAGTAAAATTTCTGAAAAAGCTATTCTCACGTTTCGGAACTCCAAAAGCCCTAATCAGTGATAGAGGTACTCACTTTTGTAACCTTAAAATGGAGAAAACTCTAACACGATATGGGTTTTATCATCGTCTCTCGACGGCATATCACCCTCAAACCAATGGTCAAGCTAAAGTAACAAATCGAGGTCTAAAAATAATCGTGGAAAAACATGTGGGTCAAAATCGAAAAGAATGGTCAAGCAAATTAGACGACGCTTTATGGGCATTTCGAATAACTTATAAAACACCATAGGGACCACACCATATAAGTTAGTCTATGGGAAAATTGTCACCTTCCAGTAGAAATTGAAAACAGAGCATATTGGAAACTAAAAAACGTAAACTTGGAACAAGAAACTTCAGGAAAAGATCGCCTTCAATAGTTAAATGAGTTAGATGAATTGAGAATTCAAGCATACTCCAACTCTGAAATCTATAAGGAACGCTAAAAAATATTACATGATCAATATATAAGTGGACCTAAAGATTTTAGAGAAAGAGACCAAGTGCTTCTCTTTAACTCAAGGCTACGTCTTTTTCCTGGAAAACTTAAGTCCCGATGGTCCGGACCTTTCACCATCACAAAAGTTTACCCCCTTGGTGCAATAGATATTAAGCCTCCAAATGGAGAAGCATATAAAGTAAATGGACAAAGGCTTAAATTCTATGAAGGTTCCTCTAGTAAGTAGAAACAGAAATGGCCTTGTAGGAGGTAGATAAGTAGCGAGAAAAACACTAACAACTTGTATATATCTAGCTTGTTTTAAATAATCCATCTTGTATGTATATTTTGGAAGAAGATAACATGCAAAAAAGTCTACGAACCAGGTAAACACGGACCCACAAACTAAGTGAATAGAGAAACAAGGGCACATAACATAAAAAAGGGAAAGAGACACGGGTCGTGCCCATCTGCAAACGAGATAAAACCCTTATAGCAGACTTTTATGTTCATAACTGCCATGCCTCGTTTCTCTGCACCTGGCGGTTCTCTGCACTCTTTCACGATTCTCTTCCATAATCTACCAACAAGGTATGTGACTAACATCTAGATTTGTTCAATTTACGCTTTGTATATTATATAACATCCAGATATAAGGAAAAATTTCGGGTTCTTGAACTAGACCCATGTTGGTCCAAAGAATCGATTTTTTTCCAAAATCTAGTTAGTAGTAGTGTTTTCGTTAGTAAATCATCAAACCATTGTTGAAAAATCGGGCGTTTGCACCCTATTTTATCAACCCTTGTTCATAACCGAAAAACTTGAAATCGAAGGGTAAAACGGGTTGGTAAGGGAAAATTGATACTTGAGGTTCGTTTTTCGGTGAATACCACACATAGGGGACCAAAAACTTTGGATTTTTCGAAGCCGACATGAAAAGTTGAAAATTTGAGTCAAAACAGTAGCCGAACACGGGGCCGTGCCTCCATGGCAGAGGGTCGTGTCCAGTAGACACGAGGCCATACTCGAACCTCTGTTCATCATATTTTCGCCATTTTAACCGAGCTTAACTATTTAAATGTTTGTTTTGTGTAGGAAATGGTGCCACAGTAATGGCTCAAGTTCACGAGAGAGCAATCTAACTGCGCGGAATGAATGGAAATTCTCAAGACCCGTACGGAAGAGCCACAAAGGCAAGTCTGCTATGACACCTTAGACATGGTTGGCCAAAGAGACCGTTATGACAGCCTTGTCACAGGACCTCTTTGGTTATTTCTTAGGCACTGCTACAATCTGTTTACCAATTCAATCTTGAACTCTTGAGCACTTTCACCCACAAGAAAGACATCGGGGACATGTACGATACTGAAGCTGTGATGTTCTGATGTGGTGGTAAGTGGTACGAAATTGCGGTCGCAAAGTTCGGTATGGATGTAGGGCTCTATACCGAGGATGAGCTTTCCAAGCCTATCTTCTATGACAACATCTTTGAGTTGCCCGCAAACTCTAGGCAACCATTGGAGATGGGGTTTAATCCAAGCAGTACCAAAAACACCAAAATTTGAGACCCACTCATTCGCTACATTCATCGAGTCCTGAGCGGTACTTTGTGCCAAATGAAAGATAGCAAAGGTGTGGTAAATATTCGGGAGCTAACTTGCCTATATTGCATCCTGAACGAAGAGCCTCTGAATGTTGCCTTAATGCTACTCAAGAATATAGCTACCAATGCTAGAGCTACAACTCCCACACCCATATTCTTCGGCGGCTAGATAGCCCGGGTCTATAGGGCCTATGTTGGACGCGTCCCATAAAGCTTCTCAAACGGGGTAAGCGTCACCCAGGCCGACATCAGACTTTGCCACAGTTTTGAACATCATCGCTGAATGCAATAATGGTCACATGGGCTTCAAAGATAAAAGGAGAGGTTTGGAACCTAAATGACCCCGACCAGATCCTCGCAATTGAAGACAACCCGAACCCTCCTCGACAGTACTCATACGGCTACGCTTCGGGCTCATCCTCTCAAGGTGGTGGTGATTTTCCTAACATACAAAATCTTTATAATCTTATGCAGGAATCACTCCAAATCTCCCGTAATGCCCTCACCACGGGCCAAGGCATTAGCACCCGTGTTGGCGGGATCGAGAGGAACGTAGCCTCTATGCGCATCGACATTTCCTACATTCGGGAGAACATGGTGTACCGTGGCAAGGAGGAGGAGGAGGAAGAGGAGATAGATTCAGACTAGGCGAAGATGGTGTTAAGAAGGCAACTGACAGGTTAATCTCTCCTTCTTTTGTGAAACTATGATGGTTTGCGGGTTGCGACCCGTTTTGACCAATTTACTTTCTGTCTTTTTATTTTTTTTGTTTTTTGGTTGTGATGGATGATGAAACAACCAAATGGTCATAGCATAGGATTTCCATTTTCGTATTTGTTTATTGTTGTTGTGATAAGCTTATAGGTATATTGGGATGCTTGGAACCACTAAGCATATGATTCCCTAAACCCGGAACAGGAAACCCGACACCCTACCATCTTTTCTTAATTTTAACAGTAGCCTTACACAGGGCCGTGTCTACCTGACACACCCCCGTGTCCCTCTTGTCGTTGTAACAATATTTTCTAGACATTCACATGGGGTCGTGCCTCCTTAACACTCCCCCATGTCCACCTTCTGTAAGTTTTCAAAAACTTTCTGATACTGGCCCTTTCACCATGGGGTCGTGCCTCTCCCACATGCCCCCGTGCCCAACTACTGGTTTATGAAAAACTTGTTGTTTTTAACCCACATTTACGCATTAAGTTAATTATAGCCAATTCTGCTCACATTGAGGACAATGTGTAATTTAAGTGTGGCCGGGGGTAAGCTTAACTTGAAATTTTTTGTCCTAAAAACAAGCATTACACAAAACTCTACTTGGAAACGCTAAACAACCCAAATCTTTTTCAAAAACAATTTTTATTTAGCTTCTTTTTGTCTTGTTTATAAGTTAAGTTAGAAACTAAGATCTAAATAGTTTCAAGTTTTTATAGAGTTTACAACCGATAGCGCCATGATAAAAAGAACCATATAAAAAAAATTAAGGAATGACAATTCTTTGTAATATTGGATTGTATATATAATTTCACACGTTTACCCCTTTTCTCACAAAAATGAGAGTGTTGAGACTTCACCGAGCATTCAGATTTATATCATTATTAAATGCTCATTTTCATTTCTTGTGTGAATAGCTATATGGTTCTTACAAATCTAGAACTTGACAAGACAATACATTCCCATTCCTTACTAACATATTAAGTAAGTATATGATAGAGGCATTAGGATATTTAAACCCTCTTATTCATCTTCAACTTTATTTTTTTATCTCCCCACCAAAAACAAAAATAAAAAAATTCCCCTAGTTAAACCCCTTTGAGCCTAAGCCTTTCGTTTCAAAACCCGCAAAACGCCATTTTGCACAAACTACCCATCACCCAAAACCAATCTTTATCTTCACACCCCCTTTTATTTTAGTAAAATGCGGATCTTTTGAAAATTATATAAAAAGAGGTAACTTAGCTTTATTCTATCAAAAAGAATTTCTCTCTAGTTACTTGAAATAAATAAGCAAGAGTATTGCTTATAAATATATAGTTTATAACTAAGTCATAAATAAATAAGTTTTCAAAAGAAAACCGACATTTTACGTTTCTAGCCACTTTTCAATAACCAAGCTAACAACTTACCCTTTTAAAAGTTCTCTTAATATTTAAAAAGATTTTGTTAAAAAGCATGAGTTTTGATTGCTTTCAGGCATATGGACCGGTATCGAGCGTTTCACTTATACATTTCTCGATCGAGTGTTGAGTGATCACTTGTGAGTTGTGTGAATTTATATATAACTAAAAGAAATTTTATAAAGGCATGTTACGCCCAAAAAATATTTATTTTCCTAAAAAGTGTTCTAAAGAAATCATGCTGAATAGGATTGTAAATAATAAAAAAACAAGAATAAAAGAACTTGGATTCCCGACACTCTACAAACAATACCCTAAAAGTTCTTTTCTACCAATTCCATTTGGGTGTGTAAGCAAATATTAAAGAGTTTGCTTGAGGAGAAGCAAATATTCAAGTGTGGGGGTATTTGATGTGCGTCAAATGCAACATATAAATTGTATCAAATACGGTGTAAAATCACCCCATTTTAGTACTAATGTTGGAAAAAGTGCGTTTCTTTGTATACTTTTGATTTTCAAGAGTAAGAGAGCATAAATGTACAAATGAAACAAATTAACGAAAAAATCCAGCATAAGTATAGAAGACCGGCAGACAACACACTATATTAGCCCTCCGAGCTTCACCCCAAGACTAAAAGAACGAATCAGAATACTAGCATGGGGTCATGCCTAGTCGGCATGGGGTCGTGCCCCTTTAGGATTTCAGATCAGAAGAAGACAAACAGAAGTAGACAAGAGACAAGGGGCCATGTTTCCTCAGGCACGGACCGTGGTCAACTTCCAGATTTGCATATATGGTATAGTACAGCAAGTACAATAGACATGGGGCTATGCCATTGACACACGGGGCCGTGTAGCAGACTGATCTGACAATCGAATTAAATGAAGACAGAGAAGAAGAAAGACACGGGCTCGTGTGAAGGGTCTGCTCCCAGCTATAAATAGGGGTGCTTGGTTTCATTACAACTCATCCCTTGGCAAATCATTTCTCTCACACTGCCACCACTCCATCATCATCTTCCACCACAATCATTAGAGTTTAGAGTGTGTAGTCGTCTCAGGATCCAAGATTGATCGTAAGAGTCTTTGCCAAACTATGGCCAAGCTTCGCTAATCTCTTACATTACTTGGTGAAGACGAAATCTTTTATGTATCACTTTTGATTTCCAATCTTTGGTTAACTTTTTAATTGGGTTTGTATTAATAACTTTAATAACTAGTTTCTTTATATTGAAAGTGAGTTATATTCTATCATCCCTTCATGTCTTATTGATTCACTCATTCGTTTCTTTACGGTCTATATAAAACGCGTTAAACTGCCTAGAAGTTTATTAGAAGGGTGGTTTGGGTAAAACTCTTGCCTCGTCCAGTGTATAGATACTGCGAGTACTTGGTTCAAGCTTATTAGGACTTCCTTTGAGGCAGATAGCATTAAATTGGGGGAAGTAAGAACGGCTTGAACCCCTAATATAAACTACTATTAAAACTTTAACCGGCTTTGCAGGACTGTATCCCTGCTGACTCAGACCAATATGGCCGAGGGTGGCATTGCTTCCAAAAGAGGGACATGCCACATTTTGCATTAATAAGTTATTTAGTGATCTTTCAATATTCCGGCCTTGCGGGACTATATCCCTGCTGACTCAGACAAACATGGCTGAGAGTATTATCTTGCCTCCAAAAGAGGGGCATGCGACTTTAATCAAGATAATCTCTTAAAAATCCCATAGTACGGAAATAATCAAAGGATACATAAAGGATGAGTCGGAACCAAGTGATTCTATCCTGTTTATTTGTCTCTTTTATTTCAGTTTGCTTATTTTTATTTACTTGTCAAAAACCTTTTATCAAGTTTGGGTCGATTAGACGTTGACGATATTCCAGTATTAACAGCTCTTGTGGCCATGGACGATATCGGTATCTTACCATTACTATACTACACTAACGATGGGTGCACTTGCCCTAACGTGTTGTAGATTGTGATAGTGTTATATCGTTTTTTATAAATATAAAGCTTGCATAAACGAGTGTAAGGTACTTAAAATATCTAACAGTTACCCTCGCTCACGTCATTGAGCACCTCTACCCATCGGCGTTGACGCATGTTGAGCTCTTTTTGGTTAAAGATGTGTTGAAGGCTCTTATGGTCAGTGAAGACCACACACTTAGTACCGTAAAGGTTGTGTCACCATATCTTTAACGCAAAAACAACCGCACCAAGTTTAAGGTCGTGGGTAGTGTAGTTTTTTTCATGTATTTTGAATTGTCTATAAGTGTAAGCGGTGACCTTGTCTCGTTGCATGAAGGTGGAAGGTGATTGGAGGAGAAATGAGGTGGAGAATGGTGAAATATGATTGGCTTAAAAAGGTGGAAGGTGATTGGAGGAGAAAGGAGGTGGAAAAGCTTTTGGTTTTGCCCACTTTTAATCCCTAAACTTCTACTAGTTTATCATTTTATGCAAAAGCTTCACTATATAATATCTTTTCAAGTATGGAAAGCTTAAGTATATAACGTGAATAGCGTTTTGAATGAATAAATATTAGATTGCAAGTAAACACATAATTTATGATTGATTGTATGTATAACACATATGTATAAATTATGAAATTTCATTATGATCAAAGACTTGGATTATAAAGTTGGAAATGGATATGAATACAAGTTTCCAAAAATAGAAATACGATTACATCATTCTAATTAAGCAAAGTACAAAAATGCGGAGCATTACAATGAGGGCATCGACCACGACATTCGCTTTGCCATGATGGTAGAGAATTTGAAAATCATAGTCGTTGAGTCTCTACCCATCGGTGTTGGCACATGTTGAGCTGTTTTTGGTTAAAGATGTGTTGAAGGCTCTTATGGTTGGTGAAGACTACACACTTAGTATCATAAAGGTAGTGTCGCCATATCTTTAACGCAAAAACAACCGTACCAAGTTCAAGTTCGTGTTCTTCTCATGTATTTTGAGTTGTCTCAAAGCGTAAGCGATGACCTTTCTCGTTGCATGAGGACACAAGCGAGACCTTGGTTAGACATATCGCAATATACAATGAAATCAGCGTTACCATCAGGAATAGCGATAATAAGAGGATTGCAAAGAAAGTCCTTGAGCGTTTGGAAACACTCCTCTTGTTCGGAACCCCACACAAAAGGTTTTCTTTTTGAGTTAATGAAGTGAGAGGACTGGCGATCTTCGAAAAGTTGGAGATGAATCGATGGTAATAACCCGCCAATCCGAGAAACGAATGAATTTCAAACGGAGATTTAGGTGCAATCCAGTTTTTGACGAGTTCGATTTTCGAGGGGACAACGTGAATACCTTCCTTGCTCACAACGTGTCTGAGAAAGTGAACTTCTTTTATCCAAAATTCACACTTGAAGAATTTGGCGTATAGTTGCTCGGCACGTAGGAGTTTGAGTATTAGACGTAAGTCATGCTCATGTTCGGCTTGGGTTTTTGAATAAATAAGGATATCGATGATAAAAAAACGGTCCAAGTAGGGTTTACACAAACGGTTTATCAAATCCATGAAGACCGTGGGTGCATTGGTCACCCGAAAGGCATGAGCATGAACTCATAGTGACCATATCTAGTATGAAAAACGGTTTTTAGAATATCTTCTTCGAGGACTCGAATTTGATTGTAGCCAGAACGAAGATCGATTTTGGAAAATCACGTTGCGCCTTGGAGTTCATCGAAAAGGTCATCGATGCGATGAAGAGGATGGCGCCTTTTTTTGGTGAGTGGGTTTGTTGACTTCGCGATAGTTGATGCACATCCGGAACGAACCATCTTTCTTCTTGACGAAAAGGACCGGAGTGCCCCAAGGAGCAGTGCTAGGGCGTATGAAGCCGTTTTTAAATAGTTCTTGAAGTTGGCTTGATAGCTCTTGCATGTCCGAAGGTGCGAGACAATAAGGAGCCTTAGCCATAAGTGTAGCACCGGGAGAGGAGGACCTGGTAGATCTTCGGGGAAAACATCAGGAAAATCACACACCACTAGAACATTACTTACGTCCTTTTCCTTGCCCTTTTCCTCCACAACGTGGGCTAAAAAGGCAAAGTATTCCTTACGTAAGTACTTGTTCCCTTGGATGCATGACATGAGTATGAGACCTTTTGAAGCTTTTCGCGTAGACGCATAAAGTGTTGTCGGACGTAAGAGGAAGTCGAACAAAATTTTCATGACAAGCAATTTCAGCATGGTTCTTATGAAGCCAATCCATGCCTACTATGATATCAAAACTACCCAGTTGCATGGGTATGAGGTCGATAGAAAAGACATGATTGTTAAGAGTGAGAAAGCAATCGTGGAGGACGGAGTCCATAGTGATAGACTTTCCATTGGCAACTTCGACGGTGAAAGATTTTGGAAGTTTAGAGCGTGTACATTTTAACATTGGTTCGAATTCTACGAATACAAAACTCTTATCCATGCCAGTATCAAAAGTAAAGAAGCATATAAACCATTTACAATGAACGTACCGTTCACAACTTCATTGTCGTGTTGCACTTGATTCGCATTGATTTGAATGCACATCCACGAGGTGGTTGTTATTGTTATTCCTGATTGTTTTTCAGGCATTGGGGACGAAGGTTAGTAGGATCACCATATTTGAAGCAGGCTCGAATGTTGTTGGTAGGAGCTTGACAGTTTTGGTTGTGGGGAGGTTGCTGAACTTGGTTGCCTTGTGGCGCGGGGCCACTTCGGCAAGCGGCAGCCACATGCCCAAACCGGTTGCAATTTGTGCAATGGCGGCATGCGATGTTGGTTAGGTGATGGTAGTGAAACGTGGTACACTTGGGATGAGTCCCAGTGTATGGCTTCCTAGCGGGTTCATGTGGGGGATTTGGGTTGGCAACGAGTGTGATAGTGTTGCAACTTTTGTTTTGAAACTTTTGTTTCATACCATTTTTGTTTCGTAGTTGAGACTTATGTTCCTTGGGTTCTGTGGTGACTTGGTTAACAGATTTGGTGGTGATGGAGGTTGAGGATTGTTTCTCACTCAGTTGTCGTTGATACCGGCAATTAGGCGATAAACGAGCTTGATGCTGTCAGGTCTTGTGGCTTGGATAGCATCATGGATAGCAGATGGAAGGCCTTGTAGGTATTTCATAATCGCACGCTCGGGCGTAAGGACTAGGTGGGGTACAATGATGCTGAACTGTTTGAAGCGGGCGGTGTAACCAAGGTTATCGTCACCCACTTGTTTGAGATTCCAGAATTCTTCCTCGCGCTTCTACTACTCATGTAGAGGATAGAATTCCGCCATCATAATTTGTCTAACCTCGGCCCAAGGGAGGGCGTAGGCTTCCTCGTTGGTTCGAATGTTGTGGTCGTTTGTCTACCAGTCGAGAGCTCACACCTTGAAGACGCCGGTTGCGCTTCGGGTTTTCAGGTGTTCAGGATATTCACTGTTAATGAATGTCACCTCAATGCTATCGAACCACTCAAGCATTTTGGTGACGCCTTCATCGCCGGTGAACGTCTTAGGGTTGCAAGTAGCGAAGTGCTAGTAGTTGAATGAGGTTGACTTAGTTTTGTCAACTTTGGATTCAACCGAAGAGTTGGGGGTATTGGCGGTGATCTTGCTCACAGTGTCGGGTATCACTTGAGCCATTTGCTTGGCCATGAACGAGAGCATCTTCTTGTTAAAGCTCGACTTGGAACCATTTTTGGAATTCGATAAATGGTTGAGAGACATCTACAAGATTGATGAAACGGAGGGATGAGACTTGATTCATAATGTGTTTGAAAAATAACTTGTATAATTTAACATGTAAATATGTCACATAACCCGTAAGTTTCAAGTAATTAACATAAGAGTAACAAGAATTCACATTGTATAATCACACGTAATGACAAAATATTATAAATTTAGTTCGTTCACGACGGATTATTATTGTTTGAGATTGCGAGTAAAGTGTGATCCGTGCTTTCGACTTTGAAATGAAACACATATCAAATGTAAAAAACACTAAAATTGATATGACATAAAAGAGATTCAATGTAAAACGTGAAATGTCTCGGAATGAAACTAAGACTTTTCCAAAGTGGTCGAAAATCCTTTTGAGTTAGAGAAACATGCTTTAACCTAATATGTAGAATACTCTCACTGTGGAGTGGTTAATGGTATTCACCCTTCCGGTTACCACATGTCCCTAGTCAATCGAAAATTCGAGACTTTGGCGAGATTGAAAATCGAGGAGTGGGGCTAGTATCAAGATCCGTGTTTCCCCCTAACTAGATAACATCGTACCCGAAGTGTGGTTAGTACTTACTGAACGAGATATGGAACTAATTCTGGCTCGTTGGGAAGGGTCCATTACAATGAGAAATGGAAATTCTCCATCAAGGTATAGATATTACTCCTAACTTAATGGTAAAATTTCATGAAAAATCGATTACGCGGATTGAGTGACTTCACCAAAAATTGTGGGTTTCACGCCTAGTTTTGGTGAGATCGTCTCGTTGGTGAAATAGGAGTGTCTTCAAATTTTCATATGTGTATTGTGTTTAGTCTTAGGAAAGACTTGTATAATATTGAGACAAAAGATAAGATAGAAGCAAAGTAGGAAGAATTTAAACATTTTAAGCTTGAAAATCAAGAATGGTCAAGTTTGGGTACTTAAACTATAGACTAGGTCAAATCATGGCAATTTTCCTAATTCCCTGTAGTTATGGCTCTGATACCAATCTGTCACACCTCAACCGATGGCGGAAACATCGGAGTGAGACGAAAACGAGATTGCAAGAGACTTCATAACACTATTTGTGATAATATTTAGATAACTCGAATTACATTGATACTAAAATGATAATACATTGTTTCGAAAGGAAAAGACAACAAGTTGCAATACATTTTTCATTATCATACTAGCATGTGTTAGCTATAAGTCAAACTAAAGTGTACCGTAATCGTGCATATCGTTGTCGCCGAAACGACAAGGTTGTCAAATAGTTTACTTAACAATATCACAAAAATATGGGCAGCGCATTAATCCTATAGTGCTCTAATTGTTAACGTAGGCTTGCAAAGTTAATGAGCATATAGAACACAAGTATAACATAGCATGCAGTAACTAGAATCTATAACAAATATCATGTTCGTAATGGATAGAGTGTGTATGTAACAAGTTTAATGGTGATTCGTGATTTGTATAAAGTGTACATGTTGCGCCCAAAGTGTATAAACGGAAAATGGGATCCAATATACTCACGGTTTTGCGTAAAAATACCGCGTACGTGAGTTGAAACATAAGGGAGTGGAGAACCGAAGGTGTGTGAGTTTATGGAATTTGTGGAGAGTTTGGATTCAGAAATTAATAATAAAAGTTTGTATGTAACGGAAATATATCTTGTCTAAATACTCGTTTGGACACTAAGTTTGTATGTGTTTTCACGGGTCCTAATTTGCCAATTATCATCACAAACGAGGAGTTTAGAACGAAGATAATATAACTTGAGTTCATGACATCTAACCATAATCCGGTTAGTATCAAGAATCCGCTTAAATATATGTTATATTTTATATAGTATATTATAGTCCATCATGTATAATAATTTAAATCATGTAAGTCAAGCATGGAGGTAAGATTAGCCTCTTTGTATGATTCATCAAATCACATGTTTATCAATGGAATTGATAAACCTGTTGGGCATGAATGAAAAATAAAAATATATAACTAACTAGTTCGTCAAGTAGCTAAGTAAGGATAACCCGGGCGTGTCATACACAAGATGGCAAATGTTGGAGGCGATGCGGAGCTATGTTACTTTGATTCTTGGAAACTACTTGATGTCATTAGTAAAAAAGGGTGAACAAGTGAGATTTTGGAAAACTAATTCGGGTAGCCAAAGCTTCCATGGTTCGCACATACTCATGCACAAGCCTTTCAACATGAAAGGTTTAAGCTTGGATGGTTTTCCATCGCTTGGAACATATATGGGCAGAATTTAAAGAAGGTTTTAAGCTTGTTTTTAGTGGAAATCAACCAAAACACAAACCCACAACTATGAGTTTAGCTGAGAGCAAGGTGGGTACAAGATTACACTAAGTTTTAAGCATTATATATAACAAAAACAAAAATTAGAGCAGAATTTTATGTTACTTTGGACCTCAAATATGGTTAGGTTCCACCATAGTTTACAATGGCAAACTTGTGGAAACCTTTTAGAGGTTGCCTAAGTAGTTTGAAAGAAGATTAGAAGAAGAAAGGTGAAGAAAAATGAGTGAAAACTCACTTAGAACACTTAAAAGTATTCTTCTTGCTTGGAATTCTTGAGAGGGTTAGAGAGTTTTGGAGTAGATTAGTGTGTGGAAAGTGTTTAGGAGGTGGTCGAGGCTTGTATTTATATGTTGGGATTAGGGTTTGGAAGTTAATGAAGGTGGAAGGTGATTGTATGAGAAAGGAGGTGGAGAATGGTGAAATATGGTTGACTTTAAAAAAGGTGGAAGGTGATTGGAGGAGAAAGGAGGTGGAAAAGCTTTTGGTTTTGCTCACTTTTAGTCCCTAAACTTCTTCTAGTTTATCATTTTATGTAAAAGCTTCACTATATTATATGATTTTAAGTATGGAAAGCTTAAGTATGTAATGTGAATAGCGCTTCGAATGTATAACAAGTATTAGATTGCAAGTAAACACGTAATTTATGATTGATTGTATGTATAACATGTACGTATAAAGTATGAAATTTCATTATAACCAAAGTCTCGGGATAAAAAGTTGGAAATGGATAGAATATAAGCTTCAAAATATAGAAATACGATTACATCATTCTAATTAAGAAATGTACAAAAATGCGGAGCGTTACAATGAGATTGATTGCAACCTTGTTTTTAGTGTGGTTGAGTTTTCCACTAGGGTTGGTGGCACTGCACCACGTAGTTACATCTTTAGAGGCTCTTACATCACACTTTTTGCTTAAAGTTTGGGTTTCTTGACTCAAGATATTATCGGTACTTTGACCCGACTAACTGATTCTAGATACCAATGAGCACCCTATGGTAAACACGGGAATTATAAAGAAGTTTGATGGGGTATACCAGCTAGTAGTAGACAACCAGGGGGAGATATGGCAAGAACCAGTCACTAATGCAGTGTATGAGGATGATAATGGAGTAGGTGGAGATGAAGACGAGGTCGAACAACCACCTCAGCAGGTATAGCCACCCGGTCACTAACCTAGACGTAGAGGTTATCATACTGATAATGGGGCTTATCAGGAGCCTGCAACGAGATCTTAGGATGCATATTACAAAGTGTCATGGACCCCTGTGAAGTAGCAAAAAGCCAAGGTGCGGAACACCACGTCTCCCTGTCGTGTAAGCTCGGTGTAAAGGTATCCACGATATGACATCGAATTTTAATTATATTTTTATTTAACAATTAAATTAACTCCTCAAGTAATTTTTCGGTAATAACTTCTACTCTTTAAATTTTACAAGTAAAAAATCTAACTACACAAATTTTGTTTACTTTTTTTAATAACCATTTCGTTATATATTTCATTGAAAACCGAGTTGGTTTATTAAAAAACCTTTATTGGATTTGTATGGTTTTAGCAAGTATTTGTATCAGTAACTTTGATTTAACATATTTATACACAACTGGACTATCCAATAATAATTAGAAGTAGATGTTGTACTGTTTTGTATTTTATATTTTCGTTTGTTTTTTTAACTCGGGTTGGAGCTTATTTTAATCTTATAATTCTTATTTTAAGTAGTTGTTATTTTATATTTTTTTTAATACCAAAGGTTACATGAGTTCTACTCTAACTACAATAAATATAAGTAACGCTAGAATTATTATTAATATTAACTGATGGAAACCGATGTGACGATCACTACCACATATCATTAAGGAATTGAACTACAGCATACGGTGTTAGTGAAACACGAATGATCATTTGAATTGAAATCCATGTTGATTAAATTTCCTTATAATTAATTTATTCAAAAGGATTGTAGGAGATTGAAATAGAAAATTACTAGATTAGAACCTCGTGTAATAAACGAGTTGAATAAATAAATATTCTTGTAAACAAATAGTTTTAAGAAATATAATACCGTTAATTTGTTGCTTATATTTATTATGAAATTGATAAATAAATAAGTAGATTAGAATGTTGTTACTGATATATAAGTGAATGATACGTAACATTCTTTGGAAACCCGTATATTACAAAGGTTAAAAATAAAAAAGACAAATATAAAGTATAAACTTTTTTATTAATTATTACACGTGTGTTACAAACTCGTATATTACATGAGTTAAAAATAGTGTTCTTACATTAATACAAAAGACATGAAGAGACAGGAGTTGGAATGTTACAATAATACAAAAGACATGAAGAGACGTGAGTTAGAATGTGGATAGTCACCATAATATAGTTTATTTATAACACTCCCCCTTGACTATCCACGTGATAAAAGAAAACAATGTATTATACGCTTGGTGGTGTTGCCTCGTTAAAAACCTTGCTAGGAAAATCTAGTGGGACAAAACCTAAGCTAAGGGAAAATAGTGTAGCGCGTATTTTCTCCCCCTGATAATTTTGGATCAGGTATGTTGCCTCATTAAAACCTTACTAAGAAAACCTATTGGGATAAAACTTGATTAAGGGAAAAAGTGTGCAACTTGTATAATGCTCCCCCTCATTTTTACATGTATCCTATGAGTGGCTTGTGTCGGGTTTCTTTGAAAGTTGCTCAAAACTTTGTAATCCATTGATGTGCAGCTTGATATGTCGCTTGATCCATTAATGGAAAATCCTTTAATGAACATTTATGTATGATCTTCATGTGAAAATTTAATTACCCTCTTTGTTAGCTGATACCATAAGATCCATGAATGTGTTTTGTTACATTCCATGCACTTACAAAACTAACCAAACTTGATGATGGGTTAGTATAATATGAACTCATACCTTTCATACCATAAGGTACAGAAAATATATGTTGTACCCATTACATTATCTTCTCATTATACACGAGTTATATTCTGTTAATGAATTTCATGATATATGTTCGTGTATAACTAGCAAGATATATTAATACACTTTATTTGTAAAGATGGTACTTCTGGACTAAGGATTTTTGTTTTCCTTTTTTATTTTCATAGGAAATGATAGAGCTATTTGGTATATCAACTACTTGGACATTATGTAACACCCTGTAAAATCGCGTCCAATAATATAATGACACGTGTTGTATTTTTAAATATAGTCTATTAAAGACCAACAAGTACTAAAGACGTCAACATGCTCAATTTGAGCCTCTGAGTGACGAACCGATGTCAACATGCATAAATAACAGCCTCTGAGTGACTGAAGGGATATGGTCCCAAAAACCTTGCGCCAATCAAGGAAACCTTACCCATTAATAACTTCTAAGAAAACTGTGTGCGGACTTCTTTGCCAAAATAAGATTTCTTAGAACTCTGCCCAAATATCCAAGAGAGGAAAGCATCATTTAACTACCTTGCGCGGGCTCGCGCAAGGTTCAAAGTTAACATTGAACACTCTCTTTGGATAAATGCTTCATTTAACTACCTTGCGCAGGCTCGCGCAAGGTTCAAAGTTAACCTTGAACATTCTTGTTTTATAATGCTTCATTTAACTACCTTGCGCGGGCTCGCGCAAGGTTCAAAGTTAACTTTGAACATTCTTGTTTGATAATGCTTCATTTAACTACATTGCGCGGGCTCGCGCAAGGTTCAAAGTTAACCTTGAACATTCTAGTTTAACAATGCTCCTTGCACAAACCTTGCGCAGATATTTATATCAAAGCAAGCATCCACCAAACGTTGCGCTAAGCAGCAAGGAGAAGAGGGAAGATCAGTTAACTAACTTGCGCTTCTCGCGCAAGGAAACAGTAAATCCTGAGAAATTTTCCATTAGCAAAATCCTTGACTTGGTGCAGAAGTAAAGGGAATCTTTTCTGTTGTAACAGAATGTACATGTGGTGAATAATAGATGGGTAACAGCTGTGAAACCTTCTAGAAGCCATTAACACCCAATCGTGCAAGCATCTTTTTGAGTTATAACCAATTGCCACATGGCAGCATCTGGACGGCTGAGGAAGATCACGGTGATGACATGTTCACATTTATAAGATGTAGTGATCTCATGTTGACACGTGGCACCTCCCTAACTGCTGATGAGCTCACGATCCGTGTGCACTAACGGATTGCCAACAAATGTTAACGGAATAGCAAAAGATTCCGTTAAAGTTAACAATCTCTCTTTTTGGCGCCAAACACCGGCTATAAATAAGTAACTTGGAGTTCAAGGAAAGGTATTCACTCTCAACTACTCTCTCACTTACAATACTTACTTCCGACTACCTGTACTTATTCTCACGCCGGAGGGTGATCACGGAGAGAACCCCCTTCTCCCCGTGGCGAGCTAACGGTGTTCTGTTTTGCAGGATCAGCCGGAATATCATTCTATTCATCATCCATCGTGAAACCAAATGGAGGGTTAACCCTTTTATGCTGAGCTCATTCCATAGATCTACTTTGATTCCGGTCTAGTTGATCTACGGTTTCTTCAATAATATTGATGGATATTTATAAAATTGCCTTTTCTACATATCGAGCCATATATTTGCAATACCATCTTTAATCTGCAAATTCTTGTTTTAATATTTGAGTTCATTTTGATCTCTTCAGGAGAGATACAATGACATCATCAACAAATATTGTAATACTTGAAAACCTCATATTAGTCTTTTAATGAAAACAAATGGACCAACTATATAAAATATATTTCTATTTTCTAAGCTCATTAGTAAGACGATTATATCATATTCTACTCGATTATTATCATCCTTACAAATCTTGTAAACTTTGTAGAACATTCTTATATATCAATGCTTCGGCATTTACAATCCACCACAAATTTATTTCCATCTTTTCATATATATGTATATGTGTGCACTCTTTAGGAGTTTTGTCACATTAACTTTCTCATTTAACATATTGATTTCTATATCATATGTTCAGAATTCATATTGTACCATCTCTTTATTTATTGATATATCACAATTAGCAGGTACACGTTTTCCATGTAAGTTTATTGATGCATAAAAAATTACATCGTCAAGATGTTTCAATTCACCTTTAGGGCACTCAATTGCCTTACGAAACTCACTAGGGGTTCTAGTTGTATTCAAATATGAATCTGTATACAACGATCGTATTGTTCTCGAGAACTTACTTTATATGAATTACATAATTTAAATTCTTTAGAACTTTCATGTAGCTTTCAGTTTAAAGTGATACAAAACATTCATTAGATGCATATTAATTCTCTCTTTATATTACCAGACTAATAAAATACTAGAAAGATATTGCATCCACCAATGGAGAATACGTTTCCTCATAATTAATCATATGTCTTTGCGAAGTCCTTGTGCCATCAATTGTTGATCCACATAAAAGACCTAATTATATTAAATATAATTTACAACTTCTTTTGTATGGACTACTGGCCTGAAAGCTTTCCATTTCAATAGAGAATTCAACTTTGTCTCATTTGCATCTTTCCTTTTTGGCCAATCATTTCTTTGTATTTATTCATAGACAGATTTACATCTTGATCCTGATCATTTCATCTTTTCAAGCGCTATATTATATATAAAAGTATAACGACGTCGATTTTATTTTGATTCCATATACTTTTAGACATGATACAATTTAATGAGATCTCTTTATTTTCATTTACCTGAGGTTCTTCTTGAACCATCATGTCTAATATCTATTTAGAAGATCTTCTTACTGTAACCTCTACTTGACCATCTTAATTACTTGCTCCAATTTTTAAAGAATTTTATTATTGGAATCGACTAGTCTACCACGCTTCAGGCGTACAATAGACTCGTTACAAAATATATGGTCGTCCTCTTTGGACACAAATATAACTGGAGCATAAGCAGTTGATTATGTGACTTACTTAGTCACTCTATTTAGGTCATTAAACTTGTCTAGTTATTTGTTTATTAATAATGGCAGATGAATTATCCTTTGAACTTCTGATTCACCGTTTATAGTCTGAGGATCAAGATAACATGATAATTCATTCCACGTTTCACTTTCCAACTGCTTGTAATCTCCCTCAAATGTTGGGATCATTCATTCACTAAAGTGAAAACAAACGAGCCGTAAGCAAATATCTCACCAATGGCTTTATGTATTTAATCATAGACTATTTTTTACCCAACATATATTCTCAACCCTTTTAGAGGTCCCAGCATTGTGCTAGTGGTGGATCAATATTATATATACCGCACAACCAAAATCTTAGAAGGGACGTATTTGGTTCCTGACCGAAAACCAACTATAACGGGGGAAGTATGATGACATATTGACTTGATTTGAATTAATGTTGTACATGTAAAATCACATGTACCCAAATACAAATATGAACTATTGCTCTTATGATCATTGGGTTTGCAAATAATTGTGAACGTCTAGTGGTCATCTCAACAAAGCAATTCATGTATAAAGATAAGCTATATGAAGTTCAACATTATATTCCAATAATCATTAATAACTTGGGAATTGAATTCATCGTTATCACCATAATAAATATACTAATCCGGATTAATATGCTTGCTATCACATTAGCTAGGCCACAATCACACAACTTCAGGTTGTGGATTTGATAACCATTTAGATGATGCATTGATTTAAAAAAACTAGATGGTATCGTGTTGGGATATGCATATCTTTAATCACTTCCAGAATATTTAGAGATGCACACCCTCCATTATTTGGTAAATATAAAATTTCTCATGAGCGCATTTCATGTTAATTATTAGCTTGAAGAATCTTCTAGTTCTTCATTTTCACATCATCATTGACTCAGTGTGGTCTAACCAGTCATGCCAATTAAGTAAATAATCATGATACATAAACTTCTGGTTTAAGATTGTATGTGTATTAGGACAACGCATTATCATTGCAAACTATCATGTTATATAACTATTATCCTTTTCACATTTTATTCTCATATAACCACTCCCTTAATTTGTTATTCCTAGTAGCCAATCTCATTATTAACATCATTACAATTATCATGGTCAATCTAAAATCACATTCAATTTAAAAACATTCACTTCTAGAATATAAGTGAACCGAAACAAGCTTTATAGTTTTTATTCATTACTCGGTTGTAAAATTATTTCAAACTTTTCATACTCTCTAACGATATTGCTACTTGAGGAGCATATCTCACGTGTGATAAATGGAAAATTTATATCCATTTTTTCCACATACATAATTTTCTTTTCACATCACATCAATTGAGAAGTAAATTTATATATGAGTCATGTAATTTTACTAGTGTAAAATTTTATAAACTTCTACAAACTCATAGTGAGATTTAGGGAGTATAACACTTCAAAAGTCATATCTAAACATATTTTCTCTTTCATGATAGTAGTGATACCCAGAACTTTGGTTTTGTTGTTATATTCAATGATATCGATCATATAAACAAGGCACAATGTAAAATCAAATGACATTATAACATTGTTATGATATTATAAAAACAAGTTATAATAAAATTTTATGCATTAACATATTTTACCACTTATAAACAAATATATATAAATCTATCACAACATAACCCGATGAGATGCGTATCACTCTACCTTGAACATCGATAGATACAAACAAAACAAATATTTCAATCAAGTTCCCAACATATAATAATTATTATTTCCAAACAATTATTTCTTTATAATCTTTATAATAAATTAATCATTAATATATTCTACTTAAAAACATATCGAGACGTATCTACTTAATTTGCAAAACGTATCACATATTCAAGTCTTATACAGGTGTTACGATGCATAAACTTTTAATGATGTTAAAATACAAAGATAACATCCAGAAATATCATGTAATAAATAAAAAGGTGATGATAAAATCAATTAATAGCAATAGAGTGACATAAATTCATATTTTTTAAACCCCAAACGATTAAAGAGAATGATATGAGTTCCACTAATTTAATCAAGAAATCTAACATATAAAAACATAACATCATTCTTTTGATAAGAGAAAATCAAAAATAGTGAAACAAAAGTAATTGAAAATATGTCACCATTTATCTTCTTAAATCATCTTATCTTATTAAGATGATACATATATATATATATACATATATATACATATACATACATATATATATACATACATATATATATACATATATATACATATATTAGTCATTATTTTATTTGTGAGATTTGTACGCCGTTTAAATCCACTTATGATTACAAACAAAAATAACATTATCATATTATAAAATAAGATTATTTTTTAGTTATTATCACAATATTTAAATAGGTAACCTATAAAAGTAATACAATATATTCAGAATCTATTAAATGTATCAAATCAAAATCATATTGTATATATTACTCTACTAGTAATTTTATTTATCATTTAAATTATAATCAATCACTAAAACAGATCATGATATATTATATTAAATTAATATTGATAATCAATTTATAAAACCATCAATTACACAAAACTAAAAAACTATAGAACAAGTTTTAACTGACAATTTGTTCAAGTGTATGGCAACAACATATTCATGATAATAACTTACAAGAAGAGAGTGATGCATGTTGATAACCAGTTATCATATAATATTATACACATAATTAAAACAATATATATTAATCATATACGTGAAGGAAAAATCAGCAATATTAATACACGTGACTTATTTAATACAAATCCAAAAATAAGTTAGACGATTCAAAATAAACTAAGAATTAAAATATTCAAAAGAAATACATATATTTTTTAAGTTAGACCGTCAAATTAGCTAACCCTATTTTTCAATCATGGCCTATTGGCCCCTTTTAGTATTCTTAACTTTCGCATAAGCCGTTTTAGCGAGTATAATTTCTGAGATCAAGAACCATTATAGGGAAAGCTTATACATGCACTTTGTAAACCAAGCAGGGAGTATTAATGATAAATTACTAACCCAGAACCAAAACAGAACTCCCAAGTCCCAATATAATGTTTTAAATATTTAGAATATAATTGAATGGGCATTTGTTACCTCTCTACGTCTCCAACTTTCCATCGCAAAAGTGCAACCTGTCTTCTCTTTTGACTCGTCAGTTTCTTTCTCATAGTTGTGAAAGATTAATTCCGGCTGGAAATTAATCCATATCAAAGTGAAGGTGGCCAAAAACATATAGCACTCTCGTGCTGATACCATGTTGTGAAACAACGACTTACTAGTGACTAGTATATGAACATAAAAACAAGTATCAAAGGAACACATAGACAAAGATAGAATAGATAATTATAATTTATTGAGATGTAAACATGCAATATAAAAAACCTCTATATATAGTGTTCTTACATTAATATAAAAGACATGAACAGACAGGAGTTAGAATGTTACATTAATATAAAAAACATAAAGAGACGGGAGTTAAAATGTGGATAGTCACCATAATATAGTTTATTTATAGCAAAATAAAAGATATAAACGAAAAAACTAAAAAATAGATAGCTAAATGACGCTTTTAATTTACTTTATTACATCTATATTAGTAATAGTAATTAGTAATAATAGTAATAAAACTCATGTTCAAACACGATTTATTTTATTATGTCACCTTTGGACGGAAAAGGAATCAACCATGATGTATAAAGTATTCACGATTATAATCTAAAAGCTAAAAAAGAAAATAAACTTATCTCTTGCTTTGGTTTCTTGAATGCCACCTAGGGTTTATGCCGCATAATAAATTCAGAAGTAATGACTACGTGTGCATGTTTTGTTACACGTGGCATCATTGATTCATGAGCAGCAACTACACATGCTGTGCGTTATGCAAGCATATATATCACCACCTTACCAGCTTCAAAGAGGCATGAAGTAAGACGCAAAAATGGAAAGAAACGGTACTCAAAAACATGAAACCCAACCAGGGAAAGAACATCTCATGGATCCAACCCCGCAATTCATGAACCCAAATTACAAACCTGCCGGGAAGCTTCAAGTACTCTTTTCAGTCATTGTGTTCGTTTTTTTTTTTGATATATCAATAGCTGCTACGTTGTTGTTATATGTAGGGGAAGGTGGCGCTGGTCACCGGAGGCGATTCAGGCATTGGTAGGGCGGTCTGCTACCATTTTGTGAAAGAAGGTGCAACCGTCGCCCTTACTTTTGTGAAGGGCGCAGAGGACAAAGATGCAGACGACAGCTTGCGGTTGTTACTCGAAAACAAAACCAGCGATGCCAAGAACCCGATAGCGATAGGTGCAGAGGGTTCGATCAAAACTGCAAAAAAGTGGTGGACCAAGTGGTAGAAAACTTTGGACGTATCGATATATTGGTGAACAATGCTGCAGAACAGCACAAGACCTTATCTCTCCAAGAAATCACGGAGGATCGGCTCGATAGGGTGTTTAAAACCAATATCCATTCTCACTTCTTTTTATGCAGGTCGCTAATTTACTCTTTTCTACCAAAAAATCATTATCTCGAAAGAGAAGTTGACAAAATAACGATAGACTTTTAAAATTTACCAATAAACCAGTGTTTCTAACAATATCAAATTAGCCGTTGTTTGATATCCAAACATCTGGCGCAAACAATATCCATACATGCATGGCACATACTGTTTAATATCTATACAACAAATTTTACTCATATATATATATATATATATATATATATATGAAACATATAATAAAACAATAAAAACTACAAAGGTAAAGAAAAAAAATATGATAAACAAATATAAAAAGAAAAACTTTATTTACAATTATAAATAAAAAGTCTTTTATCTTTTATTTTAACTGATTTTTAATAGATAAACGATAGCCTTTTTTTCTGACTAAAAAGGGTGGGTCAGAAGATAATTTGGTACATGGGATGGTCTAGCATCCATTTTTTTACTTTTCCTGTCTAATAGTTAGTTTTTCGTTTTCTAAAATTTATGTTCCACCTCTACATAAGAGTGTTAAATTTTTTTCATAACCAACCATTGTTGGTGTTTAAACAACATATATAGGCATGCACTGAAGCACATGAAAGAAGGGAGCACCATCATCAACACTACGTCTGTCGACGCGTATTCAGGGAACCCACAACTGTTGGATTATAGCTCGACAAAGGGAGCAATAGTGTCGTTTACAAGAGGTCTGGCACTGCAGTTGGCGCAGAAGGGTATTCGTGTAAACGGGGTCGCACCTGGGCCTGTTTATACACCAATCCAACCAGCAACCATGGACAAGAGCGACGTGTCCGAGTTTGGAAAAGAGACCCCAATGGGTAGGGCGGCCCAGCCTTACGAGATTGCGCCCTCGTTGGTGTTTCTTGCATCAGATGAGTCTAGCTACTTTACTGGCCAGTTTCTCCATCCTAATGGTATTCCATTGTTATTTTGCTTTTTTTTTCTTTTGTGGCTCTTTATGAACTCCATCCGCTGATTGTTTCTGTTTGGATTCAGGTGGGTTGATCGTGAATGCTTAAATTGATGTTCAGTTCTTGAGGATTCGACCAGGCAAAGAGTATGAGAGGCGTGTTATATATATTCTGTAAATTAATATTTAAAATAAAGAGAATTTCCCCATGTGGTAGAATAAGGATCTTTGTGCCATATTTACAAAGGAATAATGTGCTTTGTTTGACATTTTGTGTCTTTTTCAAGATTAGTATTTTACTCCGTTGCGGCCGCTAACACGTTAAACTACATAATCGACTTTGAAATCTTATGAATATAAGAAAGAAACAAAAAACAGCCAGACTGGATTTATGAAGCGGATATCGTAATAATTAATTTAGAATCCATAAAAATATAAAATATATTAACACAAAATAATACATATATATTATAAATCCATGTAAGAATAGAAATTAAAAAAACTTTAATAACTTATTACTCGATGCTTATGCAGTTTTAAATAGCTTTACTTTACCTGTTGTGGATCTAATGTATAATAAAGTGTTAAGAAAGAATAGTTTGTGAGTTCCAGTTTTATATTCTGAATTTAGTTTAGTTTAGTTTTATATTTGTAATAAGGTTTATTTATTTGTTATAAGTTTTTGTTTTTGTTTGAGGTTTTGGGATTTACCAATGGGCTAGTCTTTTTACACATTGTTGGGTGAATTGTAAGCTGATGGCTGCTGATTACTCATGGGCTTAGTGCATGGACATATCTTAGAAGACTTGGAATATATAATTGTGAAAGCTGCTCATTTGAAAGGTTCCAGAGAGAGAAAAAGTTGTCCAATTCATTGTTAGACACTTTCCAGCCTACCGTGTTCCTTCCGGATTAGCGGCCAAGATTCGAAACCGATCGTCATCATTGAAATGTATGCGATCAACGCTTTGTAGTCATCCTTGAGGCGTTGCGTTCACACAACACATTGCAAGGGCAGGCTTTGACTGTTAGCAGAGGGTATGGGTGAGTGTTAACTTGGTGGTTGGATCCCAGCCGTGGTGGCTGTCTTTGTTGCATGATCGGAGTTTTAACCCTGGACAGAGAAAAGACGATGGGTGTTTCCGAAGACTGTCAAGACGGTGAAAAAGTATCAAACACGAATAGTATTAAACAGGGCAAATATGTAATTTGTCGGTGCACTGTTTCACAGACCTTTGATTTTAAGAGTTTATAAATTTCAAGGAAACTATAATGAGAAGTGAAGTACATAAATAATAATGTATTGATGGTGTTTAATTTTTCCTATCCTCTAAAAGGGTCTAGAATATAAATTTGGTGAGAAGTGTTCATACTTTGGAAATTAAGATTCATTTGAAGACAAAATTAAAATTCATTTGAATTTGAAGAGAGGAAAGAACAACCCTAGTGTTCAACCTAGTCTTCCTATCCTATCTTATTTTTCCCTCCTCTCCTATCCTATCTTATTTCTTAAGTTTAAGTTCTTAATATGACATAACTCATTTTTTTTATTTTAACTAGTGATTGTTCCATACTTCGTATCGGGTTCGAAACATAAACACAATGAGTTAGAAACATAGATACGGTAACATTGTTAACAACTAAAAAGATATGAAAGTAAATGTTAACAACTAAAAAGATATGATGAAAGTAAATGAAATGGTAACGATGTTAACAGCTAAAAATATATGAAAGTAAATGTACACATAAATGTTCGTTTAACAATATGACTTTCAAAGATGTATATTGAAATATTATAGATTGCTTCCAAATACATAATTAAAAAAATATCCAAGTTAATGTAAACATATAAATGTTGGGTTCACTATATAGCTTTCAAGAGAGAAGCGTAACCTGGTGAAAAAATTTATTTCTTGATCCAGTTTATGCAGCATAACTGAAGGTAAAAAACTATGTATGTTCCCTTGCCCCTACAGAGTTTGTGACAGAATTCATAACCATAAACAAGAAGTTGTTAATACTAACATAAATAGGGGATTATGTTGGATTAATGTTGACCGAACCCTAAGTAAATACCCGTTGCTGCTGAAGACCGATTTATAAGGTGGAGAATGGCTAAAAGTGAACGTTCCAATTTCTATTTAAACGATTCAGTGTGCATTGTTTTTTTATCACTTTTCATCCTAAATCAGTCGAAATAGCCTTTGTAATCATATAACCACGTTGAAGCATTCATCTATTTGAATAAAATTGAATACTTTCGGCTGAATTGTTGCTATGTTCTTTGATAATTTGCAAATCATCCGATCCAAATCTAAATGAATACCCAAATACCTTTATCTCAACAGTATGAACATTCTCACAAACCCTAATTCGTCAAAAGACACCACCTTCCCACTACAATGTTCTACCCTTACCCCCATTGATTATAATACCCGTGTTACTTGTCTTTTGCTGTTGTCTTTTTCTGCAGGGAATCTTGAATGATCCAGATTATAATCAGTGGGGGTAAGGGTAGGACATTGTAGTGGGACGGTGGTGTCTTTTGATGAATTAGGGTTTGTGAGAATGTTCATACTGTTGAGACAAAGGTATTTGGGCATTCATTTAGATTTGGATCAGATGATTTGCAAATTATCAAAGAACATAGCAACAATTCAGCCGAAAGTATTCAATTTTATTCAAATAGATGAATGCTTCAGCATGGTCATATCATTACAAAGCCTGTGCCCAGTCAAGATTCCCTGCAGAAAAAGACAACACCAAAAGATAAGCCAACACGGGGGGTGTACTAACCCAATACGGGCCTTGGTCAACTCTAGGATTCGCAGAATCTGTGAGAGTACAGCAAGTACACTGACCACGGGGCCGTGCTATTACACCACGAGGTTGTTGGTACAAAATATGACATCTAGAGTTAATGAAAGGAGAGAAAGAGAAGACCACGGGGCCGTGCCTGCCCTCTGTTTCTAGCTATAAATAGAGGTGCTTGGTTCAAGAGAAATGCATCCCTTGGCAAACCACTTCTCTCACACTTGCCATCAGTTCACCACCACTACAACACCAACACCAACACCCACCACCATCATCTGTATTTCATTTTTTAGAGTGTGTAGTAGTCTCGGGATCCAAGATTGATTGTAAGAGTTCTTATAAAAAAAATGCCATGCTTAGCTAATCTCTTACATCACTTGGTGAAGACAAATCTTTTATGTATTACTTTTGATTCCTAATCTTTGGTAACTTTTTAATTGGATATGTATTAATGACTTTAATAACTAGTTTGTATATTGAAAGTGAACTTTGGTTAAACATTCCTTCAAGTTTTGTTGATTCACTCATTCGTGTCTTTACGGTCTATATAAAGCGTGTTAACTACCTGGAAGGGGTTAGAATGGGTGTTTAGGTAAAGTTCTTGCCTCGTTCAGTGTATCGATCCTACGAGGACTTGGTTCAAGCTTATTAGGACTTCCTTTGAGGTAGATAGCATCAAATCGGGGGAAGTAAGAACGGCTTGAAACCCTTATAAATAAACTACTATTAAAACTTTATCCGGCTTTGAGGGACTGTATCCCTGCTGACTCAGACCAATATAGCCAAAGGTAACGTTGCCTTCACAAGAGGGGCCTACCACTTTTCGTATTAGTAACTTATTTAATTATCTTTCAATATTCCGACCTTGCGGAAGTGTATCCCTCCTGACTTAGACCAATATGGTTGAGGGTAGTGTCGCCTTCACAAGAGGGGCATGCCACTATAACTAAGATAATCTCTTAAAAAGACCAAAGTGCGAAAATTATCAAAAGGTACATAAAAGAGGAGTTGGAACTAAGTGATTCTTTCTTGTCTATTTGTTTCTATTTTTCTTTACGTTCTTATTTTTATTTTATCTTTTAAAACTTTCTAAACTTTTATCAAAACTTGGTTAGATTAGACGTTAACGATAAGCCAGTATTAAAAGCTTTTGTGTCCTTGGACGACCTCGGTATCTTACCATCACTATACTACGTCTACGATGGGTGCACTTGCCCTAATGTGTGTAGAGTGGTAGTATTTTATCGTGTTTTATAAATTTAAAGCTTGATCCACGAGTAAAAAATGCTTATAATATAACAAAAATTATAACACACTCGCACCACATCACCTATTCTATAAAGATGGAGGCAATTATTGACGCGCACGGGTTGTGGGACGCCATCGAGCCACTGACTGGTGTTGTCATGGATGAGAAAAAAATCCAAAAACATTCGTGCTTTTATTTTTCAATCCATTCCTTTCCGGAGGAGATTCTTTCGCAGGCGGCGAAGTAGAAAACGGCCAAAGAGGTGTGGGATTCGTTGAAATTTTCTTATGTATGGGCTGAACCGGTCTAGAAAGAAAGGTTGTGGATTCTGAAAAGTGAGTTCGAGGGGTTGCATATGAGGGATGGATAGAATATTGATGAGTACGCTGGTAAACTATCAGGTATGGTATCGAAATATAATAGTGTTGGAACAGTATTAGAAGATGAGGAACTGGTTCGTAAGCTGTTTGATAGTCCCAAAAAGATTTATCAACCTAGTTGCTTCAATCGAGCAAAGTTCTGTTGTTGAAACTATGCGAATCAATAGCTCACCTAAAAGCCTTTGAAGACAGGGTGAAGTTACGCCAGCATAGTAATCAAGTACTGAAGGCAGTTTGTTGCTCACAAAGATGGAAGGTCAGTCGAAAGGAAGGGACAGAATAAAGGTGAACGGTTTACAAATCGGGAACCATTTGGACGTGGTAAATCTCGCCGGGGTGGTCGGAATGTTTTTTGGGGACGTGGTCGTGGTAGGGGTAAGGGTGGTGAACACGCCGGAAACCAAGATAAAGAGGCGAGCCAAGAAACAAGGATAAAAGGCATATTGAATGTTTTAATTGCCATGAATTCGGCCATTATGCATCCGAATGTAAAGAGCCAGATAAAAGAAAAAAGAAGTTAATTTGACACAGGTCAACGAAGAAAACCAGCCTTGTACTTGACTGTACACGGTGAAGACGCGCCATCAATGGTACTGTTGAACGAAGATCAAGTGATCCCTAGAACATGCGGCAACAAGGATCTTTGGTATGTCGACAATGGTGCAAGCAATCATATGACAGGTATGCGAGAATCGTTTGCTGAATTAGATTGCAATATAACAGATTTCGTTCGATTTGGGGATGGGTCTAAGGTTTGTGTAGAGGGAAAGGGCCCACTGGAAAATAGCTAACCAGGTGGCCCATGTTGATCTTTGTGATGCGCTAAAGGGCCAGTTCCTGAGAAATAGTATTGGACACAAATTGTAATAACTTATACTCCCATATAATCCGTATAAAATAGAAAACAAAATTGACTGTCACGACAACAATGCTATGGTTGATAAGAACGAGTCACACCAGAGACGAATTTTGCAAGTGTTTTTAAGAGGAAGCTTGGATCCAAAGGCTTGGTTAAAGTTTATAGCTTTATTTGGTTAGAACATCCTTTATGTTTTCGGTTTTATTGAACTTGAATCTCATGACAATGTTTTATTATTCAACTTGCTTTGAATTTATTTTTGTTTCGCTTCAAGCTTATGAAACAAAAGCAATGAATTGTTTATACCCTTTCCTAACCGTTTTATACTAAAATATAAAGAATTTAAATCAAGCAATTTTGTTTTCTCTCTTTTTGTTCATTTTTTATTTGAGCATTTTGATTTCTTTTTGCATATCTAACCTAGAGGTTGTCTCAACCAGAGTCACCATCCCCGAGAGCGACAACGTGTGCTTCGATACTTAAAGTTTCAACTAATCCTAGAGGGATTCTCGATCAGAGTCACCATCCCCAAGGGTGATTCGATAGGCCTCGTCTACTTTTCAATCAAGCTCATTTTCTATTTCTTTTCTTTTTCTTTCATGATTAAAGATTCTAAATATTGTTGGTGCATAATGTCTATTGCCTACGTCTAGGATACATATGTAATGTTTATAAAGTTTACAAGTAAATGTTTATTTGAGAAAATGTAAATTTTATATGATTGTACGCTATGATTCGCACGAAACATACTGATTTCGTACAAGTGAGTCACTCGTACGAAATACCATTTCGTACGAATCATAGTTGTTTGTTTGTTAGTGCACACACTTCAGTACGAGTCATGTCGACCTATAAATAGGGAAGTGCTGTGTTAGAGCTGGTCACGGATTTGTCATTTCATATGGCGAAGCTCTGTCAGTTTGTTGACTTGTGTGTGTAACTTGAACGTCTTTAATAGATCAGAAGCAGTTAAACAGTAAGTTCTATCTTGTTTGTCATATCTACCTCTCTAGCAATGAATTCCGCCTCTGCTAAGTGAGTGTGATTAGGTCGATTGCTCATTTCGGGAGCTCGATCCCCGTTCAGAAGTGGTATCAGAGCCATGAGATCTAATCTACAGATAGACAACAAGTAGTTACTGTTCAGAATTGGACATATCTTCATCGTCATCATTTTCTTGACCTTTGCTGGATTTTGGACAAATTTCGGACGAATTCATGGACAAAATGGACAAGGTTTTTTAGTAATTCAAGTTAATCTTCAATCTAATCAATCTATACCATAATTCGGACATAAAATTGAACTAAAATCATGTTGAAATTGATAAAATTATCAGTTTGAAGTTTGAACCGCACGAAATACATTGTTTTAAATTTTGTACGAACGAGCAACTTTAAAATTTTCATACGGATCAGTTAAAATATCATAAAATCTTAAATTTTTTCAGGATTTCAAACTCGATTCGTACTAAATGTTTTGATTCGCTAAATCATCCGCACAAATTCATTCATTAAAACACTGTTAGTGTATAAAATGAACTGATTCGTACGAAATTATGGTTCTTGTGAGAAAATTTTTGAATCGTACAAAATCTGTTTCGTACAAAATCTTTGTTATTTGTTTCACACAAAATTCTTTCGACCACACAAAAGTTTTTCTAATCTGATCTTTTGTTTTCGAGAAGTGTGTTCTAACTTTTTGCTGAAAAAATGTCTGAGGAATTTTACAATGCGTTTGCCACATCAGTTGTTACCACTGCAGCAGCTCAAAACATCAATTTAGAGAATGAAATGAGAACAATGACTAAACCTCCAAAGCTTATGAATCTGAAAGACTTTAATAGTTGGAGCGAGAGGTTTATGAACTGGGTGCAAGCTAACCATTTTACTTGCTGGTTTGCAATCGAGGCAAAATACATCACACCAGTTGGCGAAATTGGGCTTGAAAAGACCCTTGCCTAATTCTCTGATGTTGAATGAGAAAGATTTATCAACGAAAAGAAGATGATGAATATTCTTCAGCAATCGATCAAAGAAGATATCTTGGCTTTACTACAGCATGATGATGATGCGCAATCTTTATGGAATGCTCTTCGACTCAAACTTCAAGCTAGTGCTCAACTCTGCAAAAGCAAAAGGGCATTATTAAGCAAAGAGTTTGATGTATTCACATTAATCAAAGGAGAAACGGTTAAGCAGCTAATTGAGCGATACTGTCATCTGGTGGTTCATATGAAGAGAATGGGAATTGTGAAGACAAATGAAGAGCTTGTTGATAAGCTAGCTGATTCTCTGCCACAAGGTGAATGGTCGACTTACTTAACCATCTTGAAGAATGGAGTTGAATACAGTAATTTCTCATTGCCTCGCTTTATCGAGAGATTGGAAGGTCATGAATTAGAGATGCAAAAGATGGCAAAAAACAAGACTGCTCAAATGCAACAAGATGTTAATCTTTATTTCAAAAACAATCCCTGCTGCCCAGATCTAAGCGCCAAAGATTCAAACTGCTTTCAGTGCATATAGTTCACCAAGCACACCTCCAACTTAGTCAAGTTGTTTTCAATCATACCCAATAGTTGATCCAAATACACCTTCTAGTCAACAATCTTCTTTCGGATCAAATCAATCTCAGAATAATCAAGCCACTCCATCATCCAATGCAAGTCAAAGAATTCTGCAGAATGCACAAAAATTTGATGAAAAGACGGCAAAACAACATATGTCTCTACTTGCTTCGGTTCTTGAGTCATATGATAGTCTTGTTGCTGGAAAGATTGGTAATTCTGAAATGACACGAGAAGACTACGATCAAATTGATCCAGTTGAAATGGAGTTGATAGATATAAAATGGTGCATGGCTTCGATCGTTCAACAAGCACAAAGATTTATGGAAATCACTAGTAAAGAAAATTTGGGAGGTTTGGATGGGAAACTTGGATTTGATAAATCCAAAGTTACTTGTTTCAAGTGTCGGGAGAAAGGTCACTTTAAAAGAGAATGTCCAAACCGAGAGGTTCAAGGGAATCACAATCCTTTTGCAGACGACTATTACAAAAGAGCGATCTACCACCGACCACAGCCAAGAACAAGAATCGTACCGATAGAAGAGAAACAACCCGAGTCTAAAGATAAAGCTTTGGTTGTTACACAAGAAGACGAACGGTTTAATTGGAAGAAGTATATTTCGAAAGGAGAAAGTTTGGCATTGGTGGCTGAAATTATTAATGAACCAGAAGAAGAATCAGAGGCATTATTTGATGAAGAACCTGAGGATGACGATTATTACTATCATTCTTCATTAGAGGAAGAGGATCTTTTGAATGGTCCATTCAAACATCTTTTGCCTAACGATGTTTTAAAACTTTTGCAGGATATTTCGCACTACTCAACATTCAACAGATGAAGTGCAAAAGAAACCGGTTGAAGATGTCAAAGTGATGAGAAAAAGGAATTGCTGAAAGAAGACATCATTAAAGCGTGCATGGAGAATGGAAATGAGGTAAACATATCATCTGAGAATGAAAAATCTTTTTCAAAGTGTGATGAACCATGTGGTGAGTGTCTTGTGAAAGACAAAAGATTTGCTGAATTGCAAAGTTTAACAGACAATTTGTCAAGCGATTACAAAACCACAAAGGAAGCATATGACAAATTGAGTGCGTCTGTTAAACAATATAATAAAGCACTCAGAGAAAATGATGCAACACTTATGATGCTTAAAGCAACAGTGGTGGATAAATAAATGGCAATTAATATTCATCTAAACACTATTGCTGAGCTTGAAAAAATGAGAATTGAAACCGAACGAGTTAACAAACTGGTAATTAGTTATTCCACAAGCTCACATATGTCATAGATCACATTTTACCAAAAATTGAAAATACCGAGGAATATAAAAATGGTGAAACAAAGAGTGGAAGTTATGATCGAGTTCCTCCACCCATGTGGAACAATTATGCTTGCAAAAATCCATCTGGGGTGGAAAAGGCACTAAATCTTAAATTGAAAACCGAACAGTTGCCTAAGGATATCGATATAACTTACACTAAAAATGATGGTGAATGTGAGTCTGAAGTGGTAGAAAATGTGATTGAAAAAGTGTTAACAAATGAATCTGAAGTGGCTGAGTCTGAAAAGTCTGAGAAGTCAAAATCTGATGATAAATCAGAAAATAGTTTAAATGATGATCCTAATGTCATAGTTTATAAAATGAAAGGATCTGATAAACTATTTTTGGATGAGGATTTTCCCATCAAGAATGTGAAAAGAGGTTGTGTTGATAAAATGTTCAAGCTGATGGAGGTAAGTCATGATGATTTAGATAAACATGCTTCATCTTTCTATTCTAAATCAAAAACTGATAACCGACCTTACTATCGAAAAAATGGAGATGATCCGGAAAACAAACGAGCAGGTTTGGGTTTTCAGAAGCAACATAAAACTAACAGGTCCCAAAAATTGGATTTTACAAAGAAAATGAATTTTGTATTTGGGACAACAACCGAGAAGGAAAAGGAAATCATTGGTACTCAATCAAATGATGATTTTCTTAAAGAAAAAGAGAAACAAAAACAGAAATGGGTTTTGAATACTTCTGTTCATAAGGATAGCAGGGCATGCTTTAAATGCAAGAATGTTGGACATATCGCACGATATTGTTCACAAGAAAGTTCAAAACCAGTTTCTTCTCCGAAAAATTATGAAAAGCAAAAAGCACCCATGGTTATGCCGAAAAAAATTCTTAAAAGAAAAACTGAATCTCATCAAAATATTAAAACAATTATTCAACCTCAATCTAAGTTTGAAATTGGTGAAACATCACAAAAAATTCAACAAAAAGATTCAAAATTTTATGTCAAAAGGGCTAAATCACAAACACATAAATGGGTTGCTAAAATTGTTAACACCAAATCATCCAAGGTTGAACTCAAACCTTATGTTCCAAACAACACTGAGCATAAAAAGATTGAAAAGAACAAAGTGGGTCCAAAGTTCGACATTCCAAACCCACCCAAGACCAAACAGGCTTGGGTCTCTTTGTTTAAATAAATTTTGTTGATCATGTGTGTAGGGGCTCCAACGTTCGATATTATCAAAATTGGTCATGGATAGTGGAGCGTCTCGCCACATGACAGGAATGTCTGCGCTTCTCAATGATGTTAGAGCTATTCGAGGAGGATATGTTGTATTTGCTAGAACGCAGGGAGGTAGGATTGTCGGAGAAGGGATTCTCTCGAACGGAGTTGTATCGTTTGATAAAGTGAACTATATCGCCGAACTTGAGAACAATCTGCTTAGTATCTCGCAAATTTGTGACAAGAAGTTCACGACATATTTCCATGATAAAGAATGTCTAATTCTAAAACCCGGTTTCAAGATTCCAAAAGAATGGATTTTGATGCGAGCTCCGCGAGAAAATGATTTATATTTCCTTGACATGAGCATTGCTTCTACCACGTCAAAGAAAGTTCAATGCTTTGTTTCAAAAGCTACCGACAAAGAATCAATTTTATGGCACAGAAAAATGGGGCACATTCATCTTCGAAAGATGAATTTTCTTGTGCATAACGACTTAGTGGAGGGTGTAAATTTGAAAAGTTTTCATTTATCAGATGATTGTCTTAGCTGCAAAAAGGGGAAGCAGCATAAGAAAACACACCCGAGAAAGCTGTTGAATTCGATAAAGCTACCACAAGAAAGACTACACATGGATCTCTTTGGACCAGTCAATGTTAAAAGTATTTCTGGAGATCTATACTGTCCTGTCGTTATAGATGATTATTCTTGATTTTCATGGGTATTCTTTCTGAAAAGCAAGCATGAAACGTTTGAAACTCTTATGATCCTTTTCAGAAAGCTTGAGAATTTATCTCAATTGCCCATTAAGAGAATTCACAGTGATAATGGAACGGAGTTCAAGAATAAGAAGATGCAAGAGTTCTGCAATGAAAAGGGGATTCTTCATGAATTCAGCGCCCCCTATACTCCACAATAAAACAGAGTAGCTTGCCGAGTCTGAACCAGGTAGTTCTAGCGCAACACGTAGATTGCCAAAGATATACAACGCCTACGCAGAAGCCTGGGGATCCGTGGCTGTTTAACTATGATGGATTGTGGGATTCATTTGATATTCCAGATGTGCCAACTGAAGAAGAAATTGTTATGTTATTTCAACAGCATCAGTTATCTAATCAAGAACAAGTTCCTCGACCGTTGGTGATTTCTACATCTTTACCAGTTAACACGTCTAATGTTGATCAAAGCTTTTCTGTTCTAAATCCGGTTCCTGCTACAAATGTTAATGTTGCTGAATCTTCTGCCTAGCCAAATGAAGATGATGACTCTGATCAGGAACCAACTTTCAATGATGGAGGATCCAGTTCTGATGAGGGATCTGAATAGATTGAAGTCTTTCTGAACAAACAGGCTGATCAGTCTAATGCTAGGAATAAAGCTTCTTCATATGTACCGGTTGTCGATGAAAATATCTCAAATTTGTCATCATAAGTAGATGTTCCAACTGAAGTGATGCCAAGGACACTTTCATATCATCCGTCAGAGAATATTGTAGGCAGCTTACAATCGGGAGTGCAAACTCGCAATCAGATTAATAAAGATCTAAGCTGTTTCAATACTAGTATTGTTCCACTTCAAGTCCGATTTTATCACAGTTGTTTTGTTTCTCAGGTTGAACCGGGAAATTGGAAAGACGCGTTGAAAGAAGAAAGTTGGGTGGATGCGATGCAAGAAGAGTTATTGCAATCAAGAAACTTGGCGTCTGGACGCTTGTTGACCTGCCGGATCATCACAAAAAGGTTAATACAAGATGGGTCTTTAAGTGTAAAAGAGATGATAGAGGAGTTGTCGTGCGCAACAAAGCTCGACTTGTGGTTCAAGGGTTTCATAAGCAAGAAGGGATAGACTATACTGAAGTCTATGCCCCAGTTGCACGTCTTGAAGCAATTCACATATTGTTGGCCTTTGCCTCATGGAAAGGGTTCAAGGTGTACCAATTGGATGTTAAATCTGCTTTTCTTTACGGTAAAGTGAAAGAGGAGGTGTATGTCGGCCAACCACCGAGGTTCGTTGATCCAGTGCACAAAGATAAAGTCTATCTCTTGAATAAAGCCTTATATGGTCTTCATCAAGCCCCGAGAGCTTGGTATCAAACATTATCGAATCATCTTCTGGATAATGCCTTTATCAGGGGAACAGTAGACTCAACCCTCTTCACAAAGGAAGTCGATGGGCATCTAATTATCGTACAGATATATGTGGATGATATTATCTTTGGATCGACAAATGACAAGCTGTGTAAAGACTTTGAAGAAGTCATGAAGCGCAAATTCGAAATGAGCGCAATGGGGGAGATGAAGTTCTTTCTAGGACTTCAGGTTGATCAGTTGCCTGATGGTATCTTCATTCATCAAATGAAATATGTTCATGACATATTGGAAAAATTCAATATGACAGGAGCTAAACCAGCATCGACCCCGTTAGCTCTAAATCACGGCATTTGTCCAAATCTTATCGGCGACAAAGTTGATGAAACTTTATATCGCTCCATGATCGGATCCTTAATGTATCTCACTGCTTCTCGACCAGATATCATGTATCCAACGTGCATGTGCTCCCGTTATCAGTCTAATCCAAAAGAGTCACATCTGCTTATCGTTAAACGCATAATGAGATATCTTAAGGGTTTTCCAAGCACCGGCTTGTGGTACCCTAGACATGATGATTTTAATCTTGCAGGTTACTCGGATTCTGATTTCGGATGCTGCAAACTGAATACAAAATCTACAACGGCCGGCTGCCAGTTCTTCGGAACCCGTTTGGTAATGTGGCAATGCAAGAAACAAACCGCGGTCGCTCTCTCTACCTGTGAGGCTGAATACGTTTCGGCTTCAAGTTGTTGTGCTCAGATTCTCTGGATACAGCAACAGATGAGAGATTTCGGTTTGCAATTTCTTGATACGCCTATATATGTAGATAATCAGGCTGCGATCGATATCACCAAAAACTCATGTCAACACTCACTTACTAAACATATCAAGATTCGACACCACTTTATTCGTGATTGCTATGAGAAAAAGTTGGTACAAATTGAGAAAATCCCCACTGATGACCAAAAAGCAGATTTTTATACCAAAGCTTTTGATAAAACAAAGTTCAAAAATTTGTTAAAGCTAAATGGTTTAAAAAATATGATCTCAGGGGATGATTTTGAGGTTGAGTTTGAGGATGATGACGACTTGATGTGAATTTGTCATCGGGTTAATTTTTTTTTCTGTACATTCTTTCTTGTAATTTCTTAAAAAAATCCAAAAATATGTTTTTCATTTTAGGGAGAGAATATTTTCGCATTATTTCCCGGAAAGCTGCATAAAATGATTATGTCTTAAGCATTTATGACATTTGCAGTACAAAAGATTCCTTAATGGAACACCACCTAAATACGAGCCTTCATCTCTTTGTCTGTACGGTAGTACTAACCTGAACTCTCAAGGTCTCGCATTCACCTTATATATAGATATCAATTCGATATATTCACCTGTAATATGACATTCTAGGAATATCGATACGGGAGTATATTCTGAGATGGGACACACAATTATTTCATGTTTCTAATAGTAACTTAACATATCTTAAAACAGTTGAGAAATGAGAAGAGGTTTAAATGGATAAATATATTGGCAATCTAGGTAAATTTGTTTAAAAGCTTAAAAGGTGTGTCTAGACTAACGGTACTGATGACCTATATGAATGCTTGAAATGATCCTCTGAAAACACAAAATTCACAAAAATGCTATTCTTTAAAAAATTTCTTAAAAACCCAAAAAGATTTTTAGTTTTCTTAGCTTGATAGTTTTATTTTTTTACCGATGATAAAAACATTGATGGTTGGATTCATAGCAACATCTTGCTGAGGAAAGCTTGGAATCAGGGGTTGGGAGCTAATTTTTAACAAAGTTTACTCAAATGTCAAGAAAGTTCATTAATTTGACACTTTACATGTTAAAATAAATCTGTTTGGTTAAATATGGTCAACTAAGGTCATTAACTTGGACTTGGAAGGCAAATTGGATAACCAGGGTCATTAACTTGGACTTGGTTAGTCAAGTGGATTTTTGAAACAGATAAATTTTTTGCGAAAATGAATGAAAAATTAAAAAATAAATAAAAACTGGAATTGAAAAAAGTTTAAAGTTTTTAGATTTGATTCGTACAAAATCAAGTTTCATGCGGTTAAGTCGTTTTTTGTACGAAACAAAGGAATACATTTGGTACAATTTACAAGTTTTCATACGAAACAGAGTAAGTATAAATATCCATTGTCTCGCACAAAAAATGAGATTTTTGTTCTTTGAGCACTGCTGAGCGACTCAAAGAGATTTTGTGCGATTCATCTCTGAAACATCATTTCTTGTTTTTTTTGTGCTTGCTATTCACATTTTTGAGGTTGATTTACACACCTCTTACAACGGGAAAGGTAATTTCGTCACGATCTCACTGTTATAATGTCAAAATTTCATACGATTCGGACTAAAACTTAGATCTAGGGAAATTGGACCGGTAAAACTTAAAGTTGACCACAAAATCGTTAATATCGGCTCTAATAACCTGAAAATCAACTATCAATTTGCTAAAAGCAACAAGTGTTACGTTCGGATTACACTTGAACAAATTTTGGGACGACGACGATTTGGTACGAGTGAACTATTACGTACAAAATGAGATTTCAAAGTTTAATTGGTTAAGTAAGGAATTTTTGTGCGAAACAAGTGAACCGTATGAATATTATGAACTTCAATTTTATCAGATGAAAATTTTGTACGAAACAGAATTTTTGTACGAAACAGAGAATAATGTTAAAATGTTCAAAACTTGTCTGGATATTTCGTACGAAACATAGGATTTTGTACGAACCAAGAGATAGAAACTTTGAATGTTTAACATTTTTGTTTAAATGTGTATTTCGTACGAAATAAAGAGTTTTTTTGTACGAATCAGTGAAAAATTTATTGAAAGTTTGAAAATTTTCTAACGGTTGTATGTTTTTTCCTTGAACAGGCAAAGAGATCCGGATTTTCTCCAGTACATAACATATGCTGTATCACAGATGCTAAAATCCCAGAAATAGCTGCGTACCGAAGTATCTTGGATTTTCTTACCAGAATTAGAGTGACGAAAGCTATTACAGATAGACATACTGTATATTTGTCACATGTGGAGTATTTCTGGAATGCTGCGGAATATAGTCTTGATGACAATGCCATTATATCAGCAGTGAAGATTAACGATGTGGAGATTCAAGTTAAGATTACTAAACATTTGATTCTGAAAGTGTTAGAGTATAAAGATAACAAGGATGATCCAACGGGCTTTACTGAATATATGGTGAAACGATGTTTTTACAGGATGGGATGTACAGGTTTTGTGAATGCTGCTCCTTTCAAGAAGGGAAATCTAAGCGCGCCGTTTCGATATCTAGCACATGTCATTATTCATTGTTTGGGTCACAGGAAGGGTGGTTTTGATGACTTAATAGATTATCAGATGTGCATGATTACCACGCTGGTGCTGAATCTTCCTTATAACTTTTCGAAAGTTATATTTACTCAGATGATCCAAAACATTCAGAAGGAGAGATTTTTGCAGTACCCGAGGTTTATACAGATGATATTAGACTAGTTACATCCTGACTTGAAGAAATCTTCTGATGATGTGCTTAAACATGAGCATATGGATGTTCAGTCTCTGCGAAAGACGAACGTACATTTGAAGTCTGCTCCCGCCGCTAAACCGATGTCTGGTGCTATTCTGAATAAAGATTACATCTCACCCGCACCTGGAAAATGGAGGAAAGACGATAGTGGTGACGATGAGGAGGAAGTGAAATCATTATCTTTGTTTGTGGCAAAGCGAAGTCCGTGGTTTGTGAAAGACAGAGATAAAGGAGGTAAGGCTACATACAAATGAAGAAAGAGAAAAGATGCATCTACTGCTGAAAGTTCAGGGTTGAGGGATGAACCTGAGATTGAAGAAACAGTTGAAAAAATGGCAGAAGATATAGAATGTCAGGCTTTCGGAGCTGAAAAGACAGCAGCTGAAGAAGTACTATCTTCTAGTACCGATTCAGAGGATAGACGTGCAGGAGAAAAGAAAAGAGCGGAGAAATTGGCAAAGAAACGTCAAGATGAGTTGAAGCGTAAAGCCGAAGAACGAAAAAGAAAGGAAACAGGCAAAGACGATACTACTTACATTCCGTCTGAATTTGAGCATGAATCTGGTTTTAGAACTCGGGTCAAGAAAAGACAAAGAAGGATGAAAAGATCTGTAGCACGCATATCTCCGATTGTTAATCCAACAGAAGCTGGTGCTAAGCAAACTACTGAAGCAAATGTGGAGGAACAAACACAGTCCATCTCCACTACATTATATGCATCCCAAGGCAGATCAGCCACATATTGAACCAGAAATATCTTCGCAACAACCACCAGTTCCTGAACAAGAACCTGAACAGCAACAACCAACACCACAACAATTTGTGCCAGAACCTGTTTAACAACCTATGACTGATCCTGAGCCTGCCGAGCAACCAACACCACAACAGTCGGCTCAACAACCGTCTCAACCATCTCATGCTCCGCAATCTCGTCCTACATCACAACCGTTTAGCTCACAAGTATTCTTTGACGAGATTAATTTAGACGATTTACCAGGACGAGATGAGTTTCGGTTTGATGATCCTAGAATTGATGATTTGCAGAAACAAGTGATGAACATTGTGCGCATCGCTGAATTACAAGAGCAGATAAACTTGTTAACGGCAGAGAAGTTTGAGATGCTTGAAAGAATTGGAGGTTTAATCGTTGATAAACAGCAATTCGAAGCGATGATGGCAAGTATTATTTCTGAAAATGAAAGATTACAATTGAGAATAACTGAGAACGAAGAAGAAAGGTTGAGAAATAATCGAAGGATGGATGTATTTGAGAAGATTCTGGAGAAGAAGTTTGGTTTGAGTATATCTGCAGCGATTGATGAAATTGAACATGAAGAAGCAAGAGAAAGAGTTGCAGAGCAAGAACGATTGGCAAAAAAACAATCTGATGCGTTAGCGAAAGGTAAGGGTAAGATTGTGGAGGATTCTGTGACTGAAGAAGCTGCGCCAGAAGCTGAATTTGGGCCAGTACAGTGTTGGGATATTGTAGTGTATGAGGAACCGAAGAATTTTATTCTGATAGGAAAGCCGGTTGATGTTGATATAGTTTTTCTGGATATTTCCCAACGACATCGAGAGTGGTTGATGAAAAAGACGGGAAAAGATAGTAAAGAATCGATTGAAGAAAAAGAAAAGGAGGAATGGAAGAGATAGAAGATACTGATGAAGTTGACGTTGATGATAAAGATTCTAGTGATTCGGATGATGGTAATGATGATGATAATGTGGGTGGATCGGGTGTTCGTGTAATAGATTCAAATATTAATGAATTAGTTGATCTTTCCGAGTATTTTGATGATTCTGAGAACCAAATTGCTGAAGAGGAAGGGATAAACGAAGTTGATGAATCGATAGATGCTCAGCAGGCAGGAATTTTCACAGAGAATGTTACATCTTCTGTTCCTGTCGTGCAAAAGCCATTTGTTCTATATCTTGAGCATGATGTTGAAGAGGGAGAGTTTGTGCATAGTTACTCGAAAGAAGAGATAGCTGAAATGCTCGGAATTAGTGGAGAAAAGTTTGATTTTGACTTTGAAGACGAACTGAATGTGATAGATGCTTTTGAACCAAATGCTTATGTTTTTGAAGAAATAGAAGACACAAACGTATATGATAACGTTGTCGTTGAAAGTGACTCTGATGAAGATGCTAATGATGCCGTTCAGGGTACAGAGGATTTACCAACGTTTATCGATTTATTTACAGCAGATAGCTCTGAGATGTTACAAAAGAAAGTATCGGAAGCTGTTAAAGAAGGAACGATTCCTGAAAAGATGTCTACAACTGAGATTATCGAACAAAAGAAGAAATGGTTTAGGGAGAGTCCAGCTGAGCGAAAGTTTAAAAGACCCCTGGCATTTTTTACTAGAGATGCTGATATTTCTTTGGGAGATATTTTGAGTTGGGGTTGGATTGAAGAGCTGAATGTTTATGCTATTAAGAGAGAATTTGGGATTCAATACTTCCGATATCTAAGTGACATCAAAACTCTGCCATATTGGGACATTAAGGAACTTGTGCAAACAAAGATGATAAACCTAAAGATGAAGTTCTATGATCAAAAGTTGTGGAGATTGATCAAATTTGAAGCGAAGCATGGTTTTGTTCACTGGAAACCGCATTATCCGCGTCGTATTATTAAAGAAGATCCAGTGACAAAAGGGAAAGATATTACGTTGATTGTGAAGAAACCACGGGTGTTGAAAAACATGCCAATGATCAAAATGGAGCAAGATTTCTATACGATCTTCAAGTGGTGGCATTACGATTCTAATATAGGTGAGGCTGTTATTTGTGTACACCCAGATGAAGATTCGTGGAAGGTAACTGAGGAATTAACCGAAGCCGTCATAGCACACAAAAGAATATTTGGGTTGTGGAGAGGCATTCGAGTACTAGACCCCATGTGGCTAGTAAATTGTTCGAAGAAAGACATTGAATGTTTATTTTATAGCAAGATCAGTTTTGAAGAAATGGATCAGGAGCAAGCACTTCAATTTCAAAAGGTCGTAAATGTGTGCTTTGCAAATGATATTCATTCGGGATCGAATTGGAAGACAACCTGGAGAAAGATTGAGAAGAAGGAGTTGAAGAAAACTGAAGAAAAGGAAGCCCGGATTGCTGAACGTTCAAGAGTAGCATCGTTAAGGAGTTTTCAGTTTTTGAAGCAACGTCCTCTGACCGATCAAACACCTATTGCTTCTGAGGAATGTCGAAAACCGTTAAAAAGATTTTTTGGGTGTTAAAGTCAAATCAAATTGAAGTTTTGAAGATTATCCAGACTACGGAAACATCCAAGGCGGAGTTTGTTGGTGCATAATGTCTATTGCCTACGTCTAGGATACATCTGTAATTTATAAAGTTTACAAGTAAATGTTTATTTGAGAAAATGTAAATTTTATATGTTTGTACTCTATGATTCGCACGAAACATACTGATTTCGTACGAGTGAGTCACTCGTACGAAATACCATTTCGTACGAATCATAGTTGTTTGTTTGTTAGTGCACGCACTTCAGTACGAGTCATGTCGACCTATAAATAGGGAAGTGTTGTGTTAGAGCTAGTCATGGATTTGTCATTTCATACGGCGAAGCTCTGTCAGTTTGTAAACTTGCGTCTGTAACTTGAACGTCTTTAATAGATTAGAAGCAGTTAAACAGTAATTTCTAGCAATGAATTCGCCTCTGCTAGTTGAGTGTGATCAGGTCGATTGCTCATTTCGGGAGCTCGATCCCCGTTCACAAGTATTTTAGCTTATAACGGCATTCCTCATACTATTTTTGGTGGTTTCAGTTTCCCATTTCTCGTAGATGAGTACCCACTAGTAGACCGACAATTAAGGTGTATTAAGCTAAAAGAAAATAAGAACCGAATCGAGCCTACTCACATATCCCAAGTTAGACACAAACACCTCCTTTTATTTCTCATGTAATTATTATTTGAAATCGAATAAAAATTCAATTTTTCTATTATTTTCTGTTTAAATTCATGCAAACTTCTTTTTCAAAAGACATTTTTCGGATTTAAAAAAAAAAAAACTAATCACTACTACTACACTACTCTAATATCCCATCCCCTCACTTAAATTTTTGCATTGTCCTCAATGCAAGGACGAGACAACTACTACTCGAAATAAGACCAAACCATATAAAGAAAGAAAAATAAAATACAAAGAGGGGGCGACTTAGCTGGTAGTGCAAGACTGTCGATGTGCCAGTCAAACCACTCGTGCTCTCCAAACCGAACGCGCTTAATGTACTACTCTCCAAGCGCGCATGCGAATGGAACAGCATTTCCCACCAACCTAGCTTCACGCACTTACAAAACATAATAATGATAAAGCAAGATAAATAAATAGTTTTGCAAGATTGTTCATCAACACATACCCAAACCAACCAACACCAACCCCAAAGTAAATTGTTTAGAAGTATAGGCCATCAATAAATGAAAACAATAGAAAAGAAAAATAAAGATAAAGATCTTCGGCGGCTTCAATCATCCTCTTCAGACGCATCAAATACCTTGTATGGCTGCACGTCCTCCATCCCTGCAAACTGGCTAGAACCTGCCTGACCGTCTGGCTGCTGAAAGTAAGACGAGATTCCCATATTTAGATTCTGCATCATGTATCGCATCCCATCCTCTAGCCTCCTCTGGCTAGCCTTGTGCATTTGTCTACTCTCTAACATGGTTTGGCGAACTCCTCCAAACTGCTGGTCCACATAGCCTCGCAAATCCCCGAACCTAGTCTCCGTCCTGTCATAAAGAGAATCTAAGGTCAGTGGGTCCGGGCGAGGCTTCCGAAGAGGATACTGTCGTCCTGGCGGGTGACTGGCCGCTGATATCGAGTAGGATACCCGCCTGCATAGAAGATGCAGCTTCGGATCCGTGAGGCGGTTGCACTTGAGGTCCCTGGCGGGCTGGTATCCAGCTAATAGGCTCTTGGGTTGTAAGAGTTCCGTCAGCCTGGAGATCTCTGATGCTCATGACACAGGGGGCGGGGTGTTCTCTCATTCTGTCCTAGGGGTATCTGTCGAACACCCCTAGGCTCTCAGCCAAGCATGTAATTAAAGGTCCGCAATAAACTCTTGCCCCGGGACCCCCCCTCCACAGTCGCTTCATCGACCATGCAAGGTTTGCCGGCCGTCCCTCTACCATACACATCAGACAAAATAAACTCACCTGGTTGACCTTATTGTCCCCCTGTCCTCTCCCAACCAGCATAGCAGCAAGAATCTTATGGAGAAACTGGTGAATGGGATCAGTAATATCACTCGCCACCATGTTGTTTGAGTACGGGGCAGAAGAGATGGTACCCCAAAATCTGGCGAGCTCGTCTGTCTGGACACTATGGGGGTGCCTCCTTTTGAAGACCCCCTGCAGGCTTGTGGCGAAGTCCGGTGACTAAAACTCCTCATCCGAATATATTTACGAGGCCACCGCAAACTGTGGGATTGTCATCTCAAAAACTTGTCTCCCCAACGCAAAGGAAACCGCATCATTCTCGTTGAACTTCCCCTGTTGGTATTCGAATGTGGAGTGAAACTCATAAGTGATTTCCTTGTATTGTCTCGCTTTGCAGTCTAGCACCCTTCTGAACTTATCCCCTAATAACTGCTCAATCTGACCTCTCTGACCCAAATTATCAATCAAATCCCAATCAATTCTCCTATAAGGTAGCAACTCACAAGTGACCAGATTTGAGAGCCTCTCCCACTCGTGGGAGTCTAAATCAAATTACAAGAGAGGACTGTCCATGATTCGCGTACTTTGCCCATAGGGGACACCTTCTCCCCGATATCTAATTCTGCGTCTACCAAGTATGAAGGTTGTTGTGGCGCGTCGGCAGGGTCACCTCTCTGACGAGGTGTTGGTCCCATTCTCTTCCTTCCAGCCCTGCTCGAGCTACCCTCTCCTGACATCTACATAAAGCACAAGTAAGACAAGCACAACATTAGAAAGAAAGAAACCACATAAAACAAATGACCGTATAGTATTTCATTTGCGGTCATGGTCTGCAATAGATAAACAATTTACCTCATGATTTAAGATACATTTGAAAAGAGTGTAACATTTTTAATTTGATAAAACCGAATCTCGCCCGAATGGAGATTGAGTACGGGCGAGACCGAGTCTTATATGAATGACTATTCAGATGTTACTAACCCCCCCGAAAAACATATCAAAAACCAAACAACTACCCCCTCTCGGCACTTTAATTGTCATGAATTAAACCGAAGTGCCGAGATACGAGCCCACATTGAGTGTACAGTTAAAGATAAAACAGTTTGAAACATGGCAGAAATAACTGTTGACCATCTTAAAAATCAGAATTTTAGTAACAACGTTAGCCAAACCTCATCCCCACACTCAATGTTGGACCGCATAAAACCCGCTAAGGACACCCTGCATGTACTTAATCTACCCACAAAATATAACCAGTACCACTATCAAAACTCAAGTCAAACCCAGTTAAACCCAACCGGCACTTAACCCAACAAGCAACTAGCAAAGTATCAAACATCAAAATAAACGCAACAACGAGATATAGAATAAAGAATTTAAGCACAAAATTTGCGAAAAAGCATACCTTGTTGTAGATTTGTAAGACTAGTGCACAAAAATTGAAACTTTAAAACGCCAGTGAAATGCAAGTAAAGAGGGGAAAACCGGGTGGGATCACTTAAAGTGAGTGAGGATTGATGTAGTGAAGAAAATGTGGGTGATTTCAGTGAATTTGGGTTGAAAATGGTGAATTTTTGGTGAAAATGGGGTTAGAGCCGTAAGAGAAATGGTGTAGAAAGTTGGGAAATATGTGAGAAATGGAGGTTAGGGTTTCTTTTGTGCAGATATGGTCTCTCGCAGGCGGGAGAGAGACGGCTAAGTCTCTCGCCCCCCATGAGGGAGTGATGATTCCGGATATTAAGGGTCTCTCGCGGGCCACGACCGAGGAGGCTTGTGCCTCTCGCGCCCCACAATTGATGCGTGATATGACCTGCAAAAACCAACTAAACCGACCCACACACAAACACATAAAAACATGAAATATAAATTAAATAAAAACACAAAAATGCGATTAACTACCAAACTGTACAAACTCTACACTCGAGCCGAAACCCGAGAATCTACGCGGTCTGAGGTGGAACTTCGAGAGGAGTCTCCTCCATCTTGGTGGGATCTAGCGGTCCTCCTAAATAGTGTTTCAAGCGATGCCCATTGACCTTACATGTCCCTCAGTCAGCTTCATCTTTCAGCTCGATAGTTCCATATGGGAAAACCTCATTTACCACGTACGGGCCAGACTATTTTGATTTCAGCTTGCCCGCAAACAGTTTCAATCGGGAAGTATATAGAAGCACTTTGTCACCGATTTGAAACTCCTTCACGTTCTTCAATCTCCGATCATGCAGCGCCTTGGTTTTCTCCTTCAAACTCCATGACCGCTCATAGACCGCATCCCGAAGTGCCTCTAACTCGTGAATTTGAAAGAATCATCGCTTGGCCGCGTCGGTGAGGTCCAAATTCACGGTCTTCGATGCCCATAGTGCCCTATGCTTTAATTCGACCGGGAGATGGCAGGCTTTACCATAAACGATCATGAAGGCGTGGTGCCTAGCGGTGTCTTATAGGCGGCGCAAAACGCCCATAAAGCATCGTCCAACTTGTCGGACCAGTCCTTCCGACTCTTACCTACCGTCTTTTCCAGGATCCATTTTACCCCCCTGTTCGCGTTCTCCACTTGACTGCTAGTCTGAGGATGATAAGCAGTGGAGAGGCGGTGAGTGACACCGTAGCGCACCAATGCCTTTTTCTATGACGACATTGCAGAAGTTCGTGCCATGTTCACTGATAATGGCTCGTGGGGTACCAAAACGGGTGAACAATTTCTTCAGAATCTCACCACCACTCAGGCATCATTTTTGGGTAAAGCTTGAGCTTCCACCCACTTGGATACATAATCAATAACCACGAGGATGTACTGGTTCCCGCAAGAGACGGGAAACGGTCCCATGAAGTCAATCCCCCAAACATCAAAGACTTCAAGAATCTGGATGGGATGTTGGGGCATCTCGTCCTTGGATGAGATGTTGCCTGTGCCCTGGCAACGATCGCACGTCCTCACAAACTCTAGGGCGTCTTTCACAACTGATGGCCAATACAAACCGCAATAAAAAACCTTCTATGCGGTGACGTGCAAACCATCATGACCTCCTGTCAGTCCCTCGTGCACGTGCCTCAATATCTCCGCCTCCTCTTCTATACTCACACAGCGCCTCAATATTTGGTCTCCCCCTACTCGAAATAGAAATGGGTCATCCTAGATATAACGCCTGACATCGCAAAAGAATTTCTTCTTCTGTTGCGTGGTCATCCCCTTCAGTACCACTCCATTCGCTAGATAATTCGCGAATTCGGAAAACCACGACATTCCCTACTTCTCCGCTGTCACAAACTCTACTGACTCATGGGGAAATCTATCACCGATCTCTTCTTCCCTAATTTCTTCTCTACTAAGATCCTCTAGTCGGGATAGATGGTCAGCAGCTACATTCTCCGCTCCATTCTTATCTCTAATCTCTATGTTGAACTCGGAAAGCAGGAGAATCCATTGAATGAGACGAGGCTTTGCTTCCTTCTTTTGGAAAAGGAAACGTAGAGCCGCATGGTCCGTAATGACGATGGTCTTGGACAGGACAAGGTAAGAGCGGAATTTAGCAAACGCGAATACCACTGCTAAAAGCTCATTCTCTGTAGTTGTGTAGTTCTCCTGTGCGTCATTGAGAGTTTTACTAGCGTAGTAAATAGGGTGCAAATTTTTGTCCCGTCGCTGACCCAAAACGGCGCCCACAGCATAATTGCTCGCATCAGACATGAGCTTGAAAGGTAAGCTCCAGTTGGGTGAGACGAGGATAGGTGCACTCACTAGTTTCTCCTTAAGGATCGTGAAAGCTTTTAAGCAGTCGTCATCAAAGACGAAGGGTACATCTTTCTCGAGAAGTCGAGTCATGGGGCAGGTGATCTTTGAAAAATCTCGAATAAACCGCCGGTAGAAGCCCGCATGACCGAGAAAGCTACGGATGGACTTGACGCTAGTCGGTGGAGGTAGTCTACTGATAGTATCTATTTTTGCCCGATCAACCTCTATCACTGCTCGCGAAATCTTTTGCCCTAGCACTATGCCCTCTATCACCATAAAGTGACATTTCTCCAGTTGAGCATCAGTCGCGTCTCGACATACCGTTTCATCATCGCATCTAAGTGAGAAAGACATTGATCATAGGTGTTCCCATAGACAGAGAAATCGTCCATGAAAACCTCCATGAAAACCTCCATGGAGGTCTCGATCATGTCCTGAAAGATGGCTACCATGCATTACTGGAAAGTAGCCGGAGCGTTACATAACCCGAACTGCATGCGGCGATACGCATAAGTACCAAACGGGCATGTGAAGGTTGTCTTTTCTTAATCCTCGGGAGCAATCAGGATCTGAAAGTAACCTGAGAAGCCGTCAAGAAAGCTCTAAAATTGCTGTCCTACGAGTCGCTCCGACATCTAATCGATGAACGGGAGCGGGAAGTGGTCCTTGCGGGTGGCGTCGTTTAATTTAAGATAGTCTATGCACACCCGCTAGCCCGTGACTGTTCGCGATGGGATAAGCTCCTTCTTTTCGTTCATAACCACTGTCATTCCCTCCTTCTTGGGAACGACCTGAGTGGGGCTTACCCATGCGGAATCGGAGATCGGATAGATGAGACCATCCTCTATCAGCTTAAGCACCTCTTTCTTTACAAATTCTTGCATATTCGGGTTCAGACGGCGCTGTGGCTGCACTACTGGCTTAAAGACGTCCTCCATGAGGACCCTATGAGTACAGAAGGTAGGGCTAATCCCCTTGATATCAGACAGTTTCCATGCGATGGCCTCCTTATTTGACTTTAGGACCTCGATTAAACGCTCCTTCTCCTCCGTTGACAATTTCGAAGAAATGACCACGGGTAAGCTCGAATTATCACCTAGGAACGCGTATTCTAAATGAGATGGGAGAACCTTAAGCTCTACGGTTGCTGGTGTCGACAGCGGTGTGCTCTCGGTAGTTGCACTCACCTCACAGAAGTCTAGGGTCTCGGGAATCTCTAAGAAATCGTCCCTTATATCCTCACTAGCACTCTCCTCGGGTAATAAACTCTCATTCACAAAATCCGCTCCGCTGATATAGTCTAAACAGTGATCAACGCACGAAATGAATTAGTTCAGGAAGTATACAGAGTGACAAGGGCCACTATCGCTGTCGCCACCACTCGGGTGTTGCATCGACCTTGCGATTTCGAACGTGACGTTCTCATCCCCGACTCGAAGAGTGATTTTCCCATCATGAACATCTATGAGCGCTTTCGTGGTGCGTAGAAATGGGCGACCTAAGATGATGGGAACCTTCTCGTCGGCCTCCATATCGAGGATGACGAAGTCTACAGGAAAGACAAATCTATCAACTTTAACCAACAAATTCTCTACGATTCCCCTCGGGTACTTAACCGACCTATCGGCTAACGACAAAGACATACGAGTAGGGGTAAGTTCCCCTAAACCTAAACGCTCGTATAGTGAGAAAGGCATCAGATTTATGCTTGCCCCGAGATCGGCTAGAGCATGAGCTGGAGCAATGGAGCCGCCGAATAGGCATGGAATTGTAAAGATACCCATATCAGTCAGTTTCTCGGGCAACTTGTTTAAAACCATGGCGAAACATCCTCCAGTCAATGGGACATTCGAAAGCTCCCCCAGCCTATCTTTACGTTTTAAAAGATCTTTTAAAAATTTTTAGGCATATGATGGAGGGCCTCGATAAATGGGAGATTGGTTTTAACTGAGTAAATATGTCAAGGAAATTCCCGTATTCCTTGACATATTTCTGCTGCTTCAGACGTGTCGGGTATGGTAGGCGTGAAGGGTCTATGATTGGTGATGGCCTAACCTCTACTGGTTTTCTCTCTCCCCTACTCTCAACTGAAGGTCCACTGGCTGGTGCGGTACTTGCTGGTTCTAACCTGGTGTGCACCCTAGGTGGAGCCTCCATCTCAATTTCTTCATCTACCTCTTCACTCGCTCTTCTGCCTCTACCTCTACACCCTCTCTACTCACCTCCTTCAGAGTCCTACCACTGCGCGTAGTAATCGCTTTCGCGTGTTGGATCGCGGGGTTGGGTTGGGTATTACCCGTGAACTGGCCGTGTGGCTGCTCTTACAGCTGCTTAGCGATACTACCGACCGACCTCTGCAGATCTAAGATCGCGGACGGTTGATTTTTCAAGAGCAGATCATGTTCCATGAGAGTTTTCTGAGTAGCCTGATCTTTGACAACTAATTGAGATAACAGCTCTTCGATCCTATCTAGACTACCTCTGACCCTCCACTCCTAGTCTGACCCTCCGGATTTGAACCCCCTCCACTAAACTGACTGGTGTGACCTGACCCTCCACTATTGTAATGACCCTGCCCCTGTTATGATAAGAGCCTGATTGGAAACCAGGGGGGCTACCGGCAGATCGATAATTATTATTATTATTACGCCATTGGAAGTATTATTATTGAAGGGATTCGTAGGACCTCGGTTCTGACTGGTGATAAACTCGACTTGCTCAACAATGAGCGTGAGACACTCTAGCGAGTCATGACCCCCTCTACACACCTCACATCTGTCTACCTTCTTCTTAAGTTCCTGTATCTCCTTTGTAACCTCTCTCTTGAAGCTATCTAGAGCAGCAGCTACCATAGTTTCCAAGCTAACTTGGTGTAACCCTGGTTAACCGGAGGTGTACGAGAAACAGGAATTGAATTCTTGCAGGCAGTGTTGTAATCGACATCAGAATGGGCAAAGCTCTCGAAAAGGTCATTGCACTCTGCTACTTTTTTCTTTCCCATCAGGTGGCCACCAGCAGAGGTGTCAAATCGAGCACGGGTCTCAGGGGTGAGACCGTTGTAGAATTTCTCTACAAGTGCCCAGTCTGATAGATCATGTTGGGAGCATCGGGATGCTAGAGTTTGGAACCGCTCCCAAGATAGATGGTAGGGCTCATCAGGCTCCATCCGGAACGAATGGATCTGATCACGAAGGCGGGATGCTTTAGCAGGTGGAAAGTATTTCTTAAGGAAAGCATCCCATAGAGAAGCCCAAGTAGAAAAAGTACCGGGTGGTTGGGAGTCAAGCCAGATGGCGGCCCGACCCCCGAGAGAGAACGAAAAAGAGTTGGAGAAAATGAGCATCATGGCCCGCACCCTCCATATTGAATGTATGACATAGACGGGTAAGGCGGTTGATGTGTACGGGCGCATCCTCATCATCACAACCGTGGAATTGGCAATAGTTAGTGGGTCATGATGTAGGAAGGGATTTGCCAGGCTCGGTCATTGTTCATGGGGGGTAAGGTATTGGGGGAGTTTGCACCGGTGAAGCCGGTGGTGGCCTGTGGGTATACGGTCTGATTATTATTATTAGCCATGTGGAAGTTAGGTGGTGGCGGTGGTGGGCTTACGTTTCTATGGACTACACGGGGTGATGGGGAACCAGGTGATGAAGGTTTAGGTGTAAAATCAAAGTCGGGTGGTAAGTTGAGGAAGAAGCACTTACCTTTGGTGCGGGAGCGAATGGCGTGTCCGTCGGCGGCTTAGGCGGAGGTCCTTGCGAGCGCGTGTGGGGCATCCACTAAACCGAAAACACGACAAACACGAGAAGTTAGCACAAATAATTCAAATATATACAAAAATAAATATTAAACTAATTAAACAACTTAGATTCCTATGACACAAACAAATAAAAAAATAAACACAAGTGTAAAAGAAAAGCCTAAATCGAGTAATCAACACAATTGCCAATGAGAGAGTTCCCGGCAACGGCGCCAAAAACTTGATGTTCTAAAAGTAGTTAATTAAAAACAAAACAAATTACCCTAATTCTAGACTCAATTATACTCTAGACTCCTAAACTATAATAAACTACTAACTGGCAAGTGGACCGATCAATTGTAGAATAGTATGAAGCAAGTCCGGTTAATCGAACCCACAGGACTCTCTAATTACTATGACTACTAATTTAGACTCGATTACACACTATGTATATTTTAGAGGGGGGTTTTTACTAATAAATCAAAATTATCAATTTAACTAAAACTACTAAATTGGAATGACCAAACTATAAGAGATAATGAACTAGTTACCTAGGTTGGATTTTTATACTACTACTCCTTCAATTTAAATAATAATTAATCAGGTTGAATATTTTACCGGGATCTTAACATATTAAAGTCTAGGTTTATCAAACAGGACCCCCGACCCTTCTCAGGAAGACACCTACAACAACCTATCCTTTTTAGTCGTTTACCGGTCCTAAAGATTTCTTTTCAGTTATCTTCTTAAGTTAGTAAAGTGTCTAATTATTAATTACCTCTCAATAATTAACCTAGACCAACTACAATTTCTAGTTTAGATTAACTGATTCAATTGTGACAAGGAAATTAGACTCGGGAATTTCTCAAAACCCTAACCTAACAATTTACCAAATTAATTCAGCCAACTAATTGCAATTTCTCAATTAACAAGTTAGGTATAATGACAAGTTTGATTCTATGGTTAATTTAACTGTTTCCGCCGGTTTTACTGGCCAATTTTACCAACAACTTCACGAATTCCTAGGAACACGAAAAGTAACACAAACCTATTCTATGGAAGACATCCACCAAAGTTCATGCAAAACAACCAAACAATCATAAAACAAACAAGATCATGCAAATACCCTAAACTAGATAATTAAAGTTGTGACCTTTACCAATTAAACATTCAAACCATAAATTAAATTAAAAGAAATCGAAGTTTCATAAATCCATAATCCAAAACCTAGGTAACTGAATAAGATCTCGCCTAAAAACATGTTTGAAAAGCAAATTGAACAAAGTTTATAACAAGGAAACATGATTAAGCAAAAACAAAGAAATCAAAGGCGAATATTGGTATGATAAAACCGTGACAAACTCATGCTTTTAACTCCCTTGATCACCACCACAATCCTTGCAGCTTAGATCCGCTCCTGTTTGCTTCAAATCTCCTTAAAGTTTCTCCAACTCTGCCCTAGTTCATCCAAGGTTGTCAAAAATTGAGTTCAACTATAATTATAATTCTTTTTAAAAAAACCAAGTCCCAATTTCCTCCTGATTTTGAAACTTTCTAGATAGAGTTTGGGTAGGTCGGTCACGCCCCGTGACCGAGTTGGATTCAGGGGTGATAACTATCCCTCTCTCGCGGGCCGTGAGAGAGTTTGGGTAGGTCGGTCGCGCCCCGCGACCGAGTTGGATTCAGGGGTGATAACTATCCCTCTCTCGCGGGCCGCGAGAGAGTTAAGGTGTGCCGGTCGCGCCCTGCGACCGGGTTGTAACTCCTGTTTTGCGTTTCGTTTTCTCGTTTCCGATCCACTCGCGTCCCGGCTCGGTTCTTTTCACCATTTTCGCTCGTTTTTCCCATCCTTCCAACCGTTTTCGCGAACCAAGACATGCAAAACGCGTTAGGATTAAAAGTAGATAAATTCTTGACAAACCGAAACGAAAACGCTCTAAAATTATGCAAACTCTGTAAGATAAATGGATGTATTATTCAATACATCAAATATCCCCACACTTGCTCTTTTTTCGCCCTCGAAAAAGGATTGTGCATAAATTCAATCATTATCAAACAATTACTCAATTTCAAAAATTACAATTATTTTCATTAGGGAACAAGATTCATCTTAACCGTGATTGCAAGTATTGGATCCACTTAAACTCAAAATTCGGTTCAAACCTCTTATCAGGTAAATTTAATTTAAGTGCGGTCAATCCACCTAGGGTCTCACACTAGAGTCCACAGTATCCCTAATCCCACCTGAAGCTTATGAAACAAAAGGAATGAATTGTTTATACCCTTTCCTAACCGTTTTATACCAAAATATAAAGAATTTAAAATCAAGCAATTTTGTTTTCTCTCTTTTTTTTCATTTTTCATTTGAGCATTTTGATTTCTTTTTGCATATCTAACCTAGAGGCTGTCTAAACCAGAGTCACCATCCCCGAGAGCGACAACGTGTGCTTCGATACTTAAAATTTCAACTAATCCTAGAGGGATTCTCGATCAGAGTCACCATCCCCAAGGGTGATTCGATAGGCCTCGTCTACTTTTCAATCAAGCTCATTTTTCTATTTTTTTTTCATTTTCTTTCATGATTAAAAATTCTAAATATTGTTGGTGCATAATGTCTATTGCCTACGTCTAGGATACATCTGTAATGTTTATAATGTTTATAAGTAAATGTTTATTTGAGAAAATGTAAATTTTTTATGTTTGTACGCTATGATTCGCACGAAACATACTGATTTCGTACGAGTGAGTCACTCATACGAAATACCATTTCGTACGAATCATAGTTGTTTGTTTGTTAGTGCACGCACTTCAGTACGAGTCATGTCGACCTATAAATAGGGAAATGTTTTGTTAGAGATGGTTATGGATTTGTCATTTCATACAGCAAAGCTCTGTCAGTTTGTTGACTTGCGTCTGTAACTTGAACGTCTTTAATAGATCAGAAGCAGTTAACAGTAATTTCTATCTTGTTTATCATATCTACCTCTCTAGCAATAATCTGCTTCTGCTAGTTGAGTGTGATCAGGTCGATTGCTCATTTCGGAAGCTCGATCCCCGTTCACAAGTGGTATCAGAGCCATGAGATCTGATCTACAGATAGACAACAAGTAATTACTGTTCAGACTTGGACATATTTTCATCCTCATCATTTTTCTGACCTTTGCTGGATTTTGGACAAATTTTGGACGAATTCATGGACAAAATGGACAAGGTTTTTTAGTAATTCAAGTTAATCTTCAATCTAATCAATCTGTACCATAATTCAGACATAAAATTGAACTAAATCATGTTGAAATTGATAAAATTTGATAAGTTGAACCGCACGAAATATAGTTGTTTTAATTTTGGTACGAACCAGCAACTTTAAAATTTTCATTTGGATCAGTTAAAATACCATAAAATCTTAATTTTTTTTCAGGATTTCAAACTCGATTCGTACTAAATGTTTTGATTCGTACTAAATTCATCGGCACAAAAATTCATTCAATTAAAACACCTGTTTCGTGTAAAAAATAAACTGATTCGTACGAAATTGTGCTTCTTGTGAGAAAATTTTTGAATCGTAGAAAATCTGTTTCGTACAAAATCTTTGTTATTAGTTTCGCACACAAATTCTTTCGACCACAAAAAAGTTTTTCTAATCTGATCTTTTTGTTTTCGAGAAGTGTGTTCTAACTTTTTGCTGAAAAAATGTCTGAGGAATTTTACAATGCGTTTGCCACATCGGTTGTTACCACTGCAGCAGCTCAAAACATCAATTTAGAGAATGAAATGGGAACAATGACTAAACCTCCAAAGCTTATGAATATGGAAGACTTTAATAGTTGGAGCGAGAGGTTTATGAACTGGGTGCAAGCTAACCATTTTACTTGCTGGTTTGCAATCGAGGCAAAATACATCGCACCAGTTGGCGAAAATGGGCTTGAAAAGACCCTTGCCCAATTCTCTGATGTTGAACAAGAAAGATTTATCAACGAAAAGAAGATGATGAACATTCTTCAGCAATCGATCAAAGAAGATATCTTGGCTTTACTGCAGCATGATGATGACGCGCAATCTTTATGGAATGCTCTTCGACTCAAATTTCAAGGTAGTGCTCAACTCCGCAAAAGCAAAAGGGCATTATTAAGCAAAGAGTTTGATGTATTCACATTAATCAAAGGAGAAATGGTTAAGCAACTAATTGAGCGATACTGTCATCTGGTGGTTCATATGAAGAGAATGGGAATTGTGAAGATAAATGAAGAGCTTGTTGATAAGCTAGCTGATTTTCCGCCACAAGGTGAATGGTCGACTTACTTAACCATCTTGAAGAATGGAGTTAAATACAATAATTTCTTGTTGCCTCGCTTTATCGAGAGATTGGATGGTCACGAATTAGAGATGCAAAAGATGGCCAAAAACAAGACTGTTCAAATGCAACAAGATGTTAATCTTTATTTCAAAAACAGTTCTGCTGCCCAGATCCAAGCGCCAAAGATTCAAACTGCTTTCGGTGCATATAGTTCACCAAGCACACCTCCAACTCAGTCAAGTAGTTTTCAATCATACCCAAAAGTTGATCCAAATACACCTTCTAGTCAATAATCTTCTTTCGGGTCAAATCAATCTCAGAACAATCAAGCCACTCCATCATCCAATGCAAGTCAAAGAATTCTACAATGCAACATTACCGTTGACTTTCAGAACGCAAAAAGTTTGATGAAAAGACGGCAAAACAACATATGTCTCTACTTGCTTCAGTTCTTGAGTCATATGATAGTCTTGTTGCTTGAAAGATTGGTAATTCTGAAAAGACACGAGAAGACTACGATCAAATTGATCCAGTTGAAATGGAGTTGATAGATATAAAATGGTGCATGGCTTCGATCGTTCGACGAGCACAGAGATTTATGGAAATCACTGGTAAAGAAAATTTGGGAGGTTTGGATGGGAAACTTGGATTTGATAAATCCAAAGTTACTTGTTTCAAGTGTCGGGAGAAATATCACTTTAAAAGGGAGTCCAAACCGAGAGGTTAAAGGGAATCCGAATCCTTTCGCAGACGACTATTACAAAAGAACAATCTACCACCGACCACAACCAAGAACAAGAATCGTGCCGGTAGAAGAGAAACAACCCGAGTCTAAAGATAAAGCTTTAGTTATTACACAAGAATACAAAGGGTTTAATTGGAACAAGTATATTTCGAAAGGAGAAAGTTTGGCATTGGTGACTGAAATTATTGATGAACTAGAAGAAGAATCAGAGGCATTATTTGATGAAGAACCTGAGAATGACGATTATTATTATCATACTTCATCAGAGGAAGAAGAGCTTTTGAATGGTCTATGCAAACATCTTTTGCCTAACGATGTTTTAAAAAACTTTTGCAGGCTCAACATTCAACAGATGAAGTGCAAAAGAAGCCGGTTAAAGATGTCAAAGTGGATGAGAAAAAGGAATTGCTGAAAGAAGACATCATTGAAGCGTGTGTGGCGAATGGAAATGAGGTAAACAAATCTTCTGAGAATGAAAAATCTTTTTCAAAGTGTGATGAACCATGTGGTGAACGTCTTGTGAAAGACAAAATATTTGCTGAATTGCAAAGTTTAACAGACAATTTGTCAAGCGATTACAAAACCACAAAGGAAGCATATGACAAATTGAGTGCGTCTGTTAAACAATATAATAAAGCACTCAGAGAAAATGATGCAACGCTTATGATGCTTAAAGCAACAATGATGGATAAACAAATGGCAATTAATATTCATCTAAACACTATTGCTAGGCTCAAAAGTGAGCTTGAAAAAATGAGAATTGAAACCGAACATGTTAACAAACTGTTAATTAGTTATTCCACAAGCTCATATGTTATAGATCACATTTTACCAAAAATTGAAAATACCGAGGAATATAAAAATGGTGAAACAAAGAGTGGAAGTTATGATCGAGTTCCTCCACCCATGTGGAACAGTTATGCTTGCAAAAATCCATCTGGGGTGGAAAAGGCGCTAAATCTTAAATTGAAAACCGAACAGTTGCCTAAGGATATTGATATAACTTACACTAAAAATGATGGTGAATGTGAGTCTGAAGTGGTAGAAAATGTGATTGAAAAAGTGAAAACAATGAATCTGAAGTGGCTGAGTCTGAAAAGTCTGAGAAGTCAAAATCTGATGACAAATTAGAAAATAGTTTAAATGATGATCCTAATGTCATAGTTTATAAAATGAAAGGATTTGATAAACTATTTTCGGATGAGGATTTTCACATCAAGAATGTGAAAAGAGGTCGTGTTGATAAAATGTTCAAGCTGATGGAAGTAAGTCATGATGATTTAGATAAACATGATTCATCTTTCTATTCTAAATCAGAAACTGATAACTGACCTTACTGTCGAAAAATGGAGATTATCCGGAAAACAAACGAGCAGGCTTGGGTTTTCAGAAGCAACATAAAACTAACAGGTCCCAAAAAATTGGATTTTACAAAGAAAATGAATTTTGTATTTGGGACAACAACCGAGAAGGAAAAGGAAATCATTGGTACTCAATCAAATGATGATTTTCTTAAAGAAAAGAGAAACAAAAACAGGTTTTGAATTCTTCTGTTCATAAGGACAACAGGACATGCTTTAAATGCAAGAAAGTTGGACATATCGCACGATATTGTTCACAAGAAAGTTCAAAACCAGTTTCTTCTCCGAAAAAATTCACCAAAGATGAAAAGCAAAAAGCACCCATGGTTATGCCGAAACAAATTCTTAAAAGAAAAACTGAATCTCATCAAAATGTTAAACTAATTATTCAACCTCAATCTAAGTTTGAAATTGGTGAAACATCACAAAAAATTCAACAAAAAGATTCAAAATTTTATGTCAAAAGGGCTAAATCACAAACACAAAAATGGGTTGCTAAAATTGTTAACACCAAATCATCCAAGGTTGAACACAAACCTTCTGTTCAAACAACACTGAGCATAAAAAGATTGAAAAAACAAAGTGGGTCCAAAGTTCGACATTCCAAACGCACCCAAGACCAAACAGCTTGGGTCTCTTTGTTTAAATAAATTTTGTTGACCATGTGTGCAGGGGCTCCAACGTTCGATATTGTAAAAATCATGGATAGTGGAGCGTCTCGGCACATGACAGGAATGCTTGCGCTGCTCAATGAAGTTAGAGCTATTCGAGGAGGATATGTTGGATTTGCTGGAATGCAGGGAAGTAGGATTGTCGGAGAAGGGATTCTCTCGAACGGAGTTGTATCGTTTGATAAAGTGAACTATATCGCTGAACTTGAGAACAATCTGCTTAGTATCTCGCAAATTTGTGACAAGAAGTTCACGACACATTTCAATGATAAAGAATGTCTAATTCTAAAAACCGGTTTCAAGATTCCAGAAGAATGGATTCTGATGCGAGCTCCGCGAGAAAATGATTTATATTTCCTTGACATGAGCATTGCTTCTACCACGTCAAAGAAAGTTCAATGCTTTGTTTCAAAAGCTACCGACAAAGAATCAATTTTATGGCACAGAAAAATGGGGCACATTCATCTTCGAAAGATGAATTTTCTTGTGCATAACGACTTAGTGGAGGGTGTAAATTTGAAAAGTTTTCATTTATCAGATGATTGTCTTAGCTGCAAAAAGGGGAAGCAGCATATGAAATCACACCCGAGAAAGCTGTTGAATTCGATAAAGCTACCACTAGAAAGACTACACGTGGATCTCTTTGGACCAGTCAATGTTAAAAGTATTTCTGGAGATCATACTGTCTTGTCGTTACAGATGATTATTCTCGATTTTCATGGGTGTTCTTTCTTGAAAGCAAGGATGAAACGTTTGAAACTCTTATGATCCTTTTCAGAAAGCTTGAGAATTTATATCAACATTCATTAAGAGAATTCGCAGTGATAATGGAGCGGAGTTCAAGAACAAGAAAAGATGCAAGAGTTCTGCAATGAAAAGGGGATTCTTCATGAATTCAGCGCCCCCTATACTACACAACAAAACGGAGTAGCTGAACGAAAGAATCGCACGTTGATAGAAACTGCTAGAACAATGTTGGCTGATTCAAAATTACCGATCAGTTTTTGGAGTGAAGCAGTAGCAATAGCATGCTATACCCTAAATCGTGTGTTGACAGTTAAGCCTCACAAAAAGACATGTTTCGAGTTACTGAATCAACGAAAGCCTAACTTAGCATTTTTGGAACCGTTTGGATCACCATGTACCGTCTTGGACCCCGCTGGTAAATTTGGAGCCAAATCTTTGGAGGGTTTCTTTGTTGGCTATGCTACTCCTCAAAAACGTGTTTTCTTGCCGAGTCTGAACCAGGTAGTTCTAGCTCAGCACGTAGATTGTCAAAGATATACAACGCCTACGCAGAAGCCTGGGGATCCGTGGCTGTTTAACTATGATGGATTGTGGGATTCGTTTGATCTTCCAGATGTGCCAACTGAAGAAGAACTTGTAATGTGATTTCAACAACATCAGTTATCTAATCAAGAACAAGTTCCTCGACCGTTGGTGATTTCTACATCTTTACAAGTTAACAAGTCTGATGTTGATCAAAGCTTTTCTGTTCTAAATCCGGTTCCTGCTACAAATGTTAATGCTGCTGAATCTTCTGCCTAGCCAAATGAAGATGATGACTCTGATCGGGAAACAACTTTCAACGATGGAGGATCCAGTTCTGATGAGGGATCTGAACAGATTGAAGTCTTTCTGAACAAACAGGCTGATCAGTCTAATGCTAGGAATAAAGCTTCTTCATCTGTACCGGTTGTCGATGAAAATATCTCAAATTTTCAATCACAAGTAGATGTTCCAACTGAAGTGATGCCAAGGACACTTTCATATCATCCGTCAGAGAACATTATAGGCAGCTTACAATCGGGAGTGAAAGCTCATAATCAGATTAATAAAGATCTAAGCTGTTTCCATACTAGTATTGCTCCACTTCGAGTCCGATTTTCTTACAGTTGTTTTGTTTCTCAGGTTGAACCGGGAAATTGGAAAGACGCGTTGAAAGAAGAAAGTTGGGTGGATGCGATACAAGAAGAGTTGTTTCAATTCCAGAAACTTGTCATCTGGACGCTTGTTGACCTGCCAGATCATCACAAAAAGATTAATACAAGATGGGTCTTCAAGTGTAAAAGAGATGATAGAGGAGTTGTCATGCACAACAAAGCTCGACTTGTGGTTCAAGGGTTTCATCAGCAAGAAGGGATAGACTATACTGAAGTCTACGCCCCAGTTGCACGTCTTGAAGCAATTCACATATTCTTGGCCTTTCCTCGTGGAAAGGGTTCAAGGTGTACCAATTGGATGTTAAATCTGCTTTTCTTTTCGGTAAAGTGAAAGAGGAGGTGTACGTCGGCCAACCACAGGGGTTCGTTGATCCAATGCACAAAGATAAAGTCTATCTCTTGAATAAAGCCTTATATGGTCTTCATCAAGCCCCGGGAGCTTGGTATGAAACATTATCAAAGGAAGTCGATGGGCATCTAATTATCGTACAAACATATGTGGATGATATTATCTTTGGATCGACAAATGACAAGCTGTGTAAAGACTTTGAAGAAGTCATGAAGCGCAAATTCGAAATGAGCGCAATAGGGAGATGAAGTTCTTTCTAGGACTTCAGGTTGACCAGTTGCCTGATGGTATCTTCATTCATCAGACAAAATATGTTCATGACATATTGGAAAAATTCAATATGACAGGAGCTAAACTAGCATCGACCCCGTTAGCTCTAAATCACGGCATTTGTCCAGATCTTACCGGCGACAAAGTTGATGAAACTTTGTATCGCTCCATGATCGGATCCTTGATGTATCTCACTGCTTCTCGACCAGATATCATGTATCCAACGTGCCTGTGCTCCCATTATTAGTCTAATCCAAAAGAGTCACATCTGCTTATCGTTAAACACATAATGAGATATCTGAAGGGTTTTCCAAGCACCGGCTTGTGGTACCCTAGACACGATGATTTTAATCTTGCAGGTTACTCGGATTCTGTTTTCGGATGTTGCAAACTGAATACCAAATCTACAATGGCCGGCTGCTAGTTCTTCGGAACCCGTTTGGTAACGTGGCAATGCAAGAACCGAACCGCGGTCGCTCTCTCTACCTGTGAGGCTGAATACATTTCAGCTTCCAGTTGTTGTGCTCAGATATTCTGGATACAACAACTGATGAGAGATTTCGGTTTGCAATTTCTTGATACGCCAATATATGTATATAATCAGGCCGCGATCGATATCACCAAAAACTCATGTCAACACTCACGTACTAAACATATCGAGATTCGACACCACTTTATACCAAAGCTTTTGATAAAACAAAGTTCAAAAATTTGTTAAAGCTAAATGGTTTAAAAAATATGATCTCAGGGGACGATTTTGAGGTTGAGTTGAGGATGATGACGACTTGATGAATCTGTCATTGGGTAAATGTTTTTCTGTACATTCTTTCTTGTAATTTCTTAAAAAAATCCAAAAATATGTTTTTCATTTTAAGGGGAGAATATTTGAGGAGAATACAAAAACATTTAAAAAACCAAAAAGAGTTTTGTGTAAAAAGAGTGATCATAGTAAATCAAAAATGATAGTCACAGTATGCTAAAGAATTATATTGTTTTAAAGTGTTTAAGCAAGTCTTACTATGGATATGCCAATAGACTTCACTCGTTCAGTAGATTGTTATCGAGATATAAACCTAAAACACAAAAACTGATTAACTTGTGGGTTAACATCTCTCGGATATATGGACTTAGTACTCCGAAATTTCGTTTGAGAGAATCCCAGATTTTGCGATACTAGGTCTTTATATTTGATTGATATCTGGGGTATTATTTGAGTTCTTCTGATTTTGCGGAAGCAATGGCCTAGAACTTATATAATACTTTCACATTATTTCCCCGAAAGCTACATAAATTGATTATGTCTTAAGCATTTATGACATTTGCAGTACAAAAGATTCCTTAATGGAACACCACCTAAAGAGGAGCCTTCATCTCTTTGTCTGTACGATAGTACTAACCTGAGCTCTCAAGGTCTCGCATTCACCGTATATACAGATATCAATTTGATATATTCACCTGTAATATGACATTCTGGGAATCTTAATACGAGAGTATATTCTGAGCTGGGAAACACAGTTATTTCATGTTTCTAATAATACCTTAACATATCTTGAAACAATTGAGAAACGAGAAGATGTTTAAATGGATAAATATATCGGTAATCTAGGTAAATTTGTTTAAAAGCTTAAAAGGTGTGTTTAGACTAATGGTACTGATGACCTATATGAATGCTTGAAATAATTCTCTGAAAACACAAAATTCACAAAAATGTTATTCTTTGAAAATTTCTTAAAAACCCAAAAAGATTTTTAGTTTTCTTAGCTTGATAGTTTTATTTTTGTTTACCGAAGATAAAAACACTGATGGTTGGATTCATAGCAACATCTTGCTGAGGAAAGCTTGGAATCATGGGTTGGGAGCTAATTTTTAACAAAGTTTACTCAAATGTCAAGAAAAATCAGTTTGGATAAATATGGTCAACCAAGTTCATTAACTTGGAGTTGGAAGGCAAATTGGATAACCAGGGTCATCAACTTGGACTTGGTTAGTCAAGTGGATTTTTGAAACAGATAAACTTTTTGCGAGAATGAATGAAAAATTAAAAAAAATAAATAAAAATTGGAATTGAAAAAAGTTTAATGTTTTTAGATTTGATTCGTACAAAATCAAGTTTCATGCGGTTAAGTAGTTTTTTGTACGAAACAAAGGAATACATTCGGTAAGATTTACAAGTTTTCATACGAAACAGAGTAAGTATAAATATCCATTGTCTCGCACAAAAATGAGATTTTTGCTCTTTGAGCACTGTTGAGCGACTCAGAGAGATTTTGTGCGATTCATCTCTGAAACTTCATTTCTTGTTTTTTTTTGTGTTTGCTATTCACATTTTTGAGGTTGATTTACACACCCTTACAATGGGAAAGGTAATTTCGTCACAATCTCACTGTTATAATGTCAAAATTTCATACGATTCGGACTAAAACTTAGATCTAGGGAAATTGGACCGCTAAAACTTAAAATTGACCACAAAATCGTTAATATCGGCTCTAATAACCTGAAAATCAACTATCAATTTGCTAAAAAACAACAAGTGTTACGTTCGGATTACACTTGAACAAATTTTGGGACGACGACGATTTTGTACGAGTGAATTGTTACGTACAAAATGAGATTTCAAAGTTTAATTGGTTAAGTGAAGAATTTTTGTGCGAAACAAGTGAACTGTATGAATATTCTGAACTTCAATTTTATCAGATGAAAATTTTTTACGAAAAAAATTTTTGTACGAAACAGAGCATAATGTTAAAATGTTCAAAACTTGTCTCGATATTTCGTACAAAACATAGGATTTTGTACGAACCAAGAGATAGAAACTTTGAAAGTTTAACATTTTTGTTTAAATGTGTATTTCGTACGAAATAAAGAGTTTTTTGTACAAATCAGTGAAAAATTTATTGAAAGTTTGAAAATTTTCTAACGGTTTTATGTTTTTTCCTTGAACAGGCAAAGAGATCCGGATTTTCTCCAGTACATAACATATGCTGTATCACAGATGCTAAAATCCCAGAAATAGCTGCGTACTGAAGTATCTTGAATTTTCTTACCAGAATTAGAGTGACGAAAGCGATTACAGATAGACATATTGTATATTTGTCACATGTGGAGTATTTTTGGAATGTTGCGGAATATCGTCTTGACGACAATGCCATTATATCAGCAGTGAATATTAACGATGTGGATATTCAAGTTAAGATTGCTAAAGATTTGATTTGGAAAGTGTTAGAGTTTAAAGATAACAAGGATAATCCAACGGGCTTTCCTGAATATATGGTAAAATGATGTTTTTACAGAATGGGAAATACAGGTTTTGTGAATGCTGCTCCTTTCAAGAAGGGAAATCTAAGCGCGCCGTTTCGATCTCTGGCACATGTCATTATTCATTGTTTGGGTCACAAGAAGGGTGGTTTGGATGACTTAATAGATTATCAGATGGGCATGGTTATCGCGCTGGTGCTGAATCTTCCTTATAACTTTTTGAAAGTTATATTTACTCAGATGATCCAAAACATTCAGAAAGAGAGATTTTTGCAGTACCCAAGGTTAATACAAATGATATTAGACTATTTACATCCTGACTTGAAGAAATCTTCTGATGATGTACTTAAACTAGAGCATATGGATGTTCAGTCTCTGCGAAAGATGAACGTACATTTGAAGTCTGCTCCCGCCGCTAAACCGATGTTTGGTGCTATTCTGAATAAAGATTACATCTCACCCACACCTGGAAAATTGAGGAAAGATGATAGTGGCGACGTGAGGAGGAAGTGAAATCATTATCTTTGTTTGTGGCAAAGCGAAGTCCATGGTTTGTGAAAGACGGAGATAAAGGAGGTAAGGCTACATACAAAGGAAGAAAGAGAAAAGCTGCATCTACTGCTGAAAGTTCAGGGTTGAGGGATGAACCTGAGATTGAAGAAACAATTGAAAAAATGGCAGAAGATATAGAACGTCAGGCTTTCGGAGCTGAAAAGACAGCAGTGGAAGAAGTACTATCTTCTAGTACCGATTCAGAGGATAGACGTGCAGGAGAAAAGAAAAGAGTGGAGAAATTGGCAAAGAAACATCAAGATGAGCTGAAGCGTAAAGCCGAAGAACGAAAAAGAAAGGCAACAGGCGAAGACGATACTACTTACGTTCCGTCTGAATCTGAGCTTGAATCTGGTTTTAGAACTCCGGTCAAGAAAAGACAAAGAAGGATGAAAAGATCTGCAGCATGCATATCTCCGATTGTTAATCCAATAGAAGCTGGTGCTGAGCAAACTACTGAAGCAAATGTGGAGGAACAAACACGGAGTATTCCATCTCCACTACATTATATGCATCCCGAGCCAGATCAGCCACATATTGAACCAGAAATATCTTCGCAACAACCCCAAGTTCCTGAACAAGAACCTGAACAGCAACAACCAACACCACAACAATTTGTGCAAGAACCTGTTTAACAACCTATGCCTGATCCTGAGCATGTCGAGCAACCAGCACCACAACAGTCGGCTCAACAACAGTCTCAACCATCTCATGCTCCGCAATCTCGTCCTACATCACAACTGTTTAGCTCACAAGCATTCTTTGACGAGATTAATTTAGACGATCTACTAGGAGGAGATTAGTTTCGGTTTGATGATCCTAGAATTGATGATTTGCAGAAACAAGTGATGATGAACATTGTGCGCATCGCTGAATTACAAGAGCAGATTAACTTGTTAACGACAGAGAAGTTTGAGATGCTTGAAAGAATTGGAGGTTTAATCGTTGATAAACAGCAATTCGAAGCGATGATGACAAGTACTATTTCTGAAAATGAAAGATTACGATTGAGAATGACCGAGTACGAAGAAAGGTTGGATGTTACTTAACGTCCTAAACCCTAATTAGTCTCTAATGATGCAAGACCAACCCCTAATTATCTTACTTAATTCCTAATTACTCTCTAATGATGCAAGACCAACCCCTAATTATCTTACTTAATTTAAACACTTAAATATCTAATAAATTATCACATGTTATAAAATAATTTACACTTAACCCCACATGTGCGCCCCCACCCACTTGATTTATGTTGAAAAATGAAGATTTAGGCATGGTAAAAAGATGTGATCGTGACTTGGTGAATTTATATAAATCATCATCATTCTTCATCACTTCATTTCACAAAAAAATATATAAGAAACCCCTTTGAACTTCCCCTCATTCACGACTACCACCACCACCCTAAACCACCATTTTTCCACCATTAAACACCACATTTTATTCCCTTTCAAGCCCTCACAAGATCATCTATGGAGTTTGCAAGCGTAAGGGAGCATTAGAGCTTTTTTTGGAGCTTCATATTTGTAGGTCCCCTAATCCGTATGGATCGTCACTGAATCGTCTATCAAATCTCTAGTGCGGAATCCCCTAGACCAGATTTCACAGAAAACTGAACAAGAACATGAACAAAATTACTTTCAAACTGTCTTCTAAATATCATCTAACACAAATGTTTACAATCACTTCAAGACTCTTCTCTTTCAACTCTCTCTGAAGTAATTATCCAATTCTCTTATCAACTAAATGAGCAAAACGATCAACCTTAACCCTAATGCAAAGCTTTCTTTATATAGAGACAAGTTTTGCACCTGGGCTAGGGTTTCACCATATGGCCTGCTACTGGGTCTCGGCCCAATTCGGCTACCATATGCTATATAGTGTCTAGTTTAGCCCAGTTACTTCTAATTAACTATTACAAAACTAAGCCCACTAACCGTTTATCATTTTACTAATTACGAGATATCCAAAGACCAAATCTAAGCTGTTGTCACAAATATGCACCAAAAAACTCCCCCTTGACAATAGCTTCATAAAATAACTTAGTCTTCAGTCTTCTTGCAAACTTCAAAATCTTTGAAAAACGTTGGTCTTTGGATAGCTTCAGCTTTAATAGCTTCCGTCAGTAACAGACTCCCCTAAGCTAATGTATCCAATCACCAAATCTTCTAAATCGTTAGCGTGGAATAAACTCCAGTTTAATCCTCAAAACTCTTCAAAACTCTTCAACTTTGTCTATAATGTAAAAAGGAGATTCTACCATGCATCCAAGCAAACTCCTCTTCACCAAACTTCTCAGCAACAAACTGCTACAATCTGTATACTATAAAACAATCATCTCGAGAAACCATAAGAATTTTCAACACAAGTTGACAAATTATTATTATTCAAGAGATAGTAAAACTGTATCACAGATTTAGCACTTTTCAACTCAAACCACATACTCAAAATTTTAAGCACACAGAACCTGCAAGAAATTAAAATTTTGAACTCATCTTCTAACACCTGTCTCCCCCTATTGGTAAGAACTCCTCCATGAACAACCAATATCCATACATTAAGAATTTAAAATAAAATCTTTTTGGATTTTTATATTTTCTGAAAACAAATAAATAACAAAATAATAAACACTCTGTTTTTGTGAGAATCACCGTTAAGAAGATCATATCAGCAACATCAAATTGTTATCACACTATTTGATAATTCTATATACAATATTCATGAAAAGAAGTTCAAGACAATTACCAATATTGTTTATCCACTTAAACAAAATACATGAACATTTCAAGTACCATTACCTAGTGATACATTTAGATAATTTATAGTGATATACTAGTGTCCCACTTCAGGACATATCCCCACAATCAAGGTATGCACAAAAATTCCTCGTAGTAGGTGAGTATACCGAAATTCATGCTTTTTGATTTATAACGTTAGATAATTGGTGATCAGGTCAGTACTTCCGTACAACCAAGAGACCAATCTCCAACGAGGGTTAGGGAAAGTACCAAAATTTGGTACGAATAATGCAATTTGCACATTTGAATGACTCTCTAGGAGAGCTTTTTCAATTTTTGGGATTTGGCATTTTAGCTCTTTTAAGAGATCCTGGTTGTGCCTAGGTCAGCATATATCTGGATGCAGCAGAAGGACAACCCTGATACCCCAGATGAAATAATGATATAAAGACCTAAAACCTCAGATTTTGTCAATCTATCAACGCAAGATTTAAGGTTATAAAACCATACGCCACTGATATGTTACCCACTCATACACAGTTTATTATATGTGTATCACAAAGGTAAGTTGATTATTTCATGCTTTTTGCCTACTGGTAAATCATATGGTGAAAACTGCTATCACACTTGAGCAATTTAGATTTAAATATGTGTGTGACAATCTAACTTGCTGATGTACTATCATTACTTCGTTTCCACACAGTGAAAACTCATTTTTCATTTTAATTTTTTTATGTTTTTTATTTTGAAACGCAGTAAATTATTTACAAAATTCTTATGGAAAACTGGTTATTCAGGATTCCTCATCCCGTTGAGTTCGACTAAATGTTCAAAACGAGCCCTGTCAAATGCTTTTGTGTAAAGATCTGCCAGATTCTCTAGTGTGTCGACTCGATGTAGTTCAATTAATTTCTTTCCAGCACAATCACGTATAAAATGATGACGAAAGTCAATATGTTTTGTGCGACTGTGTTTTACCGGATTGTTGGTGATTGATATAGTGGCATTATTGTCTTTCATAATAGGAGTACGAGTGAAAATCAAACCGTAATCGCCCATCTGATGTTTGATCTAGAGAACCTGAGAGCAACAGCTACCCGCAGCAATATATTCAGCTTCACACGTCGAGGTAGACACGCAAGACTGCTTCTTGCATTGCCATGACACGATCCTCCCTCCTAAGAACTGACAACAACCTGTGGTAGACTTCCTTGTTGATTTGCATCCTCCAAAGTCCAAATCAGTGAAAGCAACAAACTTCAAATCACTAGCAGCTGGATACCATAACCCAAGTTTAGGTTTCCCTTTCAAGTAATGAAGAATCCGCTTCACCGCTTTCATGTGTGACTCTTTTAGATTCGCTTAATATCTGGCACAAAGACATACTGCAAACATGATGTCTGGTCTTGAAGCAGTCAAGTACATTAGAGAACCAATCATATCCCTATATTGAGTTGGATCAACATCCTCCACAGTCTCATGATCTGGACCAAGATTGTGATTCTCACAAATAGGTGTATTGAAAGTAGCGCAATCCTCCATTTTGAAACGAGACAAAATGTCATACACATACTTCATCTGATGTATAAACATCCCATGCTTCTTCTTTTCAACTTGTAAACCCCAAAAGTAAGATAGTTCACCCATCGCACTCATCTCAAACTTGCCCTTCATTACCTCCTCGAAATCATGACACATGTTCTCATCAGATGACCCAAAAATGATTTCATCTACGTATACTTGTACCAGCAAAACCTCTTCCTTCATCCTTTTAATGAAAAGTGTACTATCAATTTGACCTCGTTCAAAACCATTCTTTAACAAATGTGCTGACAGTGTCTCATACCACGCCCTGGGTGCCTTATGCAATCCATACAATGCCTTATCAAATCGGTAAACTCGAGGATAGTCTGGATCAATAAACCCATCTGGTTGTGAGACATACACCACTTCTTGGACTTTCCCGTAAAGAAACGCACTCTTCACATCAAGTTGATAAACTTTGAAGCCCTTGAATGAAGCAAAAGCCAGGAACAGGCGGATTGCTTCCAACCTTGCTACTGGTGCAAACACCTCATTGTAATCAATCCCCTCTTGCTGATTGAACCCATTCACCACCAACCGAGCCTTATTCCTTATCACGATCCCTCTGTCATCTTTCTTGCACCTAAACACCCACTTAGTGCCTATTTCTTTCTCTCCTTCATGTAAATCAACTAGCTCAGAAACTTTCAACTTCTTAAACTAAGCTAGTTCCTCTGGCATAGCTTCAACCCAACAATTTTCTTTTAGAGCCATATGAACATTCTTCGGCTCCTCTTGGGCAATAAAGCAGCTATACAAACACTCATGAATCAAACCAGTCTTCTGAATCGAAGTAAACAAACAGGAACCTTCCATCACACCTTTTCTTGTCTGAACACCTGCAAGAACATCACCTATGATATTTTCAAACTGGATGATCTCTGTGTACACGTGTGGTAGCAATGGTGTCAACAACCAGATTATCTCCCAGAATCGATCCAACCTCCCCCTGAACATAACTATTAGCAAACGGATTAGTGAGGTCCTCCCCCTGAATAGGTTCAGACTCACTATCACTAGAGTCCCATGGAGCTGCATTGGAAGAAGTTTCTAGGGAATCTATCATCGATATACTTGATCTAGGCATGAAGTCACCCTCTCCATCTTCACTGGTCACATATTGGATAGCTTGAGACTCATCTGCATTGGAAAAATCAGGAATATTAAGTGAGTTAAAAACACTAGCATGACCACTCGTTGATTGTTGAGGTGAATAACTAGTGATTTCCATGTTAAACACAACCTCAATTTTACCAGTTTTTAGATTAAAAACCCTTTTATTCGGTGATCCAGGCATATATCCTAGAAAGTAACCCTCATCAGCTACCTCACCGAACTTTTGCTTATCTTTATTTCGCATAATGGTGCAGGCTAATCCAAACGGTTCAAAGCATTTTAAGTTTTGTTTTCGGTTAAACAATAGTTCGTGGCATGTTTTGTTAAACCGTTGAACCGTCAAAACTTTATTTAGGACATAACAAGCTATGTTCACAGCTTCTCCCTAGAAAACAACTCGAAGCTTTGAATAAGAAAGCATAGTCCTAGCGGCTTCAATCAACGTCCTGTTTCTCCTCTCAACGAATCCATTCTGTTAAGGTGTATAAGGAGCAGAATACTGATGTTCAATTCCTTTGTGAAGAAAATAGAGCTCCAGAATCTGATTCTTGAACTCTGTGCCATTATCACTCCTTATCCTCTTAATCCATGCATCATGGACATTTTCCAATTTTGTAAAAAGATCTATCAGTATCTCCGTTGTCTCATCTGTTGTACCTAAAAAGAAAACCCATGAATATCGTGAAGAATCATCTGTGACAACTAAACAATAGTACTTTCCACCAATGCTCGTTACGTTCACCAGACCGAATAGATCCATATGAAGTAATTCATAAGGGGCATCTATGGAATTTACTGTTATAGACTTGTGAGGTTTCTTATATTGTTTTCCTTTTTGACATGGAAGACATTTATCTTCCACGTGAAACCTCTGCACTGGCACCCCTTCCACTAAACCATTTTTAATAATATAATTCATTTTCCAGTAGTGGATGTGGGCCATGCGTCTGTGCCACAACAATGACTCAGCCTCAGATGCTTTTGACAGTAAACACGCCACACACAGTGGAAGAATCCTTAGCACCCATGTCCATGACATAAGTGTTGTTTCTTCTTGGCCCTCTCATCACTATCCAATCATCCTGTATCACCAAACCAGGTTTCAACACCAAAGCTTCAGACTTCGTAAAGTGGATCGAGTAACCCTTGTTGCAAACTTGGGACACGCTCATCAGATTGTGCTTCAGCTGCTCAACATAGTTCACTTTGTCCAGTGTGATATTCCTGTTAGTCGTTTTTCCTCGACCAGTAATGTGCCCTCTTTTAGCACCTGTAAAATTCAGATAACCACCATATATATTCTCAAACTCAGTCAACAACCTCGCATCTCCCGTCATGTGCCTGGAGCAGCCACTATCAACATACCACAAGTTGATGGTCCTCCTTAGAAGCTCCTGTACAACCCAACAAAATTAGTTAGATTTGGGGACCCGGGGGACCTAAGCCTTAATTGTCTTGGGTCTTCCAGATTCATCAACAAATGGAACATCTATCCAATATCCATCGCTCCTAACAGGAGTCTTGGTATGATAAAACCATGACAAACTCCTGCCCTGAACTCCCTTGATCACTACCACAATGCTTGCAAGGTTGTCAAAAATTGAGTTCAACTATGATTATGATTCTTTTTAAAACAACCAAGTCCCAATTTCCTCCTGATTTCAAAACTTTTTGGATAAAAGCCTCTCTCACGGGCCGCGAGAGAGTTTTGGTAGGTCGGTCGCGCCCCGCGACCGAGTTGGATTCCGGGTTGATAACTATCCCTCTCTCGCGGGCCGCGACAGAGTTAAGGTTTGCCGGTCGCGCCCCGTGACCGGGTTGTAACTCCTGTTTTGCGTTTCGTTTTCTTGTTTCCGATCCACTGCGTCCCGGCTCGGTTCTTTTCACCATTTTCGCTCGTTTTTCCCATCCTTCCAACCGTTTTCGCGAACCAAGACCTGCAAAACGCGTTTGGATTAAAAGTAGATAAATTATTGACAAACCGAAATGAAAACGCGCTTAAATTATAAAAACTCTACAAGATAAATGGATGTATTATTCAATACATCAACATGCTAACAGATTTATATGTGCCTATAATTATTTTCAAAATCTCAAAACAATATACATGGTTTATATATACAAAATGATTTTCAAAATGAGTATATAGCTCCCTCTTTCACATTTTCAAATGTTTTGGGGTGATTCATATGTGCCTATAATTATTTTCAAGATTTCAAAACAATATACATGGTTTATATATACAGAATGATTTTCAAAGTGAGTACATAGTTCCCCTCTTTTACGTTTTGCAAATTTTTTGGGGTGACTCATATGTGCTAAATCATTTTCAAGTTTTCAAAAAAAAAATAATGTCTATGGTTTATATATAAAACAATACGATTTCAATAATGTGAACAACTTGTTGATGTGTTATCAATAACACGAATGACATTCATTAGCTTTGGCCAAGCCGACCAGTAGTATGTTATGGTACCATAGGACTGACAATCCATTATCGGACTGTTCACTGGATTTGGTGGAAGTTTGGTAATGACAAAAACTGTTTCTGAATCATTTGTTGATTTATTAGTCTAGTTAAAGAGACCCTTTGGTGGTCTATTAAAGATACTATTTGGTGGTATAGTCAACAGGTTTGAATGTGTTCATTAAAGAATGATCAAAAGTTTTCACAATTAAAAACACAAACGATTGGTTTGTGACATGGAAAATTGGTTTATGACACGGCCGATTGATTTATAACACGTAAGAATGGTTTATAACACGAAAAAATGTTTTTGAACAATGTCACGCAATAATTCTCACTTACAGATATAAACCATACGAAGTTTTCTTTTGAATCAATCTATTACAAGGTTTTTACAAACGAAACGTTTTTGTCAAGATTCATGGCTATAAGGGTTTCACAACTCTAACCAACTTGTTTTAGTTGGTTAATTGTATTGCAGTATCAAACACTTTTGATACGATGTTTTCACTTAACGACACTTTTGATACGAGGTTTTCACTTAACGACTCTTGTATACAAAGCCATGAATTTGACACACTCACAAAACCTATGTACTCGCCGGCATTTTTATGCTGACTCTCTTTTCACATATGTTTCAGGAGTTAATGCTTGATATGAGTCACCCATGTTTCAGGAGGAATGGATGCGGGCCTTAGTCTCCTAAAACATATAAGAAAATTTATTTATGTGTTGTTTATGTTTATCCCATGACAATGTGAACATTTAACATAATAAACAAAATTTTAAATTCCATGAGTTGTGAAACAATAGTTCTGTGACATGACTCCCCGACATTTCCATCGCGGTTTGTTGTTTTACGCGGTCGGGGTGTTACAACACTTTCGTCCGTAAAGTGCTTCGAACGGCGCGACCTTGATACTTGTGTGATAACTGTTATTGTAGGAAAACTCTACCAACGATAAATGAGTATCCCAGTTTCCGCCCAAATCCATCACATAGGCTCGAAGCATGTCTTCCAACATTTGGACGATTCGCTCGCTTTGACCATCGGTCTGCGGATGAAAAGTTATGGTTAAATCTAAGCGAAAACGAAGAGAAGCTTGAAATGATTGCCAAATCCGTGACACAAAGCGACCATCTCTATCTGAGATTATCGAGAGTGGCACTCCATGACGTGCCACGATTTCCTTAAGATATAGTTCAACTAATTTCTCGGTACTGTCTTTCTCACGGATTGGTAAGAAGTGAGCTGACTTGGTTAACCGATCAATGATAACCCAGATCATGTCATGACCCCGAGAGGTCCGTGGTAGTTTTGTAATAAAGTCCATTGAGATTTGTTCCCACTTCCAAACAGGGATCTCAGGTTGTTGTAATATACCAGATGGTTTCTTGTATTCGGCCTTGACCTTTGCACAAGTTAGGTATTTCTCAATATAGGTCGCAATATCTCCCTTGAGATTAGGCCACCAATAACAGTCTTTTAAATCCTAATACATTTTATCAGATCCTGGGTGTATCGAGTATTTGGACTTGTATGCTTTGTCCAGCACCAAGTCTCGCAGATCGCCAAAATAGGGAATCCAAATCATTCCCATGAAATATAAGTTCCACCCTTGTTTGGTTCCATTTTTTTCTCCATTCCCCATAATGATTCTGCTTGAATATTTTCCGGTTTTAGAGCTTCTTGTTGTGCATCGCGCACTCGAGTTGTATAGTTCGTCTGGATCGTCATCTCTAAAGCTCGTACTCGTAAAGTTTTGACTTGTTCCTTCCAGCTCAAGGCATCTACCACTACATTTGCCTTGCCTGGGTGATACTTGATCTCAGAGTCATAATCATTCAACAATTCCACCCAACGCTGTTGGCGCATATTTAGTTCCTTTTGATTGAATATGTGTTGTAGACTTTTATGATATGTGAATGTGGTACACTTATGATATCTGAATGTGGTACACTTATGATATGTGAATGTGGTTCCTTTTGATCTTATCGGTATCCATAGTTTCTGCTCACTCACACTTTAATTCACTTGTCTGATTCATTCTTAAGAAGTTCATGCTTGAAGTGGCCTTCGTGCAACACTTAACATCCTTGTTCTTGGTTGAGTCTTACTAACTTTTGGTTTCTGTTTTGTGTCTTGATTCACCACACTTCTACTCTTGGCACTTTTGCAACTGCCCTCATGAGGAAATTTTCACTTATCACATTTAGGATTTTAGTAAGTTATCAGCATATTTCTTGGTGCCACAGCAATTGCCTTCGTTTCTATCATCACGGGAGTTCCCTTTCGTTTGTTACTCACTCTCGATCCTGCCTTAAGGGGTGAGTATTTTTGCTTCTCGGTGCTAGTAGATTCCACATGCATTTCCTTCCTTTCTATACCTTTCTCTCATAATTTCCCATTCTCACCGCATCCTTGGTGAGACTAACTGTGAGAGTTACTGTTTGAGTGATGAAGGTAAGGTGGGATGATGTGGTCATGTTTTGGTTCTTAGAGGCTAAACCCCGAATGTAGCATTCAATGCGTTTGATTTCAGGTGTTCCCCAGCATGGAGCAATCCTTGAGAGATTGTTAAAGTATCGAGTGTAACCAACAACGTTGGCTGCAATCATGGTCGAGTTCTAGGATCCCATTTCTACCCTTGGAATTCCAGTCAGCGAGCAATACTTTTCTCGCATAAGATTTTTGAGTTCTTCCAATGATAACCTCTTCGTAGTATCACTCCCTAAAGTTTCCACTTGAGGATTTCACCAAGTTTATGTTGCATTCAGCAAGAGACTCTTTGTTTACCTAATTGTTTACTTAGGAGTGCATTTACTAGCGCTGCTAACCAACTCCGTTGTCTTGATATAGCAGACATAACCTATTGCACCTCTCGCACCAGTGAGGTCTCGCGGCTTACAGTCCAGGAAAGCCTTAGAATTTAAAACCTTGAATGATCGCATCTTCAGGTGTAGTGCTACCACCCCGGTTAGTGTCCCGCTAGACAGAAACTCGAACAACTTAACAATTTCGAATGGGTAGTGATCATTAGCTTGAACCGCAGAGCCGACCAGGATTCTCATCCACTGCAAGTTATTATTACGTGGGCCCCCGTAATAATAAATTGCCTACATACCTTCAACATAGAAGGGACCTTCGTGATGGTCCACGTGCTATCATCCGTTGAGATTACTCGGGAAATGGCACGTCGTTAGACAAATTTAGAAATTGCGAGAATCTACAACAATAACAACTAGAGGGACACCTTCAAGATGAGTATTTCACTATCACACCCCAACCGATGGCAAAAACATCGGTGTGAGACAAACTAGATTGCTCGAAACATCATAATACTAATTGTGACAATACTTAATTAAACAACTCATTTCATTTCAAATCAGGAAATTGTCAAATACAACACAATTCAAATATGAAACAATAACATACGAGACATGTTCAACAAAAACATATTAAATAACTTAGCATTCTAAGCGTGTTTCTATGCCGATCCTACTAAGTTTCTTCATGTCAATCTCAACAACCTGCAACATGTTAAAAAGTATAGTCAATAGCAAAGTATTGGCGAGTACACAAGTTTGTTATCATAGCATAAGTAATAAAAAGGTTTAAACAAATCCACATGATAAGCTAGTATACGAGATAAAATGTAAACACGGTATGTGATCTGCAAGTCAATCCTCTATTGTAACGCATAATAGATTAAAACTTAACATTAACCACAAGATTACGGGCATTGGGTTACTCCTATAGCGCTATACAAGTTAAGGGAGGCTTGATTGAAGTTAATGCCATTTAGTATCACATAAGAATATAACAAGTAACAATTCAAGTATCGCCTAACTATAGCATGTATGATGAATTGTTTGTGTGAATTCGTTGAATAAAAGTGTGATTTAGTGTAATTTTGATAAGTTAACATATTTCACTCAGAAGTGTAAAGCATAAACGGGTGACGAGTGTACTCACAGTTTTGCAAAGTTAAGTTCTATTAAAGCGTTAGGTTGTTTAGTGGGACGAACACCAAGCTATCCTACACAAGGAAACGTAGGTGTGTAAGTATTGGAATGACGATGGAATTCGGTAATTTTAGGAATTTATAGCACGCAAAAAGTATGTTTAGTTAAAAGTATTAATATAGACATTAACGCTCGTTTTTTACACTATAAGCCCCGAAGGGTGTTTGTGTTTTTATGGGTCATGCCCAACAGAATCGTAACGATGGTTAGGTCTTAGATAAAATAACCTAATATTAAGACAAGTTAACCATATGATCTCATCAAAGGTTCAGTTATATTATTTATTTACATATATATAATATTACAAGTTCATCATAAAACTCATATAGTTCATGGATATCATATAAGTCATAGAAGTCATGCATGGAGGTAGATGATAACCGTCCTAAACCTCTTTCGTAAGATTCACCAATACACAAATTGCCACAAGGACAATTCGGATGGTCAAGAATATGGTACTTCTCTAAGCTACGCTTCGAACCGAATAAGCAAGCTAGGAGCATGCATCCCGAACATGGCAACGTTTGGGGACGTGTCGTAGCCTTGTTACTCTAGTGAAAGTGAGTTGTTGCTTAATGGATAAATCATTAAGTGAGGGTGGATAGAAAAGTTGGATAGCCAAAGCTTCCATGTAATCACACCTACACCAACACAAGCTTGTAAGTTTGGATGGCTTAACACTTGCGGGTTTAAAACCCTAGTAAAACCAAAACTTTAGAGGCATGTTATGCCTCTTGATTTTGTATGGAACAAGTCTAATTAGCTCCCTAACCATAAACTTGGTTAGACGCACAAGTAGCATAGAGTTCGAAAAAGTTTATAAGTTTATCTTCCAAAACAGAAAGTTTGGCCCTAATAATGGTATTGTTCCACCTTGGTTTTCCATGGAAAACCTATGGTAACACCCATGGGGCTTAGCAAACAGTGTTGAGGAAGAAAACATGAAGAAAACAGTGAAAATCTTAAAGTTTAAAAAGATAAAAAGTGGGAAGAAAGTTTACACACTTTTGGACCTCAAAATGGTGGGGTTTCACCTTAGTTTTCCCAAGCAAACTTGTGACAACCCTCCTAGAGGGTATCCAAGGGTGTTAGAAAGAAAAAAATAGGCTTGAAGAAGAAGAGAAGTGAGTTGAAACTCACTTGCAAACTGTTTTGGGACAAAAAAGAAATTCTGGACTTTGGGAGGTTGTTTGAAGTGTTTGGAGTCTTGTAAAAGTGAGAAATAGGTGGGGGAAGTCTTGCCTTTATAGGGAAAGGATTAAGGCAATTAATAAAGTTAGGTGGGTGTTTGAATCAAAAAGAAAGAGGAACATTCCTTAATAGCTTGCGGCTGCAAGCTATTAGGTTTATATACACATATATATATATATATATATATATATATATATATATTGCTCTTTCATTTATATAATTGGTATACTTAGGTCTTTAAACATTGTACATTATGTGTAACACAAGTATAGGTCATATGGTAGTCTAAGGTCATGTGTAAGGGTGTTTTTAAACCCCAAAAAGACTTACTAGAAGGTATACGTTTAACATATTGTGACATGATTTTTATGATGCCGGAAACTTGAATTTTTTGTATTGAAACCACTAATTGTCTTGCTTGACTTTGTTATTTAGATTTATATACGTTCAACAAGCATTTACGAGTCACTTTGAATTAACTTATTGAGCAATAAGGTAATGTATGTTCATAAGTTTAAACATGAATAAGGTTTGTGAAATTCGCAAATTGATCAACTTGATTACAATCAAAGCCTTAGATTTACATCGACTTAGAAATGGAAATACGATTACAAGGTTTGGACATTCCAAATATAGAAACATGAAGCGAACTTACTAAAAACGGGAAGTTACAAATACGAAGAGTTGTCTCCCCTCCTTTAGAGAATTTCGTCCCGAAATTTAGGAAGATGCAACAAACAATTGCGAATACTTAGTCTTCATGTCGTTTTCAAGTTCCCACGTAAACTCAACACCAAGTTTTCCTTCCCATCGAACCTTCACGATAGGAATTCAACTTCGCCTTAGTTGCTTAGTGCCTCGATCCATGATTTCGACTTGTTTCTCCATGAAGTGTAAGATCTCATTGATTTGAAGATCTTCAAGTGGAACTTGGAGTCCTTCTTCGGCGAGACATCTTTTAAGTTTGCGACATGGAAGGTAGGATGAACGTTGTTGAGCTCTTGTGGCAGGTACAGTTGGTAGGCTACCTTGCCAATCCTTTCAAGAATCTTGAAAGGACCCACATAGCGAGGAGCGAGCTTTCCCTTTTTCCCGAAACGAACCACATCCTTCCAAGGGGATACCTTGAGAAGTATAAAGTCACCAACGTTGAATTCCAAAGGCTTACGTCTCTTATCTGCATAGCTCTTTTCTCGGCTTCTAGCTTTGAGCAAGTTGTCCCGAATCTGCAAAATCTTGTCCGTTGTCTATTGTATAAGCTCGGGACTGGTGATTTGAGCTTCCCCGATCTCGTGCCAACAAATAGGCGATCGGCACTTGCGTCCATACAATGCCTCGAACGGTGCCATTTGAATACTCGTGTGGTAGCTGTTATTGTACGAGAATTCAACCAAAGGCAAGTGCATGTCCCAGTTGCCTCCAAAATCGATTACGCAAGAATGAAGCATGTCCTCTAGAGTTTGATAGTACGCTAGGTTGACCATTAGACTGAGGATGGAAAGTAGTACTGAGATTGAGTTGAGCACCAAGAGGTTTTTGAAACGTTTCCAAATACGAGAAGTGAAACGACCGTCACAGTCCGAGATAATGTCAATGGGGACATGATGACGACAAATGACTTCATCCGTGTAGATACAAGCCAATTTCTTGACTCGATAGTCTTTACGTACGGGAAGGAAATAAGCAGACTTGGTCAGACGGTCGATGATTACCCAAATACTATCGTGACCAGATGACGTACGAGGGAGTTTGGTAATGAAATCCACGGAAGGACTTTCCTATTTCCAAATAGGAATTTCTGGTTGTTCGAGTAAGCCAGAGGGTCGTTGATGTTCGGCCTTTACTTTGGAACAAGTAAGGCACTTCAAAACGTAACAGGCACTCTCGTTCTTCATTATAGGCCACCAATATGATGCACGAAGGTCATGATACATCTTATCGGCACCAGGATGAATAGAATACCGAGACTTATGAGCTTCACTCATCATGAGGTCATGAAGTTTATCATGGTTTGGAATCCAAATACGGTAGAGATAGCATATCATGCCATTAGAGTTGGTCACGAGTTGGTTTCCAGTACCACACTTCAACTCATTATCGATGTTACCCTCATTAATGGTCGAGTATTGTGCCTCACGAATCATCTCTTGAAGCTTTCCCAAAGTTTGGTAACAACGTACACTCTTAACATGATTTTTCCGATTAAGTGTGTTAACCACAACATTCGCTTTACCAGGGCGGTAGCGGATATCACAGTCGTAGTCGTTTAATAATTCTACCCAACGACGCTGACGCATGTTGAGTTCGTTTTGATTAAAGATGTGCTGGAGGCTCTTATGGTCGGTGAAGACCATACACTTTGTACCATAAAGGTAGTGTCGCCAAATCTTTGATGCAAAAACAACTGCACCAAGTTCTAGATCGTGCATAGTATAATTTTCTCATGAATCTTGAGTTGTCGTGACGTGTAAGAGTTAACCTTGCCTCGTTGCATAAGAACGCAACCAAGACCTTGTCTTGAGGCATCGTACGTACACGACAAAGTCGCCGTGACCATCGGGAAGGGTTAGGATAGGAGCATTGCAAAGCATGTCCTTAAGCGTTTGAAAAGACTCCTCTTTTTCGGAACTCCAAACGAAAGGCTTATCTTTTTGGGTCAAGAAAGTGAGAGGTACGACAATTTTTTAGCAGTTTGAAATAAACCGACGGTAATAATCGGCTAAGCAGAGAAACGAATAAATTTCGGACGGTGTCTTAGGAGCAATCCAATTTTTGACCACCTCCATTTTTGTGGGGTCATGGTGAATACCAAGTTCGTTAACGACATGACCAAGGAATTGAACTTCCTTTAGCCAAAATTCACACTTGGAGAACTAAGCGTAAAGACGTTCAGTACGCAATAGCTGAAGGACAAGACGCAAGTGTCGCTCATGCTCTTCTAGCGTCTTTGAATAGATTAGGATATCGTCAATGAAGACGATCACGAATCGGTCGAGATAGAGCTTACACACGCGATTCATTAAATCTATAAACACGGTGGGGGTGTTGGTCAGACCAAATGGCATGACCACGAACTCGTAGTGCCCAAACGTGTGCGAAATGCTGTTTTGGGTATATCTTCTTCAAGAACTCAAAATTGATGATAATCGGAGCGAAGGTCGATTTTCGAGAAACAAGTCGCGCCTTGAAGTTGATCAAAAAGGTCATTGATGCGAGGAAGTGGGTATCGGTTCTTGACCGTAAGCTTGTTGAGCTCATGATAGTCGATGCACATACGAAAGGATCTGTCTTTCTTTTTGACGAATAGAATGAGAGCGCCCCAAGAAGATGTGCTAGGACTTATGAAGCCTTTATCAAGAAGCTCTTGAAAGCTCTTGCATCTCCGAGGGTGCTAGGCGATACGGGGATTTTGCAACCGGAGTTGCGTAAGGATGAGGTCGATACGAAAGTCAACAGAACGAGGAGGAGGACCAGGAAGATCCTCAGGGAAGACGTCAGGAAATCAAGCACAACAGGAATTTTACTCGCACTTGGACCCTTATCCTTCTTTTCCACAATGTGGGCAAGAAAGGCGAAGTATTCCTTACGCAAGTACTTGTTCGCTTGAATACCCGATATAAGCTTGAGTCCTTTGGAAGGTTTCTCGCCGTAGACGTGTAAGGAATGATTATTGGGAAGGGGAAGGCGGATGTACTTTTCCGAACAAACCACTTCAGCACGGACTCGCCTAAGCCAATCCATACCTACTATGATCTCGAAGCTACCCATTTGCATGGGTATGAGGTCGATAGAAAACATATGATCGTTGAGATTTAAAGAACAATTAGAAAGGACCGAATCAACAGTGACGGATTTTCCGTCAGCGACTTCGACTTCGAATGATTTAGGCAACTTAGAGCGATTACACTTAAGCAATGGTTCGAATTCAACGGATACAAAACTTTTATCTGCACTAGTATCAAATAAACACGTAGCGTAAACATTGTTAACAAGAAACGCACCCAATATGACATCATTGGAGTTTTGAGCTTGTGCGGCTGTGATGACGAAGGCTCGGCCACGGGCTTGCTGCTGGTGGTGGTTGTTGTTGTTGTTGTGCTGCGGGCAGTTGTTGGCGAAATGATTTCTTGTCTCTGAATCTGAAATAGGAACGAGAGGCGGGTGCAAGGGGTCGGTTTTGGTTGGCGGTAGGATTTTGAGGTGCAATCATGGCTCGAGCTTGGTTGATGGGGGCTTGCGGAGCATTTTGGCACTGTTGGGCGAAGTGGCCATACCTATTGGAGATAGTGCATAGGCAGCATGGGGCAATAACCGGATGGTGCAAAGGACAGGTGTTGCACTTGGGATGCGGCCCAGTGTATGTTTTCTTGATGGGCTCGGGTGCGGCAAAAGCTAGCTGTTGGAGGTTTGGCTGAGTGACAACCGTGCAGTTTTGGCTCGAAGCCTTCCGCATCTTGCCTTTGATGTTGCTTCTTGGGGGGTTTGGGTAAGGTAGGCTCGGCGAGGGTTTCGGTGGTGGCTTGGTGGGCTTTCTTAATGAAGCCTTGGAGGCTTCACGAAGGACATGGCTATTGTTCAGTCGAGTAGCCAAACGAAAGGCTTCCTCGAGGGTCTTGGGTGAGGTGGTATCGACCAGGTCTGCGAGGTGAGGAGGGAGGCAACGTATGTACTTAGAAACTGCCTTTTCGGCTGGGTCAACTTGGCTTAGCCAAATCGCACCCAGCTGCTTAAAACGGGCCGTGAGGCCAGCGTTGTCATTCCCAACCTGCTTGAGGTTCCAAAACTCATTTTCGAGGCGTTGGCATTCATGGGGAGGGCAGCATTCACTTTCCATTTGTTTCTTAAGCTCGGTCCAGGGAGGGCGTGAGCGACTTCGTTACCACGAGCGTTACGCTCGGAAGTCCACCAATCAAGAGCCCTTGATCGGAACACCCCCGAAGCGTTCACGGTACGTAGGTGGTCGGGACAACCACTTTAAATAAAAGTGACCTCAATTGCGTCGAACCATTTTAGTTACTTGGTGGTGTCTCCTTTGCCGGTTAAAGGTAAGGGATTACAAGAGCAAAATTGCTTGTGGGTGAAGGTTGTCTTAGTAGCCTTGGAGTCGACAGAGGTGTGAGGTGATTCGACATTGGGTGGAGGTTGGATTTTGCTGACGATCTCGGGCATGACCTTGGCCATATGCTCGGTCATTTGTCCGGCCATGAACTTCATGCAGTCCTTTTTTGACATGGAATCGGATTGGGACTTTGACTTGGACTTGGACTTTCTCTTACCCATAACGCTTTGAGAGAGAGACATCTATAGGATTCGACAATAGAAGATAGATTTAGGCTTTGATCGTAATGCGTTTTTATAAAGAAAAGAATTCGTTTTGAGCATATAAGTATCACGTAACACGTATGAATTCACATAGATAACATAAGCATATAAGCATTCAAAAGCATAAACATGCATGGATTGCATAAGGAGTATAAATTTAGTTGGTTCATGAGGATTATTATTATTGTATTTGGTTACGAAAGGTGTGCGAATTGAGCATCGGGTTCGAAATTAACGAGATAACAAGTATTAAACACATAGAAATTGAGATAGCATAAAATATAGTCTTAATAAAACATTGGAGTGTTTCGAGTTGAGAAACATTGACTATTCCAAAGTGAATCGAGATCCCTTCAAATTAGAGAAACGTGATTTGGCCTATAGGTAAAGTGCTCTCGTCAAGAAGTGATTAACGACACTTTTCCCTTCTAGTTACTACACGTCCCTAACCGATCGAAAAATTAAAACTTTGGCAAGATTGAAAATCGAAGAATGGGACTAGTCGACAAGGTACGAGTTTCACCCCTAACTTGACAACATCGTACCCTAAGTGTGGTTGGTACTTACCAAACGAGGAGCGAATTCCGACTCGTTGGTAAGGGTCCACTAGAGTATGAAATGGAAATTCCCATCAAGATGTGGATGTCACTCCTAACTTGATGGTGTAATTTCGTGTAAATCGATTTACACAGATTGAGAGTGATCACCAAAGTGCGGGTTTCACCGCTATTTTGGTGAGATCGTCTCGTTTATAGTTTGAGTGTCTTCAAGTCTTCAAATGTGTAAGTTGTGTAAGTGTCTTAGGAAAAACACATTGCATATATATTAAGACAAAGAAATAGGAAAAAGCAAATAAGAAGAATTAACATTTTAAGCATGAATCAAGAAAGGTCAAGTTGGTCACTTCAACTATAGACTAGGTCGAACATGGCAATTCTACCTAATTCCCTATAGTTATGGCTCTGATACCAATTTGTCACACCCCAACCGATGGCAGAAACATCAGAGTGAGACAAACTAGATTGCTCGAGACATCATAACACTAATTATGACTATACTTAATTAAACAACTCATTTCATTTCAAATCAGCAAATTGTCAAATACAATACAATTCAAATACGAAACAATAACATACGAGACACGTTCAACAAAACATATTAAATAACTTAGCATTCTAAGCGTGTTTCTATGCCGATCCTACTAAGTTTCATCATGTCAATCTCATCAACCTGCAACATGTTAAAAAGTATAGTTCAATAACAAAGTTTTGGCGAGTACACAAGTTTGATATCATAGCATAAGTAATAAAAAGGTTTAAACAAATCCACATGATAAGCTAGTATACGAGATAAAATGTAAACAAGGCATGTGATCTACAAGTCAATCCTCTAGTGTACCGCATAATAGATTAAAACTTAAATTTGACCACAAGAATACGGGTGATGCATTACTCCTATAGCGCTATACATGTTAAGGGAGGCTTGATCGAAGTTAATGACATTTAGTATCACATAAGATCATACCATGTAACAATTCAAGTATCACATAACTATAGCATGTATAATGGATTGTTTGTGTGAATTCGTTGAACAAAAGTGTGATTTAGTATAATCTTGATAAGTTAACATATTCTACACAAAAGTGTAAAGTATAAACGGGTGTCGAGTGTAGTCACAGTTTTGCATTGTTAAGTTCCGTGAAAGCGTTAGGTTGTTTAGTGGGACGAACACCAAATTATCCTACACAAGGAAACGTAGGTGTGTGAGTATTGGAATGACGGTGGAATTCGGTAATTTTAGGAACAAAAAGTATGTTTAGTTGAAAGTATTTATCTAGACGTTAACGCTCGTTTTTTACCTATAAGCCTCGAAGGGTGTTTGTGTTTTTATGGGTCATGCCCAATAGAATCGTAACGATGGTTAGGTCTTAGATAAAATAACCTAATATTAGGACAAGTTAACCATATCGTCATCGTTAAAGGTTTTGTTATATTATTTACATATAATATTACAAGTTCATCATAGAATTCATATAGTTAATGGATATCATATAAGTCATAGAAGTCATGCATGGAGGTAGGAGGATAACCGTCCTAAACCTCTTTCGTAAGATTTACCAATACACAAATTGCCACAAGGACAATTCGGATGGTCAAGAATATGGTACTTATTTAAGCTACCCTTCGAACCGAATAAGCAAGCTAGGTGTGTGCATCCCGAACATGGCAATGTTTGGGGATGTGTTGTAGCCTTGTTACTCTAGTGAAAGTGAACCGTAGTTTAATGGATAAATCATCAAGTGAGGGGTGGATTGAAAATTTTGATAGCCAAAGCTTCCATGTAATCACACCTACACCAACACAAGCTTGTAAGTTTAGATGGCTCAACACCTGTGGGTTTAAAACCCTAGTAAACCACAAGTTTAGAGGCATGTTATGCCTCTTTATTTTATATGGAACACGTCTAGCTAGCTCCCTAACCATAAACTTGGTTAGAGGCACAAGTAGCAAAGAGTTGTTATGTTTAAAAACAAGTTTATAAGTTTATCTTCCAAAACAGAAAGTTTTGCCCTAAAAATGGTATTGTTCCACCTTGGTTTTCATTGGAAAACCTATGGTAACATCCCATGGGGCTTAGAAAACAATTTTGAGGAAGAAAACATGAAGAAAACATTGAAAATCTTAAAGTTTAAAAAGATAAAAAGTGCGCAGAAAGTTTACACACTTTTGGACCTCAAAATGGTGGGGTTTCACCTTAGATTGCTCAAGAAAACTTGTGAGAACCTTCCTAGAGGTTATCTAAGGGTGTTAGAAAGAAAAACAAGGCTTGAAGAAGAAGAGAAGCGAGTTGAAAACCACTTGCAAGCTGTTTTGGGATAGTAGAGAAATTCTGGACTTTGGGAGGTTGTTTGAAGTGTTTGAAGGTTTGTTAAAGTGAGAAATGGGTGGGGGAAGGCTTGCTTTTATAGGGAAGGATAGGGTTAGGATTAGGGTTGCATTTAAAAGAGTTAGGTGGGTGTTTGATTCAAAAAGAAAGAGGAATATTCCTTAATAGCTTGTGGCCGCAAGCTGTTAGGTTTATTTTGTTTTTTTGCTCTTTAATTTATATAATTGGTATACTTATGTCTTTAAACATTGTACATTATGTGTAACACAGGTATAGGTCATATGGTAGTCTAAGGTCATGTGTAAGGGTGTTTTGAAATTCGCAATAATGTAACGTACGTTCATAAGTTTAAACATGAATAAAGTTTGTGAAATTAGCAAAATTGATCAACTTGATTACAATCAAAGCCTTAGATTTACATTGATTTAGAAATGGAAATACGAATACAAGGTTTGGACTTTCCAAATATAGAAACACGAAGCGAATTTACTAAAAATGGGAAGTTACAAATGCGAAGCGTTGCATTCACCTTCCTTGTCTAGAGAAGAGTTTCGTTATTAATGATTAATATGGGTCTCATGGACCTCGTCCAACTAATAGAGTTGTCGTCCAAGGCTACCACCTCTGCCTCTTTGTCACTACCGAAGCCAGGCATCTCCACATCCGCGGGAAAAGTAACTACCTTATGTGGAATGGATCCTAAACTCTCACTTAGGAACCATGTTCGCCATAAGCTCCGCAATAAACGCGAGGTCGATATTCTCATTGTGCGAGTCAAGGATAATAATAATATCCGTAGTCGAAGGTATTTCATTCTTGGCAAAATATTCCGTACAACACTTATACAAATTAATTTTATATATACATATACATATATATATGTATATACATATATATATATATATATACATGTATGTATATATATATATATATACATGTGATTATATATATATGTATATATACATACATATATGTATTATACATATATGTATGTATGTATGTATAATACATATATGTATGTATATATACATATATATATAATCACATGTATATATATATATATACATACATGTATATATACATGTATGTATATATATATATATATATATAATCACATAAAATCCCATCTAGCCAGGATTTCTATATATATATATATATATCATTTGTAATGTGTATATATAATCACATATAATCACATAAAATCCCATCTATCATTTGTAATGTGTATATATATACATATTATATATATATATATATATATATATATATATATATAATCTCATAAAATCTCATCTAGCCAGGATTTCTATCATTTGTAATGTGTCCATGATACATAGTCTTATAATGTAATGTGTTTATTTCTGATAGAATAATCATGTATTAATCCTTTTTTGTTACTTATGGCTGAGGTCGTGTGATAGATCCTCGTGTTATCGTGTCACAATGAAAACCTTTTGTCATTTTTTCGTATTTATGAAATATTTTTATGATGTTATAAACTTTGTTTTCATGTGGGAGCGATTAGTGATTGTAGACAAACTTAGTAAAAGTTTGTCCCCGGTTCACTACAATCAAAGCTCTGATACCAATCTGTCACACCCTCGTCGTAGCGGATGCGAAATGGTATGACTATGAGGTAATCATTGCAACCAATTGTGTAAACAAAAATAAATCAATAACGATGCCATATATGTTAAGTGGCAACCAAAGTTTACAAGTTTCCAAAACAAGTTACAAGGTTCAGACAAGTCCAGAATGTTATCCAAAGTGTAGTTTTTGAGTTGCATTACACTTTAAACCAAAAGATTGTTTTTATCACAAAGACATGTTGAGGTTTTGACCCTTTTAAACCCCTACGAGGTTAGGATATAAGAGTTATTGTTTTTCATGTTCATCATAAAGACATGTTGAGGTTTTTACCCCTTTAAATCCTCCAAAAGGGCATTCGCTGTCTTGTTCATTCCCATTTCCCGTACTTTTTCACCGGCTCAAGTTTTGCGTCCCAAAGTACATGTAAGTTTGAAAAGTCAACATAAAGTTGCCGAGTTCATGTAGTTATTTTTTATATGTGAGATGTCTTGTTTGTAATCCAGTAATGAAATCTTAGTATGCTATTAGCATTCATGGAGTTTAAGGATCTATCAGTGTGTAGCTAGCACCCCGACATATGTGCCATAAGTATGTAACCAAACCGAGACGACTCTTGACATCAATTTGGGATCACAAAAGCACTCCTAAAGGATTAACAAACCAGGAGTGGAGCGCGTCTCAAACTCGATAGATCTATAACTTTCGCACCTTGGTCACTAAGTGATTAATGGTTACTCTTGTTACATCATACTTATGCACATTGATCGTGTTATCATCTAACCCCATAGCTAACATACCGTTTGTTATGACATGTATTTCACTTCGATTGTTTTAAAAACAAAACTTTGAAATATCTTAAAGGAGGGACATGAACTCACCATTTTGCGTTCCGTAAGTCGTACTTATTGGAATTCGAGTCTCCGTACACGTGTGTAACCTACATGTGTATTCACTTCATTAGACACCTAGGTCTCGTTGGACTTCGTACAAGTTGGTCATCTTGAATTCTTGTTGTGTAGTTATTTATCACATTAGAACAAAATTTTATTATAGTGTTGGTAGTTCGTTTGTTCAATTATTATTTATATGCATATACTTCACAAATATATAAATATATATATATTGTCATTATTAGCATGCGTGTCATTGGGCCTAGCTCATGTCATGTATGTCATTGGGCCTAGCCCATGTCTTTATGTGATGGGCCTAGCCCATGTAATTATGTCATTTGGCCTAGCCATGTCTTTATGTGATTGGGCCTAGCCCATGTAATTATGTCATTGGGCCTAGCGCATGTCTTTATGTAATTGGGCCTAGCCCATTTAATTATATCATTGGGCCTAGCCCATCTAATTATGTTATTGGGCCTAGCCCATCAAATTATATGTTTGGGCCTAGCCCATGAAATTATGTGATTGGGCATAGGCCATGTATTTTGTGTCTTTGGGCTTATCCCATGTTATCATCTGATTTGTGTATTTGGGCCTTGCCCATGTCTTTTATATAATGGGCCTAGCTCAACTTAATTTCATGAGTCCATAACTTTTATAATCTTGCACTTGGAAATTTTTACTAAGTTTATACTTTTATGTATGTTTATATACTTTTATAAAATCACTTAGTAATTTTTATACATCCTAACTTTTCGGATTTTTTCATCATTAATATATATATATTCGTTAAGTGTCTAAAACATATTATTTTTATATATGTCATCATTGTCGTTTAATATATATATTTCCGCATCGAAAATAGCCCAAATGTCATAGTAGCTCTTCATGTTGGCGATATGTTCGTTGATCGACGGCGAGATGGTGTATTGTATAAACTAGACCATTGTCCGCCTAGTCCGCTCGTCCGATTATTGTTTCAAGAATTGTGTAAAATGTATGTGTTCATGTTATTTATACTTAGTAACCTTCAAGTATTTGGTGTGTTGTATTAGTTGGGTATTTTGTGTTGTATACCCTAGACTTTCTAGATACAAACACATACATACACATGTATTTTTACACATTAATTATAGTGACAAAGTATATGTATAATATATTTTTTATTCCCAAAATTACATATGTAATAAATACTAATTTTTAACTTATAAAAATATATATGTAGGTATTTGTTAAATCCTTGGAGGGGTAGAATTCAACCCTTGTCATTAAAACTTCCTTAATGACGGTTTAGGTCACTAATCGCGTTTAGCCCCATTAATCACCGCGTTAATTATACTTTAATCACAATTAAATTTCCACTTTAAACCACTTTGGTTTACTAAACTTTTTAACTTGGTCATAAAAAAATCATGGTGTTTATTCTTTATAAAAGTCACATATATGTAACAAATCATTTACAAGTTGTAGTAAAGTTCATGGATCATGAGGTTGATGATTTTTTTTAGATTTAAACATCACCATGTTTAAATCATCATATACAATCTTAATCATACACGATCACACACTTTAAACAATTTATTTTAACATAATCAACATAATCATGTTAACTAGTCAACACTAATACATATAATCAACATATAATAAACTATATATAGTAGATGATTAAGGTGAGGTTAGGGTTTTTAAGTTGGATTTTTCTTTACTTTCAAGATGATCAACAAGTACTTTCATAAAGCATATATGTGACATCCCGGTTTTTCGGATAACTTAAACGCAATACTTGTCGAATAAATTATGTGCTACGTATTAAACGTTTATAAGTTGGTGCGTCATTATGTGATATACGAGTTCGTGTTTTATGTTAGTTATAATGTATAGACGTAGTAAATAAACAAATGAATCGAGCCGAACCGCGACACGAGCCGACCTCTTTTCTTGCGACTCAAGGAACTAAACGTGGGAATCAAGTTTTAAACCCAAACCTTAAACTCAAACTATCCAGTCGCGAGCAAACAACCCAAACCGACCCACCCAAGTCCCTTCGGCCGCGAGAACAAACCCAAACCGCAAACCTATTCTTCTTTTCTTCATCTTTTGCGCCTATATATACAAACACATGCATGTTTCCTTCACAACACAAAAACCCTAATATCTAAGAAGCCGACGGCAGCCTTGCTACACTCCATTCGGTCGCGAGCAGCCCCTTGTTCATCATCTCGATCTGATCAGCCCTACATCATCTCTCGGTCGCGACAGCAGCTTGTCCCTTTCATTCTTTCGGTCGTGATCTAGCTTGAACATCCGAATCAGTCCCGTCCAAGTTTCGGCTTATTTACTTTGTCATTAAAGGTTAGGATTTATCTTTTGTTACAAAATCATATTCGGATATATGTGTTTGAATGTAGTGATTGTGTTGTTTTCGGATTGATTATGTTAGATTGAAAGTTTGATGTTTGTTCGAAATCTGGAAAACATAGGCAGTGTTTTGTTTATAAAAACTAGAGATATTGATTAGGGTTTGCATGGATGTGATATATGTATTGATCTATGATTAGAAAAATCAGTTCTTGATCGCCTAGGTTCATTGTATTGACGGTTTATGCGAATTAGTGGTGATAAAATGCTGAAACAGGTTGCTGAGTGATAGTTACAGCCAACTTCATCTGGCTGTAACTCGGTCATTAGTTGTCGAAAAACAGATTTTCTGAAGTCTAAAACGTAGATATTTGAATAACGAATCTAATGGCGCTTGATTCATATTTTTCTGAAGTCGTTTGATATTTTTAAGTGGCCAATTAAGTTCAGTAACTAAAGCTGTGAAAATCCTGAAATTTTGTTAGTTGTTTATCGAGTTGGATTTTATACTATGTAGGGAGTCGAATCATGAAATTTGTACAGCAACTAGGTATGGAAATTTCCGGGCAACTCCCACTGGAATTTTGTTAATTGGACTATCAGTGATTTTTAAATAAATTCTTCCGTGGACTGCAGTCAGAAAGCGACGAATCTGACTGCAGCCTAGTATATTAATATTTATGGATAATTGTTAAAGTATTATGACTTGAAAATTTTATATAAATTTCTACAGTATAGTTGTCACCTGCTGTAAAATAATTGGAATTTTTGGAACGTTGGAACTATTATATAAAAATCCTAGAAAACAGCCGAATTATGAGTATGTAAGCTGAAATTTGATAACTTGTGAATGTGTGCACCAAAGTGTTGCATGGATTGGATTATGTTCATGATAAATTGTTTTGATTACTATGTTCACATGAGGATACTTGCATGCATGTTTGAGTGTTAGGAATTTTGATTGTGTGTATCACTTTGTGCGTAAATTATGTGTAGAATTTGTATTAGTGTGTTCACACACTGACTTGGAATCAATTGGTTTATTAGGACGCAATTAGCGGTCCCATCATTTGCAACTTCTGTGTTACACTAACCGAGCAACTAAAGGTGAGTTCACGGCCCCTAATTTTATCCGGTTTTAAACAACAGGGGGAGAAACATGTATACACTCTTCAAACTCAATCTCTTTACGTTATACGAAATTAACGTCACATAACTATTCGGTAACTAAGTTGATATTAATGTAACGTTATGGTCACTAAGCAGCTATATCACATAAGTCCTTGACAATCTCTCGGATCGTTAGTATTGGGTTTAAATAGCGGGGAAATTATAAGTAGTACTACTGGGCCCGACAAGCCCCATCCGAGCTAGTCGCGCTAGCCGACCGGGTATGGTCAACGGGTGAATAATTTGGCATAACTTCGCCATGGTCAGTGATAGGCCTGGCAACACGGAGGCACAATAGTCAGCTTCGATCGCGAACACTTACGTGACATAACTTTAGGCTAGCTACCTATATATGTTGACATTGAACTTAATTATGAATCAACTATATTATCCCGGGTTGGGGATAATGGAAACAACAACTATATTATCCCGGGTTAGGGATAATGGAAACAACAACTTTATTATTCCGGGTTTGGAATAAGGGAACCAACATCATTATTATTCCGGTTAAGGAATAATGGAACTATCGGTATTATTCCGGGTTGGGAATAATGGAACTAAATCGTTATCCCGGGTTAGGGATAACGGGGGAAACAAACTCATAACCGAACAAACGAATTTATGAAAACCTGTGAACTCACTCATCTTTAATGTTGACACTTGTTTCTTTACATGTTTCTCAGGACGCTAGGAGCTCTAGGTGCACTCACTTGCATTGGTCAAGACATCTTTTATCGAGTCTCATTTACAAACATTGTTTTGGGTTTTTCTTTGGTTTTGGCGTTTATGTTGGCGCCCGTTCCTTTACTTTACTTTATGCTTCCGCTTAACTTTAAAAACTAATGCTTCCGTTAAACATTGGTAACTAATTAAGACAATATAAAATCTACTACAAATGATTTTTGAAAACGTATTATCAAATCATATGGAGTCGTTCGACGTACTAGTGTTTCAGATTCTGGTTTGTTCACACGCCTCGCGGTAAAACTCCGCAAGTGGAAATTGAGGGTGTGACAGATTGGTATCAGAGCCACTAGCTATAGAGAACCAGGTTTGCATTAAAAGTAGACCTAAACTATAGCTGATTACCGACACTAGACGTAGTTTGGCACCGAACTGATTATATCTTATTATGTGATGTACCACAAATGTGTATGTAGATTATGACTTCATAATAAGAAATGAAAACAACTCGTAACTAACAACACAACCTAACAGGCAATGTCATCATCATCATCATCATCATCATCCGACAAACTTACGCCACCAAGAGCGCCAGGAAAGGCACCTATGGTGGAACCCTTACCATCTTATAGCGTGGAGACACACTCAGCTGCGAGGAAAAGGCTCGCTCTGGGGGAGGAGTCGTCATCACGCCCAATCATCGCTGTGCCGGTCAAACCGGTTAACTCTGTAGAAGTAGGAACTGACCTACTTAGAAACATGATACAGAAACAACAAGAACAATTAGAAAGAATGCAGGAAACCATCCTAGCACAGGGATGGATGATCCGACAACTGACAGGTAAAACCGACTCGCTCGAGGAAGAGCAACATACGAGTAAGATAACTCGTAACACCTTAGCCAGAGATCTGCGTGCTGAGCAGATAATAGCCGACTGTCTCGAAGACAGAGTCCTGGAAAATAGTTGGAGAATTCAGGAGCTACAGCAAAATCAAGCACCTGCACCAGCACCGGCCCCTCCAGTGCCGGTAGAAGAGGATCCGGAAGAGGATCCGGAAGAGGACCCAGAGGAGGATCCGGAGGAGGACCCAGCTGCAGAAGCCAGGAATGCCGCGCAGGATGACGGCAATGACAGGGATTTGGGGGATGGAGACGTAGACGACTAACGCGTCTCGCTTATTTTATTTACTTTCCTTCAGTCTATTTATTTTCCCACTTGTGTTTAAACTTGAGACTTTATAGTGAATTCATATGTTTGGTTGGCACTTTGTAAGACGTTGAAACTTCATTTAATCAAGTATTTCTTTTGACTATTTAATATATTTGAGTTAACATAACTTGATAATTATTTAAGTACGAAGTAGGATAACTATATTGGATATATAGACTTATCGGGGTGTGTTTATGTTGTTTTCGAAGATCTAAATGGCAACTGGACGACGTGGAAACCTTAACATGACGCCCGAAGAACTAGCTGCCATGATTCAAGAGCACGTGAACACAGCTCTAGCGGGTGTTCAGAACCAACCGGCAGGTAACCATTATTAAATTTTCATGTGAAAATCTAATAGTTGGGCTAGTAGAATTCCTCGCTGACTACCTATCCTCTGTCAGCAGGAGGGGGTTTTAACCCCTACAAGATGTTCCTCGACGCGAAACCAAGCAAATTCTCGGGGGCAGAAGGACCCATAGGACTGGTCCGCTGGATCGAAAAATCTGAATCAGTATTTGAAATGTGCAACTGTCTAGAGGCCAACAAGGTCAAGTACGCAGCCTCAACACTGGAAGATGGGGCACTAACTTGGTGGAATGCACAAGTCCAAACGCGTGGACTTATTGCTGCAAATGCAATGGCCTGGGCCGAGTTTAAGGCCCTAATCAAAGAAGAGTACTGCCCGCGAGACAGAGTCCAACAGTTGGAGCAAACATTATGGAACCCACAAGATGGTGGGATCTGAAATCGAAGCATACACAGCGAAACATCACGACCTAGTATTTCTGTGTCCCGATCTGGCCAACACTGTGGAGAAACGACTCGAGTTCTACCTTGGGGGTCTGGTCCCGGAGATTCAGGGTATGGTGATGGCTAGCAACCCTGCAACTGAACATCAAGCAATCAGGTTGGCGCACAAACTCACCGATAAGGCGGTGGAACAAAAGAAGTTGCCAGCTCGGGGTACGACTGAAGTTGCCCCTGACAATAAAAGAAAGTTTGAAGACTCGTCTGCTCGACAGTCTTCGTCATCCCAGCCACAACAGGGGAACCAGAAACGGTTCAATCATTACAACAGCCACCGGGGTCACCAAAATCAGCCCGCCAACAACAACAACAACAACCAGAACGCAAGCGGCTAAGTAGGTCGAAAGCCGCAGTGCACCCGCTATAATCTTCATCATCACGGCCCTTGTGCCGGGATTCGCTGCCAACGATGTGGCAAGGTGGGACATGCGGCAAAGGATTGTCGTGGGGAAATCATGTCCCGACAGAACCAAAATCAACCCCAAGGCCCACAACAGGGTGTTAACCGGGGATGCTATCAGTGTGGTAGCACTGCCCACTTCAAAAGAGACTGCCCACAGCTGCGTAACAACAACAACAATGGTGGGAACAACCACAACCACAATAACCACAACAACAACAATAATGGAAATGGTGGCACAGGAGGTGCCAAACGTCGCGCATTTACATTGGGCCGCGGAGAGGCCAGAAACGACTCGAACGTGGTCACCGGTAAGTTTCCCCTTAATGAACATTTTGCTACTGTGCTTTTTGATACGGGTGCGGATAGGAGCTTTATATCTGAGTCCTTTAGGAAGAACCTAAATCTCACGCCGAAACCCTTAGAGACCCCTTATGTCATAGAACTAGCAGATGGTAAATCCGTAGATGTGACCCATATAGTATCCGGCTGTCAACTCAAACTCGCGGGTCACACCTTTACCATTGATCTGATGACAACTACCCTGGGTAGTTTTGACGTGGTAGTCGGAATGGACTAGCTATTCGAAAAATCTATCCGTATTCCGCTCTCTAACGACGAAATCTTGACGGTGCAAGGCGAGAAGGCAGGCGCCGTCACAAACATCATCTCTTACATGCAAGCGCAGAAGTATCTTCGGAGAAAGAACTCCTTCGCTTTACTCGCACTGGTTACCGAACAGCCTAAGGACGAGAAACGTATAGAAGACATCCCTGTCGTCCGTGATTTTTCCGATGTATTCTTAGAGGAATTACCTGGTCTTCCACCCCATCGACAATTGGAGTTTGAAATCGAATTGGCGAACCACGCAACTCCTATCGCCAAGGCTCCATACCGCCTAGCTCCAGCCGAGCTGCAGGAGCTGTCTACCCAACTTCAGGAGCTGTTAGAAAAGGGATTTATCCGACCAAGCGCTTCGCCATGGGGAGCTCCAGTCCTTTTTGTCAAGAAGAAGGACGGGACCTTTCGCATGTGCATCGACTACAGGGAACTCAACAAGGTTACTGTCAAGAACCGATACCCGTTACCTCGCATCGACGATCTCTTCGACTAACTCCAAGGGTCAAGCTACTATTCCAAGATTGATCTACGGTCCGGTTACCATCAGCTACGCATCAGGGAGGAGGACATCGCTAAGACGGCATTTCGTACTCGGTATGGCCATTATGAGTTCTTGGTCATGCCCTTCGGTCTCACCAACGCACCCGCGGTGTTCATGGACCTCATGAACCGCGTGTGTAAACCATACCTCGACAAGTTTGTCATTGTGTTCATCGATGACATACTCATCTACTCCAAAAGTGAAGAAGAACATGCTGAACATCTACAATTACTGCTAGGATTACTTCAACAGGAGAAGCTATATGCCAAGCTTTCGAAGTGTGATTTCTGGATTCGGGAAGTTCAGTTTCTCGGGCATATCGTAAATGAAAAGGGTATCCATGTCGACCCTGCCAAGATTGAAGCTATCAAAAACTGGGAAGCACCCAGGACACCGACGGAGATCCGCCAATTTTTGGGCTTGGCTGGTTACTACAGACGTTTCATCGAGGGATTTTCAAAGATCGCACAACCGCTTACTACCCTCACCCAGAAAGGCATCAAGTATGCTTGGGGTGACAAGCAGGAAGCGGCATTTCAATTGCTGAAACAGAAACTTTGCAGTGCACCCATTCTGTCCTTGCCGGAAGGGACAGATGACTTTGTAGTATATTATGATGCTTCCATTCAGGGGTTGGGATGCGTACTCATGCAACGGGATAAGGTCATCGCGTATGCGTCCCGCCAACTGAAGGTTCACGAGAAAAACTACACAACGCATGACCTGGAATTGGGAGCAGTAGTGTTTGCACTTAAGATTTGGAGACACTACCTCTATGGGACGAAGTACACAATCTTCACAGACCACAAGAGCCTCCAACACATCTTTGATCAGAAGGAGTTGAACATGCGACAGCGTCGCTGGGTCGAACTCTTGAACGATTATGAGTGTGCCATTCAGTATCACCCGGGTAAAGCTAACGTGGTAGCTGATGCCCTCAGTAGGAAGGAACACTTGAAACCTCGTTGTGTACGAGCATTACAGCTCACTATTCATTTGGGGTTACCCGAACAAATACGCGATGCGCAGTTAGAAGCAGTTAAGGAAGAAAACATCAAGGCCGAATCGGTGGGAAAAATGGAACGCGATTGGGAAGTAAAACCCAATGGAGCCTCGTATTTCATGAATTGCATATGGGTACCTCTCTACGGAAACCTTAGAGAGCTAGTCATGGACGAAGCTCACAAATCCCGATATTCTGTCCATCCTGGTTCGGATAAGATGTATCAAGACCTTAAAGCTGCGTATTGGTGGCCCAACATGAAAGCTGATATAGCCACCTACGTGAGTAAGTGTTTGACTTGTGCAAAAGTCAAGGTAGAGTATCAAAAGCCATCGGGGCTACTCCAACAACCTGAGATCCCAGTGTGGAAATGGGATCTGATCTCGATGGACTTCATCACTAAACTCCCGCGAACTTTGGGTGGTTGCGATACCATCTGGGTGATTGTGGATCGTTTAACTAAGTCCGCACACTTCCTAGCTATTAAAGAAACAGATAAGATGGAGAAGTTGACTCGCATCTACATTAAGGAAGTAGTTTCTCGGCACGGAGTGCCAACATCCATCATCTCAGACAGAGATGCTCGCTTCACGTCCAACTTTTGGCAGTCACTTCAAAAAGCGTTGGGAACACGCTTAGATATGAGCACAGCCTATCACCCTCAGACTGATGGTCAAAGCGAAAGGACCATACAGACGTTGGAAGACATGCTTAGGGCATGCGTAGTGGACTTTGGAAATAGTTGGGAAATCCACCTGCCTTTAGTGGAATTCTCGTATAACAACAGTTACCATACAAGTATATCGACAGCACCGTTTGAGGCATTATACGGTCGTAAATGTAGATCACCGGTCTGTTGGGCAGAAGTCGGTGACAGTCAACTCACAGGCCCTGAGTTGATACTTGAGGCTACTGAAAAGATTGTACAAATCAGAAACCGCATGGCGGCGGCACGAGATCGACAGAAAAGCTACGCTGATCAACGAGCTCGAATTTCAATTAGGCGACCGCGTCCTACTGAAGGTGTCACCCTGGAAGGGTGTAATCCGCTTCGGAAAACGGGGCAAACTAAACCCACGGTACGTAGGTCCGTTTGTAATCTTGAAACGTATTGGACCCATAGCTTATCAATTAGACCTTCCTGCCGAACTCAGTGGAGTTCACAACGTGTTTCACGTGTCAAATCTGAAGAAGTGTCTATCAGATGAAACTCTAGTTATTCCATTGGATGAGATTCAAGTGGATGAACAACTGCACTTTCTGGAACAGCCTATCGAGATCATGGATCGTGAGATCAAGACTCGAAGGCGCAGCAAGATTCCGATCGTTAAGGTTCGTTTGGACTCTAAGCGTGGACCGGAGTTCACGTGGGAAAGAGAGGACCACATGAAAAGCAAATACCCACACCTCTTCGCAATTGAGCAGCAAACTAACGATACCAACAACTAAATTTTCGGGACGAAAATTCTTTCAACATGGGGATGATGTGACAACCTGGAAAGTTCTCATACTTTCGCGTACCATTGTTAACTAAATCCTTGTGCATGGCACTTGGGAATTTTTGTGCATGGCACTTGGGAACTTCTTGTAACTTCGCATACCATCGTTAACGAACTAACTCTTTGTGCGTGGCACTCTAAACATGTACGCTGCATTCTAAACCGCGTTTACTCAATTTTCGGGACGAAAATTCTTTCAACATGGGGATAATGTGACATCCCGGTTTTTCGGATAACTTAAACGCAATACTTGTTGAATAAATTATGTGCTACGTATTAAACGTTTATAAGTTGGTGCGTCATTATGTGATATACGAGTTTGTGTTTTATGTTAGTTATAATGTATAGACGTATAGACGTAGTAAATAAACAAATGAATCGAGCCGAACCGCGACACGAGACGGCCTCTTTTCTTGCGACTTAAGGAACTAAACGTGGGAATCAAGTTTTAAACCCAAACCTTAAACTCAAACTATCCGGTCGCGAGCAAACAACCCAAACCGACCCACCCAAGTCCCTTCGGCCGCGAGAACAAACCTAAACCGCGAACCTATTCTGCTTTTCTTCATCTTTTGCGCCTATATATACAAACACATGCATGTTTCCTTCACAACACAAAAACCCTAATATCTAAGAAGCCGACGGCAGCCTTGCTACACTCCATTCGGTCGCGAGCAGCCCCTTGTTCATCATCTCGATCTGATCAGCCCTACATCATCTCTCGGTCGCGACAGCAGCTTGTCCCTTTCATTCTTTCGGTCGTGATCTAGCTTGAACATCCGAATCAGTGCCGTCCAAGTCTCGGCTTATTTACTTTGTCATTAAAGGTTAGGATTTATCTTTTGTTACAAGATCATATTCGGATATATGTGTTTGAATGTAGTGATTGTGTTGTTTTCGGATTGATTATGTTAGATTGAAAGTTTGATGTTTGTTCGAAATCTGGAAAACATAGGCAGTGTTTTGTTTATAAAAACTAGAGATATTGATTAGGGTTTGCATGGATGTGATATATGTATTGATCTATGATTAGAAAAATCAGTTCTTGATCGCCTAGGTTCATTGTATTGACGGTTTATGCGAATTAGTGGTGATAAAATGCTGAAACAGGTTGCTGAGTGATAGTTACAGCCAACTTCATCTGGCTGTAACTCGGTCATTAGTTGTCGAAAACGGAATTTCTGAAGTCTAAAACGTAGAGATTTGAATAATGAATCTAATGGCGCTGGATTCATATTTTTTTGAAGTCGTTTGATATTTTTAAGTGGCCAATTAAGTTCAGTAACTAAAGCTGTGAAAATCCTGAAATTTTGTTAGTTGTTTATCGAGTTGGATTTTATACTATGTAGGGAGTCGAATCATGAAATTTGTACAGCAACTAGGTATGGAAATTTCCGGGCAACTCCCACTGGAATTTTGTTAATTGGACGATCAGTGATTTTTAAATAAATTCTTCCGTGGACTGCAGTCAGAAAGCGACGAATCTGACTGCAGCCTAGTATATTAATATTTATGGATAATTGGTAAAGTATTATGACTTGAAAATTTTATATAAATTTCTACAGTATAGTTTTCACCTGCTGTAAAATAATTAGAATTTTTGGAACGTTGGAACTATTATATAAAAATCCTAGAAAACAGCCGAATTATGAGTATGTAAGCTGAAATTTGATAACTTGTGAATGTGTGCACCAAAGTGTTGCATGGATTGGATTATGTTCATGATAAATTGTTTTGATTACTATGTTCACATGAGGATACTTGCATGCATGTTTGAGTGTTAGGAATTTTGATTGTGTGTATCACTTTGTGCGTAAATTATGTGTAGAATTTGTATTAGTGTGTTCACACACTGACTTGGAATCAATTGGTTTATTAGGACGCAATTAGCGGTCCCATCATTTGCAACTTCTGTGTTACACTAACCGAGCAACTAAAGGTGAGTTCACGGCCCCTAATTTTATCCGGTTTTAAACAACAGGGGGAGAAACATGTATACACTCTTCAAACTCAATCTCTTTACGTTATACGAAATTAACGTCACATAACTATTCGGTAACTAAGTTGATGTTAATGTAACGTTATGGTCACTAAGCAGCTATATCACATAAGTCCTCGACAATCTCTCGGATCGTTAGTATTGGGTTTAAATAGCGGGGAAATTATAAGTAGTACTACTGGGCCCGACAAGCCCCATCCGAGCTAGTCGCGCTAGCCGACCGGGTATGGTCAACGGGTGAATAATTTGGCCTAACTTCGCCATGGTCAGTGATAGGCCTGGCAACACGGAGGCACAACAGTCAGCTTCGATCGCGAACACTTACGTGACATAACTTTAGGCTAGCTACCTATATATGTTGACATTGAACTTAATTATGAATCAACTATATTATCCCGGGTTGGGGATAATGGAAACAACAACTATATTATCCCGGGTTAGGGATAATGGAAACAACAACTTTATTATTCCGGGTTTGGAATAAGGGAACCAACATCATTATTATTCCGGTTAAGGAATAATGGAACTATCGGTATTATTCCGGGTTGGGAATAATGGAACTAAATTGTTATCCCGGGTTAGGGATAACAGGGGAAACAAACTCATAACCGAACAAACGAATTTATGAAAACCTGTGAACTCACTCATCTTTAATGTTGACACTTGTTTCTTTACATGTTTCTCAGGACGCTAGGAGCTCTAGGTGCACTCACTTGCATTGGTCAAGACATCTTTTATCGAGTCTCATTTACAAACATTGTTTTGGGTTTTTCTTTGGTTTTGGCGTTTATGTTGGCGCCCGTTCCTTTACTTTACTTTATGCTTCCGCTCAACTTTAAAAACTAATGCTTCCGCTAAACATTGGTAACTAATTAAGACAATATAAAATCTACTACAAATGATTTTTGAAAACGTATTATCAAATCATATAGAGTCGTTCGACGTACTAGTGTTTCAGATTCTGGTTTGTTCACACGCCTCGCGGTAAAACTCCGCAAGTGGAAATTGAGGGTGTGACAATATATCATAAGGAGCTTAAATATGGTAAAAGATTAGCTTACAAGTTTGCACAAGATTAAGTGAAGATTAAGAAGAAGATGAAGCTCCAAAGAAAGCTCTAATGCTCCCTTATGCTTGCAAACTCCATAGATGATCTTGAGAGGGCTTGAAAGGGAATAAAATATGGTGTTTAATGGAGGAAAAATGATGGTTTAGGGTGGTGGTGGTAGCCGTGAATGAGGGGAAGTTCAAAGGGGTTTCTTGTATATTTTTTTAAATGAAGTGATGAAGCATGATGATGATTTGTATAAATTCATCAAGTCAATATCACATCTTTTTACCATGCCTAAATCTTCATTTTTCAACATAAATCAAATGTGTGGGGGCGCACAGGGGGGGGTTAGATATTTAGGTGTTTAAATTAAGTATGATAATTGGGGGTTGGTGTTGCATCACTAGAGAGTAATTAGGGTTTAGGACGTTACGTAATGTTAATTAGTTCCCTTGACTAGTTGGTATTAGTTTTTGGATGGTAAATATACCACTAGTTTGCTCATCGGTGCGATACGGTTGGTATACGAAAGTTACTGTTTCGTACCGGAAGCTTTGGTTTTTGTTTACCATAAGTGTTGTGACGTTTATTTAGGACACTTCCGACATCAAAATATGGTTAACTAGTTCACTAGTCTAGTAGACGTTGAGTTTGGGTGGCTGAAACGTTTCCGTTTCATTATTCGCTCAAGATGCTTGAAGGGATTTCGGATCCCAAATGAAGCTTAACTAGCTCTCTCGGTCAATGTATGAGGCTATCGGCCATTGAAATCTTTGTCGGTTTGACAATCGGTAGCTTTCGGGTTAAGTTGTGCACTTCTTGTCGTACGACCGGAAACAATGTATTTTATGTACTTTTGATATCCTCAAGTTGTTTTAAGGTGTTTGTCATTATTCTATTATAATTCGGTAATCCGGAAAATACCGAATTAATGTTGCGAACGAATTGAAATTGTCACCTTTTTAGTCGAAATGGACAATTTTGTAATTTAGGCGTTGCACCGGAAAGTTATGTATTAAAAATTGCAAGATATGTTCCCACATTAGTGTTTTCATGTATATATGGACTCATTTATGTCATTAGTATGCCGTTATTCACTGTTATATTTCGTTTCAGCGGTTTTGCTGACATGAATAGTGCAACCGCTAATAGTGCGCCCAACACTTTCTACCAACACGTTTAGGAGATAGTTTGATTTGTTTCGCGTTGTAACGGAAAGCAATATATGTCATGGCATGATTCACTTGTCCTACACTTATGATATGACGTACGACTCAGTTATGTAATCAATTTACGATAAAATGCACGAGATTATGTACTAAAAAATAGTGATTAGTTTGTACGAAATTACCGGTTATTTGCCATTTGTCACAGGGCTCGCCTACGCCCGATAGATCTACTACTCTTGTTTCATGGTCTTATAAAAGATTAATGGTGCTTAAGAGAAACCTTATTCGCACAGGATCTAATATTTCATTCCATAGCTACCCCATACCACCAAAACATGTATTTCCCTCCAAGAGTTGTAAAACCGAAAACATTTTAGAGAAAAGGGGGACATGAACTCACAGATTTGAGTCCAAAGCTTATGCTAGCAAACGGTGTTCCAAGAGCATGAGTCGACCTACAAATGCTCTAACTCATTAGACACTTTGGTCTCTTCTAGACCTTGTACGCGTTGTTCATCTTAAACGTTATTGTATTCGTTTTATATTTTGAACCCTTGTATTTTAAATAACATGTTGGCATTTATTTTGTGTGTATGCTTCTAATATATATATATATATATATATATGTATGTATATATGTATATATATATATATATGTATGTATATATATACATATATATATATATATATTTATACTTCTTATATATAGATTTTGTATTCATATTGTATATGAACGGGCCTCGCCCGTCGCACCAGCATAAGTGGGCCTAGCCCGTAAGAGTCTTTGTGCCTCGCACAAGTGAGAATGGGCCTAGTCCATTTGAGTCTTTGTGTCTTTCACAAGTGAGAGCGGGCCTAGCCCAATTGATTCTGCGAGATCCACACGGTGTTAGTGGGCCTAGCCCATAGTGTCTCCCTGCCACACACGACTTATGTTCGTTATGTTGATATATATATTCTTCAAACATATATTTTTAAGTTTAGTGAACCTCGTTCATTTGTAACAATATGTTCAAGTCAAGAATGTATATTATATTTGTATACCTTTTATAGGTATAAGTGTTAAAAAAATTTATTTTTAACATCGTATATACGTTCATGTACATGTACGATATCCTTTGTGAGTGTACACTTCAACAAGTGTATTTGAGCACATCACCATGTACTTGTGTATTTTATACGTATAGGTATATCGTGTATATATATATATATATATACTTGTATTAGTATATTTTCTTATTGTTATTTATGTCGTATTTATACGTATTCGGGTACATGTACATTCCTTGTATTCTTGCAATTCCACCAAGTGTATTTTTGTACATATTTCATGCGTATTTGTGTACATGTATACTTATGTATATATACACTTAGTAATTATTTGACTTATACTTTCCAGAATTTAGAGATGTTGAAATATATATTTTTACAATGTCTAAAAATATATTATTTTTAGAGTTTAGTGGTGGTAACCGAATATATATATTTCTATGTAGAGAGTGACCAAATGTCATATGTGATGCCCTTGTTGTGAGGCTAAGGCAATCGTTGTCGATGAGTACGTATTTATTTCGTTAGAGCGTTTATTTTATCTTTCGCATCTGTTTAGTATATATATTATCTTGTAAATATATATAGTTATCAAATGATTCGTCTGATGTCCGTTGGTCTGTTTTCCGCATCTCGTTTAATGGCATAATATAAGTGTGTGTTTCATGTGTATATTTGGTGTAATAAATTACCAAGTATAGGTATACATGAAGGTTCACGATCGTTTTCATACTTTTAAGTGTCTAAGAGATTTCCAAGTATGGTGTATTTGTGTTTGATTTATATTTCTCCCAACTCTAATACATACATATATACATATACATAAGTATTTATACACATATGAAGTATTCAAAATACATAACTCATTCCAAAAATTATATGTTTATATATATATATATATATATAGGGGAAGGTCAATTTGAGAAGAAATTTAATGTGAGAAGAAACAAAAAAGAAAGAACATAATGGTAAAACATTAAATAGTTTATAACTCCTCTCATTAATTATGTTATCTCTCATTAATAAAGCAAAAATATTTTATCCTACACATTTCAAAATTTATCCTACATATGTCTTATATTTACCGAAATTTACCCTACACACATGTAAATTTACCATACACATTTCAAAATTTATCCTACACATACTAAAATTTATCCCACACATGTTGAAAATTGTCCTACACCATATATTATTTTATCTTGAAAGAGCATATGAAAAAAATGAGTTACAAGTTTAATTAATTAACTAATTAATGACAATTATAGATTTACCTATATGCCCTTTTTCATAACATTAATTACAAACATTAAATGAAGTAAATGGAGAAATTCTATTTGTTTAAAAGTTATTCTTTTTATTCTTACACAATATTTCTTCTCAAATGAACCTCCCTATATATATATATTATATATATATATATATAGGGGAGGTTCATTTGAGAAGAATTTTTGATTGAGAAGAAAAAGAACAAATGGTGCAAATGTAAAACATTAAATAGTTTTTCTCCCATCTTATTTATTGTTTATTTGACTAATTAATTAGTCATAAAGACTTCATCATTCACACTAAAAACTTTTGCCTACACACATCAAAAGTTATCCTACACATTTCGAAATTTATCTTACACGTTCCAAAATTAACTTTTGCCTACACACATCAAAAGTTTATCCTACGCAACTCATAATTTGTTCTACACACCTCGTAATTTATCCTACACTCTAAATTAATTTTTTTTTTGAAAAATATATATTTTTAAAAAATATATATTTTTAAAAATTATATATTTTAAAAATAAGTTACAAATTTAATTTAGTTAGTTATTAAAAATAGTAAGACTACAATTAATAATCTATGAAAGTTTACCAATATACCCTTATAATGACATTAAATACAAAAATTTAATGAAGCAAATTGAAGTATTCCTATTGGTTGAAATTTCTTCTCTTTTTGAACTTTCTAATATATATATATATATATATATATATATATATATATATATTATCTTCATTTATTTTAACTTGTGAAAATAATATATAAGTGTTTATAAAAAAAACCCTTGGGTGTTTAATACTTAAACCTTACCATTAAGGTTACTAATCATGATTAACCATTTTAATCACCTTTTAACCACTAATTAATCGCGATTAGATTTTTAGAAAATTTTCTCATAGTTTCCCCTAAATTATGGCATTTTCCACATTTATTAAATGTATTTAATACATGATTTAACCTACTAATCATCATTAAACTCAACCAAATGTTTCAAGACACCAACTTGGCATGCATGAACCATACATATTCATCCTTATTTCCATAGACTTTTTGTAAGTATATTTTTAACCACATCTTTAAAAATATAATAATAGCATCTTTATATATTTTGTAACAAGCTTCTTAAAAATTGTCATTATTCTCATACTTTAAAATCTAATTCCTTTGTCTAAACACACTTGTTTAGGATACTTTTTAAGATGACTTGGTGAAAATCATGGTGTTTAACTTTTATAAAGTTGTATTCATCATAAATCATCTTCTAGTTTATGTAAAAGTCCATGGATATAAAGATGGTGATCTTGTTTAGATCTAAACATCGTGCATCATTCCTAGCTTAGATCATACAAGATGATGCACTTAAACATCTTACTTTAATATAATCAACATGATCATACTAACTAGTTAACACTAATCCACATAATCAACACAAAATGCATCATATTTAGTAGACTTTTAAGGTGAGATTAGGGTTTTTATGCTTGGTATTCTGTATTTCCAAGATGATCAACATGTACTTTAGTATATTGAATAGTATAAGAAGCTTAAAAATGATAAAAGTTGATCTTACAACTTTGCATAAGCTTAAGATGAAGATTAAGAAGGTGAAAAAGCTCTAAAGTGATATCCAATGGTCCTCCATGCTTTCAAGTTCCATAAGTGATCTTGAAATGGGGGTTTAAAGCCTAAAATGTGGTGTTCTTCAAAGAAATGTGGGTGTTGTGTGCGTGTATGTGTGATCCGTGAGGGAGAGAGAGGCAAGAGGGTGGTTGGTATTTTCTTTGAAGCTGTAGAAATGATGAGAGGATGGTGTGGTGAAAGATTGATATAAGTGCATAAGTTAACAACAAGTCCCACATGCCATGCTTCTTATCTTCCTCATCAACATCAACTAGATGCAGGTTGATAGAGTGGGTCCTGCCATATCCGAAATGGGGGTATGCTAGGTTTTACTATATATATATATATATATATATAAGTTGTTAAGTTTAGGGGCTGAGGGGAGTTAGAGAGATTCTTGTGTGATTAGTATCGTGACGATATTCGTGACACCAAACAATGGCTAATAGTTCACGAGATGGTTTGTTTAGGTGTTAGGATGATTAAAATACCATTTACTAGCTCGTCGTCTCGAAATCGGACAAGTTATGAAAGTAGCGACACAATACCGGAAGCTTATGTTTCGGATATCTCATCGATATCCCCAAGTTTATTTAGGATGTATAACATCATATAAAAGTTCTACCACCATTAAAATGTTGAATTTTTGTGTTTCAGACAATTTAACTTTTTACATTTAGCACGGAGCGGACGAATTGTAAATATGCGTATTTAGGATGTATAACATCATATAAAAGTTCTACCACCATTAGTATTGGGTATCCATAATTAGGGATTTTTGTTTGCATTTGAATGATAAAATTCTTCCGTGCCATTTGCTGCTCGTTCGGATAGTTTTCAGAACTAGCTGGCATGAATAGTGTGTTTAGGTGAATAGTGTTTTCAGCATTTAGCCAACATATTGGAACATAGTTTCTTGTTTTCTCGATACGCGACGAATGTGGCATTATCATATGTTTAGTTTAAGCATGTCCTACGAATGCTAGCCTTTATATGACCTAATCTTGTACTAATTAAGTTGATAATGAACGCAATTTAAATAATAAATAGTTGTTAATTTGTACAGATTTATCATTAATTTTGCCGATTGTCATAATCTCCCCCTGTTAAAAGAATTTCGTCCAGAAATTCAAGCTACGTTACCGGTTGTAGGGGAGTCTTTGAATAAGTGTGCGTAGTTGGACTTGCTCTGATCTTCACGTTCCCATGTGTACTCGGGACCATGACGCGATTTCCAATAAACTTTAACTAAAGTAATACGACTTCTCCTCGTTTTGTGGACCTTCCAGTCCATAACCTCAATAGGTTCTTCGGTAAAATGGAGTTTGTCGTCAATGTGAATCTCAACTGCAGGGACGATTACTGTTTCTTGTGTAGGACTTCTCTTGAGATTTCACACATGAAATGTATCGTGTACGTTACTGAGTTTGTCCGCTAATTTCAACTTATAAGCAATAGTTCCAATCTTTTCTAAGATTTCAAATGGTCCAATGTAGCGTGGGTTCAACTTTCCACATTTGCCAAATCTTGCTACACCTTTCCAAGGAGAGGCTATCAACAAAACTTTTTCTCCGACTTCAAAAGCTAATAGTTTACGTCGTTGGTCAGCGTAGTGTGTATCGCGAGCCGCCTTGATACGCTATCGTATTTGAAATAGCTTGTCCGTATATCTTGGACTAATTCCGGACCAATGAGTTGTTTGTCACCGATCTCCGCCCAACATAGTGGTGATCGGCACTTTCATGCATATAGATCTTTAAACGAGGTGGCTTGGATGCTAGTGTGATAACTGTTATTATATGAGAACTCCACTAAGGGCTAGTGAGTATCCTAATTTCCACCCAAATCCGTCACATAAGCACGTAACATGTCCTCCAAGGTTTGAATCGTTCGTTCACTTTGGCCATTCGTTTGAGGATTAAAGGTCGTACTAAGATCTAACCGAGATTTAAAGGACTTTTGGAATGATTGCCAATCCTTGACACAAACCAACGGTATCGGTCCTATATGATAGGATAGAAACAGGCACTCCTTTTCATGCCACTATCTCTCTAAGATATTGTTCAGTTAGCTTCTCTGTGTTATCCTTCTCACGGTTAGGTAAGAAATGTGCGGACTTCGTAAGTCGGCCAACTATTACCCAAATTATGTTGTGACCTCTCGAGATACGGGGTAATTCAGTAATGAAGTCCATCGAGATTTATTCCCATTTCCAAACGGGAATTTTAGGCTGTTGCAGCAAACCTAAAGGCTTTTGGTATTCGGCCTTAACCTTGGAACATGTAAGGCATCTTCCTACATACTTAGCGATGTCGCCCTTAAGGTTAGGCCGCGAATATAATTCTTTTTAAGTCTTGGTACATCTTAGACAAACCCGGATGGATAGAGTACTTCGACTTATGAGCTTCGTCCAAAATAATCGCCCGTAGGTCGCCAAAGAATGGAACCCAAATTCGCCCCATAAAGTATAACGTTATATCCTCGATTGGCACCAATTGTTTCTCCATTCCACGTAATGATTTGGCTTGAATGTTTTCAGCATTAAATGCCTCTTGTTGTGCTTCGTGAATTCGAATTGTAAGATTCGTATATATGGTTATTCCTAAGGCTCGCACCCTTAGAGTTTTCACTCGTTCTCTACGGCTCAAGATGTCGGCCACGCCTTGCCTAGGTGATACTTCATGCAATCGTAGTCATTCAACAATTTGACCCAATGTTGTTGTTGTATATTTAATTCTTCCTGATTAAATGTATGTTGAAAACTTTTGTGATACTTAAAGATAGTACATTGAGTACCATATAAGTAGTGACGCGAAATTTTCAAAGCGAATACCACCGCACCTTGCTCGAGGTCGTCGGTGCTATAATTTCTCTTATGCACATCCAATTGTCGAGACACGTACGCGGTGACTTTGTCTGGCTGCATCAATATGCAACCGAGACCTTGATGTGATGGATCACGATAAACCATGTAGTCTTTGTAAGTCCCTGATTCGGATTTGTACACCATACACAGCAACTAATCGATTGCGGAAAGAAAGATTAGATGAACAGAACAAGAAGAATCTCTTATTAATCAACTTGCATACACCGAATGGTGTCTGATACAAGATATCGCCCTAGCTTTAGCGTGAATAATAAATTAACAAGCAACCTAAACCCTAACCCCAACACATGTGTTTATACTAATCACAAAACCCACTAATTACAACCCTAGGCCCATAAGTCTCTAGGAAGCCCACTCTTACACCCTTAGCCCGAAATGCAACTCTAATGTGTAAACCTTTTGGCTAAGGGCCCAACAATCTCCACCTAGGTTTACAACATTAGGCTACTAATCCTTCTGTAGAGCATCAACTCCCATCCTGCCTGCTATGATCCCTGCAATCGCCGCTGTCCAATTCTTAGCACACGGGTCGTACAACTCTGCTGTTTGGATCTGATTCGCTGCTAGAAGCTACAGGTCTTCGTCGTGAAAGCTTATTAAATCAACCACATCGTTCTACACGGAAGGCTTTCTCCTTAGTCACAATCACTACATTCCCGACCTTTGGATCATTGAGTGACTGGTACAACTAGTTCCTTATCAGTCAGAGGCCACATCACAGACTTAAACCTTCTGCCAGTTCTCGCATCCCTAACACCTTTAGCTGCCCGTAGATACGGTTCAGTGGTCTTCATCATTTTGAAACCATTCTTTACCTCTTGCTCCAACTTCTTAAAAAATCTCTATCCTAGACCACGTTAAGTCGTATCAGTATCCCTGAGAAGATCAGTCAAAGCGACTTTCGTCCATGTCTCAAACTCGGACTCCTTCGAGTAATATTCGCATAACCCGTCCTGTGGAACAATCATCCACATCTTCTTAACATGATCATAAGTCCAGCTCAACACACTTGACTTATTCCCAACCTTACTGTAATAGCTTGATCCAAGTTCCATGACAAATCTATCAGACTGATTAGTAGGATCCTTCAACTGAAAGTCTCATCCAGTGGATTTACATCGACGTTCTTCATCAAAACCATTTGTTTCTTCTTTGGAGCAGTTTACCTTCTCTGACTCGTACCAGTAAACTTCCTCTTTGGAGCGCTCATATAATCTTCTAAACCAGCCTGACGGTCGGCTACGAGCTTTTACGCTTCTATTCTGTCTGATTCTCTTTTTTTTGCAGCTTGATGATGATGTTCAACATTCATAGGATCATCAATCGGATCAGAAAACTCATGCCCAAATTTATACTCCAACTTCGCCTTCAGATCATAAACCATAGGCATCAATAACGAAACGTCACCCTGAAGTTGGTCTATCATCTGATCACGAACTTCTAACCGAGTCTGTAGAGAAGCTATCTATGCATCCTTAAGAATAACCTCCTACACGAGTACTACCATCCTCTTCTTTAGATCAACTACATCAACATCTTCCTCATCACTATCAATCCCACTGAATTCGAATGCTCTCTTTTCTGATCGCCTCAAATACTCAATATCTTCATCTTGACCACCACCAGAACCACTACCCCTGACCCCGAGCCTCCAGCACCAGTAAAACTACCACTACCACCACTAAAATCCATCATCTCGAGTACAGATTCAACTGGAATGGACGAAAGTAGACTGAGTGGCAACAAGAGGAACTATCGGTTCTTCAGCAATAACAGGCTCAACAGTGGAAATATCGGTCGAAGATACAATGACCGAGGAAGTAACAGTGATCGATTCTTCAGTAGTATCATCAATACGAGCTTCGGTTTGTATCTTGACTTCTGTATGAATGGATTCGTCAGTATGAATGGGTTCTTCGGTTGCTTCTGTTCGTCGATTCTTCATAATGATTCTTTCTCTTCTTCAACATCTTCAATAATTTGGATATCAGAATGACACAACACGGGAGTAGGATTTCCTTGCTGCTCCTGAATCTCCTGTAGATGCACAATAAAGCCGCTAAGTTCTCAGTATTAAGCTCTTGTAGCTCTGGAATCGAATGAACTTCAGATTCTGTATTAGATTCCAAAAGAGCTTCTTCATTATCAATATCCTCATCAGTAGCTAAATCTTCAACCTCAATCTCTTTCTCTACCACTGGTATGTCATGCTCTTCAGCCACCATAGCATTTATCGGCATATGTACTGGGATATCCTGACCCATCACCTCAAAAACTTCCCAAACTTCTTCAACGCTATACGTCGAACAAAAGCTATCTTCGATGTTGATCTGTTCTTCTTCATCGTGCTAAAAATAGTCGGACTCATGGGCTTCATATTCAGCAAGTTCTTATCGGAAGCATCCTTAGCTAAATCAGAATAACTGCCATTCATAATCAACTTCACGAATCGAGGATACAACAAAAACATCTTCTTCTTCGACTGCTCAAGAATCTTCTTCATATTCTCGAAAATACAACCAGAAAAGTTATATTTCCAATCCATCACCAAAGATATGATCGCTGAAGTCTGCGTCTGGTTCGGCTGATCTAACCCGCCCTAGTTCTCTAATACGCACTGCAAGAATATGTGAACTAACAATCTCTAGTAAGCCGGGAACATCTTCTTCAACAACGGTGGATATGTTCCCCCATAACTCATCTTCGTCAACACCGGCTTCAACTTCTCCTTATCATATAACGTTGGATCGCTCGCTACGTCTGTAAACCTCAACACTTCTCGAATACATGCTTCGTTCACGATAATCTCCTTCCCCTAAATAGATGAACTAATAAGGCTTCCCGTCAGCGCCCCTCAAATGAAATCTCGCCCGCTTCCAAAACGTGTGCACTAAATCACGATAGATAACAGAATTCGCTCGGAGTGCATACGTGATCCGGCAGTCATTCAGACCCACCATCATTGACTTGAATTCTTGGAAAAAATCGGCTGGTGGATCCGACAGATAACCCGCCTGGTTATGGAAATGCTCTTCGACTAATAAGCAAGCATCAAAAGCCGCTTCAGCCATTTCTGTCAGAAGAACAACAGATTAAACCATACTCAGCAAAACATTTACTAATCAAACCAGATATCCAATTTAACATAAGTTAACTGGCTAATTTTAAACTAAGAGGTCAAAAACCCATTAGTTCAAAAACTGATTGGCAGATCAATAAGCAGGTCAAATACAAGGGGTCCAATAAACAAGTCCAATAACAGTTCAATCACAAGAAAAGGTCATTAGTGAATTTGACAGGTTCAAGGTTCAATTGAAGGTTCATTTAAAGGCTCAGTCTTAAGGTTCAGATAAAGTTCAACACTCAATCCGGAAGGGTCAAACACCATTTCGGAGAGTTCAAACACTGAGATTCAGAATCAAAAGGGTTCAAAAAGGAATTCAGATTAACTCCTTATCATCTCAGATGAATATCGTCCGAAATGGAATACGAGTTCATCCATTTCGGTTGAATACTCATCCGAGATGGAGTCCAGAATGCACAATTTGTGAAGTTTCATCCGAGATGCTTAATTACATGAAGATTTGAAGATTAACATTTAATTTCGATGATTAATGAGCATTTTATACCTAATTATGATATAATTCGGATGAATGTGAAGATAATCTAATTCGGATGATGATCAGAGTGTTTCGGAGGAAAAATTTTAGTGAATGATCTGAAATGCAGCAATGACAATCTGATATACTATTCCGGAATAGGCTTGGGCTTGAGAATTTGGGCCTAAGTCAATCCGGATCCAACTGAACATCATCCTGTTTCTAATTCGGATACAATCCGGAATGGGCTTGGTCAAATTGATTTGGGCCCAATCTGGAACAGTAGCCAGTCTGAAATGGTCAAGGAGGGGCCCAATTCGGTCAACGGGCCGATCCAGAATGGGTCAAAAGGCCCAATCCGAAACAGTACCATAATGGGCCCAATACTGTTCAATTTCAAAATTTTCAAAAATTCTATTGGATTAGCCCAATTCCAAAACTCAGTAGGCAAGTCCAATACCCCTTGACATTAATCATCTAACTCAAGAATCAACACTTTAACTAACCAAGCAACCAAACAGATTTTACCAAATATATAGAAATACACAAAGCATTTAAACAAAAACAATACAGCATATACATAGTTTTACTATGGGATCAAATCGTTTTCAGGCAGACTAAGGAACACTTTTCAGTGTGAGCTTGGTCAGACTGTTCTAAGCGATTGCCAATATATTTGTCCATTTAAACATAGTGCTCAACTTTCTACTATTTAATTTATGATACGCTTAAGGTAATGTTATACTATGATACCCGTGTGTCCCACTCCATGACATACCCCCGCGATCAAGGTAGGCACAAAACTTTATGACATTTTGGTAACTTATACTGGAATCATCCTAGCTTTACAATGTTAGACCATTGATCACAGGTATGCACTATTGTACAGTCAAAGTTTTCAATGTTTTGTGTCCAACGAGGGTGAGACATACACCTTTTGGTGCGAATTTTGCTTTTAGGAGCAATTAAGGTTTTGTCCAAATTTGGATCTTTTAAGATATCTGGGCTGTGTCTAGGTCTGCATATAATCTGGATGCAATAGAAGGACAACCAAGATATCCCCAGATGACTCAACAATATAAACACCTAACACCTTAAATAGTGGCCAACTATCAACACAAGATTTAAGACCATAAAATCATATCCCGATGGTGTGTGGCCCACTAGATATATAGTTATTTTTGTTTATATCATTTAGCTTATAATATCCGTTTGAGCTCTAAGCCTATCAACATATTGCTTTCGATCCAAGTCATTCCAGTTACAACACCTTACATGTGTTAGCCAAAACCTTTATCACGAAAATTAATTTCATTTCCCAATCATTGCAAAACTGTTTGAAACTATTTTTATCATTTTCTGACTTTTTTAATGTTTTTTGTGTTTTTCTAATTATTCAAATGTTTTTGTATTTTTGTGATTTTTCTTCCCCTAAATTTGTGCATATAGATGAACAAATTTACGAGGCAAACAAAAAATAAAAAATAAAAGAAAAGTAAACGAAAATAAACTAAAAAGAAAGGATAAAGGAGGCTTAGTCAGAAACTGGATCATTTTGAGAAGATCCACAAGCACATGAAAACGCGTGTTGCTAACGACTTTCGTGAACAAATCCGTAACATTTGCATCGGTGTGGATTTGCTCAAGTTTAACGAGACCTTTTTCATAGCAATCACCAATAAAATGAACTTTAATGTTTATGTGCTTGGTCTTGGAGTGAAAAACAGGGTTTTTGACAATTTGGATAGCAGCATCATTATCACAATAAATTGTCGTGTGTTAGATAAGTCAAACCGTATCCGCAAGCATGTGTTGCATCCATAAAATCTGGGAGTAGCAAGCTGATGCTTCGACATATTTTGCTTCCGCTGTAGAAAGCGAGACCGTCTGCTGCTTCTTTCATTGCCAAGAGATCAATCTATCTCCCAAGAATTGGCATCCAGCTGAGGTTGAGCGCATGTCCAGGTCTGTACCTCCAAGATTACTGTCACAGAAAGCATACAGTTCAAAATCAGAATTTTTTGGATACCAGAGCCCCAGTGATGGTGCCCCTTTGAGGTACCTAAAAATTCTTTTAACAGCATGTAAATGAAAGAGTTTAGTAGTAGCCTGGTATCGAGCACACTGGCAAACGGCAAACATGATGTCTAGCCGACTTGACGTGAGGTGCATGAGTGAACCGATCATAGACCGGTACAAGGTTGGATTGACAGGCGTTCCTTCTGCGTCTTCATTCAACAGGGGCCGTTCAGCGATAGGCAAAGCCATAGGCTTTGAATCTGTAAGCTTGAATTTTGCAAGAACGTCATTGACATATTTTCCTTGATGGATCAAGATTCCTTGTGAGCTTTGACGAATTTGAAGACCCAAAAACATAGTCATCTCCCCCAATGAACTCATTTCGAATTTCTTCTACATGACCCCATCATTTGCGACACAACCCATCATTCATAGAACCAAAAAATATTTTGAATCGTAATCCGCAAACTGGTGTTGCATCCATAAAACCTAGGAGCAGCAAGCTGCTGCTGCAACATATTCTACTTCCAGAGTAGAAAGCGAGACCATCTGCTGCTTCTTGCATTGCCATGAGATCAATCTATCTCCCAAGCATTGGCATCCAGCTGAAGTTGAGCGCATGTCCCTGTCTGTACCTCCAAGATTACTGTCAGAGAAAGCATCAGTTCAAAATCAGAACTTTTAGGATACCAGAGCCCCAGTGACGCTGCCCCTTTGAGGTACCTAAAAATTCTTTTAACACGTTTGATGAACAAAGCCTGATCAATGGTTCCCTGGGTATATCTGTGAGCAAGCAGATGCTCTGTTATGGTTGCATACCATGCACGAGGCGCTTGATGCAACCCATACACAACTTTGTCCAACTTATATGCATAGTTTGGCTTCTCAGGATCAGTGAAACCCGGTGGTTGCGCCACGTATATCTCCTCTTTCACCTTGCCGTAAAGAAACGCAGTCTTGACATCCATTTGATAGACTGTGAAGTCCATGTATGATGCTTATGCCAAGAAAATGCGAATGGCTTCCAATCTAGCCACCGGTGCATAAACATCATGGTAATCCAACCACTCGATCTGGTGAAAACCCAGAACAACTAATCGAGCTTTGTCCTCACAATCACACCAGTATCATCATGTTTGTTGTGAAATACCCAACGAGTTCCAAGAGCATGTTTTCTCTGAGGAAGCTTCACCAATTGCCATACCCCAAGTTTATCAAACTAATTGAGTTCATCATGCTTAGCGTCAACCCAGCCTATTTCCTTCAAGGCGTCATCAATGCTTTTAGGTTCAATTGGTGATATAAAACAAGAGTAAAGACATGTATTGATATCTCCTGATTGACTGCAAGTCTGAACTCCAGGAGTAACAGGACCAATAACATTTTCAATTGGATGATCGCGCTGTTGACGTTGTGGTATAGGCGTAGCAGGAACATGGAGATATGATTGCAAGTTTGTAAAGCTCTGCGATGTGACTCCAGATGGCTCCCCCTCATTAGTTGCACCAGTGGGAATGTAGACTGATGGATCAATAGAACAGTCTGGTGGTGTAGGCTCAGGAAACAGAGATGATCCTAAGATATCTAGAGTTGTAGCTCCTTCATTTGCCGTAGGAGATTATGTGTTTGGAGCCTCAACTTCAGGGAACCCGTTTGAGGAATCTGTTCAGAAATAGTTTCCTGATTCTGCAATGCTGGTGGAGGTGTTGACACAGCTTCATTTAATCCAGGTGGGTCCACACTTAGTGGCTTGAAAGATTCTTGCAGCTGTTCAGCATCTTCATCATCCTCAGTCAAGATAGGCATCGGTGGGGATTCAAAACTTGAGGATTCTCCTCCAGCCAACCCACGTTGTAGGTTTCAACTACCATTTTCTTGATCTTGTTGTAGACACGATAAGAAGTGTTCTTTGAGTAGCCGACGCAGATGCATGGATCTCCGCGTGATTCAAATTTTCCCTTAGCATCCACAAGTAGGAGAACACAGGGGCATCCGAATTTGCGGAAACGCTTGACCGAAGGTTTGTGACCTTCAATCACTTCATACGACATTTGCATTTGCCTTTTGTTGATTAGGGCATGATTCTGAATGTAGCAAGCGGTATTGACTGCTTCTGCCAAGAATATAAGAGGTAGTTCCGATTCGACCAACATAGTACATGCTGCTTCGATGAGTGTACGGTTTCTGCGTTCCGCAACCCCATTCTATTGAGGAGTTCTGGCTGCACTGAACTGTCGATCAATTCCCTTGGAGGAGCAAAAAGAATTCAAAGTGGCGTTCTTGAAATTTGTTCCATCATCACATTGAATAGCCTTCACTGTGGTGTCTGCCTGGTTTTCGTTTAGGGTGATTAACTGTTTGACTAACTCAGCTGTTTCACTCTTTTGTGCCAGAAAGAATACCCAAGTGAAACTAGAGTAGTATTCAAGGATAATGAGACAGTATGCCTTCCCGCCAATGCTCAGAATATCGATCAGACCAAAAAGATCCATATGAAGCAATTCCAAGACTTTAATCTTGGAGGGTGTGGGTTTCGACTTGTGTGGCTTTCGACGTTGTTTCCCACGGGCACATGATTCACACTTTTCAATCTTCATAAAATCCTGAATAGGCAGATCTCTGACTAAACCACCTTTTGCAAGTCTGTTGAGATTCTTCATGTTGATGTGTCCTAGTCGGCTGTGCCAAAAATTGTATCGTGCTCAGCGGTCGACGAGAACAAACAGGTAAGCTTGTCGGTGGGGGTCTTGTTCATGTCGATGACGTATGCGTTTCCTTTGCGTTCAGCTTTGAGAAGAATCCATTCATCAGGAATAATGAGGCCTGGTTTCAATACATAGCAAGCTTTCTTTGTAAAGTGCACATCTAAATGATTATCACAGAGCTGAGACACACTCAAGAGACTGTGCTTCAACTTTGGGACATAGTTCACGTTCTTGAAGCTGAGAGCTCCATTGCACACCGTTCCTCTCGTCGTTGTCTTTCCCATTTCACCACCTACGAAGGAGACAAACCCACCATCGAAAAACTGAATGTCATTCAACTGCGAGATGTCTCCTGTCATGTGCCTGGAACAGCCACTGTCGACATACCAAAGTCTGACGAGAGTCCTCCAAAGCTGTTCTTGCACATTTCAACAGGTTTAGTTAGAAGCTGCAGCCCAGACCATTGACGATCTGGGTGTTCCTTTTGCATAAACATAAGTGACCTCACAAAAAAGTAAATTAGTTGAGGATGAGGTCGATGATGCTTTTGATTTGTCCGATTTTGGGATAGAAGACTGGGTCTTGGTCAAGATCTTAGGCCTCCAGGCTGGCGAGTCAGACTTCTGTACAACTTTCAGAGTGCTAGAAGGATTCAGATAAGCTGAAGGTCTTAGAGATTTTTGATTTTATCTCTTAGCCATGTTCTAGTCTTGGTTAGAGTGCTTAGCCGGAGCAAATCGAGCCTGATGTAGGTGATTAGGCATAGCTCTCTGATTTTTTGAAGATAGGGAGTTGAAAGGCATAAATGCATTTTGACAATTTCGTGCAATATGCGCGGGAAATCCACAGTTGAAACAGGTCTGCCTCCTCTGGAAGAAAACACTCTGTTCAGCCTGGGAAATTCTAGGCAACTTGTCTGTCAGTTTCTTGCTTGCTGGTACTAACGGCTGGCGCAAGGTCTTAGTCTTGGCTGTAACCTGCTCACAACCATCAGCACACTTGTAAGTTTTATGATTTTAATTAGATAGTTTGGAGTTGGTAGACTTAGGCAAAATTTTAACTGATTCTTGTTAGCTGGTGGCTTAGCAGATTGAGTTTGGGGCTGCTGAGTCAATTTCTCAGAATGAGGAACTGAATCAGCAGCAGCCTTTTCAGTAGGCTGAGGAGGTTTTCTTCTTTTTGGATCTGCCTGTTCACCGTTTCTTTTTATTAGATTTCAAATCATTTTGCTTGGTGGATTCTTCAAAGGAAACGGGTGATTCTACAGGGACATTCTTTTCTGAACTGTCAGAAGATGAGCCTTGATCGTAAGTAGCAAAAGAAATCTCTATATTTTGAAAAGTTTAAGATTCCGATTCAGATTCCGTTTCAAAAGTTTTATCTGAATCAGCAGAGGGAGGTTGCTCATTTTCTGTCATTTCAGAATCAGTCAACCGATCTTCGTTCGAAGAATCTGATTCCCCCGTTTCTTCTGGTACTTTGCCAGCGTCACTCATCACAGAGTCGGTTGGTTAGTTGGTTGATTTCCTCATTGTCAAACCTAGGAATAATATCAACATGCGGTGCTTTGTCTGAAGAACTTTCAGTCTCTTTAGTGGGAACTGAGGAAACCAAAGCATCTGTTGATGCTGTACCTGTAGCAAAAGTTATGTTTTCATCACAAGAGTTATCACATGCATTATCAGAATTCTTAACATCAGCATCAGATGAAAAACCAGAATTAAAAACGCCTAAGTTATCAACACAACGAACATTGTCTGAGAATTTAGATTGTTCAGCAAAAAAAAGATTCAAAATGTCAAAAGCAGGACATTGGTGGTTCGTCATCCAAACCGGCCAAAAAAAGAAGTAAAAAAAACGGATGAAGAGAGCAATATCGGCCGCTCAACGAGTACAAAAAAAGTGGACGATTCAAGAAGAAGCTATTTTGGAAAGATGTTATATCAACGAATCGCAAGATTCGATTAAAGGCATTTTATATATAACAATATAATTGTTTTTTTATTATATTTTTTTATAATGACTAAATTTTTTTTGGGAATAGGGAATGCACTACACTGCACATATTTTTGGGATGCCATAAAAAAATCATTTCGTATACAAATGCAAAGCAAGGAGGTGTATCGTGAAAATAATAGCCTCTCGTCCAAATGGAGTGACATAAATACACATGTCACCGCATTCAATGGTTGTTTCCATACGGCGAAAAACTCGCCACGGAGCGGTGAAACCGAAGCAGACTTTATCCAGAATGCCATGGTATCATATAAAAAAACAAGAAGTACAAGTTCAAGTACATGCATTGCTAGAATATATGTAGGTACGCTTCTAAATGGGTGACAGTCCCTACTGCTAGCGAATCAACCTCATCCAAAAGGGAAAGAACACCCTCGTCCCAAGCACAATCCGACATTCATGATCAAGAGTTTGATCTAAATTTGGATGATTTGAGGATTCTCTTTCTCGCCCACCCGATATAGACACTTCAAAAAAGTGGGTTCAAAGAGGTAGATTGGGTTCGGCATCAGGTTCGACCCCTAGTTCGTCTTCGAGTAAAGGGTTGTACGCCGACCAGTTGGAAGAAATTGGGACAAAAATTGACACATTCAATTCATCCAACAACAAATGGTCGAGGTGAAGAAAAATATCCAAGCGGCTCTCAGAAAGAAGGCATCTCCAAAAGAAAAACTTGCCGATATAAAATTTCTCGCCATTAACGTCGATCACCTTATGGGCGCAGAATTGGCAATGACGTTGAAAATGAAAAAAGAGATCTTACAAAATATAACATGAATAAACCATAAAGTTTTTATTTTTTATTTGATGTAGTTGTTTTTTTAATTTTATATAGTTTTTTTTTTAAAATTATATGCAATCTACTTTTTAAATAGCTAAAACAAAAAAATATATTAAAGTCCACATGGCTGGCCACGCCAGCTGAAGCCACGCCACCCCACACCCAAAGTTTTCAAGAATTGTCCCATGGTCCCTACCTCCGGCACATGTCGACCCAAGCCCCCTCCCCCCACACCTCGCAGTCTTACTTTAAGAGCATTCACAATTGAACCCCTATCCCCATTGTTAGGTCCTAGAATTGTAAGACTGACACATCAAATATATGCAACGATCTATGGTAGTAATTAGGATTAACTGGGTTAGTTTGTATTAGGTTTGGACCTTTATAGGTCATTTGGGCATGCCATAGGCCATGTGGGCCAGACAAGCCCATGAGGGGCATGCCCTTACCCTACGTATATAAGCTAAGCTTATGTCGTTTCTAGGGTTAGATTTTTGGGATTTCTCTAAAGAGCCTTCATCTTGTACTAGCCGATTTTGCTTGTTCAAGTAATATAATCGTGTGCAAGGTGTTAAAAGTGAATTCGTATTGTTCTTCATCTTTTCGGTTTCTTGAATATCATCAAGTTTGGATTCCGCCCCTCCTTGGTGATTGTGTGATATCGTTGTTGGATCCGGATTTCGGGACTTACAATTGGTATCAGAGCCTGTTGAACCTATTTTCCAGACTCATATTTGATATCACACTAGTTCTGTTCGGTTTCTGCTGAAAAACAAGCATTTCGGATCAACATTTAAGGATTTCAGATCTTCTGTTTACATTTCGGATAGATTTCGGATTGATTTTGGATTGATTCGGACTAATATGTTGAATTTCGGATACATTTCGGATTGTTTTAGATTAATCTGTTGAATTTTGGATAAAAATCTTGCATTTCTGATAGATTTCGGATAATCTTCAAGGATTTCGTATCATATTCTTCCATCTCGGATTGCATCTCGAATTTGGGAAGCATCTCGGATTGAAACAGTGCATCTCGGATACCATCTCGGATCAGTATTCCGAATCGCCATCTCAGATTAGCATCTCAAATCACTGTTTCGAGATTCCATCTCGGATTAACAATCGGAGTTACTGTTTTGAATTCGGTACTAATCCGAGTTGTACCCACAAAGGTGGAAAGTTAACCGGCTGACATAACCGGACTTAAACATTTTCGTACGCAGAATTTGATCCATAGACAATCTTGACAAACCGGGTGCACGGTTAGACTCGTGTGATTTTTAGGACAAAAAAAAGGCACAAAAATTCCTAAACACTATCGAACATTTTATATCATTAGAATCGCATCGTCGAGACAAGTCTAACGATACATTTTGGTAAAAACAGTTTTCGGACATTTTTTATTGTTTTACCGGTACGGTTTCGTTTATCCGAAGATGTTTACAGCCCAAGCTCAGCACTCGAACATAGTTTTCAGTCCAACACAAAATTAAAACCCGAACCTGCGTGATGAAGTGAAGGAAATGCTGAATGAGTTTATTGGAAACTTGCGGACTATGTGATGCGTTTGCTTGAATGTGGGAGACGAAAAGAGGAAGTAAGAGATGAGATGAATAGCGTTTTGGGGGATGACAAAGACTCCTTTGTATCTTGGTTGTGGGGTCATTTACAATCAAACCAAGATCTCCAAGATCTATACGCTAAATCAACAGGGTTTCATCCTGAAGAAGTGTCCAAACAGAAACCTCAAGCCCAGCAAACAACAATCAACAACCTAGCACCCCAAACTCTACCTCAAGCCCAAACTCACGCTGACAAACCAAGATCACTCATTGACACAGCCAACTACCTTTTGTGCAATGAACCTTGTAGGAATAGGGTTGCTCAACTCAGGGCACTTAATTCCAAAATGGTTGATGATTACAACAATGCAATGGCTCAGTGCATCAGCCTTCGGGAAAGTAACAAGTTACTTACAGAAAAGGTTGAAGCACAAAAGAAAGACATAGCTCAGCTCCACCTGGACGTAAATCAACAGAAATGTTGGGTCCATGATTACAAAACCATATTAGATTCAAAAACCATGGAATGCGACTTGGTAAGAGTTGAGCTGGGACTTCTTACTGGAAAATATCAACAAAACGAAGTTAATATAAAGAAGTTTGATACATCCAGCAAGCTCGTTCAAGACGTGTGCAATGTGCAGCTGGCATATAAGGAGAACAAAGAGAAGGGTTTGGGATTCAATCAGGTTGCCCCACCGTATAATCACAACTACACAACAATGCCTGAAACCGACGAAGATATTGAGAAAGCACAGAATATGGTGTACGGCAAACCCGGTGATTATACGTCACACACACGGGAACCATTTGGTGCTATTGACTCTTCTAATGATTCAGCTGGAGTGTCTGGTTCTTCATCTGATAAACCAGGACTCTCCGACTTTATCAAAGCTGATGAAGAGAGAGCTGACATGAACAAGGTTCCAAGTGCGCAAACTGAACATTTTGAACCTTCTGCTTCTGATGAAAAGTTTCAGAGCAAGCTAAAAGAGCAGAAACGAGCAAATCGGAGACGAAGAAAGCAGAAGTCCAAACGTCAAGGACAGTCACGCTCTCCAAAATCATCAGTGGGCAGCAATGGCCCGCAAAAGGCTAGTGATGTGAAAAATGTTTTTGTTAAGCCGATCTCTAATGGCAAATGTGTAAAATATGCCTTTGACCGTGCTAGTAAAGCTTTTGGAAAGGTTGGGGAGATTTCTGAAGAAGACTTGCAGTCTAAACAAAACAAGAAGAATCAAAAGAAATCTCCACAACAGAAGAAGGCCCTTGCAAACGACAAGTACAAACATCCAAATTCATCTTCGTCTACAAGAAACGTGCAAGGAAATCAAGCACAGAAGGGATCAGTTCATCCTTCAGGTCCTGCAAGAGCAAATCAAGCTGATTAGAATGATTTATATGTGAAGAGACAAACGTGCTTCAATTGTGGCATTCCTGGTCACATTGCTCGAAACTGCAAACATAGTTCCCATGTTTCGTATCATGTTCAAAATCAGAAGGTTACAGCTAAGGATAGCAATCATTCGAAGCCAATGAAGGTATCGTCACCTAAGGCAATGAAGAATGTGAATCCCAACGTTAAACCATCTAATGGGGATTGGAATGTTGCCAAAAATAAACGCAAGGCTGTTCAGAAACAAAAATCCGTTTCTGAAATGACTAAACCTAAAACAGCCAAAGTTGCTCAATCAAGGGCAACAACCGCGTTTGTTAAAATGAAACAGATTTGGAAACCCAAATCCAAAGTGGCAGCAACATCACCAATCCTCGAAACAAAAGGGGGACTTGTGTCTAAAAGAAGTGTCTTATTTTAATGCTTCAGGAAAACCCAGAACCAAGATGGCCTGGGTCCCATTGTCTTACTAATCTTCTTATTTTTCAGGAATAGCCAAAGAGGAGCTGTTGGCAATCTCTAAAATGTTGATAGCGGTTGTTCCAGGGACATATCAAAAAACATCTCACTGTTGCAAAAAGTTCAAATTTTATTACGAGTGCCTATGTTTCCTTCGGAGGATATGATGTAAGAAAAGATCAGCGAAAAGGTACAAATTTAAATTTCATGCTTTAATTTTGAAATTGATTAGTCTTTAATCTAATGATAGAACGGTTAAGCAAAAAACAACAAAAGTATTTTTCTTTGTAAATACGTTTTCTTTATTACGTAAATTTGTGCATAAAGTATGATGCACAATTTAAGGGGGAAGATGGTGATATATGTATATATTCATTGTTTGAGGGGGAGAAAATCAGGAAAATACAAAAACATTTGAAAATTAAAAAATACAAAAGGTCTTTTTGCATCAAATGGGAAATGAAATGAATATTCGTGATAAAGGGTGTGACTGACACATGTAAGGTGTCGTAGCTGAAAAGACTAGGATCTAATGTGATATGTCGATAGGCTAATGCTCAAAGTGATTAAAAGATACTAAGTGATATAAACATAACGAACTATGTATCTTGTGGTTAACATACCATCGGTGTATGATTTCATGGTCTTAAATCCTGCGTTGATAGATAGTCAACATCTGAAGTGTCGGGTCTTTATGTCGATGAGTCATCCGGGGTATCAAGGCTGCCCTTCTATTGCATCCAGATTATATGCAGACCTAAGCACAGTCAAAATATCCTTAAAAGAGCCAAAATAGAAGGAAAACCTTAAAAGAAAGGAAATCTTATCACGAGAAAATTCCATGTGCTTGAAAAGTCAAACATACCATATAAGGTATTTGCCTAACCCTCGCTAGATATTATTGGTCATTCTGCTGTACGAAAGTACTGACCTGTTCACCAATAGTCTGACGTTGTAAAAGATAAAGGATGATCTCAGTATACTCACATGCTACGATGAATCGTTGTGCTTACCTTGATCGCGGGGTATGTCATGGTATGGGACGCACGAGTATGATAGTATAATACTACCTTAAGCATATCACGAAGTTGAAAAATGAAAGTTGAGCATTAAAGTTTAAGTGGACAAACATATTGGCAATCACTTAGACCAGTCTGAATAAGTTCGCACTGAAAAGTGTTCCTTGGTCCGTCTGAAAACGATTTTGATCTCATTGTAATTGTGTAGTTGTAACTACTTCTGTTTATATTCTTATATTCTAAAATTAAAAAAAAATAGAAATTCAAAAAACCAAAAATAGAGTGTTTTCTTTGTTTTATTAAAAATTATTAACCGTTCTTGAAGATTTGACTAGGAATCAAAAAAATGCAAGAAACTTGAATTTTGATCCGAGTACAAGTACTTGGATGTACCAAGTGTTCATGTGATACTCTCCTTGTTGCATAAGAATGTTTGCTTATAAATTTCTGAGAATTGTGCAGATCTTGATTTAGATCAAGAAACAGGGATTGCTGAAAATTGAGATGTTGTTAGTTGCCGACAAAGCATGAAGCATCACAACAGCAAAGTGTACCTGAGTTAGAAGAACCGGATTCCAGTCATCATCTGACAGTGATAGTGCATTTGAAGAAGTACCTGTGAACCTGCTTGCTTGAAAGAGAAAGATTGAAGAAGAAAAGAGCTGCTGAGGTTCCTCCTCTCACATTCTTTGACAAAGATGTTTCAAGCAAAGCTGATCAAGATCCTGATATGAAGCTAACCACAAGAGCTGAAGAAGGAGACCCAGTGCTGAGAGTTCGTTGAAGTGTGAGGTCCAAGAAGTATGAGACTGACTTCCACAACACTTACAGCATAGCGACAACCATAGACTCTTTTGAAGACGTTGCTGAATTTATGCTATGAAGACAATTTGATGCATCAGTCTAGGGGGGATTGTTAGGTCCTAGAAGTGTGAGACTGACGCATCAAATATACGCAACAGTCTATGGTAGTTAACTGGGATTAACTGGGTTAGTTTGTATTAGGTTTGGACCTTTATAGGTCATTTGGGCATGCCATAGGCCATGTGGGCCAGGCAAGCCCATGAGGGGCATGCCCTTGCCCTAGGTATATAAGCTAAGCTTATGTCATTTCTAGGGTTAGACTTGTGGGATTTCTCTAGAAAGCCTCCATCTTGTACCAGACGATTTTGTTTGTTGAAGTAATAGAATCGTGTGCAAGGTGTTAAAAATGAATTCGTATTGTTCTTCATCTTTTCGGTTTTCTTGAATATCATCATGTTTAGATTTCGCCCATCCTTGGTGATTATGTGACATCGTTGTTGGATCCGGATTTCGGGACTTACACCCATTGATATAATTTAATCAAAATACACATTTATACAAAGAATTTGATTACTTAAAAAATCTCCACATCTGATTCCCAATATATATTCATAATCAATTAACAGTTTTTCCACTCAAAAACCATATTAAAATATAGGATGGGGGATGGAAATGAACACCCACATATGGAGGCTTACTTGGTTTCAGTAGCGGATCTAGAACAAAAGTTTAGGGGTAACGGTCAAAATTTTTTACCGTACATTCATATAATGTAAATGAAACAAAAACAACACGATAATAAACAAAGTTAATTATTTACCTAATAGAGTTTCCTCTTCGACATTTTAAAGCCTAAAATCGAGCCATTACATCGTCATCTAGAATCAGAAGAGTGGACGTAGGGTTGTTCATAAGCTGAGCCGTGCCAGAACAAACTCGGCTCGGATTTAAAACCGAGCTGAATATAAGCTTGAACTCGGCTTGGTTAGGCTCAGATTTAAAAAGAAAATTTAATATGTAGTTTTCAAAATTCAATTGTCTAATATATTAGTTAATAGTTTAAAAGAAAGTATACAAAATACGTTCAACCTAATATATTACAAGATAAAATTAAGTTTATCTAAATACAAAATAAGTTCTAATTTCAAAGAGATATAATATAAGTTCATTAGCATGGTAATCAATCTGTAAATATGTCATAGATATCCAATTTCACTCCTAAATACATGCAAATGATAACCAATTTCTTATAAAATATTATATGTATACAAAAATAACATATACAAAGTAAAAAATCCGAGCTAGCAAGCGAGGCAAATCAAGCCAATCCGGCTGGTTTATGAGCCGAGCCAAGCAAGGCTCACTTTCTAACCAAGTCGAGCCGGCTCGACTCCATTTCAAACCGTGCCATATCAAGCGTGCTTTTTTTCCAAGCAAGCTTCAAACCGCGAGCTTTTTAAACAACCCTAGAGTGGAGGGAGGAGTGGAGGTCGCTAGTGGTGGGGGTTGCCATTGTGTTCTTTTTTTCCTGTTCAAAAATATAGTCAACAAATGTTTGGGCTTTAATATTTCATTTTAATCGTGCTTTTAAGTAATAAATCAAGTAGTGGGCTTTTAGTTAGTGTTGGGTTTTAGTAAACTTTGAGAGGGGAGAGTGTTGAGCTTTTTGATATTGAGAGATAGCATAATATAACCTAAGGGGCAGTGCAATACATAAAACCTTAAAGATAAAAGTTGTATTTTATCAAAAAAGTTGAGAAGTAGCGAAGGATACCCTGCCCATATTTTACCTTGGTCCCTACTTGGTTTCCCATATAATTTTAGAGGATAGGTGAGGTTTTAGAACGAGGACTCAAAAGTACGAATAAAATTGCACAATTTTTGAACTTTTTCTCATAATTTTGGTATAGAAAGTAGGATGAAAACTGTGAATGCTCTGAAGAAGATCAGATCGAGGTCTCACCGAGAGTTTACAAAAGTGATTTTACTTTGGGCTTACACTTTGGTCAGCTGGAATATTAAAATATAAGTTCATATTTTCGTTTAACTGGGCCGGAAGTGAAGTATTAGCTGGACTGTAGATTTTTTTTTTCTTTGCTATTAGACTTAGAATTTTTTGATTTTAAATTTTTATTTTTCGCTAAACCTTAACTATATTCGGAGTTATTTTGATCATAAAAAATGACAGTATTACTATTTAAAACTATGGTTAATTCATATTGCTGAATTTGGTTTGGGTCATCATATTCACAGACCCAAGTGTTTATTTCAACACCGTCAAGATGCGTTGTCTAGGGTTTTTTCTCCGACCACATTCCAGCCCTCGTACAATGTTAAATCAGTCACATCAGACGAGGCATTTAGGCCTAGACGGGGCCCGTATACGACAGACCCAAGACGGGGCGTCTTGCAGGTTGATTTTGACTGTGGTGGTCTGCATGCATGTTAGTAAAGTAAAGTGATACGAGGCGTCTAGGCCTAGATGATGCATATATTTCTTTGTTAAATAGAGACATACAGAGCATTCTCATTATTCAACATCGAACTTCTCTGCTTCTTCTTCTTTGCCTTGTATTTGATATCATTCAGAGGTGCTGAAATGTCATCATACTGGGACGGCAACTATATCTTTGGGCCGTATTCTGGCGAGTCATGGGTGCCCAAAGCCATTCCGGTAACAGTTATTAGCGTAAACTACTTGTGGTTTTAATTATTTACTAATGATGATACCGTTTTTAGGCGGAGACTGGCGTTCCCAATTCTAACAAGCCAGAGGAGGTTGTGTCTAGTGTACAAGGAAATCAAAACAGACCGTTTCTAGATTTGAACAAACATCCTACTGTTGATGAAACATCCACTGTAGATGACTCATACCATGTTGATGAAACATTTTATCCGGCGCAACAAGGGTTTCCTGATTATGGATACGGGTGTGAATATTCTAACGTGCAACAACACTATCTGGATGGATATGGAGGAGACGGTTACGAAAGTTACAATGCGACATAGTTTTTGTACGGTCAATAAAACTATCCTGACGGTGGAGGTTATGGTGGTGAGGCAACCCCCAGCGCAGGCAATTCGTACCTCACAAAGATGGTATTAGACTTATTTATTTATGTTAGACAGTTGAATAAATATAAAATCTAACATAACGCTATCGATGTTACAGGTTTTCAACTCTCTAGCTCAACTAAAAAATTGGGCACAGGAAACGGCAAAGGCGGAAGGTCTCGTTATTGTGACCCGACGATCAAAGAAAATTGGGGAAAGGACCGGGAGGGTATGGCTTGAATGTGACCGTGGTGGTGAGCACCATACTACAGCAACGGTTAGAAAAGCTGGAAGCAAAAAACCGGTTTCCCGTTTTACCTTGTGGTTGAACATAACCACGAACTTTGTGAGGACCTGTCAGCCCACGCATTTGTGCGAAGGTTTACTCCCAACGAATATAGATTGATCGAGCAGCTGACAGCTTAAAACATGGAGCCACGCAGAATTTTTCAAACGATAAGGAAGTAGTTTCCCGACAGTTTCCATGTTCAGAAAGACGTACAAAACGCAGTTCAGAAGATTCCGAATAAAGATACTGACTGACTCCCATGCAGTCACTAGAAAACATCCTGATTACAAACGAATTTATTTACGACACACGGGATGAACACGTAACAGAGGTTGTAACAAAGATCTTCTTTGTTCATCCACACTCGAGTCAAATGTGGCGTGCGTTCCCTCACATTTTGCTGATCGATTCCACATACAAAACAAATGTATACAACATGCCATTTGTCCAGATAGTTGGTATGACGCCCACCACCTATTCGTTTCGTATCGCACATGCCGTTATCTGCAAAGAACGTAGTGATAACTTTGTATGGGTGCTTGAGAGGATCAGGTCAATGCAGGTTTCACATACAACAGAATATTTGTAACCACTGTAAGAGCACCTTCACAGAAGAAGACTGGCAAAAATTTCTGTCATTCTGGGGGACATTGTGTAAGTCTCCATCAATACCCATATACGAGTACAACTTGCGCAACCTGCAAAAGCGACTTGTGGGGTGCAAACGTTCAAGTAAGTTTTTTTAATAACATATGACTCACCTATGTACATTTAATAAATTACTTTTACTTTTTAGGGGTCTTTACGTACGTGTATGATAACTGGCTGAAAGATCACAAGGAAATGTTCATCTTTGTGTGGACTGATCATAGTCGCAAGTTCGGTCAGCGTACCACAAACAGAGTTGAGAGTCAACACGCCAATTTAAAGAGATTCGTCCAAGATAGGAGCTCGATGGACCGTATAGTTGGTTGTGTCAAGGATATAGTTGAAACACTATACGGTGAAATAAGGAGGAGCTTTTGAGAAAGCATCGAAAAAAGAATGAACCACCACAAAAAAACCCGTTATTTGACCACCTATGTGGAAAAGTTTCCCATACAACGCTTGACTTGTTGAGTGGAGAGCTACTTAGGAAACTAGACGTGTTGCAACTCTTTCATTCATCATGTGGTTGTCAGATGTGGTACAGTTGTGGGTTGCCGTGTGCTTGTAGGCTGGAAAAGTACGTAAGTGTAGGTAATACTTGTTAAACACGAAACGATGTGTGTTATATATGTTCGTTAATCATGTGACTTTAACATTGCATTGTTTTAACCGTCCAGAGCATTCAATTCAACTCGAAGACGTAGACATCTTCTGGCAAAAGCTTAACTTTCAACCATGTAAATTGATATAGGATGACGTTGACGTATTAAAAGAGCTCAATATTGTTAGGCAACAGTTACAGTCATAGTCACACCCCTCTGCTCAGAAGAAAAAACTTGTTGGGAAAGATTAAAACGGTGTCGACTCCCACCAAATCTACCAAGAAACCACCGGTTGTCCAACAAAATACTCGTGGACGGCCAACAACAAAGCAAGTACAACAACGGTTTGACGAGGCTGCCCGTAGAGACGAAGAATTGAGGAGAAGCTCCTTTGGCGATGCAAACACGTGCTTTCAAGGTTCCCAACAAAGTACATATGATGCCCCCGCCACAGCTCGTACATTCCGTCCCAGGCCTCTCAACACTCGGTCATAAAGTCTCAAAAACCCAAAGCGGGTCAAAGCCGTTCAACGAGTTCTAAACAAAAAGAGATTCGAGACGATAACGGTTTCCGTTGATAGTGGGTGACGAGAATTTGTCAATCATCAAATGGTTTAAGTCTCTCCTTCCGACATTGTTTCACCCGTACATCTCGTGCTTACAAGATGTGAGGCCAGACGGTCATTGTGGGTTTCGGTCTGTGGCTGTGTGCTTGGGTATGGGAGAACGTTTATGGGGGCTAATTTGAAAAGACCTTGTACAGGAGATGAATCAGAACGCATCGATCTGGGTGCCAATATTTGAAACATGGAACGAAGGATATTTTAACAAGTTTCGTGAGGGCCTAATTTGAGATTCAATGGAACGTTGTCCCCCCACTCACTGGATGGACTTCCCCCACGCAGGGCTTCTTATTGCACAAAGGTACGGTATCGTGGTCCACCTGTTAAGCATCGACGGTTGTTCCACCTTCTTCCCGATATTGAGTCCTCCGACTGATCGAGAACCACGAATGATAACGCTTGCACATGTTAACGATAACCACTTCATACATATTAGCTGGAAGGTCAATATCCAATGCCGATAATAAACGGGCTATGATTGACGCACCGAAGACCCTCTGCAGAACAATGGCAATATATGTATACGCCCCGTTTAGAATGGTATACATCGATAGTGAATCTCACCAAATCCAAACCCGGGTATTAATTTCATCGAAAATGAATTGGAAGAATGATTTTTTGTATAATTAATATGATTTTTTTGTATAATTAATATGATTTTTGTAAAATAAAAATGATTTTTTTGTATAAATAATATGATTTTTGTATAATTAATATGATTTTTTTAATTAATATAATTTTTTGTATAATTAAATTGATTTTTTTTAATTAATATGTATTTCTGTATAAAAGAAAAAGATTAAAAAAATGAATATACACCGCATACAGATCTAGACTGGACGTCTGTTGTTGGCCAAAAGATCATTTTACCCCTGAATTGCACCCCGTCTAGACTTAACCCAAGGGTATAAAGGTAATATTTAAAAATTAGACGCCCCGCCTAGCCCTAGACGCAACATACACTTTGAGCGGCAAATGTAAAGTGTGTAACTTTTTTTAATTTTAAAGGGAAATTCAGGGGCAAATGTAAAGTGTTTAACTTATTATTGTTTATAGTTATTATTTGTGTTTTATTGTTATTATTATTGTTAATTGTTAGTATTATTGTACGTATACGATATTTTCTTGCAAATTGATTATCGACGAGGTTGAAGATCAAATACACGAGGCTCCACATCCGCATGATCCGCGACGGGCTCCGCCAACGCCTGCGGATCCACTACACGGTCACCCATATCTAGAGTTTCTGCCCGACACCGAGGCCGCCCGTTTTTGCGGGAAGCTTAGGCGGATACACGTCGGATCGCATGCCGCGGTCGACTGGGATGCGATCGAGGAGATTGGTGAGACGCTGAGACTGCGTTATTTCATTCACGTTCACCGTTGCATCGTCTATTTCACTTGGCTGGCATGCCGAGCAGCTGCTGATCGAGTTTTTGTCGATGTTCACATTTCACCCTCCACGGGTCGACCAGCCACCTCCACAGCCACATGCTCCTCCCCCTCCCCCTAAGGTTTCTTTTAGGCTTGCTAGTGTTTGGCGTTCGATGACACTAGCTGAGTTTGCCGTTCATAGTGGTTTATACCTGCAGGAGGAGATCTCTACAGATGTTTGTACGTAGGGGCTAGTAGTGGTGGATAGACCCACTCTTTTAGGATTTTGGGAGGTGGTTGCAAGGCATGACACTTGGGAGCACTTGAGGGCGCAGGGGAGGATTTCATATGTTGATAATCCATTGTATAAGTACGTACGTTTATTACAATAATAATTGTGATTATTATTATTATAAATTAATTTCTGTATTTCGCTAACAATATCTGCAGGTATCTACATAGGATGCTCGCTACTTCTATTACCGCTCGCGGCCATAACCGTGAGTGGTGTACGAGCACCGACCTCTTTTTCCTCTATTGCTTATTGTACAGGAGGCTGTGCGCACTTGCAAACGGTCTTGGCCCAGTACTTCGCCTCTGCCCATCACCGGCAGGAGCGCGGATTTTTGTATGGTGGCGCGTACGTGACCGTCATTGCTCGTTCGTTGGGTCATTTGCCGGAGACGGACCCACACTTACGGGCGACCATACCATCGACGCGGATGGGTTTTCAAACGTTGCAGGGGATGAAGCTTGTTAAGAGGTTCGGCCTCCTCGGCGAGCGGTTTAAAACCCGCGCAAGTGAGCTATGGCTTCAGGAGGCCCTACCAAAGCACTTCGATCCGGTCTATCCTCCGGCAGATGAGGCAGCGGTCGTTCAGATCCTCCGGAGGATTTAGACGGACCTATGCATAGTCCGTCTCCTATCTTTCACCGTTATCTTCCAATGTTCATCTCTAAAGCCTGCCCTTTTGGCTATCCCTCTCCACTTCTGTATCCGTTCATCCATTTTTTTGGTCAACCCACAAAAGGGCTTCAGTGTACTAGGCAACGTGTCATAAACCTCCCACCATTTCTTATGAGCCGAATCGCTAGCATAATGTCGATGATCCATCATATCCCAGTTACAATCAGTCTTTATAGCACACCCATGGCTTCAACCCGAGATAATGAATGGTGTGTAAGTTTTCTTTGATTTTACGATTAGGGTTATTCGGATCTTGGAAAACCTTAAGATTGTTAACCTTTGAATGAAACCGATGCCACCATGTAAAAGCTTCGTTAAGAAACCCTTGATCACCGCCATTGTATGATCCGAAGGTATAGATGTTTTTCATTAGGGTATTGTACATGCACTGCGATAGCTCGATTAACATGAGTCCTGAATTGAAAATGTATTTATCGTTTCCAACCGCGGAGAGTTGGGGGTAACTGAAGAACTCATCTAAGTTCTTTAAGACTACAAGATTTGCGTCTATGAACATAACTTTAGCGTACTCAATTAGCTGCCATATTCGAAGTTTGCTATAGTTGTACTCGTTATAGGCGCCTTTTTTCGCATGCGGGCTTCGTATACGTTTGATGAGCTTGATCTTCCATCCGGCCGCTTTGAGTCCTCGAAGGGATTTTGGAGATATGGAATCATCAGCAAGCAAGACTAGGTCCTTTGTTGAGTTGGTTTGCAGGATGCTTTGTGCTAAAGCTATTGCACCACAAACGTATGCTTCGGAGGAGTGGAGGACGGTTACGTATGCTTCTCGTGATTTGTATGCGTGCGACGTGGATCCACCTGAAAATTATTTTATATATTCATTAAATATATAAGGAAATATGGAAAAATGCTATTTAAACGGTGGTGAAGGTTTCATTATTTATGATGCAAATCCTTAATTAATTCATCTACGGGAATAAATTAAGGTGGTTTAAACTTGTGATAATACTGCTTGCATATTAATTTCGTATAGCATAAATTTCATGAAACCACACACGACTCTTCTAACTCATTAGTTGTAAACATACTGTAAAGGGTTGGCAGGCAATCAAATGGATGGGTTGATCCTGGTAATTTACTTATAAATTACTTTTTCCTAAATATCTAGTTATTAACATGAGTTTGACATGTAGACAGTGGCGGATCTAGAAAATATTCGTAGAGGTAACATTTAAAAAAAAGGGTAACGAAATCGAAAAAACGTCAAAAAAGGTTAAATTTATAGAACAATTTAGCTTTTAAAAAACCCTTAACACACCTTTTTTTTCTAAATTGACTGGACTAGACCGACAAAAAAATACTGGATTATTTTCATGTACTGTTTCGAATCCAGGAGTTTTTACACCCATGCAACAACCCTCAGAGTATCCTAGACTTATCTCTTGAAATGAACAACGGATGCCAAGTTTATTACATGGCCTTATCTACCCGGCAATATATAATACTAGCTGTTGCGATTGATGCGTGATCTCCTCTAAGAGACGTGCCTGATCTACAAAGCCATGGGAAATGGAATCATGCTTCAACTGGCTTTAACAAGTGTGACTCATTTCTTGGTTTGCTCCATAGACAACTCGAGCAATTTCAAGTCAAGAGAGTATGTATGTATTGAGGCTTTGGCCTAGCGGTAGAGGGAAAACCCTTCAAATGTTTAAATAGGTAGAGACCATAGGTTCAATACCCGCAAAGTATAAAATTTAGCCGTTTAAAAAAAAGAGAGTATGTATGTAATTGAACTGATTTTCGTTCACATAATTCAAGCATCAATTCAACTTATGTAGTGGAAAAGGTTTTGCCTTTCCAAATGACAAGGATTCAATTCAATTCATGTGATGAAGAAAAATCTGTAATTTAGTAGTATAGAGAGCGTATGAGTACGTTGACGTTCTAATAATGTAGTGGATTAAATTAATTGCTAGTGATAACTAAATGTTGTAGCTAAGGGGTATCCTAGGTGTTACTTGATTTGCTCCATAATCAAAATGTTGAAAGTTCAAATATTGCATATTACATCTATTGATATATTTATTCCAAAAATCTAGAAATTTTCATCCCTATACCTTATCCAAAATTCACATTATTAATCCAATAACAATTTCAGTTAAGGGGTATTGATGTATTTTCATATTGATGTAATAGAGAAAACAAATAGTATTGAGTTGCTTAGCTAAAACTGAAACAAAAATAAAACTATTAGATGATAAATACAAATTTTAACCAAATGCTACTTAATAGAGAATTGGGCCCTTAATAAAAACAAATCTCACTACGAACATATTGAAATCTCGATACAAACATGTATTGGCTTAAACTAGGAGCCAAGAAATGGTACTCATTTGAGTGTTTCATATTTGAATGGGTCTTGAAAAACTCAAAATTTGGTTAAATCTAACTGAATTCAAGTTCTAACTTTGAATTTGGTTTTGAATTTTCGAATCCAGTTGGAACCTACCATTATTCAGATTTCGAGCTATGAGTCGATTTCAAATATAGATTTCGTGTTCCATGTGAAATTGAATTTGTGATTTTCAACTTGATTATATATATACACACACTCATCTTTTAGTATTTATTTTTATCCTTTTATGATTTATCCCTATTTTACGTAAGATTTGATATATATATATATATATATATATATATATATATATATATATAGGGTTAGTTCATGTGAGAACCACCTTTATTGCGAGAACCGTAAGAACCAAGGTAAACATACAAAAATACCTAAAAAATCTCAAAAAACACAATTTTTAATATATATTTATAAAATCGCTATATTTCGTCACTAAAAAAATTTCGAGTAACAATTTTCGATGCACATGTGCATATGAATCATTTTTTTGACAAATTCCGTAATACATTACCAGTAGTAAACAATTATACTTTCATTTATACTACCATACGTAATACACTATTTTTTACATTACCAATATTAAAAAGGCACACGTGCATCATTATATATAACCATGTTATAACGTATTTTGGTACAAAAAGTTTGTGATTTTGAATGATGAAGTAGGCCCATATACATGTTTTTTGTTTATTTATATTTAGTGGTTTAAGGTTTGGTTATATTATGTAATGTGTTGTTTGGATGGTGTGAACGGTGTTAATATATATGTGCATAAAATGAAATATTGGTAATGGTATTATATTATGTATAGTAGCAGATAATGGTATTGTATTACATATGCTAGGAGGTAATGGTAATATATTATTGAGGGTATGATAGATGAAAGGGAAAGTGTATTCAAAATAGTGTACCAAAACACGTTATATCATGTCCGTACATATAGATGCACATGTGCATTTCCAATATTGGTAATGTAAAAAGTAATGTATTACGGATGATAATGTAAATAAAAGTGCAATTGCCTAATATTGTTAATGATTACAGAAGTTGTCAAAGAAATAATACATATGTACATGTGCAACGAAATGGTTACTCGAATTTTTTTAGTGACGAAATATAGCGATTTTAAAAAAAAAAATATTAATTATTTTTTTTGTGTTTTTTAGATTTTTAGATATTTTTAGTTGTGTTGACACTGGTTCTCGCAATAAAGGGTGGTTGCTACCGGAATTTTCCTCATATATATATATATATATATACACTCTCCTCTCTAATTTGCTCTACATACTTAGTTGATCGTGATTCGGAAAGCAGGTTTCAGGAAAAACCTATATCTCAAACACTCTAATTTGGATATCAAATCCTAAAAGCTCATATTGAACTTCGTAACTTTTTGTCATCGATTCAAATTTAATAAACTAGAATTCGAACTTAATTTAATTTGGTTTGTTCCAAATTTAATTTAAAGTAAATAGAATAGAATTTGCATTCATCTTCAAATATTCAAAATTCAAATAACCCAATTTGATTAACTAAATAAATTCGATGTGTTGTTGATTAACACCCTGGTATCTTATGTCAAGGGGCAATCAAGTTGTCGAAGCATATATTTATGTTGGCAGACCCTAGCGAAGTTGTAAGGATGAATACTCGAACCCAAGTTACATCGTATCTCTGGATCAAGTTAGGCTACTAACACTTCTAAGGCTTCAGTTTGACACACGGCTATTTGCAATAGACCAATTTCATCCTAAAAGAATCTTTATGACAAATGTCATCCGTAAATAATTGTGCGATATCTTCATTAAGTTGCTAATTTAATAAAGAATATGTGACCAAATTTCTTAACAATAAAAACAATCAATATTGTGAGCAAATAATTCTTGTTCCAACTAGTTTCCTTGAGGGCCAACATCGGTCACAACAGATTTCGTCTAGGCCATCACTTCGAGATCGACTCTGATAAGAGTGTTACAACCCAAAGAGAAGAACTCGACCCAAAAGACTAATTTGGTGGGTGAAATAAATGTTACGGACTGAAACTATCGTAAGGTATCAGACTTCTCACACATCGATTGTATGGGCAACAAATATAAGATTATAATCAAATGGTTTTTCTCACCCATGAAACTAGTCTTTTGGGCTACCTCTTTCTCTTTGTGCTGAATTAACAGACCCTTAGTCTACGAATTAAACTTCATTCACTACAATTCCGGCTGTGAAAGCTTCCTTTCTATTATCTAGAATTTAGTAATTACTAATTAGACTTATTTTTTTTAACGTTCAATTTGGATCACTGATGGACCACTGGATTATCATTGTGTAATCAATGGAATCACCTGATCATATCCATCTCTACTAGGCATAATGTTTATATACCAATTCAGAAGAAAACCAAATAAATATGGAAAAAACCTCTGGTGGGAATTGAAACCCAGACCTATTGGTCCCAAAATATTTTCGTACCGTCAATGTGTCACTAAGCTATAAAGCCATGGCATTGATTAAACTTATTCTAAGGGTGGTCGGGGTGTATTCGGGAAGGTGGGTGATTCACTGTGGTCACCGAGCGGGAACACCGCGCCACCCCCTTCCCGGGTCTCGGTGATTCACTAAATCGGCTAGTAGTCACCGCGTTGAATTCGAACGTTGAGACTTGGACTTGACCGTTACTTGCACTTGACCGTTTTAAAAAAATCTTATTATTTAAAACCCACACATTTCACTCATCTCCAACACCCATTTTCACCTATATTCCACAAAATCCTTTCTTGTATATTCCAAAAAATTAACCTCATTAATGGCGGATGACATACCCTCGCTATTCATTCCATTTGATATCAGTGAAAACGACGATTCTTCTTCAAGCGATGGTAGTTTAGTTTTTTTTTCCAAAATCTGATTACGGAAGCCGCCGCGCTGGAAGACACCGGTACTTCTAGAAAAAAGAAACTTGTCCGTCGAGATCGAGAGAAAGGCCACAAACACCTTGTGTTAGATTATTTTGCCGAGGAGCCAAAACTCAACGAAGATGTTTTCCGTCATAGGTTTCGTATGTCGAAATAGTTGTTTTTAAAAATTGCAAGCAAATAATTCGTGGTTTCAAGAGGGCCTGAATGGGAGAATGAAAAAGAGTTTTACACCGTTGCAGAAAGTTACATCGGCGATTAAGCAACTTGCAACCAGTAACCCTCCAGACGAGAACGACGAGTATTTAAATATGGCCGAAAGGACTTCCCGAGAGTGTCTAGATTATTTTAGCGAAACGGTATGCAAATTATACGCTTCCGAGTACTTACGTAGACCAACAAGCCACGACGTCGCGCTCTTATATAGGCTCATGAGGATATACATCACCTTCCTAGGATGTTGGGTAGTCTTGATTGTACTTAATGGAGAATTAGGCCCTCAATAAAAACAAATCTCACTACGAACATACTGAAATCTGGATACAAACATGTATTGGCTTAAACTAGGAGCCAAGAAATGGTACTCATTTGAGTGTTATGTATTTGAATGGGTCAAAAACTCAAAATTTGATTAAATCGAACTGAATTCGAGTTCTAACTTGAATTTGGTTTTGAATTTTCGAATCCAGTTGCAACCTACCATTATTCAGATTTCGAGCTAAGAGTCGATTTCAAATATAGATTTCGTGTTCCAGGTGAAATTGAATTTGTGATTTTCAACTTGATTATATATATACACACACTCATCTTTTAGTATTTATTTTTATCCTTTTATGATTTATCCCTATTTTACGTAAGATTTGATATATATATATATATATATATATATATATATATATATATATATATATATAGGGTTAGTTCATGTGAGAACCACCTTTATTGCGAGAACCGTAAGAACCAAGGTAAACATACAAAAATACCTAAAAAATCTCAAAAAACACAATTTTTTTAATATATATTTATAAAATCGCTATATTTCGTCACTAAAAAAATTTCGAGTAACAATTTTCGATGCACATGTGCATATGTATCATTTTTTTGACAAATTCCGTAATACATTACCAGTAGTAAACAATTATACTTTCATTTATACTACCATACGTAATACACTATTTTTACATTACCAATATTAAAAAGGTACACGTGGATCATTATATATAACAATGTTATAACGTGTTTGCTACAAAAAGTTTGTGATTTTGAATGATGAAGTAGGCCCATATACATGTTTTTTGTTTATTTATATTTAGTGGTTTAAGGTTTGGTTATATTATGGAATGTTTTGTTTGGATGGTGTGAACGGTGTTGATATATATGTGCATAAAATGAAATATTGGTAATGGTATTATATTATGTATAGTAGCAGATAATGGTATTGTATTACATATGCTAGGAGGTAATGGTAATATATTATTAAGGGTATGATAGATGAAAGGGAAAGTGTATTCAAAGTAGTGTACCAAAACACGTTATATCATGTCCATACATATAGATGCACATGTGCATTTCCAATATTGTTAATGTAAAAAGTAATGTATTACGGATGGTAGTGTAAATAAAAGTGCAATTGTCTAATATTGTTAATGATTACGGAAGTTGTCAAAGAAATAATACATATGCACATGTGCAACAAAATTGTTACTTGAATTTTTTTAGTGACGAAATATAGCGATTTTAAAAAAAAATATTAATTATTTTTTTTGTGTTTTTTAGATTTTTAGATATTTTTAGTTGTGTTGACACTGGTTCTCGCAATAAAGGGTGGTTGCTACCGGAATTTTCCTCATATATATATATATATATATATATATACACTCTCCACTCTAATTTGCTCTACATACTTAGTTGATCGTGATTCAGAAAGCAGGTTTTAGGAAAAACCTATATCTCAAACACTCTAATTTGGATATCAAACCCTAAAAGCTATCTTACCGATGAAATCTACCCTACGTGGTCTGTGTTTGTGAAATCATTTCCGTATCCTCACATTCTGAAAGAAAAGAAGTTCAAGAGGTAACACAAGGCAGAAAGAAAAGACGTGGAACGGGCTTTTGGTGTTCTAAAGGCATAATGGGGTGTACTAAATCGACCAATGCTTGCTATGACTGTAACAAAGATTAGGAATGTCGTATATGCGTGCATTATTATGCATAACATGATTCTGAAAGACGACGGAAAGGCGATTGCGCCGATACGTATTTGTGATCCTCCAGTTGAGCTCGTTTTCGATGAAACTGTTTATAACGAGCTCATTGATGAAGACACACATTATAGACTAAAATATGATCTTGTGGAGCATCTTGGAGAACAAGATTTACCCCACCTTTGGCGGATTCAGACGACTATTAGTTTAATTAGTTTTAGTTTTAAAATGTATTTTTATATTTTAATGTTTTGTTTAAAATAGGTTTAGTTATTGATGCATATTTTCTAGAAATAAAAAATAGTGATTGAGTGAAAAATAAGGAGTGAAGTGGTGAGTTGAAATAGCATGATATTATTGGGTAAAAAAAAGTTTATCATTCCTTAAATAGGGAGTCAATTTCAGTAATCTATAGCATGTCGAAGAAAGAAGTTTTTGACTTTTAATATTCAAAGTAGTAGTTTATTGGAAATTTCAAAGTCAGATTCAGCATATAATGTTTATTTTTTTTATAATTGTATCATAAAAATGAAAGTGAGTAAAAGAATTTCCATACTTAAAAACATAAATAGTTCTCATTAACTAATTTAAGGGGATTTTGGATCACTCAAGTGCATCACTTTAGGAACTTGGGATTGGGGATGTGGTGTAAACAAGAGCGTAGCTTAGTGTGTGTGAGGGGGCGGTTAGGGGCGTCCGACCCCCGAACTTTTAGCTCAGTAGTGTCTAGCATATAGTTTTCGTATATAATCTTTTAGGTATATACGTTTTCGAATCCCCGTTTTATAATTTGTATGGTATAATTTTAAATTCGATAACTTTTGACTCCACAGTCGGAAATCTCAAGCTTGACTACTGGAAATAAACGTAGTTTCTTCAACAAGAGTTATAGTGGACATAGTACATACCCACAAGAAAAGTCGTATTTTGTTTTATATATTTCCTCTATCTATCAATTTTTAATAAATGCAATTTATATTTATATGTGTGCACAAATACACAAAAAAAACCTAAACTTAAAGTCTAAAATTATGTTTTATACGTAGGAATTATTTTTATCCAATACTATGATCGATCCTTTGGTTATGAATATAATAATAAAGTTGTTCTTGACTAAAGTTTTTACACACACGCGTCATGAACCTCATATTTAATCCACTGTACATAAACTATAACCCAAATTAAGTTGACTCATTATCAATATTTTAAATATATCTATCTATCTACCATCTATCTATCTATCTATCCATCTAAATTGTTCATTATAGATACATCATACCTACAACATCATTTAAATAAATAAGCAAACTAATTAATAAAATCATTGGTCATAAATAGTAAATGAAATCAAAGAAAATAAAACATAACCATTTAACCACATCTATATAGGCAAGGCATGCAAAGTTCCAAAAAATTGACTACGAACAAAACAAACTCGTTTACGTAAAGCAATTAGTTAAATGGAAATAAAGAGTAATGATAATAAAGAAGACAGTTACCAAGTTGAAGAGATGATGAAATCATGCAAGAGCCAACAGGCATATTCACCTTCTGTTGGAGCCTCTTCAAATCTGGTTTATAAATCTTGTAATCACTTTCTTCCCATAGCATATCATCACACCTAAATATCTCCCACATTGGCCCTGACCTCCCAATAAACACCACATACACCTCCCCATCACCACCCTTTTCCCATCCACTCTTCACCAACACATTAGCCACCACCAAGTTCACTTGCAACCTAAACGTGTCCTGAACACCATCTGGAACCCGTGCTACCACCACATCCACCTTCTCGTATGTCCGAGGCATTGGGATCTCCGGGCACTTCATAGGGCCCCACTTTCCGTCCTCGTCTACCCACTCCGGGAAAAAATCTTCCCATTTCTTGTCCACATCCACAATTTTGAAGTTTATTGTGGTGACATCAGCAAAACCATTGACTTGGATTTGGTCAAGATGGAGGTTCATAAGACCTATTTTTAGCTTATCTGACCGGTTTTCGATCATGTATTGGAGTTTGTCATACCACCCTGGTGGTTCCGTGGTGGCATAATGGAGGGCGGTGGTGGTTATGGTTGGTTCGTCATCATTGTAGCGGAGATTATAAGTGGTGGTGTGGATTACAAGTGTTAGAGTTAGACAAAGGAGGACAAGGACGAGGGTTTGCTTTGAAGAAAATGGTTTTGAAGCCATGCTAATATTTTTTATGGGTCTTTGAAATTTCATTTGATATAAATAGATGTCTGTTGGATGAAGTTTGATGGAAGCACGTTGGCCATACATAATAGAATTTGGTAGAACAGGATTAAATTAAAAGGAGAAACATTTTTTAAGGCAATAATTTTCTTATGACTTTCACGTCTGCTTTATATGCTTGTTATTACCAATTTTTTAATATTTTTAGGTATGATTCTCCTAAACTAATTTTGATCTTGTTCTTTATTGTAGTCGTAAATAAAATGCCAAATTAAAAGTTAATTTCTTGAAATTTAGGTTTCTTAACTTGAAGTTGTAGTAAAAACTATTGATATATATGATGCACTATTTTAATATATAATTTTCCAAAAACAATTATGTAATAAAATAACCAAAATCCTCCTTGTCATTTTATGTTAAATGGTATTGTTTTTTTTCTTGAGACTTAACGTTTCTTGATACTTTAGTGTTACACAAGCAAAAATAATTCAAATTAGGAGTGCAACTAATATGAATTATTTACAGTAATAAATATCCAAATTTATATGACATTTCGTCATAAGACTTTGATAAATCAGATTCAGGAAGCTTGATAACGACATGGCCGTAACAAACCCATCATAATCCAATTTAGGGGTTGTTGGATACGCTGTACAAAATTTTTGCAGGAAGTTTATGCGGATGCACGTCGGATCGCATGCCACGATCGACTGGGATGCGATCGAGGAGATTGGTGAGACGCTGAGACTGTGTTATTTCATTCCCGTTCACCGTGGCATCGTCTATTTCACTTGGCTGGCACGCCGAGCAGCTGCTGATCGAGTTTTTGTCGATGTTCACATTTCACCCTCCACGGGTCGACCAGCCGCCTCCACAGCCACAGGCTCCTCCCCCTCCACCTGAGGTTTCTTTTAAGCTTGCTAGTGTTTGGCGTTCGATGACACTAGCTGAGTTTGCCGTTCATAGTGGTTTATACCTGCAGGAGGAGATCGCTACAGATGTTTATACGTAGGGGCTAGTAGTGGTGGATAGACCCACTATTTTAGGATTTTGGGAGGTGGTTGCGGGGCATGACACTTGGGAGCACTTGAGGGCGCAGGGGAGGATTTCATATGTTGATAATCCATTGTATAGGTACGTACGTTTATTACAATAATTATTGTGATTATTATTATTATAAATTAATTTCCGTATTTCACTAACAATGTCTGCAGGTATCTACATAGGATGCTCGCTACTTCTATTACCGCTCGCGGCCATAGCCGTGAGTGGTGTACGAGCACCGACCTCTTTTTCTTCTATTGCTTATTGTACAGGAGGCTATGCGCACTTGCACACGGTCTGGCCCAGTACTTCGCCTCTGCCGATCACCGGCAGGAGCGCGGATTTTTTGTATGGTGGCGCGTACGTGACAGTCATTGCTCGTTCGTTGGGTCATTTGCCGGAGACGGACCCACACTTACGGCCGACCATACCATCGACGCGGATGGGTTTTCAAATGTTGCAGGGGATGAAGCTTGTTAAGAGGTTCGGCCTCCTCGGCGAGCGGTTTAAAACCCGCGCAAGTGAGCTATGGCTTCAGGAGGCCCTACCGGAGCACTTCGATCCGGTCTATCCTCCGGCAGATGAGGCAGCGGTCGTTCAGATCCTCCGGAGGATTTAGACGGACCAGCACCGCCATAGCCACCACCACCTCCCGGGGCGCCCAGTTTCCTCGGCACGTTATTCAAGGTCATGCCCCGGGAGGTGTAGCATATACGCGTTTATGAGCCGACGTTGACAGGCTTATGGATCTGAGGGGTTGGATGGTTCGGGAGGCACATGATAGACGAGAGAGAGAGGGGTTACCTGCCATACCGCTCCCACCACCTCGAATACCATATCAGCAGCAGCAGCCGCAATAGCCAGATCCAGATTCCGACTCCGACTCGTATGCATAGACGTTTTGTATTTAGTATTCAGCTGTACAAATATATATTGTAATGGATGTACAAAGTTATGTTATATATGTTATATTTAAGTTTGTTTTCAGTTATTCGATTACTTGATAATTGTTTTAAATCGATATTGAAATATAATACGGAAATATAAAATGTTCAATAATATTTATACGATATAATATTTGAATTCTTTTTAAAATGTTGAAAACAATATTAAATTTAAATAGTATTTTAATGGAAATGTAATATTTAAAAAATAAAATGTAAAAACAATGATATATTTAAACGATCGAAAACGGTATGATATTATTATACAAAAAATAAAACTTTTTAAAATTTAATATCTCAAATTAAACCAACAAAACACCTATTTTTTTCACTAAAAAAACATCACCCTCCAACAACAATAAATTTACCCCACCAAAACACTCTTTTTTCAACTAAAAAAACACATAGTCCTAGACGAGTCGTCTAGGTCTAGACCCCTAAAATTCTATGCCAGACATTTCACTGCCAGACATTCTATGCCAGACATTTCACTGCTGCCTCCTTAAAGTCAGTGTCTAGACGACTCGTCTAACTCTAGACGTCTAGGACACCTAAGATGTCCAAATAGGCAGCAGAGATGTGCGAATATCTTAAGCTTTGGTTTTTCACAACTCAGAAGTTGGGTTTTTTCTCTGTTAACGTTATATTTAGTTTTTAAGTAATAGTACAAATATGTTACATAAAAGACGCAAATATTAGTATGGTTTTCAAGCATCTTTGAGTGATTAAAATGTTGCTAACATCATATGCATAGTCCGTCTCCTATCTTTCACCGTTATCTTCCAATGTTCATCTCTAAAGCCTGCCCTTTTGGCTATCCCTCTCCACTTCTGTATCCGTTCATCCATTTTTTTGGTCAACCCACAAAAGGGCTTCAGTGTACTAGGCAACGTGTCATAAACCTCCCACCATTTCTTATGAGCCGAATCGCTAGCATAATGTCGATGATCCATCATATCCCAGTTACAATCATAGTCTTTATAGCACACCCATGGCTTCAACCCGAGATAATGAATGGTGTGTAAGTTTTCTTTGATTTTACGATTAGGGTTATTCGGATCTTGGAAAACCTTAAGATGGTTAACCTTTGAATGAAACCGATGCCACCATGTAAAAGCTTCGTTAAGAAACCCTTGATCACCGCCATTGTATGATCCGAAGGTATAGATGTTTTTCATTAGGGTATTGTACATGCACTGCGATGGCTCGATTAACATGAGTCCTGAATTGAACATGTATTTATCGTTTCCAACCGCGGAGAGTTGGGGGTAACTGAAGAACTCGTCTAAGTTCTTTAAGACTACAAGATCTGCGTCTATGAACATAACTTTAGCGTACTCAATTAGCTGCCATATTCGAAGTTTGCTATAGTTGTACTCGTTATAGGCGCCTTTTTTCGCATGCGGGCTTCGTATACGTTTGATGAGCTTGATCTTCCATCCGGCCGCTTTGAGTCCTCGAAGGGATTTTGGAGATATGGAATCATCAGCAAGCAAGACTAGGTCCTTTGTTGAGTTGGTTTGCAGGATGCTTTGTGCTAAAGCTATTGCACCACAAACGTATGCTTCCGAGGAGTGGAGGACGGTTACGTATGCTTCTCGTGATTTGTATGCGTGCGACGTGGATCCAACTGAAAATTATTTTATATATTCATTAAATATATAAGGAAATATGGAAAAATGCTATTTAAACGGTGGTGAAGGTTTCATTATTTATGATGCAAATCCTTAATTAATTCATCTACGGGAATAAATTAAGGTGGTTTAAACTTGTGATAATACTGCTTGCATATTAATTTCGTATAGCATAAATTTCATGAAACCACACACGACTCTTCTAACTCATTAGTTGTAAACATACTGTAAAGGGTTGGCAGGCAATCAAATGGATGGGTTGATCCTGGCAATTTACTTATAAATTACTTTTTCCTAAAATCTAGTTATTAACATGAGTTTGACATGTAGACAGTGGCGGATCTAGAAAATATTCGTTGGGGTAACATTTAAAAAAAAGGTAATGAAATCGAAAAAAAGTCAAAAAAGGTTAAATTTATAGAACAATTTAGCTTTTAAAAAACCCTTAATACACCTTTTTTTTCTATATTGACTGGACTAGACCGACAAAAAAATACTGGATTATTTTCATGTACTGTTTCGAATCCAGGAATTTTTACACCCATGCAACAACCCTCAGCGTATCCTAGACTTATCTCTTGAAATGAACAAAGGATGCCAAGTTTATTACATGGCCTTATCTACCCGGCAATATATAATACTAGCTGTTGCGATTGATGCGTGATCTCCTCTAAGAAACGTGCCTGATCTACAAAGCCACGGGAAACGGAATCATGCTTCAACTGGTTTTAACAAGTGTGCCTCATTTCTTGGTTTGCTCCATAGACAACTCGAGCAATTTCAAGTCAAGAGAGTATGTATGTATTGAGGCTTTGGCCTAGTGGTAGAGGGAAAACCTTCAAATGTTTAAATAGGTAGAGACCATAGGTTCAATACCCGCAAAGTATAAAATTTAGCCGTTTATAAAAAAGAGAGTATGTATGTAATTGAACTGATTTTCGTTCACATAATTCAGGCATCAATTCAACTTATGTAGTGGAAAAGGTTTTGCCTTTCCAAATGACAAGGATTCAATTCAATTCATGTGATGAAGAAAAATCTGTAGTTTAGTAGTATAGAGAGCGTATGAGTACGTTGACGTTCTAATAATGTAGTGGATTAAAGTAATTCCTAGTGATAACTAAATGTTGTAGCTATGGGGTATCCTAGGGGTTACTTGATTTGCTCCACAATCAAAATGTTGAAAGTTCAAATATTGCATATTACATCTATTTATATATTTATTCTAAAAATCTAGAAATTTTTATCCCTATACCTTATCCAAAATTCACATTATTAATCCAATAACAATTTCAGTTAAGGGGTATTGATGTATTTTCATATTGATGTAATAGAGAAAACAAATAGTATTGAGTTGCTTAGCTAAAACTGAAACAAAAATAAAACTATTAGATGATAAATACAAATTTTGAATTATTGAACTAATAGTGTTATTTTGCAAAAACCACAAGGATGAAAATTTAGGGTTACTCTAAAAGATAACATAACCAAATGCTACTTAATGGAGAATTGGGCCCTCAATAAAAACAAATCTCACTACGAACATATTGAAATCTCGATATAAACATGTATTGGCTTAAACTAGGAGCCAAGAAATGGTACTCATTTGAGTGTTATGTATTTGAATGGGTCTTGAAAAACTCAAAATTTGATTAAATCGAACTGAATTCGAGTTCTAACTTGAATTTGGTTTTGAATTTTCGAATCCAGTTGCAACCTACCATTATTCAGATTTCGCGCTATGAGTCGATTTCAAATATAGATTTCGTGTTCCAGTTGAAATTGAATTTTTGATTTTCAACTTGATTATATATATATACACACTCATCTTTTAGTATTTATTTTTATCCTTTTATGATTTATCCCTATTTTACGTAAGATTTGATATATATATATATATATATATATATATATAAGGTTAGTTTATGTGAGAACCACCTTTATTGCGAGAACCGTAAGAACCAAGGTAAACATACAAAAATACCTAATAAATCTCAAAAAACACAATTTTTTTAATATATATTTGTAAAATCGCTATATTTCGTCACTAAAAAAATTTCGAGTAACAATTTTCGAATCACATATGCATATGTATCATTTTTTTGACAAATTCCGTAATACATTACCAGTAGTAAAAAATTATACTTTCATTTATACTACCATACGTAATACACTATTTTTTTCATTACCAATATTAAAAAGGCACACGTGCATCATTATATATAACCATGTTATAACGTGTTTTGGTACAAAAAGTTTGTGATTTTGAATGATGAAGTAGGCCCATATACATGTTTTTTGTTTATTTATATTTAGTGGTTTAAGGTTTGGTTATATTATGTAATGTGTTGTTTGGATGGTGTGAACGGTGTTGATATATATGTGCATAAAATGAAATATTGGTAATAGTTTTATATTATGTATAGTAGGAGATAATGGTATTGTATTACATATGCTAGGAGGTAATGGTAATATATTATTGATGGTATGATAGATGAAAGGGAAAGTGTATTCAAAGTAGTGTACCAAAACACGTTATATCATGTCCATACATATAGATGCACATGTGCATTTCCAATATTGGTAATGTAAAAAGTAATGTATTACGGATGAAAGTGTAAATAAAAGTGCAATTGTCTAATATTGTTAATGATTACGGAAGTTGTCAAAGAAATAATACATATGCACATGTGCAACGAAATTGTTACTTGAATTTTTTTAGTGACGAAATATAGCGATTTTAAAAAAAATATTAATTATTTTTTTTTGTGTTTTTTAGATTTTTAGATATTTTTAGTTGTGTTGACACTGGTTCTCGCAATAAAGGGTGGTTGCTACCGGAATTTTCCTCATATATATATATATATATATACACTCTCCACTCTAATTTGCTCTACATACTTAGTTGATCGTGATTCGGAAAGCAGGTTTCAGGAAAAACCTATATCTCAAACACTCTAATTTGGATATCAAATCCTAAAAGCTATCTTACCGATGAAATCTACCCTACGTGATCTGTGTTTGTGAAATCATTTCCGTATCCTCACATTTTGAAGGAAAAGAAGTTCAAGAGGTAACACGAGGCAGAAAGAAAAGACGTGGAACGGGCTTTTGGTGTTCTAAAGGCATAATGGGAAGTAGTAAATCGACCAATGCTTGCTATGACTGTAACAAAGATTAGGAATGTCGTATATGCGTGCATTATTATGCATAACATGATTCTGAAAGACGACGGAAAGGCGATTGCGCCGATACGTATTTGTGATCCTCCAGTTGAGCTCGTTTTCGATGAAACTGTTTATAACGAGCTCATTGATGAAGACACACATTATAGACTTAAATATGATCTTGTGGAGCATCTTGGAGAACAAGATTTACTCCACCTTTGGCGGATTCAGACGACGATTAATTTAATTAGTTTTAGTTTTAAAATGTATTTTTATATTTTAATGTTTTGTTTAAAATATGTTTTAGTTATTGATGCATATTTTATAGAAATAAAAATATAAAAAAATCAAACACCCCAACTGTTTGAGCACCCTTAGTGATTGAGTGAAAAATGGGGAGTTAAGTGGTGAGTTAACATGGCATGATATTATGGGTAAAAAAAAGTTTATCATTCCTTAAATGAGGAGTGCCCCTTCCACCCTAATGTAAAAAAATGGGGTTATTTGAAGCAGTCAATTTCAGTAATCTATAGCATGTCGAAGAAAGAAGTTTTTGACTTTTAATATTCAAAGTAGTAGTTTATTGGAAATTTCAAAGTCAGATTCAGCATATAATGTTTATTTTTTTTATAGTTGTATCATAAAAATGAAAGTGAGTAAAAGAATTTCCATACTTAAAAACATAAATAGTTCTCATTAACTAATTTAAGGGGATTTTGGATCACTCAAGTGCATCACTTTAGGAACTTGGGATTGGGGATGTGGTGTAAACAAGAGCGTAGCTTAGTGTGTGTGAGGGGGGATTAGGGGCGTCCGACCCTCAAACTTTTAGCTCAGTAGTATCTAGCATGTAGTTTTCGTATATAATCTTTTAGGTATATACGTTTTCGAACCCCGTTTTATAATTTGTATGGTATAATTTTAAGTTCGTAACTTTCGACTCCACAGTCGGAAATCTCAAGCTTACCGGAAATAAATGTAGTTTCTTCAACAAGAGTTATAGAGGACATAGTTTATACCCCAAGAAAAGTCGTATTTTGTTTTATATATTTCCTCTATCTATCAATTTTTAATAAATGCAATTTATATTTATATGTGTGCACAAATACAAAAAAAACCTAAACTTAAAGTCTAAAATTATGTTTTATACGTAGGAATTATTTTTATCCAATACTATGATCGATCCTTTGGTTATGAATTTAATAATAAAGTTGTTCTTGACTAAAGTTTTTACACACACGCGTCATGAACCTCATATTTAATCCACTGTACATAAACTATAACCCAAATTAAGTTGACTCATTATCAATATTTTAAATATATCTATCTATCTACCATCTATCTATCTATCTATCTATCTATCTATCTATCTATCTATCTAAATTGTTCATTATAGATACATCATACCTACAACATCATTTAAATAAATAAGCAAACTAATTAATAAAATCATTGGTCATAAATAGTAAATGAAATCAAAGAAAATAAAACATAACCATTTAACCACATCTATATAGGCAAGGCATGCAAAGTTCCAAAAAATTGACTAGGAACAAAACAAACTCGTTTACGTAAAGCAATTAGTTAAATGGAAATAAAGAGTAATGATAATAAAGAAGACAGTTACCAAGTTGAAGAGATGATGAAATCATGCAAGAGCCAACAGGCATATTCACCTTCTGCTGGAGCCTCTTCAAATCTGGTTTATAAATCTTGTAATCACTTTCTTCCCATAGCATATCATCACACCTAAATATCTCCCACATTGGCCCTGACCTCCCAGTAAACACCACATACACCTCCCCATCACCACCCTTTTCCCACCCACTCTTCACCAACACATTCGCCACCACCAAGTTCACTTGCAACCTAAACGTGTCCTGAACACCATCTGGAACCCGTGCTACCACCACATCCACCTTCTCGTATGTCCGAGGCATTGGGATCTCCGGGCACTTCATAGGGCCCCACTTTCCGTCCTCGTCTACCCACTCCGGGAAAAAATCTTCCCATTTCTTGTCCACATCCACAATTTTGAAGTTTATTGTGGTGACATCAGCGAAACCATTGACTTGGATTTGGTCAAGATGGAGGTTCACAAGCCCTATTTTTAGCTTATCTGACCGGTTTTCGATCAAGTATTGGAGTTTGTCATACCACCCTGGTGGTTCCGTGGTGGCATAATGGAGGGCGGTGGTGGTTATGGTTGGTTCGTCATCATTGTAGCGGAGATTATGAGTGGTGGTGTGGATTACAAGTGTTAGAGTTAGACAAAGGAGGACAAGAACGAGGGATTGCTTTGAAGAAAATGGTTTTGAAGCCATGCTAATATTTTTTATGGGTCTTTGAAATTTCATTTGATATAAATAGATGTCTGTTGGATGAAGTTTGATGGAAGCACGTTGGCCATACATAATAGAATTTGGTAGAACAGGATTAAATTAAAAGGAGAAACATTTTTTAAGGCAATAATTTTCTTATGACTTTCACGTCTGCTTTATATGCTTGTTATTACCAATTTTTTAATATTTTTAGGTATGATTCTCCTAAACTAATTTTGATCTTGTTCTTTATTGTAGTCGTAAATAAAATGCCAAATTAAAAGTTAATTTCTTGAAATTTAGGCTTCTTAACTTGAAGTTGCAGTAAAAACTATTGATATATATGATGCACTATTTTAATATATAATTTTCCAAAAACAATTATGTAATAAAATAACCAAAATCCTCCTTGTCATTTTATGTTAAATGGTATTGTTTTTTTTCTTGAGACTTAACGTTTCTTGATACTTTAGTGTTACACAAGCAAAAATAATTCAAATTAGGACTGCAACTAACATGAATTATTTATAGTAATAAATATCCAAATTTATATGACATTTCGTCATAAGACTTTGATGAATCAGATTCAGGAAGCTTGATAACGACATGGCCGTAACAAACCCATCATAATTCAATTTAGGGGTTGTTGGTATTTAGACTGTACAAAATTTTACATTTATTTATATTATACGCTGTATAATGATAGGACGTTTAAACTAGCACTTCATCTAAGAAAGTGTAATGCGATGGCATTTGATTTTATTCTTCAAAATAACAAAATTTTACTTATCAAATATTACGTTGTGTTCTTTTATAGAAAAGTTAAAAAAAAGTAATAAGAAACTTAATTATCCCGTTTAAATATCAAAATATTTTTTGGTTTACCTAATATTATTAACTAAAAGATAGTTTTCTAATCTCGTCCGGTAATCATATAACAATTTAGAGTTGGTAAGTGATGTCATACTCTTTTGCTTATTTAACATGTTTAGTTATTTAATATGGTGACTTATTAATATTATTTTCATTTTCACTTTTTATCATTTTCACTTTTTATAGATATTATTATATTATTATTATTATTATTATTATTATTATTATTATTATTATTATTATTATTATTATTATTATTATTATTATTATTATTATTATTATTATTTTTATTATTATTATAGTTGATGTTATTATTGTTATTATTTAACATAGTTATATATGTATTTAAATACGTATAAATTTGTCATTTTAAATATAAGATTTAACATACTATGTATGTTAAAACTGATTATTTTATAAAAAAATACCATATGTGTATAAAATTCCACACTTTCATATCAACTTATAAAACCGGCCAAGCATACTTTTGAAAGAAATTCATTCCTATTAACTTTGTATCAGTTTTGTAACTGTAATTTTCAAGAATTTCCGGGTAGTATAATTGTGTTTAAAGAATGTATTCCAAGTTATGGTGTAAATTGTAGCGAATTGGATTCATGGTTGATGAGTCGAAGACCCTTAAGTTATTGGAATTAATAGGTGAATCCAAACGGACTCATATAATTCATTGTCGGATCCAATAACATTTTGTATGGGTCCGGGGAGATATTGGTTAGGATTTAACGAGTGCGTTAAAAAACAATAATAAATAACATGAAATGTTGGATCTTGATGCCTGATAAGCTATATCTAATACTAGTGCAAGTGAAATAAGATCCTTATGGTCACACACCTAGCAACATAAATCAAGTTCAAGTGAATAGGGATTTAACATAGTTACATAAATCACAATATATATTAATTATTTAGTCGATTTATTACGAGGGGGAAATCGTTAGTGCATATTACGGGTGTCCATCACTGTGTGAATACGCTAAATAGAGCGTGTGTTGAATATTATAGGTTTGAGTGTTAAATTGGTTAGAAGAACACTCAAACGCACGTATGAGTCTTACATGCGTATGAGGATTCCTCATTCGTGCGCATGAGCTCATGCGCATGTGAGCTTGCCTATATATAGGTGGCTCATGCGCACGAACCATTCAAGTTTGGGATTCGACTGGAGAGAAATTGTGTGATTATCTCCAAATTGTCAATGATGTAATGTGAGCTTTTACATATGATTATTCTAAGCGTTATGCTTCCAAAATTTCTATCGAATTAGCTTTATCTTATATAAACTTCCATCTAAAACACGTAGGAAGCAATGGTCCATGTTCTAATAATCATGGTTGCAAAAAGGAGCTTGAGTCTACCATAAAATCTTGTAAGAAACGGGTAGAATCATGTGTTGGGTTTGAGATGCTTCTCTGTGGGTGGATCTGTTGATGCACTTTATGGCTGTCACTGTGCGAATATGCTAGAAAGAGTGTGTATTGAATATTGTATAGATTAGATACGAAAACACGACCCAAGTGCCAACGAGTACTGTCTCGTGCGAGTGACATGTGCCTCGAACGTGTGACAATGTGCTTCGTACGAGTGACTTTGTTACTCGTACGAGTGATGACATCTCACTCGTACTAATAACCCTTCGTACGAGTGACAACGTGATCGCTTTGCACGAGCTGTCATGTCTATAAATAGGTGTTGTGTGTTCATTGTTTGCAAGTTTTGGAAGTTCCCTTAGGGGAAACGCTGGCGGATTCTCTCCAGGAACTCTGCCAGCCAGTCAAGATGTACACTCTTTCGGTTTGAACAGATGAATGAAAAGCATCCGCTGATTCCGTGCCTGCATGTCTATTTCGTTCTGCCGAATCTGTACTATCCCCAAAGCTTCTGTCTAGAACCGCCGCCGACCACGGGACCACAACTGGTATTAGAGCTACGAGACCGATTCATTCAATCTAACAGTTGATGAATCACCTACGCTCATGAATTTTGGACGTATGAGGGGTTTTAGACGTAAAACATCGAATAATTGGACAATCCATGGACATAACGTAAAATTGAAACTATAGGATTGTTAGAGACTGATTTTCGACCAGATCTGTGCAAAAATTATGTCGTATTTGAAGAAATGAAGATTCTGAATCGAAAAACGTAAACAGTTTCGTCCGTACGAGCGAGCCTCTATAGCTCGTACGAGTGACAATTCGTCACTCGCACGAAGCTCCACTCGTACGGAGCATCACTCGTATGAAGCACCACACGTACAAAGTCTAGCTCGTACGAAGTGGTGACAAAAAAGGCATTTTTTGATCGTATTTACGAGACGAGTGTCAAGAAAAAATTTGGTGATTACAAATTTTTTTAAAATTTAACGTCTAATTCGGGCTGTTAGAAGACACAGTCTAGAGCTTCAAAGTATAGATTTGATGATACGATCACAAAGGGATGAAGTTTTTGGGGTAGTTACTGATACCTTCGCAAAACGTTGATCATCTGGTTAGTGACTATTAATGGGCCTCCACGTAAAGTCAGCATTTGATCAAAACTGCAATTTTGGGAAATTTTTCGAAAATTTTGGTACCATATGCTGCAGTCGTGCCATAATATTCATTCCCATAAGAAATCAAGAAGCCAGAATTTGTAAAAATGAGGGGAAATAAAAATTTTCATGTATATTTAAAAATTCCGGTATTTTTGAAATTCGTGGCAAAGCAACAATATCAGGGTCGTTCAGACTACAGATTATCTGGGAAACACAGAGGATCGAAGATTCATTAGAGATGAGATAACGTTTAAGTCTATTCACGAAATAGACTATACATTTGGAAGAATGTTTCTCAGATTCGATGTGATACCAGATAGTTTGTTTCCGATGATTTGCTAGTCGAGAAGATTTGCGGATATTTATTGATTTGAAGTTTTTCAGTGTGGTATTTCGAAGTTTCTGTCAATTGCAGGTTGAGTTTTGAAGATCGGAGGATCGAGCATTAGGGGAGTGCGCTAAACCGAACGTGGATATGCTTAACGTCGAAACGGAGAAGCTGCATTGTTTGATTTCAAGTTGGTGATTATTCGAGAAAATTTGTAGATCAAGCAAATCAGAGGAGGTCTTGAACCGTTTAAACAACGACCTGAAGATCAAATTCTAGAGAAAATTATTTCAGGGGAAATGTTGCTTAACGTAGATAATGCAAACCCGGATCTTCAATCAAAGGGGAACTACAACGTCAACAGATACCCAATTGAAGTTCCAGAATACTCAAACACAGCTCTCAGATTTCAAGTCCAAGTTCAAGCTTCGATAGTGACGTCCAAGGGGGAAATCGTTGATGCAATTTATGGCCGTCACTATGCGAATAGGCTAGAAAGAGTGTGTATTGAATATTGTATAGATTAGACATTAACACACGACCCAAGTGCGAACACGTACTAGCTCATACGAGTGACATATTCCTCGTACGAGTGACAATGTGCTTCGTATGAGTGAGTTTGTTACTCGTACGAGTGATATCTCACTCGTACGAATGACCCTTCGTACGAGGGACAACGTGCTCGCTTCGCACGAGTTGTCATGTCTATAAATATGTGTTGTGTGTTCATTGTTTGCAAGTTTTGGAAGTTCCTTTAGGGGAAACGCAGGCGGATTCTCTCCAAGAACTCCGCCAGCCAGTCAAGATGTATACTCTTTCGGTTTAAATGAATGAATGAATGAAAAGCTTCCGCTGATTCTATGCCTACATGTCTATTTCGTTCTGCCGAATCTGTACTATCCCCAAAGCTTCCGTCTAGAACCGCCGCCCACCACGGGACCACAGGATCGGCTTTCCCTCGAAAGCAACGAACCGGACTCGAGCTAACCAACGTGCGCGGAATTCATCGTTAGTAACTTTGACAAAAGATCGGATCTACTGTTTAAACGCTTTTGCTTCTTGTATTAATAAACGTGAAAAATTACATACAAAAAATGACAGGGCTTCGCTTTAGTATCAGTAAAAACAGCTCTGGACTCAAGACACCAACTCTGCTATTTATAGACATGACAGCTTCGCACGAGTTGGAGTTGCCACTTTGTCCGAAGAGCACTTCGTACGAAGTGAACTGTTTCACTTCGTACGAAGTGGCCTATATACATACAAACAAATAGAAATCTGACAATTAAGCCCTATTACATACTCGACATGACCCTAAGATGTAGGCTATAGACATTCTGCACCAACAAACTCCCCCTTAGATATTGCCACAGTCTTGGTCAGTCTTCAAAAAGATCTTCAAAAGCATTTGACACTATCGCCCAAAAAAGTGCTTCCTTGGCCTATGACGCTTCTTAGATGGAGTAGGTGTCTGATCAGTAGGAGGGGGTCTGTTGTAGGTATCACCATACTGAAATCTTCCTAATGCTGCCTCTCTCATTCTTTCGACAATTCTTTCCTTGTTATGCCGCTCTTTCTCTTCTAGCTTTCTCCATTCAGTATTCCAGACTTTTCTAGAATTAATATCGTTAGCATAACTAACATTTATAACTTTCTGGAATTGCAAAGCATGCTCTTTGTCTTTATCCTCATAGCTGATCTTGCTGTAGTAGAGACATTCAACATCTTTCTTCGAAAAGTTGACCAGCTACATCGAGTCAAGAATGTGAATTCCCCTCCACAAGCCATAGATCCTTTTTTGAGAAATAACTACCTCAGTTTACTCTTCTGTGATCTTCCATGAATCATCATTTTAAACCACAATCACTACCTCAGTTTAGTTCACACCCGGCTCTGATGGTTTTATGGGGGTATGACATCATGAGGAGGTTTACGGGTTGGATATTAGTCAATTGGTTATCGGGTAACAACCTCGCATTGTAATAATCCTAGTACTTAGTTCCCTTTTATCACAAACAAGTAATCAAATACGAGTCATGTCTATGTGACTCTTTCTAGTTGAATTTGGAACACACGCGTTAATTTAAACCGGAAACTTGAGATGGCCACTCTCTTTTAATCTGTTAGACAACCAACTTTGATTTGCTGTTAGTTAAAATCTTAAACCACAAACCAAAAACTCTGAATTTAATTTCTTGCAATTTAGGTAAAGTAGTCAAAGTATTACAAACTCTAGATAACCTAATTTCCACAACCCCTTGTGTTCGATACCCACTTACCGCTAGTTATTAGTAGTATTTGGATTAAATTTACGTGAGACTACGACAATCACGTGAACTATGTAAGCATGATGTTTTAAATTTTAGGTATATTGATTTATATTCTTTTAGACTCTTTTAGTTATTTTTTGTTTTCTCATATATATATATATATATATGTATATATATGTATGTATATATATGTATATATATATATACATATATATATATAGGATATATATATATACATATATATATACATAGGGTAAGGTAAGTGTAAAAAGGACATATTTCGTACAAAGTGGAAGAAGACTGTAAGTATGGTGTTTTAAATTTTAGGTATGGTGTTTTATATTTTTTGTTATGGTATAATATAGAAAAACATCAAACACAACAATCTATAAACAATCATATGTATTCTAGGCAGCTAATTTAAAACACACTAATTTAATTATTCGCATATTGTTTTAGATTTAATGGCTAGAATACATTTAATTATGTTTTAAATTGTTATTTTTGGTGTTTTTCTATATAATACCATGCTAAAAGAATATAAAACATTATATCTAATTTAAAACACCATGTATATATAGACTTCTTACACTTTGTACGAAAAATATCATTTTTACAGGAACCCTTACATATATATACATATGTATAAATAAATATATATATATATATATATATATGCATGTATATGTGTATGCATATGTATATATATAGTAAACAAACTCTGATCATTGATTTACATCATCAAATCTTAAAACACACTAGTGTATTTTCATCATTAAGTCCTAGCTATTGATTTACACTTGTATATACACTTATGTATTGATAGTCAAGGGCTAGGATTAGTTCACTAGTGTTCACAATCAAGAAGGTTGTTCACTATTATCAATACACAAGTGTAAATCAATAGTGGGATTTAATGATGAATATACACTAGTGTATTTTACGATTTGATGATGTAAATCAATGATCAGGATTTGTTCACTCAGTTCACAAATACATTAGTGTTCAATCTTGAATACAACCCTATATATATGGTAGGGTGTATGCGAGAACCACATTTATGGTGAGAACCAATGTGAACCACCTTTATGTGTAATAACTAATTTACATATGTGTAAAGGAACCAATTTACGTATATGTAATTACAAAATTATTTATGAAAAAAATGATAAAACTACTCCTAATACGCATGGAATCATAATAAATGATAAAAAATACCCTTAAACAATGTTAAATAAAAAATATATTAGTAGAATGATTGTTTATTAGGAGTTATATAAGTTCTGCATTTGTTTAGAGTCCTGAAAAGATACTTACCATATATATATATATATATATATATATATATATATATATATATATATATATATATATATATATATATATATATACACATATATATATATACACACACACATATGATTGTTTATTAGGAGTTATATAAGTTCTACATTTGTTTGGAGTCCTGAAAAGATATTTACCATATATATACACACACACACACATCTATATACACACACACACATATATATATACTATGCTAATAAGCATATCCAAATGGTAACTTAAGGTAATTTGCCACTTCCCTTAAAAATCCTTTAATGCATGAAGTACAACATCTTTAAGCACAATATGTTTGAGCGGTGAAATTTTGCATTCAAATTTTCAATTCCCACTCATCCCAATCCCCCATACACCCCTGCCACGGATATACATCTAGGGTTTTCTAGATTCTTTCTTCAGATCTCACATTTTCAAAATCCTCTAGTCCCTTTCTCTCTCTGGTGATTTAAGAAGATAAATTGATAGTGGGGGGGTATGGTCCCAAAAACCCTATGCTTGCGCAAGCTACCATTCCCTCATAATGATAACATGTTAGAGATCTATTTTATCACATCACATCACATACATTTCTTTTGTGTGAACAGAAGTGAGTGATCAGGCTGAGGGGGAGTGTAAAATCATTCTTGTAACCTTTTGATTATAATCATTAATAAAAGTTTGATATTTTTTTTTAAATCTGTGTGTTCATATAATTTCGCTGCAATTCCATCTTATACTATCTTTCATGCATTACAAGTTCAACTAAAGCACACAAGTTAAAACTCAGATCCTAACAAGTATTATAACTTTACTCTAGATCTTCTTTCTTTAAGTTTTAGATTCTTATCCTTTACTTATTTTGATTATCTTGATGAAACAAAGATATACATAAGGAAAAATCTAATTTTACTTTCACAATAGGAAAAGGGGCATTTGGTTTCGTTTACAATGCTCAGATGTGGATTGGTGAGACTGTTGTTAAAGTTATGGAAACTGGGTGATCTAAGCATTGCAAGTACATATATGTACATCAGTGAAAATTAACTGTTTATACCTAGGTTTTTGAAAAGATAACGATTCAGAATGAAGATAATGATATTTGTACAAACTTGTCTCTTTTAAACATAGTTTGTTGATGTGTGTGTATATATAGGGTAGGGTTCATGTGAGTACCACCTTTAGTGCCAGAAACGTGAGAAGCAATGTGAACACAAAAAATACGTAAAAAATCTAAAAAACACACAATTTTTTTAATGTTTTATTATTAAAAGAAATCGCTATATTTCATCACAAAAAAACATTTTTTTCGAGTAACAATTATCAATGCACATGTGCATATGTGTCATTTCATGGACAAATCCCGTAATACATTACCAGTAGTAAATCATTGCACTTTCATTTACACTACAATCCATAATACACTACTTTTTCCATTACCATATTAAAAATGCACATGTGCATTATTATGTATAACCATGATATAACGTGTTTTGATACAAAAAGTTTGTGATTTTGAATGATGAAGTAGGCCCATATACATGTTTTTTGGTTAGTTATATCTAGTGGTTGATGGTTTGATTATATTTGTCACTTTATGATGTAATATGTTGTTTGGATGGTATAAAGGTTGTTGGTGTACATGTAATAAAGTGAAATATTGGTAATGGTATTATATTATGGATGGTAGGAGGTAATGGTATTGTATTACGAATGGTAGGATGTAATGGTAGTGTATTATGGATGGTATGATATATGAAAAGGAAAGTGTATTCAAAGTAGAGTAACAAAACAAGTTATATCATGTTCATACATATAGATGCACATGTGCATTTCTAATATTGTTAATGTAAAAGTGGTGTATTATGGATGGTAGTGTAAATGAAAGTACAATTGTCTAATTGGTAGTGTATTACGGAATTTGTCAAAAAAATGATACATATGCACATGTGCATGGATAATTGTTACTCAAAAAAAATTGAAAACACGGTGTCTTTATGTGGAACACCCACAACAACAACACCCCAACCCTGCACCAATATTAATTGTTGGTGCATTATGTCTATTGCCTACGTCTAGGCTGTGTCGATATTGAATATAGGGCTTAAACGTCATTTGTATAAATGTTATTAATTGTTTTATATGTTTTGTAGTTGACTTGTACGAGTGAGTCAGTTGGCTCGTACCTATCACTCGTACGAAGCAACCACTCGCACGAGTCATAGCTTTTTTTCACTCACTGCAGTGCGAGTCATGTCGACCTATAAATAGAGAAGTGTTGTGTCAGAGCTAAGGTGTGTTAGTTCAGTTGGTACGACGAAGCCTTGCTGATTTGTTTACTCGCGTCTGTACTTTGCACGTCTTTCAATACATTTCAGAGCAGTTAAACAATATCTCTTTCTTGTTCGTTTGTCATCCTCTCTAGCAATGAATTCCGCCTCTGCTAGTTGAGTTAGATCAGACCGGTTGCTCATCGGAGGAGCCGATCTCCCGTTCATAGTGGTATCAGAGCCTTGAGGCCGATCTGCTGACAAACGTCAAGTTCTGTAGGCTTTCAACTGTTTCAGATAAGATTAACTATTGCAGCTTTTTACTTCTACATTTCTCCCAAACTGATCTCGGATTTGGATGAAATTATGGACAAATTGGACTAGGATTCTAGGATATCACATTAAATTCTGTTCTAATCATACCTTAACAATTTCAGATCTAAAATCAAGCTTAATCATGTTAAAATCAGTAAAATTCATCCATTTGAAGACTTAGTTGTGTCGTACGAGTAGAGAGACCACTCGCACGAACAATTGACCATACAATTTGCACCATTCATACGAACAAATAATCATAAATTCTTAAAAACTTACAAGTTTCAAAATTTACAAGTGTAATTCGCATGAATTAGACACTCGTACGAACATCTCATTCGTATGAGCGAAAGATCAATCGTACGAGTAATTTCATTGTTTGCACGAGTTACTTGTTTTAGTCACCTTGTCCGTAGGAATTTCTGGTTCGTACGAATGGATCTTGATCGCACAGATTGTTTTGTTATCTGCACGAAAGAATTTTTCCAGACTAATCAGTTTGTTTGAAAAGTGTGTGTCTAAACTTTTACAGGAAAAATGGCCGAAGAATTCTACAACGCATTTGCTACATCTGCAGTCACGACCACAGCGGCTCAAAACATGAATCTCGAAAACGAGATGGGTACCATGACCAAGCCACCAAAGTTAATGAACCTAGAAGACTTCGATAGTTGGAGCGAACGGTTCATGAATTGGGTCCAGGCAAATCACTTTACTTGCTGGTTCGCTATCGAAGTTAAATATCAAGCTCCTGTAGATGAAAATGGCCTCGAAAACACTCTGGGTCAACTCTCGGATGTTGAAAGGGAAAGGTTCATAAACGAAAAGAAAATGATGAACATTCTGCAACAATCCATCAAAGAAGATATTTTGGCGTTATTATAACACGATGATAATGCTCAATCATTGTGGAGTGCTCTTCGTTTGAAGTTCCAGGGAAGTGCTCAGCTATGTAAGAGTAAACGGGTTTTGTTAAGTAAAGAATTTGATATCTTTACATTGATTAAAGGAGAAACAATGAAACAATTGATCGAAAGATACTGTCATTTGGTGGTGCAAATGAAGAGAATGGGAATCATCAAGACCAACGAAAAACTTGATGATAAGTTGGCAGATTCTCTACCACAAGGCGAACGGTCTATGTATTTGACCATCTTGAAGAATGGGACTGAGTATGGTAATTTTTCATTACCACGTTTCATTGAAATACTGGAGGGACATGAACTTGAAATGCAGAAGATGGCGAAGAACAAGACCGTCCAAGTTCAACAAGATGTTAATCTGTACTTCAAGAACAGTTTTGCTACTCACATTCAGTCTCCAAAGATCCAGACTGCCGTTAGCGCTTACAGCACGCCAAGTTCACCATCAAACCAAAATAATGGCTTTCAATCATTTGCTACAGTTAATCCTCACACGTCTCATAGCCCACAGTCGTCACATGCATCAAGCACTCCTCAAATCAACAAGAACAGTCAATCAAATCCTACTCAAAGGGTTATTCAGTGCAATATCGCAGTGGATTTCTAGAATGCACAAAACTTCGATGAGAAAACCGCGAAGCAACACATGTCTCTATTAGCATCGGTTCTCGAATCCTATGATAGTCTTGTAGTAGGAAGGATTGGAAATTCTGAAATGACCAGAGAGGACTACGACCAGATTGATGCATTAGAAATGGAGTTGATCGACATAAGTGGTGTATGGCATCTATTGTTTGACGCGCACAAGTTTCATGGAAATTCCGGGAGAGGAGAACTTAGGAGGTTTGGATGGAAAACTGGGATTCGATAAATCCAAAGTTACTTGTTTTAAGTGTCGGGGCGTGAATGCCCAGATAGAGAAGCTCAAGGGAACCAGAACCCATTTGCTGATGACTATTACAAGAAGGCTATTTACCACCGTCCTCAACCAAAGACAAAGCTCTAGTGGTTACTCAAGAAGATGAGGGCTTTAACTGGAACAAATATATTTCCAAGAATAAAAGTTTGGCTTTGGTTGCTGAGATAATCGAAGAACCTGAAGAAGAATCAGAGGCAGCTTTTGATGAGGCACCAGAAGATCATTATTACTATCATACATCATCAGAAGAGGAGGAACTTTTGAACAGTGCATTTAAACACCTCCTGTCTAACGATATGTTGAAAACTTTTGCAGGTTATTTTGTACCAAGTCATCAATCATCTTGCGAAGAGCAAAAAAAAGCCGGTTGTTGAAGAGAGAGTTGATGAAAAGATGGTGTAGTTGTCGGATGATATCAGAAAGGCATGCATGGCAAACGTCAACCAGGTAAATGAGTCTAAGAGTTAGTCAGTGGTAGAAAAACCATGCTTAAAATGTGCTGAGCCGTGTAATGAATGTGTTGTAAAAGACACACGATATACTGAGCTCAAAAGTTTAACAGATAATTTGTCAAGTGATTACAAATCAAATAAAGAAGCATACGACAAATTAAGTCACTCTGTTAAACATTACACAAAAGCACTCAGAGAAAATGACACAACACTCTTGATGCTTAAGGCGACAGTAATGGACAAACAAATGGCCATTAATATTCACCTAAACGCTATCGCGGAGCTTAAGAGTGAGCTTGGTAAGAATCGAAAGTGAACGGGTTAACAAACTGTTAATCAATTATTTAACAAGCTCCTACTTCATTGATCACATTTTACCGAAAATTGAAAATAAAGAAGAATCAGAAAAGGACAAAAATAAGAGTGTGAGTTACGATCGAGTTCCACCCCCTATGTAGAATAGTTATGCGTGTAAAAAGCCAGCATGGGTGGAGAAGGCACTCAATCTAAAACTAAAAACTGAACAATCAAATGAGTTGCCTACAAACATCGACGTAACCTACACAACTTCTGATAGTGAATGTGACTCTGAGGTGGTTAAAACTGTGGTAGAAAATGTTTTAAAAAGTGAATCTGAAAAACCTAAGTCTGATGTTGAACCATTAGAAAACAGTTTGACTAATGATCCAAACATCATAGTTTATAAAATGCAAGGATCAAATAAACTATTTTCTGTTGAAGACTTTCCCATCCAGAACATGAATCTGGATCGTGTTGATAAATTGTTCAAGCTTGTGGAGGCAAGTCATGCTGATTTAGATAAACATAATACATCATTCTACTCTAAATCAAGATGTGACAACCGACCCTACTATCATAAAAATAGAGATTATCCTGAAAATAAGAGGGCGGGGTTGGGTCTCCAAAAGCAATGAATGAACAACAAGTCTCAAAACTTAACTTTACTAAGAAAATCAACTTTGTTTTTGGGACAAAAACAGAGAAGGAAAAAGAAATCATCGGAACACGATCGAATGATGATTTAAGAAAGAGAATAGGGAACAAGTTTTGGATTCTTCTGTTCGTAAGGACAGTAGGACTTGTTACAAATGTCAAAACGTTTGGCACATTGCAAGATATTGCTCACAAGAATCTCCAAAACCTGTTTCTCATTCTAAAAAGTTCACCAAGGACGAGAGTTGAGCTGAAAGTGAGGTTGGGTGGAAGGGTGGAGTATTGTGGTTGATGTTCATGTTATGGGTTGTGGTAGTACTGGCGGTGTTTACATGTTTCATAAAAAAACAAAAAGAAATATGGGATTTGAGAGTTGAGCTGAAAGTGAGGTTGAGGTAGCTTTAGTGATCGTTTCCTTCAAAACCATACATTATTTTGTTTTGTTTATGGTTGGGTGGAAGGGTGTCACTACGTCTTTCACAACCCCTTGGGGTTGCTTCCAACTCGAATCCACGAACACTGCCATGCGATTAATCTCGTGTAATGGACCAAAGTCACTGGTCGTACAGGCTACCCGGGAGAACGTTCATCCCTGCTCTGTAATTCAACAATGCTTTGTGTATCTTGAACTTCCCAACTTGAATCGAGATAACTAGTTCCCCGGCATCACTTCCACCTCTCTTGACACTTGTTTCGTTCACACCTGCAAACACATGAACAATAGAAGCAGTTAAACATTTATTAGTTTTAGGGACAAAACTTACCCTACTAATCGATATGTTCCTTGTGTTCTTCGGGTTAGTTTGCATATCACTCGAAAGTTTCCCATTCTGTTGCTTTAATGTTGCTACCTCACTAGCCAACTGCCCCATCTGTGTGGCCTGTGATTGGATGGCTTTGTCCCGAATCTCATCCTTTTGTGCCCGAACATCATCCAGTTGATTCCTCATTTGCATATCTTGTTGCATCATCTGGAGCATATCCATAACTTCATTCCCACTTGATGAAGTTTGACCCTGATTGTGTTGCTGGTGTGGAACGAAATTTCTTTGAGCTCTTTGGAAATTTGGAAATTTGGATTGGCTTGATTCGCTGGGTTCCCATAACGAAAATTGGGATGGTTCCTTAACCCGGGGTGGTATGTGTTCGAGTTCATGTTAAAATTATGACCACTCCCTTGAATAGCATTTACCTATTCAACTTGACCTTCACCCACACCCACCAAACACACATCTGCCGCATGACCCAGTTTATTACAATTAGTACAAACAAAATATACCTAATTCGTTGCTTGTACCCCTCCATCATCTACCGCATACACTTGGGGTCCTGTGATAACATATCTCGCACTCCTTGAAGGTTGTGCCTTCCTTTTAGATGTGACCGCCATTTGCTCCAAGAATGCCCAATAATCTTGCTCAAAATTTGTACCAAAAGTACCATTAGTGATGGACATTAAGTCACGAGCATTTTCCGAACTCAACCCCTCGTGAAAAGCATTCAATAATTCCTAAAGGGCAATGCCATGATGAGAACAATTCTTAAGCATCATATTAACCTTTTAAATGCTTCATGGAACATCTCACCCGGTTGTTGTTGAAAACTTCTCAAGCTCCGCCTAACTTCATTAGTCTTTTGGGCTGTGAAAAACCATTCTAAAAATCTTTGTTGCATGTCGGCCCATGTATAGATTGATGCGGATGGTAAAGTATGGAACCATCTTTTTTCCTTGTCTTCCAAAGAGAATTGGAAGTGTACCAATTTAATATCATCCGACGAAAAACCTTGCCCTCCAATAGTGTTGCAAATAGAGTCATATGTCTCCAAATGGAAGTATGGTTCTTCCGTTGCTAGCCCTTTGTACTTTGGCAAACTTTGAAGTGCGGTTGTTCTAACCTCAAATGTCCTTCCATCCGGGTGATGAGGTATCACCACCGGAGAAAGGTTATTAGTAGTAACCGGCCTAAAATGTGCTTCAATCCCCCTTACTACCTCTCGATGATGTCTTCACGGAGCACCCAATGGTACTCTTGGTCGACCCGCTTGACCTTGTCTTAGCCCTTGAGGTGCGAATTGTTGTTGATATTGGTGTTGATGCATCGGTCTTGGAAATTGAGGTTGTTGGTGTTGAACTTCAACTTGTTGTAAAGGCATTGGTCGTTGGAATAGTGGCCCTTGAGGACGAATTTGTTGTACCCCTGTAGGTTGCCTAACCATTTCTTGAGCTTGTTCCATTTGTTGCCTTTGGGGGTAACCCATTCCCCCTTGAGGTCCCAAGTTACCTCCATCACCCCTATAGTAATAACCCTCTTCTTCATACCCTCCAAATTCTTCTTCATACCCGTCATCAAACCCATCTCCTCCTACACCCGAAGATTGTACAAACTGAGAAGAAGGATAATGGGAACCTGGTTGTGTTGGTAGTTGAAATGTAGAGGAGGTATGAACAATGGTTGAACTTGGTGGAAAATCACTTGGTAATGGTTGTTGGGTGGAGGATGATTGACCAGAAGTTGGGAAAAAGGATGAGAATGGTGGAACCGTTGATGTGGTGTTGATGGGATTAACTTCAGGTGTTGAAGTAGGTTGGGTGGTAGGAATTGGTGAAGGTGTGGATGGTGATGTTTGGTTTGAATTGGTAGGTAATTGATCCATGGTGTTGATTGGTGAAATTGGTGTTGTTGGTGAACCACAAATTTTATTTTCGCGTGGCAATACCCTATTTCTTCGCAAAGTTCTTTCGATCTCCGGATCAAATGCCAATGATGATTGCCTATTAGAGCCTCTAGTATGCATGCACCTGTAGAAACCTGCACACTAACACAACCAGCATAAACCTGAAAAATAATAAACTAAACTCAATCAAAGATAACACACGTTGCGCACTACTCCCCGGCAACGGCGCCAAACTTTGACGTGATTGTCGATGTCTCACGTAAATTTAATCCATATACTGCTAATAGCTAGTGGTAAGTGGCTATCGAACACAGGGAGTTTATGGAATATGTGCTATCTATAGTTTATAATGAGTTGACTAATTTATGTAAGATGCAAGAATTAAATTCAGAATTTTAATGTTTTGGTTTGAAAATCAAACTAGTTGCAATTCAAATATTGGTTGTTTAACAAATTAGAAGCAAGCAATCACCTCAAGTTTACGGTTTCATTTAACACTTGTGTTTCAAATCCAACTAGAAAGAGTCACATAGACATGACTCGTGTTTGACTAACCGTTCGTGATAAAAGGCAACTAAGTACTCGGATTACTACAATGCGAGGTTGTTACCCGATGACCAATTAACCAATATCCAACCCTTAAACCTTCCTGTGATATCTCGATTGTCAACGACACCAAGAACGTACAATTAAGGCAAAGATCAAAACATCAATCAATGATTTACCAGCAAATATCCAAACACCATAACAAACTACAAATATTGCAAGTCTATTATTCAAGAAATCAAACCTTCCACCTAGGATGATCACAACGATATGTTCATATGAATCATAAACCAAAAGTAAATGTTTAGAAATTGTTTTCAACCCACAAGAACACCAAAAATTCGCCTCTAAGCTCTGCAAAACATTTCCCAATGATTGATATGCCAAAAGACCTTTGAAAACCGAGTTCAATTGGGCAGTTACCTTTTCTCACTGCTGACCACCGTAAGCTACGGTGGTCCAAATTTCCTTACAGCCCCAAGAGACTGGCTTACGGTGCATAGAAGGATTAGACACCACCATAAGCTACGGTGCCTACCGTAGCTTACGGTGGATAGCAGATTTTCCATTTTTGTTCTTTTATCAACTCTCGAAGTCTTCATCTTCATTTAGCCAAGTGCAAGCTCCAATCAAAGCACGTTAAAATCGCTTCTTTGTCCTCTTCGGTACCTGCAAAGCCATATACACCATAGTTATCAAATCCTAATAAATAACCCAATTAAGTGCGGACTATTGATCGTTTTAAGGCACTTGAGGGTTGTCCAATGGACCACCCGTCAATAGTCTTCTTAACTTGGTACCAAATATGTCCTTTTTACACTTACCTTACCCTATATATATAAATATATATATATATATATATATATATATATATACATAATAACTAAAAGAGCCTAAAAAACATACCCATCTTTTTACAATTTTTAATAAAAATTCTCTATTTAAGGTTTAGCTTTTTGGTTTGCTTTTTTGGGGGTTTAGGTTTAGGATTAGATTTTTGAGTGGCGAGAGTGGGGGTTTAGGTTATTGGGAGAGTGCGGGTGGGGGGTTAAGGTTTTTTTTTTTTTTGGGGGGGGGTGCGGGTGGGGGGTTTAGGTTTTTGGGTGGCTTACGTTTAGGGTTTAGTTTTATGTTTTTTTGGGGGGTGGGTAGGTTTTTTGGGGCTGGGGGTAGGCTTTTGGTGGGAGGGTGAATTTAGGTTTTTGGGGGTGTTGGTGGGGGGTGGGTTAGGTGGTTTAGGCTTTTTGATATTAATGCACCTGTGCAGTACAACTTTTTAAAAATTGGGATTCTTTTTAAAAAATTCAAAAAAAATTGGTTTGTTTTTTAGACTATTTTGTTAGTTTTTTAGTTATCTTATTAAGCTTGTTTTCTCAAGATACATCCCATATTGCATATTATAGAAGTGTTACATTTAAACACTTAATTGGCTTATAAACCTTTTACTTTTCAAAAACCTTAACACAATCTCCACCACTCAAAAGACTCCTCAAATCAATCGCCAACATCTCTTATCTCACCAAAACACTAAAGTAGATACATATCGCCTTCTGCCGCTTACTTTATACCTAATGCATTTGGCTCTATGCTTCAACTACTTTTGAATTTAGAAATTTAGATTCCCACTCCCATTTCTATCTCACAATTGTTACATCTTTTTCAAAAGAACCCCTAAATCCCAAATGTGCAAAATTAGAACCAAAATTGGATGCTAGAAATGATTTGGGTTTGTAGGGCACGAACAAGCAGATGTTAGAGAGAGGAAGAGAAGCGGTGGGTTCCAGCCACTGGTGGGTTCCTAGCAACCGAGTTACCAAATCTAGCGGATTTGGTGGTGACGGCGGATAGGGGTTTGCCGCAAGCGGTGGAGATAGCGGTTTGTGGTTGCTATCCGACCTCAAAGGACCACCGTTCTAGCTTTCTTCAACATCAATGTTTAGGGACCGGAAAGGTAACCTTGAAATCCTCTTCTGATTTTAAAGGAGAAGGTCCCATTTTGTTCCTACCGGGTATTTTATAAGACTTTGTATTCAATTAATATTGGTGCAGGTTGGGGTGTTGTTGATGTGGGTGTTCCACATAAAGACACCGTGTTTAAAACACACAATTTTTTTCGAGTAACAATTATTCATACACATGTGCATATGTATCATTTTTTTGACAAATTTCGTAATACATTACCAATATTAGACAATTGTACTTTCATTTACACTACCATCCATAATACATTACTTTTTACCTTAACAATATTATAAATGCACATGTGCATCCATAATACTCTACTTTGAATACACTTTCCTTTTCACATATCATACCATCCATAATACACTACCATTACATCCTACCATCCTTAATACAATACCATTACCTCCTACAATCCATAATATAATACCATTACCAATATTTCACTTTATTACATGTACATCAACAGCCTTTATACCATCCAAACAACATATTACATCATAAACTGATAATCAAACCATCAACCACTAGATATAACTAACCAAAAACATCTATATTGGCCTATTTCATCATTCAAAATCACGAACTTTTTGTATCAAAACACGTTATATCATGGTTATATATAATGATGCACATGTGCATTTTAATATTGTAAAAATATGGATGGTAGTGTAAATGAAAGTGCAATGGTTTACTACTGGTAATGTATTACAGAATTTGTCCAAGAAATGATACATATGCACATGTGCATCGATAATTGTTACTCGAAAAAAAAATGTTTTTTGTGATGAAATATAACGATTTTTTTTAAAAAAGAACATTAAAAAATTTGTGTGTTTTTAGATTTTTTACGTTTTTTTTGTCTTCACATTGGTTCTCACGTTTCTCGCAATAAAGGTGGTTCTCGCATGAACTCTACCCTATATATATACACACACATCAACAAACTCTGTTTAGAAGAGAAAATTTTACAAATATCATTATCTTCATTCTGAATGGTTATCTTTTTTGAAACGCTAGGTATAAACACTAAATCTTCACTGATGTACATATATGTACTTGCAATGCTTAGATCACCCAGTTTCCATAACTTTAACAACAACAGTCTCACCAATCGACATCTGAACGAAACCAAATGCCCCTTTTCCTATTGTGAGAGTAAAATTAGATTTTGCTTTATGTATATCTTCGTTTCATCAAGATAATCAAAATAAGTAAAGGATAAGAATCTAAAACTTAAAGAAAGAAGATCTAGAGTAAAGTTATAATACTTGTTAGGATCTGAGTTTTAACTTATGTGCTAGAGGTGAACTAGTAATGCATGAAAGATAGTATAAGATGGAATTGCAGCGAAGTTATATGAACACACAGATTTAAGAAAATATCAAACTTGTATTAATGATTATACTCAAAAGGTTACAAGAATGATTTTACACTCCCTCTGAGCCTGATCACTCAGTTTTGTTCATACAAAAGAAATGTATGTGATATGATAAAATAGATCTCTAACATGTGAGATCTATTTATACTGAGTACAAATATCTGTTCACAATCAGGGCTGACATCACCCTGATAGCGACATATAACATTCCTATAAAAATGATTAAATATACTAAACGTATGTTTTGACTAACACTGTTACATTAATAAAGTATGTTCTTGAAACCTCTGTTGACTAGTTCTAAACATCTGTGAAGGCCTAACAAATGTATTGTCTTCACCATAAGTGTTTTATCTTCAACAGTGCTTTGGCCTTTGAACAAATATTCTTCTTCTCCAATAGTGCTTCAAGTCTTCAATAGAGCTTTGCAATATGCAATCAAATGTTGTGTTAGTTTTTAAGATTCACTAACTTTGGGGAGAGCTATAAATCACTACTTGTTTATTACTTGATCAGAATAGTATGTTTTGTCTTTTGATATCATCTATTCTTTTGTAGATCCAACAATCTACCCCTAGAACAGATGATGCCAAATCTCAACTTTATTGATCAACTTTTATTCCCATCTGCTTCTCTCTGATTTGTCCTTTGAAATTGAGTTCAAACTCCATAAAGTAGTAATCTTCTGGGTTCGTTTCAAGTTCATAACCCAATATGTCTTGTAGATCTTCATTTTTTAGCCTAAAAGCGTTGTTCATGGAGATCTTTTGAACTTCTCCGTTAGTCCTAAGCAATCTCAATTCATGGCTTGTCTTATCAGACTTCCATTTTAGAATTTTTAGGCTAGATGGATTTCATGGGCCAAAAATTATTGGTGATGAGTTTGGTGATGAAGGTCTGCCTAAGATTCTCCCAATTAGATCTTCTGGATTTGTATCTAGGTGACCATAAATGAGCACATTCATGATCCCTTCCATTCTATATTCGTTTTGATAGTTCTTTATGTCTTCAGCTGACATCTCTGTTTGTCTTTGTAGATAGCAACCTGTAACTAAGGAGATGTTCTTTGTAGTTGGAAGTTCTGAGGGACAAACAAGAGTCTTGATAGGGAAATCCACCCAATCCTAGTCTGGCTTTCTAGGACTGAGAGATCTTTTTCTCTTAGATTTTCTTGCTTTTTATTGTTTTCTATGCTTGTGGATCATCCCATTTTGCCATAGATCAAAGTGACCCAAAATTTGTTGCAACCATTTCTTCCTTCATCCTTCTCAACTGTAGGGTCCTTTTATCATTAGGCCTTTTCATACTCTCTAGTTTGGAGGTGTAGGTTTGAGCTCTGGATTCAGTTTCAACTTTTTAATCCTTAGAATTTCATTTAGTAAGGCTTTAGTTGACCATCCTCAGAATTGGCCCTTGGTTGCTTCGTATGAATTTTTCATTTTCTTTTTTTGCAAGATATGGGTCTAATAATCTTCTCTCAATGTCTTTTTGAGGTCAGGATCAGAGTTTGGAGAATGTGATAGTTGATTACATATGACCTTTGCATAGTTTCCTAATGCATTCACCTTCCTAAGTTCCTTAGACATGATGAATTGTATTTGATTGTCATCCTTCCCTTTGCTTTTCTCTAGGGCTATCCTTTCAGCTTGCTTCATTTTGAGCTCCAAATATTCTTTGACATTGGTTGGCTTTGGAAAGTTTTGTAGAGATGGGAAGGTGAATTGACTGACATCATATGTGGAGTAGAAAGAATGTATTTCTTGTGTTACAGTGGTAAACTAGTGGATGTGTAAAAGTGGTTATTGTAGTTGTGGTTGAAGGGGTTGTTATACGTAATGATGTGGAAATGGATGTGGAAGTGATAGTGAGTTGGTTGGTGGTAGATGGTAGTGATGATGTGGTTTTGATGGGTGAGATTTCAGGAGTTCTTCATCATCATCTTAGATAATGAATTTTGCTTTTCTGGTCCTAGTTTGTGTTGTAAGTGTTTTTTGTTGGTGTTGATGAGATTTGTGTTGGTAAGTTTCTTTTTGTGATAACAAGACCAGCAGGGGACTTTTGGGAAATAGGCTTAATAGGTTCAGGAATTGTGGTAAGTGTTCTTGTGGATGTAACACATGTTTACATTTTTGTGATGTCAACAGATGTTTGGCTTGAAGGAGCAGTGGTTGTGGCTATAAATGGCTGGATGGAACAATGGTTGTAGAGACAAAGCTTTGAGAAATAGATGCTTGGCTTGAAGGAGCAGTGGTTGTACTTCTCTTAAAGGTTGTCTTCTATTTAGAACTTTTGTTAAAGAACCCAAGTTTTGTTCAGTTCTCTCCTTTTCAAGTATTTCTTGGACTGGTAGTGCATCCTAAGCTTCCCTTGTATCTCTTTTTTCTCTTTTTCACTAGTAGCTTCTTTGGCCTTTTTGCCAGCAAACAGATCAAACCTCTTCTGTTTCTTGATTTGAGGGGGTAATTATCTCATCCCTTCTACATTGTCCCCCTTTTAGCATCATCTTCTTGATACATGAGTTTAGGATTAGAGACAATTGTTTGAAGGAGATGGTCTTTAATGGCTTTGATTTTAGCTTGGGTATCTTTGTACATAGCTTCTTCCATATTTCTAATCAATTCCATGTGTATTTTGTGTGTCGCATATACAGCTTGCTTTGAAGTTGTAGGTACATTTGTGCATAAATCCACATTTCTTTTGCAATTTCTACATTTGTAGGTAGGGTTCTTGAGTTTTGAACTAGGGTCTTTAGCATATCTTTTATCGCATTAATTGTATCTTGGTTACTCTCTCCGTTAATTCTTGGTATCTTAACCCATCAACTAATTGAATAGGATCATCTGAATTCCAACCAGAGGTGGTTGTATTTGGTTTTGAACCATGTGCCCTTGTTCTTAGTTTTAGGGACTTCCAATTGTTAAAGAGTGTACCATTGTAGACTTAACAATTGTTGCCTTCAAGGAGGTCTTAGCTATGTAACCATTGTCCAACTGTGAGACTGTTGTCCCTACAGTTGTAGTGGCTGCCTCACTTGAAAACCCTTCCAACTGTCACTTGTGAGTTAGAAAAGAGATATGAACTTGCACTAGTCACTTGTTGGAGTGTGCTCTTAGTGATGGGTGGTTGAGAGGAACTAGTTTTGGGCAAGTCAAATGCAATTGCATCAAGCAATGGTTTGATAGTGGTAAGCTTGTTTGTGGTGTGAGGAAGTAGAAAGAGAAGTGGCCCTAGGAGAAGGTCTTGAGAATAGATATTCAAGTGAATCTTCTAAATCATTTATAGTTCCCATGTGCTTAAAACACCATCTTATGTGAGGATATGTGAGGAGTTTAGATGAGTGGAGATCTTATATAACAGCCCAGCGTAACCGCACCATGATATTGTCCGCTTTGGCAGCCAGCACACCCTCAGCGCCTGCCCCTCATAGTTTTTAAAACGCGTCATGATGGTGAAGGTATCCAGCCCCTTATAAAGAAGCTTTTGTTCCCCTTCACAACCGATGTGGGATATCAACCCACCCCCTTAAGGGGTCCAGCGTCCTCGCGTGACCTGGCACCACCTGTTCGGCCCTGGCTCTGATACCATCCGTAACAGCCTAGCGTAACCGCCCCATGATATTGTCCGCTTTGGCAGCCAGCACGCCCTTAGCGCCTGCCCCTCACGGTTTTTAAATCGCGTCATGATGGTGAAGGTATCCAACCCCTTATAAGGAAGCTTTTATTCCCCTTCACAACCGATGTGGGATATCAATAATCTGTCACACCCGTTCATAGTGGAAAGGCGCGGTGTGAACTTGATTAGGTTTTATCGCATACGACATAAGTAAACAACTATATGAATTTAATAGCATACACGATGTTCATCCATTCACCATATATAAACATTACAAGCCACAAGTTTTTTGGAGGTAAAGACGACATAAATAATTTAAAGTTTACAAAAAGGCTTGTTCAAAATAACTTTTAAGAGTTTAAGGCTTTGCATCATATATTCCATTCGAAGATGGAATATATAGACCAAACCCTCCAAAATGCGGATGACATCTACTACTAGTAACCTTGAAAACTTCGTAAACGACTGCGCCAAGATCGACTTCTATTTCCTGAAATACATGTAAGTTTAAAAACATGAACAAAAGTTGGCGAGTTCATGCATTTTGTGTGCACACCAACTGAATCTTAAAAACATTTAGAGTTCGTAAATGAATTTGTGTGGTATGTAAAGAGTCAATGAACTTGATGATCATTAATGTTTTGCAAGGACATTAATATGTGTGCCGACATAGGAAGTACTCAACCCTAGACGATTTCTTCCGGTCCACCCGGCTAGGACAACAAAAGGACTACATGCGGTCACACAAGGACCCATGAGTGGGGCTCGCTACACCTGATAGATCTACCACTCTTGTTCCTCGGTCTTATAAAAGATTAATGGCACTTAAGAGAGACCCTATTCGCACATGATCTAATATTTCATTTTATAGCTAAAACATACCATCGAAACCATGTATTTCCCCTCGAGAGTTATAAACCGAAAACATTTAAGAGAATGGGGGCATGAACTAACTGATTTGCGTCCGTGAATATATGCTAGCAATTCGGGTATCCCAAAGAGCGTATCAACCTACAAGTGCTCTAACTCATTAGACACTTGAGTTACCGTTAAATACGTACACATTGTTCATCTTGAACGTATTGTATAAGTTAGGTATTTGGATCCCTTACGTATTTTGATTTTGTTGGCATTTGTTTCGTATTTTTATTTTGATATATATATATATACACTTCTTTTGTATATCCATCACACAAGCACGTAGCACATCCTCCAAAGTTTGTATTGTTCGCTCGTTTTGGCCGTCTGTTTGAGGGTGAAAGGCCGTACTAAGATCCAGTCGCGATCTAAAGGCCTTTTGGAATGATTGCCAAATCCTTGACACGAATCGATCGTATCGGTCCAATATGATAGAAATAGTCACTCCAGGCCTTTTCTCGGATAGGTAGGAAGTGTGCAGACTTCGAAAGTCGATCAACGATAACCTAAATCATGTCGTGACCTCTCGAGGTCGTGGGTAACTTAGTATAAAATCCATTGAAATATGTTCCCAATTCCATATGGAAATTTCAGGTTGTTGCAGTAGTCCTGAAGGCTTTTGATAACCTTGGCACAAGTAAGGCATTTTCCGACATAGTTAGCAATGTCGCCCTTGAGGTGAGGCCACCAATAGAATTCCTTTAAATCCTGATACATCTTATCTGATCCGGGATATATAGAGTACTTCGACTTGTGTGCTTCATCTAGAATAATTACCCGTAGATCGCCAAAGTATGGAACCCAAATTTGTCCCATAAAGTATAATGTTCCATCCTCCTTTGGCACCAATTGCTTTTCCATTCCACGCAATAATTCGGCTGGTATGTTCTCCGGTTTAAGTGCTTCTTGCTGCGCATCACGAATCTAAGAAGTAAGGTTATTTTGTATGGTCATTTCTAAGGCTCGAACCCTTAAAGGTTTTACTCATTCTTTGCGACTCAAGGCGTCCGACACTACGTTCGCCTTGCTCGAGAGATATTTAATTTCCCAGCCATAATGGTTCAATAACTCAACCCATCGTCTTTGCCGCATATTTAGTTCCTTTTGATCAAATATGTGTTGCAGACTCTTATGATCGGTAAAGATTGTACCACGAGTACCATATAAGTAATGACGCCAATTTTTAACGCGAATACCACCGCACCAAGTTCAGGGTCATGCGTGGTATAATTTTTCTCAGGCACCTTAAGTTGTCGAGACGCGTATGCGATGACTTAGAATCGTTACATCAGCACGCAACCAAGACCTTGATGCGACGCCTCGCAATACACGACAAAGTCATCGGTACCGTCTGGTAGAGATAAGATTGGCGTATCACAGAGTTTGTCCTTTAGCAGCTGGCATGCATCTTCTTGTTTGTCGCCCAATCAAACTTTTTATCCTTTTGAGTTAGGGATGTTAGCAGTTAGGCAATCTTTGAAAAATTTTATATAAATCGTCTGTAATAACACGCTAATCCCAAAAATTGTCGCCCTTCTGTCGGCGTCTTAGGCGCTTCCCAATTCTTTATTGCCTCAATCTTGGAAGGATCGACATGAATTCCTTTCTCGTTCACCACGTGTCTGAGAAACTGTACCTCGCGAATCCAAAATTCGCATTTAGAGAACTTTGCGTAAAGCTGTTCATTCTTCAGAAGTTCCAAGATAGTTCGTAAATGTTGCTCATGTTCGTCCTTCGATCGCAAATATATTAATATGTCATCAATAAATGCGATCACGAATTTATCCAAATACGGCTTGCACACGCGGTTCATTAGATCCATGAACACCGCAGGTGCATTTGTTAAGCCGAACGGCATCACAAGGAACTCGTAGTGGCCGTAACGAGTTCGGAAAGCTGTTTTGGGTATGCTTTCTTCTTGAATCCTCAACTGATGGTAGCCCAATCACAGATCAATCTTTGAATAGAAGCTTGAACCTTGTAGCTGATAGAACAAGTCCTCAATTCTTGGTAAGGGGTATCGGATCTTGATAGTGAGTTTGTTCAACTCCCAATAGTCTATGCACATACATAAGCTTCCGTCCTTCTTTTTAACAAATAATACTAGAGCTCCCCAAGGTGAGAAACTCGGTCTAATAAATCATTTATCCAACAATTCCTGAAGTTGAGTGGATAGCTCCTGCATCTCGGACGAAGCTAATCGGTAAGGAGACTTAACCACTGGTGCCGTTCCTGGCACCAAATCGATGCGAAATTCCACTTGGCGTTGTGGAGGCAGTCTCGACAAGTCTTCCGGAAAGACTTCTAGAAACTTCTTTACGACCAGAATGTCTTCTAACTTCGGCTCCTTAGTTTCTTTGTCTACTACATGAGCGAGGAAGGCTATACAACCTTTTCGTAAACACTTTTGCGCCTTCATACAATTAATAATTTGTAAGGACGTCTCGCATTTTTCTCCATGTACAACAAGTGTTTCTTCATATGGTAAAGGAATGCAGATGGTTTTCTCATGGCAAACCACCTCCGCCCAGTTGTCGGACAACCAATCCATTCCGACAACTACGTCAAAACTACCCAAGTCAACGGGTAAGAGATCGAAATTAATTTTCGCGCTCCAAGTTCAAGTGTGCAACCTCTAATAATTTCTCCCATTTAGACTAATTTTCTGTTGGTTAATTCTATAGAATATGGGACGTCTAATTTACTCGACTCTAGGCCAAGTATATTTTTAAACTCTATAGATATAAAGCTAAAGTTGGCACCAGTATCAAATAGAATGAATGCAAAGTGTTGGTTTATAGGAAACGTACCCGTAACCACGTTCGGGTCTTGGCGTGCAGCCTTCGCTCCTATCATAAAAGCTCTTCCTCGAGCCTGGTTTTCCTTCAGGCAATCCTTCCAATAATGCCCTTTTTCTCCACACCGTAGCATACTTGACCTTTGCCATTACCGCTTCCACCTTGATTGTTATTTTCGTTACCACCTTGGTTTCTATTTCCACGTCCAGCACCTACCCAACAAGTCTCTTTCTTGTGCCCGGTCTTACCACATTTGTCCCACTTGGTATTTCTGCAAGGGCCCAAGTGATGATACCTACACTTATCACATTTTGGTAAGAAACCCGTGCATCCTCTACCACCACTTGCATTAGTTACTGCAAAGGACTTAGCGTCCCTAGGTGTGTTCAATTCCCTTTGCTTTGGGTTGGTTGTTGTTGTTTGCTCGGGTGCCTTTCTTAAAGTTGGTGAACTTTTGTTTTCCCTCACGCGTGGACTCCACATGAGTTTCCTTTTTGTTAGTCCTGATCCTTGACAACTTTCCTGAACGAACGGCCTCCTTAGTGAGACTAACGACCAATTCAATTGCCTCACTAATATTATTAGGCTTAAAAGAAGTAACCATGCTTAAGATCTCAGGAGCAAGTCCCCAAATGTATCGCTCGATTCTCTTGAACTCTGGTTCCACCAGATATAGAACAACTCTTGACAAGTCATGAAAACGTTGCGTATACCCAGCAACATCAGCCCCGATCATCTTCAAATTCCAAAACCCGGTCTCTAGTTTTTGAATTTTAGCCCTTGAACAATATTTCTTTCTCATCAATTCTTTGAGTTCTTCCTACGTCATAGCATACGCAGCTTCTTCCCCTTTGGTTTGGACTTGAAGATTCCACCATGATAGTGCTCCATCTACGAATAACCCAGAAACATATGTGACCCTTAGGTCAGGAGGACAGTTGCTCATTCTTATGATCGAATCAGTCTTTTCGGTCCAGCGCACAAATGCTACGGCACCTCCAGTGCCATCAAAGTTCAAAGGCTTGCAGCCCAGAAACTGCTTGTATGAACAACGTGAAACATTGTACAAATAGATTATGAATGAGCATTGTCAAAGGCACGATTGGAATGAACGAGAGTATTATATGGCGTCAAAGACAACCAAATATTACCGGTAATGGGGTTGCCCCCAGATGAACCTCCAGTTCCACCGCTGTGTTCAGAGCAGTTAGTCTCATATTGCGCTTTCGCCTGGGAGATGCGCTCGTTTAGCTCAGCCTCAGTCGTTGGTAGTGCGTTCACGTTAGTCCTACGTCTCGGTGGAATCGTCTTCTGATAATGGTCATCGAAGGGTGTTAGACAAGTATTTAATAATAAATATTGTCGGCTAAAAATATATATAATATATAAATATTCATCACGTCAATCAAGCATCATCCATAATAACAAGCCATGCATACGTTAAAAGCAAAGTGCAAGCAAAGAAAACATAATACCGAGCTTTCATGTATATATATATATATATATATATATATAGATACATATATATATTCGACAACTTGTTACATTGTTTTTGGGAAAGAAAAACGAAAGGACACTGGAATATATAACCCCGATCATACAAGTTTATAATACATAAAAGTGGTAAAATCTTTTCTTGCCCATCGGTCTTCAATAGTCCTCAAGTGTCGATAGTTTGCACCTAGTCTTCATATATTCATCAAAAGCGGGTCTTCTAATCCAGTAACTAGTAACTACAATAAAATAAAACTATGGTACAGGAGGCGAAGGGTGTGGGCTAGGAATAACCAAACTATGGAGATGATCCATCTCATCCTCAATAAGGCTAATACGAGTGTCAGAGAGGTTGGCTCGCTGCTCCAAGGTCAGCACACGAGCCTCAAGGCCAATAGGTGGACGTAAGTGTGGTGGAGACGGGGGTGGTGGTGATGATGGTGGTGGTGGAGTAGATGGTGGTGGGTAAGCAGGTGGTGGCGGTGGCAAAGTATCACGGAAACGCTCCAACTCACAGACCTTACGGGACAGGAGCTGAATCTGCAGCTGTAGAGACTGAATGAGATCGTCCCTAGTGTAGGTAGGGTGGTGACTAGGGTGGTAAGGGTCTGACATGGACATATGAGTATGTGACTGAAATGGCTGGCGTGAAGATCCCTCTCTAGGACTTGGTTCTGGTATCTCGTGAGTAAAAATCACAGATGCACCAGTATGAGGAAGGGGTCTCAATGAATAAAGCCTGCTGGGTAGGGGGTGTCGACAAGATGAGTAGGTATGTCCGTGGAATGAGGAGGGGCAGGGATATCAGGAGTGTCTTGTGATGTAGGAGTAGCTGGTAGGGTAGTAATGGAAGTAGGAATAGGTGTAGGAACAGGGGTGGCAATGGGAATGCTATCAAAGCTACTATCCGTCGCATTCGCCCGCAGTCCCACGCGGCAAATAGCAAAGGAGGATACGTTGTCGTAAGCATCAGATGAAGAGATGGCTACAATAGAAACAATGGGTGAGAAAACCTCTAGGATAGCAATGTCAATGACCCCGTCATTATCGATATCATCGCCCAGGTGGTCTCCGTGGAAGACGGGGACTCGTCCTCGTCGTTGGACATAATAAGGAGAGGTGGAACGGCAGCAATAGGTATGATATCTAGTGGCCCCATCACAAAGTCATTTAGCTGTGGCCCCACAGCTAACACGTCGTCCACCACCGGAGCGTCCTCCATCATAGCATCGTCAAGGGCATAGTCGGGGTCCTCCTCGGGGTCCGACTCATCTGAAGAAGATATGATCTCAATAACATGTGGGTGATCATCGTCTGATGTGTCATCATAGATGCCACTACTAACCGAAGATGCCATGGTACCCTGGCAAAATATTTAGTACAACAGATATATATATATATATTATATATATATATATATATATCATTACTTATTAAGTATATAAGCATGTAATCATATAAGGTGAAATCACATTGGTTTGTGTGAGTCAATCTAGTATTGCAAGTCTATCCCATATAGACTATGCCCCAAATAATATCCTTGCTTTATTTGTTTGAAAAGAGTTTTATTAGTGGATCTTGTGTTTTTTTTTTATGTAATGAAAACCATTTTTAAAATAAAAATGTTTTCATGAGAGGATCCTAATGATTGTAGACTCGAGAAGGAATCCTAGTTCACTACAATCGAAGCTCTTATACCAATCTACACACCAGTTCATAGCGGAAGCGCGCGGTCTGAACTTGATTAGTTTTCATCCGATACGACATAAGTAAACAACTATATGAATTTAATAGCATGCACGATTTTCATCCATTCACCATATATAAACATTACAAGCCACAAGTTGTTTGGAGGTAAAAGACGACATAAATAATTTGAAGTTTACAAAAAGGCTTGTTCAAAATAACTTATAAGGCTTTGCATCCTATATTCCGTTCGAAGATGGAATATATAGACCAAACCCTCCAAAATGTGGATGACATCGACTACTAGTAACCTTGAAAACTTCGTAAATGACTGCGCCAAGATCCACTTCAATTTCCTGAAATACATGTAAGTTTAAAAACATCAACAAAAGTTGGCGAGTTCATGCGTTTTGTGTGCACACCAACTGAATCTTAAAAACATTTGAGAGTTTGTAAATGAATTTGTGTGGTATGTAAAGCATCAATGAACTTGATGATCATTAATGTTTTGCAAGGACATTAATATGTGTGCCGACATAGGAAGTACTCAACCCTAGACGATTTCTTCCGGTCCACCCGGCTGGGACAACAAAAGCACTACATGCGGCCACACAAGGACCCATGAGTGGGGCTCGCCACTCCGGTAGATCTACCACTCTTGTTCCTCGGTCTTATAAAAGATTAATGGCACTTAAGAGAGACCCTATTCGCACGTGATCTAATATTTCATTCCATAGCTAAACCATACCATCGAAAACATGTATTTCCCTCGAGAGTTATAAACCGAAAACATTTAAGAGAAAAGGGGGACATGAACTCACTGATTTGCGCCCGTGAATATATGCTAGCAATTTGGGTATCCCAAAGAGCGTATCAACCTACAAGTGCTCTAACTCATTAGACACTTGAGTTACCGTTAAATACGTACACATTGTTCATCTTGAACGTATTGTATAAGTTAGGTATTTGGATCCCTTACGTATTTTGATTTTGTTGGCATTTGTTTCGTGTTTTTGTTTTGATATATATATATACACTTCTTATATATATATATATATATTGTATCCATCAAGTGTACGAACGTGCCTTGCTCTTCGTGAGCCTTCATGCCTCGCACGTTATAAGTGGGCCTAGCCCATAAGAGTCTTTGTGCCTCGCATAAGTGAGAATTGGCCTAACCCATTTGAGTCTCTTTGATCCACACTGTATGAGTGGGCCAAGTCCATGAGAGTCCCCTTGTCATGCACGCTATAAGTTCGTTACGTGTTTTGTATATTCTTCCAATACATATTTTAAGCATAGCGAACCTTGTCCACATGTATGAGTATATGTTCCTTTATATATGCAAATTGATCTATTGTACATCCGCGTTTCATGATATATACAAATATTGCATTGTATATGCAAATTGTCTTGCTGTATGCATTTGACCATTATATATGCAAATTATTTTGTTGTATGCATTGGTTCCACTGTATATGCAAATATTGAATTGTATATGCAAATTGTCTTGCTGTATGCATTTGCGCCATTACATATGCAATTGTTACTTTGTATATGCAAATTATTTTGTTGTATGCATTGGTTCCATGGTATATGCAAATATTGCATTGTATATGCAAATTGTTTTATTGTATGCATTTGCACCATTACATATGCAATTGTTACTTTGTATATGCAAATTATTTTGTTGTATGCATTTGTTCCATGGTATATGCAAATTTTTTATTGTATGCATTTCCACCATTATATATGCAATTGTACTACTTGTAATTCTTGTGTGTCACTAGGGGTAATACGTATTTTTATATGGTATTATTTGGTATTTATATTGTATTCATACGTGTTGGTATACCGTATTTGGAGATTGTTTATGTAGTCTATTTTTATTATTTAGTATTCTTCCGAACATCTAATACATACACATAATTGTACAAGTATTTTACACATATGTTGGTGTATTTAAACATGTATATATTTTATTTAAGAATATATTTATACTTCAAATTTCCATTTCACCTTTTTATAACTCTTTTTAACTTATAATTATGTATAAGTTTTTATAAAAGTTCTTGTAAGAATAGGGCTTAACCCTTTTTATTAAACTTCCTTAATTACTGATTAAGGTCACTAATCATGTTTAGTCCCATTAATCACACTGTTAATCGTACTTTAATCGCGATTAGATTTTAGAAAAAAATTGCCATAGTTTCCCCTAAAGTATGGCGTTTTCCACGTTTTTAAAATGTATTTTAAGCATGTTTAAATTCCTTAATATTAATCAATTTCCAACCAAGTTTCAAACTATCAACTTTGCATGTATACTTTGCACATGAATGTCGTCATGTTCCATGAACTTTATATATTTTTCTAGTCACACTTTTAAGATATATATGTTGACACTTTTATATCATTTATCAAGATCATTTAAACGCATCATTTTTATCACACTAATCTTGTTCTTATATTTAAACAAACATTGATAACACACTTTTAAAACCATCTTAGCGTAAATCATGATTTTTAATTTGCATGAAGGTTATTAAATGTTAAAAATCACTTTTATTTTTGTTGTAAAGTTCATGGATCATGGGATGGATGATCTTGTCTTTATTCAAACATTAATATGTTTGAATCGTCATTTTTGTTCTTAACATACAAGATCATATACTTAAACAACCTACTTTAACATAATCCTCAAGAATATATAAGCTAACTAACACTAAGCAACATGATCAACACAAACTACATCACATTAGTAGACTTTTTATGTTATGCTTAGGGTTTTAAGCTTTTATTTTCTTTAAGATTCAAGATGATCAACATGTACTTTACTAATCTACACATTATAACAAGCTTAGATTTAGTGAAATAAAGTCTTACAATTTTTGCAAGATTATGATGAAGATTAAGCTCCAAATGAAGCTCTAAAAGTCCTCCATGCTTACTCCTTTCCTATGGTGTCTTAAGGAGTGTTTCATAAGCTTATTTTTGTGGGTTTTGTGGATAAAAAATGAGGGTCTATGGGGACTTGGGGCTGCCGAAAATGGAAGGGAAAAGAAGTGTGATTCTTGATTTTTTGAAGTTTTGAAAGTGAGAGAAAGATTGATGATGATATTAGGTTATATAGAATCAAGTTCACCATCATGTAAATCTTGAACCATGCCTTACATGCTTCATTTTTCAACAAAGAAACAAGGGGGTGGGACCCACTTGTTGACCAATTTCTTGAGGGGGGGGGGGGGTGAAATGTAATATATTTTTTAACATGTGTATATATATGAGATATTTAGGTAATTAAACTAAGTATATTGATTAGTGATATGTCTTGCATCATTATTGATTAATTAGGGGTATTAAATGTTAATTAGTATAACTTAATCCTCTTGACTAGTTGGTGTTGGTTTCGGGTGGTAAAAGTATTATTAGATCGGTCGCGGGGTCACTTTCGGGCAATATATGGAAACTGTGCTTTAGTACCGGAAACGTCGTCTCGGCTTATTATATGACAGTACCAATGTTATTTCGGACATGAAATACTCTTAACTAGTTCACTGGATCTTCCGTTTAGGTGTTAGGATGATAAGGATGCTTCCTACTAGTTCGTCGGGTCGGTATCGGACAATCTGTGCTCGCTATAGCGTATTGTCGGAAGCTTATGTTTAGGATATTCTATTGATATTCCCAAGATTATTTGGGGTGTATAACATTTATATACGAGTCCTATGACCCTTAAAGTGTTGGGTTTTGGCGTTTCAGACAGTTTACTTTGTTATATTTTAACGCGATTCGGACGAATTCTATCGACACGTGTTTTCCGGAAAGTTAAAGTGTTCTTGAATTTAATGTCCCTAATTAGGGATTTTTATTTGTATTTCAACCATAAAATGCTTTCGTGCCATTCGTTGCTCGTTTGACAGTTTCAAAACTTGCTGGCATGAATAGTATGTTCTGGTTAATAGTGTTTTCAGCATTTTGCCAACATTTTTGGACATAGTTTGTTGTTTTCTCGCAATGTGAAGAATGTAACAATGTTGTTTAGCATAATAAACCATGTCATATGATTGCTAGACTTTACGCGACCTAATCATGCATTAATTAAGTCATACTAACGAAATAAATTGTATAATCAAGTTGTTAAGTTGTACGAAATTTACCATTATTTTGCCGGTTGTCACATCTTAGCAGCTGTTGTGAGGAAGCAACAACATAAGTAGTTTGTTGCATTTGTGTTATGACAACGTATCTCTGGCATCTCAACCTCTCGAGATACCTATCTTGTGTTTTTGGATTTGGGGATGGGATTTGATGTGGTATGTGTGGAAATAGCTAGTGTGTGTTCCACAGTGCTAGGTTGTACATTGTGGTCACTAGGAGAAGTAGGCCCAGCAACACATGTTGTCACATTTGTTGCTTGGTTTTCTAAAACATTTCAATCATTAACATTTACTTGACTTTAATAGTAATCATGTGTGTGAATGTTTCATTTGAAAGATTTTTCATTTGAAAGACTTTTCATTTGCAGGTCTTCTCCCGGTTCAAAATATTTTGTGCCAAAATCTTTTTAAGATAGTAGCTTAGAAGTCCTGGATACATATGAAAGGCTTTGGTAGTGTCTCTCTTCTTGGCTTTTACATTTCCAACCATAGCTATAAACAATGTTTGGGATAGCTTATAATTTGCATTTGTAGAAAATAGCATATACAAAATATTGTGTTTTTAATGGTATTTCATTAAATGATGTAGTTTTTGCTGAGAGGCATACAAGAAGGGTATGGAAGAAAAATTTCATTTTTGATGGAAATTTAGTCTAAAAATTGTTTTGCTCCCACCATTTGAGCATCATACCCCCTTTCAATAAATTCATTTTGCAACTCAGGTTTTAGAAAGATTTTGTACCTGACTTGTCAGTGAGAGCGAATGTGGTGGATAGCATTTGTGGAGTTAGCTAGACATCTACTCCTTCAACTTTTTATATGATGGTAAAGGGCTTTTTATCCCTAAGTGGAAAATTGGAATTGTTCTAGAATTCACATAGAGTATCAAGATAGATGGGTGCATCAATGGTTAAGATGGTGTAGTATTTGGATTTTATGAATATGTCTATGATGGAGTGGAAGTCTAGTTTAGCAAGATATGGAAGGTAGTTATGTGTTGATTTTAGATTGAGAGCTATGATCAATTATTGTGGATTATTATTCGGAGAGTTTTTCTCTTTGTGGAAATCTTTATTGTTTAGTTTGACAATGATAAGTGAAAGCTCTGTTAATTGGGGGTTTCATAGGGTTTATGGAATAGTGATAATGATGTGGCCAACGGTTACTTTTTAGTGACGTGGCATACGTCTGTTCATGTAAAGAAAAACTATGTTTTAAGAGTCTGCCCCATTGGCAAGACCCTTTTGTGAAGTAATGAAACCTCTGTTTTGATGAAAGTCTGTTTTAGGTTTGGAAGTTCTGTTTGTGGTGAACAGAGGTTAATTAGGATGGAAAACAGTGTCCATATCATATGTTGACTTTGGTTAATAGATGGATGAGAAAAAGATATTTTAGAAGCACTGTTGGATGTAAATAGTGGTCGACTTTGGTCAAACAGACTTTTGAACCACTAAAACAGTGGTTTTACTCTTTTGAGTAGAGTTTTCGTTTTTAATGATTTTTAGCAATGTTTTTAGTGATTTAAAGAAATTTTGGTATTTTTCTAAAACATATTAATGTTTTTATTAAAAGAGCTAAAAAATTTTTTTTCAGTCAATGTTTATCATCCCAATTCTAGATTGGATTTTCAAAAGTAGACGTATCTAAAGCTTTTGTAAGAACATCTGCTAGCTAATTTCAATAAGGACATGATGGATAGAAATAAAGCCTTTTATGTTACAATCTTATACAAAGTAATGATAAATATCAATCTGCTTTGTTTTGGAAGGTGACACAGGATTCTTGATAATGTTTTCAACTACTTGACTATCCAATTTTAATGGTGTCTTTAAAATAGTTATACCAAAATCAAACAATTGGTTTTGAAGCCCCACGAGTTGTGTTGTGTAGCTAGTAGCAACAATATACTGTGCATCACCTGTGGAGTTTGAAACTGTTGTTTTCTTTTTTGCTTTTGCCAAGAAACCAAGGCATTGTGTGACAAATGGCAAAATACCTTGTAATTCCGTAAAACTTAATCAATATTCATGTTATTTAATTTTGCGCATTAGACTTAATTTTTGTTTAATTCAGTCTCACATGTCTAGGGATATACAATTTCATATCATATTAGGATATCAAATTCTTCACATTGCGAAACAATATAAACTATGTTCTACGCAATCGATAGAAATGCGAACACACTATTCATGCCATGATAGTCGCGGTATAGTTGAAATGACAAAAATAGGATATGAAAGCATATCCACAATCAATTATACGTAAAAACCTTAGTTCGGAATAACTTGCAATTTATACTTTTCGGAAAAATACATAAGCGCTTAATTTGTCTGATCTGATTTAAAACGCCACAATTTACATAAAATGGGCACAATAATATAATGTTTCAGAAATTATAAGATCATTAAAATATGTTAATGATCATCAACAATAGTAGGGGTCATTTTTATATCACAAACTTATATAAGTTTAAATCATCATATTTACTTGTATAAATTGTCGAAAATAACCCGATAACGAAACAAGTGTAAATTTCAATACCATGTGAAGTTCGATGTTATTTGGACCCTACTTTTACTAAACAATATTATCAATCGAACAAAAGTTATTATTTTATGATACTATCCCTTTTGTTTTACATCACAAGTATTCTCATGTTGGCATTTTTCCTTTGTCTTATAACCTCTATTATACGTTCCATTGTAACCAAGCATTGAGGTTTTACTCAATTTTCAATACTCAAACCTTGCTTAACCTAAGAAGTACGTTTTATACATATTACCGTTTTAATAATAGGTTTTCCAATAACAAAACCTCACCCTCGAATTCATTAGCCGTTTGTGGCTACAATCACCTTCAACATTCTACAACGATCTATTTTTCCTTTTTGTATAACACCGTCATTATTTTTGCCTCGTGCGTTTGGTAAATCATTGTTAACTAGAAACCTTTTGACAAATCGTATCTACACACGCACTTAAATCGCAACATTTTCATACCGATGAGAATCGATTAACTATCTTCGTCCATTTATTTAATTGTACATATACCTACTCAATTAACAACTTTCAAAACATGTAGTCAGTTATTTTTATGTTAGAATTTGTTTCCAACTATTTGATCAAAATTCATTTAAACCTTATCTAATGAACTTTCAACCTAGTCCAAAGATTTTAAAATTTCTTTTTCCTTTTTTTTCGCACTTAGACTCCAACTAATCAACCTATTTATAATTTTTTTTACCATCTCATTTTAAACCGGTAACATTTTATTCCTACAATTATAAACGGTTACCACTTGTTTTTAAACCATTAAAACCTTCTCTTACAATTGTACTTTGTACCAACTCATCCTAAACTGATAGACACCTTTCTCGCAATTTTAAACTATCTTATTTTATACGATTAAGTCAGTCTTTTAAGTTGCCTAAATCTGATCACAAACCATCGCCTATACACACACCTATCCCCATTTTACAACCTTTTCCCACCTACTTATGGATAATATCTAAATCCATTTTATACAAACAAATTGCTTTTACAACCTCACCTATCATACATCTCAAATTGTTTATTTGCATCAATTTACTTAACTAATCAAATAATCCTGTTATTTCACGCCCTTATAAATCATCAGTTTAGCCAGAACATTTATTAGTCTGATTTGCATGTGATATTTAACTTGTTTCCAATTTGTACTAAAAGATAGAACCCTTTCTTGCAATGTTAAACTATCTTATTTTACACGTGCATTACTTCATAGTTACTAAAAGACAATCTTTTTCCTATTTAAATATTTTAACTAGTTATTACTCGTATCTAGTCATTAAAATATTGTCACACCCCGTATTTTTAGCCAAACACTGGTGGGCCCGGGTGGGAATATCGTGACGTAAGTTAATATCATCATAGCCAATTAAACACAACACAACGAAAGTCTTGGAGTTTAAATTATTATTACAAACCAAATGTTCAAAGTAAGAAAATAATATACAGACGGTTCGTAATAGAAGATCCACAGGCGGATCAAAAATTGTACAAAGGAAAAAAAAATGTAAAACAGACTTTGGGCAGATCTAGGATTTACAAGATCCTCTTATCACTACCGAGCACTTCTGGCCTATTTTCGTATTGTACCTGCAAGCTTAGTCTTTTGAAAATACGTTAGCTTTCGCTGGTAAATACACCCAACTGACTTATTTTAAAAAAATTTAAATATGTTTTGCGTGCGTATCAGCACAAAATCTTTTATAACTTGGAAAAGTTGACCTTGCAACTGTAACATCCGTAAAAAACGGATTTTACCAAAACCCGCTCCGTTTATTAACCGAACAGTTAGTTAAAAATTTCGTTGCGAATTAAATGCCTAAAATAATTTTAAACGATACATAATTAATTATTATATGGGAATATATAATTAGTTTTTGAAAATCTGTCAAAAATAAGAAAATAAAAATAGTTTGGTTCTGCCGGGTTTCGAACCCGGGTCAGTAACCGGTTCATCAAACAACTTAACACACAACACTTGAACCACTGCGCCACTGATGCTACTTGTTAAATGTTGGAATCATTTAATTCATAACGCGTCTTTCCGAATTCAAAACCGGCGCCCAAAGTTCAGTCGTCAGAAATCCCGGCAATCTCGCGAGTTTTAACGACAACTTCAGTTATAACGTAAGCAATTACTAGGACATCGGTTATAACCGACGTCTGAGTCCGTGACACAAACTATAACCGCCGGAGAAATTCAAACCGACGAATCAAGTCGGAAATCAGACCAAGTTCATCGATAATTTGCCCTATAAATACCCCCTCGAACCTCTGCAAACCTTTTTGCTCAAAACCGCACCCTTTCTCGGCGAAAACTCACTCTCCGGAAATCACCTACAAATCGCCGGAAAACCGGGTTCCTCATTTCTGAGCCTTACTGAACCCCCTAAGCTTATACCGAAGTCACCCATACCTTTTTCAAACTTTCTGAAGACTCGCTGCTGCAAGACACACGTCGCCGGAAGTGGTTGCTGTCGCCGGAGTTCTGCCGGAAAACAGAGGAGTCCAGTCGGTATACCTTTCGCCTAATTTCTTTTTCTTTTCACTTATATCTCACCTATGATTAATCATAAAACGCTAAAGAAACCTGAATAAAACTTCGAACCTGTCAGTCATCATTTCTGGATAAAACTCAACGAAGAAGACGAAGCTACGGAACATATAAGTATAATTTAAATCAAGAAATAACTCGGGTTAGACACACAGTCCAGCGGTGGACTGTGTGCACATTAAACACACTAACGTCTCGAGTTCGAATCTTGTTCCATACACGCTGCCTTAATAAAAACGTTTTTTTTTGTTGTTAACCGAACCGGAGTCACGCTGCTATATGTTAAGTATATTAATAATCGGAATAATAACCAAGTTAGACACACAGTCCAGTGGTGGACTGTGTGTATGTTTAATCAAAGCGCACGAGTTCGAGTCCGGTCTATTACATCGACCCGGACAATTATTCAAACTTTTTAATATGGCATAAATGAAAATGATTAGTTTGTATTTAAGAATAATAAAAATAAGTTTAGTTAACAAGTTGGACACACAGTCCAGCGGTGGACTGTGTGTTTGCATAAGCCACAGGTCCCGGGTTCGAGACCTGTGGAGCACACCGAGTATTGAATTAAAATCGTTTTTAGAAAATAAAGGATTTTCTGTTTAATCTAATTAATATATATATGTAATTAAAAACAGAAATATTTCGGGTTAGACACGTAGCTCAGTTGGTAGAGCTGCGTGCACGCGTACGGGAGGTCTCGGGTTCGAGCCTCACTCAGCGCACAATAATACATACGAACCGGTCAACAGTCACTGTTACAGTCAAAGTCAAAGTCAACGGTCAAAAAAGTCAAATTTTTTTATTATTTTTATTTATTTATTTTAATTAAAAATCAATTAAAAATACTTAAACATAACATTTTTATGGTTAGAAAATAGCCTTAAACTCACAAAAATACACCCAACAATCCTACTAAAATGGATCAATAAAATCCGTTTACTTACCGAACCATAATGCTATTTATCTAGGTTAATTTCACTCGTGGTTAAAACCACTTCGCGTGCATTCAACATCATCAACCGAACGCACCCACTGTGAGTGAATCTTACAACTCCCCCCTTTTAATTACACGTTTTGGGGTGTGCCATGTGTCACAAAATAATTAACTAGTTTATTTAAACTTGTGCCATACCATATCGTGATCTAAACTTAGATTGTTTATATTGTTGTGATTACTTATTTCATTTTGTCAAATTATATGAAATTCATTCATTAAGCCCATCAGTTCCTCGTGGGAGACGAGTTGAACAACGCGTGCCTCAAAACCAATTCATCATTGTTCATGTGTATATCATTGAGATTATATTGTTTGTAGTTTTGTCTTTCATATTATCATGTTTATGCAATTCATTCATTAGGCCCATCAGTTCCTCGTGAGAGACGAGTAGAGCAACGCGTGCCTCTAAATGTTTCCATTATTGTTCCTGTGTGCTTTATTTAATATCTAATGATTGTTGAATAAGTTTACATCTATTTTTACTCATGTGTGGTTGTGCACTCATTTCATAATCAATTAAATAAACTTGTTCAAATGTTTTCCATAGGATTCACTCGCCAACTTTATGTTGATCCAAAAACCTTTTTACACATGATACAGCTGAACAGGTTGAAGCAAGGAAAACATAGGAAATGCCTTAGAAAAGAATAAAGAAGCTTAGATTGATAGTTAGAACATGTTGTAATATTTATTGTAAATTTCCATTAAATTGTATTAAATGAATATGAAACGCATAATAAATGTCATGAGCTTTGATGATAACCCAATCATGCCCCGATCACCTTTTCCGCTGCGGGTCGGGGTGTGACAGATTGGTATCAGAGCCATGACTATAGGGATATAGGATAGGTTATTAGACCCTTAGAGCCTATACTATAGTCTGCCTAAATTTTAATTGATTAGGTGGTTACATACAAACTTGTGATATTTATTTGTTTCATATTTGTTTACATTTACAGTCAAACATACATGCTTATATACATATTCATTATACATATATCGATGTTCATGTATTCAATTCATTTTCATACTCTCAATATTCAAAGATTTTGTTGCAATTTTCAAATCTCATCAAAGTAAGTTCTGCGACGGGCATGTAGTAACTGGAAGGGTACAAGTACCGGTAGTCGGAACGTCCTGTCTAGGTTGGCATTCGTATAAATCCATTATAACGGACCAGTTTGCCTACCTGGGGACCAACGATGAGAGTACGAAGGACCTAATAGGCCAAAGCATGCCACACCAAACGTCGTTCGAACTAACCCCACTTTGAGGTGTCATCGTGTCTACACTTGGACACATTCCGAATATCACACGTTGTATACATATTTCTCGATTTTCTCCGGGTTTAGTGTACGCAACCTGGCAAACCCGTGCGAACCATATGAAAAACCGGTATTCATGGGGGCCCACATGATTACACAGGTAAAGTATGGCGGCATGTAGGGCCTAATGGCGAGCAAAGCCCAAGACATCCTATGGATGTAGTAGATTTATTTTTCTATAATTATTTTATGAATGTTCATTCCTAATGCGACCCATGATCCCAAATCGCTCAACAAATGGCTGCCGTAATACCCAACATTGTAATCCAAGTACAACAAGCACTTACCGCTAATCCTGTCAATCAGGAAAACCAAAACATTATCAACTCTCCCCCAAATACCACTAAATGCACCTACAAGCATTTCAAATCATGCGACCCTTCGAAATACAAAGGGACTGAAGGCGTCACCGCTCTCCTCCATTGGTTTGAAGAAATGGAGAACACCTTTCTAAATTGCGATTGTCCCGATGATCGCAAAGTGCGTTATGCTACTGGTCGTTTATATGGAATAGCTCTTAATTGGTGGAATACAGAGAAGGCCAAACGAGGTGTTGAAGATGTTATGACCTTAACTTGGAACGAATTGAAGGAAATCATGACCAGACGATTTTGCCCAAGGAGTGAAATCAAGAAATTAGAAGATGAATTTTATTCGTTGAAGCAAGAGGAAGGAGACCACACCACATACAACAAAAGATTCCTCGAATTACATCAAATGGTTCCCAACATGTTCACTCCCCTCTACCGTTTGATCGAGCATTACATTCATGGTTTTCCGTCAAAGATTCAAGACTCTGTAATAAGTACCAAGCCTGCAACTTTGGAAGCAGCAATGGAGTTAGCTACAGAGCTCACCGAGAACCGAATCCGAAACAAAGACTTCAAGGAGGAGAAGAAGAAGGATAAAGAATCGACTGAAACCTCCGATTACACCCAAACCGAACCCCCTTCTCAACCCAATCATAAGAGAAAAAGAGACGGGCAACTTTTCGCTGCTACCCAACGTAATCAACCAGTTTTACACGCCATACCCATCCAAGCTATCCCAATCACCCAAGTAGCACCCAACTCAACCTACCCAAATAAGAAACCATATCTTGGACCTCACCCTCAATGCAACAACTGTTTTTATCACCATCCCCTTACTTTACCTTGTCGACTATGTGCAACTTGTGGACGCTATGGTCATTTGAGCAAGGTTTGCCGCACCTTTCAAAACCAAACCTCTTCCCCTACTCAAACCATGAACCAAACCTATCAGCAACCCCAATACCCCGTGTTCCCATATGTTCGAGCTTGTTTCAATTGTGGCGACCCTACCCACTTTAGAAACACATGCCCTCAACTGGTTAACGTCATCAACACTCAAGCCCAATCAAACCCAGTTAACCAAGTAAACCAAGAATACCCAACCGCTAGGCCACCAACAAGAGGAAGAGTCTTCAATATCAACGCCAATCCTGTCGAAGATAATGACGGCCCAAACGAAGATACCCAACTAGTCCTCTTCACCGAAGATCCAGATTCAACTTCTATCTTTTAGTTTTATGTTTTTCTTTATCACATCGAACCAATCATAATTTAAGGATAAAGCCAATGAAACTTTGACGAGAATATGGTGGATACGCCGCTGGTACTTCCTATATATAAGTATTCTTATCAAAGGATCAGAAGCATTATCTGGCGGTTATGAGAGGTTCCATGTGTAGACTGTTAGAGTAATTATTGTTTATTATTTTCAGTATATGCAATTGCCGAGGCCGCCTGCTCCCCATTTATGAGCGTTGAGCCTGTTCCCCATTTTATTATGCGGTTGAACCTGGCGTGCCCGCATACGATCGGCTCCGTTTGATTGAGCCTTGATCGCACAGTTCATTTTACATTTTCATTACATGCAATACGATCGGCTCCGTTTGATTGAGCCTTGATCGCACAGTTCATTTTACATTTTCATTACATGCAATACGATCGGCTCCGTTTGATTGAGCCTTGATCGCATAGACATTTTCATTATCAATATTTTGTGGTTGTTGTGTTTGTAGTAGAGTCGCATAGAACTAACCATAACTTGCGGATAAAGTCAATGAGAATTTGACAAGAATATGTTGGATACGCCGTTGGTACTTCCTATATATAAGTATTCTTGTCAAATGATCGGAGGCATTATCAGGCGGTTATGAGAGGTTCCATGCATAGGCTGTTTGTGTGATTGTTGTTTAGATTAAGTTATTCATTTTCAGTACATGCAATACGTTCGGCTCCGTTTGATTGAGCCTTGAGCGCATAGACAATTTCATTTTCAGTACATGCAATACGATCGGCTCCGTTTGATTGAGCCTTGATCGCACAGACATTTTCATTATCAGTATCTTGTGGTTGTTGTGTTTGTTGTAGAGTCGAGTAGAACTAATCATAACTTGCGGATGAAGTCAATGAGAATTTGACAAGAATATGGTGGATACGCCGTTGGTACTTCCTATATATAAGTATTCTTGTCAAATGATCGGAGGCATTATCAGGCGGTTATGAGAGGTTCCATGCATAGGCTGTTTGTGTGATTGTTGTTTAGATTAAGTTATTCATTTTCAGTACATGCAATACGCTCGGCTCCGTTTGATTGAGCCTTGAGCGCACAGACAATTTCATTTTCAGTACATGCAATACGATCGGCTCCGTTTGATTGAGCCTTGATCGCACATACATTTTTCATTTCAGTATTTTATGATTGTTGTATTGGTTGTAGAGTCATATAGGACTAATCATAATTCACTGATAAAACCAATGAAAATTTGACAAGAATATGGTGGATACGCCGCTGGTACTTCCTATATATAAGTATTCTTGTCAAAGGATCAGAGGCATTGTCAGACGGTTATGAGAAGTTCTATGTAGGATTTAGTAGTTTCTTGGTAACTAATCATAACTTGTGGATAAAACCAATGAAAATTTGGCAAGAATATGGTGGATACGCCGCTGGTACTTCCTATATATAAGTATTCTTGCCAAAGGATCAGAGGCATTATCAGACGGTTATGAGAAGTTCCATGTAGGATTTAGTATTGCCTTGGTTGAAATTGTGTTACATTTATATCATCGTGCTATTTAAAGAGATTGGATTGTGTTCCATTTCTACATAAACTAACCTCTCCATCATAACAAACGAGAGAGGAACTGCCACCATTCAAACATATATGCTATCACAATGTGGATTCAAATATTAGCTGTTGTGTTTATTTATGTTCAAATATTAGCTGTTGTGTTTATTTATGTTCCATGTAGGTTGTAGTATTAGAAGTTTTGCCTTAGGATATAACCATACCCTTCCAAACATATCCAAACTCTTATGCATGATATCATAGTTAGCGAATCAATTCTGCTTATCAATACTTTTACAGTAGGCAACAAAAAGCGATTCCTGTGATAGGGTACTTAACCCTTTCAAGGGACGTTACCGCCTCGAACAAAAACTTAAACCCTTACTTTTTCTAAGCATGTAACTGTCAAACTAAACACCATCATTCTTTTAGTCAAATATATCACTATTTAAATTTCGGGACGAAATTTCTAAAAAGCAGGGGATACTGTAACATCCGTCAAAAACGGATTTTACCAAACCCGCTCCGTTTATTAACCGAACAGTCAGTTAAAAATTTCGTTGCGAATTAAATGCCTAAAATAATTTTAAACGATACATAATTAATTATTATATGGGAATATATAATTAGTTTTTGAAAATCTGTCAAAAATAACAAAATAAAAATAGTTTGGTTCTACCGGGTTTCGAACCCGGGTCAGTAACCGGTTCATCAAACAACTTAACACACAACACTTGAACCACTGCGCCACTGATGCTACTTGTTAAATGTTTGAATCATTTAATTCATAACGTGTCTTTCCGAATTCAAAACCGGCGCCCAAAGTTCAGTCGTCGGAAATCCCGGCAATCTCGCGAGTTTTAACGACATCTTCAGTTATAACGTAAGCAATTACTAGGACATCGGTTATAACCGACGTCTGAGTCCGCGACACAAACTATAACCGCCGGAGAAATTCAAACCGACGAATCAAGTCGGAAATCAGACCAAGTTCATCGATAATTTGCCCTATAAATACCCCCTCGAACCTCTGCAAACCTTTTCGCTCAAAACCGCACCCTTTCTCGGTGAAAACTCACTCGCCGGAAATCACCTGCAAATCGCCGGAAAACCGGGTTCCTCATTTCTGAGCCTTACTGAACCCCCTAAGCTTATACCGAAGTCAACCATACCTTTTTCAAACTTTCTGAAGACTCGCTGCTGCAAGACACACGTCGCCGGAGTTCTGCCGGAAAACAGAGGAGTCCAGTCGGTATACCTTTCGCCTAATTTCTTTTTCTTTTCACTTATATCTCACCTATGATTAATCATAAAACGCTAAAGAAACCTGAATAAAACTTCGAACCAGTCAGTCATCATTTCTGGATAAAACTCAACGAAGAAGACGAAGCTACGGAACATATAAGTATAATTTAAATCAAGAAATAACTCGGGTTAGACACACAGTCCAGCGGTGGACTGTGTGCACATTAAACACACTAACGTCTCGAGTTCGAATCTTGTTCCATACACGCTGCCTTAATAAAAACGTTTTTTTTGTTGTTAACCGAACCGGAGTCACGCTGCTATATGTTAAGTATATTAATAATCGGAATAATAACCAAGTTAGACACACAGTCCAGTGGTGGACTGTGTGTATGTTTAATCAAAGCGCACGAGTTCGAGTCCAGTCTACTACATCGACCAGGACAATTATTCAAACTTTTTAATATGGCATAAATGAAAATGATTAGTTTGTATTTAAGAATAATAAAAATAAGTTTAGTTAACAAGTTGGACACACAGTCCAGCGGTGGACTGTGTGTTTGCATAAGCCACAGGTCCCGGGTTCGAGACCTGTGGAGCGCACCGAGTATTGAATTAAAATCGTTTTTAGAAAATAAAGGATTTTCTGTTTAATCTAATTAATATATATATGTAATTAAAAACAGAAATATTTCGGGTTAGACACGTAGCTCAGTTGGTAGAGCTGCGTGCACGCGTACGGGAGGTCTCGGGTTCGAGCCTCACTCAGCGCACAATAATACATACGAACCGGTCAACAGTCACTGTTACAGTCAAAGTCAAAGTCAACGGTCAAAAAAGTCAAATTTTTTTATTATTTTTATTTATTTATTTTAATTTAAAATCAATTAAAAATACTTAAACATAACATTTTTAAGGTTAGAAAATAGCCTTAAACTCACAAAAATACACCCAACAATCCTACTAAAATGGATCAATAAAATCCGTTTACTTACCGAACCATAATGCTATTTATCTAGGTTAATTTCACTCGTGGTTAAAACCACTTCGCGTGCATTCAACATCATCAACCGAACGCACTCACTGTGAGTGAATCTTACAACTCCCCCCTTTAAATACACGTTTTGGGGTGTGCCATGTGTCACAAAATAATTAACTAGTTTATTTAAACTTGTGCCATACCATATCGTGATCTAAACTTAGATTGTTTATATTGTTGTGATTACTTATTTCATTTTGTCAAATTATATGAAATTCATTCATTAAGCCCATCAGTTCCTCGTGGGAGACGAGTTGAACAACGCGTGCCTCAAAACCAATTCATCATTGTTCATGTGTATATCATTGAGATTATATTGTTTGAAGTTTTGTCTTTCATATTATCATGTTTATACAATTCATTCATTAGGCCCATCAGTTCCTCGTGAGAGACGGGTAGAGCAACGCGTGCCTCTAAATGTTTCCATTATTGTTCATGTGTGCTTTATTTAATATCTAATGATTGTTGAATAAGTTTACATCTATTTTTACTCATGTGTGGTTGTGCACTCATTTCATAATCAATTAAATAAACTTGTTCAAATGTTTTCCATAGGATTCACTCGCCAACTTTATGTTGATCCAAAAACCTTTTTACACATGATACAGGTGAACAGGTTGAAGCAAGGAAAACATAGGAAATGCCTTAGAAGAGAATAAAGAAGCTTAGATTGATAGTTAGAACATGTTGTAATATTTATTGTAAATTTCCATTAAATTGTATTAAATGAATATGAAACGCATAATAAATGTCATGAGCTTTGATGATAACCCAATCATGCCCCGATCACCTTTTCCGCTGCGGGTCGGGCTTGTTAAAAGATTCACATGTTTGTCCATACATACAGGGCCCACTAAAAAAACTGAGACATAATTAACATACACACCACTTATGAACTCACGAAGGAGTTATCCCCAACAAGTGTGGGTAAATGCATTTGAGCGTCTGTCAAGTGTATGCCTACACCCGCGCTAAGGTCGTGGCAGTTATCTAATGTAATGAGCCGAGGATATCCAGGACACGGTAGTTAACCCCCAATGTTTAAGTTATCAAACAAAACTGATTAAAACAGAATATGCGGATTTACTAGCCACAATCCTGCAATCGATTGGTCCCATTTCCGACCAAGCGGTAATAATTTACCGTATCCAAAGCTCGTACAGGGAAAATAAGTCGAGATTATTTACCTGAGTTAGTCTTGATTTAACAATTCAAGATTTAATATCTCAGTCGCATCCAAAATGAACTAAGTGTAGATAGCATTTACCGAAATGCACTAGTCTGGATTATGGCATAAGCTAACCAATTAAATACTAACGTTCTTTAATTAAGTCATAGATTTAGACCGAGTAGTGTACATGTTCAAAACGTATAACGCTTGATCAAACGATGATCGGATAGAATGTAATTCATACCCGACAAGTACTTATACTTGCATATTATGGGTAAATTATAAACATTCTGAATTTTGAAACTTAAATGACAAGGTTAGACCCGTTTCGGTTAATTTTCGTAAACTAGTTACATATACTTAACCGTACGCATATTAGCGATATTGGGTAACCGGATAAGTTATGGACAAGCTCTATATGCCATTATGTTTTAAATGAGATGTAATATTAATAGGATATCAACATATATGCCCGTTAAGGTTTTAGAATGAAACTATGCCTCGTATGGGCATTTTGGTAATTTATACCTTATAAAGGAACTTGAATATAATTTAATGTTATAACCATAAGTATTCTGGAAAAATAACTTATTTATGATATAATATCAGTAGGATATTCATTATATGTGTATTTTATCTTTTATGACCACTATGCACCAAAGGGGCATTTTGGTCATTTTACACATAGTTTATAAATTATTTGGGATTCTGAGTTTATATCATGTACCTACTGTAAAAATATTTAAATAAGTTTTAAAATCAATAAGTAACAATTCGTGGTTGGTAAATATGGTTTAAAACTATATTATGCGCTGAAACGACGCGTATGTCGTAAAATTATGATTTGTTAGATATTTAATAAAAACTGGTGTTAAGGTCAGGTTAACAAGTCCTAGATAGATTATTTAAGATAACATATCAGTAGGTAAAAATTTTACTTTGAAAGATGTGATTAGAACCATTTTATAAGACACAAGGGCCTTAACGTCATTTATCGACATAATACAAGGACTTGTTCATAAACTCATGTTATAATTTGTTTTGACACCTCAAACAATCCTACGTGTAATATTAAATCAGTAGGAAATTCATTTTCAAGTTCATTATCATTTAAACCTCTTTTTATGCAAAAAGAGCATTTTAGTCAAAATGGCATAATTACGGAATTTGTGCATAAACTCATATTCTGATTATGATCATGTAATATAACTTCAGAGGGTAATAGTATATTATATTATGATAATAATGCAACTTTAGATCAGTAGTTAACTAATCTAAATCGGGTCAGAATCGAAAGTCAAAGCAGAAGTCAAACTTCGCGACTTTCGGTTGTGAACCGACCCTAGGACTCAAATTGACGAGCCGAACATGTTCTTAGATGTTCTAATAATTATGACCAACTTTTTTAAGTTTCAAAATAGGTTTCATAACATATATAAGATCAAATTATAAAATTTCCAAAAAATGGCATGTTTGACATTTTAATATAATAACTTTGACCCATTAATTGGTCTAGCAAACGTGATCTTCAGGAGGTGACCTTTATAGGGACTAACACCTACCTTATTACAATCCTTAGCCATGTTCGTTACGAACAATGGCTTGACCATAATGGTCTTAACCGAAAGTCAAGTAATTTTCCGTAAAATGCTTGACTTTTGGCTATAAAAACCTATAAACGAAAATGCAAGAGGAAGGAACACTTACAAGTGGTTCCTAGGATGCAATAGAACTAAGTTGGATGCTCCTTTCAGTTAGGAACTTCCAGATGAGGGAGATAGAGTTATGATGAGAAAGGTGCAAGTTCAAATGGTGAATCTTGGTACCTATTTATAGTTGGAGAGCTTGAAGAGGTGATGCCAGGTGCTAAGCGGTGTAAGAGGAAGCTTACAAGTGTCCTAAAACGTGGCATAGTAGTTTGGAAAGCCATGGTTTTGAATCAAATGGTTTTTGGCAATTTGTGTGGAGGCTAAGGCAATTTTATGCAGAAACAGGCCTCTGGCGCCCCGCAAGCGCCTCACGGCAAGAATCAAAGTTTGACAATTTTAGCCCCTCAACTTATAAAACCTCCTAAAACACCTTTTTAGCATATTTATCCCTCCGTAACCAATATTTGGCGTACCCGGGAGTATGCCTGGACATAGTCGAGCTCTCGGTTCGTTAAAAGGTCACTCAGAGGTAAAAATTAACATGTTGACACTTTTAACCTCTCCATTGTCCAACTTTCAATTAATTACGGGTTTAATCCTTCTCATCCAACAGGAACGTATGAGAGTTAGGACTTCGTAAAGGATCACTCAGAGGCTCATTATAAGCATGTTGAACTCGATGTCACTCAGAGGTTGGGCATGTTGACACAACGGTCACTCAAAGGCCAAGTTCTAGCATGTTGACACCAACGGTCACTCAGAGGCTATGTTTTAAGCATGTTGACACTAATGGTCACTCAGAGGCTATGTTTTAAGCATGCTGACACTAATGGTCACTCAGAGGCTTGGTTTATGCATGTTGACATCAGAAGATCACTCAGAGACTTAGTTTGAGCGTGTTGACGCTTTTAGTCCCTGTTAGTCTTTAATAGACTTAAAATAAAAAAATACGACACGTGTCGCTACATTATTAGACACGATTTTATAGGGTGTTACATCCTCAACCCCTTAAAAGAAACTCGACCTCGAGATTTTATTCAAAACGATGGGGGTACTTTTGTCGCATAGTGGACTCAACCAACCATGTATACTCTGGACGTCGAAGGGCATCCCATATAACCTTTACTATAGGTATCAATTTTATTAGAGCTTCTTAACCTTTCGATCCTCGATCGAAATTGTTTGCTCAACAAACCTCAGTTTTTCATCTATTTGCACATCTTTGTGTGACACTGCTAGCAGCTCATCAGCTAGGCATTTCTTAAGGTTACTGATGTGGAACACATGATGAATTCCACTTAGCTCCTCGGGTAGTCTAAGCTTATAAGCCATAGAACCGACACATTCAATTACCTTGAATGGTCCAATATATCTCGGGCTTAACTTGCCCTTCTTTTCAAAGCGCATCACACCTTTCCAGGGTGATACCTTCAATAATACTATGTCCCCTACTTGGAACTTAAGAGGTTTTCGCCTCTTGTTTGCATAACTTTTCTGCCTATCACGGGCTTCTTTGAGACAATCACGTTTTTGTATAATCTTATCCGTGGTCTCCAGGACAATCTCCGGTCCTGATAGTTGGGCTTCCCCAACTTCTGCCCAGCACACGGGCATTCGACATATTCTCCCATACAAGGCCTCGTAAGGAGCAGCCTTGATGCTTGTATGATAACTATTATTATAGGAGAATTATATTAGGGGTAAGTGGTAATCCCAACTACCACCTAAATCAATCAGACATGCCCTATGCATGTCTTCCAATGTCTGGATAGTACGCTCACTTTGACCATCAGTCTATGGATGGTAAGTTGTACTAAATTTAATCTTGTGCCTAAAGATTGTTTGAAACTTTTCCAAAAATGAGATGTATATCTAGTATCTCTATCAGATACAATAGATACTGGCACACCATGTAGGGACACAATTTGTCCGAATTATACGTTTCTTTGATTGGCAAGAAATGTGCTGACTTAGTCAGCCTATCCACAATGACCCAAATCGTGTTGTTACCACGTTTGGTCTTAGGTAACTTGGTAATCAAGTCCATTGTTACCATTTCTCATTTCCAAGTGAGAATTCCTAGCTGTTGTAGAAATCCTGACGGTTTCTGATGTTCGGCCTTAACTTGCGAACTGGATTTCTTCGAACTCATCCACAAATAATTCTTTTTCAAATCTTGATACATCTTGTCACCACCCGGGTGAACTGAGTGTCTTGAATTATGCGCTTCATGGAGGATTAGATCTTTAAGTCCTCCAAAAATTGATTCTATCATTAAATCTAAGGATTCCATCCTTTCCAGGCGTTAACTGATTAACACTTCCGCCTAATCCTTCATTAGGAGCATTAGCCTCTAATAGAGCTTGCTTTTGCGCATCTAATAGCTTCTCATTTAAGCTATTTCTGAGCTCAATGCTCTTGGCGTTAATCCTTACAGGCTTAACCCGTTCTTTGGGACTTAAGGCATCAGTAACTACGTTTGCCTTGCCCAGATGGTAGCAAATTTCGCAATCATAATCATTAAGTGTTTCTATCCAACAACGTTGTTGCATGTTCAAATCTTTCTGATTAAACAGATGTTGGAGGCTCTTATGGCCAGTGTTTATAATGCACTTTGTGCCATACAAGCAATGTCTCCAAACTTAAGTGCAAGTACAACGACACCCAATTCTAATCATGGGTGGTGTAATTCCTTTCGTGCACCTTTAATTGTCGTGATGCATAGGCAATCACTTTGCCTTTTTGCATTAGCACATAGCCCATGCCAGTGTGCGATGCATCACAGTAAACAACAAAGTCTTCAACACCCTCAGGCAGGGATAACACATGAGCATTGCTCAACCTGTATTTTAAAATCTCAAAAGATTCTTGTTGTTTTGGACCCCAGTCAAATTTGACATTCTTACGGGTCAGGGTAGTTAAAGGAGTGGCTATCCTTGAAAAGTTTTCAATGAACATCCTATAATAACCAGCCAATCCTAAGAAGCTACGAATTTCCAATGGGGTTTTGGGTACTTCCCAATTCATTATTGCTTCTATTTTAGCGGGATCCACTTGGATACCACGCTCACTTACAATGTGTCCAAGAAATTGGACTTCTCTAAGCCAAAACTCACACTTAGAGAACTTAGCATAAAGCGTTTTTTGCCTTAGCAGTTCTAAGATGCACCGAAGATGTTTCTCGTGATCAACTTGATTACAAGAGTAGATAAGTATGTTGTCTATGAAGACAATGACAAACTTATCCAAATATGGTTTGCAGACCCTATTCATGAGGTACATGAATGTTGCAGGTGCATTTGTGAGCCCAAAAGGCATTACTAAAAATTCATAGTGACCATAATGGGTCCTGAAGGCAGTCTTAGGAACATCCTCACTCCTACCCTTCAGCTGATGATATCCAGATCTTAGATCAATCTTGGAGAAATAAGTAGCCCCCTTGAAGTTGGTCGAATAAATCGTCGATCCTAGGTAATGGGTAATGATTCTTGATCGTTATCTTGTTCAGTTCGCGGTAGTTGATGCACATCCGCATTGAAGCGTCCTTTTTCTTAACGAAAAGAATTGGAGCTCCCCAGGGCGAGGAACTTGGCTGAATAAAGCCTTTCTCTAAGAGTTCATCTAACTGCATCCTCAACTCCTTCATTTCCGTTGGTGCTAATCGGTATGGAGCTCTAGCTACGGGTGCTGATCCAGGTAGGATGTCAATCGTAAACTCTACTTGCCTATCTGGAGGTAGATCTGGTAGTTCTTTGGGAAAGACATCGGAATACTCCGAAATAACTGGAAGGTCTTGAATATTCGGCTTAGGTTTGTTGATAGTGACTTGTGCCATGTAAATGACACAACCTTTCCTTAAACATTTGGATGCCTTAAATAACGACACCTTATCTTGCAATCCATAGTGTGAATCTCTAGTGATGGTGATCATTTCACCAGATGGGGTTTTAGTTTCGACGAGTTTCTTATCACAGGCAATGCGGGCTTGGTTATGGGATAACCAATCCATGCCTAAACTACATCGAACCCCGCCAATTTCATTGGCAAAAGAGAGATAGGAACGTAATGAATCTTAATGAATATAGAGCATCCATCAAGAATGGAAGATGCTATTTCTAAAGTTCCATCAGCAAGTTCTATCTCATAAGTTTTTTCTAGAGTTCTTATGGGTAAGTTTAATTGTTTACTAAACTTATGGTCTACAAAAGACTTATCTGCACTCGAATCAAAAAGAACTCTAGCATATATATCATTGATGAGGAAAGTACCTGTTATGACGTTGTTGTTATTAACGACCTCTGTAGCATTTATTTGGAAAGCACGAGCATTAGCTTTCTTAGCCTCTCCAGGCTTTGCATCATTATTTCTGGGGTTCTTAGGGCAATTAGGCTTAATATGCCCTTTCTCATTACAGCCATAACAGACGACATCTTTAAGATTTTTGCACTCGTGGGTCTTATGCCCTTTTCTTTCGAAAATACCAAAGCGTTTAATCTGAGGGTCGGTATTGCATTGCCCCTAATGTCTGCGGCTATAGGTCTTGTGTAGAAGTCTATCATCAGACCTATGTTGGTTCTTCTTGAACCCAAAATTTCACTTTTTCTTAAACCTTTAGGAGTTATCATCCTCCCGTTTTCTTTTCCCGTCAGGCTCGATCTTGACTGACTTTTGCCTTACCAAATCTAAGGTTAGGGAGAGAGATAGGTTAACTGCAGACCTATAGGTAGTGGGCTGAGCAGCCTTTACCATGCCCTTTATCTCGAGCGCTAACCCATTAATGAAACGCGCAATGCGTTTGGGCTCCGGGGTAATCAAATAGGAAACTAACCTAGATAGGGAATTGAAATCGGAAACATACTTCCGACAATCTAGGTTCTTTATCATGAGAGTCAGGAAGTCTGACTCTATCTTTTCCACCTCATGGGGTGGGCAGTAAGTTTCCTTAACAAGGTCCATAAACTTGGACCATCCCAAATTATACAGGTATATTTTACCTGTAGATTGGATCATAGCCTTCCACTAAATTAAGGCATCACTTTTGAAGGACTGTGATACATAATTCACCACATCCTTATCAGCACAGCCACTGATATCCACAATCGTTTCCATCTCGTCCAGCCATTTCAAGGCTTCTACATTTCCTTTTTCCCCATTAAAATCCTGGGGCTTGCAGGAGACGAAATATTTGTAGGTACATCCGTCTTTAGAAGAAGGCGACTTATCAGCAAATTCTATTTTCTTTGGTTAACTCTTCGCATTTGAAGAGTGAACTGAGCTCTCTTTGTGAGTTGAGGATGGCGTGATTGATAATGGTTTGGAGCGAGTAGCACACGACTCCCTAAGTTTTTCTAAGGCCTTTTTCATGGCCTTTCCCACAGCTGCGTCTATGCGAGCTTGGAAATCTTCATTATTAATGGCTATATTTTCTGCGTTATTAGAGTTAACATCCTGATGGCTACTTTGTGCCTCATCCGAGTTAGCCATTCTTTAAAGCTTTGGTTCTAAACCCCAAATTAAATATCTTTTAGCTATGGTATTAATAACCATATTGGCTATAAACATTGGATATCACAATCCATCGCCTAATCAAGCTAGTGTGAATAACATCACAATTCTTAGGCTTATTATATCTATTTTTGGCCTAGGTTTCAAAAAGACCATCAAAGGCAAATTACAATTTGGACGTAGTCCATATATTATTAGAATGTGGATCGTAATATCAATTCTGTCATTGTCAAGCAATTATAATGAGCTCATATGCTTGTCATGAAGGACTTTAAAATATGGCACATTGGCCTGTCACTAATGGACATAAAATATGGCACATTGGCTTGTCACTAATGGACATAAAATACGGCACATTGGCTTGTCATTAATGGACACAAAATATGGCACATTAGCCTGTCACTAATGGAGATAAAATACGGCACATTGGCCCGTCCTTAATGTACACAAAATATGGCACATTGGCCTGTCACTAATGGACATAAAATACGATACATTGGCCTGTCACTAATGGACATAAAATATAGCACATTGGCCTGCATCTTTAATTGATGTCAATTGTTATCATCATATTGATGATATTAGCCGGGATCACATTGATCACATAGGCTACATAATAGGTTTTAGGACATAGTCCATTTAACTAGACGGCTAGTGTGGTTCCTCAAGTCGCACCAGCAGGACTATGAACATTCCTGAATGTTAACATAAGAGTATCTTAATGGTTGATTAATAACCCTGGTCACATTTGACCTTAACAACTTGGAGGCTTGAACTTAGTCCACCACCTCTAGATAGAAGGATAACTTCCCTTAACAATCATGATAGAAGGCCTTTTTTTCCTTAGCTATCATTTATAAGTTGGCCAAATATGTGGTCTGTGCCACTTGGCTAATCAAAACCATTAAGATCATTTTGGAATTATATCACACAGCATAAATTTCTAGTAAAATCAAGACGTTTGCTTTGAAAAGGATGAATACATATATAATTCCAAAAATACTTTATTAAAAGTCAACAAAAGTTATATTAATTGAAATAAATAAATAAGACTATTTGTCCATGCAACGACTAAAAGGAATAGAAAAATGTCCACGCATGGACTAAGGAAATAATAATGTCCTCGCAGGGACTAAATATATTTAGAAAATGACTTCACTCGTCCTTCCTTTCCTTAACCAACTTGGCGAGTTTCTTGAAGAACTTGTTCGTCTTTTTCTCTGTTTTCTCCGCTTGTTGTTGCATTTCTTTCATTCGTTCTAAGGCCTCATTGATGGCCTCAAGTGGCGGCGGAGGTGTGGTTGTGGCTGTGGCACCATCGGACACTGGTACCCATAACTTGGATATCCTGTAGGTGGATAAGCAGGTGGGACAGGAGACGGGTAAAGTGCGTTATGCGACAATGCTTGGTAATCAACTAGTGTAGATGGGTTAAAAGGATCATATCTAGTATTATATAGATATGTTGGGATAGGGTTATTATAACCTGATAGTGGTGGTTGAACTGCGGGTGATGGCGTTGGTTCCACCATAGGTGAGGCATTAGAGGGTCCACCCATTTGTGGGTCCTCTTGAATGGTGGGGTAGGGTTTAGGCAATGGTGGTAGCAAACCCGACCATTGACCTGCACGTACTGACATACGTGCTCCATGTTTCCTCCTCGGTGGTTCAGGTGGCAGTTGATGATGTTCCACTAGTTCCATGTGAACATCTTCTTGTATAGGAGGTGGTTGAGAGTGATGGGAAGGAGTGTTGGCAAAGGTAAATTGGTTCCCATATTGGTCCCACTCATTAGGACCTTGATATGGCGATCCGGCATAAGAGTTTGAATTGCTCGATATCTCGATGGGATGCGTATTTGAACCTGACGGCGGCATCTCCGGATCGGAGTCCTCGTCCATTGGGTTTGGCTGATCCAACTGCATCTGATCAGCTAGGGGTGTGTTAAAGTATTGGTTGGGGTTAAATTCATCCTGATAAGAATGATGGGAATGGTGAGAGTGGTGTGAATGATGTGAATAGTACGAGTGATAAGAGTTTTGGGTATGAGAAGGTGAATGTTTCGATAATGGCCATGAATCCCCTAAATCTTTATAGGGGTTCTGGTGATGTGGATGTGAAGGGATATATCCTGAAGGTCCTCCCCTCATTGGTCCTTTTCCTCTTCCTCGTACTCTTGACGGCATTTCCTGTTAAAAATTAATTAAAAACAATACTAATAACATAATAATGAGATGAGTAATCCTAGGTCAATGCCTAGACTCGGAAGTCTAAGGAATGTACTTGTGTAAGTTTGAGATCAAATGTAAAACAGACTTTGGGCAGATCTAGGATTTGCAAGATTCTGTTATCACTACCGAGCACTTCCAGCCTATTTCCTATTGTACTTGCAAGCTTAGTCTTTTGAAAATACGTCAGCTTTCGTTGGTAAATACACCCAACTGACTCATTTTGAAAACATTTAAATATGTTTTGCGTGCTTATCAGCATAAAATCTTTTATAACTTAGGAAAGTTGACCTTGCAACCTTGTTAACAGATTCACATGGTTGTCCATACATACAGGCCCAGTACAAAAACTGAGACATGGTTAACGTACACACCACTTATGAACTCACGAAGGAGTTATCCCCAACAAGTGTGGGTAAATGCATTTGAGCGTCTGTTAGGTGTATGCCTACACCCTGACGTGAGGTCGTTGTCACACGCAAATTTAATCCCAAAACTATTATTAGCTAGCGGTAAGTGGGTATCGAACACAAGGAATTGTGGAACTAGTGTTTTCAAAGGTTGGACTATTATACTAATTATCGAATTTGCAGTAATTTAATTTAAGATTATCGGTTAATTGATTTAGATTTTTTAACTACTAAACGATTCAAAGATTGGTTCTTTTAACAGATTAATAAGAGGATTATCACTTGGGTTTCCGGTTCAAAACGCATGTATTTTGATTTTACTAGAAAGAGTCACATAGACATGATTGGTGTTTGATTAACTATTTGTGATAAAAGGGAACAAAGTACTCGGACCGAAATGCGAGGTTGTTAACCGATGACCAATTGATTAATACCCAACCTGTAAACCTTCCCGTGATATCTTGATTGTCAACGACACCAAGAACGCACGAAATAAGCAACAAGCACAATATCAACCAATAATTTACAAACAATCAATCAACACCATAATCACCATAACATAGTAATTATTCTAGAAAAATGTAAATCGAAACACAATTGTTTACCGAACCTTCCACACAAGATGATCACCGAAACGTTTAGCCACTCATGTTCTCACAATCAAACATACTTCAATTGTCTTGTTCATACGAATCGAAAACACCAAAATATTATTTAGAACTTGTTAGAATCAATGAAAACCACTCAAAATTGCCTCCTATTTGCTCTGCAACTCGTTCCAATGATTCATAATGTGAAAGGACTCCATAACTCAGCTTAAATTGGATAGTTACAACTTTCCTGTAGCTCACCACCGTAAGCAACGGTGCCCACCGTAGCTTACGGTGGGCAAAATTTCATTACGGCTGTCATTCTCTGTCTTACGGTGGACTTTAGGATTGGATTCCACCGTAAGCTACGGTGGCCACCGTAGCTTATGGTGGTCAGCTTGATTTTTCCATGTTTTTCCTTTCGTTCAATCTCTTGAGTCCCATCTTCAATTAGGCTCTTGCAAATACCCGATAAAGCACGTTTAAGCTCCCTCATTATGGTCTTCGGTACCTGAAAAGCCAAACACACCGTAGACATCAAATCGTAACAAATAAACGTTTAAAGCATGGAATATATATCATTTTAACGCGCTTACTGGTTGTCCAAAAGACCATCTGTCACACCCCGCGCTAAGGTCGTGGCCATTATCTAATGTAATGAGCCGAGGATATCAAGGACACGGTAGTTAACCCCCGATGTTTAAGTTATCAAACAAAACTGATTAAAACAGAATATACGGATGTACTTGCCACAATCCGGCATTCGATTGATCCCATTTCCGACCAAGTGGTAATAATTTACCATATCCCAATCCCGTATAGGGAAAATAAGTCGAGAGTATTTACCTTAGTTAATCTTTATTGAAAAATGCAAGATTTAGTATCTCAGTCCTATCCAAAATAAACTAAGTGCAGATAGCATTTACCGGAAGACTCTAGTCTAAATTATGGCAAAAAGTAACCAATTAAATACTAACGGTCTTTAATTAAGTCATAGACTTAGACCGAGTAGTGTACATGTTCAAAACGTATAACGCTTGATTAAACGATGATCAGATAGAATGTAGTTCATACCCGACAAGTACTTAGACTTGCATAATATGGGTAAATTATAAACATTCTGGATTTTGAAACTTAAAAGACAACGTTAGACACGTTTCGGTTAATTTTCGTAAACTAGTTACATATACTGAACCATACGCATATTAGCGATACTGGGTAACCGGAGAAGTCATAGACAAGCTTTATATGCCATTATATTTTAAATAAGTTGTAATATGAGTAAGATATCAACATATATGCCCGTTAAGGTTTTTCAATGAAACTATGCCTCATATTGGCATTTTGGTAATTTTATACCTTATAAAAGGAACTTGAATATAATTTAATGTAATAACCATAAGTATTATGGAAAAATAATTTATTTATGATATAATATTAGTTTGATATTAATTATATGTGTAATTTATCTTTTATGACCAAACTATGCACCGAATGGGCATTTTGGTTATTTTACACATAGTTTATAAATTTTTTGGGATTCTAAGTTTATATCATGTACCTAATTTAAAAATATTTAAATTAGTTTTAAAATCAGTAGGTAACAAGTTGTGGTTGGTAAATAAGGTTTAAAACCATACTATGCGCCGAAACGACGCATATGTCGTAAAATGATTATTTGTGTGATGTTTAATGAAAACTGGTGGTAAGGTCAGGTTAACAAGTATTAGATATGTTATTTAATATAACATATCCGTAGGTAAAAGATTTACTTTGAAAAGATGTGATTAGAACCATTTTATAAGCTACAAGGGCCTTATGGTCATTTATCGACATAATACAAGGACTTGTTCATAAGCTCATTTTATAATTTGTTTTGACATCCCAAATAATCCTACTTACAATATTATATCAGTATGAAAATCATTATCAAGTTCGTTATCATTTAAACCTCTTTTTATGCAAAAAGGACATTTTAGTCAAAATGACATAATTACGGAACTTGTGCATACACTCAGATTCTGATTATGAGCATGTAATATAACTTTAGAAGGATATACTACATTATATTACGATCATAATGCAACTTTAGAGCAGACTAATCTATATCGTGTCAGAATCGAAGTCAAAGCAGAAGTCAAACTTCGCGACTTTCAGTTGCGAACCGACCCTAGGACTGTAACTGACGAGCCGAACATATTCTTACATATTCCAATAATTATTACCAACTTGTTTAAGTGTCAAAACAGGTTTCATAACATATATAAGATCAAATTATAACATTTCCGACAAATGGCCTGTTTGACTTTTTAATATCATAACTTTGACCTGTCAATTGGTCTAGCAAACTTGATCTTCAGGAGGTTCCCTTATAGGGACTAACACCTACCTTATTACGATCACTTAGCCATGTTTGTTACGAACAATGGCTAGACCATAATGGTTTTAACTGAAATTCAAGGCATTTTACGTAAAATGCTTGACTTTTGGCTATAAAATCCTATAAACTAAAATGCAAGAGGAAAGAACACTTACAAGTGGTTCTTAGAACTAAGTTGGATGCTCCTTTCAGTTAGGAACTTCCAGAGGAGGGAGATAGAGTTGTGAATGAGAAAGGTGCAAGTTCAAATGGTGAACCTTAGCACCTAATTATAGTCGGAGAGCTTGATGGAGGTGATGTCAGGTGCTAAGGGGTGTAAGAGGAAGCTTACAAGTTTCCTTAAATGTGGCATAGCAGTTTGGAAAGCCATGGTTTTGAATCAAATGGTTTTTCGCAATTTGTGTGGAGGCCAAGGCAATTTTCTGCAGACACAGGCCTCTCGCGCCCCACTAGAGACCCAAGCCTGGTCTCTCGCACCTCGCGAGCGCCTCATGGCAAGAATCAAAGTTTGACACTTTAAGCCTCTCAACTTATAAAACCTCCTAAAACACCTTTTTAGCATATTTATCTCTTCGTAATCAATATTTGGCGTACCCGGGAGTATGCCTAGACATTGTCGAGCTCTCGGTTCGTTAAAAGGTCACTCAGAGGTATAAATTAACATGTTTACACTTTTAACTCGTCCATTGTCCAACTTTCACTTAATTGCGGATTTAATCCTTCTCGTCCGATAAATGAACATATGAGAGTTAGGACTTCGTAAAGGATCACTCAGAGGCTCATTATAAGCATGTTGACTTCAATGTCACTCAGAGGTTGGGCATGTTGACACAACGGTCACTCAGAGGCCAAGTTTTAGCATGTTGACACCAACGGTCACTCAGAGGCTATGTTTTAAGCATGTTGACACTAATGGTCACTCACAGGCTATGTTGTAAACATGTTGACACTAATGGTCACTCCGAGGCTTGGTTTATGCATGTTGACATCAGAAGATCACTCAGAGACTTAGTTTGAGCATGTTGACGCTTTTAGTACCTCTTAGTCTTTAATAGACTTAAAATAAAAAAATACGACACGTGCTGCTATATTAATGGACACGATTTTACAGGGTGTTACAAATACCACCTCTTATTTCCTTCCTAAAAGTCAACCCTTAAAAAAATTTCGGGATGAAATTTCCTAAAGTAGGCGAGACTGTAACATTCCGCAATTATTGTATTATTCGTTTCCGTGTTTTTTGTAGTCAACCATTGTAATCCAAGAGATATGATAATAATGGAATTTATTTTATTTTTTATTTTTATTTTTTTTCTCTCAATAATTGTTCAATCAAACATAGGTGTTATTCATGTAATAATCAAGACACGTTTAAATCATTTAAAAACCGACTTACGGTGTGTGAATTCGATATTCGAGACCCAATTAATCAACTATTGTGTCATACTATGTTTATAAATTATGTTAGAAACTCGCATTTATACCAATAATAAAAGAGAAATGCATAAAACAAACAAGCACATGACATCAGGGCCCTAAAAAAATATATTAATATGCCAATTATCAACTTTCCATATTTTTTTCACCACCTTAAACCCTAATCTCTTCCCTATAAATACCCACTCATTCCACCACTTTTCTTTATCATCTCTAAAAGAATTCTTCCCTCTTGAAAGTAAGTTCCATATCCTTTCACCTTCTTCTCTTCTTCTTGTTTTTCTTTGTGTTTTCATACTTCCCCATCTTTGAGAAATCCTTATGGAATGTCATCAAATGTTTTCCATGGTAAACAAATATGGTGCATCACCAAAATAAGGACCAATCTTGGGTTTTATTTTATCACTTTCAACTTTTCATTATTGTATCTCATTTATATTTTAAATAGGATCAACCAAGATCGTCATATAAGTTGATAATTCTTGGTGTAACAAAGGGATACAATGGATAACAATTATCCTACCTCTATAACATGGTCATTACATTACTAACTCATTACTAATTACAATTATATTATCTCACTTATTATTATTCATGCCTAACCTACATAATATTATTAAGTAACATATTATTACCTTGTCTAACATTACTCACCCATGCTAACTCTTTAATCATGCTACTAACTGCTAACTCTTCTAGTCATACTACTAATATTTTTAATTATCATCTACTTATTTAGTCTTACAGTTACATTAATTATTATTACATATTAAAAATATATAAAAGTACTAACTCTTTTAATTTTTGTTATTTACTTATTTAGACTTGCAATTTAATTATCATTACCAATCCATTATTTATAATTATGTATTAAAGATATATAAATATTAAACCTAGCCATGACACCAACCAATTTATGGTGGAAAGTTGTGTGCAAAGGTAAACCTTTATCTTATACTAAATTCTTAACATTTGGACTTCTAGTGGGTGAAATAGTACCCACGAAATACACATAAATTAAAAGTGTACAAAGTGATGTTTAGTCAAGATAATAATTTTATGTATTTTCATATATTATTATTATTATTATTATTTTTATTATTATTTATTATTATTATTTTTATTATTATTATTATTATTATTATTATTATTATTATTATTATTATTATTATTTATTATTCAAATCTCATTTCCATTTTAACTTCTAAATCCTTCTACTTACACACCTTGTTCATCCTTGTTAGGATAAATTGGTGATTCAACGATCATCTCACGTTTGTGGAAACCACTTGCAAACAGTAAGTATACGCGAACCCTTTTCCTTTAAACACACATTGGGTTGTGATATGCGCCAATGCAACATGTAAATTGTATCAAATATGGTATAAAATCAACCCTTTTAGTACTAATGTTGGAAGAACTGCGTTTCTTTGTATACTTTTGATTTTCAGGATTAAAAGAGCTTAATTGTACAAAAGAAACAAATTAATGACAAAAACCAGCATAAGTGTAAAAGATGGGAAGAGTACACACTATACCAACCCTCCAAGCTTCACCCCAAGACCAAAAACGACAAAACAATAGTCCAACACGGGGCCGTGCCTGGTCGGCATGGGGCCTTGCCCCTTCAATATTCTAGAGTAGAAGAAGACAAACAGAAGCGGACAAGAGACATGGGGCCGTGTCCCTTAGACACGAGTCGTGGTCAACTTCATGATTTGCATATCTTAGATAGTACATCAAGTATAATGGCACAGGGTCATGCCGTTGACACACAGGGCCAATTAGAGCTAATCTGACTTGCTCATTAAATGAAGACAGGTAAGAAGGAAAACAAGGGGCCGTGCCTGTAGGGCATGGGCAATGTGATGGGTTTGATTCTAGCTATAAATAGGGGGTGCTTGGTTTCATTCCAATCCATCCCTTGGCAAACCACTTCTCTCACACCTGCCACCATTCCACCACCAAAATACCACCATCTTCCAACATTCATCCATAATCCATCCTAGAGTATGTGTAGTAGTCTCGGGATCCAAGATAGATTGTAAGAGTTTTTGTCAAACAAAGGCCATGCTTGGCTGATCTCTTACATCACTTGGTGAAGACAAGTTATTCATGTATTACTTTGATTTACTAGCTTTGGATAACTTTTTAATTGGGTATGCATTAATAACTTTAATAACTAATTTTTTATATTGAAAGTGAACTTCATTCTATCATCTTTCATGTTTCGTTGATTGACTCATTCATGTCTTTATGGTCTAAATAAAGCGTGTTAACTGGCTGGAAGGGGAATAGAAGGGTGGTATGGGTAAAGTTCTTGAATCGTTCAGTGTATAGATCATACGAGGACTTGATTCAAGCTTATTAGGACTTACTTCGAGGCAAATAGCATCAAATCAGGGGAAGTAAGAACGGCTTCAATCCATAATAAATAAACTACTATTAAAACTTTAAACCGGCCTTGCGAGACTGTATTCTTGTTGACTCAGACCAATATGGCGAGGTTAGCGTTGCCTCCAAAAGAGGGATATTCTACATTTTGCATTAGTAACTTAATTATCTTTTAATATTCTGGCCTTGCGGGAGTGTATCCCTGCCGACTCAGACCAATATGGCTTAGGATAGAGTTGCTTCCAAAAGAGAGACATGCAACTGTAACAAAGATAATCTCTTAAAAATACCCAAAGCGCGGAATCATCAAAGGATACATAAATAATAAGTTGGATCCAAGTGATTCTATCTTGTTTACTTGTTTCTTTTATTACGTTAGTTATTTCTTTATCTTTACTTATAAAAAATCTTTCCTAAAAATTTGATTAGATTAGACATTGACGATATTTTGGTATTAAAAACACTTGTGTCCTTGGACGACCTCGGTATCTTACCATCACTATACTACGCCAACAATGAGTGCACTTGCCCTGAAAGTGATAGTTACATATCGTGTTTTTATAAATTTAAAACTTGAATAAATGAGTAATAAGTACATGAAATATATTTAAAAATTATACACGCTCGCAACTAAGTCAGTTGCAATATATGAAATTATAAAAACTCACATACACACAATCAATCAGTCACATTATTTAAACACTCAATCTTTGAATATATGCTATTTGTCATACATACATGCTAGAAGTCAATATGGGGGTTTTTGGGTCAACATAAGTTGGCGAGTGAACCTTGTTAGATAAACATTTATTATTGATTTTCTTGTTAGTTTATCAATGAAAAATTGTGCATAATCATAAATGAGCAAATGTAAATGATCAAGCAGTAGCAATTGCAATCACAACTATAACATACAGTAACATATGATAGCATACATTAACATACCAACATCATACAATAAATAACATGAATGAAACTGTGCGATCAAGGCTCAATCAAACAGAGCCGATCGTATTGCATGTACTGAAAATGATAAATGTCTGTGCGATCAAGGCTCAATCACACGGAGCCGATCGTATGTTGGCACGCCAGGTTCACGCTCATAATGTAGTGGGGAACTTGCTCAACGCTCATAATGTAATGGGGAGCGGCGGCCTATGAAATTGCATGTACTGAAAATAATAAATTGAATCTAACAATAACCACACAAACAGTTGAAACAAGCTGAATACACATGTTCATGATATGATGTATGCACAATGATTTAAATATAATATATAGCAAGACACATGATACACCCTAAAACGTGATTAAAACGGGGAATTTGTAAAGATTCACTCACATTGGGTGCGTTTGATTGGAGATGGTGAGATGCGCACGAGTTGGAAGAGCGGAACAACGAGAATTAACTAACCAAAATAATAACGGAAAATATAGTAAATGAGTGGATTTTATTAAGGATTTTAATAGAATTTTTAGATATATTTTTACGAGTTTAAGGCTATTTCCTATCTTTAAAAACATTATTTTTAAGTATTTTTAATTGATTTTTAAATTAAATTAAATAATTAAAAATATAAAAATATGTTGACTTTTTGGGTTGACCGTTGACTTTTTGACTTTGACTGTTTGACCGGTTTATTGTGTGACTGAAATGCGCTGGGTGAGGCTCGAACCCGAGACCTCCCGTACGCGTGCACGCAGCTCTACCAACTGAGCTACGTGTCTAACCCGAAATAATTCTGTTTTTAATTATACTTATATATTAATTCAATTTATCCAAAATTCTTTTATTTTCAAAAACATTTTAATTCATCGGAACCGGTGCCACTAACAGGTCTCGAACCCGGGACCTGTGCTTTAACGTTACACACAGTCCACCGCTGGACTGTGTGTATAACTTGGTTAATATACAAATTTTTATTATACTTAACAACTAACGGAGTTAACCCGGTTCAGTTTTAAACAAAAAGGCATTTTATTACATAGAGGGTGCGTGTATCAGGGATCGAACTCGGGACGTATGCGTGTTTTTGTTCGCACACAGTCCACCACTGGACTGTGTGTCTAACCCGTTCAAAATACCAATTTTAATTATTCTTATATTGTTAGCGCAGTTCATCTTCTTCGTTAGATTTTACAGGCAGTAGATTACACCGTTATATCTTGTTTAGTTCGATTGATAAACATTGTACAATCTAATATGAAATGGCAGAAACGATAATTAGAAGTAAACATACCGATGAACGGTTTATTTCAGAATTCCGGCAAGGTGTCGGTCTCTGTTTCTGTGCACTTCGTCTGAACAAGACAATTAACCGTTTTGATTAGCTAATCGTGGAATTAAAGTGATAAACAAACGTTAACAGAGTGTTTGAATGTCCTTACCGATTCATAGATGAAAATAAAGATTTCCAGAACTTTTCCGGCGAACTGGTATTATCCGATAGTAGCGTCTGAATTCGATTTCAAGTGAAAGGTTTGAGTTAGAAATAGCTTAACAATTGTTAGACTACGACAGTATTGAAGGACTTACCGTTTTGAGGAAGAATACGGTTTTTCGGCGAACTTGCAGAAATTTCCGGCGAGTAAAATAAACTTCTCCGGTGGACTGTAAAGTGTGCGGAAATGTAATTGGAGGTTTGTCGAACGTTTCTGAGTCGTGAGAAGATCTTTGATTGCAGTAATTCAGGTTATGAGATATTTTCGGTTATAAAACCCATCATCATCAGACTTGAAATCAATTCAAGTCTGAATTGATTAGAATTGTCGGTGCATCGGTTATAAACCTGAATTCGCGATTATTCAAACGTTTAGACGGTTGAATAGCCGATTTCAGTTTTTCAGTTGGCGCAACCGGTTCATCTAGGTTTGTATATAAGACTTATTTGTTTCCTAGAGTTGACAGAAAACAAACAAGTGGCGGAGTGGTTTTGCGTGTGAGTGTTAAATCTTTGATGTTACAACCCGGCTGACCCGGGTTCGAGTCCCGGCAGCCCCAGTTTATTTTTAATCACTTTATTTATACTTTTTATCAATTATAACTTTTATGGTTTAGTTTGTTTATTAATTATGTATCATTAAAATTTAAAATAAGCATAAATAGGCAACGGACATTTATAACTGAATATTCGATTACAAACGGAGCGGGTTTGGTAAAACCCGTTTTCGATAAATGTTACACAGAATACCCTTTGAGGAACAGTACTCGTCCATAACTTGATTCTTGAATTCGGTGCCATTGTCGCTTCTGATTCTCCTTACCTTTAGATTGTACAAATTTTCTAGCAGAGTCAGGAGATTCTTGAGGATGTTAGGAACTTCACTCTTGTGTGCCAGCATATTTACCCATGAAAATCTAGAGTAGTCATCAGTAACTACCAGACAATAAGAATAACCAAAGGTTGTCTTGTGTTTCATAGGTCCAAAGAGGTCCATATGAAGACGTTCCAGTGGCATATTCACAGTGTTCGGGATGAGATTTTCTCGCTTACTTTCCCTTCTAGCATGATACACAGACATCTTGAATGTGAAAATTCTTGACTGGTACACCATTCACTAGATTATTCTTCACCAAATAGTTCTTTTTCCTCAGGTGAATGTGTCCCATTCGTCTGTGCCAAGAGATTGATTCCTTCTCCGTGGCTTTGGAGACAAAACTTGTGACTTGCACAGACGTTGTAATAGCTTGACTCATATCAAGAATATACAAGTCTTTAGTTCTTGGAGCCGATAAGAGAATCCATTCCTTGGGGATCTTGAATCCAGGTTTCAGCACATAACATCTTGTATCATCAAAATGTGTCGTGAACTTCTTGTCACAGATTTAAGAAATGCTAAGAAGATTGTGATCAATTTGCCACACATAATTGATCTTATCAAAACTCACAACACCATTGGAGACCATTCCTTCTCCAGTGATGTATCCACCTTTATCTCCAACAAAGGCAACATAACCACCCCTGATACTTTTTACATCATACAGGCGCCGCAAGTAGACTGTCATGTGCCTTGTTGCTCCACTGTCAACAATCCAATGAGAACTTACACTTCCTCCTGGAACACCCTGCACATTTCACAAACAAGATTAGTTTGAGATGGGGACCCAAGCCTTAGTGGTCATGGGTCGTCCCTTATCATCAAGAAATGTGATCTCTATTTCTTGATTATTGTCAAACTGAGTTCCTCCTCTTGAACCACTGCCGGTCTTCTGTTTCCAAGATCGTTGATTATTACCAGATTGACTATTATTTACAGTTTTAATAGTTTCTGGTTAATTAACTTTGAAGATCTTGGATTCTTTTCTGAAGAATCCGTTTTTAAAGATTTTCCAATTGCTTTTACTTGTACGTTTTTATTTCTCCTTTTCATCTTTAATAATTCGTTTATCTTGTGTTGGAGAAACAGATCTACGTTTTCAAGTTGGTTTGTGAGGGGTTCTTTTCACAAATCTTGGTTTGGCCGGATTTTTACAATATTTTATAATGTGGTCAAATTCTCCACATTTGAAACATGTTTTCCTTTCAACAAAATTAGGAGATCTTGTTTCACGGCTTGATGTTGAACTTGTGGGTCTTGAGGTACTGGATTCATTTTCATTACATCCATCCGTGTGTTGGGTGTAATTATTTTGACTATTTCTTTTCAAAATCTTAACTTTCTTTACAAAATCTACATTAGATTTTCCTTGAAAAGTTTCGATTTTATCGGTACCTTGAACTCACAAATTTAACATTCTTAACCTTTTTCTTGTAGCGAGAGCTTTTTGCTTCAACTTTGGTTGAGAAACTGCAGGCTTTTCAACTTGCTTCCACTGTTTTTCTGTTGAAGCGGATAATGGTTGCGATTTGGTTGGCTTTTTCTTCTCTAAAACTTTTGTTGTTGATTTTTCACACACCTGATCTATAGAGATTGGATTTACGTTTTTAAATGGAAAATCTGTGTTCGAATAGATTTTCTTATCTCCAACCAACGTATACAACACATTATCTGCTTCCTCTGTCGACACTTCTGTCTTGACAGATTTCTTAGGAACGGTCTCTTGGATCTCAACAGATTGAGTACTAGAAGTAGCAGAAAGTTCTACTCTTTTCCTTTCATCAAGAGGCTGATCCTGATCATCTTTTCTTGATTCATCATCTGATGTATCATTTTCCTCTTCATCGGATGGATTTCGAACAATATCAGACGATGAATTTTCTTGTTTGCTTGGTTCTTGAGAGGAATTGTCTAGTTTGAACCCTAATCCTGCTTCAAATTCTTCAGGATTCAAAGGTACAGAGGGTTCAAAATGAGGCATCTCCTCTTCATCAGGCATTTTGGTATAGTTGTGCTTCATCGGTGGTGGACACGACTTATACCCTATGCATTGAACATCTCCCTTTAGTTTTTGAACATCAATGATATGATCAAGCACATAGCGGGAGTTAGGATAACTCTCCAATTTGAGCTTGATCGAATCATATCCGCATTTGGCGATGGCTAACTCTTTCTTAGTTTCTTCCAGGAGATTAATATAATTGTTAATTCATGTCTGCTTATTCAAAACTATTTTTGTCAATTCAGAAATACTTTCTTAAGGGTTTCTATTACAGATTTGAATTCCTTTTCATTTAGGGTTAGAGCCAAATTTTCCTCTTTGCACTTTGATAGTTCAAGAACTAAATTTTGATTATGACTGTTGACGATTTCATACTTTATTTTTAATTCAACACAGTCATTGCAAACTGTAGGAGGGTCAGAATTTACCTGACTTGTAGAACCTGCAACATTTGCCATGAATGCAGTGTGATGAGGGAAGGCTGCATCATCTGTAAAGAGTGTCTCTGTCTCCTTCACTGCAGCATCTACATTCTTCATCATACCCACTTTTTCACGCTTCATCATCTCAGCTTCACTCAGCAACTTGCTAACCTCAGCATTACTCTCGTTTCTGACATTAGAATCAGATCCATAACCACCTGAACTTGAACACTCTTCATCAGAACTACCAGCATACCAAGAAGTATCATCATTATCTGGAGTATTGATGCTGTGAACATGTTTGATTTGATCGACGATCTTTGCATAACATGCAGTTCTTCCGTTGTTCTCAGTTCCCAACTGTACTGACCAATCGCATCCTTCATCAGATTAAACTACTAAAGCTCTATGTGTGTTTGAAGTTCCTGATTGATTGGTATTGTTAGAGTTGCCAACAGCTACCATTCTTCTCTCATTGTAGAACTGAGCTGTGTTGGGTGGTTGAGACTGATTTCGAAAGGGTTGTGATTTCCTTCCTTGCTAGGTCTTGTGCATTCCCGTTTGAAGTGACCTCTTTTTCCACAGTTGAAGCAAGTTACAACAGTTTTATCAAAGCCGTGTTTTGTATCTTTCTTGCTTTCCAAACTGTCCTTCCTGTTCTTCACATGTAATATTTCGCTCTTCTCACAGCACTTGCAAATGCCCACTTGATATCAATCAACTCCATCTCATCTCGGTCAATTTGTTGGTAGTCTTCGTTTGCCAAATTGATGTTTCCTATTTGACCTGCAACTAAACCACAATAAGCACTGACCATTGTGTTGAGAAGTTCCATATGTTCTTGTGCAACTTATACGCTGACTTTAGAGAGATTGGACATGTCAAGTTTGATAGTGTTGGGATTTGCAGATTGACAATTGTTTCCATAGAAAGCTTGTTGAGGAGCTTGCTGTGGAGCTTGATGTGCTAAATCTCTTGGCTGTGGAAGGAAGGCTTTCGGATCAAATGCTTGTCCATAAGCTTGAGTACTTGAGCCCGCAGACTGACTTGATTGAACATGTTGTGGTAGGAAGAGGTTCACGTTTGGTACAAACGCGGTTTGCAGCTTCGGTTGCTGGCTTGAGTTTGTAGCTGCATTAATACCTCCGAAGTACATCTCAGGGTTTTGTGGAACGGTGAGTAGTTGTGCCTTCCAGAGTTCTTCTTCATTCTTGTTTTCCAGTTTCTGCACAAATTCATAAATACTAATTGAGTCCAAAACACCTGTATGTTTTAATAAGTCAATAAATTGACCCCATTTCGGTGGTAAAACATCAGCAAATCGCATCACAATTTCTTGTGGTGCTGCTAACACTTTGTAAGAGTACATCTTGCTGAGCATTTGATAAAACCGTATGTCATATCATTCAACGTTTCATTTTCCATAAACATGAAACCTTCAAACTTCTTCTTGAGTAAATTATGCCGAATTTTCCTGGTAGCAGCATTACCCTCTCCTCTTGCTTCCAAAGTATCCCACATATTTCTCGTGGTTATACAGTACATAAGCTGATGATAAATGTCTTTATGAAAAGCTTGTGTGAGGATAGCAAACGCCTTCTTCTCTAGATCATATGCCTTCTTGTCACTCTCGTTTAGATTGGCTAAGGAGGTTGGATTTGATCCGACTTCTTCAAGTGATTCTTTATAGGGTGTAGTAAAACACGTCCACAATTATGTGTTCTATCCAAGAACATACGTATGAAAATGACTTTTCCATGAAGGATAATCGTTCATGTGGTTTAGCTTCGGCGGACGGTTATTACTCCTGTTTCACTTTCGCTCATTAACAGAGTTTGGATGCTTTGATTCTGATTCGCAACGCATGCCCACTGATCTGCAGAGATCACAGCTGTATGTTGAGGCATCAAAGACTTAACCCTTGATGTTGCGGAGCTTTGCGAAGACTCCTGAGTTGAGCTTGAACTACTCCAATCCCACGGATTAGAACCCATTATATTTTCTTGATTATGAAAAATTGAAAGGTTTAAAGTTTGAAAATTACAGTTCCCTCTTAAAAATTCACAATTTTGAAAATATTTGAAAAGCACACAGCTTTGAAAATCTGAAATACAAAAAAACCAACAATAACGTAGATTATTCGTACGAACCAATGTTTCGTACGGATAAGTGTTCTTCGTACGAGCAACTTGCTTCGTACGGATGAACTCCTTCATGCGAACCAACTTGTTTTGTGCAGATGAGTTTCTTTCACACGAGCAGCTTGGTTCTTCGTACGAATGGGTTATTCGCACAGTCTTTTTTTATCAGTGGTTTTCAGATGAACAGAGTTTAACCAAATTTTAAGTTAGTTATCTATTCAAAACTTAAGTTTTCTGCTGGGAGTTCAACAACACTTCAAGAAACCTTCAAACTAGCTCAGACACAACACTAAGCTTGGTTTTGAACAAGGAAGAGTGCCAAAGCTCTGATACCACTTTTAGGTCCACCTGAGGATCAAGTTAAACCTATTCCATGTTCATGCAACACACATACGAATGCAGAATCCAAGTATGCATGCAAACCAAAGCAAAGTAAGAACAGGTAACGAAAGGTTCACTATCTTGATTAAGGGATGAGAACAAGTACAAACATATACAAACAATGCTCATACGACTCAACAAACTGCTTGTGTTCTTGTGTCTTCGTCTGCTCCAGAGATGCTAACTGCTCAGCTCACCAACAAGTTGAACAACCAACAGCTCCCTGATTGAGAGATGCATGTCAATGTTGGTCATTTGTTGGTAATTCGTACGAAGCACGTTACCAGACATACGGAACATTCTATTACCCACGAAGCACTGCTCAAAAGAGGCTTGTATGAAGCAATTGGTTCGTACGAAGCGAATGGTTCGTACGAACCATGTAAACCAACTTGTTTACAATGATTCCTTCGTACGGAGCATATGGCTCGTACGGAGCATGTGGCTCGTATGGAGCATTCTAACTCGCATAGAATGCTTACTTTGGAGAACATGTCACAAACATAACATATACAAGACTCAACGGTATGCACACATGCACCCGTTTAACACAGACTAACTAAGATGTCGTACGAAACCAAGATAGAAGGATATCTTGATTTGGTCGACATGACCAAACTTATGTAGACACTTCAGCAAAGACCGTACAATTACAAATGTAAATAAGAACAAGCGACATAAATAAAACTGTATCAACAGTTATATGGCATTTTAGCTCTTTTAAGATATCTTGGTTGTGCCTAGGTCTGCATATATATGGATACAGCAGAAGGACAACCCAAATACCCTGGATCAAATAATGGTATAAACACCCAAAATCTCAGATTTTGGCAATCTATCAATGCAGGATATAAGGTTATAAAACCATACGCCACTGATATGTTACCCACTCATACACGGTTCGGAATGTTTATATCACCAAGGTAACTTGATGATTTTATGCTTTTTGCCTACTGATACATCATATGATGAAGCTGCTATCACACTTAAGAAATTTAATTTTGATTTTAGTGTGACAGTCTAACTTGCTTAACATGTTGATGTACTATCATTTCTTCTTTTTCCACACAGTGAAAACTCATTTTTGATTTTCTATTTTTTTATTTTTTGTGATTTTCTAATTTTTTTAAGTTTTGATTTATTTTTGAGAACAATAAACTATTACAAAATTCTTATGAAAAATTGGTTATTTAGGATTCCTCATCTCGTTGAGTTCGACTAGATGTTCAAAACGATCCCTATCAATGCTTTTGTGTAAAGATCTGCCAGGTTATCTAGTGTGTCGACTCTATGCAGTTCAGTCAGTTTCTTTTCAGCACAATCGCGTATATAATGATGACGAATGTCAATATATTTTGTACGACTGTGTTTTACGGGATTGTTTATGATTGAAATAGTGGCATTATTGTCTATCATAATAGGAGTAGAGTGAAATTCAAACCCTAATCGCGCATCTGCTATTGAATCCAGAGAACCTGAGAGCAACAGCTACCCGGAACAGTATAATCAGCTTCACACGTAAAGGTAGACACGCAAGACTGCTTCTTGCATTGCCATGACACGATCCTTCCTCATGAGAACTGACAACCACCTGTGGTAGACTTTCTAGTTGATTTGCATCCTCCAAAGTCCGAATCAGTTAAAGCAACAAACTTCAAATCACTGGCAGCTAGATACCATAACCCAAGTTTAGGTTTCCCCTTCAAGTAACGAAGAATCCGCTTCACCGCTTTCATATGTGACTCTTTTGGATTCGCTTGATATCTGGCACAAAGACACATTGCGAACATGATGTCTGGTCTTGAAGCAGTCAAGTACAATACAGAACCAATCATTTCCCTGTACTGAGTTGGATCAACATCATCCACACTCTCATGATCTAGACCAAGATTGTGATTCTCGCAGATAGGAGTGTTGAAAGTAGCCCAATCTTCCATTTTGAAACGAGACAAAATGTCATACACATACTTCGTCTGATGTATAAACATCCCATCCTTCTTCTGTTCAACTTGCAAACCAAAAAGTAAGACAGTTCACTGATCTTACTCATTTCAAACTTGCTCTTCATTACGTCCTCGAATTCATGACACATGTCCTCATTAGATGACCCAAAAATAATATCATCTACGTATACCTATACCAGCAGAAAGTCTTCCTTCTTTCTCTTTATGAAAAGTGTACTGTCAATCTAACCTCTTTCAAAACCGTTCTTTAACAAATGTGCTGAGAGTGTCTCATACCATGCTCTAGGTGTCTGATCAAATCCATATAATGCCTTATCAAGTAAACCCATCTGGTTTAAGACATACACCACTTCTTGGACTTTCCCATAAAGAAAAGCACTCTTCACATCAAGTTGGTATACTTTGAAGCCCTTGAATAATGCGAAGGCTAAGAACAACCGAATTGCTTCCAACCTTGCTACTGGTGCAAAACACTTCATTGTAGTCAATCCCTTTTTGCTGATTGAATCCTTTCACCACTAACCGAGCCTTATTTCTCGTCACAATCCCTATGTTGTCTTCTTGCACTTAAACACACTTGGTGCCTATTTCCTTCTCTCCTTCAGGCAAGTCAACTAGCTCCCAAACCTTCAACTTCTTGAACTAAGCTAGTTCCTCTTGCATAGGTTCAACCCATGAATTATCTTTTAGAGCCATGTGAACATTCTTCGGCTCCTCTTGGGAAATAAAGCAGCCATACAAACACTCATTGGTAATTCATGTCTTATGAATTGTAGCAAACAAACATGAACCTTCGATCACACCTCTTCTTGTCTGAACACCTGTAGTAGCATCACTTATGATGTTCTCAACTAGATGATCTCTGTTTGCTCATGTAGCAATGGTGTCAACAACTAAATTATCTACCAAATTAGATCCAACCTCCCCCTGAATGTTCTCATTAGCAAACAGATTAGTAAAGTCCTCCCCCCGAATAGGTTCAGACTCACTATCACTTGAATCTTGTGCAGCAGCATTCAGGAAGTTTCTTGAGCATCTGTCATCGATGTACTCGATCTTGGCATGAAGTCACCCTCTTCATCGTTGATCACAGTTTGAATCACTTGAGACTCATCTGCATTGGAAAACTCAGGAATATTAAATGATTTAAAAACACTGTCATAATCATATAATATAGCAGGACCACTCGTTGATTATTGAGGTGAATAATTAGTGGTTTCAACGTTAAACACAACCTCAATTTTACCAGTTTTTATATTAAAAACCCTTTTATTCGGTGTTCCAGGCACATAACCTAGAAAGTAGCCCTAATTAGCTACTTCACCGAATTTCTATTTATCTTTATTTCGCACTATTGTGCAGGGTAATCCAAAAGGTTCAAAGCCTTTCAAGTTTGGTTTCCTATTAAACATTAGTTCATGACATGTTTTGTTAAACCGTTTAACGGTTAAAACATTGTTTAGGAGAAAGCAAGTTGTATTCACAGCATCTCCCCAGAAAAGAACTGGAAGCTTTGAATCAGAGAGCATAGTGCTAGCAGCTTCAAACAACGTCCTGTTTTTCCTCTTAGAGAATATTGATGTTGTATTCCCTTCTAAAGATAACAGAGATCTAGAATCTGATTCTTGAACTCCGTGCCATTTCACTCCTTATCCTTTTGATCCGTGCATCATGGACATTTTCCAATTTTGTAAAAAGATCTATCAGCATCTCTGATGTCTCATCTTTTGTACCTAAAAAAGAAAACCCATGAATACCGTGAGTAATCATCTATGACAACCAAACAGTAGTACTTTCCACCTATGCTCCTTACGTACACTGGACGAAATAGATCCATATGAAGTAATTCATAAGCGAAATCTACGAAATTTATTGTTTTGGACTTGTGAGGTTTCTTATGTTGTTTTCCCTTTTGACATGGAAGACATTTATCTTCCACGTGAAACCTCTGCACTGGCACCCCTTCCACTAAACCATTTTTAATTATGTAATTCATTTTTCGGTAGTGGATGTGGGCTATGCGTCTGTGCCACAACAGTGACTCAGCCTCAAATGCTTTTGACAATAAAAACACGCCACCACAGTGGAAGAATCCTTAGCACCCATGTCCATGACATAAGTGTCATTCCTCCTCGGCGCTCTCATCACTATCCAATCATCCGGTATTACCAAACTCGGTTTCAATACCAAAGCTTTAGACTTAGTAAAGTGGACCGAGTGACCCTTGTCGCAGACTTGAGACACGCTCATCAGATTGTGCTTCAGCTGCTCGACATAGTTCACTTTGTCTAGTATGATCTTCCCATTTGTCACTTTTCCTCATCCAGTAATGTAACCTCCTTTTGCACCTGCAAAACTCATGTTACCTCCATCTATGTTTTCAAACTCATTCAACAATCTCATATCCCCCATCATGTGCCTGGAATAGCCACTATCAACATACCATAGGTTAATAATCCTCCTTAGCAGCTCCTGCACAAGCCAACAAAAATTAGTTAGATTGGGGGACCCAAGCCTTAATGGTCTTGGGTCTTCTAGATTCATCAACAACCTGAACATCCATCCAATATCCATCACTTCTAACTGAAGTCTTGGATCTTAGACCTGTTATGGAAATGGTTTTTGATTTCCACTCGGTCTCTGGTCCTGAGGTTTCCTATATATGTTTGGACTCTGTGACCTTTGGAAATTTTGGTTTTAATTCCATGAATTTTGATTGTGATAATTTCTAAAGCCATTTTTATAAAATTTTGGACTACCAACATTCTGATATCGAGTTTGATATTGACCTTCACTTCTGAAATAACGTGATTTACCATTAAAGTTATTCATTCTTGGTGAACTACTTCTAGGTCTTTCATATCTGCCTGAGGTAGAGTCAGGCTGAAATCTTCGTTGATTTCTTTGAGAACCAGGAACTTGGTGAGTTCCTATTCAGCCTTATCTACACTCTGTTGCATTGGAGCAGATGTCTTTGGTGAGTTAGAAACTTTCTACTCACCATCACCAACCTTTTCTGGTGATTTTTCTCTCTTTCTCTCAGTCACTTGTGCTTCATTTTTTTTGTTAGGACAATAGCTAGCTACTTGTCCCTTGGTGTGACATTTGAAGCATGATCTTCTAGCCAAAGACTTCTTAATTTAAGTCTCTGGTTTAGATCCATCAGGTGACGATGATGATGATGCCCTTGAAGGATCTTGTTTAGTTTGCTCAATTTCTGATTTTTCTGTGTTTTCATTTATAGCAAACTACACATTTGACTCACTTTCAATAACAGTGGTTTCTTTTTTCATATCATTCCCTTTAACAAAATCAACCTTTTTAACAAAATTTGCCTTTTATTCTTAGGGTGTGCATTACTTGTTTTCAAAACCGATTCCCAATTATTACCCTTCTTGGCACTTACATAATCATGTTCAGACACACCCACATACCCTGATGTGGAACTACTACATGTAGTTGACCTAAAGTATGTCAGCTCTTCTTCATCTGGCAAGAAAGAATAGTCATGACCAAGAGGTGGTGGAACTTCATTGAAACGTTGGAAGCCCACACATGTCTTGTCATTACTTTTCTTCAAGCCATTCATCATGTGTTTCATTACAAAAGATGAATCTCTTAATTGATTCAATTTCTTTTCAAGTTCACAAATTTTTGGTTGTGATTCTAATAACTCTTTGCATTTTTTAGAAATCTCTTTTGTTTTCTCACTCATCGTATCATGAGCTAGGTCAATAATTTGAAGTTTTTTATTTAGTTTATAGGTTAAAATGTTGATTTCTACTTCATAACCCTTAATTTTCTTCAAATATAATGACTCATTTCTTTTTATGAAAAAAAATGATTCTTTTACTCTCGAGAGCTCATTTACCAGACTTTGGTTTTTGTTTTGTTAACCTGTCAACTTCACTTTGCAGTTCATGACATTTTAAACAAACAGAACTACCAGAGTTAGAATGTACCTCTTCTATTGATTTGCTTAGATCAGCCATGTAAGCAGCAAAATCTGCAGCCATCTTCTTATCTGTAGCATCCTGTTCTACATTAGACTTTATGTTTTCTTCCTGAACTTCAGTCGTCTGATCATCATTAAGTTTTTCAGCTACAGTCTCTTGCTCTACCTCAGCATCAACCTTTACTTCTGAATCATCAACTGGGCTATCTCAGCCATGAAAGCCTGTTTGGCATTGTCATCACCTTCAAGATGAACACTCCAATCATAAGAACCTTCTCTAGCAGTAGAGATCAAGGCCTTTCATCCAGTGTTAGTTGCCGCATTCCTGTTGCTTGAACCATGACCAAGAAAATCTTGAAAAGATGAGTTAGAACGAGATTCAGTCTTAGGTCTTTGACATACCCTAGCAAAGTGTCTGTAATTTTGACAATTGTAAGACCTCACTTTAGACTTGTCAAAACCTACATTCTTTCCAACGAACTTTCTTCCCATCCTATTCATGAACCTCTACACTCTTCTAGAGATCATGTCCATCTACCATTGAAAATCCATCTCCTCTAGGTCATCAGGGTCAATCTAATCATAATCTTCATCAAAAGTAGCAGGATCAGATATTCTTCCCTGAATGTAGTTCTCATATGAAGTAATGAATGAAGCAAGCAAGGCTAGATTTTCTTCTACGGCCTTCACACTCAGAGGCATAGACCTAGTATTGCTGTTATTATTGCTGGATTTTTGTCTCTTTGCCCCTAACGATCCTCTTGAAGCAGCTACAAAGCATACATCATCTTCAGCATTTGCCACAACCTGCTCATTTTCACACGAGAGAAAGGCAATTGCTGAATCACTTAAAGCATTGTTGGAAGATGAAGATGGAATCCCTTTATAAATTCCTGGATCGTGAACCTGATCATATCCAGTTTCCTTCTTCTTCATGTTGGCTCATAAGCTCTCAGCTTCCCAACAACCTTTTCTAAATCCATATTCTCATAATCAGCTTCTCTATTTATCATGAGAGTATAGATATCCCACCTTGCAGGTAGAGCATCTAGCAACTTATCGTTTATCTCCACGTTAGTGTATCCCTCTATGTCATAGTTGTCCATTTCTGACATTAGATGATAGGATCTCGTGATGATATCTTCAAGGGACTCATTTCTCATGCCTTTAAAGACAACAAACTGCTTCCTCAACAAGTCAACTTTGTTTTTCTTCACATCAGGATTGCCCACATCTCCTTCGAAGTAGTATATCGCTTGAATGTATGTTTGATGCCATCAGGTAAAGACATCTTTATTGTAGCTAAGGCCTTCTTATCAGACTAATACATTCTCTTATCTACCTCTGACATGTTTACATAGGCAATGACCCATTGTCTAACTTCAAAGTCATGAGTTGGGTTTATGTACCCATCTTGAATACAGATCCACATCCGTGTGTCCTGATATTCAATGAATGACTAAAACCTATCCTTCCATGTAAGGTAATTCTCTACCTTCAACATATTTAACGGTTTGTTAGTCATGCAAGCCTCATGCTCCATTCTCAACAAGTCATTCAAGTTTGACATATTCGACATTTTTACCAAACCGGCTCGCTAAAAACGTTTGGAAATTGTCCGAAAATTGTGTTTACCAAATTATCCTGTTAGACTCGTCTTGACAATACGAATCCAATGATATATAATATCCGAGACCTTTTTAGGAATTTCCGTGCCTTTTTCCTAAAAATCACATGAGTCTAACTGTGTAGTCAGTTTGTTCAAATTTTTTACAAACCAAATTCTATGTACGAAAACGTTTATCTCCGATTACATGAGCCGGTAAACTTTCCACTATTCGAGTTCGACTTGGAACAGTACCCAACTCGAAGCAGTAACTCGGATTAACAATCAGAAATGGAAACTCGGAACAGTGATTCGAGATACCAATCCGAGATGGTAATTCAGAACAGTGATCCGAGAAGGTATTCGAGATGGTCCGACATGGGTCCGAAATGATCCAAAATGCACCAACTCGAAACAATATCCGAGATACTTATCCGAGATGGTTATTCGAGATGATCCGAGATGATTAGAAATCAACCCTTATGATCCGAGATGCAATTCTGATGACTCGAAATGCAACACTCCAGATCCAAAATGCAAGATTTATATCCGAGATGGTCCATTGTAGATCCGAAAGGCAACCTTTTTATTTGAGATGATCCACTGTTGATCCGAAATGCAACTTTTTAATCCGAAATGTAAGATTTCTATCTGAGATACCTTGCTGATGATCCGAAATACCAAGTTTTTATTCGAAATGCCTTGTTGTTTATTTGAGATCAACAACAAAACTTCATAGAGCCTAATGCTGTAAAAACGTCCAAAACTTCAACTTTTTCTACTGTAAAGATTCTGAACCGAGCAAAACAAGAGCCTAATGCTCTGATACTAAATGTAGGTCCCCTAATCCGTATGGATCTTCACAGAATCGTCTATCCAATCTAGATTGCGGAATCCTATAGATCAGATTATCACAGAAATATGAGTAGAAACATAAATCACTATAAACCCGATCTTTATTGATTATCTATCACAACAATTACAATCAATCTAGATCCCACAAATTCGTCCAAGCTAATCTCTCTAAGAATTCTCTCTCAACTCTCTCTGAAGTGACTGACTGAGCAACCTCAACCCTAAAGCAAAACTCTGTTTATATAGAGATAGGTTTGCAACTGTGCTAGATTTTAACCACATGGGATGCGTAATAGGCTAGGCCCAAATAGCCTACCACTCCCTGTAATGTGGGTCTGGTTTGGCTCAATCACTCCTAATCAACACTAAAACCGCTAACTGTTTATTGTTTTATCAATTACAAGATATCCAAACACCAAATCTAAAAGTTGTTGTCACAAATATTTACCAACAAAATAGTTAAGAGTTATTACAATCCTCTCAAAATGTATTGTTTAAAATGTTCATGTTTAAAATGATCCCTCTCATGGACCATGACACAAGCTTATTATTGTCCATTTTTCTGATGCCCTAAACCCACATCAAACTCAGAACACACTTATGTACCTGAAAAACAGGTTTTAAAATATCAACATAAAGTTGGCGAATTCACGGATTTAACTTGCTTTTATATATCAAAATATTTATTCTTGTTTCCATTTGAAAATAAAACATGATAAAGTTAGATCGACATGTAACATCATAAACTAGTTAGGAATACGAAATAGTGTTCGTAACCAAGAGTCCATAATCAAAACGAAACCTTAATGATTTCCCATATTCTTGTTTTCAACATATAATCCTTGTCTTTTATGATAAAAGAGACCGACCGACAAGCTTGGGGTTTGTTAAAACCCGATAGATCTACCAATATACCCTGTGCCCTCCATCCAAGAAGTTAATGATTACAGCAGCAGGAATGTGCATAGATAAACCCTCGTTCGGGTAACTTAAGGCCCTTACTCAAGGCCAACACAGGTTACATTTCCTTTTGTCGTCTTTTGATCATATTAACTCAAAATACTTTACGTGTTTCTCCCCCGAAATGTAAAACCATAATTTAAAAAGGGGTCGTGACTCACCTTTGGGTGCGTTAAAAGTTTGCTACCAAAAGCCCAAATCAAATAGGTATTCACCTATTAGTGCCCTATATACAAGGCACACTTTCAAATTAATTTCAAGTCTACTAACAACGTTGTTCACTCAACCCTTTTGACTTATTAATATTTTTGTGTCTTTGACCCGATACTTTGATGACATGTTGGTGACTACGACCCTTATGGTTATATTTTCCTACTTTCTTAGTGTTGAATCATCACAAAGTGAAATATAATTTCCCTCTAAAATTTCCACTCAATGACGCACACCAACCCATACTTATTTACTCCAAGTTTTATTATTACGATTTCACATAACTCAAATCCATACTTAAGCATTCTCATATTATAATCACACAACACTTCATCTAATTACAGAAGCCACATAATTCATCCAAATAATCATTTTATATACTATCAACATCACACAATCATATTTCAACAAAATCACATAGTTTTCTTCATAGTAGTCACAACTTGCATCATGCGTTTATATTAGTCAATTTTCTTGCATAAATCATTCCATATTCATCATGCAAGACCAAAATACATCTCATATCATCGTACAACTCATGTTATATCTTATCTTATCATTCAACACAAGTTCATGTCACCTAGTTCACACATGCATAGTTATGTCCATTTTCAAGCGTAGAATTAGCATTTTCGATTCATATTTTCATATAGAACATACCAAACATGGAACATATATCAGATTTATATTGCAGGCTTTGATCATACTCAAAATTGTCATTTTTACGCCTTTTTAAACCTATAATGACCACATGAGCAATCTAAATCATCTTGATCATATCCTATACTTATTGTTAGGTCCTAGATGTGTGAGACTGACGCATCAAATATACGCAATGCTCTATGGTAGCTAACTGGGATTAACTGGGTTAAAGAGAGAGACCGAGAGGTGTGAAGAACTTGTATCAGACGGTTTTGCTATTCGTAATAATAGAATCGTATGCAAGTTTGAAAGTCATTCGCGTGTTATTCTCGTTCATCTTGTTTCTCTTCTTTTCGGTTTTCTTGAATATCATCAAGTTTGGATTCTGCCCATCCTTGGTGATTGTTTGATATCGTTGTTGGATCCTGATTATTTAGGACTTACAATTGGTATCAGAGCCTGTTTGAACCTATTTCTAGTCTCACATCTGATATCACACTGTTTTAGATTGCACCTGCTGCTGTTTTGGAGTTTCTGTTTTTCTGTTGCATTTCGGATCATCTCGGATGAACTTAGATCATCTGCTTGAATATCTTGGATCATTTGTTGAAGACTCGAATATCTCAGATTCCATCTCGAATCATTACTTGCATCTCGGATTCCATCTCGAAGCAATATCAGCTTGCATTTCGGACCATCATGGATTGACTTCTTGCATTCGTAATTTGACATTATATATCATTGAATTCGAAATTTTGAGAAGAGTCTAATGGTCTATTTTGGTAAAAACAATTTTGAGGCATTTTTAACGTTCTTACCGGTACGATTTCGATTATCCGAAGATGTTTACAGCCCAAACTCAGTACTCGAACATCGTTTTCAGCCCAATATGTAATCCAAAACTGAATGCAAATCCGAACATTGTCTTTAGCCCACTGATCAAAGCATCTGTTAACAGCACTGCACCCCAAGCGCAGAATCAAAACCTGAACTTGCGGGATCAAGTGAAGGAAAAGGTGAATGAGTTTATTGGAAACTATAATGTTGATCCTGTCATGGAATATGTGGTGCGCTTGCATGAACGTGGGAGGCGAAAGAGGAAGTAAGGAATGAGATGAATTGGTTTTTGGGTGATGACATAGACTCCTTTGTATCTTGGTTATGGGAACATTTACACTCAAACCAAGAGCTATACGCACAATTAAAGGAATCTCATCCTGAGGAAGTGGCCGAACAGAAATCTCAAGCCTAGCAAGCAGTAATCAGCAGCCCAGCACCCCAAACTCTACCTCAAGCCCAAACTCAAGCTGACAAACCAAGATCGTTCATTGACACAGTTAACAACCTTTTGTGCACTGGACCTTGCAGGTTTAAGGTTGCTCAACTCAGGGCACTAATTCCAAAATGGCTAATGATTACAACAATGCAATGGCTCAATGCATCGGCCTTCGACAAAGTAACAAGTTACTCATATAAAATGTTGAAGCACAAAAGAAAGACACAGCTCAGCTCCACCTGGACGTAAATCAACAGAAATGTTGGGTTCATGATTATAAAACCATATTACATTCAAAAACCATGGAATGCGACTTGGTAAGAGTTGAGCTGTGACTTCTTACTGGAAAATATCAACAAAACAAAGTTAATATAAATAAGTTTGATACATCCAGCAAGCTCGTTCAAGATGTGTGCAATGTGCAGCTGGCATATAAGGAGAACAAGGGGAAGGGTATGGGATTCAATCAGGTTGTCCCACCGTATAATCACAACTACACGACAATGCCTGAAACCGACGAAGAAATTGAGAGAGCACATCAGATGGTGTACGGAAAACCCAATGATTATACGTCAGACACACGGGAACAATCTGGTGCTGTTGACTCTTCTAATGATTCAGTGGAGTGTCTGGTCATTCATCTGATAAACCAGGACTCTCATTTTCTATCAAAGCTAATGAAGAGAGAGCTGACGTGAACAAGGCTCTTAGTGCACAAACTGAATCTTCTGCTTGTGATGAAAAGGTTCAGATCATGCAACAAGAACCAAAACGGGGAGATCAGAGACAAGGAAAGAAAAGGTCTAAACGTCGAAGACAATCTCGCTCTCCGGGATCATCAACAAGCATCAGTTGTCCTAAAAAGGCTCATGATGTAAAGAATGCATATGTTTAGCTAGTAAGTAATGGTAAATGTGAGAAATATACATTTGACTGTGCAAACAAAGCTTTTGGAAAGTCTGGTGAGATTTCTAAACTAAACTTGCAGTCTAAGCCAAATAAGAAGAATCAAAAGAAATCTCCACCAGAAGTCCCTTGCAAACGACAAGTACAAACATCCAAATTCATCTTCGTCTGGAAGAAACGTGCAAGGAAATCAAGCACAGAAGGGATCAGTTCATCCTTCAGGGCCTGCAAGAGCTACACATGCTTATCAGAATGCCTTATACATAAAGAGAAAAACATGCTTCAATTGCGGCATTCTTGGTCACATTGCTCGTAACTACACACATAGTCCCCATGTTTCCAATCATCCTCAAAATCAGAGGGTTACTCCAAAGAATAACAATCATCCAAGCCGATGAAGGTATCAGCAACTATGGCAATGAAGAATGTGAATCCCAAGGTTAAACCATCTGATGGGATTGGTACACTGCCAAAAACAAATGCAAGGCTGTTTAGAAACAAAAATATATTTCTAAAATGAATAAACCTGAAACAGCCAAAGTTGCTCAATCGAAGACAAAAAACGCGTTTGTTAAAATGAAACAGATTTGGAAATTCAAATCTAAAGTGGTACCAACATCACCAATCCTCGAAACAAAAAGGGACTTATGTCTGAAAGAAGTGTCTTATTTTGATGCTTTAGGGAAATCCCCAGGACCACGATGGTCTGGGTCCACTGTCTTACTAATCTCCTAATTTTTCAGAAACAACCAAGGAGGAGCAGTTGACAATCTCTGGAATGTTGATTATGGTTGTTCCAGGGGCATATCGGATAACATCTCACTGTTGCAAAAAGTTTATATTTTTTTTAAGAGTGCGATGTTTCCTTTCGAGGAGATGAGGTAAGAAAAGATTAGCGAAAAGGTACAAATTTAAATTTCGTGCTTTAATTATGAAATTGATTAGTCTTTAATCTAATGATAGAACAGTTAAGCGAAAACAACAAAAATATTTTCCTCTTCTTTCGTTTAAAACTTTGTACATACGTTTTCTTTATTAGGTAAATTTTAAAATATATGTATTGTTTGAGAGGGAGAAAATGAGAAAAATACAAAAACATTTGAAAAACAGAAAAATATAATAAATATTTGAAAAACAGAAAAATCCAAAAAGACTTTTTGCATCAAATGGGAAATGAAATGAATATTCATGATAAAGGGTGTGACTGACACATATAAGGTGTCATAGCTGAAAAGACTAGGATCTAATGTGATATGTCGGTGCGTTAACGCTGAAAGTGATTAAAAGATACTAAGTGATATAAACATAACGAACTATGTATCTTGTGGGTAACATACCATCGGCGTATGATTTCATGGTCTTAAATCCTGCATTGCTAGATAGCCAACGTCTGAAGTTTCGGGTCTTTATGCAATGAGTCATCCGGGATATCAGGTTTGCCCTTCTGTTACATCTTGATATATGCAGACCTAGGCATAGTTAGGATATCTCATCATGAGATAATTCCATGTGCTTGAAAAGTCATATAACGTATGAGGTACAAAGCCTAACCCTCGTCAGATATCGTTCGGTCACTCTATAGTATGATGTAATGACCTGTTCACCAACAAGTCTGACATTGTAAAATCAAAGGATGATCTCAGTATACTCACCTAGTACGATGAATCATTGTGCTTACCTTGATTGTGGGGGTATGTCATGGTATGGGGCGCACGGGTATTATAGTATAATACTACCTTAAGCATATCACGAAATTGAAAAATGAAAGTTGAGCATTAAAGTTTAAGTGGACAAAACATATTGGCAATCACTTAAACCAGTCTGAATAAGTTTGCACTGAAAAGTTTTCCTTGTTTTGCCTGAAAACGATCTTGATCCCATTGCAATTGTATAGTTGTAACTGCTTAGTTAGTTTCTTCGTTTATTTGTGTTTCTATTTATATTCTTATATTTAAAAACTAAAAAAAAAATAAAATCCAAAAATAGTGTCTTGTTTTTACTAAATCAAAAAGTTAAAAAAAATAACAATAATAAATAGAGTGTTTTCTTTGCTTTATTAAAAACTATTAACCGTTCTTGAAGATTTGACTTATCATCAAAAGATCAAAGAAAATTGAAATTTGATCCGAGTACAAGTACTTGGATGTACCAAGTGTTCATGTGGTACTCTCCCTGTAGCATAAGAATGTTTGCTTACAAATTTATGAGAATTGTGCAGATCTTGATTTATATCAAGAAACAGGGGTTGCTGAAAATTAAGATAATGTTAGTTGCTGACAAAGCATGAAGCATCATAACAGAAAAGTGTCCCTGAGTCAGAAGAACCAGATACCATTCATCGTCTGACAATGATAGTAAAGTTGAAGAAATACCTATGAACTTGCTTGGTTGAAAGAGAAAGATTGAAGAAGAAAACTGCTACTGAGATTCCTTCTCTCGCATTCTTTTAGACAAAGATGTTTAAGCAAAGCTGATCAAGATCCTGATATGAAGCTAATCACAAGAGTAGAAGAAAAAGGCCAGGTGCTGAGAGTTCGTGGAAGTGTGAGGTCCTAGAAGTGTGAGACTGACTTCCACAACACTTACGGCATAGCGACAACCATAGACTCCGTTGAGGACGTTGCTGAATTTATGCTATGAAGACAATTTGATGCATCAGTCTAGGGGAGATTATTAGGTCCTAGAAGTGTGAGACTGACGCATCAAATATACGCAACGGTCTATGGTAGCTAATTGGGATTAACTGGGTTAGTTTGTATTAGGTTTGGACCTTTTTAGGTCACTTGGGATGCCATAGGCCATGTGGGCCAAGCAAGCCCAAGGGAAGCCCATGAGGGGCATAGGTAAACCCTAGGTATATAAAGAACATTATGTCATAATTAGGGTTAAGCTTTTAGAGAGAACTTTGGTAGCCTCCACCATTCTAGAGAGAGAGACCTGCTACGTATGCAAGTTTTAAAGAGATTCGCGTGTTATTCTCGTTCATCTCGTTTCTATTATTTTCTATTTTCTTGAATATCATCAAGTTTGGATTCCGTCCATCCTTGGTTATTGTTTGATATCGTTGTTGGATCCGGATTATTCGGGACTTACACTTATAATCTAACTTTTAAAGATAAAATAACATGCTTTTATCATCACACTTTCAGTTCCACATATATCATCTTATTACCATAGTTATAATCACTTTTTACACCATTTTAAGCATGATTTACTAAATTGTAAGCTTCCAACTCTTGGTTATATAAAAATTAGGTATGACCTGATTATTATATTCAAAATACTAACATCATATCACCATATTTTCAGTCCACCATTAATTTCTACATGCATGTCATAATCATACATATATCTTGCATTGTTCACATTAATCATGCATCATACACCTTCCTAACTTAGAGTTTTTCATCGAAGTTCATTACCATACATTTTTAGACCATAAAACACTTTAAATATACCCTTACACTCAGATTACACAAAACCTCAAACATTTCATCTTTCATGTCACTTTCAACATCTTTTAAGCATCATTTGCAACAACAAACACTACCATAAACACACCTATTAATCACGGCTCACACACACACATTTTAACCGTCAAAATTTCTAGTTTAAACCCTAGATTTACTTATTTCATTTATGCATTAAGAAAACCACTTTTATGGTGAATAACTTCACTTTTAAACAAACCAAAATCTCATAACTTGAAGTTTAAACCCTAGATTTAGATGAACAAGATAGGATCTCTTAGAATTATGAGGGCTTCTTGAAGATGAATACTCCTATGAATGCTCCTAAAGATGCCTGAATCTTCAAAAAATTCTTCAAGATGCTCCAAGTTCTTATGTGTGTGTAAATGGAGAGAATATGGAGAAGATCAATATGAAAAGTGTGAAGGAAGAGGGAGGAGGGTAGTGGTCGTTTTTAAGGAGAGAGGAGAGAGAAGGTCTTGGGAAGGGTTAGAAATGATTATGAGTTGAAGTGTGGGTTTCGATTAAATGGTGAGTGGATGTGTAAGAGATCTTATAAAAGTCTTGCAATTTTTATAAAGGTTTAAGACCTAATCTCCCATGATTGAACTTAGTAATTTATGGAATATTATTTACCCACTAATTCCATCATAATTTTACTATTTAGAATAATACCTGATATTTAGTAGTGTCTGGGTTTGCTTAAGACCATTAAACGTCTATAACGTAAGCAATTTCTGAACAATTTATACAAAAAACCACCAATTAAGGCGTATGCACCTTTCTTCAAAATTTCTACCAAGGACTTATAATTCCACCTTAAACTAACATGTCAGGGACATTCACGGGCTTCTAAACACTAATTGGGTCGTCACCAACATTCATTACAGGTATGTCATTACTTTAAAACACGGAAATTCTTTAATTTCATCTTTTGCTAATTCCATTGCACATTAGGGCTTTGTTGTTTTAATTGGAATCTAATGAAACATAAAGTAATTATTATTGCACCATTTCATAATAACATGTTTATGGTTTACAGTACGGACAATAATCAGAAAAAAAGGGGTGTCACACCTTTATTATTCATATATAGCAGGGAATTGGTGATAATGTTCAAGAAATCTAGTACGTGGACTTAGAACGCACGAATAAATTAGTTTTCTTTTGTTTGAATATTTGAATTGATGTAATTTCTTTTCTCTTGACAATATACGAATTTGAGTTTATGAAATAAAAATGGTTTATATTGTCATTTTCAATTGTTATGATGCTTTGAGCAATCATCCATTCGCTTATACCCCGAGGATTCTGCCATCGGTTAGGCTGTGACACTAGTGAACTAGTTAATATGTTTTAGCATTATAAAACAACAATTAACATAATTACATATTACATAAACAATTGGACATCAAAACATAACAAAACACTTAAAACAAAATTTGCAAACCTAAACCAACATCCCCCATGTAAGTTTTTGATGGGCCCCACCATGGCCCCATGTTTGTGATTTATAGTAAATGGTTTTTCATGGATTTCTAAATGTTTATGCAATATAACTTTGGATAAAAATTGAGATCCATAACAAATTCATAAAGTCTTTCATTCTTCTCATTTTTTCATAACAATAAACTTTCATCACTCCCACCTCTTTCTCCTCTCTTGAAATTAGCCCAAGCACCACCACCATCACCTTCCATTTTCAAAACCCAATTCATCTAAATACATACATGCATCATGACTAGAAGAGATCTAAGACATATACAAGCATTGGAAGCATCCTTGGAGCTTTTTCTCAAGTATTGGAGCCTTCTAATCTTCTTATTTTCATCATCAAGCTCATCCTTAGTGCTAGTATTCAGATTCTAATCTTGTTTTATGCTTCTAATTTCATGATAAACATAGAAGTACAAGTAATCATCTTGAAGCTCATCTAAAAACAACATGAAACCTTAACTAAAACTAAACAAACTAATATGATTATGTGTTGTTTTTGATGATTTTATTGATCTATTGAAGTTGTAGTTGTGTAGTAAACTAAGATCTTTTAAGTTCATGCTTAAAAGTATGATCTAAACACATGCATGTTTAGATCTAGCAATATCCACCAACTAAAAGTATTTTGAACTTGATTTCATACTCAACAATGGTTTTATAAAAATTAAAAAGTATGGATTTCACTTAAAAACTAATGTTACAAGTTTTGTCTTGAAAAAGCATGTAAAACGTTTGCATAAACTTGTTTGATAAACAAAGATGAACATGTGATAAGTGTTGTTTTTTTTTTGAAAGATATAAGTTACTTGCAAGTTCATAATTTATATTGTTGAAGATTACAGTGAAATGTTGATTTTGTGGAACATGGTAAATTGTTGAGTTGAAAATGGTTTAAATCATGTTTATAAAACTGGGGAAAAGTCCATAGTTTAGGGGAAACTATGGAAAAATTTTCTAAAAATTAAATATTATTAAGGTGTAATTAACAAAGGATTATTTTGGCTAAAAAATGATTGATAACCTTAAGCATGATTATACAAAGTTTTTGTCACACCCCCATGTAATCCCTTCGCATTAGAGCGGGGCGTGATCTGAATGGTATCCTCAATGCACATCAGAAGTAGACATGAGTGCTAAGGTTTCTAGTAAATGAACGTCCGCTAACTACTCGAATCCCCACGCGTTCCACTATTCCAACCGTGCCATACTTGTAATCATAACCTGAGAAAGAACATGCGAAAAATCAACATAAAGTTGGCGAGTTCATAGTTTGTTTGTTTTGTTTCAAACGAGTCATAAAACATTTGAAAGTCTTGCATTCGAAAACCAGTTTGTGGGATCATAGTATCCCAAAGCATTTGAAATGTCATGTCTGTATAACAGTATTGAAATGTTTTCTATGTTGTTTGCAAATCGATGCATGTAACTGTTATGTTTATAAACCGGTGATAAAATGTTCTATGTTATCTTTGTAAACCGGTGTTGAAATCATAGTATATAGTTTTCCTATGGATCTAAGGATCAATCAGTGCGTAGCTAATACACTGACCTATGTGCTATAAGTAAGTAACCAAACCGAGAATTCTTTGACATTTTTGGGATCACAAAAGCACTCCTAACCGGTTAACTTACCAGGAGTGGAGCGTGTCTCAAACTCGATATATCTATACCTTTTGCACCTTGGTCACTACATGATTAATGGTTACTATTGTCATCTTCCTACTTACCACAATGATCTATTATAATCTAATCCCATAGCTACATACCAAATGTTATAAATCTCTGTTATTTGGCCTATCCCATGTTTTCTTGATTTTGGGCCTAGCCCATGTTTTCTTGTCATTGGGCCTAGCCCATGTTATAAATAAAATTGGGGCGTCGCCCCCTAGTTGTGACTATGACAATCCCATCACTAGTTATGAAACTCATGCATATTTCGAAAAGCGTTGTATAGCTTTTGAAAACCGGTAAGTTTAACATAAACATTTCGTAAACCATTTGAGTTCATTGAAATCTATTTGTAACAAGGTTTAGAAATATATGATTTTTGTTATTCGAAACATTGTATTCTTTTGCAAAACTTGCATGTCTTTCCACCCCGAAAACATTTATAAAATGTAAAACGGTAAAAACTGGGGGTTATGAACTCACCTTGATGTCCTTGTACAAAGCTAGCTTAATGTGATTCCATAGTTTTGTCTCCACAACTTTACTTGCTAGCGTGCAATCTAGTGTATTCCTAAGATAGAATAACTTGTAAGTTTCTAAGAATGACGTAGCTATACTACATGATACCGAGCTCTACCGAATCGTTACTCATACGATTCTATGAATGTGTTATTGTCTTAACTCGGTTAACCAACCTAAGGTTTTCTTAGAATTGTCTTAGTTTTCGAGCGACTTGAAATACATGTTTACATATAAACATAACTATATTTCATGAAAGCGTATTTAGTCGTTACATACGTCGACGGGTAACAGTACGACTTTTCGTAGTTTTCGTAAGATATAAAGTATATATACTCGAAAATATATCCGTATAGGTAATATATTTCGTATTCGCGCGATAGTCTTGCGGTATTGTGTCGCACCTCGTTGAAGCGTTTGAATCGATTATAATCAATATATTATTGTTATAAAATCCTTCGAAAGTATTCGCAAGTGTTCGCGTTATCGACGTTTGTAATAAATATAACTATATTTGTGTTACACGATTTCCGAATTCTGTAGTTTGAAATAATATGTGCCTTGTATTCGTCTTGTAAAAGCGTTCGGAAATCTTGGGTTTCGAAATAAATATAAACAATATACTTATTTTTTTATAACATCGTTCGAATAATTTATTGATGTTTGAAAACTAATTCCTGAATCGTTGACATTTGAAATAATATAAATAATTATATTCGATTATAAAGGATTGCCAAAACTTGTTGTCTTGTAGTCGCGCGCGTCGAAATGTTACCGGATTGATTCGTAAGTGTGGTCAAGATAAATACATTTATTTATTTTATAACAATCGTTTGAATCGAATGTTTTGACTTTGAATTATAACGCGTTTTGTGTTACGTATTCTACGAAAATTGGGCACAATTTCCTCTGTTTTCGGACTATCCCGACAATACAAGTTGTCACTTTATTAAATCAAAATGAAATCTGCAATGTACGCAAACAATATATATAATTTCTCGTCGTGTTTCAAATATAATTTTCGCCAAATATTATTTCCGATTTATATATTTAACTAACATCGGTTTGATTTTTAAGGAATAGTTTTACGCGAATAACGAAGTCGGTTCGATTTATTATTTTTATACTTTTTGGCTATACGTATTCGTTAACGGGTTGGGTCGAGCTCGGTTTCGCGATAACTTAATATTACGATTTATATAAACTATATAATTAAAATTTCGCATCGTAATTAATTTTTACCGAGTCTCGCGTTGACTCATTGACCGGATAGTTAACCAGTTGACCGGGTTTGACCAGCGTTTGACCGCATTGACCGTGTTGACTTTTTTTGACCAAATCGAACACCGAACCTGAAATCAAACACTTAGATATTTAACTGAACCGAAGTGAACGCAATCAAAATGAAACTAAAATATCGAAATTTGTTTCGAACTTGAACCGGGTAGAACTGTGTCGAACCCGAAACCTGAACCGTGACGTGAGCCAAAACTGATCTGAACAGAGACTGGTTCGACTCGAACCGAACCTGAACTGAACCGGATATGAACTGTGTTGAACCAGAGAGAGACCCGAGTGAACTGAACCCGAGCCGTTAACTGAACAAACCCAAACCAAAACTGCCACCGCTGGCCGCGTCCTAAACACCATCGACCACCTTCATCGCCGCCGGATAACCCCCAACTCGACAAACAAATCCGACCGAAATCGAAAACGACCACCACTGCCGACCTCGTCGCCTGATTGCACCCATCTCGACAAGAAACCACCAACACCGGACCACCCCGAAATCTGTCGCCGCCAGTCGTCGCCGCTGAACGCTGCAACTACCGCCGCTGAACGCTGCAACTGCCGCCGCCGTCTATCTACCTTCTCTCTTTCTCTACGCTCTGCCTCTCTCTCTCTCTGTCTTCGTATGTATATATGTGGGTGTGTGTGTGTTAGAAGGGTGAGGGAAGAGAGGGTGTGGGTGGTGTGTGCGTGATCGGAGATGACAAGGGGTGTCGGTGGGAGTGGTGTGCGGCGGCCGGAGGAGGTGACCGCCGGAGGTCACCGGAAATCCGGTGACCGAATTCGGAGAGAGGAGAGAGAGCAGGGGTCTTTGGGCAAGGGGGGCTAGGGTTTGTTTTGAAGAAAATGAAGGGAGTTTAGGTTAAGAAAGTTTTTATACTAGGGTTTTGAGTGGGTTGGGCCTAAAGCCCGTTTGCGTGTGTTGAGCCTAATATGTTTTCTACACCCCGTTGTCGTTTCTCGAACCTCGTGATTTATCGAAATTTATTTATTCGGACTCGAAAAACTTCAAAATTATATCGAGGGTCGTTTTTTGAGGCGTAATCTGTTTGTTGTGTTAACACTACGTATTTCGCTACAGTTACTGTTTTTATCCGTTTTTCGATCTGGTTTCTACCGCGAATAATTCAATTACGAAGCTAATTATATCATAATATATTAATATCGAGGTGTAACTCGAGTCCGTTGCTTTCGTTATGTTGTAGGTGCGTTCATGTGGACGCGTTTTTCGTTCACGTAAGCATTTTGTGACGTTCGAAGCATGATAATTTATCAAAATCACATTGTATGATAAATACAAGTACACAATTTGTATTTTTAGGTGTTGTCAGTATTTGTTCGGCATCAGTTCCCTTATCGTTCGATTTCTGGTTTAGTGTCTTCGATTATCGCCAATTCGCGTAACGTGAATCATGTAGATGTTCCTAGGCTCTCCAGGGGCCTGATCGAGTTAATTTACGTCTAATTATGTTGTTTATGATGATATTATTGTCCATTATGCGCTTAATTACAATCCGGAAACTGCCGGTTGTCACAGTTTTGGGTAAAAATGTTTAAGTTAAATTTACTAGATTTTTTTAAACTAAATTTGGATGATTATACATACATTTAGGACAAAATATATATACATTTAGATCACCTTACTTATGTGTATATATTTGTGTATTAAATGTATCTACTTACAAGATGTAGGAAAATACATGCTTAATACTTATATAAATATAAAAATTAAAAATACATGGTAAAGGACAAAGTATATAAATATGTATACTTACATATATACACATAACCATACTTGGGTACTTGGACAAAACGGACATATGAGACAAAATGGATAAAAACTTATATATAAAACCGAAACGGTAAATTATATATAAAATAAGAGTCTTATGGCTTCAAACCTTGCTACTGGAGTAAAGGTTTTATCATAATCTATACCTTCTTATCTGTATCCTTACCATAAGCTTGGCTTTGTTTTTGATAACTATGCCCCTCTAACCAGTTTTTTAAAGACCCATTTTGTGACAATTGGACATGTGTTCTCGGGCAATGGCACAAGTTCTCACACTTGTTGTCTTTTAATATTTCAGGTCTAATCACGTATTGAGGATAAATTATATGCAAAACATTAGCCAAATCAACCTATATTAACCACATAATGTCGTATATTAGAGTTTTAATCACGCAATAAAGTGTAAACAATCAAGTTCTTATGATTGAATGTGTAATCAAGTAATTGATTTATATTGAATGTGTAATCACGTAATGGTTTATGTTGAATGTGTATTCACGTAATGGATATTCAAAATCATGTTGTCATGTGCTAGGTATTCAAAATCACGTAATCACGTAATGCACTAATGGGTATTCAAAATCTAGTAAATTTTTTTAAAGAAAACTGTAGCAATAGGCTACTAAAATTAAAGAGAATGAAATGCTTGTTGGTGTAATTTAAAAAAAAATATTAACGTATGAAAGGTTATAGGCATTTGAAAATTTAAGGAGAAGTTGTTTCAAGTGAGAAAAGACTAAATTACCCTTACTACCAATGACACTTGTCCTCTTGTCCTTCTCGTGTATGCTTCGTATGTGAATTTGGTCTATCCAACCTCTTCAAAAGTTTACAAAAATGAACATATAACTAGAAATAGTTATAAGAAGCATTACACAAACTGTTATAAGAAGTATACAAACAAATACATAGAAATCCATTACAGTCTGTGTGTTCGTTTCTTGTATAACAAAACAGATTATATCTTTCTCCATACCACAGTCTTGATTTGGACCATTAGGTTCTGATTTAGGCCGATAAGTTCAATTATGCAAGAAGAAGAAAAGCATTCGGCTATAGTCGTTACTTGGGTATTACTATTACATACGTGACATGACATTACAAATTCACTAGTTACATATTTACTTAGAGTTGTTACTATGTTACTAGTAAATAAAAAAAAACTACATTAACGGGTAACTAAAAAAACAAAATACATAACAATGGATTGTTACATATTTAATAAAAGGTCGTTACATGTGTAGCTGGTAAAAATGTAACATATGTAGCTGATGATTTGCAAAATACATCTATTTATCGTGTATAGTTTGTATAATTTTGTATTCGTTTATTTTGATTTTTATGTAGATATAGTTTCTTCTCATAGTTTGTGTAGGATCGTCTTATCCAAATAAGCATAGGACCTAACTTAAAATCTAGTCAATATGTGTGGAATTAGTGATTAACTAGTGATAATATGATTCTTACTGCTTAAGTGCTCAATTTCATTAATATAGATTATGGTGTTACAAATCTGAGACAAACTAGACAGGGCTTCGCCTTCATAGTCAACCAAACAGCTGCAGACTCAAGACCATAGCTCAACTATTTATAGACAAGAATACTTCATGCGAGTTGGTCTAGCCACTTCATACGAGTTGTGCACTTCATACGAAGTGACCTTCACTTCATACGAGGTGTCCAACACTTCATGCGAGGTGGCCTATTGCATACAATGTAAACACAAAATCTAACATCGAAGCCCTATTACATACACGACATGACCCTAAGACGTAGGCTATAGAAATCTACATCAATAAACTCCACCTTGGACATTGCCGCAGTCTTGGTCAGTCTTCAAAACTTTATAACATTAAACATTTAGCGTCTAAATAAATTCTTCCTCGACTTTCTACGTTCTTCAGATGGTATCGATGTTTGATTAGTAGCTGGCGCCACTTAATGAATTGAAATCTTCTAATCGCGACTTTCCTCATCATATCAGCAATCCGTTATTCTTTTCTAATCTATTTCATAAATTCTTTACATTCTAGCTCTTTCCATTTTGATTGCCACATCTTACCTGAGTTAATTCCTTGAGTATAGCACACCTTAATCACACCCTGATACTACATGGCTTGAGCTTTCTCTCTAACTTCATAACATATCTTGTTAAAGAACAAATACTCTACATCATTCTTAGAACATTTAACTAGCCACATCGGGTCTAGTATGCGTATCATTCTCCATAAACCGTCATTCTTCAACACAGTCACTTCTTCGCATGTTTCAACATCACATTGCCACTACTTGAAGAACTTATGAAAATCTTTTTTTATTTTCAATAGAGGCATGTTCTTCATGGTGTGTGGATGTTTAACAATCAACGTCATATATTTCTCTTTGTCAACGGATCAACTTTGATTCTCGTCTTTGGTATAGGCGGTTTCTAGTAATTGAAACCATGAGCAGCTTGGTACTTGATCAGTTTCCACAATCGTTGATCATGTAGCTTCATCTCATAGTTGATCATCTTTGTTAGTACCAATTCTTCTACATCCCAGAATGGTAACATCTTGGTATCAGATAAGTGTCTAAAATACTGTACACCAAACTCTCTCTTCATCGCATATACATACAAATCTTCAATTCATCTCCAACTAAGAATATCCCCCAAGTATCACACCCGCTAAAATTAGAGTTGGTGTGATCTAACTGGTACTTCATTGCACAGCGAAAGTATATAATGCTAAGACTTCTAGAAAGCGAACGCTTGATAAGTACTCGAATCCTATGGGTTCTCCTATTCCAACCGTGCCATGATTTGAATTTTGTAACTTGAGAAAGAAACATATGAAAATTCAACATAAAGTTGGCGAGTTCATGGTTGTTTGAAAAAGATTTAATAAAAATCCTTTTGATAACAGGTTTAAATGATGTTGAGAAAACGTAATAACACCATTTCCCTTGGCATGTTTAACCAAAATTTTGTGCTTGTAAAACTTTTATAACTGTCAATGAGCGCGTCACGCTAACATTTGAGAATTCGTATATAATAATGAGTATGTAAAGCGTCAATGAACTTGACGATTATTAATGTTTTGCATGGACATTAATATGTGTGATGACATAGAAAGTGCTCAACCCTAGACAATTGAACACCGGTCCACCCGGCTGGTACAACAAAAGCACTATATGCGGCCAAACAAGGTGTCACACCTGGTCGTAGCGGAAGCGCAATCGTGTGACTATGAGGTAATTATTGCATCCAATCGTGTAAACAAGTGTAAATCAACAATAATGCGATACTTATATTAATTTGCAACCAATGTTTACAAGTTTCCAAAAGTGAAATCATAAATTTCCAACAATTTCACATTGTCATAAAATATAGTTTAAGTTACATTACTCCATAACAAAAGATTGTTTTCATCATAACAGCATGTTGAGGTTTTGACTTCTATATACCCATACGAGGTTATGACATAAGAGACAAATCCTCCCAAAAGATGGCATTTGTTGTCATGTCATTCCCATTTCCTGAGGTGTTTCACCGACTCAAGTCTTGCGTCTTGAAATACATGTAATTTCAAAAGTCAACGGAAGTTGCTGAGTTCATGTAGTTATTGTTTTCCTATAAAATGTCATGTTTGTAATCCAGTAATGAAATCTGAGTATGTTATTAGTATTCATGGAGTTTAAGGATCTATTAGTATGTCGCGAGCACCCTGACATATGTGCCATAAATAGGCAACCAAACTGAGACAACTTTGACATCATGGGTATCACAAAAGCAATCCTAAGGGTATACCAACCTGGAGTGGAGCACGCCTCAAACTCAATAGATCTATACCATTTACACCTTGGTTACTAAGTGATTAATGGTTATAATTGTCACCATCCTACTTACGCACATTTGATCGTGCTATCATCTAAACCCATAGCTAACATATCGTTTGTTATGACATGTATTTCCCCTCGATGGTTTTAAAAAAAAAAACTTTGAAATAATTGAAAGGAGGGACATGAACTCACAGTTTTTGCGTTCCAAATGTGGTACTAGTGAAATTCGAGTGTCCGTACATGTGTGTAACATACATGTGTATTAACTTCATTAGACCCTTAGGTCTCGTTGGACCTCTAAAAGTTGTTCATCTTGAATTCTTGTTATGTGTTTACTTATCTCTTTTGAACAACTTTATTGTTTTCATAGTGTTGGTAGTTCGTTTGTTCTCTTATTATTTATATATATTTGACAAATATATATATTGTCATGTATTTATTTGTGTTTGAACGGGCCTTGCCCTTCATGTGTCCTCCTGCCTACACGCGTGTCATTGGGCCTAGCCCATGTCATGTATGTCATTGGGCCTAGACCATGCCTTTATGTGAGTGGGCCCAGCCCATGTAATTATGTGATTGGGCCTAGCCCATATATTTTATGTCTTAGGGCCTCACCCATGTGTTTATGTGATTGGGTCTAGCCTATGTATTAGTGAAATGGGCCTAGCCCAAAATTAATTACCCAAGTCCACAAGTATGTATTCTTGTATTTTTATAATTTCCATTAATGTTGAGTTTATAAGTATTCTATTATACTTATATAAAATCTCTTGGAAGCTTTTATATATTTCAACTTCCCGGATTTTGGTTATCGGTAATATATATTCTTTAAGCGTCTAAAAATATATTATTTTTAGACATGTTGCCGTAGTCAATTTATATGTGTATTTCCGCGTCGAAAGTCGCCCAAGTGTCCTAGTAGCTCTTCATGATGGCGATATGTTCTTTGATCGACGGTGAAACGATGTATTGTATAAATTCAACCATTGTCCGAATAGTCCGCTCGTCCGGTTTTTTTTGTGTTTTAAGACTTGTGTAAAGGTACACGTGTCCATGTAATTTCCACTTTCAAGCCATTACAAGGTCATTTAGGAAGGTTGAAAGGATGGAGGATCATTAGGGCCTTCTTTGGAGCTTTCTGGTCATCATGATCTTCATCTTCTCACCATCATCTTAATCTTGAATCATCCCTAGCCTAAGAGCTAGTAGTAAGTTTATTTTTTTATGATTTCAAGTTCTTATAATATGTAGATTTGAAAAGTACAAGTAAACTTCATCTTGAACATTTTGAAAGAAATTATCCAAAAATTCTAAAATATAACAAGAAATGACAAGATAAAAATATGTGATTTATGATGATAATGTTGTTTATTTGTTGTAGTATTACAAGAGTGATGATCTTACTATATTAAGCTTAAAAATATGATTTAAACAAGTATATGTTTAAGTCATGTAAGATCATCATCTTCAAGTTCATGAGCTTTATATATATGTGGTCTTGATGTTGTTTTTAAAAAGTATGATACATGATGAGACTTGAAACTTGGATCTTGAAAACTAGTAAAGTTGATTTTTTTCAAATAAAACAAGTTTTATAAAAATGGTTATAAATGTTGTCCATGAAAATCTTGGTGTTTTGATAATCCTAAAAGGATGGAATTTTTAGAGGCTTTAAGGTATAAAAATATATAAGGACAAGCTTGTATAAAAAGCTCATGTATAAAAGCTCATGAAATGTTAAAGAAAAGTTATGTGCATATTACTTGGAAAAATGATTTTTGATGAACTTGATGATTAATGATGATTTAGGAAATTGAAAAGTGGTTTAAATACATTTTTGAAACATGGAAAATGCCATAGTTTATGGGAAACTATGGCAAAATTTTCTAAAAATCTAATCGTGATACGGGGTGATTAACGCGACTAGTGACCTAAACTGTCATTAAGGAAGTCTTAATGACAAGGGTTAAACCCTAACCTTCCAAGGATATAACAAATACATATACATATTTTACAAGTTAAAAAATATGAGTATTATTTATTACATATATATATATATTTTGGGAGTCATAATATGTATATACTTTGTCACCATCAAAAGTGTATGTGTATAATACATGTGTTTTTGTACGGGTGTATCTAGAATCATCAGGGTATACAAGTTAAATACAAAAATACCCAACTACTGCAACACACCAAATACTTGAAAGTTACCAAGTGTAAATTACATGGACACGTGTACCTTTACACAAGTTTTAAAACACAAAAAAAACTCACGAGCAGACTATTCGAACAATGGTTGAATTTATATAATACATCATTTCACCGTCGATCAATGAACATATCGCCATCATGAAGAGCAACTAGGACACTTGGGCGACTTTCGACGCGGAAATACATATATTAAATGAATACGATGACACGTCTAAAAATAATATATTTTTAGACGCTTAACGAAGGTATATTATGGATAACCAAAATCCGGGAAGTTGAAATATATAAAAGTTTCCAAGAGATTTTATATAAGTATAATAGAATACTTATAAACTACAACATTAATGGAAATTATAATAATGCAAGAATACATACTTATAGACTTGGGTAATTAATTTTTGGCTAGGCCCATTTCACTAATACATGGGCTAGACCCAAAGACATAATTTCATGGGCTAGGACCAACCACATAATTTCATGGGCTAGGCCTAATCACATAAAGGCATAGGCTAGGCCCAATGACATAATTACATGGGCTAGGCTCAATCACATAAGACTTTGACAACCAATAGTTTTCGGTCTTAATTAAGCGCTTAATAAATAGTAATACCATTATAATCAACGTAATTAGACGTAAATTAACTCGACCAGGCCTTTGGAAAGCCTAGGAACGTCTACTTGGTTCACGTTACGCGATTGGCGAAAATCAAAGACACTAAACGCGAAATTAAACGTTAAGCGAACTGATGCCAAACAAATATTGACAACGCCTAAAAATACAAATTTTGTACTTGTATTTGTCATATAATTGTAATTATGCGATAAATTTAAATCGTTGAACGTCGCAAAGCACAACGCGGAAGTTACGCGGTAAACCGGTACGCACACACAACGAAATGGAAGCCACGGACTAGAGATACGTCTAAATATTAATATATTAAGATATTTTAGGCTTCGTTTTCAAATTTTAACGCTAACGGAAGAAATCAGAACGAAAAAACGGATCAGAAACGACAAACAGGGCAATTACACGATTTTTAACGCAACGAACGGATTACGCGTCAAAAGCCGACCCCCGATATAATTTAATACGTTTTCAAGTCTAAACGAATAAATTTTGATAAATAGCAACACTCGGATTGAAAAACGGATTATAGATGGGGATCGTAGAGATTTTACGCAAATTTTAACGAAACCGACAAATCGTCGCGTCAACCGGTCGACTAACGACAACAGTTACGTATTTTTGAACGCATTACGACATAACACAATGCTCGGTTTCAAAAATGGACTTTGGATGCGTATTTGGTCTTGAATACACGTTAACGAGCCTTCAGCCCAACCCGCATTAAACCCTAACTATAAATATAACCTAGCCCTAAAATCCCTTCATGTTCACTCAATTGAAACCCTAGCACACCAAGATCACTTGCTTCTCTTCTCTCCCCTTCCCTTCTTTCGATCGCCGGAATCTGGCGATAGCCCGGTCGACCACCGGTCGGTTCTCTGGTCACGCACACACACCACACACTCACCTCTCTTCTCTGTTCTCTCACACACACACACACCCGTATATACACGCAGACAGACAGAGACCGAGAGAGAGATAGTGAGCTGTGAAGAGAGAGAGAGAATGAGCGAGAGAGAGATCAGACGAGAAAGAGGCGCGACTGCGGCGCCTCACTACAGCGGCAGCCTCCGAATCTCCGACGGGTTTTCTTGTCGAAATGGGTGCAAACAGGTGGCGAGGTCGGCAGTGGTGGTGGTCCATTGCGGTTGTTACCACCGGTGATGGCGGCGGTAATGTTCGGTTCAGTTAAGTGTTTCGGCTTAGGTTTTGGTTCCCTGAGGTCGATACAGTTCACCTCCGGCGTGTGTTAAATTTACGGCCCAGAAATAGTTCGGCTCAGGATCGGTTCGGATCAACAAAGTTTTGGTTCAGTCTATCTCGGTTCAGTTTCGATATTACAGTTTTGATTTGATTCTGGTCTATTTTTCGGTTCAGTATAAAAATTCTAGTGTTTGTTACAGGTTCAGTCTCGGTTCGTTTCAGATCGGTCGGTCAACAAATGTCAACAGGTCAAACCCGGTCAACGCGGTCAAACCTGGTCAACGGTCCGTCAATGAGTCAACCCACGACTTGGTAAAAATTAATTACGACGCGAAAATTCAATTATGTTAGTTTATAACTATTATTAATATTTAATTATCGCGAAACTGAGCTCCACCCGACCCGTTAACAATTCGACATTGCCAAAAAGTTTAAAAATAACAATTTAATCAACGTACGCTACTTGCGGATAACTATTAGTTAAAAACGAACCGAAGTCAATATATATAAATCGGAAATTAAATTGGCAAAAAAAAATTAATATTTGGAAACGACGGAAAATTTATATATATTGTTTGCGAGTTTGCAGGTTGTATTTTGATAAATAAGTCGACAAATAATATTGTCGGGATCGTCCAAAAACAAAGGAAACTCTGCCCGACTTTCGTAAAATCCATAAAATGAAAACGCGACATATTTCAAAGGTTTAACGTCCGATTTCAAACGATTTTCATAAAATAAATGTTAACATATATTTTAACGACGCCTACAAATCGATCCGATAACTCTTCAACACGCGCGACTACAAGGCAACAAGTTTCGGCGATCCGTAACAATCGAAAATAATTATTTAAGCTTAATTCAAACGCCGAATTCGGAAACTATATTTCAAATGTCGATAAATTATTCGAACGATGTATAAAAGTAAGTATATTGATTATATTTATTTCGAAACGCCACTATTTCCAAATTCTTATACAAGGCGCATATCATTTCAAATGACAGAATTCGGAAATAGTGTTACAAGAATACTATATATATCCAAATGTCATGGCGTTGAATGCTTTTATAAAATAAATATAGTTATATTTATTTCTAACATCGACAACGCGGACACTCAAATACTTTGAAGGACTTTATATAACAATGATATATATTGGTCATATTCAGTTTCAAACGCCAAACGAAGTACGACACAACTCCGCAAGACTATAACAAGCGTACGACGACACATTTATTTATTTTAAATCGATACGCCAGACTCTTGCGCGAATACGAAATGTATTATTTATACGGATATATAGACAAGTATATATACAATATGTCTTACGAAAACTACGAGGTAGTTATGATTTCATGAAATATAGTTGTGTTTAGATGTAAACATATATTTCAAGTCGTTCGAAAACAGAATCAATTCTAAGAAAACCATAGGTTGATTAACCGAGTTAAGTGAACAATAATTTCATAGAATCGTATGAGTAACGATTCGTTAGAGCTTGGTATCACGTAGTATAGCTACGTCATTCTTAGAAACATACAAGTTATTCCATTTTAGGAATACACTAGATTGCATGCTAGCAAGTCAAGTTGTGGAGACAACACTATGGAAATAACATTTAAGCTAGCTTTGCACTGGATTATCCAGGTGAGTTCATAACCCCCACTCTTTACCGTTTTACATTTTTATAAATGTTTTCAGGGGTGGAAAGACATGCAAGTTTTGCGAAAGCACACAACGTTTCGATGAAACGAAAATCATGTATTTCTAAACCATGTTACGAATAGATTTCAATGAACTCAAATGGTTTATGAAAGGTTTATGCTAAACTTACCGGTTTTTACTAGCTGTACAAAGCTTTTCGAAACATCCATGAGTTTTATGACTAGTGACAGGATTGTCATAGTCACAACTAGGGGGGCGGGGCCCCAATTTTACAAGAAAACATGGGCAAGGCCCAAAATCACCAAAGAACATGGGCTAGGCCCAAAATCACAAAAGAACATGGGCTAGGCCCAAAATCACAAAAGAACAAGGGCTAGGCCCAATAACACAGATTTATAACAATTGGTATGTTGCTATGGGATTAGATTATAACGAGATCAATGTGCGTAGGTAGGGAAATAATAATAGTAACCATTAATCACGTAGTGACCAAGGTGCAAAAGTTATAGATCTATCGAGTTTGAGACACGCTCCATTCCTGGTATGATAACCGGTTAGGAGTGCTTTTGTGATCCCAAAATTTCAAAGTAGTCTTAGTTTGGTTACTTACTTATGGCATATAGGTCGGTGTATTAGCTACACATTGATAGATCCTTAGATTCGATAGGAAAACTACATACTACGCTTTCAACACCGGTTTACAAAGATAACTGAAAACATTTTATTACCGGTTTATAAACATAACAGTTATATGCATGGATTTACAAACAACATGGAAACATTTCAATACTATTATATAGACATGACATTTCAAATGCTTTGGGATACTATGATCCCACAAACCGGTTTTTCTAATGCAAGACTTTCAAATGTTTTATGATTCATTTGAAACAAAAATAGACAAACTATGAACTCGCCAACTTTATGTTGACTTTTCGCATGTTCTTTCTCAAGTTATAATTACAGGTATGGCACGGTTGGAATAGTGGAATCCATGGGGATTCGAGTAGTTAGCGGGCGTTCACTTACTAGAAACCTTAACCATCACGTCTGCTTCCGCTATGCGATGAAGATGCCATTCAGTTAAGGTCATGCCCCCGCTCTGATGCGAAATGGATAACACGAGGGTGTGACAGAGTGGTATTAGAGCTATAGGTTTTAGCGAATTAGGTATCAAACCTGGCTATGATAACAAATAAGTTTCTGTGGAGATACCTAGGCTTTAACCTCACGTTCTTTTGGGGACATTAGATCAATAAGACTTGAATACATACAGAACGCCTAGTACTCGAATATGGGTTCCAACCGTGGCCGGAAAAAAGTAAGTCAACATTATGATTTTAATCATACACTGGTGTTGTATTTGATACACGGTAGATGAAAACATGACATACCGTAAGCAAAACTTTGAGAGTTTTGACAACAGGCATTTAAGACCTTTGGAAAACTTATGTCAATATTAATTAAAGGTAATTACGTAGGAACCATGATTATTAACTCGGGCAAACACATTACATATATTGTTGCTACTATTTTATTTTACTGAGCAAGTATCCTACGTAAAACGAAAACACTAGTGCGTAAATATACATGATACTAAAACGATACGACAACGGATGTTGAAGTACATCACATACGACTTCCAAGCCGCGACCTTGAAGAAGCACGACATTACGACAATGATGCTAGTCCCGTTAGCGGGAGAACTAACGACCGTAATGCGACAATTTATCACGTGGTCCTGTAAGCGACTATGTTCAAACGAGATATAACAACAATCAGAACTTATTACAATGGTAATCACAATAATTGGCGCTGTAAAAGAAGTCACATGTCTTCGCATTCCCCCTACTTCATTAATGACGATTACGCCATGTTCGACATTCTGTGGAAATGTCATGAAAACAATAAGTCATCACAGGAAATACCATGTAAAGTCCTCGAATTCCTTTTGTTGAAATTTCAAATTTGCATATATTGAGTAGGTTTGCATACCTCTACTCCTCATAACGGTCATTGTGTCACGGAAATTTCTTCTTATTAGCGAACACCTTGCACCATTTCTTGACATATTTACATGATACGCATGCTTTGTTTGTTACGCATGTGGTTAACTTCATACGTGGAGACCATCAGGGTTTTCACTTCGAATGGTCATTTTATCAATAATTCAAAAGTTGGTTCGCTATATTCAAATTTTCGCTTTGTGATCTAGATGAACTACATTATTGTGAGTATTGACCCCTTGATATCGAGTCAACGAATTCTTGAAATTTCATTTTCTTTCCAAGTTGCATACATGGGATTTTCGTAGTAACTTTATCAAAGCTTCTTTGTCGAATCATGTATTTATTGTTGGATTGTGTCAAACCAAGTTCAATTGTTTGAACTTTCTCATTGTATACAAAGTTCAATTAAAGAATCTCATATGATGGATTGAGGCCGTCATATTCAAAGTAATATCAACAAGCAATTCATTTGTTTCGAACCATAGTGGACTGGTTCAGTCTGCACTCTTATTAAGTCATTTATTGGTTACGACACCTTGTGGTGGCGTTTACACTAGTTGAAGCTTGCGCTGACATCGCTTTCACAATTCATGTACAGATTTCATTACTTGATTATTTATTCATTTTAAATCCCCTTGTTGGATCATTTCCTTAAAACATTCTTAATACAATCATGTATTAAGAAGATAGTACACAAATTTATGGACTATTTAAGTGTACCTCTTAACAGATTCTTTCAATATCGGTCAAAAATTTTGGGATATTTATTGTTCTTCCACTATCGACCGAAAATTATATATATTTGTTTGTTCTTTCATTTCCAGTTGAAAATCCTATGGGATTTATTTGGAACAAATATTCAGACTTACTTGATTGAACTTTTCGTTGTAAACACGGTGAATTTGTTCGATCACCGCTATTATTGAATTATTTCAAAGCACTAGGACGCCTTGTGGCGTCGGTATAAACTTATAGCTTGGGCTAATCATTGAAAGTGGTCTTAATGCAACTATGTATTAAGACAATGATACACTAACTTCAGTTGTAATTTGGTGTATCCTTGCAATTCAATAGTGTTAACTTATGGTTCGAAAAGTTAACAAATCAACTTCATGTTTCTAATTCAGTTGAGCATGTTGATTCAAAGTCTCATCAATCCAACAACCAACGCTAGTTTCCGTTGGTATAAATTTCTATTGTTATTGAAATTCATATACAGATTGTGAACGTCTTGGGATTGATTGTCGAGATTCTCATTTGTAGGACCCATGTAAACTCAGTCACATTGGAAACTATATCATTATGTTTTGTTCATTTGGCATCGATTCAGAAAAATAGATTCAGTTGAACCAGTGGGTTCATATTGTTGTAGTAAGTCATTGCATTCGTATAATCCAGACAAGTCTCGATGCGATTACATGGTTACTTACCTAGGCATTATTAATACTTATCTACGCATGACAAGAACATAAGGAGATAACATAACTTAAATTTCGAGGACGAAATTTTTATAACAAGGGGAGAATGTGACAACCGGCAGATTCCGGTCTTAATTAAGCGCTTAATGAACAGTAATACCATTATAATCAACGTAATTAGACGTAAATTAATCGATCAGACCTTTGGAAAGCCTAGGAACGTCTACTTGCTTCACGTTACGCGATTGGCGAAAATCAAAGACACTAAACGCGAAATTAAACGTTAAGCGAACCGATGCCAAACAAATACTGACAACGCCTAAAAATACAAATATTGTACTTGTATTTGTCATACAATTATAATTATGTGATAAATTAGTTGAACATCGCAAAGCACAACGCGGAAGTTACGCGGTAAACCGGAACGCACCGACAACGAAATGGAAGCCATGAACTAGAGATACGTCTAAATATTAATATATTAAGATATATTTGGCTTCGTTTTCAAATTTTAATGCTCACGGAAGAAACCAGAACAAAAAAACGGATCGGAAACGACAAACAGGGCAATTACGCGATTTTTAACTCAACAAACGGATTATGCGTCAACGACCCCCGATATCATTTAATACGTTTTCGAGTCTAAACGAATAAATTTCGATAAATAGCAACACACGGATCGAAAAACGGACTATAGATGGCGATAGTAGAGGTTTTACGCAAATTTTAACGAAACCAACAAATCGTCGCATCAACCGGTCGACTAACAACAACAGTTACGTATTTTTGAACGTATTACGACATAACACAATGTTTGGTTTCAAAAATGGGCTTTGGATACGTATTTGGGCTTGAATACACGTTAACGTACCTTGGTCCCAACCCGCGTTAAACCCTAACTATAAATATAACCTAACCCTAAAATCCCTTCATGTTAACTCAATTGAAACCCTAGCACACCAAGATCACCTGCCTCTCTTCTCTCCCCTTCCCTGCTTCTGATTGCCGGAATCTAGCGATAGCCTGGTCGACCACTGGTCGGTTCTCCGGTCACGCACACATACCACACACTCACCTCTCTTCAGTGTTCTCTCTCTCTCACACACACCCGTATATACCCGTAGACAGATAGAGACCGAGAGAGAGATAGTGAGCTGTGAAGAGAGAGAGAGAGAACGAGCGAGGGAGAGAGATCGGACGAGAAAGAGGCGCGACTGCGGAGCCTCACTACAACGGCAGCCGCCGAATCTCCGACGGGTGACGGTGGCGTAGGGGTTTTCTTGTCGAAATGGTTGCAAACAGGTGGCGAGGTCGGCAGTGGTGGTGGTCCATTGCGGTTGTTACCACCGGTGATGGCGGCAGTAATGTTTGGTTCAGTTAAGTGTTTCGTCTTAGGTTTTGGTTCCCTGAGGTCGATACAGTTCACCTCTGGCGGGGGTTAAGTTTACGGCCCAGAAATAGTTCGGCTCAGGATCGGTTCGGATCAACAAAGTTTTGGTTCGGTCTATCTCGGTTCAATTTCGATATTACAGTTTTGATTTGATTCGGGTCTATTTCTCGGTTCAGTATAAAAATTCTAGTGTTTGTTTCAGGTTCAGTCTTAGTTCGTTTCAGATCGGTTGGTCAACAAAAGTCAACGGGTCAAACCCGGTCAACGCGGTCAAACCTGGTCAATTGTCAGTCAATGAGTCAACCCACGACTCGGTAAAAATTAATTACGACACGAAAAATTATGTTAGTTTAAAATTATTATTAATATTTAATTATCGCGAAACCGAGCTCGTTACAAGAATACTATATATATTCAAATGTCACGGCGTTGAATGCTTTTATAAAATAAATATAGTTATATTTATTTCTAACGTCAACAACGCGAACACTCGAATACTTTGAAGGACTTTATATAACAATGATATATATTGGTCATATTCGGTTTCAAACGCCAAACGAAGTACGACGCAACTCCGCAAGACTATAACAACCGTATGACGACACATTTTTTATTTTAAATAGATACGCAAGACTCTTGCGTGAATACGAAATGTATTATTTATACGGATATATAGACAAGTATATATACAACATGTCTTACAAAAACTACGAGGTAGTTATGGTTTCATGAAATATAGTTATGTTTAGATGTAAACATATATTTCAAGTCGTTTGAAAACAGAATCAATTCTAAGAAAATCATAGGTTTGTTAACCGAGTTAAGTCAATAATAATTTCATAGAATCGTATGAGTAACGATTCGGTAGAGCTCGGTATGACGTAGTATAGCTACGTCATTCTTAAAAACTTACAAGTTATTCCATTTAGGAATACACTAGATTGAATGCTAGCAACTCAAGTTGTGGAGACAACACTATGGAAATAACATTTAAGCTAGCTTTGCACTGGATTATCCAGGTGAGTTCATAACCCCCACTCTTTACGGTTTTACATTTTTATAAATGTTTTCGGGGGTGAAAGACATGCAAGTTTTGCGAAAGCACACAACGTTTCGATGAAACGAAAGTCATGTATTTATAAACCATGTTACGAACAAATTTCAATGAACTCAAATGGTTTATGAAAGGTTTATGCTAAACTTACCGGTTTTCATAGTTGTACAAAGCTTTTCGAAACATGCATATGTTTTATGACTAGTGACGGGATTGTCATATTCACAACTAGGGGGCGGGGCCCAATTTTACAAGAAAACATGGGCTAGGCCCAAAATCACAAAAGAACATGGGCTAGGCCAAAAATCACATAAGAACATGGGCTAGGCCCAAAATCACAAAAGAACATGGGCTAGGCCCAATAACACAGATTTATATCAATTGGTATGTAGCTACGGGATTAGATTAAAACGAGATCACTAGCGTAAGTAGGGAAATAACAATAGTAACCATTAATCACGTAGTGACCAAGGTGCAAAAGGTATAGATCTATCGAGTTTGAGGCACGCTCCACTCCTTGTATGATAACTGGTTAGGAGTGCTTTTGTGATCCCAAAATGTCAAAGAAGTCTCAGTTTGGTTACTTACTTATGGCATATAGGTCAGTGTATTAGCTACACACTGACAGATCCTTAGATTCCATAGGAAAACTATATACTACGCTTTCAACACCGGTTTACAAAGATAACAGAAAACATTTTATTACCGGTTTGTAAACATAACAGTTATATGCATGGATTTGCAAACAACATGGAAAACATTTCAATACTATTAAACAGACATGACATTTCAAACGCTTTGGGATACTATGATCCCACAAACCGGTTTTCCGAATGCAAGACTTTCAAATGTTTTTTGATTCATTTGAAACAAAAACAGAAAACTATGAACTCGCCAACTTTATGTTGACTTTTCGCATGTTCTTTCTCTGGTTATAATTACAGGTATGGCACGGTTGGAATAGTGGAACCCATGGGGATTCGAGTAGTTAGCGGGCGTTCACTTACTAGAAACCTTAGCCATCACGTCTGCTTCCGCTGTGCGATGAAGATGCCATTCAGTTAAGGTCACGCCCCGCCTCTGATGCGAAATGGATAACACGGGGGTGTGACAAAGGCATGGGCTAGGCCCAATGACATAATTACATAGGCTTGACCCAATCACATACATGACATGGGCTAGGCCAAACGACAAGCGTGCAAGGCACGAGGACATGTGAAGGGCGAGACCTATTCTCACACGATCTAATAACGACAATATATATATATATATTTGTGAAATATATGTATTTAAATAATAATAGAACAAACGAACTACCAACAATATAATAAAATTAGAGTTGTTCTGATATGATAAATAACTACACAACAAGAATTCAAGATGAACAACTTGTACCAGGTCCAACGAGACCTAAGGGTCTAATGAAGTTAATACACATGTACGTTACACACGTGTACGGACACTTTTTCACTAGTACGTCATTTGAAACGCAAAACTGTGAGTTCATATCCCTCCTTTCATATATTTCAAAGTTTTTTTAAAACAATCGTCAGGAAATACATGTCATAACAAACGGTATGTTATCATGGGGTTTGAGGCGCGCTCCATTCCTGGTTTGTTAACCCTTTAGGAGTGCTTTTGTGATCCCAATTGATGTCAAGAGTTGTCTCGTTTTGGTTACTTACTTATGGCACATATGTGAGGGTGCTAGCTACATACTGATAGATCCTTAAACTCCATGAATACTAATAACATACTAACATTTCATTAATGGATTACAAACAAGACATCTCATACAAAATAATAATTACATGAACTCGCCAACTTTATGTTGACTTTTCAAACTTACGTGTATTTCAGGATGCAAAACTTGAGCCGGTGAAAGACTACGGGATGTGGCAATGAACATGACAACGAATGCCCTTTTGGAGGATTTGTCTCTTATATCCCAACCTCGTATGGATATAAAGGGTCAAAACCTCAACATGCTTTAATGATGAAAACAATCTTGTGTTTAAAGTGTAATGTAACTCAAAAACTATGCTTTGGATAACATTGTGAACTTGTCCAAATCTTGTAACTTGTTTTGGGAACTTGTAAACTTTGGTTGCAACTTAACATATATGGCATCATTGTTGATTTATTTTTGTTTACACAATTGATTGCAATGATTACCTCATAGTCACACGATTACGCTTCCGCTACGACCAGGGTGTGACAGATTGGTACCAGAGCTTCGATTGTAGTGAACCGGGGAAAACTTTTACTAAGTTTGGTCGACAATCACTAAGGGCTCCTACATGAAAACAAAGTTTATAACATCACAAAATAAAATGACAAAAATGACAAAAGGTTTTCATGATGACACGATAACATGAGGATCTATCACACGAGCTCAGCCATAAGTAACAAAAAAGGATCAATACATGATTAGTCTATGAGAAAGAGACACATTACATTATAAGATTATGTGTCATGGACACATTACAAAAGATAGAAATCCAGGCTAGATGGGATTTTATGTGATTATATATATATATATGTGTGTGTGTGTGTGTTGTACGTAATATTTTGCCAAGAACGAAATACCTTCGACTACGGTTGTTATTATTATTATCCTTGACTCGCACCATGAGAATATCGACCTTGCGTCTACTGCGGAGCTTATGGCGAACGTGGTTCCTAAGTGAGACCTTAAGTTCGATGCCACATAAGGTGGTCGCTTTTCCCGCGTATGCAGAGATGCTTGACTTCGGTAGTGACGAAGAGGCGGAGGTGGTAGCCTTGGACGACAACTCTATTAGCGGGATGAGGTCCTTGTGACCTATATTAATCATTAATAATGACACTCTTGTCCAGACAAGGAAGATGAAGCAGTCATCTTGAAGGTGCCCCTCCAGTTGTTATTGTTGCAAATTCTCTCTATTTCTAAATTTGTCTAACGACGTGCCCTTTCATGAGTAATGTCAACGAACGATAGCACGTGGACCATCATGAAGGTCCCTTCTATGTTGAAGGTATGTAGACAATAGCGTCCTCTCTCTGACTGATCGTCGTCTTTGAATGGTAGAACACTAGGGTGACCATGCAAGGCAATTTATTATTATGGGGGCCGACGAAATAATAACTTGCAGTGGATGAGAATTCTGGCGGGCTCTATGGGTCAAGCTAATGATCACTATCCATTGGAAATTGTTAAGTTGTTCAAGTTTCTATCTAGTGGGACACTAACCGGGGTGGTTGCTATAACACCCTACGATACAGAAACACCACATGTATTTGTCGCATCTAACATTCAGTCTATATCATGATTCGATTGAGACTAGTCATCTAATAAACAAAAACTGGTTGGCCACCCAAGGAGGATATTTCCTCAATGGTCTAGAGTTCTTGTAAATGGGTTGGTTCCATGGTGTCTATGGCACCTCAACTTATTTATTGGAAAGAGATTATATTAAATTCCGTCGTTTGATATTTGTCTTAATCCAAGGGATGGTATGGCATGAGTCATGCTTCAACACCCTCATTACATTCTAGTCGATATCTATGGAAATTATAACAATCTAGTTGGAGCTCGTGGAGCTCAAGGAATATCAACGTATTCGTCACACGGGTTGGTGTGGCAAAGGATCTTTTTTCCTACTTTGGACGATCGAAGTCCACAAAGTATGGAATACATGCTATAAGGTTGAAGACGACCATTTGGTTTCTCTTCCTCAATGAGTTATTTCCTTTCCACTTATACATATGCCCCGATACACGCAAGAGGTACTATGAATTTTGGATTGTTGTTATTCACGTTATCATTGTTTCAAACAAACATGTATGAACAATGCAATCTTGAGGTTTCCATGACCAATGGCATTCTTTATTCTTATGCGCATGGTAGACTATATTTATCCAAATATAGGTCTAGCTTCTTTTAATCTTGGGTATTAAGAAGAAACATGGCACCAAAAGGAAAGTCTACACCCAAAGGGGGTCAGTTAATCCATGACCTACTAGTTAAGCCGAACTAGAGTTCTTATGGAAGGACATAGGGTTGCGGAAATCGCACGACACGAGAGTAATTTAGTCGACGCTAGTGACGAAACTGGTGGTATTGGTAGTTCAAATGGTTCGAATCCCAATAGATTGGGATGAGTGGCAGCGCTACACCTAAAGATGCGATCATACAAGGTTTTAAATTCTAGGGCTTTCCTGGACTGTAAGCCGCGAGACCTCATGTGTGCGAGAGTTGCGGTAGGTTATGTCCGCTAAATAAAGACAACAAAGTCGGTTAGTAGTGCTCGGAAATGCACACCTGAGTAAACGATTAGTAAACAAAGAGTCTCCTACTGAATGCAGCTTTAACTTGGTGAAATCCTCAAGTAGAAACTTTAAGGAGTGATACTACGAAGAGCTTATCATTGGAAGAACTCAAAAATCTTATGCGAGAAGAGCATTGCTCACTGAATGGAATTCTAAGGGTAGAAATGGGATCCTAGAACTCGATCATGATTGCAGCTAACGTTATTGGTTACACTCGACATGACTATATCATCCCACCCTACCTTCATCACTCAAGGGTTGTTCCATACTGGGAACACCTGAAATCAAACGCATTAAGCGCTACATTTGGGGTTTAGCCTCTAAGAACTGATACATGACCACATCATCCACCCTACCTTCATCACTCAAAAAGTAACTCTCGCAGTTAGTCTCACCAAGGATGCTGTGAGAATGTAAATTATCAAAGAATGGTGCGGAAAGGAAGGAAACGCATGTGGACTCTACTAGCGACGGGAACCGAAATTACTCACCCCTTAGGGAAGGATCGAGAGTGAGTTACACACGAAAGGGAACTCCCATGATGATAGAAATGAAGGCAATTGCTGCCATTATTCATGTTAGCACCAAGAAATATGCTGATAGCTTACTGAAATCCTAAATGTGATATGTGAAAATTTCCTCATGAGGGCACTTGCAAAAGTGCCAACAGTGTAAGTGTGGTGAATCTAGACAGATAACAGAAACCAATAAGTTAGTAAGACTCAACCAAGAACAAGGATGTTAAATGTGGCACGAATGCAACTTCAAGCATGAACGTCTTAAGAATGATCAGACAAGTGAATTAAAGCGTGAATGATCAGAAACTATGGATACCCCACAAGATCCTGATGTCGTCATGCCTACGTTCTACTCTACAATCATTACGTGTTAATTCTGTTGATACCAATACCGAACTTAGCTAGTTTCTTTAGGTGTTAAACATATACTCTATCAGAGTCATGTAAATTAAACACGTTATTAAGTTAGCTAATGGGGAGTTAGTTGAGTCATGATGAATCATTAAGGGTCACCGACACATTTCCTGTCAACCGACATCTCCATCCATCTTGTTTGATTCCTGTGCCGATTTTAGTTCATCTCCATAGAAGTCAAAATATACTTGACCTAGAGTCAAGTAAGATAGACGTTCCCTCATTCTTTAGGATTTGCCAACGGAAAATTAGTCATGTCAGGGAAAGTTATAAAAGGATGCACTTTGGAACTTGGAGAACGAGAATTTAATATCGATCTTTTACCCATTTATCTGGGATGTTACGACGTAGCTTTTGGCATAGACTTGTTGACGTATAACCGAGTGGAAGTAGGTTGTCCTGAGAAAACTATCGGCATCCCCCTGCCAGACGAAGAAACACTTGTAGTACATGGAGAGAAGCACGAGACGGCCTTACAAATCATTAATTGCATGAAGGCCAGAAGTGCCTACAGAAAGGTTGCATAACCTTTCTAGCTCACGTAGTCGACAAGGAAAATGAGGAGCCAAAATTGGAGGAAATAACCGTTGTGAAGGAATTCCCTCGAAGCCTTTCCACCAGACTTGTCTGGATTACCTCCGCAATGACACGCCAACTTTCGCATTGATTTGGTGCCGGAAGCCGCACCAGTAGCGAAGCCTCCATACAGATTAGCTCCGTCAAAGACTATCTACACAACTTCAAACGTTGTTAGACAAAGGATTCATTAGAACGAGTTCCTCGCCATGGGGAGCTCCGATGCCTTTTGTCTAGAAGAAGAATGAAAGCTTTCGGATGTGCATAGATTACCGAGAGTTGAAGAAACTCACCACTATGAATTAGCACCCATTACCAAGGATTGACGATTTATACGACTAATTACAAGACTCGAGCTTCTACACCAAGATTGACTTGAGATCCGGTTATCATCAACTAAGAATCTAAGAGGAAGGTATTCCTAAAACGGCATTTAGGACTCGCTACGGTCACTATAAATTCCTTATTATGCCTTTTTGGCTTAACAACTGCGCCTGCTGTAATTATGGATTTGATGAACCGAGTATGCAAACCTTACCCCGACAAGTTCGTAATAGTATTTATTGATGACATATTAAAATACTCACGAACAGAGGAAGAACATGAATAAGATTTGAGAACTATATTGGAGTTATTAAAGAAGGATAAACTATATGCGAAATTCTCAAAATGCGAATTTTGGACTCACGAGGTACAATTTCTTGGTCGTGTAATGAACGAGAATGGGATACACATCGACCCATAAAAGTAGAAGCCATAAAGAACTGGTATGCTCCAAGGACGCCCATGAAAGTACGACAATTTCTAGGTTTAGCGGGATATCACCGGAGATCGATTCAGAACTTCTCGAAAGTTTCTCAGCCACTAACCTCGGTTACCCAAAAGGATAAAATGTTCGATAGGGGAGAAACACAAAAATCGAAATTTCAATTATTAAAGGATAAACTATGCAAGGCACCTATATTATTACTTCCGGACGGTACTGATGACTTGGTGGTGTATTGTGATCCTCACATCAAGGCTTAGGTTGCGTGTTAATGCAACGTGAAAAAGTCATCGTGTACGCGTCATGTCTGTTATAAGTTCACGAAAAGAACTATCCCACTCATGACCTAAAAGTAGGTGTAGTGGTATTGGCTTTAAAAATCTGGCGTCATTATTTATATGGCACTAAGTGTACCATATTTATATGTCATAAAAGTCTTCAACACATATTCACTCAAAAGGAACTAAATAAGCGCCAACGGCGTTGGGTAGAAGTGTTGAATGATTATGACTGTGAGATCAAGTATCACCCGGGCAGAGCAAATGTAGTGGCAGATGCTTTGAGCTGGAAGGAATGAGTGAAACTTTACGCGTCCGAGCTTTAGAAATGACTATTTAGACGAATTTTAAGACTCGAGTGCACGATGCACAACAAGAAGCTCTAAAGCTGGAAAACATTCAAACTGAATCATTACGGGGAATGGAAAAACAAATGGAGCCAAACAAAGATGAAACTTTATATTTTATGGGAAGGATCTGGATTCCACATTTTGGCGGACTACGAGACTTGGTGTTGGATGAAGCGCATAAGTCAAAATACTCGTTACATCCAGGACACGATAAAATGTATCAAGATTTAAAGGAATAATTAATGGTGGCCTAATCTCAAGGGAGATATTGCGACCTATGTTGGGAAATGCCTAACTTGTGCAAAGGTCAAGGTCGAATACCAAATACCATCTAGCTTATTACAACAACCCGAGATCCCTGTTTGGAAATCGGGATAAATCTTAATGGATTTTATTACAATACTACCACGAACCTCATGAGGTCATGACATGATTTCGGTTATCATTGATCGATTAATCAAGTCAGCTCACTTTCTACCGATTCGTGAAGAAGAGAGTATCGAGAAGTTAGCTGCACATTATCTTAAGGAAATGGTGGCACGTCATGGAGTGCCAGTGTCGATATTCTCAGACAGAGATGGTCGCTTTGTGTCGCCGATTTGGCAATCGTTCCAAGCTTTGTTTAGATCTCACTTAGATCTAAGCACAGTTTTTCATCTACAGACCGATGGCCAAAGTGAACGAACCATCCAAACTTTGGAAGACATGCTTCGTGTCTGTGAATGGATTTAGGCGGAAACTAGGATACTCATTTACCATTGGTAGAGTTTTCCTACCACAACAGTTATAACACAAGTATCAAGGTCGCGCCATTCGAAGCACTTTACGGGCGAAAGTGCCGATCTCAGCTATGTTGGGTAGAAGTCGGTGACAACCAACTCATTGGTCCCGAACTAGTCCAAGAAACCACAGACAAAATATTCAAAATTCGTGAGCGTATCAAGATGGCTCGAGATAGACAAAAGAGCGACGAAGATCGAAGACACAAACCATTATCCTTCGAGGTTGGAGACAAAGTGTTACTAAAAGTCTCGCCTTGGAAGGGTGTAGCTAGATTCAGGAAGCGCGAAAAACTAAACCCGAGATGCATTGGATCTTTTGAAATTCTGGCAAAGGTTGGTACAGTGGCTTACAAGCTAAAATTGCTAGAAGAACTCAACAACGTACACAACATATTTCATGTGTCTAATCTCAAGAAAGCCCGACTAATGACATGGTTATCATCCCAGCGGATGAAATTCATATTGATGACAAGCTCCAGTTTACCGAAGAACCCGTTGAGGTTATGGACTGGAATGTTCAAAAGATAAGGAGAAGTCGAATCAAACTAGCTAAAGTCCGTTGGAACTCACGTCACAGACCCGAGTAAAAGTGTGAACATGAAGATCAAATCAAGACAAAGTACCCCCACCTGTTCAAGAACACTCCTTCAGAGGATACCTCAAGGTGAACTTTGAGACGAAACTCTTTTTAACAGGAGGAGTATGTGACAAACGGCAAATAACAGGTAATTCCATACAATCTAATCACCATTGTTATTACATAATCTCATGCATTTAATGGTAATTTAATTACGTAACTGAGTCGTATGTCATATCACAAGTGTTAGGATAAGTGAATCATGATATAACATATATTGGTTTCCGTTACGACGCGAAACAAATCAAACTATGTCCTAAAAGTGTTGGTAGAAAGTGTTAGGCGCACTATTCATGGTTACACTATTCATGTCAGCAAAATTGCTGAAACGAAACTGAACGATGAATAACATAATACAAATAACATAACTGAATCCATATATACATGAATATGTGGGAACGCATCATGCAATAATACATAACTTTCTGGTTTAACGCTTATACTTCAAAATTGTCCGTTTCAGCTAAATAGGTAACACCTTCAATTCGTCCGCACAATCTAATTCGGCATTTCCGGGACTCCAGAATTATAACAGAATAATGACAAGCACCATAAAACAATATCATATATAAAAAATACATAAAAGACATAGTTTCTGATATTATGACAAGCAGTGCATAACTTGACCAGAAAGCGTTTGATTGTCGAACCGATAAAGATTTGATTATCCGATAGCCTTCTACAATAGTCCGGTGAACTAGTTAGGCTTCATTTGGATCCGAAACCCCTTCATACATCATAGGGTTGCGAAAATGAAATTTTCAGAATTAATCGTCGGTATAAAATATAATTACCTATAATATTGACCTGATAACCAAACAGAAGGCATTTTTTTACCATCCAAAATAAATTCCAACTAGTCAAGTGAACTAGTTAGTAATACTTAACATCCTAAACTACCTTTAACCCTCTAATTAACCAGGTTTAATTTAATGACCAAAATATTTACAAAGATGAATAAATTCATCACATGTCATATTTTTTAAGAGATATTTTATAAAAAATTTTACACTTTGCCCCCCCATGTGGGCCCCCACCCACCACTTGCTTGATTTGTGTTGAAAATGTAAAGATTTGAGTATGGCACATGAAGTTTGAATCATGAACTTGTTTATAACATCACCATTCTTTCCTTCAACATTTTCATTTCACAAAAAAAAATTACCAAGAACTCCTCTAGTCTCTCTCTCTCATTTTCGGCCCATCACCGCTACCCTAAACCACCATACAACCACCAGTAAACACCATATGATCCTTATTTTCAAGCCATTACAAGGCCATTTATGGAGCTAGCAAGGATGGAGAAGCATTAGGGCTTTCTTTGGAGCTTTCTCATCATCTTGATCTTCTTTATCTCACCACCATCTTAATCTTGAATCATCCCTACCCTAAGAGCTAGTAGTAAGTTCACCTGTTTAAGATGTCAAGTTCTTATAATATGTAGATTTCAAAAGTACAAGTAAACTTCATCTTGAACATTTTGAAAGAAATCATCCAAAACCCTAGAATATAGCATTAAATAACAAGATAAAAATATGTGATAATCATGTTGTTTATTTGTTGTAGTATTGTACAATAGTGATAATCTTACTACATTAAGCTTAAAAATGTGATTTAAACTAGTATATGTTTATTTCATGTAAGATCATCATCTTCAAGTTCATGAGCTTTGAATATATGTAGTCTTGATATTGTTTCTAAAAGTATGATACAAGATGTGACTTGAAACTTGGTTCTTGAAAGCTAGTAAAATTGATTTTTATATAAAACAAAGTTATATAAAAATGGTTATAAAAGTTGTGCATGAAAATCTTGGTGTTTTTATAATCTTAAAAGATATGGAATATTTAGATGCTTTAAAGTATAAAAATATATGTATAAAAGCTCATGAAATGTTGAAGAAAAGTTATATGCACACTACTTGAAAAATGAGTTTTAATGAACTTGATGAATTGATGATGATTTGGGAAAATTGAAAAGTGGGTTAGATACGTTTTTGAAATGTGAAAAACGCCATAGTTTAGGGGAAATTATGGTGAAATTTTCTAAAAATCTAATCGCGATTAAAGTGTAATTAACAAGGTGATTAACGGGCTAAACGCGATTAGTGACCTAAACCGTCCTTAAGGAAGTTTTAATGACAAGGGTTAAACCCTAACCTTCCAAGGATTTAATAAATACTTATATATATTTTTACAAGTTAAAAATGAGTATTGTTTATCATAATTTACTGTGTAACATACATGTGTATGTATCTAGAAAGTCTAGGGTATACAATACAAAATACCCAAATAATAGAACACACCAAATACTTGAAAGTTACCAAGTATAAATTACATGAACACCTACACTTTCACAAAATTCTTGAAACAAATGATCGGACGAGCGGACTTTTCAGACAACGGTCAAATTTATACAATATACCGTTTCACCGTCGATCAACGAACATATCGCCAATATGAAGAGCTACTATGACTCTTGGGCGACTTTCGATGCGGAAATATATATAATAAATGACTATGACCACACATCTAAAAATAATATAGTTTTAGACGCTTAACGAATTTATATTACCAATAACCAAAATCCAAATGTTGAAATATATAAAAGTTTACAAGAGATTTTATATAAGTATAATAGAATACTTATAAACGACAACACTTATGGAAATTATAAAAATGCAAGAATATATATATATATATACACACAATTATGGACCTGGGTAATTACTTTTGGGCTAGGCCCATTTCACTAATACATGGGCTAGACCCAAAGACATAATTTCATGGGCTAGGCCCAACCACATAAAGGCATGGGCTAGGCCTAATGACATAATTACATGGGCTATACCCAATCACATAAAGGCATGGACTAGGCCCTAATGATATAATTGCATGGGCTAGGCCCAATCACATACATGACATGGGCTAGGCCCAACGACACGCATGCAACGCACGAGGACATGTGAAGGTCGAGGCCTGTTCACACACGATCTAATAATGAATATATATATATATATATATATATATATATATATATATATATATATATATATATATATATATATAATCGAACAAATGAACTACCAACACTATAATACAATTAAAGTTGTTCTAATATGATATATAACTACACAACAAGAATTCAAGATGAACAACTTGTACAAAGTCCAACGAGACTTAAGGGTCTAATGAAGTTAATACACATATAGGTTACACACGTGTACGGACACTCGAATTTCACTAGTACGACATTTGGAACGCAAACTGTGAGTTCATGTTCATCCTTTCAAATATTTCAAAATTTTGTTTTTAAAACAATCGAGGGGAAATACATGTCATAATAAACAATATGTTAGCTATGGGGTTAGATGATAACACGATTAATGTGCATGAGTAGGATGATGACAAGAGTAACCATTAATCACTTAGTGACCAAGGTGCAAAAGTTATAGATCTATCGAGTTTGAGGCATGCTCCACTCCTGGTTTGTTAACCCTTTATGAGTGCTTTTGTGATCCCAATTGATGTCAAGAGTTGTCTCGTTTTGCTTACTTACTGATGGCACATATGTGAGGGTGCTAGCTACATACAGATAGATCCTTAAACTCCATGAATGCTAATAACATACTATGATTTCATTACTGGATTACAAACAAGACATCTCATACGAAAACAATAATTACATGAATTCGCCAACTTTATGTTGACTTTTCAAACTTACATGTATTTCAGGATAGCCGGTGAAAGACTACGAGAAGTGGGAATGAACATGACAATGATTGCCTTTTTGGAGGATTTATCTCTTATATCCAACCTCGTATGGATACAAAGGGGTCAAAACCTCAACATGCTTTTGTGATGAAAACAATCTTGTGGTTTAAAATGTAATGTAACTCAAAAACTATACTTTGGATAACATTATGAACTTGTCTGAACCTTGTAACTTGTTTTGGGAACTTGTAAAATTTGGTTGCAACTTAACATATATGGCATCATTGTTGATTTATTTTTATTTACACAATTGGTTGCAATGATTACCTCATAGTTACACGATTGCGCTTCCGCTACGACCAGGGTGTGACAGATTGGTATCAGAGCTTCGATTGTAGTGAACCAGGGAAAAACTTTTACTAAGTTTGGTCTACAATCACTAAGGGCTCCTACATGAAAACAAAGTTTATAACATCACAAAATAAATATAACAAAAATCACAAAAGGTTTTCATCGTGACACGATAACATGAGGATCTATCACACGAGCTCAGCCATAAGTAACAAAAAAGGATCAATACATGATTAGTCTATGAGAAAGAGACACATAACATTATAAGATTGTGTCATGGGCACATTACAAAAGATAGAAATCCAGGCAAGATGGGATTTTATGTGATTATATATATATGTGTGTGTGTGTTGTATGTAATATTTTGCTAAGAACGAAATACATTCGACTATGGTTATTATTATTATTATTATTATCCTTGACTCGCACCATGAGAATATCGACCTTGCATCTACTGTGGAGATTATGGCGAACGTGGTTCCTAAGTGAGACCTTAAGTTCGATTCCACATAAGGTGGTCGCTTTTCCCGCGTATGCAGAGATGCCTGGCTTCGGTAGTGACGAAGAGGCCGAGGTGGTAGCCTTGGACGACAACTCTTCTAGCGGGACGAGGTCCCTGTGACCCAGACAAGGAAGGTGAAGTACTCATCTTGAAGGTGCCCCTCTAGTTGTTATTGTTCTAAATTCTCTCTATTTCTAAATTTGTCTAACATACTAAGATTTCATTACCGGATTACAAACAAGACATCTCATACGAAAACAATAATTACATGAACTCGCCAACTTTATTTTGAGTTTTCAAACATACATGTATTTCAGGATGCAAAACTTGAGCCGGTGAAAGACTACGGGAAGTGGGAATGAACATGACAATGAATGCCTTTTTGGAGGATTTGTCTCTTATATCCCAACCTCGTATAGATATAAATGGGTCAAAACCTCAACATGCTTTTATGATGAAAACACTCTTTTGGTTTAAAGTGTAATGTAACTCAAAACTATACTTTGGATAACATTGTGAACTTGTCTGAACCTTGTAACTTGTTTTGGAACTTGTAAAATTTGGTTGCAACTTAACATATATGGCATCGTTGTTGTTTTATTTTTGTTTATACAATTGGTTGCAATGATTACCTCATAGTCACGAGATTGCGCTTCCGCTACGACTAGGGTGTGACAAATACTTTCCTCTGGGATTCTTAATTGATGATACCCGGATCTCAAATCAATCTTTAAATAAAAGCTCGACTCTTGTAATGGATCGAATAGATCATCAATCCTCAGTAATGGGTACCGATTATTGATGGTTAACTTGTTTAGTTCCCCGTAGTCGTTGCACATTCGGAAGGTTCCATCCTTCTTTTTCACAAACAGCATAGGAGCTCCTGAAGGCGAGAAACTTGGTCTTATGAATGCTTTGTCAAGCAACTCCTGAAGCTGAGTAACTAATTCCTGCATCTCCGAGGGCGCTAGTCGATATGGGGCTTTCGCCACAGGTGCAACTCCTCGCACTAGGTCGATACGACATTCGACTTGTCATTGTGGAGGTAGTCCCAGCAAGTCTTTCGGAAAGACTTCGAGGTATTCCTTTACTACAGGTATGTCCTCCACCTTGCGCTCCTCGTTCTTCTTGTCAACCACATGGGCAAGGAAGGCGATGCACCCTTTTCTTAGACATTTTTTAGCCTTCATGCAATTAATAATTCATAGTGGCATATCATGTTTTTAACCGTGGACCATCAAATGTTCTTCTTGTGACATATGACTTCGGCTCGATTATCGGATAGCCAATCCATACCAATAACAACGTCGAAACTACCTAATTGAACTGGTAATAGATCTATATCAAACTTTCGTTTACCCAGTTCTAATGTACAATTCTTTATAATTTCCTCCGACTCTACCAATTTCCCGTTAGTTAGTTCAATCGAGTATGGAGCATCTAATTTAATCGATTCTACCCTAAGTATATTTCTAAATTCCTTAGAAATAAACTTAAATTTGCCCTAGTATCAAAAAGAGTAGGTGTGAAGTGATCGTTGATAGGAAACGTACCGATGACCACATTTGGGTCCTAGCGAGCGTCCTTAGCTCCAATCACGAAAGCTTTTCCCTGAGTTTGGTTTTCTTTTGGGAGTCCTTCCTGAAGTGCCCTTTGTCACCGCATCCAAAACAAACTTGATCTTTAGCATTTGTTCCCCGGCACGCATCAGTGCGATGCCCAAACCTGCCACATTTGCCACACTTGGGGCCTCGGCATTCCCCATAGTGGTGGAAGGGGCATTTGGAGCATTTTGGCGCGTCACCAGTATAAGGCTTCCTATTAGTATTTTTTAGAGTGGTGGTAACATATTCCTTCGCTTCTTTGACTTCCCTCGTGGCTTGCCTTTTGTTGTTATTGTTATTACTACCTCGTGAGCCTCTCTTGAAGTGGGAAAATTTCCTTTTGTTGGAGTCCATAGTCTCCACAGTAGTTTCCTCTTCGATTGCTTCTCTAATTTCAGTGGGTTTAGAGGAGGTAACCAGACTTAGAATTTCGGGGGTAAGTCCCCAGATGTACCTCTTGATCCTTTTGAATTCGGGTTCCACCAAGTATGGAACCACTCGAGACAAATCATGAAATCATTGTGTGTACCCCGCAATATCCGAACCAATCATCTTCAAATTCCTAAATTATGTCTCCAACTTCTGAATTTTCAACCTCGAGCAATACTTTTTTTCTAATCAGTTCCTTAAGTTCCTTCCAAGTCAGGGCGTATGCAACATCGTCGCCCTTAGTTTGGACGTGGAGGTTCCACCATCATAGTACTCCATCTATGAAGAGTCTAGTGACATAAGTGACCCTTTGATCGGCAGGGCACTTGCTCATCCGAATAACCAAGTCAGTCTTCTCGGCCCAACGTACGAAAGCAACGGCACCTCCGGTACCATCATAATTTAGAGGTTTGCAGTCTATGAACTGCTAGTAAGTGCCACCTGAAATCATTATATGCACCATTTAAGTGTGAGTATATCAAAAGCACAAATGGAATAAATGAGAGTATCGTGTGGTTTTACGAATAAGTGAGTATTACCAGTTGGAGGGTTGCCTCCGGTTGAACCTCCGGTGCCACCACTATGTTCGGAGCGGTTGGCTTCGTACTGTGCGATCGCCAGCGAGATGTGTTTGTTTAACTCTTCTTGAGTCATCGGTAGCGTGTTAGTGTTGGTACTTCTTTGGCGAGGCGGCATGGTCTTCTGTTATAACATAGCGTTGCAACTACACCAATATTTAATAATAATTTAAATTTGTTTTGTCAAATATATTTTTATATAAAAACGTCAGGTATCTAATAAATAAGAAAAAATATATATGTATATGACGTAACCACACTGTCACACCCCGACACGCAGCGGAAATGGTGATAGGGGCTTGATTGGGTTTTCATCAAAGCTCATGACATTTACTATGAAGTTTCATATTTATTATTTCTTTTAAAGGAGAAGTTACAATAAACATACAAGCATAACATGTTCAAATACACTTTCATTACAAACAAAAGTATTAAACAAAATATACAATTACAAAGGGAAACCAAACTAAATGTTCTTCTAGGCCATCCTACGTGTTTCTTTTCTCAACCGGATCACCTGTATCATGTGTAAATATAGGGTTTTTGGGTCAACATAAGTTAGCGAGTGAATCTTATTTAAATATTTGAAAGGATTAGTTATGTTGGTTATTTGAATAAAATTGTACATAACCAAATATGAATAAACGTAAATGTAAATTTAATAACAAAACACATAAAATGCACAAGCACACACACCAAATGAATGAACAATGAGATCAAGGCTCAATCAAACGGAGCCGATCGAATGAGGCACGCGATGTTCAACTCGTCTCCCACGAGGAACTGATGGGCCTAATGAATGTTTTGCACGCAACTTGACAAAATGTAAACACGTATCACAACAAACAATATTTACATCATAAGTTTAGGTCATATAATGGTAATGGCACAAGTTTGAATAAACGAAATATTTAGAGCGACACATGATACACCCCAAAACATGAATAAAAAGGGGAATTTGTAAGAATTCACTCACAGTGGGTGCGTTTCCTGGATGACGATGAATGCGCACGAATTTTAGGATTTGATCGACGAGGAAAATTAACCTAGAATAATAACGAAATGGTTCGGTAAATAAATGGATTTTATTTGAGATTAATAATTTTAATTCATAACCTTAATAGGATTTTTAGATTTATTTTTGTGAGTTTAAGGACATTTTCTAACTTTAAAAATATTACTTTTTTAGTATTTTTAAATAATTTTCTGATTAAATAAATAAATAAAAAATAAAAAAAATAAAATAAAAAAATGTTGACTTTTGACCAGGTTGACCGTTGACCGGTCGGACTGTGTTTATTTATGCGCTGAGTGAGGTTCAAACTCGTGACCTCCCGTACGCGTGCACGCAGCTCTACCAACTGAGCTACGTGTCTAACCAGAAATAAATCGCATTTTAATTATATATATATACTAGTTAAAACATATCAGAAATTATTTAATTTAAAAAGGATTTATAATCCCTCGAACCGGCGTGCATGACATGTTTCGAACCCGTGGCTATCGACTTATATTGCACCCAGCCCATCCAACTGGGCTGGGTGTCTAAGCCGTTATAGACAGAATTTATATTATATTTATATACTTGCTCGATTAACTTATGTTTTTATCCATTAAAAAGATTGGTGATGTGAATGGATCGTTGCAAGTAATAAGACTCGAACCCGGGACCATTTGTTTTAAGTGCACACAGTCCACCACTGGACTGTGTGTCTAACCCGGTATAATTTCCGATTTTAAATTCATTTAACTATTGGTTTCAGTTCATCTTCTTCATTAAACCCAAAGCCCGCCTGAAATCGATTTTTAAACAATTCTGGGTGATTGTTCAAAGATTCGTAACATAAAGAATAATAGATACAGAAGTTAAAGAAATATACCACTAAAAGTAGAATCTCGGTTTTTCGGTGCCAATCTCCGGCGAGTGCACCAAATTCCGGCGATGTATAACTTGTGACAGAGGCTCTATAGGGAGTTTAAGGTGAGTGTGGGTGATTTCGGTCTGAGCTCTAGCAGTCCTATTTATAGAGTAAGGCAATACTGGAATGGATTCTTCGGTTTTCCGGTGGGTAACTGAGGATTCCGGCGACTTGCAGAGAATTCCGGCGAGAACAGAATGTTTGAGCAGGGGGGATTTCGAGTGAAATTTTTGAATGAATGGACGAGTTTATCTAACATCAGGTATTTATAGGCTTCATGGGTTGAGATTTGTTTCAAATTTGAAACGGTAATTTGGGGTTGATGATGAGCATAACAGTTGGATATAATTAAATTTGATTGAGGTTTGGACTTGAATAACGGTTATATCCGATTAATTGGAGGATTGTAAGGAAGAAGAGATGTTTAATCACTGAATCACAGGGCGGTTACCGTTCTGATGTTTTGAATCTCGCAATTGACTCACACCATACCCTATATATGTTATTATATTCCAAAAACTTCACAAACAGTGTGCGTGGTCTAGTGGTGTTGTGAGTGTGTGACCATGTGGGGGAACCCGGGTTCGATTCCGGTTACCCCTCTTTTTTTATTATTTTGTTATTTAAAATTTAATTATTTTTTTTCCCTTTACTGATTATTAATTTAAGTATGTATTCTATAAATATAAAATTAATTAATTAATACTAATAAAAGCATAATGAACATTAAATAATTTACTTGAATCTCAAACGTAGCGGGTTCTTGAAACCCGTTTTACACGAATGTTACAGTATCCCCTACTTTTAGAAATTTCGTCCCGAAATTTAAGTAGTGGTATATTTGATTCCAAGAGAGGGTGTGTTAATTTTGACAATTACATATTCGAAACGGAGTGAGAGTTTAAATTTTCATTTGAGGCGGTAACGTTCCTAATAAGGGTTGAATACCCTGCTACAGGAATCGCTTTTTGATGCCTAAAGTTTTAAGAATACGGAACATGGATAAACAGAGTTGATTGACTAGGTATGATTTCATGCATAAGGGTTTTGAGGAAGTGATATGTTTGAAACAAAATTTCAACCATGACGATATTAAAACTTACATGGAACTTCTCATAACCGCCTGACAATGCCTCTGAGCCTTTGGCAAGAATACTTATATATAGGAAGTACCAGCGGCGTATCCACCATACTCTTGTCAAATTTTCGCTGACTTTGTCAGTAAGTTATGATTAGTTCTATGTGACTCTAAAACATAAACAAACATAACAGCCAAAGCTTGAGTCTCAAATCTGAAAGGATACAAGATTGAATGATGACAGTCCCTCTCTCGTTTGTTACGATGAAGGGGTTAGTCTATGTAAAAGTGAGACACAACCCAACTTCTTTGAATGATGAGATTGAGATACATCGAGATGTATGATGATATGAATGTTAAATCAATGAGTATAAAACAAAACTTGAAATAGTAATTCGCATTAAGATTCTTGGATACATAAATTTCAAATTTATAACTGGGAGACGTAAAGATAAAGAAAAACATTATAACTAAACGGTTGGAGTTGAGTCTTGACTCTTGGTGAGGGAAAGCTAGTTGGGTGATTCGTTTGGGCCGTTATTATCTTCAACAGGATTGGTGTTGATGTTGTAAGCTCATCCTCTTGCTGATGGTGGAGCTGGGTTTGCTTGATTTGCTTAGTTAACTGGGTTTGCTTGAGCTTGGGCGTTTATGATGTTAACCAATCGAGGGCACGTGTTTCTAAAGTGGATAGGGTCGCCACAATTAAAACAAGCTCGAACATATGGGAACATGGGGTATTGGGGTTGTTGATATGTTTGGATCATGTTTTGAGTAGGGGGTGAGGCTTGGTTTTGAGGGGCACGACAAGTTTTGCTCCAATGACCATAACGCCCACAATTTGCACACAGTCGACAAGGTACAGTAGATGGATGGTGATAAAAACAGGTGTTCATTGAGGGTGAGGTCCAATGTAAGGTTTCTTATTTGGGTAAGTAGAGTTGGGTGCTACTTGAGTGATTGGGATGGCTTGGAGGGGTATGGCTTGTGAGGCTGGTTGATTGTGTTGGGTGACAGCGAAAATTTGCCCATCTCGTTTTCTCTTAGAAGTGGGTTGAGAAGAGGATTCGGTTTGGGTGGAGTTTGAGGTTTCGGTTGATGCTTTATCCTTCTTCTTATCCTCCGTGAAGTCTTTATTCCGTATGCGGTTTTCGGTGAGCTCTGTAGCTAACTCCATTGCTGCTTCCAAAGTTACAAGTGTGGTACTTATTACAGGGTCTTGAATTTTTGAAGGAATACCTCGAATGTAGTGCTCGATCAATCGGTAGAGGGGAGTGAACAAGTTGGGGACCATTTGATTTAACTCAAGGAATCTCTTATTGTATGTGGTGTGGTCGCCCTCTTTTTGTTTCAAAGAATAGAATTCATCTTCCAATTTCTTGATTTTGCTTCTTGGACAGAACCGTTTTGTCATGATTTCTTTCAGCTCTTCCCAAGTCAAAGTCATAACATTCTCAGCACCTCGCTTGGCCTTTTCTGTATTCCACCATGTAAGTGCTACTCCGAACAAACGACCGATAGCATATCGCACCTTGCGATCATCGGGGCAGTCACAATTGAGAAAAGTGTTTTCCATCTCCTCGAACCAATGGAGGAGAGCGGTGACACCTTCATCGTATTTTGGAGGATCGCAGGATTTGAAATGCTTGAAGGTGCATTTAGTGGCTTTTGGGGGAGGATTGACAGTGTTTTGATCTTCTTGGTGGATTGGGTTGACGGGATTAGCGGTAAGGGCCTGTTGTACTTGGATTACGATGTTGGGTATTACGGCAGCCATTTGTTGAGCGATTTCGGCAGCCATGCGCTCGCGGGTTTATCCTGATCTCATTTTTCTACGAGAGAGGCTAGAAGACATCTACAAGAAACACGTATCAAGAGTATAAGTTTGACGTTTTAGGGATCATGTGTCGTATTTAGGAATGAACATTCATAAAATAAATGAAGAATAATAAATTTACTACATCCATAGGATGTCTTGGGCTTTGCTCGTAATTGGGCCTTGCATGCCGCCATACTTCACCTTTGTAATCATGTCGGCCCCCATATTACCGGGTCTTTCATATGGTTCGCATGTGTTAGCCTGGTAACGTACACTAAAACCCGGAGAAAATCGAGAAATATGAATGTAACGTATAAAATTCGGAGTGCATCCAGGTGTGGACACGGTGACACCTCAGAGTGGGGTTAGTCCGAACGACGTTTGGTGTGGCATGCTTTGGCCTAATAGGTCCTTCGTACTCTCATCGTTAGTCCCTAGGTAGGCAAACTGGTCCGTTATATTGGATTTGTATGAATGCCAACCTAGACAGGACGTTCCGACTATCGGTACTTGTACCCTTACAGTTACTACATGCCCGTCGTAGAACTCACTTTGATGAGATTGAAAAACGAAAAATGCGACAAAATCTTGAATAAAGGAATATGAGGATAATTTGAATATGTGAACATTGAAAAATGCGTGATGAATGTATATGTAAGCATGTTATGTTTGACAATAAGTATAACTCATTAAATATCACACAATATGATAGTGGAAGTGTTTGCATGCATTTGTGTGTGTAATAAATACGAAACAAATAAACATCATGAGTTTGCATGTAACCACATAAGCAATTAAAATCTAATCAACTATAGTATAGGCTCTAAGGGTCTAACAACCTATTCTATATCCCTATAGTCAAAAGCTCTGATACCAATCTGTCACACCCCGACCCGCAGCGGAAATGGTGATAGGGGCATGATTGGGTTTTCATCAAAGCTCATGACCTTTACTATGAAGTTTCATATTTATTATTTCTTTTAAAGGAGAAGTTACAATAAACATACAAGCATAACATGTTCAAATACACTTTCATTACAAACAAAAGTATTAAACAAAATCATACAATTACAAAGGGAAACTAAACTAAATGTCCATTCCATAGCATTAACTTGTTTATTCTTCTAGGCCATCCTACGTGTTTCTTTTCTCAACCGGATCACCTGTATCATGTGAATATAGGGTTTTTGGGTCAACATAAGTTGTCGAGTGTATCTTATTTAAATATTTGAAAGGATTAGTTATGTTGGTTATTTGAATAAAATTGTGCATAACCAAATATGAATAAACGTAAATGTAAATTTAATCACAAAACACATAAAATGCACAAGCACACACACCAAATGAATGAACAATGAGATCAAGGCTCAATCAAATGGAGCCGATCGAATGAGGCACGCGATGTTCAACTCGTCTCCCACGAGGAACTGATGGGCCTAATGAATGTTTTGCACGCAACTTGACAAAATGTAAACACGTATCACAACAAACAATATTTACATCATAAGTTTAGGTCATATAATGGTAATGGCACAAGTTTGAATAAACGAAATATTTAGAGCGACACATGATACACCCCAAAACATGAATAAAAAGGGGAATTTGTAAGAATTCACTCACAGTGGGTGCGTTTCCTGGATGACGATGAATGCGAACGAATTTTAGGATTTGATCGACCAGGAAAACTAACCTAGAATAATAACGAAATTGTTCGGTAAATAAATGGATTTTATGTGAGATTAATAATTTTAATTCATAACCTTAATAGGATTCTTAGATTTATTTTTGTGAGTTTAAGTACATTTTCTAACTTTAAAAATATTACTTTTTTAGTATTTTTAAATAATTTTCTGATTAAATAAATAAAAAAAATAAAAAAATTAAAGTAAAAAATAAAAAAATGTTGACTTTTGACCAGGTTGACTGTTGACCGGTCGGACTGTGTTTATTTATGCGCTGAGTGAGGTTCGAACTCGTGACCTCCCGTACGCGTGCACGCAGCTCTACCAACTGAGCTACGTGTCTAACCCGAAATAAATCGCATTTTAATTATATATATATACTAGTTAAAACATATCAGAAATTATTTAATTTAAAAAGGATTTATAATCCCTCGAACCGGCGTGCATGACATGTTTCGAACCCGTGGCTATCGACTTATATTGCACCCAGCCCATCCAACTGGGCTGGGTTTCTAACCCGTTATAGACAGAATTTATATTATATTTATATACTTGCTCGATTAACTTATGTTTTTATCCATTAAAAAGATTGGTGATGTGAATGGATCGTTGTAAGTAATAAGACTCGAACCCAGGACCATTTGTTTTAAGTGTACACAGTCCACCACTGGACTGTGTGTCTAACCCGGTATAATTTCCGATTTTAAATTCATTTAACTATTGGTTTCAGTTCATCTTCTTCATTAAACCCAAAGCCCGCCTGAAATCGATTTTTAAACAATTCTGGGTGATTGTTCAAAGATTCGTAACATACAGAATAATAGATAGAGAAGTTTAAGAAATATACCACTAGAAGTAGAATCTCGGTTTTCCGGTGCCAATCTCCGGCGAGTGCACCAAATTCCGGCGATGTATAACTTGCGACATAGGCTCTATAGGGAGTTTAAGGTGAGTGTGGGTGATTTCGGTCTGAGCTCTAGCAGTCCTATTTATAGAGTAAGGCAATACTGGAATGGATTCTTCGGTTTTCCGGTGGGTAACTGAGGATTCCGGCGACTTGCAGAGAATTCCGGCGAGAACAGAATGTTTGAGCAGGGGGGATTTCGAGTGAAATTTTTGAATGAATGGACGAGTTTATCTAACATCAGGTATTTATAGGCTTCATGGGTTGAGATTTGTTTCAAATTTTGAAACGGAAATTTGGGGTTGATGATGAGCATAACAGTTGGATTATAATTAAATTTGATTGAGGTTTGGACTTGACTAACGGTTATATACGATTAATTGGAGGATTGTAAGGAAGAAGAGATGTTTAATCACTGAATCACAGGGCGGTTACCGTTCTGATGTTTTGAATCTCGCAAGTGACTCACACCATACCCTATATATGTTATTAGATTCCAAAAACTTCACAAACAGTGTGCGTGGTCTAGTGGTGTTGTGAGTGTGTGACCATGTGCGGGGACCCGGGTTCGATTCCGGTTACCCCTCTTTTATTTATTTTTTTTATTACTTTTTATTTAAATTTAATTATATTTTTTTTCCTTTACTGATTATTAATTTAAGTATGTATTCTATAAATATAAAATTAATTAATTAATACTAATAAAAGCATAATGAACATTAAATAATTTACTTGAATCTCAAACGGAGCGGGTTCTTGACACCCGCTTTACACGAATGTTACACACATGATCGTGAATATGCAAGAACACACCAATCATCACCATAATCATGTAAACTCAATGTGTAGATAATCACAATATCATAAAAGAAATCATCAACCATAGTTCACCACATCATAACTATATCAACCGTAATATCACCACATCACAATAATATCAACCTCAACATAAAAGAAATACAATGTGAAATAAAGAAAATACACTTTCATATATAACGAAAACTTGTTACATTTTGTTCATGAAGATCAAAAGGACTTAGGGATACATAACCCTTGTCGATACAAGTTTTACAATACAAAAGTAAAATTTTCTTTTACATTGTTTCTTCATGTCTTCAAGTTGTCTTCAAAAGTCAGGATCTTCTAAGCTGAGTCTTCAAAAGCTAGATCGTCAAAAGTGGGTCTGATCCCCCAAAAGAGAATCATAAACATACTACTGCGGTGGAGGGGGTGGTGGGGATGGTGATCGGTGAAGTAAACTGTGATGATAGGCCACCTCCTCCTCTAGGCCAAAGATACGCCTAGTGGTGATAGTCTGGAGGCCTCCAACTCACGCACTCGCGCCTCAGAGGGGCAGGATGAGTGGTGGAATGCACAGTGGAATGGTGGGGTCGGTGGTGGTGACAATGTTAGCGGTGATGCTGATGGTGATGGGTATGATGGTGGGGGTGGTGATGGTGATGATGGTGGTGGGGTGGGGCACTAGCAGTGGTACAAGAAACACGCTAGGTCTCCAGCTCCGAGATTCTCAGAAAAATCCGAGATCTGAAGGTCGTGGACATCACCCTCTCCTCCACAGTGGCCGGAGGGAGGTGACAGTGATGGTAGGGGTCAGAGAGGCTCATGCCCGGTGGGGGTGTACGGGTATGCATGACAGCAGCAAGTGGTGTGGGACGGGTGGCATACATAAGGGGTGGTTCAGCTGAGGGTGAGGGTCCGCCAGGTGAGAGGGTCCAGCCGCATAAGGGTCGTGTATAGTGTAAGTCCTGAAATCGGATCTAATAGGTATCATAAACCTAATCAATTGCAGAAATAAAGATTAGGATGAAGAATAACTCTTAAATCAATGAACAACTTGCATCATCAGAATAGTGTCTGATACAAGTTTTTCAATTATAACTCTCTAGCCTTGAAACATTAACCTAATACATATATTTTACTAACCATCTAGCCCAACAATTAAAACCCTGGGCCCATAAGGCACTAGGAAGCCCAAAACCCTCTATAAGCCCAAATATAACACTAATGTGTAAACCTTCACTAGTATAAGCCCAACAATCTCCCACTAGATTTACAACATTAGGCCTTTTAATCTTTAGGTTGCACATCCACTCCCAATCTTCCAGTAATGATTCTAGCCACAATAGTTGTCTAGCCTTTAGCACAAGTTTCATGTAGCTCCGTTGTTCGAATCTGATTTGAAGCAAGAACCTGCAGATCTTCATCGGGAAAACTCACCGAATCAACCACATCATTAACCTGAAATGGATTCTCTTTTGTCACAATTGCCACACTACCAACCTTAGGATCATATAGCTAGAAATTGAAATTCTTCAAAATTCCTTTTGGAAATGTTGGAGCAACATGTATAACAAGTTCTTTATCCGTCGAAGGCCACATCACCGACTTAAACCGCCTCCCTGTCCTTGCATCACAAACCCCCTTTGCTGGTCGCAGATATGGCTCAGCCATCTTCATCGTCTTGAACCCAGCCTTCACTTCCTGTTCCAACCTCTTCAGAAACCTCCAGCCCAGACCTCATTCAGTAGTATCATTGTTAGAGTAAGGAGTTCGTAACATATCAGTCAAGGTAATCTTTGTCCAAGTTTCAAAATGAGATTCCTTAGAATAATATTCTCTAGTACCATCCTGTTTGACAATAATCCACATCTTCTTCACGTGGTCGTACATCCAGCTAAGCACCTTTGATTTGTTTCCAACCTTGCTATATTAACTCGAGCCGAGTTCCATGACATACCGCTCAGACTGGTTGGAAGGATCTTTTAACTGAAAATTCTCATCAAGCGGATTAACGTCAACATTTTTCATCAAAACCATATGCTTCTTCTTTTGTGCTATTGAACGTTTTTTACTGGCAATGTACTTCTTTCTCGGATCACGCAAATAATCATCCAAACCCGCTTCTCTGTCAGAAGCCAACTGTTCTGCAGCTAACCTATCCGCTTCACTTTGCTCGGCTGCTCTACCGCTCTATGGCGGTGTTCTATTTCATTAGATCATCAGTAGGGTCAGCAAATTCTCGTCCAAACTTGTTCTCCAACTTCGCCTTCAAATCAAACACCAAAGTCATCAACATAGTAACATCCCCTTGCAACTGATCGATCGTTTGGTCCCTCACGTCTAAGCATGTCTGCAATGACGCAATCTGAGCATCTTTAAGTATGACCTCCTGTTAGAGTACAATCACTCGCTTCTTCAAATCCACAACATCAACCTCTACATCTTCATCATCACTATCCAGACCACTAAACTCAAAGGCGCGTTTTTCAGATCTTCATGAATATTCTGCATCATCAACCTCAACACCACCGGTACCACTTCCACCCGCGCTAGATCCCTCAGCACCCACTGAACTACCGCCAAAATCCATCATTCGTAATACAGAGTCCACTAGAATAGATACGACCGTGGAATGTGTAGCAATATGAGCAGTTGTTGGTTCAGAAGAAATAAGAGGATCAACCATTGGAGCATCCGTAAAAGATACAGTAAAGGAAGATAAAACAGATGTCACTTGTGTAGATTCTTCAGCAATACTAACAACGTGAACTTCTGAATGACTTGGTTTGTTAATAGTCTCTGTCTGCCGTCTCTTTATCAAAGGCACTTCGTCTTCTTCATCCTCTTCATCAGACTCCACTACCCCGACAGGAATGTCAACAGAGGGTATTACAAGAGGAGGATCACCTTGTCGCTCTTGAATTTCTTTCAAGTTTGCAATAAGACCTTCTAAGTTCTCTGAAGAAAGTTCTGGCAAAACTGGAGTCAGATTAGCATTATATTCAGAAAGGTCGTCTAAGAAAGCTTGTTCCTCGTCTGTGTTCGCATCACTAACCAAATCTTCAACCTCAATCTCTTTCTCTTTCACAGGCACATCATGTTCTTTAGCAACGATAGCATTAACTGGTGTAGGAGCTGGGACATCTTGTCCGATCACCTCAGCAAACCTTCCGAACTTCTTCAATGGAAAACGACCAACAAAAACAGTCTTTGACGTCGAACGATTTTTCTTCATAGTGCTAAAGATAGTTGGTCCCATTGGCTTCATATTTAGTAGATTCGCATCAGAAGCATCCTTGGCTAAATCGAGATATCGAGCATCCAGAATTATCTAGACGAAGCGCGGATATAGCAGAAACATCCTCTTCTTTGACTGCTCTAAGATCTTCTTCATATTTTCGAAAACCAAAAAAGTTATATTTCCAATCCATAATAAGAGCCACGATCATGGAAGTTTGGGTTTGGTTCGACTGGTCTAACCCTCCCTTGTTCTCAGAAACGCATTGCATGAGCATATGCACCAACAATCTCCAGTAAGCAGGAAACAATTTCTTGAGGAGGACAGACATGATCCCTCATAACTCATCTCTGTAAGAATAGGCAACACTTTCTCCTTTGCGTACACAGTTGGATCACTTGTAGCGTCTGTAAACTGTAATACCTCTCGAACGCAGGCTTCATTCGCTAAGATCTCTTTACCTTGAATCCGAGAACTAATATACGACCTCCCATCAGCTCCTCTCAAGTGGAATCGAGCTCTCTTCCAAAAGGTGTGCACCAGATCTCTATATATACCCGTGTTGGCAAGAAGTGCATACACAATCTTGCACGCATTTAGACCAGCCATCATGGATTTGAACTCTTGGAAAAATTCCGCTCGTGGATCCAATAGATATCCCGCTTGATTATGGAACTGTTCCTCCACCAGCATGACTGCATCAAAAGCCTCTTCCACCATTTCTGTCAAAACAATAACCAGGTTAACTCAATTTTAACGCAACTAACAGAAGTTAAGGGAGTTCATTAGGATAAAGGGCCAACACGAACCGGACGGTTCAAATAGAATTCAAAGGTTCAATTATTAAAAACGTTCAAACCAGTTTGAGGGGTTTAATCACTCGGAAAGGTTCAAAAGAGCTCAAAGGTTCAGACCTTAGAATCCGGATTCACTAACAGTTCAACAGTAATCCGGATGAACCTTTCATCAATCCGAATTAGTAAACAGGTCAACAGTAATTCGGATGAACCATCAATCCGGAATAGCAAACAAGTCAACAGTAATTCGGATGAATCATTAATCCAGATGAACGTTATCCGAGATGAAATCCGAGTTCATCAACTCGTTTGAATGTCCATACAGAATGAGAGATGAAATACCAGTTTCTTTGAAGGCCAATCCGAAATGCATGAAAACTTGAAGATTATCATTAGATTTCGTAATTTTAAAGCATTATATACGTAATCCGGATGAATTCTAAGATAAAAATCTGGAATGAGAATGAACAGTGAGTTTAGAGATGATCAGAGGATTTCGGAAAATTTTCAGAATAATCCGAAATGCATCTCTGATTCAATTAAGTATTTTTTCATAATGGGCTTGGGCCTAAATTCTTTTGGGCCCAACTCTATCCGGAATCCATCATCCGAATTCCCAAATGATCCGGATTGGGCTTTTGTCAGGCCCAATCCAGAAAAGTGACTACTTAGTGGGCCTATCGGGAAGGCGCTTGAAAGCCCAGTTCGGAACAGTGACTCATTAACCATAAGTGTTCACTCTTAAGACTTTCAAAAACTCTATTGGATTGGCCCAACTTTGAAACTTGGCAGACCAGTCCAATATCCCTTGACAGAAACCATCTAACCAAAAATCAGCAATTTGACTAACCAAGCATCTAACCACCTTTCACCAACTACAAAAGTAAGTAAGACATTTAAACAAACACAAAGACACAAACACAGCCTTGCCAAGGGATCATATCATTTCTAAAGTCGACTAAGGAGCATTTTTCAGTGTGAGCTGGGTCAGACTAGTCTAAGCAATTGCCAATATACTTGTCCATTTAAATCTAAAAGCAACCCTCCAGTTCTAGCATCACGATACGCTTAAGGTAGTATTATACTATGATACCCGTGTGTCCCATACCATGACATACCCCCGCGATCAAGGTAAGCACAACAATTCATCGTAGCAGGTGAGTATTCTGAGATCATCCTTTATCTTTTACAACGTTAGACTATTGGTGAACAGGTCAGTACTTTCGTACAGCGGAGTGACCAATAGTATTTGACGAGGGTTAGGCAAATACCTTATGTGGTACGTAGGAACTCATGGAATTTTCTCATGAAGAGATTTTCGTTCTTTTAGCTTTTGGCCCTTCTATTTTGGCTCTTTTAAAAAATATCATGACTGTGCCTAGGTCTGCATATAATCTGGATGCAACAGAAGGGTAGCCAAGATATCCCCGGATGACTCAACAACATAAAGACCTGAAACCTCAGACGTTGGCTATCTATCAACACAGGATTTAAGACCATCAAATCATACGCCTATAGTGTGTGACCCACTGAATATATAGTTCTTTATGTTTATATCATTTGGCTTACATCATCCGGCTGAGATTTAGACCTATCAACATATCATCTTCGATTCAAGTCTTTTCCCACTTCAACACCTTACATGTGTTAGTCAAACACTTTATCACGAAAAAGTATTTCATTTCCCAATCATTGCAAAAGCTGTTTAAAAACAAAAATTTTTTTGTAATATTTTCCCCCCTAAATTTGTGCATATATATGAATAAATTTACGAAGCAAACAAAAATGAAAGAAAGAAAATAAACTAAACGGAAAGGACAGAGGATGCTCAGTTAGAAAAACGGATCATTTTGAGGAGATCCACAAGCACTTGAAAACGCGCGTTGCTAACGGGTTTGGTGAACAAATCCGCCACGTTTGCATCGATGTGGATTTGCTCAAGTTTAATGAGACCCTTTTCATAGCAATCACGAATAAAATGAACTTTGATATTAGGTGCTTGGTTTTGGAGTAGGGTTTTTAACGATTTGGATAGCGGCATCATTATCACAATAAATTGTGTGTTTAGATAATAAAACCGTAATCCGCAAGCTGGTGTTGCATCCATAAAACCTGGGAGCAGTAAGCAGATCTACAACATATTCTGCTTCCGCTGTAGAGAGCGAGACTATCTGCTGCTTTTTGCATTACCACGAGATTAATCTATCTCCCAAGAATTGACATCCAGTTGAAGTTGAGTGCATATCCCTATCTGTACCACCAAGATTACTGTTAGAGAAAGCATATAGTTCAAATTCAGAATATTTAGGATATCAGAGGCCAGTGATGATGCCCCTTTGAGGTACCTAAAAATTCTTTTAACAGCATGTAAATGAGAGAGTTTAGGAGTAGCCTGATATCGAGCAAACTGGCAAACGACAAACATGATATCTGGCCGATTTGCAGTGAGATACATGAGTGAACCAATCATAGATCGGTACATGGTTGGATTAACAGGCGTTCCTTCGGCGTCTTCATTTAGCAAAGGCCGTTCTGCAATAGGTGAAGCCGTAGGCTTTGAGTCCGTAAGCTTGAATTTCGTAAGAACGTCATTGACATATTTTCCTTGACCAATCAAGATGCCTTGTGGGCTTTGACGAACTTGAAGTCCCAAAAACATAGTCATCTCCCCTAGTGAGCTCATCTCAAATTTCTTCTTCATGATTTCTTCGAATTCCCAACACAGCCCATCATTCGTAGAACCAAAAATAATATCGACGTAAATTTGAACAAGAATAATGTCCTTGTCAAAACGTTTGATGAACAAAGTTTGATCAATGGTTCCCCGAGTATATCCATGAGCAAGCAAATGCTCTGTTAGAGTTGCGTGCCACACGCGAGGCGCTTTATGTAACCCATACAAAGCTTTGTCCAATTTGTATGCATAATCTGGCTTGTCAGGATCAGTAAAACCCGGTGGTTGAGCCACGTATATTTCCTCTTTCACCGTGCCATAGAGAAAAGCAGTCTTGACATCCGTTTGATAGATGGTGAAGTCCATGTAAGATGCATATGCCAAGAAAATGCGTATAGCCTCCAATCGAGCTACCGGTTCATAAACCTCATCGTTGTCCAATCCTTCAATCTGATGAAAACCCTAACCAACCAGTTGAGCTTTATTCCGAACAATAACTCCAGTGTCATCCTGTTTATTGCGAAATACCCATCAAGTTCCAAGAGCACGCTTTCCTTGAGGAAGCTTCACCAATTGCCATACACCAAGCTTCTCAAATTGATTAAGTTCTTCATGCATAACGTCAACCCAGCCTGGTTCCTGCAAGGTGACATCAATGCTTTTAGGTTCAATTTGTGAGATAAGGCAAGAGTAAAGACAAGTATTGATATCCCCTGATTGACTGCGGGTACGAACGACAGCAGTAACAGGACCAATAACATTTTCAATTGGATGATCACGCTGTAGATGTTGTGGTATTGGCGTAGTAGGGACAAGAAGATCCGTTTGCAAGTCGGTAACACTCGGTGAGACAACTCCAGATGACTCCCCCTCATTAGTTGCACCAATAGAAGTGTTGACTGATGAATCAATAGAACATTCTGGCGGTGTAGGCTCAGAAAACAGATATGAACCTAAGACATCGGGAGTAGCAGACCCTTCATTTGTCGTCGGAGGATCTGTATTTGGAGCCTCAACTTCAGGGGAATCATCCTAAGGAGTCTGGTCAGATGCCATTTCCTGATGCAGTGATAACTGTTGAAGGTGTAGATATAGCTTCATTAAATCCAAGTGGATCCACACTCAGCTGCTTTAAAGTCTCGTGCAACTGTGCAGCATCGACATCATCTTCATGTAATATCGTTGGAAGTTCAGAAATGTTGCTTGTACCTGCAGTCACATTAGAAGAAACATTAACATGGTTAAACAAGGAGGAATAATCATACAACCAGTCAGGACCAATGCGTGTGTCCTTGGGATTCTCCTCCAGCCAACCCACATTGTAGGTTTCAACTACCATTTTGTTGATCTTATTATAGACACGATAAGAAGTATTTTTAGAATATCCGACGAAAATGCATAGATCTCTGCGTGATTCGAATTTTCCTTTGGCATTCATGAGCAAAAGAACACAAGGGCATCCGAACTTGCGGAAATGCTTGACCGAAGGTTTGCGACCTTCAACCACTTCGTACGGTGTTTTCATGTGTCTTTTGTTGATCAGGGCATTATTCTGTATATAACAGGTGGTATTTATTGCTTTTACCCAGAAAATAAGTGGTAGTTTGGATTCAACAAACATAGTATGTGCAGCTTCAATCAATGTTCGATTTCTCCATTCAGCAACCCCATTATGTTGTGGAGTTCTGGCTGCACTAAACTGTCGATCAATACCCTTGGAGGAGCAGAAAGAATTTAAGGTAACATTTTTAAGCTCTGTTCCATTATCACAACAAATAGTCTTCACGGTGGTGTCTGTCTGGTTCTCCATAAGTGTGATGAACTGCTTAACTAACTCAGCGGTTTCACATTTTTTTGCGAGAAAGAAAACCCAAGTGAATCATGAGTAGTCATCAATAATGACCAGACAGTATGCCTTCCCGCCAATGCTCAGAACCTCTGTTGGACCAAAAAGTTCCATATGAAGCAATTCTAAGACTTGAGACGTGGAAGGGGTGGTTTTAGATTTGTGCGGCTGTCGACGTTGTTTCCCACGTGCACATGATTCACACTTTTCAACCTGCATAAAATCACGAACTGGAAGATCTCTGTCTAAACCACCTTTTGCAAGTCGATTTAAGTTCTTCATGTTGATGTGTCTGAGTTGACTATGCCATAGCATAGCATCATGCTCAACTGTCGACGAGAATAAGCAAGTGAGCTTGCAAGAGGGAGCTTTGTTCATGTCGATGACATATGCATTTCCTTTTCACGCGACTTTTAGAAGAATCCAATCATCGAGAATGATAAGGCCTGGTTTCAGTACATAACACCCTTTCTTGGTAAAGAGAACATCCAAATGATTGTCACAGAGCTGAGACACACTCAAAAGACTATGCTTCAACTTTGGTACATAATTGACGTTCATAAAGCTGAGAGCTCTGTTGCACACTGTTCCTTTCATAGTGATTTTTCCTGTCTCACTACCTGCGAAGGAGACAAACCCGCCATCGAAAAATTGAATGTCATTTAACTGCGAGATGTCCTAGTCATGTGCCTAGAAGAGCCCCTATCAATATATGAGAGTCTGACGAGAGTTAGCCAAAGTTGTTCCTGCACATTTCAATAGGTTTTAGTTAGAAGCTGCAACCCAGGCCATTCACGATCTGGGCATGCCATGTGCATCAATATAGGTAAACTCACGGAAAATTAAATTAGTTGAGGATGAGGTCGATGATGCTTTTGATTTGTCTGATTTTTAGGGTGAAGACGGAATCTTGATCAAGATCTTAGGCCTCTAGGTTAGCGATTCAGACTTCTGCACAGTCCTTGGAGTGCTAGAAAGATTCAGAAAACCTGAAGTCTTAGAGATTTGTGAGTTTGTTTCTTGGCCATGTTCCAGTCTTGATCAGAAGGCTTAGCTGTAGTAAATCGAGCCTGATATAGGCGACTAGGCATAGCTTTCTGATATTTTGAATATAATGCTTTGAAAGGTTTAAAAGCTTTTTGACAATTTCGTGCAATATGCCCAGGAAATCCACAGTTGAAATAGGTCAACCTCTTCTGGAAGAAAACAGTCCATTCCGCTTAGGAAATTCTTGGCATTTTGTCTGTCGGTTTCTTGATTGCTGATACTGACGGCTGGTGCAAGGTTTTGGTCTTGGCTGTTGCCTGTGCACAACCATCAGTATACTTGTTCGATTTGTGATTTGAATTAAACAATTCGGAGTGAGTAGACTTAGGCACAACTTTAACTGATTTCTATTCAGCTGGTATCTTAGCAGATTTAGGTTGGTGTTGCTGAGTTAATTTCTCGAAATGAGGAAGTGACTCAGCAGTCGCCTGTTCGTTTGTCTGAGACGCCTGCTTTGTTTTCTTCTTTTTGGATCTATGCGTTCTCTGTTTTTTTATTATTAGTTTTCAAATCATTTTGCGTGGTAGATTTTGTAGAGGAGACAGGTGACTCAGTAGGGACATCCTTTTCTGGACTGCTAGAAAATGAGCTTGAATCATTATAAGTGGGAGGAATCTCTAAATTTTGAAAAGTTTGAGAGTCTGATTCAGATTTAGTTTCAAGATTTTTGTCTGAGTCGGTAGGAAGAGAATGCTCATTTTCTGTCATTTCAGAATTAGTCCATTGTTCTTTGTTTGAAGAAACTGATTCGCCCGATTCCTCTAGTACTATGCCAGCATCATTCTTCATAGGGTCAGTTGGTTGGTTGAATTCCTCAATTTTAATCCTGGGATTAGCATAAACAGACAAAACCTTTGGAGAAGAACTTTCGATCTCTTTACTGAGGAAACCGAATCATCTGTTGATGCTGTACTTGTAGCAAAATTCATGTTTTCTTCACACGAGTTATCACATTTATTATTAGCATTCAAAACATCAGCATTAGATGAAAAACTAGAATTAAAACCGTCTGTGTTATCAACACAACCAACACTGTCTGAGAATTTAATTTGTTCAGCAAGAAATTGATTTATAAAAATCATAGTCAGCAGCTGAATTGTCTGAATTCGAATTCAGACATTCTTCTTGATCACCATCTACAATATCGTCAACTAATATTTCTTCTGCACATGAGGTAGAAACGTTAGTATCGTTCACTGAGTCAGTTTCAGTTTCAAAAGAATTTTCTCCTTTTGATTTTGTGGGTGATGTTGCTGCCTCTGCCTTAGGCGTCAATTTCTCTAAATCATCTGAACTACAAGATGGATGGTCACCGGATTCGTGTGAAAATGGTGTGGAAGTAACGAAAACATCATACCTCTTGAGTTCAGTTGGCTTTGAGAACTTTGGTTAATAGCGCTTCCACGGTTTAGAAAGATAATGTGACGGTTTACCATACATCATAATTTCTGCATTTTCTAGATCAGCCTCAGATTCTGGCATTCTTGTATAGTTATGACTATATGGTGGAGAGCCCTGTTGTACCCAAGACCTTTTGTATAATTTTTCTGATAATTAAGTTGTAGATCACACAAGTCCTTGACTAGCTTGCTGGAAGTTTCATTTTTTTTTAATATTTATTTCATTTTCTTGAAACTTCCCTGTCAAGGAATTAACTTGGCTAAGGCTGCTTGAAATTCTACGTCCTTTTCAGCTAATTTTAGCTTATAGTCATATACCCAACATTGTTGTTGGTTCAAGTCAAGCTTTAGCTGAGCTATATCTTGTTTTTGAGCTTTGACCTTTTCCATAAGAAGTTTGTTCTTATGTTTAAGGGCGATGTTCTATGATGCAGCTTGCTGATATTTAGCTACAAGAGTGGGACTATGGGCGCGCATTTGTGATAATTTAAAATGACAACTATCTGAACAGAGAATTCGATTTACCGTTTCCGAAAGATCCGGTGTCTCAGTTGTCTGCGCCATCATGTAGTGGTTGCTGTTCTTAGAAAGATTCAAAGTCTACATCTGGGCTGCAGCATCTGCCAAGTTGAATCCTTCGTGCTGTTGTGCCACCAAAGTTGTTGATTTCCCTCTAGAACTGCTTGAGGGACTTGTAGTAGACTTTGAAGGAGAGACTGGCACCAGTTGTTTGTCACTGCTCTGTATATCTGCGACTCTGGATGACACATATCTAGATGGCGGCTTCTTGCACTCCCTTGTAAAATGTCTTGGTTCATGACATCTATAACACCTGAGTTTATCTTTTGTGAGCCCAGTCTTCAGATTTGACAATGGTTGCCGCCCATACTTCTTTTGAAACTTGTTGACACGAAAAGCAGCCATTGCAAGATTCAATGACACGTCAATCTCGTCCAGATCCTCCTCCATTGTTTGATCTACTTCAGTTGGAAGAATAGATGGGGGAGTTAGGTCACCAGCTAAAAAGGCATTTAGACTGTTATCATTGAGGCAGCTATGGCCAATTTCTCCTCATTTTGCTTAGTAAGAAAGGCAGAATTGGACACAGCTTGAGCAGGAGCAGGTGCAGGAGTAGCAGATTGAGGAGCGCCGCCTTGTTGAGCTGCAGCTGGAATGGCCGGACTGAACACCATGTTAGGATACTGAGCATGGTATTGTGTCTGAACTTGCGCCGCAGAAATCATAGTAGGAGTCTGAGACTGAAGCCCGTAGACGTACTGACTTTTCTGTGGTGTGGCAAGAGGACTGTACACCACGTTTAAGCTACCCGGTGTGTGAGAACTTCCTTGCAGAGGGCTATAAACCAGATTTTGTGACATTAATGTTGCATTTTGCCCTGTAATACCAGCCACCATCAAACTAATCTGATGATTGATGTCTTTCTACTTATTATCTATCTCACAAGATTTAATAGTTGCAATCATTTCTGTGAGAGTGACATCATTCAGATTTTTCATCTTCTTGATCATTCCAACATCAGCATCCCAACTCTTCGGTAATGAATTTAATAGCTGTCTGTTCATAGCACTGTTGGTAAGAGTAATCTCAGCTGATATCATCTGAGAAACGAGCTTCACATATCTTCGGATCTGGTTCTCAATGGTTTACCCATAAATGTGATTAAATGAGCTGAATTGATGATTCAGCTGATTTACTAAGCTGGCCTTCATATCAGCATTTCCCTCATAAGATTTTGCAATTCATTCCACATTTATTTAGCAGTCTTGCAATTTCTAACCGCAATAGAAATGTCAGGTCCAAGAGCCATTGTTAACACAGCTGAAGCATTTTCATCTTCTTCAATAATTTTCACATCTTCTGGATCTTGATTGGTACTGTAAACAATCGTTCGAGGACCTTTCATAATGCATCTCCACACCCCAGGCTCTTTGGCCTTGCAATATTGCTCGAATCTGAACTTCCACTCGTAGTACTCATCTCCATATAACAGACGGGGCACCTTAGTTGAAGTGCCACTAACTTGATCTAATTCCTAATGGAGGGCCAGAGTCTGTGATTGCAGTGCAGTCAAAGTGGCATTGGTCAAATCTTGAGCGGTCATGTAACTGTTCATCATGGTTAACTTTATTAAGATTACCAAGCAAATTAAATTAAGATTAATTTTGATTTTATAATGAACATTGATCTGAATATGTGCCTAAGATAAATGTGTCCAAAATGGGTCCGAGATAGACACTTCCGAGATAGGCTGATCCAAAATCCTCCGAGATGGTCGAATCCAAGATAGCCAGATCCGGAAACAATCCAAGATAGACGAGTCCGAGATGATAATCCGGAAAGCAATGTATATCCAAAATAAAGATATCCGTAATGAAACTTGGTCTGGAATGAGAGAAAATCCAGAATGAAAACTAGTCTGAAATGAAACCAGAATGAATCTTAGTCCGAATGAGAAAGAATCCGGAATGAACTTGATCCGAAGTAAAATCAGTCCGCAATATAGTCCTTATCCGAATGCAACAGTAGTCCGAATTCCCTTCAACAGTAGTCCGAATTCCCTGCAACAGATAACCACCAACAGTGTTCCGTATCTGAAATAGTAGTAATCCGGGTTGAATTGTTGAAATATTTCAGGAACAGTAGTCCGGGATCAATCCGAGATGGATGATCTCCTTCGTGTTCTTCGGGATCTTCAACAGTGGCCAATCTGAAATCCTTGAAACTTCTTTGTGTTCTTCGGAATCCATAACAGTATCGAATCTGAAATCTTCAATTCTGAACAGTAATCCAGGTTGAACAGTAACAATTTCCAATTCCGAACAGCTCTTCAATTTGCGATACCTGGAGCTTGTATTGTACAGCAGGCTCTGATACTAATTGTAAGTCCCGAAATCGGATCTAACAGGTATTGTAAACCTAATCAATTGCGGAAATAAATATTAGGATGAAGAACAACTCTTGAATCAACAAACATGTTGCATACACCAGAATAGTGTCTGATACAAATTTTTCGATTATAACTCTCTAGCCCAACAATTACAACCTTAGGACCATAAGGCACTTGGAAGCCCAAAACCCTCTAAAAGCCCAAATATAACATTAATGTGTAAACCTTCACTAGTATAAGCCCAACAAATAGGGTGATTAGTGGATCTTCCAGTGAAAAGCGGGGGTGGCTGCTCAAAGTAATGTGAGGTACCGCTCAAAGAGTAGTGTCATGCGTATCCAGTATATGGAGCGGGTCCAGGAATAGGGGTACCAGTAGGAAGGGGCTAACACGGACAAGTGAGGCTGCAGGGGTAGGTGTATCGGTGAGGGTGGAGCTAGGGCGGCGGAAGAGGCATAGTCCGCTAATTGCTCGCTCTCGGCAGCGACTGAGGATGATGAGATAACGACAACGGATATGACGGGGGATGGTATCTCAAGGATGGCTATGTCGTCGAAGACCTCGCCGTCTCCACGCTCGTCCTCCAGATGGTCGACGTGGAATACAGGGAAGTCATTATCATCATCATCAAGGTCGATAATGGGAGGGACAATGGCTAGAGGTAAGGCTAGGTGTACTATCGCGTGCTCTCCCTTAGGGTGACCATAGACGATCACGTCATGCGAAGGTTGTGAGATGGCCAACACATCATCTCCCTATGGGGCATCATCCACCACAGGGTTGGGGAGGGCAAAAGGCTGGAAATCGTCAAGGTCCTCGTCGTCAGAGACCTCGGGGTCGGCTCCTTCCTCATGGGGTATGGCCTCAGTGTTAGAGTCGTATCCATCATCGGACACGTACTCCATCGAATCCTCCTTAGCTCGATGAAGAAGACATGGTCCTAGCAAATAATCCATACAATGCATATATCGGTTAGTAATTTATAATTACTTATGACATATTTTAAGTTAATCACAACTTTTCATGCATATTTTTGTTCTTTGGTTTCACGTGTAATCTTAATGTTTCGTGTCTATCCATTATACACTAATCATGTATTGATCCTTGTTCGTTACTTATGGTTGAGTTGGTGTGATAGATCCTCATGTTATCATGATACAATGAAAATCTTTTGTCATTTTTTGTTCTTCGTTGAAAATAGTTATGTAATGTTACAAACTTTGTTTTCATGTGAGAGCCCTTAGTCATTGTAGACCAAACTTATAAAAAGTTTTTCCCCAGTTCACTACAATCGGAGTTCTGATACCAATTTTTCACACCCTGGTCGTAGTGGAAGCGCAATATTGTGACTATGAGGTAATCATTGCATCCAATCGTGTAAACAAATGTAAATCAACAACGATGCCATACTTATATTAATTTGCAACCAATCTTTATAAGTTTCCAAAAGTGAAATCATAAATTTCCAATAGTTTCACATTGTCATCAAAATATAGTTTAAGTTACATTACTCCATAACAAAAGTTTGTTTTCATCATAAAAGCATGTTTAGGTTTTGACTCCTATATACCCATACGAGGTTGAGATATAAGAGGCAAATCCTCCCAAAAGGTTGCATTTGTTGTCATGTCATTCCCATTTCCTGAGGTGTTTCACCGACTCAACTCTTGCGTCCTGAAATACATGTAATTTTAAAAAGTCAACAAAAGTTGGCAAGTTTATGCCTTTATGTGATTGGGCCCATCCCATGTAATTATGTGATTAGGCCTTGCCCATCAAATTATGTGATTGGGCCAAGCCCATGAAATTATATGATTGGGCCTAGCCCATGATATCATGTGATTGGGCCTAGCCCATGTATTTTATGTGTTTGGGCCTAGCCCATGTGTTTATGTGATTGGGTTTAGCCCATGTATTAGTGAAATAGGCCTAGCCCAAATTTACTTACCCAAGTCCATAAGTATGTATTCTTGGATTTTTATAATTTCCATTAATGTTGTAGTTTATAAGTATTCTATTATACTTGTATAAAATCTCTTGGAAACTTTTATATATTTCAACTTCCCGGATTTTGGTTATCGATAATATACCTTCGTTAAGCGTCAAAAAATATATTATTTTTAGACGTGTCATAGTCATTTATATATGTATGTCCGCGTCGAAAGTCGCCCAAGTGTCCTAGTAGCTCTTCATGATGGCGATATGTTCGTTGATCGACGGTGAAACGATGTATTGTATAAATTCAACCATTGTCCAAATAGTCCGCTCGTCTGTTTTTTTTTTTGTTTTTTAAGACTTGTGTAAAGGTACACGTGTCCATTTAATTTACACTTGGTAACTTTCAAGTATTTGGTGTGTTGAAGTAGTTGGGTATTTTTGTACTTAACTTGTAAACCCTAATGATTCTAGATACACCCGTACAAATACACATGTATTATACATATACACTTATGATGGTGACAAAGTATATACATATTATTACTCCCAAAATATATATATATGTAATAAATAATACTCATATTTTTTTAACTTGTAAAAATATATTAAAAATATATATATCTATTTATTATATCCTTGGAAGGTTAGGGTTTAACCCTTGTCATTAAGACTTCCTTAATGACGGTTTAGGTCACTAATCGGTTTAGTCCCGTTAATCACCCCGTTAATTAGACTTTAATCACGATTAGATTTTTAGAAAAATTTGCTATAGTTTCCCCTAAACTATGGCGTTTTCCATGTTTCAAAAACGTATTTAAACCACTTTTCAATTTCCCAAACATCGTTAATTTATCAAGTTCATCAAAAATCATTTTTCCAAGTAATATGCACATAACTTTTCTTCAATATTTCATTAGCTTTTATACATGAGTTTTTTATACAAGCTTGTCCTTATATATTTTGAACTTTAAAGCCTCTAAAAATTCTACATTTTTTAAGATTATCAAAAAACCAAGATTTTCATGGACAACTTTTATAACCATTTTTATATAACTTTTTTTATTTAAAAAATCATCTTTACTAGTTTTCAAGATCCAAGTTTCAAGTCTCATCATGTACCATACCTTTTAAGAACAACTTCAAGACCACATATATATAAAGCTTATGAACTTGAAGATGATGATCTTACATGACTTAAACATATACTTGTTTAAATCACCAAAATTTAAGCTTAATATGGTAAGATCATCACTCTTGTAAAATACTACGACAAATAAACAACATGATCATCATAAATCGCACATTTTTATCTTGTTATTTCTTAGTATATTTTAGAATTTTTGGGTGATTTCTTTCAAGATGTTCAAGATGAAGTTTACTTGAACTTTTGAAATCTACATATTATAAGAACTTGAAATCATAAACAAGTGAACTTACTACTAGCTCTTAGGCTAGGGATGATTCAAGATTAAGATAATGGTGAGAAGATGAAGATCAAGATGATGAGAAAGCTCCAAGAAGGCCTTAATAATCCTCCATCCTTGCAACCTTCCTAAATGACCTTGTAATGGCTTTAAAGTGGGTATAAAGTTGTGTTTTAGGGTGGAAGACGGTGGTGTTATGTGGTGGTGTGTGGGCTGAGAATGAGACTAGAGGGGTGGTCTTGTTTTGATTTTTGAAGTGTTAAAATGATGTGAAGAATGGTGATGATATGTAGTTATTATAATCATGAAATCTTCCAAAGTCAAGAGTAACATCCATGAGCCATACCCTTCCATCAACTCAATCAAGTAAGGTGGGTGGGGGCCCGCTTTGTTGACCGTGAATAGAAGGGGGAGTAAAATGTGTTTTTTGTAACATGTATTAGTTTACTAGATATTTAGGGGTTTAACTTAAGTATAATAATTAGGGGTTGGTCTTGCATCATTAGGGAGTAATTAAGGTTTAGGATGTTAAGTAATATTAATTAGTTTCCTTGACTAGTTGGTATTAGATTTGGATGGTAAAAATACCACTAGTTCGCTCATCGGTTCGATACCATGAAAGATATTATTTAGTACCTGAAGCTTTGGTTTTAATTTACCATAAGTACTATGGCGTTTATTTCGGATGTTTACGACATTAAGAGATGGTTACAAGTTAACTACTCTAGTAGATGTTGAGTTTAAGTGGTAGAAATGCTTTCCGTTTCGTTAACCATTCAATAACGGCAATTTTATATTATACCGACGGATAATTTCGCAAGTTGAAATTTCGCCACCATGAGATGTATGAAGGGGTTACGGATCCTGAATAAAGCTTAACTAGCTCTCTAGATTAATGTATGAGGCTATCATGTATTGAAATCTTTGTTGGTTTGACAATCGGTCGCTTTCGAGTCAAGTTGTGCACTACTTGTCGTAATACTGGAAGCGATGTCTTTTATGCATTTTTGATATCCTCATATTGTTTTAAGGTGTTTGTCATTATTCTGTTATAATTTTGGAGTCCCGAAAATGCCGAATTAGTATTGTGGACGAATTGAAATTGTTACGTTTATAGCCGAAATGAACAATTTCGTAATTTAAGTGTTAAACCGAAAAGTTATGTATTATTGTAAGATATGTTCCCTCATTAATGTTTTCATGTATATATGGACTTAGTTATGTCATTCGTATGCTGTTACTCATGGTTTTGTTTCGTTTTAGTAGTTTTGCTGACATGAATAGTGTAATCGTGAATAGTGCGCCCAACACTTTCTACCAACACTTTTAGGACATAGTTTGATTTCTTTCGCGTCGTGATGGGAACCAATATATGTTATAGCATGTTTCACTTGTCCTATCAGTTGTTATATGACATACGACTCAGTTACGTAATTAAATTACGATTAAATGCATGAGATTATGTAATGAAAATGGTGATTAGATTGTACGGAGTTACCGGTTATTTGTCATTTGTCACGCAAGGACCCATGAGTGGGGCTCGCCTACACCTGATAAATCTACCACTCTTTTCCGTGGTCTTATAAAAGATTAATGGCACTTAAGAGAGAACCAATTTGCACATGATCTAATATTTTACTCCATAGCTAAACCATACCATCGAAACACATATTTTCCCCCTAAGAGTTATAAAACCGAAAACATTTAAGAGAAAAAGGGAACATAAATTCATGGAGTCTTTGAGCCTCGCATAAATGAAAATGGGCCTAGCCCACTTAAGCTTGTAAGTGTCACACCCTCAAAATCCACATGCGGAATTCTACCGCGAGGCGTGTGACAAACCAGGATCACAGTCATTAGTCATACTGAACGACCACTATATGAGCTTAAAAATTTTCCTGTTTGCTCATTCATGAGAAAATACTGTTTATACAATTTAGTTGCGGAAGCGTAACAATTATAAAAACATAATAGCTAACGTAATTAAAAGTGATTCTAAAAGTTTGATGAAATCAATGCGACTCCAAAATGCATCCTAGTCCTGATATGTGCTACCTTAGCAACCTGAGAAAACATGTAAAATCAAGTGTCAACAATAATAATGAGTGAGTTCAAACGTTTTAGTTCACAAGTTTAAACATAAGTGTTTCCCCACTGGTTCAACCCTGAACCAGTGTCTCATACGTTACCCTGATCCAACCCGAATCAGATTAATATTATGTAGTTTAGCAGTTCATGTTATATGTTCAGGTTGCTAGCCTAGGTCATGTCAACAAAGTGTTCGATCCGAAGCTGACATTGCTGCCCCTGTTGTGCCAGGCCTATCACCAACCATGGCTAAAAAGTTAGGCAAATTCTACACTGATGACCATCAACGTTTGGTCTAACTGGCATGACCAGTTCGAGTAGGGCTTGTCGGGCCCAGTAGTACTACTAAAAATTCCCTCGCTATAATCCAATACTAACGGCATCGTAAGCGTTAAGGGGACTGACATGTGGTATATGCTTCCTTGTGACCATAACCGTATAACATAACTCGAAATAAAGATGCGTTACTGTACCGTGATGTATGCCACTCATACACCACTGTAACGTGTATATGTTTTAAGTAGAAGGACGTTACTGTACCATAACATAATCAACCCATATATCACTTTAACGTGTACATGTTTTCTCCCCCTGTGTTTTGTGAACGTTTAAAGAAATAGGGGCCGTGAACTCACCTTAAGTTTCTAGGTTAGATAAGTGCAAAGGAAGTAAAGGATGGAACTGCTAATCACGTCCTATCATGTCAACCGGTTCAAAGTTAGTGTGTGAACGCACACTGACATAAAACCCTACGCGTAACTAGCACAGCGTACGAAACACGTAATGACAAGTTCAAAATCATAATCATGCATGCAAAGTGTCACTATAAAAAATAACGACCAACAACTTGTCACAAACACGGGATAGCACATACATCACTTAGATACACACAAATGTAAGTTGTTATGTTTCAGCTTGTACATATAATTGGGCTGTTTTCGGAATTTTTATAAAATAGTTCCCACGTTCCAAAAATTCCAATCATTTTACAGAATTTGTCAATTATACTGTAGAATGTTGTATGAAATTTTAAAATCTTAGTTCCTTACCAATTATTTATAAGAATTTATTTACTAGGCTGCAGTCAGATTCGTCGCTTTCTGACTGCAGTCCACGAGAAAAATCATTTAAAACTACTCGTTTGTCCGATTGACGAAATTCTTGTTGGAGATTCCTCTCAATACCTAGGAGTATCTACTGTATAAATTTCGTGACTTAAATCTTTTCGGTTTACAGGTTATGACAGAAAACATTACATGAATTTTCTAGAGAAAAAACACAGCTTCAGCTGCTGCACGAAATCACTAATTTAAAATAGCAAACAACTTCAGAAAAATGTGATTCCGGTGCCATTAGAAGCGTTTTTCGAAACATATGTTTTAGCCTTCAGAAAATTGATTTTTCGAGTTATAACGGTTTGTTTACAGCCAACTGAAGTTGGCTGTCCTCGCGCATTAGCTTCCTGTTTAACCCTAAAACTCCACCCGAAACCCTCCTAATGATCACCACAACTTATGATAACAGTTTGCAGCAGGTTATTCATCAATTATCATGCATCCATATTCATTATATCAAAACCCTAACCATATATCATAATCCTTCTAGAGAAAACGCAGCCTATGATTTTACTATTTATCCAATCATCGTAACCGCAAAGATTCGCATATTCATCCGAACAAATCATACACAACCACACTTTTTCATAACAATCTCCTACAAGCAACATACTCATGATTAAAACTACGCAAAACATAACATGAATCATAACGCAATAAACCCTAACCTTGAAACCACGAAAGCTAGCGAACCGGGACAAGGCTTGAATCGACGAGAGGGGTGTGGGGGCTGCTTGCGCGACCGAGAGAGGGGGGCTGTTTCCGTTGAGTATCACCAAGGGAGGAAGAGTTTTAGGGTTTTTCCAAGTTTTAAAACATTACATGCATACATACGTATACATATCTAAGGGGCAAAGGGGGCGGTTTGGGCTTTTCTTGGGCCACAAGGGAGTGAGTGGCGGGTTGGGTTTGATGCGCAAGGGGGTGTGGGTGGCGGGTTGGGCTTGCTTGGTTACGAAATCAAACATTTCGCAGGCTCGGTTCGGCTTATAAATAGATTTCACTAACCTTAAATTTTTACTCGTAAAATAACTACACATATTACGGCTCGTCAAGTATTCGCGACACGAAATTTATAAAATATTAATTCATGTAATTGAAGCGTTACGAAATAAATTCACAAACGTCTAATAACACGTAGCACATAATTCAAATACGACTCGATTGAATTCTCAAACATCGCGTATTCCCGAAAGTTAGTGCAATTATAGCGTGCGCGTAATTAATTCTCCGAATTAAATTAGCGTAGCAACAAATGACGATAAAGTTGCGCGTTTAAAATACCTGAAAAACCGGGATGTCACATTATCCCCGTGTTGAAAGAATTTTCGTCCTGAAAATTGAATAAGCACGAGTTTGAAAAGTGTTAGAGTGAGGGGATATTTTTGAGTTGCCACATTCTTCCCCAGTTAAAAGAATTTCGCCCCGAAATTCAGTTCGGGCTACTTGGATTCTGTGATTCGGTTGCAAAAAGGTGAGGATATTTGTCTTTTGTTTGATCCTTTCTTTCCCAAGTGTACTCCGATCCACGCTTAGAGTTCCAACGAACCTTTATAATCGGTATTCTACTATGTCTTCGTGTTTTGCCCTCTCGGTCCATAATTTCGATTGGTTCTTCAATGAACCGCAGTTGTTTGTCCACATAGATCTCATCCAGTGGAACCACTATAGTTTCATCTGATAGACACTTCTTCAGATTTGAGACGTGAAAAACGTTCCACTGAGTTCATCAGGAAGGTTCACTCATAAGCTACAGGACCGATTTTCTTTATCATTTCGAACGGGCCAACATACCGTCGGTTTAGTTTACCTCTTTTGCCAAAACGAATCACGCCCTTCCAAGGTGAGACTTTAAGTAGCACTCGCTCCTAACCTGGAACTCGAGAGGTTTCCAACGCTTATCAGCGTAGCTTTTCTGACGATCACGAGCTGCCGTCATTCGTTGTCGGATTTGGGCAATCCTTTTCGTTGTGTCGATAACGAGTTCTGGGCTAGTGATTTGGCTGTCGCCAACTTCTGTCCAGCATAGAGGTGATCGGCATTTCCGCCCGTACAAAGCCTCGAACGGAACAGCCTTGATGCTGGCGTGGTAATTATTGTTGTATAAAAACTCCACGAAAGGTAGATGCCTTTCCCAGCCGTTACCAAAGTCAATAACACATGCTCGAAGCATGTCTTCTAGAGTCTGGATGGGGCATTCAGTTTGCCCATCCCTCTGAGGGTGATAAGTTGTACTCATGTCTAGACATGAGCCAAAGGATTTATGCATCGCCTGCCATAAATCAGATGCAAAGCGCGGGTCACGATTGGAAATGATAGAAGTTGGCACTCCGTGCCTAGCGACGACTTCCTTCAAATTGATGTCTGCGAGTGTAGGAAACTTGTCAGTTTCCTTGATTGCCAGAAAGTGTGCAGACTTCGTCAGTCGATCGACAATCACCCAGATGGTATCGTTTCCTCGCTGGGATCTGGGTAAGCCAGTGACGAAATCCCTGGAAATTTGCTCCCATTTCCATGTTGGGATCTCTGGTTGTTGAAAGTCCTGACGACTTTTGGTATTCAACCTTAACCCTAGCACAGGTCAAGCATTTACTAACATAAGTCGCTATGTTACGTGGGGCCACCAGTACAAAGTCTTGAGGTCCTGATACATCTTGTCAGAACCAGGATGCACCGACTAACGAGACTTGTGTGCTTCATCCATCACAAACTCTCGTAAGTTTCCATAGAATGAGGCCCATACACGTTCCATGATGTAATAAATGTCGTCTTCCTTGTATTCAAGTTTCTTCTCCATGCCCAGTAGGGATTCTGCTTTGAGGTTCTCTTCCTTCAATGCTTCAATATGAGGGTCACAAATCTGGGTAAGAAGACTGGAGTGGATAGAAAGCTGTAATGCACGTACACGCTTAGGTTTGGTATTCTTATGACTGAGGGCATCGGCCACCATGTTGGCCTTGCCTAGATGATACTAGATCACACACTCATAGTGGTTGAGGAGTTCGACCCGTCGACGCTGTCGCGTGTTCAACTCCTTCTGAACGAAGATATGCTAGAGACTCTTGTGATTGGTGTAGATGGTGCACTTGGTACCGTATATGCGATGTCTCTCTATCTTGAGTGCAAAAGCTACTACTCTCCAACCCCCAAACCGTGGGTAGTGTAGTTCTTTTTCGTGAACCTTCAGTTGGCGCGATTGCGTAAGCGATGACTTTCTCATGTTGCACCAACACGTATCTTGGTCCTTGGATAGACGCGTCACAGTAAACAACGAAATCGTCTGCGCCTTCTGGTAACGAAATAATGGGTGTACTACAGAGTTTCACCTTCAACTGTTGAAACGCGGATTACTGAGTAGTCTTTCGAGTTAGAGTTGCGAGGGTTTGTGCCTATGATCAAGAAAAGCGGGCTTTGCAACGTTAAAAGTCCTTCTTTAGAAGCTAAACATAAGGTTGTTTGTGTGGTAGGGGCTCCATGGTAAGGTGTAGGTATCGTTTGGATTCCTACTAGTTCTTGGAGTAGATTCGGATGTCGTCAAAGAAAACAAGTGGCATGTTCGTCATGGTAGGCTAAATTCGAATGTCGTGACTGGGAACCTGCCTCGTTCGTAACGAGTTCTAAGGATAGTCCTCATGATACCTCCATATCTCTGATATTCATTGCCCATTGCTCCTCAAGTAAAGTTCGTAGAGAGTAACCCCTCCAAGCGAGAGTTCGCGAAGAATGTGGTTAGCATGAGGATCATAGAATCAGGGAAGTATATCCCAAATGGATGTGGAAACATGTAAAAAGAGTAGTCGCAATCGATGCGTAAGCGTGTCAGGATCCGTAACAGAGGTTTACTTGATGTCACGGGTATAGCTGGTCGTATACAACGTGCATAAAAAAATTGAAGAACGCCATTTGTCAAAAGGGGTGTCACGCGGATATATCAATCATAACAAGAATTTACCATCCAAGAATGGTCACCGCAAGAGTTCGTAGTGTTAAGATTCACTGAAACCTCTGTCTAAGTTGTCGGGCTCGCCCACACACGAAGGAGGAATAATTCACCTTGATCCATGAACTTAGATGAGTGTGTGATTTATCATGTCAGTAAGCAACCGAATTCGGAGGAGTTTCCTTAGGCCATGTAAATGAATCTAAAATATGCATGTGGATTCAAGAGGTTTCAAAGAAAGGACGCAAAAACATATTTAAGTGGCTATGATCGTATCAACAACTCGTCACCATCCTCAAGGTTTCAAGTAGTGATCACCAAGGATCAAAAAGACGAGTTCACCGAGTTCTTAAAAAAATGAACATAGGTTTTATGGGAGATTATGCGTAAGGTTTCGAAGATGTAGTGTGACCACGACAATGGAGTGAGAGATTTGTGTATGTCGTCAACAGTAATTAATTGTCGCATTAAACAGTACATCGATCAGTGCAATGGCTAGGAGATAGACTAGCTCAAAAGGGAAAACTGTTATGGAATAACGATCCTAGCAATACGAGAAGTAAGATTATTGTTTATGTCATCATGTTTATCTGGTTGTTGAATACTTACATCTTGTGTTCTGATGTCCATAAGCTGATGGGACCATTTTGTGAAAATCCGTTTGTAGGGTTGGATATGTTGCAATGTACATCAGGTTAGACTAAAGATTAGCGACAGGACCGAGTATAAGGGGTCAAAGGAAATTTTATAGTTAAGGCAAGGGATAAGGTGTGAGCGTACGAGAGATTCTTCATAATTCGTTTATATGCTAATGTTGAAGGGTTTACCCTATGATTTCTGATAGGGTTTCAATCGAGATAACAGGTTCTGATGAGAATCTTAGTTTCACTAAGACTCATATATGAGAAAATAAATAAATAAATAAATAAATAATAACGAGGGATTCCATTGACGATAGCTCAATGCGTCAAAAAAAAGATCTTAAATCTAATTGTTGCGTCCATCAACTGCTAGACAAGTTTAACGACACAAGTTAGTCGTTGAATGAGTTACGAGAGATTCTATTGACAGTGGAAGTTTTAAATATAGGTTCACAGGTTAGGACAATTTATACACACACAAGGTTTCATAAGGGTTCACATACATCGCAAATTACTATTACGTGTGCACCCGTAATGATAAGTTGGTTTGCATGTTCACCCTAGTTCCATCTATCTTGTGTCAAAATGTCCCTCAGATTTAATTTTTTTGTCAAAATGATAGGGTTATCAAAAGCTTAGTCAATAATCCAAATGTTATAAACTCAGAGTTATATCAGAAAGAGTAATGTAGGATCAATTGATCTAAGGATATACTGAAGTTGAAACACACAATGAGAATCCAATCCAACGGATTGTAGAGGTAAGAGTGCACATGTAACAAACATGCACATGAATTGTGACTTCAAGATATGAAACTGGTTCATTAACGTAGGTTACCAGAAAAAGCAAGGCAACCGTTCCACCATCCGAGTCAGGTTAGAGTTCAGGTGTGCAATAGGCAAAGTGTACTTAGTTTCGTGGACAATCATTCTCTCTAAGAATATCAACCAAAGATGTAGAATCGTGGATCGGGAAAAATGATGACATCTCGATGTCAATGGTTTCTGCAATAACCTGTGCAATGAACTGCCCTAACGCAGGGTGCCTCACGCCAGGACCACCTACTCAGGTTGAAGGAAAGTAGAACTAGTGGGGCCGAGGTAATGTCGTTGCTAGGTAGAGAAAGGACTCGTTTTCAATAACTCAACTCCCAAGAGATATGCATCAATGTTGTATGTCGTCCCAGTCATGGACTTGAGAAAGCTCACCATACCCGATAGTACCATCGGTAGGCTCAAGCTAGTGTTTTGCTCATCTGTGTGGTGTAGGAAGAAGTACAATTGGTTGTGATGGGAAACGCTCCTCTAGAGGCTCCGTCTCATGGCCCTCAGATAGGAGTAGATTCACGTTGTTGGAGATTCCACAGACATCACCACTAGGGATGAATATACAAAGTGTTTGGTGTGTTCCTCGTCAGTAGAGGGTTAAATGGATGATGTCGACATGCCTACAATTTCAATGTAAGTTTTGATGCGATGTACATAGGCATATCATGTATGAGTGTTCTTGTGTGTCATGTATGAGTTTCTATGTTGGTGCATGACTAATGAAGTGTCTAAGGCTATAGACTAAGCCTACTCTCTAATGCAAACCTAGTTCACTATAACCATTGGCTCTGGTACCAATCAGTCACACCCTCAAAATCCACATGTGGAATTCTACCGCGTGGCGTGTGACAAACCAGGATCACAGTCATTAGTCATATTGAACGACCACTATATGAGTTTAAAAATTTTCCTGTTTGCTCATTCATGAGAAAATACAGTTTATACAATTTAGTTGCGGAAGCGTAACAAGTACAAAACCATAATAGCTAACGTAATTAAAAGTGATTCTAAAAGTTTGATGAAATCAATGCGACTCCAAAATGCATCCTAATCCTGATATGTGCTACCTTAGCAACCTGAGAAAACATGTAAAATCAAGTGTCAACAATACTGATTAGTGAGTTCACAGGTTTTAGTTCACAAGTTTAAACATAAGTGTTTCCCCACTGGCTCAACCCTGAACCAGTGTGTCATAAGTTACCCTGATCCAACCCGAATCAGATTAATATTATGTAGTTTAGCAGTTCATGTTATATGTTCAGGTAGCTAGCCTAGGTCATGTCAACAAAGTGTTCGATCCGAAGCTAACGTTGCTACCCCAGTTGTGCCAGGCCTATCACCAACCATGGCTAAAAAGTTAGGCAAATTCTACACTCGTGACCATCAACGTTCGGTCTAACTAACCAGTTCGAGTGGGGCTTGTCGGGCCCAGTAGTACTACTAAAAATTTCTCGCTATAATCCAATACTTACGGCATCGTAAGCGTTAAGGGGACTGACATGTGATATATGCTTCCTTGTGACAATAACCGTATAACATAACTCTAAGTAAAGTTGCGTTACTGTACCGTGATGTATGCCACTCATACACCACTGTAACGTGTATATGTTTTAAGTAGAAGGACGTTACTGTACCGTAACATAATCAACCCATATATCACTGTAACGTGTACATGTTTTCTCCCCCTGTGTTTTGTAAACATTTAAAGAAATAAGGGCCGTGAACTCACCTTAAGTTGCTCGGTTAGATAAGTGCAACGGAAGTAAAGGATGGAACTGCTAATCACGTCCTATCATGTCAACTGGTTCAAAGTTAATTGTGAACGCACACTGACACAAAACCCTACGCGTAACTAGCACACCGTACGAACACGTAATGACAAGTTCAAAACCATAATCATGCATGCAAGGTGTCACTATACAAAATAATGACCAACAACTTGTCACAAACACAGGATAGCACATACATCACTTAGATACACACAAATGTAAGTTGTCATGTTTCAGCTTGTACATATAACTGGGCTTTTTTCGGGAATTTTTCTAAAATAGTTCCCAGGTTCCAAAACTTCCAATCATTTTACAGAAGATGTCAATTAGACTGTAGAATTTTGTATAGAAGTTTCAAATCTTAGTTCCCTACCAATTATTTATAAGGATTTATTTACTAGGCTGCAGTCAGATTCGTCGCTTTCTGACTGCAGTCCACGAGAAAAATCATTTAAAAATACTCGTTTGTCTGATTGATGAAATTCCAGTTGGAGATTCCTCTGAACACCTAGGAGTATATACTGTATAAATTTTGTGACTTAACTCTTTTTGATTTACAGGTTATGACAGAAAACATTACATGAATTTTATGCAGAAAAACACAGCTTCAGCTACTGCACGAAATCACTAATTTAAAATAGCAAACGACTTCAGAAAAATATGATTCCGGTGCCATTAGAAGCGTTTTTCGAAAACGTAGGTTTTAGCTTTCATAAAATCGATTTTTTGAGTAATAACGGTTCGTTTACAGCCACCTGAAGTTGGCTGTCTTCGCGCATCAGCTTCCTGTTTAACGCTAAAACTCCACCCGAAACCCTCCTAGCGATCACCACAACTTATGATAATAATTTGCAGCAGGTTATTCATCAATTATCATGCATCCATATTCATTATATCAAAACCCTAAGCATATATTATGATCCTTTAGAGAAAACGCAGCCTATGATTTTACTATTTATCAAATCATCGTAACCGCAAAGATTCGCATATTCATCCGAACAAATCATACACAACCACACTTTTTAATAACAATCTCCTACAAGCAACATACTCATGATTAAAACTATGCAAAACGTAACATGAATCATAACGCAATAAACCCTAACCTTGAAACCACGAAAGCTAGCGAACCGGGACAAGGCTTGAATCGACGAGAGGGGTGTGGGGGCTGCTTGCGCGATCGAGAGAGGGGGGCTGCTGCCGTCGAGTATGACCAAGGGAGGAAGAGTTTTAGGGTTTTTCCAAGTTTTAAAACATTACATGCATACATACGTATACATATCTAAGGGGAAAAGGGGCGGTTTGGGCTTTTCTTGGGCCGCAAGGGAGTGGGTGGCGGGTTGGGTTGATCCGCAAGGGGGTGTGGGTGGCGGGTTGGGCTTGCTTGGTTATGAAATTGAATGTTTTGTAGGCTCGGTTCGGTTCGGCTTATAAATAGATTTCACTAACCTTAAATTTTTACTCATAAAATGACTACACATATTACAGCTCGTCAAGTATTCGTAAGACGAAATTTATAAAATATAAATTCGTGTAATTGAAGCGTTACGCAATAAATTCAGAAACGTCTAATAACACGTAGCACATAATTCAAATACAACTCGATAGAATTCTCAAACATCGCGTATTCCCGAAAGTTAGTGTAATTGTAGCGTGCGTGTAATTAATTCTCCGAATTAAATTAGCGTAGCATCAAATGACGATAAAGTTGTGCGTTTAAAATACCTGAAAAACTGGGATGTCACAGTAAGTGGGCTAAGCCGTCCCCTTATTTATATGTAGGAAACCCAGTCCCGTTTTAACTAGTACAATCCCGTCACTAGTCATGAAACTTCATGTTTTCAAAAATGTATGCGGAGAAGTTGTAATCCCAATCGTTTACCAGGGCTATCACTTTAGCTGTTTGCGTTTGGTTGAGCTGATCTAATATGCCCTTGTTCTCTGATATAAACTATAGAAAGATGTGAATTAAGCATCTCTAATAAGGCGAAACATCTTCTTTAGGATTGTAGGATAGGCGCCTTCGTAACTCATTCGCCTCAACGCCTTGAATACAGTGTCTCCATCAAATCCGGTTGGATGATGATCTTGATCTCCAGTCTCCAATGCTTTCCGTACATCCTCTTCTGATAGAGCAATCTCTCTTTTCTGGATTACTAATTCAATTGAAGCTCCACCCTTCTTACTTGGCATTTGTCCAGAAGTCTTGAATCATATCTTCATCGATCATTGGATTCGTCTTTAGTGCATGGGCGAGTTGACAAGAGTTCAGTCAAACTATCAGAGAGTTGAACAACTGGTAATAATCAGCTGGTGGATCAGACAGGTAGCAGGCTTGATTGTGAAATGCCTCGAGCTCAAGCTTTCTTTTCTCCATCATTTTCTATGCCATTTTCTACACTTGAACAAAAAGTCAAAATTTAGCACAAAATTAACTTAATTGAACCCTTTTGACCGTTTGATATTAATCAGACATGTAATACCTCGTAAAATTTGTGTCCAATAGTATAGTGACACGTGTCATTACTTTTATATTAAGTCCATTAAGGACTAATAAGGACTAAAGGTGTCAACATGCTCAAACTAAGCCTTTGAGTGACCCTCTTGTGTCAACATGCATAAACTGAGCCTTTGAGTGACCATTAGTGTCAACATGCTTAAACTGAGCCTCTAAGTGACCATTAGTGTCAACATGCTTACACTGAGCCTCTAAGTGACCATTAGTATCAACGTGCTTAAACTTAGCCTCTGAGTGACCATTAGTGTCAACATGCTTAGCCTCTGAGTGACCATCAGAGTCAACATTCTTATACTGAGCCTCTGAGTGATCCTTTATGAAGTCCTAACTCTCATATGAGCCACTAGTTGGACCAGAGAGATTATTTCTTTAAATATGTAAAAGTTGGACAAAGGAGGGGTTAAAAGTGTCAACATGTTAATTTATACCTATGAGTGAACTTTTAACGAACCGAGAGCTTGACAATGTCCGGGCATACTCCCGGGTACGCCAAATATTAGCTACGGAGGGCTAAATATGCTATAAAGGTGTTGTTGGATGTTTATTATGTTGATGGGCTAAATGTGACAAACTTTTGAAAATCTCCATGGGGCGCTCGTGGGCCACGAGAGACACGGGCCAGGTCTCTCGCAGGGCGCGAGAGGACTGTGTCTGCAAAATTTTGGCTTAGCCTCCACACATGTTGCCAAAAACCATTTAATTTGAAACTATGGACTTCCAAACTGCTATGCCACGTTTTAGGACACTTGTAAGCTCCTCTAACACTCCCTAACACCTGACATCACCTCCTTCAAGCTCCCAACTATAAATAGGTGCATTAGTGCACCACTTAAACATGCACCTTTCTCATTTATCACTCTATCTCCCTCCTCTGGAAGTTCCTAACTCAAAGGAGCATCCATCTTAGTTCTATTTCATCGTAGGAATCACTTTAAGTGTTCCTTTCGCTTGCATTTTCGTTTATAGCCGTTTATAGCCAAAAGTTAAACGTTTTACGGAAAACGCCTTGACTTTCGGTTAAGACCATTATGGTCCAGCCATTGTTCGTAATGAACTTGGCTAAGTGATCGTAATAAGGTAGGTGTTAATCCCTATAAAGGGCACCTCCTAAAGATCACGTTTGCTAGACCAATTGACGGGTCAAACTTTTAATATTAAAAAGTCAAACTGACCAGTTTTTGAAAATATTATAAAATGAGCTTATATATGTTATGAAACATGTTTTGACACTTAAAGAAGTTATTAATAATTATTAGAACATGTGAGAACATGTTCGGCTGGTCGATTTCAGTTCTAGGGTCGATTCGCAACCGAAAGTCGCAAAGTTTGACTTTGGCTTTGACTTCCGATTCTGACCCGAGTTAGATTAGTTAGATACTGATCTAAGGTTGCATTATGATCGTTATATAATGTATCATAACCCTCTGAGATTATATTACAAGATCATAATCAGAATATGAGTTTATGCACAAGTTTCGTAATTATGCCAATTTTGACTAAAATGCTCTTTTCGCATAAAATAAGGTTTTAATCAACAATGAACTTGCAAATAAATTACCTACTGATATGTTAAAATAATTAACATAATTTTATGTTAATATTATGATCATAAACTAAGCTTTAATATAATATCGTAAATTATATTTTTAAAAGACCAAAATGCCCTTTCGGTGCATACTTTGGTTCTAAACCTTAAACCACACTTATGTGTGCTATCTTACTGATATTATATCCCAAATTAAGTATTTTTCCAGAATGTTTATGATCATGACATCAAAATATATTCAGGTACCTTTTATACGGTATATAATTACCAAAACTCCCTTATGAGGCTTAATCTCATTTTAAAACCTTAACGGGTATGTAAGTTTATATCCTACTGATATTGCAACTTATTTAAAGTATAAAGTCCTATAGAAGTTGTCCATGACTTTCCGGTTACCCGATATCACTTATATGCGTTCGGTTAAGTATATGTAACTAGATTACGGAAATTAACCGAAATGGGTTTAACCTTATCACTTTAATCTCAAAATCCAGAATGCTTATGGTTTACCCATATTATACAAGTCATAGTACTTGTTAGATTTGAACTATATTCTATCCGATCATCGCTTAATCTAGCATAATATACCGTTTGATCTTGTATGCTAGTCGATCTAAGTCTATGACATAATTAACACCGTTAGCATTTTAATTGGTTAGCTTAAGCCATAATCCAGACTAGAGCCTTCCGATAAATGCTATCTGCACTTAGTTCATTTTGAGTACGACTGAGATATTAAATCTTGCATTTAAATCAAGACTAGCTCAGATAAATACTTTTGACTTATTTTCCCTATACGGGCTTGGGTTACGGTAAATTATTACCGCTTGGTCGGAAATGGGATCAATCAAATGCCGGACTGTGGCTAATAAATCCACATATTCCGTTTTGGTCAGTTTTGTTTGATAACTTAAACATTGGGGGTTAACGACCGTGTCCTGGATATCCTCGGCTCATTACATTAGTTAATAGCCATGACCAAAGCGCCGGTTATAGGTATACACTTGACAGATGCTCATGCTAAATTATTTTTACCCACTACTTGGGGATAACTCCTTCGTGGGTTCATAAGTGGTGTGTATGTTGATCATGTCTCGGTCTCTGTACTGGGCCCCAAATGTATGGATAAACATGTGAATCTGTTAACAAGGTTACAAGGCTGACTTTCCCAAGTTATAAAAGATTTGTGCTCCGTGCACTTAAATCTAATTTTTAAAAATGTTTTCAAAACGAGTCAGTTGGGTGTATTTACCAGCGAAAGCTGGCGTATTTTGAAAAGATTAAGTTGCAAGTACAATACGAAATAGGCTGGAAGCTACTTGGTAGTGATATAAGCGGATCATGCAAATCCTTAGATCTGCCCAAAGTCTGTTACACAACTTTTGTATATTTTATGATCCGCCTATGGATCTTTCATTACTAGCCGTCTGTATATTATTTTCGTACTTTGAACTTTTGGTTTGTAATAGTAATTTAAATCCAAAGACTTCCGTTGTGCTGTGTTAATTGACTATGATGATATCAACTTACGTCACGATATTCCCCACACGGGCCCACCGGTGTTTGGATTGGAAATACGGGGTGTGACAGGTTGGTATCAGAGCTAAGGTTTGAGAGTGTTAAGCGCTAGTGTTGGTGCATAATGTCTATTGCCTACGTCTAGGATATGTTGATTTTGTATATATGGCTTAGAACGTCAGATTGTAAATGTTATTGTATAGATTATTTGTTTTTTAGTTGGCTCGTACGAGTAAGTCACAAGGCTCGTACGAGTGACACTCTGTCACTCGTACGAGGCAGCCATTCGCATGAGTCACAGTCTCTGCAACACACTCTCCTGTGCGAGTCATGTTGACCTATAAATAGAGGAGTGTTGTGTCAGAGCTAGTTAGTGTTAGTCAAGTTGGTGTGGCGAAGCCCTGCTGAATTGTTTACTTGCGTTGTACTTTTTCACGTCAATCAATATATTCAAAGTAATTAAACAATAGATCTCACTTGTTCGTTTGTCAACCTCACTAACAATGAATTCTGCCTCTATTAGTTGAGTTAGATCAGTCCGGTTGCTCATCGGAGGAGCCGATCTCTCATTCACAAGTGGTATCAAAGCCTTGAGGCCTGATCTTCTGACAAACGTCAAGTTTCCGCAGGCTACCAACTATTTCAGATTCAGATTCACTGTTGTAGCTCTTTACTTCTTTTCCCAAACTGATCTCGGAATTGGACGAATTTACGGACAAAATGGACTAGGATTCTAGGATATCACGTTAAAATCAATTCTAATCAATCCTTAACAATTTCAGATCTAAAATCGAACTTAATCATCTTAAATTTGGTAAAAATTCTTCCATTTGGTAACCTAATGTTGTTTCGTATGGGTAGCGGGACCACTCGCACGAACAACTGTCCGTACAATTTAAAGCCATCCGTACGAACGAATAAACAAAAGTTCTTAAAATTTACAAATTAGAAAGTTGAAACTGTGATTCGCACGAGGAAGTCATTCGTACGAGCAACTCACTCGTACGAGACAAACATTTTCACTCCTACGAACATCTTGTTCGCACGAGCATCTACTTTGTTTGACTTATTTACACGAATCTCTGTGACCTACGAATTCATCTTGGTCGCACGAACTTGTCTGTATCCGCACGAAGAAATTTTTTTCATACTAATCAATTTTTTCGGAAAGTGTGTTTCTAAATCTTTGTAGAATAAGGTCAGAAGAGTTCTATAACGCATTTGCTACATTAGCGGTCACGACTACTGCAGCACAAAACATGAACCTCGAGAACGAAATGGGTATGATGACCAAACCGCTAAAGTTGATGAACCTTGAAGACTTCGATAGTTGGAGTGAACGTTCCATGAATTGGGTTCAGGCGAATCATTTTACCTGTTGGTTTGCTATCGAAGAAAAGTATCAGTCTCCTGTTGGAGAAAACGGTCTCGAAAAGACATTGGCTCAACTTTCGGATTTTGAAAGAGAAAAGTTTATAAATGAGAAGAAAATGACGAAAATTTTGCAACAATCCATCAAAGAGGACATATTGGCGTTGTTACAACATGATGATGACGCACAATCATTATGGAATGCACTTCGATTAAAATTCCAAGGTAGTGCACAACTGCAAAAAAGCAAAAGGGCATTGTTGATAAAGAATTTGACATCTTTACTTTGATCTAAGGAGAGACGGTAAAACAACTGACTGAAAGATACTGTCATCTTGTTGTGCAAATGAAGAGAATGGGAATCATCAAGACGAACGAAGAACTAGTTGACAAACTCGCCGATTCTTTGCCACAAGGTGAATGGTCTACCTATTTGACCATTTGAAGAATGGAACTGAATATGGTAATTTTTCATTACCACGATTCATTGAAAGATTGGAGGGACACGAACTAGAAATGCAGAAGATTGCGAAGAACAATGGCGTCCAAATGCAACAAGACGTCAATCTTTATTTCAAGAATAGTTCAGCTGCTCGAATACAATCTCCAAAGATCCAGACTGCCTTTAGCGCCTACAGCACATCGAGCCCCCGTCAAATCAAAACAGTAGTTTTCAATCATTTGTTGCGGTCAATCCAAACATGTCTCAAAGCCCACAGTCATCACATGGATCGAGCAATCCCAACTCAACCAGAAGATTCAATCAAATCCTACTCAAAGGGTACTATAGTGCAATATCGCTGTTGATTTCTATAATGCACACAACTTTGATGAGAAGACTGCGAAGCAACATATGTCACTTCTAGCATCGGTTCTCGAATCTTATGATAGTCTTGTAGTAGGAATGATTGGAAATTCGGAAATGACCAGAGAGGACTATGATCAGATTGATCCAATAGAGATGGAGTTGATCGACATCAAATGGTGTATGACATCTACTGTTTGGATGGAAAACTTGGATTCGACAAGTCGAAAGTTTCTTGTTTCAAGTGTCTGGAGAAGGGACATTTTAAACGTGAATGCCCAAACAGAGAAGTTTAGGACAATCAGAACCAATTAGCCGACAACTACTACAAGAAAGCTATCTACCATCATCCCCAACCAAGAACTCGAATGGTGCAAATCGAAGATAGATAGCCAGAGACCAAAGACAAAGCTCTAGTGGTAACTCAAGAAGACGAGGGCTTTAACTGGAACAAATACATTTCCAAGAATGAGAGTTTGGCATTGGTTGTAGAAATAATCAAAGAACCTGAAGAAGAATCTGCGGCATCTTTTGACGAGGCACCTGAAGAAGAGTTTTATCATACATCGTCAGAAGAGGAGGAACTTTTAAAGAGTGCTTTTAAACACCTCCTGCCTAATGATATCTTGAAAACTTTTGCAGGTTAAAAGTCATCGATATTTTGTGAAGAACAAAAGAAGCCTGATGTTGAATAAAGAGTTGACGAAAAGATGGAGAAGTTGACTAACAAAGCATGTATGGCAAACATAAACGAGGTAAATGAGTCTAAAAGTGAGCTTGTGATCGAAAAACAATGTTTGAAATGTGCTGAGCCATGCAGTGAATGTGTTGTAGAAGACACACGATATAATAAGCTCAAAGGTTTAATAGACAATTTGTCAAGTGATTTAAATCAACTAAAGAAGCTTACGGAAAATTGAGCAAAACTGTTAAACAGTATGAAAAAGCACTTAGAGAAAATGACGGAACACTTTCTATGCTCAAAGCGACAGTAATGGACAAGCAAATGGCCACTAAAATTCACTTAAATACTATCCCTGAGCTAAAAAGTGAGCTTGAGAAGGTAAGAATCGAAACTGAACGGGTTAACAAATTGTTAATCAGTTCTTCCACAAGCTCATATGTCATTGATCACATTTTACCTAAAATCGAAAACAAAGAAGAATCTAAAAAAGAGGAAAACAAGAGTGCGAGTTACGATCGTGTTCCACCACCCATGTAGAATAGCTGTGCTTGTAAAAAGCCATTAGGGGTGGAAAAGGCGCTCAATTTAAAATTGAAAACCGAACAGTCAAACGAGCTGCCTACGAACATCACCGTAACCTACACAAAAGCTGAAAGTGAATGTGACTCTGAGGTGGTTTAAACAATGGTCGAAAATGTTTTAAAAGGTGAATCTGACAAGTCTGAATCTGATGTTGAGACATCGCAACATAGTTTAAACAATGATCCAAACGTCATGGTTTATAAAATGCATGGATCTAATAAACTATATTCTGATGAGGATTTTCCCATCTAGAATGTGAATCTGGATCGTGTTGATAAATTGTTCAAGCTTGTAGAGGTAAGCCATTCTGATTTACACAAACATGATGTATCATTTTATTCTAAATCAAAATGTGTTAACAGACCATACCATCATAAAAACAGAGATTATCCTGAGAATAAGAGGGCTGGTTTGGGTTTCCAAAAGCGAAGAATGAACAACAAGTCCCAAAAACTAAACTTTACTAAGAAAATCAATTTTGTTTTTGGGACAACAACAGAAAAGGAAAAAGAAATCATTGGAACACAATCAAATGATGATTTTAAGAAAGAGAATAAGAAACAAGTCTTGGATTCCTCTATTTAAAAGGGCAGTAGGACATGTTACAAATGTAAAAATGTTGGGCACATTGCAAGATATTGCTCACAAGAATCTCCAAAACCTATTTCTCAGTCTAAAAAGTTTACCAAGGATGAAAAACAAAAGGCACCTATGTTTGCACCTAAGCTAATTTTGAAAAGAAACAACGAATCCTATAAAAATGTTAAACCAACGATTCAACATAATTCTAAATTTGAAATTGGTGAAACATCAACTAAATATCGTCAAATGGATTCAAAATTTTATGCTAAAAAGGCTAATCTGAAAACGCAAACATGAGTTGCAAAAGTCAAACCATCCAAGGTAGAATTGAAACCTTATGTTCCACACAAAATCGAGCCTAAACAGAACGTCAAAAACAAAGTTGGTCCAAAATTTGACATTCTGAACCCACCCAAGACCAAACAAGCTTGGGTTTCTTTGTTTAAATAGTTTCTTCCTCATGTGTGAAGGGGCTCTCGCGATCGATCAAGTCTAAATGGATTATGGATAGTGGAGCTTCCAGCACATGACAGGGATGCTTGTGTTGTTAAATGACGTAAAAGCGATACGAGGAGGATATGTAGGTTTTGCCGGAACACAAGGTGGGAGAATCGTTAGAGTGGGAATTCTCACGAATGGATTCGTTTCGTTTGATCAAGTGAACTACATCGCGGAACTTGAGAACAATCTACTCAGCATTTCGCAGATTTGTGAAGAAATTCACAATGCACTTCAATGATAAAGAATGCTTAATTCTAGAGCCGGGATTAAAGATTCCTGAGGAATGGATTCTTATGCATGCTCCGAGAGAAAATGATCTATATGTTCTCGATATGAGTGTCACATCTACAACATCGAAGAATGTTCATTGCTTTGTTTCTAAAGCTACCGAGAAAGAGTCTATTCTGTGGAATAGGAAGATGGGGCACATTCATCTAAGAAAGATGAATTATCTAGCGCATAACGACCTAGTGGAGGGTGTTAATCTGAAAAGTTTCCAATTATCCGATGATTGTCTGAGCTGTAAAAGGGGAAACAGCATAAGAAATCACACCCACGAAAGCTACTGAATTCTATGAAGCTACCACTAGAGAGGATACATATGGATCTTTTCGGGCCAGTAAACATCAAAAGCATTTCTGGTGATCTATATTGCCTAGTCGTTATTGATGATTTCGCAAGATTCTAATGGGTTTTCTTTCTGGAGAGCAAAGATGAAACATTTGAACCTCTAATGATTCTTTTCAGAAAACTTGAAAATCTATATCACTTGCCAATCAAGAGAATCCGCAGTGACAACGGTACAGAGTTCAAGAACAAACGGATGCTCAAGTTCTGCAACGAAAAGGGAGGTCTTCATGAATTCAGTGCTCCTTATACTCCACAACAAAATGGAGTAGCTGAACGAAAGAATCGCACATTGATTGGGACTGCTAGAACCATGCTCGCCGATTCGAAATTCCCAATTAGTTTCTGGAGTGAAGCAGTCGCATCAGGGTGTTACACCCTTAATCGTGTGTTAACAGTTAAGCCTCACAACAAGACTTGTTTCGAGTTACTAAATCAACGAAAGCCTAACCTTGCATTCCTGGAACCTTTTGGATCATCGTGTACTGTATTGGACCCGAATGGTAAATTGGAGCCAAATCCTTGGAAGGCTTTTTCGTCGGTTATGCTACTCCACAAAAACGTGTCTTTTTGTTGAGTCTGAACCAGGTCATTCTTGCTCGTCATGTTGATTGTCAACGTTATACTACACCTACGCAGAATCCTGGGGATCCATGACTGTTCAACTACGATGGTTTGTGGAATTCTTTCGACCTACCAGACTTGCCATCTGAAGAAGAACTTGCTATGCTTTTTCAACAGCATCAAATCTCTAATCAAGAGCAAGTTACTAGACCGTTGGTGATTTCCCCGTCACTTCCTGTGTCTAACACTTCTGATGTAGCTCCGAGCACTACTCTTCAAGACTTTGTCTCTGTACCATTCATGAACACTTCCGAATCATCTGCCCAGCAACAGCCAAATGCCGACTCTGATCGTGAACCAACTTTCTATGATGGCCGATCTAGTTCCGATGAAGGATCTGAGCAGATTGAAAGCTTGCTGAATAATCAAGCTGATCAATCAAATATCAGGAAGGAAGCTTCTTCATCTGCAACGGTTGTTGATGAAGTTATCACAAACTTGCAAACTCAAGTGGATATTCCAAGTGAAGTGATTCCAAGGACACTTTCTTATCATCCATCAGAGAATATTATTGGCAACTTACAAACAGGAGTGCAAACTCGCAATCAGATCAATAAGGATCTAAGATGTTTTTATACTCGTATTACTATACTACAAACCAGACTTTCTAATAGTTGTTTTTGTAGGTCCACCTGAGGATCAAGTTAAACCTATTCTTTGTTCATGCAACACACATACGAGTGTGGAATCTAAGTATGCATGCAAACCAAAGCAAAGTAAGAACACGAGGTAACCAAACATTCACTATCTTGATTAAGAGATGAGAACAAGTACAAACATATACAAACAATGCTCATACGACTCAACAAACTACCTGTGTTCTTGTGTCTTCGTCTCCTCCAGAGATGCTAACTGCTCAGCTCACTAACAAGTTGAACAACCAACAGCACCCTGACTGAGAGGTGCATGTCTGCTTATATAGTGTCCATGCTGGTCATTCGTACGAAGCACGTTACCAGACATACCGAACATTCTATTACCCACGAAGCACTGCTCCAAAGAGGCTTGTACGAAGCAATTGGTTCGTACGAAGCGAATGGTTCATATGAACCATGTAAACCAACTTGTTTACAATGATTCTTTCTTACGGAGCATGTGGCTCATACAGAGCATGTGACTCGTACGGAGCATTCTAACTCGCGTAGAATGCTTACTTTGGAGAACATGTCACAGACATGACGTACACGAGACTCAACGGTATGCACACATGCACCCGTTTAACACAGACTAACTAGTTGTCGTACAAAACCAAGATTGAAGGATATCTTGATTTGGTTGACATGACCAAACTTATACAGACACTTGAGCAAAGACCGTACAATTACAAATGTAACTAAGAACAAGCGACAGACGCAAAACTGTATCAGCAAACTCCCCCTTGGATGTTGCTTGGTCTTCGGTCATTGGTCTTCATACTTTGGTCTTCACACTTGAATGGCTTGGAGTATCAACAAACTTCCCCTGAAGATCTGCTATCCACTTATAGAGCATCAGGTCTTCGAGTTTATAAGAAACTTCAAATCTTTCTTGTTTCCTCTTCTAACTTGTCAGATTTCTTCATTGCTAGTTTTCGTTTATGTTTCTTTGTTTCAATCTGTACTCAATAGACAAATATAATTAGAACATAAATTTATCAGGGAATACACATGGAAAACTTATTACGATTTTTCGTATGAATGTATTCCCTAAACGAGATACACACACTCATATATATTCCAGCAGCTGATTTGAGAAAAGCAAGAGACCAAGTCAATCACTTGCCTAGGTTTATTCGTATGAGATACACACACTCGTATGAATTTCAGATTTTGGTTTTCTTTGATGGTTACTTGTTGCAAGATATTACTTTATGAAGTTGTGGTATCAGACAAATGGTTTCTGGCGTATCTTGGTAGAAAACTTTCGAGTTTCAATTTTGGCTAACTTTCAAAAGTAATATTTATAAGCAAATAAGTAAACTAAATTTAAAATTAAATATTTACAGATAAACTATTTATCTATTGAACTGTCTTTTTTGAGATTCAAGTTAAGAGAATCATACCAGCTTTTTAATCTTTGTCAAAAACGATATATGGTTTAAACTTCAAAATTAAATAGATAAGTGTTCAACTATGATTATCGGTATTGTTGTCCACATAAGCTCAAACTTATCATATGTAATCATGATTAGGAGATATGATTAAGGTATGGATTATACTTACTAGCCGGTGTTCACGACATAACGACACATTCCCGTATCAAGATATGCACGAGAGAAAATCTTACCGGTGAGTATACTACTTTATTATCTGTTTTGACGTATATATGATGTGAGATACTCACTTATTTGATTGAAAACAAGCCCTATGTGATTAAATCACTTATGGATGAGGAACTTGATTTTCATATGCATGCAGGGCACAGGAGTAAGTCCGTGAACAGATTAGTACCATCGTACCGACAGAGAGGCGAACTAAGCTCCCGCATAAAGCTTGTGATATTTTATCACTTATTTTGGGGATGTGATATTTTTATCACTTATTGATGGTCGTATGTAGCATGTGCACGTATATACGGTATCATGGAAGTTCTAGACTTGCGTCGCCATTATTTTTCGGATAGAAGATTCAACCATGATACCCAGATGATAAGTCAGCATAAAGACCGTATATCTCAGAACCTCGGCACGCTATCAAACGAAATTTCGATACCAAGACCATAAGCCAATGAATGGTTCCCACCTAACTTGTAGTCTATTAAGTTTTTATCAACCTGCACATTTTAGTCTGATTGTGAGCCTACGGATACATCGTAAGTAAAGCTACTTATCAATCTTCTTTCTATGCTTTTGACCATTTCTGACAAATTTCTGGTGTATTTCATCATCATCAACTTATCCTAGAAACTCATTTTTCATTTTTCTATTGTTTTTGTATTTTTCTAAATTTTCTCCCCCTTCAACAACAGATGAGAGACTTCGGACTTCAATTTCGTGATACGCCTATATATGTAGATAACCAGGTTGCGATTGATATCACTAAAAACTCATGTCAACACTCACGTACTAAACATATTGAGATTTGACACCACTTTATCCATGACTTCTACGAGAAAAAAGTTGGTTAGAATCAAAAAAATCCACACTGATGACCAAAAAGCAGATTTTTATACCAAAGCATTTGATTGTACAAGATTTAAAAATCTTTTAAAATTAAATGGTTTAAGAAATCTGACATCAGGGGATATTCATGAGGTTGAGTTTGAGGATGATGACGACTTGGCATAATTCTCATCAGTGTGACGTATTTTTATGTACATTCTTTCTTAAAATTCTAAAAATACAAAAATATATTTTTGATTTTAGATGGAGAAAGTTTGGGAAAATACAAAAACATATAAAAGTCAAAAAGAGTTTTTGTGAAAAAGAGAGATCATATTACATCAATATGACAGTCACAGTATGCTAAAGATATGGATTGATTAAACAAGTAATTATACAGGTCTTACTGAGGATATGCCAATAGGCTTCACCCGTTCAGTAAATTGTCTTCAAGATATAAACCTAACAGAAAAACTGAATAACTTGTGGGTTAGCATCTCTTGGATATATGGACTTAGTACTCCAAATTTCGTTTGAGAGAATGCCAGATTCTGCGATACTAGGTCTTTATATTTAATCGATATCTGGGGTATTATCCGAGTTCTTCTGATTTTGCGTCAGCAATGGCCTAAAACTTGTATAATACTTTACGCATTATTCGCCCATTCAAGCTGCATAAAAAATGAATATGTCATAAATATTTACGACATTTGCAGTTCAAAAGATTCCTTTAAGGAACACCACCTAAAGACGAGCCTTCATCTCTTTGTCTGTATGGAAATACTAACCTGAGCTCTCAAGGTCTCGCAATTCACCCCTTTACAGATATCAATTGGATATATTCACCTGTGAAATAAAATTCTAGGAATCTCGACACGAGAGTATATTCTGAGATGGGAAACACAGTTACTTCATGTTCCTAATATTACCTAACATAACTTGAAACAGTTGAGAAATGAGAAGAGGTTTAAATGGATAAGTATATTGACAATCAAAGTAAATCCGGTTAAAAGCTTAATGAGTATATCAAGATCAACGGTACTGGTGATTTGTTAAAAACTTGATATGATTCTCTAAACACAAAACTCACAAAGAAATATGTAATGTATGTACATCTTTATTTGTTATTTCTTTTCGGAAAAATCCTAAAAACCCAAAAATATTTTAAGTTTTCTTAGCTTGATAGTTTAATTTTTTAGTCTACCAATGATGAAAACACTGATAATTCATGTCATGGTGACACCTTGCTGAAGGAAAACTAAAGACCATGGGTTGGGAGCTAATCATGAAGAGAAAGTTTTACTTGAACGTCAATAAATTTCATTAATTTGAAACTTTACATTTTTAAAAAAATTTGTTTTGGTCAAACAAAGGTCAACCAAGGTCATTAACTTTGACTTGGTAGGCAAATCAGATAACCAGGGTCATTAACTTGGACTTGGTTAACTCAGTGAGTTTTAAATAGATAAACTTTCATAAAAATCAAAAAGTTTTACAAGTATCAGAACTGACTCGTGGGAGTGGCACTGACTCGTACGAGTGACATTTGTTTTCATTCGCACGAATCATTGATTAATAAGATCGACTACTAAATTAGTATAAAAGGCACCTTTAGTCGCACTAATGTCACTGTGCAATTGAGAGAGAACTTTGTGCGAACCGGTTCTATACTTCATTTTTTACATATTCTACGTACCAATACATTGGGGAGGTGATTCGCACACCTCTTACAACGGGAAGGTACTAACGCTTGTTTTTAGCCGCTATAATGCCGGATTTAGACCAAACGGACATAAAACATAGATTTAGGGAAATTTGATCGGTAAAACATAAAATTGAACTTAAAAACGTTAATATCGGCCCCAATAGCCTATAAATCAACCTTCAATTTGTTAAAATCAACACGTTTTAAGTTCGGTTTAAACACGGTGTTATTTGGTAAGACTTACAACTCGTACGAATGTTCACTCTTACTTGCGAAGGTTTTCAAAATGTTATATTTTTTCACTCGTACGAGTAGGATCTTTAAAAGTTAAAAGATAAAATTGTTAAATGATGATGACTCGTACGAGGCATCGTCCGTATGAAGCAGTTTGGTCAAAACCTTTGAAAAATTTCTAAGTATTTGATCACTCGTACGAAGTAGTGATTCGTACGAGTGATGATTTGATCCAAACTTGAAGAATTTTCTAAGTGTTGACATGTATGAATGAATGGTTCGTACGAGTGATTCTCAAAGTTGAAATTTTTTAAAAATTTTCTAACGGTTTGAAATGTCTATGTGTACAGGTCAAGAAATCTTCTTTTTCTCCGTTCCACAACATATGTTGTCTTCTTGATGAATCTATTCCAGAGATTGCTGCCTACCGGGAAGTGTTAGATATTTTATGCAGAATTCGTATTACGAAGGCTCTGACAAATCGCCATGTATCTTATAGATCACATATTGAGTACTTCTAGAACGCTGCAGAGTTTGAATCTGAGGAGAATGCGATTGTCTCAGCTGTGAAAATTGGCGATGAAGATATTCAGGTGAAAATTAAAGAAGAGTTGATCAGAACGGTTTTGGATTTTAAAGACCATGAAGATGTTCCGACGGGTTTTTCGGAATATATGGTGAAGGGATGTTTCTATCGCATGGGTTACGCCGGGTTCATGAATGCGGCTCCTTTCAAGAAGGGTAACCTAAGTGCGCCGTTTCTACATATCGCCCATTGTGTTATTCATGCACTAAGTCCCTGAAAAGGAGGTTCTGATGATTTTGTTGACTACCAAATGTGCATGATCACCGCGCTTGTTCTTAATCTTCCATACAACTTTCGAAGGTGATATTCACTCATATGGTGCAGAATATTCAGAGAGAGAAATTTCTGTAGTACCCACATTTCATTCAGATGTTGCTAGATCACCTGCATCCAAATTTAAAGAAAAAGAAAGATGACGTACTGAAATTGGAACACATGGATGTCTCTACTCTAAAGAAGATGAATCTACATCTTAAAACACTTCCGAATGCGAAGGCTGTGTTTGGCGCAATCATTGATAAAGATTATGTTGCTCTAACACCAGGAAAGTGGAGAAAGAATGATAGTGGTGACGAGAATGAAGAGATTACAGCACTTGATGGGTTTATTACAAAACGAAGTGCTTGGTTTATTAAAGATGGGCAAAAGGGAGCAAAAAGGAAGCCAACGTCTATATCTTCTTCTTCTACTCCTCAGAAGAAAAAGAAAACAGCTGAAAGTTCTAAACTGATAGATGAACCAGAGATTAAGGAGAATATTGAAGATATTGCTTCTGATATAGAGAGACAAGCTTTTGGTCGTGAAAAAGTGGCTGAAGAAGCGTCGTCTTCTAGCACTGATTATGAGGATATAAGAGCTGGAGAAAAGGAGAGGGCTAAAGAGATTGAAAAAGAACGCTTAGCCGAAAAGAAGAGAAAAGCTAAGGAGAAAAAGCGTAAAGCGATAGGAGAGGACGATTCGATGTATATACCCTCGGGTTCAGATTATGATACTCCTGTGTGCAAGCCTGCCAAGAAGAAATCACGACGTCTCAAATCAAAAGAAAAAGTGCAAACACAGACTCAAGAAGAGGTACATGTTGAGCCAACTCCACCAACACCAACATCATCGGCTCATCAACAAACACGCTAGCCAGCACCATCTCCACTACAACAACAAGCACCAAAACCGCCACCGCAACCGACGCCGCAACCCTCGCAGTCACAGCCTCACTTTGATTTTGATTTTGATTTTGGTGACATTCCATGGGGCGAAGATTTTACTGCTGACATGGTTAATGACCCACGCGTTGAAGAGTTACAAAAGCAGGTCATGTTAAACACCGTCAAGATTGCAGAGTTACAGGAATAGCTCAATGCTTTAAACAAAGAGAAACAACATCTTGAAGCTTTTCTAGCCAGCATTGTATCAGAAAATGAGCGTTTACGGATTCGCATGGCTGAATATGAAGAGGAACGACTCAGAAGTGACAGAAGGATGAATCTTTTTGAGAAGATACTAACTAAGAAGCTGGGTGTTAATGTTGCTGCTGAGATTGATGAAATCGAAAGAGCTGAAGTTAGAGAGCGAGTCGCTGAACGTGAACGTCTTGCAAAGGACTTAACAGATGCCCAAGGCAAGGGCAAAGCTAAAGTGGTTAAGGATACTGTGAACGTCACAACTAAGCTAGAAGCTGAATCTGCCCTAGTTATTATAGATATTGTGGTATGTATAGTCTCAAAGAAGTTTGTTCTAGTAGGAAAGCCTAAAGATGTAGATATTGACACGACAGATCTTTCAACAAGACATCGTGAATGGCTGCAGAAGAAGAATTTAGAGAAAGAGATTGATGCCTAGGTTGATGAGTTTGTTGAGTATGTTGACAAAGAGAAAGAGGACTTAGATGATTTAGATGATTTGTTTTCTGATAAGTCTGACGATGATGATAATGGTGGTAATGATGATGATATGGGAGGTTCGGGTGTTCGTGTAACAGAATCTGTTTTAAATGAAGATGTTGATTATTCTGCTTACTTGGATGATTCGCAAAGCAGGTAAATGAAGATAGAGAAGGGAAGATCTGGAGAATCTAAAGGTGCTCAGCAGGCAGGAATTCTCACGGTAACCGATACATCTACCGTTCCTGTCGTGCCAAAGCCAAAGATTTTTTATCTTGAGCACAATCTTGAAGAGGGTGAATATGTCCATTACTATACTAAGGAATAGCTTGCTAAGATGTTAGGTGTGGACGAAGCAAATTTGGAGTTTGATTTTGAAGACGAGCTGAATGACATTAGTGCTTTCGAGCCAAGTGATTATGTCTTCGAGCACGTTGAAGATGCGAATGATTATGATAGAGTGTCGTGGAGGATGATTCTGATGACGATGTTACTAATCTTGCTGATCAGGGTACAGATGACTCCCCAACGTTTACAGAGTTGTTTGCAACAGAAAATTATGATGTTTTGAAACGCAAAGTTGAAGAACCTGCTAAACATGGTACTATTCCTCAATAGTTGAATTGAGCTGAAATTGCAGAGATGAGGAAGAAGTGGTTCAAATTTTCACCAGCCGAGCCCAAGTTCAAACGTCCTCTAGCATTCTTTACACGTGATGCATATATTTCTCTAGGGGACATAATTAGTTGGGGCTGGATCGAGGAACTTAATGTTTATGCTATCAAAAGGGAGTTTGGGATTCCGTACTTCAGATAATTGAACGACATCAAATCCTTGCCGCATTGGGATATTAAAGAGCTCATGCAAACGAAGATGATAAATCTGAAGATGAAATTTCACAACCAACGGCTATGGAAGTTGATTAAGCTTGAAGCTTCGCATGGATTTATACACTGGAAACCTTATTTTCCGAAGCGTATTACAAAGATTGATCTGATTACTAAAAAAAAAGATGTTACGCTCATCGTAAAGAGATCAAAGGTAATGAAGAATTTGCCTATGATTCAGATGGAGCAAGGTTTCCGCAAAAAACTACAAGTGGTGGCACTATAATTCTAACACGGGAGAAGCTGTGATTTGTGTGCACCCTGATGATGATTCGTGGAAGATAACAGAGGAGCTTACTGAAGCCGTCATAGAACACAAACGAATATATGGGCTGTGGCATGGCATTCGAGTACTAGAGCCAATATGGCTAGTAAAGTGTTCGAAGAAAGATATAGATTGTTTGTTCTACAATAAAATCAGCTATGAAGAGAAAGACAAAGAACAAGCACTCAAGTTTCAGAAGATTGTTAATGTCTGTCTCGCCAATGATATACATTCTAGATCGACATGGAACACTTCTTCGAGGAAGCTGGAGGAGACAGAGCAAAAGAAGAAAGATAAGAAGAAAGCAAGGGTTGCTGAGCGAGCTCGTATAGCATCGCTAAGAAGTTTTCGGTTTGGCAATACAATTAACCGACCTCCTCCAACAGATCAAACGCCTATAGCTTTTAAGGAGCGTCGCAAGCCACTAAATCATTTCTTTGGTCGATAAACGTCAGATCTTATGAAGTTTGTTGGTGCATAATGTCTATTACCTAGGTCTAGGATATGTTGATTTTGTATATAGGGCTTAGAACATCAGATTATAAATGTTATTGTATAGATTATTTGCTTTGTAGTTGGCTCGTACGAGTGAGTCACAAGGCTCGTACGAGTGACACTCTGTCACTCATACAAGGCAGCCATTCGCACGAGTCACAGTCTCTACAACACACTCTCCTGTGCGAGTCATGTCGACCTATAAATAGAGGAATGTTGTGTCAGAGCTAGTTAGTGTTAGTCCAATTGGTGTGGTGAAGCCTTTTTGAATTGTTTACTTGCGTTGTACTTTTTCACATCACTCAATATATTCAAAGTAGTTAAACAGTAAATCTCACTTGTTCGTTTGTCAACCTCACTAACAATGAATTCCGCCTCTGTTAGTTGAGTTAGATCAGTTCGGTTGCTCATCGGAGGTGCTGATCCCCTATTAACAGCTAGCCTTTTGTGTTTAATCTCAACCATTACACAACAAGACATTCTTAGACTTCTGAGTCTAGACATTGACCTAGGAGTACTCATCACATTATTAAGTTAATATTATTGTTTTTTACTTGATTTTAACAGGAAAATGCCGCCAAGAGTTTGAGGACAAAGTGGAAGTGGTAAAGGACCTATGAGGGGAGAACCATCTTGACATATCCCTTCACAACTCCATCACCCAAATCCTTATGAGGATTCGGGCGATTCTTGGCCACTAGCGAGACATTCTAACTCGCAAGAACATTCGCCTACGCATACACAAAATATGTACCATTCCTACCATTCACATCATTCTTATCACTCTCATCGTCCATATCATGATGAGTATAACCCTAACCACTACTTCAACACACCCCCAGCTGATCAAAATCACTTAGATCAACCTAACCCAATGGACGACGACTCTGACCCGGAGATGCCGCCGTCAGGATCACACACACATCCCATTGAAATCTCTAGCGATTCGAATTCCTATGCCGGATCACCATACAAGGTCCAAGTGAATGGGAGCAATATTGGAACCAATTCACTTTTGCTAACACTCCTTAACACTCCTCAACACCTCGTACATACGATGATGTTCAAATGGAACCGGTGGAACAACCTCAGCCACCACTTGAGCCACCAAGGAGGAAACGAGGAGCACGTATGTCGATACGTGCGGGACAATGGTCGGGTTCGCCACCACCTTTACCCAAAACCTACCCTACCATTCACGAGGACCTACAAATGGGTGGACCCTCCAATGCTTCATCCTGTGGTGGAACCGACTCCATCACTTGTAGTTCAACCACCACCATCAGGTTTTAATAACCCTATCCCTACATATCTAGATATATCTAGATATGATCTTTTTAACCCTTCTACGTCAGTAAATTACCAGGCACTATCGCATGACCCTTATATGCAAGCGGTCATGCATAATGCACTTTACCCATCTCCTATCCCACCTGCTAATCCACCTACTGGATATCCAAATTATGGGTATCAGTATCCAATTATGACTCAGCCCCAACCACAACCTCCACCCCCACTTAAGGCCATTAATGAGGCCTTGGAAGAGATGAAGGAAATGCAACAACAAGCGGAGAAGATAGAGAAGAAAACAATAAGTTCTTCAAGAAGCTCTCCAATTTGGTTAAGGGAAAGAAGGATAAGTGAAGTCTCTTCTATTATTAAATTTCTTTAGTCCTTGCATGGACATTGTTATTTCTTTAGAGTGGACATTGTTACTTCTTTTAAGTCCTTGCATGGACAGTTTGTTTCATAGGGCTTAGAACATCAGATTGTAAATGTTATTGTATAGATTATTTGCTTTGTAGCTGGCTCGTACGAGTGAGTCACAAGGCTCGTACGAGTGACACTCTGTCACTCATACAAGGCAGCCATTTGCACGAGTCACAGTCTCTATAACACACTCTCCTGTGCGAGTCATGTCGACCTATAAATAGAGGAATGTTGTGTCAGAGCTAGTTAGTGTTAGTCCAATTGGTGTGGTGAAGCCTTGTTGAATTCTTTACTTGCGTTGTACTTTTTCACGTCACTCAATATATTCAAAGTAGTTAAACAGTAAATCTCACTTGTTCGTTTGTCAACCTCACTAACAATGAATTCCGCCTCTGTTAGTTGAGTTAGATCAGTTCGGTTGCTCATCGGAGAAGCTGATCCCCCATTAACAGCTAGCCTTTTGTGTTTAATCTCAAACATTACACAACAACACATTCTTAGACTTCTGAGTCTAGACATTGACCTAGGAGTACTCATCACATTATTAAGTTATTATTATTGTTTTTTACTTGATTTTAACTGGAAAATGCCGCCAAGAGTTTGAGAACAAAGTGGAAGAGGTAAAGGACCTATGTGGGGAGAACCATCTGGACATATCCCTTCACAACCCCATCACCCAAATCCTTATGAGGATTCGGGCGATTCTTGGCCACTAGCGAGACATTCTAACTCGCAAGAACATTCGCCTACGCATACACAAAATTTGTACCATTCCTACCATTCACATCATTCTTATCACTCTCATCGTCCATATCATGATGAGTTTAACCCTAACCACTACTTCAACACACCCCAGCTGATCAAAATCATTTAGATCAACCTAACCCAATGGAGACGACTCTGACCCGGAGATGCCGCGTTACACATCCCATTGAAATCTCTAGCGATTCGAATTCCTACGCCGGATCACCATACCAAGGTCCAAGTGAATGGGAGCAATATTGGAACCAATTCACTTTTGCTAACACTCCTTAACACTCCTCAACACCTCGTACACACGATGATGTTCAAATGGAACCGGTGGAACAACCTCAGCCACCACCTGAGCAACCAAGGAGGAAACGAGGAGCACGTATGTCGATACGTGTGGGAGAACGGTCGGGTTCGCCACCACCTTTACCCAAAACCTACCCTATCATTCACGAGGACCTACAAATGGGTGGACCCTCCAATGCTTCACCTGTGGTGGAACCGACACCATCACTTGTAGTTCAACCACCACCATCAGGTTTTAATAACCCTATCCCTACATATCTAGATATATCTAGATATGATCTTTTTAACCCTTCTACGTCAGTAAATTACCAGGCACTATCGCATGACCCTTATATGCAAGCGGTCATGCATAATGCACTTTACCCATTCCTGTCCCACCTGCTTATCCACCTACTGGATATCCAAATTATGGCTATCAGTATCCAATTATGACTCAGCCCCAACCACAACCTCTACCCCCACTTAAGGCCATTAATGAGGCCTTGGAAGAGATGAAGGAAATGCAACAACAAGCGGAGAAGATAGAGAAGAAAACAATAAGTTCTTCAAGAAGCTCTCCAAGTTGGTTAAGGGAAAGAAGGACAAGTGAAGTCTCTTCGATTATTAAATTTATTTAGTCCTTGCATGGACATTGTTATTTCTTTAGTCCCTGCGTGGACATTGTTATTTCTTTTAAGTCCTTGCATGGACAGTTTGTTTCATTCATTTATTTCTAGTTTTGTAATTTCTATTGTTGTTTAATGAAGTATTTTGGAATTATATATGTACTTATCCTCTTCAAGCGACTGTCTCGATTTTACTCGAAATTTATGCTCTGCTATATAATTCAAAAAGATCTTCATGGTTTATATTAGTCAAGTGGCATAGACCACATTATTTGGCGAGCTTATAAATGATAGTTAAGGATATATAGCCTTCTATCATGATAGTTAAGGAGAGTTATCCTTCTATCCAGAGGTGGTGGACTATGTTCAAGCCTCCAAGTCATTAAGGTCAATACGATAGTGATTATTAGTCGACCATTAAGATACTACTATGTTAACATTCAAGTAATGTTCATGCTCCTGGTAGTGTGACTTGAGGAACCACACTACTCGTCTAGGTAAATGGACTACATCCTAACCTATTATATAGCCTATGTGATCAATATGATCCCAACTAATATCATCAATGCAATGATAATAACTGACATCCATTGGTGATGTAGTGCCTACGGGCCATAATTGACATCCATTACTGATGTAAGGCTAATGTGCCGAATTTATATGTCCACTAGTGACAGGCCAACGTGCCGTCTTTATATGTCCATTAGTGACAGACCAATGTGCCGTATTTTTAGGTCCATTAGTGACAGGCCAATGTGTTGTATTTTTATGACCATTAGTGACAGACCAATGTGCCGTATTTTTATGTCCATTAGTGACAGGCAAATGTGCCGTATTTTTATGTCCATTAGGGACAGGCCAATGTGCCATATTTTATGTCCATTAGTGACAGGCCAATGTGCCATATTTTTATATCCTTAGTGATAGGCCTATGAGCCATATCTTAAATGTCTTTCGAGACAAGCCTATGAGCTATTTATAATTGTCTTATGACAATGGCAGTTGTGACATTAAGATCCACTGTCTAAAGTATATTTGGACTATGTCCAAACTGTAATTTTTTCCTTTGATGGTCCTTTTGAGACCTAGGTCAAATATAGATAACACTCATAGAAATGTTATGCCTAAGAGTTGTGATTATTTCACACTAGTTTAAATAGGCAGTGGATTTATATATCCAACTTTAAAGCCAATATGGTTATTAATACCATGGCTAAGAGAAATATAATTTGGTGATTAGTTCCAAAGCTTTAGCGTTGGCTAACTCAGATGAGGCGCAAAGTAGCCACCGAGATATTAACTCTAACAACGCTGAAAACATATATATCAATAATGATAATTTCCAAGCTCGCATAAATGCAGCTATTGGAAAGACCATGGAAAAGGACATGGAGAAGTTTAAAGAATTGAGCGCTACTCGCTCCAAACCTTTATCTATTCCACCATCATCAGCTCGTAAGGAGAGTTGTGTTCACTCTCCAAATGCGAAGAGTGAACCAAAGAAATTAGAATTTAACGAAAGGTCCCGTTCTTCTAAAGACGGATGTACCTATAAATACTTCGTCTCCTGTAAGCCCCGAGATTTTAATAGAGAAAAGGGGGCTATAGAAGCCTGGGGATGGCTTGATAAGATGGAGACGATGGTGGATATCGGCGGTTGTGCTGATAGGGATGTGGTTAAGTATGTATCACAGCCCGTCAAGGGTGATGCCCCAATTTGGTGGAAAGCAATGGTCCAGTCAACAGGTAAAGTACACCTGTGTAACTTGGGTTGGTCCAAGTTTGTTGACCTTGTCAAAGAGACATATTGCCCGCCTCATGAAGTGGAGAAGATAGATTCAGACTTTCTGACTCTCACAATGAAAAATCTAGACTGTAGAAAGTATGTTTCTGACTGTAACTCTCTGTCTAGATTAGTTTCCTATCTAATTACCCCTAAACCCAAATGCATTGCACGTTTTATTAATGGGTTAGCGCCTGAGATTAAGGGCATGGTAAAGGCTTTTACCTATAGGTCTGCTGTTGACCTATCTCTCTCTCTCTCTCTCTCACCTTAGACTTAGTGAGGCAAAAGTCAGTTAGAACTGAGACTGGCAGAAAAAGGAAACGGGAAAATGATAACTCCCAAAGGTTCAAAAAGAGAGGAAATTTTGAGTTCAAGAAGAACCAGCACACGTCTAATGATAGATCTCTGTGCAAGACCTGTAACCGCATGCATTGGGGATAATGCAATATTAACCCATAGGCTAAACCCTGCGGAATTTGCAAGAGAAAAGGCATAAGACCCTAGAGTACAAAAACCTTAAGGATGCCGTCTGTTACGGCTGTATGAGAAAGGGCATATTAAGCTTAACTGCCCTAAGAACCCCAGAAGTAACGATGCAAAGCTTGGGGAGGCTAAGAAAGGAAACACACGTGCTTTTCAGATGAATGCTAAGGAGGCTGTTAATGACAACGTCATAACAGGTACATTCCTCATTAGTGACATATATACTAGAGTTCTTCTTGATTCAGGTGCAGATAAATCCTTTGTAGACCATAAGTTTAGTAAACTATTAGATTTACCCATAAGAACTCTAGACATAACATGTGGGGTAGAACTTGCTGACGGAACCATAGAAACAGCATCTTCCATTCTTGATGGATGTTTTATATCCATTAAGAATCATTCTCTCCCTATCTCCCTTATGCCAATGAAATTGGCGGGGTTCGATGTAGTCTTAGGCATGGATTGGTTATCTCATAACCAAGCCCGCATTGCCTGTGATAAGAAACTCATTGAAATTAAAACCACATCTGGTGAAATGCTCACCATTCTTGGAAATTCACACTATGGATTGCCAGACAAGGTGACGTTATTTAAGGCATCCAAGTGTCTAGGGAAAAGTTGTGTCATTTACATGGCACAAGTAACTATTAACGAGCCAAAGCCAAATATTGAAGACCTATCAACCATCTCGGAATATTCCGATGTCTTTCCTGAAGAATTAACAGGTTTAACACCAGATAGGCAAGTGGAGTTTAGGATTGACATCCTACCAGGAAGGGCACCTGTTGCAAGAGCTCTGTATCGGTTAGTACCGACAGAAATGGAGGAATTAAGAATACAATTAGATGAACTTTTAGAGAAAAGCTTTATTCAGCCTAGTTCCTCACCTTGGGGAGCTCCTATCCTTCTCGTTAAGAAAAAGGACGGTTCAATGCGGATGTGCATTGATTACCGTGAATTAAACAAAATAACGATCACGAACTGTTATCCTCTGCCCAGGATCGATGACCTGTTCGATCAACTTAAAGGGGCTAGTTATTTCTCTAAGATCAGGATATCATCAACTGAAGGTTAGGAATGAAGATGTTCCTAAAACCGCCTTCAGAACCCGTTATGGTCATTACGAATTCCTAGTTATGCCTTTTGGGCTCACATATGCACCTGCAGCATTCATGGTCTCATGAATAGAGTCTGCAAGCCGTATTTAGATAAGTTTGTCATTTTCTTCATAGACGACATACTTATCTACTCTCGTAATCAAGTTGATCACGAGAAACATCTTCGGTGCATCCTAGAATTACTAAGATAAGAGAAACTATATGCTAAATTCTCAAAGTGTGAATTTTGGCTTAGAGAAGTCCAATTTCTTGGACATGTTGTAAGTGAGCGTGGTATTCAAGTGGCACCCGCTAAAATTGAAGCCATATTGAATTGGGAAGTACCCAAAACTCCATCAGAGATTCGTAGTTTCTTAGGATTGGCAGGTTATTATAGGAGGTTCATAGAGAACTTTTCGAGGATAGCCACTCCTTTAACTACCTTGACCCGTAAGAATGTCAAGTTTGACTAGGGTCCAAAACAACAAGAATCTTTTGAAGTTCTAAAACGCAAGTTGAGCAATGCTCCTGTGTTATCTCTACCTGAGGCTATTAAAGATTTTGTCGTTTATTGGGATGCCTCGCACACTTGCATGGACTGTGTACTAATGCAAAAAGGAAAAGTGATTGCTTATGCATCACGGCAATTAAAGGTACATGAAAGGATTACACCACCCATGATTTGGAATTGGGTGCTGTTATATTTGCACTTAAGTTATGGAGACATTACTTATATGGTACAAAGTGTATTATATACACTGACCATAAGAGTCTCCAGCAAATGTTCAATCAAAAGGATTTGAACATGCGACAACGCCGCTGGATGGAAACGCTTAATGATTATGATTGCGAAATTCGCTATCATCCTGGCAAGGTAAATGTCATTGCTGACGCCTTAAGTTGCAAGGAAAGGGTTAAGCCTATAAGGATTAATGCCAAGAGCATTGAGCTCAGAAATAGCTTAAATGAGAAGCTATTAGATACGCAAAAACAAGCCCTATTAGAGGCTAATATTCCTAATGAGGGATTAGGCAAGACTGTTGATCAGTTAGTGCCTCGAAAAGATGGAATCCTCAGATTTAATAATAGATTCTGGGTTCCAATCTTTGGTGGACTTAGAGATCTAATCCTCCAAGAAGCAAATAATTCAAGATACTCAGTTCACCCGGGTGGTGACAAGATGTATCAAGATTTGAAAAGGAATTATTAGTGGATGGGTTTGAAGAAATCCATAGCCACTTATGTAGCTTAGTGTCTGACGTGTTCTCAAGTTAAAGCCGAACAACAGAAACCGTAGGGACTTCTACAACAACTAGAAATTCCCACTTGGAAATGGGAAATGGTAACGATGGACTTGATTACCAAGTTACCTAAGACCACACGTGGTAATGACATAATTTGGGTCATTGTGGATAGACTGACTAAGTCAGCGCATATCTTTCCAATTAAAGAGAATTATAGTTCTGATAAATTGGCTAAATTGTAATGTGGATACAATTGTGTCCCTACATGGCGTGCCGATATCTATTGTATCCGATAGAGATACTAGATATACATCTCACTTTTGGAAAAGTTTCAAACAATCTTTAGGCACAATATTAAACTTTAGTATGACTTACAACCCGCAGATGAATGGACAAAGTGAGCATACTATCCAGACTTTGGAAGACATGCTTAGAGCATGTGTGATTGATTTAGGTGGAAGTTGGGATGATCACTTACCCCTGATAGAATTCTCCTATAATAATAGTTATCATACGAGCATCAAGGCTGCTCCTTTTGAGGCCTTGTATGGGAGAAAATGTCGAACGCCCATGTGTTGGGCAGAAGTTGGGGAAGCCCGACTATCAGGACCGGAGATTGTCCTGGAGACCATGGGTAAGATTGTGTAAATCTATGATCGTCTCAAAGCTGCCCGTGATAGGAAGAAGAGTTATGCTGACAAGAGGCATAAATTAAGTTCCAAATAGGGGACAAAGTGATGCTGAAAGTATCACCTTGGAAAGGTGTAAAGCAATTTGGAAGGAAGGGCAAGTTAAGCCCAAGATATATTGGACCATTCGAGATAATCGAATGTGTCGGCGCTATAGCTTATAAGCTTAAGTTGCCGAAGGAGCTTAGTGGAATTCATGCTGTATTCCACATATGTAATCTTAAGAAATTTCTAACCGAATAGTCGCTAGCAATGTCACATCATGATGTGCAAATTGATGAAAACCTGAGGTTTATTGAGAAACCGATTTCGATCGAGGATCGAAAGGTTAAGAAGCTCCGAAGGAAAAAGATACCTATACTAAAGGTTAAGTGGGATGCCCTTCGAGGCCCCGAGTATACATGGGAGGTTGAGTCCACTATGCGACAAAAATACCCCCATCTTTTTGAATAAAATCTTGAGGTCGAGATTTCTTTTAAGGGGGTGAGGATGTAACACGTCTTAAAAATCGTGTCCAATAGTATAGTGACATGTGTCATTACTTTTATAATAAATCCATTAAGGACTAATAAGGACTAAAGGTGTCAACATGCTCAAACTAAGCCTCTGAGTGACCCTCTGGTGTCAACATGCATAAACCAAGCCTCTGAGTGACCATTAGTGTCTACATGCTTAAATTGAGCCTCTGAGTGACCATTAGTGTCAACATGCTTACACTGAGCCTCTGAGTGACCGTTAGTGTCAACATGCTTAAACTTAGCCTCTGAGTGACCATTAGTGTCAACATGCTTAGCCTCTTAGTGATCATCAGAGTCAACATGCTTATACTGAGCCTCTGAGTGATCCTTTATGAAGTCCTAACTCTCATATGAGCCACTAATTGGACGAGAGAGATTAATTATGTAAATATGTAAAAGTTGGACAAAGGAGGGGTTAAAAGTGTCAACATGTTAATTTATACCTCTGAGTGACCTTTTAACAAACCGAGAGCTTGACAATATCCGGGCGTACTCCCAGTTACGCTAAATATTGGCTACTGAGGGCTAAATATGCTATAAAGGTCTTTTTAGAGGTTTATTAAGTTGAGAGGCTAAATGTGACAAACTTTGGAAGTCTCCATGGGGCACTCGCGGGCCCCAAGAGACACGGGCCTGGTCTCTCGTAGGGCGTGAGAGGACTGTGTCTTCAGGATTTCCGCTTGGCCTCCACACATGTTGCCAAAAACCATTTGTTTCGAAACCATGGACTTCCAAACTGCTATGCCACGTTTTAGGATACTTGTAAGCTCCCTCTAACACTCCCTATAACCTGGGATCACCTCCTTCAAGCTCCGCAACTATAAATAGGTGCATAAGTTCACCACTTAAACTTGCACCTTTCTCATTTATCACTCTATCTCCCACCTCTAGAAGTTCTGAACTAAAAGGAGAATCCAACTTAGTTCTATTTCATCCTAGGAATCACTTGTAAGTGTTCCTTTCTCTTGCATTTTCGTTTAAAGGCTTTTATAGCCAAAAGTCAAACGTTTTACAGAAAAAGCCTTGACTTTCGGTTAAGACCATTGTGGTCCAGCCATTGTTCGTAACGAACATGGCTAAGTGATCGTAATAAGGTTGGTGTTAATCCCTATAAAGACACCTCCTAAAGATCGTGTTTGCTAGACCAATTGACGGGTCAAATTTTAATATTAAAAAGTCAAACAGGCCAGTTTTTGAAAATATTATAAACTGAGCTTATATATAAACATGTTTTGACACTTAAACAAATCAGTAATAATTATTAGAATACGTGAGAACATGTTCGGCTCGTCAATTTCAGTTCTAGGGTCGGTTCGCAATCGAAAGTCGCAAAGTTTGACTTCGGCTTTGACTTTCGACTCTGACCGAGTTAGATTAGTTAGCTACTGATCTAAGGTTGCATTATGATCATAATATAATGTAGCATAACCCCCTGAGGTTATGTTACAAGATCATAATCAGAATCTAAGTTTATGCACTAGTTTCGTAATTATGCCAATTTTGACTAAAATGCCATTTTAGAATAAAATAAGGTTTTAATCAACAGTGAACTTGCAAACGAATTGCCTACTGATATGCTAAAATAATTAACATAATATTATGTTGATATTCTGATCATAAACTAAGTTTTAATATAATATCGTAAATTATATTTTTAAAAGACCAAAATGCCCTTTTCGATGCATAGTTTGATCCTAAACCTTAAACCACACTTATGTGTGCTATCTTACTGATATTATATCACAAATTAAGTATTTTTCCAGAATGTTTATGATCATGACATCAAAATATATTCAGGTTCCTTTTATACGGTATATAATTACCAAAATGCACTTATGAGGCTTAATCTCATTTTAAAACCGTAACGGGTATGTAAGTTCATATCCTACTGATATTACAACTTATTTAAAGTATAAAGTCCTATAGAACTTGTCCATGACTTTCCGGTTACCCGATATCGCTTATATGCGTTCGGTTAAGTATATGTAACTAGTTTACGGAAATTAACCGAAACGGGTTTAACCTTTTCACTTTAATCTCAAAATCCAGAATGCTTATGGTTTACTCATATTATACAAGTCATAGTACTTGTTGGGTTTAAACTATATTCTATCCGATCATCGCTTAATCTACCGTTTTGATCTTGTACCTAGTTGGTCTAAGTCTATGACTTAATTAAGACCATTAACATTTTAATTGGTTAGCTTATGCCATAATCCAGACTAGAGCCTTCCGGTAAATGCTATCTGCACTTAGTTCAGTTTGAGTATGGCTGAGATATTAAATCTTGCATTTAAATCAAGAGTAGCTCGGATAAATACTCTTGACTTATTTTCCCTATACGGGCTTGGGTTACGGTAAATTATTACCGCTTGGTCGGAAATGGGATCAATCGAATGCCGGACTGTTCAGTGAGCAACTTCATTCAGATTTGTAGTACGTTTGATCATCGAAACATCGGCATCCCAAGACTTTGGCAGTGAATTCAATAGTTGGTGATTCATCCCACTATTAGTGATCAGAATTCCAGCACTGACCATCTGTGAAATGAGTTTGATGAATCTCCTAATTTGGTTCTCCACAGTCTCCCCATATATGTGATTAAACAAACTAAACTGCTGGTTCAACATGTTTACCCTGCTAGCCTTCATGTCAGTGTTTCCTTCGTACATACTTCTGAGCACATCCCAGATTTCTTTCGCATTTGTGTAGTTTCTGACAACAATCGAGATGTCAGGACCGAGAGCCATAGTAAGATTTACCATTGCCTTATCATCTTCATCCTTGATTTTTCGATCTTCATCGGACCACAAACTTTCTGGTTTTGGAATCTGAGGTGTCTAGATCATCTGTAGTTGCATACATAATAGTGCAAGGACTATCACGAATACACCTCCACATACCGTGTTCCTTGGCTTTGTAATACTGCTCAAAACGCCAGGTCCAGTCAAAGTAGTCATCTCCATATAACAACCTTGGAATCTTGGTAGACGTTCCGATACTCTGATCCAGTTCTTGATACATTACCGGAGTATGAGACTGGATGGCTGTCAAGGTAGCGTTGGTGAGATTTGCAGCAGCCAAAATACCGTTCGGGTTCATCTTTTTTAGTTTTTACCGAATAGAAGTTAATTGTATTTTGATTAAAAATAAAAAGTTCAAAAGTCCAATTCGAGATGGTCAACTAGAGGTCAACTCGAAGTGGCTTCTGAAAAGTGAATTCGGAACAGTAACTCGAATAGTAATCTCGAACTCGTATTAGTAACTTATTTGAGATGATGATTGATGATTCGAGTTGATGGTTCAAGACGTAGGCAAACTTCAACAGTAGAGATCCGTGATGATTCAAGATGCTTGATGATTATTCGAGATGGAATTTGAGATGCAGGCAAACTTCAACAGTAGAGATCCGAGATGCTTGATGATTATCCAAGATGGAATTTGAGATGCAAGCAGTTCCATCTGAGACGCAAGCAGTTCTATCCAAGATGGATTCAAGTCTTCAACAGATGATTCCATCTGAGATGCAAGCAGTTCTATCCGAGATGCATTCGAGTCTTCAACAGATGATTCGAGATGTTCAAGGAGATGATCCGAAATGGAACAGAAACTCAACAGCAGCTCTGAAACAGTGTGATATCAGATCTAAGCCTAGAAACAGGTTCAAATAGGCTCTGATACCAATTGTAAGTCCCAATAAACGGATCTCACGATATCACACGTAGCTTGAATAGTGGCGGAATCACATAAACAAGCTAATAGAAGAAATAAGACGAAGAATAGAAAGATTCAACTTGCATACAAATCAAAGTTTGTCTAGTACAAGTGAGAACAAAAACCACCAAGGAGCCTCTAACCCTAAAACAACATTATATACTTATACTAGAGGGTTAGTGCTCCATTACTCTAAAGCCCTTAGGCCCAAATGCTACCCTCAAGCCCATTACAAAAAGATAGCCTACATCACTATTGTAACTAATACATAAACCTTATAATGTCTAACAATGCCTAAAACGTAAGATCATGATGTGAGCCAGATTCGGGTTGGTACAAATGTTAGGCTGGATTTTTCGATTGTCACATTCTCCCCATTTTGAAAGAATTTTGTCAAATTTAGTTTGTGTTGTTTCCATTAATATTCATTATCACGAACTTCGTCAACAGTTGAACATGTTACCACAACCCTACCGGTTGTTGAAAAGGCATCACGACCTTTACTTGTTATTAAGAAGGTTACTATAACCTCTTCTACGTGCTTATAACTTTAGAGATTCATGTACTATGATTTTATCAATATATAAAGTGCCAAAGCACAAGAAGTTGCTAACAATGAGATATATTACCAAACTAAATGGTTCCGAAGACATTCGATAAAAATGAGATTTAGGTGTGTATCCAAACGGATTACTTAGAAATAAATTCAAGATTCGACCAGAGTCAAATTGGTGGAAACCGAAGTGTCTATTGTTAGAGTAAAAAACTGATTTCAATAAAAGTCCATACGTTATTTGTAACAATCTGAAGCTACAAAAGGTACCTTACAATGTAAGCATATGCAAAAGAATTTAAGAAATGATACAATCCGAAAGGTTTAGCATTTCCCACACCAAAAAGAAATGTGTTCATATACTCAATTATCACAAAAAGTTATTGGTAGTGAAATGACACACAAACCAAAAGTTTGATAGGCAAAGCTATATTAGTATGCCTAGTTCACAAAGTGTCGTTGTGATACGAATAGTTGAATCAAGTAATGAAAGAGCATCACAGCAACATCCTAATGCCAAACCCTACTCAGGGTGAATTTTGTGAACTCCAAACAAGTGTACTTTGAAAGTATGGTCACCATAAATGCAATCAAATAATGTCAAATGATGCCAACGTTGAATGGTTACACATTGCCGATAGACTGTTGATAACAATGAAGTCATTAGTATCATTACTAAAAGTAACCTTACCTCTACCGTTGAAGAAATATGCAATTTAGAGGTCAACAAATCCATGCATGAAAAATGTATCAAAGTAAATAGAAATTAGTGTGTAAATTATAATGATGCAGAAATATATCACAAAAACTTGTAACAGTTGCCCAAATGAAATGGCTTCACTAATCATATGATGGACTCATTAACAAAGTTAATGAATGCAACGAGTTGATAAAAGCTTCACCACAAGGTGTTGTAACAATTGAAATAATTCAATAAGAATAAAGGTTAAACGAGCTAACTATGTTCTAGATCAAATGAAGTGATCATTCAAGTTGTTTAAAATATTATAATTTCAATAGATCTTGAAGAGATTTCAACATGAGAATACAACTTGTCAATTTGAACAATTGAACTTTGCCTTATAAATGAATTAGAATAAAAGGATGTGTCGCCAAAAGATTTATATGAATTAGACATGAAGGCATGTTTCAACTGTTAGTTTGCTGCAACAAAGCATATCTATGCCCGTAGACAATGGCGAGTACACTAGGAATCAATACACAAGATCGTAAAGATCTTAAAACCAAGACTGTTATCGAGTTGGAATGTTTCTAAATATAAAATCGAAGTCTCACCGATCCACTAACAAAGCGACTGAGGATTATATTCACAACATGAATAGTAATACATCTATTAAGTTATGCATAGGTCATCACAAAAGAATTTCCCATAATTTTCAAGTACCAATAAATTCACAATTTGGTGACGTCAACGCAATTGTAAATTCACATTACTTGACATTTATGGTAATCTTCCCTTGCGGGTCATAATATAGGGGTATATCCTTTCTCACATATATACGTGTATGATATATTAGTCATGCGTTTCACCAGTGAGGCTAAATGTCATAGTTACGGTACTCCAGACCGCAAGTAGTTTTGATGAAGTAACCACACTCAGAATTCAAGCGACGAGGCTTCAGTTGCATCACTTAACCACTTATATCCAGGCGTAACCAATTCTCCCAACTAAATTCGACGTGCGTCGCATTTCGTTTCCCCAAAGTTTCAACTTAACAACGGACGACCTATATCAATATATTAGGACTCCCGGAGCACATTTATATATAAATATAACTAGTGTTTCACATCGTAACATGTATTCGTCTCCGCAATTTCATAAGGCTCATGTTCAAGTTCATATAATAGTCGTACTACTTAATTCGATACGTGTTTCATCCTAAAAAATAAATAAATATATAATATATATTTATTTTATGTAAAATGTTTCCCAAGTATGCCACGTATTGTTGTAAGATATGATAGATATACTTACACGTATATTTCACAGATATCCTACCAAATCATTATTTCAACTTGTTTCTCAAGATATGTTCACCAAAAGACATTGTTTCTCATATCAACGTAGCAAAGACCACACTAGTGTAACCATCTGCACTACCTTAGACTCACATTTCAGGCAACACTTGAATTCCCATGTTAAATATCTGAGTGTTTTCAACGTAACCCAAGTCTTAATTGTCTCGGTCCCTATAACTCAAGGTTAAAGCCCAAGTTCCCCTACCGGCACCTAATTTGCTGAAACCTATGGCTCTGATACCAATCTATCACACCCGCTAAAATCAGAGTGGGTGTGATCTGACTAGTATCTTATTGCATAGCAGAAGTATAAAATGCTAAGACTTCTAGAAAGTGAACGCCCGCTAAGTACATGAATCCCATGGGTTCTCCTATTCCAACCGTGTCGTATTTTGAATTTTGTAACTTGAGAAAGAAACATACAAAAAATCAACATATAATTGGCGAGTTCATGGTTGTTTGAAAAAGATTTAATAAAATATTTTTTGATAACCGGTTTAATGATGTTGAGAAAACGTAATAACATCATTTTCCTTGGAATGTTTAACTGAAAACTTTGTACTTGTAAAACTTGTAACTGTCAACGTCCGAGTCACGTTAACATTCGAGAATTCATATATAATAATGTGGTATGTAAAGCGTCAATGAACTTGATGATCATTAATGTTTTGCAAGGACATTAATATGTGTGACGACATAGGAAGCACACAACTCTAGACGATTTAACAACAGTCCACCTGGCTGTGACAACAAAAGCACTAAATGGGGCCACACAAGGACCCATGAGTGGGGCTTGCCTACACCCGATAGATCTACCACTCTTGTTTCATGGTCTTATAAAAGATTAATGGCACTTGAGAGAGACCTTATTCGCACATGATCTAATATTTCATTACATAGCTAAACCGTACCATCGAAACATGTAATTTGCCTCCGAGAGTTATAAAACCGAAACATTTAAGAGAAAAGGGGAACATAAATTCACGGAGTCTTTGTGCCTCGCACAAATTAAAATGGGCCTAGCCCATTTGAGCTTGTAAGCAGGTTCAACCTGTCCCCTTATTTGTATGCAGGACAACTCAGTCCCGTTGTAACTAGTATAATCCCGTCACTAGTCATGAAAGTCATGCACATTTCGAAAATACGCTTGTGTTTTATTAACCAGTATGTTGAGCATAAACCTTTCGTAAACCATTTGAGTGTGCTGAAATCCATGTGCAACATGGTTTAGAAATATAAATTTTTTCGTTCTTCAAAATTTTGTGTACTTTTGTAAAACTTGCATGTCTTTCCACCCTGGAAAGCATCTATAGAAATGTAAAACCGTAAAAAGTAGGGGTTATGGACTCACCTGATCGGCAAAGCATAATACTCCATATGTCAAACAAAGACAAGCAAATCCCAAAGCTTGAAATAACCTTGTTGTGCCCTACGACAAGTAAAGGCCACCTAAAAGTATAACGGAAATACCTAACATACAAGTTGATCATATATAATACTGGAAATCTATGTTCGGATTTATATAATAAATATATATTTTAACCTGAGTTGTAACTCGACTCGGTTAACAAATAAATAAATAAATATATACAAGTTATATATAACTTGCAGAGAAATAACCCTTGAAATATATTATGCCATAATATATGATATTTGAACCCTGTGATATTTACTAAATAAAATTTAGTACGGCACGTGATTCTTGTTGAAACTCAAGATTCTTAACATATTTATTTATATAATAATACACTGTCCATGATGTGTAAAATCCACACATGTCTATGTCTCTTTCTTTCTCTCTCTCTATAATACATATATATATATACACCTTTTTGCGAAATAACTAGTTTATATGCAAAAATCATGTTTATGATAACATATTCTTGTATAAAACAATATTTGGATGTACAAAATAAATATGTATAAAACCGGATTAGTAACCGGTTTTGAACATAAATAAATATATAAACCTATATTTTTACTTAGAAACTAATTTGTTATAAACCTTTTATGAAAAAAAAATAACAACAATATAAGCATATATATCCATACACTATTTGTCCTCATAAAACTCTAATCTTGTAATAGAAAGTTTATCAGTACATAATATATATATATATATATATATATATAATACTATCTTGAGTTATGAAAAACTAGTTAGAAAATATCATCAAGTAACACACACATCAATACAACAACCGTAATATAAAATTCTAGAAACATAGTTTTTGAATATATATACTAAGGCCTCGAATAATCCTCATTCAAATTTTGGGGAATCACGCATCTTGTTGGAAACACCATTTTACTAGGTATATAACTTCATAATTTTATTTCTTTACATAGAAAACAATTTATATATATAAAATGCGATCTTTAGAAGTTCATGGGTTATATCTTGTAAAACTACTACTTGGGTGTTCTTAAATCATGATCAAACTATAAAAAACAAGATAATTGGACAATTCCAACTTACACAAAACAAGCAGAGAGAAGGTAAGGTGTATGAACTAGAACTTGAAAGATTGCACTTGGAACAACACTTGAAATATTGAAACAAGATTTGATAATGGAAGATTTGTGGGTTTAGGTATGTGTGTCGTGAGATAGGAAGGAGGTATCAAGGGTGCAAGTTTACAAGTGTAGGTTAGAAAAGTATTTATAGGTGAAATGCATGGGTTTTTCGTGGAACTAGAATACTTTGGTTTTAACTAGGAATCTTAGACTAAATCTATAAAAAAAAAAATATATGTGGGGGTTTGGTTTCAGTTAAGGGGAGCCGGGAATAGGGTTTGGTTTCAAATATATGTGGGTCCACAAGTTAGTAATACCAGATGATAAATAGTCATAATGCCATGTTGTGTTACTTGTTCAAATAAGAGGTAGGGTGAATTGATTGTAAGTACAAATAATGGAGTGTTTTCTTGAATAAATTATATTTCTTTCTTTCCTTCTCTAAAACCAACGTGTGGGGATAAGTATTTGTGAGGGAAAAGAATTAAATCTTGAATGTTCATAATATCGATAAGTATTTGTGAGGGAAAAGAATTATTCTTGAATGGTCATAATATCGATATTTTGAAGATCGAGTGTTAGGTGTGGGTTGGTAACTTGTATAAAATACCTACTTATTTATACCGACTAGTAACCCGTTTACACCAAAATATAAAATAGATCCGTGAAAAAAAATATGATTGTGCCAGGTTGTATAAAAATATACTTTTATATGTTCGTATTGGTGTCACGCTAAGTGTATATCTAAATATATACGTGTCATAAACTTTTATAAATAACCAATATATATCTAAATGTACATTTAGAGTATTACACATTTAATAATACTATGGAATGGTGTTGGTGCACAATGTCTATCGTCTACGTCTAGGATACGTCGGTTTTGTATATAGGGCTTAGAATTGTCAATTTTATATGTATGTTTAATGACTCGTACGAGTGAGCTGTAGTGGCTCGTACGAGTGACACCTTGTCACTCGTACGAGGCACCACTCGCACGAGCCATCAACCTCACTCCTGTGCGAGCCATGTTGACCTATAAATAGTGGAGCTTGAGTGTTGTGTGTTATCTGTTGGTGTGTGACTACGGCGAAGCCCTGTCCATTTGTTTACTCGTCTGTAACTTTCACGTTTATTAATATACGAAGTAAAGGCGTTTAAGCAGCATACTTGATTGTTTGTTTGTCTAACTCGCTAGCAATGAATTCCGCCTTTGTTAGTTGAGTCAAATCGGTCCGGTGCTCACAGAGGAGAGTCGATCCCCTCTAACAAGTGGTATCAGAGCCTTGAGGCCTGATTAGAGGACAAACAACAAGTTTTAGCAGACAACCAACAAGTTTCAGCAGTTGAAAATCTAGTTTCAACCATTGAAGATTTTCTGTATCTACTCTTTCTTCTTACATATTTCAGATCGAGGATTTCATAGATGAATTGGACTAGGATTTTAGTTTAACACGTTAAAATAAATGTTAACAAATCCCTAAAATTTACAGATATAAAATCGAACAAAAACATGACGAAAATTGCAGAAAACATCCGTTTGTTGACTTGAGCTACTCGTACGAGTAGAACGACAACTCGTACGAATGACCATCCGTATGGATTAGCCACTCGTACGACCAAGAAAACAAGTTTTCTTAAAATTTTCAAGTTACAAAATAGTCATTCGTACGAGTAAGTGTTTCGCACAAAGAGTCACTCGTACGAGTAACTCTCTCTCTCGCACGAGTAACTTGCTCGCACGAGTCACCTGACTCGCACGAGTATTAATTCACTCGCATGAAGGACATTTTGAGGATTTTTCTTAACTTTTGTGTTTTTATCAAATTATATCTAATCAGTGTTGTCGAATGTTTGTATTTCTAAAATTGTAGATTTAATGGAAGTAGAGTTTTTCAACGCATTTGCTGCTTCAGCTGTTACCACTACCTCAGCACAAAATATAAATCTAGAGAACGAAATGGGAACCATAACAAAGCCTCCAAAGCTTATGAATCTAGAAGACTACGATAGCTGGAGCGAAAGGTTCATGAACTGGGTTCAAGCTAACCACTTCACTTGCTCGTTTGCAATCGAGTCAAAATATCAAGCCCCTATTGGAGAAACTGGTCTTGAGAAGACACTAGCACAACTCTCAGAGATCAAAAGAGAAAAATTCATTAATGAAAAGAAGATGAATATTTTGCAGCGAGCTACAAAAGAAGATATCTTTGCGTTATCACAGCACGATGACGATGCTCAGTCTTTATGGAATGCCTTACATTCAAAATTCCAAGGAAGTTCACAACTGCGAAAGGGAAGAGAGCGCTACTGAGTAAATAATTTGATATTTTCACACTTATCAAGGTAGAGACAGTGAAACAGTTGATTGAAAGATACTGTCACTTAGTGGTTCAAATGAAGCGTATGGGAATTCTGAAAACGAATGAAGAATTGGTCGATAAACTTGCAGATTCTCGACCTGAAGAAGAATGGTCCACTTATTTGACTATTCTCAAGAACGGCACCGAGTATAGTAATTTCTCATTGCCAAGATTCATTGAAAGATTAGAAGGGCATGAGTTGGAAATGCAGAAGATGGCAAAAAGCAAAGGTGCACAGATATAACAAGATGTGAATCTATACTACACAGGCAGTCCTATTGCAAACATACAGCCTCCCATGATTCAAACTCCATCTAGTGCCAACAACATGCAAAGTCCACCTTCAAGCCAAACCAGTGGATTTTAATCTTTTGCTTCCTTCAATCCAAATACACCTCAAGGGCCACAATCATCTCAAAGCTCAAGCAAACCATAGAACAACAAGCACAATCAATCTAATCCCAATCAATGAATCTTACAATGCAATATCGCAGTAAATCTCCAGAACACCTAAGACTTTGATGAAAAACCCGCAAAGCAACACATGACCCTACTTGCTTCAGTATTGGAATCGTACCAAAGTTTAGTAGCTGGAAGAATTGGGAATCCAGAGATGACAAAAGAAGATTACGATCAAATTGATCCAGTTGAAATGGAATTGATCGAATGTTAGGCTGGATTTTTCAGTTGTCACACCAAGGATTTATCTTGATCACATGTAAAGAAAGCCAATGGACATTTGAACTTTCTCTCTTTGGGCAATTTTTTGAACCACGACTTTTTAGCTTCAGCAATTTCTTCTTTCAATAATTATGACAACCGGCATTTTCTAGTAATTTCCGTACAACTAAACAGTCTTTTATATTATGCAACTATGTGTTTAAAGCGTCAATACAACATGTTTACATTTCATACATCTAGATATCTCGCAGAATACGTCTTAATAGTGCATGACATTCATTTAAATAGTCGCATCTCAAAACAGTTTAGGCAATGCACTAAAACAACTAGTAGACTTACCAATTAGACTAGCTACGTGAGCACGGTTCCGGTACTTAGCTAAATGACAGATCTAGGACTTAGATGGAAGTCCAACACCAATTATATATTAAATCTTATGTGGGAAAACAAGTATTTATGATAACACTTTCCGGATATAATACAAACACTAAAAACTATCTGATACACATTATAAGTGACAAAATCAGCACAATTCAGCAGCATTTGTAATTATTACTAGATCCTGAAATAATGTTAAACACTTTAATTCATTTGAAAGGGCCTTGAAAATATCATAGAGTTACATAAACACTTCATATCATACAAGTCTTGTAGTTTGACACTTCAAAGAACCAATAACGAAACGAACACCCGAACACAACTAGACACATCATATGAACTAGTTAACATTGTTTAGTTGTTATAAATCTAGTTTAGATCATTTGTCATCTCATTTCACTCAAAAATCACTAATTTAACTAAACCCCTAACTAAACACCTTAAATCCTAACCATTTAAGCTATCTATCATCAAAACCCAACTAGACCCCCCTTGATGTGGGCGGCCAACATGAGGGCCCTACTTGCCCTCATGTTGTCTCCTAATGTTTACTTAAGTGTTGTTGGGCAAAAGGATTTTTTAGTGGGAGAAGTGTATGTATAATGATATAAGAACTACCTTATCCTCAACATCACCAACACTTATCATTTCCTCAAAATTCAAACACCAACTCCCTCTCCTTCTCTCTCTAACTCACGTCCCAAACACCCCATCTTCATCTCCTTTTTTGCTTCACTTTCAAGCCATTCTAAGTCCATGCAAGTGTGTCTTAAGGCAAGTTAAGAAAGTGTTAAGCTTTGGAAACTCAAGGACCTCTTCAAGGAGCCTTTATCCAAAACTTTTCTCTACATCTTCATCTTCTTGTTTCTCTTGTTCATCCCTAGCCACTAGAGCTACTAGTGAGTCTTCTAAACCTTTATTTTGACTCTTATTAGTAGTATGGTAAGGGTGTACAAGTGAAACATCAAGAACCATAATCTTAAAATGATGAACAAGTAACATAATCTAAAGAAACTAAGTAGATTTTAAAGATGTTATGAAGATGTTGGTGTTTATTTTGTGATGTGGATGATATCCATCATATGCATACTTGCTAGAAGTATGGATCTAACAAGTATCTACATGGATCTTACAAGATCCATGGTGAACAAGATGATGAACTTGATGAACATGAGAAATGGACTAGTAAAGTTGTTAAAATGAATGTGTTATGTTTATGAGCTGAACAAAGCTTCTAAAAACCATTTACAACAAATTTTATGAAAAACTAAAAGTAATGTGATATTTTGGATGGGTGAACATGTCAACGTCTAGGGTTAAAATACCACTTTTTTTTATAAACCTTCAAGTTCATCATGACATGAAAAATGCATTTTTATGCATATGTTAGACTTGTAAAATTATTGTGGATGATTTGTTGAGTTTTGAAAGCTTTAACACATGTTTTTAAACATGGAAAAGCTCCTAAATCTAGGGGAAATATGGCAAAAATATTTTATAAAATCGTAACACATAGAGGGTTATCTTGAGAACGCTAAATATTACGAGAACCGTGAGAACGAATGAAAAAACCAATCAAAACCAATTTTTTAATAAAAATCTCATTGTAATTAAGATACAACATCAAAAAAAGAATTTACAACATCAAATAATTCATTTCTCCTCTCAAAATCACTCTTATTAGATTTTTTACACACATGTAAATGACAAACTTACACATGTGTAAATGACAAACTTACACATGTGTAAATTTTCTTTAAATACGAATTCACGTAAATTTAAACGTGTAAATGAAATTTCTAACATTTTATTCGAATAATAATGATAAGTGTAAAAAGAAATTTTGAATTTGAATTGTTTTTGACCAAGTTCTCGTGGTTTTTAATTTGTTCTTACGGTTCTCGCAATATTTAGCGTTCTCATTTAAACCCTCCCATATATAGATATATAAATATACACACACACACACTAGTCATTTACCCGCTCGATGCTGCGGAAGTGGCGATTTACAATAGGATACTCGTTTACCGTTAGTTTATCAGTCGTCTCATGATATATTGTATAGTACTTAAGTTAGTTTTCTTATTCGTGATATGTTGGCACATGTTTTTTTGTTAATTTATCAATTCTTTGGTGATATAGTTTTTCTAATTTTTTTAGTTTTAGCTTCGGCGTGATCGATATACAAGAAGAGTACAAAAGAAGGAAGTAGATGTAATTAAAAACAAGAAAAGTACAATACAAACAAGTAGCTGGACAAAACACCAAAAACAAAATACGGGGAGTCTCTTATATCTCTTCCTGTTTTACCAATACATCCGTTCGCTCATGAATTTCCTGTATCTTCTCCTCTACTGTACCAGATTTTGACACATAAAGAAAACAATGTTAGACGCTTACATGTGTTTTAAAAAAGTAATTAAAATTTAATTTGAAGAAGCAATTAAGGCACAAAATCTACTAACTTACCTTCGTTTTGATACGAATGCGGTTCATTAATCACGCAACACTTCCTGGTAGACAACATTTGATGTGTAAACTCCGCGTTGTTTAAAATCTTTGTCGAGATGTACCAACACCTTCGTATTTTGTCTTCAAAACCCTCTTGGTAATGCCACATAAAGTTATCCGTGTGAAAAAACAGAATCCGGTAAATAAACACCAACGTGCGGAATTGTTTGACCTTGAGCTTTATTAATCGTCATGGAAAGCTTAGTCGAATTGGAAATTTTTTTCTTTTCAACTTGAATGGGAACATGTCATCTTGAGAAAGGGTTAGAGGGATTCTTGGCAAAAATACTCATTTACCAGCATGTTGACCGACTTCAATTTCTGCATCAATAACATTTCGCATGAAGCCTTTACATTCAACCACGTGCCATTACACAGGCCATGTGATGGATCGGTATTCCGTAACAATATTATTGGGCATCCAATTTTTAAACGCAGCTTATGGGGTGGCAAACCACTAACATTTAGCGAGTTTAAGAACTCGATCGGATAGAAGTTATGCTGATCGTCTTCAGCTTCATCAAAACTGTAAGATTGTTAAAATTAGCAACCAGATCAGAAAACAATACCTGAGAAAAGTTAAATTTTGATTTGGTTAAAATAGCATAACCCAGGTATTGAATATTCAAAGGTATTTCGTTGAAAGTGGTTGTTTTTGCTGATAGGCACAGTAAAAGGGTGTGAAAAAAGAATTTCATGTTAGCGGGAAATTCTGGTTTGAAAATGGTAATACCTAAAAGCTGACCTGCATATCCACGCTCTATGAATTCTGCATTGTAAATCTTTTTTTGAGAAAGATGTGGGGTCATGAAGGTCATTAAGACTGAAAGTGGTGGAGATAGTAGAAGGAGAGATTTGGACAACTGACTGTCCCATTTTTGAGGTGATTTTTGTTCTGAACTTCAAGTTCAGCATTTACCCAAAACTGGCATAGGGTGTCGATGTAGATCGGGGCTTTTGCAAGTAACACATGTTTGTATGATGATGTTTGTAGAACATCAATCATGGAGTGAAACACAGTATTATTGTTGGTTTTGTCGAATATTGGAAGGTAGTTATGGGGAGTTTTGATGATAAGATTCATGGTGAATAAGTGAGTATGTAGGGTTTGAAAGAAGAAGTGAGTAATGGAGAAATTTGTGGAAGATTTTTTGGTTTTGAAATTGAGACGACAATTGGAAACCCTTTTTAGATGAAACAGGGTTTATAAACGAAAAAGTGAATGTTGACGTGGCAACGGTTTCCAAAAGATCTGATGGCTAGCATTTGTGCATGTGTAAACTCTGATTGAGAATGGATGACAGTTGTTTGGAAACCTTTGTTGAAGACCAACAGTGGTTCGGAATAGAGGAATGATTAGTGGGATTTTACACTATCAGAGGATAGAATACCAGTGGATGGGAAAAACAGTGGTTTCACCAACAGTGAAAGTAGAACAGAGGATACACTTTCAGCAATGGATAGATTTTTATGCCAAGCAAAGGTTTGGATAAACAGTGGTTGTGAACAGACTTTACGGATTTATTGAAAATTTTCAATTTTAGCTATTTTTAAGGATATATTTTTGATTTTCTGAAAGCATTTTAATACTATTTACACATGGAGAACAAACCACTGCTAACACACCAACAGTAGTTGGTATTTGAAAAGGTTAGTATTTCATAGCTGTTATAGTAAGCCTGGTACTCAAAAGAGTAACTGAGAATATGTCAATTTAAGGTAGATTGTAACTAAAAGGTTTGATATTGAAAAGGGCTCTATACATGACATGTGTAAGAAAAGTTGACTATAGCATCAGTGGTTAGTGAGTCAGTGGTTGAATCAATGGTTTTGTTATACAGCTATTGTTGGTGTGTTAGTAGTGGTTTGTCATCAGTGGTTTACATCAGTGGTTTCTGATCAGTGGATAGGATTATAAGGACTGATACTTATTTTCTTATAAGTTCAGGGGGCATTTATTTCAAATTTGCTTTAATTCATAACAGTTGAGAGATGGTTTTCACTGTCATGCTTTCGTAATCATGATTACTTGCATATGACTCACAATCTCCCCGTCAGCCTAAAATCACTGATTTGTTCGTATAGAATGTAAGGAAGATAGGTTAGATTGATAATCGATGAAAGTGATCAAATAGAACACTACATGCACTGTTCTATTTACAATCCTAACCATTGAGCATCTTATTATGATGTTAGCATGAAAGTGACACTTAACAAAAATAACAAACTAATAACATTTGTTAATCTAACCACTGCTATACACTAAACATTACAAGGACTGATAAAAAACACTGATGATACATCCTCTATTGGTCTTTAGCAGAGCTTTTCCTTGACAGACCTTTAGCTTTGATCTTCAGCAGAGCTTTGCCTTGGCAGACCTTTGCCTTGGCAGACCTTTTAGCTTTAGTCTTTAGCAGAGCTTTGCCTTGGCAGACCTTTTAGCTTTAGTCTTTAGCGAAGCTTTGCCTTCGCAGACCTTTTTGCTTTAGTCTTTAGCGGAGCTTTGCCTTCAACATAGTTTAGCTATGGCAGATCTTGGACATTTAGTCTTCAGTAGACCTTGACTTGGGTAGATGTTACATTATTGTTTGGATCAGAGATTGTAGTATATTTTGGCTTTCTATCATCTATTCTTTTGTAGGGTTCAATTCCAACATACTTTTATTAATTTTTTAGCTATTAGTTTATCAATCTTTCCATCAAATCAATCATAAATACATAATTTTTTAACCATAATTTATTAATCGATACAAAGACTAAATGCAATATGCTGAACATTATAAATTTGCTAACAAAATTACAATGATAAACATTAATCGATAAAAAATAAACATTATAAATTTGTAACAATATTTATAACGATTTGTTTCTGAGGATCTCTCATGTTAATGTTTTTTTATAATTTCTTTGCTTTGTAGGAGGAAGATGGGTGCTTCTCTCCATAGGGCATATAAGACGCAGCTTATTGGTGGGAGCCCGCCATATTTAACATATAAAGTTTTTTATAGGTTAAATATGGTGGGTTGCCGCTAATCTTGTATGCCCTAGGAGAGAAGCACCTATATTCCCCCTACAAAGATGAAACGTGTGGCTTGTAGAGGGTTACTTGCGGGTTTCTTAAGTCATCTACTATAGTATATAGCTCTACGGGCCTCTTGAGCGCCGTATGTTATAGGATCTGGCCGGTTCTTCGAGATATCGAAATCAATCTACAATAAAGATTCCACATAAGAATAAAAAAAGATATAAAATAATGTATAAAATATAAAAAAATAAACAAAAACATAAGGAAAAGATCACGTATTTGCCATTGGGACGATAACATCATCTAGTATAATATAAAAGATGACTTAAGAAACCTACAAGTAACCCTCTACAGGCCACACGTTTCATCTATGAAGGAGGTAACACTAAGCATCCATTCCTAAAAATAGAGTAAATAATAATTAAATTTAAATGTGTACTATGTATTAATCCCCAAAGAGAATAAAATAAAATACTTATGCTGAAATAATTATAGAACACTCCTTGATAGCATGAAACTTTCTCAGCTAACTTCCCTTGATCAAGAGCAACCTACTCTGTTTGCTTCAAAGAATGAGGTGTATCCAAATTTTCACCCGATGGCATTGATATCAAAATTTTACAACTTCACAAAATAACAAATATGCTCAACATTTTCACCCGATGGTATTGATATCAAAAGTTTACAACTTCACGAATAAAATATGTAACAACAATAAATAAACTTCAGGCTGGAGCAGTCGTTAATTATGATCACCAAAACAATATTATTAAACTATTAAAATGAAAAAGTTAGATCAACCTGCAAATGTAACATTATATCTTAAGTACCTTGACGGGCTTAACATTTGACCAGAATACCCTTATTAATATCTCACAAGCATAGAGCGCGACTGGGAAATGTTTGTGCCTTATACCCATATTGTATCTACATCATGACATGATAAAATTAATTAAAACTCAAAGGTTGGAAAATACAATTTGAAATTGTTAAATATAATAAACCTGCCACTTACGTAGATTCAGGCCATCCTCGTTCATAATGCTTTTTTATAAATTTTCTTTGCTTTGTAGGGGGAAGATGGGTGCTTCTCTCCATAGGGCTTATAAAGCACGGGTTATGTGCAACAACCCACCCTATTTAACGTATAAAGTTTTTTTATATGTTAAATAAAGCGGGCTGCCGCCAATAATCTGTGTTTTGTTTGCCCTAGGAGAGAACCACCTATCTTCACATTAAAAAGCAAAGAAAACATATCACGCAATTTAAACCTTCTTTCAATTTCTCTTCATCATAATCAGACGTGCTAGACTCAGTTGTTGATCTAACATGTCAAACAATAACGATTAATATTATTGTTATTTCTTGAGATATAGTTTACGAAATCATTTTAGTGGAAGTGCACCTATCGCTTACCATATAAAATTGTTGCACGTGCTGGCTGCGACGTCTCATCTACAGATAATACGCTCACCTTTAAACCCAATTTTATTTTCAATTAATTATACTAATACGAAAAAAAGAATACATGTAGAATTTTACGTTATTGTGATGAACATAGTTATCCCAAACCAGAGCCTTGACCTGGACTTGAACATCATTAGGGCCTAGACTTTTTAGAAAAAAATCAAAAATAAGAACCTGGTGTAAATAACTTATTAGATGTGGTGAATTTTGTATAAGTAGAAACCTAAAAAAGAACGATGGCAAGGCTGAATTTGAAGGTTCTTGAACCAAGCCGTAGTGTTCTCTCTTTCACCTGTTCATTTTCAACTGTATTCACGCTTCCAGAAAACAAAAACCCTAATCAATACAAAAATATATACTCGCTCCGTAGATCCATTCACAAAACATTAAAAAAACACAAAACCAACACAGATCTGAAAGTATTATAACAGATGTGACAAAGATGTTTAAAAAAACTTAAGTGATATAAAATTTAACAAACAAAAACGACAGATACGATAAAAAAACGTTACTAATCTGCCCCCAACCAAGCCTTGTGTCATCATCTTCCACCCACAACCACAGATCTGGCGTCGTGTTCTCTCTTTCACCTGTTCATCAGTCTTCATTTTCAATTGTATTCACATTTCAAGAAAACAAAAACTCTAGTCAATATGAAAACATGCTGAAATCTTCCCTTAAGAGAGAAAAAGACTCAGATCTGAGATTAAAAATCAACAAAGACGTAAGACGCTAACAAAAATCAACAAAAACGTAACAAAGGATGCAAAAAAAACATAACCATACCTGTATCTATTACCGGTTGGTGTTAGATCAAGCACTTGAACAATAATTTATGGAACACCAACGATTTTGAGAAAAGATTCCATAAACTCTAGATCTACAAAATCGCCTTGAGAGAGAAATGGAGAGAGAAAAGGATGGGTTATTGGGTTGTGTAATGAGATTTGAAAAGTGTGCGGCTGGGATGAGCGGGATGAATTTATCAAACAAGTATACTTTATACTATTAATAATTTTGGAGGGATTATTTTGACAAAATTATTCATATTTATTCTGGAAGGTAAATAAAATTATATACCTACTTTTACTTGGTCAAAGACATCTAAAACAAGAAATACTTGGGAAAGTGGCCATAGGTGTGCTACATGGTTTACAATCATTCATATCAAATTTTGTTAACAATTCTTTGACATATATGCTCTGATGAATGAATGTACCATTTTGCATTTTCTTAAATTGGAGACCAAGAAAGACTAAAGCTCACCCGTGGCACATCTCAAACTCTACTGTCATCAGTTCTCTAAACTCTTCACACATGGCATTGCATGTGGATCCAAAAATGATGTCATCCACATAAATTTAGACAAGCATCAAATCCTTACCTCTCCATTTTAAAAACAAAGTTTTATCAATTTTACCTCTTGTGAAGCTGATGGATAAGAGAACGATGGATAGAGTTTCATACCAGGCTCTAGGTGCTTTTTTCAAGCCATGCAAAGCTTTATTAAGCTTGTAGCCATGATCTAGATAAAAGGCATCTTCAAAACTAGGAGGTTGGCATACATATACCTCTTCCTTGATCTTATCATGAAGGAATGCACATTTGATATCCATTTGATACACCTTGATGTTGTGGTTGGTAGCAAAAGCTAAGAACAATCTGATGGCCTCTAGTCTTGCTGCAGGAGCAAATGTTTCATCATAATCAATTCCTTCTTCTTATCTATAGCCTTGAACCACAAGCCTAGCTTTGTTTTTTATAACAATGCCCCTTTCATTTGTTTTGTTCTTAAAGACCCGTTTTGTGCCAATGGGACATACATCCTGAGGCAATGGTACAAGCTCCCATACTTTTTGTCTTTTGAACTATAGGAGCTCTTCTTGCATTGCCTCTACCCAACTGTTGTCTTTTAGTGTGTCTTGGTACTTGACAGGTTGTGTGAGTGATAGAAAGCCAATAGAAAGACAAATGTTTTGCGATTGACTTCTTGTGAGAACCCCTTCATTGATGTTGCCAACTTGGTCTGGTGGGTGATTTTTAAGGTAGATCAGATCTCCCTTGTATGGAATTATGGCATTGAGAGGTGAAGGCTGCAGATGAGAATCATCTGATCTAACATCTATTGGTAATTTTGAAGAGCCAATACCTGTTTGGAATGGAGGTGGAGGTATAGGTGGGATAGGAGTAGAAGTGGGTTGATTTTGTTCACATAAATTGGACTTTTGTCAACAGGTGTTTGACTTGATGAGTTGGAAGTAGCTTTGTATTGTGAAATCATAATGTCAAATCTATAATAAAAAAGACTGTGGTGTACCTGCATGGTTAGTCTTGACAGACACATCTTCAAATGTAAATTTATCTAAATCAAACAACTCAGCAGGATTTGCTAGGATTTTTAATGAAGAAAGTTCATTGAACTTTACATTCAAGGTCTCTCCTACAAACCTAGTCCTTGTGTTAAACACTTTATAGGCCTTGGAAGTAGTTGGGTATCCTAGAAAATAACCACAATCCACTTCGCTTGCAAATTTTGAAATGCAATCTTTTAAGTTAAAAATGAAATATGGGCAGCCAAAGATTTTAAAATAAGAGATCAGTGGTTTGATCTTGTAAAAAGTTTCATAAGCAGTCTTTTGATGTCTGGGGTTAATCAAAACTCTGTTTTGCACATAGCAAGTAGTGTTTACAGCCTCTGCCCAAAAAGACAGTAGTAAACCTGAGTCTGCAAACATGGTTCTGGCAGCTTCCATTAGAGTTATGTTCTTTCTTTCAACCACCCCATTTTGTTCTGGTGTTCTTGGGATGCTGTATTGCCTCACAATCCCTTTTGACATACAGAAATCATCCAACTCCTTATTTCTAAACTCTGTTCCATTGTCACTCCTGAAGATTTTTACTAGCTAGTCAAATTGCTATTCAACTTTTCTTACAAAGTCCTGCAAAATACCTACAGTCTCATCTCTGGAGTGCAAAAAGTAAGTCCATGTAAAACTTGAAAAATCATCAATTATAACAAGACAATACCTCTTCTTTTTAAGACTCATGATTTTAACAGGGCCAAACAAGTCCATGTGTAACAACTGTAAACATTGACTTGTTTGGGACTCTTCAATGGATTTGTATGAACTTTTATGTTGTTTGCCTTTCAAACGGGAAACACACTGTTCATCACAAGTGAATTGTTTTGATGCAAGACCTCTTACAAGACCATGTTTAGAGAGTGTGGTGATAGTTTGGAGATTTGTATGACCAAGTCTTCTATGCCATAGTTCTGTCTCTTTATTTGAGGCAACTGAGAACAGACATGCATTAGGCAGTGGATTATCTTTCAACATATCAACCAAATACACATTGCCACTCCTATGAGCAACAAATTGTGCTTTGCTCTCAGCAATGATGGTTTCAATCTTTTTAACCACTTCTGGCCCAACAATCTTATAATGCTTCTTAGTGAAGAATGACCCATAACCTGTGTCACTCATTTTAGACACACTAAGAAGATTGAACTTAAGATTGTCAATAAGATTGACATTTTGAAACTTGAGTTTCCCTGCTTGAACTGTCCCTAACCCCAACACCTTACCTTTTGAATTGTTACCAAAGGATATATCACCCCCTCCATGTGCTAGAAAATCTTTGAGATGAGCTCTACATCCTGTCATGTGCCTGGAGCCTCCCCTATTTGCATACCATAAACTATCAAGGCAAGTAGAAGCTCCCTACACATCAGTAACTTGTTAGTTTTGATGGATGTCCAAAGCCAAAATGGCAATGGATGGGGTCACAGACATTCCAGCCTCAGGTCCAGGAGAATGGTCCGATGTTCAAACTTATTTTTGAAACATCTATAACACCTCGTAAAATCGTGTCCAATAGTATAGTGACACGTGCCATATTTTTATTTTAGTCTGTTAAAGACTAATAAGGACTAAAGGTGTCAACATGCTCAAACTGAGCCTCTGAGTGACTTTCTGATGTCAACATGCATAAACATTAGCCTCTGAGTGACTGATATGTCAACATGCTTAAACATTAGCCTCTAAGTGACTGATATGTCAACATGCTCAAACTTTGCCTCTGAGTGACTGATATGTCAACATGCCAGCTTCTGAGTGACATCAGGGTCAACATGCTTATAATGAGCCTCTAAGTGATCCTTTACGAAGTCCTAACTCTCATACGTGCCACTTGTTGGACGAGAGAGGTTAATTCTGTAAATATGTGAAAGTTGGATAATGGAGGGTTAAAAGTGTCAACATGTTAATTTATACCTCTGAGTAACCTTTTAACGAACCGAGAGCTAGACAATGTCCGACATACTCCCGGGTACGCCAAATATTGTTTACGGAGGGCTAAATATGCTATAAAGGTATTTTAAGAAGTTTTATAAGTTGAGGGGCTAAAAGTGTCAAACTTTAAATCTGCCACCAGGCGCTCGCAGGGCGCGAGAGGCAAGGCCCTGTCCTCTCGTGGGGCGCGAGTGGCCTGTGTCTGCAGAATTTTTGCTTGGCCTCCACACATGTTTCCAAAAACCATTGTTTCGAAACCATGGACTTCCAAACTGCTATGCCACGTTTTAGGACACTTGTAAGCTCCCTCTAACACCCCTTAACACCTGACATTACCTCCTTCAAGCTCTCCAACTATAAATAGGTGCAACGCTTCACCATTTGAACTTGCACCTTTCTCATTTATCACTCTATCTCCATCTCTAGAAGTTCCTATCTGAAAGGAGCATCCAACTTAGTTCTATTGCATCCTAAGGATCACTTGTAAGTGTTCCTTTCTCTTGCATTTTTGTTTATAGGCTTTTATAGCCAAAAGTTAAGCGTTTTATGGAAAACACCTTGACTTCTGGATAAGGCCATTATGGTCCAGCCATTGTTCGTAACGAACATGGCTAAGTGATCGTAATAAGGTAGGTGTTAATCCCTATAAAGGGCACCTCCTGGAGATCACGTTTGCTAGACCAATTGACGGGTCAAAGTTATTATATTAAAAAGTCAAATAGGCCATATGTTGGGAATGTTATAATTTGAGCTTATATATGATATGAAACATGTTTTGACACTTAAACAAGTTGGTAATAATTATTAGAACATGTAAGAACATGTTGGCCTCGTCAATTTCAGTTCTAGGGTCGGTTCGCAACTGGAAGTCGCGAAGTTTGACTTCTGCATTAACTTTCAATTCTGACCCGATTTAGATTAGTTAGCTACTGATCTAAGGTTGCATTATGATCGTAATATAATGTAGCATAACCCCTGAGGTTATATTACATGATCATAATAAGAATTTGAGTTTATGCACAAGTTTCGTAATTATGTCATTTTGACTAAAATGCCCGTTTTGCATAAAATGAGGTTTAAATGAAAATGAACTTGAAAATGAGTTTCCTACCGATGTAATATTATAAGTAGGATTATTCGGGATGTCAAACTAGATTATAAACTGAGTTTATGAACAAGTCCTCGTAATATGTCTATAAATGACGATAAAGCCCTTGTGATTTATAAAAGGTTTTAACCATATCTTTTCAAAGTAAATCTTTTACCTACTGATATGTTATATTAAATAACATATCTAAGACATGCTAACTTGACCTTAACCATCAGTTTTCTTTAAACATCGCATAAATCATCATTTTACGACATAAGCGCCATTTCGGCGCATAGTATGGTTTCAAACCATATTTATCAACCAAGACTTGTTACCTACTGGTTTCAAAACTTATTTAAATTATTTTTACAGTAGGTACATGATGTAAACTCAGAATCCCAAATAATTTATGAAACTATGTGTAAAATGACCAAAATACCCCTTTAGTGCATAATTTGGTCATAATATAATCAATATCCTACTGATATTATATCATAAATTAAACATTTTTCCAGAATACTTATCATCATAACATTAAATTATATTTAAGTTCCTTTTACACGGTATGAAATAACCAAAATACCCTTATGAGGCATAGTTTCGTTTTAAAACCGTAACGGGCATGAAAGTTGATATCCTACAGATATTACAACTTATTTAAAGTATAATGGCATATAGAACTTGTCCTGACTTATCCGGTTACCCGATATTGATGATATGCGTATGGTTAAGTATATGTAACTAGTTTACGAAAGTTAACCAAAATGGGTCTAACCTCGTCATTCAAGTCTCAGAATCCAGATTGTTTATAGTTTATCAATATTATACAAGTCAAAGTACTTGTTTGGGTTAAACTACATTCTATCTGATCATCATTTAATCTAGCGTTATGCGTTTTGATCTTGTATGCTAGTCGGTCTAAGTTTATGACTTAAATAAGACCGTTAGTATTTAATTGGTTAGCTTATGCCATAATCCAGATTAGAGACATTCTGGTAAATGCTATCTACACTTAGTACTTTTGTGTACGGCTGAGTTATTAATCTTGCATTTAAACAAATACTAGCTCAAGTAAATACTCTCGACTTATTTCCTCTATATAGGCTTGGGTTATGGTAAACTATTACTGCTTGGTCGGAAATAGGATCAATCGAGTGCTGAATTGTGGCTAGTAAATCCGCATATTCCGTTTGATCAGTTTTGTTTGATAAATTAAACATCTGGGGTTAACTACAGTGTCCTGGATATCCTCAGCTCATTACATAGATAATGGCCACGACCTTAGCGCGGGGTGTAGGCATACACCTAACAGATGCTCAAATGCAATTACCCACAAAGTTGGGGATAACTCCTTCGTGAGTTCTTAAGTGGTGTGTACATTAATCATGTCTCGGTTTTCTCACTAGGCCCTGTATATATGGACAAACAAGTGAATCTATTAACAAGTTTACAAAGTAACTTTCCCAAGTTATAAAAGATTTTGTGCGAATGTGCACTTACACCATTTATTTAAATGTTTTCAAAATGAGTCAGCTGGGTGTATTTACCAGCGAAAGCAGACATATTTTCAAAGGACTAAGCTTGCAGGTACAATACGAAAATAGGCTGGAAGTGCTCGGTAGTGATAAGAGGATCTTGCAAATCTTATATCTGCCCAAAGTCTGTTATACAATTTTTGTATATTTTATGATCTGTCTGTGGATCTTCTATTACGAGCCGTCTGTATATTATTTTTGTACTTTGAATATTTGGTTTGTAATAGTAATTTAACTCCAAGACTTCCGTTGTGCTGTGTTTAATTGTCTATGATGATATCAACTTACGTCACGATATTCCCCACCCGGGCCCACCGGTGTTTGGATTGGCTATGGAAAGCCGGGGGTGTGACAACATCTGTTGTTGACCATTTCCTGTTAGATTATTATAACCATGAGGGTGCTTGTTTACCCTTGGTTTTGAAGGTCTTTTGTAGATCTCATAACCAAGTGGCACACTCTTATAAACTTGTTGGCCATATCCTCTTGGAAATGTGTTTGCTAGTGGTGCATCTGTTACCTGAATCTCTGGGAGCAGAGGTTTATTCAATTGTTTGGTAACAGATATTTGGACTAGGACAAAGGTCTATTTGGATTTTTCTTTTCCAATTTTACCCTGTGAACTCTCAAGTTTTTTTGTTTTATACTCATTTCTTTTAACCTCAAAACTTTTGAGATAAACACACTCTTTAGTTTTATGATTTCTCTTGCCACAAATGATACAATGAGGTGCATCAACTATCACACTTGTCTTGTTTATGTCATATGCTTTTAAAAGAAAACGGATTTTGGTAACATGATTTTTCTTTTCACAGAACTCACAAAACAAGTTTGATATCTTTTCTCTCTTTTTCCCTTTTTCACCCTTTTTGTCCGTAGATGTTGTAACATCTGTTGGAAGGTCTTTTAAGAGAATGATCTTGACATGAGGTGCTTTTACGCCTTCAATGGTTGAGAAATCCATTGGCTTGAAATTTTCAATAATGTCACACTCATCTGACCAGGTAGGTTTGAATTGATATTTTTCAATTTCCTCAAAAGTTGAGGATCCTTATGGTCTTTCTTAAATAATTTTCTTACCATTTGGTTCAGTGACTTTAATTTCTTGACCAGCAAAATTTGTTGGGATAATTTCAACCAAACCACAAGTATTTATAGTAGTGTTTTGAGAAACTTGGTCATTTTTTTGAAAACCTACACTAAATTTTACATTGCTTTTGATCTGTGATTTCAACATCAACTCATGACCTTCGCAGGATTCTACCCATTTCTCACATGTGATTTGGGTAGATTCAAGCTCCTTTTTACAACTTTGATATTTTTCTATCACTGTTTGGAGTTGATCCTTGGTTATGCTTGATTCATGTTTAAGACTACTGATTTCACTTCTTTTTTAAACAGTTTTGATTTTAACTCTTTTGTAAGTTTTTCAAACTGAATTTAATCATCTACGATTTTGTTTCTAAGATTTTCATTCACCTCTTTAATGTTAGCAAAAGCAAGCATACATTTGTCTAAACATAAGTCGTTAAGGACTTGAGGTGATACCTTAGTAGCATCCATTATGGCACAATCACACTCTCCTTCACAAACACTGGATCCCATGTGACGGATAAAGGGTCTAATTCTTCACCAACTTTCTCTTCTGACACATATGTTGCAACATTTTCACAAAACTCATCAATATTGGACACCTCTTCCTCATACTCGCTCACTTCCAAAATAGTGTCTAGTGCCATAAAACAAAATTATCAGTTTTCTTTTCAGAATTGGCAACTAGAGTTAAATTTTCATCAGTTAATTCTTCAAGTAAGCTACTCTAATCAACAAAGCCTTGTGTAAAGATCCTCTATTGACTAGTCTCTACAGGAGCAGAGGTTTGTGTAGCTTATGGTGTAGGTTACACTTGAACCTGAGGAACTGGGGCTTCAACATATTGTATTTGACGAATAGTGGTTTGGACATACTGTACTGGAACAATGTTTACAGGGTGAGCAAAATGAGCAGTGTTTTGCATGTGTGGAGCCGGGGTATATTTGTAATAATGGACATTGTTTTAAGTGTTTTGAGGTCTAGGAGTTGGTTGTGTAACAATAGGGCCACTTGTTTGCTCCTACACTCTCTAGCAAAATGGCCTAGCCTATTACACTTGTAACATTTTATTTTAGATCTACGCAACCCAACTTTTAAACCCCCATGCAACCCTAGAAACGTTCTACCAGTTTTCTTGTAGAACTTGCTAGTCCTAACACTCAGCAAGGCCAGATGATTCAAGATGTCCATTTCTTCCAAATTAACAGGGTCAAAATGTTGAAGATCATTTAACTCAAATGATAAGTTGTCAGAAACTTGTTTTTCGCCATTTCTTGCAAAAGCATAATTGTGTGAGTAAGAATCAGAGTTAAATCCTCCACCAGATGTTATGTCAAAAAGTGTTGTACTACCAAAGGCATAGTCATCAGCAACTTTTCCTGACTCCTATTGCTTCTTTTTGGTTAAGCTCTCTCTCATAAGTGAGAATCCTCCCATGAAGCTGAGTTAAACTCATCTCCTTGAACCCAACAGAGGTTCTAGTTACAAAAGCAATAGTGTCGCATTTTTCTGATAATGATCTTAGAAATCGGCTATTCAAGGTTGAATTAGGATAATTAACATTTACCTGTTTTAATTCACTTATTAGGCAACTAAACCTTTCAAACTTCTGAGTTAATGATTCTCCTTTAACATTATGAAATGTTTCATACTGTTGATTTAAAACTTCACAATTGTTTTCAATAACCTCCTCTATCCCACCGAATTGCTCTTTCAAAGCATCCCATAACTCCTTTGCACTGTTGCAATGCAACAGGCCAGCATAGATATCATTTGGCAAAGCCGTAGCAACCATGCTAAATGCCTTTGCATCTAGCTCGATTTTTTGAAAATCTTGCTTGGAGTAGTATTCAGGATTTTTTGGAACTTGAGCTTTTGGCTCTTCAGCACTTGGTACCATCGGAACATGAGGTCCGAATATAACCGATTTCTAGCAACCTGTATTTTGTTGTGCAAGTATGTGACCCATCTGATGTTGCCGGATGTTATACTCCGATCTCACAAGTATCGAAGGTTTGTACATGTTTCCAATGTTGTGTAGATCTTGTGGATTTTGAGAAATTTATGATTGTTCACAAACAAGTTTTTGTTTAGAAATACTTTGAATTGTAATATATATATATATATATATATATATATATTACACACTCTATTTTCAATAGAATGAACAAACGAATCAGTAGTGAGAACTACTCTTTTTATATCAAATTGATTGTAAAATCAAATTTGATTGACCAAGCTCTCATACCAATTGTTAGGATCTGAGTTTGATTGTTGTGAAAATTTTAAGATGAAAATTAATGGAAGATGATAATATAAAGATGATAATTGTAGCGAAAATGTAAACATGTAAATCACAACAATGAAGAGAATGTTTTCATCAACATGCCTTTATAAATTAAAGTTTGCGTATGTATGAAAGTATACAAACTCTCCCTCAGCCTGATCACTCTGATTTGTTCGTACAAGAAATGTCAATGAGAAGTGAGTAATAGAATGGTACATGCACTGTTCTATTTATAGTACAAACAAACCACTATGGCATCTAATCTGACATCACCTTTACAATGACATCTAACAACCTAATAACCTCAACATTTGCTAGGCTAAAACATTGTTACATTGAAATACAAATATAAACTCTGTTGATCCAACATCTGTTGATAGAAACTCTGATGAGCTTTAACCTCTATTGGACCAGCAGACCTTTGCTTCAACAGTTCTTTTATTCTTCAATAAGAGAGGTTCTCTTTAGCAGACCTTAGATCTTGAGCAAAGCTTGTATTCAACAGTCTTTGTAGAACAGACTTTAGCTTAACAAACCTTTGAGAGCAAATGTTGATATCTTTACCTTTGGGAGGGTTTAATCATTAAGGCACTGTTATTGTTGATCTGATGATATAGAACCTTTTGGCTTTCCAATCATCTGTTCTTTTGTGGGGTCCACTAGATCCAACAAATTTACCCGTCGCGTAACGCGATGGTGGTTTGACTTGCGGCAGAGTTGTTGTTGGATTCTTGCTAAAAAACATATGTAAACATCATTATCAAGCACAAAGTAACCTAGTTACGAACCAGTAGCAACTTAGGCGAAAATTGGGCATCTTTTGGAGCATTTTTGCAAGCTTGAAGAAAATGGTTGAAGTATGTAAGCTTAGGAAATCATCTGGGTCATGTCATGCTATTCGGGTGTCTTTATTATTCGGTTATGACTTTGATTATGTTTCTAGTTATTAAAGATACTTCTTTTGTGATTTGTTCGATGACTATGATTGGCTAGATCTTTCTACTACCTAGATTGGATGATTAGTTTGTAAAGTTTTGATTTTTATTATGGATATTTAGTTATTTACGGATTATTTGCGAAAGTAGTTGACTCGGTTATTGTTTAGGTGATGCATGCTTAAAAGTGTTTGAATATTACTTATTGCTTCATGTGAGTCTTTTCACATAATAGGTTCATGCAAGATTATGAAATTATTTTGTAATCTTTAAGGTTATTGTTAGGTCTAAGTCATTAAATTGCTAGGTGGGAGCTTCGTGGGAGTCTGAACTTGTTTACCTTTTGACCGTTGTCTAATAAGTCTAATCAAGAACCCGAGTCTATCCTAGGTTTATAGCATGTGAGAGAGTAAATCGAATTATGGTACTTTGGTAAACCACTTAGATAGCCTTTTGGGGAGTCTAGACCAACCGCTGTTCGTAACAGCGTCTAGAGTGCCATAAGTGTCTTCCTAAGAAGGGTCAGGGGTCTTGTTCGATATTTCGATAGGTTTAGTATTAGAAGATCCCAGTTCCATAATAACTAATATCCTAATAATATCATTACCAATGCAAACTAGGATTCCAGTCTAAGTAGTTGTTTCTACCATCTGAGTAAAATCCGAGTTTAATTCGTGTTTAGTCAATTTAGTTAATTAATTTTAATTAATCTGCAATTCTTAGGTATTTAGAAATCTCCCCCACATATAGAAAAATGGTTAGTATCGTGTCAGTGACAGTCTAGATAAAATCATTAGCATCGTTAAATAGAGTCTCATGGGTTCGATGTTCAAACTTACTTAGCTTTACTAGAGTCAATCGATTCACTTGCCCGTTATCAGTTTAATCGAGTTTTAGAGAGTCTAGAGTATTACTTCGTGTCTAGATTTGGTTAATTTAGTTTGTTATATTAAACTACTTTTAGCACATCCTAGCCAGCAAAGAAAAATAACATAGTATCAAAATATGAGCTTTAAATAAAAAAACATGGGTTTTTTTATTAAGTAGTTACATACGTAAAAAACAAGTACACTACTACTCGTCGGCCCAAATTTCATCGTCACCCACAAACCAAAAAATAAGTACACAAATGGATGTGTAAGTCATGATATTAAAGGAATCTAACAACGTCTCTAACAACTCATACAAAAACTAACTGATACCAAAATACATTGATTTTGGATCCCTAACCATCGTTTCAAAGAACAATCTTCATTACAAGTATACATGCAACCTACTAATAAACAACTTCACAGTTTCAGTTTCAAATTCAAATTCGACAATACAATGAAACCCTAGTTCTTTAAATCCTATTATAGTTAATAGTGTTAGACATGTGATTATAATTGTTACGCATATAATACAATCTTACATGTGTAATTGTTTCATATGTAGAATTGCATAATCAACAATGGGTCGTCACATATGTAGCTGGAACAAATGTAACATATGTAGGTAGCAAGAAAAATAATAGAATGAAAAAAATAACAAGTTTCTATTAGAAGAAGGGTCTTTTATTAAGTACTTACATATGTAAAAAATAAGAACACCGCTACTTGCCGGCCCAAACTTCGTCGTCACTCACATACCAAAACACTAAATACAAAAATGGATCTAAAGTCAAGATATTAAAGGAATCTTACAATGTCTCTACAACTCGTAAAAACACTAATTGATACCAAAACCATTGACTTGGAATCTCTAGCCACCGTTTGAGAGAGCGATCTTCAATACGAGTATACGAGCAACATCTAAATGATCAGTTTTACAGTTTCAATTTCAAATTTAACTTCAACAAAACAGCGAACCCTAACTCTTCAAATCCTATTATAGTTAATATTGTTAGACATATCACTAGAATTGTTATGCATATAATACAATGTTATGTACGTAATTATTCTATATGTAGAGTTGCATATATAACGAAGAAGCGTTACATATATAGCCAGAAATATGTAACATATGTAGCAAGCAAGCAAAATAATAGAATGTCAAAAATAAGAGCTTTTTATTAATATAAGGTCTATTTTTATTAATTAATTACATACTTAAAAAAACAAGAACACCACTACTTGCCGGCCAAAACTTCACCGTCACTCACAAACCAAATCAATAAGTATACAAATGGATATACAAGTAATGATATTAAAGGAATCTAAAAGTGTGTCTAACAACTCGTCCAATGATTAATACCAATTGATTTGGAATCCATAGCCACCGTTTGAGAGAATTATCTTCAATGCCAGTATATATGGAACATGTGAATAATCAATTTCACAATTTCAAATTCAAATTCAACTTCGACAAAACAACAACCCGAATTCTTCAATTCCTATTATATTTAATAGTGTTAGACATGTAACTAGAATTGTTATGCATGTAACCAGCGAACGTGCTACATATACTTTGGAAATAACAAATGGATGAAGAAATTGTTGTAATAGTTATGAAATTTAACATTTATAATGCTCTAATTAATAAGAAGTTGAGATTTAAAATCCCCATATTGATGCAGAAACAGTTTTCAAATTTAAAATCTTCTTGAGTACTTTGAAGACAGAAAATGGGACACATAACAACTTTCAGGATTTTGATTTAAAATAATAAAATCAACTACTATGCTTTGATTTTAAATCTATCAAACATCACACAAATTATAAATCTAAACAAATTACATAAATTACAAAAGTAAGATCTTTAAACCTACTTCTATCTCACAAACTTATGTGTGTGTTGAGGTTCTGATGAAAAAGATAAAAATTGTTGTTTCTCTCTCTAAAACATCAATTTCTCTCTCTAAAAATAGAAACAAATATTTGATGAGAGCAACACCTTACTTCCTTTTCTTTTGGTTAGCAACGTATGATTACCCATTTTTCTAGTGGTTTTTTTGGTGGTGATGGAGATGGATGATGGTCTAGTGGTTCTTGACCGTAACCTCCATTCATATGGTTGTCTGATGGGCTAAGGTTTCTTTAATGGCTTCGATGGTGGCTTCAATTTTCAAATATGTTGGCTTCAAACCTGTTGTTTTCTAGAGAAAAAAAAAGAGAAATGGGAGTTAGAAATAAGTATGCGTAGAGTGATGTGATATGATATGTGTAAGAAAAGAGAAAAGTATGATAGTAAAACTGTCTATAATACCATTTGACACATGTTTGAAAAAAGATGATGTGGTCAAATATGAACCACATACATGTCCTTTTACATTTAATGCATCATCAAGAATGTATATTGAGGGTTATACAAGTAAATCGGATGAAGACTAAGAATCATCATGATTGAAGATTATGTTTTACAACTATGAAGATCGGAGATTAAAGATCATCTATATTAACTGATTGAAGATTGAAGATCATTTACATCGATTGAATGATGACTAGGGATTCACACACCGCAAATATGATGAAGTTTAATCTTACAGAGATCAAAGTACGAAAACTAACAAAGAATCATGAAGACTATTACTCAGTCACCAACCAAATCAGTTGAGATTCTAGAGAGGTTATAAATCTGGCTTCCAGATAATCTAAATAAATATATAAAAATATATCTTTTTATAAAACCTCAAGTTAATTTTTATAAGAATCATAAGTCATGCAAAGTTTATAAATTTTGTAGATGGAATCTACTAACTGGAGAATGATTTCAAAATAAATCCTTACTTAATACATAAACATGTTTTAATGGTTAAAGACAAAAAACATTGGGAAATTAAGCATCTCTCAACATTTTGGGACAGCATCCCTCACCCTTCACAAATTACAAAAGTTATGTTTTCAATAATTGTTTAACTTTGTTCTATCCAACTAAGTCAAATTGACGATGAAAAGCAAAATAAGTGAGTTGTGCTACAACTTCTAATCTTTATAGAGTTGTGTTGTAATATTTTGGTAAACGCTATCATTGTATTAGTGTGTGATATTTTAGGGAAAATCACTATAGTGTGTGATTTGTGAAGGGTAATCGCTAAATTTGTGATTTGTGAGATATAGTCGGTGATTTGTGAGAGAGGTGACCATTACCTCTTAAGATTATTGAAACGAAGAAGGTAATCACTCATTTGATATTAGTGAAATGTTGTTAGGAGATCACTACCTTACATAAGGAAATGTTTGTACATCGGTGTTCTCTTTCGTTTAAGAGAAACATCTAGTGGAAAACCCACAATTGAAGAATGGGGTAGAGAACGTAGAGTGGATTAGTTAACATCCAATTGAATCTCTCGAAGTCAGTTTTGTCATTCCTTCCCAAAATACTGTACATACGTGCATTGGTTTATTGTTAGGTTAGAGTCAAGTGTTAATCTTTCCCAATCTCCTTTTTAGTCAAGAAAAAATTTAAGAAAACCTATTCACTCCCCTTCGGTTTTTAGCGTGTATGTGTGTGAATGTGTGTGTGTTTATGAAAAATAGTAGTAGTTGTAAAGTAATAAATATGATCTACAGTATTGGCATTGTGTTAGGACATGAAGTTTAGTTTTTTCGTAGAGCATACTTACACTCTAACCTTTAATTTCAAATGTTAGTTGCCCTATAGTGAATTTCATAGTGTGTAATTTGATGCTCCAAAATAATATTATTGGGGTCTAGAGCCACTGAATTCCTAAACTATGGCATAGTTACTTAAAGTAATTCATAACATGTTAGCTTTATAACATCATTGGAATTCTTCACACATTGTAACATGTACCAATTTATTGTTGTCAACTATAGCCACTTGCATGTTAATTATAGTCTTAGTAGTGCATTTCAACTCATTAGCTAGTTTCTTATTGAGGATTTCAAGTGTAGAACAACTACCAATGTGTATTAGTAAAGGTTTTGTTCCTGTAGTACCCATCATTTTCATTGTAAAAAAGGGTATACATGTCAAGGAATGCAAAGATTTTGAAGGTCTTGTACAGTTCTGTTATACAATCAGGGTTGTCTTGTTTGCATATTTCGTCATCCTTCTCCATTAATTAAAACATGAACAATTGCTTGTTGTTTGTGCTCTTATGCCCCTAAGACTGCATCATTCATTACACCAAAATATTCACCTCTAGCTCTTTGTCGTTAAATTATGTATTGGTTACTCTTCTGTTTGTAGTGTGTTTATGTGAATTTACATGGGTGCATTGATAGGAATACATACCAATGGTAATTTTGCAACGTTAATCGTCGCATTGATATTCATATTTATCTTTGGGAGTGCTCAAAGACTCCTCATGTGGTAGTTGCTTCTTGAACCCACAATTGTTGTATTTTGCCTAATCTTGTAATCTTGTAAAGAATGTTGATATGCAATCACTTATACAAATTTTTGTACTTATCCCCACTTTTGAAGATTGTTGATGAATTTTCACAAGACCACTTTGGACAATGGTCATGTAAAGCATGGCCGTGTGAGCTCAAAGTCAATCTAACAATTACAACTATAGCTGACACATGCCGGTTCCGACAAGAAAAATGTGGGCACACCGGTGCCGACAAGAGCGCATGAACGAGTTGACCAAGATTGAGAAAAGTACAAGTATGAGAGTGTACGATCGACCATGGAACTACTATGCGCTAGCGAAATTTTCCTTATAAATATAGGTATTCTCATACCCATCGGAGCATCTATAAGTTATACCCACACACTCAGGGAAGACCTTTTGAGGTTTTTACCATCATCACAAGCGTCAGTCTTTGATTACATAAGTGTAAAAAACCACACCTAACTTTGGTTGGTTCATTAGAACCACACCATGGTTAACCCACCGAATGTTGGTAACTTTGTGATGGCCCTTATTGGCTAAACTAGCTTCTTGTATCTCTTTATCTTAGATGAACTTTGATGTATATATCTAATGTATGAGGTTTATTTTAGTGATATGCCGATACACTTGAACTTTTAAATACTTATATGGTTTATTGAACATGAGACAAACTTCGGGTTAGGACTTGTGTTTGTATATGTTTGCCCGATATGGTCTTTGAGCACATTTTGAAACATCTTGAATTTTCTGCCAAGATATTGCAATTGGTTAATTCAATGATATTTCAATTAATGGAATGTCAAGGAATAGCAACAGCAATGATTCTAATTTTAAAGAGTTGTGGGGACCCAAATGTAGTTATTGAAAAATCTAAATGAGTTACTTTGAAAGCAAGGTTATAAAATATGAGAATGCTAAGGATACGAATGTGACTCTTGGATTTTTGGCTTCCAATTACAGGGGAGTGTGTGTTCGACATCGAGAGCATGGGAGGATGCAAATGTGATTCTTGGATTTTTGGCTTCCAAATAAAATGCAGATTAGTGTTGTATGTTTACATCATTGTTAAACTTCATTCTATGTCATTCTTACATTCAGTTTCACGGTCTTGGTGGATTAGGGGTTGTTCGATGCGAACTGTGTGAGATTAAGCCATGGAATCGAGGTTTTGTGATTCCGGCGATCGTGGCGGCGACATTTGGCAGTAGCAGCCGGCAGCGCGATTGAGGCTCATGGAACTTTATACTCATTGTTGGGTACTATTTTTGGATGTGGGAAAATTGTCAAGGATGACGTTTGAGAACATTTTTGGTAACGTCATTTTTAAGGTATATATATTTAAAAATATATAAATGAGCATGTAAAACTTATTGAATTATATGGTTCGCCTTGGGCTACGAATTGATGGTGGAGGTTTTGAGAATCACTTTTGGGTTGTAATAATTTAATTCGTGTAAAGGCAGGTCAGTGCTCGATTACATATTGTGAGGTGTTCATCTTGTGAAGTGAGGTTTCTTTCAAGGTGCGTACTAATGCCCCTTTTTACATGTTTTTGGGCTAGAATACATGTGCTTAAAGTATTTTATCTCAATAAAGGGATTCGTAGTGGTTGGAATGTTTATTGATGAAAACTTTGTTTTAAAGAATTGTGTGAATAGGTAGAGTTGTGGGTTTAGTATTTTTTGTATGCCTTGTCTATGGTGGTGCGTAGGCTTGCATATGATGAATAGCGAATTAGAACGTGGTATTTTTTTATACAACAAACTGATGTTCAGTTGTAAGACATGATAGCTAGCACCTTAGCTATTGACAATCCTTGGGTTATTGTATAGTTAGATGTTTATGAAATAACCCAAACAAAATAGCTTATCCAGCACAACTGTTATAAGTTAGCCTATTTGGTATAACTAGAATGAAATAACATATTCGACATAATTGTATAAGCCTATTCAACACACTTAGAATGGAGTGGTGATAATCACTTGTGAGATGTGCATATTCTCAAAGTATTAAATGCAACAGATGAATGTCTTGTAAAGTATGAAAGCAGCAACTTCGGTTACGTGGTAACTTATGATATATGATGTAAATAAAAAGAGTTATACTATTTTATGATGTTTTAAAGATGATCAAGAGGTGGGCAGTCATTGTCTATTGAGAGCGATGAGTCTAGCTAGTCGTGAACTTTGTGGTGGTTATGAGTTGTGTATCATGTCTTTGTGATGTGATGAGGTTATGTATTATCTTTTTATATTATTTGATTGTTATAACTCAACGTGGTAGCCTAAGGTATAGTTGTGAAGTTAATTTGAATTCCATATGTCATGGTGCATATGTGGGTGTCTTATGATGTAGGGTCTCGGTTCTACTTATGCATTATTTAGGATGTCAAATGCCATGCATGGGGTAGGTGGGGCGTCAGTAAGAAAATAGTGTTCTTAGCAACGGGTTTTTTCTATTGTAGAATTCGCTATGGGTAGAAATCGGATCGGGGATTGTGCGCTTGGAAAGGTTATGGGTTTGGTTAAATTGATTTTAGTGTTGAAAATTGAGTGTTTTGATGTCAACTTCATTAGTTTAAACTTAACTGTTAGAACTCACTTAGCATAGCTGACTTTTCCATGCATGTTAGATTGATTGCAGGCTAGTGGAGGGATACATTAACACACACACACACACCTCATTAACACTCATACCTTAAAAATAACGTTACCAAAAAAGTGTATCTTACTTAATGTCATTAACACACACACCTCATATTATTCCATAGCTTTTTAGTTAACTACCCATCGAGGGTTTTTTTCCCTCCAAACACGCACAAGAACCTTAGCCAAGAATGGTCAAAAGACTCTTCATCAAACTTGAAATGGTTTTATTAATCATCAAAAGATTGATGATTAATGGACTCGGGGGGGTTCGTCCATTACCAGTTCACATAAGTACCAGAAAAGTGATAAAGGGGGATGGAAGGAAAATCTAAAGATAAATCAAAAGCAGAAGTTGTATGCTACAAATGTAAGCAGAAAGGACAGTATGCATCAAAATGCAACGACAAGAGGCTGAAAGATGTTGCTTACTATGAGAAAAAGCTCGAGGAAGCTAGAAAGCAACAGCTGGTCAGCCTAATTGCAGGGACAGATAGCTGGCTAACTGATGACTCTTCTGATGAAGAAGAAGAAGAAGAAGAAATGGTCAAATTATGTCTAATGGCAAAGATTTCTGATGCAGAATCTGAAACTTCAGAACAAAAGGTAAGCTCAAACAATCTTGACTTGGAGCATCAGTTAAATAAGCTTATAGCAGATTTTGAGAACTTACAAGAAAAACAAAACTAAGAAAACAAGAAATCTGATGATTTGCAAAGAATATTAAATCAAGCAATACTTGAAAACCAATTACTAATTGTGACATTTATACCTTTACAATCATTGCAACAATTACAAACAATTTCGTATTCAATGAAACCTTGTGTTTTATTTCCAAATATTTTTGTATTCAATAAAACCTTGTATTTTATTGATGAGAATGCAAAAAATGTCAATCCTTGCACAATTTCGATCATTTCCGTGTTCGTTAAAGCGTTTTACGCGTTTTTGCGAAAGGCGTAACCATGCAACCGGACGAACCAACATCCACGACATTTCGGGCATAATCCAAGTTACACATGTCTTAACACCTTTATATAACTAAATATTAGGTTAAAGGGCTTAAAAATGGCAAACAAGTGAAAATACAAGTCCAAGGGCCAAAAATGTCAAAAAATAATTAATTTTTTTGCTTCTTCACCTAGTTTGCCACCTATCTCCAATTTTTGACACCTAACCCTCACTTTGCAACACTTAATATGGTGTTGACACATGTTAGGACACTAATCCACACTTGAGGACACTTGCCATCACCTCTTTAATCCTAAAATACTATAAATACCCCATGATTCTTTCATTTTTTTCACACCACTTCAAGACACTTCAAATCAAAGTATGAAGTTCTTCTATCTATCATTCTTGGAGCTTGTTTCCAGCCTTTGGAAGCCACCTATCTTATGTTCCGAAAGTGTTCTTCAACACGAGTAAGTACTCTTCCAAGTTCTTTCACTTTTTTAGCTATTTTGAGCTAAAAGTCGAACAATTTGGCTTCTTGATTGACTTTTGGTTCTGACCATATTTGGTCAAATCAAAGTTCAATTGGACTTTGCAACATGATCGTAATCAGGAAGGTTATAATGCCTAATGATTTCACCTTCTGATTACCACATTTACTAGACAAAGTGACGAGTCAAAGTTTCGGTAAAAAATGTGCATAATGTGCATTTTACGACGAAACTATTTCCGGTTATCAAAACACCAAGTTTTGATACCAAATCAGTTTTATAAACTTAGTTAGACATATTTTGACATGTCTAACTCATCACTTCTAGTTTAGTGCTTATTTAGGGTCGTCAGACGAGCGGTCTTGACCACCGCTTTGACTCACGAATCTGACCCGTTTGGTCAATCTTAGGATCCGACCAAACACATATTTGTGACCATAGTTGTATAGGAAATAATCTATTTAGGTTATACCTTATGGTCACGGCGTTTGGTTAGTGTTGTGATAAGTTACTTCTATGTTCTTAAAAAATGATGACCAAAATGCCCTTTTGCGCATAAATCCATTTTAAACACATGTAACCAAATTTTTAACATATAAACTGATGTTATAACATTTTGAAACATGTTTGGGCATTTAATACTTATCATAGAACGATCCGGCGTTTACGCTAATGACCCGTTAAAGTAGCATAAACTACCTTAACGGGTCATAATGGGTCAAAAGACTTAGAATCCTTTCCAGATCAGAATGTTAAGTTTGTTAAACCATATCACATGAGTTCCAACACTCGTTTGGTTTATAAGACTTCATTCTATCCGATCTCCCGTTTGTAGTCCTGACACACTAACATATTTATCTGACAAATTAGGACACGCTTGAGCTTTGTTTATTCTGTTGATCAAGAACCCTTTCGCAATCCCAAGTGAGTACATAGTTCCCCTCTTTTAAATATAATGCTAAACTATCTTTTCAAATATACATATGTGCCTATAATTATTTACAAGATTTCAAACACAACATACATGGTTTATATATACAACATTATTTTCAAAGTGAGTACATAGTTCCCCTCTTTTATATCTTCTTAATCTTTTAGGGTGATTCATATGTGCCTATAATTATTTACAAGATTTCAAAACAACATATATGGTTTATATACAAAATGATTTTCAAAGTGAGTACATAGTTCCCCACTTTTATATTTTCTAAATCTTTTGGGGGATTCATATGTGCCTATAATTATTTTCAAGATTTCAAAACAACATACATGGTTTATATATACAAAATGATTTTCAAAGTGAGTACATAGTTCCCCTATTTTACATTTTCAAAATATTATGGGGTGATTCATATGTGCCTATAATTTTTTTCAAGATTTCAAAACAATATACATGGTTTATATATCAAAATGATTTTCAAAGTGAGTACATAGTTCCCGTCTTTTATATTTTCAAAATGTTTTGGGGTGATTCATATGTGCCTATAATTATTTTCAAGATTTCAAAACATTATACATGGTTTATATATACAAAATGATTTTCAAAGTGAGTACATAGTTGCCTTCTTTTACGTTTTGCAAATGTTTTGGGTGACTCATATGTGCTAAATCATTTTCAAGTTTTCAAAAAACAATGTCTATGGTTTATATATAAAACAATATGATTTCAATAATGTGAACAACTTGTTGATGCGTTATCCATAACATGAATGACATTCATTAGCTTTGGCCAAGCCGACCAGTAGTATGTTATGGTACCATAGGACTGACAATCGGATTATCGGACTGTTCACTGGATTTTGGTGGAAGTTTGGGTAATGACAGAAACTGTTTCTGATTAACAAATCATTTGTTGATTTGTTAGTCTAGTTAAAGAGAGCCTTTGGTGGTCTATTAAAGATACCCTTTGGTGGTATAGTCAATGTAGGTTTGAATGTGTTCATTAAAGAACGATCAAAAGTTTTCACAACTAAAAATACGGACGATTTGATTATCACATGGACAATTGGTTTATGACACGGACAATTGATTTATAACACGGACAAATGGTTTATAATATGGACGAATGGTTTATAACATGGACAAATGGTTTATAACACGGATAAATGGTTATAACAATGTCACGCAATGATTTTCACTTAAAGATATAAACCATACTAAGTTTTCTTTTGAATCATTCTATTAGAATGTTTTTACAAAAGAAACGTTTTGGTCAAGATTCATGGCTACAAGTTTTTCACAACTCTAACCAACTTGTTTTAGTTGGTTAATTGTATTGCAATATCAAACACTTTTGATACGAGGTTTTCACTTAACGACTCTTGTAGTCGAACGAGGTGTTGCAATATGTATACAAAGCCACGGATTTGACACACTCACAAAACCTATGTACTCGCGGCATTTTTATGCTGACTCTGTTTTCACATATGTTTCAGGAGTCAATGCTTGATAATATGATGCATACTTCACGTAGGAATGGACGCGGGCCTTAGTGACTTAAAACATGAAAGACAATTTATTTTTGTTTTCTTTCTATTTATCCCAAGACAATGTAAACATTTAACTTATAAAACAAAATTTCAAATTCCATGAGTTGTGAAACAATAGTTTTGTGACATGACTCCCCGACGTTTCCGTCGCGGTTTGTTGTTTTACGCGGTCGGGGTGTTACAGAAAGATTGGTATCAGTGCTTATGGTTATGGGGAATTAGGTTATTAGTAATGCTCTAACCTAGACTATAACCTTCCTAGGACCCTAACGCGAGTTATCTTGCGTTTAGATTCTTAAGACAATACCATCACCTATCCTTAGGTGATTACATAAACAAATACATAAGTTACAAATTCCTTTTGAAAATCATTCATCTATCCTTAGATGATTTGTTTTGGCTTAAAGCCTTGTAAGTTTTCAAAATCCCGTCAAAGTTTGGGTTTTAGTAATGTGAACACGTGCAATCTGGAAGGGTGGATGCATGTACCCTGAGTTTTCTGTCTAAGGCTAGAGTGTTGGTTCAAATTCGCATTACTGGACCAGTCACTCTTACCTGGGAACTCTCGGGGTGAGTGCCCACTTATAGGCTAAAGCATGTCTTCGTGATACATTATAAAGACCAATTTACATTTATTAGTCACGTGTGTCATTTGTTTGTTTTTAAGTAACGAAGAATGACCACCATTCTTATATTTCGTCGATATTTCTAACATCTCTCTAGATTAGCAAATGTTTATCATTCGACCCCAAAACAAACTATTTAGAACCCTGTTCAACCCCAAGCCAACCCTGCTAGACCTCTGTTCCCACCTAGTTCTTGCTACAACTGTGGCGAGATGGGTCACTTTAGAAATAACTGCCAAAATTGGTGAACGCGAATGCAAATCTAGCCCATGGACGCGCATTCAACATCAATGCCAACGAGGCTCGTGTTGATAACGAAGTCATTAATGGTACGTTCCTTGTAAACAATCATCCTGCTTCTATTCTTTCCGAATTGGGTGCCGATAGAAGCTTTATATCACTAGTCTTTGAACCTTTGCTTTCGATGCCTAGAACTAAACTAGGAAAACCCTTAACGGTGGATATAGCTAGTGGTTAACCCCTTGTGCTCAACTATGTCATTCGTAGTTACCATTTGAACTTGGATAACCACCTTTTTCCCGTTGACCTCACACCAATGCAACTCGAGAGTTTTGACATCATCATAGGAATGGATTGGTTAACCAAACACCATGCTGAGGTGATCTGTTTCGACAAAGTTATGTATACCTCTTTTATCTGGCAAAACCTTAGAAGTTCACGGAGAGAAACCCTCTAGTAGCCTAAAACTCATGACCTGTAACCAGGCACACAAATACCTACAAAAAAATTATGTAGCCTTCTTGGCACATATCATAGAGGAAAAAGGCAAGGGCAAAACTGTTCAGGACATCCCTATTGTTCGGGAATATCCTAAGGTGTTTCCTAAAGAGCTACCTGGTTTACCCCAATTCATCAAGTTGAGTTTCGTATTGACCTTGTACCTGGTGCCGACCCAATTGCCAAATCTCCTTACCATCTTGCATCGTATGAAATGCAAGAGTTGTCAAAGCAACTCCAAGAACTTTCAGACAAGGGATTCATTCGTCCAAGCTTTTCACCTTGGGGCGCTCCTGTCCTATTCGTGAAAAAGAAGTATGGATCCTTCCGTATGTGTATCGACTATCGTGAACGCAACAAACTCACAATCAAAAATCGATATCCCCTACCTCGCATTGATGATCTCTTTGATCAGCTACAAGGTGCGACCTGCTTTTCAAAGATTCTCTGCGTTCTGGGTATCATCAACTTCGTGTACTAAAAGAAGATATTCCCAAGACTGCTTTTCGCACTCGATATGGCCATTACGAGTTCACTGCCATGCCTTTTGGTTTGACGAATGCTCCTATCGCCTTCATGGACTTAATGAATAGGGTTTATAAACCTTATTTAGACAAGTTCATCATTGTTTTCATCGATGACATCCTCATTTAATTTAAGTCTCGAGCCGATCACGAACAACATCTCAATCTAACGATGGAACTCCTGAAGAAAGAACAACTTTAAGCTAAATTCTCCATGTGTGAATTTTGGCTAAAAGAAGTTCAATTTTTAGAACACATTGTTAACGAACAAGGTATACATGTAGATCCCGCCAAAATCGGTGCGATTAGGGATTGGAGTACACCTACTACTCCTACCGAAGTTCGTTCATTTCTTGGTCTTGCTGGATACTATCAACGATTCATCATGAACTTTTCAAAGATCGTGGTTCCCCTCACCACTTTAAACCTCTCGAGTGGGGACCCAAACAAGAGGAAGCCTTTTAAACACTGAAACAATAACTCTGTAATGCTCCTATTTTATCTTTACCCGATGGCAACGACGATTTCGTTGTCTCTTTTGATGCATCCAACCTAGGCCTTGGTTGTGTTCTCATGCAAAGAGACAAAGTCATAGCCTATGTGTCAAGATAATTGAAAATCCACGAGAAAAACTACACAACTCATGATCTTGAGTTAGGAGCCGTAGTTTTTTCTCTCAAAATTTGGAGACACTACCTTTACGGTACGAAATATGTGGTTTTCACTGACCACAAAAGTCTCCAACACATATTCAATCAAAAGGAGCTAAACATGAGACAACGACGCTGAGTTTTCTGAACGGCTACGATTGCGAGATTCGCTACTATCCTGGTAAGGCGAATGTCGTGGCTGCTGCGCTTAGTCGTAAGGAACGTGTCAAACTTCATTGTGTTCGGGTTCAATCTGATATCTAGACACGTATCCTTCAAGCACAACATACATGTGTGACCCAAAGCTTATTGAAAAATGAGCTGCCACAAAATCTTGAACTTTAACTCAACAAAAGACAACAGATTACTCTACTACAGGAACCGTTTGTGGATTCCTAGTCAAGACAATCTCCGCACCTTATTGATGGACAAAGCTCATAAGTCTCGTTATTCAATCCATCCTGGTGCAGACAAAATGTATAAGGATCTCCATACCCAGTATTGGTGGCCGGGTATGAAGAAGGGCATTGCCTTGTATGTGTCTAAATGCCTAACTTGTCTTAAAGTTAAGGCAGAACATCAACGCCCGTCTGGTTTACTTGAGCAACCAGAAATACCGGTATGGAAGTGGGAGAACATTGCGATGGATCACATCACTAAACTACCGCGCACACCAAGAGGTCATGATACCATTTTGGTAATCATTGATCGTCTAACAAAGTCAGCACACTTTTTGACAATTCGTGAGGATCTATCTGATGACAAACTCACCAAGATCTACGTTGATGAGATTGTATCTTGTCATGGTGTTCCTTTGAACATCATATCCGATCGAGATCCTCGATTCTCATCTCATTTTTGGAAGACCATACAATCTGCCATGGGAACCAAACTCAATCTGAGCACTGCTTATCATCCTCAAACGGATGGACAATCTGAAAGGACAATTCAAACATTGGAGGATATGCTTAGAGCATGTGTGATCGACTTTGGTGGTAGTTGGGATTCGCATCTACCATTGGTCGAATTCTCCTACAACAATAGTTATCACGCCAGCATCAATATGGTGCCTTTCGAAGCTTTATACGGTCGAAAATGTCGTTCACCTGTTTGCTGGAATGAGGTCGGTGAAGCTCAGCTCACTGGACATGGACTCATTCATGACACAACAGACAAAGTCAAGAAAATTCGTGATAACCTTCTGACAGCTAGAAGTTGTCAAAAGAATTATGCGGACAAACGACGCAAGCCCTTGGAATCCAAGTTGGTGATCACGTCTTTGTCTAGGTATCCCATTGGAAAGGTGTGATTAGATTTGGAAAGAAAGGAAAACTTGCACCACGATATATTGGACCATTCAAGATCGTTGAGAGAATCGGAAAGGTGGCCTACCGACTTGAGCTACCTCCTAAACTTGGGAATTATTCACCCAACATTCCACGAGTCCAATTTGGAAAAGGGTTTAGCCGATACAAACCTCCACATTCTCCTCGACGAAATTCACGTTGATGACAATATGCACTTTGTCGAGAAACTTGTGGAGCTATTGGACCGTGAAATCAAGAAACTCAAGCGTAGATGTATACCGATAGTTAAAGTTCGTTGGGAATCCAAACGTGGCCCAGAATTTACTTGGGAACGAGAGGGTTAGATGAAAGCAAAATATCCACATCTGTTTCACAAAGTTTCCTCTAATTAAATTTCGGGACAAAATTTCCAAAAGTAGGGGAAACTGTGACATTTGTGCCTTTTCAATCATTGCAACAATTAAACAATTTCGTATTCAATGAAACCCTGTGTTTTATTTCCAAATATTTTTGTATTCAATAAAATCTTGTATTTTATTGATAAGAATGTAAAAATGTCAATCGTTGCACAATTTCGATCATTTCCGTGTTCGTTAAAGCGTTTTACGCATTTTTGCGAAACGCGTAACCGTACAACCGGACGAACCGACATCTATGCCATTTCGGGCATAATCCAAGTTACACATGTCTTAACACCTTTATATAACTAAATGTTAGGTTAAAGGGCTTAAAAATGGGCAAACAAGTGAAAATACAAGTCCAAGGCCAAAAATATCAAAAAAAATAATTAATATTTTTGCTTCTTCACCTAGTTTGCCACCTATCTCTAATTTTTTACACATAGCACTCACTTTGCCATACTTATTATGGTGTTGACACATGTTAGGACACTAATCCACACTTGAGGACACTTGCCATCTCCTCCTTAATCCTAAAATACTATAAATCCCCCATGATTCTTCCATTTTTTTCGCACCACTTCAAAACACTTCAAAGCAAAGTGTGAAGTTCTTCTTTCTATTCTTCTTGAAGCTTGTTTCCAGCCTTTGGAAGCCTCCTAACGTGAGTTCCGAAAGTGTTCTTTAACACGAGTAAGTACTCTTCCTAGTTCTTTCTTTTTTTAGCTATTTTAAGCTAAAAGTCAAACAATTTGGCTTCCTGATTGACTTTTGGTTCTGACCATATTTGGTCATGTCAAAGTTCAATTGGACTTTGCAACGTGATCGTAATCATGAGTTATAATCCCTAACGATTTCACCTTCTTATTACCACGTTTACTAGACAAAGTGATGAGTCAAAGTTTCGGTAAAAAAATGTGCATGATGTGCATTTTACGACGAAACTATTTTTGGGTATCAAAACACCAAGTTTTGATACCGAATCAATTTTTTAAACTTAGTTAGAGATATTTGACATGTCTAACTCGTCACTTCTAGTTTAGTGCTTATTTAGGATCGTAAGTCGAGCGGTCTTGACCACCGCTTTGACTTTCGAATCTAACCCGTTTGGTCGATCTTAAGATCTGACCAAACGCATATTTGTGACCATAGTTTTATAGAGAATAATCCACTTAGGTTATACCTTATGGTCATGGCGTTTGGTTAGTGTTATGATAAGTTACTTCTATGTTCTTAAAAAAATGATGACCAAAATGCCCTTTTGCGCATAAATCTATTTTAAACACATGTAACAAAATTTTTAACATATAAACTGATGTTATAACATTTTCGAACATGTTTGGGCAGTTAATACTTATCATAGAGCGGTCACGCGTTTACGCTAATGACCCTTAAAGTAGCATAAACTACCTTAACGAGTCATAATAGGTCATTAGCACTTAGAATCCTTTCCAAATCAGAATGTTAAGTTTGTTAAACCATATCACATGAGTTCCAACACTCGTTTGGTTTATAAGACTTCATTCTATCCGATCTCCCATTTGTAGTCCCGACACGCTAACCTATTTATCTGACACATTAGGACACGTTTGAGCTTTGTTTATTCTGTTGATCAAGAACACTTTCGCAATCCCAAGTGACTACATAGTTCCCCTCATTTACGTTTTAAATGTTTTGGGGTGATTCATATATGCTAACTATCTTTTCAAATCTACATATGTGCCTATAATTATTTACAAGATTTCAAAACAACATACATGGTTTATGTATACAAAAGGATTTTCAAAGTGACTACATAGTCCCCTCTTTTATATTTTCTAAATGTTTTGGGGTGATTCATATGTGCCTATAGTTATTTTCAAGATTTCAAAACAACATACATGGTTTATATATACAAAATTATTTTCAAAGTGAGTACATAGTTCCCCTCTTTTACATTTTCTAAATGTTCTGGGGTGATGCATATGTGCCTATAATTTTTTAAGATTTCAAAACAATATACTTGGTTTATATATACAAAATGATTTTCAAAGTGAGTATATAGTTCCCCTCTTTTACATTTTCTAAATGTTTTGGGGTGATTCATATGTGCCTATAATTATTTTCAAGATTTCAAAATCATTATACACGGTTTATATATACAAAATGATTTTTAAAGTGAGTACATAGTTCCCCTCTTTTACGTTTTGCAAATGTTTTGGGGTGACTCATATGTACTAAATCATTTTCAAGTTTTCAAAAAACAATTTCTATGGTTTATATATAAAATAATACGATTTCAATAATGTGAACAACTTGTTAATGAGTTATCCATAACACGAATGACATTCATTAGCTTTGGCCGAGCCGACCAGTAGTATGTTATGGTACCATAGGACAGACAATCACATTATCGGACTGTTCACTGGATTTGGTGGAAGTTTGGGTAATGACAGATACTGTTTCTGATTAGCAAACCATTTGTTGATTTGTTAGTCTAGTTAAAGAGACCCTTTGGTGGTCTATTAAAGATACCCTTTGGTGGTATAGTCGACACAGGTTTGAATATGTTCAATAAAGAACGATCAAAAGTTTTCACAAATAAAAATACGGATGATATGATTATGACATGGACATTTGGTTTATGACACGGGCGATTGATTTATAACACGGACGAATGGTTTATAACACGGACAAATGGTTATAACAATGTCACGCAATGATTTTCACTTAAAGATATAAACCACACGAAGTTTTCTTTTGAATCATTCTATTACAAGGTTTTTACAAAAGAAACGTTTTGGTCAAGATTCATGGCTACAAGTTTTTCATAACTCTAACCAACTTGTTTTAGTTGGTTAATTGTATTGCAATATCAAACACTTTTGATACGATGTTTTCACTTAACGACTCTTGTAGTCGAACGAGATGTTGCAACATGTATACAAAGCCAGGAATTTGACACACTCACAAAACCTATGTACTCGTTGGCATTTTTATGCTGACTCTATTTTCACATATGTTTCAGGAGTCAATGGTTGATAATATGATGCATACTTCACGTAGGAATGGATGCGGGCCTTAGTGACTTAAAACATGAAAGACAATTTCTTTATGTGTTGTTTATGTTTAGCCCAAGACAATGTAAACATATAACTTATAAAATAAAATTTCAAATTCCATGAGTTGTGAAACAATAGTTCTGTGACATGACTCCCTGATGTTTCCGTCGCGGTTTGTTGTTTTACACGGTCTGGGTGTTACACTAATTGAGGAGAATTTGACTAAAAAAGGAAAAATTGAATTTTATGAAAATGAAAGAAAAGATTTACACAAAAAAATTCATGATAGAGAAATCGATGTAAAGGGTTATCAACAAGCCAAAGATTTTATAGACTTTATTGAAACAACACCAAAAAAACAAAGGTGAAGGATTGGGATATGTAAAGACAAACATCAGAAATTAACCACAATTAAGTGTGGAATTTTAATCCTTGTTCTCTAATCAACTCTCCATGTCTTCATCTTTACTTTGCCAAGTACAAGCTCCGTCAAAACACATTAAAACCGCATATTTATGCTCTGCAATACCTGCAAAGCCATCCACACCGTAGTTATCACATTCCAATAATTAACCACAATTTTAAGTGCGGAATATTAATCCTTTTACAGCACTTGAGGGTTGTCCAATGGACTGCCTGTCACATCCCTACACTTAACCGTTGCTTGCCCCAAGCAACACATCAAAAACATTCCCAAGCCTACAAGCGATCAAACTGTAAACCAAACAAAAAAATGTCATCCATTTGTTAATCTACCATCATACCAAATGACACACCCCTAACAATGACTCTCCTCTCGGTGATGAAAAGGTACTAGCAAGATTGTGCTAGATCACTCAATGCAAGTACGTGATTGTGCGACAATAACCTTATGTAATAATCAAATCTCCACCTACAAAATACTCAACATGCTTACGAATCAGAAAGGACTTTCGGGTTGTAACGAGGCTATGAGTAAATGTGAGAATTGGTGGGATATATATGCAAGTAGCTCATTGAATCGACCCGGTCCTATTATTACAACTAAACGAAAACAACCACTAACTATATACACAACTTCACTTTCTCCTTTTTTAGGCTATCAAACATTAAACAAAAACGCACATACACATCAACATCAAACACTACATACTAAAGCTCCTAAACCAGGTCAAATCAATAGGTAGAATTTTGTAGGAAATAGGCTTGGGTTACAAATGAATAGCATTAAGCTCAAATTTGGCTACTAAAGACCAAACCCTTGCCCTTCTCACTACTAAGCTCATATATTGTATCGTATGAGGTCCAACCGCCCAATCCCACACTCTCACACATCCAGACGAGGCTACCTAAATGCCCTTATCATCTTCACAAGCATGTTACACCAAGGCCTCGACAAGCATATATTACACAAATTCTATTAACATAATCACACGCTACTACTCAAACCAAAGAAATAATTTCAAATAATCATATATGTGTGGCCCAAGAACTCACCATGAAAGGATAAAAAAGGTTACCGATGTGTCATGTGGAGTAATGTTAAATTTTCCAATTTGAACAATTGTTTAGCTTGCTTAACAAAATTTTTCAAAATCCTCAAAAATTTCCCCCATCCTTTCACTTGTGCTACATTGACCCCAATGTATGGCTTTGAAGGAAATGATTGCAAAAACCACTTCAACATCTCTTTCAGCTTAATCTCTCAAACCCCAAATTTCTTTTTGTTTTTTTTATGATGACATTTTACACCACCACAACTACCACAACCCATGACATAAATATTAGAAACAATACACCACCCTTCCACCCAACCATAAACAAAAACATAATAATCTCTACAATAATATACAAGAAAGAAACCACCTGACTAGTAATATCGCGGCTGAGGAGACCCAAAGATAGACGTCATCATCTCTGAGAATTCTCCAAATACAAATGCGCCGCTCCCACTACCGCTACCACCTTCACATCCTCCTTGCTGTGAGGCATCATGCTGCTGACCATGTCGGGGATCCACACACTGTGAGTGATGCAATGGTGGCGTGGGGTATGAAATACTAATCATAAGATGGCAATGTCGAGTAATCCACCGGTGGCGGGTCCACAACAACCGTTCGCCCCGCATGCCAATCGGCATGCATGCGCCGATTCTGATCATCAAGACATCGATTGTTGATTTCTTGCTCGAAAGCATATGCATGAGTGCGATTCCATGATTCTTGTGATCAAAATTGTGCTTTAATGCACGTTCCATACTTGCTCCCATCCATGTATGATGATCCAAAAATGTCCGATCGGACCCGCTCCAAGTGTCGAATATAGGAGGCCGTCGACTCTCGATTACCTCTTCCATGGTTCCGTGATGAGCCAAATTCGGCTCATAAGGATGACTCGAATAGTTAAAGAATCCCCCTTGGTGCCCACGCCCACTACTCGAACTCCCTTGATCCACATTCATGGGGTCTACATATGGGTCATCCATGTAATCCTCATCTCCACTCAGGCTCGTCAGCTTCCCCCAGTCTCAATGGTCGCCCATCTCCTTTTAACACTCTCTACCTTTGGCCCTCACTCTTCAGTTTATGATACCTTTCCGATTCAGTATACTTCTATCTGACTCCCTACAGTGCGGTATGATCTTCCGCTGATCACTGTTCCGAGTGATCCAAATATTATTCAGCACTAGAAATCGGAACGGGAACAATGGAGCCCCAGTCAACAAAGCGTATAAAACCGGCAATTCAGGACATCGCACTTCAGGACGTCGCACTTCAACTTTGTAACCCCGCCGTGAAATGACATTTGGTAAACATATCGCCAACATCAATTTCCCTTAAGTCCTCAAATTCTTGCGATAGAGTTTCCCATATCTAGTACCAGGTAAGAACAGATAATCTAACATTGTATTCCACCTCGGGTGCTTTTCCGGCTCGAAATACAAATCTTTCAACCTCGGAATTATGTATTGGTTCTCCGGTTTACTATCAAATTTAGCCACCCTTCGCAACGAATCAAACGACATTTCTACATCAATTCTATTAGCTGTTCCAATCAGCTTCATTTTCAACACACCCTTAAAGGAAGGACATCTTAGAGTGGCCATCCACTCTTGAATTTCTGCGTCATACAAATTCGTCCCCTTTTGATCATGGCACTTTAATGCAGCCTCCCAACCTAATGCCTGGAACTTCTCAGTAATCCCAAATGGACCGAAGTCCACCTCTATAACCTCTTTTTCACATATGAATGCCTCCTTCCGTTGGGCTAACTTATTTATTTGATCATTGAATAGCTCTACCTGCCATTCCGGTGGTTGGTCATGCAAGGGCCCGGATGTCCACTTTGGCTTCGGACCCCTTTTCGGTGCTTCTTCTTCCTGTTCTTCTTCTACATCCGTTTGTAAAACCAATCTCCTTTTTCATTGATTTGGATTACTAAAATACCCAAGTTTCTCCTTGCCTTTACGACGCATATTAATTCTGCAATGCATAACAACAAGCAACACAAATCATTCCTCTTCTCATTAACCCCCAACATCCCCACACTTGCTTATCATTATGGTTGTGGATATAAGCCAAGTATGATATTCATCATTTTGCAAAAATTTGAACAAAATTTTCTCTAGGTTAGCAAAAATTATGCCCAAAAAGCATGTTTTTACCAAATGACTTAGCTTCCATAACCACAACCATTCAAAACTCATCAAAGTTCATCTCACCCTAATAACTACAAGCAAGTGTGTAATCAAAGGTAACATAACACTTACAATTCTACAATGCATCATCAATAATGTAAGAAAATGCATACCTTTGCTTTGTAGAAGATAAGAATACTAAGAACTTCAAGATTAATCAAAACCCACCAAGAACCCCAAAATTTTCAGACCCAAATGTCTAAAATCGACCACCCAAACGTTGTATTTTTCAAGATGCAAGCACAAATCAGAATCCTTACGAAATTGTAGTCATAATCGACCCAAAAATCACTTGATCTGGTGAAATATTGAAGTTTTTATAAAGTTTGGAAGTGGTACTCTTGAAATGGGTTTTAGGAAGAAGAAGAAGGTATGTGGCTAGGGTTTGTGTAGAGAATGAATGGATGAGTTTAAAAATCGTTTCTAACTTCCTTTTACGGCGGACCCATTACCAGCAGCCACCGTAAGCTACGGTGACCACCGTAAGCTATGATGGTCACTTTAGTTTAGTATGACGGTAAGACAGACACCTAAGACCGTAAGTAAATGTAAGGCTCACTGTAAGCTACGGTGGGGACCGTAACCTACGGTGGCATCTGGGATTTTTGTTTGAATTTTTTTTTATTTTTATTATTTAGACATGAATATTATTCTACCTTCTCGACAAACCTGTGTTGTCCTCAACACTATGTTAGAGAAATACATAAGAATTTCCCCATACTTGTTTCAAACACAAGTTAAAACGAGTACGGGAAATTGCTTGAAAACAAACTAACTAAACTACTAAACTAAATATTTACACTACCAAACCTGGGCCTCTTATGCTTATTCCTCATCCAATGGGCGTAAAATGTAGCCCACCTTGTCAAGCTCGAGGTTTTTGATATCGTTCCCTTCCAAGTACGATTTGAGTCGGTGCCCATTCACCGTTTGCTTCATGTTAGTATGAATATCTTCAATATCTATATCTCCAAACCTGCCCACTCTTGTGATTACATATGGACCCATCCATTTTCTCTTCAACTTTCCCGCAAACAACTTCAACCTTAAATTGTACAACCAAACCTTTTGACCCACTTCAAAAGTCCGTTTTCTAATCTTCGCATCATGGACCTTTTTGAGCTTATCTTTATACGCCGCCGCACACTCATACGCTTCATCTCGCATTTCTTCTATCTCGCTCAACTATAGCTTCCGAATTCTATCCGCTTCATCATAATCCTCATTCACCGTTTTAATCGCCCAATGTGCCCGGTGAGCTAACTCCATCAGTTTTAATGACGTCCTTTCCCATACACTAACCGGTAAGGAGTTGTACCAATAGGACTTTTATAAGCCATTCGGTATGCCCATAACGCATCATCAAACTTACTTGACCAATCTTTTCTATCCGTTCGCACTGTCCTCATGAGAATTTCTTTGATTTGACGGTTGGATACTTCAACTTGTCCACTTGTTTGCGGATGATACGGCGTAGCGACTACGTGGTTCACATTATACCGCTTCAACAATTTTCCGAAGTTAATTTTTTTTAAAATGCGAACCACCATCACTACTTATGACCCGCGGGATCCCAAACCGAGCAAAAATATTAGACTGCACGAACTTGCATACTACCGAATGATCGTTGGTTCTTGTTGGTATGGCTTCAATCCATTTCGAGACATAGTCCACCGCAACTAAAATATACAAAAACCCATTCGAACTCGGAAAAGGACGCATAAAATCTATAGCCCATAAATCAAATATTTCAACCACCAAAATGGGTTGTGTTGCATCTCATCCTGTTTCGAAATACTTCCCATTTTTTGGCAATTTACACAGTTCCGAGCAAACTCACACACATCTTTAAAAATTGTCGGCCAATAAAACCCACATGTAAGTACCCGATATCCCATCTTGTGACCACTAAAGTGAACCCCACAAGCGGATGAATGATCATGGGTCAAGATTTCTAACACCTCCATCTCAGGCACGCATCTTCGAATCACTTGGTCGAGCCCAATTTTGAAAAGGTCCGGTTCATCCCATATATATTGTTTGACTTGAACCATAAACTGCTGTCTCCTTTTCTTCGTCGAATGACTAGGAATAACACCCGTAGCCAAATAATTCACGTAATGTTCATACCATGGTGCAACACAAGTAGACACGGCTAACAGTTGTTCATCGGGAAACCGTTCATTGATTTCACCAACATCATCGCCGTCTTCCAATGAAATTCGGGATAAATGATCCACCACTACATTGTCACTTCCTTTCTTATCCTGGATTTCTATGTCGAACTCTTGTAATAAAAGCACCCAACGAATCAAACATGGCTTTGCATTTTTCTTCTCCATCAGATAACGAACTGCACTATGGTCTGAATACACAATCACCTTGCTTCCCCAGATGTACGACCAAAATTTTTCCAAGGCATACACCACTGCTAACAATTCCTTTTCGGTTTTGGTATAATTCAGTTGCGCCGCAGACAATGTCTTGCTCGCATAGTAAATTGCTACCGGCTTTTTATCAACTCATTGACCTAAAACCGCTCCATTAGTTGTGTCACTTGCATCACACATGATCTCAAACAGCTTTGACCAATCCGACGGTTGCAAAATGGGAACTTTCACCAACTGTTCCTTCAAGATAGTAAAGGCTTGCAAACATTCTGTAGTAAAATCAAAAGGTACATCTTTTAGTAACAGATTACATAAAGGTTTAGTAATAACACTAAAACCTTTAATAAATCGCCGGTAAAATCCCGCATGTCCCAAAAATGACCTTACCCCTTTACATTTTGAGGTGGAGGCAAAATTGATATTACCTGAATTTTTGCCTTATCTACCTCCATCCCCCTTTTCGAAATAACACGAAATGACTTTTCTCCCAACTTAACACCAAGTTTTTCTCGACACACCTTTTTAAAACTTTTTCCAACTCATCGAGATAAGACTCAAAACTTGTGCCAAAAATGGAGAAATCATCCATGAATACCTTCAGTGACTCCCCAACCATGTCCGAGAAAATACTCATGATACATCGTTGGAAAGTTGTCGGAGCATTACACAAACCGAATGGCATTCGCTGAAAAGCAAAAGTGCCAAGTGAAAGTGGTCTTGTGTTGGTCATCCGGGTGAATTGCAATTTGATTATACCCCGAATACCCATCTAAGAAGCAATAATATTTTTGACCCGACAATTTTTCAATAATTTGGTCAATGAAAGGTAATGGAAAATGGTCCTTAGATGTCGCGGCATTCAAATTTTTGTAATCGATACAAACATGCCACCCGATGACTGGTCGGGTGGCGAGTTGTTCACCATTTTCATCTTTGATTACTTGAATGCCGACTTTTTTAGGCATCACTTGGGTAGGACTTACCCAAGCACTATCTGAAATGGGATAGATTATACCTGCATCTAACCACTTAATTACCTCCTTTTTTACCACTTCTCGTAGTTTCGGGTTCAATCTCCTTTGAGCCTCTCTAGTTGGTTTCGCATCTTCTGTTGTGATGATTTTGTGCATGATAATTGATGGACTAATTCCTTTCAAATCGGCAATCGTCCATCCAATAATTGCCTTATTTTCCTTCAACGCCTTCAACAATTCTTGCTCTTGAGCCATCTCCAAGTTAGAGCCAATAATAACCGCTATAGTGTCAATATCCCCTAAAATTGCGTACATCAAATGGCCTTGCCTGTCTTTCAACTCCAACTTCGGTGGCTCCACTAAAGTGGCTTTGTGCACGAATTAATCTCCACCGGTAAGCTCTCAAACTGATGGGTCCATGGCGGTCGACCCTCTTTAACCGCCATAGCATCTTGCTCTTTTTCCTCTATTCTTAACGCACATGCATGTACCTGCTCAGAAAAATCACAAACACAAACATCTACATAATCTTCCTCATACTCGTGTGGTTCACATCCGTCAACTAAATCTGTCATAAAACACTCATAAACACCAATAGAGTTAGAAGTGTTAGTAAAAACATTCAATCTCATGTTTCTATTGCCAAACGTCATGTCAACCGTACCAAGTCGATAATCAATCACGGCATGAGTGGTGCTAAAAAATGGCCGACCCAAAATAACATTTTGTTGTTGTTTTGGGTCCGCGGATGAGTAATCTAAGACCAAAAAGTCTTCCGGATAATAAAACTCATCAACCTTTACTATGACATCTTGCACCATCCCTCGAGGTAACTTATGAGACAAATCGGCTAGAGCCACCGTTGTCTCAACCCGTGCTAATGGACCAAAATTATATTGGTCGTATAAGCCCCCCGGTAAAATACTTACTCTAGCTCCAAGATCTAATAACGTCTTTGACATTTGAAAATTTCCAACTTGAATATTTATGGCGTTCCCGGATCTTGGAGTTTGGGAGGAAGATCCCCTTTTAGCACCGCACCTACCTGTCCGGTCAAGTCAACCCGCTTAAGCAATTTTTTCTTTTGTTGCCTCTTTTGTGGGCATAATTCTTTTAAAAATTTTGCATAAGAAGGTACTTGTTTAATTGCGTCGAGTAAGGGGAGATTTACTTTGACTTGTTTGAAAACATCCCACAATTCCTCTTTTGGAGGACCCCTTGTTGAAATAAAATTTTTCTTACCCGGGTCAACTAAAGCTGATGGAAATGGGACTTGACTTGGTCCCCCTACCTTGTTTTTGTCTTTTAAAATTTCACCCAACCCGGTTTTTGAATTACCTTTTTAACATTATGGTCCTTAGACAAAATTGATGGTGAAACTTCATCCTCATCACTTTCATTTCCCGTAATATCTTCAACCACCCCATCAACCAAACCCGGTGACAAGTTTGCCTTCAATTTTTTCCACTTCTCAAAACACTAACATTGTTAATATGAATATTACGTGAACAACTATAAGAAGGATTTGCCTTAGTATCGCTAGGAAGTTGACCTTTACCTTTTTTCAACTCCGCCACCTCGGTTGCAAGTTGACCCATTTGAGTAGTCAATGTTTGAATGCTCTTGTCACGGACCGCATCCTTTTGCATCTGAACATCATCAAGTTGATTTCTCCTTTGCATATCTTGTTGCATCATCCGAAGCATATCCATAAATTCATAACCACTTGATGAGGTTTGACCCGTGGAACCACTTTGACCACCCGGTTGTTGAAATTACCCTTGGTAGCCTTGACTATTCCCGCCTCTAAAAGTACCTTGATTGTATTGTTGGCGTGGAACAAAATTTCTTTGAGCTCCTTGGAAATTTGGATTAGCATGGTTCCCGGGTTTCCATAGCGAAGATTGGGATGGTTCCTTAACCCGGGGTGGTATGTGTTCGAGTTCATGTTGAAATTACGACCACCCCCTTGAATAGCATTCACCTCTTCTACTTGACCTTCAACCACACCCACCAAACACACATCAGCCGAATGACCCAATTCATTGCAATTTGTACAAACGACATACATTTGATTAGTTGTTTGTACCCCCCCATCATCTACCGCATGAACTTGAGGTCTTGTAATGACATGCCTTGCCCTTCTTGAAGATTGCGCTTTCCTCTTGGACGTGACCGCCATTTGCTCCAAAAATGCCTAATCATCTTGCTCAAAATTTGTACCAAACGTACCATTAGTAATCGACATTAAATCACGAGCATCCTCCGAATCAACCCCTCATGAAAAGCATTCAACAACTCCCAAAGTGCAATGCCATGATGAGGACAATTTTTCAACATCATATTAAACCTCTCGAACGCTTCATGAAACATCTCACTCGGTTGTTGTTGAAAACTTCTCAAACTCCGCCTAGCCGCATCAGTCTTTTGGACCGTAAAAAATTCTTCAAAAAACCTTTGTTGCATGTCGGCCCATGTGTATATTGACGCGGATGGAAAGTATGAAACCATCTTTTAGCCTTATCTTCGAAAGAAAATCGGAAGAGTACCAACCTGACATCATCCGAGGAAAACCTTGCCCTCCAATAGTATTGCAAATAGAATCATATGTCTCCAAATGGAAGTAAGGTCCCTGCGTTGCTAACCCCTTATACTTCGGCAACTTTGGAGTGTGTTTGTTCTAACCTCAAATGTTCTTCCATCCGGGTGATGAGGAATCACCACCGGAGAAGGGTTATTAGTGATAACGGTCTGAAATGCGCTTCAATTCCCCTCACCACCTCTCGGTGATGTCTTCGCGGAGCACCCAATGGTACTCTCGGACGACCCGCTTGACCGTGCCTCGGTCCTTGAGGTGCGAAGTGTTGTTGGTATTGAGGTTGTTGCATTTGTGGTTGTTGTATCGGCCTTTGAAATTAAGGTTGTTGATATTGTTGTAGAGGCATTTCCCGTTGAAACTGTGGCCCTTGCAGACGAATATGTTGTACCCCCGTTGGTTGCCTAACCACTTCTTGAATTTGTTCTACTTGTTGTCTTTGTTGGTAAGCCATTCCTCCTTGAGGTCCCAAATTACCTCCATCTCCTCCATAACAATACCCCTCTTCTTCATATCTCCCAAATTCTTCCTCATACCCATCATCAAATCCATCTCCTCCTACACCCGAAGATTGCACAAACTGACAAGACGGATAATGGAAACCCAGTTGGTTTTGTGGTTGAATTGTAGAAGTAGTATGAACAATGGTTGAACTTGGTGGAAATTGATTCGGTGGTGGCTGTGGAGTAGAAGATGATTAACCGGAAGTCGGGAAAAAGGATGAAAAGGGTGGAACCATTGATGTGGGGCTAAAAATGGGAACGGGTCCGGTTTGGGTAGTTGCGGATGATGTGGTGTTGGTTGGGTTGACTTCATGTGTTCAAGTAGGAGGGGTAGTAGAAATTGGTGAAGGTGTGGATGGTGTTCTTTGGCTCGTAGTGAGAGGTAGTGGATCCATTGTGTTAACCGGTGAAATTGGTGTTGTAGGTGTTGTTGGTGAACCATTGATTTTATTTTCTCGTAGTAAAACTCTGTTTCTTCGCAAAGTTCGTTCAATCTCCGGATCAAATGCCAAGGGTGATAGCTTGTGAGAGCCTCTAGTATGCATGCACCTGTAAATACCTGCACACTAACACAACCAACGTAAACCCGGAAAATTACAAACTATACTATCAAAGATAACACACGTTGCACACTACTCCACGGCAACGGCGCCAAATTTGACGTAAGATCGTAGTCTCAAGCAAATTTAATCCAAATACTACTAATAGTTAGCAGTAAGTGGGTATCGAACACAGATAGTTTCTGGAATATGTGTTATCTAGAGATTCAGCCAAAATGATTAACTTATCTAAAATGCAAGAAAAATGAATCCAAGATTTTGATTGTTTTGGTTCTAAAATTAAAATTAACTAAATAAATTGCAATTCAAATATTGGTTGTTAAAACAGATTAGGAGAAAGTAACCATCCTAGGTTTCTAGTTTGAATCCAACTAGAAAGAATCACATAGACATGATTCATGTATGATTATTTGTTCCTGATGAAAGGGAACTAAGTACTCGGATTATAAAAACGCGAGGTTGTTACCCGATGACCACTTAACTAATATCCAACCCTAATCCCTCTTGTGATATCTTGATTGCCAACGACACAAAGAACGTACGATTTAGGCTAAGATCAAAACATCAATTAATTGCTTACAAACAAACATTCAAACACCATAATTAACAACAAACTCGCAAGTCTATTATTCTAGAAATATGGATAATAACACAAATGCCTTAAGCAAACCTTCAACCTTGGATGATCACAATGAGTTTAGCCACTCATAATCCAGCAATTCATCATACCATCAAGTTTTATGTACATATGAATCAAAAACCCAAAGCAAATGTTCTGAAATTGTTTTGAACCAACAAGAACACCCAAATTCGCCTCCTAGCTACTTAGAAACGTCTCCAATGATTTGATACCCCGAAAGACTCTAGAAAACCGACTTTAGAGGCAGTTACACTTTTCTTGCAGATCACCACCGTAAGCTACGGTGCCCACCGTAGCCTACGGGGGCCTTCATGTCCTTACGCCATTTTCCTTCTGGCTTACGCTGCACACAAAGATTCAGACATCACCGTAAGCTACGACACTCGCTGTGCCTACGGTGGCCATCAGTTTTCCTCCTCTTGTTCTCTAATCAACTCTCCATGTCTTCATCTTTACTTTGCCAAGTACAAGCTCCCGTCAAAACTCATTAAAACCGCATATTTATGCTCTTCAGTACCTGTAAAGCCATTCACACCGTAGTTATCACATTCCAATAATTAACCACAATTAAGTGCGGAATATTAATCCTTTTAAAGCACTTGAGGGTTATCCAATGGACCACCCGTCAGTCACTCATTGTCCTCAAAAGCATATAGGCTCTTTATTTTAAAGTCAAGGACAATAAGGGAAAGTTTATATGTATCTTTTGATGAGTCATTAGAAACTTAGGTTTCTAGTGAAATTATGAAAGAATTAAACATTTCAAACTTACAAGAAAATTCTAAACATCTTCTAAAACAATTAACAGATGAACTTCTTGAATGTTACTATATGAATAATGTGTCATCCAAATATCAGTCATGTACTAAACCTGTAGGAAATCTAGAGCACTTATCAAAATTGTACAAGATCAGAATTCTGGAAACTCATCTGAAAATCTAAGCACATACCAGAATTCTGGTCCTCTCCATACTACAGAGGCCTTAAATCAGGGGGAAGCTTCAGAACCATCAAAACACACAAGTTCACACAACAATATCAGATGGATCAAGGGACACTCCCAATAAGACATAATTGGGAATCCAGAAGAAGGTTTAAGACAAGATCTGCCACAGCTCATGAGTGTCTATATGCTGGTTTTCTAAGGATGATAGAACCCAAAACTGTCAAGGAAGCACTCAATGACTCAGATTGGATACAAGCAATACAAGAAGAGCTTGACCAATTTGAAATGAGACAAGTATGGAATCTGGTACCTAGATCAACTGACAAATCTGTCACTGGATCAAATTGGGTATTCAGAAACAAATCTGATGAACACGGTATCATAACAAGGAACAAGGCAAGACTTGTGGTAAACGGCTAATGTCAACAATAAGGCATAGATTATGATAAAACCTTTGCACCAGTTGCAAGATTGGAAGCAGAAAGAATATTCCTTGCTTATGTTGCATCAAAAGACTTCAAAGTTTATCAGATGGCTGTAAAATCGGCATTCTAAAATGGTAAGATTGAAGAAGAAGTATATGTGCAACAACCAGAAGGCTTTGTTGATTCTATATTTCTAGAACATGTCTACAAATTAAATAAAGCCTTGTATGGGTTGAAGCAAGCTCCAAGAGCATGGTATGAAACTCTATCAAACCTCTTAATCAATTATGGCTTCACAAAAGGTACCATTGATACAACTATGTTTCTTAAAACTCACATGGGACACACTTTGTTGGTTCAAATATATGTTGATGACATCATCTTTGGATTAACAAATCGAAAATTTTGCAAAAAGTTTGAAAAATTAGTGGCCATCCATTTTGAGATGAGCATGATGGATGAATTAACCTTTTTCTTAGGCTTGCAATTAAAACAACAAAGTGATGGCATATTCTTTAGTCAATCAAAATATGTCAGAACAATTTTAAGAAAGTATTCACTTGAAAATTTCTCTACCTCAAAAACTCCCATGGCCACTTGAAACAAACTAGATTTTGATCCAGATGGAAAGAGTGTTGATATAAAAACTTATAGGGGAATGATAGGTTCACTATTATACTTAACAGCCAGTATGTCAGACATAATGTTTTCTACATGTTTTCTAGCAAGATATCAGTGTAATCCTAAAGAGTCCCACTTAAAAGCTATAAAAAGGGTTTTTAAATATCTAAAAGGAACATCATATCTTGGTTTGTGGTATCCTAAACATACAATTTTAGAACTAATAGCATACATAGACACATATCATGCAGGATGCAAAATTGACAGAAAAAGCACATCTGGTGCCTGTCAAATGTTGCGAGATAAATTGGTCAGTTAGGTAAGTGTAAGTCCCAAAAACTGGATCTTACAATATCACCCTTAGCTTGAATGGTGGCGGAATCACACAAACAAGATAAGAATCAAAATAGAAGAAATAAGATAAATATAGAAAGTTCAACTTGCATACAAATCACCAATTTGTCTAATACAAGTGAATAAACAATCAAGGAGCCCCAAACCCTAATATATCATTTTCTATATATACTAGAGGGTTAGTGCTCCATTGCCCTAAAGCCCTTAGACCCAAAGGCTACCCCCAAGCCCATTACAACATAATGTCCCATGCCCCTAAAGATACTAATGCATAAACCTATTCAGGGCCTTACAATCTCTCCCTAGGTTTATTGCATTAGTGTTAACTTTATGCTTCAGGATCTCCAATCTTTGTTGCCTTAGAACTATGGATCAATCATTTGCAAAAAAGTTAGTTTTGAATCATTGTTGCCACCGCACTTATCCAAGACTTTGCACACTCTTCATACTTATCACTTGCTTGAATTTGATGTGCTCCTAGCATCAAGATGTCCTCCTTGTGAAAACTAATTAAATCCAAGGTGTCAGCTAATCGGCATGCCTTCTCTTTCGTAACAATCACTGACTCAGCAATTCTCGGATCATAAGCCCAGTAACAGAGGTTCTTTAGCACACCCTTTGGGAACTTTAGAGTAGCAGGAATGACCTTATCTTTGTCGGTCGGTGGCCAAATAACGTTCTGAAGATGTTTGTGTGTATAAGGATCATGAATACTGGGGCTTTTCTTCATATATGTTTCAGCGGTCTTCATAGTTGGGAAGTTGTGAGATACTTCATATTCAAGCTTGGAATGAAATGCCCATCCCGGACCGCGTTGATTCGGATCTGTGTCAGAATAAAGAGCCCTCAACAAACTTTTCAGATCTATCTTTGTCCATGACTCAAATTGTGTCTGCTTGGAGTAGTATTCACTATGGCCGCTCTCCCTTGTGACTATCCATAGATTCATGTCATGATCATTCTCCAACACTTTACCTCCGACTTGTTTCCGACCTTGTCGTAGTGACTTGATCCTAGCTCCATGATGTACCGATCAGATACTTTGGACGGATCCTTTGCTTGGAAGTTTGTATCGAGGGGATTTACAACTTGATTCTTCATCACAAGCATCTTCTTGTTGTTCAGATTTTTCTTCTGAGGTTGCTTTCTCTTCTTCGATTGTTCAGCTGCTAGATAGACATTCAATCCTGCTTCATATTCTGTGTTGATTACAATCTTTTCTTTTTTGGTGCGCTCGTGATGTGCAACATTTTGAGGATCATCATTCTTATCTGCAAACTCACCACCAAATCTCTTCTGCAGCTTTGCATTCATTTCATAGATTTCTGTCATTAACAAGCTCACATCACCCTGAAGTTGCTCAATAGCTTGATCTCTAATTGTTATTTGATTTTGTAAGGATGCTATCTGAGCGTTTTTCAATTCGTTCTCTTGTTCCAGCAGCACCACTCTTCGTTGTAGCTTGCTAATATTCACCACTTCATCATCATCCCTATCAGACTGCTCACTAAATTTCATCTTTTCAACAGCCATTCCCATTACAACCTCGTCATGTTTGGATAAACCGCCACCAGAATTGCCTGCTTCACCATGAACTCCACTTGAACTTCCTGGCTGTGTACCAGTGGTGAAGAGGTCCGGAATGCTTGTATCTTTATCAGTATAACTGAATTTCAGGGGCATCCTGTGAGATTGGATTAGGAATAGCACTTGGGCTTGAAGGCTTGGGGCTATTAAGGGCTTTAGCTTCGCAACTTTTCTCTATTTTATCTTCTTGAGTCTGCACTTCTTTGGAAGGAACGATGCCGGAGGAGGGATCCCAGAATCACCCTTTAGTGATGCAAGTAGTGCTTCAAGGCTCTCAGCAGAAATTGGATTTATCTCTCTAACTGTTTCCTCAGCTATCTGTGTCTCAACCTGAACAATCTCTTTATCTTTCTTTTCGTCTGAAACTAGATCTTCAACTTCGGGTTCTGGCTTCTGTGGTCCACTGACAATCTGAATGTTGTGTTCTTCAGCTATTGATGCATTCACAGGTTTTTGTGCAGGTATAACCTCCTTTAACATTCCATGTTTTACCAGCTCATATCTTCCAACAAACTTGACCTCTTCAGTATCACGCTGTTTGCAAGCTGCTTCAAAACAGCTCGGTCCTAGTAGCTTCAGATTCAGATGGTTTGTCCCTTTATCAACTCTGGATATTTCTTATCAACGATCATTTGCACGAACCTGGCCACCTTATGTTGTCGTAGATGAAAACTGAAAAGTTGTAATCCCAGTCATTTACCAATGCAACGAGTGCCTATGTCTGTGTCTGATTCAACTGATCCTGGCCACCTTAGTTCTCGGAAATACACTGTAAGATATGTGAGCGAGACACCTCAAGTAAGGCGGAACAGTTTCTTTAACACCGTCGGATATGCTCCATAGCTCTTGCGACGTAATGCTTTCATCACATTGTGTCTATCATATGTTGTTGAATCACGTTCGTTTTCTCCAAACTGCAGAGCTTCTCGTACATCTACTTCTGAAACCTTGATCTCTCTCTCACCAACCTTTGATTCAATGTACACACCACCTCCTTTGACTTTAGCGTTAGTCTAGAAGTTTTGAATCATATCTTCATCAATGACTGGATTCGTCCTTAAAGCATGAGTAAGTCAGTAGTTGCTCAGTCCGGCTATGAAGGAGTTGAATCTTTCACGATATTCTGGCGGAGGCTCAGATAAATAGAAGGCTTGATTGTGAAAGGCCTCGATTTGCAGCTTGCTTTTCTCCATACTTTTCTGCACCATTTTCTTCACTTGAACAACGACGTCAGCATTATCCCAAAAATTAACTTTAATTGACCATTTTGACCGTTTGATATTAAATCAGACAATTCAACTAGTCGATAAGTTAACAGTTCAAGTGGGGAAGATGAGAGGTTCAAAACAAAATTGAACCAAAAGGTTCACACCAGATTGAACTGGTCAGATAAATTAGAATGAATCAGGTCAAAGAGATTCAGATGAACCAAGTTAAGACATCTCAGGTGACAAGGGTTCAACTCAATGACCCCTTGTTAGCCATTTGAGATGATCTTGCATCTCGGATGATTATCCGAGATACATAGGGTCCATTTATAAGTCCATCCGAGAAGCATCCGAGATGCATCCTAGATGCTAGGGTTCTTCCTATGAGTCTGAGATGAGAGAGATCCGAGATAAGCAGGTGTTCAAAATGACTCGAGATAGACTTATAATGACTCGAAATTGGGCCGCCCATCTTGGAACAGTAGTTCGAGATAGTTGAATCTAGTCCATTTCGAAACAGCATTCTTAAACACTGTAGGCCCATCCGAGATAGAAGAGTGGGTCCATTCGAGATGAGTGGCCTAGTCGAAACAGTATTTTTTCCAGCAATATTTGAATCTTTTTGGGCCTCGCATTCTTACAATCATGAACGATAACACCTTTTGTCAAAATCCGCGATCTAACCAACCGAGCAACCAGTTATATTACAAAATAACTAAAGAGATAAAGGGAGAGTTGCCATGGAATCAAACCAATTTTTAACCGATTAAGGAACATTTTTCGGCATGAGCTTTGTCAGACGAGTCCGTGTGATTGCCGATATATTTTTCCATCTAAACTTGTCACATCAATCTTCAACTTTCAACCTTGCGACCTTATCAAGTAAGTTTGCGATAACATCCGTGTGTCCCATATCAAGGCATACCCTCGCGATCAAGTTAAGCACAATAGTTCATCGTAACAAGTGAATATACTGAGATCATCCTTTCATTTTACAACGTCCGACTTGTTGGAGAGTAGGTCACTACAACATACTACAAAGTGACCAAACAACATCGGACGAGGGTTAGGCTTACCTTATATGGTATTTTGACTATTAAGCACGTAGAATCTTCTCATCATGAGATTTCCTTTCTTTGAAGGTTTTGGCCTTCATTTTTGGCTCTTTTGAGGATATCCTTACTGTGCCTAGGTCTGCATGTATCTAGATGCAATAGAAGGGCAGCCTTGATATCCCGGATAACTTGTCAGTATACTGACCTAGAACTTCAAATGTTGGCTATCTATCAACGCATGATTTAAGACCATGAATTCATATGCCGATGATATGTTACACACGGGATGCATAGCTTGTCGAAGTTTGTCACTTGGTATCTTTTTGTCTTTTGAGTAATAAGCCTATCAACACATTGCCGAGGATCCTCGCTTTTTCAGCATCAATACCTTACATGTGTTAACCGAATTCATTAGATTGAGCAATATAAGCTTATTTTCCCAAGACAACAAATATTTCTCCCCCTAAATTTGTGCAAAAGTATAATACTTTATGTGCAAAAGTATATATGTACCCTGGTTTGTTTTTTATGTTGCTTAGTCGGTGTAACGCATCATTTTTAAATGGTCCACAAGCACCTTGAATCTTGAGTTGCTGACAGTTTTTGTAAAAAGATCCGCTCTCTTAGCATCAGTTTGGATCAATTCAAGTTTAATTAAACCTATATCGTAGCAATCTCGAATAAAATGAACTTTGATATCAATGTGCTTGGTTTTGGAGTGAAAAACAGGGTTTTTGATGATTTGGATCGCGGCATCATTATCACAATAGATAATAGTGCTAAGATAAGTCAAACCGTAATCCTTGAGCTGATGTTGCATCCAAATAACCTAGGAGCAGCATGCAGATGCTGCAACAATTCTGCTTCTGCGATTGATAAAGACACTGTTAGTTTCTTGCACTGCCATGAAATAAGCCTCTCCCAAGTATTGGCATCCAGCTGATGTGGACTTCATATCCGTGTCTGTCTCTCCAAGGTTACTGTCAAAAAAGGCAAACAAATCAAAGTTTGAATCTATAGGATACCACAGTCCCAAGTTTGGAGCTCCCTTGAGGTATCTAAAAATTCGTTTAACAACTAAGAGAGGAGAAAGTTTAGGATTAGCCTGATATCTGGCACATTGCCAGAAAACAAACATAATGTCTGGTCAGCTCGCAGTTAAGTACATCAATGAACCAATCATGGATCGGTACATTGTTTCATTGACCGGATCTCCTTCAGCATCCTTATTCAGCAGTGGTCGTTCAGTAATGGGGAAGTCTATGGGCTTATAGTTTGACATTTCGAATTTTGCAAGAACATCCTGAACATACTTTCCTTGATGAATCAAGATTCCTTGACTACTCTAATGAACTTGCAAGCCAAGAAACATAGTCATTTCACCCAGTGAGCTCATTTCGAACTTCTTCTTCATCACCTCCTCAAACTCTTTGCATAGCTCTTCATTGGTAGACCCGAAAAGGATGTCATCAACATAGATCTGAACAAGGATAAGGTCCTTGCCAACGCGTTTAACGAATAGCGTTTGAACTATCGTCCCCCGGGTATTGTTAAAGTCGCATACCATGCACGAGGTGCTTGGTGCAAACCATACAAAGGTTTATCTAACTTGTATGCATATCCTTGCTTCTTAGAATCCATAAATCCAGGGGATTAGCGACATAAATCTCCTCCTTGACCTTCACGTATAGAAACGTTGTCTCGACATCTATTTGATAAACTGTGAAACCCATATAGGATGCATATGCCAAGAAGATGCGTATGGCTTCTAGACGAGCTACTGGTGCGTACGCCTCATCATAGTCAAGACCTTCGATTTGTTTGAATCCCTAAACCATCAGTCGGGGTTTGTTTTGCACGATCAGTCTAGTATCGTCTTGTTTATTCTGTATACCCAACGAGTACCAAGAGCTCGTTTTCCCTCAGGGAATTTCTTAGGCTCAATCTGTGAGTTGAAACATGAATATAAACATGTGTTAATGGTTCCTAATCTACTGCGTGACTGAACACCGGCAGTTACAGGATTAATAACGTTTGTAATCGCATGGCTGTTCTGATAACACTGAGAGATTGCTACATCAGGTGCCTTGCAAGTTAGTTTCCAAGTTAGAAAAACTTCCTGACACTATCCCAGATTGCTCCCCCTCATTTGATGCAACAATAGTGTTGATCATAGGAGGATCCACTGTGCACTCTGACGGAATCGGCTTCGGAAACAATGAAGCTCCTTGAACATTAGTATTTGATGGGCCAACAGCAGTTTGTTATATAGAGGAGTCATTGTTGTAAACTGCATCATCAGGAGTAATAGTAGGTTCAAGAACCGGCTCTTGAATTAGTAAAGAAGGATGTGTTTCTGTAGCAGCTTCATAAAATCCCGATGGATCCACAGTAAGCTTCTTGAAAGAGTCTTGAATAGGGATAGCATCATCTTCAGCTATGATGGGAATAGGTATCACAGTACTTGAGACATCTGCAGCAACAATCACATCAGGTATCATATTAAACGACTTATACAAGGAAGAATAATCATATAACCAATCAGGTCCAAGCCATGCGTCTTTGGGATTTTCTTCCAGCCAATCCACATAGTACATCTTCATGATCTGCTTCTTGATTTTGTTGTAAACTCGATATGAATTTGTTATTTGCATAGTCGATGAAATAACATGGATCTCCTCTTGCTTCAAATTTTCCCTTGGCATCGATGATAAAGAGAACACAAAGACAGCCAAAAGTGCAAAAATGTTGTACAGAAGGTTTCTTTCCTTAGGCTATTTCATACGGTGCGTACATGTGACGTTTGTTGATGAGTGCATGATTTTGTACATAGCAAGCGGTGTTCACTACTTCTACCCAAAATATCAGTGGAAGGCCGGAATCTATGAGCATAGATGAGCTGCTTTGATGAGAGTTCTATTTCATCTTTCAGCAACCCCGTTTTGCTGAGGAGTTCGAGCTGCACTGTATTGACGATCAATTCCTTTTGAAACACAAAAGTTGTTTAACTCAGCGTTCTTGAACTCCATCCCATTATCACAGCGTGTAATCTTGACACGCTCTTTTGCTTGGTTTTTGATGAGAGTGGTGAATTTCTTTATCAGACTAGTAGTTTCGCTCTTTTATTCCAAGAAGAATACCCAAGTGAAACGAGAGAAGTCATTGGTGATAACCAAACAATAAGCCTTTCCTCCAATACTCAGCACATTGACAGGACCAAAAAGATCCATGTGAAGTAGTTCCAGAACTTTAGATGTTGTGTGCATGAGCTTAGGCTTATGAGGCTTTCGATGCTGCTTCCCATGGGCACATGTTTCGCATTTTCAATATGCATAAATCCTTGATTGGTAAGTTTCTGACTAGACCTTCTTTTGCCAGTCGATTAAGATTCTTTATGTTAAGATGGCCAAGCCGTTGATGCCACAGCATTGCATCATGTTCAGCAATTTCAGAGAATGAGCGGGTAACCTGATCAGTGGGGGCGTTGTTCATGTCGATCACGTAGGCGTTTCCCCGGCATTCAGCTTCAATCAAGTACCAATCCTCTAGTATGACAATTCCTGGCTTCATAACCACGCATCAACCTTTTGTAACAGGACCTTTAAACCGTTGTCGCACATCTGTGAGACGCTGAGAAGACTATGTTTGAGTTCAGGAACATAGTTGACATCTGAGAAGCTGAGGACCCCATTTCTGACTGTGCCTTTCATTGTAATTCTTCCCGTTTCTCCACCTACAAAGGTGACAAATCCACCGTTGAAGATTTTGATGTCGTTCAACTAGGAAATGTCCCCTGTCATGTGCCTGGAACAACCACTGTCGATAAACCAAAGTCTAACGACAGCCCACCATAGCCGTTCCTACACACGCAACGAGATTAGTGGGAGACAGGAACCTAGATCATTTTTGATCTGGGTTGATAATCACTCTTCTTTCGCAAAGCCTCATGGAAGGTCACATATTGGTTAGTAGATTTTGAGGTTTGAGAAGATGAGGATATAGAATTTGCCAAGTGAGGATATTTTGACTGAGATCTAGCAATTTTTTAGGTTTCCAAATCTTTAACTCTTTGTTGTTTGAAAAGACATTAGATAATGTTGCATTTAATTTCTTGTATTGATTTACGAAACCATTTGCATTTGATCGCTTTTGATTGTTTTTCTTTCCTAGATTCCAATCTCCATCAGAGGGCGAGGGCTTTTGATGTCCATGATGTCGATGGTCGGAATCCGTCTGATGGATGGAATTTTCAGATGGATAAGACCTGAAGGGACGATGAACACTGTTTCTAGCTATGTGCCCTAGAATTCCACAATTGAAGCAAGTCTGTCTTTTCAACAAAAAGACTCTTAATTTCGCTTGTGTTATACTGGGAGCTGATTGGGTCTCTTCTTTCCACTAGGTGTTGATTTCTTGTATGCATATTTACTCTTGGATGAAACCTGCTCACAATCATCAGCACAAAAGTGAGTATCGATAGTTTTACTCTTCAACTTTGACTCAGTTGGTTTTTGAGTTGAGGTTTCTTCTGATTACAGCACTTGAGGAGGCTTCCTCTTGAATTTTCATTTTGCGCTGTTTTTTGGTTCTTCTAAATCTTCTTTTATTTGCAGGAGTGGATTCTGCCGGCTTAGTTTCATTTGAAACCTTTTCCTCAGAAACTGAGCTTTCTGAAACAACAGTTTTAGTTTCTTTGGAAGTAGTTTCATTTGACACAGAGCTTTCAAAATCAATGGATTCTTGGTCACCAGATGACGAGCAAGTTTGGTCAATATTTTGACTATCACAACCATCTTACTCATTATCCGATGAGTTAGAATCTTCAGTCTGATTCCCAGAAATATCAGACATCTCCTGTTCACAAGCAATTTCGTTCACACAGTCCAACACAACAATATTTTCAGTTTCACAAGATTCAGAAATATCTGAGGTATCCATTGAGGTTTTAGAAGAACTTGAACAGTTTTTTGAATCACTCAAAACTGAAGCCTCAGACTCCTTTGGACAACCAGTTAAATCATAGTCTGAGTCAAAAACCTTATCACTCAAAGTATCAATTTCAACAAGCCCAGAAAAACCCTAAGTCTCAAAAACCATAGACGAAAACTGTTCTAGTGTATCATGTTTATCACATAAAGAAACATCTGAGTCGTCAGCAATAGCTAAAACAGTTAACCCTCATCTATAAAACATCAGTTAACCCTTTTTACAGAATCATAGGTAGAAGTCATTTCCTGTGGTTCTTCGGATGGAGTTTTAGTCGACTCCTTTTCGCCTTTTAAATTTTCTACTGAGTCATTCAAGCACTCTTGATTTATAATTTTACGAAACTTATAGACTTTTGAAAATCAGTTGGTTGGGTATTCTTAGGCTTGAAAGGTTCCCAAGGAACGTAGTCACTTGGTTTGCCATATGTCATTTTATCATAATTTTCTAATTCTTGCTCAGTGAGCGGCATTCTTGAATAATTATGACAATATCGCGGAGGAACTTGTAAATAACCCAACCATTTTCCCTTGTTCTCTTTGTACGCCATTTGTAAATTGCAAAGATAACAAACAGTGTCACTGAAGGTATCATATTTGTTTAATATTCAACTCATTTTGTTGGAGCTTTCTAATGAGAATTCCTAGCTCAACTCTTACCAAGTCGCATTCCAAGTTATTTGAATGTAGTTTGGTTTTATAATCATGGACCCAACATTTTTGTTGGTTTACGTCCCGGTGGAGTTGAGCTATATCTTTCTTCAGTGCATCAATCTTTTCATAGAGAATTGTATTGTTCTCTCGAAGATCAATGCACTTTGACATGGCACTGTTGTAATCACTAATGAGATTAAAATTATGTGCTCTAATGTGTGACATTTTATTTTTACAATCTTTGGAGCACAAAAGAGAGTTTACCGTTTCGGAGGGAGATTTGGTGTCACACCCCAACCGATGGCGGAAACATCGGAGTGAGACGATAACGAGATTGCTCATTGCTCACAACGCTAATAATGACAATATTTAATTGAAGTCGAATTTAACTTCAATAATAATTGTCAAGTACAACATCGAATCAAATACAATAAACACAATACAACAAAATTGATACAGCTTAACCTAAACGTCTAATTGTGTATCTAAGTCCTTACTATTTGATTTCAAGCATCCTCTTCATCAACCTGTAACATGTTTTAAAATACAATTCAATGCAAAAGCAATACACAAGTTTAAGCATAGTATACGTATACGATTAAAGTTTAAACAAATCCTCATGGCGACTATGATTTTACACGAGCATATACAAGGCATGCAATACTACTAGCCAAACCCTTAACGCAAACACGTTGTTTTAACATGGCCTCAAGTTTATGCGACGGAGGGGGATGCGTGAATTCCTATATCGCTATACATGTCAAACGAAAGCTTTAAACAAGTTAGTGACTAAAGTATCAGATAAAGAATGTCCAAGATATAAGCATCACGTAAGCGTATCAAGTATTCATGTGTATAGGATTGTTTGTGCATTTCATAAAGTTTACGTGCTGTGGTTTTGGTATAAGTAAACATGTTACACCCAAAAGTGTTGTAAACGAAAAGTGGGTCGAGTGTACTCAAGATTTTGCAAAAGCTTCCCTTGTTACTTCCGTGAAGGGCTTGGAGAAACACTGAGTTATCTTTTGAAACCTTGAATCTTTAGAAGAAGAGAGCTCTTAGAGCTTTTAGAGAGAAAGGAAGAGATGATTGAGGTGTGAAATGGGTGTGAGAGGAGGTGGGTATTTATAGTTAAGGTTTGGGGGTTGAGTTAGGTGAGTATTAAATGCAAGAAGCACAATCCAACAAACACACTTTTGCCCAATCCATGAGCTACAAACAAGAATCTGCGGATTATGCTATTTTTACTCCTTGAACTTAGTTATCTTTCATTTCATGGTAAAACTTGATATTTTCGCATGTTTTCAAGTGTATAATGTATATGTAAGTATATTTTAGGTATCAAGTATGAATGTATGAGTATTTGCATGTATAACAAGTATCGGTTTGTATGTAAACACGTATTTAACAATTAAATGCATGTAAGACAAGTATGTATCAGGTATGAATTTTATTACGATCAAAGTCTCGAATTATAAGATTGGGAAATAAAATACGAATGCGATACGAATACAAGTTTCCATAAATAGAAATACGATTACACTTTCTAATTAAGGAAAGTACGAAAAAGCGAGGCGTTACATTTGGGGCTCCTTAGTTTGTGCCATCAAGCATTGGATATGATTTTCAGCAACTTCCGCAATCTTCAGATATTCCACTTGAGCTGCAGCATCAACCTAGCTAAAACCATGCTGCTCTTGCACCATCAGTACTTTTTCCGCTCCTGAGCCTCCTTGGCTTGATGAGGTTGAAGTAACTGGAACCATGGACCTCTCTGAGTTCCTTGCGTAAGTAGTTGCATCATAACCCACGGATGTCTTCCTTCATTCTCTGGCGAAGTGTCTGGGTTCATGGCATTTGTAGCATCTCAACTTATCCTTGACAGACCCAATGTGAATGTTTGGCATTCAACAGCGCCCATATCTCTTTTGAAACTTTTCTGCTCGAAATGCGGCCATAGCTAGATTCCAGGAAGCATCCAGTTCTTCATATCTTCTTCAACTACTTGATTCATCTCTGTAGCAAACACTGAAGGAGGCAAGAGATCACCTGCAAGAAAAGCATTCAAACTGTTGAGCATGGATGCTGCTAGAGCCAACTTCTCTTCATTCTGCTTGGTCAGAAATGTGAGATTTTTGGCAGAGGGTGTAGATTAAATATTTTGAGAGGCTGAGAGATTAACAGGACTGTAGACTACTTTTTTGTGCTGTGGTAATTGCTGAGCAGTACCAGTAGTTAGAACAGCCGAGTTGTTTGGGAGAGACATTCCATAAACATAGTTTGTTTTCTGAGCTTGGAGATTTGCTTGAGTAAATGGACTGAAAACAACATTTGGATTATTGTTCATCTTGGGGCTGAAGATAAGGTTAGGATTACTTTGAAACATCAATGAAGTGTTAGAGTCAATCACCCCTGCAGTCATCATGGAGTTATTGTGGTGCTTTGTTGATTGTCTATTTCACATGATTGATGGTGGCGATCAGTTCAATGAGAGCAACTTCATTCAGATTTGTAGTACGTTTGATCATCGAAACATCGGCATCCCAAGATTTTGGTAGTGAATTCAACAGTTAGCGATTCATCCCACTATTAGTGATCGGAATTCCAGCACTAACCATCTGTGAGATGAGTTTGACGAATCTCATGATTTGGTTTTCCACAGTCTCCCCATAGATGTGATTAAATGAACTGAACTGCTGGTTCAACATGTTTACCCTGCTAGCCTTCATGTCAGTGTTTCCTTCATACATATTTTTGAGCACATTTCAGATTTCTTTCGCACTTGTGTAGTTTCTGACAATAATCAAGATGTCAGGACCGAGAGCCATAGTAAGATTTACCATTTCCTTATCATCTTCGTCCTTGATTTTTTGATCTTCGTCGAACCACAGACTTTCTGGTTTTGGAATTCGAGTGTCTAGATCATTTGTAGTTGCATACATGATAGTGTGGGGACCATCACGAATGCACCTCCATATTTCGGGTTCCTTGGCTTTGCAATACTGCTCAAAACGCCAGGGTCTGAGACAGAATGGAATTTTTGTAGACATTCCAATACTCTGGTCCAGTTTGATGCAACGCAAGGGTCCGAGACAGAATGGTCGTTAAGGTAGCGTTGGTGAGATCCGCAGCAGTCAGAATACCGTTCGGTTCATCATCATTTAATTATATTTTAATTAAAAATGACAAGTTCAAAAGGTCCAATCAAAAATCAAACAGTCAACTCGAAACAGTAGATTCTAAATAGTATCTTGGAATAGTATCTTATCTGAGATACTAATGGAGATCCGAGATGGTGATGATGATCTGAGATGTTGATGATGATCCGAGGTGCTATGAAGATGAAGACAAACTTCAACACTAATGATCCGAGATAGATTCGAGATACAAGTTTATCATTCGAGTCTTCAAGAGTTCTATATGAGCCTGAAAAACAGGTTCAAACAGGCTTTGATACCAATTGTAAGTCCCGAAAACCGGATCTTAGGACATCACACTTAGCTTGAACGGTGGCGGAATCACACAAACAAGCTAAGAATAAAAATAGAAGAAATAAGATGAATATAGAAATGTTCAACTTGCATACAAATCACCAATTTGTGTAATACAACCAATCAAGGAGCCCCAAACCCTAATACATCATTATCTATTTATACTAGAGGGTTAGTGCTCCATTACCCTAAAGCCCTTAGGCCTAAAGGCTACCCCGAGCCCATTACAACATAGTGTCCCATGCCCCTAAAGATACTAATGCATAAACCTATTTAGGGCCTCACAGCAAGCAAGAAACAAAACTGTGTATCCACATCAAAAGCCGAAACAGAATACGTGGCAGCAGCAAACTGTTGTTCTCAAGTGCTATAGATGCAAACTCAGCTAAGGGACTTGGAGTAAATCTGACAAAAATTCCCATACTATGTGATTCAAAGAGTGCAATTACCATAATAGAAAACATTGTGCATCAATAAAGAATGATGATGATGATGATGATGATGAGAAAGGTAGCATTGAAATGTATTTTGTTCTAACAGAAAGACAAATTGCTGACATTTTCAAAAAACCTCTTGATGAAAAAAGATATTTTTTTTGTTATTAAGGTAGGCATGATCAACATGAGATATGAGTAAACTTCTCAAAACATTTTTTTCACAAAAACAATAAAATTTTGAATCACCAGAAGATTATTAGAATTCTAATAAAAATTCAGAAAATCTAGAAAATCTGGTAACTTATCAGATTTTGACCAAGTCAACAGAAAGTCTGACACTTCCTCTGTCTCATTCAAATCCCTATTGTACTTCTCAAAAATGCATGCACATTCCATACATATGCACCATGAGCTCAATTTTGCACATATTTCTACCTCTTTTTCATGTTTTAAATTTCATTTTTATTTCTTTTTTCTCTTAATTCCTATTTCTCAAAAAAAAATTCCAGCTTAGGGAGGTTTGCGTTACAAAGTAAAATTTCTGAACAAAAAATTCAAAGCATACTCTCACTCTCTCTTAAAATTCATTGCTTACTCATCAATACTTAAAGAGAAAAGAGGTGACACCTGATGCTGATGATGATGTTGTCTCACAATATTCTTTTATACCCCTGACAGAGGATGTTAGCAATAAAGAAAAAGGGGGATAAAAATCTAAGTTGTATGGCAAAAGCATCACTTTCACTTATAAATAACTACCACTTGGAGATTATCTTCATCTCAATAGTCACTTTCATTTTCTTATTTGCTCAGAAACCCTAAAAATTGAACCTCTTAATCTTCCAAACACCAACGATGGATCATCTTGATATCTCACACTTCCGACTCCCGCTCCACCAAACACACAACCTAAGGATTCGAAGGAACCTTATGGTCCAGAATGGGAAGATTGCAATGTAATCCTTAGCATGCTTCTAAATGGTCCTTTGGACTATGCTTTAACTGCCTATATCTTGACCCGTCCTGATATATGGCAAGACTTCTGGATTAATAGCCAACTCATCTTCCATGGAAGAAATGTTAGCATCAGAAGTTAAGTGATGGGGAGGGACATAATCCTAAGTGAGCAAATCATCAGGGAGGTTTTAAATATAAATGATGACAACAACTTTACAACCTTCCCTCGTCGGGTACTAGACAACACCCTAACTCAGACGGGATATCACGTGGAGAACCATGCAAGAGTAATCACCAAGTCCGAGTTCATCAAACCATGGCAGTTTTTAGTCACTCAGCTTGGGGTATGTTTCTCAAGAAAGATTGTGAACTTTCATGAAGTCTCATACAAGTTAATGGAACTTATGCATGCCAAAGTGCAAGAAGTTCCATACAACTTCTCTCAATACCTGATGAGAGATTTTGTGACCAACTTGCACTCTCACAGAGCATTTTTTATCTATCCTCGTTTCTTAATGAGGGTAATCACTCTTTAGCTAGACTTCAGAGGGGTTCCAGTCTGGTACCCTAGAGCTGAGATGATTCTTCAAGAAAACATTCACAATTCTCATCTCATACCTACTACCAACAATACGAGATTTGTGATGTTTCTCTTGGTTTTTGCTGAACTTATCTTTAACATAGATTAGTTTTTTTGTTGTTGTAGGTTAAGTATGTAATTATTTGCTCATATATATATATATAAGTGTATATATATATATAGGGGAAGGTTCATTTAAGAAGAAATTTATGTGAGGAGAAAAAGAAGAAATGGCATAATGGTAAAACATTAAATAATTTATAACTCCTCTCATTAATTATGTTATCTCTCATTAATAAAACCAAAACATTATATCCTACACATTTCAAAATTTATGCTACATATATCTTATACTTATCGAAATTTACCCTACACATTTCAAAATTTATCCTACACATACTAAAATTTATCCTACACATGTCGAAAATTTTCATTCACCATAAATTATTTTATCTTGAAAAAGTAGATTAAAAAAATGAGTTACAAGTTTAATTAATTAGCTAATTAATGACAATTATAGATTTACCTATATACCCTTTTTCATAATATTAAATACACACATTAAATGAAATAAATTGAGAATTTCTATTGGTTTAAAAGTTATTCTTTTTGTTCTTACAAAAGTTTTCTTCTCATTTTAAATCTCCACTATATATATAGGAGAAGGATCCATTAGGAACCACCCTTTAGTACGAGAACCATGTGAACACAACCAAATATACCTAAAAGTACTAAAAAACACACAAAAAAAATTAATATTTTTTTGAAAAATCGCTATTTTTTGTCACTAAAAAAACAAAAAAAATCGAGTAGCAATTATCCATGCACATGTGCATATGTATCATTTCTTTGACAAATTCCATAATACATTACCAATATTAAACAATTGCACTTTCATTTACACTGCCATCCATAATACACTAGTTTTTATATTAACAATATTAGAAATGCACATGTGCATCTATATGTATGAACATGATATAACATGTTTTAGTACACTACTTTGAATACACTTTCTCTTTCATCTATCATATCATCCATAAAAAACTACCAACCTCCTACCATCCATAATACAATACCATTATAAATATTTCACTTTTACATGTATATCAACACCCTTTATACCATCCAAACAACATATTACATCATAAAGTGACAAATATAACCAAACCATCAACCACTAGATATAACTGACCAAACCCATGTATATAGGCCTACTTTATCATTCAAAATCACAAACCTTTTGTACCAGAACATGTTTATCAAAGTTATACATAATGATGCACATGTGCATTTTTAATATTGGTAATGTGAAAAGTCGTGTATTACAAATGGTAGTGTAAACGAAAGTACAATTGTCTACAACTAGTAATGTATTAGGAATTTGTCTAATAAATGATACATATGAACATGTGCATCAATAATTGTTACTCGAAAAAAATTTGGGACGAAATATAGCGATTTAAAAAAATATATTAAAAATAATTTGTGTGTTTTTTTGTGTTTTTAGGTATTTTTTTGTGTTCACATTGGTTCTCTTGGTTCTCGCAATAAAGATGATTCTCGCATGAACCCTACCCTATATATATGGAAGGATTATATTGAGAACGCTAAATATTACCAGAACTGTGAGGACGAATGAGAAAACCAATCAAAACCATTTTTTAATACACTCATCATTTTAATTAAAATACAGCATCAAAAAAAAGAAATTACAACATCAAATAGTTAATTTCTCCTCTCCAAAACACTCTTATTAGATTTTTTACACATGTGTAAATATAACAAATTTACATGTGTGTAAATGGCAAACTTACACATGTGTAAATTTTCTTTATTTCCGAATTCACGTAAATTTAAATGTGTAAATTAAATTTCTAAAATTGTATTCGAATAATAATGACAAGTGTAAAAAGAAATTTTGAATTTCACTTGTTTTTTACCAAGTTCTAGTGGTTTTTTCATTCATTCTCACGGTTCTCGCGATATTTAGCGTTCTCAAGATAACCAACCCCTATATATATATATATATATATATATATATATATAGGGGATGGTTATCTTGAGAACGCTAAATATCACGAGAACCATGAGAACGAATGAAAAAACTAATCAAACCCAATTTTTTTTAATATAAACCTCATTGTAATTAAAATACAACATAAATAAAGAATTTATAACATCAAATAACTCATTTCTTCTCTCAAAATCACTCTTACTAGATTTTTTACACATGTGTAAATATAACAAATTTACACATGTGTAAATGACAAACTTACACATGTGTAATTTTTCTTTATTTATGAATTCACGTAAAATGAAACGTGTAAATTTAATTTTTAACATCGTATTCGAATAATAATGATAAGTGTAAAAAGAAATTTTGAATTTGACCAAGTTTTAGTGGTTTTTTCATTTGTTCTCATGGTTTTCACAATATTTATCGTTCTGATTTAAACCCTCCCATATATATATATATATATATATATATATATATATATATATATGCAAATGTGTGGATACCTTTCTTTAACAAAAAAGGGAACAAAACAAATTTGAAAAAGGGCATTATCAAACAAAACATCATTCAAAAATCTGATGCGTGTCCTGATAAATATTTTTTTGCTCATAGTTGGAACAATTTGACGAAATCTGATTGTCAGAAAATCTGGTAAAACCAGAAACTATGTAGCAAAACTTATCTAAAATTTTATCATGAGACATGAACAGAACTAAAACCTTTTATAAAGTTCATTAAACATCTCTCATGATTGTCTCTTTTCAAAACCTTTCTCAAAACATTCTTAGAAGGAAGAACAAAGAGCTTCACAAAACAACCATCTATAGGTACTCATTCTGATACTCCACTCATTCCCTCTCATTTAAAAAAAGAAAAAAACTTGGCACTCTGTCAAGAGAGGAAAGATTTCTGATGATTTTCTGACAAAAAGGATACGAGATAAACAAATTCAAATTCATCATAATACAAGACACATTTTCTGATGATGGTAGAAAGAATTTTGCCTTTCAAAAAGTGGGAAGAATGTCGGATTCTAGAAGGAATATGACTGAACCTTTTCTCTAAAAAAGGGACCCACAAGAGGTGAGATGTACAATATGACTATTAGCATTCACCAATCACAATTCGTCCTCATAAAAGATTTGAGATATATCAAAAAGGACTGGGGATATACCAAAACTTCAAAAACGGTTCAGATAAGTTAAAACACCATTAACTTGTCATTAACCAACTTATGTCCCCACGAACTCTATAAATACCCAATTTCAAGAACGGGACTTCACCCTAAACCTCTCAACTTACAAGCCCTAAAACCCTTTCAGTTTTTGAAAAGCAAAATTCATCCTCAAACTCACCATGGCCGCACCAAACTTTGTTAACCTCAACATTCCAGCAGTGGAACATGAAGTTACCTTCATCAAGGAAGATGAATTTCTTCCAATGAAAGACAACAACCTCATGATGAACACTGAGCACTCGGAATATAATGAAAAATGTCAGCTTTTAGTTGAATTTCTGCTAAGATATCCAATTGTTCAAGCCATGACAAAAACCAGAGAAGTACCAGAGAGCATCCTACAACAACTTGTTTATACATTCAGGGAAACCGGAAAAGAAGAAGTAACGGCTCATCTTTGGGGAATTATTTCAGTAGCTATCACTCCAAGGAAGATCAGGGAAAGCTTAGAACTTCCAATCAATGGCAGTTATATTGAAACACCAAAGAAGGAGGAGGTGATGGAACATGCATAGAACTGGGGTACAAGAAAAGAATCATAAAGATTGGAGAGTTCAAAATGAATGAGTTGCCTGCATTCTTGCAAGTCATGATGGATACATTAAACAAATGCATAACCTCAAAAATTGGCGCAGCTAATCAGATAGAATAAATCATCCTTACAATCATGTATGGACTCGTCAATGGGTTCAACATTTATTATGGGACAAAAATCTTCAATCTGATGAAGAGATCTATTCTTACCAAGTCTTGGAGAATTACATCTCATCTGCCCTACCCTAGCTTCTGGTCAATCATAATTGAAGAGACATTTGAAAAAAGTAATGCGGAATTGCCTACATTATAAAATATCTAAAAGTCACCAATCATGAAGCCCTAGTATGCAACACAAGGTTGAACATCAAACAAAGATGTGCCAACTCTACCAGAAAGCATGCTATGTCTGACAGTAGAAGACTTGCCATACAGGAAGCTACATGAAGAGATTCTGAACAGAGAAAAAGAACACATAGAAGTGTTTGATAGTAGTTCTTCACTAGACAATGATGATCAAGGGTCCGTGGCACTAGAAATTGATGAAACAGAGGAGTTTCAACACCAAAACATCAGAATTTCACTAGAACCGTGGGAAATAGATGATCAAGGGCAGCAGGACCAAGAAACAGAAGTACATCATGCAATAGATCGGGTGGTCAAAATAATCCTTCTTTACTTATTGCAAGAAACTCAACAGATTCTGATTCTGAAGAATCTATTCAAGTGAGTTATAAAATTGTACCTAGACAAACTGATGCAATAAATGAAGAAGTTGTTAGTCCCATACATCTTGACTCCAAATCAATTGGTGAGGAGGAGATTGAGACAGTAACATGTGGAGATCAATCTTTTTATCAAGGAAACCTGGAAGAGAGAACTAGACTTTTTGAAACAACTCATAGAGGATCATTCACCAGAATGATTCAAGGAAGTGAGGAAATTCCAGATGTGAATTAGTTTCACAAATCTAGTAAAGGTGTTCATGATTGGTCTTATAACCAATTTAACCCTTTAACAACAACAGCAAGTGTGTCTTCTGCTGGTTTGGTTGCCAGAACATCTATTGTTCCACCCTCATCTGCCCTACCCTAGATTCTGGTCAATCATAATTGTAGAGACATTTGAAGAAAGGAATACGAAATTGCCTACATTAGAAAACATCTGGAAGTCACCAATCGTGAAGCCCTAGTGTGCAACACAAGGTTGGAAATCGAACAAAGATGTGCCAACTCTACCAGAAAGCATGCTATGTCTGATAGTAGAAGACTCACCATATAGGAAGCTACATGAAAAGATTCTGAACAGAGAAGAAGAACATGTAGAAGTGTTTGATAGCAGTTCTTCACAAGACAATGATGATCAAGGTCCATGGCACTAGAAATTGATGAAACATAGGATGTTCAGTACCAAAACATCATAATTTCACTAGAACCGATGGAAATAGATGATCAACCAGACATGCTGCTAGAAGAGTTGGAAATATATGATCAACCAGACACTGAAACTCTAAAAACATGCAGCAACCACCGAAAAGTTCACTAAAAAGCAGCAAATTCAAAGTCGACGTCAAAAGGATGTTTGAAGAAATTGAGAATATCAAGACACAAATGAAGGAAGCTGTTGAAGCAAGAGAGTCCATAAATTCTAGTAAAAATCTGGAAGAAATTAGCAGTTTAAGAGCAAGTAACAATAGTCTGGCTGATGCTCTTGAAAAGCTAGTACAAGAATGGGTAGCACATAAACAACAAAACAAGACAAATTTTGAGAAGGTGCATGAAGAAGAAAAGAAAATTACTCAACTCATGAGTGATGTACAACCACTCATGAAAAGGATGCACTACAATGTTGCCAGGTGAGCAAAAGTGGACATCCATGAACTGCGAACCCTCATTCCCAAAGAAGCTTCACATTTGGAGGTACCAAAGATCATCAGATCAGCACAACCCAAAACAGCCACACCAGTCAGTGAATCAGGGTCTACATCAATGGGCCCCCACCACCTGTATCAAAGTCTGAATTACTCAAAAGGTTTAATGTCTCACCTCCTGTGATATCTAATTTCATCAGCAGCTCTTCAAAAGATAAGCAGGAAGCACATCAAAGAAGAACTTCATTAGGAAAAACTACTTTCAATGAATCCTTGAATCTTTCGGAGAAAAGAAAGTGGGAGAAATCTGCAACTTCCTCTAAAAGACCAAAATTGGTGCAAAGAAAGGACTCAGAAGGGAAGGTTATTTTGGTGCAAGAAATTTAAAGAGAAGATATGATGTTCCAAGAATATCATCTTAGAGAGCTTTACTGGACTGAGGAAGACAAATTAGACAAACCACTTAGCCCCATGAACAAGGATTGGCTCCAGAGAGAGTTGAAAGAGGAAAAGGCAGCCTTCAAAAGTTCTGACCAATCCAATAGTAAGAGTACTCAAAGAGAATACCCTAGCCACACTAGATCAAGTGGTAGGAATTCATGAATAAATTTAGTACACTCTACTCAGAAAAGATGGAAGTGAGGAGGCAATCACAGATGGTGATTTAGTAGATGAACTTCATCCTTTGGACATAACCATGAAGAGACCTTAATAGTTTGACAAAAGCTATAGTAAAACTGTTCAAAAGGGTAGCTTTATTAGAATTTGATCTTTGTACTAATTTTGATCATGTGCATAGCAAGAAAGTACATCTACCTCCTCCTAGAGGATCCATTCCAGCTGAACTTGAAGAAGAAGCTAGAACAGGTGTCATCTTTGAAAAACCATAATTAGCTGTTGTTTTCAAGGATCTTGATGAAAAGAAGGCTCTCTTCAGAGTTGTTGACATATGCAAATACTCAAATCAGACTCTCAAATACATTAAAGATTGCATGAACAAGAAACAAGAACAACTCAAAGCAAAAGGACGTGACAAGGAGGTGCTAAGGAAAAAGATAGAAGGAATCACTAATGAATGGATTACAGCAAGAGGATGGTACAAGGAAATGTTCAAATAATACCACAAGATGATTGACCACAAGAAGAGGCTAAAGAATGATGATCTCTACAGATTAACCTGAACAGTGCTTAAAACAAACAATTTATTTCTACCATTTCCTTGTTTTTAAAACAATGTTTATGTTTGCAACTTGAATTTATGTTCTTTAGAAATTTTCCTTTATGCTCCTTGTCGAGAGTTGTTATTTTTCTTACAATACTTAGGGGGAAATTGTTACGAAACTTTTGTAAGTATTGAAGAAAAATATGATCAATCTGATCATATGTTGGAGATAAAATCAAGAAGATCAGTCAGAAAGAAGACACAAGATAAACAGCACAAAAGAAGAAAGGAAAATACATCTTCACATAGAAATTGATCACAAGAGAAAGAAGACGATTAGAAAGGACCAATCTAATGAGTCTGATAATAAATCTGATGATTATCTCTGGTAAACTCTAGCAGAATTTCTGATAAGCCAACTTGTCTAAAAGATAAGGCTCTACCACATTTGTTAAAAAGCAAGTTGACCTTGATAGATTCAATGAATATGCCAAAAAGATACTTTATGCAGAGCAAGTGCAAATGTTTATTCGTGATAAAGACTCTCTATAAATAGAGAAGTCAGCACCCAAGGAGAATGAGTTAAGTCAAGCATTCAATACATACAACAAAACTCCATTGCCCTTCACTACAGAATTATTAAAGTATTCGTTTGTAATAGTCAATAATCTCACAATGACCTTGTAAATCTTTTTGTTTCAAAGTGATATAAACTTGAAAATTTTGTAAGTTGTGTTTCTGGAAAGTTCGATTTTCTATTTCTGCACACTATTTTCATACTTGTTGAAATCACTTGCCATATTAAGTTAAATAAGCATTGTTATCTGGGATCAACAAGTGTAAATTGTCCACTTTGTAAATTGTACACTTTGTGACATAAAGATATTGTCTCCAAATCTTTAGAGTGAAAACAACAGCCTCTAGCTCCAGATCAATCCTCGTAAGTATGCAAACAAAAAACAAACTAAGAACATAGGATAACCAAAGATTCAATATCTTGATTAACTAAAGAGAAATGATACAAACATATACATACAATGTTCATACACTCTCATGCAACAGACTCTGTGCTCTTGTGTCTCTCTCTAGTTCACTCACTTGTCTAACTTATGACTCGTCTCTCACATCTAACTCTACACTAAGAGGTGCATGTCTGCTTATATAGTGTCCACACTCAGCTACTGTACGAAGTATGTTGCTGGTCATACAAAACACCAAAAGACACGAAGAACATACTCTAAAGATACTCGTACGAACAAGCTGGTTCGTACGAGCATCAACTAGCTCGTACGAAACAAGCAGTATGCTTATTTAGAGGAACTCATCCGTACGAATGGTAGGTGGCTCGTAGAGCAACATCTTGCTCGTACGAAGCATTCCCACTCGCACATAGCACTTATTCGGAGATAGTGTCAAAGACATGACGTACACAAGACTTAACTGTATGTACACATGCAACTGTTTACACAGACAATCTAATCGTCGTACTAAACCAAGATAGGAAGATATCTTGATTTGGTCGACACGATCAAACTATACAGACACAGTAAACAAAGACCATACAATTACAGACGTAACTAAGAACAAGCCACAGACACAGAAGTGTATCAACAAGACTACTGACTTGTGTTGAAGAAAACTTTCAAAACTCAATATAGGAGGCTGGAAACAAGCTCTAAGAAGAATAGAAAGAAGAACTTCACGCTTTGCTTTGAAGTGTTTTGAAGTGGTGTGAAAAAATGGATGAATCAAAGGGTATTTATAGTGTTTTAGGTTCAAGGAGGTGATGACAAATGTTACCAAGTGTGGATTAGTGTCCTAACATGTGTTAACACCAAATTAAGTGTGGCAAAATGAGTGCAAGGTGTCAAAACTTTGAGATAGGTGGCCAAACTTGTTGATGAAGCAAACTTTATTTTTTACTGAAAAGTTCAAGGGTCTTTTATATATATCTTGCATTAACTATAAGTATCCTAATTTATAAGTAATGTTCCGAATTTGTTCTTTGTCCGGATTAGGGTTTAGTCCTAATCCTTGTATTATGTTGTTCCGAGTTTACTGATATGTATTCCGGACCTGGGTATGTAGTTCCCAAGTCCGGGTTTTAGTAGCTAGTCCAGTTTTGTTTGTTGGGCCTTGGGCGTTGTAATGTCTATCCGGACATGTGTGTCCAGATATGTCTTGTTTATATACATTTAGTGGAATAGATAAGAAAGGAATTCTTTTGTGGAAAGTTTGCATAGCAAGAAAACCCTAACCATTGGTGTGTGTTTTATCTGGCAGCTACTGTGTGTGATGTCACTCATCTCTTACATCAAAGAGTACTTTGATTTCTCTCATCAATCTTGGTTCCTGATACATTATCCTACAATGGTGATTACTAGGTGGATTCCGCACACCTAGTGATTGTGGTAGTGAATGAGATCCTTGGATTGGGTGGACTTACAAGTGGTATCAGAGTAGTGTGCTCATACTACTGTAGGTGTTCTTGGTTTGAAAGTTTTTGTGAGAAAAAATCATCTTTTGATTGGGTTCTTGTGATTATTTGTGAGTTTTTGTGATTCATTCATGATTCATTGTTGATTTTTAGTGACTTGATGATGGATTTTGATTAGGTTAGAACCTTTTTGGTTTAATCTTCATCTGGGGTTTTTATAGAGGTTTATGAAGTTGTTGCTGGGTTTTTGAAGGATGGTAAAAGATACGTCATTTGATCTTTTTAAAGCTTTTTCGTGTTTTGTTTTACTGTTTGTGTTTCCGGACTACTATTGATCCCGTGTGCATTCACATTGGAGAGATATCCAGAACTGGCTCTTTCACCTCCGGGATAATCAGTCCGGATTACATGTAATTCCGGTTTGCCCTGTGTCCAGATTTGAAAGCTTTTCGGAACCTTCCGAGTTTTTAACTACAAACTTAAATGGATACGAGTTTAAGTAAAATAAATGCTTTTACAAATATGTATTCTTATATGGAAAATAATACAAGTATTTATATACTTATTGTTACCAATAAATTTGTATGTATAACATGTGTGTATTGTATGTGTATGTATTAAAATCTTAGTGTATTCATAATAAAAAATACCCCACCATATACATATACAAACACTTGAAACAACTTCATCAAAGTAATATCTTGCAACAAGTAATCCATCAAAGAAAACCAAAATCTGAAATTCGTTTGAGTGTGTGTATCTCTTACGAATGAACCTAGTCATTTGTTTTGACTTGGTCACTTGTTTTTCTCAAATCTGCTGCTGGAATTCATACGAGTGTGTGTATCTCGTTCAGGGAATACAATTATACGAAGATTTTATGATAAGTCTTTCGTGTGTATCCCCTGAGAAAGTTGTCTTATAATTATATTTGTCTATTTAGTACAGATTGATACAAAAGAACACAAAAAAAAGACCAGCAACGAAGAAATCTGACAAGTCAGAAGAGGAAACAAGAAAGACTTAAAGTTTCTTAGAAGTTCGAAGACCTGATGCTCTAATCATAAGATAGCAGATCTATCAATGAATAGCAGATCTTCAGGGGGAGTTTGTTGATACTCCAAACCATTCTATGTGAAGACCAAAGTCTAAAGACCAAAGACCAAAGACCAAGCAACATCCAAGGGGGAGTTTGTTGATACAGTTTTATCTCTGTCGCTTGTTCTTAATTACAGTTGTAATTGTACGGTCTTTGCTCAAGTGTCTGTATAGGTTTGGTCGTGTCGAATAGATCGAGATATCCTTCTATCTTGATCTAGTGTGACATCTTAGCTTGTTTGTGTTAATCAGTTGCATGTGTGCATACTGATAAGTGTTGGAAACGTCAAGTCTACACACGTTCTCCAATAAAGAGGATCATGTGTGAGTCAGAGAATTCGTACGAAACAGAGGTTTCGTGCGAATCACTGATTGTTTTAATTCAAACCATGTCTTTCGTACGAAACACTGACTCGTACCAATTCTGGAGTGTCACAACCTCAATTTCCACTTGCGGAGTTTTACCGCGAGGCGTGTGATCAAACCAGAATCTGAGACACTAGTAATATCGACGACTCTCTATGATTTATTTAAACTTTTTCCAAAAACATTTGTTTAACCATTCATAGTTATTTTCAAATTGTCTTAGTTTCAAAGTTTAGCGGAAGCATTAGTTTCAAAGTTTAGCAACGGGCGCCAACATAAACGCCAAAACCAAAAATCCCAAACAATATTCGTAAATAAGACTCGATAAAAATGTCTTGATCAAATGCAAGTGAGTGCACCTAGTGCTCCTAGCGTCCTGAGAAACATGTAAAGAAACAAGTGTCAACATTAAAGAAGAGTGAGTTCACACGTTGTTATAAGTTCATAAGTTCGGTTAAAAGTTTGTTTTCCCCGTTATCCCTAACCCGGGATAACAATATAGTTCCATTATTCCGAACCCGGAATAATAATGTTGGTTCGTAATTAAGTTCAATGTTAACATGTAGGTAGCGAGCCTAAAGTTACGTCACATAAGAGTTCGCGATCGAAGCTGACTATTGTTGCCTCAGTGTTGCCAGGCCTATCACTGACCATGGCGAAAGTTAGGCCAAATTAATCACCCGTTGACCATACCCGGTCGGCTAGCGCGACTAGCTCGGGAGGGGCTTGTCGGGCCCAGTAGTACTACTTATAATTTCCCCGCTATCTATCCCAATACTAACGATCCAAGAGTTTGTTGAGGACTTCCGTGATATAGCTACTTAGTGACCATAACGTACATTAACATTAACTTAGTTACCGAGTAGTTCAACGACGTTAATTTCGCATAACGTAAAAGATAGAGTTATAGAGTGTATACATGTTTCTCCTCCTGTTGTTTAAAACCGGATAAAATAGGGGCCGTGAACTCACCTTAAATTGCTCGGTTAGAGTAACACAAAAGTAGCAAATGATGGGACCGATAATCGCGTCCTAACATGTCAACCGATTTAAAGTTAGTGTGTTAACACACTGATACAAAACCCTACGCATAACTAACACACAGTGCGGCACACGTAATAACTAATTCGAAAACACAATCATGCATGCAAAGTATCATCATACCAAAATAATGATCAAAACAACTTGTTATAAACACAGATTAACTCATACAACACTTTGGTACACACAAACACAAGTTATCATGTTTCAGCTTGTACGCTCATAACTGGGCTGTTTTCGAGGATTTTTATAAAATAGTTTCAACGTTCCAAAAATTCCAATTTTTTACAGGAGGTGTCAACTAAACTGTAGAATTTTATGTAAACTTTTCAAGTCCTAACGCCTTACCAATTATTTATAAACATTTATATACTAGGCTGCAGTCAGATTCGTCGCTTTCTGACTGCAGTCCACGGTAAAAATTATTTAAGAATCATCGTTCATCTAATTAAAAAAATTCCAGTGGGAGTTTTTCGGAAATTCCCGTCTCCAGCTACTGTACAAATTTTGTGACCCAAACCCCTAGAGACTATGAGATCCGACTCGATAAACAACTACCAAATTTTGCAGAATTTACGCAGCTTCAGCTGCTGCACTAAATGACCACTTAAAAATAGCAAACGACCTCAGAAAAATATGAATCTAGCTCCATTAGAAGCGTTTTACAAAAATACACGTTTTAGGCTTCAGAAAATCCACTTTTCGATAAATAATGATCAGATTACAGCCAATTGTAGTTGGCTGTAAATGTCATTCAGCAAACAGTTTTCGACTTTTATCGCATTAGAACATGCTTAAACGATCATGACTCTTAATAACAATGATTAACAACAGGTTTATTTGTCAAATATCATCATGTATATCAATATTCATGCAGACCCTAATTATATAACATGATCTTTATCGCCAAAACGCAGCTTATGATTTTGGTATTCAACATAACATCAAAATCGCAAAGATTCGCACAATCATCCGAACTAATCATAAATCACAACACTTTTCATACTAATAATCCTACCATCACACACAATCATGATCAAGATTATATAAACCCTAATGTGAATCGCAAAACAATTTAACCCTAACCTTGAAACGATGATGATTAGCGAAACGGGACAAGATTGGAATCAATCCGGAAGTTGGAGACTTGTGATCGTGAGAGGAGGGGGGGGGGGCTGCCGTCGGTTCTACTAGGGGTTAGGGTTTCTCCTTTTTTTTTTAAAAAAGTGGCTTGGGCCTCAAGTTTAGGTTAGTTCCTTGGGCCGCAAGGAGGTGAAGTCGACACGTTTCGCGGCTCGGTTCGGTTCGGCTATTTATTTATTATTTTTTATAACTAATAATCGCGAAATCAAGGCGTGATACAATAATCTACAAAATATACAAACGTTTAATAACACATAGCACGTAATTCACCCAATAAATTCACAAAGTTAGCGTAGTTATTGCGAGCGTGTAATTTAATTCTCCGAATTAAATCAGCGTAGGAATGAATAACCGTGAAGTAGCGCGTTTAAGATACCTAAAAAGCCGGGATGTCACATTATCCCCATGTTGAAAGAATTTTCGTCCCGAAAATTGAGTAAACGAGGTTTAGAATGCAACGCACAAAGATTCAGTTTGTTAACAATGGTACAAGAAATTCCCAGGCTGTCACATCATCCCCATGTTGAAAGAATTTCGTCCCGAAGTTTAGTTGGTGGTAACGTCAGATTGCTGCTCAGCTGTAAAAAGGTGTGGGTATTTGATTTTCATTTGGTCCTCTCTTTCCCATGTGAACTCCGGTCCACGCTTAGAGTCCCAACGAACCCTTGACAATCGGTATCTTGTTGTGCCTTGGAGTCTTAATCTCACGATCTATGATCTCGATAGGTTGTTCCACAAAATGTAGTTGCTCATCCACTTGAATCTCATCCAATGGAATAACTAGGGTCTCATCTGATAGACACTTCTTCAGATTGGACACGTGAAAAACGTTGTGAACTCCACTGAGTTCGGCAGGAAGGCCTAATTGATAAGCTACGGGCCCGATACGCTTCGAGATCACAAATGGGCCTACGTACCGTGGGTTTAGTTTGCCTCGTTTCCCAAAACGGATTACACCCTTCCAGGGTGACACCTTCAGTAGGACGCGGTCGCCTACTTGAAATTCGAGCGGTTTGCGTCGTTGATCAGCGTAGCTTTTCTGTCGATCTCGTGCCGCTGCCATGCAGTTTCTGATTTGCACAATCTTTTCAGTAGCCTCAAGTATCAACTCAGGACCTGTGAGTTGACTGTCACCGACTTCTGCCCAACAGACCGGTTTTCTACACTTTCGACCGTATAATGCTTCAAACGGTGCTGCCTGAATACTCGTATGGTAACTGTTGTTATACGAGAATTCCACAAAAGGCAAGGATTTCCCAACTGTTCCCAAAGTCTACCACACATGCCCTAAGCATGTCTTCCAAGGTCTGAATGGTCCTTTCACTTTGACCATCTGTCTGAGGGTGATAAGCTGTGCTCATATCTAAGCGTGTACCCAACGCTTTCTGAAGTGACTGCCAAAAGTTGGACATGAAATGAGCATCTCTGTCTGAGATGGTGGATGTTGGCACCCCGTGCCGAGAAACTACTTCCTTAATGTAGATGCGAGTCAACTTATCCATCTTATCTGTTTCTTTGATCGCTAGGAAGTGTGCGGACTTAGTTAGACGATCCACGATTACCCAGATGGTATCGCAACCACCCGGAGTTCGCGGGAGTTTAGTGATAAAGTCCATCGAGATCTGATCCCATTTCCACACTGGGATCTCAGGTTGTTGAAGTAGCCCTGATGGCTTCTGGTATTCCACCTTGACTTTCACACAAGTCAAACACTAGCTCACGTAGGTGACTATATCCGCTTTCATGTTGGGCCACCAGTACGCGGCTTTAAGGTCTTGATACATCTTATCTAAACCAGGATGGACAGAGTATCGGGATTTGTGAGCTTCGTCCATAACTAACTTCCTGAGGTCTCCGTAGAGAGGTACCCATATACGATTCATGAAATACTGGGCACCATTGGGTTTCACTTCCCAATCGCGTTCCATCTTTCCCACAGATTCGGCCTTGATGTATTCTTCCTTAACTGCTTCTAGTTGCGCGTCGCGTATCTGTTCGGGTAACCCAGAATGAATCATGAACCGTAGTGCTCGTACCCGACGAGGTTTCAAGTGCTCCTTTCTACTGAGGGCATCAGCTACCACGTTAGCCTTACCCGGGTGATACCGAATGGCACATTCATAATCGTTCAGGAGTTCGACCCAGCGACGCTGTCGCATGTTCAACTCCTTCTGGTCAAAGATATGCTAGAGGCTCTTGTGATCCGTGTAGATTGTGCACTTTGTTCCATATATGTAGTGTCTCCAAATCTTAAGTGCAAACACAACTGCTCCTAATTCCAGGTCATGTGTTGTGTAGTTTTTCTCGTGAACCTTCAACTGTCGGGATGCATACGCGATGACCTTATCACGTTGCATGAGTACGCATCCCAATCCCTGAATGGAAGCGTCACAATATACCACAAAATCATCTGTCCCTTCTGGAAAGGACAAAATGGGTGCACTGCAAAGTTTCTGCTTCAGCAAATGAAATGCTGCTTCCTTCTTGTCACCCCAAGCATACTTGGTGCCCTTCTGGGTGAGAGTGGTAAGCGGTTGTGCGATCTTGGAAAATCCCTCGATGAAGCGTCTGTAGTAACCAGCCAAACCCAAAAATTGGCGGATCTATGTCGGTGTCCTGGGTGCTTCCCAGTTCTTGATAGCATCGATCTTGGCGGGATCAACGTGTATACCCTTTTCATTCACGATATGCCCGAGGAACTGAACTTCCCGAATCCAGAAATCACACTTCGAAAACTTGGCATATAGTTTCTCCTGTTGAAGTAGTTCCAGCAATAATCGTAGATGCTCAGCATGTTCTTCTTCACCCTTAGAGTAGACGAGTATATCATCGATGAACACGATGACAAACTTGTCGAGATACGGCTTACACACGTGGTTCATGAGGTCCATGAACACCGCGGGTGCGTTGGTGAGACCGAAGGGCATGACCAAGAACCCATACTGGCCATACCGAGTACGAAATGCCGTCTTGGAGATATCCTCATCCCTGGCGCGTAACTGGTGATAACCGGACCGTAGATCAATCTTGGAGTAGTAGCTTGACCCTTGAAGCTGGTCGAAGAGATCGTCGATGCGAGGTAATGGGTGTCGGTTCTTGACGGTAACCTTATTGAGTTCCCTGTAGTCGATGCACATGCGGAAGGTCCCGTCCTTTTTCTTGACAAAAAGGACCGGAGCTCCCCATGGCGAAGTACTGGGTCGGATCAATCCTTTTTCCAACAATTCCTGAAGTTGGGTAGACAGCTCTTACAGCTCTTCTAGAGCTAGGCGGTACGGGGCCTTGGCGATAGGAGTCGCATGGTTCGCCAATTCGATTTCAAACTCCACTTGTCGATGTGGTGGAAGACCAGGTAACTCCTCTGGAAACACATCGGAAAAGTCACGGACGACGGGGATATCTTCAATCCGCTTCTCGTCCTTAGGCTGTTCGGTGACCAGTGCGAGCAAAGTGAAGGAGTTCTTTCTCCGAAGATACTTCTGAGCTTGCATGTAAGAGATGATGTTTCTGACGGCGCCTGCGTTCTCGCCTTGCACCATCAAGACCTCGTCGTTAGAGAGCGGAATACGGATAGCTTTCTCAAAACAGAGAACTTCAGCTAGAACGTCAGATAGCCAGTCCATTCCGGCTACCACATCAAAACTACCTAGGGTAGTTGCCATCAGATCAATGGTAAAGGTGTGACCCGCGAGTTTAAGTTGACAGCCGGTTACTAAATGGGTCACATCTACAGATTTACCATCGGCTAGTTCTATGACGTAAGGGGTCTCTAGGGGTTTAGGCGTGAGATTTAGGTTCTTCCTAAAAGACTCAGATATAAAACTCTTATCCGCACCCGTATCAAAAAGTACAGTAGCAAAATGATCGTTAAGAGGAAACTTACCGGTGACCACGTTCGAGTCGTTTCTGGCCTCTCCGCGGCCTAGCGTGAGTGCACGACCTTTGGCACCTCCTTGCCACCATTTCCATTGTTGCCATTGTTGTTATTGTTGTTGTTGTTCCCACCATTGTTGTTGTTGCGAAGCTGCGAGCAGTCTCGCTTGAAATGGGCAGTGCTACCGCACTGATAGCACCCCCGGTTAATACCTTGCTGTTGACCCTGGTGCTGATTCTGATTTTGTCGAGACATGATTTCCCTGTGACAATCCTTTGGCGCGTGTCCCGCTTTGCCACATTGTTGGCAGCGATTCCGGCGCAAGGGCCATGATTATGGAGGTTACAACGATTACATTGCGGCTTTCGACCCGCATAGCCGCTTGAGTACTGGGTGTTGTTGGCAGACTGATTATTGTGACCCCGATTGTTGTTGAAATTGTTGGACCACTTCTGGTTTCCTTGTTGTGGCTGGGCTGACGAAGACTGTCGAGCAGGTGAGTCTTCAAATTTTCTTTTGTTATCAGGGACGACTTCGGTTGCACCCCGAGGTGGCAACTTCCTTTGCTCCACCGCCTTATCGGTGAGTTTATGCGCCAGCCTAATCGCTTGATGCTCCGTCGTAGGGTTGCTAGACATTACCATGCCCTGGATCTCAGGGACCAGACCCCCAAGATAAAACTCAAGTCGTTTTTCGACGGTGTTAGCCAGATCGGGACATAGGAACACCAGGTCATGATGTTTTTCCGTGTACGCTTCAATTTCAGACCCTACCATCTTGTGGTTCCGTAACGCTTGCTCCAACTGCTGAACTCTGTCCCGCGGACAGTATTCCTCCTTGATTAGGGCCTTAAACTTGGTCCAGGTCATTGCGTTCGCTGCAACAAGTCCATGCGTTTGGACTTGTGCGTTCCACCAGGTTAATGCCCCATCTTCCAACGTTGAGGCAGCATACTTGACCTTATTGACTTCAAGGAAATTGCACATCTCGAACACCGATTCAGACTTTTCAATCCAACGGACCAGTCCTATGGGTCCTTCTGCACCCGTGAACTTGCTCGGTTTTGCATCAAGGAACATCTTGTAGGGGTTAAGACCCCCTCCTGGAGACAGAGGATAGGTAGTCAGCGAGAAAGTCTACTAGCCCAACTATTATATTTTCCCATGAAAATTTAATAATGGTTACCTGCTGGTGGGTTTTGAACACCTGCCAGAGCAGCATTCACGTGTTCTTGGATCAATGCGGCCAATTCTTCAGGTGACATGTTGAGGTTTCCGCGACGTCCAGTTGCCATTTCAGATCTTCGCAAGACAACACAAACACACACCGATAAGTATGTATATCCAATATAGTTATCATATTCCCCACTTCAATCATCACACAAGTTATATCAACCCAACAAATTAAACAATCAAAAGGAACATTCGATTAAATAAATTGCAATGTCTCACAAAATACCAACCAAACATCTCAGTTTAATTATAAAATTTCAAGTTCAAACATAAGTAGAAACAAACAAACTAAAGAAAACAAAGCGGGGATTGGCGAGACGAGTCAGTCTTCTACGTCTCCATTTCCCAAGTCGCTATTGTTGCCGTCATCCTCTGTGGCGTTTTCAGCTTCAACAGTCGGGTCCTGTTCCGGCTCCTCTTCCTCCGGATCCTCCTCCGGGTCTTCCTCTGGATCCTCCTCTGGGTCTTCCTCTGGATCCTCCTCTTCTTCCTCTACCGGCGCTGGAGGGGCCGGTGCTGGTGCGGGTACTGGGACAGGTGCTTGATTCTGCTCCAGTTCTTGAATCCTCCAACTGGACTCAAGAACTCTGTCTTCGAGCCAGTCAGCCCTCAGCTGCTCAGCACGAAGATCCTTAGCTAAAATGTTTCGAACTTTCCTATTCTCATGTTGCTCTTCCTCGAGCCTTCCAGTTTTACCAGTTAGTTGACGTATCATCCATCCTTGTGCTTCGATAGTCTCCTGCATTCTCTCTAGTTGTTCCTGTTGTTTCCTTAACATATCCCTAAGTAGGTCGTCCCCTACTTCTAACGAGTTGACCGGTTCGACCGGTATAGCGGTGGTCGGACGGGAGGACGACTCCCCTCCTAGAGCGAGTCTTTTCCTAGCAGCTGAGCGTGTCTCCACACCAAGAGGTGGTGAGGGTTCGACCATGGTGCCTTCCCCGGCGCCCTTGATTGTCGAGATTTGTCGGATGATGATGATGACATTGCCTATTGGGTTGTGTAGTTAGTTACGAGTTACGTATATCACAATATGCATATATATCTCACATAGAACAATTGTAGTATAACACACGACGAGATATCACAGTTCGGTGCCAACTAAGTCTGGTGTCGTGTAACAGCTATAGTTTAGGTCACTTTTAAATACAAACCTGGTTCTCTATAGCTAGAGGCTCTGATACCAATCTGTCACACCCTCAATTTCCACTTGCGGAGTCTTACCGCGAGGCGTGTGATCAAACCAGAATCTGAGACACTAGTAATATCGAACGACTCTATATGATTTATTTAAAAGTTTTCCAGAAACATTTGTTTAACCATTCATAGTTATTTTCGAATTGTCTTAGTTTCAAAGTTTAGCGAAAGCATTAGTTTCAAAGTTTAGCAACGGGCGCCAACATAAACGCCAAAACCAAAAATCCCAAACAATATTCGTAAATAAGACTCGATAAAAATGTCTTGATCAAATGCAAGTGAGTGCACCTAGCGCTTCTAGCGTCCTGAGAAACATGTAAAGAAACAAGTGTCAACATTAAAGAAGAGTGAGTTCACAGGTTGTTATAAATTCACAAGTTCGGTTAAAAGTTTGTTTTCCCCCGTTATCCCTAACCCGGGATAACGATATAGTTCCATTATTCCTAACCCGGAATAATAATGTTGGTTCGTAATTCAGTTCAATGTTAACATGTAGGTAGCGAGCCTAAAGTTACGTCACATAAGAGTTCGCGATCGAAGTTGACTGTTGTTACCTCAGTGTTGCCAGGCCTATCACTGACCATGGCGAAAGTTAGGCCGAATTAATCACCCGTTGACCATACCCGGTCGGCTAGCGCGACTAGCTCGGGTGGGGCTTGTCGGGCCCAGTAGTACTACTTATAATTTCCCCGCTATCTAACCCAATACTAACGATCCGAGAGTTTGTTGAGGACTTCCGTGATATAGCTACTTAGTAACCATAACGTACATTAACATCAACTTAGTTACCGAGTAGTTTAACGACGTTAATTTCGCATAACGTAAAAGATAGAGTTATAGAGTGTATACATGTTTCTCCCCCTGTTGTTTAAAACCGGATAAAATAGGGGCCGTGAACTCACCTTAAATTGCTCGGTTAGAGTAACACAAAAGTAGCAAATGATGGGACTGCTAATCGCGTCCTAACATGTCAACCGATTTAATGTTAGTGTGTTCACAGTGTGTGAACACACTGATACAAAACCCTACGCATAACTAACACACAGTACGGCACACGTAATAACCAATTCGAAAACACAATCATGCATGCAAAGTATCATCATACCAAAATAATGATCAAACCAACTTGTCATAAACACAGATTAACTCATACAACACTTTGGTACACACAAACACAAGTTATCATGTTTCAGCTTGTACGCTCATAACTGGGCTGTTTTCGAGGATTTTTATAAAATAGTTCTAACATTACAAGAGGTGTCAATTAAACTGTAGAATTTTATGTAAACTTTTCAAGTCTTAACACCTTACCAATTATTTATAAACATTTATATACTAGGCTGCAGTCAGATTCGTCGCTTTCTGACTGCAGTCCACGGGAAAAATTATTTAAAAATCATCGTTCATCCAATTAACAAAATTCCAGTGGGAGTTTCCCTTAAATTCCCGTCTCCAGTTACTGTAAAAATTTCGTGACCCAACCCCTACAGACTATGAGATCCGACTCGATAAACAACTAGCAAATTTTGCAGAATTTACGCAGCTTCGGCTGCTGCACTAAATGACCACTTAAAAATAGCAAATGACCTCAGAAAAATATGAATCCAGCGCCATTAGAAGCTTTTTTCAAAAATACACGTTTTACGCTTCAGAAAATCCACTTTTCGATAAATAATGATCAGGTTACAGCCAATTGAAGTTGGCTGTAAATGTCATTCAGCAAACAGTTTTCGACTTTTATCGCATTAGAACATGCTTAAACGATCATGACTCTTAATAACAATGATTAACAACAGGTTTATTTGTCAAATATCATCACGTATATCAATATTCATGCAAACCCTAATTATATAACATGATCTTTATCGCCAAAACGCAGCTTATGATTTTAGTATTCAACATAACATCAAAATCGCAAAGATTCGCACAATCATCCGAACAAATCATTAATCACAACACTTTTCATACTAATAATCCTACCATTACACACAATCATGATCAAGATTATACAAACCCTAATGTGAATCGCAAAACAATTAAACCCTAACCTTGAAACGATGATGATTAGCGAACCGGGACAAGATTGGAATCAATCCGGAAGTTGGAGACTTGTGATCGTGAGAGAGGGGGGGCTGCCGTCGGTTCTCCTAGGGGTTAGGGTTTCTCCTTTTTTTTTAAACTATAACATGCATACATACAATTATATAGCACAAGGGAAAAGAAGGGGAGGGGGTGGGGGGCGCGACCGCAAAGCGGGGGGGGGGGGGGGGCGATTTGAGTAAGTGGCTTGGGCCTCAAGTTTAGGTTAGTTCCTTGGGCCGCAAGGAGGTGAGGTCGACACGTTTCGTGGCTCGGTTCGGTTCGGCTATTTATTTATTATTTTTTTTTATAACTAATAATCGCGAAATCAAGGTGTGATACAATAATCTACAAAATATACAAACGTTTAATAACACATAGCACGTAATTCACCCAATAAATTCATAAAGTTAGCGTAGTTATTGCGAGCGTGTAATTTAATTCTCCGAATTAAATCAGCGTAGGAATGAATAACCGTGAAGTAGCGCGTTTAAGATACCTGAAAAGCCGAGATGTCACATGGAGTTCTGTCTCGTGTGAAATATTGTGTTCAGTATGTCTAGATTAGTGTTTCGTACGAAATCTAGACTGACACTATATAAGCAGACATGCACCTCTCAGTCAAGGTTACTGACCAGACTGAAAGAACGAGCTAGCAAACTGATCTTTTGGTGAGATCTCTAAGTTAGCATTTCTGGTGTAGACGAAGACACAAGAACACAGCAAGTTTGTTTGAGTCATACGAGCATTGTATGTATATGTTTGTATTTGTTCTCAATCATTAATCAAGATAGTGAATCTTTGGTTACCCCGTGTTCTTTACTTTGCTTTGGTTGCATGCACACTTGGATTCCGCACTTGTGTGTGTGTCATATGAACAAGGAACTGGTTTAACACCATCCGCAGGTGGACCTACAAGGATTCGACCAAGCGCATTTTTTATGACCATAGTAATTTAGGGAATAACTCTCTGAGGTTATACCTTATAGTCATATAGTTTGGCTAGTTATATGATGAGTCAATTTTATGTACTTTTAAAATGCCGAAAGCACCCATTTGGCGCATTAAACGGTTTTAAACATGTAAGACCATAGTTTTGACATCTAAACTCATATTATAATATAATCAAACTTGTTTTGACATATAAGACTCATCATAGGACTTATTTAACCATCCAAATCCATAGTTACGGTTGCGACCCGTTAAAGTGGCGTAACCAATTTTAACAAGTCTTCAGAATATCTTTCTTTGTTATCCTCAACTGATGGTATTCTGTACATAGGTCGATTTTCGAGTAGTAACTAGACCCTTACAGTTGATCAAACAAATCATCAATCCTTGGTAGTGGATACTGATTCTTGATAGTTAGTTTATTTAGTTCTCAAAAATCTATACCCATTCTGTAGGAACCATCTTTCTTCTTAAAGAAAAAGATTGGTGCTCCCTAAGGCAAGGAGCTTGGTCTTATAAAATCTTTATCCAAAAGCTCCTAAAGTTGATTCGATACTTCCTACTTTTCCGAGGGTGCTAATCTGTATGGAGACTTTGTTGTTAGTGCTATACTAGGGACAAGGTCAATCCTAACTCAATCTGTCTAACTGGGGTTATCCAGGCAAGTCTTCAAGAAAGACTACTGGATTTCTTGAATTACCAAGATTTCTTCTAACTTTTCAACCATTACTCTTTGTATACCGATATATTATATGTAGGATATCCCTTACCAAACAACTTATATGCCTTCATGATACTGACGATCTTCAACTCTGAACTGCTTGATTCCTCGTGGATTACTGAAGTTTCGCCATCTAGAAGTGGTATCGTACTAGCTTTTCTGAACAGTCATGACAATATCCTACCAAGCTTAACGGGTAGTAAATGGATATTGAAGTTGTGTTCATTCAACTGAAGACTACATTCGCGAAAGACCTCACTAGTCTTTTTGCAAAACAAATATGGGCGAGATGCCAATACCACTTACACTTTGTACATTTCTTGAAGATTGCTGAAAGACCTCACTAAAAAGTTTTAAGTTTGTTGCTGACAGAAGCTATTAAAGCTGAAGCTATCCAAAGACCAAAGATGTTGAAGATTGCAAGATGACTGAAGACGAAATTGTTTTATGAAGATATTGTCAAGGGGGAGTTTGTTGGTGCATATTTTTTACAACAGCTTAGATTTGGTCTTTGGATATCTTGTAATTAGTAAAACAATAAATAGTTAGTGGGTTTAGTATTGTAGTAGTTGATTAGAAGTGATTGGGCTAAACCAGACACTTTATAGTGAGTGGTAGACGAATTGGGCCTAGACCCATTTGCAGCCCATGTGGTGAAACCCTAGCCCAGTTGCAAACCTGTCTCTATATAAAGAGAGTTTTGCATTAGGGTTAAGGTTGCTCAGTTGGTCAGTTAATCACTTCAGTTAGAGTTGAAAGAGAGTTTTGAATTGATTGTTAACATTTGTGTTGGATAATCAATAGAAGACGGTTTGAAAGTGTTTGTTCGTGTTCTTGATATTTTTCGGTTTTTCTGTGAATTCTTATCTAGGGGATTTCGCACTCTAGGTTGGATACACGATTTTGTGAAGATCCATACGGATTAGGGGACCTACAATTGGTATCAGAGCATTCGGCTCCTGTTTTGCTCGGTTCGGAATCGTTACAGCAGAAAAAGTTGAAGTTTTGGACGTTTTTGGCGGCTGGTTCGAAGTTTGAAAGCTGTTCTAGGGTTTTTGGGGCTATTTCAGATTAACTGGAAGGCATCTCGAATAAAACTTGGCATTTCGGATCATCAGAGTTGCATCTTGGATCATGAATAAGCATCTCGGATTAGAGAATTAGCATCTCAGATCAGAAAACTTGCATTTCAGATCAGAACAGTGCATCTCGAATCATAGGTGTTCATCTCGGATTGCATCTTGGATAAACATAGTGTATTTTAAATAATTTGGGAAGTATCTCGGATAAACAAGGAAGCATCTCGGATTGTAACAATACATCTCGGATCTTTGTTCCCTATCACCATCTCGGATTAGCATCTCGGATTCATGTTCCAAATTTCCATCTCGGATTGTTAATCCGAATTACTGTTCCGAATTGGGTACTGTTCCGAGTTGTATTCGCAAACGTGCAAAGTTAACCAACTGACATAATCGGAGATAAACATTTTCGGACACAGAATTTGATCTGTAAACAATCTTAACAAAACGACTGCATGATTAGACTCGTGTGATTTTTAGGACAAAAAAAGGTCTCGGACATTATATATCATTGGATTTGTATTGTCGAGACGATTCTAACGGTACAATTTGGTAATTACACTTTTCGGACAAATTTTTGAACGGTTTTAACGTTACGGTTACGCCAAAACACGAAGAAGGACCAAAAGAGTTGTTTGATTTGGATTTTGACTCAGGTATACCAAAATCCATTTTAAACTAATACTCTGCATGTTAAAGATGGTCAGAATGAACAATCTGAGTGAGGGTGTTAATAACTGCCCAAAATTGATAAATGTTAAACAATATGTAGACTGGAAGAAGAAGTTTGAGGCATTTGTCCAAAGTGAAGATTCTAAAATGTGGAATTTTATGATTGATGGGTACATTGCTCCTACACGTCGAGCTAACGGGAGAATTCTGGTACTTTCATACGAGAAGATGGAAGACTCTGAGAAACATATGTATGATGCTGAGAAGAAAGCTATAGCAGCGATAAAGATGTCCTTGCCAACTGATATGAAACACATTTGTAGTAGGTATGGATCGTCTACAGAGCTGTGGGAAGCTTTAGAAAAACGTTATCAGAGTTCTTCAAGACAAAGTACATGCTGAGACTGGAGTTGTGAAACTTGAACAAACAGCTGCGAAGAAAAAAGAGAAAAAGGAAGCTGAGAAGGAGAAAATGGAAGTCAAGGAGGCAAATGCTACAGTGTGCATGAATGATACAGATGAGCTTACAACAGAGGTACAAGTACAATTACAATCTGTAAGTCATACTTATCATAATTGCACTAAACTACAAGGTAAAGTTGACAAACCATCGGAGCAAAACAAAATTCTTTTAGCTGAATTAGAAAAACAGAAAGAGTCAAATGTTCTTTTGAGTAAAAGTGAGTCAAATTGTTTAAATAAACTCAAATCAAATGAACACGAAATCAACAGTTTGACAAGCAAAGTCAGTAAATTGTTACAGATCATTGAGTTTGCTCGTGAAACTGTGAAGGATAAGACTAATGAGTTTTAAAAAAGTGCAAAAAATTAGCTGGTGCACAAGCCAAAATTGTAAGTTAGACAAATTTGGAAAATCCTCGTTAGTCAGGACTCAGATTCAGAAATGTTTGAAATGGAGTAGTGATAAAACGGGAGTGGGGTTTAGTAAAGCTTCATCTTCTGAGGATCAGGATTACTCCTTTTACAAAATGAAAATGAGCTAACAGATTTTGTGCCTCCAACACCAGTTGTAGTGGATCCGATAATAGTTGACATACCTAATAGTCCAGTTTCTTTGAAAGAATTTGTTAGGTCTAACAGTACACCTCATAAAGTGGATGAGGATACTAAAGACAAAATGGTCAAAATATTTAAAAGGGATCTTACAGAAAGAAAGTTTTTAAGAAAAGATCTTGTTTTAAATGTCACAACAAAGGACATGTGGCTAGTTGTTGTCCTTTTAAAAAGGGAAAGAAAGTGGAGGCTAAGGTTGAGGTTAAGGATGGGAATCAGGTTGGTTCAAATAAGAATGTTAAACCAAATTGTCAGACAAAACAACTGAGATTTTAAACAAAACCTCCAACATCGGGAAGAGTTGATAGTCCAAGAAACCTTTCTCCTAAATCAAGTCATTGTAATGGTCAAAAAAATTGTTTTCAAAGTAAAAATTTTGGATATCGAAATCGATACCAGACTTCTGGTAATCAAAATTTTCAAAGAAGAAACAAATATAGGGGTTTTAGTAACTTAAATGTTCAAAACAATCCAAAAATTTTGCAAGGTTCATATTATGATTATGGGAGAAGAAGATTTCGATATAATAATTTTCAAAGGTCAGAAAATCCGAGAATTTATTGGAACTCTCGCGATCAAAGATCTCGTGGAAATTATAAGTCTTCTTCAACAACTTGGAAGCTATCCAAGACACAAGTAGGGTGTGATGGATATTGGACAACATTAAGTTATATTAACATTCATGGTCAACCCAAAACCGGTAGGGTTCGGGTTCTCAAGTCTAACTAAGTTGTTGAGTGAGTGCAGGATAGCCATAGACTGTTGATGTGTTCAACAATGGTTATTCCTGTAAAGCATCTGAGGTGAATAGTAGGTTATATACGATAACGAATTATTTACTTTTGTGATAGATAATGTTTACTAAAAGTGAAAAACCTTTTGTCAGGTTAAAGTGGGCGTCTGTATTTAAATTTCTTTTTTAAAACCTTACTCCATAAAAACAAAAATTTAGGGGGAGAAATTTTCCGAAGCCAAAAAGAGTTTAGTTAGTGCGTGAGTTTAGGGGAGTAAGTTGAAAAGTTTAAAGTTTTTCGAAAATCAAAACAGAAAAAAATAGAAAATCAAAAATGAGTTTTCACTGTGTGGAAAAGAAGAAATGATAGTACATCAGCAAGTTAGATTATCACACTGAAATTAAAACTAAATTGCTTAAGTGTGATAGAAGCTTCATCATATAACGTACCACTAGGAAAAAGGCATGAAATAATCAACTTACCTTGGTGATATAAACATAACGAACTGTGTATGAGTGGGTAACATATCAGTGGCGTATGGTTTTGTAACATATCAGTGGCGTATGGTTTTGTAACCTTAGGTCTTTATATCGTTATTTCATCTGGGGTACAAGGTTGTCCTTTTGCTGCATCCAGATATATGTTGACCTAGGCACAACCAGGATATCTTAAAAGAGCTATGATGCCAAATCCCAAAAATTGAAGAAGCTCTCTTAGAGAGTCATTCGAATGTGAAAAATACAGAAATCGACCAACATTTGGTATTTGCCCTAACCCTCGTTGGATATTGGTCTCTTTGATGTGCGAAAGTACTAACCTGATCACCAATTATCCAACGTTGTAAATTTAAAGGATGAATTTCGGTATACTCACCTACTATGGGGAATCTTTGTGCATACCTAGATCGTGGGGGTATGTCCTAAAGTGGGACACACTAGCATATCAGTATAATATTATCTTAGCATATCACTAGGTAATGGTACTTGAAATGTCCATGTACTCTGTTTAAGTGGATAAACAATACTAGTAATCATCTTGCACTGCTGTTCTTGAATGTTACATATAGAATTATTTAATGGTGTGAAAAGAGTTTGAGGTTGCTGATATAATCTTCTTAACGGTTATTCTCACAAAAACAGAGTGTTTATTATTTCGTTATTTATTTGCTTTCAGAAATATAAAAATCCAAAATAATTTCATTTTCTTGTAAATTCTTAATGTACGGAAAATGGTTGTTCATTGAGGCGTTGTTACTGATAGGGGGAGACGATGTTAGAAGCTGAGTTCAAAATTTTACAATCTTGCAGGTTTAGTGTGCTTAAAATTTTAAGTGTGTGGTTTGAGTTAAGAAGTGTTTAATCTGTGATATAGTTTTACTATCTCTTGAATAATAATAATTTGTTAACGTGTGTTGAAAAACTCTTATGGTTTCTCGAGATATGTGTTTGATAGTATACAGATTGTAGCAGTGTGTTGTTTAAAAGTTTGGTGAAGAGGAGTTTGATTGGATGCATGGTAGAACCTCTTTTCTACATCACAAACAAAGTTGAAGCATTTTGAGATTGCTATGCAAGTGCTAAACTGGAGTTTACTCAAACGCTAACGATTTAGAAGATTTGATGATTGGATGCATCAGCTTAGGGGGAGTCTTTTGCTGACAGAAGCTATTAAAGGTGAAGCTATTCAAAGACCAAAGATGTTGAATATTGCAAGATGAGTGAAGACGAAATTGTTTTATGAAGCTATTGTCAAGGGGGAGTTTGTTGGTGCATATTTGTGACAATAGCTTAGATTTGGTCTTTGGATATCTTGTAATTAATAAAACGATAGATAGTTAGTGCGTTTAGTATTGTAGTAGTTGATTAGAAGTGATTGGGCTAAACCAGACACTTTATAGTGAGTGGTAGGCGAATTGGGCCTAGACCCATTTGCAGCCCATGTGGTGAGACCCTAGCCCAGTTGCAAACCTGTCTCTATATAAAGAGAGTTTTGCATTAGGGTTAAGGTTGCTCAGTTGGTCAGTTAATCACTTCAGCTAGAGTTGAAAGAGAGTTTTGAATTGATTGTAAACATTCATGTTGGATAATCAATAGAAGAGGGTTTGAAAGTGTTTGTTCGTGTTCTTGATATTGTTCAATTTTTCTGTGAAATCTGATCTAGGGGATTCAGCACTCTAGGTTGGATAGACGATTCTTTCAAGATCCATATGGATTATGGGACCTACACAATTCTGAAATGATTCATCCCACAAGTGTTGTACGATGAGGTTTGATCAAGGTCCTCTCCCGCATCACTTGGGTTAGGCACTAATGCTCAACCTAAGTCTCGTTTCTTGCCCTTCTTCTTAACAGACTATTTCCTGCCAGTTCCATGGTTGTGATGATGAGGATGCTCCCGCTTATATAGCCCGCTTTACTCGCATTTACAATACCTTTTAACTGCAAGGTCACAATGATGATGCCATCTTCCTTCAGCTGTGTCACACCCTGCAAAATCATAGTTGGTGTGATCTGACTGGTATCTTCATTGCACAACTGAAGTATAAAATGTTAAGACTTCTAGAAAGTTGAACGTCTTCTAATTACTCGTATCACAATGGGTTCTCCTATTCAGATCGTGGCATGGTTTGAAAGTGTAACATGAGAAAGAACATGCGAAAAAATCAACATAAAGTTGGCGAGTTCATAGTTCGTTTGAGAAAAATTAAAATAAACCTTTTTGATAACCGGTTTAATAGTATTGAGAAAACGCAATAAAACCATTTTACTCGGCATGTCATTTGAAAACTTTATACTTTTTTAACAATCAATGTCAACGTACGACAAAGACAACATGCCTGCATGAGCCTATAACCAACCTCGTGCTAGAGAGTGCCTCACCAAACCATTTACTCAAGACGGTAGACTAGCAGGCAGTTATAGTTCCGTTATGTAACGAGGACTTTACTGTACAGTTTTGAGGACCCTACGACCCTTATAGTTGAGTAGAGGACAACCTAGTCCTTTTGTTTGTATGTACGACAACCCAATCCCATTAGTTGTATGTAGAATCCAGTCCTATGTTTAGATGTAGGGCAACTCAATCCCTATGTTTAGATGTAGGGCAACCCAATCCCTATGTTTAGATGTAGGACAACCAAGTCCCTAATTGTAGCTAGGACAATCCCGTCACTAGTCATAAAACTCATGCATGTTTCGAAAATACGCGTGTGTTTAATAAAAGAGGTATTTATAGCATAAACCATTTGAGTTAGTTGTAATTTGTTTGCAAAATGGTTTAGAAATATGTAGTTTTCGTTCATCGAATTATTGTGTACTTTTGCAAAACTTTCATGTCTTTCCACCCTTGAAAACATTTATAAAAATGTAAAACTGTAAAAGGTGGGTGTTATGAACTCACCTCGACATCCTTGTGCCAAGCTAGCATAATATGATCCATAGTATCAATTCCAAAACGTAAACTCGCTAGAATGCAATATATAACATTTCCTATCAAGGAATAAGCTCATAAGTTTCTACTAAAATGATGTAGCTAAACTACGTGTCACCGAGCTCTACCGAATCGTTAACCACTGATTTAACGGGAAGATGTTTGTTAGCTTGATGGAAACGATAATGATATACTTGTTTAATCCCATTTATTGTCGGTTATAAATACTAAGTTTTTGAAGCACTTAGTTTCCCAGAGGTTTAGAATATATATACTTATATAAGACATATATATATTTATAAAATCGTGTTACTCGTTCTGAATGGTCATGCGTATACGTAACCAAACGTTTATACGAAAACAATACACGTCGTAAACTTATATAATGGCATTTGTACAGTTCCCAAGTAGTCGTCATGTACATAGATAAACATATGTAAACGTAACTATATATATATATACACATATTTGGAGATGTACATAAACGTTGCATAGTCGCGATAATAGTCTCGCGTCTCGTAGATAATTATCGAAATACTTATATAGTTGTTCGCTTGTTATAATCGACTCTCATTTAGTTGTTATCAAGATGAATCAATTAATAATATATGTGGTCGTACGGTAATATGTCGTATACCGTTTAGGCGTATGAAATAAATATAAATAATTATATTTATTTTATAAATTCTTCGAGTTGTAGACATTGGAAGTAAGTAATACTAGTTATATTTATTTCACGTAGTTTTCGAATAATTAGACGTTTGGTTTAAATATAAGTAATTATATTTATATGATATAAAGCTCCGAGTTCCGTTATTTTGTAAACCGCTTTTGTCAAAACGTTATAAACTCGTTTTTTTTGTGAAATGTGTAAATCACCGAAAGTAAATATATACGTATATTTTTTATAAAATTCATTTGGATCCAGATAAGTTTCCGTTGGTTTTAAGACTATAATATATATATATATATATATATATATATATGTGTATATATATATATATATGTGTATATATATATATATATATGTGTATATATATATATATATATATATATAGTGGAGAGTTCAAATGAGAAGAAAAAATTTATAAGAATAAAAAGAATAACTTTAAACCAATAGAAATTCTCCAATTACTTCATTTAATGTGTGTATTTAATGTTATGAAAAAATGCATATAGGTAAATATATAATTGTTATTAATTAGCTAACTAATTAAACTTGTAACTCATTTTTTTTCATATACTCTTTCAAGATAAAATAATTTATGATGTAGGACAATTTTCGACATGTGTAGGATAACTTTTAGTGTGTGTATAATAAATTTTGAAATGTGTAAGATAAATTTACATGTATGTAGGATAAATTCCGGTAAATGTAAGACATATGTAGGATAAATTTTGAAATATGTAGGATAAAATGGTTTTTGCTTTATAAATGAGAGAAAACTTAATTAATGAGAGGAGTTATAAACTATTTAATGTTTTACCATTATGTCCTTTCTTCTTTTTCCTCTTACATTAAATTTCTTCTCAAATGAACCTTCCCCTATGTATGTATATATATGTATGTATATATAACGAAAATACGACAGAGTTTCCTCTATTTTTGTAACAAAACCCGACAAGACAAGTTGTTGGTGTAATTTCAAAACGCAACATTCAATGTAAACAATATATATATAAATATATATATATATATAAAGTGGAGAGTTCAAATGAGAAGAAAATTTTTGTAAGAATAAAAAGAATAATCTTTAAACCAATAGAAAACTTTTGTAAGAACAAGAAGAATAACTTTTTAACCAATAGAAATTATCCATTTACTTCATTTAATGTGTGTATTTAATATTATGAAAAAGGGAATATAGGTAAATCTATAATTGTCACTAAATTGGCTAATTAATTAAACTTGTAACTTTTTTTTAATATACTTTTTTAAGATAAAATAATTTATGTTGAAAGACAATTTTCGACATGTGTAGGATAAATTTTGAAATGTGTAGGGTATTTTTACATGTGTGTAGGGTAAATTCCGATAAGTATAAAATATATGTAGGATAAATTTTGAAATGTGTAGGATATGATGTTTTTGTTTTATTAATGAAAGATAACATAATTAATGAGAAGAGTTATAAATTACTTAAAGTTTTACCATTATGCCCTTTCTTCTTTTTCTTCTCACATTAAATTTCTTCTCAAATGAACCTTCCCCTATATATATATAATCTAATGTATCTTCAAAATGTTGTACTATGCCGCGAGTAAGTCTAATACATATATTATGTAACGAAATGTCGGTTTGGTTTTTAAGTTAGTATACGCAATTTATAATAGTATGAAATACACAAGTCCATGAATTTAATAGTTTACGAAAAAATGTTTATCGTTTTACTAGTTGGGTCGGTTTTAGCTGGGTTTCGCATCAAATTAGTATTTATATAAATAATATAACGAAATTCGCGTCGTTAATGTTTTACCGAAACTCGTGTCAACCCGTTGGTTTGACCCGAACCAAATCTGATGTTGACTACAGTTGACCGAACCTAAACTGAACCAAATCTGATGTTGACCACGGTTGATGAAACCCAAATGGAAACAAATCTGATGTTGAACACAGTTGACCGAACACGAACCAAGGCCCACTTGACCCGGAACACCCAAAACCATTCGAACCCAAATCTGAACAACAAAAATAATCACCACGAGCCGCCGCGCGGCGGCTCTTTTTGTCTCCCGGTGGCTACCGTCACCTCGCCACCCCGCCGTCACCGACATTGATGTTGCCGTCTCCACCCATGTGCACCTTCACCGACCCAACCCATCCCATCCCAAACCCATCACCACCGCTAGAGTCCCACGGCCGGAAACCACCATGGCTGCCACTCCCAAACACCCCTAAAAGAAGAGAACAAAAAGAAGGAAAACTTTTAAACAAACAAAGACAACTGATCTGAATATAGGGAAGACTCTAGTGCTTACCGGAGTGAAAATCCCGAACCACGGCTACTAGATCTTGAATCTGCCACCACCGTAGCTCGAATTAGAAAATGGTGCGCAAAATCGTGTTCGAAGGGTGTGGTTGCCACGCGCCGGAAAACCACCGCCGCCGTATCATCGTCGCATGCCGGAGTTCTAGAGAAGAGAGAGAGATGGGTTTTGTGTGGCTAAAGTTTTGTGAAATGAGGGAATGAGATGAATTTATTTTAGGGTTTTAGGTGGGTTGGGCCCAAGGTCCACTAGTGCATTACTAATCGTATGTGCGATCCAATTACATTTCTAAAGCCTGTTTTCCCACCCGAACCTCGTGGAATGTTGTAAAACATAATTTTATAATTAAAACACGTAAAATATGGTCGGAGTCGATGTTTGATACGTTTGTTCGTCGGTTGCGTCAAAATCAGGTAAAATGATTCGATGGTCATTTCTAACCCGTTTTTTAATCTGATTTTGAGGAATATTAAAATTTGATTACAAAGCTAAATATATCATAGTGTTTCAGTTTTTAAGGTAATATATGAGTCTGATGCTTTTGTTTTTCCCTTGTCGTGCGTTCTAGTTGCGCTTTTGTCATTCAGTAGTGTTTGTGACATTCAAAGTTGTAATTTTGCAAAACCAATTCATGTTTTTAAAATATACATATAAAACTCGTATATGTCAGTGTTGTTAGTATTTCGTCCGGTTTCAGTTCGTTACCGTTTAAATGCGCGTAAAATTCCCAAAATCACCAATTGTGTAGCGTACGATTCAAATAGACATTCCGAGGCATTTCAAAGGCCAAATTAGGTTATTCTACGTCTTAATACACTACTTATAGTCGTTTTATTTTTTTATGCACGTAATTAAATCTAAAAATTGTCGGTTGTCACAAGTTCTTCCTATTTTCTCTTGTTGGACGAGCCGCCACTTGGCTTGATTCACAACCCGTTGGAACTTTCAGCACTTAGGTAGCTCTTCGTGAAGGATTCCTCAACAAATACTTTCCACCTGCTAAAGCATCTCGTCTTTGTGACCAAATCCAATCATTTAGGATGGAACCCAATGTGCCTTACTACCTAGCTTGGGAGTTTCTCAAGAATCTACTTAGTAGATGCTCTCAGCATGGTCTCTTGGGATTGGGCCCTTGTAGAGAAATTTTAAAACGGTCTTACTTATAAGGCAAAGGCTCGTTTTGACACTTATGTAGGAGGTCACCTCGTGGGAAAGAAGAGTGTGGCTATGACCTTTTTGATTGTTTCGCCCAATCCGAGTACGAGGAGCGGTCAGTTAACAGGAATTCCGTTCCTGCAACTAGTGCACCTTGTCTACGCAAGGTGTTCACCAAGTCACCTTGGATACTAGTGTGGTTGCGGCTCTTGAGAATATGACAAGACAAATGAAGGAATTGAAAGCTAAAGTTGATAAGTCTGAGATGTCTTGGAGGATCATGGTACTTTAGTGTGTCCTTTACTTAGTCAGAAGTAGGTAGACTTCGTAGGAGGTCAAAACCGAGGTCCCACAAACCCTTTCAATAACAATAACTCAGGCTGGAGAAACAAGAATAATAAGAATAATAATAATTGGCGATCTTCTGGTAATCCCCCTGGTTTCCAATCAAATCAAAATCATAAACAAGGGCAGAGCCAATTTGCTAGTAGGAGTTCGGATAATACCTTCGGTGGGGGCAGTGAGAGTAACATGAGTAAGATAGAGAATTTGTTAATCTAGTTAGTTGCTAAGGATGCCACCACCCAGAAAACTCTAGCGAAAAAGGTAATTCTTCTTAAAAATCAACAATCTGCATTCTTAGATCTTCAGCAGTCTATAGGTGACATTGCTAGGCAGTTAGACGAACGGGCACCTGGCCAGTCCTTAGGTAATACTCAAACTAACCCGGCCGCCCAACTAAAAGTAGTCACCACTCGTAGTGGTACAGGAGGAAAGATAGATAGGTCACCGGTTGAGGAAGGGGAAGAAGAACCGGTTAACGAGGAGATAGAGATGGAGACTCCTAGGAAGGTGCAAAATAGACTAGACCTAATAAGTACCACACCAAACAGCGAGTCTCAGTTAGAGAAGAGTGTAGGAAAGAAGCCTGTTGAGAGTAGATATTCCCCAATGATTGACCATACCCTTGTTCCATATCCCGCTCCCTTAAGTATAAGAAATATGGTAAGGAATATGGACACTTTCTCGACATGTTCAAACAACTCAAAATCAATCTCCCATTCATTCAGGCCCTCCAGCATATATCCAAATATGCCAAGTTTCTGAAAGACCTTCTGAAACGAAAGGATAAACCGAGGGAGCTTTCTAACATTGCTTCGACTACGCGATGTTTTGCGGTGGTTCTAAATAAGCTACCAGAGAAACTGACAGATCTGGGAATTTTCACAATCTCATGTATGTTTGGTAGTGACACTTTGAGCCACACGTCGACCGATCTAAGTGCTAGCATTAATCTAATGCCACACTCTCTTTATGAGAAGCTAGACCTAGTCGATCTTAGCCCGACGTGCATGACTTTATTCCTTCCTAACTGATCGGTCAAATATCCGTGGGATATTGTGGAGAACATGTTGGTCAAAGTTGACAAATTTTTTTTCCCTGTAGATTCGGTGATCCTTGACACGGAGGCAGACATTAAAGTAATTCTCATTTAAGATGTCTATTCTTGCATATTACAAAAGCACTCATGGATGTCTTTATCGGGAAAATAACTCTTCGTATTGGAGACGAAAATGTCTCTTTCAAGGTCGTTAAATCTATGAGACATCCAGGAGGTCAGGATGACTTTAGTGGTCCATGCTACTTCATAAATTTGTTTATCTCTCGTGTGGACCAATGTCTTGACTACATTGGTGGAGCTGACTTGGTTGGAGAGGCCCATGAGGAGGAGCCAGATACGTATGATGAAGAGACGCCCTTATTTCTCGAGGAGTTCAAGAGAAGTGAGCAAAGTAGGAGACCTTCATTGGAAACACCACCACATTTAGAGCTAAAGAGCCTTGCCTCTCATTTATGTCACACCCCGACCCGCAGCGGAATAAGAGTCGGGGCATAATTGGGTTATCACCAAAGCTCATGATATTTACTAAGATGTTTCATATTTATTAAAGTCAAAGTTACATTTCCAAATATCCAAACATGTCCATACAATACAAAGAAAATAAACCAAACATAACAATCCCAAACTCTAAATCATTTTATTCTTCTAGTCCAATCCTATGTGTTTCTGGCTGCAGCTGGTTCACCTGTATCATGTGTAAAAATGGGGGTTTTTTGGGTCAACATAAGTTGGCGAGTGAACCTTGTTAGATAAACATTTATTATTGATTTACTTGTTAGTTTATCAATGAAAAATTGTGCATAATCATAAATGAGCAAATGTAAATAACCAAGCAGTAGCAATAGCAATCACAACTATAACATACAATAACACATGATAGCATACATTAACATACCAACATCATACGATAAATAACATGAATGAAACTGTGCGATCAAGGCTCAATCAAACGGAGCCGATCGTATTGCATGTACTGAAAATGAAAAATGTCTGTGCGATCAAGGCTCAATCAAACGGAGCCGATCGTATGTGGGCACGCCAGGTTCACGCTCATAATGTAATGGGGAACATGCTCAACGCTCATAATGTAATGGGGAGCGGCGGCCTATGAAATTGCATGTACTGAAAATAATAAATTGCATCTAACGATAACCACACAACAGTTGAAACAAACTGAATACACATGTTCATGATATGATGTATGCACAATGATTTAAATATAATATATATAGCAAGACACATGATACACCCCAAAACGTGATTAAAACGGGGAATTTGTAAGATTCACTCACATTGGGTGCGTTTGATTGGAGATGATGAGATGCGCACGAGTCGGGAGAGTTGAACAACGAGAATTACTAACCTAAATAATGACCAAAAAATATAGTAAATGAGTGGATTTTATTAAGGATTTTTATAGAATTTTTAGATATATTTTTGTGAGTTTAAGGCTATTTTCTATCTTTAAAAATATTATTTTTAAGTATTTTTAATTGATTTTTAAATTAAATTAAATAAATAAAAATATACAAAAAATTGTTTATTTTTGCGTTGACCGTTGACCATTGACTTGTTGACCTGTTGACCGGTTCGGTCAGTGTGCAAGTATGCGCTGGGTGAGACTCGAACACGAGACCTCCCGTACGCGTGCACGCAGCTCTACCAACTGAGCTACGTGTCTAACCCGAAATAATCTTGTTTTTAATTATATTTATATACTAATTCGATTTAACCAAAATTCTTTTAATTTCAAAAACATTTTAATTCGTTCAACCGGTGCCAGTAACAGGTTTCGAACCCGGGACTTGTGCTTTAACATCACACACAGTCCACCGCTGGACTGTGTGTCTAACTTGGTTAATATACCAATTTTTATTATACTTAACAACTAACGGAGTTAACCCAGTTCAGCCTTAATCAAAAAGGCATTTTATTACATAGGGGTTGCGTGTATCAGGGATCGAACTCGTGACATGCGCGTATTATTTGCACACAGTCCACCGCTGGACTGTGTGTCTAACCCGTTTAAAATACCAATTTTAATTATACTTATAACTTAACTATCTTCGTCTTCTTCACTCAAATTACAGTCGACGGTGTTACTAATCCGTTTTCTTGTTTTTACGATTAACAATCATTCTTAAGGCTAAAATGAAATGGCAGAGACGGTGTTGGAAGTAACATACCGTAGGAATGATTTATCACAGAATTTCCGGCAATGCATCGGCTCTGTTTTTGTGCACCTCAACTGAACAAAACAATTAACCGTTTTGATTAGCCAATCGTGGAATTGAAGTGATAAACAAACATTAACAGTGTGATTGAAGGTCCTTACCGTTTCATAGACGGAAATAAAGATTTCCAGAAATTTTCCGGCGAACTGGAATTATCTGATAACGGTGTCTGAATTCGATTTCAATTGCAAGGTTTAAGTTAGAAATAGCTTAACAATTGTTAGACTACGACGGTATTGAAAGAATTACCGTTTTGATGATGAATACGGTTTTCCGACGAACTTGCAGAAATTTCCGGCGAGTTGATTTAAGCGTTCTGATGGACTGAAAATATGACGAAAGTGAAATGGAAGGTTTGTATTGTGTTTCTGAGTCGCGAGAGGGTCTTGATTGAAGTAATTCAGTCTTTGATTATTTTCGGTTATAAAAACCGATGATGATCAAAATTGAAGTTCATTCAAATCTGAATTGATTAAAAATCGTCGGTGCATCGGTTATAAACCTGAATGTGCGATTAATCAAACGATTAGACGGTTGAATTGCCGATTTCGGTTTCTCAGTTGGCGAAACCGGTTTAACTAGATTTGTGTATGAGAGTCATTTGTTTCCCTAAGTTGACAGAAAACAAACAAGTGGGGGAGTGGTTATGCGGGTGAGTGTTAAGTCTTTGAAGTTATAATCCGGCTGACCCGGGTTCGAGTCCCGGCAGCAACATTTCATTTTTATTTATTTTTTTTTCACTTTTTATCAAATATAATTTTTATAGTTTAGTTTGTTTATTAATTATGTATCACTAAAAATCAAAATAGTCATAAATATACAACGTGACATTTATAACTTGATATTCGATTACAAAACGGAGCGGGTTTTGGAAACCGTTTTTGACAAATGTTACAGTATCCCCTACTTTTAGGAATTTCGTCTCGAAATTAAGTAGTAGAAGTAGTAGGAAAAAGATGCGGGTATTTTTCGCGCATTGAGTCTTCATGTTCCCAAGTAAACTCAGGTCCCCGTTTCGACTCCCAGCGTACCCTGACAATTGGAATGCGACTTCGTCGTAGACGTTTCTCCCCGAAGTCCATGATTTCTACTGGTCTTTCAATAAAATGCATAGATTCATCAATCTGAATATCTTCCAGAGGAATGTGGAGGTTTTCATCAGTGAGGCACTTCTTCAAGTTCGACACGTGGAATGTGGGATGAATCCTGTTGAGTTCTTCTGGTAGATCAAGCTTGTATGCTACAGGTCCTACTCTTTCGAGTATCTTGAAAGGTCCTACGTAGCGTGGTGCTAGCTTGCCTTTTTGACCAAAACGAACTACTCCCTTCCACGGTGATACTTTTAGAAGTACATGATCACCAATGTTAAACTCTAAAGGCTTCCGTCGTTTATCTGCATAACTCTTTTGACGACTTTGAGCCGCTAGAAGATTGTTTCGGATTTGATGGATCTTGTCTGTGGTTTCTTGGATCAATTCTGGACCAGTGATTTGAGCTTCCCCAATTTCATGCCAACATACTGGAGATCGGCACTTACGACCATATAAGGCTTCAAAAGGTGCCATGCCGATACTTGAATGATAGCTGTTGTTGTACGAAAATTCTACTAATGGTAGATGAGCGCCCAATTTCCCTTGAAGTCTATAACACATGCGCGAAGCATATCTTCAAGAGTTTGGATGGTGCGTTCAGATTGACCATCAGTTTGAGGATGATAGGCGGTACTGAGATCTAGTCACGTACCCGTAGCGGCTTGTACTGCTTGCCATGTTCGTGAAGTGAAATGACCATCACGATCAGAAATAATGCTTAACGGTACCCCATGTTGGCTTACGATTTCGCTGATATAAATACGAGCAAGCTTTTCGTTCTTGAAATCTTCGCGGATAGGAATAAAGTGAGCTGATTTTGTAAGTCGGTCGATAATTACCCATATAGTGTCATACCCACCAGAAGTGCGAGGTAACCCGGTAATGAAATCCATGGTTATATTTTCCCACTTCCATACAGGTATTTCAGGTTGGACCAGAAGTCCTGAGGGTCTTTGGTGTTCAGCTTTCACCTTGGAACATGTAAGGCACTTGGAAACAAAAACAGCAATATCCTTTTTCATTCCAGGCCACCAATAGGTATATCGTAGGTCTTAATACATCTTATCGGCTCCTGGGTGTATAGAGTATCGCGTTTTGTGAGCTTCCTTCATAAGAATTTCACGAAGATTGTTGTGGTTAGGAATCCAGATACTATCTAGGTAGTACAGAATACCATCAGATTTAGTTTCAATTTTAAGTTCAGCTCCATAGGACATCTCCTTTCGTACATCATCTTCCGTTACTGAAACATGTTGGGCTTCTCGAATTTGATCTTTAATGTCAGTTATGATTTGCGAACATAGAAGACGAATGGAGTTCGCATAACCCTTTCGACTAAGTGCATCAGCCACCACATTTGCTTTGCCAGGGTGGTATCGAATTTCACAGTCGTAGTCATTTAGAAGTTCGACCCATCTTCGTTGCCTCATGTTTAACTCCTTTTGATTGAAGATATGTTGAAGACTCTTGTGGTCAGTGTATATTTCACACTTAGTACCATAGAGATAAAGTCTCCATATCTTAAGAGCGAACACAACGGCTCCAAGTTCTAGGTCATGAGTGGTGTAGTTCTTCTCATGCGTCTTGAGTTGTCTCGAAGCATAAGCTATAACTTTTCCTCTTTGCATTAGAACGCAGCCTAATCCTTGCCCTGACGCGTCGCAATAGACCACGAAATCATCACAACCTTCAGGAAGAGTAAGGATTGGTGCATCACAAAGTTTTTGTTTAAGAGTTTGGAAGGCTTCTTCCTGCTTGGGTCCCCATATGAAAGGTGTTCCCTTGTGAGTTAAAGCCGTGAGTGGTACAGCAATGCGTGAGAAGTTTGAGATGAATCGACAATAATAACCAGCCAAACCAAGAAAAGATCTTACTTCAGTTGGTGTACGTGGAGCTTGCCATTCTTGTACCGCTTTGATCTTTGAGGGGTCGACATGTATTCCCTTGTCATTGACTACATGTCCGAGGAATTGCACCTCTTTTAACCAGAATTCGCATTTGGAGAATTTGGTGTAAAGCTTTTCATTCTCTAGAAGTATAAGGATGAGTCGAAGATGACGCTCATGATCAGATTTAGACTTTGAATAAATAAGAATGTCGTCGATGAAGACTATAACAAATCGATCAAGATAAGGTTTGCAGACTCTGTTCATTAGGTCCGTGAAGACAGCTGGTGCGTTGGTTAAACCAAATGGCATGACCATGAATTCATAATGGCCATAACGAGTTCGGAAAGCAGTCTTTGGGACGTCTTCTTCATGTACTCTAAGTTGATGATAGCCAGATCGAAGGTCGATTTTTGAAAAGCAGTTGGCACCTTGAAGTTGGTCAAGAAGATCATCAATGCGAGGTAAAGGATAGCGATTCTTAATTGTTAATTTGTTGAGCTCTCTGTAGTCGATGCACATACGAAACGATCCATCTTTCTTCTTTACAAAAAGGACAGGTGCACCCCAAGGCGATGAGCTAGGACGTATGAATCCCTTGTCAGTCAACTCTTGTAATTGACTGGCTAGCTCTTGCATTTCAGAGGGGGCTAACCTATAAGGAGACTTTGCAACTGGTGTAGCACCAGGTATAAGATCAATACGGAATTCGACTTCTCTAACTGGAGGAAGTCCTGAAATGTCGTCAGGAAAAACTTGCGGGAAATCTTTTACTACTGGAATGTCTTCAAGTTTCTTCTCCATGGTTCCCTTTTTGATGATATGAGCTAAAAACGCGACATAATTTTTGCGAAGATATTTTTGGGCTTGAAGACAAGACATTAAACTGAGCCCCTTCGACGAGGTTTCACCAAAGATTCAAAGAGTCTGACCGTTTGAAAGAGGAATACGTATAACTTTTTCGCGACATACAACTTCTGCCTGATGTTGACTTAGCCAGTCCATACCAATTATGATATCAAAACTTCCCAGCTTCATAGGAATAAGGTCGACTGAGAAATCATGGTCGTTTAAGGTGAGTGTACAGTTGCGTATAATAGAGCTTAATGAAACTGGTTTCCCGTCAGCAACTTCTACCGTTATGGATTCCATGAGCTTATCCCGATTTTGGTTTAAGATAGGTTCAAATTCTAAGGACACAAAACTTCTATCCGTACCAATATCAAATAACATAGATGCATATCTACCATTTATAAAGAACGTACCGTTAACCACATTGCCGTCGGCCCTAGCCTGATTAGCGTTGATATTGAAAGCTCTTCCTCTTGCAGGTGGAGGAGCTTGGTTCGCTTGATTCACCGGGTTGGCTTGAGCCTGAGCATGAATAATGTTTACCAACCTTGGACAAGTGTTTCTGAAATGGCTTGGGTCTCCTCAATTGTAGCAAGCCCGCATAGGTTGACCCATAGGATAATTGGGTTGGTAATATGTTTGGGCTAAATGTTGGGTGGGTGGTAATAGTAGGGGTTGTTGGGCTTGACCCATTAATTGTTGGTGGGTTTGGGTTAAAGGTTGGTGGCGGTTCGTTCGCTGGGGCATGCGGCAGGTTTGAACAGTATGACCCGCGCGACCATAGCCGGTGCAATGCTGGCAAGGATAATCAGGAGAATGGTGATATTGGCAACGGTTACATTTTGGTAACGGGCCAGAGTAGGGTCTTTTGTATAGTGCAGGTGAAGGAGCGACTTGGGTAATGGGTGCAGCAGGAATTGGGAGGTTGGTTTGTGTAACGGCGAAGTTTCTGGTGTTGCGCTTCCTCTTGTTAGCAAACTTAGAGGAGGAGATGGAATGGTTTGAAGTTTGACCCTCAACAGGGGCTTTCTTTTTCTCTTCTTTAAACTTCCCGTTGCGAATTCGATTCTCGGTCAGTTCAATCGCTAGCTCCATAGCAGCTTCAAGTGTTACCGGTGAAACGCTGAGAACTGAATCTTGGATTTTCGAGGGAAGTCCTCGAATATAATGCTCGATCAAACGATAAGTTGGGGTAAACAAATTTGGAACCATTTGGTTCAACTCCAAGAACCTCTTGTTATAGGTGGTGTGATCCCCCTCCTTCTGTTTTAAAGAATGAAATTCGTCCTCCAACTTTTTAATTTCACTCCTAGGACATAAACGCCTAGTCATGATTTCCCTTAAATCCTCCCAAGTTAAGGCCATTGCATCATCAGTTCCCCTCTTCCCTTTTTCAGTATTCCACCAAGTGAGAGCTACCCCAAATAGTCTCCTGGTGGCGTATCGAACCTTGCGATCCTCAGGACAATCGCAGTTGAGGAAGGTGTTTTCCATTTCCTCGAACCAGTGGAGGAGAGCAGTGACACCTTCGGTCCCCTCAAATTTAGGAGGGTCACAAGATTTGAAATGTTTGTATGAGCACTTGCTGGTAGGAGGGTTGTCGATGTTCTGGTCATGTTGTTGGGGAGGGTTAGTAGGATTTGTAGCGAGGGCTTGTTGTACTTGGACCACAATGTCAGGCAGTATCATGGCCATTTGTTTCGCGATGTGTGTGGCCAAGCGTTCCTGAGACCTTCCTGATCTTTTACCCCTTCGTTGTTGTCTGGACGACATCTACAGGAACATACATGAGAAGATTGTGAGTTTATGGTGTCTTTTTAGGTGTCATATGTCTTTAAGAAAAATGAAAATAACATAAATATCAATAATGCAACTACATCCATAAGATGTCTTGGGTTTGCTCATGTTGGGCCTCAAATGTCCCCCATACCTTTACCTATATAGTCATGTGGGCCCCCATGGCTATTGGCTTGTTAGGATTCACATTAGTATTGGCGATTTAACACTCGCATCACCCGAATGCAAACCACAAAATATGTTTACGAGATGTATGGTCGGAATGTGTCCAGGTGTAGACACAATGACAACTCAAAGTGGGGTTAGCTCACACGACGTTTGGTATAGCATGCTTTGGCCTAATAGGTACTTCGTACTCTCATCGTTAGTCCCCAGGTAGGCAAACTGGTCCTTTATTTTGGATTTATACGAATGCCAGCCTAGACAGGACGTTCTGACTACCGGTACTGGTACCCTTCCAGTTACTACATGCCCGTCATGAGAACTCACTTTGATGGGATTTGAAAACACAAAAATCATTGTAAAAACAATCATGATGTGGTGTGTTCTTTCATGGATATGATGTGTTATGAGAATATGATTCATGATAGGCATTATATGATAATACATACTTATGAACATGCTTGCATAATATTGAATGTAACATTTAACATAAAACATATAAACATCATGAAATTTGGCATGTAACACATAAAAATCTTATAAGTTTCTAATCAACTATAGTATAGGCTCTAAGGGTCTAATAACCTATCCTATATCCCTATAGTCATGGCTCTGATACCAATCTGTCACACCCCGACCCGCAGCGGAATAAGAGTCGGGGCATAATTGGGTTATCACCAAAGCTCATGATATTTACTAAGATGTTTCATATTTATTAAAGTCAAAGTTACATTTCCAAATATCCAAACATGTCCATACAATACAAAGAAAATAAACCAAACATAACAATCCCAAACTCTAAATCATTTTATTCTTCTAGTCCAATCCTATGTGTTTCTGGCTGCAGCTGGTTCACCTGTATCATGTGTAAAAATGGGGGGTTTTGGGTCAACATAAGTTGGCGAGTGAACCTTGTTAGATAAACATTTATTATTGATTTACTTGTTAGTTTATCAATGAAAAATTGTGCATAATCATAAATGAGCAAATGTAAATAACCAAGCAGTAGCAATAGCAATCACAACTATAACATACAATAACACATGATAGCATACATTAACATACCAACATCATACGATAAATAACATGAATGAAACTGTGCGATCAAGGCTCAATCAAACGGAGCCGATCGTATTGCATGTACTGAAAATGAAAAATGTCTGTGCGATCAAGGCTCAATCAAACGGAGCCGATCGTATGTGGGCACGCCAGGTTCACGCTCATAATGTAATGGGGAACATGCTCAACGCTCAAATGTAATGGGGAGCGGCGGCCTATGAAATTGCATGTACTGAAATAATAAATTGCATCTAATGATAACCACACAACAGTTGAAACAAACTGAATACACATGTTCATGATATGATGTATGCACAATGATTTAAATATAATATATATAGCAAGACACATGATACACCCCAAAACGTGATTAAAATGGGGAATTTGTAAGATTCACTCACATTGGGTGCGTTTGATTGGAGATGATGAGATGCGCACGAGTCGGGAGAGTTGAACAACGAGAATTACTAACCTAAATAATGACGGAAAAATATAGTAAATGAGTGGATTTTATTAAGGATTTTAATAGAATTTTTAGATATATTTTTGTGAGTTTAACGCTATTTTCTATCTTTAAAAATATTATTTTTAAGTATTTTTAATTGATTTTTAAATTAAATTAAATAAATAAAAATATAAAAAAAATTGTTTATTTTTGCGTTGACCGTTGACCGTTGACCGTTGACTTGTTGACTTGTTGACCGGTTCGGTCAGTGTGCAAGTATGCGCTGGGTGAGACTCGAACCCGAGACCTCCCGTACGCGTGCACGCAGCTCTACCAACTGAGCTACGTGTCTAACCCGAAATAATCTTGTTTTTAATTATATTTATATACTAATTCGATTTAACCAAAATTTTTTTAATTTCAAAAACATTTTAATTCGTTCAACCGGTGCCAGTAACAGGTTTCGAATCCGGGACTTGTGCTTTAACATCACACACAGTCCACCGCTGGACTGTGTGTCTAACTTGGTTAATATACCAATTTTTATTATACTTAACAACTAACGGAGTTAACCTAGTTCAGCTTTAATCAAAAAGGCATTTTATTACATAGGGGTTGCGTGTATCAGGGATCGAACTCGTGACATGCGCGTATTATTTGCACACAGTCCACCACTAGACTGTGTGTCTAACCCGTTTAAAATACCAATTTTAATTATACTTATAACTTAACTATCTTCGTCTTCTTCACTCAAATTACAGTCGACGGTGTTACTAATCCGTTTTCTTGTTTTTACGATTAACAATCATTCTTAAGGCTAAAATGAAATGGCAGAGACGGTGTTGGAAGTAACATACCGTAGGAATGATTTATCACAGAATTTCCGGCAATGCATCGGCTCTGTTTTTGTGCACCTCAACTGAACAAAACAATTAACCGTTTTGATTAGCCAATCGTGGAATTGAAGTGATAAACAAACGTTAACAGTGTGATTGAAGGTCCTTACCGTTTCACAGACGGAAATAAAGATTTCCAGAAATTTTCCGGCGAACTGGAATTATCTGATAACGGTGTCTGAATTCGATTTCAATTGCAAGGTTTAAGTTAGAAATAGCTTAACAATTGTTAGACTACGACGGTATTGAAAGAATTACCGTTTTGATGATGAATACGGTTTTCCGGCGAACTTGCAGAAATTTCCGGCGAGTTGATTTAAGCGTTCTGATGGACTGAAAATATGACGAAAGTGAAATGGAAGGTTTGTATGGTGTTTCTGAGTCGCGAGAGGGTCTTGATTGAAGTAATTCAGTCTTTGATTATTTTCGGTTATAAAAACCGATGATGATCAAAATTGAAGTTCATTCAAATCTGAATTGATTAAAAATCGTCGGTGCATCGGTTATAAACCTGAATGTGCGATTAATCAAACGATTAGACGGTTGAATTGCCGATTTCGGTTTCTCAGTTGGCGCAACCGGTTTAACTAGATTTGTGTATAAGAGTTATTTGTTTCCCTAAGTTGACAGAAAACAAACAAGTGGCGGAGTGGTTATGCGGGTGAGTGTTAAGTCTTTGAAGTTATAATCCGGCTGACCCAGCAACATTTCATTTTTATTTATTTTGTTTTCACTTTTTATCAAATATAATTTTTATAGTTTAGTTTGTTTATTAATTATGTATCATTAAAAATCAAAATAATCATAAATATACAACGTGACATTTATAACTTGATATTCGATTACAAAACGGAGCGGGTTTTGGAAACCCGTTTTTGACAAATGTTACAATTTAGAGTATCCTTACTTAGGAGAGAATGACAGTTTGCCCATCATCATTTCTGCCAAATTAATGGAGGAGGAGAAGTCTCAGCTAATTGATGTGTTGAAGACACACAAGAAAATCATTGCTTGGAGACTTTCAAGGACTCAGCCCCGCCTATTGCACGCATAGGATACTCATGGAGGATGAGTGTAAGCCTCCGGTGCAGCCTCAGAGGCGTTTGAATCTAAATATGCAAGAAGTGGTGAAGAAGGAGATTCTGAAGCTCATTGATGTTGGTTTGATATATCCTATCTCTTCCCTATAGGTGAGCCCGACTCAAGTTGTCCCTAAGAAGGGAGGGATGACCATCGTGAAGAATGAGAAAAAAGAGCTCGTCCCTAGTCATACGGTCATTGGTTGGCGTGTTTGTATTGATTACAGGAAACTCAATTATGCCACCTGGAAAAGACCACTTCCCTCCACCGTTCAATGATCAGATGTTGGAGCGTCTGGCAGGGTAGCAATTTTACTGTTTCCATGACGGATTTCTAGGTTATTTCTAGATCCCCATTGCACTGGAGGATAGGGAAAAACCACCTTCACATGCCCATATGGCACTTATGCGTATTGTCGCATCGCGTCTGGTTATGTAACGCTTCGGCCACCTTTTAGTGATGCATGGTAGTTATCTTCCAGGATATGATTGAGGCGTCTATGGAGGTTTTCATTGATGATTTTTCAGGTTATGGTAGATCCTTTGACCAGTGTTTTCTTAACATAGAGAGAAGGTAAAGAGATGTATAGAGACGAAGTTGATGTTGAATTGGGAAAATCATCACTTCGTGGTGACTGAAGGGATAGTTTTAGGACATAAGATCTCGAGAGATGGTATTGAGATAGATAGAGAAAAGATTGACACCATTAGTAGACTTAAATCACCTACCAATGTCAAATATATTCTCAGTTTTCTTGGTCACGCGGGTTTCTAGAGGCGTTTCATTAAGGATTTTTCCAAAATCACTCGCCCTATGACCCGCCTTCTTAAAAAAGACGTCCCATTTGTCTTTGATGAGGACTATCTTAAAGCGTTCGAGTTCTTGAAGGAGCATTTGGTTAGTGCTCCCATCTTAGTTTAACCCAACTGGAGCTTACCCTTTAAGTTCACGTGTGATGTAGTGATTATGCAATCAGGGCAGTCTTAGGGCAAAAGCATGACAAACACTTCCAACCACTCTATTATGCTAGTAAGACCCTTAACGATGCTCAGAATAATTACACGACTATAGAGAAGGAGCTTCTAGCAGTTGTCTTTGCCTTTGATAAATTTCGTTCCTATCTTGTGCTTTCCAAAACCACTGTTTTCACTTATCACTCGGCATTGTAATTCCTTTTTGCAAAGAAAGTTTCCAAACCACATCTGGTACAGTGAATTCTTTTGCTTATTGAGTTCGACATTGAGATCAAGGATAAGAAGGGAGCTAAATACGTTGTTGCTGATAATCTCTCCCATTTAGAGATCCGAGTAGAGAAGAGATTCGTGAGTAGGCAATAGGAGATAAGTTCCCTCATGAGTCGGTTGATCTCATAGAAGCTGAGAAGCAGGGTATGCCTTGGTTCACCAACCTGGACAAATGACATGGCTCATGGAATAGTATAATAGTGGTGGTGGTGGTGGTGGACGTGGTCGTGGTCGTCGTAGTAGTTTTTATACTCGTCGTCGTAGTCGTGGTGGTGGTGGTGGTAGAACCGCTTATAAAACACCCATAGGAACCACCCCGTTTATAATCTTTTATGGAAAGTGTGTCGCCCCTATCGAGTTAGAACATCGAGCTCTTTAGGCTCTTAGGACAGTTAACCGTGATCTTACCGAAGCGGCGAAGACACGTTACTTTCAAATCCATGAGTTGGAGGAGCTTCTAGATACGACGTATGCACGTTCTTGGAGTTTTAAAAAGAAGATGAAAGCGTGGCATGATAGGAGGTTGTAGGAGTTCAAGAAAGGAGATAAGGTGTTATTGTACAATTCCCGCTTGAATTTTTTTGGAGCAAAAGCTAAAATCCAAGTGGGCGGGACCGTATACATTGATAGAGGTGTTTCTGTACGGTACATTGGAGTTACAAAATGAGATAGATGGAGATACATGGAAAGTTAATGATCATAGGCTGAAACACTACATAGGAAGACTGTTAGATCTGACCAAGACAGACAAAACTCCTCACGAACCCCCGTGAGAATGATTGATTAGAGGTATTGGGTGAGAACCAAGTGTAGAGTTTCGGTCATTTTCGGTAGTTTTTCATAATTTTTCCGGTCCGCGTGTTGTGTTTTGAGTCATTTTGTAGGGATCTGTAATCATCATGGAGTTGAAAACTTTGAGAAACGGAGTTCTAGGTAAGTCTCACTAATAAACTTTGCTTAAATAGGTTTTGGGAGAGTTTGGTTGAAAATTTAATTCTAAGACATGAACCACAAAAACCATAAAACTGTATGTAAAAAAGGGCCTCTCGCATTGCGCAAGAGGCACTTCCTTAAGCTGTCGCATAGCGCAACGTGGCTAAGTCAATTTGCAAAATATATACTAAGTATTATATTTTTAAAGGAATATATATATATATATATATATATATGGTAAAAAACATATGGAAATATATATATATATATACTAAGTATTATATATATTTGGTTAAAATATTGATATGTATAAGCATCTTCACATATGTTACATGAGGAGAAATTGAGATTTGGAAAGAATAAACAATGTTTATGTGGAATTTCTAAGTCTAAGGGTATTGTCGGTATAACTATATTATTTTTACAAAATCCGGCTTTTTTAGGAAACGGCAAAATATGGAATAATCGGATTTATTTACACAGGTGTATGTGTGTATATATATATAAATATATTGGATGAAAATATGTATTACCGACTATTTGTGAAAAAATATATATAGTTTGAACTAATCATAAAAATATATATTTCCTTGTGTCGTTATAGAAATATATATGTTTAGGATCAATTACAAAAATATTAGTAAGTGGTCGTAAGAATATATTTTTGCTAAAATATATTTTCCAGGAAACCGAATATATATATATATATATGATAAATTACGGATTCGGTGAAACGATATTTCACAAGATAAGATATATTTTTAGACACAAAAAATATATATTATTTTTACTAAACAAATCAATTGTGTGAAGAAACGGGTTTATACAAGGGGCTAGGCCCTTGATATGATACAAACAAGGTTACATATATGTGTGTGTGTGGTATACATGTCCGGATAATAACCCACTAACATGTCTAAACAAAAAAAAACTGGTTTTCTAAACAGAAAAACAATATTAAGCTTAACAAGAATTGGCGAAAGACTTGTACACGAAACAAACGATTAGACCTAAGTGTCTTAATAAAGTAGGACACTTGTAGGTCGGAGACTATACATTGGACATTTATTTTTGCTAGCATTGCATGGAGCACAAGTTATGAGTTTCACAGACTCTCTTTTAAATACTTGTACTTTTAAAAATTAGAGGGAGATACATGTTGTTCAAATGGTATGATAATTAAGGAATGAAATCAACTAGATCATTTATGTGTGCATAAGTGGTAGGTATTGCTCCCAGGGTAAACCACCCAGGAGAATATAAATTATAGTAGCCATTAATCACATCACGAACAAAGGAACAATGGATAGATCTACTGAGTGTCGTGAGTGATGTTCTAAAAAGTAGTTAATTAAAAACAAGAAAATTACACTAATTCTAGACAAACTCTAGACTCGTAATTTACTAAACTACTAACCAGCAAGTGGACCGATCAATGTAAAATAGTTTAAGTAAGTCTGGATTATCAAACCCACGAGACACTCTAATTACGATCGCTAGACTCAATTAAGACACTTATTTATATAATTGGGGGGGTTAACAACTCTAAATTATTAATGGAACTAAAATTACCTAATTAAAATAAACTCAACTATGAACTTTTGGAAATTGGAAATTAATTCAAGAATCTGGTTACCTAGGTTGGGTTTTATATTACTACTTATTTGATTTTTATAATTAATTAATTTGGTTGAATGATTAACCGGTATCTTAAAATATTAAATTCTAAGGTTTACCGAACAAGACTCCCAACCCTTCTCGGGAAGACGCCTATGATACCCTAAAATTATTTCGTGTTCACCAGTTTTAAAGTCTTCTTCTCATTTACCTTATCATTTAGTAAAGTGTCTATTTTAGTTAACTACTTCTCAATAATTAACCTAGACCAACAATAGCTTTTAGTTCAGTTTAACCGACTCAATTATGACAAGTAAATTAGATCCGGGATTTTCTCAAAACCTAAACCTAACTATTAATCTAACCAATTCAGCTAACAAATTATTATTTCTCAATAATTAATTTAGGTATAATGATAAAAACTAATTTTATATTTTATTTAGTTGTTTTCCTGGTTTATTGGCCAATTTACCGATTGTTTCCCGAACCCCTAAAGACCCGAAAAACAACACAAACCTATTCTATGGAAGACATCCACCAAGATTTATGTAAAACAATTAAATAATCAAAAACCAACTTAGATCATGCGAATACACTAAACTAACAAGTTAAAGTTGTGAACTTTACAAAACATCATTCAGACCATAATCAAATTAAAATAAAACTCAAACTTTCATAACATAAACAATCCACACCTAGGTAACAAAAAGAAATCTAGCCAAGTATCATAGTTTTGAAAACTAAAACAAGGTTTATGAAGGAATTCATCAAAAGGTTAAAACAAAAGAACTAAAGAGTTGAGAATTTTCAATAAAACTGTGTTTGCTCCTGCCTCAAAGTTCCTAGCTTGCCTTGATGATTCCCACAGCCTAGAATAGCCCTAATCAGCTTGCACAATCCAGAATTTTAGCTTTCCCAAGTATGAGTTCGTCAAGATGAGATAGAATCATAATATAACTCAACTTTATAACCACTCTTTCCCAGAGCAGATTAATTTACGAAACTTTCTGGATAAACCACCCTCTCGCCGGCCTTGAGAGGGTTATTGTATCTTGGTCGCGCCCCGCAACCGAGTAATAGTCTCCAGGTAAATATTGACCTCTCGCGCCCCATGAGAGGTACATGTTGTTGCGGTCGCGGGCCGCCAGAGGCTACAATCTTCCATTTTGCGATTCATTTCCTCTTTCGCGTTCCAACTATGCTCCGGCTTGGTTCCAATTATCAATTTAGCTCATTTTTCCCATCCTTCCGACCGTTTTCACGAACCAAGACCTGTAAAACGTAATTGGATCAAAAGTAGATATATTCTTGACAAACCGAAATGAAAACCAGCTAAAACTTTACAAACTGTACACGATTAATGCATGTATTAGTCAATACATCAAATATCCCCACACTTGCTCTTTTTTCGTCCCCGAAAAAGAATTATGCACAAACGGAATCATAATCAAATAATTATTCGATTTCAAAAATTACGATTATTTTCATTAAGGATAAAATTTATGTGAACCACGATTGCAAGTATTCTATCCACTTAAACTCAAATTTGACTCTTAAACTCTTATCATGTGAATTTAGTTCAAGTTCGGTCAATCTACCTAAGGTCTCACATTAGCATCCATAGTACACTTAATCCCACCTCAAGCTTATGGAACAAAAGGAATGAATTATTCAACCCATTTCCTAACCGTTTTATACTAAAATGTAAAGAATTTAAAATTAAGTAAAATTTCTTCTTTTTCTTTTTCTATTTCCTTTCCTTTGAGCTTTTTATTTCTCTTTACATATCTAACCTACAGGCTGTGTCAATCAGAGTCACCATCCCCAAGGGCGAATCCATAGGCCCCGTCTACTTTTTAATCAAGCTCATAGTTTTTTTTTTTCCTTTTTATTTTATTTACATGATCAAAAAATTCTGAAGATTTTATCTTATAAAGGTATTCCTTATACTATTTTTGATGGTTTCAGTTTCCCATTTTTCCTAGATGAGCACCCACTAGTAGATCGACAATTTAGTTGTATTAATCTCAAAAAACATAAGAACCGAATCGAGCCTACTCACATATCCCAAGTTAGACATAAATCCAACCTTTTATTTCTCATATTATTATTATTTGAAATCGAATAAAAACTCAATATTTCTATCATTTTCCGTTTAAATTTTTATGCAAACTCATCTTTCAAAAGACATTTTCTGATTTTTTTAAACTACTCTAAATACTCTACTATCCCATCCCCACACTTGAATTTTGCATTGTCCCTAATACAAGGATGAGCAAACTCACTACTAAACAATAATAAAAACTAAAACATAAGAAATAAAAAACAAATAAACAAGTGAACGACTGAGCTGATAATGCAAGACTGTCAATGTGCCAGTCAATCCACTCATGCCCTCCAATCCGAACACGCTCAGCAAATAATCTGTTAAAACTCACACGCGAACGGAAGCAACATATGTACATCGACCTATCAACATAACACTTCCAAAAACATAATATAATAAACAAATAAAGAAAGTGTTTTAAGAAGTTTCCACCATTACACCCAAACCATCCACCATTCCCACAAAGTAAAGTGTTTAAAGTACATACCAATATGAGATTAAAACAACATAAAAGAAAAATAAATAAAGATAAGGATCCACTGTTGTTGCTTCAATCATCGTCCTCTGATTCCACTAATGCCTCGAACACTTGGTACGGCTGGACATCCTCCGTACCGGCAAATTGACTCGAACCCGGCTGACCACCTCTCTGCTGAAAATAGGATGGAACCCCCATGTTCAAATTTTCCATCATGTATCGCATCCCGTCTTCCAGCCTTCGCCGGCCATCCTCGTGCATCCGCCTGCTCTCCATCATGACCTGACGAACCCCGCCAAACAGTTGATCTACATACCCTCGCAGATCACAAAAACCAGTCTCCATCCTGTCATACAAAGACTCCAAGGTAAGTGGGTCAGGACGAGGCTCACGGAGAGGATACTGTCTTCCCGGCAGCTCCTGACGGGTTACCGCTCGCTGATATCGAGTAGGAACACCGGCCTGCATAGATGATGCAGCTTCAGATCCTGGAGGTGGCTGAATCTGAAGACCCTGTCGAACCAGCTCACAGGCTCCTGTGTAGTCAAAACCCCGACAACCTGGAGTTCACGTATACTCATGAAGCATGGGGACGGGACTTCTCTCATCCTGTCATGGGGATATCGGTCAAATACCCCAAGACTCTCTGCTAAGTGTAATCAGGGGCCCACAATATACCCTTGCCCCTGGGCCTCCCCTCCACAATCGCTTCATCGACCACGCAAATATAATCGCCAAGTTCGAGGGCCTTCTTTCCACCATGCACATTAAGCCGAACAAACTCACCTGATTCACCTTATTATCCCCCTGCCCTCGCCCAACTAATGTAGCAACAAGAATTTTGTGAATAAACCGGTAAACCGGATCGATGATGTCGCTTGCTACCATATTGTTAGAATATGGTGCAGTGGAGATAGTACCCCAGAATCGAGCCAGTTCATCTGTTTCAACACTGTGGGGGTGCCTTCTTTTAAAAACCCCCTGTAGACTGGTGAAAAAATCTGGCGCCTGAACCTCTTCTAATGTGTAGATCTGCGTGGCCACAGCAAACTGCGGAACCGTCATTTCGTACACATGCCTCCCCAAGGCAAACGAAATAGCGTCACTCTCAGAAAAATTTCCCTGCTTGTACTCGAAAGTGGAGTGAAATTCGAGGGTAATTTCCTAATATTGCCTTGCCCCACAGTCCAATACCCATCTGAATTTATCCCCCGACAACTGCTCGATCCTGCCCCTTTGACACAGATGGTCTATCATTTCCCAATCAATCCTTCTGTACGGCAGTAGATCACAAGTGACCAAGGTGGACAGTCTCTCCCACTCGTGAGAACCTAGATCGAACTGCAGCAAGGGACTATCTACTATTCGTGTGCTTTGCCCATGGGGAATACCGTTCCCCCTATACCTAACACTTCGTCGCATCCCAAAATTCGGAGGTAGTGGTTGTGTCTCAGCCGTGTCACCCCTTTGTCGAGGTGTGGGCCCTCTCATTTTCCTTCCTGCTCTTCTCGAACTACCTTCACCTGACAGCTGCAAAATCAATTAATTCACAGGAAAAACAGGTAGAGCATTAGAAAGAACAATCGTATGTGAGCAATGACCGTATAGCATTACATTCGCGGTCATAATCAGAGAAAATAAACACTTTACCATAGTTTATTGGGTTTTAGTAATATTATTCATTAACTAGACTTGCTCTCGCCAGAATGGAGATTGAGTACGGGTGAAAGAGGTTCTATGTGCATGAAAGCCCAAATATTACCAACCCCCAAAATATATCTAAACCATACGATTACCCCCTTCCGGCACTTTAGTTGTCCCTAATTAAAATCCGGGTGCCAGAAAGTATCCAACATTGAGTTCCAATGTAAAGATAAAAACTTTGCACACAAAAGTTCCAGTAAAAATATGATTTTTATATACCAAATTACTAACCCGAACCCCCACACTTAATATTGAATCTAAGCAAACCAAACTACCCACAACATATACCCGGTTTGCACCCACTCTGCTTATCCGGAAATAGTCAGCCCCTACAATCAAAACTCAAACCAACTCAAGTGTACCCCAAACCATTAAAGTAATCTAGCATGAAACTTATAATCGACCCAACACTTAAATACATTCAGCAACTAGATAAAATGTAAAGATGAAAGCACAAAAGTTGCAAGAAAACATACCTTAACGCAGATCTATAACAAGGATTAAACAATTAATAGAGAAGTTGCCAAATATTGTTGAAGAGCTTGTTTGAAGGGGAAAACACAATAGTGCACTTGAAATCTTGGTTATAGTTGATGTAGGGTCGTAATGGAGGAAGATTTGGGTGAACGTGGGTAAACAATTAGAGATTTTTGGGAATAACAATGGAGAAACCGTATGTGAAAATGGGGATAGTTGAGTGAAATAGAGATGAATCTGGGTGTTTAGGGTTTGAAGTGATGTTAAGGTCTCTCGCGGGCCGCGAGAGAGGACTTAAATCCTCTCGCGCCCCGCGACCGAGTAGCATATTCCGGAAACTTAAGTCCCTCGCGGGCCGCGATAGAATTGGCTTATCTCTGTCGTGCCCCGCGAGAGGGATGTTTTCACAGAAAGTTTTCAAGTCTGGCCTGTTTTGTGCCTTCGAAAAAAATTTTAAAGTTTTGTGTCTTGTTAAACTTAGTGAAACACCCCTCTTTCATCCGGTTACTTAGCAAAACGTACCTGCAAATCCAAGCTCATCATCGATGGTGGTGTCATGTTGGTGGTATAACCTGCAAAACTGCTAAAACGGACCGCAAACAAACAAAAACACAAAGTACAAAAACAAGAATTAGCACTAGAAAAGACATGAAATGCAAACGACTACCAAAATGTACAAACTCTACACTTGAGCCGATACTCAAGATCCTATGCGGTATGAGGCGGAACTTCGAGAGGAGTTTCCTCCATCTTGGTGGGATCAAGCGGTCCTCCTAAATAGTGCTTCAATCGATGATCATTGACCTTCCACATCCCTCCGTCAGCTTCATCTTTCAACTCGATCGTCCCGTATGGGAAGACCTCATTCACCACATATGGACCAGTCCACTTGGACTTCAGCTTTCTGGCGAACAGTTTCAATCTCGAATTATATAAGAGCACTCTATTGCCAACCTTGAACTCCTTTACCCCCCTCAGTCTTCTATCGTGCACAGCCTTTGTCTTCTCTTTATTACTCCATGAACGCTAATAGGCTGCGTCCCAAAGTGCCCCTAACTTGTGAATTTGGAAGTATCATCTCCTGGCAGCTTCGGTGAGGTCCAAATTCACGGTTTTCAGGGCCCACAAAGCCCAATGCTCGAGTTCGAACGGAAGATGGCAGGCTTTACCATAAACGATCATCAAGGGTGTGGTGCCTAAAGGTGTCTTATAGGCAGTTCTAAACGCCCATAACGCATTGTCTAGCTTATCGGACCAGTCCTTCCTACTTTTGCCTACCATCTTCTCTAATTTCCGCTTCACCCCTCGGTTTGCATTCTCCACTTGGGCGCTTGTTTGGGATGATAAGCGGTGGAGAAGCGATGAGTGACACTGTAGCGTGCTAATGCCTTTTCCATGACGGCATTGCAGAAATGAGTGCCATGGTCACTATTGATAGCTCGTGAGTTACCGAAGCGCGTAAATAGCTTCTTTAAAAATCTCACCACCACTCGGCATCGTTCGTGAGTAAGGCTTGAGCTTCAACCCACTTAGAAAGATAGTTAATGGCCACGAGGATGTACCAATTCCCGCTATAAATGGGAAACGGTCCCATGAAGTCAATCCCCCACACATCAAAGACTTCAAGAATTTGGATCGGGTGTTGGGGCATCTCGTCCTTGGATGAGATGTTGTCGGTGCGCTGGCAACGACACAGGTCTTAACAAACTCCAAAGCATCCTTAACTACTGAGGGCCAATAACTACTGAGGGCCATGATGACCTCCTGTTAGCCCCTCATGCACGTGCCTTAGAATCTCTACCCCCTCCTCTCTACTCACGCAGCACCTAAGAATGCGATCACTTCCTATCCTAAATAGAAACGGGTTGTCCCAGATGTATCGTCTTACGTCACGCAAGAACTTCTTCTTTTGTTGCGTGGTCATACCCTTCAGAATCGCTCCATTTGTGAGATAATTCGCAAAATCCGAGAACCACGGCATACCCTCCTTCTCTGTTGCCACAAACTCTAACTTGTGAGTGAACCTATCACCGATTTCCTCCTCTCTAATCTCCTCCCTATGTGGATCTTCTAATCGGGATAGGTGATCGGCGGCCACATTCTCCGCTCCCTTCTTATCTCTAATCTCTATATTGAACTCAGAAAGCAGGAGAATCCACCGGATAAGACGAGGATTTGCGTCCTTCTTCTGGAAGAGGTAACGCAGAGCCGGGTGATCAGTAAAGACTATGGTTTTGGAGAGGACGAGATAGGAGCAGAATTTATCGAATTCGAACACTATAGCAAGAAGCTCCTTCTCTATCGTGGTTGAGTTCTCCTGAGCGTCATTTAGGGTCTTGCTAGCGTAGTAGATGGGATGAAAATGTTTGTCTTGTCGCTGACCCAAAACGGCGTCGACCGCATAGTCGCTCGGATCACACATAAGCTCGAAGGACAAGCTCCAATCGGGTTAGACGAGAATGGGAGCACTCACCATCTTCTCTTTCAGGATCACGAAAGCATGCAGACAATCATCGTCAAAGACGAAGGGGACATCCTTCTCTAGGAGTCGGGTCATGGGGCGTGTAATCTTAGAGAAATCTCTAATGAATCGTCTATAAAAACCCGCATGACCTAGGAAGCTACAAATAGATTTCACGCTTGTGGGCGGAGGGAGTCTACTGATGGTATCTATCTTAGCCCTATCGACCTCTATACTTGCGCGTGATATCTTATGTCCTAGCACTATCCCCTCTGTCACCATAAAGTGACATTTCTCCCAGTTCAGCATCAGCCTAGTCTCTACACATTGCTTCATCATCGCATCGAGGTGACTAAGGCACTGATCAAAAGTGTTTCCATAGACAGAGAAGTCATCCATGAAAACTTCCATCGAAGTCTCGATCATATCCTGGAAGATAGTGACCATACATCGCTGAAAAGTAGCGGGAGCATTAATTAGCCCGAAAGGCATACGGCGATAGGCGTATGTGCTGTACGGACACTTGAAGGTTGTCTTCTCTTGATCCTCCGGAGCAATGGGGATCTGGAAGTAACCTGAGAACCCGTCAAGAAAACAGTAAAATTGTTGTCCTACGAGTCGCTCCAGCATCTGATCGATAAAAGGGAGCGGGAAGTGGTCCTTGCGGATGGTGTCACTTAATTTTGATAATCAATGCACACCCGCCAGCCAGTGACTGTACGTGATCGGATAAGCTCCTTTTTCTCGTTCCTGACCACTGTCATTCCCCCCTTCTTGGGAACAACCTGAGTAGGACTTAACCATGCCGAATCAGATATCCGGTAGATGAGACCGGCTTCCATTAGCTTGAGCACCTCCTTTTTCACGACCTTGCATATTTGGATTTAGGTGGCGCTGAGGTTGCACTACCAGTTTAAAGACATCCTCCATGAGGATCCGGTGAGTACAGAAGGTAGGGCTGACTCCCTTGATATAAGACAGTTTCCAAGTGATAGCCTCCTTATTGGCTTTAAGAACCTCTATCAATCGCTCCTTCTCCTCCGTCGACAATTTTGAAGAAATTATAACAGGTAAGCTCGAATTGTCGCCTAGGAATGCATACTCTAAGTGGGATTGGAGGACCTTAAGCTCTACGGGGGCTGGAGTATCTAATGGGGTATTCTCACTTGCAACACTAACCTCACAAAATCTAGGGTCTCGGGAACCCATAGTGGGTCATCCTCTATATCATCACTATCGCTCTCCTCTCTCACTAAACTCCCATTCACTAGGTCGGCTCCGCTAATGTACTCAATACACTGATCAACGCACGACATGAATGAATTTAGAAAGTAGACAGAGTGACATGGGCCACTATCGCTATAGCCACCTCTTGGGTGTTGCATCGATCTTGCGATTTCGAAAGTGACGTTCTCATCCCCGACGCGAAGTGTGATTTTTCCATCATGAACGGTGCGAAGGAATGGGCGACCTAGGATGATGGGCACCTTCTCGTCGGCCTCCACATCTAAGATGACGAAATACATGGGGAAAACTAATTTATCAACCTTAACTAACAAGTTCTCTATAATCCCGCATGGATACTTAACATACCTATCAGCTAGAGAGAGTGACATACGAGTAGGAGTGAGCTCCCCTAGACCTAATTTCTCATAGAGTGAGAAAGGCATCAGATTGATGCTAGCCCCTAAATCTACTAAGGCGTGAGCTGGAGCAATGGAACCACCGAATAAGCATGGAATTGTAAAGATACCCGGATCAGTAAGTTTTTCAGGTAACTTGTTCAGAACTACGGCGGAGCACCATCCAGTTAACGGAACATTAGAAAGCTCCCCCAGCCTATCTTTTTGTTTGAGAAGATCCTTCAAAAACTTAGCATATTTAGGCATATGATATAGGGCCTCTATAAACGAGAGATTGATTTCAACTGAGTAAAGATATCAAGGAAATTCCCGTATTCCTTGACATATTTTTGCTGTTTAAGCCGAGCTGGGTAGGGTAGGCGTGAAGGATCTGTGTGTGGTGATGGCCTGACCTCTTCCGGTTTCTTCTCTCCCATACTCTCTATTGAAGGTCCACTTTTTGGTGCGGTACTTGATGGGTCTATTCTAATTTTCACCCTAGGTGGAGCCTCCATTTTTATCTCCTCATCCACTTCCCCATGCTGCTCCTCAACTTCTACCCCCTCTCTAACTACCTCTATCAAGCTCTTACCACTACGTATAGTTATCACTTTCGCATGTTAGTTCGCTGGGTTGGGTTGGGTATTACACGCGAACTGACCATGTGGCTGTTCTTGCAGCTGCTTAGCGATACTCCCTACTGACCTCTAAAGATCTAAGAGTGCGGTCTGCTGATTTTTTAGGAGAAGATCGTGTTCCGCTAGAGTCTTCTGGGTAGCTTGATCCTTAACCACTAATTAAGACAACAGCTCCTCAATCCTATCTAAACTGCCCCCTGAACTTCCACTCCTAGTCTGACCCTCTTGATTTGAACCCCCACCACTAAACTGACCTGTATGTCCTGAACCTCCACTAGAGTAGTGACCCTGCCCCCTGTTTTGATATGAACCAGATTGGAAACCAGGGGGGTTACCGGAAGAGTGGAAGTTATTATTATTATTATTATGTCAGTTAGTGTTATAATTTGAATTATTATTATTAAAAGGGTTCGTTGGACCTCTACTTTGTCCAGTAATGAACTCGACCTGCTCAATGGTGAGCGTATGACACTCTATCGTATCATGACCCCCTCGAGACACCTCACACCTATCCACTTTCTTCTTCAACTCCTAAATCTCCTTAGTGACCTCCCCCTTAAAGCTATCTAGTGCAGTAGCCACCGTAGTTTTCAAGCCAACTTGGTGCAGACCTCGGTTAACCGGGGTAGTACGAGAAAAAGGAATTGAATTCCTGCCAGCAGTGCTGTAGTCTATGTCTGAATGTGTGAAGCTTTCGAAAAAGTCATTACACCCGGTAACCATTTTCTTTCCCATTAGATGTCCACCAGTAGATGTAAAGAATCAAGTGCGGGTCTCAGGGTGAGACCGTTGTAGAATTTCTCTACAAGTGCCCAATCCGACAAGTCGTGTTGAGAACAGCGGGACACTAGGGTTTGGAAACGCTCCCAGGCTAGATGATAAGGCTCGTCAGGTTCCATTCAGAACGAATGGATCTGATCATGAAGGTGAGATGCTTTTGCGGGTGGGAAGTATTTTTTTTAGAAAAGCATCTCATAGGGCGGCCCAAGTAGTAATGGTACCAGGTGGTTGAGATTCAAACCAAACGGCTGCTCGACCCCCAAGAGAAAATGGAAAGACTTGAAGGAAACAGGCATCGTTGCCCGCACCTTCCATACTGAAAGTGTTACAAAGGCGGGTGAGGCGGTTAATAATGCAGGCGCATCCTCGTCATCACGACCATGGAATTGGCAAGAGTTGGTGATAGCGGTCATGATATAAGAAGGGATTTGCCAGGCTTTATCGTTATTCATTGGAGGAAGAGTGATGGGCGAGTTCGCACCGGTGAAACCGGTGGTGGCCTGTTGGTAAACGGTTTGGTTATTGGACATGTGGAAATTAGGTGGTGGGCTTACGTTTCTATGAACTACTCGTGGTGATGGGAACCGGGTGGTGATGGCTTTGGTGTAAAATCAAAATCAGGTGGTATGAAAGGGCGGGACGGACTTGAAAAAGAAGATGAAGAAGTACTAACTTTTGGTGAAAGAAGAGAAGATGTATCCGTAGGCGACTTCGGTGGAGGTCCTTGCGAACGCGTATGGGGCATCCACTAAAAACCGGAACGGAACAAGTATGAGAATTAAAAAAAAAGAAACTAAACAAAAGTATTTTAAACTAAATAAAATTAAACTAATTTAATTATTTAGACTCCTATGACACAAACCAAAAATGGTAAACACATGTAAAACAATTAAGCCTAAATTAAGTAATCAACGAAATTGCCAAAGAGAGAGTCCCCGACATCGGCGCCAAAAACTTGATGTTCTAAAAGAAGTTAATTAAAAACAATAAAATTATCCTAATTCTAGACTCAAATTAAACTCTAGACTCCTAAATTTACTAAACTACTGTAGGTCTACCTGCGGAAGTCAAACCTATTCCTTGTTCATATAACACACATACGAGTGCGGAATCCAAGTATGCATGCAAACCAAAGAAAAGAAAGAACACGAGGTAACCAAAGATTCACTATCTTGATTAAGAGATGAGAAGAAGTACAAACATATACAAACAATGCTCATGCGACTCAACAAACTGCCCGTGTTCTTGTGTCTTCGTCTGCACTAGAAATGTCAACAGAGCCAACAGTGCAACCAAGAGGTAACCTTGACTGAGAGGTGCATGTCTGCTTATATAGTGTCCATGCTGGTCATCCGTAGGAAATTGGTTCGTACGAAGCAACCAATTTCATACGGAGCAACCAATTTTGTACGAAGCAACCAATTTCCTATGGACAACCAATTTCGTATAAAGCAACCAATTTCGTATGGAGCAACCAATTTCGTACGGAGCAACTGGTTCATACGGAGCAATAACGTACACAAGACTTAACGGTATGCACACATGCACCCGTTTAACACAGACTAACTAAGATGTCGTACGAAACCAAGATAGAAGGATATCTTGATTTGGTCGACATGACTAAACTTATACAGACACTTGAGCAAAGACCGTACAATTACAAATGTAACTAAGAACAAGCGACAGACACAAAACTGTATCAACAAACTCCCCCTTGGATGTTGCTTGGTCTTCAGTCTTCGGTCTTCACATTGAATGGCTTGGAGTATCAACAAACTCCCCCTGAAGATCTGCTATCCACTGATAGATCTGTTATCCAATGATTAGAACATCAGGTCTTTGAACTTCTAAGAAACTTCAAATCTTTCTTGTTTCCTCTTCTGACTTGTCAGATTTCTTCGTTGATGGTCTTTGTTTATGTTCCATTTGTATTAATTTGTACTCAATTGACAAATATAATTAGAACACAAATTTATCAGGGAATACACACGAAAAACTTATCATAATTTTTGTTGGTGCATATTTGTGACAACAGCTTAGGTTTTGTCTTTGGATATCTTGTAATTAGTAAAATAATAAACGTTTAGCGGGTTTAGTTTTGTAATAGTGAATTAGAAGCAATTGGGCTGAACTAGAAACAATGTAACTCATGGTAGGCGAATTGGGCCTTAAACCCATTAGCAGTCCATGGAGGAAACCCTAGCCCATGAGCATAACATATCTCTATATATAGGGAGGTTGTGATTAGGGTTGAGGTTGCTGGTTCTGTTGTTTAGTTGAAGAGAGAATTGCTTCAGAGAGATAGAGAGAAGAGTCTTGAATTGATTGTAAAACAATTGTGTTTGATAATCAATAGAAGACAGGTTAAAGGAATTATTTGTGTTCTTGTTCGTGTTCGTGTTTTCTGTGAAATCTGATCTTGGGGATTCCGCACTCTAGATTAGATAGACGATTCTGTCAAGATCCATAAGGACTAGGGGACCTACAATTGGTATCAGAGCATTCGGCTCTTGATTATTGCTCGGTTCAGAATCGTAACAGCAGAAAAGTGGGTTTTAGGGCGTTTTGGAGGCTGTTCTTGAAGTTTGTGACGGCTGAATTAGGGTTTTGACGGCTGATTTAGGGTTTTGCAGGTATTTCGGATGTTTTTTGCAGGTATTTCGGATTAACAACAAGCAATTCGGACTGAAGAAAGGCATTCTGGATCAAAAAGCATAGTAATTCGGATTGAAGGATTGAATTTTGGACCAGAATCTGCAATTCGGATCTGGAAATCAGTGCAACTCGGATCAGAAAAGCCATTTCGGATTCCATTTCGGATTGAAATTTCGAATTAAAATTGTATTCCGGATTCCATATCGGATTGGGAACTATTCCGGATTTCATCTCGGATTAGAACTATTCCGGATTCCATCTCGGATCAGAGTAGTCTATTCCGGATTTCCATTTCAGATTAGAACAGTGCATTCCGGATTTCATCTCGAATCACTATTCTGGATCATCATTTCGGATTGTCAACTCGGATTACTGTTCCAAATTTTCATCTCGGATTGTTAATCAGAGTTTCCATTTCGGATTTTACATTGTTCCGACATACACAGAAAACGGTGGAAAGTTAACCAGCTGATGTAACCAGAGTTAAACGTTTTCAGACACAAAATTGATCCACAGACAATTTTGACGAACCGTTTGGACAGTTAGACTAGGTTGATTTTTAGGACAAAAAACAAAAAAAAGGCACGAAAATTGTAAAAATCATTATCTGACATTATACATCATTAGAATAGTATCGTCGAGACGAGTCTAACAGTATAATTTGGTAACCACCCATTTCGGACAAGTTTTAATGTTTTTAACGAGCCGGTTCGGTAAAAATGTCGAATATATCAAACTTAAATGAGTTGTTAAGGATGGAGCATGAGGCTGGTTCCACAAATAAACCTCCAAAGATGCTGAAGGTGGAGAACTATCTTACCTGGAAGGATAGGTTTCAATCCTTTATTGAATATCAGGACACACGGATGTGGATCTGTATTCAAGATGGGTACGCTAACCCAACACATGATTTTGAGGGAAGATAGCGTGTTACTGCTTACGTGAATATGTCTGAAGCTAAGAAGAGGATGTATGAGTCTGAAAAGAAGACCTTAGCTGCTATCAAGATGTCGTTACCTGATGGCATCAAACATACGTTCAAGCGTTATACAACATCGAATGAGATGTGGGATGCCCTAGAAAAGAGGTATTAGGGCAATACAGATGTGAAGAAGAATAAGGTTGATCTGCTGAAGAAACAGTTTGTTGTGTTCAAAGGAATGAGAAATGAATCCCTAGAAGATATTATCACGAGATATTATCATCTGATGTCAGAAATCGATAATTATGACATAGAGGACACAGATGTGGAGATAAACGACAAGTTGCTGGATGCTTTACCTGCAAAGTGGGAAATTTACACGTTGATGATAAAGGGTGAAGCTGATTAGGAAAAGAAAGACTTGGAAGAGGTTGTTGGAAAGTTGAGAGCTTATGAGCTCAATATGAAGAAGAAGAAGGAAACGGGTTATGATCAGATTCAAGATCTGGGGATATATAAAGGTCTTACACCTTCGTCTTCCAACAATGCTTCTAGTGACACTGCAACTGCGTTTCTCTCATGTGAGAACAAGCAGATCGTGACAAATTCTGATAGAGAAGTATGTTTCGCTGCTGCTTCAGGAGGCTCGTCAGGGGCTAAGAGACAACAATCAAGTAACAACAGTTCTAAGTCTATGCCTCTGAGTGTCAAAAGTGCTGAAGAACATCTTGCATTACTTGCTTCTTTCATTGCTTCTTACGAGAACTATATTCAGGGAAAAATATCTGATCATGCTACGTTTGATGAAGATTATGATCAGATCGACCCCGATGACTTAGAGGAGATGGATTTGCAGTGCAGATGGCCATGATCTCTAGAAGGGTGAAGAGATTTATGAACAGAACAGGTAGGAAATTCGTTGGCAAAAGTGTGGGCTTTGACAAGTCAAAAGTGAAGTGTTACAACTGTCACAACTATGGACATTTTGCTAGAGAGTGTCAAAGAGCAAAGTCTGAATCGCGTTCTAGTTCATCCTTTCAAGATTCTCCTGGTCATGGTTCAAACAACAGGAATGCGTCAAACAACACTGGATCAAAGGCCCTGATTTCTACTGCTAGAGAGGGTTCTTATGATTGGAGTGTTCATCTAGAGAGTGACAACAACGCCTCACTGGCGTTTATGGCTGAGATAGCTCCAGTTGTTGATGAAGATGTGAAAGCTGATGCTGAGAAGGAGCAACAGAAAGTAGCTGAGAAAGATAATGGAGAACAGATGACTACAGAGAAGAAAATGGCTGCTGATTTTGATGCTTTCATGGCTGATCTAAGCAAATCAACAGGCGAGGTATGTTCTAACTCTAGTAGTTCTGTTTGTTTGAAATGTTGTGAACTGCAAAGTGAGGTTGACACATTAACACAACAAAACCAAAGTCTTGCTAATGAGCTCTCGAACTTAAAAAAATCAAACTTTTTCGTAAAACGAAATGAGTCATTATACTTGAAGAAAATTAAAGGTTATGAAGAAGAAATTAATATTCTAACCTGTAAGCTTAATGAAAAACTTCAAGTTATTGACTTAGCTCATGATACGATGAGTGAGAAAACAAAAGAGGTTTCTGAAAAGTGCAAAGAGTTGTCTGAAGCACAACTTAAAATTTGTGAGCTTGAAAAGAAATTGAATCAATTCAGAGATTCATCTTTTGTCATGAAACACATGATGAATGGCTTGAAGAAGAGTAATGACAAGACTTGTGTGTGATTCAAAGGTTTGAATGAAGTTCCACCACCTCTTGGTCATGACTATTCTTTCTTACCATATGAAGAAGAGCTTACAGACTTTGTGTCAACTACACCTGGTAGTTCCACATCAGAGGATGTTGATGCGACTGAAAATGCCAAGAAGGATAATAACAGAGACACTGTTTTGAAAACAAAGAATACACTCTCTAAGAATCAAAAACAAGTTCTTTTTAAAAAGGTTGATTTTGTTAAAGGGAGTGATATGAATGAAGAGGTCCCTGTTATTACTAAAGAATCTAATGTGCAGTTTACTAAGAACAAAAACAAAGAAAAATCAGAAGATAAGCAAACTAAACAAGATCCTTCAAAGGCATCTTCATCATCATCATCGCCTGATGAGACTAAGCAAGAGGGTTCTGTAAAGAAGTCTTCGGCTAGAAAATCGGGTTTTAAATGTCATGAAAAAGGACATGTAGCTAGCTGTTGTCCTAACAAAAAGAGTGAAGCACAGGTAAGTGAGAGGAAGAGAGAAAAAATCACCAGCAAAAAGTGGTGATGGTGAGAAGAAGGTTAACTCACCAAAGATATCTGCTACAAGGCAACATAATGTTGTTGTTGGTGTAGATAAGGCTGAAAAAGGAACTCATCAAGTTCCTCGTTGTCAAAGAAATCAACAAATATTTCAGCCTGCATCTACATCAGGCAGATATGATAGACCTAGAAGTAGTTCACCAAGAATGAATAACTTTAATGGTCCATCAATTAATTTCAGAAGTCAAGGTCAATATCAAAATCAATACCAGAATGTTGGAAATCGAAATTTTTATAACGATGGCTTTAGAAATTATTATCATCAAACTTCATGGCACCAAAACCATACCTTCCCAAGGTCGCAAAGTCCAAACTTGGTTAGGAAACCTCAGGACCACAAACCTGGTGGAAATCATAAACCATTTCCATCAATAGGTCTAAGATCCAAGACTCCTGTGAGGAGTGATGGATATTGGATGGATGTTCCTATGATTGATGAATCTGGAAGACCCAAGACCATTAAGGCTTGGGTCCCCCAGTCTAACTAATTTTGTTGGATGGTGCAGGAGCTGCTAAGGAGGATTATCAACTTATGGTATGTTGATAATGGCTACTCCAGGCACATGACGGGGAATGCGAGGCTGTTGACAGAGTTTGAGAATATAGATGGTGGTTATGTGAATTTTGCAGGTGCTAAAGGAGAGCACATTACAGGTCGAGGAAAAATGACTAACGGGAAGATCACACTGGACAAAGTGAACTATGTGAGCAGCTGAAGCACAGTCTGATGAGCGTGTCTCAAGTCTACGACAAGGGTCACTCGGTCCACTTTACAAAGTCTGAAGCTTTGGTGTTGAAACCTGGTTTGGTGATACCGGATGACTGGATAGTGATGAGAGCACCAAGGAGAAATGACACTTATGTCATGGACATGGGTGCCAAGGACTCATCTTCTGTGGTGGCGTGTTTACTATCAAAAGCATCTGAGACTGAGTCAATGTTGTGGCACAGACGCAGAGCCCACATCCACTATCGAAAAATGAACTATATTATTAAAAATGGTTTAGTGGAAGGGGTGCCAGTGCAGAGGTTTCACGTCGAAGATAAATGTCTTCCATGTCAAAAAGGAAAACAACATAAGAAACCTCACAAGTCTAAAACAATAAATTCCATAGATGCCCCCTATGAATTACTTCATATGGATCTATTCGGTCTAGTGAACGTAAGGAACATAGGTGGAAAGTACTATTGTTTAGTTGTCACTAATGATTACTCACGTTATTCATGGGTTTTCTTTTTAGGTACAAAAGATGAGACAGCGGAGATGCTGATTGATCTTTTTACAAAATTGGAAAATGTCCATGATACACGGATCAAGAGGATAAGGAGTGATAATGGCACGGAGTTCAAGATCAAGTTCTGGATCTCTATTGTCTTTGCAAGGGAATTGAACATCAATATTCTGCTCCTTATACACCTCAACAGAATGGAGTCGTTGAGCGAAAGAACAGGACGTTGATTGAAGTCGCAAGGACTATGCTATCTGATTCAAAGCTTCCAGATCTTTTCTGGGGAGAAGCTGTAAACACAACTTGCTATGTCCTGAACAAAGTTTTGACAATTAAACGATTTAACACAACATGTCACGAACTATTGTTTAACGAAAACCAAACTTAAAAGGCTTTGAACCTTTTGGATTACCCTGCACCATTGTGCAAAACAAAGATAAGCAAAAATTCAGTGAGGTAGCTGATGAGGGTTACTTTCTAGGCTATATGCCTGGAACACCGAATAAAAGGGTTTTTAATCTAAAAACTAGTAAAATTGGGGTTGTGTTTAACATGGAAATCACTAGTTATATACCTCAACAATCAACGAGTGGTCCTCCTATATTATATGATTATGATAGTGTTTTTAAATCATTTCATATTCCTGATTTTTTCCAATGCAGATGAGTCTCAAGTGATCCATACTATGATCAGTGAAGATGGAGAGTGTGACTTCATGCCTAGATCGAGTGTATCGATGACATATGCTCCAGAAACTTCTTCCAGTGCAGCTCCAGAGGACCCCAGTGATAGTGAGTCTGAACCTATTCAGGGGGAGGACTTCACTAATCCGTATGCTACTTCTAATTCAGGGGGAGGTTGGATCTAATCTGGGAGATAATTTGGTTGTTGACACCATTGCTACAACACGAGTACATCGAGATCATCCAGTTGAAAACATCATTGGTGAACCTGCTGCAGGTGTTCAGACGAGAAGAGGTGTGCTCGAAGGTTCCTGTTTGTTTACTTCGATTCAGAAGACTGGGTTGATTAATGAGTGTTTGTATAGTTGCTTCATTGCCCAAGAGGAGCCGAAAAATGTTCATATGGCTCTAAAAGACAACTGTTGGGTTGAAGCTATGCAAGAGGAACTAGCTCAGTTCAAGAAATTGAAGGTTTGGGAGCTAGTTGATCTACCTGAAGGAGAAAAAGAAATAGGCACTAAGTGGGTGTTTAAGTGCAAGAAAGACAACCGAGGGATCGTGATAAGGAATAAGGCTTGGATTGTGGTAAAAGGGTTCAATCAGTAAGAAAAGATTGATTATAATGAAGTGTTTGCACCATTAGCAAGGTTGGAAGCAATTGTTTGTTCCTAGCTTTTGCTTCATTCAAGGGATTCAAAGTTTACCAACTTGACGTGAAGAGTGCATTTATTTACGGGAAAGTCCAAGAAGTGGTGTATGTCTCACAGCCAGACGGGTTTACTGATCCATACTATCCAGATCGAGTCTATCGCTTGATAAGGCATTGTATGGGTTGCATCAGGCACCTAGGGCGTGGTATGAGACACTGTCAGCTCACTTGTTAGAACATGGTTTTGACCGAGGTCAGATTGACAGTACACTTTACATTAAAAGGAAAAAGGAAGACTTTCTGCTGGTACAGGTATACGTAGATGACATCATTTTTGTTCATCTGATGAGAACATGTGTCATGATTTCGAAGAGGTGATGAAGAGCAAGTTTGAGATGAGTGCGATGGGTGAATTATCCTACTTTTTGGGTTTACAAGTTGAACAAAAGAAGGATGGGATGTTTATACATCAAACGAAGTATGCGTATGACATTTTGTCTCGTTTCAAGATGGAGGATTGCGCTACTTTCAATACACCTATATGTGAGAATCACAATCTTGGTCCAGATCATGAGAGTGTGGAGGATGTTGATCCAACTCAATAAAGGGAAATTATTGGTTCTTTGATGTACTTGACTGCTTCAAGACCTGACATCATGTTCGAAGTATGTCTATGTGCCAGATATCAAGCGAATCCAAAGGAGTCCCACATGAAAGCGGTGAAGCGTAGTCTTCGTTACTTGGAGGGGAAACCTAAACTTGGGTTATGGTATCCAGCTGCTAGTGATTTGAAGTTTGTTACTTTTACTGATTCGGACTTTGGAGGATGCAAATCTACAAGGAAGTCTACCACAGGTGGTTGTCAGTTCTTAGGAGGAAGGATAGTCTCATGGCAATGCAAGAAGCACTTTGCGTGTCTACCTCGATGTGTGAAGCTAAATATATTGTTGCGGGTAGCTGTTGCTCTCAGGTTCTCTAGATCCAACAGTAGATGCGCGATTACGGTTTGAATTTCACTCGTACTCCTATTATGATAGACAATAATGCCACTATATCAATCACCAACAATCCTGTAAAACACAGTCGCCACAAAACATATTGACATTCGTCATCATTTTTACAGGATTGTGCTGAAAAGAAATTAATTGAACTGCATCGAGTCGACACACTTGATAACCTTGCAGATCTTTACACAAAAGCATTTGGCAGGGCTCGTTTTGAACATTTAGTCGAACTCAACGGGATGAGGAATCCTGAATAATCATTTTTCCATAAAAATTTTTGTAAATAAATTTACTGCTTTTCAAAAAACAAAAACATAAAAAAATAGAAAATCAAAAATGAGGTTTTCACTGTATGAAAAAGAAGAAATGATAGTACATCAGCAAGTTAGACTGTCACACTGAAATTAAAAAAAATTGCTTAAGTGTGATAGCAGCTTCATCATATGATGTACCAGTAGGCAAAAAGCATGAAATAATCAACTTACCTTGGTGATACAAATATAATAAACTGTGTATGAGTGGGTAACAAATCAGTGGTGTACGGTTTTATAACCTTAAATCTTGCGTTGATAGATTGCTAAAATCTAAGGTTTTAGGTCTTTATGTCGTTATTTCATCTGGGGTATCAAGGTTGTCCTTCTGCTGCATCCAGATATATGCTGACCTAGGCACAACCAGGATATATTAAAAGAGCTAAAAATGCTAAATCCCAAATATTGAAGAAGCACTCCTAGAGAGTCATTCAAATGTGCATAATGCATTAATCGTACCAACATTTGGTATTTGTCCTAACCCTCGTTGGATATTTGGTCTCTTTGTTGTACGGAAAGACTGACCTGATCACCAATTATCAAACGTTGTAAATAAAAAAGGATGAATTTTGGTATACTCACCTACTACGATGAATTTTTGTGCATACCTTGATCGCGGGGGTATGTCCTGAAGTGGGACACACTAGTATATAAGTACAAATTAACTAAACAGATCACGAGGTAATGGTACTTGGAATATTCATGTATTTTGTTTAAGTGGACAAACAATACTGGTAATCGTCTTGAACTACTTTTCATGAATGTTACGTATAGAATTATCAAATAGTGTGAAAAAAATTTGATGTTGCTGATATGATCTTCTTACCGGTGATACTCCCAAAAATAGAGTGTTTAATTTTTCATACATTATTTGCTTTCAGAAAATATAAAAATGAAAAATATTTCATTTTCTTGTAAATTTTTAATGTACGGGATATTGGTTGTTCATGTAGGAGTTGTTACCGATAGGGGGAGACGATGTTAGGAGCTGAGTTCAAAATTTTTATGATCTTGCAGGTTCATGGTGTCTTAAAAATTTTGAGTATGTTGGTTATAGTTGCGAAGTGCTTAATCTGTGATACAGTTTTACTATCTCTTGAATAATAATAATTTGTTTAACTTGTGTTGAAAAATTCTTATGGTTTCTCGAGATGTTTGTTTCATAGTATACAGATTGTAGCAGTATGTTGCTGAGAAGTTTGGTGAAGAGGAGTTTGCTTGGATGCATGGTAGAACCTCCTTTCTACATTGCAGACAAAGTTGAAGAGTTTTGAAGATTGCTATGCAAGGTCTAAATAGGAGTTTACTCAAACACTAACAGTTTAGAAGATTTGGTGATTGGATACATCAGCTTAGGGGGAGTTTGTTGCAGACAGAAGCTATTAAAGCTGAAGCTATCCAAAGACCAACATTTTTCAAAGATGCTGAAAATTGCAAGAAGACTGAAGACTAAGTTATTTTATGAAGTTATTGTCAAGGGGGAGTTTGTTGGTGCATATTTGTGACAACAGCTTAGATTTGGTCTTTGGATATCTTGTAATTAGTAAAATGATAAACGGTTAACGGGTTTAGTTGTGTAATAGTGAATTAGAAGCAATTGGGCTGAACTAGAAACAATGTAACTCATGGTAGGCGAATTGGGCCTTAAACCCATTAGCAGTCCATGGAGGAAACCCTAGCCCATGAGCATATCTCTACATATAGGGAGGTTGTGATTATGGTTAAGGTTGCTGGTTCTATTGTTTAGTTGCAGAGAGAATTGCTTCAGAGAGATTGAGAGAAGAGTCTTGAATTGATTGTAAAACAATTGTGTTTGATAATCAATAGAAGACAGGTTGAAGGAATTTTTTGTGTTCTTGTTCGTGTTCATGTTTTCTGTGAAATCTGATCTAGGGGTTTCCGCACTCTAGATTAGATAGACGATTCTGTCAAGATCCATAAGGACTAGGGGACCTTACAGTTTTCTGGCGTATCTTGGTAGAAAACTTTCAAGTCTCAATTTTGGCTAACTTTCAAAAGTAATATTTAAAAGCAACTAAGTAAACTAAACTTTGAAATCAAATATTTATAGATAAACTATATATCTATTGAACAATCTTTTTCGAGTTTCAAGGTAAAGGAATCATACCAGCTTTTTCATCTTTGTCAAAAACGATATTTTGGTTTAAACTTCAAAATTAAACAGATAAGTATTCAACTATGATTATCGGTATTGTTGATCACGTAAGCTCAAACTTATCAGAAGTAATCATGATTAGGAGATATGATTAAGATATGAATTATACTTACTAGCCAGTGTTTAACCACATCACGACACCTTCCCGTATCAAGATATGTACGAGAGAAAATCTTACCGGTGAGTATACTGCTTTATCATCTGTTTTGACGTATATATATGATGTAAGATACTCACTTATTTTTTATTGAAAACAAGCCCTATGTGATTAATCACTTATTGGTGAGGAACTTGATTTTCATATGCATGAGGGCACAGGAGTAAGTCCGTGAACAGGTTAGTACCATCGTACCGACAGAGAGACGAACTTAGCTCCCGTATAAAGCTGTGATATTTTATCACTTAACTTGGGGGTATGATATTTTTATCACTTATTTGATGATCGTATGCAGTATGTACACGTATGTGTGATATCATGGAAGTTCAAAAGTTGACTCACCGTTATATTTTGGCAAAAGATTCAACCATGATACCAGATGATAAGCAAGCATAAAGACCGTATATCTCAAAACCTCGGCACTCAATCAAACGAAATTTCGGTACAAAGACCATATGCCAATGAATGGTTCCCACCTGGCGTTCTGCCAATGAATGGTTCCCACATTTTAGTCTGATTGTGAGCCTACCGATACATCATTAGTAAAGCTACTTATCAATCTTCTTTCTATGCTTTTAACCATTTCTGACAGATTTACCGGTGTATTTCATCATCTTCAACTTATCCAATAAAGTCATTTTTTATTTTTCTATGGTTTTTGTATTTTTCTGAATTTTCTCCCCCTTAAATAAAAAGGTAAATAAAAGACATATTTTTGTATTTTCTTAAACTTACTCCCCCTAAAATATAAAACTGAAAATCTTTTGTAGTTTTAGATTTTTAGAAAAGTATTTACAAAAACAGTTACCATGGTTGAGTTATTCGGGTTTCACCTTGATGCCATTGACCAAAAGTAGATAATCAAAACGTGATTTATCAAGGGCTTTAGTAAAAAGGTCGGCACGTTAGTGATTAGTGTGGATTTTAACAACATTGATAAGTTTCTTTTCATAACAATCTCGTATGAAATGATACTTAATCTCAATGTGTTTTGTTTTTTAGTGCTGTACAGGATTCCGAGTGATCTGTAACGCAGCTTCGTTATCAACAAAAATAGGAGTAGTTAGAAATTCAAAACCATAATCCCGCATTTGCTGTTGATTCCATATAACCTGCGAGCAGCAACTAGAAGCTGAAATATACTCTGCCTCACATGTTGATGTAGCTACACAAGTCTGCTTTTTGCATTGCCACGTGACTAGGCGATTTCCCAAGAACTGACATCTTGTTGTTGTTGCTTTGCATCGATTTTACAGCCGCCATGATCAGAATCACTGAATGCTGTCAGATCAAAGTTATCATCCTTAGGGTACCATAGACCAGTGTCAGGGCGACCCTTTAGATAACAAAAGATCCTTTTCACAGCCATCATGTGCGAAACCTTCGGACTAGACTGATAGCGCGCCAGAAGACATGTTGGGTACATTATGTCGGGTCTTGAAGCAGTAAGATACATGAGAGATCTGATCATAGCACGGTAGAGAAATGGTTCTACATGTTCACCCATTCCGTCTGGAGTAATCCCATGATTTTGAGCTAATGGAGTTCCCAAAGGTTTTGAGTCATCCATCTGAAATCGCTTGAGAATATCCCCGACGTACTTGGTTTGATGGATAAAAATCCCTTCCTTTGATTGCTAAACCTGCAAACCTAAAAAGAAAGTCATTTCTCCCATTGCGCTCATCTCGAACTTCTCCTGCATAACCTGTTCGAATTCTTTGCACATTCGAGTGTTAGTAGACCCAAAAATAATATCATCAACATAAACCTGTACAAGCAGCAAGTCCTCGTTCCTTTCCTTGATGAAGAGGTACAGTTGATCAAGCCTCGTCGAAAACCATTCTTCAACATAAAGGTAGACAACATTTCATACCAAGCCCTCGGAGCTTGATAAAGACCATATAACGCCTTGTTGAGAAGCCAAACCTTGTCTGGTGGAGTGGATCTTCAAAACCTGGCGGTTGCTCAACATATACTTCCTCTTCTACCACACCATGAAGAAATGCACTCTTCACATCTATCTGATAAACGGTGAACTTCTTGAAGGACGCATAAGCCAAAAAGATTCTTATGGCCTCAAGTCGTGCAACCGGTGCATAAACTTCATTGTAATCAATACCTTCGACTTGATTAAAACCTTGAACAACCAATCGCGCTTTGTTCCTCACAACAACACCTCGGTCATCCTTCTTGCACTTGTACACCCATCGTGTACCAATCTTCTTGTAGCTGTCAGGCCTGTCAACCAATTTCCAAACGCCTAACTTCTGAAACTGCTAAAGTTCTTCCTGCATGGCTTCAACCCAAGAGTATTCTTTCATTGCCTCCTTCCAAGATTTTGGTTCTACTTGGAACACATAGCAGGCAAAAGACCAATCATTCTGCTCCCCTGATTCCCTGATTTCCGAATACAATCCAGCATTCTGGTTGTTTCGAAGCTGATTACAAGTCTGCACACCACTCTGGACATCTCCAATAATTTATGTTGAGGATGGGTATTATGAATACGAGTTTCTGGCACATTAAGAACCTGAGAGTTGATACCCAAATTGTTGATATTCAGATCAACAGTTAAATCGAGAGCTGGATGTGATGAGGATGTAGATGCATGACCTTCTGTCGTCCCTTGCGGTTGAATATTTGATGTACCATCTGAAAATCCAGGAACCGCACCAGAGGTAGCTTCATTCGCATCATGAAACTCATCATCTTCTGATGAAACATTATAATCCGCAGCATCTTCGAATTCCTCATTTTGAACAAGATTGTTAACCGAAGTCGACACTTGAGGGTTAACAATAATTGGTCGAACTAGTGATGAGTCAGTTGATGTATCACTTTCCAGTAATATCTGAGCAGCAGCTGTTGCATCATCAAAAGTTGGCAGATTAAAGGAGTCAAACAGTCCATCGTAGTCTAACATCCAAGGAGCACCTGGAGCTCTGACTGCTTATGTATACCTCTGAACCTTGACTTCACCCCATTCTCAATCTTCTTCAAAGACAAATTCCACACTCTGAAATTTGGAGTAGCATATCCAAGAAAGAAACCTTTGATAGCCTTCGGACCAAACTTTCCATGTGGATCAATCATAGTGCATGGAGCTCCAAAAGGTTCTAAGAAAGAAACATCAGGTTTCCTTTTATGTAACAACTCAAAGCATGTCTTCCCATGTCTCTTCACCGTCAGAACTCTCATCGTGTAGCACGCAGTAGCAACAGCTTCTCCCCAAAATTGAACAGGAAGTTCTGATTCTACTAACATGGTTCTTGCAGTTTCAATGAGAGTTCTATTCTTCCTCTCAGCGACACCATTCTGTTGTGGAGTGTAGAGAGAACTGTACTCATGCAGGATACCCTTTGAGGAACAGTACTCATCCATAACTTGATTCTTCAATTCCGTGCCATTGTCGCTTCTGATTCTCCTTACCTTCAGATTATACAGATTTTCCAACAGAGTCAGGAGATTCTTGAGGATAGTAGGAACTTCACTCTTGTGTGCCAACATGTTTACCCATGAAAATCTGGAATAGTCATCAGTAACTACCAGACAATAAGAATCACCAAAGGTTGTCTTGTGTTTCATAGGTCCAAAGACGTCCATATGAAGACGTTCCAGTGGCATATTCACAGTGTTAATCTTCTTCACGGGATGGGATTTTCTCGCTTGCTTTCCCTTTTGCATGATACACAAACATCTTGAAGATGAAAATTCTTGACTGGTACACCACTCACTAGATTGTTCTTCACCAAATAGTTCATTTTCCTCAGGTGAATGTGTCCCATACGTCTGTGCCAAGAGATTTATTCCTTTTCAGTGGTTAAGAGACAAAACATGTGACTTGTGTAGATGTTGTAATAGCTTGGCTCATATCAAGAATACAAATCATTAATTCTTGGAGCCGACAGGAGAATCCATTCCCTGGGGATCTTGAATCCAGGCTTTAGCACATAACATCCGGCATCATCAAAATGTACCGTGAACTTATTGTCGCAGATTTGAGAAACTCTAAGAAGATTGTGATCAATTTTCTGCACATAATTGATCTTGTCGAAGCTCACAACACCATTGGAGACCATTCCTTCTCTAGTGATGTATCCACCTTTGTCACCAGCAAAAGCAACATAACCACCCCTAATACTTTTCACATCATATAGGAGCCGCATGTCGCCCATCATGTGCTTTGATGCTCAACTGTCAACAATCCAATGACTGTTTACAGTTCCTCCTGGAACACCCTGTACATTCCACAAACAAGATTAGTTTGAGATGGGGACCCAAGCCTTAGTGGTCTTGGGTCGTCCCTTATCATCGAGAAATGTAATCTCAATTTCTTGATGATTGTTAAACTTAGTTCCTCCTCTTGAACCATTCCCGGTCTTCTTTTTCCAAGATCCTTGTTTATTACCAAATTTACTATTATTTACACTCTTAACAGTGTCTGGTTTTATTGACTTTGGACATCTTTGATCTTTTTCTGAAGAATCTGATTTTAAAGCTTTCTCAACTGCTTTTACTTGATTACGTTTTTGTTTCTCCTTTTGATCTTTAACAATTCATTTATCTTGTGTTGGAGAAACAGATTTATGCTGGCAAGTTGGTTCATGAGGGGTTCTATTTGGCTGGATTTTTACAATCTTTTACAATGTGGCCAAACTCTCCACATTTGAAGCATGTTCTCCTTTCAACAAAACTAGGAGATCGTGTTTCTTGGCTTGACGTTGAACTTGTGGGTTTTGAGGTACTAGGTTCATTTTCATTACATCCATCAGTGTGTTGGGTGTAATTGTTTTGACTATTTCTTTTCAAAATCTTAACTTTCTTTACAAAATCAACATTAGATTTTCCTTGAAAAGTTTCGACTTTATCGGTACCTTTAGAACTCACAAATTTAACAGTTTTAGCCTTTTTCTTGTAACGAGAGCCTTTTGATTCAACCTTCGGTTGAGAAACTGTCGGCTTTTCAACTCGCTTCCATTGTTTTTCTGTTGAATCTAATAATGATTGTTGTTTGGTTGGCTTTTTCTTCTCTAAAAATTTGGTTTTTGACTTTCAAACACCTGATCTATAGAGATTGGATTTACGTTTTTAATTGGAAAATCTTTGTTTGAATAGATTTTCTTTTCTCCAACCAATGTGTGCAACACATTATCTGCTTCATCTGTCGATACTTGTGTCTTGACAGATTTCTTAGGAGCTGTCTCTTGAATCTCAACAGATTGAGTACTATGAGTAGCAGAAGATTCTACTCTTTTCCTCTCATCAAGAGGCTGATCCTGATCATCATTTCTTGATTCATCATCTGATGTATCATCTTCCTCTTCCTCAAAAGGATTTTGAACAACATTAGATATGAATTTTCTGGCTTGCTTGGTTCTTGAGAGGAATTCCCTAGTTTGAACCCTAATCCTGCTGCGAATTCTTCAGGATTCAAAGATACAGAGGGTTCAAAACGAGGCATCTCCTCTTCATCAGGCATTCTGGTATAGTTGTGTTTCATTGGCGGGGACAAGACTTATACCCTATGCACTGAACATCTCCCTTTAGTTTTTGAACATCAATGATATGATCAAGCACATAGCGGGAATTGGAATAACTTTCCAATTTGCGCTTGATCGAATCATATTCGCATTTGGCGATGGCTAACTCTTTCTTAGTTTCTTCTAGGAGATTAATGTAGTTATTAATTCCTGTCTGTTTATTCAAAACTGTTTTTGTTAATTCAGAAACGCTTTTCTTTAGGGTTTCTGTTACATATTTGAATTCTTTTTCATTTCTAGTTAGTGCCAAATTCGCCTCTTTGCATTTTGATAGTTCAAGAACTAAATTTTGATTATGACTGTTGATGGTTTAATATTTTATTCTCAATTCAACACAGTCATTGCAAACAGTAGGAGGGTCAGAATTTACCTATTTTGAAGAACCTTCAACATTAGCCATAAAGGCAATGTGATGAGGAAAAGCTGCATCATCTGTAGAGAGTGCCTCTGTCTCTTTCACCGCAGCTACTGCATTCCTCATCATACCCACTTTTTCACCTTTTAGCATCTCAGCTTCACTCATCAACTTTTCAACCTCAGCATTACTTCCCTTCTTTTCATCAGAATCAGATTCATCACCACCTGAACTTGAACACTCTTCATCAGAAATACCAGCATATCCAGAAGTATCATCATTATCTAGAGTATTGATGCTGTGAACATGCTTGACTTAATCCACGATCTTTGCATAGCATGCAGTTCTTCTGTCACACCCTCAATTCCCACTTGCGGAGTTTTACCGCGAGGCATGTGAACAAACCAGAATCTGAAACACTAGTACGTCGAACGACTCTATATGATTTGATAATACGTTTTCCAAAAATCATTTGATTAACCAATTATCGTAGATTTTAGATTGTCTTAGCTAGTTACCAAAGTTTAGCGGAAGCCTTAGTTTAAATGGTTGAGCGGAAGCATAAAATAAGTAGAGAAACGGGCGCCAACACAAACGCCAAAACAAATGAAAACCCCAAAACAACGTTTGTAAATGAGACTCGATAAAAGATGTCTTGTTCAATGCATGTGAGTGCACCTAGAGCTCCTAGCGTCCTGAGAAACATGTAAAGAAACAAGTGTCAACATTAAAGATGAGTGAGTTCACAGGTTTTTATAAATTCGTTTGTTCGGTTATGAGTTTGTTTTCCCCGTTATCCCTAACCCGGGATAACGATTTAGTTCCATTATTCCAAACCCGGAATAATAATGATGTTGATTCCATTATTCCAAACCCGGAATAATAAGTTGTTGTTTCCATTATCCCCAACCCGGGATAATATAGTTGTTGTTTCCATTATCCTCAACCCGGGATAATATAGTTGATTCGTAATTAAGTTCAATGTTAACATATATAGGTAGCTAGCCTAAAGTTATGTCACGTAAGAGTTCGCGATCGAAGCTGACTGTTGTGCCTCCGTGTTGCCAGGCCTATCACTGACCATGGCGAAGTTAGGCCAAATTATTCACCCGTTGACCATACCCGGTCGGCTAGCGCGACTAGCTCGGATGGGGCTTGTCGGGCCCAGTAGTACTACTTATAATTTCCCCGCTATTTAAACCCAATACTAACGATCCGAGAGATTGTCGAGGACTTATGTGATATAGCTGCTTAGTGACCATAACGTTACATTAACATCAACTTAGTTACCGAATAGTTATGTGACGTTAATTTCGTATAACGTAAAGAGATTGAGTTTGAAGAGTGTATACATGTTTCTCCCCCTGTTGTTTAAAACTGGATAAAATTAGGGGCCGTGAACTCACCTTTAGTTGCTCGGTTAGTGAAGCAAAGAAGTTGTAAGGGATGGGACCGCTAATTGCGTCCTAACAAACCAATTGATTTCAAGTCAGTGTGTGAACACACCAATACAAATTCTACACTTAATTGACGCACAAAGTGATACACACAAACAACATACCTAACATTCAAACATGCATGCAAGTATCCTCATGTGATCAAAACAATTTATCATGAACATAATCCAATCCATGCAACACTTTAGTGCACACAATCACAAGTTATCAAATTTCAGCTTACTACTCATAATTCAGCTGTTTTCTAGGATTTTTATAAAATAGTTCCAACGTTCCAAAAATTCCAATTATTTTACAGCAGGTGACATTTATACTGTAGAAATTTATATAAATTTTCCGAGTCCTAAATCTTTACCAATTAACCATAAATATTAATGTACTAGGCTGCAGTCAGATTCGTCGCTTTCTGACTGCAGTCCACGGAAGAATTTATTTAAAAATCACTGATCGTCCAATTAACAAAATTTCAGTTGGAGTTGCCCGGAAATTTCCATACCTAGTTGCTGTACAAAATTCATGACTCGACTCCCTACTGATTATAAAATCCAACTCGATAAACAACTAACAAAATTTCAGGATTTTCACAGCTTTAGTTACTGAACTTATTTGGCCATTTAAAAATATCAAACGACTTCAGAAAAATATGAATCCAGCGCCATTAGATTTGTTATTCAAATCTCTACGTTCTAAACATCAGAAAATCCGTTTTTCGACAACTAATGACCGAGTTACAGCCAGATGAAGTCGGCTGTAACTATTACTCAGCAACCTGTTTCAGCATATTGTTACCATTAACTCGCCTAAACCGTCAATATAATTAACCTAGGCGATCGAGAACTGATTTTCTAATCATAGATCAATACCAATATCACATCCATGCAAACCCTAATCCCTACCTCTAGTTTTTTTTTATAAACAAAACATACTTGCAAACTTATAAGTTCCGAAAACAATCATGCATGTAAACAATGATCAATCGGCCGATTACATTCAAACACATATATTCCGAAAACAAACCAATCACTTCATTCAAGCACATATATCCGAACATGATCTTGTAATCAAAAGATAAATCCTAACCTTTAATAACTAGGTAAATAAACCGAGACTTGGACAAGAATGATTTGGCTATTCAAGCAAGATCACGACCGAATTGAGATGAGCAGTTCTGCTGTTGCGACCGAGGCTGAAAGGGACTGAAAGGGGAGGCTGCTCGCGATCAAAAGGGACGAGAGTAAGGCTGTTTGCGGTCGAAGAGGATGAAAGGTTGGCTGCCGACGGCTGTTAGCTATTAGGGTTTTATGTTGTGAATGAAGCATGCATGTGGGTTTGTATATATAGCGCAAAGAGAGATAAGGGTCACGGTTTAGGTTTGATCTCGTGGCCGAGGACTTGGGTTGGTTCGGTTTGGGTTTGATCTTGCGGCCGAAGACTTGGGTTTAAGGTTTGGGTTGCACACAATGGGTTTGCGGTTAAGGTTTGCACACAATGGGTTTGTGGTTTGGGCTTGAACTCGGTTCACTCCTAGAGTCACAAGGAGTTTAAGGTTTGGTTCGTGTCGCGGTTCGGTTCGGTTCGTGTACATATTTACCATAATTATTTTATAACTAAAAACAATCACATAATCGCACATTACGTATTCAGTAACTCGTACACGTTTAATACGTAGCATATAATTTATTCGACAAGTATTGCGTTTAAGTTATCCGAAAAACCGGGATGTCACATCTTCCAATGTTCTCAGTTCCCAACTGCACTGACCAATCGCATCCTTCATCAGATTGAACTACCAAAGCTCTATGCGTGTTTGAAGTTCCTGATTGATTGGTTTTGTTAGAGTTGCCCACAGCTACCATTCTTCTTTCATTGTTTAACTTTGCTGTGTTGGATGGTTGAGACTGATTTCAAAAGGGGTTGTGATTTCCTTCCTTGTTGGGTCTTGTGCATTCCCGTTTGAAGTGACCTCTTTCTCCACAGTTAAAGCAAGTAACGGCTGATTTGTCAAAGCCGTATTTTGTATCTTTTTTGCTCTCTAAACTGGTTCTCCCTATTCTTCGCATGTAGTCCTTTGCTCTTCTAACAGCGCTTGCAAAAGCCCACTTGATGTCCATCAGCTCCATTTCATCTCGGTCAATTTGTTCATAGTCTTCGTTTGTCAAATTGATGTTCCCTATTTGACCTGCAACTAAACCACAATATGCACTGGCCATGGTATTTAGAAGTTCTGCATGTTCCTGTGCAACTTCTACGTTAATTTTGGAGAGATTCGATGTGTCAAGTTTGACGGTGTTGGGATTTGCAGATTGGTAGTTGCTTCCATAGAAAGCTTGTTGAGGAGCTTGCTGTGGAGCTTTATGTGCTAAATCCCTTGGCTGTGGAAGGAAGGCTTTCAGATCGAAGCTTTGTCCATAGGCTTGATTACTCGAACCTGTAGGCTGGCTTGATTGAACAGTTTGTGGTAGGAAGGGGTTCACGTTTGACACAAACGCGGTTTTCAGCTTCGGTTGCTGGTTTGAGCTTGTACCTGCATTTATACCTCCAAAATACATCTCAGGGTTTTGTGGAACGGTGACTCGTTGTGCCTTCGGAGCTCTTCTTCATTCTTGTTCTCCAGTTTCTGCACAAATTCATAAATACTTATTGAGTCCAAAACACCTGTATGTTTTAAAAGATCAATAAATTGACCCCTGGTAAAGCATCAGCAAATCGCATCACAATTTCTTGTGGTGCTGCCAACACTTTGTATGAGTACATCTCGCTGAGAAGATGATAAAACCGTGTGGTCATATGATTCAAGGTTTCGTTCTCCATGAACATGAAACCTTCAAACTCTTTCTTGAGCAGATCATGCCAAATCTTCCTGGTAGCAGCGTTACCTTCACCTCTTGCTTGCAAAGTGTCCCACAAATTTTTCGTTGTAGTACAGTACACAAACTGATGATAAATGTCTTTATGAAGAGCTTGTGTCAATATAGCAAATGCCTTTTTCTCTAGATCATAAGCTTTCTTGTCGCTTTCATCTAGATTGGCTAATGAGGTTGGATTTGATCCAGCTTCTTCAAGTGACTCCTTGTAGGGTGTAGTAAAGCACGTCCATAGTTCTGTGTTTTGACGTAAAACATACGTATGAAAATGACTTTTCCATGAAGGATAATCGTTCATGTGATTTAACTTCGGCGGTCGGTTGTTACTCCTCGTTTCACTTTCGCTCATTAACAGAGTTTGGATGCTTTGATTTTGATTTGCAACACACGCCTACTGATTTGCAGAGATCATTGATGTATGTTGAGGCATCAAATATTTTACCCGTGATGTTGCGGAGCTTTGCGAAGACTCCTGATTTGAGCTTGAACTACCCCAATCCCACGGGTTAGAACTTATTATATTTTCTTGTTTTATGAAAGTTTAAAGGTTTTAAAGTTTGAAAATAACAGTTACCTTTTAAAAGTTCACAATTTTGAAAATATTTGAAAAGCACACAGCTTTGAAAATCTGAAGTACGAAAAACAAACAATAACAAAGATTATTCATACGAACCAACTTCGTACGGATGAGTTCCTTTGTACGAATCAACTTCGTACGGATGAGTTTCTTCGTACGAAAACTTCATACGGATGAGTTTCTTCATACGAAAACTTCGTACGGAGGAGTTCCTTCGTACGAAAACTTCGTACGGATGAGTTCCTTCGTACGAAAACTTCGTACGGATGAGTTTTCTGGTGAATTTCTACTACAAATGTGTTCAACTTGAACAAAATAAAATTTTAATGAAAACTTTCTGGATATAACAGATTTTAACCAAGTTTTAAGTTAGCTATCTATTTAAAACTTAAGTTTTCTGCTGGAAGTTCAAGAACACTTCAAGAAACCTTCAAACAAGCTCAGACACAACACTAAGCTTGGTTTTGAACAAGGAAGAGAGCCAAAGCTCTGATACCACTTGTAGGTCCACCTGCGGAAGTCAAACTTATTCCTTGTTCATATAACATACATACGAGTGCGGAATCCAAGTATGCATGCAAACCAAAGCAAAGTAAGAACACGAGGTAACCAAAGATTCACTATCTTGATTAAGAGATGAGAACAAGTACAAACATATACAAACAATGCTCATACGACTCAACAAACTGCCTGTGATCTTGTGTCTTCGTCTGCACCAGAAATGTCAATAGAGCCAACAGTGCAACCAAGAGCTAACCTTGACCGAGAGGTGCATGTCTGCTTATATAGTGTCCATGCTGGTCATCCGTACAAAATTGGTTTGTACGAAGCAACCAATTTCGTACGGAGCAACTAATTTCATACGAAGCAACCAATTTCGTACGGAGCAACCAATTTCATACAAAGCAACCAATTTTGTACGGAGCAACCAATTTCATACGGAGCAACCAATTTCGTACGGAGCAACTGGTTCGTACGGAGTAACTGGTTCGTACGGAGCAATGACATACACAAGACTCAACGGAATGCACACATGCACTCGTTTAACACAGACTAACTAAGATGTCGTACGAAACCAAGATAGAAGGATATCTTGATTTGGTCGACATGACCAAACTTATACAGACACTTGAGCAAAGACCGTACAATTACAAATGTAACTAAGAACAAGCGACAGACACAAAACTGTATCAACAACTACTAACCAGCAAGTGGACCGATCAATTGTAAAATAGTTTAAGTAAGTCCTAAACCCACGAGACTCTCTAATTACTATGACGACTCAATCTAGACCCAATTAAGACACTTATTTATATAATTGGAGGGGGTGTTATAACAACTCTAAATTATTAGTGGAACCAAAATTACCTAATTAAAATAAACTCAACTATGAACTTTTGAAAATTGGAAATTAATTCAAGAATAGTAAACCGGTTACCTAGGTTGGGTTTTATATTACTACTTATTTGATTTTTATAATTAATTAATTAGGTTGATTGATTAACCGGTATCTTAAAACATTAAATTCTAAGGTTACCGAACAGGACTCCCGACCCTTCTCGGGAAGACGCCTATGATACCCTAAAATTATTTCGTGTTCACTAGTTTTAAAGACTTCTTCTCAGTTATCTTATCATTTAGTAAAGTTTCTGTTTTAGTTAACTACTTCTCAATAATTAACCTAGACCAACAATAACTTTTAGTTCAGTTTAACCGACTCGATTATGACAAGTAAATTAGATCCGGGATTTTCTCAAAACCTAAACCTAACAATTCATCTAACCAATTCAGCTAACTAGTTATTATTTCTCAATAATTATTTTAGGTATAATGATAAAAACTAATTTTATATTTTATTTGGTTGTTTTCCAGGTTTATTGGACAATTTACCGATTGTTTCACGAACCCCTAAAGACCCGAAAAAACAGCACAAACCTATTCTATGGAAGACATCCACCAAGATTTATGTAAAACAAGTAAATAATCAAAAACCAACTTAGATCATGCGAATACACTAAACTAACAAGTTAAAGTTGTGAGCTTTACCAAACATCATTCAAACCATAATCAAATTAAAATAAAATTTAAACTTTCATAACATAAACAATCCGCACCTAGGTAACAAAAGGAAATCTAGCCAAGTATCATAGTTTTGAAAAACAATAAAACAAGGTTTATGAAGGAATTCATCAAAAGGTTAAAACAAAAGAACTAAAGAGTTGAGAATTTTCAATAAAACCGTGTTTGCTCCTGCCTCAAAGTTCCTAGCTTGCCTTGATGATTCCCACAACCTAGAATAGCCCTAATCAGCTTGGACAATCCAGAATTTTAGCTCTCCAAAGTCTGAGTTCGTCAAGATGAGATACAATCATAATATAACTTAACTTTATAACCACTCTTTCCCACAACAGATTAGTTTACGAAACTTTCTGGATAAACCACCCTCTCGCCGGCCGCGAGAGGGTTATCGCGACCGAGTAATAGTCTCCAGATAAATATTGGCCTCTCGAGAGGTACATGTTGTTGCGGTCGTGGGCCGCCAGAGGCTACAATCTTCCATTTTGCGATTCGTTTCCTCTTTCGTGTTCCAACTATGCTCCGGCTTGGTTCCAATTATCAATTTAGCTCATTTTTCCCATCCTTCCGACCGTTTTCACGAACCATGACCATAAAACATAATTGGATCAAAAGTAGATATATTCTTGACAAACCGAAATGAAAACCAGCTAAAACTATACAAACCGTACACGATAAATGCATATATTATTCAATACATCAGTGAGACCCTGTTAGAGTGTTTTTGTGTCCCTAGTCGCGCGTCACTAGGATTTAGTGATTCGGTATGGTGGAAACTTTGTCAAGGTTTGGTTACTAGCTTATGTTGACACATACGTTAATGTCCTTGCAAAATATTAATTGATCAACGAATTACACTGACACTACGCGTATCGGGTTTATTCAAAAAAGTTTATCAAATGTTTTAAAGATTCATTTGTGTCAAGCAAAACATGTGAACTCACCAACATTATATTGGCTATTAGTGCATGTTTCGTGTGTCCGCCACTGTGCGAATAGGCTAGATAGAGCGTGTGTTGAATATTGTAGATACGAACACATGATTTAAGTGCAGACGAAAAAGGTGTTTAAGTGTCACTTCGTACGAAGTTAAAACTCTCGGTTCGCACGAAGGTGTATGTCTATATATAGGGTGTTGTGTATTCGTTAGATGTTAAGTTTCGGAGTTCCCAGAGGGGAAAGGCTGCAGAAATTTCCAATTTCTCCAGCTTGTAAAGATGTATACTCTTTCGGTATGAATGAATCACTAGACTTCCGCTTCTACTATGTTCTTAATAACATTCTACCAAATTAGTTCTATTCTACCCAAACTTCCGTCTAATCCCACCGGTTCCTGGACTATCAAGTGGTATCAGAGGTACGGTACCGATTCAATTAATCTAACCATTGATTGAATCACCTACGCTCATGAATTATCAACTTTTGAGGGTTTTAGACGTAAATCATCAAATAAATGGACAACCCATGGAAAAATATTAAAATTGAAACCATAGGATTATTAGAAATGAATTTCAATCATATCTGTGGAAGAATCATCATGGAATTCGAAGTAATAAAGACTTTAGATCAAAAAATGTGATTATCTTCGCACGAAAATGGTAATCTTCGCACGAAGATAGTTGCCTTCGCATGAAGATAGATTACCTTCGCACAAAGGTAGATTACCCTCGCACGAAGGTAGCTTACCCTCGTACGAAGGTTACCCAAAATGCCTAAAAATCGAGATTGTAACGACAAATACCGGTTCTTCGGGGACACCGTCGAGGGCCTCAGAGAACAAATTTGATGACACGATCACAGAGGGTTGAAGATAATGGGGTAGTCACGGATACCTGTGCAGAATGATTATCATTTGGTATAGTGACTATGAATGGGCCTAAAAGAAAATTCCGCATTGATGAAAACGCACTTTTGAGGACCAAAATGACATCAGTATTGTCGATACATAAAAGATAGCATTATTGTCGATACATAAATGACATCAGTAGGATTAGCATCAGGAGATGCAGCAGTATTGTCGATACATAAAAGATATCACAACTTTGTGATAGTCTAAAGTGTTAGAATGGTTAATCTTCGAGTAGAGGAATTGTTTTTCGGACTAACCACTAGGGAATGATGACGTTTGTTGATTAAGTTGTTGTTGGGACTAACGGAGAAGACTATACAGCTGTTATCGTGACTGAATAGGAAAAATGTGATTCGGATCGTGGAAAAATGTTTCTTAGATTTGAATGTGTTACCATATGATTTGTTATTCGATGAAGATTTGTTGATTGAAGAGATTACCGTTTTGTTAATCAATCATTCAGGAGTGTGCTTAAATGTGATTATGGAAAATGGAATTTCAGATTTTCCTGGGTATTTACTCAGTTGAAGTTTTTCAGTGTGATATTCGAAGTTTCTATCAATTGCCCGTTAGGTTTTTGAAGATTAAGAGACCAGCTCACGTGCTAAAGCGTTAAATCAAAAACCTAACATGGATGTGATTATCCTTGAAACTTAGAAGTTACATTGATTAGTTTCGAGTTGGTGATTATTTGTGAAGATTACAGTTTAACAAATCAGAGGAGGTCAGGAATCATGCAAACAAAGACCTGAAGATTCATTCCAGGGGAATTTGTGTATATTGAAGATAATGCAAGCCCGAATCATCAATCAAGGGTAATCAATTAAAGATTTCAAGATGCCTGATTGAAGTTGTAGAATATTCAAACATGGCTCTCATATTTCAAGATCAAGATCAAGATTCGACAATGACGTACAAGGGGGAAATTATTAGTGCATGTTCTGTGTGTCCGCCACTGTGCGAATAGGCTAGATAGAGCATGCGTTGAATATTGTACAGATGAGATACGAACAAATGACTTAAGTGCGGACGAGAAAGGTGTTTAAGTGTCACTTTGTATGAATTAGGTCACTCCGTACGAAGGTAGTCACTTCGTATGAAGGTAACTACTTCGTACGAAGTTAAAATACTCAGTTCGCACGAGGGTGTATGTCTATATATAGGGTGTTGTGTGTTTGTTAGTTGTTAAGTTTTGGAGCTCCAAGAGGGGGAACCAATGTAACATTTGTCAAAAACGGGTTTCCAAAACCCGCTCCGTTTTGTAATCGAATATCAAGTTATAAATGTCACGTTGTGTATTTATGGTTATTTTGATTTTTAATGATACATAATTAATAAACAAACTAAACTATAAAAATTATTTTTGATAAAAAGTGAAAACAAAATAAATAAAAATAATGCTGCCGGGACTCGAACCCGGGTCAGCCGGAATTTAAACCCAAAGACTTAACGCTCACACACATCACCACTCCGCCACTTGTTTGTTTTCTGTCAACTTAGGGAAACAAATAACTCTTATACACAAACCTAGTTAAACCGGTTGCGCCAACTGAGAAACCGAAATCGGCAATTCAGCCGTCTAATCGTTGGATTAATCGCACATTCAGGTTTATAACCGATGCACCGACAAATCCTAATCAATTCGGATTTGAATGAACTTCAATTTTGATCATGATCGGTTTTTATAACCGAAAATGATCAATGACTAAATTACTTCAATCAAGACCCCTCTCGTGACTCAGAACCATCATACAAACTTTCCATTTCACTTTCTTCACACATTCGGTCCATCAGAACGCTTAAATCAACTCGCCAGAAATTTCTGCAAGTTCGCCGGAAAACCGTATTCATCATCAAAAAGGTAATTCTTTCAATACCGTCGTAGTCTAACAATTGTTAAGCTATTTCTAACTTAAACCTTTCAATTGAAATCGAATTCAGACACCGTTATCAGATAATTCCAGTTCGCCGGAAAATTTCTGGAAATCTTTATTTCCGTCTGTGAAACGGTAAGGACCTTCAATCACACTGTTAACGTTTGTTTATCACTTCAATTCCACGATTGGCTAATCAAAACGGTTAATTGTTTGGTTCAGTTGAGGTGCACAAAAACAGAGCCGACGCATTGCCGGAAACTCTGTGATAAATCATTCCTACGGTATGTTTACTTCCAACACCGTCTCTGCTATTTCATTTTAGTCTTATGAATGATTGATAATCGTAAAAGCAAGAAACGGATTAGTAACACAGTCGACTGTAAATTGAGTGAAGAAGACGAAGATAGTTAAGTTATAAGTTTATTTAAAATCTGTAATATGAACGGGTTAGACACACAGTCCAGCGGTGGACTGTGTGCAAAATATACGCGCATGTCACGAGTTCGATCCCTTATACACGCACTCCCTATGTAATAAAATGCCTTTTTGTTTAAAACTGAACCGGGTTAACTCCGTTAGTTGTTAAGTATAATAAAAATTGGTATATTAACCAAGTTAGACACACAGTCCAGCGGTGGACTGTGTGTGATGTTAAAGCACAAGTCCCGGGTTCGAAACCTGTTACTGGCACCGGTTGAACGAATTAAAATGTTTTTGAAATTAAAAGAATTTTGGTTAAATCGAATTAGTATATAAATATAATTAAAAACAAGATTATTTCGGGTTAGACACGTAGCTCAGTTGGTAGAGCTGCGTGCACGCGTACGGGAGGTCTCGGGTTCGAGTCTCACCCAGCGCATTCATGCACACTGACCGAACCGGTCAACAGGTCAACAAGTCAACGGTCAACGGTCAACGCAAAATAAACAATTTTTTTTATATTTTTATTTATTAATTTAATTTAAAAATCAATTAAAAATATTTAAAAATAACATTTTAAAAGATAGAAAATAGCCTTAAACTCACAAAAATATATCTAAAAATTCCATTAAAATCCTTAATAAAATCCACTCATTTACTATATTTTTTTTCCGTTATTATTTAGGTTAGTAATTCTCGTTGTTCAACTCTCCCGACTCGTGCGCATCTCAACATCTCCATTCAAACGCACCCAATGTGAGTGAATCTTTACAAATTCCCCGTTTTAATCACGTTTTGGGGTGTATCATGTGTCTTACAGTATATTATATTTAAACCATTGTGCATACATCATATCATGAACTTGTGTATTCAGCTTGTTTCAACTGTTGTGTGATTATTGTTAGATTCAATTTATTATTTCAGTACATGCAATTTCATAGGCCGCCGCTCCCCATTACATTATGAGCGTTGAGCATGTTCCCATTACATTATGAGCGTGAACCTGGCGTGCCCACATACGATCGGCTCCGTTTGATTGAGCCTTGATCGCACAGTTTCATTTATGTTATTTATCGTATGATTTTGGTATGTTAATGTATGCTATCATATGTTATTGTATATTGTAGTTGTGATTGCTATTGCTACTGCCTGATTATTTACATTTGCTCATTTATGATTATGCACAATTTTTCATTGATAAACTAACAAGTAAATTAATAATAAATGTTTATCTAACAAGGTTCACTCGCCAACTTATGTTGACCCAAAAACCCCCATTTTTTTTACACATGATACAGGTGAACCAGCTGTAGCAAGAAACACTTAGGATTGGACTAGAAGAATAAAATGATTTAGAGTTTGGGATTGTTTTGTTTGGTTTATTTTCTTTTTATTGTATGGACATGTTTGGATATTTGGAAATGTAACTTTGACTTTAATAAATATGAAACATATTAGTAAATATCATGAGCTTTGGTGATAACCCAATTATGCCCCGACTCTTATTCCGCTGCGGGTCGGGGTGTGACAACCAATTTCTCCAGCTTGTAAAGATGTATACTCTTTCGGTATGAATGAATCATTAGACTTCTGCTTCTACTAAGTTCTTAATAACACTCTACCGAATTAGTTCTATTATACCCGAACTTCCACCTAATCCCGCCGGTTCCTGTACTATCATTAACGTCTTACTTAACATGCATTTCAAGGAAATGAGCGGCGTCACATGGTTTTGGAACTCAAGAACTAGGATTGCATGAACGATGTCATTTTGGGGGTTTAGGTTGTATCTCTCGCCTTCGTGCGGGATATATAGACCAAAGCCTAGTTTATTAAGACTATCATTTTGTTTAAATATATTTTCTGAAACTTGAAGTTACCAGGTTCATATAGGCAAACGAAAATACTATGGTTTTGTAAACATCTTTTCAAGTAATATATATTTGGGATCGTTGGTTTGTTTTTAAAGCATATAGACGTTTGCTATTGAATGTTGTGAAAACCTTTGTGGTTGCACCACGCGCTTCCACCTCGAGCAGGGTGTGACAATTAAATGATGTGGAAAATATGTATATTTATGTGCACATCACTTACTATTTCAAAGTCACGTAAGTCATCGATATCATGGCTGGAATTAGCTTGGTTAACTTTGATTGCTACTCTATCTCTTCCATAGAATTTCTACCGAGCTTCTACATTCATATATAATGTTTTTAACTCTGACTTGTGTGGGGGTCATGCATTCCGGTCTTGCAAGTAAATTCGTGAGAGATGTGTGCCCAATGTGGCCACCCCATTTTATGCGGATGTATGGAAAGTTTAGGGATAGTTCACCCGATATGATGTGGTCATTATCATGTCAAGATGGGATGCCCTATTTACCTTAAGACGTAGATAGTTTCAAAGGATACTTGTTGCATCAAGGGGTTTTAAAGCTAAAGAGATAATTAATCCTTGATTGAGCACCTCACATCTTTTATTTTTGTGTTCATTTTATTTATTGTTATTTTTTAATTAAATTTGACCTTATTTCCATACCCTCTATCTTATGATCCGACTAAACAACAAAATGGTTGAGCAGTGGGAGATACCGAAGCATTGGATCAACACTTGGTTTTAAATTCATGTCATACTACTACTACATGATAGCTACACTTGCCTTATTATGTGTAGTTGTGTATAAATTACAATCTATTTGTTTTTAAATTTAAAATGAGATTTTGTGCTATAAGAAACATGAGTAAATTGGCATTTTAGCCTCTAAGGTTTGAACTAAAATGTCATTTTAGTTCAAATAGTTTTTCTCCTCTAGATCTCTGACGTTTGTTATCTTTTGTCATTTCCGTCCACCTCTCTAGCTTCATCCAAAAAACTTAGTTAAATCAAGGGCATTTTTGTCATATATATATATATATATATATGTATGTATGTATTCATCCAAAAAAACTTTTTACAACTTTTCTTTTTATTTTTTTATTTTTTTATTTTTTTACATTTATATTTATATGCATACAAACATTTATAAATAGTTTTTCACACTTTTTTTTAGTTTTTATATAAAGAAACAATGTAATCAGATTATAAAATCCCCCCCCCCCTCCCTCTCTCTTTCTCTCCCTAACCATCACCTCCACCTCCAACCACCATTCTCACCAGTGTTTTCGTATTCGGTAACTGTCACATTCACCAAACACCAACATCCATAACTTAATCATAACCCATCAGCCACAACGATTTCCCGACAGTTCCACACCAAAACACTGAACTAAATTACATATGTGATCAAATTAATAACATAGATTTGTTACATGGTTTTACTCAGACGGTACACTCCACACAATACAATTTGAAACTTTACTCTATTTTATCACTATTGGTATTAAAAAATCCAAAAAGGGGCAAATCATCAACTGTTGAAATCAGTGAAAACACATTCAAACTCTTTGAATAAATCATTCCGAGCAGGCAAAATAATCACCTCCGATTTCGGTTTTTCTGTCGTCGTACCAGCGTTGTTCACCTTCGTCTCTGGTGCCTATGATTTCGGCTACGGATACTAGTAACATTACAGGGACGGGCATGGGTTCTGGTGATGATTTCGCGGTGGTTATCTGACGTAGGTAAGTATTTCAGATGCAGAGATGGTTTCCAGTGGTTAGTGGTGTTGGTGAGAGAGAGAGAAAGAAAAGGAAGTGTGAGAATATGTGTGTGTGGTGGAGTAACGAGGTGGTGGTGGTGGTGATGATGCGTGGCGGAGTGATGGGATGGTTTTGGTGTGTGGCAAAAGTGGGTGACGGTGGTGGAGGTAATGGTAACCGGTTGTGGGTGGTGTGGATTCAAGAAGTAGAGAGATAGGGTGGGGTGGGGTGGGTTAGTTTTATTTAATAATAAAATTAAAATTAAATATATTTTATTTTATTAAAAATAAGTAAAAACAGGAAAAACAAAAAAAAGGTAAAATTACCAAATGTTCCCTACTTAACGTACAAAATAGACGGGGTTAGCGACATGGACGAAAGTGGCAAAAAATTGCAAACATGAGGGACTCAGGGGAGAAAAAAACTATTTTAAGCCAAACCTCAGGGACTAAAATAGCAATTTACTCAACTAACATCTAGCATTAGGAAAATCTAATCTTAGATATAAGGAGGAACGTCTAATCTTAGGTTTAAGGCCTCTAATCAAAGGCATCATAACGTGCATGTTTGGGTTAATGCAACAATTGCACCTTCAATCATTGTAGCAGCAAATCTCGCGGATATGGATTACTTCGAGTCTTGATGTACGATTGGTGCCATTGTAAGGCCCTTGTAGCGGCACAGCTTGTTGCCAGTTTACCATCTATCTCGATGTAAATTCATAATATATCAACAAACAAATACTTTTAAACATTGGAGAAACGACTGTTGATCATACTAAACCTTAGGTCTTCTAGATCATCTCTATAAGTGTTGTTATTGTAGTTCTATCTGCCAATTCCATTTTCATTTAAGTAATTGTATATTCTTGATAATTTCATTTTCATGCTTGGCCGTTTGATTTGAAATTTTTTAGATGTCTTACCTTTTGAATAGGTAATTTTCTCTGCTGAACTAACAATAATTCATGTTATAATTCATATTTCTTTTGTTGTCCTGATTAGGAGTGTGTTGTGGACCCAATGGAACCACCGGCTAATAATCATGAACTAGGTATGAACTGGGATCAGCCTAGAAGAGGTGAAAGAATGAAAGTTCCACCTAAGAAGTTTCAGGACCACATCATGGGTACCATGTCATCCATTCCAAAAGAGAACATGGGAATCTCTATTTAAAGTATTTATTATTGCATGATCATGAGGTAGGAAATCGGTTAGCTCCCACTGATCTTATCTCTCATCTTCCTTCTTACGATTATGTATTTTCCTATCCCAAATTATCAATAAAGAAGCCTTGTTCTTTGAATTGTTTACTTATTGATCTTCTATTGTTGTTCTTCTTAATCACGGAAATGCAATTGTTGAATCACCGCGTTTTGAGGGTCCACTAATACCAATTGTTAGCCTAGAAATGAGATAGAGAGGGAGTATTTCACATCTAAGCTAACCCTCTTATTAGCTTTAACCGTATTAATAATAATACTAACCAACTAACTATTGATCGAAAGGTTAGTTGATGATTTTATGGCTTTTTAAATTTTAGTCCCTTCCATATTACAAATTGTCAACATTGGGCTAAACTATTCTTAGTGCTAACACTTGCTTTCTCACATACATACATACATCTCTCCCTCTTATTTTTCTATCTAAACAATATCTCCCTTCCTCCGCATTTCGCTCATGCATCAAGTTGTGACAGAAACATAGAATGATGAGATATTAAAGTGGAGTGGGAACAAAGTGGAATTGTCTAGGGAGAACAGTCAAACGGCCATCTTGGATGCAAGGAACTCTAGAGCCAAGGGTATAAGCTGTTTAATTGTGTAAATGAAAAAAAATAAACATTTATTCCAAGTAAAATTGAGAAACCCAAAACCCAAGATGACTCTAAAGTTTAAACCTAGGTTGGCTCAACCGAAAAACAAAGGATCCGCCGGAGTAGATCCAGATATTCCCAACGAAACTGGCATGGTGTCTGGTTTTCTGATCAGTTCGTTCGTGCATGTTTCCAATATCATAAAAAACAATTTAGAAGCATCATTTGACGCAATTTCCTTGTGTATGCTTGAAAGTAAATGTATCACGTAGTAAAGGTATTACTTGGTTAGATGGAAGCCAAGTTCAGAGGGTTTATATGGTAAAGTTGGATATGAGTTGGTAAGCATATATAGCTTAGTAAAGGTATATGCAAAATAAATAACAATAGTCGGTTTTTGACAATAGTAACCAAAACCAAACAATAACAAAAGTTTGAGTTTCATATAAACCGATCCCATCAAACCAAACCAAAACAAACTGTCCAATCTAAGTTGTTCAATATGGCAATTCATTACTCTTAAGAACTAGAGCAAAATTATTTCCACAAACACATTGAACAACACAAAATGGATTACAGTTTTGGCCTACACACTTGAAAAAACAACCGTTATATACAAACAGCCCCCTTCCTATCTACATAACACCCCATATGTCTGTCACATATAGAAAGGATTTGGTCTTCAGTATTCAAAGTGTGTGGTGTGTGTGTGTGTGTGTGTAACACGACGCATCATTAAAAATGGACCAACATTGTGTACACATTTATAACTAGTTCAGCCTATAAATTGATTATACATCATATTGATATAAGAACCATTAATTATCCGGTACTTCATAGTCGGAAGTAAGAACGTTATACCTTCAAATCAATGCAATGCCGGAGCTCACGACCAGGATATGTGCAAAGACCAAAGTATGTATCAACTCCGGAATCAGTACCCTGTAGAGCTGATAAAAATTAGAAAATAAAGCAATCCCCCAGCATAAATCATAGAAAAAAACAAACAATTTTTAGATCATACTATTCAATACCATGAAACAATAAGTTCCAGGTTTTGGTAATTTGAATTTTTAGTGATCACACCGACATATGGAAAAGATAATACACACACACACACAAATAGTACATTTTAATGGGGGGCAATAAGAATTACCTGCTCGCTGTGAATACTGAAGACCAAATCCTCTCTCAAAAAGTTCATGCCTTTCAAATGATTTACATACTTGGGTAGAAAACCTATATGGCTATAAAACAATTCTGAAGGCCATGGACAGTAATGATTTTAATTAAAAAAAACAGAGATTAATTAGTAATAGTTTAGCTGGAACAATTCTATGGCGCAGAAGATCTTCCATGTTAATAAATTATTTCCCACTACAAAAATGTGTATACCTCAATAGAATTAGAAACACTCGGTTATCCAGTCACCTTTACACAATTATTTTCATTAAACAATTTAGCATACAAAGCCAAAGCCAACATCTTTTTACAAGTGAACCAACCAGAGATATTTTTATTTATGGTAACTTTTTCCTCCAAGATACGCATTAGATGCGGTTTCAGATCAGTTAAACTTGAGGCTGTCAACTAATAACCAAAGAGTTGTAATTCATCTATTAAAACAAATGATTTCACAATGCAATTATATTATTACTTTATTAGATTTATCACCTTTTCCCATCAGGATGTGTAATTATAATGTCCATATCCCCGCAAGTAGCCTTCCCACGTCTGAATGATCCTCCACAAACAACACTCACATGCAGTGTAAAGGAATCCTATATAACACAAAAACAGAAGTTGATGCCAGCCATAATAGCATTATTAAGAAATAGTGTGATAGAAACTCAGATTTAGTTAGATTAATGAACACGAAAGATTACAAGTAATACCCAATTCAAAAAGGGTGGGTTGATCTCCAACACAAGACTAATAATCGAAAATTACGGAACCAGAACAAAATTAGACAAAGCTTACTACTAATACTACCATTAACAGCAGTTACTAAACTACTCTAGAGGTTTCCTGTGAACTGTTCTCACTATTTATCAGTTAATTGAATCAGCAGCTGGGTCTGGGACGCATTTTGGCCTGGGTTTGGGTTGGTTCTGGGTCACCCAGTACCGGGTACGTAACATAATGTTAACAACAGGATCCAAGAGAAACTATAGGGTGACCGACTGGGCTCAATGAACAACAATAACCTCAACACTGAAACAACCATACAAAGATTAAAACAAAGCTCAGTGTTTGGTTATACCATAAATCAAATAAACAAATAATGATTGAACTGATTACTTGGCCTCACAATGTAAATACACATCCATCAAGATATTCTCCGTTAATAAATTGACCTATGTTTTCAGAAAGATCAAGACGAATAGTAATCTTATGTGATTATTGTTTGGTTCTTTTGCTACTATACGTGTTTCCTTCGTTATCTTATTTTTACTTATATATATGAACATATGGTTAGCTTATATGTGTTGCACTATATTGCTAACTAGGTTAGAACCCCATGTATTACACGGGTAGAATAAATATAATTTTATATACTAAGTAACAAAAAACTTACATTCACGCATTCGTCAATATATGTTTTTGAAAAAATAAACTTTGATGTACTATGTACTTTTTATAACATTTTATTTTGTTTTTTTTATTTATTATTAGGTTAGAAACTTGTGTATTACATAAGTTATAACATTTTACTTTATTTTTTTTTATTTTTATAACATTTTACTTTATTTTTAATTTAGTAATAAGTTCGAAACTTGTGTGTTGCATGTGGTTGAATCAATGAAATATTAAATAGCATTTACTAAGCTTAAAAACAAAAGAAATAGTTAGGAAAAGAAATATTAACTAAATAAGAGATAAAGGAAAATATAAAATAAAATAATTATATAGCAATAATCATTCAAATTAATATTAATAAATAATATGTTATACTAAACAATATATATTGATTCTCCTATATGACAAAACGATCCATTATATACTATATACCAACTAGGTGTGTGTGTGGGTGTATATATATATATATATATATATTATAATAATAAATATATAATCCTTAATCGTGTAGAATCTAATTTAATACTCATAAATAAAGAGATACATGAACATTTAAATGTTTCTTAGCTAAAAGAACAAACAAAAATATGCATGAATAACAGATATCATGTAGATAACTGAAGATGAAAGGAATCAAAAAAAAAGGATGGAGAATAATGAATTAACCAATTTGATGTATAAGGAATATCGATAATAAAAAGAATTTATTTAAATAATTTGAAGATAATTTTATGTGAAGTTAATAGATTATTTTTAAATATTTTCAAAAATTTATAGAAATAAAATAGTATATTATTCGTTGTTAGATGATGACAGAACAAAAAAACGTTCATCACAATAAAAATTATTTACTTTACATATCTATCCGGTGCTAGGTTATCATCAGAGTGTTACATTATAAAAATAATCCCACTACCACTTTTTTGAGAGTCGATATGATTTTCTGTGTCTATTCCATAAAACCAATACCCTTTAAATAGGGAGTATACAATCGAAAATAAGGAAACAAAATCAGGAAATGATATATAAAGATAATATACAATCAAATAATGAATGTTAATCTATTCCTAAAATAGTGGAACAATCTTTGGCTGGAAATATGACTGGCTAAGACTCCCCCGCAGTTTGAACGGGCGTAGGACAAACGCTCAAGATGGATCTAAAAAATTCAAACAGTGGCCGAGATATCCCTTTGGTGAAAATATCCGCGTATTGCATGGAAGATGGAACGTGTAACACACGTATTTGACCAACCTGAACTTTCTCGCGGACAAAATGGATGTCAATCTCAATATGCTTCGTCCGTTGATGCTGAACTGGGTTGTCAGAAAGATATGTGGCAGAGACGTCATCACAATACACCACTGAAGCTTGACGCAGAGGAAGGTGTAATTCGAAAAGAAAATTGCGAATCCAAGTCGCCTCGGCGACTGCGTTTGCAACACCACGATACTCAGCCTCGGCACTAGACCGAGAAATAGTTGGTTGACGTTTAGATGACCACGATATTAAATTATCACCAAGAAGCACACAATATCCGCTGGTTGAACGTCTAGAAGTGGATCAGAGTAGGCCACTAAAGCATGAGAAGTGGATTTAATCAGCCGAATACCGTAATTAATGGTGCCCTGTAAATACCGTAAGATACGCTTTAAGAAATTAAAGTGTGGATCACGCGGCTCATGCATGAAAAGGCAGACTTGCTGAACTGCATAAGAGCCTCGGTTCTGAATACCTTCTTCTTTTTTTCGGGTTTTCCTCCCAGCCGGCCCTACAACAGAGTCTCGGCTCCTTCCCGGTTCTTGTTCGAAATATCCACCAGCCGATCTCCATGACGAAACCCGATCAAACCCAATGGCGACCCAACCACCCTTCCCCCCCGCCACCTTCGGCACATTATGTCGGTTATCCACCTCAGGCCCCAACAGGCCCATACGGCTACGCCCCATCTGGTTTTAATGCCTTAAGCCCGTCCGACTTGAGTGCAGCTTTTAATGCAATGCAGATGAGCTACACGGAGCCCACTCAGTTCTTTGACACTGGAGCAGAAAGTCATGTCACTAATAATAACGGTACAATTCTTTACCCTGACTTGTTTCCTGTTTCCACTAAACTTTTGGTTGGCAATGGTCATGTATTACCAATTGAGGGCTATGGCACTGGTTTACTTCCCATCCATAACCGCACATACATTTTACCAAATGTCTTATACAGCCCCAAAATCATTAAAAACCTTTTATCTGTTAGACGTTTTACCCGTGATAATAACGTGTCTATTGAATTTGATCCTTTTGGTTTTTCTTTAAAGGACCTCAAAACGGGACGCCTACTGTCCCGCCACAATAGCACGGAAAATCTCTACCCAGTCACCCCATCAACCCTTCCGCCTCAAGCCTGTTTTCTTGCATCAACAACCTTGTCGTGGCATGATCGACTAGGCCATCCGGGAGCTCAAGTCCTAGATATACTTAGTCATCATTTTAATTTTTCTTCTAATAAACAGTCACATTCCCATGTTTGCAATTCTTGTTTGATTTCCAATAGTAAACGTTTACCTTGTTATGACTCTTCTACATTTACATTTACATTTACACCCTTTGATATTATACATTGCGACATGTGGACATCACCCAAACCCAGTAACACCGGATACAAGTACTACATGGTCTTCATTAACAATTTTTCATATTTTATCTGGGTTTACCCCCTAAAATATAAATCCGAAACCTTTACAACCTTTGTCAAATTTCACCGCCTTATTTTAACTCAATTTAACAGACATATCAAAACCTTTCAATGTGATCTAGGCGGCAAATTTGACAATCATGCATTTAAAAGTTTTGCAGCTCAGCACGGCCTTCTTTTTCGATCTCTTGCCCCCAGACATCCTCTCAGAATGGTCGTGCAGAACGGATGATAAGACGTCTCAATGACATCATCTGTTCCCTTCTTATTCATGTCAATCTCCCACCATCCTTTTGGGTGGAAGCCCTCCACACGGCAGCCTACCTTCACAATATCCTACCCACCAAACGCCTAAACTTTTTTACATCTACTTTTGCTCTGATACCATGAGAGATGGTATAATTTTCTGTGTCTATTCCATAAAACCAATACCCTTTAAATAGGGAGTGTACAATCGAAAATAAGGAAACAAAATCAGGAAATAATATAGAAAGATAATATACAATCAAACAATGAATGTTAATCTATTCCTAAAATAGTGGAATAATCTTTGGGTGGAAATATGAATCGCTAAGATTTTTAAGAGACATTGCCACATTATAATGAATATCTTTAATCTTTAATTATAAAAAAATATAAGTATTTATAATTAAGTAAGAGAGAGAAGCGGAAAAAACAAAACAAAAAATGATAGCTCCAATGAATGACACGTGTCCCTCATAGGTTTCTTTTATTATATGGTTTTGATATTGACTAACTATGGATGTGTAACATTTTATATCCCCTTCTATGGAAATTGCACTCAGTGCAAAAATAAAAAATTGGATGTTTATTAAAAGTCTACTGATGCAGGATTATATAAAGATTTGAATGATAATATGTTCCTTTATTATCGAGTCTATCATTAGTAATCGTATCTTTTTATATATTTGGTTTAGTCAAGTTTATCTCTTAGGTTCTAGTATAAATAAGGGATTTAGGGTTTATTGTTATTTAGTTTTTGATTGAATTTTATTGAAAAGAACTTTGTTCTTAGAACCTTTGGTTCATGTTAGAGAGTTTGATTATCGAATTGTTCTCGAGCCATTTGAATGCTTCCGTAACTGCATCGGGTGTTATCAGAGCTTTGGTTATTCAAATGGCTCTACGTGAAGCGAACTACGTTTTTACTCGTCAAATCGCCGACCAAGGCAACGATAAAATCGTGTTCGATTTGCAAGATCGTAAGATCCAGGAAACTGACTCTAAGGATGTCATCTGGGATGGGATCGTTGGAAAGAGGAGCATCCTAAAGACTACAATGGTTATAAGTTTCAGGAAACCGACTCAGTGGCTTTCATCCGGGATGAAAATTGTGGGAAGGAGGAGTATCCTGGAAATTGTAGCATTATCTATCAGTCACCTCCTTGTTTTGATGAATACGGGGATGAGGAATGGTATTCTTGGTTTACCGGTGGTGATCTGAACTTACCGGGTGACGAATCGGGTTCCAAAAGTCATAATATTGAAGGTGATACATTGATGAATAGAGGGGGCGTTACAGTGACCATGGATGGTGACGTTATAGCTGGAGTTGATCTCTCGGCTGTTCAGGTACAAACCATTGAGACTGCCAACATTTATGCTAATTATCCTACTATTTGGAAAGTTCAAGATGATGGGACGGGATCGTATACTCACGCAAACAACACGGAGATAATTTGGAATGGGAATTCTGGGGATATCCCTACCGAAATACGGAGGCTAATGTGATAATTCAAAATTTAAATTAGCTAAAATTATGGTGAGCTTGCAACGTACACGTGGGCTTCTACAAGAAAAGGATGTGTTAAAAATTGAAATTTCCAAAGAGAATGATGGTGGGTCTATGGCCATTATAATCCCACCATCGACAAATGTGAATGTGATTCAAGATAAGCATGTGGAATTGACAGGAACAATTAACTTTATTCACAAATTTGGGCTCATGAAGAATAGAGTGGAAGATGATGCATTAATTATGGAGTGCTTGCAAACACATCACGTGGGGTTAACAAAAAACCTCAAATGGACTAAAATTTCAAAACAAAAAAATGGTAGTGGTTTACATGTGCCTGGACAGACTTCTGAGTCCACTGATAATTGACAAAAAATGGAAAGAGGTGGTACAGGTCCAAAGTCAAATGCAACGAACCGTGAAGTAAAATTGTGTAGCCGGGTCATGATCATAGCCAACAAGGATCGGGTAGATGTTCCTTTTGATCCAGGTGGTTTTGGTCCGAAGGCAAAACTCGAGGACGAGTTTTTTTCGAAGACTGGGAGAATGAAGGATTATATAAAGATTTGAATGATATTTTATTCCTTTATCATCGAGTCTATCATTAGTGATCGTATCTTTTTATATATTTGGTTTAGTCAGGTTTATCTCTTAGGTTCTAATATAAATAAGGGATTTAGGGTTTATTGTTATTTAGTTTTTGATTGATTTTATTGAAAAGAACTTTGTACTTGGAACCTTTGGTTCATATTAGAGAGTTTGATTATTGAATTGTTCTCGAGCCATTTGAATGCTTCCATAACTGCAACCAAAACCGAAAAAATTGTTACTGAGATGTGGACCAATTCAAACCGATACTGGTCCAGTAACCAAACCATAAACCATATCAGATTTGGATGTTCATTAAAAGTCTTAACTAAAGTTACGTCAACGTATTCTTGTTTCTGAAATGAGAGCTCCTATACAATACCGAGTGGCAAAAGCGCACCACTTTTCATAGGCGAGTCGCTATATATGCATATGTGTGTGTGATTTATCAATGTGGAATTCCTCATCTAAAAAATTGAACCTTTCAAACATAAATACAAGTTATAACACTGTGGACTTAAAAACACTATTTCTTGTGATGATCTACTCGGTTGATGGTCTCTCTTTGTTATTGGAATAGTCAAGACTCAAGAACCATGTAACTAGGGCATTATTAATAAAATTTTGGCTGTATCGGTAAGCTCAAGATATTTCTTAAATTTAAATATTAAACGGAAAAAGGAATCATTACCGTCTGGTGACATATTAAAAACCATTTTACTAAAATAGAAAGACCAATTTAATTAAAGTGTCCCACTAGAAATAACATAACAATCAGATATATACTTTTAAGAATAAAAACTCACTCCAGGTAAAATATCTTCTGCAGCTCTCTGTAGCAAATGCTCCATCTCTTGCACCTATGTATAGAATATCACCTAGACTTAATATTACTAGCCACTTTTCTAACGATGGCAATTTTGAACTGTTTGTTAATTATTAATGAGCGAGTTGATTCAAGTTATGTTTGAGCACTAACAAGTGAGATAAAAATAAATAAATAGATAAAAAAAAGAATAAAAAAAACTTTAAAACAGAAGTGATCAAGTGGGTAAAAGTCACCCGAAATGCATTTTTTGGGTAAAGGGTTACCCCGGTGATTTTATATATAAACAAACCAAAAACAAGTAGTATGGAAACACCCATACTAGTTCAAACATGGGAATTCCCCATGAATGTAAGCCAAAGAAAAAAACACACTAAACTACCAAGAACATCGAAGACAAACTACTAGACAATAATCTAGAGAAACAAGAAAACTAATAAATAATCAGCCTTCTTCATCTTCCACTCGGTTGCTATAAATCTCCCATGTTTCAAGCAATCTTCGCACATTGTGGCAATCCTTGAACTTGACTCCCATTAGCTTATATCAAACCATTTTCAAAATTGTATCACTTAGAACATCTGGCGGTCTCGTCTGGTTTTTGAAAAGTCTCGCATTACGTTCCTGCCAAATGAAATACGTCGCAGCAGCCACGATAAGCCTACTAATATAGTTGGTCGCTGACTTAGACCCAACCCGAGCCCCCAGCCAGTCAACGATAGCATTCCACTCTGGGCAACAGTACTCATACCCCCTTTTCCGCGAACTGTGATCCAAACTTGAGTTGAGTAGTTACAATTGAAGAACAGATGGTTATGAGAATTAATTTCCGCATAGCAAAGAAGACAACACATCATATTCATATTTTTCCTTCTGGAAATATCCCATTGCACAATTTTATCTTGAGTGAGGAGCTTACGACGAATCACCAGCCACATAAAGAAAGCATGTTTTGGAATACATTGCGAGAACCAAACATACTTAACCCAATCCACCTCTGCTGCTCTCTGTCTAACCGAATACCATATGCAACTAACTCATTATCATCCTTCCATAGGAGCTGGTCAGACCTATTCGGATCTGTATGGATATCATCTAGCTGATTTAAAACCGGGAACATATCCCTCCACGCCACTGGCCACCTCCAAACACCACTAACATGAATCTCCTGAACTGTATTATTAAGAGTAAAACCTGCACTTGAGATGGTTCTAGGAGTCAAGAAGTTACCAAGCGGCCCCAAGTGACACCACGAATCGTACCAAGCTGAAGTATTACTACCATCACCCAACTTGGACCAAACAAATTCTCTAATAAACGGCCGAAGCTGTAATATTTCTGCCAGCTCCAACAACAATTCGCCACCGACTTACAAATCCAAAAGCTTTTACCTCTAAGTCTGTACGAATGGATCCAAGCAACCCAAAGAGAATCACGCTCAACAAGAATGCTCCAAATATGAGAAGACATAAGCGCTTTATTAACATCCCCAATACGACGAATACCTAAGCCACCCTCATACTTTGGAACACAAACAGACTTCCAGGAAGCTTTAGCCTTCCCCTTATGATAGGAACCATCCGAAGACCATAAGAAGTTTCGCATTTTGGCTTCCAGATCTTGAATGATACGGTTGGGCAGGATAAAAACTGAAGACTAGTAAATATGCATTGAAGAAAGAACAGAGTTTATAAGCTGCAGCTGACCCGCAAATGAAAGAAGTTTATTACTCCAATTTGAAATCCGTTGATCCAACCTCTCCACTAAGGCACTACAATCTTTGTACACAAGGCTAGAAGAAATAAGAGGAACCCCCAAGTATTTTACTGGAAGAGACCCCTCCATAAACGGCATGAAAGACAAGATATGGTTTTTAACATGAGCTGGCACATTACAGAAAAACACTGTGCTCTTTTGAATACTAGGAACTAGACCGGACATGTTTGAAAAATTCGAAAGACACTTGAAGACACACTGCACCGACTCAACATCTCTCGCAAATAAGAATAAATCATCTGCAAAACACAGGTAAATGATATTATAAATCAACATATCATTTATCAATATATCATATTACTATTATAATAATAAATTTCACCCACTGATGAGTTTTAAGAAGTCAACAAATTTGGAGATAAAGTGTTTTGGGTCAACCCATTACCCATCTTGCTCAAACAGCCCATTTTGCCCCCTCTATGTACTACAAATATGCTAGAGTGTAGAAACCACAAAATCCAGACCTCATCTCGTGGTATCCTAGCTCTGATGTCTTCAAAATACTTCAACCCTAACCGCTGTGAATTTGTGAGTGTGGTGTCATTTTTCAAATCATCAAGACTCCTGTGTCCTCTTTCATACAGTTTCAGTGCAGTAGACGGACCAACCCCCCATACTTCCCCAAACAAGCTAATTGTTCGTACCTAGCACAAGTACAACCAATCAAAGTATTAAACAAATGAAATATTTGCAATAACAAAAAAGAAACAGTGATGAAGAGTAAAATAGCAACATATAGCAACACAGACGCGAGTAGAGGTATAATTTAGTAATGTTAAATGATAAAACTATTACTTTGCAAAACCCACCTTTTCGTCACTCTTGAAGTGTTCCAACTTGGACAATTTCCCAGTCGTCACAATTTCCTGTATCTATAATAGAATAGCACTGTCATCAGAACATTATACACTGTAAATACAATTATGGATATGTTTCTCTCAATCTATAACATAGGCCCTGAGAGAAGAACATAATACATTAAAGAAAACCCATTTTGGGCTAATTTTAAGCATGCAGTGTTAGCGAACAGTCCAATACATAAACACACACTGGTATAGTGACATTTTTCAAATATGAAACCCATGATAATTCATTAGTTATTACAATGGGTATTGCTGAATACTAATTTCCAAGTTAATAGTGCGTATTTTGAGTTGTGTACTTGATTCTGAATGAGCAAGTATGGGTTGTTAACTCACTTGTTTTTGGGTTGGTTTTCTTTCAGTAATTAACATATGCAAGTTGATGCATTAAATATGATGATGAATGGTCTACTTCAGGCCCTTTTCCAAACACTACAAAAACGAAAGCAATGGCCGTACTGTGCGAGAGAAGTAGCAACACTCAGCCCTCAAAAAGTGGATCAGAAAACTCAACCATTGCAAAACAAAAGCTTTCTAATAGAAAATGAAACAATTGAAATATAAGAACAGTCAACCTTCTTTTACATTCACTATGCATGTTGAAGATAGCAAGTCAAAGAACATGTAATGTTATACAATAAATGTCTACTTACATGATCCTGCATGGACTTCCCAATAGCGGGTAAGTCTTTGACTTGATCCACATTTTCAATGTTAAATGGCAGTCTTTCAATAACATTAATTGCCTTGTAATAACTGAAGGACCGCTGATCATCACCCAAAGCTGAGAAATTTAGTCACATGAGAAAGCACATCATGAAAATGTGCACAAAAAGAAAACAGACTTTACCTCTATAAATATTGATAAGCTTGCCAAATATTTCAGTAATATTTCTATTTAAATCAGGAGGATGATAAGGCAAGGAAGCAGTTTGTGCACCAATCTGAGTGTCAAACATAAAGCATGTAATTTTAGTCCAACATACTTGAAAAAGAAGCTTAAGCAAAAGCAGACACACTGGATTGGATAATCAAGCGCCACGTGACATTCATATACAAATCAATAGAAAGGAAGATGTCTTACAGAAGTCTGTTGACCATTAGTGTTGACTGGGCTAATGCTTGAAGGGCTTTCGGGGGATGAGCTGTGCTAAGAAGTATGAAGAATGTGTGCAACACCATCTCCTGAATCACTCAAGGATTTATCCTTCATTTGTGGACTAGAACTTTCCGACTTGTTGGGAGACGTTTTCAACTTTTTAGAAAGGTGTAACTGATCGTCACCAGATTTTGGCTCATCAGCAGGGTTGTCATTAGATGGGGAAGGCAACTGTATACTGTAGGATTCTTCGTTAACTTTCTCTCCTAGCCTCAAGCTGTCCTCCAACCACTGATAAAGAAGAATGGTCTGAATATCAATTTTCATAAACATTTGTTATTTGCAGGTGCCTTATTTGATTTTGAAACTACTTCCAGTAAACAAAACAAAAATTGTCAAGTTTTACCACAATATTCAATTCACACATCATCAATTATGTAGTGAGGAATATAACAAGTACCCCTTTGAAGCGCTGTAATAGTTTGGGGCGAAATTTGAGGCCAAGTGAGGCGGAATCAGTTGCGAAGACGTGAGTGACATTTCGAGACAAACCTTCTTCTACTATGATTGCTCCCATCTGCACCAGCTTTTGCTTCCATATCTTCTTCACCGCAAAGTTAGATGCATATGTATGTATGTAGTATCTAAAGAGCCAAGAAAGAGAAGAGCAAAACCTGCAGACGACGTCTCTGGACGCCGTTATCGACGAGGAAGACGACCATTCGAGAGAATATTCCATTAGGATCCGACCTTGCCTTTGGCGCCATTACTACCTGCACTTTCGCCCCCAAACCATATGCCCCAGTCCGAGTTTGTTACAGAGTTGCCTTACCCGAAATTTTTTTTTTATTCATTATTAATTAATAATTACCTATATTACCTGTAATGACAATTATTATTATTGTTATTATTATTATTATAGCATGAAGAGGAACACTACTTTAGAAATGAGAAACAGCATGAAGGGGAACAGTACTTTAGAAACAAAGGAGAAAAATGGTGATGCTTTTTTAATGTTTTTCCAATTACATATTTATCTGTCAGATTTTTATTGGTTCGGATATATTATGCTTTTATCTATTGTTTAAAATTATAAATTTATCTCATGTTTAAAGTTACGATTTTGTTCCTAAGTAACCTATAATGACAAACAGCATGAAGGGGAACAATACTTTAGAAACAGAGGAGGAAAATAGCGTGCTTTTTTTAATGCTTTTCTAATTGCATATTGGCAGTTCTTTATTGGTTTTGGTATATTATGATTTTACCTACACTTTAAAATTATGAATTTCCCTCATGTTCAAAGTTACGGTTTTGTCCGTGATTAAAAATTATTGAATTGTCATCGCTTTAACTTTTAGCAAATTACTATTTTACCCTAGTTAAAAATTACAGTATTGCCATCGTTTTAGTTTTTTTAAAACGTGTGTGGGGAAATAGTGTCAGACTGCTGCATGGCACTCCCCATTGGCCCAGATATGTTACGTTTTACCCCGGTTAAAAATTATGAATTTGCCCTAGTTCAGAATTACAGTATTTTCATCGCTTTATCTTTTGACAAATTATGATTTTACATCAGTTGAAAGTTACAATTTTGTCCTCAGTTCAAAATTACATTATTTCCATCGTTTTAGTTTTTTAGCAAAACTATATAATTGTTTTGTTTTAATTAGTTGACTCGATTTAATATTTATTCGTGTAAAGATGTTGCTTACACTCGTTCATTAATCCCGAATTACAGTTTTACCCCAAACTTAAAATTACGACCTTGCCATCGTTTAATTGGTTGAGAAATATTCGGCCTATCGCCCTACAACGCGGGCGGGCATCAACTAGTTAACTATACATACATGAAGCCGAGGGAAGAATGCGAGGAAATACTATATATACATTTAGAAGCTGAGGGAATAGTGCCTTCCTTATTGGTCCAATTAATTTAATATTTTTTCCTTAGTTTAAAATTAGGGTTTCGCACTCAATTTAAAATTATGGTTTTACCTCTAGCTCAAAATTATGATTTTGCCCTCACCTTAAAATTACAGTTTTGTCCTTAGTTCAAATAAAATTATATTTTATCCTAGCTCAAAATTACGATTTTGCTCTCATTTAGAAGTTGGGGGAATAGTGTCAGGTACCTGACACTTCCACGTTGGTCCTTTTAATTTATGATTTTATCTCAAGTTTAAAATTATGATTTCGCTCCTTTAGTTTAAAATTACATTTTTACCCTTGGTTCAAAATAAAATTATATTTTTGCCCCTAGCTTAAACTTACGAATTTGCCCTTAATTAAAAAATATGAGTTAGCCCCCATTTCAAAATTACAATTTCGCCCTGAGTTCAAAATTACATTTTTACTCCAAATTCAAAATAAAATTATGCTTTTTCCCCTAGTTCAAAAGAAAATTATGGTTTTGCCCCCAGCAGGGAAATAGTGTCAGGCAGGTGCTTGGCATTTCCCTATTGGTCCTTTAATTTATGATTTTATCTCCAGTTTAAAATTACAGTTTTACCTTTGGTTCAAAATAAAATTATATTTTTGCCTCTTGCTTAAAATTGTGAATTTGCCATTAGTTAAAAGATATGAGTTACCCACCATTTCAAAATTACGATTTCGCCCTGAGTTCAAAATTACGTTTTTGCCCTAAATTCAAAATAAAATTATGCTTTTGCCCCTAGTTCAAAACAAAATTATGGTTTTATCCCTAGCTAAAAATTTCGAATTTGCTCTAACTTTAAAATAATGATTTTGCCCCCATTTCAAGTTGGGGGAACAATGTCAGGCAGCTTGCATAGCACTTTTCTGTTGATCCAACCTGTCACACCCCAAATTACCACCGATGGAGTTTTACCGTGAGGCGTGTGACATACCAGGATCTAACCACTAATCATGTCGAACTATCAATAAATAATATAAAACAAGTCATCATGTCCAACATGAATAGTGAATTTCGAATTTAGCGTTTTAAACATAATATGTGTTCAACGGAAGCAATGTAAACATCTCAAACAATTGAAAGCAAAATGTTTTAAAACGTAAGGTGTTAATGTTTGCAAACAAACTACACGCCCCATGACACTTCAAGTCCTCAGACTGCAAGTTTCCATGCAAGATATATCTAATGAATTGCAAGCATGCAAAAAAATGTATCAGCGATTAAGCCGGCAAGTTCACAGTTTAGTTTAACGTAAAACAAATAGGTGTTTAGTTTAAAGACATGTCAATATTAAACTCGATACCGAAGTAACTGTTATGTTTGTTTGCCCTCATCAATGCCTATCAACATTGGCCATGCGTTTAAGGTTCTTAGTTCACGCCCGTCCTCCCAGGTACGGTGTGATGTTTGTCAAGCCTAATAGCGCTATCAACCAATACCATGTTTCCTTCAAGGCAACTAGTTCGATAGTAAGTAGGGACTTTCATGTTAGTGTTGAGTTTATTAACTAACATCGAAATTAAACCATAACGTTCATAAAAAGTATTCCTCCAAGGAATAGTAGTTTGTCCCCCTCGGGACGCATGCTTGTGAAAGAGTAGTGAACTCACCTTAGTTTGCTCGGTAAATGATAACGTGCCTTTATGCGTTAAGTAAGTGTTAGGTCCGTTACACGCGACCTAATGTACGTTGAATGTAAGTATGTATACGAGTAGAATGGTTGCAATACCCTAAGTGTCCAAACAACTTAGTGTTTTAGTGATTAGTTTAATATGTTTATTATACAATACCACACAGTAGCCAGGTTTTCTTTGTGCAAATAAACACTATCAAATAAGTCCTTACAAAATAAACTCTTTCAATCACGTAAATCCTTACAATCAAATAACTCCTTACAAAATAAACTCTTTCAATCATGTAAATCCTTATAATTAAATAAGTCCTTACAAAATAAACTCTTTCAATCATGTAATTCCTTACAATCAAATAAGTCCTTACAAAATAAACTTTTTCAATCACATAAGTCCTTACAATCAAATAAGTCCTTACAAAATAAACTCTTTCAATCACATAAGTTCTTACAATCAAATAAGTCCTTACAAGATAAACTCTTTCATTCACATAAGTCCTACAATCAAATAAGTCCTTACAGAATAAATTCAGACTCCATATGCACACATTCAACAAATCCGGACACCCGTCAACCTTAACATATTCAGACTCATAAACTCTTAACAAATTCGGACTAACATGCAATATACATAAATTCCGATTCTACACATACTATTAAACTCGGATTCAACATCTATGCTTAAAGTCGGACTCCCTTGGACGTACAAAAAATCTAGATTTCCTAATAAATTAACAAATTCAGACTCCTTAGATTAAATACGAACTCGGACTGCTTGCTTATATCCTTGTTAAACTCAGACAAGGGTAACCATGTTAAATTCGGACCCCTTTACTAGTTTCAGAAACTCGGACTTTATGACTTAACAAAGTCGGATCATTTACAATCACACAGTAACATGAAATCAAGTAGAAATCACAACAGTTTCTCAATACAATAGTTTCAATTCTACGATCAAAACCCTAATCTCAACAATGTAATCAATCACAACAATAGTTTAGTATTCCTATCATGTCAATGGCATCACTAATCATCAAACAGCAGTTTCATATTCAACAAGTATGATCAATTACACACAATCAATTGTTTGGGTCATCTAGGGTTTGCATGAATCAAAAGAACAGGTTCTTAACATAAACATAAACACATACCTTAGATTCAATCTAGTGTTGTTCTAGGAGGATTGGAATGATCAAGATTGAGGATGGAGAATTGTGTTGTAAAGGCAAACTGATAAGAGAATGTTTTGAGAAGAATGAACTATCGTATAGTGATTTTGAGAGGTGTTTAGGGTTTGGTTTTATTATAACTTCTCTAATATCCATAATACACCCTTAATTATAAAATCTTCACATAAAGCACACAACAACTTGTAATTTACAATTAAAGCATATAACTCACGTATTTGTCATGCAGCACATAAGTTCCGTATAACCCATCCGTTTATAATTAATTATTCGCTTTAGTCACCAACGTTCGAGAGTTATTATGTGAATGTTCCGGTAATCCCCCGAATTACCAAAGTAGAATCATTTAACTAACCCTAATTAAGTGAAGTGCCATGAATGTATGTCTAAATTAACTGTGGTTAGATCGTGTTATAAGTAGTATGTACAAGTAACCTAAATACATGCATACATGTTATGAAACTAAGAAATATTCCATTTAACGCCCCACAACGCAGTGGGCATAAGTGTAATTCTTATTCATCTAGGCATGCCTGGCACATGCTCATTTATCCTGAAAAATTATAATTTTACTCTCAGTTTAAAATTATAGTCTTTCCATCCTTTTAGTTTCTTTTAACAAAAGTATGGTAGTGTTTTGTTTTAGTTGGTTGATTCAATGTAACTATTTTTTAGAGATCGTGTTATGAGTAGTATGTACAAGTAACCGAAACATTGACATGCATGTTATGAGAGAGAAATATTTTTGGAGATCGTGTTATAGTCTTTCCTTGTAGTTGATCGAAAAGAACGCCATTGCGAGGAAGAGATAGTCAATGCACATCCGAAAGGATCCATCTTTATTTTTGACGAACAAAATGGGAGCGCCCTAAGGAGAAGTACTAGGACGTATGAAGCCTTTATCAAGTAATTCTTGAAGTTGGCTAGATAGCTCTTGCATTTCCGAGGGTACTAGACGGTATGGAGACTCCGCAACAGGAGTTGCGCCTGGAATGAGATCAATGCCCGAAAGTCAACAGAATAAGGGGGAGGAGGTCCAGGTAGATCCTTAGGGAAGACGTCGGGAAAATCACAAACGACAGGAATATCACTCACGCTTGGACCCTTATCCTTCTTTTCCACTACGTGGGTAAGAAAGGCGAAGTATTCCTTGCGTAAGTACTTGTTTTCTTGAATACATGACATGAGCTTAAGACCCTTCGAAAGTTTCTCGCCATAGACTTGTAAAGAATCATCGTTTGGAAGAGGAAGACGAATAAACTTTTCAGAACAAACGACCTTAGCACGAACTCACCTAAGCCAATCCATGCCTATTATGATGTCGAAGCTACCCATTTGCATGGGTATGAGGTCGATTGAAAACGTATGACTGTTAAGATTTAAAGTACACTTAGAAAGGACAGAATTGACAGTGACGGTCTTACCGTTAGCGACTTCGACTGCAAATGGTTTGGGCAACTTAGAACGTCTACACTTTAACAAAGGTTCAAATTCAACGGATACAAAACTTTTATCCGTGCTAGTATCAAATAAACTTGAAGCATAGACATTGTTAACGAGAAACGTACCGTTGATGTCGTTGTTGGCATTCTGGGCTTGAGCTGTAGTGATGACGAAGGCTCTACCACACGCTTGTTGCTGCTGCTGCTGCTGCTGGTGGTTGTTGTTAGCGAGGTGATTAGGGCCGCCACACTTGAAACAGGCTCGACCAGCGGCTGCTTGAGGTTGGGCTTGGTTTGGTGTGGGGTTTTGAGTTATTGCAACGGTTTGGTTCTGGTTGGCTAATGGCTTTGGACCGTTACGACATTGGTTGGAAAAATGCCCAAACCTATTGCAATTTGTGCATAGGTGGCCATGGTGTATGGGCAGGATAATGGTATTGGCATGTCTTACACTGGGGGTGAGTCCCAGTGTATGCCTTCTTGGTAGGCTCAGGGTTGGTTGGTGCAAGTCGTTGGATAGGTTGAGGGTTTGGCGGAGTGACTACTGCACAGTTTTGGCTTGAAGCCTTCCATTTCTTGCCCTTGTTGTTGTTCCTTGGTGGCTTGGATGGTGTGGGTTCATCGATGGTATCGGTGGTGGCTTAGTGCGCATTCTTTGATAAAGCCTTGTTGGAGGCTTCATGAAGAACGCAATTGTTGTTGAGTTTGGCCACCAGTTTGTAGGTATCTTCGAGGGTTTTGGGTGAGGCGGCTTCAAATAGGTTCATGATCTAGTGGGATAGGCATCGAATGTACTTTGCGATAGCCTTGTAAAAGTTGTCAACTTGGCTAGGGCATAGTGCACTCAGTTGTTTAAAATGAGCTGTGAGACCAGCGTTGTCGTTCCCCACCTGCCTCAGATTCTAGAATTCATTCTCGAGTTTTTAAAGCTCGTATGGAGGACAAAACTCGTCCCTCATCAACTTCTAGAGATTAGCCCAAGGGAGGGCATGTGCGGCTTCGTTCCCACGAACGTTACGCTCAGAGATCCACCAATCAAGGGCTCTTGATCGGAAAATGCTTGTTGCGTTAATCGTACGCAGGTGGTCAGGACATCCACTTTGAAGGAATGTTACTTCAATGACATCAAACCATTGAAGCAATTTAGTGGCATCCCCTTCACCAGTGAAGGGGGGTTATAAGAACAAAATTGTTTGAAAGTAAACGTCGACTTAGGCGTTTCCACCTTGGAGTTGACAGAGCCATGGGGTGATTCAATGTTTGGTGGAGGTTGGATTTTGCTGACGATGTAAGGGATGATCTTGGCCACTTGTTTTGCCATAAATTTCATATAATCCTTCTTGGACATCGAGTCGGAGTTGGACTTCGACTTCTTCCTTCCATTTGAGTTTTGCGAAGTAGACATCTAGGCGATCGAAAATAGAGGAAAAGATGAGTCTTGATCATAATGCGGTTATAAAGGTTGCAGCTTGAGCATGTAAATATCACATAGCACGTATGAGTTCACATAAGTGGCATAAGCATAACAAGTATTCTATGAGCATAAACACGTATGAATGTGTAAAGGAGTATAAATTTAATTGGTTCACGAGAATTATTAATGTTTTTTTATTACGGGGGACATACGAATTGTGCATTGGTTTGAACAAGATAACAAGTAGTAAAATACATAGAAATTGAGGTAACATAAAAGAGAGGCTTGATAAAATATTTGAGTGTTTTGGGTTGAGAAACTTTGACTATTCCAAAGTGAATCGCAAGTCCTTTCGAATTAGGGAGACATGCTTTGGCCTAATAGATAAAATACTCTCACTGAGGAGCGGTTAACGGTACTTTACCCATCCAGTTACTACATGTCCCAAATTGATTAGAAATTCGAAACTTTGGCGGGATTGGAAATCGAAGAGTGGAACTACTTATCAAGATGTGGATATCACTCCTAACTTGATAATTTCGTCCCTTAAACGTGGTTGGTACTTACCAAACGAGGAGAAAATTCTGACTCGTTGGTAAGGGTCTACTAGAGTATGAAATGGAAATTTTCCATCAAGATGTGGATTTCACTCCTAACTTGATGGTGTAATTTCGTGTAAAATCGAATATGCAAATTGAGAGTGATCGCCAAAGTGCAGGTTTCACCCCTATTTTGGTGAGATCGTCTCGTTTGTAGTATGAGTGCCTTCATGTCTTCTACGTGTGTATTGTATAAATGTCTTAGGAAAGACATGTTGCATAATTGAGACAAAGGAAATAGAACGAAGCAAGGTAGGGAGAATAACATATTAAGCAAGAATCAAGAATGGTCAAGTTGGTCACTTAAATTATAGACTAGGTCGAACATGACAATTCTACCTAATTCCCTATAGTTATGGCTCTGATACCAATCTGTGACACCCCAACCGATGGCGGAAACATCAGAGTGAGACAAACGAGATTGCTCGAGACTTCATAACACTATTGTGACAATATTTAATTCAAACCGATTTCATTCATAATTAAAATTTGTCAAGTACATCTCAAGAAATCAAAGTACAACAATTTGAAACCTCAATATATAACGAAACTCAATAACAATACAGTAATAAAATCTAGTAATTCTAGATGCGTTTCTAAGTCGTCCCTACTAGATTTCGTCAATATTAACATCATCAACCTGCAACATGTTTAAAAGTATAGTTCAACACACAAGGCATTGGCGAGTACACAAGTTTAATATAGCATAAGTATGAAAAAAGGTTTAAACGAATCCACATGGCAAAAATAGTTAACTAGATTAACGTATCAAGGCATGCAATTTACAAGTCAACCCTCTGATTACCGCAAGAATTAAAGACTTAACATGACCACAAGACTATGGGCGGTGTGTTACTCCTATAGCGCTATACATGTTAAGGGGAGGCTCGTACGAAGTTAATGACAAGTGAATCACATAAGAATGTTCCAAGAATACAAATCAAGTATCATATATTTAAGCATGTATAATGGATTGTTTGTGTTTGCATAAAGTATAAGTGTGATTGTGTGTATTTTGATAGGTTAAACACATTGCGCCCAAAAGTGTAAAGCGAAAAAAGGGCTTTCAAGTGTACTCTCGGTTTTGGAAAGCTTCCTTTGGTAATCCCATGAAGAGTATGGTTGATTGGAGGACGGAACACCGGGCTATCCTACACAAGGAAACGTAGGTATGTGAGTATTGGAATGGATAACAGAGGATTAGGATTAGGGGCTTAAAGTATGAAAAAGGAAAAAAAGGTATGTATTCAAGAAAGTAATTATCTAGATGTTAATACTCGTTTTTGACACTATAAACCCGTAGGGTGCTTGTGATTTCATGGATCATGCCCATTAGAATCGTAACAAGGGGGTTAAGTCCGAGATAATATAACCTAATGTTAGGACAAGTAATGTTGGTGCATAATGTCTATTGCCTACGTCTAGGATATGTCGGTTGTGAATATAGGGCTTAGATTACTCATTTCTATATGTACATTTAATTGCTCGTACAGTGAGCTTATGTGGCTCGTACGAGGCACTACTCACACAAGCCAACAACCTCACTCCTTTGCGACCATGTTGGCCTATAAATAGTGGAGCTTGAGTGTTATGTATAAGTTATTGGTGTGTGACTATGGCAAAGCCCTGTCCATTTGTTTATTCGTCTGTAACTTTCACGTTTATTAATATACGAAGTAAAGGCGTTTAAGCAGCATACTTGATTGTTTATTTGTCTAACTCGCTAGCAATGAATTCCGCCTCTGTTAGCTGATTCAAATCGGTCTGGTGCTCACAAAGGAGAGTCGATCCCCTTTCACAAGTGGTATCAGAGCCTTGAGGCCTGATTTGAGGACAAACAACAAGTTTTAGCAGACAACCAACAAGTTTCAGAAATTGAAAATCCAGTTTCAATCGTGGAAGATTTTCTATATCTACTCTTTGTTCTTACATATTTCAGATCTATAGGATTTCATGGATGAATTGGACTAGGATTTTAGTATAACACGTTAAATCAACGTTAACAAATCCCTGAAATTTACAGATCTAAAATCGAACAAAATCATGACGAAAATTGTCGAAAACATCCGTTTATTGACTTGAGCTACTCGTACGAGCAGAACGACAACTCGTACGAACGATCATCCGTACGGATTAGCCACTCGTATGACCAAGAAAACAAGTTTTCTTAAAATTTTCAAGTTACAAAATAGTCATTCGTACGAGTAAGTGTTTCGCACAAAGAGTCACTCGTACGAGTAACTCTCTCTCTCTCTCGCACGAGTAACTTGCTCGCACGAGTCACCTGACTCGCACGAGTATTATCACTTGCATGAAGGACATTTGAGGATTTTTCTTAACTTTTGTGTTTTTATCAAATTATATCTAATCAGTGTTGTCGAAAGTTTGTATTTCTAAAATTGGAAGAAGAGTTTTTCAACGCGTTTGCTGCTTCAGCTGTTACCACTACCACAGCACAAAATATAAATCTAGAGAACGAAATGGGAACCATAACAAAGCCTCCAAAGCTTATGAATCTAGAAGACTACGATAGCTGGAGTGAAAGGTTCATGAACTGGGTTCAAGCTAACCACTTCACTTGCTGGTTTGCAATCGAGTCAAAATATCAAGACCCTATTGGAGAAACTGGTCTTGAGAAGACACTAGCACAACTCTCAGAGATCGAAAGAGAAAAATTCTTTAATGAAAAGAAGATGTTGAATATTTTGCAGCAAGCTATAAAAGAAGATATCTTGGCATTATCACAGCACGATGACGATGCTCAGTCTTTATGGAATGCCTTACGTTTAAAATTCCAAGGAAGTTCACAACTGCGAAAGGGAAAGAGAGCGCAGCGCTACTGAGTAAAAATTTGATATTTTCACACTTATCAAGGGAGAGACAGCGACACAGTTGATTGAAAGATACTGTCACTTAGTGGTTCAAATGAAGCGTATAGGAATTCTGAAAACGAACGAAGAATTGGTCGATAAACTTGCAGATTCTCTACCTGAAGAAGAATGGTCCACTTATTTGACTATTCTGAAGAACGGCACCGAGTATAGTAATTTCTCATTGCCAAGATTCATTGAAAGATTAGAAGGGCATGAGTTGGAAATGTAGAAGATGGCAAAAAGCAAAGGCGCACAGATACAACAAGATATGAATCTATATTACAAAGGCAGTCCTGTTGCAAACATACAGTCTCCCAAGATTCAAACTGCATTCAATGCCAACAACATGCAAAGTCCACCTTCAAGCCAAACGAGTAGATTTCAATCTTTTGCTTCCTTCAATCCAAATACACCTCAAGGGCCACAATCATCCCAAAGCTCAAGCAATCCATAGAACAACCAGCACAATCAATCTAATCCCAATCAATGAATCTTACAATGCAATATTGCAGTAAATCTCCAGAACGCCTAAGACTTTAATGAAAAAGCCGCAAAGCAACACATGACCCTACTTGCTTCAGTATTGGAATCGTATGAAAGTTTAGTAGCTGGAAAAATTGGGAATCCAGAGATGACGAAAGAAGATTACGATCAAATTGATCTAGTTGAAATGGAATTGATCGATATCAAATAGTGCATGGCTTCCATTATTCGAAGAGCTCAACGATTTATGGAAATAATTGGGAGAGAAAATTTTGGAGGACTTGACATCAAACTAGGCTTCGATAAGTCAAAGGTTACGTGCTTCAAATGCCGAGAGAAGGGGCATTTCAAAAGACAATGTCCAAATCGAGAGGTCAAGGGCAATCAAAACCCGTTTGCTGATGATTACTATAAAAAGGCCATATATCATCAACCTCAAATTCAAACTAGAATAGTGCAGATTGATGACGATCCATCAAACTCAAAGGATAAAGCTCTCGTCGTCATTCAAGAAGATGAAGGTTTCAACTGGAAAAAGTACATCACCAAGAGTGAAAGTCTGGCATTGGTAGCTGAAATTATTGAAGAACCTGAAGATACTAAAGAATATACAGAGGCATCCTTTGATGAGGCACCCGAGGAACTTTATGGAACCTCATCTGAGGAAGAAGAACTTCTAAATAGTGCTTTTAAACATCTTTTGCTTGATGATATTCTTAAAACTTTTGCAGGATATTTCAATTCAAGCCATCCAACAACATGTGAAGAAGAACCAAAGTCAGAAGTTGTCGAATTGATTGATGTAACTAAGGAGATGACCGTCGAAACTCTTACTGATGTTGCTAACAAAGCTTTAATGGCAAATCTGAATGAGGTAGTTTTTGAGCAAGCTCAGGAAGTAAATGTTGAATTGGTTAATAAATCAATAAGTGCAACCGTGAAAAAGATTGAAGCTGCTCATAATGTCGAATTGGAAATTCCATGCATGAAATGCAAATTGCCATGCAAGGAGTGTGTTGAATAAGATGAAAAATATAAAAAACTCAAAACATATGCTTATCATTTGTCATATGATTATGTCACAAAAAAAGAAGCACATGACAAATTAAGCAAAACAATTCGACAATATGAGAGAGCAATCAAAGAAGATGACAATACACTTTCTATGCTCAAAGCAACCGTTATGGACAAACAAATGGCCATAAACATGCATATAAATACGATTGCTGAGCTGAAAAGTGAACTTGAGAAAATGAAAGTTGAAACTAAACGGGTTAACAAGTTCTTAATTAGTTACTCTACCAGTTCATATGTCATAGATCACATTCTTCCGAAAATTAAGGTTAGACAAGGTAAGAAATTTATTGTTAACCAAGGTAAAGGTTATGATCGTGTTCCACCACCCATGTGGAATAGATATGCAAAGAAAAAGCCAGATGGTGTGGAAAAGGCGCTTAATTTAAATTTATTAACTAAAATGGGGAACGAGCTGCTAACACATCAATGTAACCTATACCAAAACAAAAAAAGTTTGCGAATCTGATGTGGTAACCAAAGTAATCAAAAATATTTTTGAAAGTGAATCTGACAGCTCGGTTTTTGAAAATGCAGAGTCAAGTAATGAGAAGTCTGAGTCAAGTTCACATTCTGAAAGTGAGAAAAGTTTTCACGAGAACTTCATTTCAGCATCAGAGAATGGTTTAAAGAATGATCCCAATATAGTCGTCTGTAAATTAAAAGGATCAGATAAACCATACTCCGATGAGGAATTCCCAATCAAGAATGTAAACTTAGACCGCATTGATAGGATCTTCAAGCTAGTTGAAGTCAACACCTCTGATCTTGATAAGCAAGATGCCGCTTTCCACTCAAAACAAAAAGAGTTTCATAAAAACATACATCTGAGTGGGAATGGTAGAAATTATCCAAAGAACAATAGGGCTGGGGTAGGGTATGAAAAGAAGAGAAACAATAGATTCCAAAGCAAAATGTTACCAAGAAAATGGACTTTGTTTACGGAACTAACATTGTAAATGAAAAGGAAATCATTGGTAAACAATCAAACAAGGAATTTGAGCATGAAAGAAAACTCCGTGAACAAGTTTCTAAAGCCTCTATTGGAAAGGACAGTAGGACATGTTACAATTGTAACAAAGTTGGACACATTGCACGTCAATGTAAGCCATCCAAAACGAAACCTGCTCATGAAGTTAGAAAATGCACAGAAGATGTTAAAAAGAAAGGTAAAGAGTTTGTGCCAAAAAAAATTGAAAAGAAATGTTGAGTCTAGCTTAAATGGGAAACCAATCACTGTAAATTTTTCAAATTATGAGGTTGGTGAAACATCTAAGAAAAATGGACAAAAGAATTTTAAGTTCTACTCAAAGAACGCTTTTTCAAGTGCACAAACTTGGGTTGTTAAGAAGAAATCGTCTTCTGTTACTGTAAACACCACCATTGTTTCAACTAAACCTAAAATAGAAAAGGGATCAACAGTTGAACAATGGGTGGAGGTAAAGAATGAGGTTAAGAAAAATGTTGAGCCAAAATGTGTTATCCTAAACCCGCCCAAGACCAAAAAGACTTGGGTTCCTCTATTTAAGTAATTTCTTCCATATGTGTGTAGGGGCTCCCGAGGTTAATCATTTCAAAGTGGATTATGGACAGTGGGTAAAGGTATTCTCACTAACGGAGTGGTGTCTTTCGACAAAGTGAACTATATCGCTGAGCTTGAGAACAACTTACTTAACATCTCACAAATCTGTGACAAGAAATTCACTACCCACTTCAATGACAAGGAATGCTTAATTCTTAAACTGGGATTCAAAATTCCCGAGGAGTGGATCCTCATTCGCGCTCCATGAGAAAATGATCTTTATGTCTTAGACATAAGCGTCGCATCCACTACGTCAAAGAAGGTTCAATGCTTTGTATCTAAAGCTACTGAGAAAGAGTCTATCCTATGGCATCGTAATATGGGGCACATTCACCTGCGAAAGATGAATTATTTGGCACATAACGACCTAGTGGAGGGTGTTAATCTAAAGAATTTTCACTTATCAGATGATTGTCTGAGCTGCAAAAAGGGGAAGCAGCATAAGAAATCACACCCGAGAAAGCTGCTTAACTCTATCAAGCTTCCACTAGACAGGCTTCATATGGATCTTTTTGGGCCAGTGAACGTGAAAAGTATCTCTGGAGATCTATATTGCCTAGTCGTGACAGATGATTATTCAAGAATCTCATGGGTTTTCTTCCTGGAGAGTAAAGATGAAATGTTTGAAAGTCTTATGATTCTCTTTAGGAAGCTGGAAAACCTATATCACTTGCCAATCAAGAGAATCCGTAGTGATAATGGTACTGAGTTCAAGAATAAGAGAATGCTCGAATTCTACAACGATAAGGGTATTCTTCACGAATTGAGTGCCCCCTGTACTCCTCAACAAAATGGGGTAGCTGAACGTAAGAATCGCACACTGATTGAGACTACAAGAACAATGCTCGCTAATTCAAAACTTCCTATTAGTTTCTGGAGCGAAGCAGTCGCGACTGTGTGTTACACCCTTAAACGTGACAATCAAGCCTCACAATAAGATATGTTTTGAGCTACTAAACCATCGAAAGCCGAACCTAGCGTTTTTGGAACCTTTTGGATCGCCGTGTACTGTTCTAGACCCGGACGGTAAATTTGGGGCCAAATCCTTGGAAGGATTTTTCGTCGGTTATGCTAGTCCGCAAAAGAGAGTCTTCTTGCCAAGTCTAAACCAGGTTATTCTTGCACAACATGTTGATTGTCAAAGATTTACAACACCTACGCATAAACCTGGTGATCCGTGGCTGTTCAATTACGACGGGTTGTAGAATTCATTCGACCTACCAGAAGTGCCTTCAGAAGAAGAACTTGTTATGTTATTTCAACAGCATCAAATCTCCAATCAAGAACAAGTTTCAAGACCGTTGGTGATTTCCCCATCACTACTTGTCTCTAACTCTTCTGAAGTAGGTCCGAGCAATACTCTACAAGAATCAGTAAATATACCAGACTTGGATACTGCTGAACCATCTGCCCATCAACCAATTGATGCTGACTCTAATCGAGAACCTACTTTTGACGATGGAGGAATCAGTTCTGATGAAGGATCAGAGCAAATTCAAAGCTTTCTGAACACTCAAGCTAATGAATCCAATAACAGAAATAAAGCTACATCCTCTGAACAGGTTGCTAATGAAGTTGTCACAAATTTGCAAAGTCAAGTAGACGTTCCAAGCGAAGTGATGCCAAAGACACTATCTTACCATCCGTCAGAGAATATTATTGACAACTTACAAACTGGAGTGAAAACTCGAAATCAAATCTATAAGGATCTAAGTTGTTTTTATACAAAAATTTCTCCACTACAAACCAGACTTTCTTACAGTTGTTTTGTTTCGCAGGTAGAACCAGGAAACTGGAAAGACGGTATGAAGGAAGAAAGCTGGGTGGATGCAATGCAAGAAGAGTTGCTGCAATTTCAGAAACATGGTGTCTGGAAGCTTGTTGACCTACCTGATCACCATAAAAAGAATAATACTCGTTGGGTCTTCAAGTGCAAGAGGGATGATAGAGGTATCGTGGTTAGAAACAAAGCTCGGCTCGTAGTCCAAGGCTTCCATCAGTAAGAAAGGATAGACTACAACGAAGTCTATGCCCCTGTCGCGCGTTTTGAAGCTATCCGCATTATATTGGCCTTTGCATCATGGAAAGGTTTCAAGGTGTACAAGTTGGATGTGAAGTCCGCATTCCTTTACTGAAAGATAAACGAGGAGGTGTATGTCGGCCAACCACCGAAGTTTGTCGATCCGATACACAAGGATAAGGTCTATCTGTTGAACAAAGCGTTATACGGACTACACTAGGCCCTGAGAGCCTTTATATGAGACACTTTCCAAACATCTTCTGGTAAACGGTCTCCAAAGGCATATTACACAGTACCCTCTTTACCAAGGAAGTGGATGGACATCTGATTATCGTACAAATTTATGTGGACGATATCATCTTTGGATCGACAAATGATAAGTTGTGTAAGGACTTTGAAGAAGTCATGAAAAGGGAGTTCAAAATGAGTGCTATGGGGGAGATGAAGTTTTTCTTAGGACTTCAGGTTGAACAATTACCGATGGAATCTTCATTCACCAAACGAAGTATGTTCATGATGTGTTAGAGAAATTTGACATGACAGGAACTAAGCCAGGATCAACTCCATTAGCAACCAACCATAACATTTGTCCAAACATTCATGGAGTTAAAGTCGATGAAACATTATATCGCTCCATGATCGGATCCTTGATGTATCTCATAGCTTCAAGACCTGATATCATGTATCATGCATGCCTGTGCGCCCGTTATCAGTCAAATCTAAGAGATTCACACTTGTTAGCCGTCAAAAGAATCATGCGCTACTTGAAAGAATGTCCAAGCACTAGCTTGTGGTATCCTCGACATGAAGACTTCAGTCTCACAGCTTCAGGACCTGATATCATGTTTTTATGTAAATACTTTTCTTGCTTTCTTCAAAAACAAAAACTCAAAATATTTTTTTGATTTTAGGGGGAGAAAGTTATGAAAAATACAAAAACATTAAAAAAAAAGGACGGAGAAAGTTATGAAAAATACAAAAACATTAAAAAAAAGGACAAAAAGAGTTTTTGTGAAAAAGAGAGAATCATATTTCATCAGCAGACTATCACAGTATGCTAAAGAAATGGAATGATTTAAACAGGTAATTAAACAGATCTTATTGATGATGTGCCAATAGGCTTCACACGTTCAGTAAATTGTTCTTCAAGATATAAACTTAAAAGAAAAACTGAGTAATTTTTGGGTCGACACCTCTTGGATATATGGACTTAGTACTCCGAAATTTTGTTTGAGAGAATGCCAGATTATGTGATACTAGGTCTTTATATTTAGTTGATATCTGGGGTATTATATGAGTTCTTCTTATTTTGCGTCGGCAATGACCTAAAACTTGTATAATACTTTACGCATTATTCACCTCCAAAAGCTACATAAAAATGGCATATGTCATAAAAAGATATGAAATATGCAGTTTAAAAAGATTCCTAAATGGAACATCACCTTAAGTCGAGCTTTCATCTCTTTCTCTGTATGGAAATACTAACCTGAGCTCTCAAGGTCTCGCAATTCACCCTATTTACAGATATCAGTTAGATATATTCACCTATGAGATGAAATTCTGGGAATCTTGATACGGGAGTATATTCTGAGATGGGAAACACAATTACTTCGTGTTCCTTAAAATTACCTAACATATCTTGAAACAATTGAGAAATGTGTAGAGGTTAAGTAGATCAGTATATTGACAATCTAAGTAAATCTGTTTAGGACCTTAAAGTTATTACCAAGATCAACGGTACTGGTGATTTGTCTAGAAAACTGAGGAGATCCTCTAAGACAAACTCACAAAAATATGTCTGTAAATACGTCTTTATTTACCTTATTTCTCTTTTTAGAAAAACCCAAAAAGATTTTCAGTTTTCTTTTAGCAAAACTTTGAGAAACACAAAAAGTTTTATTTTCTATCTTAGTTTTTCGTCTATCGATGATGAAAATACTGTTAGACCAAGTCAAAGCGACAGTTGCTGAAGGATAGCTGAAGATCACGGGTTGGGAGCTAATCTAGAAAGAAGAAAGTTCTGAAACATCACAAAGTTCATTAACTTGAAACTTTAAAAAAATTTTATAAGAAATCTGTTTTGGTCAAACAACGGTCAACCAAGGTCATTAACTTGGACTTGGCAGGCAAATTGGTTAACTGGGGTCATTAACTTGGACTCGGTCAACTGAGTGGGTCAAAAGGAAATGTCAAAAAGTAACAAAGTGAAGAACAACAGGTTCGTATGAGTGAGTTCATGACTCGTACGAGTGATAGAACCTCATTCGTACGAATGATGACTCGTACGAATGCCTTGGCACATATAAATGGGGTTTTCACTCACACGAGTCACATTTGTGACTCTGTGCGACTGGCGATACTCTCTATGCGATCCAGTTCATTCTTCACATTTTTCTTGACCATATCACGTATCTTTGACTTCGGGGAGGTTGATTTGCACACCTCTTTCGATGGGAAAGGTACTAATTCAAGTTTTGAGCCATTATAATGCCGAAATCAGACCATAAGGACATAAAACATATTAGGCTAATTGAACCGGTAAAATGTAAAATTAAACTCAAAATTGTACAAGTCGGCCCTTTTAGCGTCTAAATCTTCATTCAATTTGTTAAAATTTACACGTTTTAAGTTCGGTTTGAAAATGTGTTATTTTGTACGATTCATGACCCATACGAATAGTGGCTCGTACGATTAAGCTTTTTAAGTCAGATTATTATCATCACTCGTACGAGTGATAGTTCGCACGAGTAAGACCTTAATGTTATGAAACTCTTTGACTCGTACGAGGCACCACTCGTACGAGCGAGTCTGATTAAACCTAAAACGGTTAAGTATCATTTATGACTCGTACGAGTGGGGTTGTTCAAACTTGAACTTTTGTCTTAAATGTTTATCTGACTCATACGAATGGTGACTCATACGAGTGTCAAAGGTTTGAAAAGTTTGGAAATCTTTTAAGTGTTGGAAATTTTTGTGTTCGCAGGTCAAAAAGTCTTCGTTTTCTCCTTTCCACAACATCTGTTGTTTATTAGATGAGAACATTCCAGAGATTACAGCTTATAGAGAAGTACTTGGTTTTTTGAGTCGTCTGCCAATCACGAAGGCCCTTACTGACAGACACACGGCTTACCGATCGCACGTCGAATACTTTTGGGATGCCGCAAAATATGATGACGAAGATAATGCTATAGTTTCGGCAGTAAGAATCAACAACGAGTATATCCAAGTGAATATAACTGAAGATCTGATTCGAAAAGTGTTAGAGTTCAAGGATCGAGCAGAAGACCCTATTGGATATCCGGAATATATGGTTAAGGGTGCTTCTATAGGATGGGATATGCAGGATTTGTCAACGCGACACCTTTCAAGAAAGGAAATCTGAGTGCTCCTTTCCGATATATTGCACACTGTATTATACATGCTCTCAGTCACAAAAAGGGAGGTTTTGATGACTTGACTGATTACTAAATGTGAATGATTACAGCTCTATTCCTCAATATGCCGCACAACTTCTCGAGGCTTATATTTATGCAGATGGTACAAAATATTCAGAGAGAAAAATTCCTTCAGTACCCGAGGTTCGTACATATGCTGCTGGATCATCTCCACAAAAATCTGAAGAAAACGAAAGAAGATATTCTGGGGCTCGAACACATGGATGTGTCTACTCTGAAAAAGATGAATCTTCATTTGAAAGCCTTCCCGAATACCAAGCCAGTTTTTGGGGCTAATATAGACAAAGATTATGTGGCACTGCCCAAGGGGAAGTGGAGTAAAGACGATAGTGGAGATGAAAATGAAGAGATTGGGTTTGTATCTAAGAGAAGTGCTTGGTTCACAAAAGAAGATAAAAAGGGGAGCAAGGGGACAAAAAGAAAACAAGTTGCCACATCTTCCTCCTCTGCCCCTCAGCAAAAGAAGCGTGCATCTGTTGGCACAAGTTGAATCGATGAGCCAGAGACTGAAGAGAGTATTGAAACTGTTGCTGCTGACATAGAGCAACAAGCATTTGGTGGTAAAGCTGGTGGAGATGAAAGCCCGTCCTTCTCGAGTACTAATTTCGAGGATAGGATTGTCGGGGAAAAAGAAAGAGCAAAAGAGAGAGAGTTAGAGCGGTTGGCGAAGAACAACGAAAGGCTAAGGAGAGGAAAAGAAAAGAGACAGGAGAGGATGATACTACCTACATACCATCTGAGTCTGATAGCGATACTCCTGTTCTCAAGACAGCAAAAAGGCCAACGACAAAGCGTTTAAAGAGGCCAGCATCCAGAAAGACCGACTCTCCAACTGCTCGCTCAAAACGTAAACTGAAGAAGAAAGTTGCTGCAACATCTACTATTGAGCCAACACCTCCATCACCACCTCCACAACCATCACCACAACCTACCCCACAACCTCATACGACTCAATCTCCACCACAATTTCCAAAGGGCTCCAGATTAGAAGATCAATTTGATTTTGATTTCGGAGATATTCCTGGGGGTGAAGATTTTACGACAGATAAGTTCAATGACTCACGGATTACAGAGCTAGAAAATCAAGTCATGTTGAACAACGTTAAGATTGCTGAGCTGCAGGAGCGTATAAAGGGTTTAGAAGAAGATCGACAGAGTCTTGTGGCTGTATTAGCAAGTTTAGTGTCAGAAAACGAAAGGCTACGGAAGCGTATGGCAGAATATGTTGAAGAACGCCTCAGGAATCAGAGACAGGTGAGCTTGTTTTATAAAATTATTATCAAAAAGCTCGGGATTAATCTTGTAGTGGAAATCAATGAGATTGAGAGGGAGGAAGCAAGAGAAAGAATCACCGAATGTGAGCGAATTGCCAAAGAGATGTCTGATGCTCAAGGCAAAGGGAAACAAAAGGTTGGAGAGGATCCTTCGAAAGAAAAAGTTGCGCCAGAAGCTGAATCTGCTCCAGTATCGTCTGATATAGTTGTGTTTGTGCCTCCGATGATGGATTTCGTTTTGATAGGGAAACCGAAAGATGTGGAGATCGACATGTCAAATCTTTCTGAGAAACATCAAGAGTTATTGAAGAAAAGAAAGATGATAAAGGAGATTGATGCAGAGATTGACTCGTTTGATGAAGATCTCGAGGAAGTTGATGAGGACTTAGACGAAGCAGGTGATGTATCTAAGACAAAACCTGATAATGATAGGAAGTTTGTTGATAGTGATCAGGGAGGTTCGGGTATTCTTGTAACAGATTTTGGAATGAATGATAATATTGATTATTCTGTGTACTTGGATGATTCGGCCAACCAACTTGATGATGACCAAGGTCAGGGGAAGTCTTATGATGTATCGAAGTATTCTCAGCAGGTAGGAATTCTCACAGTGATTGCTATGTCAATTGTTCCTGTTATGCCTAAACCAAGGTTTCTCTACTTGGAACATGATGTGGAAGAGGGAGAATTCATCCACAATTATACGAAGGAAGAGGTTGCAAAGATGTTAGGTGTGGATGAAGAATCATTTGAATTTGACTTCGAAGACGAGCTCAACGACATCAGTGCTATCCAGCCTGAAGATTATCTCTTCGAACATATTTCTGAAGCACATGACTATGATAAGGGTGTCGTGGAGGATGATTCCAATGACGATGATACTACACATGATGTCGGTGAGGGTACATATGATTTCCCAATCTTCAGTGAAATGTTCTCAGCCGAAAGCGATGATCTGTTGAAATGAAAAGTAGAAGAGGTTGTGAAGCAAGGAACGGTGCCTAAACGTTTATCGAAAGAGGAGATAGCTGAGATGCGCAAACTATGGTTTAAGGAGTTACAGGAAGAGCGTAAATTCAAGTGTCCCCTAGAATTCTTCACTCGCAATGTTGATGTTTCTCTAGGGGATATTATAGTTGTGGATGGATCGAGGAATTAGATGTTTATGCTATAAAGAGGGAATATGGGCTCTAGTACTTTCGATACTTAAGCGACATAAAGACCCTGCCGTTTTGGGATATAAAAGAGCTTGTGCAGACTAAGATGATTAATCTGAAGATGAAATTTCATGACCTGCGGCTGTGGAAATTGATAAAGCTTGAAGCTACACACGGTTTTAAACGTTGGAAGCTGCATATCCCCAAAAACATTACGAAGATTGATCCAGTAACGAAGGAGAAGGATGTTACGTTGATTGTGAAAAGGCCAAGAGTGATGAAGAATATGCCTCTGATCAAAATGGAACAAGATTTTCACAAGATATTCAAATGGTGGCACTATGATTTGAGCACATGCGAAGCAGTAACTTGTGTCCAACCGGATGAAGATTCTTGGAAAATTACAGAAGAATTATCTGAATCCGTCATTGCGCACAAATGTATATATGGTTTATGGTGTGGTATTCGAGTACTAGACCCGATGTGGCTAGTAAACTGCTCAGAGAAGGATATTGAATGTCTATTCTATGTGAAGATTAGTTATGAAGAGAAAGACAAAGAGCAGGCGCTGCAATTCCAGAAGATTGTTAATGTTTGTTATGCTAATGATATACATTTAGGTAAAACATGGAACACTTCATGGAGAAAGCTTGAAGAAAAGGAGCAATGGAAAAAGGAGAAGAATGTTGAAAGGATTGCTGAGAGAGCAAGGATCGCATCGCTGAGAAGCTTTCGGTTTGGCAACACGTACAATCGGCCTCCTCCTACACACCAAACGCCGATATCATCTGAGGAGCGTCGCATGCCACCGAAATGTTTCTTTGGACAATAAATGTCTTTTGAAGAATTTTGAAGAAATTTTTTAATCTAAGACTACGACAACATCCAAGGGGAGTTTGTTGGTGCATAATGTCTATTGCCTACGTCTACGATATGTCGGTTGTGAATATCGGACTTAGATTTGTCACTTTTATATGTACATCTAATGGCTCGTACGAGTGAGCTTATGTGGCTCGTACGAGTGACATCTTGTCACTCGTACGAGGCACTACTCGCACGAGCCAACAACCTCACTCCTGTGGGAGCCATGTTGGCCTATAAATAGTGGAGCTTGAGTGTTGTGTGTAAGCTGTTGGTGTATGACTACGGCGAAGCCCTGTCCATTTGTTAACTCGTCTGTAACTTTCACGTTTATTCATATACGAAGTAAAGGCGTTTAAGCAGCATACTTGATTGTTTGTTTGTCTAACTCGCTAGCAATGAATTCCGCTTCTGTTATCTGAGTCGAATCGGTCCGGTGCTCACGGAGGAGAGTCGATCCCCTCTTACAAGTAACCATATGATCATTGTCAAAAGTTTGGTTATGTATAAGTCTATTTACGTATATATTATATAATATATATTAAGTTCATCATATATGTCATAGATTATCATAGAAGTCAAGCATGGAGGTAGGATGATGTGCATCCATTAAACCTCGTTGTACGATTCACCAATACACAAACCATCACATGGACGATTCGGATGGTCATGAATGAAATGAAAGAAAAACTTTACTAAACTATGCATCGATCAAGTAAGCAAGCTAGGTGCGTGCATCCCGAACATGGTAACGTTTGGGGACGTGTCGTAGCCTTGTTACTCAATTGAAGTTGAACATAATTTAGTGGTTACTTAGATATCATCAAGTGAGGTGGTGGATCGAAAGTAGGATAGCCAAGGCTTCCAAGTAATCACACCTTCACCAAAACACAAGCCTTGTCAAACTTGGATGGTCTCAACACTTGTGGGTTAGAACCCTTACAAAATCAGAAAGTTTAGAGGTATTTTACACCTCCTAATTTGTATGAAACAACCTTGGCTTAGCTCCCTAACAATGGACTTGATTAGGGGCACAAGTAGCACAAGTTTGTTTAGAAAAGTATGTTTAAATAAAGTTTACAAGTTCATCTTCCAAAACAGAAACTTTTAGCCTTAAAAGTGGTATTGTTCTATCTTGGTTTTCCATGGAAAACTGATGGTAACATCCCTAGAGGCATTACAAACATTTTAGAGGAAGAAAAAAAAGAAGAAAACATGAAAATAATGAAGTTATAAAAAGATAAAAACAAGCAGAAAGTTATAGGCACTTTGGACCTCAAAATTGGTGAGATTTCACCTTAGTTTGCCCAAGCAAACTTGTGAAAACCTTTCCTAGTGGTTATCCAAGTGCTGTAGAAGAAAGAACAAGAAGAAATTAGAAGGAGAAGTGAGTTAAAACTCACTTTTAATGGCTGGAACTTTCTGAGGTGTTGCTGAAAAACTCAGATGAGTTTGAGTGTGTTTGGAGAGTGTTAGAGGGTTGTAAAAGTGGGATAAAGGATGGAGAAGTGCTCTTATATAGGGAAGGGATTAGGGTTTCGATGGGTTGGACTTTGAATATGATTAGTGGGTAATTAACCTTGAAACAAGACAACTAAACCCGACCCAAAGGTTTCGATCGGAATCTGCCCAGCCCATATATATATATATATATATATATATATATATATATATATGTTGAACATATAAGGTGTATATTCGTTGTATATTCAGGTGTTACATGTTATTTAATATATGACCAACATGTAAAAAGACCTAATATGCAAAGGGAACATGAAAACATGTGTTAAACAAGTATGTAAACATAGATTTTGTGTTGTAATAATAAAAGAAGTATTGTAAGGATTAAACAAGTATGTGTAATGTATAACGAAGTGTCAATTATGCATAAGTCTCGTAATCGAATAGTAAAGTGTTTGAATGTACGGAATGCTTACGAATTACAAATTTACAATGATTGTTTACAAGTTAATCTCATGCTTATGGGAATCACGTATGTATCAAAGGTTTTTTTTGACATCATCTGTTCTAGGGGGAGATTACTGGAATTGAATTCTACAAAAGAACAGATGATAGAAAGCCAAAATATACTACAACCTCTGATCCTAATGATAATGCAACATTTGCTCAAGTAAAGCTCTGCTGAAGTCTAAATGTCCAAGGTCTGCTATAGCTAAGCTCTGTTGAAGACAAAGCTCTGCTGAAGTCTAAATGTCCAAGGCCTGCTATAACTAAGCTCTGTTGAAGGCAAAGCTCTGCTGAAGTCTAATTGTCCAAGGTCTGCCAAGGCAAACCTCTGCTAAAGCCCAACAGAGAATGTATCATTAGTGTTTCCTAGCAGTCCTTGTAATGTTTAGCGTATAGCAGTGGTTAGCTTAGCAGTGGTTGTCATCAGTGTTTTCTATCAGTCCTTGTATGGTATTGATTAGCATAGCAGTGGTTGTCATCAGTGTTTTCTATCAGTCCTTGTATGGCAGTGGTTAGCTTAGCAGTGGTTGTCATCAGTGTTCTCTAACAGTCCTTGTATGGCAATGATTAGCTTAGAGGTGGTTGTCATCAGTGTTTTCTATCAGTCCTTGTATGGCAGTGGTCAGCTTAGCAGTGGTTGTCATCAGTGTTTTCTATCAGATCCTAACAATAAACAATGCATAAATGATGTGTATTTCATATAAAAGATTCATTTCATTATGATCGAAGTCTCGGATTTACTATGGTTTGAAACCAAATACGGTTACAAGGAAACGAGTTTCCGAAAATAGAAATACGATACAATCTTTCTAAAAACGGAAAGCTGCGAAAAAACGAGGCGTTACAATTACACCCTACCCGGGTACACAGGGTATGACTTTTCTCTTCAATACCCGTACCCAACCCTTATCGGTTTCTCTTAATAACCGATTTTCCAATACCCGTGTTGGTACATATATGCTCGTCACTATGCGAATAGGCTAGATAGAGTGTGTGTTGAATATTATATAGATTAGATACGAACACACGACTTAAGTGCGAATGTGAGAGGTGTATAAGCATCAATTTGTACGAGGTGATCACTTCATACGAAGGTAACCCACTTCGCACGAAGGTAAATAAGCTCACTTCGCACGAGGGTAGTATGTCTATAAATAGTGTTGTATGTTCATAGTTTTCTAAGTTTTGGAAGTTCCCAAAGGGGAAACGCCAGCTTGTCAAGATGTATATTCTTTCATAATGAATGAATCATTAGACTTCTGCTCTACTTCGTTCTTAATAATAGTATTCGGGTGGTTCCGACTTCAAATTTTCCGGGGGTGCATTTGATCAGGTTTTGTTAGTTCGTGATCATAGGAAGTTCAGAGTCTTCGGATCGTGATACAGATTGATGTCTTGTGGTTTGAGTCCCGCGTCTTTGTCAAGTGGGTTAGCAGGATTAGCATCAGGAGATGCAACTGTATTGTCGATACGTATAAGATATCAGAGGTTTTCGCGAATGCTCGATGATAGTCTAAGGTGTCAGAATGTTTAGTCTTAAAGCAGAGGAATTATTTTTCGGACTAACCGACGGGAAATGACGATGTTTGTTGACTGAAGATGAAGAATGTGATTCTGATCGTGGAAGAATGTTTCTCAGATAGAGTGTGTGTTGAATATTGTATAGATTAGATACAATCACACGACTTAAGTGCGAATGTGAACGATGTTTAAGTGTCACTTCGTACGAAGGTAAATAAGCTCACTTCGCACGAGGGTAATATGTCTATAAATATTGTCGTGTGTTCATAGTTTTCTACGTTTTGGAAGTTCCCAGAGGGAAACGCTCAATTTCGCCAGCTTGTCAAGATGTATACTCTTTCGGAATGAATGAATCATTAGACTTCTGCTTCTACTATGTTCTTAATAACATTCAACCGAATTAGTTCTTTTCTACCCAAACTTCCGTCTAGAAACGCCGGATCCTGGAATCTCAACCCGATCATATCCGGAACCGGTTCTATACCCGAAACCGGGTATTTACAAAACCCAATTTGTGCACCTCTACCTAGGATTTATATTCGGTAACTTACCTGAACTATGCTATATTATGATAGGTACGCTTGCCTATTACGTGTGTAATTAGTATTATTAACTTTTTTACCTTCAAACTGGTTTGTACGTGTTTCATATTTTATATGCTACTATCTAAGCACATCAGTGGCAAACTAGAAAATTCTACTATGTGCGTCTTGATCTGCATGGCCATACTAAGCTGATCTAGAGCCATCTTTTGGGCAACCCTCTTTGTATACTTTTCAAGTGTTTTCTATGAAACCTTTATCCGACTCCATTTCTTCATTTCATTTAACACCCATCACCATCACCACCCCATACCCATCCGTAGCCACTCCTTCTCTGACCACACATTTGCAACCACCTAATCAAACCTATGCTACCCCATACATCGTCACATATAAACTTCCACGTCGACGGAGGAAGGTGGTTTGTGAGTATGTCTGATCTCCAAAGAAGGTGATTAGGGATTTGGTGAACGGTTATGAGTCTAGCAAGTGTTGTGTGTGCTATTTTGATCCTATGACAGGAGGTTGGGGGTTCTTGACGTGATTCTGGTTAATTAAAACCAATGCCGATGACAACGAGAGTAGATTTTTGTGTGGTTCTGAAATGTGAGGGATAATGGTGTATTTTGCCTTGAAATGTGATTCTGTGAACCAACATTCCTTCATTTCTCGTCGATGGTTTTCCCGTCCCTCACGCTTTCGGCGATCGCCAATAACACAACCAACAACCACCTCTATGATGGTATCCACACCTCTGTATCTACCCAACCATCTCACCTCAAGGACACCCTTCAGCCACCCCACCCCCCCCCCCCAAAAAAAAAAAACACTATTTCCTATCCTTCTCTTTTTCCACATCACGCTTTCATCCAGATCACCTTCATCCCTATTTAATCTCTCTTTCTTGATTCCTTAAAACCCTAGAATAAACCTATTCAGAAGCGTTGCTGGTGGCTGGTTTGTGGTGCACGATGCTGGTTATAGTGGTTTGTAATTGTGATCGGAACACATTATTGAAGAAATAGAGTAGGGTAGGCTCTCACAAGGCTAATAGCTTTTAATAATTAATTTATCTATCTAACCAATTTATTTTAACTTCCATGTTTAAGATATTGTCATTTTACCTACATTTAATGAAAAAAATTAACAGTCATCCACAAGTACCATCATGGTTATAAATCGCAAACCACCCATAGTATCTTTGTAATTTCAGAGCTCCAAGACACAGAGTTGCAATATGTGCAAGGCACAAGGATGTTTCGTGTTATTATATAGATGTTAGATAAATAAGTTCACAAAAAAAGTGTTGCCAAGTTAACATAAAGACCTATATCCCGCCTAGAACACCCTTTAAGAGGTCCGCTTACGTTAGCTCGCACGTTATTGACGCCACTTCTTTATTTATAGTTTCTTTATATAATTTTTGTTTTAAAATGCCATTTCTTTAATTATTGATTCTTTATATAATTTTTCTTTTAATTTTTTTTTTCACACGGTTTACTATCACACAATAATAGGATCCAATGTAATTGTGTTCTTTGTACGAATCTTGGTTGTTAAAATGAAACAAGTGTTGATATCCTCTTCGGCATATCTTTTCGATAATTATACTGAATGCCATTATCACAACAATCCAAACAGATACAATCAAAATCTTGATGTGTGCCGCACATATATTTACTAGTTATATACGTTCACTACGCTTTACACACTTTTATGATGGCTTAAAATATACACTTTTACAAAATAAATATTTAATTGAACAGTTTATTTTTATCAACTAACTAAAATGAGAACTACTTTCTGAAAAATTACCAATATTAAAAACTTTATGTGAGTGGTAACGCAACAACAAACATAAGATTGGCATCATAAAACAACAATTATAGTGTTTTGTTACAATTCCACAAAATCCTTGTTTATTTATTCAAGAGATAAACATAAAAGTAAACAAGAAACAATCTGCATCATCATCATTATCATCATCATTCTTCACAGCAGCGCCTGGGAGGTATCATATATGAACGAAATATCAGAAATCAAAATGCTTCTGTTTTTTTTTCTTAAAATCAGAATATGCAAGCGGAATCATGATAGTTGGACATTCATTATCCAAGCTCTTCGAGTTTAGTACTACGTTTCACTATCCGAACCTCAACCGAATAATAAGGTTACTGGATCAAAAAGAGAAAAAAAAGGTATCCGCAGATCTACAGACAATCCTGGACTACATGAAAACATACATAACCTACTTAACTACACAACTCAACATTATGATAACCATAGCAGAATTAGAAAACTGTAATTTGTACCAAATTTTAATTGCACTTATAAGATCGGGTCAAAATACAAAAAAAAAACCCTCACCAGAGAGATCTGTGCTCATAATTCACAATCTGCACAAGTCATAACATTGTTCAAAAGACAATATTTCATTATACTGAAAATATTGCTTCACTAAACAAATAGTCACATGTCAACAAATTTTGAGCAGACCAGAATTTAAAACCAACTTTCTCTACAATATGACAAAGCAACACTTAACTGTTTCAATAAGTTCAGTTACACTAAAAGCTTTCACCAAGTAATAAGAATAAAACATATAAGGTCTAAAATTCACCACCCTTGTGAAAGCTTGAAGCTGTAAATTTAACAGCATAAGATTCGAAACGTAAAACATAGCAATATTGGGAAGAGAGGTTGCATGCAGTCAAAACTCAACAGCAAAAAATGGCTCTACATGAGTTAATTTCCATGGGTGACCCATCCACTTAATGAGATAATATAACTTAGCATCTTATGATATTTTGACATCAAGTAACCGTGTTTAACCCATAAGAAAACTTGACCTGCTGATTAATGGCCCAGTTAAAACAAAAATTTTCTAAATTTTAGAGAAAACTATTTCATTTGAGATTCCCTGCAAAACAAAACTATCTTGGTCTATTTTGATGGACCACATCACATAACCGAATAGACATTCACAAGATTTTTAGGGAAGAGTATACTAGTGTTCTAGTTGGGTCTTAGAGGTTTAGATTATCTTACACTTTAGGGAAACTATGCTTGCGTCTGCCTGCGTATATGTGTTTTCTTTATTCTACATATGTCTATGTTGCATAATGGTACTCTTTGATCATTGCTTGTGTTATTTGGCTCATTCCTACATATGTTCTTTTAGTATTGTCTGCTTGTCCTCAAGTCAGGGGTCTCTCTGGAAGCAGCCTCTCTATGCCTAGGAATAGAGGTAAGGTTTGCCTACATCCCACCCTCCCCAGACCCTACTAATAGTTTTGCTATGTGTGGCATTTACTGGGTATGATTGATTGACTGATATAGTGTTGTTAATCATGAATCTTCAAGTACCATGGTTTGGTCCAGATTTTGGATCACTTTTATCCATTCTACTCTTCTTATTAATCGTTGGTCAAGTTTCTTACATGATAAATTCATAAATAAACAATCATAAGATGTTAATTGTCACTAGATTTTAAGTTATGTTCTCTCATTAAGTGATATGTAGTTTTTATAATTCCCATTATGCTGCATCAACTTTCACAAGGATGTTGGATTGATCCTTATTCCTTGGTGACTTAAGATTTTTACTGCAAGTCCACCTCCAAGCCAACTAGTGTCCGCTTTTTATTTTGCATAGAAAGTTGACTTTAACTTCTAGTTGCTCAAGACGTGTTAAACAACTTGCGATGTAGCATCTCTTTCTAGTTCGGTGACACTTTTAAAATAGTTTATTTTTTTTTCTTGTATTTTGTTACAGCTTTTGCAGAATGTGAATCGTGAACCAATCCTTTATAACTTTATCTTGGTTTTAAAAAGTGCGCCCGAGGCACAACTGCTGGCGCCTTATGTAGACCGAGGCGTGCGTAAAACAAAAAGCGCAAGTGTGTGCTTCTCGCTTTATAATGTAATTGTTGTTATGTGATGTTTTACCAAGTGTATTGGAAGCAGCCTCTCTGTCCCTAGGGGTAGAGGTAAGGTGTGACTACATCACACCTAGAGGTGTACAAATCGGTTTTTTTTCAAAAAACAATAACCGGTTTTTTTTATAACCGGTTCCGGTTACTAACCGGTTTTTTTAACTCAAAACAATAACCGGTCCAACCGGTTAGGGCCAGTTTTTTAACCGGTTTATGCCAAAAAACCGTTTTTTTTTCCGGTTTAAACCTGACAAAGATCACTAACCGGTTAATCACCGGTTTGGTTCAGTTCGGTTCTAAAACCGGTTATAGAAAAACCATTAAAAAAACCGGTTTCGGTTTTTTTTCCGGTGTCGGTTCTAAAACCGGTTTTTGTACACCTCTAATCCCACCCTCCCCAGACCCACTATTTGTGGGATTTTACTAGGCATGATTGAATGATTGATATTGTTACAGAAATCAGTTCGTGGAGTTGATACACCCCCCCCCCCACACACACACATATAAAAACGATACAAGATAACAAAAACCATTGTATAAATTATCATCAAAGGCTGTCTAGCATTGTTGTCTTCCCCATAAACAAAATCCCGAATTTCTCATATCCAAAACACAATTTCATACATTTGGATTCTAAATATCTTTTCCTAATTAACTCAAATCAAGGCTCGTAATTCACATTTAGAAAGCATAACTAGCAACCCACTGAATAAATGATATAAGTAAGTGGGGAACAATAATGATAAAACCCTAGACATGAAAAAAAGAGGGAAGGAGGAGAAATTGACCTGTGATGAGAGACATGGATATCAGTGAGAGTGAGAAGAAGAGTGAGAGTGAGAGGGAGGAGGAGCATAGATCTTGTTGTAGGCCATTTCACCAACGACGTAGATGCCGAAGGCCACGAGGGCTATTCCGAGGCCAGGAGTGGCGTGCCGGAACTGATTAGTGAGCATGGGATGTTTCCTCCACTCATCCCTTCGTCGGAAAAACTCGCCGGTGGGTCCTAAGGGCTTCCCCATTTCTCAGATTGGATTTGCAGAAATTGGTCGGTCGTCGCTATGCTTTCCTGCCCTTCCCGTGGCTTAACCTTAACCCCCCCCCCCCCCCCCCCCCCCCCCCCCCCCCTCTCTCTTCGGCTGGATCACTCTACAACTTTTCAGCCCAATACCCAACGCCCAACGCTATCGGTTCGGCCCAAACTGGTTCGGTTGCGTCCATAAAGAAAAAGAAAAAAAGAAACCAGAATCTGTTTTTTTAACCGATTTGGCGTGAGACTGCCCTTTACTCTGTTTAGTTCGGTTCAGTTTTAATTAAAGTAATTCTTAGACCAATTACAAAGCGGCGGTTTGATTTGGTTTCAAACCAATCTCTCTCAAACTGATTTCTGGAGTGGGTCGATTTCGGGTCAAGAACCAATTGTGGCTTTTTTCCCACCTTTTTGACATGGATAATATCACTAATATATAACAAATTAATATAACTAAAGAGTAAAAGGAAGTACATTACTATATTAGATTAACACTTATTCGGTTGTTATATCAAGTGCTGATACCTAATAAACTAAATTAGTGCCAACCAAATTTTACACCACAATACAAAAGAGAACTTCTCTAGTTTAAAATAAAAATAAGAAAGAAAATACTTGTCCTTTCATACAATATCAACTCAAAGATTACACATAAAGCGCAACATCACAACCCGATGCAATATGATGATAAAATAGATGAAAAACTTGTGGTTAATTCACAAGAGGACCACCAAAGCATACTTCTTGTTAGGGTATTTATAAATCATACAAACCGACCAAAGCGTTCAAACTATAAAATTTTGGTCGGATTGCAGCTTGGAACGTAGAATCAACTGTGTAAATCGGGATACACATTTATTATTTACTTATATTATTTTAGTAATAAAAAGTTACATATATTATCGTGAATATTAAATATGGTGACTCATCATCTATCATAACTCACTCATTCAATATAGTTTTTAATTATATTGGATGTTATAGTTATTAGAAATTATTCCAAAGTCTTTTTTTTATGTTCTTATGTTTCTACAATATAGGATTTTATCCATCCATTGTAATCTAAAGATCAATGATATACACATATACAAAAATTTTACCAAGTTTAACTTGGTATTAGAGCTTCTCTCTTCCTAACTCTAAAATTCATAATTACCGCTTTGATCCAAAATTTTTGCCAAAACCAAACCATGAACACTCTTATTTTTAGTTATCTAGCACATCATCAATTCATAATTTTCAATTTATAATTAACTAATACGATCCATCAACAATTACCAACTAATATATATAATAATGTATAATTTAATATTTTGATCTATTATTATATAAAAGATTATTATGGCCATATAATTTAATATAAGAAATCTATTAATCTAATATTTTCCTAATTAGTCGAGTAATCATTTACTCACATGGGAACTCTAATGTGATATGAAGACCAAATACCCATACTTATTACCCGAGTCTTCCTCTTGAATAAATTTTGGGATGAAATTTTCTAATGTGGAGGAGACTGTAACGCTCCGCGTTTTTGTACTTTCCATAATTAGAAAATTTTATTCGCATTTCTATTTTTAGAAACCTGTATTCTTATTTCATTTCAATCCTTGTAATATCGAGACTTTGATCATAATAGAAATCATCTATTTATATCAACCTTGTTTACTCATACATGCATAATACGTAATCAATCGCGAAATACATATTTTAATTTAAAATTGAGACATACATCGAAATTATATTTTATCGGAATTACATTCATACATGTTTCATACTTATAACATGCTTGCATACAACTTTATAGCATAAATTGTTGGGTTTGGATTATTAAAGGTTTATTCGTTAGGGATGTATTTGGGCTTTTGGGGTTAATGTGGGCTTCCTAGTGCCTAATGGGTCTAGGGTTATAATTATGGGCTTAGTGATGCTTATAAATAGAAGGGCTAGGTCATAGAGAAAAGGTTAGAGAGTTGAAAGCAAAAACTTGTATCTGACATCTTTGGTGTATGCAAGTTAGAATAATTCAAAGTTATTTAAGTTGTTCTTCTTCCAAATCATAATTCCGCTACTGATTAGGTTAGTGATACCTGTTTGATCCGTTTACGGGTCTTACAATTGGTATCAGAGCCTGTTGTTCTAATACAGGCTCCGGGTATTGCTGATTGAAGAAGTTTTTGAAGTGTGTTGCTGCTGTTTGGATCGTTTTTTTGGTGTTCTGGATTATTGTTCATCGTCAGAAGGCTACTGTTCCGAAGAACTCGAAGAACTTTTGAAGAATTCGGATCTGGTACTGTTTCGAATTCCGAAAAACACGAAGAAGGTTCTCACAATTCGGATTAACCACTGTTCCGAATTCCGAAGAACACGAAGGTGGTCATCCATCTCGAATTGATCCCGGACTGTTGCTCATTCCGGATTGTAATCCGAGTTACTGTTGCGGTTTTTTAATTCCTTGAATCTCGGAATTCAGTTGCATAAAAGGCGGGTTCACTGTTACGGATAAGGATCACTGTTCCGATTTTCATCAGATAAGACAGGCATTCCGGATTCTCCATTCCGGATTCTTGTTTCCGGATTTATTTTCAGAGTTGGCTATTCCGGATCATACATCTCGGATTCTCCATTTCGGATTTGCATTTTGGTCCTCTTTTCCGGATACATCTCATTTCGGGTTTTCCATTTCGGATCTTTTAAGTTAGGTTTTTCAAGTTGGATTCAGCAATCCGGATTGCTCAGTTCGGATTCTTAATCCGGATTACTCATCAATTCGGATAATCTTTCCGGGTTGACCATCTTTGACTTCAGGATTGCAATTTCGGATTAGCTTCTTTCGGGTTGACCATCATTGACTACAGGATTGACCATTTTGGATTCTGTACTGTTCATCAGAAACACTTAAAATTAATTAATCTTTAAATCGATTTGGTAAATTTTTAATTAATTTAATTACAATGGCTGGATTCATGACCGCACAAGATATGACAAATGCCACTCTGGCTGCCCTGCAATCGCAAACATTAGCCCTCCACCAAGAGCTGGATCTGGTAATTGGCACTTCCACCAAAGTGCCACGTTTATTGTATGGGGATGAATACTACAAGTGGAAGTTCCGCTTCGAACAGTACTGCAAGGCTATGGAGATGCATCATGAATGGTCCAAGAACCACAGCACAGAGCAAGATCCAGAAACGAAAATTCCCAAGCCCATGCACCTATGGACTCCAGAGGACATCAAGATCATAGAGGAAGATGAGAAGGCTTCGGCAGCTCTGACCATGGCTCTAGGACCTGATATTTCTATCGCGATCAGAAACTGTAAAACCGCAAAGGAGGTTTGGAGTGAGTTGCAAAATCTCTACGACGAAAATGCCGACATGAAAGCAAGTAGGGTGAATCACCTGAATCAGCAATTCAGCTCGTTCCATCACATCTTTGGGGAAACTATGGAAAACCAGATACGTCGCTTTGTCAAACTGGTTTCCCAGATGATTTCAGCTGAGATCACCCTCACCAACAGTGCCATGAACCGATAGTTATTAAATTCACTGCCCAAAAGTTGGGATGCCGACGTGGGCATGATCAAAAGACGAAGAACTTAAATGATGTCACTCTCACTGAGATGATAGCTACCATCAAATCATGTGAGATTGACAACAAGCAGAGGGAAATCAACCATCAAAGTAGTTTGATGGCCGCAGGGATGACAGGGCAGAATGCGGCTTTAATGTCACAGAATCTCATTTATAGTCCTCTGCAAGGAAATGCACAAGCACTGGGTGGATCAAACGTGGTTTACAGTCCTATAGCCACGCCTCAGAACACTCAGTATGTGTATGGTTTTCAATCTCAAAATCCCATAACGGTTTCAGCTGCTCAAGTTCACACACAGTACCATGCTTAGTATCCCAACATGGTTTTCAGTCCTGCCACTCCTCAAACAGTGCAACAAGGCATCATTCCTCAAACTGCTGCACCAGTGCCTACACCTGCTCAACCCGCGTCCAACTCTGCGTTTCTCACTAAGGAAAATGAAGAGAAACTGGCTATTGCGGCATCAATGATCAAAAGCTTAAACGCCTTCCTGGTAGGTGATCTGACCCCTCCATCTATTCTTCCAACTGAAGTTGATCAGATCATGGAGGAGGACCTGGACGAGATTGATGTCTCTTGGAATTTAGCAATGGCTGTTTTTTGGGTCAACAAGTTTCAGAAGAAATATGGAAGGCAACCCTTGTCAAATTTGAAAACTGGCCTCACCAAGGACAAACTTAGATGTTACCGATGTCATGAACCAGGACACTTCGCTAGGGAATGCAAGAAGCCACCGTCAGGGTATGTATCATCCAGGGTCGCTGATATACAGAGCAGTGACAGACAGCTGGTTCCCGTCTCTCCTTCCAAGTCAACTACGAGTCCATCAAGCAGCTCAGGCGGGAAGTCCACAGCACTGGTGACCCAACAGCATGGGGGGTTTCAACTGGGCAGATGCTGCAGCTCAAATGGAAACCTTGAATCTATCCAAGAACCAAACCACTGCATGATGGCGCAGACAACTGAGATGCCCGATCTTTCGGAAACGGTAAATCGAATACTCTGTTCTGATAGTTGTCGTTTTAAATTATCACAAATGCGCGCCCACAATTCAACTCTAGTAGCTGAATATCAACAAGCTGCGTCACAGAACATCGCCCTTAAACATAAGAACAAGCTTCTTATGGAGAAGGTCGAAGCTCAGAAACAGGATGTGGCTCAGCTAAAGCTAGACTTGAACCAACAGCAATATTGGGTCTACGACTACAAGCTAAAACTAGTTGAAAAGGACGTAGAACTTCAAGCAGCCTTAGCCAAGCTGAATTCTTTGACAGGGAAGCTTCACGAAAATGAAATAAACATTAAGAAATTTGAAACTTCTAGTAAACTAGTCAAGACTTATGTGACCTCCAGCTTAATTATCAAAAGAATTTTACTAATGGCCTTTGGTACAATAGGGCGCCTCCACCATATAATCATAACTATACTAGAATGCCTGAATCTGAGGAAGAGGTAGAAAATGCCGGAAAAATGATGTATGGTAAACCGTCAGATTATTTATCCAAACCATGGACGCCCTATTACCCAAAGTTCTCCAAACCCACGGCACTCAAGAGGGATGATGTCTTTGTGGCTTCTACATCACTTCCTCGTGAAACTGGTAATCGTCCCTCTGAAAGTACAGATGGATTGGAGAAAGAAGTGCCTGAGGCAGAAACATCCACATCCTCCACAAAATCTAACGAAAAAGAATCTTCTTATACTCAAACTAAATTTGTGAATGATACTAATGTGTCTAATTCATGTGCAGGGGAAATTTTAGTTGAGGATATCACACAGGGTGATGAATAAGAATGTCTGAATACACATTCAGACAATTCAGCTGATGATTATGCATTTTATAAGCCTGCTTTTGACATTTTAAATCAATTTCTTGCTGAACAATTTACATGCTCAAACGGTGTTGGTTGTGTTGAGAATTTAGACAGTTTTAATTCTGGTTTTTCATCAAATACTTATGTTTTGAACGATGCTAATAACTGTGATAACTTGTGTGATGAGAAAATGAATTTAGCTGAAGGTTCTGCATCAACAGACGATTCGGCTTCATCAGCTTCAGCTGAGGATACCGAATGTTCATCTTCAGCTGAGGATACCGAATGTTCATCTTCAGAGGCTGTGTCTGTTGATGCATCTCCTAAGGTTGACAGTGTGAACAACGATAAACCAACTGTTTTTGTAAACGTTGATGGTGACATAATTCTAGAAGACTCGGGCGACTTAACACAAGGGACTGATTCTGAAATGACAGAAGATGAACACACTTTTCCCAATGATTCAAAAGAAAATCTTAAACCTGATCTTGAATCGGAACCTCAAACTTTTCAAAATTGCGAGATTCCACACTCATCTGCTGAAGTTTCAGAATAGGATGTCCCTGTAGAGCCACTCGTGTCCTCTACAGAATCTGTCACGAAGTGTGATTTGAAGAGTAAGACTAAGAAGAGGAGAACACGCCGATCTAAAAAGAAGAAAATCAAACAAGCGTCTACAAAAACTGAAACGGCAATTGCTGGGTCCTCTCATCAAACTGAGGAATCAACTCAGCAGTCGCACACTGAATCTGTTAAGCAACCAGCTGAACAGATACCAGTTAAAATTTTGCCAAAATCTCCATGTCCAAAATCTTTCAATTCAAATCACAAAACTAACAAGTGTGCTGATGGTTGTGCGTAGGACACCGTCAAGACCAAGACCATGCATCAGCCGTCAGTAAACGCCTGCAAGAAACTGACAGACAAGTTGCCCAGAATTTCCCAAGCTGAACGGATTGTTTCTTCCAGAAGAGGCAGACCTGTTTCAATTGTGGATCTCCCGGGCACATTGCTCGAAATTGTCAAAAGACCTTTACCTCTTTCAAAACTTTGTATTCCAGACATCAGAAGGCTATGCCTAATCGCCCACATGAGGCTCGATTTGTGGCTAAGTCTTCTGATCAAGACTGGAATTTGGCCAAGAAACAATCTGTTAAACCCTTGAGACCTTCAGTTTCCCAGAATCCCTCTAACACTCCAAGGATTGTGCAGAGGTCTGATTCGGTAACCTGGAGGCCTAAGTCAGTGGCCAAGAATCAGTCTGTTACCCCCATGACTAATAAATCAAAAGCATCATCAACCTCATCCTCAACTAATTTGATCTTTCATGAGGTTACTTATGTTGATGCTAATGGCAAGCCCAGATCTTCCATGGCCTGGGTTCCCGTTTCTAACTAAAACCTGTTGAAATGTGCAACAGCTCTGGCCCGCTCTTGTTCGATTATGGTACATTGATAGTGGCTGTTCCAGGCACATGACAGGAGACATCTCGCAGTTGAATGACATTCATTTTTCGATGGCGTGTTTGTTTCCTTCGCAGGTGGAGAAACAGGGAAAATTACAATGAGAGGAGCTGTTTGCAATGGAGCCCTCAGCTTTAAGAATGTCAATTAAGTACCAGAATTGAAGCATAGTCTGTTAAGTGTGTCTCAACTCTGCAACAATCATCTGGATGTTCTCTTCACCAAGAAAGGATGTTATCTGCTAAAACCTTGTTTATTTATTCCAGATGATTGGATTCTTCTTAAAGCTGCACGTAAAGGCAACGCGTATGTTATTGATATGAACCAGCCTCTTGACAAGCTCACTTGCCTCTTCTCTTCGAAAGACGAACATGACGCCATGCTATGGCATTGCAGATTGAGTCACATCAACATGAAGAATTTAAATCGTCTTGCAAAAGGTGGTTTAGTCAGAGATCTACCAGTTCGTGACTTCATGTAGATCAAAAAATGTGAATTATGCGCACGTGGGAAACAAACATCGACAACTGCACAAAACCAAAGTCGTTCCCTTCACTTCTCAGGTCTTAGACCTGCTCCATATGGATCTCTTCGGTCCAACAAACATCCGCAACATTGGAGGGAAGGCTTACTATCTAGTTATTATTGATGACTACTCTCGATTCACCTGGGTTTTCTTTCTCACACATAAAAGTGAAACCGCTGAGCTAGTCAAACAATTTGTCACGCTTATGGAAACCAGACAGATTCTACGGTGAAGGCTATTCGGTGTGATAATGGGACAGAGTTTAAGAATCTTACCTTAAACTCTTTCTGCTTCTCCAAGGGGATTGACCGACAGTTCAGTGCAGCCAGAACCCCACAACAAAATGGGGTTGCAGAACGCAGAAATCGCACACTTATTGAAGCTACACGCACTATGCTGGTTGAATCTGAGTTACCTCTCATCTCTGGGCAGAAGCAACTAACACTGCATGCTATATTCAGAATCATGCCCTGATTAATAAATGCCACATGAAGACTCCATACGAAGTGGTTGAAGATCGCAAACCTTCGGTCAAGCATTTCCGCAAATTCGGATGTCCATGTGTTCTCCTGCTCATGGACGCTAAAGGAAAGTTTGAAGCACGCGGGGATCCTTGCATTTTCGTTGGTTATTCTAAAAATACATCATATCACTTTATAACAAGATCAAGAAGATGGTAGTTGAAACCTATAATGTGGGTTGGCTGGAGGAAAATCCCAAGGACAAATGCATTGGTCCTGACTCGTTGTATGACTACTCCACTTTATTTAATCATTTTGATGTGTCTTCCAATGTGCCTGCAGGTAATAGTTTGAATTCTGCCCTTCCAACAGTGCCCATTACTTCTGAAGACGATGCTGACCCTGCCGCCCTAATGAGACTTTAAAGCAGCTAAGTGTGAATCTTCCTGGATTCAATGACACTGTCTCGCCTTCCTTTACCGTTTCACATTCTCAAGAACCAACTATCTCTTCGCCTGCTCAGACGGATCCTCCTGAAGTTGTGGTTTCTGATACTGAGCCTCCTACGACAAATGAAGGCCTTCCTCCTGATGTTTTGGGTTCCTCTCTGTTTCCTGAGCCTATTCCACTCGATTGTTCGGTGGATTCCTCACCACATACTTCTGCTGGTGCCTCTATTGAGGGGGAGCCATCTGGAGTCGCTTCAGCTAGTGTCACCAACTTGCAAATATATGTTCTCGTTCCCGCTACACCAATACCGCAATGTTTACAGCGTGATCACCCTGTTGAGAATATTATTGGTCCTATCAACGCTGTTGTTCGAACACGCAGCCAATCTGGGGATATCAATACATGTCTCTATTCTTGCTTTATTTCCAAAATTGAACCTAAAAGTATTGATGTTGCCTTGCAGGAACCAGGCTGGGTGGATGCCATGCACGAGGAACTCAATCAATTTGAGAAGCTCGGTGTTTGGCAATTGGTGAAGCTGCCTCAGGGCAAGCGTTCTCTTGGAACTCGTTGGGTTTTCCGCAACAAGCAGGATAACACTGGAGTTATCATTCGGAATAAAGTTAGACTGGTGCTTCATGGGTTTCGACAGATTGAAGGTTTAGATTATGATGAGGTTTATGCACCTGTCGCGTGTTTGGAGGCTATACGCATCTTCTTGGCATATGCATCTTACATGGATTTTACTGTCTATCAAATGGATGTCAAGACTGCGTTTCTATACGGCAAGGTGAAAGAGGAAATCTACGTGGCACAACCATCAGGCTTTACTGATCCTGTCAAGCCAGATTATGCTTACAAACTAGACAAAGCTTTGTATGGGTTGCATCAAGCGCCTCGCGCATGGTACGCTACTCTTACAGAGCATCTGCTTGCTCATGACTACACACAAGGAACCATTGACCAAACTCTGTTATCAAACGCGTTGATAAGGACATTATTCTCGTCCAAATCTACGTGGATGATATTATATTTGGTTCCACCAATGATGGTTTGTGCTGGGAATTCGAAGAAATCATGAAGAAGAAATTTGAGATGAGCTCATTGGGGGAGATGACCATGTTTTTAGGACTTCAAGTTCGTCAAAGCCCACAGGAAATTCTAATTCATCAAGGAAAATATGTCTATGAGGTTCTTGCCAAATTCAAGCTTACAGATTCCAAGCCTATGGCTTCACCTATCATAGAACGGCCTCTGCTAAATGAAGACGCTGAAGGAACGCCTGTTAATCCTACTATGTATCGCTCAATGATTGGATCACTCATGTATCTCACTACTAGATGGCCAGATATCATGTTTGACGTCTGCAAGTGTGCTCGTTATCAGGCTACTCCTAAACTTTCTCATTTACATGTTGTTAAACGAATTTTTAGGTACCTCAAAGGGGCTGCATCACTGGGCCTCTGGTATCCTAAAAATTCTGAATTTGAACTGTTTGCTTTCTCTGACAGTAATCTTGGAGGTACAGATAGAGACATGCGCTCAACTTCGGCTGGTTGCCAATTTCTGGGAGATCACTTAATTTCGTGGCAATGCAAGAAGCAACAGACGGTTTCGCTTTCTACTGCTGAAGCAGAATATGTCGCAACCTCTGCTTGCTGCTCCCAGGTCTTATGGATGCAACATTAGCTTGCGGATTACGGTTTGACATATCTAAACACAACAATTTACTGTGATAATGATGCCGCGATCCAAATAGTTAAAAACCCTGTTTTCCACTCCAAAACCAAGCACATAAACATTAAAGTTCATTTTATCCGTGATTACTATGAAAAGGGTCTCGTAAAGCTTGAGCAAGTCCACACTGATGCAAATGTGGCGGATTTGTTCACGAAACCCGTTAGCAACGCGCGTTTTCAAGTGCTTGTTGATCTTCTCAAAATGATTCGGTTTTCTACCTAGGCATCCACTGTCTTTGTGTTTTGTTTACTGTTCTTATTTACTTTTCATTGCTTCATAAATTTGTTCATATGTATGCACAAATTTAGGGGGAGAAATCTAAAAAAAAGAAAAAAAAACATTTTTTGCAAGGATAGGGAAATAAAATACTTTTTCGTGATAATGTCTGATTAACACATGTAAGGTGTAGAAGCGGAAAAGATTTGGATTGAAAGTGATGTGTCGGTAGGTCTAAAACTCAACCGGATGGGGAAAGTCAAATGATATAAGCATAACGAACTATGTACTCAGTGGGTCACTTACTATAGGCGTATGATTTTATGGTCTTAAGTCTTGCATTGATAGATAGCCAACATCTGAGGTTTTGGGTCTTTATGCTGTTGAGTCATCCAAGGATATCTTGATTGCTCTTCTGTTGCATCCAGATTATATGCAGACCTAGGCACAGTCAGGATATCTTTGTAAAAGAGCCAAAATGGAAAGGCCAAAACCTAAGAGAACAGAAGTTTCTTCATAAGTTCTTACATACCTCATAAGGTATTTGCCTAACCCTCGTCAGTCACTATTGGTCTCTCTGCTGTATGGAAGTACTGACATGTTCACCAATAGCCTGATGTTGTAAAATATAAAGGATAACCAAGGTATACTCACCTGCTATGATGAATTGTTGTGCTTACCTTGATCGCGGGGGTATGTCATGGTATGGGACACACGAGTATCTTAGTATAATATTACCTTAAGCGTATCATAATGCCTGAACTACAAGGGTTGAGTTTTAGATTTAATGGACAAGTATATTGACAATCGCTTAGACCAATTGAACCTGCTCATACTGAAAAATGTTCCTTAGTTAGCTTTTGAAACGATTTGATCCCTTAGCAAGGGTGTGTTAAAGGTTTATGTCTGTCTCAATTAGTTCTTCTTTGTGAAATGTTAAAAGGTGGTTGGATGCTTGGTTAGTCTACTTGATGAATTTTGGTGAGATGGTTTCTGTCAAGAGATATTGGACTGGCCCAGTGTGCTTTGGGATTTGGGCCAGCCTAATAAAATTTGTTAAAAGTCTGAAAATTGGAAACTCATGTTACTATTCCGGATTGGGCTTCTTTGGGCCCAAAGGGTTACTGTTCCAGATTGGGCTTTTCCGGAAAGGCCCATTTGGACTTTTCCGGAAAGGCCCATTTGGACTTTTCCGGACAGGCCCACTGTGTTATTGTTCTGGATTAGGCCTGTCACAAGCCCAATCTAGATTCAAAATCTCAGGCCCGAGCCCATTTCAGACATATAAAGGCATCTCTGATTTCTCATTTCGGATTATCCGAATTCCGAAATAGTGTTTTTCTTCTCTGATTCTCTCTCTTCGAATTATGCATCTCGGAAAATTCATTCCGGATTAGGTATAACTGCATTACACATATGCATTCCGGATTAAAATTATGAATATTTAATGCATTTCAGATTGTATCACGGAGTGATCTTCAAGTTCTTAGGTATTCCGGATTACATTCCGGATTGGTATCCATCCGAAATGATGAACCCGGATTTCATTTCAGATCGGATCTTCATCCGGAATGACTATCCATCCGAGATACAATGAATCATCCGGATTGGATTTTGAACCTTTCATCCGGATTGCATATTGAACCTTTCATCCGGATTGCATATTGAACTGTCAGTAATCCGGATTTGTGGTTTTGAACCTTTCATCCAGGTTTGAACCTTTTCAACTATTGAACCCTATAATTAATTTGAACTCATGTTAATTTGAACCTTGACTTCTGTTTGACCTATCCAGTTAATTTTAACTGCCATATTGTTAAACTCCGTTAACTTCTGTTAGTTGGATTTAACTTAGTTGATGTTTTTGACAGATATGGTTGAAGAAGCATTTGACGTGGTGATGCTGGTTGAGGAGCAATTCCACAACCAAGCAGGGTATCTCTCAGACCCGCTAGCAGAGTTCTTCCAAGAGTTTCAGGCTATGATTGTGAGGCCCAACGCTTGCAAGATCGCATATGCCCTCCGTGCTAACCCCAGTGATTTATAGAGATCTAGTACATTCGTTTTGGAAGAGAGCACGTATGGTAGACCATTTATCCGTTCACAGATTCAGGGCAAAGAGATAGTGGTGAACGAAGCATGTGTGAGAGAGGTGCTGCAGCTTACCGATACTTTCAGTGATCCAACCATTTACGCCAAAGAGAAGGTGCTTCCTGTGCTTATGGAGATGGGATATGAGGGTTCTTATCCACCACTGTTGAAGAAAATGTTTCCGGCTTATTGGCGGCTGCTCGTTCATATGTTCATGTAGTGTGTGTCTGAGAACAAGGGTGGTCTGGATCAGCCAAATCAAGCCCAGACGTCTGCTATCGTTTCGTTAGTTATGGACTGGAAGTATAACTATTCCGGTTATATCTTCGACAACATGAAGAAAATTTTAGAGCAGTCAAAGAAGCGGATGTTCATGTTATACCCACGCTTTGTCCAACTAATTCTAGATGCTCGTTAACCTAATTTGGCGAAGGATGCTACAGATGCCAACCTGCTTAATATGAAGCTGATGGGGCCTACTATTTTTGCCACAATGAAGAAGAACCTCTCTACGTCAAAGACAGTGTTTGTAGGTCGTTTTCCTTTGAAGAAGTTCGGGAAGTTTTCTGAAGTTGTTGGTTTGAATGTTCCACCACCTCCTCCGCCTCCAGTTAACGCTATAGTGGCCGAAGAACACGACATACCTGCCAAAGAAAAGGAGATAGAGGTAGAGGATTTAGTCACTGATGATGAAGATGATGTTGGCCAAGCTTTTCTTGACAATCTCGATGAGTTCAATGCCACTTTGACTCCCACTTTACCAGAGTTATCATCCGAGAACTTAGAAGCCTTGATTGCTCACTTGAAAGATATCCAGGAGAAACAGGGTGATCCTCCACTCGACATTCCATCTATTACTGCACCAACTGCTCAAATTGAAGAAGATGACGAAGATGAAGAAGATGAGGTACCACTGATCAAAAGGCAAAGAACTGGGCCGAGTATTTCATCCAGTGCACCTAAAGCTCCCGTTGTTTTCACTGTTGCTGAATCTGAAGTGATCACGTCTACTGTTGCTGAGGTTATCATTGCTGAATCTATTCTCATACGTCGATGGTTGACACACCTATTTCATCTGCACAGCAAACCCGCTCCTATTATTACACAGTCTACCGTTGTGTCGATTCCGGCTAACACGGTTCTACAAATGATAGAGTTTGGAGACAGTTCATCAGGTGCTGGTGGTTCAGAAGCACGTGGTAGTTGAGTTGGTTATAAGATGATGTTGCTGAAGATTATGTACGAAGATCAGAGAAACGGGCATTCGAATTCAGAGGGTTGGATAGTGACGATGATGATACAGAGATTGATGTAGTTGATTTGAAGAAACGGGTGGTTGTTTTGGAACAAGAGGAAGATGCTCAGATTGCCTCTCTGCAGAATCGTTTAGATATGAGAGATCAGACTATTGATCAACTGCAGGGAGATGTCACAATGCTTATGACTCTAGTTTTCGATTTGAGGGGCAAGCTGGAAAACAAGTTTGGAAGGGAGTTTAGTGATCCTACTGATGCGGCACAACAGCGAATGGCTAAAGAAACTGAAGAACAGAGATTGGCAGCTGCGCAGTTGACAGTTGAACGCCAACCAGGTCTGGACGATTATATGAGCGATCCACGCAGGAAATTTACTGCTAGTCAGAAACGTGCTGTTGATCAGAAGAAGAAAAAGCAAAAGGTCTTAATGAAGAATGTTAATGTGAATCCACTTGATGAGAATTTTCAACTGAAGGATCCAACTAATCTGTCAGAGATATATGTGATGGAGTTAGGGTCAACTTACTACAGTAAGGTGGGAAACAAGTCCAAGGTGCTCAGTTGGATGTACGATCATGTAAAAATTATGTGGATTATCGTGCGACAGGATGGAACCCATGACTTCTATTCTAAAGAGTCGCAATTCGAGACGTGGACTAAAGTTGCTTTGACTGATCTTTTGAGAGCTCCATACACTAATGATGACACTACAGAGCGTGGACCCGGGTGGAGATTCTTTAAGAAGCTTGAACGTGAGGTTAGGAGTGGGTTTAAGAATATGAAGACTGCTGAACCATATTTGAGAGCGGCTAAAGGAGTTCGCGATGCGCACATGGACAAGAGGTTCAAATCGGTGATGTGGCCGCCAACCGACAAAGAATTAGTTATCCCGGTTGCTCCTACCTTTCCTAGGGGGATTCTGAAGAAGTTCAACTTTTGGTTATACGATCCTAAAGTCGAAAGTGTTGCGATTGTGACTAAAGAGAAGGCGTTCAGAGTCAACGATGTGGTAGATTTGGTTAGCTTTCACGACGAAGACTTGCAGGTTCTTGCATCGCATCAAATTAGAACTGCTGAGTTGTATGAGGTTTGTGCTAAGGAGTGGACTGCTGCGGTTGCTGGTATCATTGCAGGAAGACTAGGTGTGGATGCTCAACCGAAAGACCATGAAGTAAACCTAGGGGGAGAATGTTGGGCTTGGATTATTAAAGGTTTATTCATTAGGGATGTATTTGGGCTTTTGGGGTTAATGTGGGCTTCCTAGTGCCTAATGGGCCTAGGGTTGTAATTATGGGCTTACTGATGCTTATAAATAGAAGGGCTAAGTCATAGAGAAAAGGTTAGAGAGTTGAAAGTAAAAACTTGTATCTGACATCTTTGGTAAGTTAGAATCATTCAAAGTTATTCAAGTTGTTCTTCTTCCTAATCATAATTTCCGCTACTGATTAGGTTAGTGATACCTGTTTGATCCGTTTACGGGACTTACATAAATAACTAACAATACAAGTGTAAGGACTAAAAATGAAAATCCACCTTCATTAACTCCCAACCACCTTCATTAACTCTCAAACCCTAACCCCCATTTATAAATACAAGCCTCCACCACCTTCTAAACACTTTCCACACACCAAATATTCTCTCAAAGTCCCAAATTCTCTCAAGTCTTCCAAGCAAGGCACAAAACACTTAGGTGTTCTAAGCGAGTTTTCACTCACTTTTCTTCATTCTTCTTCTTCTTCTTCTTCTTCTATTCTTCTCTCAAACTACTTGGATAACCTTTAGGAAGGTTTCCACAAGTTTGTCATGGCAAACTAAGGGGAACCTCACCACATTTGAGGTCCAAAGTAGTGTTTAAATTCTTCTTTGATTTATGTTCTTATTTTTTGTATATTTTGATTAAAACTTAGTGAAATCTTATGCCTACCATGTTTCCAACTAAGCTTATAGTTGTGGGTTTGTGTGTGATTGATTTTCACCAAAGAATAAGGCTCAAAACCTCTTTAATATTCTACCCAGAATGTTCTAAGTGTTGAAACCATCCAAGCTTTCAACCTTCAATCTTGGTAGACTTGTGTATGAGTAATGTGTGAACCATGGAAGGCTTGGCTCTCCAAACTTGTTCCACTATCTCACTTGTATATTTTGGTAGAAAAATAATTTCCAAAAAGTGACAAGGCTACATCATGTCCTCAAACACTTTCCATGCTCGAGATGCACACATCTAGTTTGCTCACTTGTTTGTTTAGTTAGTTAGTTAGTTAGTTAAATTTAATCTTATATTCATGACCAACCGAACTCATCAACTAGGTTGATGAGTTTGTGCTTTGGTGAATCATACAATGAGATTTAATGGATGGAAATCGCCCTACTCCATGCTTGACTTACATGATAATACATGATGGACGAAATTATAACATTTACTATACAATATATACCTATTAACCGAACTCTTGATACTAACTGGATTATGGTTAGATGTCAAGAACTTAGGTTAGATTATCTTAGTTTCTAGACTCCTCGTTTGTGATTCTAATGGGCAAATTAGGACCCATGAAAACACATGATAACATAGTGTCCAAATGTGTATCTAGACAAGATATATTTTCGTTGCATATATACTTTCCATATTAATTCTGAATCCAAACTCTCTACGAGCTTCGTATACTCATACGCCTTTGTTTCCCCAATGTAGGGTAACTTTGGTGCTCCACCCTCGGGGACTCGCCAACTCACGTTTACTTTGGAAGCTTAGCAAACCATGAGTATACATGACCCCTTTTTCAGTATAGACACTTTTTGGGGTGTAATACATATAACTTATTAAATTCACGTGATCACATACAAACATGCTTGACACCAACAAACTGTCACACCAGTTCATAGGTGGAAGTGCGTGGTGTGAACTTGATTAGTTTTCATCACATACAATATAAGTAAACAACTATATGATTAAAACAAACACGATTTTCATTCATTAACATAATTAAGAGATACACATAATAAGTTGTTCAAAGTACAAGACAACATAAGTTATAAGTTTTTACAAAAGACTAGTTCAACATAGTTTTAAAATGCAAAGGTTTTATATCCTATATATCATTGAATAAGAGATACATGGATCAAACCCCTTCAAAAGGATGACATTGTTAACATGATAACCCAAAAGCTTCTTGAGAACCGACTGCGCTAAGATCCATTCACTTTCCTGAAATACATGTAAGTTTGAAAACATCAACAAAAGTTGGTGAGTTCATGTGTTTTGTGTCACACCCCGACCCGCAGCGGAATAAGAGTCGGGGCATAATTGGGTTATCACCAAAGCTCATGATATTTACTAATATGTTTCATATTTATTAAAGTCAAAATTACATTCTCAATAATCCAAACATGTCCATACAAATACAAAGAAAAATAACAAACTAAACAATCCAAGCTCTAAACCAGTTTATTCTTCTAAGCCAATTCTATGTGTTTCTTGCTGCAGCTGGTTCACCTGTATCATGTGTAAAAAAATGGGGGTTTTTGGGTAACATAAGTTGGCGAGTGAACCTTGTTAGATAAACATTTATTATTGATTTATTGTTATTTTTATCAAGGAAAAATTGTGCAATAGTCATATGTGAGCAAATGTAAATAATCAAACAATAGCAATAACAACCCACAAACAATAACATACAATAACAAATGAACTTGCATGAATATATAACATGAATGAAACTGTATATGTTAGCAACGTCACGTTCACGCTCATAATGTAATGGGGAACGGACGGCCTATGATGAATGTCTGTGCGATGAAGGCTCAATCAAACGGAGCCGATCGTATGTTGGCAACGCCAGGTTCACGCTCATAATGTAATGGGGAACTGCTCAACGCTCATAATGTAATGGGGAGCGGCGGCCTATGAAATTGCATGTACTGAAACTAATAAATTAAATCTAAACAATAACCACATAACAGTTGATACAAGCTGAATACACATTTGATCATGATATGATGTATGCATAATGATTTAAATATAATAAATGGTAAGACACATGATACACCCAAAAACGTGATTAAAACGGGGAATTTTGTAGAGATTCACTCACATTGGGTGCGTTCGGTTGGAGGTGATGGGATGCGCACGAGTTGGAAGAATTGAACAACGAGGATTGACTAACATAAATAATAACGGAAGATATAGTAAATGAGTGGATTTTATTTATAATTTTAATAGGATTTTTAGATATATTTTTGTGAGTTTAAGGCTATTTCCTATCTTTAAAAACATTATTTTTAAGTATTTTTAATTGATTTTTAAATTAAATTAAATTAAATAAATAAAAATATAAAAATATGTTGACTTTTGCGTTGACCGTTGACCGTTTGACTGTTTGACTGGTTCTATTGTGTACAGGTATGCGCCGGGCAGGACTCGAACCCGAGACCTCCCGTTCGCGTGCACGCAGCTCTACCAACTGAGCTCCGTGTCTAACCCGAAATAATTCTGTTTTTAATTATATTTATATACTAACTCAGTTTATTCAAAATTCTTTTATTTTCAAAAAATGTTTTAAATCATCGAACTGGTGCCGTCAACAGGTCTCGAACCCGGGACCTGTGATTTATCGTTACACACAGTCCACCGCTGGACTGTGTGTCTAACTTGGTTAATATACGGATTTTTATTATACTTAACATCTACCGTGAGTTAATCCGGTTTACTTAGAAAATAAAACATTTTATTACAGAGCATACGTGTGTCAAGGATCGAACTCGCGGCGTGTGTTATGTATGTGTACACAGTCCACCGCTGGACTGTGTGTCTAACCCGAGATAATATCCAGATTTTATTAAACTTATAATCAACCTATCTTCGTCTTCTTCGTTACAGAATTACAGCCTACGATTACTCTATTGTTTCTTGTTTAATTCGATTGACGAACATTCAACAGACTAATATGAAATGGCAGAGACGATTTTTAGAAGTAAACATACCGGAGAACGATTTATCTCAGAATTCCGGCAAGTCGTCGGCTCTGTTTTTTACGGATTTCGACTGAGCGAATAAATTAACAGTTTTGATTAGTTAATTGTGGAATTGAAGTACTAAACAAGAGTTATCAGAAGGTTTGAATGTCTATACCGTTTTACAGCGGAAGATAAGAATTTTCAGAAGTTTTCCGGCGAGAGGGAATTATCTGATATCAACGTCTGAAATTGATTCCGATTGAAGGGTTTGAGTTAGCAATAGCTTAACAACTGATAGATAATGAAAGAATTGAGAGACTTACTGATTTGATGGAAAACACGGTTTTCCGGCGAAAGTCCGGCGAGTTCAAATAGCTTCTCCGGCGAACTGAAAGTTGTGCGAAAATGCAATTGAAGGTTTGAAGAATGTGTTTGAGTCGCGAGAAGGGACAATGATTGAAGTAATTCAGGAATTGCAGTTCGGTTAATAAAACCGATCCCACATGAATTCAAGTCCATTCAAAGCTAGATTGATTGGAGGTGTCGGTGTATCGGTTATAATCGATAAACCGCGAACAATCAAACGTTTTTGGACGTTTGGTGACCGATTTAAGTTACAGTGGCGTAACCAGAGTGATTTACGATTGACAATAAAATTTAATTGTTTCCTAGAATTTACAGAAAACATCAAGTGGCGGAGTGGTTATATGTGTGTGTGATAAGTCTTTGAACTTAAACCCGGCTGACCCGGGTTCGAGTCCCGGCAGCCTAATTTTCTTTTTAATTATTTTATTTTTACTTTTTATCAATTATAACTTTTATATTCTAGTTTATTTATTAATTATGCATCATTAAAAATTAAAATGGACATAAATACGCAACGAAACATTTATAACTTGATATTCGATTACAAACGGAGCGGGTTTGGAAAACCCGTTTTTGACAAATGTTACAGTATCCCCTACTTTTAGGAATTTCGTCCCGAAATTTAAGTAGTAGTAGTAGGAAAAAGATGCGGGTATTTTTCGCGCATTGAGTCTTCACGTTCCCAAGTAAACTCAGGTCCCCGTTTCGACTCCCAGCGTACCCTAACAATTGGAATGCGACTTCGTCGAAGACGTTTTTCTCCGAAGTCCATGATCTCTACTGGTCTTTCAATAAAATGCATAGATTCATCAATCTGAATATCTTCCAGAGGAATATGGAGGTTTTCATCAGCGAGGCACTTCTTCAAGTTTGATACGTGGAATGTGGGATGAATCCTGTTCAGTTCTTCTGGTAGATCAAGCTTGTATGCTACAGGTCCTACTCTTTCGAGTATCTTGAAAGGTCCTACGTAGCATGGTGCTAGCTTGCCTTTTTGACCAAAACGAACTACTCCCTTCCACGGTGATACTTTTAAAAGTACATGATCACCAATGTTAAACTCCAAAGGCTTACGTCGTTTATCTGCATAACGCTTTTGACGACTCTGAGCCGCTAGAAGATTGTTTCGAATTTGATGGATCTTGTCTGTGGTTTCTTGAATCAATTCTGGACCGGTGATTTGAGCTTCCCCAATTTCGTGCCAACATACTGGAGATCGGCACTTAAGACCATATAAAGCTTCAAAAGGTGCCATGCCGATGCTTGAATGATAGCTGTTGTTGTACGAAAATTCAACTAATGGTAGATGAGCGTCCCAATTTCCCTTGAAGTCTATGACACATGCTCGAAGCATATCTTCAAGAGTTTGAATGGTGCGTTCAGATTGTCCATCAGTTTGAGGATGATAAGCGGTACTGAGATCTAATCGCGTACCCAAAGCGGCTTGTACTGCTTGCCATGTTCATGAAGTGAAACGACCATCACGATCTGAAATAATGCTTAACGGTACACCATGTCGGCTTACGATTTCGCTGATATAAATACGAGCTAGCTTTTCGTTCTTGAAATCTTCGCGGATAGGAATAAAGTGAGCTGATTTTGTAAGTCGATCAATGATTACCCATATAGTGTCATACCCACCAGAAGTGCGAGGTAACCCGGTAATGAAGTCCATGGTTATGTTTTCCCACTTCCATATAGGTATTTCAGGTTGGACCAGAAGTCCTGAGGGTCTTTGGTGTTCAGCTTTCACCTTGGAACATGTAAGGCACTTGGAAACAAAAACAGCAATATCCTTTTTCATTCCAGGCCACCAATAGGTGTAGCGAAGGTCTTGATACATCTTATCGGCTCCTGGGTGTATAGAGTATCGTGTTTTGTGAGCCTCATTCATATGAAATTCACGAAGGTTGTTGTGGTCAGGAATCCATATGCGATCTAGATAGTACAGAATACCGTCAGATTTAGTTTCAATTTTAAGTTCAGCTCCACAGGACAGCTCCTTTCGTACATCATCCTCCGTTACTGAAACATGTTGGGCTTCTCGAATTTGATCTTTAAAGTCAGTTATGATTTGTGAACATAGAAGATGAATGGAGTTCGCATAACCCTTTCGACTGAGTGCATCAGCCACCACATCTGCTTTGCCAGGGTGGTACCGAATTTCACAGTCGTAGTCATTTAGAAGTTCGACCCATCTTCGTTGCCTCATGTTTAGCTCCTTTTGGTTGAAGATATGTTGAAGACTCTTGTGGTCAGTGTATATTTCACACTTAGTACCGTAGAGATAATGTCTCCATATCTTAAGAGCGAACACAACGGCTCCAAGTTCTAGGTTATGGGTGGTGTAGTTCTTCTCATGAGTCTTGAGTTGTCTCGAAGCATAAGCTATAACCTTTCCTCTTTGCATTAGAACACAGCCTAGTCCTTGCCCTGACGCGTCGCAATAAACCACGAAGTCATCACAACCTTTAGGCAGAGTGAGGATTGGTGCATCACAGAGTTTTTGTTTAAGGGTTTGGAAAGCTTCTTCTTGTTTGGGTCCCCATATGAAGGGTTTTCCCTTATGAGTTAAAGCCCTGAGTGGTACAGCAATGCGAGAGAAGTTTGAAATGAAACGGTGATAATAACCAGCCAAACCAAGGAATGATCTTACTTCAGTTGGTGTACGTGGCGCTTGCCATTCTTGTACCGCTTTGATCTTTGAGGGGTCGACATGTATTCCCTTGTCATTGACTACATGTCCAAGGAATTGTACCTCTTTTAACCAGAATTCGCATTTGGAGAATTTGGCGTAAAGCTTTTCATTCTCTAGAAGTGTAAGGATGAGTCGAAGATGTCGCTCATGATCAGACTTAGACTTTGAATAAATGAGGATGTCGTCGATGAAGACTATAACAAAACGATCGAGATAGGGTTTGCAGACTCTGTTCATTAGATCCATGAAGACAGCTGGAGCGTTGGTTAAACCAAATGGCATGACCATGAATTCATAATGACCATAACTAGTTCGGAAAGCGGTCTTTGGGACGTCTTCTTCATGTACTCTGAGTTGATGATAACCAGAACGAAGGTCGATTTTTGAAAAACAGCTGGCGCCTTGAAGTTGGTCAAGAAGATCATCAATGAAAGGTAATGGATAGCGATTCTTGATCGTTAACTTGTTGAGTTCTCTGTAGTCGATGCACATGCGAAACGATCCATCTTTCTTCTTCACAAAAAGGACAGGTGCACCCCAAGGCGAGGAGCTAGGACGTATCTATCCTTTGTCAGTCAACTCTTGCAATTGACTGGCTAGCTCTTGCATGTCAGAGGGGGCTAACCTATAAGGAGACTTTGCAACTGGTGTAGCACCAGATATAAGATCAATGCGGAATTCGACTTCTCTCAAGGGAGGAGTCCTGAAATGTCGTCAGGAAAAACTTGCGGAAAATCTTTTACTACTGGAATGTCTTCAAGTTTCTTCTCCATAGTTCCCTTTTTGATGACATGGGTTAAAAATGCGACGTAATTCTTGCGAAGATATTTTCGAGCTTGAAGACAGGACATTAATCTGAGCCCTTTCGACGAGGTTTCTCCAAAGATTCGTAGAGTCTGACCGTTTGAAAGAGGAATGCGTATAAACTTTTCGCGGCATACAACTTCAGCCTGATGTTGGCTGAGCCAGTCCATACCAATTATAATGTCAAAGCTTCCCAACTTCATGGGAATGAGGTCAACTTGAAAATTATGATCGTTTAAAGTGAGAGTACAATTGCGTATAATGGAGTTTAATGAGACCGGTTTCCCGTCAGCAACTTCCACTGTTATGGATTCCATGAGCTTATCACGATTTTGGTTTAGGATGGGTTCAAACTCTAAGGACACAAAACTTTTATCCGCGCCAGTATCAAACAACATGGATGCATAACTACCATTGAGAAGGAACGTACCGTTAACCACATTGCTGTCAGCTCTAGCCTGATTAGCGTTGATGTTGAAAGCTCTTCCTCTTGCAGGTTGAGGAGCTTGGTTAGCTTGATTCACCGGATTGGCTTGGGCTTGAGCATGAATAATGTTCACCAACCGTGGACAAGTGTTTCTAAAGTGGCTTGGGTCTCCACAATTGTAGCAAGCCCGCATAGGTTGTACCATGGGATAGTTGGGTTGGTAGTATGATTGGGCTAAATGTTGGGCAGGTGGTAATAGTAGGGGTTGTTGGGCTTGACCCATTATTTGTTGGTGGGTTTGGGTTGAAGGCTGGTGGCGGTTCGTTCGCTGAGGTATGCGACAGGTTTGAACAGTATGACCTGCGCGACCACAGCCGGTGCAATGTTGGCAGGGATGATTAGGAAAATGGTGGTATTGGCAACGGTTGCATTTTGGTAATGGGCCAGAGTATGGCCTTTTGTATGGTGCAGGTGAAGGGGCAACTTGGGTAATGGGTGCAGCAGGGATAGGGAAATTGGTTTGTGTGACAGCGAAGTTTCTGGTGTTACGTTTCCTCTTGTTAGCAAACTTAGAGGAGGAGGTGGAATGGTTTGAAGTTTGGCCCTCAACGGGGGCTTTCTTTTTCTCTTCTTTAAACTTACCGCTGCGAATTCGATTCTCGGTCAATTCAGTAGCTAGTTCCATAGCAGCTTCAAGTGTTGCTGGTGAAGTGCTGAGAACTGAATCTTGAATTTTTGAGGGAAGACCTCGAATATAATGCTCGATTAAGCGGTAAACTGGGGTGAACAAGTTAGGGACCATTTGGTTCAACTCTAAGAACCTCTTGTTGTAGGAAGTATGATCTCCCTCCTTTTGCTTCAAAGAATGAAATTCGTCCTCTAGCTTTTTAATCTCACTTCTAGGACAGAATCGCCTCGTCATGATTTCCCTTAACTCCTCCCACGTTAAGGCCATAGCATCTTCGATTCCCCTCTTACCCTTTTCAATATTCCACCAGGTGAGAGCTACCCCAAATAGTCTCCCGGTTGCGTATCGTACCTTGCGATCCTCGGAACAATCGCAGTTGAGGAAGGTGTTTTCCATTTCCTCAAGCCAGTGGAGGAGAGCAGTGACACCTTCGGTCCCTTCAAATTTAGGAGGATCGCAAGACTTGAAATGTTTATATTAGCACTTGCTGGTAGGAGGGTTGCCGATGTTCTGGTCATTTTGCTGGGGAGGATTAGTGGGATTTGTGGTGAAAGCTTGTTGTACTTGAACCACAATGTCAGGAAGCACCGCGGCCATTTGTTTTGCGATTTGAGTGGCCAAGCGTTCGTGAGAACTTCCTGATCTTTTACCCCCTCGTTGTTGTCTAGCCGACATCTACAGGAACATACATAAGAAGATTGTGAGTTTATGGAGTCTTTTTAGGTGTCATGTGTCTTAAAGAAAATGAAAATAACATAAATATCAATAATGCAACTACATCCATAGGATGTCTTGGGTTTGCTTATGTTGGGCCTCAAATGTCCCCCATACCTTCACCTGTATAGTCATGTGGGCCCCTATGACTATTGGCATGGTAGGATTCACATTAGTATTGGCGATTTAACACTCGCATGACCCGAATGAAAACCACAAAATATGTTTACGAGATGTATGGTCGGAATGTGTCCAGGTGTAGACACAATGACAACTCAAAGTGGGGTTAGCTCACACGGCGTTTGGTATAGCATGCTTTGGCCTAATAGGTACTTCGTACTCTCATCGTTAGTCCCCAGGTAGGCAAACTGGTCCTTTATTTTGGATTTATACGAATGCCAAGCCTAGACAGGACGTTCCGACTATCGGTACTTGTACCCTTCCAGTTACTACATGCCCGTCATGAGAACTCACTTTGATGAGATTTGAAAATACAAAAATCATTGTAAAAACAATCATGAAAATGATGTGATGTGTGCTTTCATGGATATGATATGTTATGAGAATATGATTCATGATAGGCATTATATGATAATATATACTTATGAACATGCTTGCATAACATTGAATGTAACATTTAACATAAAACATATAAACATCATGAAATTTGGCATGTAACACACAAAAATCTTAAAAATTTCTAATCAATTATAGTATAGGCTCTAAGGGTCTAATAACCTATCCTATATCCCTATAGTCATGGCTCTGATACCAATCTGTCACACCCCGACCCGCAGCGGAATAAGAGTCGGGGCATAATTGGGTTATCACCAAAGCTCATGATATTTACTAATATGTTTCATATTTATTAAAGTCAAAATTACATTCTCAATAATCCAAACATGTCCATACAAATACAAAGAAAAATAACCAAGTAAACAATCCAAGCTCTAAACCAGTTTATTCTTCTAAGCCAATTCTATGTGTTTCTTGCTGCAGTTGGTTCACCTGTATCATGTGTAAAAAAATGAGGGTTTTTGGGTCAACATAAGTTGGCGAGTGAACCTTGTTAGATAAACATTTATTATTGATTTATTGTTATTTTTATCAAGGAAAAATTGTGCAATAGTCATATGTGAGCAAATGTAAATAATCAAACAATAGCAATAACAACCCACAAACAATAACATACAATAACAAATGAACTTGCATGAATATATAACATGAATGAAACTGTATATGTTAGCAACGTCACGTTCACGCTCATAATGTAATGGGGAACGGACGGCCTATGATGAATGTCTGTGCGATCAAGGCTCAATCAAACGGAGCCGATTGTATGTTGGCAACGCCAGGTTCACGCTCATAATGTAATGGGGAACTGCTCAACGCTAATAATGTAATGGGGAGCGGCGGCCTATGAAATTGCATGTACTTAAACTAATAAATTAAATCTAGACAATAACCACACAACAGTTGATACAAGCTGAATACACATTTGATCATGATATGATGTATGCACAATGATTTAAATATAATAAATGGTAAGACACATGATACACCCCAAAAACGTGATTAAAACGGGGAATTTTGTAGAGATTCACTCACATTGGGTGCGTTCGGTTGGAGGTGATGGGATACGCACGAGTTGGAAGAATTGAACAACGAGGATTGACTAACCTAAATAATAACGGAAGATATAGTAAATGAGTGGATTTTATTAATAATTTTAATAGGATTTTTAGATATATTTTTGTGAGTTTAAGGCTATTTCCTATCTTTAAAAACATTATTTTTAAGTATTTTTAATTGATTTTTAAATTAAATTAAATAAATAAAAATATAAAAATATGTTGACTTTTGCGTTGACCGTTGACCGTTTGACTGTTTGACCGGTTCTATTGTGTACAGGTATGCGCCGGGCAGGACTCGAACCCGAGACCTCCCGTTCGCGTGCACGCAGCTCTACCAACTGAGCTACGTGTCTACCCGAAATAATTCGGTTTTAATTATATTTATATACTAACTCAGTTTATTCAAAATTCTTTTATTTTCAAAAAATGTTTTAAATCATCGAACCGGTGCCGTCAACAGGTCTCGAACCCGGGACCTGTGATTTATCGTTACACACAGTCCACCGCTGGACTGTGTGTCTAACTTGGTTAATATACGGATTTTTATTATACTTAACATCTACCGTGAGTTAATCCGGTTTAGTTAGAAAATAAAACATTTTATTACAGAGCATACGTGTGTCAAGGATCGAACTCGCGGCGTGTGATATGTATGTGCACACAGTCCACCGCTGGACTGTGTGTCTAACCCGAGATAATATCCAGATTTTATTAAACTTATAATCAACCTATCTTCGTCTTCTTCGTTACAGAATTACAGCCTACGATTACTCTATTGTTTCTTGTTTAATTCGATTGACAAACATTCAACAGACTAATATGAAATGGCAGAGACGATTTTTAGAAGTAAAAATACCGGAGAACGATTTATCTCAGAATTCTGGCAAGTCGTCGGCTCTGTTTTTTACGGATTTCGACTGAGCGAATAAATTAACAATTTTGATTAGTTAATTGTGGAATTGAAGTTCTAAACAAGAGTTATCAGAAGGTTTGAATGTCTATACCGTTTTACAGCGGAAGATAAGAATTTTCAGAAGTTTTCCGGCGAGAGGGAATTATCTGATATCAACGTCTGAAATTGATTCCGATTGAAGGGTTTGAGTTAGCAATAGCTTAACAACTGATAGATAATGAAAGAATTGAGAGACTTACTGATTTGATGGAAAACACGGTTTTCCGGCGAAAGTCCGACGAGTTCAAATAGCTTCTCCGGCGAACTGAAAGTTGTGCGAAAATGCAATTGAAGGTTTGCAGAATGTGTTTGAGTCGCGAGAAGGGACAATGATTGAAGTAATTCAAGAATTGCAGACTTTTCAGTTAATAAAACCGATCCCACATGAATTCAAGTCCATTTAAAGCTAGATTGATTGGAGGTGTCGGTGTATCGGTTAAAATCGATAAACCGCGAACAATCAAACGTTTTTGGACGTTTGGTGACCGATTTCAGGTACAGTTGGCGTAACCAGAGTGATTTACGATTGACAATAAAATTTAATTGTTTCCTAGAATTTACAGAAAACATCAAGTGGCGGAGTGGTTATATGTGTGTGTGATAAGTCTTTGAACTTAAACCCGGCTGACCTGGGTTCGAGTCCCGGCAGCCTAATTTTCTTTTTAATTATTTTATTTTTACTTTTTATCAATTATAATATGCATCATTAAAATTAAAATGGACATAAATACGCAACAAAACATTTATAACTTGATATTCGATTACAAACGGAGCGGGTTTGGAAAACCCGTTTTTGACAAATGTTACATTTTGTGTGCGCGCCAAATAAATCTTAAAAACATTTGAAAGTTCGTATGTTAGAATATGTGGTATGCAAAGCGTCAACGAACTTATGATCATTAATGTTTTGCAAGGACATTAATATGTGTGACGCCATAGGAAGCACTCAACCCTAGACAATCCATCTGGTCCACGCTGCTGGGACAACAAAAGCACTACATGCGGTAACACAAGGACCCATGAGTGGGGCTCACCTACACCCGATAGATCTACCACTCTTGTTCCACGGTCTTATAAAAGATTAATGGCACTTAAGAGAGAGACCCTTGTCTCACATGATCTAATATTTCATTCCATAGCTAAATCATACCATCGAAAACATGTATTTCCCCCGAGAGTTATAAAACCGAAAACATTTAAAAGAAAAAGGGGCATGAACTCACAAGTTTGCGTCCGTATAAATGCTAACAAATCGGGTATCCAAAAGCACGTAATAAAGTGCTCTAACTCATTAGACACTTGGGTTTATGTTAACTGTGTAGACGTTCCTCATCTTGAACGTTATTGTGTTTGTTATGTATTTGGAACCCTTGTGTATTTTAAATATGTTGGCATTTGTTTCGCATGTTCGTTTTAATATACATATATATATATACTTCTTATACATATATATTTTTTTGTATTCATAGTGTGTGTATGAACGGGCCTCGCCCTTCGTGAGTCTTCATGTCTCGCACGAGTACAAGTGGGTGCCAAAATGCCACTCATTCGCTCGTCAGTTCGATCTCGGATGATATATGAAAGGTGTAATATAGTACCGGGGAGTGATGGTTATTTTTTACCATCAATGCTATGACGTTTATTTAAGGTGTTGACGATGCTAAAATAGGGCTAACTAGTTCGCTAGCTTCTTAGTTTCGGCAATTGGATGGTAAAAATATAATATGTTTGCCTAACGGCTCGAATTCGGGTAATGTGTGAAAGTTGCGGCGTAAGCCGGGAGTTTGTATCTGGATATCCCACTGATATCCCCTAAGCTTATTTAGGATGTAAAATATTATTTACAAGTCCTACTGACAATAAAATGCTGAATTTTTAATATTGTGGACAGATTATTTTTGTTACAGTTTGGCGCGGATCAGACACTTTATAAATATACATTTTTCCGGAAAGTTTATATGTTTTATCGTTTGGTGCCCCTAGCTAGGGGTTTTTAATCGTGTTTAAATGATCGTAAGCTTTCATGCCATTCGTTGCTCGTTCGGACAGTTTTCATAACTAACTGGCATGAATAGTGTGTTTCGGTGAATAGTGTTTTCAGCATTTTGCCAACATATTTGGACATAGTTTGTAGTTTCCTCACGACACAGTGAGTGTAACGATATTATTTGACATACTTAACCATGTCCTATGATTGCTAGACTTTACGTGACCTAATCATGCATTAGTTAAGTCGTAACGAACAAAACTAAATGTATAATTAAGTTGTCAAGTTGTACGAAATTACCATTATTTTTACCGGTTGTCACATTCTCCCCCTGTTAAAAGAATTTCTTCCTAAAATTCAAGCTGCGTTACCGGTTGCAGGGGAGTCTTGGAACAAATGCTGGTACATGGACTTGATTTGATCTTCACGTTCCCACGTATACTCGGGACCGTGACGTGAGTTCCAATGAACTTTAACCAGTTTAATACGACTTCTCCGCGTCTTGTGGACCTTCTAGTCCGTAACCTCAACAGGTTCTTCGGTAAAATGGAGTTTGTCGTCGATGTGAATCTCGTCCGCAGGAATGATCATTGTTTCTTGAGTAGGACTTTTCTTGAGATTAGACACATGAAATGTGTCGTGTATGCTACTGACCTCGTCCGACAATTTCAACTTATAAGCCATGTTTCCAATCTTTTCCAAGATTTCAAAAGGTCCAATATAGCGTGGGTTCAACTTTCCACACTTACCAAATCTTGCTACGCCTTACCAAGGTGAGACATTGATTAACATTTTGTCTTCGACTTTAAAAGATAGTGGTTTTTGTCATTTGTCGGCATAGCACTTTTGTCGATCATGAGCCGCCTTGATACGGTCTCGGATCTAAAAGATCTTGTCCATAGTCTCTTGGTCTAATTCCGGACCAATGAGCTGCTTGTCTCCAGTCTTCGCCTAACATAACGGTGACCGACACTTTCATCCATATAAAGCTTCAAACGGGGCGGCCTAAATGCTAGTGCCGTCTCGGTCCAATATAATAGAAATAGGCACTCCGTGTCATGCCACAATTTCTTTGAGATATAGTCCGGCTAGCTTCCCCGTGCTATCCTTGTTGCGGATAGGTAAGAAATGTGCAGACTTTGTTCCCATTTCCATACGGGAATTTAGAGTTGTTGTAACAATCCCGATGGTTTTTGATATTCCTCCTTAACCTTGGCGCATGTAAGGCATTTTCCTACATAAGTAGCGATATCGCCTTTAAGGTTAGGCCATCAATAGAATTCCTTTAAGTCTTGGTAAATCATATCCGATCCCAGATGGATAGAGTACCTTGACTTGTGAGCTTCTTCTAAAATAACCGTCCGTAGGTCGCCAAAGAATGGACCCAAATTTGCCCCATAAAGTATAATGTTCCATCCTCCTTTGGCACCAATTGTCTTTCCATTCCATGTAATGATTCAGCTTGAAAATATTTTCCGGTTTAAGTGCTTCTTGCTGAGCATCGTGAATCCGAGAAGTAAAGTTAGTTTGTATGATCATATCTAAGGCTCGTACCCTTAGAGTTTTCACTCGTTCCTTGTGACTTAAGGCGTCCGCCACAACGTTCGCCTTGCCCGGGTGATACTTTATCTCGCAGTCATAATCATTTAATGACTCGACCCAACATCGTTGTCGCATATTTGATTCTTTCTGATTAAATATGTGTTGAAGACTTTTATGATCCCTAAATATCATGCATTTAGTTCCATATAAATAATGGCGTCAAATTTTCAAAACAAATACCACCACACCTAAATCGAGATCATGGGTGGTATAACTTTTCTCATGCACCTTCAATACGCGATGACTTTATCTGGTTGCATCAACACGTAACCGAGACCTTGATGTGATGCATCACAATAAACCACGAAGTCATCGGTACCGTTGAGTAAGGATAAAATAGGCACGTCACAAAGTTAATCTTTTAGTAGTTGGAAAGCTGCCTCTTGTTCCTCGCCCCAGTCAAACTTCTTATCCTTTTGTATTACGGACCTTAGCGATTGAGCAACTTTTGAAAAGTTCTCTATAAATCGTCTATGATAACCCGCTAACCCAAAAAATTGTCGCTTCCGACGGTGTCTTAGGCGCTTCCCAATTCTTTATCGCTTCAATTTTGGAAGGATTGACATGAATTCCTTTCTTGTTCACCATGTGCTTGAGAAACTGTACCTCGCGAATCTAAAACTTGCACTTGGAAAACTTTGCATAAAGTTGTCCTTCTTTAGAAGCTCCGAAATAGTTCGTAAATGTTTCTCATTTTCGTCCTTCAATCATGAATATATTAGTATACCGTCAATAAATACTATCACGAATTTATCCAAGTATGGCTTGCACACGCGGTTCATAAGATCCATGAACACCGCCGGTGCATTCGTTAAGCCAAACGACATCACAAGGAACTTGTAGTGAGTGTAACGAGTCCGAAAAGCCATCTTGGGTATACTTTCTTCTTGAATCCACAATTGATGATAACCCGATCGTAAGTCGATTTTAGAATAGAAACTTGAGCCTTGTAATTGATAAACAAGTCATCAATTCTAGGTAGGGGTTTTTGGTTCTTGATAGTGAGTTTGTTCAACTCGCGGTAGTCTATGCACATGCGCAAGCTCCCGTCATTCTTTTTAACGAATAATACCAAAACTCCCCAAAGTGAGAAACTTGGCCTAATGAATCCTTTATCAAACAACTCTTGAAGTTGAGTAGATAGCTCTTGCATCTTGGACGGAGCTAGTCGATCAGGAGCCTTTGCCACCGTGCCGCTCACGGCACTAAATCGATGCGAAACTCCAGTTGATGTTGTGGAGGCAGTCTCGGCAAGTCTTCTGGAAAGACTTTCGGAACTCCTTCACTACGGGGATGTCTTCTAACTTCAGCTCCTTGGTTTCCTTGTCGACTACGTGGGCGAGGAAGGCCATACAACCTTTTCGGAGACACTTTTGTGCCTTCATACAATTAATAATCCGTAGGGGTATCTCGCGCTTTTCTCCATGTACAACGAGCGTCTCTCTGTCTGGTAGGGGAATACAAATGGTTTTCTCATGACAAATCACTTACGCCTAGTTGTCGGACAACCAATCCATTCCGACAACCACGTCAAAACTACCCAAGTCAATAGGTAAGAGATCGATAGAAAATTTTCGCCCTTTGAGTTCGAGTGTGCAACCCTTAATAATTTCTCCCGATTCGACTAATTTTCCATTCGCCAATTCTATAGAATTAGGGATGTCTAATTTATTCAACTCTATGCCAAGTATATTTTTAACTTCTATAGATATAAAACTAAAGTCTGCACCAGTATCAAAAAGAATAGATACAAAGTATTGGTTGATAGGGAACGTACCCATGACCACATTCGGGTCTTGGCGTGCATCTTTGGCTCCTAACACGAAAGCTCTCCCACGAGCTTGGTTTTCCTTTGGGCAATCCCTCCAATGATGCCCCTTGTCTCCACATCCGTAACAGCCTTGGCCTTTGCCATTTCCATTTCCATTTCCGCCCGATTGTTACTACCGTTACCACCTTGATTTCCATTACCGCCCTGGTTTCCATTCCCATCTTGATTTCCATTTCCACATCCAGTACCCGCCTAGCAGGTTTCCTTACTATGCTCGGTCAGGCCACATTTGTCACACTTGGTATTTTTGCACGGACCCGCGTGTTGATATCTACACTTATCTCATTTAGGCAAAACGCCTACATAACCTTTACCACCGGTATCGTTATTTACTGCACAAGCCTTAGCTTCTTTTGGTGGGTCCATTTCTCTCCGCTTGTTAGAGTTATTTGCTCGAGTGCCCTTTTTGATGTTTGAGAATTTCCTCTTGTTATCATTCGTAGACTCCACACGAGTCTCCTTTTTGTTAGGGCTAAATCTTGACAACTTTCCTAAACGAATAGCCTCCTTAGTGAGGCTAACAGCCAGATTAATTGCCTCACTAATAGCAGCAGGCTTAGAAGAAGTAACCATGCTCAGGATCTCCGGAGCAAGTCCCTAAATGTACCTCGATTCTCTAGAACTCCAGTTCCACCAGATATGGAACAACTCTTGAGAAGTCATGAAAACGTTGTATGTAACCAGCAATATCAACTCCGATAATCTTCAAATTCCGAAACTCGGTCTCAAGTTTTTGAATTTCAGCCCTTGAACAATATTGCTTTCTCATCAACTCCTTGAGTTCTTCCCACGTCAAGGCATAAGCAGCCTCTTCCCCCTTAGTCTGAACTTGAAGGTTCCACCATGCCAGTGCCCCATCTACAAACAACCAAGTAACGTATGTAACCCTTAGGTTAGGACGACACTTGCTCATTCTTATGACCGAGTCGGTCTTTTCTATCCAGCGTACAAATGCTATGGCACCTCCGGTGCCATCGAAATTAAAAGGCTTGCAGCCTAAAAACTGCTTGTTGTCACACCTCGAAAATCGCAGCGGAAGACAGGCATGGTGGTGACGGAGGTTGGCAACCAACAATTATAGGGTAAACATAGATAATTATAAAAAAAGATAAAATAGTTAAGAGTTATTACAATCATCCTAAAATGTGTTGTTTAAAGTGTTCATGTTCAAAAAGTTCCATCTTGTGAACCATGACACAAGCTTATTCTTGTCCATTTTTATGATGCCCTAAACCCACATCAAACTCCGAAGCCACTTATGTACCTAAAAAACACGTTTTAGAATGTCAACACAAAGTTGGCGAATTCATGGATTTTACTTACTTATAAATAACAATACATTTATTCTTCTCCATTTTGAAAAATATGAAAAGTTCGACCGACATGTAACATCATAAACTAGCTAGGGATACGAAATAGTGTTCGCAACCAAGAACCCGTAATCAAAACGAAACCTTAATCATTTCCCATATTCTTGTTTTCAACATATATTCCTTGTCTTTTATGATCGGAGCGATCGATCGACAAGCTTGAGGTTTGTCAAAACCCAATAGTTCTTAGTATGTCTTGTGCCCTCCCTCCAAGAGGTTAATGATTACAGAGGCAAGAAAATGTCCATGGATAAACCCTCGTTAGGGTAACTTAAGGCCCTTACTCAAGGCCAACATAACTTTACATTTCCTTTGTCGTCTTTTGATCATATTAACTCAAAATACTTTACGTGTTTCTCCCCTGAAATGTAAAAACATAATTTAAAGGGGGTCATGAACTCACCTTTGGGTGCGTTAAATGTTTGCTACCAAAAGCCCAAATAAAATAGGTATTCACCTATTAGTGCCTTATATACAAGACACACTTTCAAATTAATTTCAAGTCTACTAACAAAGTTGTTCACTCAACCCTTTAGACTTATAAAAATAGTTTTGTGTGTTTAACCTGTTACTTAGACGACCCGTTGGAGACTACGACTCTTATGGTTATATTTTCCTATGTTCTTAGTGTTCGATCATGACAAAATGAAATATCCTTTCCTCCTACAATATCCGCTGAACGACACACACCAACATATATTTATTTACAGCAAGTTTATTATTACAATTTCACATAACTCAAATCCATATTTAAGCATTCTCATATTATAATCACACAACACTTCATCTAATCACATAAGCCACATATTTCATCCAAAGAATCAGTATATACACTATTAGCATCACAAAATCATATTTCAATGAAATCACATAATTTTCTTCATAGTAGTAACAACATGCATCATACGTTTATATTAGTCACTTTTCTTGCATCCATCATTCCATATTCATCATGCAAGACCAAAATACATCTCATATCATCATACAACTCATGTTATATCTTATCTTATCATTCAACACAAGTTCATGTCACCTAGTTCACACATGCATAGTTATGTCCATTTACAAGCGTAGAATTAGCGTTTTCGATTCGTACTTTCACATAGAACATACCAAACATGGAAATATCATAACATATACTTTAAGACCTGTTATATTATCATATTATATGCCTAAATTTTCTGTTTTAAATTAGATTTATATGGTATGCTTGTTGTCTGTCGTGAAGAACATGCAAAAACCAACTAAACTATGTAGATAGGATAAGTCAGATATCGAACCAGAGGAGGATTGTGGAAAGTGTGATGTTAAGTATCGATTATCTATTACTGAAAAAGAAAACTTGGTTGCGGATTTTGTTGATTATCTAAATTAAACAAACTAAAATTTGAGATTTTTATCAATAGGAGAAATAATGGTTCCTCCGATTTTCAGATTTGCAGATAGATTCAATTATGTGTTTAATCAAAACACTTACATAGACATAAGTGTTAACCTAATTGACCAATTGTGATGTTCACAGACTAAGTACTCCGGTCAATACATAACGGGAGGTTATCAAATGAACATCAATCGCAATTACCAACCCTAATCTCACCTCAAATATACCCCCAATTACTAGAACTCTCAGGAATTGAATGATTAAAGGTTAAAGTTTAATAAAATGAAATCAGTTACAATCAGTTGATCAAATCCAAGGAGAAAAGCATCGAATGCGTAGATCACCGAGTTCATAAAATTGTCAAAAACACATAAAAGTATCTAACTTACACAAACCATCCATCTGGAGGACACCACAAGAAAACCAGCCGCTCATCTCGCACAAACGATCTTAAAAGCTTGAGAAATCGATGAATTCATGATCATGATGTTTGATTTTGTAGAAAACAATGATGATTGATGATGAAAAGCCTTGAACTTGAGTGCCTTAGAAGTCCTATATTCGTCCTTTAAGTGATAGCTCCCCTTGAAAGTGAAAAGAAACCCTAATATACCTTGCACAACAATACAAGCGTTTTTTCGTACGTCGAACCGTAAGCTACGGTCCCAGAACATAAGTTATGGTCCAAACATTCTGAATAAACAAGTGCACTTGACTGTAACCTACGGCGATTAACCGTAAGCTACGCTTCACACCTGCTGGATGCTTCTTTGACTGACATAACCAACCATAACCTACGGTATGCAAACCGTAGGCTACGGCGTATTCCTTGGCTCCTCATATACTCACATTGAAACTTTCTCAAATTAACAATTTGGCCCCTGGACTTTATTACTTCATATGTCTTGTCTTACAAGCCACCAAATAACTTTCAATTAATTACCAAACACCCCTCGGACTTCATTCTTTCTTGTTTCTTGCAACTCCAAGTTACCTTCTCACCCGAACAAGTCCCAGTTAGCACCGTTTGCCACATGAATCATTCCCAGGTGCTCCATATCATGTCTAATCTTTATAACTTCGTCGAATTAAATGGTTAACCTGCAAAACAATGATTTCTCATAGTTATCTTAGTCAACACATATAACCACTTAAAACACACATAAAAATCAACATATAGGCACATTAACGCTCGGGTTTCACCCTCTCCATCGATGCTTCGATCATACTCAAAATTGCCATTTTTACGTCTTTTTAAGCCTATAATGACCACATAAGCAATCCAAATCATGTTCCACACTTATAATCTAATTTAAAGATAAAATAACATGCTTTTATCATCACACTTTCAGTTCCACATAGATCATCTTATTACCATAGTTATAATCACTTTTTATACCATTTTAAGCATGATTTACTAAATTGTAAGCTTCCAACTCATGATTATCATAAAATTAGGTATGACCTGATTGTTATATTCAAATTATTAACATAATATCACCATATTTTCAGTTCACCATTAATCTCTTCATGCATGTCATAATCTTACATTTATCTTGCATTTTTCACCTAAATCATGCATCATACACCCTCCTAACTTAAGGTTTTTCATCCAAGTTCATCATCAAACATTTTTAAACCATAAAACACTTCAAATATCACCTAAAAATCAGATTACACAAAACCCCTAATATATCATCTTGCATGTCACTTTTAACATCTTTTAAGCACCATTTTCAACCACAAAAGCTACCATACACACACCTTTCAATCATGGATCATACACACACATTATAATCTTCAAAATTCCTTATTAAAACCCTAAATTTACTTATTTTATTACTTCATTAGGAAATCCTTTTGTTTGGTGAACAACTTCACTTTTAAACAAACTAAAATCTCATAACTTAAAGTTTTAGGAGATTGATTTACCTTAGATGAACACAATAAGATTTCTAAGAGTAGAAGAGCTTCTTGATGATGATTCCTCCTTGCTAAGCTTCTATGGATTGTTGGACTCTTCAAGGAATGCTCAAGAACTCTTAAGTGTGTAGAGTGAAGGTGTATGGAGAGTTTTTGGTGGAAGATGAAATTGAAAATGGAAGTGGTGAAGGAGGTGGTGGTGTGGACGGTTATAAGGAGAGAGAAGGAGGAGAGAGAGTGTTTTAGGAAGGGTTGGAAATGATTAGGAAGATGGAGCTTGGATTTGGGTTAAATGGTGAATGAATGTGTAAGAGATTTTTAGAGGATTTAGGAGATTTTAATGATTAGGAAGATATTTAATATTTTATTTCTTTTTTTCTTTTATATATATATATATATATATTTACACACATATATTTATATATATATATATTTACACACACACATTACTTACCCTTTTATAAAAGTCTTGCAACTTATATAAAAGTTTAATACCTAATCTCACTTGATTGAACTTAGTAATCATGGAATAATATTTTCCCACAAATTCCATTATAATTTTACTAATTAGAATATTACTTGTATTTAGCGGTGTCTGGGTTCGCTTAAGACCATTAAAAGTCCATAACACAATAAAATTTCCGGACAATTTAGACACAAAACTACCAATTAAGGCGTATGCGCTTTTCTTCTAAATTTTCCCCCAATAACTTATAATTCCACCTTATACTAACATGTCAGGCACAGTCATGGGCTTCTAAACACTAACCAAGTTGTCACCAGCATTTTACGGGCATGTCATCACATTAAATCATGGAAATTCTTTAATTACATCTTTTGTGTGACTTTGTACATTTTTAGTCATGGAACAATTCCGAAACATTTTCATATTTAACAAAATCTTGTGTTTTATTTGCGAGAATGTAAATATATCAATCATTATACAATCCTGGACAATTTTATTCAATTAAATCTTGCATTTTATTGGTAAGAATGCAAAAATGTCAATCATTGCACAAATTCAGTCACTTTCGTGTTCGATAAAGTTTTATACTTTATTTAGGAAACGTGTAACCATACAATCGAACGAACCGACATCCACGACATTTCCGGACAAAATCCAAGTTACACATGTCTTAACGAATTTATATAACCTAAATATTAGGTTAAGAGGGGTTAAAAATGACAAAACGCGACAATACAAGTCTAGGGGCCAAAATTGTCAAAAAAAAAGTTTGCTTCATCACCAAGTTTGGTCACCTATCTCTAATTTTTGACACCTTGCACTCATTTGGCCACACTAAATACCATGTTACACATGTTACGACAGTAATCCACACTTTGTAACACTTGTCATCACCTCCTTGATCCTAAAACACTATAAATACCCTTTGATTCATCCATTTTTTTCACACCACTTCAATACACTTCAAAGTAAAGTGTGAATTTCTTCTTTCTATCCTTCTTGGAGCTTGTTTCCAGCCTTTGGAAGCCTTCTATCTTGAGTTCTGAAAGTGTTCTTCAACTCAAGTAAGTACTCTTCCTAGTTCTTTGATTATTTTAGCTATTTTGAGCTAAGTCAAACAGTTTGGCTTCCTGTTTGACTTTCGGTTCTGACCATTTTGGTCAAGTCAAAGTTCAAATTGAACTTTGCAACGTAATTGTAATCACAAAGTAATTAATCCCTTGCGATTGCACCTTCTAATTACCACGTTTAGTAAGCGAGATGACAAGTTAAAAGTAAAAAAAATGTATAAAAATGCATTTTACAACGAAAACGTTTTTGGGTATTAAAACTTAATGTTTTGACACCAAATCAATTTTATAACATTATTAGACATGTTCAAACATGTCTAACTCGTCATATCTAGTTTAGTGCTTATTTCTTAGTCGTAAGTCGAGCGGTTTTACTACCGCTTTGACTTTCAAATCTGACCCATTTGGTCAATCTTAGGATTCAACCAAGTGCATTTTTATGACCATAGTAATTCATGGAATAACCCTCTGAGGTTACCTTATAGTCATATAGTTTGGTCAGTTATATGATGAGTCGATTTTATGTACTTTTAAAATGTCGAAAACACCATTTTGGCGCATAAAATGGTTTTAAACAAGCAAGACCACAGTTTTGACATCTAAACTTATATTATAACATAATCAAACTTGTTGTGACATATAAGACTCATCATAGGACTTATTTAACCATCCAGACCCATAGTTACGCTTGCGACCCGTTAAAGTGGCGTAAACCATTTTAACAAGTCTTAACGGGTCAAAGAACTTAGAAACTCTTCCAAATCAGAATGTAAGGTATTATAAACCATATCATACGAGTCCCAACACTCGTTTGGTTTTTAAGACCTCATTCTATCCAATCCTCCGATTAAAGTCACGACACACTAAATAGTATTCTTATACATTAGGACACACTTGAACTCTTCAATCCTTGAGCTTTGTTTGATCATTTGAACAAGACATTTACGCAATCCCAAGTGAGTACATAGCCCCCTTTTTACGTTTTCAAATGTTTTGGGGTGATTCATATGTGCCTATCACTACTTTCTTATTTTCATGATATTATACATGTTTTGCTTATCTAGTACATATAGTACATTATTTCAAAGACATTTTTGCTTCATATGTTGACTTAGCATACCTAGTACATGATTTCAAAGACATTTTACTTCGTATGTTGACTTAGCATACCTAGTACATGATTTCAAAGACATTTTTGCTTGGTATATTGACTTAGTATGTCAAGTACATCATTTCAAAACATTTTCATGACATGCTTACATTGTTCAAGACATATTGGTGCGTTGAATATACAATGATACATTCATTAACATTGATCACGCCGACTAGTAATATGTAATGGTACCATAGGATTGATAATCTCGTTCCTGCTTCCTAGGTTTGTTTGGAAGTGACTTTAGGGAATGACGGAATCCGATGAACATTTGATAAACCTTTGTCTTTATAAGGGTTTATCCGACAGTCAACAAGGCTTGAATGTATTTTCCAACAATCCATATATATGTGTCTACACAACAAAAGAAATTGATTTATAAGACAAGAGTTTTTGTTTAAACAAGACCATTGTTTATTCAAGACAAGACATTTTTACAAGACAAGACATTTTGATTATTTTATACAAGACATTTATTTTATGGTTTAAACAAGACTTTTGTTTGCCATACAAGACATTGGTTTATACATATTTGTTTATAAATAACATTTGGTTTATACAAGACATTAGTTTATACATAGACATTTGTTTATAAAAGACATTTTGTTTATACATGGCATTGGTTTATACATGACATTAGTTTAAACAAGACATCTCAATTGTTGGCTCGTGCTAAGTGATTTAAATGACGAGACGTGTGTAATATGATAAAAGCATGGTGGATACGCCGCTGGTACTTCCTATATATAAGTGCTTTCATTATATTACATACCGTAGCTTATCTAAACCACTTCAAACAAAATACAAGACATGACATATTTTATACAAGGCACGGGTTATTTTGGTTATTAAGTTAACCATGCATCATTTCTTTTAAATCATTTGATTTTCATATGATTTCATAAAAAAACATTTTTGTAAAGGATCATGGCTACTTTTGTAATAGTTGAACATTTCTTTAACGTTCAAAGCCATGAATCTTTATCACAAAACCTATGTTACTCACAAACATTTTTATGCTGATGTTTTATTTCACATATGTTTCAAGGGCTAATGTTTGACTTTGAGCATGCTTCACATAGGGTGGACTTGGGCCTTAGTGACTTTAAAATTTGCAAGACAATTGTTATGTCTTCACATAGGGCAGACTTGGGCCTTAGTGACTTTATATACCATGTGTTGTGAAACAATAGTTCTGTGACTTGACTCCCCGACGTTTCCGCCGCGGTTTATTGTTTTACGTGGTCGGGTTGTTACAGAAAGATTGGTATCAGAGCCCATGTTTATAGGGATATAGGTTATTAGTAATACTTTGAACTAGACTATAACCTTCCTAGGTCCCTAACACAAGTTATCTTGTGTTCAGATCTTAAAACAATACCATCACCTATCCTTAGGTGATTACCAAAACAAATTCACAAGTTACAAATTCTTTTGAAAATCAATCATCTATCCTTTGATGATTTGTTTTTAGGCTTCATGCCTTCAAAGTTTTCAAAATCTCGTCAAAGTTTGGGTTTTAATAATGTGAACACGTGCAAACTGGAACCCTGAGTTTTTTGTCTAAGGCTAGAGTGTTCATACAAATCCGCATTATCGGACCAGTCACTCTTACCTGGGAACTCTTGGGGTGAGTGTCCACTTATAGGCTAAAGCATGTCTTCGCGATACATTATAAAGACCCATTTACTTTGATTAGTCACTATGTGTCGTTTGTTTGTTTTAGGTAACGAACAAATGATCACAATCCTTATGTTTCGTCGATATTTTTAACGTTTCCTTTTGACTATCCAATATTAATATCACCTGTTTTCTCTCATATTTCCTTCTCTTTTCGAATGCTCCTAGTCGAAATGCTGCTCAGGACGTCGATATGGCGACAATGTTAGATCAGCAAATAGCTGTTGTGCTACCAAATCTTGTGACTCAATTAAACCAAGCCAACAATAACAACAACAATGCACCTGTTTCGTGCAACTTTAAACAATTCAATTTGCTTAAACTGCTCAAGTTTAGTGGTTCTGAGGGAGCTACTGGGCTCCTACAGTGGTTTAAGAGTCTTGAGAGCACATTCTGTCATGTTCAACGTCCGAATGAGCGCAAAGTAGAATTTGCTTCGAGTGTATTCCAAAAGAGGACGCTCACGTGGTGGAACTGAGTGGTGAGATATAGGGGTGCTGATGTTGCAATGGCTCAGACATGGGAAGAGCTTCGAGCTCTTGTGATGAAGGAATTATGCCCACGCCACAAGCAAAGAGCACTTGAGGACGAATTCCACGACCTGAAACAGGATAGTGGAGAACATGTGCCTACACTGACTGTTATGAGGAGCTAAGTTTGTTATGTCCTGCTATGGTCACGCCCTTGGATTAGGTTATTGAAAAGTAAATTGATGGCCTTCCTAACCCAGTTCAGGACATAGTCACTGGTAGCAACCCTGCTACAGTCAGACAGGCTATCGAGTTGGCTGCAACCCTGACTGACTCGCAAGTTAAGAAGGGTAAACTTTTTCGCAAAGGCGACAAGAAGCAATCTACCAAGACTGCACAAGGGAAACAACACTGAAACCTCCAAGAAGTATAGGAAGCATAAAGCTTCCAAGAAATTCACTGTTGTTACACAACCCAACCAAGTTGTCCCAGATAAACCAGCACAGCCTCCCACCAAGAGACAATATGCCGGTACTGCACCTCTGTGCAACAAGTGTGATAGTCATCACCAATCCCATCTACCATGACGTCATTGTACCAATTGTGGACGATCTAGCATCTAGCCAACACTTGTCGTTTTGCTCCTGCCCCAAATCAAATGGTTCGAAATCTTGTTCAACCACAAGCCAATCCTGCATGACCCCACTACCCACCTGGATCCTACTACAATTGTGGTGATCTTACTCATGACCGAAACAACTGCCCGAAGCTAGTTAATGCAAATCCAGCCCGGGGACGAGCATTTAACATAAATGCTAATGAGGCCCGTGCTGACAATGAAGTGGTTAGCGGTATGTTCTTTGTCAATATCAGGCGGCTTCTATTCTTTTTTATTCAGGTGCCGTAAGAGTTTTGTATCCTTAGATTTTGAGCCTTATCTTTCAACACCACGAACCAAACTAGGAAAACCCTTAATAGTGGAGATAGCTAGTGGCGTACCTCTTGTACTTGATTCTGTTATTCTTAACTGCCAATTGAACCTCAATAACCATTTTTTCCATTAACCTCACATCAATGCAACTTGGGAGTTTTGACATCATAGTAGGCATGGTTGGTTAACCAAACACCATGCTGAAGTGATCTGTTTTGATAAGATTGTTCGCATCCCTCTTTTGTCTGGTGAAATCCTAGAAGTTCGTGGAGAGGAACCCTCTCATAACCTTAAGCTCATGACATGTACCCAAGCCCAATAATACCTTAAAGAATTATGTAGCCTTTTTGGCACATATCGTAGAGGAGAAAAGCAAGGAGTATTCAAGACATCCCCGTTGTTCGTGATTTTCCTGAGGTGTTTCCTGAAGATCTACCTGGTTTACCCCAAGCACGTCAAGTCGAGTTTCGTATAGACCTTGTACCTGGTGCCAACCCAATTGCCAAATCCCCTTACCGTCTTGCACCGTCTGAAATGCAAGTTTTCAAAACAACTCCAAGAACTTTCAGAGAAAGGATTTATTCGTCCGAGCTTTTCACCTTGGGGCCCTCCTGTCCTATTCGCGAAAAAGAAGGATGGATCCTTTCACATGTGCATCGATTATCGTAAGCTCAACAAACTCACAATTAAAAATCGATATCCGCTACCTCGTATTGATGATCTTTTTGATCAACTATAAGGTGCTACATGTTTCTCCAAGGTTGATCTGCGTTTTGGGTATCATCAGCTTCGTGTACTCGATGAAGATATTCCCAAAACTGTTTTTCGCACTCGATACGGCCATTACGGGTTCAGTGTCATGCCCTTTGGTTTGACAAATGCTCCTGTCGTCTTCATGGACTTAATGAATAAGGTTTGTAAACCTTATTTAGACAACTTCATCATTGTTTTCATCAACGACATTTTGATTTATTTGAAATCCCGAGCCGATCACAAACGTCATCTTCGTCTAACGATAGAACTCCCTATATATAAGTGCTTTCATTTTGATAAAAGCATGGTGGATACGCCGCTAGTACTTCCTATATATAAGTGCTTTCATTATATTACATAACATAGCGTTATCTAAACCACTTCAAACAAAATACAAGACATGACATATTTTATACAAGACACGAGTTATTTTGGTTATTAAGTTAACCATGCATCATTTCTTTTAAATCATTTGATTTTCATATGATTTCATAAAAGAAACATTTTTGTAAAGGATCATGGCTACTTTTGTAATAGTTGAACATAGCTTTAACTTTCAAAGCCATGACTTTTCATCATAAAACCTATGTTACTCACAAGCATTTTTATTCTAACGTTTTATTTTCACATATGTTTCAGGAGCTAATGTTTAACTTTGAGCATGCTTCACATAGGGCGGACTTGAGCCTTCGTGACTTTAAAATTTGCAAGACAGTTGTTATGTTTTTTATTTCATTCTCCCAAGACAATGTAAACAATTAAATTCAATAATACAAAACCTTATGTACCATGTGTTGTGAAACAGTAGTTCTGTGACATTACTCCCCGATATTTCTGTCGCGGTTTGTTGTTTTACATGGACGGGGTGTTACATTTTGCAAATTCCATTGCACATTAGGGCTTTATAAATTTTAAATTGGACTTTAGTTACATATAAAGTAAATATTATTGCACCATTTTATAATAACACGTTCAAAATTACAGTACGGATAGAAATCGGAAAACACGGGGTGTCACAGTTGTATGAGCAACTTTAAACATTTGTATGGACAAATCATGAATGAGCAATGTCAAAAGCGCGAATAGAATAAACGAGAGTATCGTATGGTGTCATAGACAACCAAATATTACCGGTATTAGGGTTGCCTCCAGATGAACCTCCGGTTCCTCCGCTTTACTTAGTGCGGTTGCCTCATATTGCGCTATCGCTTGGGAGATGCGCTCATTAAGTTCAGCCTCAGTTGTAGGTAGTGCAATCGTGTTGGTCCTTCGTCTAGGTGGTGTTGTTTTCTTGCAATAGGTAATGAACGAAGTTAGACATATATTTAATAATAAATATTTCCGCCTAATATATATAAATAATCATCACATCCATCCATCATCAACCACAATAACAAGACACGCATAAGATAATAGCAAAGTGTAAATAAAGAAAACATAATACCAAGCTTTCATATACATATACATATATATATATATATACATATACATATATATATATATATATATTCGACAACTTGTTACACTGTTTTGGGGAAAGAAAAACAAAAGGACACGGGAATACAAACCCTGGTCATACAAGTTTATAATACTTAAAAGTGGTAAAATATTTTCTTCCCCATCGGTCTTCAAAAGTCTTCAAGTGTTGATAGCTTGCATCTAGTATTCATATATACATCCAAAAGCGGGTCTTCTAATCCCGTAACAAATACCTGCAACAAAATAAAGCTACGGTGCGAGAGGTGAAGGGGGTGGGGTAGGAACGACCAAACTACGGAGGTGATCCATCTCGTCCTCCACACGGCTAATACGAGTGTCAGAAAGGTTGGCTCGCTGCTCCAAAGTCAGCACGCGAGCCTCAAGGCCAGTAGGTGGACGTGAGTGTTGTGGAGACGGGGGTGGTGGTTATGATGGTGGATGAGTAGGTGGTGGTGGGTAGGCTGGTGGTGGTGGCATGGCGTCCCTAAAATGCTCAAGCTCCCAGACTCGTCAGGAGAGGACCTGAATTTTTAACTACAAGGAGTGGATGATGTCATCCGAAGTGTAAGTAGGGTGATGACATGGATGGTAGGGGTCCGAAGTAGACATATGGAGTGGGGAATATCAGGTAGATAGGTGCTCAGCTGGGACATAGGATGATGACTGAAATGGCTGGTGCGAGGGACCCTTTCCGGGGCATGGAGCAGGAATGTCGTGAGTGATGATGGGAGAAGTGTCCACATGGTGCAGGATAGGTCTCTGAGAGAAGTGGTCTCCTGGACGAGTGCCATCGTCCACATGGGCAGGGCCAGATGTGGGGGTAACAGGGGTGTGTCGTGTGGTAGGAGTAGCTGGTGTGGTAGTAGTAGGGGTAGTTGTGCGAACCGAGGTGTGGGTAGGGATCAGGGTAGGAGTCGGTGTGGTGATCAGAATGGTATCGAAGCTACTATCCGTGGCGTCCGCTCGGAGTCCCACGCGGCGTATAGTAGAGGAGGATGCGCTATTGCTCACATCAGTGGATAAAATGTCGACTACAGAAACTATGGGTGATGATACCTCTAAAATGGCTAAGTCTATTACCTCGCCATTGCCAATCTCCTCGTCTTAGTGGTCGACGTGAAAGACGGGGACCTCATCCTCGTCATCTGATAGCTCGATAATAGGAGGGACTACAGCAAGCGGTAGGACATCCAACAGTACATACTCGACTCCGTGCTCACCCCTAGGGTGACCAATAATAACGAAATCATTTAGCTGTGGCCCCACAGCTGGAACTTCATCAGTATGAACATGGTCAGGATCCTCCTCAGGATCCGACTCATCATCAAAGGAGATAATCTCCACAACATGGGGATACTCGTCACGGATGTTGGCTCCATATGGTCAACGTCGTCGTAAACACCACTACTCCCTGATGATGCCATCATACCCTAGCAAAATAATCCGAACAACATGTATATATATATATCAATAAATAATAATATTCTTACTTATTTTATATATACATATGGGCATATCAAATACAATCACATTGGTTTGTGTGAATCAATCTAGTTCATCAAGTCTATCCCATATAAACTAAGCCCCAAATAATGTCCTTGGATTATTATTTTTTTTAAAGAGTTTTGTTAGTGGATCTTGCGTTTTTGTATATGCTATGAAAAAATTTTGTTCTTGATAAATCGTTTTCATGAGAGAATCCTAGTGATTGTAGACTAGACTCGAGAAAGAATCATGGTTCACTACATCGAAACTCTGATACCAACAGTCACACCAGTTCATAGACGGAAGCGCGCGGTGTGAACTTGATTAGTTTTCATCGCATACGATATAAGTAAACAACTATATGATTAAAAGCAAACACAATGTTCATCCATTGACATAATTAAGAGATACACATCATAAGTTGTTCAAAGTACAAGACAACATAAGTTATAAGTTTTACAAAAGACTAGTTCAGCATAGTTTTAAAATGCAAAGGTTTTGTATCCTATATCTCATTGAAGATGAGATATATGGATCATACCCCTTCAAAAGGATGGCATCGTTAACATGATAACCCAAAGCTTCTTGAGAACCGACTGCGCCAAGATCCATTCAATTTCCTGAAATACATGTAAGTTTGAAAACATCAACAAAAGTTGGCGAGTTCATGTGTTTTGTGTGCGCGCCTAATGAATCTTAAAAACATTTTGAAAGTTCATATGTGAGAATATGTGGTATGTAAAACATCAATGAATTTACGATCATCAATGTTTTGCAAGGATATTAATATGTGTGACGACATAGCAAGCACTCAACCCTAGACGATTTCATCCGCTCCACCCGGCTGGGACAACAAAAGCGCTACTTGCGGCAACACAAGGACCCATGAGTGGGGCTCGCCTACACCCGATAGATCTACCACTCTTATTCTACGGTCTTATAAAAGACTAATGGCGCTTAAGAGAGAGACCCTTGTCTCACATGATCTAATATTTCATTCCATAGCTAAACCATACCATCGAAAACATGTATTTCCGCCCGAGAGGTATAAAACCAAAAACATTTAAAAGAAAAGGGGGACATGAACTCACAAGTTTGCGTCCGTATAAATGCTAGCAAATCGGGTATCCACAAGCGGGTAGTAACCTACAAGTGCTCTAACTCATTAGACACTTGGGTTTGTGTTAACTGTGTACACGTTGCTCATCTTGAACGTTATTGTATTTGTTATGTATTTGGAACCCTTGTATATTTTAAATATTTTGGCATTTGTTTCGCTTGTCCATTTTAATATATATATATATATATATATATATATATATATATATATTGTATTCATAGTGTGTGTAGAAACAGGCCTCGCACGAGTACAAATGGGTCTAGCCCATGAGAGTCTTTGTGTCTCGCACAAGTGAGAATGAGCCTAGCCCATTGAGTCTCCGTGATCCATACGGTGTGAGTGGGCCTAGCCCATTAGCGTCTCTGTGCCATGCACGACTTACGTTGTTTATATGTGATATATATATATATTTTTCAAATACATATTTTTTAAGTTTAGTGAACCTCGTTCACTTGTAATAATATGTTTGATTCAAGAATGTATATTTGTTTCACAAATATATATATATGTGTGTGTGTATACCTTTTATAGATATAAATGTTAAAAAATTTTATTTTTTTAACATCGAATATACGTTGATGTATTTTTGTGAGAGCAAACTTCAACAAGTGTATTTGAGTACATCACCATGTACTTGCATATTTTATACGTATATGTATACCGTACATATACTTGTTTTTGTATATTTCATTATTGGTATTTATGTCGTATTTATACGTATTCGTGTACATGTACATTCCTTGTATTTTTGCGATTTCACCAAGTGTATTTTCGTATGTATTTCATACATATCCCGTATATGTGTATAATTATATTTTTACACTTGGTGATTATTTCTTTATACTTTCCAGAATTATTGGTATTGAAATATATTTACATTTCCGATGTCTAAAAATTATATTATTTTTAGAGTTTTGTCATAATAACTGAATATATATATATATATATATATATATATATATATAATATATATATATATATATTCATGTCGAGAGTTGCCAAAAGTCGTCCGCGATATGGGCACGCTCCGTGTCGTGATGCTAGTGCGATCGTTGCCAATGACGACGCGTTTATTTCGTTAGAGCAGTTATTATATATTTCGTGACGGTTTCAAATATAGATATTATTTGGTCCATATATATAGTTATTTGACGGTTCGTTTGTCCGTCGTCCGCGTTTCGTTTAAGAGTATCATATGAACCCATTTTATATGCGTATATTAGTGTAATAAATTTTCCCAAATATTGGTATACATGAAGGTTCATGTTCCCACGTATACATTTAAGTATTTTTATATTCTTCATGTGTGATTTATTTAGTATTTGGCTTGTATTCTCCTAACACTAATACGTACATCTAATACATAAGTATTATCATCAAGTAAAGTATTTAAATTTATAATATATTTTTCTCAAAAATTATATTTACATGTATTTTTATTATTTCCACCCATTTTGACTTAGTAAAAATATATATAAGTGTTTAATAGAACTCTTATAGTTTAGGGTTTAAACCTTTTCATTAAGACTTTCTTAATTACGATTAGTGTTTTATGTTAAGATTAGTATTTTGATCTTTGATTTAAGTTAAGTTTAAGATGATTAACATGTACTTTCATAATCTATATAATATAACAAGCTTAAAATGAGTATAATGAAGTCTTACAATTTTGAAAGAGCTTAAGATGAAGATTAAAATAGAATAAAAGCTCCAAAGTATCCCCAATGACCCTCCATGCTTGCAAGCTTCTTGGATTATCTTGAAATGGATTTATTATGCTTAAAATGGTGTGTTTAGTGAATGAAAATTGAAACAATTTGAGGGTGTTAGGTTGCCGAGTTTAAGAAGGAGAAGAGAGGAGTTTTTGCAAGTTGTTGAAGTGTATGAATGATGAGAAAAATGTGGTGTGGTTTAAGTTTTCATATCTTTCAAACAATTTGGTCAAAAATCTAATAATCTAGTCCATGTATCATGATAATTCAAACCTTGTGTAAGAGAATGGTGGGTATGGCCGAAATGGGGAAAAGAGTATGGTGTTTAGATTATTATTATTTTTTTAACATATAAAACATGTGTAAAAATATTAAAGTTTTAGATATTTTGGTAATTAAACAAAGTAGGTTTAATTAGGGTGTTAATGATAGTTTAGGATTTTAACTAAAATCCAACTAGTTTATTAGTTTAGTAGGTATTGATGTTGGATGATAAAAATGCCACTCATTCACTATTCGGTTTGACATCATATAATATATGAAAGGTGTAGTATAGTACCGGGAGCGATGGTTTTATTTTACCATCGATACTATGGCGTTTATTTAAGACGTTGACGTCGCCAAGATATGGCTAACTAGTTCGCTAGCTTCTTAGTTTAGGCAATTGGATGGTAATATATAATCTGTTTGCCTAACGGCTCGAATTCGGGTAATGTGTGAAAGTTGCGGCGTAAGCCAGGAGTTTGTGTTCTGGATATCCCATTGATATCCCCCAAGCTTATTTAGGATGTAAAATATTATTTAGAAGTCCTACGGACAGTAAAATGCTGAATTTAATATTGTGGACAATTTATTTTTGTTACAGTTTGGCGCGGATCACACACTTTATAAATATACATTTTTCCAGAAAGTTTATATGCTTTATCGTTTGGTGCCCCTAGCTAGGGGTTTTTAATCGTATTTAAATGATCGTAAGCTTTCATGCCATTCGTTGCTCGTTCGGACAGTTTTCAGAACTAGCTGTTATGAATAGTGTGTTTCAGTGAATAGTGTTTTCAACATTTTGCCAACATATTTGAACACAATTTGTAGTTTTCTCGCGACACGACGAGCATAACGATATTATTTGACATATTTAACAATGTCCTATGATTGCTAGACTTTACGTGACCTAATCATGCATTAATTAAGTCATAACAAACGAAGTTAAATGTATAATTAAGTTGTTAAGTTATACGAAATTACCATTATTTTTTCCGTTGTCACACAAACAATCCTTTATACATGCTTAATACATGATGCTTAGAAATACATACATGCTAGAAGCCATTCTTACACCATTCTTGTCATTAACTTTCGTACGAGACTACTTTATCATGTATAACACTCTAGGAGTAGCACATCGCGTGTATTCTTGTGGTCATGTTAAATTATAGAAAAACGGTATTGTCATTGTGACGACAAGATTACGCTAATGTTGTTTAAAAAAAATCCGTATCCAAAAATTCGGATATCCGAATTTGTTAATTATTTATTAGAAGTATATATATACATACCCTTCTTTAGAAACCCTATCCAATTTTCAGCCATTTTGTCTTCAATTTTCAGCCTCCAACGTTGATAGGCACGACTCACCCCACTTTGTCACTTCCGCTGCTGCTGCCGGCGACCTACAAGCTTTATTTATTCACTTTATCATCGCGACTCATCGTTAATAAACTGTCGGCCATCTCCCTGGCGAATTGTCGCTCTACTCTGCAAACCAAATTGCTCTTCGTCTGCTAAGCTACTCGTTTTTCATATTCTATGTTGCAATAATAAGCTGTTGATTTTGGCTTTGATTGTTTTTTCTCTTTTGTTTTAATATTGTTGTGATGAAAAATCCCCAATTTTGTGGTCACTGGTTTGATTTCGATATCAAATGCATTAACTGGCCTGCAATATTTCGATATCAAAGCTCCTTATCTTCATTGCCCTTTGATATATGTTTTGATATAAGTTTGCTTTATTATTTACTTGCTTTGGTTCGTGTGTAGGTCTGGTAATTTTGATAGGGATGTTTTATGCTCTTATATTTGTTTTTTAGGTTGTCAAATAGAGGTTTAAAAGTGAGATAATGTTTTAATTTTCAAGACTTTTGGATACCCGATTCAATATCCATATCCGGTTTTAAACACCCCTAATGCATACTAGTATTATCATGATATGCTTTAGTATACGATTATGCCATGTGTATTTGATTTGTTTATACCATTTTACTCATATGCTAGTAATTCAAACTTTTATGCTCGTCAATGTTTTTTGTGCTAACATGTATTTTAATATGTATTGCAGTAACTTGATAATGTTACGCTGAAAGAAATCTAGTAGGACGACTAGAAACGCACTTTAAATTTTGTTTATGTATTGTACTTTGTTTCCTTGTTACAAGATGTTGTACTTTGCTTCTAAACATTGTATTTCCGATTTAGAAATGAAACGAAATTTTGTTTATTAAATACTTGTTACAAAATAGTCGTTATAAAGTCTCTTACAATCTCGTTTTCGTCTCACTCCGATGTTTCCGCCATCGGTTAGGGTGTGACAGTTGGAGAGTTCATTGGTTTAATGGAGAACAATGAGATTGAAGGGAGTTAGGAGTTAGTTTTAGGGGAAGAGAATCAAAGGCGAATATGATTTGGGAGGTGGTGCCTAGGGATTTATCGAGAACTTCTTCTTAGGGGTTTTGAGGGTTTGGATTCGTGGAGAATAACGAAGATAACGAGATTTGGGAGGTGGTGCCTAGGGATTTATCAAGAACTTCTTCTTAGGGTTTTGAGGGTTTTGATTCATGGAGAATAACGAAGATAACGAGAAATGGCGAAAGCGAATACGAAAACTAAGACGAGTAGTATTATGTGTTTGTGTTTTATTATTTATGTAATTTTTATTTAATTAATAAAATATTATTAGTTTTAATTTGAAAAAAAAAAATAATTGGGTAATGATTGGTTAGGATGTTATGGGCCATTATACCACTATACCCCTTTTAGGTTAATGGCCCATAATGCCCACATACTAACTGAACTGTCACATAACGCAAAATCCCCAAGGGTTGGGGCATTATCCCCCCCCCCCCCCCCCTCAGAAACAGACATGGACGATCATTAACATGCATTGGAGATGATTTAAAGAATAAAAGTGAAACGCGGTCGTTATTTTAAATTGAGGTTTGAAGTAACGAAGTAATGACGTATATCATTATGTTATAGATCAATCATAAAATTTAAAACATACAAAGAATTAATAACCACAGATTAATGCAATATCTTGTGTTTTGATGATCAAAAGTTATAAAAGCAAAAAAGACTATTTTGTATTGCAATATTCCCTTTTCTTTACCAATAAAATTATCATTAAATGGAAGCAATTTTGTAAGTTGAAAGGGAAGGGAAGAAGGAATAGTCCCTCCTCTTCACCTTTATTGCTCTCACAAAAAAAAAATGGACAAATGCAGAAAATCCCAGTTGTATAACTACAAGAACAATAAATTACGAAATATTCTGAATTTAATTGAACTTGAAATTTTGCTTTTTAATATCACCTTCTAGATCTATGCTCTGTCCTTCCTGACTTCCCACACTCCCCAAATAATAAGAATCTTGCCCCTCTGCGCAGCCCTACTAGGGTCCCCGGTTTCATCTGTTTAAAGAGAAGTTTCCAACGTTAATCAGCTTATGTTTTATTTCTAATGGGTCAAATAGGTGAAACAGGTCGAAAGTGACTTAAAGACGCATAAATAACTCCAAAATTAGTATATTGTTAAAGACTGTTGTAGGAATACTATAATGCTTTACCTTTCCCCTGCGGTTACGCTTAGTTTTGTTAAAACAGAAACAACCACCTCCTCCTGATCCAGACTCGTATCCCCTATAGAAAGAAATCCCGATATTGTTTAGCAACTTTGGCATAAAACTGTATGATGTCATGTGCTTAGCTGTTATTGCAGGGATATTCACAGATTGATGATGCAAATGAAAACAAGAAGAGAACATTTGCACATTATTCAATCAAATTCTATATTAGTGAACATTTTTTCCTAAATCAACTATTAAGGTCCTATGTTGTGTATTTATAAGCAAATAAGGGAACTGTATATCTCATCTGACCATAAACTCATAAAGTGAGTTTTAAAGAATTAAATAAAAATTAATGGTGACCAGTATGAACCGATTTACTTAATAACAGGTTGATCTAGGGTCATAAAGATATAATAAAAAGAATATCTTCAAATGAAAATGGTCCGAATGGGTTCACCTAAAGTCTACTATAATGAATGGTTAGTTATTGGATGGGTATTGTAATCCTAGTCTCATACCCGATTATAAACCGTGTCCCATACCCGCTTATAAAACCTTGCCCCGTACTCAATCATAAAACTGTGTCCAGTACCCGTCAAGTATCCCTTACTCAATACCCATCGAGTATGTGGGTATACCTATTAATGATCATGGGTAAAAAGTAACAGTTGGGATGCCCATTACCCAAAACCCGATCTTAAATTCACCTCAAAAACTGACTTGGTATACTAAATACCCAACTACACTACTAACAGTTCTACAATTGTTATAAATTCAAGTATCTAACAACTTCACATATTATTTACTATATGTTTTTTATATTTATATGATATATTGCGGTAGTTGGGAGGGTATCACCTGATCTCATACCCTTCCAAAACCCGCGGAAATTTCTAAAACTAATCCTATACCTGATTACATGTCCCTAATGTTTCGGGTTTTAGGTTTTCCGTTGACTCAGGTTTTTTGCCATCCCTAATATAACCTCCTAAACCATTTTAGTTAAAAGAAATGCTTAGTATTGAAGCACACTTACCTTTTATGAAATATTCTACAACTGTGAGTAAAAACTGTTCATAGTCAACCAAATCCAACCATTTTTGACCCATTACCCAACCTGCCTCAAGTTTGATGATATAATCCCCAAACTAGAAATAGATTGAAAATATGATACTTTACATGTAATTTTCTTCAACATAAAGGTAGATTGTTAACCACTCACATGCGATCTTTGGTGTACTTGCCAACTAAATTGGCATCATGCAACAAGCTTGGTGATATAGTAGTATTTTCCTTTTTCCCATCATTGATCTTCAAAAGATTGAGTTCACGGGTCAACTCATCCTCCCATTGCTGCTGTGAAGTCTCCATTTGAGGCAAGACTTGATTCCTTTCGGGTTTCAGACGATTCAATGAACCAGGAGTGCCTTTTTCTGCAGTTTGTAACCATGCAGTTTCTAATCTCTGCTCGTGTATGATTGATTCTATCCTTTGAACTGGATTCCCAACCTTTCTCCCTTTGGGGTCGGAAAAATTATCTATTGGACCATCCTTGTTTGCCATGGGCTCATCATCTGATAGTGATACAAGTCTAACTTCTATATTGCGACGCAAAACAGTCTCAAACGAGTTTGTGATACTGGTAAGGAATCTTTCAGCTCTGCTTTTGATATCTTTATCCCGAAAGACAATATAAGCGACAAGGTTATCTGCAAGATGAAAATATATAAATCAGCCTAAGTAGCCAACATGATCCTGTATTGTATAAATATGAAGCATAGCACATGAAAACTTACCTTTATCTTCAGAAATAGACACAAGATTCCCATATGTATGTAGCAGCTGCCTCAGAGTTTTAGAATGGCACTTATCAATGCAACGGCCCCAGATTTCATCCAAGATGTTTGAACTAGTGTTTCCATGTGTGACATCATCATGAGGTGAAACAGACGGGCCATCATCATTGATGAGTTGCCTCATTGATTGGAGTGCATCTTGTGGGGTGCTCTTGTTAAGAGGTTTAATAGGAGTAGACTTTCGTTTCTGGAAATAAATATCTTTAGAAGTGGCACAAGGGTCATCATCAGTTGTTTTTGAGCTTTGTCGTCTACTGCTTCCAGGAGTAGGATCTGCTGATTGGACCGAGCCAAGCTGTAAAAGGGTTGCTGTGAACCATGTTGATCGTTCACTAGAAACTCTTAATTGTTTCTCTGCATCAGAGAGAAGTTTCAAAGCCTGCTTTAGTCTCTCCACTTCACCTTCTGTCACTGTACAATGGTTCACAGCCATTATTAGTTATACATCACTAGATCACTTGTCCTATTTTATATATATATATATATACAACTTTTGCAAGCATATGCTGATATATATTATAAAAAACTATTCTAATGAACAAGTGGTTAGTAAGGCTGGAAACTTCAGCCCATATATGTGGAAAAGGTTTATTTGTGCTGTATTTTAATCCTATTATCCTAACAGGTTAGAGAGGTCAAACTTAGTAACTTAACAAAAAGGGAAACCAGGTAAGCGTTAGCCCGTCATAAAATCTTTCGAATTGTCTTATCCAATACTGAATTTGGATTCGGTTTTGCGCCATCTTAAAAGCTTAGCCATTTGACCCATTACCCAATCAAACCGTTTCGCCACCTATAAAGAAACAAAATCCAGATAAATGAAGTCACAGCACGTCGGCACTAACTTCAAAGGTATCAGATTTCAATCTTAGATTCACACCTATACTTTGATCTACATGATCTTCAATCTCAGTTAAGAGGCAACTTCAGGCCACTGACTTGAAAGTGGGTAGAACTGAGTCATCTTTTATCTCTAACGGTCAAATGGGCGAAGAATCAAAATTAAAAACTTTGCGATAAATGAAACATGGCGCATCGGATTGAAAATATCCAAAAGGTGATATAGATATGTAATAAACATTTAACACATCAAATCTGAGTTGGCAGATCAACCCAACCTGATCCATTTCCAATGGTGATATTATAATTCCTTGTTTTGACCCGTCACCCAACCCATCCATTTCTCCGCCCTATCGGGCAGGATCAGGTGCATTACATACGTGTAAATGTCACCGCACACCATTGGTGTTCAAATAAAATATAGGCAAAGCTACCAAGGCCTGCGTGAGTGTGTGTCACAAAATTACAAATTAAAAGTTCTTACGAGTAAAATTTTTTTCATATAAAAAGGTTGAGACTTGAGAAGAACTTACAACTTCTATCACCAAATAACGAGTCACCATATCTGGCTTCAACCACTTGGTATGTTCCAGCAATGATATCCATAATAAGTGTAGCCATTTGAGACATCAAAACCATAGGGTCAACTCCCAAGTCCATTAATTCTCTCGCTCTTTTCACTGTTTCTGCTGTGTTTGATGACATTGCTAACTCCACAAGTTCTAATAACTTCTCATCGGAGACCACCCCCACCTACAGTTAGTTCCAAATAATTAAAAACAAAAAAAAAAGTAGCAGAACTAAGATATATGATTAGTTCAAGAAACTTACAAGTTCATTCACCAAATCAGTAGTGATTCTCTTTCCTAATAAACTTAACTGATCCAACATAGTTTCTGCATCCCGGAGTGAACCGTCTACATTCAGAGCAATTAAATCTAAAGCATCCGATTCAACATCCAAATTCTCCTCTTCTAAGATTTTCCTCAACCTGTTAACTATATCACTGTCTTTAATTTCGTTAAAAGTATACTTTTGGCACCGTGACAAAACAGCACGCGGTACGTTATCAAGATCAGTAGTTATAAAGATGAACACGACATTTTGAGGTGGTTCTGCAAGAAACTTTTGGAATGCCAACCATAACTTAGATGGTAATAGGTGACATTCATCAATAACATAAACCTCATGCCTTATAAAGGTTGATGTAGAAGAACCCATCTGCAGTTTCTTCATCAAAAATCTAACTTTATCGATCCCCTTCTTGCTGGATCCATCCATTTCGGTAATGACCCAACTTTTGCCTGAAATAAACTCAGCGCATTCCCTGCAAACCCCGCAAGGTCTTGTGTCTCCAGTGGCAAGACAATTCAGGGCTGCAGCAAAGATCCTAGCCGTTGATGTTTTCCCTGTCCCACGTGGACCTTGAAATAAATAAATTGGAGCAATTCTTCCCTTAATTACAGAATTTACAAGTGACTGGACCACAACATTCTGGCCAACTATATCTTCAAAGAACATTCGTTTATACTTATAGCTAAAGCAATTAATATTATCAAGAGATGAAGCGGAATCTTCTTCGATTTCCCCATTTACCGCAACAAGCTCAAGCCCTTCTTGACTCTTGTGGCTTGTTGACCATCTCCTTCCATCTAATTGACTCAAAGCTTCCAAATCAAGCTCACCATAGTCAGTCGAAAGCTCATCATCTGTCCCAGAATCTGAACGATCTCTGCTTTCAACCCCGTTTGTTAGCAATGGGACGTGCAAAGTTTTGTGGGTCTTGTTGTAAGCACCCATAGACGATCTTTGGCGTCGCCTATGCCGATAATTGGTTTGGGACCCACTCCCACATAAGATACTGCTTCCTTTTCTTCTTAACGTATCAGAAAATGATGGAGAATAACAACTACCGCAAACACCACGTTTTGGGGTACTTCTCTTAGAGGATGACCAGTAACAAGAGATCCCACATCCCTGGCGACCCGGTAACCCCAATTGATCATCATCCATTCCTTCATCATCCCCATCAATCGTTGTTGCATCCCATGATCCAACTGTGCTTGGATTCCTAACCCAACGTTTGTTTATCGAACTAGTAGACAAATCAGGGGTGCTATAACAGTAAGACGAATCGTCTTTCCTACTACCCCCTTTCAACAATTTTGCAGATTTTAGCCTAGACAACAAAGGGGATGTCACCGAACCCCCTTTAACAGCAACCATATCATCCGAAACAATCTCATCATATTGATCTACCAAACTTAACTGTCTCTGCAATTCAAGCTTCCAAGCCGCAGACGACGAATGCACCATTTTCCTCGGCTTCTTCTTCTTCATCATTCTCCTAATCGGCGGTGGCGTTGTAATGTTCAAATCCCCATCATTCCGTGCATCACTCAAGCTATCATCCACACTCTCCTCCCCATCGCTTCGTTGCTGGTGCCTCATGGATACACTCCTCTCATTCTCCGATCTCTGCGTCCTCCAATTGTACAAAAACACCTTCTTCTCTTTCTCTTTCTCTTTCCTCCTGTTAGCACTATTAACATTACCATTACTACCGTCAACATTATTCCCAATAACCTCTTCAACACTGTAGCCAGAAGTGTTCCTATAATGGTGATTATAATGGCTGGTGGATCTAGAGGAAGCAAGCGGTGACCTCCATGAAGAAGTTGTGCCGGGATCTCTCAGCACTCGAGCAGCTTTCTTGATCTGAGTCAACTCCTTCTTTAGATGCAGATTGCTGGGATCAACAAGGGCGCCACTGTAACTACTGCTTCGATTCGCAGACATTTAGTGTGAAAGCTCCAGATCTGACAGATTTGCATAAACTACGTATGTACGATTGATTGAAATTAAGGTTTGGAGGAAATGAAGGTCGAATTTGGGAGGGAAAAGGGGGATTTTTTCATTGAAATTGAAGAAAAAAAAGGTTGATGTTGGTTCTCAACAGTAAGTCCCCTTCATAGAGATTCTACTCTTTTTTAGTTTTATGTTTTTGGTCCCGGATTCACCTCGCTTTTTGTCCGACTGTTTTTATTTTTATTTTTCTTCCAAATTATTACTAGTTAATAATGCTACCAATATATTCTCTTTTATCATACATAATTACCTTTCCTTTTTTTTCAATTTCAAAATATAACTCTGAATTTATGTTGTCTTACTATATAAAAAATGTTTTTTAAGAAGATAGAGATTACTATTTGGGTATTTTATTTTGTCTAAGAGAACTTTTAAACTTTTGAAATAGATTGGTTATTTTTTAGGCTTTTTTTAGCTGATCACAACTGTATTTTACAGAATTTGTACTATTTAATTAAAAAGCTATCCTCTTTAGAACAAATAGGTTAGTTATTAGTAAATCCTTTAAGAAAATGAATCTTAAAATCTATTGTTATCCATGTAGAGGTACTTCTGTTTATTAATTTGGTTTACTTTTGAAAATTATTGAAACCCTATACTATTCATGGATGCTATATATATTTTGAACCTGGGTTTGTAGCCTTGTTTTGTTTTTTATTTATTCTCCCCTCAATATTGATGTACTAAATCATATAGCTTTCTTTATTGTAAGTATACGAGCTATTATAGATTATCACATCCTATTTTTTAATAAAAACATTTTCTTTCAAAATACTTTATAGAGTTGTTTTATTTAAATTCAATTAATAAAAAGTTCAATTTCTAAAATGTGAGATTTAAGTTCTTTTATTATTTAACGAAAGACTTACAAGGATAGTCCCTATCAAATACCTGTTTTATGATATCGATACCTATATTTGAGAAATTACATATTTGGTCTTCACTGTGGTGGTTCACAACTAGGGAAGGGATGAAATTGCCGTTGTTAAATAGGAAGAACATCAAGGCATATAGGTGGTGTCGTGGTGGACAAAGAAGGTGGGGGTTATGAGCTTTTATTTTTGTTTCTCCAAGCGGTATAACAATCACTTTTATAAACTTTTAACAAACTACTTGGAAAAAACTTTTAAGGACCAAATGTGTAATTTCTCAAACCTAAGAAACCCATAAAATCGCTATGGTACAATGTATTTCTTTGTTATATGGGTAATCACCAAGCAGCTTGTAACACCATGATTTGAGGTTGAGATAACATATAAATAGATCATTTGAGCATGCAATAGTGTTGTGATTTATTTTATTTCAGATTAACTTTGTTGCGAGATTATGAAATTCGACGCACTTTGATTGTTCCAAGGCAGGGGCAAACACAACATTTGGATACCCGAGCTCAAGTGGCCCAGGAGTTGTTTTTACATAACCCTATAGATTTTTTGACGATGTTCCCTATAAGTAACTTGTGTGATGGAAATATCAAAAGTCAATTGATTGACCTTGATTGAAACGAATTCTTCATTCGAATATTTGACATATGATATAAAATCAAGAGATACTACCAGTTAGGTTAGAGACTAATTATGTCAAGATAGTGCCCAATAATTAGCTAAACGTGTACAAAATATATTGTCTTTCTAAATAAAAGTTTTTATATACACTGATGTATGTAAATGTGTACTCAATTTACCACCAAGTTTTGAAAGATAAAATTACTAATAAACTACACACAAACGACAAGTGTACCAAACGTATACAGGGGCGGACCTACCTTAATACAAGGGGTAGCTGGCGCTGCGGCAATAGTGTAAATTTTGAAAAAATTGACGTTTTTTCGATTTCGTTACCCTTTTTTATAAAACGTTACCCCGACGAAAATTTTCTAGATCCGCCACTGGACGTATATAGTATAGAAAGCAAGACCGAGTATCGAACCTATGGACTAGACATGGCAAACTCTAAAACTCAATCTAAACCGATTTACTATCTAAAATTAATTTGATTTTTAATTGTTTATTTTAATTAACGAACTAATAACCTAAATTAACTAACGAGAACTAAGATGAAGACTAGAGCAAATAGCAAGCACGAGTGTAACCAGTAATATAAAATAAACCACCTAGACAAGAATCCCTAACCACATGCAAGACTTCTACGATTGACAATTACCAACTTTTTTTTATTTTAGACCAACTACCCTATCGTTAAAAAGGACAAATCCTATAGTAATTAGACAAGATAAAATGTGACCCACACAAAAAAACCTAAAAACCGATATATGACGTGCAATCAGATAGTAGATGAAGTGCCAGATATAGCCAACTCGACATGTCGAAACTGAGTCACACAGCTAGACATGAAAACATAACACACTTATCACATTTTAATTATATGGCTAGTTTTAAGTTGATACACCGAAAACCTAAAACTACCATACAACGACTAAACAAATCCTAGCAATCCTAAATTATATTTCTATTAAATGGAATTGGATGCACATCTTGTCTACTTAGAGGGTGTTTGGGATTGCTTTTTAACTCTAAAAGTGTTTTTTTTTGTCAAAAGTGCTTATTGACTTATTGTTTTTTCAAAAGAAGTCTTTAAAAAATTGTTTGGATTTGCTTTCGTGATGGGAAATACTAAAATGACCAAAGGGGATATGGTAAGATTCCATGTTTAGTTGTTATTTTAAGGTGTAAGGTTAGATTTGTAATTTTATGTTCAAAAAGTCAAAAGCCATTTAAAGAGCTAGGTTATGTGGCTTTTGAAAAACAGCTTTTTACTCATTCTCAAAAAGCCAAAATTAAAAGCACTTTTATCAATGTCAAATATTTTTTTAATTTATTGGTTTTTTGAAAAAACCAATAAGTCATTTTCAATCTCAATCCCAAACACCCTCTAATTAACGAATTAACTAGTGATTTTAACGTGTCTTGTCTTTGGTGAATTTCTTCTTTACAAACTTATCAAATATGAAAACCAATCAATAAATATCAGGAAACAATAGCACGCATGATCATAATCAACAACAGTTAAAACTATTTTAATCAAGCACATGAACTTGGATAAAAGTAAAACCGAACAAAGTCTAAACACGCAAATTAGTTCATCAAACCCATGCGGTTACAGAAGTTTAGCCTCTAAACATGTTTATATAATTAAAACAAAGTTCAATCGCATAAAACATCTTGTTCAAATAAAAAAAAACTAACAAAAATCAAAACGAATGCTTACAGGTTGCACTCTTCATTACACAGTCTCAAACTTCGATCTTCAGAACCAACACTTCGTCCTCTACCACTGTTCTCCTCCTGATCTGCTCTCCAAAAATCGTAGTATATGGTTTTGTATTTTTGTACATATACGGTTCTTCAATATCACACCAATACCATTTTAATTCATAGAAGCATCACCCACACGACACCTACATAATACCCTGCAGCTACAAAGAACTTAAAATAGTCCATAGTAGAGTTTAAAAAACCAAATAATAAAACATATATAAGGATTTAATTTGACTTTTGAGGACTAAGTAACAATTCAATTAAAATTTTCTATAACAAATTTTAAGAAACTTACATGCCCAGCATGGTAAGCACGAACTTCATGGTTCAATGCCGCTTCGTTACCCATAATGAAAATACCAAAATTTATCAAAATCGACCCATATGGACTGTGTACTTGTCAGAATTGAACCAGAGGTACACCACCAAGCTCACGGTACATAACTTTTTGAATGGCTTCGGTGGAAATAACAGATGATACAATAAGAAACTTTTGAAAGACAATTTATGGTATTGGCACGCCGCCAAACTCACTCAACCCAAGACACTACGCAAAGCTCCTACCCATGTGGAAGTAACAGATGATGCAATCTAAGCTGTAATAACAGAAAGCATGTTGAAATTAAATGCTAAAAACCTTTTGTAGCCCCCCCTCCCCCAAAAAAAAAGAAGTAAATCACATGCCATCTGGAAAATGACACCGAAGAATTAGGAACTGTTCCGCCAAAAAAAGGTGAATGCCAATAATTCAGAACTATGTAGTAGCCCTTGTTAGTATATACACCAAACACACACATAAAACCAAACCCATAATGGTATGGTCCTATCACCAAGACACACAACGATGAGATTGAACTTTACCCTCACCCAAAAATTTGTGAAGTTAATAATAGACCATCATAACTCCGGTTTTTCAACCCATACCACCCTTATCAAGCTTTATTCCCTCTTCATGACCCATTTGCATCATTCCTGATGAAAAACAGAAGGCATAATCTAGGCTGGGTTATCTAAAACAATTTGTTTGGAACTTATTACTATAGACCTATTGCAAGACCCCCCACCCCCACCCACCCACCTAGAAGGAAAATACACACCGCCACGAAAAAAATATATGGGAGAATAAGGAATTATACCACCAAAGAATCACCAGAAAAAAATCGAGCAAACCCCAAAGAAGAAGAATGTAAAACAGAAAATGAGAAAATAAATAGGGGTGAGGTAAGAGATTTGTTATTGACCTTTTGCGTCATTAAAATGAGCCCATTTATTCGAATCTTGATCTTTTCATAATCCCCTGAGCAATTAACTTCACAAACCACAATAATTGTATCAAGAACAACCTTAATTTGTAAAATGAAAGTGTAACCTGTAGCAAGTAGCCTGACTTGTTACAAAGTACTTGCAAACTGATCTTTTGGAAAACACATCCTGAATTATGATGAAAAAAATCATCATGCTACTACATAAATTATTTTTATTAACCAAGAATGTTGGAAATTCTAGAAAATAAGTCACAAATTCGAGAAAAATAAAACAAATAGACAATTATTAGGCTGTAGGATGGTAGGATTAATATTATCTAAGAACAATAAAAGCTCCCAGACCCTTAGAACTTATTCTTTAAGCTCTATAATGCTCTCTATCTTAGCATCAGTCATGGGGTTGCCAACTCCATTCCCATTTGGAAGGAATGACCACAGCGGGCCATAATGGAATTGTGTGTGTCAATCATGGTTCCAATTGTGATTGCTCCAGTTACCCGAATAGTGTCTTTGATAACTAATGACCTCCATTCTTCACCTTCAATAATGCCTGGCGAGTTGCTTCCTTTTCAAGGTCTCTTTTTCGCTTTGCTTCTAACTCAGCTTCTGCTTTTGCTCGCCTTCTTGCATTTTCTGCAGCCTCCGTTGTTGCTTGCAGCCAAGCTTATTATGGTATTACACAAAACAATTCATAATCCAGTCAACACCTTCGCAAGCTCTTATAATATGTAACATTAAGAAAAAGAATAAGTTTGATTGATATATAACCTTTCCTTTTCAGGTTTTCTAGCTCCTCTTCTCTCGACACAGCTTCTCAGGATCCCCTTGTAAATAGAGAAGATGAGATGGATTAGTAAGTTTGGGGTTATAACAGATGATTTTGTGTCAAAATGGCCCAAGCTGGGTTAACTTGCAAAGACTTCTTTTCCATATTTAACATTATTTGATGTGTTCAACTATTATTACAAACAGAAAGATACAATAATAACCTAAACCTTTGAAATAAATTATTCATTTTATGTGAAAAAAATTGGGTGAATTGAAGTCATTTGACCCATTTGATGTGGATCTGATCCTATTAGAGATAAATTATAAAAACACAACTTAAATAAACCCATTCATATAAAAACGGGTCAACATTGACTTCAGAATTGTAAATAACATTCCATAACCAACCTCCTTGAGGTTCTTTTTTCAAGCCTTAACTATTGTATCAGTTATCGGTTTTTTAAAAAGCAGCCCGGTACAACTTCCCATGCCAGACCTGACCAGAGTTTGGAGTACTATCCCTTATATTATGCAAATGAATGGCGGTTAGTAAGAACCATATGAACCAAAAACAATATTTTCACATATGACGCTCAACGTCATCTTTATTTCTGGCTATCAAATTTAATAGAATTTGGTTTCTACTGAGACATATGTTCAACTTGGTCCAATCTGCTAACTGACTCTGAAAGTTATGCATAAGGCCTTAAGCTGTACTCTAACTTCATTCGTGTTAAAGATGACATGGTATGTGACAACCCGTACTTCTAAGGTTAACATCGTTCGTTTTCACGATTTTAGATTTCGTTTTGCTACGTTTAATTATTCACGTCGCATGATTACTGTAGTCTAACATATTTAAATTGAATTAAAATCCAAACTAACTTTACATATTTCGTTCGTTTACATGATCCAATATGTTACGCTAATTTTGGCCCAACACGAAACACATGTTCACCCAACCCGAAACCTACTAACTGTGGCCCAGAAACATTTAAGCCCAAACCGCCCACATCCCTCACCTCTTAATCGGCCCACACTTCCATTAACAATCGGCCCAAGCCCAAACTAAATCCTAAACCACCCCTATCCTCTATTATGTATGTATATTGCATGTTATTCAGAACCCTTCAAACCTAATTCCGTAAACCTGCGACTCCACAATCTTTGCCTCTTCTCCCTTGCTTGCGAATCAAGGGAACAAAAGAAATCAAGACCCAAACTTTCGACCATCAACACCCAACGATCCTCATCATTTTTATAACTGGATAACCTTTCTAGTTAGTGTTCATTCTTGATTTAATTCTTTGTATCTTGGCTGTGATTATTTGGTTTTGTTAATGATTTTGATGTTATAATGATGTATATACTCTATGTTGCTAAGAAATATCAAACTTGCAAGATGATTAAATAGATTTTGGGTTCGGTTAGTTGCTAGGGTTTCGTTTATGGGTTGAATCTTGTGGTGTTTGACGAACTAACTGATAAATAATCTAAGATAGGATGATAACCTACTGCAATTGATGTTTAAATGTCGTTTTTGTTCACTAAACATGTTACCGGCACCAATAGAAACTCGTGTTTTGTCACTAAGAGTTGAAACAGGAAGCTGTCTAACCGTTACAACCGACTTCAGTTGGCTGTAACTGCGTCATAACGTAACAAAAACTGGATTTTCTTAAGTCTAAAACGTGGTATTTCAAAATACGCTTCTAATGGCGCTGAAATCATAATTTTTTATGTCGTTTGATATTTTAAACAAATTATTTCGTTTCAGTGGCCAAAGCTGCATTTTTCTAGCAGATTTTGTGTGCTGTGTTTTACGTCATATCTTAGTGAATACTTGGAGTTTGGTCATGGAAATTTATTTAATAGATGGTCTTAGGTGTCTGTACGGATCTCCATGTGGAATCGGGTCAATCGGGTAATCGATGATTTTTAAATGAACTTTTCCGTAAGCTGTAGTCAGAAAGTGACGAATCTTGCCACTGCATAGTAAAAGATTTTTCTAAATTTCTCGGTAAAGAGTTGTGCCTTAAAAATATAATAGAAGGCCAACCCCACCGAGAGGTACGTTCCATAAAAAGATCATAATTCTTGCAACTCTGTAAGTATGGTAAATGAGCTTCCTAAAACAACCTAATTTCAGTGAAATTGTTGTGTTTGATTGATAAACTTATAAGAGTCGAGTTTGTTATTTTAAGTGCCCGCATTTGTTCAGTGATTGCATAAATATCATATCTCATATCGTAGGTTATATTGTGAACATGTGCATGAAAACCACACGACAAAATAGTACATGACAACTTGTACGCATGCTAATTGCTAGATACGTGTAGGATTTGCGTGAATTGCATAAACAACCACTAATATTCCTGGTAACCATAATAGGACGTGGTTGACCACCCTAGCTCGCATACACTTAATCTTACCGAGCTAAGCCAAGGTGAGTTCACACATTTACTAAAAGCATGCATTCCCGGGTTTGGGAACTACACTATCCCTGGATTTGGGACTACTTTATATTCTTGGGTTGGAATATTGCCAGTTAAATACCGTAGTTTACATTTCATGTCTTTAACGTACTAAACGAAACTCTATCTGAAAAGTCTCTACATATTATACCGATTAGTTGTCGGGTTGGCAAACGGGGTATTAGTTGATAGCGCTATTAGGTTCACAAACCTCACACCGTGATGGGACCCGGGCGTGAACTTTTGACCTTGACTTTATATCATCGACGATAGACGTTGATATGGAGCACAACAACTTACTACAGTCAAGTATTCGGTACTACACAGTTTAGTAGTTTAACCGTGAGTTAGCTACCCATGACATGTTTTAATAAACTAATGTATTTTGAAACTTACTTTACTTTAAAAACTGAAACTGTGAACTCGCCAACTTTATGTTGACACATTATTGCATGCTTTAGATGTTGTTAGGTACAACATGGGAGCTTACAGTATTTGGAGTGTCGTGGCTGCAATAAAATATTGATTTTAATTTTATTTAACACTGTGGTTTTTAATTATTGTCTGGATTTTTTTTACGTTTAAGCTTCCGCTGTTGATTTAAACTATGTTTTTGGACATTTAAAACTTAATCACTAATCGTGTTGATTGTGATGACTTTTCATAACTTTAATACTTGTAACATATTAGTGGCTTGATCCTGATCTATCGCACGCCTCACGGTAAAACTGCGCATATGGATTTTGAGAGTGTGAAATGGTAAGTTAACATGTCTTTCAAACCACCTCTCCTTATGTTATGGGTGTTAAAACCTCCCTTAGTTAACATGTTAACTTCAAAAAAAAAAAAGAATAAGAAATTAATATTATTTACTATCAATATTTATTTTAGCTAAGAAGTTAATGAAATGGTATTATTATTATTATTATTATTATTATTATTATTATTTATTTTGTATTTAAATTAAATATTTAATATTAAAATAATTAAAAAATGGTAGATGCGATTAAGTTAAAAAGTATGATGAGGTGAAGTAAAAAAATTGGATGATATAACATTTATATAAAATTAAAAAAAATTAAGGTATAGTTAACAAACAACCATGACTAACAAAGCAACATGTGAAGCACTTAAATTATTTAAATGCATGGAAGCAAAACTCACGATTATCAATTAAGTCACTTCTCCTCTAAGTCTGCTCTAGCAATATTATTCTATAAAAAAAACAAACAAAAATTACTATTTGAAACATGTGAAGAATACCTCTGTATCCCATATCGAATCACATCTTTGCTGAAGAATTTCTTGTATATTAATAGCTTAAAGAGGTCAAAAAACGGCTGGCTGGGCTTGGGCCACTCCAAACAAACTTTTAATTATCTTTCCTCTGATTTACGATAAAATATTGTAGTATACCTGGTTAATATATCAAGATTGTTAACCTCTTTATTGGACAATTAAAAAAATTATCTTCAGTCAAGCAGTTTTCAGATTTTGTATCAATTTATACCAACTTTAGCAAATATCGCTCAATTCGACTATATTTTTCAAGCCTCAAAGTGCTTATTTCCAATCGCTACTTACAACATATACAACAAACTTGTGCACAGATCTTATTAATAGAATATTTAAAAGTCCAAACATAAATTAAACACACCAAATTTAGTATCATACCTAATGGATGTCACTCAGCAACGACCAAAACCAAAGACAACTTGACAACTTTCGATTCAAACTGAAGGTCAAAATCACAAGTCAGGTTCAGATCCTTGTTTAATCTTCATCTGCAACATTCCAGTTCTTCTCCGACTCCATTGTATCGGTTCTAAAACAAAGAGTGACGTGATAGAGAATTGGGAGTAGGATTTGAAAAGGAGGAGAGTTCGTTTTTCTGATATCTCTCACTCGTTTTGTCCCTGTCCCTCTCTTAGAAACTTATTAGCATTTGAAACCTACCACTAAAAAAAACTTAAAATCCTTGAGTTCGTTAGCTTAAAATAAGAAAAAATATGTAACTATATTTAAATAAACAAAAAGTTGTGGTAATTAAAATGTGACTAAGATGAGGGAACAAAATTTAATTAGTACTAAAAAAACTAATTTACCCTTATTTAGGTTTGCTTATGCATCAGAGAGAAAAAGTTCTTATTTTTTTAGATATTTAAAATATATCTTTCTAATCCATTATAATATAGTGTGCATATATACATACACGGTTATATATTTAAATGATTTTGCTAAAATTTCATTTAATATATACTCCCAAAACTTTGCCATATGATTTACTAAACTTTCATTTAATAGGTACTCGCGAAACCTTTGCCATAGTTATATAGGGTTAAAGCCTTAACCGTGACAAAACGTACATAGAAGATATGAGTTTGTCATTATTCTTTTTAATGAATCCTTTATATAATAGATTAAAGAGTTAAATGTCATTTTAGTTCCTATGTTTTGGACCATTTTGTTAGTTTAGTTCAAAGATTTCATTTTTCGATTGTGGATTCAAAAAGGTTTCACCATTGACATGTTAGTCCACTGAGTTAACTTCATCCATTATTTCTATCAACGAGAATGACAATTTGGTCATTTTATATGGCCAAATTGCCCTTCTAGTTAACAGAATTACATATAAAATGATCGAATTGCCCTTTTCATTAACAGAAAAAATGGATGAAGTTAATCCAGTGAACCAAAATGACACTCACAGATAAAAAATAAAATCTTTAAACTAAACTGATAAATTACCCAAAATCACTAATACTAAATGACATTTAACTCTAGAATAAAAACAAGACCCACTTCTTAACTGCTATATATTGGTTTTCTAAAAAACGACCCACTTCATTCAACTACTTTTGATTGTCGTTAAATACCCTATTGGACTTTTTTAAAAGCATATTAAATTAAAATAATCTTAACTTTAATAATTGTTCAATAGCATTAATAACTTTCACTTTTTATTATACCACTTCCAATTTTCAACTTATTGCCGATAGTACTATTAAATTATATGAACAATAACCTAATTAGTTTTTTTGCTGATGTGGCACTTGTGTGTTGACGTGACATCTGATGTGGAATTTTTTAATGATGTGGCAGCTGAAGTGGTTGCTAAGGTGGCATCTGACTTGGCTTTTTTATAAAGTGACAGCTGACGTGGCTTTTTTGATGACGTGACAACTGATATGGCACTAATTTGGTAACGTGACTGAGGAGGTATGGTCCCAAATAACCATACCCTTGACTATATTTCAAAAGGATAACCTTGCATTCAACGTGCAACGGTGTGCCTTCCTTACAGTCAACAGGTCATACAATGAGCCTTGCGTACTCAGCACAACGGTGAATTAGACCAACGTTTTCTAGTCATACAATGATCTTGCGCACTCAGCGCAATGGTGAATTAGACCAACATTTTCTGGTCATACAACGAGCCTTACGTACTCAGCACAACGGTGAATTAGACCGATAGCTTCTAGTCACACAACGAACCTTGTGTACTTGACACAACGGCAAGTTAGACTCATGTGCGCAGACTCCCAGACCCTGTGCGGGACAACAACCCTCTTAAACATAAATCCTAAAACCTTGCAAGGATAAGACACACATGAGAGCACCTCATAGTTTTGGAACAAAAGGATAAACCCTTGACACCCTGCGCTGGCGGGAAAAATCTGACAGCCTCGCAGAAAGGGTAAGCACTAAAAGGTGTTGGCCATACTCAAGGGTAAAAAGTGGCAGAGCGGTGATGTAGGGTTGCTCAGTAGGTTGCGTGTGGCAGTGTCTCAGCCGTCAGACCTCACACCAACCATATCGTCGTCAGTGACTGTTCCACTTTCCCCATTTTCAGCTGGCAGCAGACTTGACACCAGAGAGGGTCACCTTTACATGTGGCACCCCTCAATATCCAGCAAGACGTACCTCCTAACAGTAGATATTAATTCGCCTACAGGGAACATTTAATGTCTAATGCAGAGGACAAAATGGATATCTCTGGCTGTATGGGCCGGCCCAAGGCCCACCAGCATTCCTCCTGACCATATCTTCCCCCGGCTATAAATAAGTATCGAATCTCTAGGTAACAGGATGCTTTTTCATACCTTGCTCTAACACTAACATACTTGCAATTTACTTGCTTCCCATACCAAAAAAATACTTATTCTCACGCCAGAGTGTGGTCACGGAGGAAACCACCCTTTCCCCGTGGCGAGACTAACGGCGTTACTAGTTTTGCAGGTCGGCCAGAGTGAACAACCCTGTGAAGTGGAGCGAACGGGAAACCCTTATGCAGAATCACCTTGGTGGTAACTTATATATCCCCGGATATCCCTAATTTCTACCCGTGTTTCTTCATTGGCGCCATTCGCTACTCGAATCCTTCCATAAACACTCCTTTGCATTCCACTTTCACATACTTTACTCCCATATGGCCAACTTCTCATCGAACACCCCACGAGGTCCTCGAGGCGAATGTAAGAATCCGGTTCAGACCTCTCAAATCGACGGACAAGTGAGGGAAGACTCTTCCGAGGATGTCGGAACCCAACACGGCTCTGGCCGTGTAAACATCCCTGTCACTCCCGGGGCTCACCTAGAAACCCCGTTCGTACCAGTTACATCGGTCCTGCCCCTGGGCGAGACCCCAATGTCCTGGTACATTAAGTCCCAGACGGCCCTCAATGCCGTCTACGTGCAGCTATGCGCTCAAACCAATGCTCCTGCTGCCCCGGTGCAGCCCATTGTCCAGGCATACGCCTTGCCTAGGATACTGAGTTACAACTCACCAACTGGAACAAGCGTGCCACACAGTCTCCACTCACAGGAGACGGAGTTCACGCAACCTCCGCCCAAACCGGAGACTCGCTCTCTAAGACGAGCATCCGTCCACGCACGATTGGGCCCGTGCCTCCGAGAGGAGCGGTACAACGTGAAGATAAAAAACCTTATGGCGGAGGCAACAGCGCTAGCGTTTTCCAGCGGCTATCCAAAGGTCTGGCCACTAATCACTCCGCACCTCGGGGCGGCTACAACCCAGAGGCGGCGCGTGACTATAAGTTGATTTATCGGCCGGCAGATGCGGCCGAGCATTCCAAGTTCATCAGGGAGATAGCGCTCGCACCGCTGGAGAGAGCGAAACTTCCCTCTAACGTCGGGAAGTACAACGGGCTGACAGACCCGGATGACCACTTGCGTCTCTTCACTGGCGCAGGTCTCATCGATGGATGGACGCTACCCATGTGGTGTCACCTGTTTGTTCAAACCCTCACAGGCCCCGCGCGACTGTGGTTTGACAACCTGCCGGCAGGCAAGCTGGCGTCGTGGAACGATTTGAGATATAAGTTCCTGACACGCTTTAGCCAGCAAAGACGATTCGTCAGAGATTCCTCTGACGTAATGAACATTTGGCGGCGTGATGAAGAAAGTCTCGAAGATTTCATCACCCGCTATAATAAAGAGGTGCTAGAGATAGGGGGCGTGCACGAAGACCTGATTCGCGCATAGTTTAAATACGCCATACGCTGTGACGAGATGATCAAAGTCTTGTCAGGAACAACAGGTCTCCCCAAAAGCTGGGAGAAACTTTTGCCAGACAGAGCGCAACCTCAACAATAGCAGGCATCCCCTACCGCATCACCGTCCCCAAGACTTAAGCAGGAGTCTCGGGAAAAAGAATAAAGGGGGGAGAGACCACAACCAACATTTTCCCCACACAACGGTCGACGCCCGCACGACCATTAATAAGCTCGCCACCCGGCGAGCAATAAAACAAGATAAGCGCGATCGCCAGTGGACCCCACTGACGAAGACACCGGCGAAGGTCCTCAGCACAGAAGACCATCAATTCAACCAACCACCATGTAGGTCCACCTGTGGATGGTGTTAAACCAGTTCCTCGTTCAAATGACATACACACAAGTGCAGAATCCAAGTGTGCATGCAACCAAAGCAAAGTAAAGAACACGAGTTAACCAAAGATTCACTATCTTGATTAATGATTGAGAACAAGTACAAACATATACACACAATGCTCGTATGACTCAAACAAACTGGCTGTGTTCTTGTGTCTTCGTCTTCAGAGATAACCAACTCAAAGGGTAACAAGCTCTCTGGTCTGACCAATCCTTGACTGAGAGGTGCATGTCTGCTTATATAGTGTCTGCCTAGATGTTTCGTATGAACCACGAATCTAGACATACTGAACACAATATTTCACAAGAAACACATCTCCAGAATTTGGTACGAGTCAGTGTTTCGTACGAAGTGCTTGTTTCGTACGAAATACTCTTTGTTTCATACGAAAACCTGTGTTTCGTACGAAATCTATTACTGGCACAGAATTCTCGTTCTTGGAGAACGCGTGTAGACTTGACGTACACAAGACTTATCAGTATGCACACATGCAACTGATTAACACAGACAAGCTAAGATGTCATACTAGATCAAGATAGAAGGATATCTCGATCTATTCGACACGACCAAACCTATACAGATACTTGAGCAAAGACCGTACAATTACAACTGTAACTAAGAACAAGCGACAGACACAAAACTGTATCAACAAACTCCCCCTTGGATGTTGCTTGGTCTTCGGTCTTCGATCTTTGGTCTTCATAAGTTAGTATTCACATGAATGGTTTGGAGTATCAACAAACTCCCCCTAAAGATATGCTATGCATTGATAGATCTGCTATCCAATGATTAGAACATCAGGACTTCGAACTTCTAAGAAACTTCAAATCTTTCTTGTTTCCTCTTCTGACTTGTCAGATTTCTTCATTGCTGGTCTTTGTTTATGTTCTTTTGTATCAATCTGTACTCAATAGACAAATATATAATTAGAACACAACTTTCTCAGAGAATACACACGAAAGACTTATCATAAATTCTTCGTATAATTGTATTCCCTGAACGAGATACACACACTCGTATGAATTCCAGCAGCTGATTTGAGAAAAACAAGTGACCAAGTCAATCAAATGACCAGGTTTATCCGTATGAGATACACACACTCAAACGAATTTCAGATTTTGGTTTTCTTTGATGGATTACTTGTTGCAAGATATTACTTTATGAAGTTGTGATCTCAAACAAATGGTTTTCTGGCGTATCTTGGTAGAAACTCTTGAGTATCAACTTTGGCTAACTTTCAAAAAGTAATTACATAAGCAACTAAGTAAACTATAGTAAAAAACTAAATATACAAATAAACTATATATCTATTTAACAATCTTTTTCGAGTTTCAAGGTAAAGGAATCATACCAGCATTTTAATCTTTGTCAAAAACGATATTTGGTTTTCAAAATTAAACAGATAAGCATTTAACCATGATTATCGGTATTGTTGTCCACGTAAGCTCAGACTTATCAGATGTAATCATGATTAGAAGATATGATTAAGGTATGGATTTATACTTACTAGCCGGTGTTCAACCACATCACGACATATTCCCGTATCAAGATATGCACAAAAGAAAATCTTACCGGTGAGTATACTGCTTTATCATCTGTTTTGACGTATATGAATGATGTGAGATACTCACTTATTTTTGACTGAAAACAAGCCCTTTGTGATTTAATCACTTACTGATGAGGAACTTGATTTTCATATGCATGCAGGGCACAGGAGTAAGTCCGTGAACAGGTTAGTACCATCGTACTGACAAAGAGACGAACTTAGCTCCCGCATAAAGCTGTGATATTTTATCCTTATTTTGGGGATGTGATATTTTTATCACTTATTTGAAGGTCGAATGTAGTATGTACACGTATGTATGATATCATGGAAGTTCTAGACTTGCGCCACCGTTATTTTTCGGCAAAAGATTCAACCATGATACCCATATGATAAGCCATCATAAAGACCATATATCTCAGAATCTCGGCACTCTATCAAACGAAATTTCGGTACCAAGACCATATGCCAATGAATGGTTCCCACCTGGCGTTCTGTCTGTTAAGTTTATATCAACCTGCACATTTTAGTTTGATTGTGTGCCTACTGATACATCATAAGTAAAGCTACTTATCAATCTTCTTTCTATGCTTTTAACCATTTCTGATAGATTTACCGGCGAATTTCATCATCTTCAACTTATCCAAGAAACTCATTTTTTATTTTTTTAATGTTTTTGTATTTTTCTGAATTTTTCTCCCCCTTAAACAAAGAAGGTAAATAAAAGACATATTTTTGTATTTTCTTGAAAATTTACTCCCACTAAAATATAAAACTGAAAATCTTTTTGTAGTTTTAGATTTTTAGAAAAGTATATACAAAAATAGTTTGCCATGGTTGAGTTAATCGGGTTTCACCTTGATGCCATTGACCAAAAGTAGATAATTAAAACGTGATTTATCAAAGGCTTTGGTAAAAAGGTCTGCACGTTGGTGATCAGTGTGGATTTTAACAACATCGATAAGTCTCTTTTCATAACAATCTCGTATGAAATGATACTTAATCTCAATGTGTTTTGTTTTTGAATGCTGTACAGGATTTCGAGTGATCTGAAAGCAGCTTCATTATCAACAAAAATAGGAGTAGTAAGAAATTCAAAACCGTAGTCGCGAATCCATAGAACTTGAGAGCAGCAACTAGAAGCTGATATATATTTAGCCTCACATGTTGATGTAGCTACACAAGTCTGCTTTTTGCATTGCCACGTGACTAGGCGGTTTCCCAAGAACTGACATCCTGCTGTTGTTGACTTTGCATCGATTTTACAGCCGCCATGATCAAAATCACTGAATGCTGTCAGGTCAAAGTTATCATCCTTAGGGTACCATAGACCAGTGTCAGGGCGTCCCTTCAAATAACGAAAGATCCTTTTCACAGCCATCAAATGAGAAACCTTCGGACTAGACTGATAGCGCCAGAAGGCATGTTGGGTACATTATGTCGGGTCTTGAAGCAGTAAGGTACATGAGAGAGCCGATCATAGCACGGTAGAGAGATGGTTCTACATGTTCACCCATTCCGTCTGGAATAATCCCATGATTTTGAGCTAACAGAGTTCCCAAGGGTTTTGAGTCATCCATCTGAAATCGCTTGAGAATATCTCCGACGTACTTGGTTTGATGGATAAAAATCCCTTCCTTTGATTGCTGAACCTGCAAACCTAGAAGAAAGTCATTTCTCCCATAGCGCTCATCTCGAACTTCTCCTGCATAACCTGTTCGAATTCTTTGCACATTCGAGTGTTAGTAGACCCAAATATAATATCATCAACATAAACCTGTACGAGCAGCAAATCCTCGTCCCGTTCCTTGATGAAGAGAGTACAGTCGATCAGGCCTCGTCGAAAACCATTCTTCAACAGATAGGTAGACAACGTTTCATACCAAGCCCTCGGAGCTTGATGAAGACCATATAACGCCTTGTTGAGAAGCCAAACCTTGTCAGGATGGAGAGGATCTTCAAAACCTGGCGGTTGCTCAACATATACTTCCTCTTCTACCACACCATGAAGAAATGCACTCTTCACATCCATCTGATAAACGGTGAACTTCTTGAAGGACGCAAAAGCCAAAAAGATTCTTATGGCCTCAAGTCGTGCAACCGGTGCATAAACTTCATTGTAATCGATCCCTTCGACCTGATTAAAACCTTGAACAACCAATCGTGCTTTGTTTCTCACAACAACACCTCGGTCATCCTTCTTGCACTTGTACACCCATCGTGTACCAATCTTCTTGTAGCCGTCAGGCCTGTCAACTAATTTTCAGACGCCTAAAGTTCTTCTTGCATGGCTTCAACCCAAGAGTCTTCTTTCATTGCCTCCTTCTAAGATTTTGGTTCTACTTGGCACACATAGCAGGCAAAAGACCAATCATTCAAACTACCAGATTCCCTGATTTCTGAATACAATCCAGCATTCTGGTTGTTTCGAAGCTGATTACGAGTCTGCACACCACTCTGGACATCTCCAATAATATTCTGCTGAGGATGGATATTATGAATTCGAGTTTCTGGCACATCAGGAACTCGAGAGTTGATACCCAAATTGTTGATATTCAGATCAACAGTTACATCGAGAGCTGGATTTGATGACGTTGTAGATGCCTGACCTTCAGTCGTTCCTTGAGGTTGAATATTTGACGTATCATTTGAGAATCCAGGAACCGCACCAGCGGAAGCTTCATTTGCATCATGAAACTCATCATCTTTTGATGAAACATTATAATCCGCAGCATCTTCGAATTCCTCATTTTGAACAAGATTGTTAACCGAAGTCGACACTTGAGGGTTAACAATAATTGGTCGAACTAATGACGAGTCTATTGCAGTATCACTTTCCAATAACATCTGACAGCTGCTGTTGCATCATCAAAAGTTGGCAGATTAAAGGAGTTAAACATCCCATCGTAGTCAAACATCCAAGGAGCACCCGGAGCTCTAACTGCTTCTGTATATCTCTGAACCTTGACTTCACCCATTCTTCAATCTTCTTCGAAGACAAATTCCACACCCAGAAATTCGGAGTAGCATATCCAAGAAAGAAACCTTCGATAGCCTTGGGACCAAACTTTCCATGTGGGTCAATCATAGTGCATAGCTCCAAAAGGTTCTGAGAAAGAAACATCCGGTTTCCTTTTATGTAACAACTCAAAGCATGTCTTCCCATGTCTCGTCACCGTCAGAACTCTATTCATCGTGTAACACGCAGTAGCAATAACTTCTCCCCAAAATCGAACGGGAAGTTCTGATTCTACTAACATGGTTGTTGCAGTTTCAATAAGAGTTTGATTTTTCCTCTCAGCGACGCCATTTTGTTGTGGAGTGTATCGAGAACTGTACTCATGCAGAATACCCTTTGAGGAACAGTACTCATCCATAACTTGATTCTTAAATTCTGTGCCATTGTCGCTTCTGATTCTCCTTACCTTCAGATTGCACAAATTTTCTAGCAGAGTCAAGAGATTCTTGAGGATAGTAGGAACTTCACTCTTGTGTGCCAGCATGTTTACCCATGAGAATCTGGAATAGTCATCAGTAACTACCAGACAATAAGAATCTCCAAAGGTTGTCTTGTGTTTCGTAGGTCCAAAGAGGTCCATATGAAGACATTCCAGTGGCATATTCACAGTGTTGATCTTCTTCACGGGATGGGATTTTCTAGCTTGCTTCCCTTTCTGGCATGATACACAAACGTCTTGAAGATGAAAGTTCTTCACTGGTACACCATTCACTAGATTGTTCTTCACCAAATAGTTCATTTTCCTTAGGTGAATGTGTCCCATACGTCTATGCCAGGAGATTGATTCCTTCTCGGTGGCTTTAGAGACAAAACATGTGACTTGTGCAGATGTTGTAATATCTTGGCTCATATCAAGAATATACAAATCATTAATTCTTGGATCCGACAGGAGAATCCATTCCTTGGGGATCTTGAATCCAGGCTTCAGCACATAACATCCGGCATCATCAAAATGTACCGTGAACTTCTTGTCGCAGATTTGAGAAACGCTAAGACGATTGTGATCAATTTGCCGCACATAATTGATCTTGTCGAAGCTCACAACACCATTAGAGACCATTCCTTCTCCAGTGATGTATCCACCTTTGTCACCAGCAAAAGCAACATAACCATCCCTTATGCTTTTCACATCATATAGGAGCCGCAAGTCACCCGTCATGTGCCTTGATGCTCCACTGTCAACAATCCAATGACTGTTTACAGTTCCTCCTGGAACACCCTGCACATTGCACAAACAAGATTAGTTTGAGATGGGGACACAAGCCTTAGTGGTCTTGGGTCGTCCCTTATCATCGAGAAATGTAATCTTAATTTCTTGATGATTAACAAACTGAGAAACTCCTTTTGAACCATTACCGGTCTTCTGTTTCCAAGATCCTTGTTTATTACCAGATTTACTATTATTTACAGTTTTAACAGTCTCTGGTTTTATTGACTTTGAAGATCTTTAATCCTTTTTCGAAGAAACCAATTTTAAAGCTTTCTCAACTGCTTTTTCTTTTTTACGTTTTTGTTTCTCTTTTTAATCCTTAATGATTCGTTATCTTGAGTCGGAGAAACAGATTTACGTTTGCAAGTTGGTTCATGAGGGGTTTTCTCTATACATCTTGATTTGGATGGATTTTGACAATCCTTTATAATGTGGCCAAATGCTCCACATTTGAAAACAAGTTCTCCTTTCAACAAAACTAGGAGATCGTGTTTCTCGGCTTGATGTTGAACTTGTGGATCCTGAGGTACTGGGTTCATTTTCATTACATCCATCATTGTGTTGGGTGTAATTGTTTTGACTATTTCTTTTCAAAATCTTAACTTTCTTTACAAAATCAACATTAGATTTTCCTTGAAAAGTTTCGACATTATCGGTACCTTTAGAACTCACAAATTTAACAGTTTTAGCCTTTTTCTTGTAACGAGAGCCTTTTGATTCAACCTTCGGTTGAGAAACTGTAGGCTTTTCAACTCGCTTCCATTGTTTTTCTGTTGAATCTGATAATGATTGTTGTTTGGTTGGCTTTTTCTTCTCTAAAAATTTGGCTTTTGACTTTTCAAACACCTGATCTATAGAGATTGGATGGTTCTTGAGAGGAATTGTCTAATAACCATACCCTTGACTACATTTCACAAGGATAACCTTGCATTCAACGTGCAACGGTGCGCCTTCCTTACAGTCAACAGGTCATACAATGAGCCTTGCCCACTCAGCGCAACGGTGAATTAGACCAACATTTTCTGGTCATACAATGAGCCTCGCGCACTTAGCGCAACGGTGAATTAGACCAACATTTTCTGCTCATACAATGAGACTTGCGCACTCAGCACAACAGTGAATTAGACCGATAGCTTCTAGTCACACAATGAACCTTGTGTACTTGGCACGACGACAAGTTAGACTCATGTGCGCAGACTCCTAGACCCTGCGCGGGACAACAACCCTCTTAAACATGAATCCTAAAACCTTGCAAGGACAAGCCACACATGAGAGCACCTCATCGTTTTGGAACAAAAGGATAAACCCTTGACACCCTGCGTTGGCGGGAAAAACTCTGATAGCCTCGCAGAAAGGGTAAGCACTAAGAGGTGTTGGCCATACTCAAGGGTACAAAGTGGCAGAACGGTGATGTAGGGTCGCTCAGTAGGTTGGGTGTGGCAGTGTCTCAGCGGTCAGACCTCACACCAACCATATCGTCGCCATTGACTGTTCCACCTTCTCCATTTTCAGCTGGCAGCAGACCTCACACCAGAGAGGGTCACCTTTACACGTGGCACCACTCAATATCCGGCAAGACGTACCTCCTGACAGTAGATATTAATTCGCCTACAGGGAACATTTAATGTCTAATGCAGAGGACAAAACGGATATCTCTGGCTGTATGGGCCGGGACCAAGGCCTACCAGCGTTCCTGCTGACCATATCTTCCCCCGGCTATAAATAAGTATCGGATCTCTAGGTAACAAGATGCTTTTTCATATCTTGCTCTAACACTAACATACTTGCAATTTACTTGCTTGCCATACCAAAAAAATACTTATTCTTACGCCGGAATGTGGTCACGGAGGAAACCACCCTTTCCTCATGGCGAGACTAACGGCGTTGCTAGTTTTGCAGGTCGACCAGAGTGAACAACCTTGTGAAGTGGAGCGAACGGGAAACCCTTATGCAGAATCACCTTGGTGGTAACTTATATATCCCCGGATATCCCTAGGTGCTACCCGTGTTTCTTTAGTGACAACTGATGTCAGCAAACTTGGTTAATGTTTGATAAGTTTTGGAGTAATATCGGCTAACACATCACCAAATTGGGTTGATGTTGGTTTAGTTTTGGAGTAATATCGGCTAATATGTTAAAAGTTGGGAGTGGTATGGTATAAATGAAAAGTTGAGAGTACTATTGGCCAATTGGTGAAAATTTGAGTTATTTAATCCAAATCTATTTTTAAAAAGGTTATTCCCTGATCATATAATAGTTCTTTTTGTTTAATTTATATTTTGAATAAACAATTATCAAGTTTTCAATATAAAACAATCTACACTTAAAGGTGTAATGGGTGCTCTCTATGTGGGGAGTCGTAGACTCTTCACCTCAGCCAATCGTCTCATGTCATCTTAACTCACTTCTCAATTCCTTATTTTACACTTAAACATAAAGAATGATCCCCTATGGGAAGTCCATTTTTCCCCAACAATTATGTATTATTAATTAAAACAGATTTTAAACAAAATAAATTTACATTTAGTTAAAAAAGACATTACATTACATTAAATTAAAATAAATAAATTACATTACAACACAATAAAAGACATTTGAAAACAAGGAAAAAAAACTTGAACCATAAAACTAAAACTAATTTTACTACTCGTTGTCGGAATCTTCCAATAGGTGAGGTGAATCTAGTCATCCGAGATGCTTCCCGAGATCATGTTTTAGTCTCCAATGCGTATCTTCATTAATGAGCTCGTTAAAAACAGTGTCATCGAAACGAGTTCGACTGGAGGATCTCGAATGTGCACCGGTGTTATCGCGTTTCCGCCGTCTTTTATAATCATGTTATGTAAAATAATGAACGTATACACAACAAACCTGATCTTTTTCATAGTCTTAGCATGCATTGGTCAATTAAGGATACCCTATTTTGACTTTAAAACACCAAAAACCCGTTTCACGTCTTTTCTTGTCACCTTGTGTTGACTCTTGAACTTCTTTTCATTTGGATGGTGAGGATATGGAAATGTTTTAATAAATACAGACCAAGTAGGATACGTAAAATGGACATTTTGCCGCAGTTCCATTTCGTTAAGTAAGAAATAACGGAGATTGTTGGAGCATATTGATGTCGTTTTGTGAACCTGGTGGACCACAAAAAGCATGTTAAATCCACAAATCTTGAGAGGCCACCGCTTCGAGCATAATTGTCGGGTACATGTGATCTCCTCTTATATATTGGCCCCGCAACTCTTTGGGACACATTCTCCAAACAAAATGCGTACAATTAAGGCCACCCAATATCCCAGGAAGATGATGTTTCTCCTGTGAGCTTGGTACAAAAGCACAACGGCGTGGCTTGTTGGTCTTCGTAAGAACTTGGGAGTGTATAGATTACATACCGTTTCGCAAAAATATTCTAGATATTAACGGGAAGTCCTTTCGGCCATATTTAAATACTCGTTGTTCTCGTCTGGAGGGTTAGCGATTGCAAGTTGTTTAATCGTCAATGTAACTTTTTGCAACAATGTAAAACCCTTATTCATTCTCTCATCCAAGCCCTCTTGAAACCATGGGTTATTCGCTTCCACGTCGTTCACAATTTTTAAAAAATAACCTTTTTGACATATGAAACCTATGACGAAAAAATTATCATTGTATTTCGGATCCTTGACAAAATAATCTACCATAAGGTTTCGTGGCCTTTCTCTCGATCATGACACACATATCTTTTTTACTAGATGTGTCAGTGTCTTCTAGTTCGGCTTGCTCGATGAGATTTTTGAAAAAAAAGTTAAAAACTATCGGTGGAGGATAAATCATCGTCACTAATGTCGAATGGAATAAGCAACGGTATGTCATCCGCCATTTTGACAAATAGGATGAGATTTTTGGATTGTGAGAGAAATGGTTTGGTTGATAGTAGTTTAGAATTATGGAAGAAATGATATGAATGGTGAGATGGTGTGGTTCAATAGAAAATTGTATTTTTTGTTATAAACTTATATACTCGTTTAAAATTATAATGGTCAAAAAACAACACTCATTTAGTCACCGTTCTCACTTAATCACCGCAATCAAACATGGACGGCAACGGTGTGCCCGCTCAGGGATCACACTCACCACCCACTCTCCCTGCTTACACCCCATCCGCCCTAATACATTCCTGAAAAATTGTGAAAGTGCAAATCTACGTGTCCCAATAAGATGTCCCTAAAATCTAGCAATTTAGAAATAAAAGGTTTTAGGTTTTATATGTACTTTGATAATTTTAAACCAAACAATACAGACATTTAGGAAGAAAAAAGGTCAGAAGGAAAAAACAAATAGGAGACTGAAAGACGTTTGGAATTGGGCTCAACGAAACCACACATGGCCATAATGCATATCCTAGTTGCTATCAGTTGATGTTTCTATAAATGAAGTTGACAAACATTACAAGTGAGATGTCGCCTTATTATTGATTGATATTTTTTACATTATTGTTGAAAAACCTCCATGTAAAATCATTATAAATCTATAATCTATATCTATATACATACACTATGTTATAACTTCGTGTCTTACATGCGTTGACTAAAAAACCAAATAATTATTAAAAAAGGTTTAAGAATTTTTTAAAATATTTTTGAGATGCTTTTCAAATTTCCAATTAATTTTGTGTCGTGTATTATCAAAATGTTTGATGTTTACCAAAGTTTATATATATGAAAACATTAATTTGCATCATCAAAGTTTCTCATGAATTTCAGAAGTCACAAGAATGTACAATTACATTGCATTACAAAGTTTCTCATAAATTTCAGAAGTCACAACAACCGCTTTCTATAATATTTTTATACAGTTGATTGAATAATATATACTGATAAATTATGAAAATCAGATCCTTAAAAATTTAGTTTTTTAGAAATAAAAATTAATGAAATCTTAATTAAATAATTTCATATTATGATTAAAATATGTATACAGATATAAATTAATGACAACATAATTTGTAGTCATATAATTTAAATAAAGATATTAAATAATAAACAATTAAAAAATTAGTTGTAACTGACTTATATTAAACCTAATTTAGTAATAGTATTAATAAATATTTTTATTTTATTGACATTCATAATCTTAATACAAAAGTTGTGAGTATATAAAGAATATTAAATCTTTGATGCTAATTCTTAATAAAATAAGTTTAGAAAATTTCTATAACAAATCGTTTTCAAAAGTTACTTAACAATATAATAGTTGATAGATATATAATGTGAATCAAAATTGAATAACAATATAAAACAGTATCCTTGATTAAATAAAAACAACATTAGAAAAATATAAGTAGCTTGCCATATCTCTAATTGCAAGAAAATATATTATAAAAATACTAAATTGATATTTAATGGTACAGTAGAAATAGCACTTGCCGTGTTACGACCAGGTTCACCTTCACGTATTCATAGAGAATCTAAACAAGGTGTATAAATATCCTCCTAAACCTTTATTCCAAACAATGATCAGAACTATAGTCTTAAGACTACCAAATGACATCCTTTCACTACAAAGAAATGGGAGTGTTTACTACACATAATTTACTTACATATATAAATGTGTAGGTAAATACCTACACATTTTTGTATATGTGTTAGCAATGATTGATAATATTTTTTTATAATAACTAACACTAACACTTAATATGTGTTGATAATACATTTTATCTACACTTGTTGATGGTGGAAAAATTTCCCATCAAATATGATGATCAATTAAATGTTAGTTTATCCATATGATAAATTTTAGTAATGTGTAGAAATATTATCTACACATATAATAAAAAGTAATATATGTGTGAGTAAATAGTTATATTTATCAACACATAATCTTTATAAATAAATATGTAGATAAATTAAGTAAACAATTATTTATTTTACTTTTTCAAAAAATGACATGACAAAATTATATATATATATATATATATATATATATATATATATATAAATATAAATGTACAATATATGTAGATATTTTGATACTTTAAATTAAGTAAAAGATTTTTTTTTATTTATTGAAACTGATGTGGCAAAATATATACCTATACATACTAAAATGTACAATATGTGTAGAGAATTGATTTAATTAAAATTTGTAAATGCATCTTCATTTCTTTTTGAAAATGACGTAGCAAAATAAATACCTACACGGATTTAAAGTGTACAATATGTGTAGATATTGGATACATATAAATTAAGAGTTTGGTCTAGACATATTTAGGTCAGTCTCAGGTTGAATTTGCGAACTCATTTACCTAAAATGGTCGGGTTCGTGTGAACTCGACAGGGTGGTGATTGAACTGTTTAACCTATTAATATTTTATTAAATTTTTTTCAAATGTGTGTTATGTCATAAATTAGATTATAAATTATATTGGTTGGGTATTTTATCTCATAATTATAACTTAACAGATAAATTGGCACAAGATACTATAATTAAATGTAATTGCTTTATATACATTTGTATTTTTTGTAAGCTTTGAATTATAAAATATAAATATATGAAAGAATAAAAAATTCGGTTTAAACAGCTTGTGATCGGATCAACCTGCTAATATTTGTGTTGTGTTCGGGTTCATACATTTAACATGTTTTTCGGATTCGAATTTAAATTTTTTTGGATTCGGATCAAGTTAGACCTGCCAATCGCTAACAAACCCGTTTAACGCCCCTGAATTAACACAAATATTTTTCTTATACAATTATTAATTTTTTGTTGTACTCTTTTATCTTATACTTATTCAAATGTCAAAATTATCAAGTAAATGTTCACCTTTCATTTAACCATTTGTGCCATAATTTCAAACAACACGAGTTTAATAATAAGTGTTATATTATTAGTTACTAGTTGCCAATTAAAATGCGTTAATTAAGTGTTTTATTACAAGTTATTACTAGTTGCTAATTAAAATGTGTAGATAAAAACAAAATAACATAGGATAAATATTGTAAACAATTTTTTTGAACGACTAATTTTGATTACTAACAGACTACTGGAGTATCATTGTGTTACCAGCGAAATCACCCGATCATATTCATGTCCACTAGGCATAATGCCTATACACCAATTCAGAAGTAAAACCAATAAATATGGAAAAACCCTTTTCTCAGAATAGAACCCAAGACCTATGGGTCCCAAAGCTTTATCTCACACTTAAATGCCACCAAGCTATAAAACCATCCACTAAAACAAAAATTATTGATAAAGAACCTAGAGTCGTTGATAAAAAAAACCTGTTCCTTTTTTTCCTCTCATCTTATACCTAAAACTTTGCTATGGATAACATGTAAACTCCAACAAACATACGTGAAAATTTGCTATGGATAAACATGTAAACTCCAACAAAAACCCACAAGAATCATCCGTAACTTCTTTTTTTGCTATCCATCTTTGTTTTTGCTAGTGCAGAGAAGGTATCCGAGTCTTTATTATCTTTCTCTTCTTCACATATGTCGCTATTTGTATGTTACTTGGTTAATTAACCTGCAATTAGTTTCATATCGTTATTTATTGACGGAATCTGCAGGTAGGAGTGCTCATCTGGGCACCTATGATTTCTTGAGGTTTGTATGTCAAACTTTAGATGTTTTTTCATTGGCTCAAGATATTCACACATCCCTTCTATCTATCTAGACACCTTTGGTGTCCTAGACGGGTCGTCTAGACACTGATTTTAAGGAAGCGGCAGGGGAATGTCTGGCATAGAATTTAAGGGGTCTAGACGCTCCGTCTAGACCTAGATGACCCGTCTAGGACCATGGTGTTTTTTTGAGTTGAAAAAAGTGTGTTTTGGTGAGGTAAATTGTTTGTTGTTGGAGGGTGTTGTTTTTTTGGTGGTGTAATTTGAGATTTTAAATTTAAAAAAGTTTATTTTTTGTATAAAAATAACTTACCGTTTTCGATCGTTTAAATATTTCATTGTTTTTACATTTTTTTTAAATATTATACTATTTAAATTTAATATTGTTTTCAACATTTTAAAAAGAATTCAAATATTATATCGTGTAAATATTACTTAACATTTTGAAAATTATGTTGTTTCCATATTACATTTCACTGTCGATTTAACACAAACAATCATCAAGTAATCGAATAACTGAAAACAAAGTTAATATAACATATATAACATAACTTTGTACATCCATAACAATATATATTTTGTACAGCTGAATACTAAATACAAAATATCTATGCATACGAGTCGGAGCCGGAATTTGGATCTGGCTGCGGCTGCTGCTGCAGATGTGGTGCTCGAGGTGGTGGGAGCGGTATGGCAGGTGACCCCTTCCTCTCTCGTCTATCCTGTGCCTCCCGAACCACCCAGCCCATCGAATCCAAAAGCCTGTTAACGTCGGCTCGTAACTGGGTATATGCTGTACCTCCCGGGGCATGACTTGGAATAACGTGCTGAGAAAACTGGGGCGCCCCGGGAGGTGGTGGTGGCTGTGGCGGTGCTGGTCCGTCTAAATCCACCATAGGAGGTATGGTCCCAAATGACCATACCCTTGACCAAATTTCTACAAGGATAACCTTGCGAGCAATGTGCAATAGTGCGCCTTCCTTGGAACCAATAGGACAAACAATGAACCTTGTGCGCTCAGCGCGACGGTGAATTAGACCAGCTTCAATAGGTCACACAATGAACCTTGCGCACTCAGCGCAACGGTGAATTAGACCAGCATCTATAGGTCATACAATGAACCTTGCGCACTCAGTGCAACTGTGAATTAGACCAACAACAATAGGTCGTACAATGAGCCTTGCGCACTCAGCGCAACGGTGAATTAGACCAATACAATTAAGTCACACAACGAGCCTTGTGTACTCGCTACAACGGCAAGTTAGACTCACGCTGCAGGTCACTAGACCCTACGCACAACAACATTCCTCTGAGCTGCGAATCCCAAAACCTTGCAAGGACAAGACACGCATGAGAAGCGCCTCATAGTCTTGGGACAAAAGGATATACCCCTGACACCCTGCGCTGGCGGGAAACCTTGACAGCCTCCCAGAAGGGGTAAGCACCAAGAGATGTTGACCATACCTTAGGGTACGAAATGGCAGAACTGTGACCAAAGGTCACTTGGCAGGTTGCGTGTGACAGTGCCTATGACCAGTGAGGCAGGCGTCAGACCATACACCAACCATGTCTCTGCCAGTGACTGTTCCACCTTCTCCATTTTCGGATGGCAACATGCCTGACACCAGAAACGGCTGCCTTTACAAGTGGCACCACTCAACATCTGACAAAGCATACCTCCTGACAGTGGACATTAATTCTCATGCAGGGAGCATTTAGACGCAGAGGGACAAAAAGGATGTCTCTGGCTATTTGGGCCGGGCCCAAGGTCCACCAGCACTTCTCCTGAACATACCTTTTTTTAGCTATAAATAAGTATCAGATCTCCAGGTAAAGACACGCGTTACAACAGACACCCACAAGCTTACGCTTATACTTGCAATCACTTGCTTACCATCCCCAGATGCTTATTCTCACGCCGGAGTGTGGTCACGAATAAAACCACCCTTTTCCCCGTGGCGAGACTAACGTCATTGCTAGTTTTGCAGATCAGCTGGAGCGACCTTACACCCCAAAAAGTGAAGTGAGAGGGTAACCTTTTATGCAGAAACACCCTGGTTGTGACGTATATATCCCTGGATATCACTAGGTTCAACCGGTGCTTCTTCATTGGCGCCATCCGTTGTTTTCTCACTCTTTCTAGTTTTGCCTCCCATTTTCACCTTTTCAAGCCTCATCTCCTTATGGCTGATTTTCCATTAAGCACCCCGCGAGGCCCTCGAGGCGAAGGCAAGAACCCAGTTCATGCCTCTCATATCGATGGGCAAGTAAGGGAAGACACTTCCGAGGATACCAGAGCTCAACACGGCTCTGGCCGAATAAACATTCTGGTCACTCCCGGAGCTCAGCTAGAGACTCCCTTTGTTCCGATCACGTCGGTATTACCCCCGGGTGAGACACCGATGTCATGGTTCATAAAGTCTCAGACGGCCCTGAACGCCGTCTATGCGCAACTCTGTGCGCAGACAAACACCCCTGCTGTCCCAGTACAGCCCACCGTTCAGGTGCATGCTTCGCCTACACCAAGGATTTTGAGTTATGACTCGCCAGCTGGGGTGAGCGTACCATATAGTCTCCACCCACAGGAGACGGAGTACACACAACCTCCGCCTAAACGGTAGTCTCGCTCTCTCGGACGAGCCTTTGTCCACTCACGGTTGGGCCCGCGTCCTCAAGGAGAGCGGTACCCCCAGTGCGAGGAAGACAAAACCTACGGTGAAGGTGATAGCGCCAACGTTTTTCACTGGATACCCAATAATCATGCTGCATACAGATACGCTCCACGAGGTGGTTACAACCCAGAGGCCGAGCATGATTACAACTTGATTTACCGACCAGCAGACGCATCCGAGCACTCCAAGTTCATCAAGGAGACAGCTCTCGCACCGTTGGAGCATGCAAAGTTGCCCTCCAATGTCGGAAAATACAACGGGCTGACCGACCCGGATGACCACCTGCGTCTCTTTACTGGCGCAGGACTGATTGGGGGATGGACACTACTGATGTGGTGTCACCTGTTCGTCCAAACCCTCACAGGTGTTGCACGCCTGTGGTTTGATAACCTGCCCACGGGCAAACTCGCGTCTTGGAACGACTTGAAGGACAAGTTCCTGGCACATTTCAGTCAGCAAAGGCGTTACGTCAGAGACTCCTCTTATGTAATGAATATCTGGCGGCGGGGTGATGAAAGTCTCGAGGACTTCATCGCCCGCTACAACAAAGAGGTGCTGGAGATAGGGGATGTGCATGAAGACCTGATTCGTGCACGTTCAAGTACGTCGTACGCTGTGATGAGATGATCAAAGTCTTGTCAGGGATTACAGGTCTCCCCAGGAGCTGGGAGAAACTTATGGCGGTGGCAAAGGTCTACGCGCAAACAGAGCGCAACCTCAACAACAGTAGACCTCCCCTACCTCACTACCGTCCCCAAGAATTGAGCAGGAGTTTTGGGAAAAAGAATAAAGGGTGGAGGGACCACAGCCAGAACCCTCCCTACACACCGGTCGACGCTCGCGCGACCATTAATAAGCTCACCACTCAGTGAGCAATAAAGCAAGATAATCGCGATCGTCAGTGGACCCCACTGACGAAGACACCGGTGGAGGTCCTCAGCACAGAGGACCATCAATTCAAACAACCATCGCCGATGCGCAACAAGAAGGTTCAAGGCCCCAACTCTTCTGCGATTATCACAAAGACACGGGACACACAACTAACAATTGCATCTCCCTGCGCATGGAGATTGAAAAGGCACTCAAAAGTGGGAAGCTCACCCACTTATTGCAAAATGTGCGCAAGGAGTTGCGCCAAATTACTCGAGGCGGCGAGGGCCCGAGTAACAAAAAATGAAAGCTATTCATATGATTCATGGTGGTCCTTCGCGCAAGCGTAATGACCAGAAGAGCTGCACGTCTAATTGGCGGGAGCAGTAGGTCATCTTCCCTGTTGTCCCCGGGGGTCCACAAGAAGACTGACTGGTAGTGATAACTGCCATCTTCGGTCACTACCGCACCGACTACATGTTCATAGACCCTGAGAGTTCTATGGACATTATATATGAACAATCCTTCCAGCAACTTGACCCGGAGGACAAAGCACGCCTGGAGCCGGTGGATTTCCCACTCACTGGTTTTTGCAATGAGGCTGTTTTCCCTTTGGGACAGATTTCTTTTCCGGTCACTCTCTCTGATGGGCGCCACACTCGCACCGTCCACGTCAATTTCATGGTCATGCCCGCAACCTTGCGCCATGACGTACTATTAGGACGATGCGCCCAACGAGATTTCAGCATGATTACTTTCATCTCTCACGCCGCTTGCGGTTTTCCAACAGAAACCAGAGTGGCTATCATGTATTCAAGGAAGGAAATCATGTCTGTGGACGAGGAACCACCAATAAAGCAAACCAAGCCATCTTCCGACGGTGAGCCAGAAAAGTGGGTACCTAACAACAAGTACCCGGAACAAACCGTGCTCTTGGGACCCGCCATGACCCCGGCAGTCAAGGCGCGGTTGAAACAACTGTTGTTCCAAAATTCTAATATTTTTGCATGGTCATCAGCGGATATGACAGGGGTGCCAAGGGAAATAGTTGAGCATGCACTGCACACTTTCCATTCAGTTCAGCCTATCGTTCAGAAGAAGCACAGCTTTGGGCTCGAAAAGTCCCGCGCTCTGAACGAGCAAGTCACGGAGCTTCTCCAAGTAGGAATCATCTAAGAAGTGCGTTATCAGACATGGGTAGCCAACCCAGTCATGGTCCAAAAGTCCAACGACAGTTGGCGCATGTGCGTCGATTTCAAATATCTCAACAAGGCATGTCCCAAGGACTGCTACGCCTTGCTGGAAATCGACAAAAAGGTGGACTCTCTTGCCTCATTCAAGTGGAAATGTTTCCTTGATTGCTACAAGGGCTACCACCAGATCCAAATGAAGAAAGAGGACGAAGACAAGACCGCTTTCCGAACAGACAAGGGCATTTATTGCTACACAAAAATTCCCTTCGGACTGCGCAACGCAGGAGCCATCTATCAACACTTAATGGACCATGTCTTTGGGGATGACATCGGTGAAACCATGGATACATTGATGACCTAGTCATCATGAGCTCGAATGAGGAGAAGATGTTGGCAAACATCCAAAAAACATTTGCCTCCTTGCGTAAGGCAAATCTTAAGCTAAACCCAGCAAGTGCTCTTTTGGAATTGAGGAAGGCAAATTTTTGGGATTCATCGTTACGTGCGACAACTTTAAAGTCAATCCCGACAAAGTGGAAGCAATTCAGCGTATGCCATCACCCTCAACTATTAAAGAAATGCAACAGTTGGCAGGGTGGCTGGCTGCGCTGAACAGGTTCTTGGCCAACCAAGCGATGAAGTCCTTCCCATTCATCAGCACTCTGCAGAATTGTGTGAAGAAGAACAAGTTCTAGTGGACTCCAGATGCGGAGAAGGCCTTCACTCAAATGAAGGAATGCTTGATTCAGCTACCAACGCTCACCGCGCCGCAGAAGAAGGAGCCACTGATACTCTATCTTTCCGCATCAGATGTCGCTCTGGGAGCAGTTCTGCTAGCAGAACGCGCAGGAGTCCAATCCCCGATCTACTACGTCAGCAAAATGCTTACCGACCCACAGACTTGATATCCCATGATGGAAAAGCTAGCTCTAGTTTTAGTCCACACATCTCGGCGGTTGCGCCGACATTTTTCAGGCCACGAAATAACAGTTCTCTCGATCTACCATCTAGGCCAAATTTTGTTGAAGCCGGATATATCTGGTCGCTTAGCGAAGTGGGCGATCGAGCTTGGCGGATACAATGTTGTGTATAAACCATGACTAGCAATAAAGGGCTAGATATTGGCCGATTTTATCGCGGAAGTTTCGCAGAATAAAGCGTAGGAGTGTGAAGAGGTACAAAATCCAGCACCGATTACGGATAACCGCGCATGGATACTTCACATTGATGGAGTGTCCAACGACGATGGTGCAGGGGCAAGTCTTCGCCTAATAAGCCCCGATGATCAAGAATTCACCTATGCAATCAGGTTGGATTTTAAAAGCACAAATAATGAAGCAGAGTACGAAGCATTCCTGGCAGGTCTTCGGTTAGCGATCAAGATGGGTGCACAGAATTTGGAAGCCCATGTCGACTTACTCCTAGTCGCCGGACAGGTCAACGGCCTGTACGATGCAAAGGGCGAGGTAATGGCCCTGTACCTACAACATGCGTAAGCCTTGTAACATCCGTAAAAAAAAAAAACCGGATTTACCAAACCCGCTCCGTTTATTAACCGAACAATCACTTAAAAATTTCGTTGCGTATTTAATGCCCAAATTATTTTTAAACGATACATAATTAATAAATATATTGGAATATATAATTTATATTTGAAAAAACATTAAAAATAGTGGTTTAAAAATCAAACAGGGCTGCCGGGTTTCGAACCCGGGTCAGCCGGGTCAAACTGGTCAAACAATGACTTAACACACATCCATCAAACCACTCCGCCACTTGTATTCTTTAGTAATATATCCAGACAATTAATTCAAATAATGAAACAGAAATCAAACCCAGTCAACTGACGCGCCCAAATCCGTTAACGCCGGAAAATCCGACGATTTCGTCAAACGTCGTCGGTTATCTATGACTTAACGTAAACACTAACCTCAACATCTGTTATAACTGATGTCCAGTCCGCGACACAAGTTATAACCGCCGGAAAATCATTAACCGACGAATCAAGACGGAAAACGGACCAAATTCGTCGATGTTCTGCCCTATAAATACCCCCTCTAACCTCTGTTAGCTTTTTCGCTCACAATCACACTCTTTCCTGACGTAATTTTACTCGTCGGAGAACTTCTGCAACTCGCCGGAAAACCGAGCCTTTCACCTCTGTGCACTACTCTAACAACTGAACACCCAGAGCTCATACCGAAGCCACCCACACTCATCTCAAGCTCCCTGAAGACCCTCTGCCGCAGGACACACGTCGCCGGAATAATCTGCTGTCATCGGAGTTTCGCCGGCGAAACAGAGGAGCCCTGTTCGGTATACCATACACTTAATCTCTCATTCTTTTTATTAATCTTACATGTAATTAATCACAACACCCTAAAGAAACTTGATTAAATTGTCGAACCAGCCGGACACCGATTCTGGTTAAGTCCAACGAAGAAGATGAAGTTTTCAGTTGTCTATATGTTTAATTTAAATCAAGATATATCTCGGGTTAGACACACAGTCCAGCGGTGGACTGTGTGCACATAAACACGCATACGTCCTGAGTTCGATTCTTGTCCCACGCACACTCGCCTTAATAAAAATGTTCCTTTTTGTAACTAAACCGGATTCACTACAAATAGATGTTAAGTTTAATAAAAACCGGAATAATAACCAAGATATACACACAGTCCAGTGGTGGATTGTGTGAACGTTTAAATCACACGTCACGAGTTCGAGTCCGGACTACCGCACCGGTTCGGGCAATTATCAAACTTTTTATATAAAGCAGAAATGAAATGATCTAGTTTGTATATAAGTATAATAAAAATCAGTTTATTTACCAAGTTAGACACACAGTCCAGCGGTGGACTGTGTGTTAACCTAAACCACAGGTCCCGGGTTCGAGACCTGTGGAGAGCACCGAGCGAGTCATTAAAATCATTTTTGAAATAAATGATTTTCGGATTAATTCAATTAGTATATAAATATAATTAAAAACAGAAATATTTCGGGTTAGACACGTAGCTCAGTTGGTAGAGCTGCGTGCACGCGAACGGGAGGTCTCGGGTTCGAGCCTCACCCGGCACACACAATTATATAATAAAATCGGTCAACAAGTCAACGGTCAACAGGTCAACAGTCAAAAATCAATATTTTTTATTACTTTTATTTATTTATTTACATTAAAAATACTTAAAAATAACATTTTTAAGGTTAGAAAACAGCCTTAAACTCACAAAAATACATCCAACAATCCTACTAAAATTGATTAATAAAATCCGTTTACTTACCGAACCATTATGCCATTATCTAGGTTAGTTTCACTCGTGGTTAAAACCAACTTCGTACGCATTCAACATCATCAACCGAACGCACCCAATGTGAGTGAATCTTACAACTCCCCTTTTTAATTACACGTTTTGGGGTGTGTCATGTGTCACTAAAATTAACTCATTTATTTAAACTTGTGCCATACCATATTGTGATCTAAACTTAGAATGTATATATATTGTTTGTAGTCATGTATTTCATATTGTCAAGTTGTATGCAAAACTCATTCATTAGGCCCATCAGTTCCTCGTGAGAGACGGGTTGAGCAACGCGTGCCTCAAAACAATTTATTATTGTATGTGTGTGCATTATTTAATATTAAATGATTGGTGAATAAGTTTACATCTATATTTACTCATATGTGGTTGTGCACTTTATTTTATAATCAATTCAATAAACTTGTTCAAATGTTTTTCATCGGATTCACTCGCCAACTTTTTGTTGATCCAAAAACCATTTTTACACATGATATAGGTGAACAGGATGAAGCAAGGAAAACATGGGAAATGCCTTAGAAGAAAACAATGAAGTCTAGAATGATGTAATTATGATTGTATATTTCCCATTAAATTGTAATAATGAATATGAAACGTTATAATAAATGTCATGAGCTTTGATGATAACCCAATCATACCCCGATCGCCTTTTCCGCTGCGGGTCGGGGTGTGACAGATTGGTATCAGAGCCATGACTATAGGGATATAGGATAGGTTATTAAACCCTTAGAGCCTATACTATAGTTGACTAGATTTTTATTGTTTATGTGGTTACATGCAAACTTATGATATTTATTTGTTTCATATTTGTTTATACTTACAGTCAAACATACATACTTACATACACATTCATCATACATATTTCAATGTTCATATATTCAAATCATTTTCATACTTTCGTTATTCAAAGATTTTGTCGCAATTTTCAAATCCCATCAAAGTGAGTTCTGTGACGGGCATGTAGTAACTGGAAGGGTACAAGTACCGGTAGTCGGAACGTCCTGTCTAGGTTGGCATTCGTATAAATCCAATATAACGGACCAGTTTGCCTACCTGGGGACTAACGATGAGAGTACGAAGGACCTATTAGGCCAAAGCATGCCACACCAAACGTCGTTCGAACTAACCCCACTTTGAGGTGTCACCGTGTCCACACCTGGACACATTCCGAATATCATACGTTATATACATATTTCTCGATTTTCTCCGGGTTTTAGTGTACGTAACCAGGCTAACACATGCGAACCATATGAAAAACCCGGTATTCATGGGGGCCCACATGATTACGAAGGTGAAGTATGGCGGCATGCAAGGCCCAATTACGAGCAAAGCCCAAGACATCCTATGGATGTAGTAGATTTATTTTTCTATATTTATTTTATGAATGTTCATTCCTAAATATGACCCATGATCCCAAAAACATCCAACTAATACTCATGATAGGTATTCCTTGTAGATGTCTTCTAGCCTCGCCCGTAGGAAGATGAGAGCAGGAAAAGCCCGCGAGCGCATGGCTGCCCTAATCGCTCAACAAATGGCTGCCGTAATATCCAACATTGTAATTCAAGTCCAACAAGCCCTTACCGCTAATCCTGTCAACCAAGAAGATCAAAATGTTATCAACCCTCCCCCAAATACCACTAAATGCACCTACAAGCATTTCAAATCATGCGACCCTCCAAAATACGAAGGGACTGAAGGTGTCACCGCTCTCCTCCATTGGTTTGAAGAAATGGAGAACACTTTTCTAAATTGCGATTGCCCCGATGATCGCAAAGTGCGATATGCTACTGGTCGTTTATATGGAATAGCACTTACTTGGTGGAATACAGAGAAGGCCAAACGAGGTGTTGAAGACGCTATGACTTTGACTTGGGAAGAGTTGAAGGAAATCATGACAAGACGGTTTTGCCTAAGGAGCGAAATCAAGAAATTAGAAGATGAGTTTTATTCGTTGAAGCAAAAGGAAGGAGACCACACCACATACAACAAAAGATTCCTCGAGTTAAATCAAATGGTTCCCAACCTGTTCACTCCCCTCTACCGTTTGATCGAGCACTACATTCGAGGTCTTCCATCAAAGATTCAGGACTCTGTAATAAGTACCACGCCTGCAACTTTGGAAGCAGCAATGGAGTTAGCTACAGAGCTCACCGAGAACCGCATCCGGAATAAAGACTTCAAGGAGGAGAAGAAGAAGGATAAAGCATCAACTGAAACTTCAAACTCCACCCAAACCGAATCCCCTTCTCAACCCATTTCTAAGAGAAAAAGAGACGGGCAACTTTTCGCTACTACCCAACGTAATCAACCAATTTCACAAGCCATACCAATCCAAGCTATCCCAATCACGCAAATAGCACCCAACTCAACTTACCCAAATAAGAAACCATACCTTGGACCTCACCCTCGATGTAACACCTGTTTTTATCACCATCCATCTACCTTACCTTGTCGACTATGTGCGAATTGTGGACGCTATGGTCATTTGAGCAAGGTTTGCCGCACCCCTCAAAACCAAACCACACCCCCTACTCAAAATATGATCCAAACATATCAACAACCTCAATACCCCATGTTACCTTATGTTCGAGCTTGTTTCAATTGTGGCGACCCTACCCACTATAGAAACACGTGCCCTCGATTGGTTAACATCATAAACGCCCAAGCTCAAGCAAACCCAGTTAACCAAGCAAATCAAGGAAACCAAATCGCTAGGCCACCAACAAGAGGAAGAGTTTTCAACATCAACGCCAATCCTGTTGAAGATAATGACGGCCCAAACGAAACCACCCAACTAGTCCCCTTCACCGAAAATCAAGATTCAACTCCAATCGTTTAGTTTTATGTTTTTCTTTATGTTATCTCAAGCTTTGGTTGATTGTGTTTGTTTATGTTTTAGAATCACATAGAACCAATCATAACTTAAGGATAAAGCCAATGAAAATTTGACAAGAATATGGTGGATACGCCGCTGGTACTTCCTATATATAAGTATTCTTGCCAAAGGATCAGAGGCATTATCTGGCGGTTATGAGAAGTTCCATGTGGAATTTAGCATTGTCTTGATTAAAGTTTGTTTTGTACTTACTGATTTAGCATTTATGGCATCTTATCATTTAAAGAAATTGGATTGTATTCCATTTCTACATAGACTAACCTCTCCATCACAACAAACGAGAGAGGTATTGTCATCATTCCAACATGTATACTATCAGAATTTAGACTCAAGTTTTGGTTGTTGTGTTTATTTTAGAGTCACATAGAACTAATCATAACTTGCGGATAAAGTCAATGAAAATTTGACAAGAATATGGTGGATACGCCGCTGGTACTTCCTATATATAAGTATTCTTGTCAAAACTCAAGTTTTGGTTGTTGTGTTTATTTTAGAGTCACATAGAACTAATCATAACTTGCGGATAAAGTCAATGAAAATTTGACAAGAATATGGTGGATACGCCGCTGGTACTTCCTATATATAAGTATTCTTGTCAAAGGATCGGAGGCATTATCAGGCGGTTATGAGAGGTTCCATGTAGGATTTAGTATGTTTTGGTCGAAGTTTGTTCATCATACATTTCAGCGTATTTCAATTTCATCATTTAAAGAAGTTGAGCTATGTCTCACTTCCACAAGGACTAACCTCTCCATCACAACAAACGAGAGAGGTATTGTCATCATTCAAACATGGATACTATCAGAATTAAGACTCAAGTTGTGGTTGTTGTGTTTGTTGTAGAGTCACATAGAACTAATCATAACTTACTGATAAAACCAATGAAAATTTGACAAGAATATGGTGGATACGCCGCTGGTACTTCCTATATATAAGTATTCTTGTCAAAGGATCAGAGGCATTGTTAGACGGTTATGAGAAGTTCCATGTAGGTTGTAGTATTAGAAATTTTGTTTTAGGATATAACCCTATCCTTCCAAACATATCAAAACTCTTGCGCAAGAAATCATACTTAGTGAATCAACTCTGCTTATCAATATTTTTACCGTAGGCAACAAAAAGCGATTCCTGTAGCAGGGTACTCAACCCTTACAAGCAACGTTTACCGCCTCGAACAAAAATTTAAACACTTACTCTTTTTTTAAGTATGTAACTGTCAAACTAAACACCATCATTTTTAGACAAATATATCACTACTTAAATTTCGGGACGAAATTTCTAAAAAGCAGGGGATACTGTAACATCCGTCAAAAAAAAAATAATAAAAATAAAAAAACCGGATTTACCAAACCCGCTCCGTTTATTAACCGAACAATCACTTAAAAATTTCGTTGCGTATTTAATGCCCAAATTATTTTTAAACGATACATAATTAATAAATATATTGGAATATATAATTTATATTTGAAAAAGCATTAAAAATAGTGGTTTAAAAATCAAACAGGGCTGCCGGGTTTCGAACCCGGGTCAGCCGGGTCAAACTGGTCAAACAATGACTTAACACTCATCCATCAAACCACTCCGCCACTTGTATTTTTTAGTAATATATCCAGACAATTAATTCAAATAATGAAACAGAAATCAAACCCAGTCAACTAACGTGCCCAAATCCGTTGAAGCCGGAAAATCCGACGATTTCGTCAAACGTCGTCGGTTATCTATGACTTAACGTAAACATTAAACTCAACATCGGTTATAACTGATGTCCAGTCCGCAACACAAGTTATAACCGCCGGAAAATCATTAACCGACGAATCAAGACGGAAAACGGACCAAATTCGTCGATGTTCTGCCCTATAAATACCCCCTCTAACCTCTGTTAGCTTTTTCGCTCACAATCACACTCTTTCCCGACGTAATTTCACTCGCCGGAGAACTTCTGCAACTCGCCGGAAAACCGAGCCTTTCACCTCTGTGCACTACTCTAACAACTGAACACCCAGAGCTCATACCGAAGCCACCCACACTCATCTCAAGCTCCCTGAAGACCCTCTGCCGCAGGACACACGTCGCCGGAATAATTTGCTGTCATCGGAGTTTCGTCGGTGAAACAGAGGAGCCCTGTTCGGTATACCATACACTTAATCTCTCATTCTTTTTATTAATCTTACATGTAATTAATCACAACACCCTAAAGAAACTTGATTAAATTGTCGAACCAGCCGGACACCGATTCTGGTTAAGTCCAACGAAGAAGATGAAGTTTTCAGTTGTCTATATGTTTAATTTAAATCAAGATATATCTCGGGTTAGACACACAGTCCAGCGGTGGACTGTGTGCACATAAACACGCATACGTCCCGAGTTCGATTCTTGTCCCACGCACACTCGCCTTAATAAAAATGTTCCTTTTTGTAACCAAACCGGATTCACTACAAATAGATGTTAAGTTTAATAAAAACCGGAATAATAACCAAGATAGACACACAGTCCAGTGGTGGACTGTGTGAACGTTTAAATCACACGTCACGAGTTCGAGTCCGGACAACCGCACCGGTTCGGGCAATTATCAAACTTTTTATATAAAGCAGAAATAAATGATCTAGTTTGTATATAAGTATAATAAAAATCAGTTTATTTACCAAGTTAGACACACAGTCCAGCGGTGGACTGTGTGTTAACCTAAACCACAGGTCCCGGGTTCGAGACCTGTGGAGAGCACCGAGCGAGTCATTAAAATCGTTTTTGAAATAAATGATTTTCGGATTAATTCAATTAGTATATAAATATAATTAAAAACAGAAATATTTCGGGTTAGACACGTAGCTCAGTTGGTAGAGCTGCGTGCACGCGAACGGGAGGTCTCGGGTTCGAGCCTCACCCGGCGCACACAATTATACAATAAAATCGGTCAACAAGTCAACGGTCAACAGGTCAACAGTCAAAAATCAATATTTTTTTATTACTTTTATTTATTTATTTACATTAAAAATACTTAAAAATAACATTTTTAAGGTTAGAAAACAGCCTTAAACTCACAAAAATACATCCAACAATCCTACTAAAATTGATTAATAAAATCCGTTTACTTACCGAACTATTATGCCATTATCTAGGTTAGTTTCACTCGTGGTTAAAACCAACTTCGTGCGCATTCAACATCATCAACCGAACTCACCCAATGTGAGTGAATCTTACAACTCCCCTTTTTAATTACACGTTTTGGGGTGTGTCATGTGTCACTAAAATTAACTCATTTATTTAAACTTGTGCCATACCATATTGTGATCTAAACTTAGAATGTATATATATTGTTTGTAGTCATGTATTTCATATTGTCAAGTTGTATGCAAAACTCATTCATTAGGCCCATCAGTTCCTCGTGAGAGACGGGTTGAGCAACGCGTGCCTCAAAACAATTTATTATTGTATGTGTGTGCAATATTTAATATTAAATGATTGGTGAATAAGTTTACATCTATATTTACTCATATGTGGTTGTGCACTTTATTTTATAATCAATTCAATAAACTTGTTCAAATGTTTTTCATCGGATTCACTCGCCAACTTTTTGTTGATCCAAAAACCAGTTTTACACATGATACAGGTGAACAGGATGAAGCAAGGAAAACATAGGAAATTCCTTAGAAGAAAACAATGAAGTCTAGAATGATGTTTAGGACATGATGTAATTATGATTGTATATTTCCCATTAAATTGTAATAATGAATATGAAACGTTATAATAAATGTCATGAGCTTTGATGATAACCCAATCATGCCCCGATCACCTTTTCCGCTGCGGGTCGGGGTGTGACAAGCCTTAATAACCTAATTCCAACATTTCAAGATAACCCATGTTAATCGAAGTGAGAACAAACATGCTGACGCTCTCAACAAGCTAGTCGCTACAAGCTTCAAGCACCTTGCGCGCGAGGTGCGTATTGAGGTACTAAAAAACCCTTCTGTTCCTTTGCAACAAGTCAACATCATAGAAGTGGGAAATCCATCCTGGATGTCTCCCATCATCATGTTCTTGCAACACGGGAGCCTCCCCGACAACAAAGCGGAAGCAAGGAAGGTCCAGAACAAGGCACTCAACTATGAAATGGCTGACGGTATCTTATACTGAAAGTCATACCTGGGGTAGCTCCTCCGTTGCGTTGACGCGCAAGACGCCAAGTACTTGATCCGCGAAATACACGAAGGGTTATGCGGAATTCACACCGCCCATGCATGGTCATAGCAAAGATCATGAACACCGGATACTATTGGCCTGACATGCACCTTGATGTGGTTGAAACATTACGTAAATGCGCACCATGCCAGTGCCATGCTCCAAAGACACTGCACCCCAAGAATCCCTTGATTCTGGTGACAACAGCGTGGCCCTTTCAACAATGGGCAATCGATATGGTGGGATCATTCCCAGACGCTTCAGGAGCGGTGAAACTCATAATCGTTGCAGTAGATTATTTCACCAAATGGTTAGAAGCCAAACCTCTCGCATCCACCACATCAACTGTAGTGCGAAAGTTCATTTGGGAACACATCATATGCCGTTTCGAGTTACTCCTGCGCATAGTCAGCGATAACGGCCCCAATTTCGCAGCCGAAGAACTATAACAATGGATGAAAGAGATGCATATCGAACACGTTTTCACTTTGGTCGCGCATCCCCAAGGGAACGGCCAAGTGGAAAGAATTAACAAAATTATAGTCGAGGGAATCAAGACAAGGTTGGGAACAACGCGAAGAGGTTGGGTAGATGAGTTACCAAGCATCTTATGGGCTCACCGAACCATGCCTAAAACCAGCACGGGTGAAACTCCCTTTAGCCTTGTGTATGGGACAGAGGCAGTGATTCCTGTAGAAATAGGCCTCCCATCACAGCGCATGTTAGCTGTGCAAAAACAAAACAATGATGAGGAGCGCAAACTAGACTTGGACTTGCTAGAAGAAAGGTGTGAAAACGCTCCCATCAATGAAGCAAAATACAAGTCCAAGCTAGAGAAATATTACAACGCGCGAGTCCGCATATGCACCTTTCTACCCGGTGACTTTGTTCTACACGACAATGAGGCATCCAACACCGACGTCCTGGAAAACTGGCACCCAAATGGGAAGGTCCTTATGTTATTCATGAAGTCCTAGGAAAAGGCGCATACACACTTAAGCGCTTAGATGGAACAAGTATCCCTAGGACATGGAATGCGCAACAACTAAGATGGTGCTACATGTAAACCTCCAAGTTCACAGTCTCTTGTCTATTCTAAAATGCGGCTCTTGCGCCCAATTATGTAATAAAGATAAGGGTTACTTCATATTATATCTTAAGGTTTCGTTACAAATGCCCGGAACCACTTTGAGTATACGCAAAAACACCTTGGTGCACAATGACTCGTAAAACATAAGTCACTACCTATGTAGCACGCATAAGAGCCGATATCCATGCGCGAGTTCATTACCAGTTTCATTCGCTATACTTACACAAAGTAGTCCATTTCACGCAATTATTGTAACAAAGAAGAAACATTTCATTGAAAGATAGCAAAATATGTACATAACCGCATCATGCACAGCGCAAACAATGATCCTACAAGAGTATTACATTAAGGATCCTACACTAGTCTTCTTTTTCAAGAGCGACCTCAGCGTCTTCTGGAAAGATATCCTTCAAGCGGTCGACGAAGTCATCATGGGTAAGCGCCTCGCTTACCAACTCCAAGGCCGGGATATCAAGATGATTATACCCCTGCTGCGCCTTCTCTAAGACGGCTCCAGTATTAACTCCATAAGTGGAGGCATGGCTAGAATCCCATGGAGTGGCCAAGGCATAAGTGACTTGTTGTGCACACTTAACATAGCCTTGTGCATGCCCATCATGGCGCGCAGCAACCACCAGCTTAGCCACTGCACCATCCAATTCCGCGGAGTTCACAATGGAATTGGCAATCTGCAAATTCAAAGGGAAGATTAGAGCCATTCCATTAAGGTCAGAAAAAACAAGTGAAAACACTTACATGGCCAATTCCATGCTATTGAAGCCACAACATGTTGTTGGTGAGCGATTCCACCAATGGTTCGAAGATGGCGCGTGAGCTTTTAGAATCCTCCAATTTATTCTCTCCCACCTCCACCTTCGCCTCCGCCAACTACAGCCTACGCAGGAGGTCAGCATTCTTCACCGAGGCTGCTTGGAGATCTTTCTTAGCGCTCGCTAAAGCAGTGCAAGCTTCGACCTGCTTGATTTCGACAAGGTTAGCATATCATAACTTAGCCATATCAACAAAGAATGAAGCAAAGAAAAGGGGGTAACTCTTTTTGCTCGCTGTTCGTTGCACACTCGCCTGTGCAGCTGACGCAACCGCCACCTCCTTCTCCTTCCTTTCACGTGCCACATCAGCGCGCAACTAGGCCAGTTCATCCCCCAGTGATTTCTTCTCCCTGTTATCCCTTTCGCAAGCCTCCTTCCACAACTTGAGCTCCTCAGCAAGTTTGGCATCGGAGGCTTCGGCCCGATTCTTCCACCCCTGCGCAGACCACCCTTCAATTCGCTGGTTATCGGTGACGGCAGTCTCCCTTGCCAACACCGCAGCTTCACGCGTAACCACTTGGGCTTACTCATTACCGAGGGTCTCTTGAGCAGCCTCAAGATCTTTCTTTTGCTTCACCCGGCCCCGCCATTCACGAACAATCTTGTAGGTCACAGAGGCGGACCTGGCAGCTGCCTGGAGGTACGTATGATACGTCTCTTCTTCTTCATGATCAGAAAGTAAACGTACCTCCGCCCGGGGGAAAGCTCCCTTAAAAAACTCACGGCACGCCGGTCAGTGAGAAAAGTCATCTCCTTTCTCCAACTTCCACACAAGAGTGTGGATCTCTTCTGCTTGAGCAGAGGAGAAAGACCTGTAATAATAATCCCCCGGAGTCTCATCCGGGCGGATGGGAGACAAACCAAGGGTGACAGACCCCGCGCCGCCCCTGGGTAACGGTTCCTCCACATGTCCTTGTGGAGCACCAGTCTGAACCTCTTCGGCGGACGCCGCTCCCGATGGCCCCGCCTCACCAACATTAACCGTGCCACCTAGATGCATGCGTTCTGCTCTCACCACAATGGGTTCTCGCACAACGAACCCCGATTCTTCCACTTCCACGAAGGGTTCCCCAAGATCCACCCGTGATTCCTCAACAACAACCATAGGTTCTTCAATATCCTGCTGTGGTTGCGTCAATGGAACACCCGGAGTTTCCAAAACCGGGGAACCCAAATTAGTACCCATACCATCACCTTCCACCTCCATGTGAGGCCCCTCCCTCACGCTGATCGGTTCTTCTGCCCCAACATCAAAACTTCCTCCTTGACCACCGGCTTAAGTCATCGGGGAATCAGCTTCCCCGGCGCATGTGCCGGAATCCACAAAAAACCGGCTCATCCCTCACTGTATAACAACGCGAGTTAGTTATGTACAACATGAAAACCGGAAGGAAATATCAAAGGGTACAAAGGCTTACAAAGGGATATTCTAGAAGTTAAGGATCCCAAATCCGCCCGTTTCCCAAAATGCCTCCGTGCAACCTTTTCATGGGGTTGCGCGGAGAGGTTCTCCTTCGGGCGCCTCTTTCGCTTCAAAGGCACTTCTGGGACCTCCTCAACATCCTCCAGGCTAGCAGGTATGGCGGTAGGAATAACCGCCTGCTTTGGTGCAGCCCTCTACGCACCTAAAGGTTCAAGACCCTCCCATGAGTCAGAGATGACCACATAAGTTTTCCACTTGTCAGTGACAATGCGCTTACCTTTGGGAGGGCCTGCCCCAGGTTGAGGTGCCTCCCTCTCACCCATTGCGCTCGACCTCGCGCGTCTCTTTTTCTTGTGATCTGGGCCGATGCCCAAATCTCCCAGAGCGCCTGCATTTAAACAAGGACAACACGTAAGTCACCTGCAAAGGTGCGCAAGTAAACAATAAAGACTCACCAGTTGGTGGCGCAGGGGCCTCTAGGTCCGCATCCTTGATCAGGGCAAAATTGCCCAAGACCTGCGCGTACCAGGTAGGCTCATCCGGCTTCAAGGGAAGCTTTTCCATCCGCCCTTCCTTCCTCTGGAAGGCGGCCAAAAACAAAGGGGCTCCTACAAACAAAATACACGCATGATGAACTAATCCACAAGTCAAAACCAAGGAAGCACAACGAAGTAAGAATGCTTACTGTGGTTGCCCTCAACATACACTGGTCGAGACCGGTGGTCGGGTCCCCACAACAGGCTCATCCCTGCCGCCACCAATATCCTCTCCGACAACTGAATTGCTGGGATCTCCTTCAAATCGCAATACCAGGCGTCCAGCACTGGTATTGGTAGGGTCTCCGCCAGAATCTCTTCCGGCCCACGGAACGCCAAAGGCATCGGTATAACACCGGCCTGCACACAAAAGAATTTTGCCTTCCAATCATGGAAGGACTTCGGGGGAGAGAGCAAAATTTTTCCGTGCCTGCGCACGGTGCTGAAAAGAATAAAACCCCATTGAACAATGGAGTTGATAAAAAATACGAAACTGGTCGACGGTGGGAACAGACCCAGACGACCGACAAAGAAACTCAAAGTGCCTGATTCTCACCATTCCCATCGGATTCAACTGGGAAAGTGGAACCTATAATGCTGAAGCACTTCCAACAAAAATTTTGTGGCGGGCAACCAGAAGTTCCCCTCACAAAAGAAATCAGAGAAAAGGGTGATATAACCCGCTGGAGCATCAGCGGCCGTCTCACCCTCCGCCGGCAATCAGGTGTCACAAGTGGGAGGAAATCGGAACAATTTCATCAAACGCCTGTCGGCTCAGTTTACAAGCCGGCAAAGGAGGCGGAGCAGCAGCACCAGAGGCAGTCTCAGGCTCTCTGGATGCCATCGAAGACAAAGAAAGTTCGAAATTTTTTTGAAGAACTCAAAGAACTTAGCAAACTCAGAGAAAAAGTTTGAAGGAAAGGTGAATGAATGAAGAAAACCCTACCGGAGCACCCCTATTTATAGCGCTCACATTTAATGTGCTCGGAGAACGTGTCTCACACGTGGTAATAGCACCCAATCACAGACGAACACGTGGCGAACAAGTGGGTAGTGACAGTTAACATGCGCGCGTGGCCACCACGCTCTCTGCCAATCCATTTAATGAATGGTAGTCGGAGCGGCTGCATGCACGCTATAGCTGTCAGACGTCTTTTCAACTCCCATTTTTTTTCACCAACTCACCTGCAATGTCAGAAGATCAGATTTTCAAATTCCAAGAGCTTGATGACAAAACATTTCCTTCACCCAAATGTTTCCTATCAACACTTAACAAAATTTTCACCACCACATTAACGGCTCAAAAAACAATTCTTCTAATCCAGCACTCCTCCCACCTTACAACATGCGCGTAGGAGCAGCACTGGACTAGGGGGGGGGGACTTGAGGAGGTATGGTCCCAAATGACCATACCCTTGACCAAATTTCTACAAGGATAACCTTGCGAGAAATGTTCAATGGTACACCTTCTTTGGAACCACTAGGTCAGACAATGAACCTAGCACTCTCAGCGCAACGGTAAATTAGACTAGCTTCAATAGGTCACACAATTAACCTTGCGCACTCCGCGCAACGGCGAATTAGACAAACAACAATAGGTCGTACAATGAGCCTTGCACAATCAGCGCAACGGTGAATTAGACCGATACAATTAAGTCACACAACGAGCCTTGTGTACTCGCCACAACGGCAAGTTAGACTCACGCGCGCAGGTTACTAGACCCTGCGCACAACAACATTCCTCTGAGATGCGAATCCCAAAACCTTGCAAGGACAAGACACGCATGAGAAGCGCCCCATAGTCTTTGGATAAAAGGATATAGCCCTGACACCCTGCACTGGCGGGAAAAACCTTGACAGCCTCGTAGAAGGGGTAAGCACTAAGAGATGTTGACCATACCTTAGGGTACGAAATGGCAGAACTGTGACCAAAGGTCACTTGGCAGGTTGCGTGTGACAGTGCCCATGACCAGTGAGGCAGGCGTCAAACCATACACCAACCACGTCTCTGCCAGTGATTGTTCCACCTTCTCCATTTTCGGCTGTCAACAAGCCTGACACCAGAAACGACTGCCTTTACACGTGGCACCACTCAACATCTGACAAAGCATACCTCATGATAGTGGACATTAATTCTCCTACAAGGAGCATTTAATGTCTGACACAGAGGGACAAAAAGGATGTCTCTAGCTGTATGGGCCGGGCCAAGGTCCACCAGCACTTCTCCTGAACATACCTTTTTCGGCTATAAATAAGTATCAGATCTCCAGGTAAAGACACGTGTTACAACACACACACACACTCACAAGCTTACGCTTATACTTGTAATCACTTGCTTACCATCCCCATATACTTATTCTCACGCCGGAGTGTGGTCACGGAGAAAACCACCCTTTTCCCATGGCGAGACTAAAGGCGTTGCTAGTTTTGCAGATCAGCTGGAGCGAGCTTGTAACATCTGACGAAAAAACGGATTCAAAAACCCACTGCATTTTTATAATCAAGTACATGTTATGAAACTCCTATTTCGAAATTTCATTAGTTGTAATAATTTCTGTAATATTAGATAATAATTATAATAACATAATAATAATAAATAAAACATAAAATATAAATTATATAAAGTGTATTTAAAAAAGAATAATAAAAATAAAAAACACTAAAAGAGTGGACCGCAGATCGAACCCGGGTCTCCACTGAGGTCACACACACTACACACCACTGCAATACACACACAACATCTGAATAAATCCAGCGAATAAATCTTTTAAACTATATTATTCAAGTCATCTCCTTGAAATCGCCCGCCTTGTAACAGTCGCTCAAATCAAGCAATCATCAAATATCCGTTTTTCTCTGCAATTAAACAGATGTAACCGTTTTCAAAGCATGCAATAGACTCAATTATTGAGTTAACAACCTTCAAATCAGTTATGCAATCTCATCATCATTATTGATTTTGACCGAAACCGAAATCCTTAATCCAAGTTCCTGCCTCATCTATAAATAGGAGTTTAAGTACTCCAATAGAATGCACACTCTCAAAAGCTTTGCTACACCTCTCCTGTTCATCCAAGATTACTCACCGGAATTATATTCAACCGCCGGAATCCTCGTCGGAGATCGGAACACCTCCGTTTTGGTATGCCACCACACATATTTCCTTTCATCCTTTTATTAAATCCCACTAGTAGATGTATGAAGATTTAATTGTTAATCAGAAACAAAAAAACCGGGTTTCACCATTTCTGTATTTTGAAACAAAAAAGATGAAGAGGAAGTTGGTGTTTAAATGAATTTGAAATCGGTAATATGGTCCCGGGTTCGAGTCTCAACACGCTGTCGATTTCCCTAAATAATCCAAAGCCTTTTTATAAATCATATATAAAAACAACTCAGATAGTACGTAAAATTAATTAAATCTTATAATTTCCGGGTTAGACACCGACTTTGCAAATTTCAAAACCTTTTTAATTAATTAAAAATAAGTTCATCTAAGTAAGTATATATAATTAATTAAATTCCAGAATATTTTGGGTTAGACACGTAGCTCAGTTGGTAGAGCTGCGTGCACGTAAACGAGATGTCACGAGTTCGATCCCCACACGCTGCCAAAACCGCCCGGTTCGACCCGCTAAGGAGGATATTTTTTTTATTAACCTTTTGTTAGTGTTCTCCAACAACTATAAAATTATATAACTAAATAGGTCCTTTTTCAGCACAAAAATAGTATCAAATACAATAAAAGATTGTCTAAAAAGTCTAATAAAATTCATTAAATAAAAATACTAATTTTAAGTAAAAGAAATATATTTACCGAATTATTACGTGAATATTTAGGTTAGTTTTTCTCGTCGGTTGGTATCTCTTACGCTAATTCGTGCGCTTTCTTCATCAAATCAAAACGCACCCACTGTGAGTGAATTCCTACAAACTTCCTTTTTTATTCATGTTTTGGGGTGTATCATGTGTCGTTTATTTATCATTTATGCAAACACTCATGCTACTACCATTATATGAACTAACGTTGCTATGTGATATTTGGTTTATCGTTATTTATGGTTATACTTTCTCATTTCAGTCAAGCATTCACGTTAGGCCCATCAGTTCCCTGTTTTATACGGGTAGAGCATCGCGTTGCCTAATTAGATCGGCTCCGTTTGATTGAGTCTTCATCTCACAGCACATCGCTTATCGTGCTCACGTGTACATTGCTAGATGATTATGTGGTTTGTGGATGGATTACATATACGTTTGCTCATATTTGGTTTATGCACATTTTACTAAATTAATAAACATAACAATTCTTTCAAATGTTTAAACGGGATTCACTCGCCAACTTTATGTTGACCCAAACCTCTATTTTTTTACACATGATACATGTGATCAGGTTGAAGCAAGGAACATGTAGGACTTGGGCCTGGAAGAAGAATAAATCATTACTTGAATGTCTTGTTTAGAACATTTGGTGTTTGTATGGTTTATGTGTTGATTGGAATATTTCTTTTTAATTTGAAATAGTAAATATGAAACTTTGATAATAGTAAATGTTATGAGCTTTGATGAAAACCCAATCATGCCCCGACTACTATATCCGCTACGAGTCTGTGACAGAGCTTACTCCCCAAAAAGTGAAGTTAGAGGGTAACCTTTTATGCGGAAACACCATGGTTGTGACGCGTATATCCACGGATATCACTAGGTTCAACCGATGCTTCTTCAGTGTTGGTCCGTCTAAATCCACCAGAGGGTCCTGAACGACCACTGCCTCATCTGCCGGAGGATGACCGGATCGAAGTGCTCCGGCAGGGCCTCTGAATCCATAGCTCACCTGCGCGGGTTTTAAACCGCTCGCCGAGGACGCCGAACCTCTTAACAAGCTTCATCTCCCGCAAGGTCTAAAAACCCATCTGCATCGATGGTATTGCCGGCCGCAAGTGTGAGTCCGTCTCCGGCAAATGACCCAATGAACAGGCAATTACGGTCACGTATGCGCCGCCATACAAAAATCCGCGATCCTGCCGATGATGGCAGAGGCGATGTACTGGGCCAGACCGTGCGCAAGTGCGCACGACCTCCTGTACAGTAAGCAATAGTAGAAAAAGAGGTTGGTGCTCGTACACCACTCACGACTGTTGCCGCGAGCGATAGTAGAAGTAGCGAGCATCATATGTAGATACCTGCAGACATTGTTAGCAAAATACGTAACTTAATTTATAAAAATAATAATCACAATGAATATTGTACTAAACGTACGTACCTGTAAAATGGGCCATCAACATGTGAAATCCTCCTCTTCACCCTCACGTGCTCCCAAGTGTCATGCCCCGTGACAACCTCCCAAAATCCCAAATGAGTGGGTCAATCCACCACCACTAGCCCCTGCGTATAAACATCTGTAGCGATCTCCTCCTGCAGGTATAAACCGCTATGAACGGCAAACTCAGCAAGCGTTATCGAACGCCAAACACTGGCAAGCCTAAAAGAAACCTCAGGCGAAGGGGAGGAGCCTGTGGCTGGGGAGGCGACTGGTCGACTCGTGGAGGGTGAAATGTGAACGTCGACAAAAACTCGATCAACAGCTCCCTATAGCTCGGCGTGCCAGCCAGTCAAACAAACGATGCCACGGTGAATCCATGAAAATGAAATAACGTAGTCTCAGCGTCTCACCAATCGCCTCGATCGTATCCCAGTCGACCGCGGGCATGCGATCCGACATGCATCCGCTTAAGCTTCCCGCAAAAACGGGCGGCCTCGGTGTCGGGCGGAAACTCTAGATATGGCTGGCCGTGTAGCGGATCTGCCGGCGCTGGCGGAGCCCGTCGCGGACAATGCGGATGGGAGTCCCGTGTATCTAATATTCAATCTCGTCCATAATCAATCTGCAAGAATATACTGTATAGGTACAATAATACTAACAATTAACAATAATATTAACAATATAACACAAATAATAACAATTAACAATATTAATAACAATAATAATAACACTTAAAAATAAAACAAACAATTAAATTTGTTAAATAAAAGAAATAACAAGAAAAAAAAAATCAGGGTTGTCTAGGGGTAGACGCCCCATCCTGTTCGACCAAAAACCCATCTTCTCAAGAACACACACACCTAAAACCCATAAATTCATCAAATACACATACAATCTACGGTCTAAATGTATAATGCATTAAAGAATCATGAAGTATTGGTTAGAATACGTAACAGAGATACTTGAATTCGAAAAAATACGATCAATATACGGCTGAACAGAGGTTTATACGTATGTGTGTGGTTTTGTGTTTGGTCGTATGCAGCTGGTCGTCTAGACTATCCAGTCATATACAATGCATAGACGGGGGCGTCTAGATCTAGACGACCAGTCTAGGAGAAATGGTTAATTATCATTTTACCCATGAGTTGCCACACGTCTAGGCCTAATTTAGGGGTAAAATGGTAATTAACCATTTGAGCAGAAAAAATCTCAAATGGGTAATTACCATTTTACTCCTGAATTAGGCCTAGACGGGGTGCACTTCAGGGGTAAAATGGTCTTTTGGCCAACAACAGACGTGCAGTCTAGGTCTGTACGCGGTATATATTCATAATTTTTTTCATCTTTATCTTTTGTACAGAAATCATATTAAGTAAACAAAAATCAATTTAATTATAAAAAAATCATATTAATTAAACAAAAAATCATATTAATTATACAAAAATCTTATTAGTTATACAAAAATTATATTAATTATACAAAAATCGTATTGATTATACAAAAAATTCATATTAATTATACAAAAAAAATATATTAATTATACAAAAATTATATTATTTATACAAAATCGTATTAATTATACAAAAAATCATATTAATTATAAAAAAAAATCATATTAATTATAAAAATTTTGTATTAAGTATACAAAAACTCATTCTTCCGATTCATTGTCGATGTAATTAATACTCGGGTTTGGATTTGGTGGGGGATTCTTTATCGATGTATACCATTCTAAATGGGGCGTGTACATATATTGTCATTGTTCTGCAGCGGGTCTTCGGTGCGTTAACCATAGCCCGTTTATTGTCGGCATTGGATATTGGCCTTCCAGCTTAATATGTATGAAATGGTTATTGTTGAAATGTGCAAGCGTTATGATTCGTGGTTCTCGATCAGTCGGATGACTCAGTATCGGGAAGAAGGTGGAACAACCATTAGTGCTTAACAGGTGAACCACGATATCGTATCTTTGTGCAATAAGAAGCCCCATAAACGTTCTCCCATACCTAAGCCCACAGCCACAGACTGAAACCCACAATGACCGTCTGGCTTCACATCTTGTATGCACGAGATGTACGGGTGAAACAATGTCAGAATGAGAGACTTAAACCGTTTGATGATTGGCACATTCTCGTCGCCCACTATCAAGGGAAAACCGTTATCGTCTCGAATCTCTCTTTGTTTAGAAGTCATTGAACGGCTTCGCCCCGCTCTGGGTTTTTGAGACTTTATGACCGACTGTTGAGAGGCCTGGGATGGAACGTACGAGCTGTGGTGGGGGGCATCGTATGTACTTTCTTGGGAACCCTGAAAGCATGTGTTTGTATCATCGAAGGAGCTTCTCCTCAATTCTTCATCTCTATGGGCGGCCTCGTCAAACCGATGTTGTGCTTGCGTTGTTGTTGGCCGTCCACTAGTGCTTTGTTGGACAACCGGTGGTTTCTTGGTTGATTTGGTTGGAGTCAACACCGTTTTAATATTTGACAACAAGCTTTTTTTCTGAGCAAGGGGGTGTGACTCTAACTATTGCCTAACAATATTGAGCTCAACGTCATCCTATATCAATTTACATGGTTGAAAGTTAAGCTTCTGCCAGAAGATGTCTACGTCTTCGAGTTGAATCGGACGCTCTGCATGGTTAAAACAATGCACTGTTAAAGTCACATGATTAACGGACATATATAACATAAATTGTTTCGTGTTTAACAAGTATTACCTGCATGTACGTACTTTCCAGCCTACAAGCACACGACAACCCACAACTGTACAACATCTGACAACCACAGGATGAATGAAAGCGTTGCAACACATCTAGTTTGCTAAGTAGCTCTCCACTCAACAAGTCAAGCGTCGTATGGGAAACTTTTCCACATAGGTGGTCAATACGGGTTTTTGTGGTGGTTTATTCTTTTTTCGGTGCTTTCTTGAAAGCTCCTCCTTATTTCACTGTATTGTGTTTCAACTATATCCATGACACAATCTACCATACGATCAAGCGAGCTCCTATCTTGGACGTATCTCTTTAAATTAGCGTGTTGATTCTCAACTCTGTTTGTGTACGCTGACCGGAGTTGCGACTTGACCAGTCCACACAAAGACGAACATTTCCTTGATCTCTTTCAGCCAGTTATCATACATGTACGTAAAGACCCCTAAAAAGTATAAATAATTTAGTAAATGTACATAGGTGAGTTATATGTTATTACAAAAACTTACTTGAACGTTTGCACTCCACAAGTCGCTTTTGCAGGTTGCACAAGTTGTACTCGTATATGGGTATTGATGGAGACTCACACAATGTCCCCCAGAATAAATTTTTTTTTTCTAGTCTTCTTCTGTGAAGGCGCTCTTGTAGTGCTTACAAATATTCTGTTGTATGTGAAACCTGTAAAGATACCGAGTGGAGTTTGGAAAAACTTTAGCACACGCGTTAATTAAGACCAGGTCTCTATCCGTTACAATCACACGTGGCTCCATACATTCATCCAACATCGACCTGATCCTCTCAAGCACCCGTACAAAGTTATCACTACGTTCTTTGCAGATAACGACATGCGCGATACAAAACGAATAGTTGGTAGGCGTCATACCAACTATCTGGACAAATGGCATGTTGTATACGTTTGTTTTGTACATGGAATCAATCAGCAAAACGTGCGGGAACGCACGCCACATTTCACTCGAGTATGGACGAACACAAAAGATCTTTGTTACAACCTCTGTTTCGTGTTCCTCCCGTGTGTCGTAAATAAATTCGTTTGTAATCAAGATGTTTTCTAGTGACTTAGTCCGTATCTTTGTTCGGCCCTAATCTTCTGAATTGCGTTTTATACGTCTTTCTGAACATGGAAACTGTTGGGAAACTGCTTCCTTATCGTTTCAAAAATTCTGCGTGGCTCCATGTTTTGAGCTGTCAGCTGCTCGATCAACCTATATTCGTAAGGAGTAAACCTTCGCACAAATGCGTGGGTCGACAGGTCCTCACAAAGTTCATGGTTATGTTCAGTCTTTCCCCCTTTTATCGCCCAGGTTTCATACGGATGGTCTCGCACAACCACCGGGTAAAACGGGCAACCTGTTTTTTTGCTTCCAGCTTTTCTAACTGTTGCTGTAGTATGGTGCTCACCACAACGGTCACATTCAAGCCATACCCTCCCGGTCCTTCCCCCATTTTTCTTTGATCGTCGGGTCACAATAACAAAACCATCAGTCTTTACCGTTTCCTGTGCCCACTTTTTTAGTTCATCTAGAGAGTTGAAAACCCATAACATCGATAACGTTATGTTAGATTTTATATTTATTCAACTGTCTTACATAAATAAATAAGTTTGATACCATCTTTGTGAGGTACGGATTGCCTGCGCTGGGGGGTGCCTCACCACCATAACCTCCACCGTCAGGATAGTTTTGTTGACCGTACAAAGAATGTGTTGCATTGTAATTTTGTAACCGTCTCCTCCATATCCATCCAGATAGTGTTGTTACATGTAAGAATATTCACACCCATAACCATAATCCGGAAACCCTTGTTGCGCAGGATAACATGGTCCGTCAACAGGGTATGAGTCATCTACAGGGGATGTTTCATCAACGGGAGGATGCTTGTTCAAATCTAGAAACGGTCTGTTTTGATTTCCTAGTACACTAGACACAACCTCCTCTTGCTCGTTAGAATCGGGAACGCTAGTCTCCCCTTAACAACGGTATCATCGTTAGTAAATAATTAAAACAACAAGTAGTTTAAGCTAATAACTATTATCGGATTGGCTTCGGGCACCCATGACTCGCCAGAATACGACCCAAAGAAATAGTTGCCGTCCTAGTATGATGACACTTCACCACCTTTGAATGATATCAAATGGAGTAATATGAGGCAAAGAAGAAGAAGCAAAGAACTTCGACGAGGTATTGTTTCAATAAAGAGAATGCTCTGTATGTCTCTATTTAACAAAGAAATATATGCCCCGTCTAGGCCTAGACGGGGCGTATAACTTTACCTGCTTTACTCACATGCATGCAGACCACCAAAGTCAAAATCAACCTTAAAGACGCCCCGTCTGGGCCTAGACGTCCCGTCTTGGGTCTGTCATCTATGGAGCTCCGTTTAGGCCTAGACGTCTCGTCTGATGTGACTGATCTGACATTGTAGGAGGTCAGGAATGTGGTCGGAGAAAACAACCCTAGACGCCTCGTCTAGAGCTAGACGACGCGTCTTGTAGGTGTGGAGATAGGCACTTGGGTGTGTGAATATGTAGACCCTTTTTTATATCAAACATGGTATTACTTGTATGGTATATTTGTTATGTGGCTATTTACATTTTGCTCTACCTAAGGGTTTCATTTAAATCTGCAAACATTAGATCCTTGACAAACAAAATTGAGTTTAAATATATACTATGTTGTACGGTAATTAGGGTCGTCATATTTATCTGAAACCCAGATAATGAATCCGATGTGAAGCCAAATACGAGTATACCTAAATAGCCTGAAACCGATTAATTCTAAACCCATAGCTAACTAAGTTCGTAGGCGAAGTGGGTAATGTTGTAGCTGCCGCTTGACCTTTGGTGAGACTTTCATAGAGTTGAATCTTCGACTTGACCATCCCGGCGATAGTACATTAGTATTAAATTATGAAGGTTGGGTGTCATGTATTATAAACCAAGTTAATTCAATTTGACACACATGCAGTAAACACAGTTAAGGGCGTCCATTGCAACTGGTTTATCTAAATTTAGGTTATGATTATCCTTTCAAAGAGGCATCGAGAATTATAAATGTACTTTTCTTATGCATACATGCATCACCAAAACTCAGACCCAGTATATCTGAAACCTTAGATGTTAGGATCTGAGTTTGATACTTGTGATTAATGACATTAAGAACAAAAAATTTATATTGTAAAAGTAAAATAACAACCACAAGTAGAAAGATAGCATCAACAACTATTTTTCAATTGAATCAACTGATTACCAATTATAGTTAAATGGATCTACAATCTCTCCCTCAACCTGATCACTCATAAATCTGTTCGTACAAACGAGAATGTTTGTGAAGTGATAAATAGATCTCTAACAGGTGAGATCTATTTATACTACATACAAAAGGTCTTTTTGAGATTAGCTGACATCACCCTGATAGGGACATCTAACATTTATAACATAAAAGATTCCACAGATGTGGCAAACATCTATGGTAATCGAACATCTAATCTAACTATGCTAAACACTATTAAATAAGCTAATATAGTTACATTAGGAAACATCTATTTGTCTATCCTCTGTTGCTTTCTTCTAAAAATATGTTTTGCCAAATTAGATGTTTGGTCTTCATGATCATACCTTTGCTTCAACAGACTTTTGGACTTGAAAAAACCTTTCTCCTTCTTGAATAGCGGTTCCAAGGCTTCAAACAGAGGTTTGCTAGTCTTTAATAGATGCTCTGATCTAGGTGTTTAAGATTCACTATCTTTGGGAGGGGAATTCTTCATCAACTATTTATTTCTTGTTCTATTGGTCATGTTTTGGCTTTTGAATATCATATGTTCTTTTGTAGGTCCAACAATTTCCCCCTAGAACAAATGATGCCATTATTGGATCAGTTTTTATTTCTCATCAACTGCTCTCTTATTTGACCTTAGAGTTGTAATTCAAAGTTCAGAGATTCAGTGTCTTCTGGTTCCCTTTCCATTGGAATACTTATTAGGTCTTGAAGATCCTCAATTCTTAGTCTTGAGGCAAATTTTATTGAGATCTTTTACACGTCCCCAGGCCTTGAGCAATGTCAATTCATGGGTATCTTTGTTTGACTTCCATTTTAGATTTTAAGGTTAGGGAGCTTTGCTGGGACCAGAGTTATTGCTGATGAGTTTGGGGACACAGGTCTCCCCATGATAGTGTCAGCTTAATCTTCTCATCTGGATTCTCCTTCTTTTCAAATTTTCTTTTGGAAAAGTTCCTTGCAGCTATTGAGATATTTCTTGTTGATGGAAACTCTAAAGGTTCAACAAAAGTTTTTATAGGGAACTTTAGTTGATCATATTCTGGCTTTTTAGGTGTTGAGAGATCCCTTTCTCTTTAGATTTCATACGTTTTTATATTTTTCAAAGGTTGTTGACTCATCCCATCTTACCATTGTCTTGATGGTCTCCATGTCGGCTTTAGCCAATTTTTCTTATCTTCAGAGCGCTTTTATCATTTGGTTTCTACCATTTTTCCAATTTTTTTTTTTTGGGGGGGGGGGGTGAAGGGTTGATATCATGAAATAACTTCAGCTTTTCAATCCTTACTATTTCATCTAGCAAAGATTCAGTTGGCCATCTTGTGAATTGATCTCTGTCAGCATCATATGGTTTCTTCTCCATGATGTGATTAATGTAATCTTCCCTGAGCAACTTTTTGAGATCTGCATCAGTTATGGGGTCATGGGATAGGTTTCTACAGATCATAGTAGCATAGCTTGTAAGGCATCTACCTTTTTATATTATTCTAACAGAATTTGTTGAAGTTGCTTATCATCCTTCCCTTGATTTCTTTCTAAACAATCCTTTTAGCCTATCTTCTTTAGAGTTCCAAATATTCATTGACACTGGCTTCCCTTGGAGGGTTTGCAGATGGAAGTGACGATGATGGTGCAGGAAGTGAATATGTAGTTTTGATAGAAGGTTTGATAGGTGAGGTTATTGTTTTTCTTTTTTTTGGGTGTGTGGGATAGGTGGTAAGGTTATGGATGATTTGGTTATTGTTGTTGTTGTTGTAACATCTATTGATACTTTCAAATGCCAACAGATGGTTGGTGTGGTTGATCAGTGGTTTGGGATATTTTGGCCTTTTTGGCTGTAGATGTAGGTTTTAGTGGCAGAATCTTTCTTAGACTATCATTGCTCTCCCCTTTTTTGGCATCATCTGAAGGATACATTGGTGTTGGGGTGGCGCCCGTTGCTTGTAGAATATGATCTTTGATGGCTTTGATCTCAGATTGAGTGTCATGTATCTAGCTTCAATCATGTTCCTGATCATTTCTATATGTATGTTTTGAGTGGAGTTTGTAGATAGCTGTTGGAGTAGAAGATAGGATTGGGCATGAAACCAAATCTTTTCTACAAGCTCTGCATTTGTTGGGGGAGGCATGGAGTTTCGAACCAAGGTCTTCAGCTTGTCTTTTATCTCAACAATAGAAGACTCTAACTTGGATACTCTATCTGTCAATTCTTTGTATCCTAATTCATCATCTAAATTGATAGGATCATTTGAATTCCCACCGGAGGTGGTTACATATGGTTTTGAACCAAGTGCCGCTTTTTCTTGGTACTAGGGACTTCCAACTGGTATAGAGTGTACAATATTAGACTCAACAGTTGTTGTCTTCAAGTAGGTCTTAGGTATATAACTGCTATCCATCTGTGAGACTGTTATCTATTCGTCAATTTTGTGTATCTTAATTCATTACCTAAATTAATAGGATCACCTGAATTCCCACTAGAGGTGGTTAAACTTGGTTTTGAACCAAGTTTAGCCACCGCGAAAATTTTGAGACTTCAGAAACTTTTATATTTCTTTTGTAAATATTTCGTTAACGATATTTGAACCTAGTCATTTTAATGTAACGTACATTCCGAGACAAAGATATACGTTACACATACCCTAAATACCTTTCATATAGCTTAAGTAATAAGTTAGAGGTGTTAAAAATGTTAAAAAGGTGATAATACAAGTCTAGGGGCCAAAACTATCAAAAAACAAAATTTCGTGCGTTAGAGTGCCTTACGAACCGTAAGGCAGTGGTTACTGTCCATAACATGTGCCCAGATGCAGCAACTTTGTTTGGGCTCCATGTATTGCCACCTTTCTTCATCTTATGCCACCTAGCACCTTCCTTGCCACCTTAAACCTGGTCTTGACACATGTTAGGACACTAATACACTTCTTAGAACTCCCTAGGACACTTGGGACACCCTCATCATTCTTGATTAACTATAAATAACCATCTAAACCTTCATTTTCATTCACACTATTCTTATTCACTTCTCAAACCTCTTGGAGCTTGCTCTGGCCTTTTGGAGCCACCTCTTCTGAGTTCAAGCATTCTTCCCTTCACTAGTAAGTGTTCTTTCCTGTCTATTTCAATTTCATAGTTAGTATTCACGCAAAAGTTAAGGAAATTGACTTTTGGTTGACTTTCGCTTTTGACCATTTCGGGCAAGTCAAAGTTTAAAGTGAACTTTGCTACGTGATCATAATAATGAAGGTGTTAATCCCTTGCGATTACACCCTCTGATCATCACGTTTAGTAGGTGAAATGACGAGTCAAACTTTTACGAAGTAAAAGTAAAAAATGCAGAAATTTGCATTTTACGATGAATGAGTTCTTAAGTATTAAAACTAATAGTTTTGACACCAAATCACTTTATATAATATTATTAGACATGTTTTAACATGTCTAACTCGTCATTTCTAGTTTAGTGCTCAGTTCCTAGGCAAAAGTCAACTAGCTCGATTTCTACTTTGACTTTCAAATCCAACCCGTTTGGTCAACCTTAGGGCCTAAACAAGTCTAACAATATCACCATAGTAATATAGGGAATAACCCTCAAGGTTATACCTTATGGTCATATCGATTGATGGGTTAAATGATGAGTAAACCATATATACTTTTAAAATGCCAAAAATACCCTTTTTGTATAAAATGATTTCAAAACTTATATGATCTATGTTCTTGCTTCAAGACTGATCATATTATATCATGAAACTTGTTTTAACATATTAGACTCGTCATAAGATCCATTCAACCATCCGGACCTGTTTTGGCGCATTAGACTAGTTAATTAACATAAGAATTTTAACTTGTCAAAACTCTTCGAAACTCTTTCCAATCAGAATTTTAGGTTTAACCAACCGTGTTACATGAGATCCATTTCTCATATGGTTATAACCACATTATTTTCTCTCTTCCATCAAATCCATATTTTGCGCAATTAATAAACTTTCGACGGAAACTTTAGTTTGGGACGAATTCTGTGTTGTTACTTTAACCAAGCATAACTTGGTCAAAACTTAACCAAACAATGTAAAATTTTACAATTTTATTAAGTTCATTAAAATACAATTTCAACAATGTATGATGCATCAACAAACACCTTTGTTTGGACCCTCAAATGTCTAAAACCAAACCGAAGGTCCAAACTGGACAGATTGTAAAGATCAATAGTTTTGACCATTTTCCGGGTTCCAAATAGAAAAACTTTCCCAATGAAAGTTGTAGAACAAACTTTGATTTAGAAAACTGAGAAGTTTTATAATTTTTCTGACAACATTTACTATTTTTAAAGTATTTACAAAAAAAAACACATAAAGCTATTAAAACTCATATCTTCTAAAACATCTAAACTTCTTCAAAGTTATGATGTTTCCATTACTCTCATTTATCCACAAACATTATCACAACAAAACCATTGACGAACGAATCCTTATTTCTGGGAACCACTTGAGCTTTGCAAGCACGCGTAGGAATATCATCTAAGCAACCCGTGAGTACAAAGTTCCCCACTTTTCCGTTTTCAATTTGTTTTACGGTGATTCATATTTGCTAACCATTTTCTCAAAGAACATGTATGGCATATATGTTTACTAATTGCTCTTTGTGTATATAACTTATGTGACAAAACATTTTTGTGGTATTATAGCCTAGAATTTAGAGTGATTTAGATAATGAGACGAGTGTAAGACGGTAAGGGCATGGTGGATACGCCGCTAGTACTTCTTATATATAAGTGCTCTTATTGTATTACTCATCGTAGTGTTATCCAAATCACTTGAAGATTCTATGGTTTGGTGGAAATAAAGCACAAATGCCTAATCCATGTTGGATCTTTCTATACAAATAGTTAGATCCTTAATGGATACTCGAAGTACTATTTTATATTCTTGATTGGATTTCTAAGAGTAATTTCACAAGTTCTTAGTTGATCTCTGTGCAATGTGTTTATATGCAATATATGTGGTGAAACAAAGTACAATTGGTTATGTGTTGTGCGGTGTTATAACATAGAACCTAGAGTGATCTAGGATAATGAGGCGAGTGTAATACGATAAGAGCATGGTGGATATGCCACTGATACTTCCTATATTTAAGTGCTCTTATCGTATTACCCCTCGAAGCGTTATCCAAAATCACTTGATGATTCTATGTTATAGTGAGGCAAAGTATAAGTGAAACAAAGAACAATGTACAATTTTTGTTAACACAAAAATTACTTGGTTTAATACATATTGCCATTTACAATACAATTTTTCACAAGTTTTACTATAAAAACGATGTGTTGCAATACTAAACTTTTATTCATATGTTGGCTACAAAATTCTATTATCATTCGACAACTCGTGTAGTTGGATAATGTATTGCAATACCAAACCTTCTACCAAAAATTTGGCCAACAAAACCTACATCACTCACCAACATTATTGTTGACCATCTATTTTCACATATGTTTCAGGTATCGATATTTCAAGCATGTTACACATAGGAATGCACTCTTTGTATTGCACATAGTTGGACAATGTATTGCAATACCAAACCTTAGATTGATTTTTAAATAAAAAAACAATTACTTGTACTTCTTTGTGTTTGAAAAACAATGTAATTAATATAATGAAACTTTAGTACCATGTTTTATGAACAATTTGTAACGTGACTCCCCGACGATTCCGTCGCAGGTTGTTAGACGCGGTCTGGGTGTTACAGATTGGTATCAGAGCTATGGTTATAGACAATTAGGTTATTAGATTTCTTTTGACCTAGACTATAACCTTCCTGAGTTCTCCTAATCCTCATCTTCATCCTTATCCTTTCCATAACTACTCTATAACTTATAAATCATCTAGTCTTAGATGATTTATCTTAAATATCTAGGCTTTATGCCCTCAAATGTTTTCCAAAATCTTGTCAAAATACTGGGTTCTAATAATATGAACATGTGCAATCTAGAAGGTGGATGCCTGTACTCTAAGTTTTTTTTCTAGTGCTAGAGTGTTCGTACAAATCCACATAACCGGAGCAGTCACTTTTACCTGGGAACTCTTGGGGTGAGTGCCCATTTATAGGCTAAAGCATGCTTCCCAAAACATTATGGAAACCCATTTACCTTGATTAGTAAAACATTTTCAAAACATTATGACACTTGTGCCGTTATTTCACCCTGTTACCCTTGGTGATACGTTTTCATTCACTCCTCCGGTACGAATTACATGTCCCCTCACAACTCTTTGTGTCTCTATTGTGTTTTCAAGTACTCTCCTATGTTTACTCCTCTCTCATATCTACAAAAATTTTTGTAGTTTGGAATTTTAAAATATATTCGTATACAATCACTATTTGCATATTTTCCTCTATTAAAAAAATTCAATTAAAAATATTATATCTTTAAAATATTACTTCTAAAAATAAAGGATTTATAAATTACATAAACCATTAACTTGATTTGTATTTTTCTCACCCAAAATTTTATGAAGACTCATTATTTCTTGTTTCAAAACATAATTTGCAACCCTGTTTTTCCTAAATCCAAAAACTAGATTTTTGACCCATACAAATTAAAATATTCACTTCATTACATTATTTTATTAAATTCTACCTATACCCCGTGGATCTCACTCAATCAAGGTAAAACAGGCAACAATAACAGCAACAATGCACCCACACCTTGTAATTACAAGCAATTTAACTCACCTAAACCTAACAAGTCCTATGGGTCTAAGGGAGCCACTGGACTCCTACAGTGGTTTGAAAGCATTGAAAGCACTTTTTGCCATTGCCAATGTTCCAATTACCGAAAGATAGAGTTTGCTTCAAGTGTCTATCAAAAGAGAGCACCCACATTGTGGATGTCACACCCCCATGTTGTCCTTTTTCACATTAGAGCATGGGTGTGAACTGAATGGTATCCTCATCGCACAGCGGAAGTAGACGTGGTGGCTAAGGTTTCTAAACAGCGAACGCTCGCTAAGTACTCGAATCCCCATGGGTTCTCCTATTCCAACCGTGCCATACTTGATATCATAACCTAAGAAAGAACATGCGAAAAGTCAACATAAAGTTGGCGAGTTCATAGTTTGTCTGTTTTTGTTTCAAATGAGTTATAAAACATTTGGAAGTCTTGCATTCGAAAAAACCAGTTTGTGGGATCATAGTATCCCAAAGCATTTAAAATGTCATTATCTATATAACAGTATTGAAATGTTTTCCACGTTGTTTGCAAATCCATGCAATGTAATTGTTATGTCTGTAAACCGGTAATAAATATTTTCTGTTATCTTTGTAAACCGGTGTTGAAATCGTAGTATGTAGTTTTCCTATGCAATCTAAGGATCAATCAGTGTGTAGCTAATACACTGACCTATGTGCCATATGTAAGTAACCAAACCGAGACTTCTTTGACATTATTGGGATCACAAAAGCACTCCTAGCCGGTTAACTTACGAGGAGTGGAGCGTGTCTTAAACTTGATAGATCTATACCTTTTGCACCTTGGTCACTACGTGATTAATGGTTACTATTGTTATCATCCTACTTACGCACATTCATCTGTTATAACCTAATCCCATAACTACATACCAATTGTTATAAATTGGGCCTAGCCCATGTTTTCTTGATCTTGGGCCTAGCCCATGTTTTCTTGTCATTACGCCTAGCCCATGTTTTCTTGTCATTGGGCCTAGCCCATGTTCTTTTGTCATTGGGCCTCGCCCATGTTATAAATAAAATTGGGGCCTCGCCCATGTTATAAATAATATTGGGGCCTCGCCCTAGTTGTGACTATGACAATCCCGTCACTAGTCATAAAACTCATGCATGTTTCGAAAAACATTGTATAGCTGTGAAAATCGGTAAGTTTAGTCTAAACCTTTAGTAAGCCATTGGTGTTCATTGAAATTTGTCTGTAACATGGTTTAGAAATATATGATTTTCGTTTATCGAAACGTTGTGTTCTTTTGCAAAACTTGCATGTCTTTCCACCCCCAAAAACATTTATAAAAATGTAAAACGGTAAAAAGTGGGGGTTATTAACTCACCTGGATAATCCAGTGCAATGCTAGCTTAATGTGTTTTCCATAGTGTTGTCTCCACAACTTGACTCGCTAGCATGCAATCTAGTGTATTTCTAAAACGGAATAACTTGTAAGTTTCTAAGAATGACGTAGCTATACTACGTGATACCGAGATCTACCGAATCGTTAACCCTACGATTCTATGAATGTATCATTGTCTTTACTCGGTTAACCAATCTATGGTTTTCTTAGAATTGATTCTGTTTTCGAACGACTTGAAATATATGTTTACATCTAAACATAACTATATTTCAAAATCATAACTACTTCGTAGTTTTCGTAAGACATGTTGTATATATACTTGTCTATATATCCGTATAAATAATACATTTCGTATTCACGCAAGAGTCTGGCGTATCGTGTCGCACTTCGTTAGACGTTTGAATCGAATATAAACAATATACTGTTGTTATAATATCATTCGAAAGTATTCGTACATGTTTGCGTCGTCGACGTTAGAACTAAATATAACTACATTTATTTTATAAAAGTATTCAACGCCACGACATTTGAATATATATAATATTCTTGTAATACGATTTTCTGAATTCTGTCATTTGAAATAATACGCGCCTTGTATTCGTCTTGTAAAAGCGTTCGAAATCTTGGCGTTTCTAAATAAATATAATCAATATACTTATTTTTATACATCGTTCGAATAATTTATCGACATTTGAAATATAGTTTCCGAATTCGGCGTATGAATTAAACATAAATAATTATTTTCGATTATAACGGATCGCCGAAACTTGTTGCCTTGTAGTCGCGCGTGTTGAAAAGTTATCGGATCGATTTGTAGGCATCGTTAAAATAAATATATATGTTAATATTTATTTTATAACAATCGTTTGAAATCGGACGTTAAACCTTTGAAATATGTCGCGTTTTCGTTTTACGGATTTTATAAAAATCGGGCAGAGTTTCCTCTGTTTTTGGACGATCCCGACAATAATATTTGTCGATTTATTTATCAAAACACAACCTGCAAACTCGCAAACAAACAATATATATATGGTTTTTCGTCGTGATTGAAACGTGGTTTTTGTCGAATACAAATCCGCTTTATATTTAACGCCGATTATAATTCCAATTTATATATATTGACTTCGGTTCGTTTTTAACTAATAATTATCCGCAAGTAGCGTACGTCGATTAAATTGTTATTTTTAAACTTTTTGGCGATGTCAAATTGTTAACGGGTCGGGTCCAGCTCGGTTTCGCGATAATTAAATATTAATATTAATTATAAACTAATATAATTGAATTTTCGCATCGTAATTAATTTTTACCGAGTCGTGAGTTGACTCATTGGCCGACAGTTGACCAGGTTTGACCGTGTTGACCTGGTTTGACCCGTTGACTTTCGTTGACCGCACCGAACCTGAAACATACAATTAATATTCAAACTGAACCAAATCGAAACGAAACGGAATTATTGAAACTGTTTCGAACTTGAACCGGATCGAACCGAGTCGAACCCGAAACCTGAACCGGAGTCTGACTGAACCGAAACTTGAACCGGGCTGAACCGAATTGCCGTATCATGAACAGAGTCGAAGCCGAGTGAATCTGAGCCGAAATCTAAATTGAACCAAGTCGAGACCCGAGTCGTTAAATGAACTGAATATCCAGAATGGCCTGACCTGAAACCGCCTAAAATAATCACTACCATCTTCATCGCTGTCGATTGGAAGGCTAGGAGCCGTCGCCGCCGCCGAGCCGGAAACCACAGCCGACCACCATCGACTTCATCATCGCTCAAATGGAACCATTATAACCACCACCATCCGCGACATCGTCACCGTATAACTGGTACAAGACCGCCGCTGGTCGCCCATCGGAAACACGGCGGTTGCCGCCGCGAAGCTGCGCCGCAGCCACCCGATCTCTCTCTCTCGCCTGTTCTCTCTCTCTCTACAATATCTCTCTCTCCTCTCTGACTGTCTGTATGTATGCGGGTACGAATGCGGGTGTGTGTATATGTTTGATGTTCAAGAGGAGAGTTGAGAGTGTGTGTGTGACCGAAGATGATGACCGGAGAAGATAACCGGAGCCGCCAGCTTCGCCAGACTCTGGCGATCAGGTCTTCAGAGGGAGAGAGGCAGCGGGTTTCAAGGGGGGCTAGGGTTTGGGTCTTGTAAGAAATGAAGGAACTTAGGGTTAGCTTAGTATTATAATTAGGTTTTCTAAATGGGTCGGGCCCAAGGCCCGTTAACGTTTTAAAGGCCCAAACACGCATCCAAGGCCCGTTTTCAGAATCCAAAAGTCATGTTTTATCTAAATTTAGTTATTCGGACTCGATGACGTTTAAAATTATATCGAAGGTCGGGTTTGGACGCGTAAACCCGTCGGTTGCGTTAAAGTTGTGTATTTTGCCCTGTTTGTCATTTCTGATCCGTTTTTCATTCTGGTTTCTTCAGTGAGCGCTAAAATTCGAAGACGAAGCCAAATATATCATAATATATTAATATTTAGACGTATCTCTAGTCCGTGGCTTCCGTTTCGTTGTCGGTGTGTTTCGATTTTCCGCGTAATTTCCGCGTTGTGCTTTGCGACATTCAACGATCAAATTTTATCACATAATCGTAACTGTATGATAAATACAAGTATAAAATTCATGTTTTTGGGCGTTGTCAGTATTGGTTCGGTATCAGTTCGCTTATCGTTCTATTTCGCGTTTAGTATCTTCGATTGTCGCCATATCGCGTAACGTGAAGCAAGTAGACGTTCCTAGGCTTCCCAAAGGCCTGATCGAGTTAATTTACGTCTAATTACGTTAATTATGACATTATTACTGTTCGTTAAGCGCTTAATTATGACCGGAAAGTGCCGGTTGTCACAGTGGAATAGAATTATGAGGGATCGTGGTGGAGAAGAAGCTTTGGCGTAACTTGGGAAGAATTTAGGAATCTCACGATGAAAGAATTATTGCTCACGGAATAAGATGAGGGCTCGTGAAAATCGAGCCTACACTGATTGCTATGAGAGTTGAGCCTCCTTTGTCCCACCATGGTCACACCGTTAAACCGAGCAATTGAGAAGTACATCGAGGGTCTACCTGACCAAATCTAAGATATAGTCATTAGTAGCAAACTAGCTACTGTTAGGGAGGCTATCGAACTATCCGCGACCCTAACTGACTGGGATTCCAGGATCCGGCGGGATTAGACGGAAATTTGGGTTGAATAAAACTAATTTGGTAGAATGTTATTAAGAATGGAGTAGAAGCAGAAGTCTAATGATTCATTCATACCGAAAGAGTATGCATCTTGACAAGCTGGAAAAATTCTGGAGAAATTTCGCAAGCGTTTCCCCTCTGGGAACTCTACCCTCGTCCGAAGTTGAGCCCATTTACGTTCGTATGAAGTAAGCAGTCTACCTTCATACGTAGTAAACTGATCTACCTTCATACGAAGTAATCGTATGAAATTACATATACGCACCTCTCTAGGTCACACTAAAGTCGTGTGTTCGTATCTAATCTATACAATATTTAACACATGCTCTATCTAGCCTATTCGCACAGTGACGGACATAACATGCACCAACAATTTCCCCATTGGACGTCACTGTCGTAGCTTGATCTTGGTCTTGAAATATGAGAGTTGTGTTTGAATATTCTGTAACTTCAATCAGGTATCTATCGATGTCGTTAAATGCGTCAACAAATTCCCCCTTGATTGATGATTAGGGTTTGCAATTTCTTCAATAAATTCCCATTGGAATAAATTTTCAGGTCTTTATTTGCATGGTTCCAAGCATCCTCTGGTTTGCTTAACTGTAATCTACATGAATAATCACCAACTCGAAACTAATCAATATAGCATCCATGTTTCTACGTTACCCACATCCGCGTTCGGTTTTAGCGCACTCCTATACAAGATTCTCCGATCTTCAAAAAACCAACCATCAATGAAAGAAACTTCAAATCACCACACCGGTAAACTTCAATTGTAACACTCCGACCGCGTATAAAACAAACCGCGACGGAATCGTCAGGGAGTCACGTTATAAATTGCTCAGAACACATGGTACTAAAAATTTTCATCATATTAAGATTGTTTATCAATGCAAATAGTATAAGTAATTGTTTTTAAATTAAAGAAGACTAAGGTGTGAGTCCATTCCTTAAAACCTGTAGATTTTAACAAATTAAATGTTGATTTGGAGGTTAAAAGGGCCGATTATTACAAATTTGAGTTCAATTTTATATTTTACCGGTCCGATTATCCTAAATCTACATTTTATGTCCTTTTTGGTCCAATTTCGGCATCATAACTACTCAAAACAAGCATTAGTACCTTTCCCATCGAGAGAGGTGTGTCAATCAACCTCCCCCAAGTATAGATACGTACAGATGATCAAGAAAATGAGTAGAAAAAACTGAATCACACAGAGTACACTTTCAGTCGCATACAGTCAATAGTGTGACTCGTGCAAATGAGAAGCCCTTTTATACTCTATCAAGATCGCTCGTACGAGTGATGATTCGTACGAATGAAGCCTTTTGTCACTCGTACGAGTCAGTATGTCACTCGTACGAGTCAGTTCCTTATACTTTGTTTATCTTTTTGTTTTTTTTTGTGAAATTTATCTGTTTTTATTACCCACTCAGTTAACCGAGTCCAAGTTAATGACCCCAATTAACCAAATTTCCTGCCAAGTTCAAGTTAATGACCTTGGTTGACCGTCGTTTGACCAAAACAGATTTATTTCAATATTTAACGTTTCAAATTAATGAACTTTTTGATGTTTCAGGATATTTTCTTTTCTGATTAGCTCCCAGCCCATGATCTTCAGCTTTCCTCCAGCAACTGTCGCTTTGACTTGGACTAACGGTGTTTTCATAATTGGTAGACTAAAAACTAAGATAGATTGCTAAAAGTAAACTGAAAATCTTTTTGGACTTTTCTGAAAAGAAATAATAAGAAAATAAAGATGTATTTACATACATATTTTTGTGAGTTTTGTGTTAGAGGATTACATTAGATATTTAGACAAATCACCAGTACCGTTGATCTTGGTAGTAACTTTCAAGGTCTTAAACAGATTTACCTAGATTACAAATATATTTATCCTCTTAAACCTCTACACGTGTCTCAATTGTTTCAAGATATGTTAGGTAAGATTAAGGATCATGAAATAACTGTGTTTCCCATCTCAGAATATACTCCCGCATCGAGATTCCCAGAATTTCATCTCACAGGTGAATATATCTAATTGATATCTGTAAATAGGGTGAATTGCGAGACCTTTGAGAGCTCAGGTTAGTATTTCCATACAGAGAAAGAGATGAAGGCTCGACTTTAGGTGGTGTTCCATTACGTAATCTTTTGAACTACATATGTCGTATCTTTTATGACACACTCCTTTTTTATGCAGCTTTTGTAGGTAAATAATGCGTAAAGCATTATACCCATTCTAGGTCATTGCCGATGCAAAATCAGAAGAACTCGTATAATACCCCAGATATCAACTAAATCCGAAGAATCTGGCATTCTCTCAAACAAAATTTCTGAGTACTAAGTCCATATATCCTTGAGATGTCGACCCACAAATTACTCAGTTTTTCTTTTAGGTTTATATCTTGAAGAACAATAAACGTGTGAAGCCTATTGACACATCATTAGTAAGACCTGTTTAATTACTTGTTTAAACATTCCATATCTTTATCATACTGTGATAGTTCTCTGCTGTATAATTCCCTCTTTTTCACAAAAACTCTTTTTTTCCTTTTTAATGTTTTTTGTATTTTTCATAACTTTTCCCCCTAAACTCAAAAACACACACACACAGATATATATATATATATATATATATATATATATATATATATATATATATATATATATATATATATATATATATTTATATTTTTTCTTTTTTGGATTTTTGTTTTTAAGATAGTAAGAAAAATATTTATATAAAAACATATGTTATACCGATGAGGATCACGTTAAGTCCTCGTCATCCAATTCAACCTCTTTGTCTTCCCCTGATGTTAGATTTTTTAAACCATTTAATTTTAAAAGATTTTTAAATCTTGAGTGATCAAATGCTTTGTGTAAAAATCTGTTTTTTGGTCTTCAATGTGGATTTTTTCAATTCAAATCAACTTTTTCTCGTAGCAACCACAGATAAAGTGGTGTCAAATTTCAATATGTTTAGTGCGAGAGTGTTGAACTGGGTTTTTGGTGATATCAATTGCCACTTTATTATCTATGTATATAGGCGTATCAAGAAATTGCAGTCCGAAGTCTCTCATCTGCTGTTGTATCAAAAAATCTGGGAACAACAGCTGGATGCTGAAATGTATTTAGCCTCACAAGTAGAGAGAGCGACCGCTGTCTGTTTCTTGCATTGCCATGTTACCAAACGGGTTCCGAAGAATTGGCAACCAGCTGTTGTAGATTTGGCGTTCAGCTTGCAGCATCCGAAATCAGAGTCTGAGTAACCCGCAAGATGGAAGTTGTCATAACGAAGGGTACCACAAGCCGGTGCTTGGGCATCCCTTTAAGTAGCGCATGATTCTCTTGACGGCTAGTAAATGAGAATCTCTCGGATTAGACTGATAACGAGCGCAAAGGCAAGTTGGATACATGATATAAGGTCGAGAAGCTGTAAGATACATCAAGGATCCGATCATGGAGCCATATAATGTGTCATCAACTTTGACTCCATGAACGTCTAGACAAGTACCGTGATTTGTGGCTAATGGAGTTAATGTTGGTTTAGTTCCTGACATGTCAAAAGGAGTGATATAATGGGTCATCAACTTTGACTCCATCAACTTTGACTCCATGAACTTCGTCTGATGAATGAAGATACCATCAGGTAATTGCTCAACCTGAAGTCCTAAGAAGAACTTCATCTCCCCCATAACACTCCTTTCGAATTTCTTCTTCATGACTTCTTTGAAGTCTTTGAACAACTTATCATTTGTCGATCCAAAGATAATATCATCCACATAAATTTGTACGATAATCAGATGACCATCCACTTCCTTAGTAAAGAGGGTACTGTCTACTATGCCTCTTGAGAAACCATTTCCCAGGAGATGCTTGAGAGCGTTTCGTACCAGGCTCCCGGGGCCTGGTGCACCATATAACGCTTTCTTCAACAGATAGGCCTTATCCTTGTGTATCGGATCGACAAACCCCGGTGGTTGGCCGACGTACACTTCCTCATTTACTTTGCCGTACTGGAATGCAGACTTGACATCCAATTGGTACACCTTGAATCCTTTCCAAGAAGCAAAGGCCAAGAGTATGCGAATAGCTTCAAGACGAGCGATAGGGGCGTAGACTTCATTGTAGTCTATCCCTTCTTGCTGGTGAAAACCCTGGACCACGAGCCTAGCTTTGTTTCTGACCACAATACCTCTGTCATCTCTTTTGCACTTGAAGACCCATCGAGTATTAACCTTCTTATGATGATCTGGTAAGTCAACAAGCTTCCAGACACCAAGTTTCTAGAATTGAAGCAATTCTTGCATCCACCAAGCTTTCTTCTTTCAATGCGTCTTCCTAGTTTCCTGGTTCAACCTGCGAAAGAAAACAACTTTTATAAGAATTATGTTTCATCATCAGAAAGCAGTTGAAGTGACGATCCAAATGTGGTTGTTTAAAAAATGAGTGGATCAGATAAACTGTATTCTGATGAAGAATTCTCAATTCAGAATGTAAATCTTGATCGTGTTGATAAATTTTTCTAGCTGGTTGAAGTCAGTCATTCTAATCTTGAAAAACAAGACGCTTCATTCTATTTCAAACCAAAAAGAGTTTTTAATAATTACTATCAGAAGGGTAGGGATTATCCTGAGAACAAGAGGAAAGGTTTGGGGGTACGAAAAGAAGAAAAATGACAAAAAATTTCAAAAACCAAATTATAAAAAGAAAGTTGATTTTGTTTTCGGAACAAGTACTGTGAATGAGAAAGAGAGTCTAGGTAAACAATAAAATGATGAGTTTAAGAAGGAAAAGGAACGCCGTGAACAGGCCTTGGATTCCTCTATTGGTAAGAGATAGTAGGAGAGGCTACAAATGCAACAAAGTCAGGCATATTGCATGACAATGTTCTCAAAACCTATTTATGGTGTGACAAAGTATACAAAAGATGTGAAACAAAAGGCCCTGAGTTTGTGCCAACATAGATCTAAAAAATGAACAATAAATCCATAAAAAATGTGAAGCCAACAATTGCAAACTTTTCAAACTTTGAAGTTGGTGAATCATCAACCAAAAACGAACAAAAGGATTCAAAATTTTACCCAAAAAGGGCATATTCAAAGGCACAAACTTAGGTAGCTTAATCCAAACCATCTTCTGCAGTTGTGAAGAAAACCCTATGCCAACCAAAACAAAAGATAAAATTGAGTCAAAGGTTGAACAAGGTGTTGAAGTCAAGAAAGAAATTAAAATCATTTGTGAACCAAAATTTGATATCCTAAACCCACCCAAGATGAATATGGCTTGGGTTTCACTATTCAAGTAATTTGTTTGATTGCATGTGCAGGGGCTTCTGAGGTTAGTCATTTCAAAGTGGATAATGGACAGTGAGACATCTCGGCACATGACAGGAATGCTAGCCTTACTTTACCATGTAAAATCAATTCGTGGAGGCTTTGTAGGGTTTTCAGGTACTCAAGGAGTTCGAATAGTCGGAGAAGGAATTCTCACGAATGGCGTGGTCTCTTTTGATAAAGTCAACTACATCACAGAATTAGAGAACAAGTTGCTGAGCATTTCGCAGATTTGCGATAAGTTCACAACTCACTTTACTGATAAAGAGTGCCTCATTCTGAAGTCAGGATTCAAAATTCCCGAGGAGTGGATCCTCATGCGCGCTCCATGTGAAAATGATCTCTATGTCCTTGACATGAGCGTTGTATCCACTACATCTAAAGTCGGTCATTGTTTTTTAACAAAGGCAACAGAGAAGGAGTCGATCTTATGGCATCGAAAGATGGGGCATTTCCACGTACGAAAGATGAACAATCTGGTACACAACAATCTAGTGGAGGGTGTTAATATTAAAACTTTCCATCTGAATGATGAATGCATTAGCTGTAAGAAGGGGAAGCAGCACAACAACTCTCATCCAAGAAAACTTCTGAACTCTATTAAACTGCCACTGGAAAGGTTACATATGGATCTGTTTGGGCCAGTTAACGTTCGAAGTATATCTGGTGATCTATATTGTCATATTGTGACTTACGACTACTCAAGATTCTCATGGGTTCTATTTCTGGAGAGTAAAGACGAAACGTTTGAAAATCTGATGATCCTCTTTAGAAAGTTGGAGAACTTATACCATTTAGCAATAAGAAGAATACGTAGTGACAATGGTACGGAGTTCAAAAACAACAGTATGCTCGAATTCTGCAATGCTAAAGGTATTCTTCACGAATTCAGCCCCCCATACTCCGCAATAAAATGGAATAGCTGAACGGAAGAATCGCACTCTCATTGAAATAGCACACACGATGCTTGCCGATTCAAAGTTACTAGTAAGTTTTTGGAGTGAAGCCATTGCCTGTGCTTGTTACAGGTTAAACAGGGTTTCAACAGTCAAGGCTCACAAGAAAACATGTTTTGAGATGCTTAACCAACGAAAACCTAACTTGGAGTTTTTGGAACCGTTTGGATCTCCATGTATGGTCATTAACCTAGATGTTCGGTGCTATGTTTCTGGGGGGATTTTCGTGGAATTCTTTTGATCTGCAAGATGAACCAACAACTTAAGAACTTGTGATGTTATAGCAACAACATCAAGCGTCTAATCAAGAGCAAGTTCCTAGACATTGGTGATTTCACAACCTCAAGGCGGCACAAATGCATCTGAAGCAGGTCCGAGCAATACCCAACAAGAACCTGTCGTCAAACCAGCTGTAAACAACACAACACCTTCTTTTGATCAGTCAGATGATTCTGATTCTGACGCCGAGCCAACGTATGATAATGAAGGATCCAACTCCGATGAAGGTTCTGAGCAGATCTTCTAAATCAGTCTGTAGGTCCTAGCAATCTAAATGAAGCTTCAACAAGTGATCAGGTTGCTAAACAGAATGTTACGAATTCGGAAAGTGAAGTGAATGTCTCTAATGAAGTGATGCATTATCAGAAAATATCATCAGAGAGTTGCAAACTAGAGTAAAAACGAGACATCGGATCAATAAGGATTTAAGTTGCTTTTACACTGAAGTTGCACCACTTCAAGATACTATTTCTTATAGTTGTTTTATTTCATAGGTTGAATCAAAGACATATAAGGAAGCTCTTCAAGAGAAAAGCTGGGTTGAATCAATGCAGGAAGAGTTGTTACAACTTGAAAAGCTTGGAGTCTGAAAGCTTGTTGATCTAGCCGATGACCACAAGAAATTTAGTACTCGGTGGGTTTTCAAGTGCAAACGAGATGTAGAGGGACTGTCGTTAGAAACATAGCTCGGCTCGTAGTCCAAGATTTTCATCAGTAAGAAGGGATAGACTACATTGAAGTCTATGCGCCTGTCGCACGCTCAGAAGCTATTCGCATATTCCTGACCTTTGCGTCATGCAAAGGGTTTAAGGTGATTTGAAATCCGCCTTTCTTTACAGAAAAGTTAAAGAGGAAGTGTATATCGATCTGATACACAAAGATAAGATTTGCCTACTGGATAAGGCACTCTACGGTTTGCACCAGGCCCCGAGCGCCTAGTACGAGACACTTTCTCAACACCTTCTGGGAAACGGTTTTACAAGAGGAAGAGTAGATAGTACTGTAGGTCCACTTGGAGGATCAAGATTAACATACTTCCCTGTTTATGTAACACACATATGAGTGCGGAATCCACGTAAGTATGCAAACCAAAGCAAAGTAAGAAACACAAGATAAACAAAGATTCACTATCTTGATTAATAGAAGAGAACTAGTACAAACATATACAAACAATGTTCATACAAACTCAGGATATACTCTATGTGCTCTTCTCTCTCTTTTTCTTCAGTGTCTCTCTCTAGTGTCACACATATCAACTCTAGTTACTGAGAAGTGCATGTCTGCTTATATAGTGTTAACACCTAGAAACAGTAGGAAGAATGTTACTGGTTGTACAAACCACTATAAGTCATGAAGAACATTCTCAAAAGTTTGCTTGTAGGAACTACTTTTGGCTCGTACGAATAAGACTGGCTCGTACGAACAAGCAAAGAGCTTGTTGAAAGGAGCCACTCGTACGACTAGAGAATCACTCATACGAAAGGCAAATGGATCGTACAAGAAAAAAATTGCTCGTACGAAGCACCTTTCATTCATACCAACAAGTGTTCTTCGGAGAACGTGCTAACAGACATACCGTACACAAGACTTAACAGTATGCACACATGCAACTATTGTATAACATAGACAAACTAAACGTCGTACCAAATAAAGATAGGAGGATATCTTGATTTGGCCAACACGACCAAACTATATAGACACAATAAACAAAGACCGTACAATTACAGACGTAACTAAGAACAAGCGACAGACACAAAAGTGTATCAACAAACTCCCCCTTGGCTGTTGCTTGGTCTTTGGTCTTCATTTCTAATTGCCTGTTGTTTCCATGTTCACTGAAAATTTCAATCCAATGTTGATTGAGAATCCAGGTCTTCATCATTCCCTAGAAACATCAAACCTTTCCTGTTTCCTCTCGAGTGCCACTAGAGGCAACTAGATCGGTCACAATCTGTTATACATTAGACTCTACCACTGGAGTTGAAGCAGAAACTTTTGGTTGTGAGGATGAGGCTAAAACATCAGGATTATCAGGGTCTTCACTATCCTGATCACGTTTACGTTTGATCTCCGGTGCTTTGCATCGTTCATTCCATAGAATGTTCACCTGCTTTCTGCTCGTTTCGATTACGTCTTTAATACCATTAAAGCCTTCAACCAGTGTAGAATTACGAGAATGATACCATTCTCTCAAGTCGTTATGTTTAGAAGTTAATGTTTCGGCAGATCATTGTACAGCCGCACTACATTCTTTCAGTCTATTCAATTCAATCCCACGAGCGTTATCAGCCGCTCTTATCTGTTGTAGTTGAGTTGTCTTTTCAGCATCTGCAACCTTTAACCACTCATTTTCTTTTCTTAACTGTGTAATCTCAGAATCCTGTTTTCTAACAGTCTCTTTCAAAGAATTTATCTCCAACTGTTGTTTGACAACTGTGTTTTGATTTGAAGACATAAACTCCGAGTGTTTGTTAACCTGAATTGCCGCAACTTGCAACTGAGAGAACAGAAAATCCGCTTTCTCATCTTGTTCCATTTCAGAGAATAAACGACTGCTATGTTTTCTATTTTGTTGATGAATTGTGGATTGGGATTGTTGAACATATGAAGTAGTAGGTTGTGATTGAACTGGAGTAGTTTCAGCCGAAGGTGTTTTAGCTGCTGTGGTATTTGAAGGTTTTGGTTTAGAGGTTGTAGTGGGTTCCGTTATTACAGATTCAGACTCCTCGGTTGTAAAGGTAGACTAGGCTTCTGCAATTGGTTCCTGTACAGTTTCTTGATGTGAGGTTGTAGGTTGTGTGATTTCAGGTTGTGTTGACGATGTTCTCATAGACTTTTTGCTTTGATTATTTCTACCCTTATCACCTCCTGTAGTACCTACATCACTTGCACCACCATTACCATCAACATCACCATCATCATCATCATCATCATCATCATCATCCCCTTTTCCATTCTGACGACCAAACTTATTTTCGATCATCTTTTTCAAAGTTGGTTCTTTATTTTCTGACTCACTATCATCATGGCGCCACTTGTCATTTTCTGGTGCAACATATTCAACAATTACCAGAAAACTGATCAACTTACAAGGAGGTATGCTTTCCTTGTAACGTTTAGCTGCTACTCCTCTAAATATCTTCAATGAATGTTCCATCATAACCTCAACTTTTAGAGCATCATTGTAGTTCTTCGTAAGATTCGGATGTTGCACATTCAAGATCATCTGGAGAAAACGAGGATACATCCAAAACTTGTTTCCACCATATCTGGTTCTTCTCAGGTTTTCCTTCATGTTTGCAAAAATATACTTTGAAACACTGAACATTTTATTCAATGTCAAAGCAATCATCATTCCAACTAAGTCCTTATTTGCGATGCCATAACCACTTTCTGTTGCTCAAAAATTGAATTTAAACATGTAGAAAGAACTTGTATCGGAGTGGCAACCATGCTTTGTTTAGTTGTCCTATGAGAAAATCTCCAACACATTTCAGTCGCAGCAAACATCCACGTTGACACTTCAACGGAACTGAGAATGGAGCTCCAGGATCATCGCTAAGCTGTAATGCTGAGTTAATGATTTCAACTGAGATATCTATGTCCAAGTCATTTACTCTTCCATGTATAAGTTCCTGCCCATTCACTTCAACAACTTTAGCTGAATCACAAAATTCCTTGATCAACGTCTTGTATACTGTAGTCTTATGCGTGATAGGATAACGTATTCTTGAGTCGTGCAAGAACTTCATTATACCGTTGTACTCAGCAAATTTGTCTTCCGGATCCATGTAGGCCACCGTGTTGTGTATTGGTTCTGACATAATTTCCACTTCTGACTTGTCTGTTCTCTTTGTTGCGGGTTTTCTTTTATGTTCCTTTTGTTCCATTCTATACACAAAAGATAACCAGAATAAGAACATAAATTCATTAGGGAATATACACAAAAAGTTTTATTTCAACTTTCTGTATGTATGTATTCCCTGGACGAAGAACTACTGACTCATATAAATAACAATTTATTCGTACAAGAGCAACTGATTTGTACGAACAAATGACTTAGGTAAACAAGTGATTTACTCGTACGAGTAACTAGCTCGTATGAGCGACATGTTACTCGTGCGAGTGATAATTCACTCGTACGAAGCAAAGTTAACTTGTTTGCACATAGAACTTCAAGTGAAGATTATGTATGAAGAACTTGTTTTTTTGTTAAAAGGTTCTTCACTTAAAGTTTGCTGTTCATATCAGGCAATGTCATATAGTCAGATAATGTTCAAGTTGTTTATCTTCAAGGTACGCCTACATTGTCAATCATACCTTAAAGATATCAGAAACAACTTAAAGAGGGGTGAAAGGATGACGTGAGCAAGGTGAAAATAAAGATGTACCAAAGAACTACATCACCCTTTATACCACATTTTTATACGCTACTTGTACGAAGGACCTTAGTTCACACGAGGAACTGTCATTCGTACGGAGACTGTTTTATACAAAGACACCAGTGGTTCATTCGTACGAGGCATAATCACTCGTACGAGTGACCTCTGATTCGTATGAATCTATGTTTTTCAAAACTGGACTTTCAGTTCTTCGTGGACCTTAGGTTTTTCGTTGACCTGTTTAGATCTTTGCACATATCCTCACAAATTCACAAGTTATGTTAGGAAACATGCTCATTAAATAGATTTTGTTTCTTTGAGATGAGTTTACCCATTGTAAGAAAGTACTTTATGAAGTTATGATTAGCAAGACAAATGATTTTTAGAGAGTATCTTGGTAGAAAACTTTTGAGCTTCAACTTTGGTTAAATCAAAAATACTTTTAACTTAAAACAGAGTAAACTAAAAATAACTACTAATAGATAAGAACAAACTGTATATTTACTAGGCAATCTTTTTCAGAGTTTCAAGGTAAGAGAATCATACCAGCTTTTAATCTTGCCAAAAACGAGTTTTTGTTTAAAACATCAAATTAAATAAATAAGTGTTCTACTACGATTATCTGTATTGTTGTCCACTTAAGCTCAGCTTATCAGATGTAATCATGATTAGGAGATATGCTTAATGTATGAATTATACTTACTATCCGGTGTTCAACCACTTCTCGACACTTTCGCCTATCAAGACATGCACGAGAGAAAATCTTACCGGTGATTATACTGCTTATCATCTGTTTTGACGTATACGATGTGAGATACTCACTTATTTTGATTGAGAACAAGCCCTATGTGATTAAATCACTTATTGATGAGGAACTTGATTTTAAGATGTATGCAGGGCACAAGAATAAGTCCGTGAACAGGTTAGTACCATCGTACCGACAAAGAGACGAACTTAGCTCCCGCATAAAGCTGTGATATATTATCACTTATTTTTGGGTGAATGTGATATTTTTATTACATATTGATGGTCGTATGCAGTTTTTACACGTATGTATGATATCATGGAAGTTATAGACTTGCGTCACCGTTATTTTTCGGTAAAAGACTCAACCGTGATACCCAGATGATAAGCAAGCATAAAGGCCGCATATCTCAGAACCTCGACATACTATCAAACGAAATTTTGGTACCAAGACCATATACCAATGAATGGTTCCCACCTAGCTTTCAGTCCGTTATACCATTATAAACCAATCAAAATTAGTTATACGGTCGATTTTAGTTGTAGATCTTGATTCTATGCTCAATTTTAATCAACAACTCCTAAATCTATCAGTTTTTAAGTTTTAGATCTGGTTTTGTTTGTTAACGGTTCAATCATGGATTAATCTCCAATATCTTACCTCAGCCATGGTAATTGCTGTGTAAATCACCAAAAACGGACTACAATCGGGCATAATAACAACTCAAAAGTGTCAATTTCGCTCAAATGCTCTCGAGTTCAAGTTTGCTCAAAAGGAATTAGAGTGCTGATAAATGAGTTCAGCCGAACTTGAATGGTATTTATACCATGTCAAGTTTGGGCGAACTTGCTAATCCCAACATGAAGGCCCAGTCAACTCCGGGCGAACTTAACTCTAAAACAACACAGCCAATATTTAGCAAGTTCGGTCGAACTTGCTGTTTGTGAAACTTGATATTGTTTAGCAAGTTCGGCCGAACTTGCCAAACCACAAATTTTAACTTTTTCAAATTTTCATTTTAACCCCTGAATTTTTTAACTTTTTACCAGTTATGAAAATCCACTCAGTTGACCAAGTCCAAGTTAATGACCTTGGTTAACCGATTTGTCTGCCGAGTCCAAGTTAATGACCCCGGTTTGACCCGTTACGAACAAACTGTTAATATTTTCAAAATAAAAGTTTCAAATTAATGAACTTTTCATCGTTTTATCTTTTCAGATTAACAGATTAGCTCCCAGCCCGTTGTCAAAGAGATTCCCACCAGTTCTAGCACCTTACCAGACTTCGAAGATCCATTCTCCAACATTGGTTTGCTGAAAACAATGTAGAAATAAAATCTTTTTGTACTTTTGTAAGTTTATGCTAAAACACACCGAAAATCTTTTTGATTTTAATCTGTAAAGCTGAAATAGAATGAAATAAGCAATGTAAACTATGTACAAACATATTTACAGACGTATTTTGTGAATTCGTGTCTAAGGATCATATCAGTTAAATGAGACATATCACCAGCACCGTTGACCTTTAGATGACTTTAAGTTTTAAAATCGTTTACCTAGATTGTCGATATGTTTGTCCTCTTAAGCTTTACCAAATTTCTCAACTGTTTCAAGATATGTTAAGGTATGATTTATGAAACTTGACTTAACTGCGGTTCCCACTTCTTGAATATAATCCCGTATCCAGATTCCCTAGATTTCATCTTATAGGTGAATATAGCATAATTGATATCTGTATCTAGGTTGTGCGAGACCTTGAGAGCTCTGGTTAGTACTACCGTACAGACAAAGAGATGAAGGCTCGACTTTAAGGTGTGTTCCACTTAAGGAATCTTTTCAGCACTCATATGAATGTATCTTTCGATACTTTTCAATATTGCATGCAATTTGGGGTTAAAAGCAAAAGTATTATAGAAGTTCTAGGCCATTGCTTCCGCAAAATCAGAAGAACTTCTATAATACCCCAGATATCAACTATCTATAAAGACCTCGTATCTCAGAATCAGGCAATTTTTCAAACAAAATTTCGGAGTACTAAGTCCATATATCCAAGATGTGTTAATCCACAAGATTAAGCAGTTGTAAAATTTAGTTTATATCTCGAAAACAGCTTACTGAACGTGTTAAGCCTATCGACACATCCACAGTAAGACTCGTTTATCACTTTTAAACTTTTCATTTCTTTAGCATACTTTGATAGTCCACTGATGTACTATCATTTCCTTTTATAACACTGAACTCTTTTTGTCTTTTTCAATGTTTTTGTACATTTTGAATTTTTATAAGTTTTTGGATTTTAAAATTTTTTGAATGTTTTTGTATTTTAAAATTTTTTGAATGTTTTTGTATTTTCCCTAACATTTCTCCCCCTAAAGTCAAAAACATCTTTTTGGATTTTTTAGTTTTTAACAAAATTCTAAAATAGTTTATATCAACCTGCACATTTTAATCTGATTGTGTGCCTACCGATACATCATTAGTAAAGCTACTTATCAATTTTCGTTTTATGATTTTGACCGTTTTTGACAGATCACCGGTGTATCATCATCATTTTCCCTTATCTTTCCAAGAAACTCAAGATTGATTTTTGGTTTTTCTATTGTTTTATATTTTTCTAAATTTTTCTCCCCCTTAAATACATAAGGTAAATAGATAAAAACTTAACTAAATAAAAGACATATTTTTGTATTTCTCATGTTTTTGTAGTTTCTTGAAATTTTCTCCCCCTAAAATATAAAACTAAGAGAAAATAGAAAATCTTTTTGTATTTTTAGCTTTTAAGAAAATATTTACGAAAAGTGATTAGCCAAGGATGATTTACTTGGGTTCACCTTGGTGCCATTGACCAAAAGAAGATAATCAAAACGTGATTTATCAAAAGCTTTTGTAACAGGTCGGCACGTTGGTGATCGGTGTGGATTTTAACAACATTGATAAGTTTCTTTTCATAACAATCTCGTATGAAATGATACTTAATCTCAATGTGTTTGGTTTTTTAGTGCTGTACAAGATTACGAGTGATCTATAAAACAGCTTCCTTGTCAACATAAATAGGAGTAGTTAGATATTCAAAACCGTAGTCGCGCATTTGCTGTTGGATCCATAGAATCTGAGAGAAGCAACTAGAAGCTAAAATATACTCAGCCTCACAGGTTGACGTAGCTACACAAGTCTGCTTTTTGCACTGCCACGTGACTAGGCAATTTCCCGAGAACTGACATCCTACTGATGTTGATTTTGCATCGATCTTGTAGCCACCGTGATAAGAATCACTGAATACTGTCAAATTAAACTTATCATCCTTAGGATACCAGAGACCAGCGTCTGGGCGACCTTTCAAATAACAAAAGATTCTTTTCACAATCATCAAATGAGAAACTTTTGGACTTGACTGGTAGCGAGCTAGAAGACATGTTGGGTACATTATATCAGGTTTTGAAGCAGTAAGATGCATAAGAGATCCGATCATAACACGATAAAGAGACAGTTCCACATGTTCACTTATTCCATCAAGAGTAGTCCCATGATTTTGAGCTAATGGAGTTCCCAAAGGCTTTGAGTCTTTCATTTGAAATCGTTTGAGAATATCCCCAACGTACTTGGTTTGATGAATGAAAATCCCTTCCTTAGATTGAAGAATCTGCAAACCTAAAAAGAAAGTCGTTACTCCCATTGCGCTCATCTCGAACTTCTCTTGCATCACCTGCTCGAATTCTTTGCACATTTTCTTGTTTGTAGACCCAAAATAATATCATCAACATATACTTGTACCAGCAATAAGTCCTCATTCTTTTCCTTGATGAAGAGAGTACAGTCAATCAATCCACGTTAGACACCATTCTTGAGAAGATAAGAAGACAACGTTTCATACCAAGGAAAAGAGAGTACAGTCGATCAACATCACCTGCTCAAATTCTTCAGCAGTTTCAGAAGTTCTTCTTGCATTGCTTCAACCCATGAGTCTTATTTCATAGCCTTCTTCCAATATTTTGGTTCTACTTGGCAAACATAGCAGGCAAAAGACCAATCATTTTGTTCCCCAGATTCTCTAATAGCCGTATACAATCAAATTTTGGTTGTTCCTTAGCTGATTACGTGTCTGCACACCAATTTGGATATCTCCTATAATATTCTGCCGAGGATGGGTATTATGGATTCGAGTTTCAGGAACATCGGGAACTCGAGAATTTATACCCAACTTGTTGATATTCAGATCAACAGCCAAGTCGATTGCTGAATTTGACGAAGATGTAGATGCATGACCTTCAATCATCCCTTGATTTTGCACATTTGACGTGACATCCAAAAATCCAGGAACAAGACCAGAAGTAGCTTCATTTGCATAATGGAACTCATCATTTTCTGATGAGACATTATAATCAGCAGCATCTTCGAATTCCTCTTTTGAACAAGATTGTTAACCAAAGTAGACACTTGTGGGTTAACAATAATTGGTCGTACTAATGACGAGTCAACAGCAGTATCACTTTTCTAGTAGCATTTGAGCAGTTGCTGTTGGTGCATATGTGTGACAACAGCTTAATAGTTTAATAGTTTAGTCTTTGGATATTTTGTATTGGGCGTAGCATTTGTGTTTAGCTTGTTTAGAGTTATAATGGGCTTGGAGAATGGCCTAGCCTAGTATAAAGCCTAGTATGTAGACATGTAGTATATATACATGTTGTGCATTACGGTTTTGGTTGTTGGAAGGAGAGGAGTGTAAGAAATCTACATAGAGTGGATGAGAGATTTCTAGAGAGTCTTGAATTGATTGTAAACCATTGTGTTAGATAATCAATAGAATACAGTTTGAAAGGAATTATGTTCGTGTTCTTGTTCTTGTTTCTGTGAAATCAGATCTAGGGGATTCCGCACTATAGATTAGATAGACGATTCTGTTAAGATCCATACGGACAAGGGGACCTACAATTGCTATCAGAGCATTCGGCTCTTGATTTTGCTCGGTTCAAAATCGTAACAGCAAAAAAGTTGGGTTTTTGGACGTTTTGGAGGCTGTTTTTGATGTTGTGATGGCTGTTCTAGGGTTTCGGGGGCTGTTCTAGGATTTTCCAGCAATTTCGGATTAACAGCAGGCATTTCGGATTGAAGAAAGGCATCTTGGATCAAAAGTGGAGCATTTCGGATTGCAGACTTAAATTTCGGATCAGAAATCTGCATTTCGGATCATCAGACTTGCAATTCGGATCTGGAAAACTTGCATTTCGGATCTGAAAAGTGCAATTCGGATATGAAAAGCCCATTTCGGATTCCATTTCAGATAGAATTTCGGATTGAATTTCGAATAAGTAGCTATTTCGGATTCCATTTCGGATCAGTAGTCTATTCCGGATTCCATCTCGGATCAGAACTATTCCGGATTCCATCTCGGATCAGAACAGTGCATTCCGGATTCCATCTCGGATCACTATTCCGAATCACCATTTCCGATTAGCAATTCGGATTACCGTTCAGGATTCCTATCTCAGATTTACTATCCGAGTTACTGTTGCGGATTTGGCACTGTTTCGAATTATATACAAAAAGGTGGAAAGTTAATCAGCTGACGTAACCGGATTTAAACGTTTTCGGACATAGAATTTGATCCGTAAACAATCTTAACAAACTGACTGCACGGTTAGACTCGTGTGATTTTTAGGGCAAAAAAAAGGAACGAAAATTCCTAAAATCACTATCGGGCAATATACATCATTGGATTCGTATCGTCGAAACGAGTTTAACGGTACAATTTGGTAAACACACTTTTCGAACAAATTTTTGAATGTTTTTAACGGTACGGTTACGGTATAACACGAAGAAGGACCACAAGAGAGGTTAGATTTGGATTTTTTCACATGTATACCAAAATCCATTTAGACTGATACTCTGCATGTTAAAGATGGTCAGATTAAACAATATGAGTGAGGGTGTTAATAATTGCCCAAAGTTGATAAATGTTGAACACTATGTAGTCTGGAAGAAGAAGTTTGAGACATTTGTTCAAAGTGAAGATTCAAAGATGTGGAGCTGTATGATTGATGGGTACATTGCTCCCACACGTCAAGGTAACGGGAGAATTCTGGTACTGTCATATGAGAAGATGGAAGACTCTGAGAAACCTATGTATTAGGATGAGAAGAAAGCTTTAGGAACGATAAAGATGTCCTTGCCTACTGATATGAAACACATTTGTAATAGGTATGGATCGTCTAGAGGGCTGTGGGAAGCTTTAGGAAAATGTTATCAGAGTTCTCAAGACAGAGTACATGTGAACAAGCATGTTTAGCTGAGACTGGTGCTATGAAGATTGAAGAATCAGCTGCTAAGAAAGAAGAGAAAAAGGAAGCTGAGAAGGAGAGAATGGAAGTTAAGGATGAAAAAGTTGCAGTGTGCATGGATGATACAGATGAGCTTACAGCAAAGGTACAGGTACAATTTCAATCTGTAAGTCATAGTTTCACAATTGCACTGAACTACAAGGTAAAGTTGACAACCTATCGGAGCAAAACAAAATTCTGTTAGCTGAATTAGAAAATCAGAAAGAGTCAAATGTGCTTTTGAGTAAAAGTGAGTCAAATAGTTTAAATAAGCTCGAATCAAATGAACAAGAACTCAACAGTTTGACAAGCAAAGTCAATGAATTGTTATAGATCATTGAGTTGGCTCGTGAAACTATGAAAGATACGACTAACGAGCTTTCAGAAAAGTGCACAGAATTGGCTGGTGCACGGGCCAAAGTTGTTGAACTTCATGAAAAGTTAGACAAATTTGGGAAATCCTCGTGAGTCAGTACTCAAATTCAGAAAGGTTTGAAAAGGAGCAGTGATAAAACGGAGTGGGTTTAGTAAAGCTTCATCTTCCGAGGATCAGGATTACTTCTTTTTACCAAATGAAAATGAGCTAACAGATTTTGTTCCTACTACACCAACTATAGTGGATCCTATAATAGTTGACATACCTAATAGTCCAGGTCCTTTGAAAGAATCGGTTAGGTCTAATAGTACACCTCATAAAGTGGATGAGGATACTGAAGACAAAACGGTCAAAACATTTAAAATGGGATCTAACAGAAAGAAAATTTTTAAAAGAGATCTTGTTTTAAATGTCACAACAAAGGACATGTGGCTAGTTGTTGTCCATTTAAGAAGGATAAGAAAGTGGAGACTAAGGTTGAGTTAAGGATGGAAATCAGGTTGGTTCAAATAAGAATGTTAAACCAAGTTCTCAGACAAATCAACCGAGATTTCAACCTAAATCATCATTATCAAGAAGATTTGATAGTCCAAGAAAGTTTTCTCCTAAATCAAGTCATGTTAATGGACAATCAAATTGTTTTACAAGGAAAAATTTTGGATATCAAAATCGATACTTGACTTCTGGTAATCGAAATTTTCAACGAAGAAATGAATATAGGGGTTTTAGTAACTCAAATGTTCAAAACAATCCAAAAATTTTGAAAAGTTCAAATTATGATTATGGGAGAAGAAGGTTTCCAGATAATAATTTTCAAAGGTCCGAAAATCCGAGAGTTTATTGGAACTCTCATGATGAAAGATCTCGTGGAAACTATAATCTTGTTTAGCAACTTGGAAGACATCCTAGACACCAGTACGGTGTGATGAATATTGGAAAGAACTAAGTTATATTGATATTCATGGTCAACTCAAAACCGGTAGGGTTTGGGTTCTCAAGTCTAACTAAGTTGTTGAGTGAGTGCAGGATGGCAAAGAAGGACTGTTGATGTGTTCAACAGTGGTTATTACTGTAAAGCATCTGCGGTGAATAGTATGTTGCACATGGTAACGAATTATTTACTTCTGCGATAGAAATGGTTACTAACAGTGAAAAACCTTTTGTCAGGTTGAAGTGGGAGTCTATTTGTATTTAAATTTCTGTTTTTAAAACCTTACTCCATAAAAACAAAAATTTAGGGGGATAAATTTCCCTAAGCCAAAAAGAGTTTTAGTTAGTGCGTGAGTTTAGGGGGAGTAAGTTGAAAAGTTTAAAGTTTTCTTTCAAAAAAAAAAAAAACAAAAAAAAAAATGAAATGAGTTTCACTGTTTGGAAAAGAAGAAATGATAGTATATCAGCAAGTTAGACTGTCACACTGAAATTAAAATTAAAATTGCTTAAGTGTGATGGCAGCTTCATCATAGTATGTACCAGTAGGCAAAAGGCATGAAATAATCAACTTACCTGTGTGATACACATATAATAAACTGTGTATGATGGGTAACATATCAGCGGCGTATGGTTTTAACCTTAAATCTTGCGTTGATAGATTGCCAAAATATGAGGTTTTATGTCTTCATATCGTTATTTCATCCGGGGTATCAAGGTTGTTCTTCTGCTGCATCCAGATATATGCTAACCTAGGCATAACCAGGATATCTTAAAAGAGCTAAAATGCCAAATCCCATTGAAGAAGCTCTCCTAGAGAGTCATTCAAATGTGCAAATTGCATTATTCGTACCAAAATTTGGTATTTGCCCTAACCCTCGTTGGATATTGGTCTCTTTGCTATACGGAAGTACTGACCTGATCACCAATTATCTAATGTTGTAAATAAAAAAGGATGAATTTCGGTATACTCACTTGCCACGATGAATTTTTGTGCATACCTTGACCGTGGGGGTATGTCCTGAAGTGGGACACACTAGTATATCAGTATAAATTAAATAAACATATCACTATGTAATGGTACTTGAAATGTTCAAGTATTTTGTTTAAGTGGATAAACAATACTGGAAATCATCAGATAGTGTGAAAACCAGTTTGATGGTGTTGATATGATCTTCTTACCAGTGATTCTCACAAAAATAGAGTGTTTATTTTCTTGTTAGTTATTTGTTTTCAGAAAATATAAAAATACAAAAAGATTTGTTTTTAAAGTCTCCCAGTTTGACCTGATAAGTTGTTTTTTTGTGCATGATAAGATAAAATATTGGTTTATCTTTGATGTAGAAAAGGACTAATGGTTTTTCGAGTTACTTGCTTGTGTTTCTAAACAGATTGATGCGGTTATCAAAATGAAGTGCAGAATTCAAGTAAAGTACATTTTAAGAATGGAGTGAAGAATGCGTGTTGATGCATGGTAGGATCCTTCTACTACATTGCAAAGGGAGATATAGATAAATTTGGTGATATGAGCTTAACCAGAGAATGCTAGTTTGCTAATCTACAATGAATGAAAGTCTTGGAGATTGGAAGCATCAGCTAAGGGGGAGTCTGTTAATGTCAGAATCTGTGTGTAGCTGAAGCTATCCAAAGACCAAAAGATCACAAGATGTTTGAAGACAAAGTTACACAATGAATCTATGTCAAGGGGGAGTCTGTTGGTGCATAAGTGTGACAACAACTTAATAGTTTAATAGTTTAGTCTTTGGATATTATGTATTGGGCTTAGCATTTGTGTTTAGCTTTTTTAGAGTTATAATGGGCTTGGTGAATGGCCTAGCCCAGTATAAAGCCTAGTATGCAGACATGTATATATACATTTGTGCATTAGGGTTTTGGTTGTTGGAAGGAGATGAGTGTAAAAAATCTACAGAGAGTGGCTGAGAGATTTCTAGAGAGTCTTGAATTGATTGTAAACTATTGTGTTAGATAATCAATAGAAGACAGTTTGAAAGGAATTGTGGTAGTGTTCGTGTTCTTGTTCTTGTTTCTGTGAAATCTGATCTAGGGGATCCACACTCTAGATTAGATAGACGATTATGTTAAGATCCATACGAACAAGGGGACCTACAGTTGCAGATGCATATCAAAAGTTGGGAGATTGAAAGAGTCAAACAGTCCATCGTAGTCAAACTTCCAAGGAGCACCCAGAGCTCTTACTGATTCAGTGTATCTTTGAACCTTAACTTCTCCCCATTCTTCAATCTTTTTCATTGACAAATTCCACACTCTAAAATTAGGAGTAGCATATCCAAGAAAGAAACCTTCGATAGCCCTTGGTCCAAATTTACCATGTGGATCAATCATAGTGCATGGAGCTCCAAAAGGTTCTAAGAAAGACACATCCGGTTTTCTTTTATATAACAATTCGAAACATGTTTTCCCATGCCTTTTCACCGTAAGAACTCTATTCATCGTATAACATGCAGTAGCCACAACCTCCCCCAAAACTGAACACAGGAAGTTCTGATTCTACTAACATAGTTCTTGCAGTTTCAATTAGAGTTCTATTTTTCCTCTCAGCGACACCATTTTGTTGTGGAGTAACGAGAACTGTACTCATGTAAAATGCCTTTAGAAGAACAGAACTCATCCATAACATGGTTCTTGAATTCGGTGCCATTGTCTCTTCTGATTCTCCTTATTTTCAAGTTGTATAAATTTTCAAGTAGCGTTAGGAGATTCTTGAGGATTTTAGGAACTTCACTCTTGTGTGCCTAAACATTCACCCATGAAAATCTTGAATAGTCATCAGTATCAACTAAACAATATGAATCACCAAAGGTAGTCTTGTGTTTCATAGGTCCAAAGAGGTCCATATGAAGATGTTCTAGAGGCATATTAACAGTGTTAATTTTCTTCACAAGATGAGACTTTCGAGCTTGCTTTCCCTTTTGGCACGATATACATACGTCTTGTAAATGAAAGTTCTTCACTGGTACACCACTCACAAGATTACTTTTTACCAAATAGTTCATTTTTCTCAAGTGAATGTGTCCCATTCGTCTATGCCAAGAGATTGATTCCTTTTCGGTGGCTTTTGAAACAAAACATGTAACTTGCGCAGACGTAGTAATAGCTTGGTTCATGTCAAGAATATACAAGTCATTTATTCTTGGAACCGACAAGAGAATCCATTCTTTGGGAATCTTGAAACCAGGTTTCAGCACATAACAACCGGCATCATCAAAATGAACCGTGAACTTCTTGTCGCAGATTTGAGAAACACTCAGAAGATTGTGATCAATTGACGAACATAATTGATCTTATCAAAACTAACAACACCATTGGAAACCATCCCTTATCTTGTGATGTATCCACCCTTATCTCCAACAAAGGAAACATAACCTCCCCTAATGCTTTTCACATCATAAAGGAGCCTTAAGTTGCCTGTCATGTGCCTTGATGCTCCACTGTCAACAATCTAATGATTATTCACAGTTCCTCTTGGAACACCCTGCACATTACATTACCCGATTAGTTTGAGATGGGGACCCAAGCCTTAGTGGTCTTGGGTCGACCCTTATCTTCAAGAAATGTGATTTCTATTTCTTGATGATTTGGAAACTTTGTGCCTCCCCCTGAAACATTACCGGTTTTAGGTTTCCAAGATTGTTGATGTTTACCAGATTGACTATTGTTTACAGATTAAATACTTCTAGTTTTATCAAACTTGGTGAACTTGGTTTCCTTTCAAAAACATCTGATTGTAATGCTTTCTTAATTATTTTAACTTGTTTTCGTCTCTGTTTTTCTCCTTGTTCCTTAACAATAGGTTTGTCTTGTTTATGTGACACAGATCGGCGTTGGCAAGTTGGTTCAGGAGGGGCTTTTTCAACAAATCTGGGTTTTGCTGGGTTTGTACAATTTTTGATTATGTGGCCAAACTCCCCACACTTAAAACACGTTCTCCTTTCAACAAACTTAGGAGATCCTGTTTGATGACTTAATGTTGAACTTGTGGGTCTAGAGGTACTTGGTCCATCTTCACACCCATTTGTGTGTTGAGTGTAGTTATTTTGACTGATATACTTTAAAATCTTGACTTGATTTACGAAATCAATATTAGACATGCTTTCAAAATTCCCGATTTTATCAGTACCATTTGAACCCACAAATTTAACACTCTTCAATTTCTTCTTGTAGCGAGCTCCTTTAGCTTCAACCTTTGGTTGTGATTCCTTAGGTTTTCAGCTTGCTTTTCTTGTTGTTTTTATTTTGAAACGAATAATGGTTGTGACTTGATTGGATTCTTCTTTTCCAAAAATTTTGTTGTTGAGTTTTCAAAAATATGATCAATTGAAGTTGGATTTACATTTTTTATCAGAAAGTCTTTGTTTGAGTGAATTTTCTTATCCCCAATAAAAGTATACAACACACTATCATTTTCAGATGTAGACACATTTATCTTGACAGTTTTCATAGGATCATTCCCATGATTTTCAACAGTTCTCACATTGGGAGTAGCAGAAATTTCTACCCCTTTTTCTTCATCAAAAGATTGATCTTGATCGATTTTCTCTGGCTCATCATCTGATAAATCATCTTCCTCTATTATAGATGGATTTTGATCAACAACAGATGATGAGTTCTCTGTTTTTTTGGATTCTTCTGAGGAATTGTTCAGCTTAAACCCTAACCCTGCTGCAAACTCTTCAGGATTAAGAGGTACATATGGTTCAAAGCGTGACACTTCCTCTTCATTAGGTAATTTTGTATAATTGTGTTTCAATGGAGGTGGACACGATTTATACCCAATGATTAACATCTCCTTTAAGTTTTTGAACATCAATGATGTGATCAAGCACATATCGGGAGTTAGTACAACTCTCCAATTTTAGCTTAATTGCATCATGTTCGCATTTAGCAATGGCTAACTCCTTTTCGTTCATTGAAGGATATTAATGTAGTTATTAGTACCTGTTTGCTTATTCAAAACTGTTTTTATTAATTCAGAAACGCTTTTCTTACATATTTGAATTCTTTTTCGTTTCGAGTTAAAGCCAGATTTGCCTATTTGCATTTTGATAGTTCAACTACTAGGCTTTGATTGTGACGGTTTATTGTTTCAAATTTAGTTTTTAACTCAGCACAGTCACTGCATATCTTAGGAGAGTCGGATTTTACCTGACTTGTTGAACCTGCGACATTAGCTATGAAAGCAGTATGATGAGAAAAGGATGCATTGTTGACAAAGATTTGCTCCATTTCCGTCGATGCAACTTCTGCTTTCCTTATCAAACCATCCTTTTGACTTTTTAACTTCTCTACTTCTTTCAGCAACTCATTGACCTCAGTATCAATTCTTTCCTGACATCTGAATCAGATCATAACCACCTACACTCGAGCTTTCCTCGTCAGAACTCCCATTATACACATAACGATCATCATCATTAGAAGTGTCAATATTGTGAACTTGTTTGATCTGATTGATTATCTTGGCATAACACCAGTTCCTCCTTGATTCTCATTTCCTAACTGTATTGACCAATCGCATCCTTCATCTGCTTGAACTACTAGTGCTCTGTTTGTGTTGTTTCAAGGCCCGGACTGGTTGGAGTTGTTTGGGTTGTTAATAGCTACTATTCTTCATTCATTGTTAACTTGAATTGTGTTGGATGGTCTTGATTGATTTTGGAAAGGGTTGTGATTTCCTTGTTTACTAGGTTGAGTACATTCACGCTTGAAGTGACCTTTTTCTCCACAATTGAAGCAAGTAACAGCATCTTTATCAAATCCATACTTTGTATCTTTCTTGCTTTCCAAACTTGTTCTTCTAGTTCTGCTCATGTAGTCTTTAGCTCTTCTGACCGCACTTGCAAATGCCCTTTTAATATCCATTAACTCCATCTCATCTCTGTCTATTTGTTGATAGTCCTCATTAGTCAAATTGATGTTTCCATTTTGACCAGCGACTAGGCCACAGTAAGCACTAACCATGGTGTTTAGAAGTTCCATGTGTTCCCGAGCAACTTCTAAACTGACCTTGGACAGATGTGAGGTATCAAGTCTGACGGTATTAGGATTTGCAGGTTGAAAGTTGTTACCATAGAAAGCTTGTTAAGAAGCTCGTTGTGAAGCTTTAGGTGTAACAACTTGAGATTGAGGTAGAAAGGCTTTAGGATCAAATACTTGCCATAGATTTGAGTACTTGAGCCAGCAGATTGATCTGCTTGAACTGGTGGTGGTAGAAAGGGATAAACGTTTGACACAAATGCAGTTTGAAGTTTTGGTTGCTGAGTTGTACTAACACCTGTGTTAATACCTCCAAAGTACATTTCAGGGTTTTGTGGAACAGAAACTCTTTATTCTTTCCGGATTTCTTCTTCATTTTTGTTCTCCAGCTTCTGAACAAATTCATAAATACTAATCACATCCAAAATGCCTGTATGCTTTAGTAAGTCAATAAATTGACTCTATTTTGGCGGTAAGGCGTCAGCAAAACGCATCATGATTTCTTGTGGAGATGCTAACAGTTTGTATGAATACATTTCACTAAGAAGATGGTAGAAACAGGTTGTTATATGTCTTAGTGTTTCATTCTCCATGAACATGAAACCTTCAAACTCTTTTTTAGCAGATCATGTCGTATCTTTCTTGTTTCGTGCTTCCAAAGTATCCCACAAATTTTTGGTGGTGGTATAGTACACAAACTGATGATAAATATCCTTATGAAGTGCTTGTGTAAGGATAGCAAATGCCTTATTCTCTAAATCATAGGCCTTTTTATCATTTTCATCTAAGTTGGCTAAGGAGGTTGGATTTGATCCTGCTTCTTCGAGAGATTCCTTATATGGTGTAGTAAAACATGTCCATAATTCTGTATTTTGACTGAGAACATATGTATGGAAACGACTTTTCCAATAAGGATAATCGTTCATATGGTTCAATTTCGATGGACGGTTATTACTTCCTGTTTCACTCTCGCTTATAAGAAGAGTCTAAATACTCTGATTTTGATTTTCCACACACGCCCATTCATTAGTGGTAATCATGGTTGTGTGCTGAGGCATTAGAGATTTAACCCATGAGGTTGCGGAGCATTGTGATGAGTCTTGGTTTGAACTTGAACTACTCCCCCAATCCCAAGGATTAGTACCCAATTTGTTTTCTTAAAAATTTTAAAGATTAATTTTTAAAATACCACTCTACTTTTAAAGTTCACAAGTATTAAAAGCCACAATTTTAAAAATCACATAGCTGAGAACAAAACAAAGCAAAGCTTGTTGCTCACAGGAGTGACAATGTGTATGTGGTAGATATGTTGAAAGATAATCCAATGTCTAATGCTTGTTTGTTCTCAGCTGCCTTTAACAAAGAGACAGAACTACAGCATAGAAGACTTGGTCATACAAATCTCAAAACTCTCACTACACTCTCAAAGCAAGGTCTTGTAAGGGGCCTTTCACCAAAACAATTCACATGTGATGAACATTGTGTTTCCTGTCTACAAGGTATACAACATAAAAGTTCATACAGATCCATTGATGAGTCCAAAATTAGTCAGTATAATTATTGACATGGACTTTTTTGGCCCTGTAAAATTATGAGTCTTAAAAAGAAGAGATATTGTCTTGTTATAATTGATGATTTCTCAAGCTTTATATGGACTTACTTTTTGCACTCCAAAGATGAGAGTGCAGGTATTTTGCAGGACTTTGTAAGAAAAGTTGAAAAGCAATTTGATCTGCCAGTAAAATCTTCAGAAGTGATAATGGGACAGAGTTTAAAAATAAGGAGTTGTATGACTTCTATGTGCCTAAAGGGATTGTAAGGCAACATCCCAAGGATACCAGAACAAAATGGGGTGGTTGAAAGAAAGAATAGGACCTTGTTTGAGGCTGCCATAACAATGCTTGTAGATTCAGGTTTACCATTGTCCTTTTGGGCAGAGGCTGTAAACACTACTTGCTATATGCAAAACAGAGTTTTAATCAACCCAAGACATCAAAAGACTGCTTATGAAACTATGTTCAAAATCAAACCACTGATCTCTTATTTCAAAATCTTTGACTACCCATGTTTCATTTTAAACTTAAAAGATTCAATTTCAAAATTTGCAGCCAAAGTAGATTGTGGTTATTTTCTGGGATGCTCAACTACTCCCAAAGCCTACAAAGTGTTCAACACAAGGACGAAGTGTGTAGAAGTGACTTTGAATATAAATTGCAATGAACTTTGTTCTTTAAAAATCTGGCAAATCCTGTTGAATTTTGATTTAGATAAATTTACATTTGAAGATGTGTCTATCAAGACTAACAATGCAGGTACACCACATTCTTCTCATCAAGATTATGGATTTGACATTGTGATCCCACAATATAAATTCACTTCTACCACCAGTGGAACAAATGTTCAAAACAGCTGTAAAAACTCTGCCACTGATACATCTACAAAAGTCAACCCATTTTCACACCTATTCCACCCATACCTCCACCTCCTTTCCAAACATCTGTTAGCTTAGATGATTTTCATGTGCAGCCTTCACCACTAAATGCCATTATTCTATACAAGGGAGATCTAATCTACCTTAAAAATCATCTACCAGACCAAGTTATTGGCAACATCGAGGAAGGGGTACTCATAAGAAGTCAATTCCAAAACATTTGTCTATCACTCACACAACTTTCAAGTACCAAGAGGCACGAAAAGACAATAGTTGGGTAGAGGCCGATGCAGGAAGAGCTCCAACAGTTCAAGAGACCACAAGTATGGGAACTTGTACCATTGCCTAAGGATGTATGTCCAATTGGCACAAAATGGGTCTTCAAGAACAAAATAGATAAAACGGGCATTGTTGCCAAAAACAAAGCTAGACTTGTGGTTCAAGTCTATAGCAAGAAGAAGGCATTGATTACGATGAAACATTTGCTCTAGTAGCAAGATTAGAGGCCATTAGATTGTGTTTAGCTTTTGCTGTCAACTACAACATCAAGGTGTATCAAATGGATATCAAAGGTGCATTCCTTTATGGTAAGATCTTGGAAGAGGTAAATGTATGCCAGCCCCCTGGTTTTGAAGATGCCTTTTATCCTGATCATGTCTATAAGCTTAGTAAATCTTTGTATAAGTTGAAACAAGCACCAAGGGCCTGGTATGAAACTGATCATGTCCACATTTCTCTTATCCATAGGCTTCATAAGAGGTAAATTAATAAAACATTGTTTTTAAAATGGAAAGGAAAGGATTTGATGATTGTCCAGATCTATGTGGATGACATCATTTTTAGATCCACATGTAATTCCATGTGTGAAGAATTCAGAGAACTCATGACAGCAGAGTTTGAGATGAGTGCCATGGGTGAACTTCAATGCTTTCTCAATCTCCAAGTTAAGCAATTCCAAAATGGTACATTCAATGCTTTCTCAATCTCCAACTATTAACAAAATTTTATATGAATGATTGTAACCGTGTAGTACACCCATGACCACCTCAAAATTGGTCACTGTTTATAATAAAGATGACTTGGTTGATCAAATACTTTACAGAAGCATGATTGGGTCATTATTGTACCTAACTGCATCACGGCCAGATATCATGTTTGCCACATGTGTATGTGCCAGATCCTAGTCAACACTTAGAAAGTCCAACCTTATAGCTATGGAAATGATATTTAGATACATAAAAGTTGCTCCCACACTTGGTATCTTTTATCCTACTAATAGAAATATTGAGCTTTCATGTTATTCAGACAGTGTTTTTGTTGGTTGTCATACTACAAGGAAGTCCAGTTCAGGAGGTTGCCAGTTTCTAGGCAATTGCTTGGTTTCTTGGAAAAGCAAAAAGCAAGCAATGGTTTCAACATCAACATCAAAGGCTGAATATATTGCTACTGCAAGCTGTACAACTAAACTTATGTGGCTTCAAAATCAGTTGTTGGATTTTGGTATGACTACTTTAAAGACTCCTCTCATGTTGGATAGTTAAGCAGCTAAAAATATCATTAAAAATCCGGTTTCTCATTCAACAACCAAGCACATTGGCATTAGACATCACTTTGTGAGGGATTGCTATGAAAAAGGTTTGATTTCTCTACATCATGTTCCAACCAACTGGTAGATGTGTGGACAAAAGCTTTAGACACATCCACCTTGAAACTTTAATCTCTAGGATTGGTATGCTAAACTTAGATCAAAAGCAAAATTTTGTTTTCCATGAATAAAAAGCATAAAAATGTTTTTAGAAAAAAAAAATCCATCCTTAAAAATAGCTTTGTTTGACAATATTTTTCTTCAACTATCCTTAAAGTATGTTCCGAACCACTATTTCTAGAACCTCTGTTTGGCTAAATTTATCCACTGCTTAAACGTATCCTCTGTTTTCTTTCACCACCGTTTCATAACAGCTTTTACACATAACCATTGTTTGATGTTGGTCCCCTAATCCATGGATCATGCATAGAATCGTTTTATCCAACCTAGAGTGTGAAATCTTCTAGATCAGATTAACATAGAAAATGAGTAGAAACAGAAATCACCAACAAACCTGATCTTTATTGATTATCTATCAATGAATTACAATCAATCAAGATCTACAATTCGTCCAAGCCTTTCTCTTTTACGAATTCTCTCTCAACTCTCTCTAACATCGATTATGGTCATTAACTTTAAACCCTAATGCAAATCCTTGTTTACATAACACAAGGTTGCAACTTGGGCTAGGGTTCCATGGCTAGGCCTATTTCGCCCCCTTCCCTATATGTGGGTTTGGTATAGCCCAATCACTCCTAATTCACTAATACAAAGCTAAACCCGCTAACCGTTTATCGTTCTACCAATTACAAGATATCCAAAGACCAAAATCTAAGTTGTTGTCAAAAATATGCACCAACAAACTCCCCATTGACAATAGCTTTATAAAATAACTTTGTCTTCAGTCGTCTTGCAATCTTCATGTAATCTTTCAACGTCTTTGGTCCTTAGATAGCTTCAACTTCAAAAGCTTCTGTCAGCAACAGGCTCCCCTAAGCTGCTGCATCCAATCACCAAATCTTTAAAATCGTTAGCATTTCAGTAAACTCCAATTTAGCTTTTGCATAGCAATCTTCAAACTCTTCAACTTTGTCTACAATGTAGAAAGGAGGTTCTACCATGCAACAACAAACTCCTCATCTCTTCACATCAACTTCTCATCAACACACTGCTTCAATCGGTATACTATAAAACAATCATTCTAGAAACCATAAGAATTGTTCAACACAAGTTAACAAATTATTATTATTCAGGAGATGGTAAAACTATATTATAGATTAAGCAATTTTCAACTCAATACAAACACTCAAAAATTTACCAACACACTAGAACATGCAAGGTTAAAAATTGAACTCAGATTCTAACATCAGCTCCCCCTATTGGTAACAATTCCTCCATGAACAACCGTTTTATGTACGTTAAGAATTTTGTAAAGAAAAAGAAATTTTTTTTGGAGTTTTATATTTTCTGAAAACAAATAAATAACAAGAAAATAAACACTCTGTTTTTGTGAGAATCACTGGTTAAGAAGATCATATCAGCCAATTCAAATTGTTTCACACTTTCAGTTCATTCTTTTCTTTTAATTTTCATGAAAAGAAAAAAGGATCAAGTTGTAAGCACATGGACACCATTTCATGAGGCATATATTTCACTTAAAAGTCTGTTAATAAGCCCCTCTCCCGGGGTTGTCTCTCTTTCAACTCCACAACCCTCCATTCCAATTCCACCAACATTTATACATATGTTTGAAGCAATTGATACCAATTAGACACAAATCAGTTCCTCTCAATCACCAATTAATTAGAGCAAACTTCACAAGTGACTGAGTCTGAGAAAAATAAATTTGCTAGTCCACAAACAGCTGAGGAGGTTACACCCCTTGAGTTACAAGTAACTCTTGGTGATAGTTCAAGTGAAGCAGCCACTACAACTGATGAAACAACGGTTTTTCAGTTGGACAGTGGTTTCACATCTAAGACTTCCTTGATGACAACAACTGTTGAGGGTACAATTTTAACCTCTTTTCCAGTTGGAAGTCCCTAGTACCAAGACAAAAAGGGCATTAGGTTCTATTAATTTGGAGTCTTCTCCTATTATAGAACCAAATACAACTACCTCTGATAGGGATTCAGATGATCTTATTAAGTTAGGTGATGAATTAAGATACAAGGATTTGTCAGAGAGAATGACATCTAAGGAATCTTCAATAGAAGAAATGAAAAGCATGATGAAACATATGTTACAAAACTCTGGTAGTCAATCTTCCAATCAGTAAATTGCCAATGAGTTGTGGAAATCAATGCAACCAATTATCCAAACTCAAAGGAATTTGGCTGATATAAACCATAATACTCATATGGAGTTGATAAGGAACATTGTTGAGGCTAGGTACAAAGTCACACAAGCATATATCAAGGCCATTAGGGAACATCTTCTAAAGACCACTGGTTCAGCTCCTCCAACTGTACTACAAGAAGAAGTAGAAGATGATGCAAAAAAGGGGGAGAATGACAAATTGAGAAAGTTGCAGCCTTTATCACAAGCAAAACCATAAAAGGTGCAACAACAAAAGCCAGGGTCTGCTCCTGAAAAATCAACCACAACCTCTCCTAAGGCATCAGATGCTAGAAGGGAAAAAGGGATTAATGAGACCCTCAACAAGAAAGCAGAAGAGATTGCCTCAGAAAAACAGAGTAGGAAAGTTACACTTGAAAGCAAAGCTTCTCTCCTAATTGAACAAAAACAAACCATGCAAAGGGAAAAGGAGGATATTGGCATTTCATAAAGAAGAAAGTCAACAAGAAATGTTAGACAACCAATTTCCACCCTCCTAAAACCACTGCTAGGTCTACAAGAAGTGTATCCTCTACTACAACCAAAACCAAACCCTCACCACAAAACTCACCTCAAAAGAAACCATCACCCAAATCACCTCAAACTAAATTAATAGATGCTGGCACAACAAATGTTTTAGCAGATGTTTAACAACCACTACCATGATAACCTTTACCACATTAACACAACTATTGTCCACACCACCAAGAATTCCAACACGCCCACTTTCACCTAAAATCAAATTCAGACGCAACAGAAAAACTTTTTTTGTGGAACAAGATGATGAGGAGGTTCCATCACCAACTCCCTTATCATCTGCCTCCATTGTAGCCACACCACTCTTATCATTTCCACCTAAATCCACTTCACTTCCATCCACTCAACCACCATCACAAGTCATCCCACTGGTTACTCGGTATCCTCTTGAGATTTTTGCAATCTAAGGAGAAACTGAATCATTTTTCTCAACAAAGGATGCATCACAAAAATCCTTCCCATCACTCTTTGGTTTTTGCAAGCATAAGAACTTAGATGAATACTTGAACCTAAAAGCAAAACAGGATGAGAATATTGGAAAAGAGATGTGCAAAGGGAAGGATGACAAATAAGACACTCTCCGATCTTAGAAGTTATGACATATGGCTTTTTGTTTTGGGATTCAATTTCAGAGTTTGCACAAAATTGTCAGAGAGTATCCACGTATATTGGTGCATCAGCAAGCATGATATTTTTATATTTTGATGATGTGAGAACATCGATTATTGAGTGAAAGCAAGTATTTTTGTTGTTGTTCTCAAAAGGGGGAGGTAGTTATGAGATAGTTTGATTTGCAGAGCCATGATCGGAGAAGAGAAGTGAGTGATAGTGAAGATAATGAATGAATGAGAGTAATGGAAACCGCTTTTAAGAATTTTGAATTCGATAAGATAGTGAAAAACTCTGTTTGAAATGGAACAGATTTTATAAAGGGAAAAAGTGAATGCTAACATGGCAACGGTTTCAAAAGATCTGATGACTAACATCTATACACATGGCAACCTCTATTGTATAATGGATGACAATTGTTGTGGAACCTCTGCTGGGAAGCAATAGAGGTTGTGAACAGTGCATAGGAACAATGATATATGAAAAATAGAGGATACCTTTTAGCAGTGGATAGAGTTATAACCAATCAGAGGTTTTAAAACAATGGTTTAAAACAGGCTTTATGGATTTGTTGAAAAACTTCAATTTTAGAAGTATTTTTAAGGATGGAATTTTGATTTTCTGAAAACATTTTTAATGCTTTTTATTCATGGAAAGCAAAATTTGCTTTTAATCCATGTTTAGCATGCCAATTCTAGAGATCAAGCTTTCAAAGGTAGATGTGTCTAAAGCCTTTGTTAACACATCTGCCAACTGCAACTTGCTTTATGCTTTGCCAAGAAACTAAGCAATTGCCTACTTTGTGGACTTCCTTGTTGCGTGGCATCCAGCAAAGTCACTATCTAAATAACCTAAAAGCTCAATATTACCATTAGTAGGATACTAGATCCAAGTGTGGGGGCACCTTTTATGTATCTGAATATCCTTTTCACAACTATGAGATTTGACTTTCTAGGTGCTGACTTGGATCTAGCACAAACACATATGGCAAACATGATGTCTGGCCTTGATGCAGTTAAGTACAATAAAGACCTAATCATGCTTCTATAAAGAGTTTGATCAACCAAGTCATCTTTGTCACCAACAGTGACTAATTTGGATGTTGCCATGGATGTACTACATGGTTTACAATCATTCATGTCAAATTTTGTAAGTAGTTCTTTGACATACTGGCTTTGATGAATGAATGTACCATTTTGCAATTTCTTAACTTGGAGACCAAGAAAGCATTAGAGTTCACCCATAGCACTCATTTCAAACTCTCTTGTCTAGAGTTCTCTAAACTCATCACACATGGCATTGCATGTGGATCCAAAAATGATGTCATCCACATAAATTTGGACAAGCATCAAATCCTTTCATCTCCATTTTAAAAACAAGGTTTTATGAATTTTACCTCTGGTAAAGCCTATGGATAAAAGAAAGGTGGAAAGAGTTTCATACCATGCTCTAGGTGCTTGTTTCAAGCCATATAAAGTTTTGTTTAGCTTATAAACATGATCTTGATAAAAAAGTATCTTCAAAACCAGGGGGTTGGCGTACATATACCTCTTCCTTGATTTTGCCATATAGGAAAGCACACTTTGTATCCATTTGATACACCTTGATGTTGTAGTTGGCAACAAAGGCTAAGAACAATCTGATGGCCTCCATTCTTGCAACAGGAGCAAAATTTTCATCATGATCAATGCCCTCTACTTGGCTATAGCCTTTAACCATAAGCCTAGCTTTGTTTTTTTACAACAATACCCCTTTCATCAGTTTTGTTTTTGAAGACCCATTTTGTTTCTATGGGACATACATCCTGAGGCAATGGTACAAGTTCCCATACTTGTTGTCTTTTGAACTGTAGGAGCTCTTCTTAGATAGCATCTACCCAACCGTTGTCTTTTAGGGCCTCTTGGTACTTGACAGGTTGTGTGAGTGATAGAAAACCAATAAAAAGACAAATGTTTTGGGATTGACTTCTTGTGGGAACCCCTTCATTGATGTTGTCAGTAACTTGGTCTGGTGGGTGATTTTTAAGGTAGATGACATGTCTCTTGTATGAAATTATGGCATTGAGAGGTGAAGACTGCAGATAGGAATCATTTGAACTCAAATCTGTTGGCAATTTTGAAGGGCCATCATCTGTTTGAAGTGGAGGTGGAGGTATAGGTGGGATATGAGTGAAAATGGTTTGATTTTTGTTCACAGAAAATGGACTTTTGTCAATAGGGGTTTGACTTGATGAGCCGGTAGAGGATAGAGGATCAACAATAGTTGATGCAGCAATGGCAGAGTTTTCAAAGTTGTTAGTAACATCTGTTTCTCTGGTGGAGGAAGTGACTTTGTATTGTGGAATCACAATGTCAAATCCATAATCTTGATGGGAAGATTGTGGTGTACCTACAGTGTTAGTCTTGACAGATACATCTTTCAATGTAAATTTATCTAGATCAAATAATTCAGCAAGGTTTCCTGGGATTTTTAATGAAGAAAGTTCATTGAACTTTACATTCAAGGTCTCTTCCACACACCTAGTCCTTATGTTAAACACTTTATAGGCCTTGGCAGTGGTTGAGCATCCTAGAAAATAACCATAATCTACTTTGGCTGCAAATTGTGAAATAGAATCTTTTAAATTTAAAATGAAACATGGGCAGCCAAAGATTTTGAAATAAGAGATCAGAGGTTTGATCTTGTATAGAGTTTCATAAGTAATCTTTTGATGCCTTGGGTTAATTAAAACTCTGTTCTGTACATAGCAAGAAGTGTTTATAGCCTCTACCCAAAAAGACAAGGGTAAACATGAGTCTGCAAGCATTGTTCTAGCAGCTTCAATTAGAGTTCTATTTTTCCTTTCAACTACCCCATTTTGTTCTGGTGTCCTTGGGATGATGTATTGCCTCACAATCCCTTTTGACACACAGAAATCATCCAACTCCTTATTTGTAAACTAATTATCACTCTTGAAGATTTTTAATTGCAAGTCAAATTGCTTTTCAACTTTTCTTACAAAGTCATGCAAATTACCTCCAGTCTCATATTTGGAGTGCAAAAAGTAAGTCCATGTAAACCTTGAAAAGTCATCAATTATAACAAGACAATGCCTCTTCTTTTTAAGACTCATCATTTTAACATGGCCAAACAAGTCCATGTGTAACAACTGTAAACACTGACTTATTTTGGACTCTTCATTTGATTTATATGAACTTTTATGTTATTTACCTTTTAAACAGGAAACACATTGTTCATCACATGTGAATTGTTTTGAAGGAAGACCTCTATAGTTTTTAGATTTGTTTGACCAAGTCTTCTATGCCATAGTTCTGTCTCTTTATTTGAGGCAACTGAGAACAGACATGCATTAGACATTGGATTATCTTTCATAATATCAACCACATACACATTGCCACTCCTATAAGCAACAAGTTGTGCTTTGCTCCCAACAATGACTGTTTCAATCCTTTTAACCACTTCTATCCCAACAATCTAGCAATGCTTCTTAGTGAAGAATGACCCATAACCTTTGTCACTCATTTAAGACACACTAAGAAGATTGAACTTAATGAAGAATGACCCATAACCTTTGTCACTCATTTAAGACACACTACAAAGATTGAACTTAGAATTGTCAATAAGATTGATATCTTCAAACTTGAGTTTCCCTGCTACAACTGTCCCTGACCCCAACACCTTTCCTTTGAATTGTTGCCAAAGGATATATCACCCACTCCATGTGCTTGAAAATATTTGAGAAGGGCTTTACATCCTGTCATGTGCGTGGAGCCTCCACTATCTACATACCATAAACTATCAAGTTAAGTAGAAGCTCCATGCACACTAGTAACAAGTTAGCTTTGGTGAGTTTCTAAAGCCAAAATAGCTTTGGATGGGGTCACATACATTTCAACCTCAAGTCCAGGAGAATGGTTAGAGTTTTGAACAGATTTTTGAAACATCTGTTGTGAACCATTTCCTGTCAAACGATTATAACCATGAGGATGCTTGTTTACTCTTGGCTTTGAGGGTCTTTTGTAGACCTCATAGCAAGTGGTACACTTTTATAAGTTGGTTGGCCATATCCTCTTGGAACTTTATTAGCTGGTGGTGTATCTGTTACCTGAACCTCTCTAGGAACAGAGGTTATATTCAATTGTTTGGTAACAGATGGTTGGACTGGGACAAAGGTCTTTTTCATCTTTTCTTTTCTTGAACTCTCATGTGTTTTAGATTTTAACCACTTCTATCCCAACAATCTAGCAATGCTTCTTAGTGAAGAATGACCCATAACCTTTGTCACTCATTTAAGACACACTAAGAAGATTGAACTTAATGAAGAATGACCGATAACCTTTGTCACTCATTTAAGACACACTACAAAGATTGAACTTAGAATTGTCAATAAGATTGATATCTTCAAACTTGAGTTTCCCTGCTACAACTGTCCCTGACCCCAACACCTTTCCTTTGAATTGTTGCCAAAGGATATATCACCCACACATGTGCTTGAATATATTTGAGAAGGGCTTTACATCCTGTCATGTGCGTGGAGCCTCCACTATCTACATACCATAAACTATCAAGTTAAGTAGAAGCTCCATGCACACTAGTAACAAGTTAGCTTTGGTGAGTTTCTAAAGCCAAAATGGCTTTGGATGGGGTCACATACATTTCAACCTCAAGTCCAGGAGAATGGTTAGAGTTTTGAACAGATTTTTGAAACATCTGTTGTGAACCATTTCCAGTCAAACGATTATAACCATGAGGATGCTTGTTTACTCTTGGCTTTGAGGGTCTTTTGTAGACCTCATAGCAAGTGGTACACTTTTATAAGTTGGTTGGCCATATCCTCTTGGAACTTTATTAGCTGGTGGTGTATCTGTTACCTGAACCTCTCTAGGAACAGAGGTTATATTCAATTGTTTGGTAACAGATGGTTGGACTGGCACAAAGGTCTTTTTCATCTTTTCTTTTCTTGAACTCTCATGTGTTTTAGATTTTAACCACTTCTATCCCAACAATCTAGCAATGCTTCTTAGTGAAGAATGACCCATAACCTTTGTCACTCATTTAAGACACACTAAGAAGATTGAACTTAATGAAGAATGACCCATAACCTTTGTCACTCATTTAAGACACACTACAAAGATTGAACTTAGAATTGTCAATAAGATTGATATCTTCAAACTTGAGTTTCCCTGCTACAACTGTCCCTGACCCCAACACCTTTCCTTTGAATTGTTGCCAAAGGATATATCACCCACTCCATGTGCTTGAAAATATTTGAGAAGGGCTTTACATCCTGTCATGTGCGTGGAGCCTCCACTATCTGCATACCATAAACTATCAAGTCAAGTAGAAGCTCCCTGCACACTAGTAACAAGTTAGCTTTGGTGAGTTTCTAAAGCCGAAATGGCTTTGGATGGGGTCACATACATTTCAACCTCAAGTCCAGGAGAATGGTTAGAGTTTTGAACAGATTTTTGAAACATCTGTTGTGAACCATTTCCTGTCAAACGATTATAACCATGAGGATGCTTGTTTACTCTTGGCTTTGAGGGTCTTTTGTAGACCTCATAGCAAGTGGTACACTTTTATAAGTTGGTTGGCCATATCCTCTTGGAACTTTATTAGCTGGTGGTGTATCTGTTACCTGAACCTCTCTAGGAACAGAGGTTATATTCAATTGTTTGGTAACAGATGGTTGGACTGGGACAAAGGTCTTTTTCGTCTTTTCTTTTCTTGAACTCTCATGTGTTTTAGATTTATACTCATTTCTTTTGACATCAAAATTTTTGAGATAAACACACTCTTAAGTTTTGTGGTTTTTCTTACCACCGATGGTACAGTGAAGTGCATCAATAATCACACTTGTTTTGTTAATATCATATGCTTTTAGAAGAAAACAGTTTCTAGTAACATGATTCTACTTTTCACAATAATCACAAAACAACTTTGTTATCTTTTCTTTCTTCTTCCCTTTTTCACCTTTTTTGTCAGTAGATGATGAAACATCTGTTGGAAGGTCTTTTAAGGGAATGATCTTGACTTGAGGTGCTTTTACACCTTCAATGGTTGAAAAATCCATTGGCTTAAAATTTTCAAGAATGTCACACTCATCTGACCAGGCTTTTATTTCTTGACTAGCCAAATTTTCTTACCATTTAGTTCAATGGCTTTTATTTCTTGACTAGCCAAATTTGTTGGAATAATTTCAACCAAATTACAATCATTACAGCAGTGTTTTGAAAAACTTGGTCATTTTTCTGAAACCTACACCAAATTTTACATTGCTTTTGATTTGTGATTCTAACATTAACTCATTACCTTTGTAGGCCTATACCCATTTCTCACAAGTGATCTGCGTAGATTCAAGCTCCTTTTTACATCTTTGATATTTTTCTATCATTGTTTAGAGTTGATCCTTGGTTATGCTTGGTTTATGTTTGAGACTGCTGATTTCACTATCTTTTTCAAACCATTTTGATTTTAACTCTTTTGTAAGTTTTTCAAACTTTATTTCATCATTTAAGATCTTGTTTCTAAGTTTTTCATTCACCTCTTTAATGTCAGAAAAACAATAATACATTTTTCTAAACATAAGTCTTAAGGACTTGAGGTGATATCTTAACAGCAGCCATTATGGCACAATTACACTCTCCTTCACAAATACTGGAATCCCATGGGTTAGAAAGAGGGTTTATCATTTCTTCACCAACAGTTTCTTCAGTAACATCTATTGTAACATCTGTTTCAACATTTTCACAAACCACATCAATATTGGACACCACTTCTTAAGATTTATTCCCCTCCAAAATAGTATCTAGTGCCATAAAACAAAAATTTTAAGTTCTCTTATCAGAATTAGCAACTAGAGCAAAATTTTCATCAGTGAGTTCCTCAGGTTAGCTACTCCAATCAATAAAGCCTTGTATAAAGAAGTTTTGTTGACTAGTCTCTGCTTGAGCAGAGATTTGTGTAACTTGTGGTGCATGTTGCACCTGGACCTGAGGAGCTGAGGCTTGAACATATTGTATCTGAGGAACAATGGTTTGGACATACTAGACATGAATAGTGTTTACAAGGTGTGCAAAATGAGCAATGTTTTGCATGTGTGGAGCAAGAGTATATTGGGAATAATGGACAGTGTTTTGAGTGTTTTGAGGTCTAGGACTTCGGTGTGTAATTATAGGGCCATTTGTTTGGCTCCTAAATTCTCTAGCAAAATGACCTAGCCTATTACATTTATAAAACTTAATTTTTGACTTATCCAACCCAAACTTTAAACCCCCATGCAACCCTAGAAACGTTCTACGAGTTTTCTTATAAAACTTGCTAGTCATAAAACTAAGCAAGAATAGTTGATGCAAGATGTCCATTTCTTCCAAATTAACAGGTCAAAATGTTGATGATCATTTAAATCAAAAGATAAGTTGTCAGAAACTTGGTTTTCCCCATTTGCTGTAAAAAGGATAATTGGGTGAGTAAGAATCAAAGTTGAAATTTCCACCAGATGTTACATCAATAAAATGATCAAAACTCTTATCCTTACTACCACCAAAGGTTTCTTCTTGCCCAAAACTTGTTATACTACCAAAGGCATAGTCATCAGCAACTTTTCCTGACTCATGTAGCTTCTTTTTCTTGTTAAGCTCTCTCTCAAAGGTGAGAAGCCTCCCATGAAGCAGAGTCAAACACATCTATTTGAACCCAACAACAGTTCTAGTTACAAAAGCAATAGTGTCCCATTTTTCTTGTAATGATCTAAGAAAGCGGCTATTTAGGGTTGGAAATAATAAAGTTTCAAATCACAACAATAGTGACATTGTTTTCATCAACATACTTTTGTAGACTTTGATTCACGTATGCATGCAAATATTACAACTCCCACTTAGCCTAAGATAACTCTGATTTTTCTTATAAAAATGTTAGAAGGAAAGTGATGAATAGAACAGTACATGCACTGTTCTATTTATAGTACAAATCAAACCTACTATGGCATCTAGGCTGACGTCACATTGATAGTGACATCTAACTAACTAACAAACTCTAACATCTGCTAAGCTAAAACACTGTTATATTAATATATAAAACTCTGTTGATCCAGCATCTGTTGATAGAAACTCTGATGAGCTTTGTAGGATCGTTTTGTCCAATAGCAAAGGTCCTAATTTGAGTATCTAGTCCATACGTGTGGAATTCATATGAATTAGTGACAATTGACAAGATTATTGTATCAATTAACTGATTTCATTCAATGTTTAACAGTTACAGATGACCAGGAAATCCGACAGAGCTTCGCCGTGTCAGTCGCAAAAGTTCTACACACTAACACCTCACACTAGCTATATATAGACTTGCTACCTTTGTGAGAGGGTAGTTTATCTTCGCACGAAGGTAATTTATCTTCGCACGAAGGTAATTTACCTTCGTGCGAAGGTAGAATTCACCTTCATGAGAAGTTAAATACAAACAACGTAAATCTAACATTTTCGCCCTATTACAAAATACAGACACAACCCGAAGACGTAGGCAATAGACATTATGCACCAACAAACTCCCCCTTGGATGTTGTCGTAGTCTTGGTCTGTATTCAAAATCTTCAAATATTTGACTTTAATGCACAAAGAAATTCTTGTGTGGCTTCCTACGTTCTTCAGACGATATTGGCGTTTGATCAGTCACAGGAGCCCACTTCATGAACTGAAATCTTCTTAGTTGAGCTTCTTTAAACTTTTCTTTGATCTTCTCCAATCTTCATTCCTCTTTCATAAACTCTTCTTTTTCTAACTCTCTCCATGTTGATTCCCACATTTTTCCTAAATTAATATCGTGAGCATAGTAAACATTAATCACACCTTAGTATTAGATCGCTTGTGTTTTCTCCTTCACATCGTGACAAATCTTGTTGAAGAACAAGCATTTGATATCATCTTTTGAACAGTTAACTAGCCACATCAGGTCTAGCATACGAATAGTTCTCAACAATCCCCATATCCTCTTTCGTTCGAGCATCTCAGGATTTAGATCTTTATGTGTCATCACTTTCAAAACAATAACAGCTTCACTTGTTTCGGAATCCGCTTGCCACCACTGAAAGAATTCATGGAAATCCTGTTCAATCTTCATCAATGGCATGTTATTCATCACAAGTGGTTGTTTAATCACAAGCATGACATCTTTCTCTTTAGTAACTTTGTCCATATTTATTTTTTCTTCGGAACCATGAGCTGCTTCGTATTTGATTAACTTCTATAATCTTTGATCATGAAACTTCATTTGGAAGTTAATACTCTTCGTTTGTACAAGCTCTTCGATATCCCAGTATGGCAACGTCTTCAAATCATTCAAATATCTGAAGTATTGAACACCATATTCCATTTTGATCGCACAGACATCCAAATCAAGAAACCATCCCTAGCTTAAAATATCACCCAAAGATTTATCTTTGTCGCGTGTGAAGAATGCTAATGGATCTGAACTTCCTTTCTTTTAGTAACTCTTTAAACCACGTCTTTTTAGCCTCAGCAATTTCTTCTTTGGTTAGAGGTTTCGGAATACTTCCCTCTGCAACTATCTCTTCAATCCTTCTTTTTAACAAATCATCGTTTACTTTACTGAATAACTTTTCAAAAGTTGGAAAGTTATCAGTTCCTTCACTAGAATACTTGATCGCTTCATCATCATCGGATGCATCTTCAATAATCACCTTATCAGACATATTAGGATCTGGTATATGCTTGTACACATAATCATTTGGCTCGAATGCACTAATGTTATTCAGTTCCTCTTCAAAGTCAAATTTGAATGACTCTTCATTAACCCAAGCATAATAGCAATTTCTTCCTTTGTATAATTATGCACAAACTCTCATTCCTCAACATTATGTTCCAAATAAAAAATTCGGGGCTTATAACAATTAGGAACAACTGTAAATGGAGTAGCTGTGAGAATTCTTGATTGTTCTTCATCGTGAGATTGCTCTTTCTACTCCCTCTGGCATTTTGTATCATCTTCTTGGTTAGCCAAATCGTTTAGAAAAACATCATAATCAAAAGATTCATTAAACTTTGCAGTTTTAACAATCTACCCTATTCCACCTTGCGTATTATCGTTATCGTCGCCTTTGTCATCATCATTTTTATCATCTTTCTTGCCATCATCTTTATCTTGTTTATCATTCTTCTCGTCATCATCATATTCATCTATCTCTGAATCAACTTCAGCATGCAATCTCCTTCATTCAGAAATCTTCTCAATCATAGGATTTTCAGTAACATCCACCGGTCCTCCCACCAGTACAAAGTTAACTGGTTCAGCATCAACATCTATGTCAACCTTTTCGTCATTCTCAACACTAGCAGTAGTAATTACTGGCACAGACTCAGCTTCCAGCGCAGATTGTTCTATCATAGAAACCTCATCAATCTTTTCTTTCCCCTTGCCTAATGCTTTAGCATCTTCCTCTGCCTTTTTGGCCCGTTCATCTACCTTTTTCCTTGCTTCTTCAACTTCTAAATGATCGAATTCAACAGCAAAATTTATCCCCAACTTGCTAACTAATACCTTCTGAAATAAATCAAATCTTCGACTATTCCGAACACGTTATCCTCAAAATCATTTACCACCCATCTCAACCTATCATTATCAGTCACCAGGCTTAGATCATAGCTTTCATATATTCTCAATCATTTTCAAGAAATCTCACTCTGCCTTCCAATACTTCTTTATTATCTTCCAAGGCTTTAATCCTCCTTTCTAGTTCTGCTATTTTGGAGTCATTAAACATGTCTGCATCGAAATTTTCATCAAGCCCTTCTTTAAATGAAATCTTCCCAAAATCTGGAGGAAATCTATAGGACAATGATTGTCTCGGAGCTGATTTAGGTGTTGATTGTGATTTAGGTGTTGGTTGTTTGGGTGTTTTTTGAATTTGTGGAGATATTGGTTGTGGTGGAGTTTGATGTGAGGGTGTGATATCTTGTGGTTATGGTTGTGGTGGTGGTGATGTTGGTTGTTGTGGTGAAGAAATGTGAATAGGCGACGTATGTGGTTGTTCAACACTTTCAACCTCTGCTATCTTTCTCCTCATGTATTTCCTTCTTGCTTTCTTTACTGCAAGAGACCCAGTAGTCTATTTCTGTGAATAAGTCTTATTCTTGACTCTTCGTGCCTTCTTAGTTGGCATTTCAGCTTCAAGATCATTATCAGACAGAATATACACGTCATCATCATCTCCAACCACTTTCTTCTCCTTGATCTGAGCCAACCTTTCAGCTTTTTCAACTCTGTAAAATGTATCCTCAGAATCTTCATCATTATCACCACCTGCACCTTACTTTTCTCTATCAGAGGTAGCAGAAAATACCTCTTCCTCAACATTCACTTCGGCTTCAACATGTTGCTCAATATTTTACTCAATCTCTACTTCCTCATCAGTAGTTTCATCTCTGAGGATTATTTCTCTCTTTCTTTTCTGAGCTTTGGCTTTTGGAGTACTCTGTTTCTTAGCACCTTCTTTCTCATACCGCACACCTCTCTTAGGCTCAAAACCATCCATCTGAGCAGCCTCATCATCAGAACCACTACCTTTGTTTCTCCATTTATCCTTCGGAGGTGCTTTGTATCTCCTATCTTTAAACCTTCCAAAGAAATTTCTGGCCACTAGCTTTGTAGTCTCCTTTAGATACTGATTCAATCTTACCAAAGATAACCCTGTCATATAATCCAAAGGCGGCACATCATTCTTGTTTTTGGCTATGTTGGGAATTTGGTCATCCAACATCAACTGCATGAATTTGGGGTATTGCAAGAACTTTTCTTTGTCAATGTTCAACTTCATCTTCTCGAATATAATCTTGGTGAAGTTGTAGGGCTTGTTCAGTGCAACTGCGGTGATCATGCAAATTTGATAACCAACTATAGCATCAGCGTCCCCCTTTCATGTGGCTTAATGCAGATATTACAGAATGTAAGAAAAACTTGTAACGCCTTCTGAGATAAGCTTTATTGAACTAATTGTTGACATGTCCTTTATAGCCCATTCTATAGAAGCATCCATTGCACATACGTTTAGTATACATCATTGGATCTTCGTCTTTATCTTTAAAATCAAACACTCTACAAATCAGGTCTTCAGTAATGTACACTTCTTTATCTTCATTACCAATCCGTACAAAAGATCTTATAGCTTTTTCTCTGGTACAAACTTTCTGTGCTTTCAGAACCTCTCTCTGTGTGAACGATAGGCCTTGTGAGGGTCTGTAAGCGCTTTAACAATCAGTAACTCGCTCATAAACTTCAATATTGACTTGAAAGGAGCAATTTCTGGAATACTCTCATCAAGAACACAACAGATGTTGTGTTTCTTGTCGAAGTTCGATTTCTTTTCCTACACAAACACAAACATGAAAACACTTAGAATTTTTTTTTCTAAAAAATACATGTTACCTTCATGCGAAGGTAACTACTGCGAAGTGGATCTTTACCTTCGTGCGAAGGTAACTAGTGCGAAGGTAATTTACCTTCGTGCGAAGGTAACTACTGCGAAGTGGATCTTTACCTTCGTGCAAAGGAAACTGATGTTACTAAAACGACCTAAAAGTGCCGATTAACATGATGGTATGTTCAATTTTAAATTTGGCCCATTAGATTGTTCTAGACCTACATTTTAATATATGGTTTATTGAAATCATCAAATTAACATCCAATTCATGTTTGTTTAGGTCCAATCTACCTTAGGCATTGTAAGTGTTGTGCCAATCAACCACTACAAGGCAACAACCGGACAGCACTTCGTCATTTGCTAGAACTTTTATCTTCGCTCAGAGCTTATGTACTGTGACCATATGTATTATCTTTGTGCGAAGATAATATATATAGTCATGCTATCTTCATGTGAAGATAATTATATTCGTGCAAAGATAACTTCTTTGAGCGAAGGTAAAACTGATTTTTAATCCGTTTTAACCAGATTTAACGACCCACGCAGTTGACCAAGTCCAAGTTAATGACTCCGGTTAACTGATTTGTTTACCAAGTGCAAGTTAATGACCTTGGTTGAACACTTTGTGATCAAACTGATGTTTTAGGCAATGTAAAGTTACAAGTTAATGAACTTTGATCTTTTCAAAGTATTTTCACAATTCAGATAAGCTCCCAACCCGTTGTCTTATGCCGAATTCTCAACATTTGGCATCTCTGGATTTTGAAGATCTGCTTTCCATCATCGGTAGTCAAAACTAAGGTAGAAATAAAATCTTTTTGGTTTTTCCAAAGTTTATGCTAAAACACACTGAAAATCTTTTTGGGCTTTTCTGAAATAAGATGTAATAAACTATGTACAAACATATTTACAGACATATTTTTGTGAGTTTATGTTAGAGAATCATGTCAGTTTATAAGACATATCACTAGTACCGTTGACCTTTGTAAGACTTTAAGTGCTAAAAAAGTTCACTTAGACTATTAGTATACTTGTCCACATAAACCTCTACACATTTCTCACTTGATCCGAGATACATTTAGGTAATTTTAGGAACTTGACTTAACTGTGTTTCCCACCTCAGAATATACTCCCATATCAAGATTCCCTTGATTTCATCTTATAGGTGAATATATCTAACTGATATCTATATTTGGGTAATGCGAGACCTTGAGAGCTCAGGTTAGTACCACCGTTCCGACAAAGAGATGAAGGCTCATCTTGAAAGTAGTGTTCGAATTTGGAATCTTTTACTTCAATGGTTGGATGTTTCGATAATTACAATTTGTTGTAGTTTTTGGGTTTTAAAAGCAAAAGTATTCTATAAGTTCTAGTCCATTGCCGACGCAAAATCATAAGAACTTGTATAATACCCCAGATTTCAATTATTTATAAAGATCTAGTATCTCGAAATCCGGCAATCTCTCAAACGAAATTTCGGTGTACTAAGACCATATATCCGAGAGATGTTAAGCCACTAATCAAGAAGTTTTTCTTTATGTTTATATCTCGGAAACAATCTACTGAATGTGCAAAGCGTACTGGCACATCCTCAGTGAGACATGTTTAAACTTTTTAACACTACAAATCTTTACCGTGATAGACCACTGATGTACTATCATTTCCTCTTTTCACACGAAAACTCTTTTTGTCTTTTTCATGTTTTTGTACATTGTTGCATTTTTTAATGTTTCTGTATTTTCTACAACATTTCTCCCCCTAAAATCAAAAACATATTTTTGGATTTTTTTTAAAGAATGAAATTCTATAAAACTATATAAAATGTGACAAACCGGTGAGGATCACGAAAACGCGTCATCAGATCCGTATTCAACCTCTAATTCCCCATCTGATGTTAGATTTTTCATATCACTAATTCTCAAAAGATATTTAAATCTGGTTTGATCAAATTGTTTGGTATAAAAATCTGCCTTTTGTTCATCAATGTGAATCTTTTCTTTTCGTAATAAACTTTTTCTCGTGGCTATCACGGATAAAGTGATGTCGAATTTCAATATGTTTAGTTTTAGAGTGATGAACTGGGTTTTTAGTTATATCGATGGAAGCCTTGTTATCTACGTATATGGGCATATCAAGAAATTGCAATCCAGAGTCTCTCATCTGTTGTTGTCTCCACAAAATTTGGGAACAACAACTGGAAGCCGAAACATATTAAGCCTCGCAAGTAGAGAGCGACCGTGGTTTGCTTCTTGCATTTCCGCATTACTATGTGTGTTTCGAAGAACTTGCAACCAGCCGTTGTAGATTTGGCATTAAGTTTGTAGCATCTAAAATTTGAGTCTGAATATCTTGCATGGTCAAAGTTGTCATTTCACGAATACCACAAGCCGGTGCTTGGGCAACCTTTCAAATATCTAAAAATTCGCTTGACTATCATCAGGTGTGACACTCTAGGACTCGATTGATATTGGGCGCAAAGGCATGTTGGATACATGATGTCTGGTCTTGATGTTGTAAGATACATCCGTGGTCCAATCATCGATCGGTATAAGGTTTCATCTATCTTGATTCCATGTTCGTCTTGACAGATGCCATGATTATTTGCTAATGGGTTTGAATTTCTCCAAGATATCATGGACATACTTTGTCTGATGGATGAAGATACCATCAGGCAACTGATCGACCTGAAGCCCCAAGAAGAACTTCTTCTCTCCCATTGAACTCATTTCAAATTTCATGATTTCTTCAAATTCTTTACACAGCGCATCGTTCGTAGAGCCAAGGATGATTCCACATAGATTTTCACGATCAGCAGATATCCTTTCACTTCCCGTGTGAAGAGTGTTCTATCAACAGTGCCTCTAGTAAAGTCGTTGTTTAACAGGTGCTGAGAGAGTGTCTAATACCAGGCTCTCGGGGCCTGATGCAACCCGTATAACGCCTTATCTAGTAAGTAAACCTTGTCTTTATGCACTGGATCGACAAACCCCAGTGGTTGTCAAAAATACACTTCCTCTATCACTTTTCCGTAAAGGAAAGCTGATTTGAAATCCAACTGGTACACTTTAAAACCTTTCCATGACGCAAACGCCAGGAATATACGGATTGCTTCTAGTATTGCGACCAGAGCATAAACCTCTGTATAATAAATGCGCACAATTACCCCTCGATCATCTCTTTTGCACTTGAAAACCCATTTAGTAACAATAGCTTTGTGATTAGCCGGTAGATCAACAAGCTTCCAAACACCAAGCTTTTCGAATTATTGAAGCTCCTTCTTCATTGCATTTATCCAGCTATCACCGACAAGTGCTTCCTTATTCGATTTTGGCTCAATCTACAAAATAAAACAACGAAGTAAGCATATATCTTGAATTGGTGCAATTTTGGTATAAAAACAACTAAGATCCTTGTTGATCTGATTCCGTGTTTTAACTTGAGCTTTTAGCTCTCCAGTAATATTCTCTGAAGGGTGGTAAGACAAATTTCTCGGCATTTCTTCATTTGGAACATTTACTTCACTTTCCAAATTTGTGATGTTTTGTTCAGCTACCGGAGTACTCGTTGAAGCTTCATTCTTAGTGCTAGGACTTGCAGATTGATTTAACAAACTTGTTATCTACTCAGAACCTTCATCGGAGTTGGATTCACAATCTTGATCATATGTCGGCCAACATCTGAATTAGAATCGTAATATTGGTCGAAAGTGGGCTCTGTGACATTCACTACTGGTACGACGACGGGTTCTGTTTGAGTCGTGCACGGACCTGCTCTAGAATCATTTGTGCCAATAGATGGTTGAGTAACCACCATCAGTCTTGGAACTTGTTCTTGATTAGACGCTTGTTGTTGTTGATATAACAACACAAGTTCCTCTTCATTTGGTTCTTCTTGTGACAACCGTCATTTTCCAGCTGTAATTACGCGCATAATGAACATTAATACCATCATAAGAAGCGTAATTAGACAAATTAACTTGATCAGGCCTTTGGAATGCCTAGGAACGTCTATATGACTTTTCGGTACGCGAATGGTGATTTACGGGAAAACTGCTGAATGTCAAACTGTAACGAACTGACACCAAGCAAAATACTGACAACGCCAACAAATATGGAATTTACATGTACAATTTATGCGTAAGAATTTGGTTTTTATCAATTATCATGCTTTCGAACGTCACAAAACGCTTACGTGAACGAAACCACGTCCGTAGGAACGCACCGGTAACAAAACGGAAGCAACGGACTCGAATTACGCCTTGATACCAATATTTTATGATATAGTTAGCTTTGTAATCGAAATTTACTATTCATGGTCGAAATTGGATCGAAAAACGGACAAGAAACAACAACCTGAGCATTTGACGCATTTTAACTAAACCGAAGAACGCATGCTATTAATATCGATACCGACACCTTTAACATGTTTTTGAACCTAAAATGATATTACACAACGTTCCATGAAGTTCAGGTTCGAAATGGAGACCACTCCATTGGAAAGTTTTCCTTCTCCGGCAATCCTTCCATCTTGATTTCCAACGAATCCTACATAGCCTCCACGAATAGACTTAACATCATAGAGTAAGGCAAGCATTCTTGTCATGTGACGAAAGCTCCACCATCCTTTATCCATTTTGATATGATTGACCTCGGGAACCACTGCACATGTAAATAAGCAATTACTTAAAAAGTGAAACCCAAGCCTTCTCAGTCTTGAGTGGGTTTGGAATGTCAAACGTTGGAACTTTGACATTAACATCTTGTTTAACTTCAGATTTAACAGGTGTTTTGATTTCTAAAACAGATGTTTTGGTGTTAACCACCCAGGTTTGTGTTTTTAGAATTGCCTTTTTCGAATAAAATTTTGAATCCTTTTGGTCGGTTTTGGTTGAAGTTTCACCAATTCAAATTTTGACACTTTTACAATTACTGGTTTCACAATTTTGTTGGATTCATTATTCTTATTAACATTTGTTTGGAAAAAACTAAGGTTTCTTTTGTCTCACATCTTTTGTGGATTTCTTTGCGTTGTAAACAGATTTTGAGTTGCTTTGAGTACAATGTCGTGCAATATGCCCAACTTTTTTTACATTTCCAACATGTTCTACTATCACAATCAGTAGATGAACTCAAATTCTGCTCACGGAGTTTCTTTTCTGCAAGGAACTCGTCGTTTGATTGCTCCTTTCCCAACCTTTATTTTTCACTTACCGTGCTTGATCTAAAGACAAAGGTAACTTTCTTTTGAAAATTTCATTTTCAAAACTTATCATTTTTCTTCTTGGCATGCCCCAACCCTTTACGCTTATTTTCAGGATAACTTTTACCTTTGGGATCAGTTTTGCAAAAACTTTTGGGTTTAGAGTAGTAAGACTAATTCAAATTAACTAATTCAAAAACATTGATTTATGTTAGCTTAAACACTTGCTCTACTTTCTCAAGATTCAGATTCAGAATCGGGAATTCTTGATCAGAATATAGTTTGTCCGATCCTTTCATGGTATAAGCAACCAATGTAGAATCATCATCCGAACTAGAATCTATTTTCAGAAGGTAAACTTGAGCTAGTTTTCTCCAAGTTTTACTCGGCACTTTCATACTCTGTTCTATCACTTTCGATTCCCAAAACCTTTCAATCACTGTTTTAACCACATCAGATTCACAGTCATTGTCTGATTTAGTGTATGTTACATCAATGTTCTCAGGCAACTCATTTTTCTTTTCAGCTTTCAAATTTAGATTGAGCGCCTTTTCCACTCTTGATGGTTTCTTTCTAGCATAGCTTTCCCACATGGGTGGTGGAACACGGTTGTAACTAACACTTATGTTCTTACCATTCTTATCATCTTCTACCTTTTCGATTTTCAGAAGAATATGATCAATGACATATAAACTGGTGGAATAACTGATTAACAATTTGTTAACCCTTTCCGCTTCGATTTTCATTTTGTCAAGCTCATTTTTAAGTTTAGCAATTTTGTTCAGATGAATGTTAATTGCCATTTGTTTATTCATAAGAGTTGCTTTAATCATCAACAAAGTTTCACAATCTTCACTATTAACCTATTCATGTTGTTTAATTGCTTTAGATAATTTGTCATAAGCTTGTTTAGTTTCGTTATAATCATTTGACAAATTATCTGAAAGTTTGTTCAGTTCAGAATAGTTTTTTTTCTTTCTCGACACATTCCTTGCAAGGATCGTGGCATCTCTTGCATGGTTTTTCAACCTCAACAACCTGAACTTTGACAACCTCCCTTACCATCTCTTTGACAAATTCAGTCACTGACTCTTCCTTGACCTCATTAGAAACTACCTCTTTATGGTTGGCCATCATTGCTTTGTTTGCAATCTCTATCAAATGCTCAGCATTCATCTTTTTTTCCACATCTATCAATTTCACACATTTAGACTTTGATTCCTCTTCTGCTTGCACTTGATAGCTTGAATCAAAATATCCTTCAAAAGATGGAAACATATTAGGTGGAATCAAATTTCTAAAAGCATTATGCAATATATTCTCTTCTTCAGCATGTTGTTCATGAACTTATCCTTCAAGAACAGCTTCCTCAAGAGCTTCATCAAATACTACTCCAAACTATTTTTGTCCGTAATCTCCATAAATTTCTAAGCTCTTTGAACTATAGAAGCCATGCACCATTTGATGTCAATAAGCTCTAATTCTTCTGAATCTATTTGATCATAATCTTCCTTGGTCATATCTTGATTTCCTATCTTCCTAGCAACCAGGCTTTCGTAAGATTCAAGAACAGATGCGAGCAAAGACATATGCTGCTTGGCAGTTTGTTCATTAAAATCTTGTGCGTTTTGGAGATTAACAACTATGTTACACTGTAAAAACCTCTGGTTTGAGTTAAATTGCCCAGATTGTTGACTTTGAAAATTGTATGAGCTCTGTGAAGACTGAGGTGTTTTGGGTGAATTTGGTTCAAAGCTAGAAAATGATTGAAACCGGATTGATTAGAAGATGGGCTTGTAGAACTATCAGCACTGAAGGTGGTTTGTACTTTCGGACTTTGAGTACCAGCTGTTTTGCCTTTAAAGTAAAGGTTTACATCTTGTTGCATTTGAGCACCTCTTGATTTGGTCATCTTCTGCATTTCTAGTTCATGACCTTCGAGCTTTTCTATGAACTTTGATAGGCTGTAACCACTATACTCTACACCATTTTTCAGAATTGTCAAGTACGTAGTCCACTCTCCCTCAGGCAAAGCATCTGCCAACTTGTTGACTAACTCCTCATTTGTTTTTTTGAATTCCCAACCTCTTCATTTGAACAACTAGGTGACAGTAACGTTTGATCAAATGCTTCATAGTTTCGCCTTTCAAAAGGTTGAAAATATTAAAGCAGTGTCTTTTTGCTCTTCCTCATTTGTGAACTTCCCTGGAACTTCAACCTTAATGCTTTCCATAATGATTGTGAGTTATCATCATGTTGCAGCAATGCTAAGATATCTTCTTTGATTAATTGTTGCAATATGCTCATCATTTTATTCTCATTGACGGATTTTTCTTTTTCAGCCGTTGGGAAGTGAGTCAACATCTTCTCCAAATCATTTTCCCCAATTGGTGCGGTATATTTTTCTTCTATAGTAAATCAGTAGTTAAAATGGTTCGCTTGCACCTAGTTAACAAACCGTTCACTCCAACTGTCATAATCCTCCAAATTCATCAACTTTGGGGGTTTCACCATTGTCCCCATTTCGTTCTCCAAATTTTGATTATGTGCAGCTGTAGCTGATACATTAACAATTGACCTACTAAATGCGTTCTAAAATCCGTTCTCCATTTTACCAGCCTGAAACAACGTTAAATGCTAAAACGATTAAGATTTCGGTTAGAGTGAAGTAAAAATGTCTAAAATTGATTTATCTTCGTGCGAAGATAGATTTATCTTCGTGCGAAGGTAAAGTTATGTTCGTGTGAAGTAGGTTCAAAACTTGACATTTTTTGCAATTTTCAACATGAATTCATTTATTTTCAACTCCGATTTTCTCAAGGGTTTATCTAAATATGTTTTTACGTATTATACTTGAAAATCAGTTCATTTTGACCATGGGTTCTTTTTAAAAAGTGAAAAATAAGAAGAATGAGTAGAATAGGAAGTCTTCTAGGCTGAATCTTGAACAATTGTCTTCAAATCAGGCTCCCTGAGCTCTGATACCACTTGTAGGATCGTTTTGTCCAATAGCAAAGGTCCTAATTTGAGTATCTAGTCCATACGCACGGAATTCATATGAATTAGTGACAATTAACAAGATTATTTCATCAATTAACTTATTTCATTCAATGTTTAACAATTATAAATGACTAGGAAATCCGATAGAGCTTCGCCGTCTCAGTCGCAAAAGTTCTACACACTAACACCTCACACTACCTATATATAAACATGATACCTTCGTGCGAGGTTAGTTTATCTTCGCACCAAGGTAATTTACCATCATGCGAAGGTAGACTTCACCTTCGTGCGAAGTTAAATACAAGCAACGTATATCTAACATATTTGCCCTATATAAAATACAGACACAACCCTAAGACGTAGGCAATAGAGATTATGCACTAACAAGCTTTAACCTCTGTTGGTCCAGCAGACCTTTGCTTCAACAATCTTTAACTCTTTAATTACATAGGTTCTCTCTTGCAGACCTTAGACTATAAGTAGAGCTTGTATCCAACAGAATTTGTAGAACAGACTTTAGCTTCAACAGACCTTGAGTAGCAGATGTTGATGTCTTTGCCTTTGGAGGGGAGCAAATCTTGTAAATGCTGTTTATTTAAGGATCATATGTTATAGTTTATTTTGGCTTTCCAATCATCTGTTCTTTTATTGGATTTAATAGATCCAACATGTTGCTTTAAATCCTCTGAAGTCTTTTTAACACTGTAAACAGGTTTAGGATTCTTTTGTGGACACCGACTATCGATATGCCCAACTTGACTAGATCGAAAGCAATTTCGACTGTCTGTCACAACATAGGATCCATTAACCTGTTCACATTTTTTCTTTGAGCAAAGAATCCTTCCTTTCACTATTTGCTAAACTGACTCTCTTCATCACTTTCTGACCTTGAGCTAGAAACAAAAGTCATTTTCTTTGTAAATTTTGATTTTCCAATGCTGTTATTGTTTCTCTTACCGTATTCCGAACCGTTTATCCCATAATAGTTATTTCTATGTTGGTTATTAAGAAGAAGTAGAAGCGGAAGCTTTCCATTCATACCGAACGAGTTTACATCGTTTACAAGCTCGAGAAACATTTCTCCAACATTTCCCCTCTTGGATCTCCAAAAACTTATCATTGAATTTCCCCCCTAAAACTTGGCAAATTTAGTCCTATCTTTTCACTGAAAAACTCTACTATGCGGAAAATGTGTCATTTTGGTCCACAAAAGTCAGTTTTTCATCAATGCGGGTTTTCTTTAAGGCCCATTAATAGTCTACTCCAAATGATAATCATTCTGCATATTCGTGTAAGTCTTGAAATCGGATCTAACAGGTCTTGTAAACCTAATCAGGTAGGAAAAAGAACAATCTCTTGAACAAAAATTAACTTGCATACACCAGTATAGTGTCTGATACAAGTTTTCAATTACAACTCTCTAACCTCTAAAGATTAACCTAATACATATATTTATACTAATCACCAAGCCCAACAAGTACAACCCTAGGCCCAGAAGGCACTAGGAAGCCGAAAACCCTCTAAAAGCCCAAATGTAGCACTAATGTGTAAACCTTTACTAGTATATGCCCAAAAATCTCCCCTAGGTTTACAACATTAGGCCTTCTAATCTTTAGGTTGTGCATCCACTCCCAATCTTCCAGCAATAATTCTATCACAGCAGCTGTCCAATCTTTAGCATATGCTTCATATAACTCTGTTGTTCGAATCTGGTGTGAAGCAAGAACCTACAGATCTTCATCGTGAAAGCTCACCAAATCAACCACATCATTAACCCAAAAGGCCTTCTCCTTCGTCACAATAGCCACACTTCCAACTTTGGGATCTTATAGCCAGAAATTGAAATTCTTCAAAATTCCTCTCGGAAAGGTTGGAGCAACTAGTATAACAAGTTCCTTATCCGTCGGGGGCCACATCACCGACTTAAACCTCCTCCCTGTCCTCGCATCACGCACTTCCTTCGCAGCTCGCAAATACGGTTCAGTTGTTTTTCATTGTCTTGAACCGATTCTTCACCTCCTGTTCCAATTTCTTGAAAAACCTCCAGGCTGGACCTTATTCAGTAGTATCATCGTCAGAGTTCGGAGCTTGTAACAAATCAGTCAAAGCAATCTTCGTCCACGTTTCAAACTGAGACTCCTTAGAATAATATTCCCGAGTACCGTCCTGTCTAACAATAATCCACATCTTCTTTACATGGTCGTACATCCAGCTAAGCACCTTTGATTTGTTTCCAACCTTGCTATAGTAACTTGAGCTAAGTTCCATGACATACCGTTCAGACTGGTTTGAAGGATCTTTCAATTGAAAATTCTCATCAAGCAGATTAAGGTTAACGTTTTTCATCAACTCCATCTGTTTCTTCTTTTGTGTCATTGACGCTTTTGACTGGCAGTATATTTCTTTCTTGGATCACGCAGATAGTCATCCAACCCAGCTTGTCGTTCGGAAGCCAACTGTTCTGCAGCTAACCTATCTGCTTCACTTTCCTCTGCTACTCTTTGTTCGGCTGCTCTATGTCGGTGTTCTATGTTCATTGGATCATAAGTAGGGTCCGAAAATTCTCGCCCAAACTTGTTCTCCAATTTAGCCTTCAAATTGATATCCCCTTGTAGTTGATCGATCATTTGGTCTCCCACGTCTAAGTGTGTCTGCAATCACGCAATCTTAGCATCCTTAAGTATGACCTCCTGTTCTAATACAATCACTCGCTTCTTCAAATCAACAACATCAACTTCGACATCTTCATCATCACTGTCAAGACCACTAAACTCAAATGCAAGTTTTTCAGATCTCCGCGAGTATTCCGGCAGCATCATCCTTCGTACCACCTGTACCACTTCCGCCCGCTCCAGATCCCTCAGCACCCACTAAACTTCCACCAAAATCCATCATTCGTAATACAGAGTCTGCTAGAATAGATACGACTGTGGAATGTGTAGCAATGTGAGTAGTTGTCAGTTCAGAAGAAATAGGAGTATCAACCATCTGAGCATCTGTAATAGATACATCAACTGAAGATAAAGCAAGAATAGATGTCACCGGTGTAGATTCTTCAGCAATACTAACAACGTGAGCTTCTGAATGACTTGATTGAACAATAGGCTCCGTTCGGCGTCTTTTTATCAAAGGTACTTCGTCCTCTTCATCCTCTTCATCAGTCTCAACCACACCTACTGGAACATTACCAGAGGGGATTACCAAAGGAGGATCACCTTGTCGTTCTTGAATTTCTTTCAGATGTACAATTAGGGCTTCTAAGTTCTCCGAAGAAAGTTCTGGCAAAACTAGAGTTAGATTGGCATTAAACTCAGTAAGATCATCTAAGAAATCTTGTTCCTCGTCTTTATCCGCATCAGTGACCAGAAACCATGTTGAGACGCGGCGGCTGCTGCTGCCGTCGAATCCTGCCGCCGACCCTTTCTCTCTCGACCGATCTCTCTCTCTCCTCACAACTCTCTTTCTCTCTCTCTTCTGTATGTATGTATGCGGGTATGTGTATGTGTGTTAGAAGGGATACAAGAAAGGTTGCAGGGGTGTCGTGTGTGTGTCGGCCAGAAAACAACTGCCACCGACACCGTCAGAGCAGCGGCGCCGACTGCCGTCGCCGGAGCAAATCCGGTGACCAGATTTGTAGTTGAGAGAGAGAGCAGGGATGTTTTCGATTGTGTGCTATGGTTTGGTTTGAGTGAAATGAGAGAAAATTAGGGTTGATAGTTTATATAGGCCTAGGGTTTTAACCGGGTTGGGCCTGAAGCCCGTTATCGTGTGTAAGCCCAATACGTATTCCAAAGCCCGTTTTCATAACCCGAACTTCATGATTTATTGAATTTATTCGTTATAGACTCGAAAGCGTTTAAAATTATATCGGAAGTTGGGTTTTGACGCGTAAATCCGTTCGTCGTGTTAAAATCGCGTAGTTGCCCTGTTTGTCGTTTCTGATCCATTTTTCGTTCTGGTTTCTACCATGAGCATTAAAATCTGAAAAAGAAGCCAAATATATCGTAATATATTAATATTTAGACGTATCTCTAGTTCGTGGCTTCCGTGTCGTTGTCGGTGCGTTCCGGTTTTCCGCGTAACTTCCGCGTTGTGCTTTGCGACGTTCAACGATCCAAATTTATCGCATAATCATAACTATATGATAAATACAAGTATAAAATTTTTGTTTTAGGCGTTTTCAGTATTTGTTTGGCATCAGTTCGCTTATCGTTCAAATTCGCGTTTAGCGTTCTCGATTGTCGCCATATCGAGTAACATGAAGCAAGTACACGTTCCTAGGCTCTCTAGAGGCCTGATCAAGTTAATTTACGTCTAATTATGCTAATTATAATGGTATTACAGTTCATTATGCGCTTAATTACAACCGGAAACTGCCGGTTGTCACATAACGAGGGTTTATGTGGTACATAGGAACTTATGGAATATTCTGATGAAGAGATTTCCGTTCCTTTAGGGTTTTGGCCCTTCTATTTTGGCTCTTTTAAAGGATATCCTGACTGTGCCTAGCTCTGCATATAATCTGGATGCAACAGTAGGGCAGCCAAGATATCCTCGGGTGACTCAACAACATAAAGACCCGAAACCTCAGACGTTGGCTATCTATCAACACAAGATAATAGACAATGAAATCATACGCCTATAGTATGTGACCCACTGAATACATAGTTCTTTATTTATATATCATTTGGCTTACACTATCCGATTGAGATTTAGACCTATCAACATATCACCTTCGATCCAAGTCTTTTCCCGCTTCAACACCTTACATGTGTTAGTCAAACACTTCATCACGAAAAAGTATTTCATTTCCCAATCATTGCAAAAGCTGTTTAAAAACAAACACTTTTTTTTGAATATTTCTCCCCCTAATTTGTGCATAAATATGAACAAATTTACGAAGCAAACAAAAATGAATGAAAGACAATAAACGAAACAGAAAGGACAGAGGATGCTCAGTTAGAAAAACGGATCATTTTGAGAAGATCCACAAGCACTTGAAAACGCACGTTGCTAACGGGTTTCGTGAACAAATCCACCACGTTTGCATCGGTGGGGATTTGCTCAAGTTTAACGAGACCCTTTTCATAGCAATCACGGATAAAATGAACTTTGATATTTATGTGCTTGGTTTTGGAGTGAAAACAGGGTTTTTATGATTTGGATAGCGGCATCATTATCACAATAAATTGTTGTGTTTAGATAAGTCAAACCGTAATCCGTAAGCTGGTGTTGCATCCATAAAACCTGGGAGCAGCAAGCAGATGCTGCGACATATTCTGCTTCCGTAGTAGAGAGCGAGACCGTCTGCTGCTTCTTGCATTACCACGAGATTAAGCAGTCTCCAAGAATTGACATCCAGTTGAAGTTGAGTGCATATCCCTATCTGTACCTCCAAGATTACTGTCAGAGAAAGCATACAGTTAAAATTCAGAATTTTTAGGAAACCAGAGGCCCAGTGATGGTGGCCCTTTGAGGTACCTAAAAATTCTTTTAACAACATGTAAATGAGAGAGTTTAGGAGTAGCCTGATAACGAGCACAGTGGCAAACGGCAAACATGATATCTGGCCGACTTGTAGTGAGATACATGAGTGAACCAATCATAGATCAGTACATGGTTGGATTAAAAGGCGTTCCTTCAGCGTCTTCATTTAGCAAAGGCCGTTCTACAATAGGTAAAGCCGTAGGCTTTGAGTCTGTAAGCTTGAATTTCGTAAGAACGTCATGGACATATTTTCCTTGATGAATCAAGATTCCTTGCGGGCTCTGATGAACTTGAGTTCCCAAAAACATAGTCATCTCCCCAGTGAGCTCATCTCAAATTTCTTCTTTATGATTTCTTCAAATTCACGACACAAACCATCATTCGTAGAACCAAAAATGATATAATCAATGTAAAGTTGAACAAGAATAATGTCCTTCTCAACACGTTTGATGAAAAAGGTTTGATCAATGGTTCCCCGAGCATATCCATGAGCAAGCAAATGCTCTGTCATAGTTGCGTACCATGTGCGAGGCGCTTGATGCAACCCATACAAATCTTTGTCCAATTTGTATGCATAGTCTGGCTTGTCAGGATCAGTAAAACCCGGTGGTTGTGCCATGTATATTTCCTCTTTCACCGTGCGGTAGAGAAACGCAGTCTTGACATCCATTTGATAGACAGTGAAATCCATGTAAGATGCATATGCCAAGAAAATGCGAATAGCCTCCAATCGAGCGACCGGTGCATAAACCTCATCATAGTCTAATCCTTCACTCTGACGAAAACCCTGAACCACCACTCGAGCTTTATTCCGAACAATGACTCCAGTGTAATCCTGTTCATTGCGAAATACCCAGTGAGTTCCAAGAGCATGTTTTCCTTGAGGAAGCTTCACCAATTGCCATACACCAAGCTTCTCAAATTGAATGAGTTCTTCATGCATAACATCAACCCAGCCTGGTTCATGCAAGGCAACATCAATGCTTTTAGGTTCAATTTGTGAGATAAAGCAAGAGTAAAAACATGTATTGATATACCTTGATTGACTGCGGGTTCGAACAGAAGCAGTAACAGGACCAATAATGTTTTCAATTGGATTATCGCGCTGTAGACACTGCGGTATTGGCATAGCAGGGACAAGAAGGTCCGTTTGCAAGATGGTAACACTCGCTGAAGCAACTCAAGATGACCTCCCCCTCATTAGTTGCACCAGTAGAAGCGTTGAATGATGAGTCAACAGAACAGTCTGGCGGTGTAGGATCAGGAAACAGAGATGAACCCAAGACATCGGGAGGAGCAGACCCTTCATTTGTCGTAGGAGGCTCTATGTTTGGAGCCTCAACTTCAGGGGAATCATCCTGAGGAGTCTGGTTAGATGTCATTTCTTGATGTTGAGATACTGGTGAAGGAGTAGATATAGCTTCATTAAATCCAGGTGGATCCACACTCAGCTTCTTTAAAGTCTCATGCAGCTGTGCAGCATCAGCATCGTTGGAAGTTCAGAAATTTTGCATGTAACTGCAGACACATTGGAAGGGACATCAACATGGTTAAACAAGGTGGAATAATCATACAGCCAGTCAGGACCAATGCTTGTGTCCTTGGGATTTTCCTCCAGCCAACTCACATTGTAGATTTCAACTACCATTTTCTTGATCTTATTATAGACACGATATGAAGTGTTTTTGGAATATCCAACAAAGATGCATGGATCCTCGCATGATTCAAATTTCCCTTTAGCATCCATGAGCAGGAGAACACAGGGCATCCGAACTTGCAGAAATGCTTGACCGAAGGTTTGCAACCTTCAACCACTTCGTACGAGTTTTCATGTGTCTTTTATTGACCAGGGCATGATTCTGAATATAACAGGCGGTATTGATTGCTTCTGCCCAGAAAATAAGAGGTAGCTCGGATTCAACCAACATAGTACGTGCAGCTTCAATCAGTGTTCGATTTCTCCGTTCTGCCACCCCATTTTATTGTGGAGTTCTGGCTGCACTAAACTATCAGTCAATGCCCTTGGAGGAGCAGAAATAATTTAAGGTAACATTCTAAAATTCTATTCCATTATTACAACGAATAGCCTTCACACTGGTGTCTGTCTGGTTCTCCATAAGTGTGACGAACTGTTTAACTAATTCAGCGGTTTCACCTTTTTTGTGCCAGAAAGAAAACCCAGGTGAATCGTGTGTAGTCATCAATAATGACCAGACAGTATGCCTTCCCGCCAATGCTCAGAATACCTGTCAGACCAAAAAGATCCAATGAATCAATTCTAAGGCTTGAGATGTGGAAGGGGCGGTTTTATATTTGTGCGGCTGTCGATGTTGTTTCCCACGTGCACATGATTCACATTTTTCAACCGGCATAAAATCGTGAACTGGTAGATCTCTGACTAAACCACCCTTTGCAAGTCGATTTAAGTTCTTCATGTTGATGTGTCCTAGTCCACTATGCCATAGCATTGCATCATAAACAGCTGTCGACGAGAATAAGCAAGTGAGCTTGTCAGAGGGAGCCTTGTTCATGTCTATGCATTTCCTTTTCGCGTGGCTTTTAGAAGAATCCAATCATCCAGAATAATGAGACCTAGTTTCAGTACATAACACCCTTTCTTGGTAAAGAGAACATCCAAATGATTGTCACAGAGCTTAGACACACTCAAAAGACTATGCTTCAACTCTGGTACATAGTTCACATTCTTAAAGCTGAAAGCTCCGTTGCATACTGTTCCTCTCATAGTGATCTTTCTGGTCTCACCACCTGTGAAGGAGACAAACCCGCCATCGAAAAACTGAATGCCATTCAACTACGAGATGTCCCCAGTCATGTGCCTGGAACAGCCACTGTCAATATACCAGAGTCTAACGAGAGTTCACTAGAGCTGTTCCTTCACATTTCAACAGGTTTTAGTTAGAGGCTGCAACCCAGGCCATTGAAGATCTGGGCATGCCATTTGCATCAACATAAGTAACCTCACGGAAAATTAAATTAGTTGAGGATGAGGTCGATGATGCTTTTGATTTGTTGGATATCGGGGCAGAAGACTGAATCTTGGTCAAGATCTTAGGCCTCCAGGTTAGTGAGTCAGACTTCTGCACAATCCTTGGAATGCTAGAAGGATTCAGAAAATCTAAAGGTCTTGAAGATTTGTGAGTTTGTTTCTTAGCCATGTTCCAGTCTTGATCAGAAGGCTTAGTCATAGCAAATTGAGCCTGATTTAGGCGATCAGGCATAGCTTTCTGATATTTTGAGTATAATGCTTTAAAAGGTGTAAAAGCCTTTTAACAATTTCGAGCAATATGCCTAGGAAATCAACAGTTGAAACAGGTATGCCTCTTCTGGAAGAAAACAGTCCGTTCAGCTTGGGAAATTCTAGGCAATTTGTCTGTCAGTTTCTTGCTTGCGGGCACTGACGGCTGATGCACGGTGTTGATCTTGGCTGGTGCCTGCGCATAACCATTAGTACACTTGTTAGTTTTGTGATTTGAATTAGAAAATTTGAAGTGTGTAGACTTACGCGCAAATTTAACTGATTTCTGTTCAGCTGGTTGCTAAACAGATTCAGTTTGGGGCTGCTGAGTCGATTTCTCAGAGTGAAGAAGTGACTCAGCAGTTGCCTTTTCATTTGTCTGAGACGCCTGTTTGTTTTTCTTCTTTTTGGATCGACGTGTTCTCTATTTCTTATTTTTAGTATTCAAATCACTTTGCGTGGTAGATTATGCAGAGGAGACGGGTGGCTTAACAGGGACATCCTTTTCTGAACTTCCAGAAGATGAGCTCGAAACATTACAAGTAGGTGGAATCTCTAAATTTTGAAAAGTTTGAGAGTCCGAATCAGATTCAGTTTCAAGATTTGTATCTAAATCAGCAGAAAGAGAATGCTCATCTTCTGTCATTTCAGAATCAATCCCTTGTTCTTTGTTTGAAGAAGCTGAGTCGCCCGATTCTTCTAGAACTATGCCAACGTCATTCTTCACAGGGTCAGTTGGTTGGTTGAATTTCTCACTGTCAACCCTGGGATTAGCATCAATAGACGGAACCTCTGGAGAAGAACTTCTGGTCTCTTCAGTAGGAACTGAGGAAACCGAATCATCTGTCGATGTTGTACCTGTAGCAAAATTCATGTTTTCATCACAAGAGTTATCACAGTTATTAGTAGCATTCAAAACATCAGCATTTGATGAAAAACCATAATTAAAACCGTCTGTGTTATCAACACAACCAACACTGTCTGAGAATTTAAATTGTTCAGCAAGAAATTGATTCAAAATGTCAAAAGAAGGTTTATAAAATTCATAATCAGCAGCCAAATTGTCTGAATTTGCATTCAGACACTCTTCTTGCGCACCATCTGTAACATCCTCAACTAATATTTCTTCTACACATGAGGTAGAAACATTAGTAACGTTCACTAAGTCAGTTTCAGTTTCAGAAGAATTTTCTCCTTTAGATTCTGTGGATGATATAGTTGCCTCTTCCTTAGGCGTCACTTTCTCTAAATCATCTGAACTACAAGATGGATGGTCACCAGATTCATGTGAAAGTGGTGCAGAAGTAACGAAAACATCATCCCTCTTGAGTTCAGCTGGCTTGGAGAACTTTGGGTAATAGGGCTTCCACGATTTAGAAAGATAATATGAAGGTTTACCATACATCATATATTCTGCATTTTCTAGATCAGCCTCAGATTCAGGCATTCTTGTATAGTTATGATTATATGGTGGAGGAGCCCTATTGTACCCAAGACCTTTTGTGTAATTTTCTTGTAATTAAGTTGTAGATCACACAAGTCCTTGACCAACTTGCTGGAAGTTTCATTTTTTTAATATTTATTTCATTTTCGTGAAACTTCCCTGTCAGGGAATTTAGCTTGGCTAAGGCTGCTTGAAGTTCTACGTCCTTTTCAGCTAATTTTAGCTTATAGTCATATACCCAACATTGTTGTTGGTTCAAGTCAAGCTTCAGCTAAGCTATATCTTGTTTTTGAGCTTCGACCTTTTCCATAAGAAGTTTGTTCTTATGTTTAAGGGCGATGTTCTGTGATGCAACTTGCTGGCATTCAGCTACAAGAGTTGAATTATGGGCGCGCATTTGTGATAATTCAAAAAGACAACTATCAAAACAGAGAATTCGATTTACCGTTTCCGAAAGATCTTGTGTCTCAGTTGTCTACGCCATCATGCAGTAGTTGCTGTTCTTAGAAATATTCAAAGTCTCCATCTGAGCTGCAGCATCTGCGTAGTTGAATCCTTCATCTTGTTGTGCCACCAACGCTGTTGATTTCCCGCCAAAGCTGCTTGAGGGACTTGTAGTAGACTTTGAGGGAGAGACTGGCACCAGCTGTCTGTCACTGCTCTGTATGTCTACCACTCTGGATGACACATATCCAGATGGCGGCTTCTTGCACTCCCTTGCAAAATGTCCTGGCTCATGACATCTGTAGCACCTGAGTTTATCTTTTGTGAGTCCAGTCTTCAAATTTGAAGGTTGCCGCCCATACTTCTTTTGAAACTTGTTGACATGGAAGGCAGCCATTGCAAGATTCCAGGACACGTCAATCTCGTCCAGATCCTCCTCCATTATTTGATCTACTTCATTTGGAAGAATAGATGGGGGAGTCAAGTCACCTGCTAAAAAGGCATTCAATCTGTTGATCATTGAAGCATCTATGGCCAATTTCTCTTCATTTTGCTTTGTGAGAAAAGTAGAATTGGACACAGCTTGAGCAGGAGCCTACGCTGGAGCAGCAGATTGAGGAATGCCGCCTTGTTGAGATGCAACTGGAATGGCAGGACTGAACACCATGTTAGGATACTGAGCATGGTACTGTGTCTGAACTTGGGCAGCAGAAATCATAGTAGGAGTCTGAGACTGAAGACCGTAGATGTACTGAGTCTTCTGTGGTGTGGCAAGAGGACTGTACACCATGTTTGAGCTACCCGGTGTATGAGAACTTCCTTGCAAAGGGCTATAAACCAGATTTTCTGACATTAATGCTGCATTTTAACTGTAATACTGGCAGCCATCAAACTACTCTGATGATTGATGTCTCTCTACTTATTATCGATCTCACACGATTTAATAGTAGCTATCATTTCTGTGAGAGTGACATGATTCAGATTCTTCGTCTTCTTGATCATTCCAACATCAGCATCCCAACTCTCCGGTAATGAATTTAATAGTTGTCTGTTCATAGCACTACTGGTAAGAGTAATCTAAGCTGATATCATCTGGGAAACGAGCTTTACATATCTCCGGATCTGGTTCTCAATGGTTTCCCTGTAAATGTGATTAAATGAGCTGAATTGTTGATTCAGCTGATTTACTCTGCTGGCCTTCCTTTCCACATTTCCCTCATAAAGATTTTGCAATTCACTCCACACTTCTTTAGCGGTCTTGCAATTTCTGACCGCAATTGAAATGTTGGATCCAAGTGCCATTGTCATTACAGTTGAAACCTTTTCATCTTCCTCAATGATTTTCACATCTTCTGGAGTCCACAAGTGACTGGGCTTTGGAATCTTTGTATCTAGATCTTGATCAGTACTGTAAACAATCGTTCGAGGACCATTCATAATGCACCTCCACACGCCAGGCTCTTTGGCCTTGCAATATTGCTCGATCTGAACTTTCATTCATAGTACTCATCTCCATACAACAGACGGGGCACTTAAGTTGAAGTGCCAATCACTTGATCCAATTCCTGTTGGAGGGCCAGAGTCTGTGATTGCCGTGCAGCCAAAGTGGCATTGGTCAAATCTTGAGTTGTCATATAACTGTTCATCATGGTTAACTTTATTAAAATTACCAACTAAATTTAAATTATGTTAATTTTGAATTTTATAATGAACACTGATCAGAATATGTCCCAAATAGTGTCCGAAATGAGTCTGGAATAGACAACTCTGAGATCAACAGATCTGAAATTAGTCCAAGATGGTCAAATCTGAGATGGTTGAATCCCAGATGGTTAAATCAGAGATGGCCAGATCCGAAATAGAAAAATCTAAAATGATAATCCGGAAAGCAGTGTGTATCAAAAATAAGAAATCCGGAATGCAAGAAAATCCAGAATGAAAGCTGGTCCGAAATGAATCCGGAATCAGGAAGAATCCGGAATGAGACTGGATCCGGAATGAAATCAGTCCGGAATCTAGAGCTTATCCGATTGCAACAGTAGTCCAAATTTCACACAACAGTAGTTCGAATTCCCAGCAACAGATAACCACCATAGTGTTTCGGATCTGAAACAGTAGCAATCTGGATTGAACAATAGTCCGAGATCAATCCAAGATGGATGATCTCCTTCGTGTTCTTCGGGATCTTCAACAGTATCAAATCCGTGCATATAACTGTTATGTTTATAAACCGGTGATAAAAATTTTCTGTTATCTTTGTAAATCGGTATTTAAATCATAGTATGTAGTTTTCCTATGGAATCTAAGGATCTGTCAGTGTGTAGCTAATACACCGACCTATGTGCCATAAGTAAGTAACCAAACCGAGACTCCTTTTTCATTTTGGGATCACAAAAGCACTCCTAACCGGTTATCATACCAGGAGTGGAGCGTGTCTCAAACTCGATTGATCTATACCTTTTGCACCTTGGTCACTACGTGAGTAATGGTTACTATTGTTATTTCCCTACTTACGCACATGGATCTGTTATAATCTAATCCCATAGCTACATACCAACCGTTATAAATCTGTGTTATTGGGCCAGCCCATGTTCTTTTGTGATTTGGGCCTAGCCCATGTCCTTTTGTGATTTTGGGCCTACCCCATGTCCTTTTGTGATTTTGGGCCTAGCCCATGTCCTTTTGTCATTGGGCTGAGCCCATGTATTCTTGTCATTGGGCCGAGCCCATGTATTCTTGTAAAATTGGGGCTCTGCCCCCTAGTTGTGACTATGACAATCCCGTCACTAGTCATAAAACTCTTCCATGTTTCAAAAAGCTTTGTACAGCTATGAAAACCGGTAAGTTTAGCATAAACCTTTCATAAACCATTTGAGTTCATTGAATTCTGTTTGTAATATGGTTTAGAAATACATGATTTTTGTTTCATCGAAACATTGTGTGCTTTCGCAAAACTTGCATGTCTTTCCACCCCTGAAAACATTTATAAAAATGTAAAACGGTAAAAAGTGGGGGTTATGAACTCACCTTGATTTCCTTGTGCAAAGCTAGCTTAATGTGATTTCCGTAGTGTTGTCTCCACAACTTGACTTGCTAGCATGCAATCTAATGTATTCCTAAAACGAAATAACTCGTAGGTTCTAAGAATGACGTAGCTATACTACATGATACAGAGCTCTACCGAATCGTTAATCATACGATTCTATGAAATTATTATTGACTTAACTCGGTTAACCAACCTATGGTTTTCTTAGAATTGTCTTAGTTTTTGAACGACTTGAAATATATGTTTATATCTAAACATAACTATATTTCATGAAAATGATATTTAGTCGTTATGTACGTTGACGGATAATTACAACTCTTCGTAGTTTTGGTAGATATAATGTATATATACTCGAAAATATATCCGTATAGATAATACATTTCGTATTCGCGCAATAGTCTAGCGTATCGATTTAAAATAAATAATTGTGTCATCGTACGCTTGTTATAGTCTTGCGGAGTTGCGTCGTACTTCGTTTGGCGTTTGAAACCGACTATGACCAATATATATTATTGTTATATAAATCCTTCGAAAATATTCGTACGTGTTCGCGTCGTCGACATTAGAAATAAATATAACTATATTTCTTTATAAAAGTATTCAACGCCACGACATTCGAATATATATAATATTCTTGTAATACGTTTTCCGAATTCGTTTGTTTGAACTAATCCGCACCTTGTATTCGTCTTGTAAAAGCGTGCGGAATATTGGCGTTTCGAAATAGATATAAACAATATACTTATTTTATGACATTGTTTAAATAATTTTATCGAGGTTTGAAATCAAATTCCCGTCGGCTTTGAATTAAACATAGATAAATATCATTTATCTTGTAGTCGTTTGCCGTACGTTTGTTATCTTAAAATCGCATTCGTGGAAAGGTTGTCGGCTCGAGTTTTGAACGTTTAAATTAGCATCGTCAAATAAATATATCTATATTTATTATTTTTTTTATAGTTATCGCTTGAATCGGACGCTTTGTCTTTGAAATACTACGCGTTTCGTATTACGTGTTTTTACAAAAATCGGGCAGAGTTTCCTCTATTTTCGGACGATCACGACAATACTAGTTGTCGATTTATTTATCAAAACACAACCTGCAATGTACGAAACAATATATATAATTTATCGTAGTGTTTTTGAATATAACGTTTCACCGATTTAGTTTTTCTGATTTATATATTTAACGACAATTATAATTCCGATTTATATATTTAACGACGACTCGGTTTTAACTTAGTGATATCCGAAGATAGCGTACGTTGACTTAATTGTTATTTTTTACTCTTTGGTGATGTCGAATTGTTAACGGGTCTGGTCGAGCTCGGTTTCGCGATAAATATGTTAATATATATATATATATATTTATAAACTAATATAATTAAATTTCGCGTCGTAATTAATTTTTACCGAGTCGTGGGTTGACCCGTTGACCAGGTTTGACTCGTGTTGACTGGGTTTGACCAGTTGACCGTGTTGACTTTTGTTGACCGCACCAAACCGAACACCGAAACGAACCTGAAACATACACTTAAATATTCAAACTTAACCAAATCGAAACGAAACGAAATTATTGAAACTGTTTCGAACTTGAATCGGGTCGAACCGAGTCGAACCCGAAACCTAAACCGGAGATGGACTGAACCGCAACTGATCTGAACGTAGCGAAACTGAAACCTTGTTGAACCGGAACCCGAATCGAATGAAACCCGAACCAAAACTGCCAACTTGAACCGGAACTGATCCGCCGGTTGCCGCCGGATTCCACCTCAACCACCTCCACAACCGTCGACCGCGGCTTGTTGCTGTCGTTAACACCCAACCCGAAAACAACACCCCCCCCCCCCCCGATGTGACCCAAGCCAAATCAGCCACCATCGCCTTCATTGCCGCCGCCGATAGCGGCGTTCCCGGTCACCGGAAATACCACGCCGTCGCTTCCTTTCTCTCTCGCAGCTCTCTCTCTCTCTCCCTAGCAGTCTCTCTCTCTCTCCCTAGCAGTCTCTCTCCGATAGCGGGTTGGGCCCGAGGCCCGTTATCGTGAATAAGCCCAAAACGCATTCCCAAGCCCGTTTTCGTTTCCCGAACCTCATAAAGTATCTATTCGGAGCTGAGAGTGCTTAAAATTTATCGGAGGTCGGGTTTGACGCGTAATCTGTTCATCGCGTTAAAAATCGCGTAGTTGCCCTATTTGTCGTTTCTGATTCGTTTTACGTTCTGGTTTCAACCGAAAGTATTAAAATTTGAAAACGAAGCTAGATATATCATAATATATCAATATTAGATGCAACTCTAATTCGTTGCTTCCGAGTTGTTGTCAGTGCGTTCCTGTTTCCCGCGTAACTTCCGCGTTGTGCTCTGCGACGTTCGACAATCCAAATTTAGCGCATAATTATAACTGTATGATAAGTACAAGTACAAAATTAATATTTTTAGACGTTGTCAGTATTTGTTCGGCATCAGTTCGCTTATTGTTCGATTGCGCGCTAAAGTTTTCGAAATCTCCAAATCAAGAGACTTACGTATTTGCACCTATTCCTGATACTGATGATTATGACAAAGTTGAAATAGAAGATGATGTGGATGATGAGGAAGTTCGATACACAAACAATGCGAATGAACCGTTTCCTACTTCTAAAGAATTTTTTTGCTAAAAAGTTGAAGAGATCGTAAAGCAAAAAGTTGAAGAGAAACAAGGAGATGTTTCGATTGTCGAAGAAGTTGGTATCATTGTTGATCGAGTTAAATGGTTTAGAGATCTGAAGAACATGAGAAAATATGTAAGACCTTTGAAGTTCTTCACATAACACAAAGATGTTTCAATGATAGACATTATAAGTTAGATATGGATTCCGAAGTTAAAAAACATAGAGATATTATAAGTTGGATATGGATTCCAAAGTTGAAAAAAGTTAGCTATCAGAAGAGAATACGGGGTTCAATATTTTAGATTTATCAACAACATATAGAGTTTGTCATGGTGGAATTTTAAAGAGTTGTGCAGACTGAGACTGATCAATTATGAGATGAATTCTTACAATCAGCAGGTTTTGAGATTTATTAAGCGGGAAGCAAGAACATGGTTTAAGTACCGGAAGCCTCAACAACCGAGACGCATCATATTAAAAACTGAAGTGGATCTAAAGACCATAAAGTAAATTGTTACTTTAAAGTATAGAAAGCCAAGAATTTTGAAAGCCAAACCATTCCACGAGATGGAACAGGATATTCGTGAATACCTTATGTGAAGGAGAGAAAAACTGGAGAACAATCCGATGTGGTTGGTTAATATGTTAGAGAAAGACATCGAAGTTCTATTGTTTAACATAATTTACTAGGCAATGCAAGGCAGAAAGAAAGAAAGAAAGAAAGCATTACAGTATTAGAATGTTGTGAAAGTATGCTTCTCTTATGGAATACATTAAGGAAGGATGTGGGATAGTAATTGGAGAGAGTTAGAAGAGAAGGAAGAAAAGAAAGACAAAAAGAGAGAAGAGACTATCCGGAAACAAATGAGAGGAGCGTCAATTTCAAAGGACAAGTATAAAAGACCTCCTAAGACCAATCAGACGGTGAAGAATTTTGAAGATCACCGACAAGAGTATTGGAAGAGAGTTTTTAGAATGGATAATTGAAGACCATCAAAGACAAGACTTTGACAAATATTGAAAGGGAAGTCTGTTAGTACACTATGTCTAATGCATGTGTCTTTGTATGAGTCATTATGAGGTAGCACGTTCGTAGGTTAATGTTTACATTTGAATTTGAGATTCAATGTAAAAGGACTCATATGTGCATTGGAGTCCTACGCACGTATGAGTACTTGTCTAGCACATGAGTCATGCACACCGAGGACTCATGCCTATAAATATGTCCTTCATGCACATAAGCCTCATAACTTGTTTTTGGAGAACTTTTGAACAAGGTGCTGATTTGTAACAAAGTGCTGCCAAATTGGAAATAGAAAGATATATTTAGAAAACAAGTTGTTCACTACTTTGTCGATTAGATTCTGCACTTTTAGCAAAGTTGTAGATATTGAAACATATCAAGTCTAATCATTTAAATTGCACACCAAACCGTTCCTACAGGTCAGGTCTAACAAAAGTCATCAAAATATTTAAATAGATTTATTTTAGTATTTTCATGCTTGAAATCCTAACTATTATAAGATTCAATTGCAAAACATTATCTTTAATTAGAGAGATCATGTTTTATAGATTCATCATGAACAACTAACCTCCGTTCACTTTGTATTACTACGTGGGTTGGTAGCGATTGTTGATTGTGTCAACAACGCAATTCTCGGTTTGGGGTTGCATAATGAGTGTTATTATACCATTATATGTTTAATCCCAACTACACCTGCTCAAACTCTTTCAATTGATGCATGCCCTTCAAGTTATGACATATGAATCTTGTACTTCAACTCTTAGCAAAATTGTAGGCCGAATACAGGGTATTCACATACAAATGCGGTTCAATACATCAGTTGAAGTGTGATTAATTTAGGGTGGCACACTATCTATTATGAAGGAGTGTGTAGCATAAGGCAAGTCGTGCAATTTTAAAATCCAATTTTACACTCGTTCATGATAATTGAAACTCCTTTCATGCTCGACATGACCAATTTTAACTCCTTTTAATTAATAAACTTTTTTATTGATTACGGATTTAAAAATAAAAACAATTTAAATTTAAAACTGAGTTGTTTTTATCTTTTTAATAAAATGCCATTTATTACATTTACCTTTTCGAGTTAACTTAAAAACTCCATTTTAGTTCTCTTGTCAATTTTAATGATTGTGAAAATATTTATTTGGTGGTCTTATTATTTCCTAACAACATGACAACCACACATATAAATAATATTATAAACTGAGTTTCTAGCAATTTGTATGGTTTCATTCGAGCCATTGATAACCGAATAGGTCTAAATGTACACAAAACAACTCTTATATTGTAACTCCCACTTAGTCCAATATCTTCATCTTTTTCTTCGGTTGCTCGGTCTTTGATCTTCAATATTTGTCTTCGTCGTTTTACAATAAACACTTCTACATAAAATATATAAAAACCTTGAAATTAAAGCAACATGTACATACGACGCAATAAGACGTTAAAAACTACGTAATGGATCTACTCTTCACAAATGCAAGTGCAGAATCAATGCAATGGTGTTGTGTATACTCAAAATCACTAAATAGACATTCTATAAAAAAATTTGGCAGCACTTGTTATACACGGCTCCCCTTTTCCAAAGCTCAGAATGAAAGTTCTTACTAACCTAGCGTACCACTCACCTATTTATAGGAAAGTGCAAGACACCTTCTACGTAACACTCATACGCACGCATCAATGATGTGACACTCGGCAAATACCGTTAATTCCATACAACCTAAAGAACTATTATATTATTTATTTTCGTATATTCGACTGGATTTTTATTTAATTAAGTCTTAAAAGTCTAGGAATGTTCAAAATCATAGTTTAGTATGATGACAAATCCGCCACGATTAAAACAGTACAAAACTATGTCCTAGACTAACAGCAATAATGCGAACACACTATTCATGCTAGTACAAGTCGCGGTACGGCCTGACATGAAAAAAACGAGACATGAAAATATGTCCGCATCAAATATTACACAAAAAATTAGTTAGTGGCAACTTACAATTAATACTTTACAGAGAAATTATATAAACACTAAATTGTCTTGTCCGCAAACAAATTCAGCAATTCCGCAGAAGTGTACAGCACTCCGCAGAACAATACAGCAAACGTCCGAAAATCCAAAAATAAATGGTATTTATCATAAACCATATGTAGGGAATTGAAAGCAAAACAAAAGTCCTTATATAAACTTTACTGTTTAAACATACACAACTCGTTCAGTAACTACCCAATAACAAAAACCGGTATAAAAACTATGACAAAAATAGTAAATTTACTAGTCTAGTGAACTAGTTAATGAATTTTGGACATTAAAAATATCGCAAAGATGGAAATGTTTACATTTCCATCGAAGTGGTATAATTTGACGGTAATTGACCCGATAACGAAACACGAACCGAACTCGTTACCCAAACAAGAAAACGACTAGTCTAGAAAACTATTTAACATGTTTTGGCATACCGAGCCATGTGTCGTTTATTATTTGTACCTTCGGATAACAAAAATAAAATAACCGAAACATTAAAATTTATAAAGTTTATAAAATATAACAAAGTTTATAAAAAATATATATATAAAACCAACCCCCTCAATCGGTCCTAGTGGGTTCTCCACTAACCCACTCTTTGATGTGTTGTAAGATTATGAGCTTTGTTAAGTGTCTTGCTAGGTGTAAGCAAGGTATAGCACAAGATCATCAACTTAATTCATTTCCATTTTAAACAACAAATAACAACTTCATATCTTTCTTCTCTCCTTTTTGAAATCGGCCAAGAACACCACCCAAACACTATCTTTTGATCTTAATAAACATCCCATTTTGTTAGTTGCATGCCTCTTACAAGATGATCAAAGACATTTGCAAGTTATTGGAAGATATTTGAAGCCTTTCTCAAGTCTTGGAGCTATAGGATCTTCATCTTTTCATCATCTTCATCTTGTGCATTTCTAGCTAGTAGTAAGCTTCAAATCATGTAGTATCACTTCTTATTTTATGTTTAAAACACAAATTTACAAGTAATAATCTTGAATATTTATCTAAAAATCACATGAAACGCTAAAAGAACTAAACAAACTAATATGATTATATGTTATTTTTTTATTCTTGATAATCTTTGAAGTTGTGAAAATGTATAAAACTTCATCTTGCATTTTTTTTATGTTTAAAAGTATGATCTAAACACATGCATGTTTAGATCTAGCAAGATCTATTAACAAAAATGTTATGAACATGTTTTCACACTTAAAAATGATTTTATGTATTGTGTAAAGTGTAGATTTTTATATAAAACATGTGATCTAAGAATTTTATTGAAAAAGTATCAATAAATTTTCCTTTTTTGGAAGGTTTCAAGTTCATAACATTTCTTGTTAAAAATTTATGATTTAAAGATTAGTCATTGATATTTGAATATTGTTTGATTTGAAAAATGATTATAAACATGTTTAGTAAACATGGGGAAGTCCATAGTTTAGAGGAAACTATGGAATTTTTTTCTAAAGATTAATTATGATTAAGGTGTAATTGAGTAGCTAAAATTATACAAGTTTTATTGAATTAAAAAGTGATTTAAAAACCTTAATCATAATTATAAAAGTTTTGGGTGAAAAAGTTTAAGTTAAAATTACTAGAGTTTTCTTAAACTAGAAATGGATAAATATATATATTTAGGACAATATATATTTAGAAATCACCAAAAATGTGTACATATTTTGTGTATAAATATATGCATTTAGATATGAAGAAATAAATACAAAAATAGATAATTATATAAAAGTACAAAAATATATAAATACTTGAAAAATAGACAAGTATAAAATATATTTGTCCAAACTTGGACTAAAGGAACAATTCAGACAAAATAGACGAAATGGACGATGCGAACAAAACGGACAACACGAACTAAACAGACGATACGTACCGACACTCAAAATATATAAACATTAAAGTTTATATGTATTTACAAAAAAACTTATTACATGAAAAATTATTAGATAATTTTTATAAACTTATAACATTTTACATAAATAGTGTAAATAAACTTTTTATAAAATTTTGGCTAAGCCCATTTATATATGATTTATCGGGCTAGGCCCACTTATAAAGCACGATTAGGTTAGGCCCAATTTTTTATAAAAGATATAATTGGGATAGGCCCAACTATTTACAAGCATACAAATGGGATAGGCCCACTTTTATAAAATACAAATGGGCTAGCCCCACACTTATAATTCAAATGGATTAGGTGGACCTATAAACCAAATAGGCTAGGTCCACTCATGAAATTCAATTAGGCTAGGCCCATACATACTAATCAAATGGATTGGGCTTGTGCATTAAACTTTTGGGCTAGGCCCATTTAAACAAAAAGAATGACATATATATATATATATATATATATATATATATATATATTATGTATAAACTAACAAAGATACGAATATGTAACAATTAGCAAAATTCTGGTAATTCTGTACAACTTGAACAACTATTACATTATCTGTTTACCGCACAACTTGACTTCATTTTTGATTTTAAGTCTTAAAAGTCTAGGAATTTAACAAAATCATAGATTGGTATGATAATGAATTCGTCACAATCACCTACATATAAAACCATCTCCTAGACGGAAGACAAAGACGCGAACACGAAATAAATATCAGTACTGGTTACGGTACAGTCTGATATTACAGAATTAAGACATAAGATATGTCTATATTGATATACCATAAAAATTTTATTTAAAATACCAAATTATCCAAGTCTACAGCAAAATACAGCATTTTGCAGCAAAAATGCAGCATTCCGTAGCACAAAACAGCAAATGTCCAAAAATCCAAAAAATAAATATTTTTAGCTTAAGGATAATAATGGGTGTTAGAAATAGTATAAAAACCATATATAAATCCTATATTTAAAGCTATACGGTTTGTTCAGTAAAAACCTGACAACAAAGCCGGTACCGGAACTGAACCCAAAATGACAAATTTATTAGTCTGAAAAGCTAGATTAATTAACGGGACATTAAAAATTGTACTAGAATTATTATGACCATAAAATTTTATAAGTAAAACAATATATCAGCATTTCACCCAGTACAAGACCCGAACTAACTTTATCAACCGAACAACGAAACAATAAGACTAGTAATTATTTTGGCATGTTATAACATCAATTTAAATGTTGGGGCATTAGTTTTTATAAAAAATTATATATAAGTTTATAAAATTATATATTATTTATAAAATAAATAATATTAACCAACCCCCACCCCCCCCCCCCCCCCAACCCATGGCTACATGGGGCTTCCCCCATGCCACTAACCTTACATTTATGTGTTGGCAAGATTATAGTGTGGTTAGTGGATTAAGAGGTGTAAGAACTTGAACCATAACACAGAACCATCACCCACATTCACTTCCATTCTTTCATCGCACGAAAACACAACAACACTCCTTCCATTTTGCTCCCAAAATCGGCCCAAGCATCATCATCATCACCTTCAATTTTTAAAAACCAAACACTAGAATTTCAAGCTTGCATGAAGATCTAAGAATGATCTAAGGAACTTCCAAGGATTAGGAGCTCACTTTGGAAGCTTATAACTCTTGATCAACCTATTATCTTCATCTTAGATCATCACTAGCCTTATGCTAGTAGTAAGATCTTAAACCTCATCTTATAATTTGTATTTTATAAAAATTACACAAGATCATCATTTAATTTATTTAAAAACCCACTTGAAAAAACTAATAAATCTAAGCTCACTAACATAATTATGTGGTTTTCTTGATAATTTTGGATGATCTTGAATTTGTTATAAATTATAAACTTCAATCTTTGCAAAATTATGAATAAAAAATGATCTAAACACATGTATGTTTAGAGTAGCAAGATTCATTAACAAAAATAGTCACGAACATGATTTCATATTTTAAAGATGATCATACAAGTATTAGATCATTAAATGAAAGTTGTGATTTAAAAATTTTGTTTAAAAATGATAATAAAGTTTCCATTTTAAGAAAGATTAAAACTATAACAAGTTCATGACATTTTTGTTAATACTTTTGTATAATATATGTGTTTTGATGATCATTTGAGCTAGAAAAATTATTTAAAACATGTTTATAAAAACATGGGAAAGCTTATATTTTAAAGGAAACCATGGCAAAATTTTTATAAAAATTAATCTTGATTAAGATATGATTAAACTAAATATTATGTGATTAAAAGTGATTAGGAACTTTAATCTTGTTTAAGTAAAGGTTTGGATGAAAAAGTTAAGAAATTAATTACTTATATTTTCTTAGACTTAAAATGAGATAATATATATTTTTGATAAAAATATATATTTTTAAACCACCTAATATTTGTACATATATTTTTGTATAAAAAATATATATTTTGATTATGTGGAATCAAATACAAAAATATATAAATATTCAACTTTTGACAAAATAATATATATCGGACAATTCGGACAAAATAAAAGTGTATGGTATAAACGAAACACACGACAAATACGAAATGAATAAAATAGTCGACGTGAACATAACGGTCAAAATGAACAAATCAACCGTTACCCTTTATATTTACTGGGATTTGTAAAAATTTAACTTATAACTAATAGTTTTTACAAATAAATTTTATAAGTTATAAAGATTTACTAGTAAGTATTTTAAAATTATGGACTAAGCCCATTTTCATAAAAATTATATTGGGCTAAAACTATTTTTATAAAAATAATGAACAAGCCCATTTATATAAATAGGTTTGGATAAAGTCCACTTTTATAAAAATTAACTTTAGACTAAGCCACTTTTATAAAATTTACAAGTGCTAAGCCCACTTGTATAAAAATCAAACTTTGGGCTAAGCCCACTTTTATAAAAATTACATGGGCTAAGCCCACTTATATAAAAGTTACTTTGGGCCAATGCCATTTTTATAAAGAAATATATTGGGCTAATCCATTTCTATAAAAACTAATTTTGGGCTAAAGCCCACTTTTATAAAACTAAAATTTGGGCTAATCCATTTTTTTATAAACTATTTTAGGCTAGGCCCAATCTTTCATTTAACTTGGGCTATACCCACTTTTACAAACCAATTGGGCTTAAACCACTTTAAACAATATTAGGATTGGGCTAGGCCCACATACATGAAATAAATTGGGCTAGACCCACTGTCACACCCTCAATTTCCACTTGCGGAGTTTTACCGCGAGGCGTGTGAACAAACCAGAATCCGAGACACTAGTAACATCGAACGACTCTATATGATTTGTTTATACGTTTTCCAAAATCATTTCTTTAACCATTCATAGTTATTTTTAAATTGTCTTAGTTTGGTTTCAATGTTTAGCGGAAGCATTAGTTTTAAAGTTGAGTGGAAGCATTAAAGTAAAGTAAAGGAACGGGCGCCAACACAAACGCCAAAACTAAAGAAAAACCCAAACAATATTCGTAAATGAGACTCGATAAAAAGATGTCTTGATCAATGCAAGTGAGTGCACCTAGAGCTCCTAGCGTCCTGAGAAACATGTAAAGAAACAAGTGTCAACATTAAAGAAGAATGAGTTCACAGGTTTTTATAAGTTCATTAGTTCGGTTAAAAGTTTGTTTCCCCTGTTATCCCTAACCCGGAATAACGATATAGTTCCATTATTCCTAACCCGGAATAATAATGATGTTGGTTCCATTAATCCTAAACCGGAATAATATTGTCGTTGGTTCCATTATTCCTAACCCGGAATAATATTGTTGTTTCGTAATTAAGTTTAATGTTAACATGTAGGTAGCGAGCCTAAAGTTATGTCACATAAGTGTTCGTGATCGAAGCTGACTGTTGTGCCTCCGTGTTGCCAGGCCTATCACTGACCATGGCGAAAGTTAGGCCAAATTATTCACCCATTGACCATACCCGGTCGGCTAGCGCGACTAGCTCGGTGGGGCTTGTCGGGCCCAGTAGTACTACTTATAATTTCCCCGCTATCTAACCCAATACTAACGATCCGAGAGTTTGTCGAGGACTTCCGTGATATAGCTGCTTAGTGACCATAACGTACATTAACATTAACTTAGTTACCGAGTAGTTTAACGACATTAATTTCGCATAACGTAAAAAGATAGAGTTATAGAATGTATACATGTTTCTCCCCTGTTGTTTAAAACCGGATAAAATAGGGGCCGTGAACTCACCTTTAATTGCTCGGTTAGTGTAACACAGAAGTAGCAAATGATGGGACCGCTAATCGCGTCCTAACAAGTCAATCGATTTAAAGTTAGTGAGTGAATACACTGATACAAACCCTACACATAACTATCATACAATGCGGCACACATGATAACAAATTCGTAAACACAATCATGCATGCAAAGTATTATCATACCAAAATAGTAATCAAACCAACTTATCATGAACACAAATCAACTCATACAACATTTTGGTACACACATTCGCAAGTAATCAAGTTTCAGCTTGTATGCTCATAATTAGGCTGTTTTCGAGGATTTTTATAAAATAGTTCCAACGTTCCAAAATTTCCAATTTTTTACAGGAGGTGTCAACTAAACTGTAGAATTTTATATAAATTTTTCAACTCCTAACACTTTACCAATTATTCATAAACATTTATATACTAGGCTGCAGTCAGATTCGTCGCTTTCTGACTGCAGTCCACGGTAGAATTTATTTAAAAATCATCGTTCATCCAATTAACAAAATTCCAGTGGGAGTTTCCCGGAAATTTCCATCTCCAGTTGCTGTACAAATTTCGTGACCCAACCCTCTACAGATTATGAGATCCGACTCGATAAACAACTAACAAATTTTCAGAATTTACACAGCTTCAGTTACTGCACTTAATTGACCACTTAAAAATATCAAACGACCTCAGAAAAATATGAATGCAGTGCCATTAGAAGAGTTTTTCAAAAATATACGTTTTAGGCTTCAGAAAATCCGCTTTTCGATAAATAATAACCAAGTTACAGCCAATTGAAGTTGGCTGTAAACACCATTCAGCATCCTGTTTTCAACTTTTATCGCAATAGAACACACTTAAACAATCGAGACGTTAAATATAAATGATCAAGAACAGATTTATTAGTCACATATCATCGTGTACATCGTACTCATGCAAACCCTAATCATACAATATGATTTTTATCACAAAACGCAGCCTATGATTCTTGTATCCAACTAATCATCATAATCGCAAAACTTGCACAATTAATCGAACTAAACATCATAACACTTTCATAACCATGATTCTACCATTACATACAAGCATGATCAATAGTTCATAAACCCTAATGTAATTTGCGAAACAATAGAAAACCCTAACCTTTAACAATGAAGATTAACGAACCGGGAACGAGATGGGAATCGATTCGGGTTTGAAGGAGGTCGCGATCGAGAGAAGGGGTGGGAAGGGGCTGCTATCGGCTGATCTTAGAGCTAGGGTTTCTCTTTTTTTTTTTTGTTAACACAACTCTCATGCATGCTTGTATATATATAGTGCAAGGAAAGAAAGAAAAGGAGAAGGGTTTGGGGCGATTTGTGCATGCGGCCGCAAAGGGTTTGGGTGGGAGCGGTTTGGGTCTTTAACTTGAGCCTCAAGTTTTGATTAATTCCTTGAGTCACAAGGAAGTGAGGTCGACACGTTTCACGGCTCGGTTCGGTTCGTCTATCTATTTACTATATATATTTTTATAACTAAAAATCACGAAATCAAAACACGACATAATAACTCACCAAACTTATAAACGTCTAATACACATAGCACGTAATTTACTTGATAAGTTCACAAAGTTAGCGTAGTTATTTCGAGCGTGTAAATTAAATCTCCGAACCAATTTAGCGTAGGAATGAATAACCGTGAAGTAGTACGTTTAAGATACCTGAAAAACCGAGATGTCACATTATCCCCATGTTGAAAGAATTTTCGTCCCGAAAATTGAGTAAACGCGGTTTAGAATGCAACGCACAAAGATTTAGTTCGTTAACAATGGTACAAGAAATTACAAGAAATTCCCAGGTTGTCACATCATCCCCATGTTGAAAGAATTTTCGTCCCGAAAATTTAGTTGGTGGTATCGTTAGCTTGCTGCTCAGCTGCAAAGAGGTGTGGGTATTTGCTTTTCATTTGGTCCTCTCTTTCCCACGTGAACTCCGGTCCACGCTTAGAATCCCAACAACCTTGACGATCGGTATCTTGCTGTGCCTTCGAGTTTTGATCGCACGATCCATGATCTCGATAGGTTGTTCCACAAAATGCAGTTGTTCATCCACTTGAATCTCATCCAATGGAATGACTAGGGTTTCATCTGATAGACACTTCTTCAGATTTGACACGTGAAAAACGTTGTGAACTCCACTGAGTTCGGTAGGAAGGTCTAATTGATAAGCTACGGGCCCGATACGCTTCAAGATCACAAACGGGCCTACGTACCGTGGGTTTAGTTTGCCTCGTTTCCCAAAACGGATTACACCCTTCCAGGGTGACACCTTCAGTAGGACGCGGTCGCCTACTTGAAATTCGAGCGGTTTGCATCGTTGATCAGCGTAGCTTTTCTGTCGATCTTGTGCCGCTGCCATGCGGTTTCTGATTTGTACAATCTTTTCTGTAGCCTCAAGTATCAACTCAGGGCCTGTGAGTTGACTGTCACCGACTTCTGCCCAACAGACCGGTGATCTACATTTACGACCGTATAATGCTTCAAACGGTGCTGCCGATATACTCGTATGGTAACTGTTGTTATACGAGAATTCCACTAAAGGCAGATGGATTTCCCAACTATTCCCGAAGTCTACCACGCATGCCCTAAGCATGTCTTCCAAGGTCTGAATGGTCCTTTCGCTTTGACCATCTGTCTGAGGGTGATAAGCTGTGCTCATATCTAAGCGTGTACCCAACGCTTTCTGAAGTGACTGCCAAAATTTGGACGTGAAACGAGCATCTCTGTCTGAGATGATGGACGTTGGCACTCCGTGCCGAGAAACTACTTCCTTAATGTAGATGCGAGTTAACTTATCCATCTTATTTGTTTCTTTAATCGCTAGGAAGTGTGCGGACTTAGTTAAACGATCCACGATCACCCAGATGGTTTCGCAACCACCCAAAGTTCGTGGGAGTTTAGTGATGAAGTCCATCGAGATCTGATCCCATTTCCACACCGGAATTTCAGGTTGTTGAAGTAGCCCCGATGGCTTCTGATACTCTACCTTGACTTTCGCACAAGTCAAACACTTGCTCACGTAGGTGGCTATATCCGCTTTCATGTTGGGCCACCAGTACGCGGCTTTAAGGTCTTGATACATCTTATCCGAACCAGGATGGACAGAGTATCGGGACTTGTGAGCTTCGTCCATGACTAGATTTCTGAGGTCTCCGTAGAGAGGTACCCATATGCGATTCATGAAATACCGGGCTCCATTGGGTTTTACTTCCCAACCACGTTCCATTTTTCCCACCGATTCGGCCTTGATGTTTTCTTCCTTAACTGCTTCTAACTGCGCGTCGCGTATCTGTTCGGGTAACCCCGAATGAATGGTGAATTGTAGTGCTCGTACCCGACGAGGTTTCAAGTGTTCCTTCCTACTGAGGGCATCAACTACCACGTTAGCTTTACCTGGGTGATACCGAATGGCACATTCATAATCATTCAGGAGTTCGACCCAGCGACGCTGTCGCATGTTCAACTCCTTCTGGTCAAAGATGTGTTGGAGGCTCTTGTGATCTGTATAGATTGTGCACTTTGTTCCATATAGGTAGTGTCTCCAAATCTTAAGTGCAAACACTACTGCTCCCAATTCCAGGTCATGTGTTGTGTAGTTTTTCTCGTGAACCTTCAATTGTCGGGACGCATACGCGATGACCTTATCACGTTGCATGAGTACGCATCCCAATCCCTGAATGGAAGCATCACAATATACCACAAAATCATCAGTCCCTTCCGGCAAGGACAGAATGGGTGCACTGCAAAGTTTCTGTTTCAGCAATTGAAATGCCGCTTCCTGCTTGTCACCCCAAGCATACTTGGTGCCTTTCTGGGTGAGGGTGGTAAGCGGTTGCGCGATCTTTGAAAATCCCTCGATGAAACGTCTGTAGTAACCAGCCAAACCCAAAAATTGGCGGATCTCTGTCGGTTTCCTGGGTGCTTCCCAGTTTTTGATAGCATCGATCTTGGCGGGATCAACATGGATACCCTTTTCATTCACAATATGCCCGAGGAACTGAACTTCCCGAATCCAGAAATCACACTTTGAAAGCTTGGCATATAGTTTCTCCTGTTGAAGTAATTCCAGCAGTAGTCGTAGATGTTCAGCATGTTCTTCTTCACCTTTAGAGTAGATGAGTATGTCATCGATGAACACAATGACAAAGAACACCGCGGGTGCGTTGGTGAGACCGAAGGGCATGACCAAAAACTCATAATGGCCATACCGAGTACGAAATGCCGTCTTAGCAATATCCTCCTCCCTGACGCGTAACTGGTGATAACCGGACCGTAGATCAATCTTGGAGTAGTAGCTTGACCCTTGAAGTTTGTCGAAGAGATCGTCGATGCGAGGTAATGGGTATCGGTTCTTGACAGTAACCTTATTGAGTTCCCTGTAGTCGATGCACATGCGGAAGGTCCCGTCCTTCTTCTTGACAAAAAGGACCGGAGCTCCCCATGGCGAAGTACTGGGTCGGATAAATCCTTTTTCTAACAGTCCCTGAAGTTGGGTAGACAGCTCTTGCAGCTCGGCTGGAGCTAGGCGGTATGGGGCCTTGGCGATAGGAGTTGCATGGTTCGCCAATTCAATTTCAAATTCTACTTGTCGATGTGGTGGAAGACCAGGTAACTCCTCTGGAAAAACATCGGAAAAATCACGGACGACGGGGATATCTTCTATACGCTTCTCGTCCTTAGGCTGTTCGGTGACCAGTGCGAGCAAAGCGAAGGAGTTCTTCCTCCGAAGATACTTCTGTGCTTGTATGTAAGAGATGATGTTTGTGACGGCGCCTGCCTTCTCGCCTTGTACCGTCAAGATTTCGTCGTTAGAGAGCGGAATACGGATAGCTTTCTCGAAACAGAGAACTTCAGCTCAGACGTCAGATAGCCAGTCCATTCCGGCTACCACGTCAAAACTACCCAGGGTACTTGTCATCAGATCAATGGTAAATGTGTGACCCGCGAGTTTGAGTTGACAGCCGGATACTAAATGGGTCACATCTACAGATTTGCCATCGGCTAGTTCTATGATGTAAGGGGTCTCTAGGGGTTTAGGCGTGAGATTTAGGTTCTTTCTAAAAGACTCCGATATAAAACTCCTATCCGCACCCGTATCAAAAAGTACAGTAGCAAAATGTTCGTTAAGGGGAAACTTACCGATGACCACGTTCGAGTCGTTTCTGGCCTCTCCGCGGCCTAGCGTAAATGCACGACCTCTGGCACCTCCTGTGCCACCATTTCCATTGTTGTTGTTGCTATTGTTGTTGTTGTGGTTGTTGTTGTTGTGGTTGTTGTTGTTCCCACCATTGTTGTTGTTGTTGCGAAGCTGTGGGCAGTCTCGTTTGAAGTGGGCAGTGCTACCACACTGATAGCACCCCCAGTTAATACCCTGCTGCTGACCCTGGTGTTGATTCTGATTTTGTCGGGACATGATTTCCCCGCGACAATCCTTTGCCGCGTGTCCCACTTTGCCACATCGTTGGCAGCGATTTCCGGCACAAGGGCCGTGATGATGAAGGTTACAACGATTACATTGTGGCTTTCGACCCACATAGCCGCTTGTGTTCTGGGTGTTGTTGGCGGGCTGATTATTGTGACCCCGATTGCTATTGAAATTATTGAACCGTTTCTGGTTCCCTTGTTGTGGCTGGGCTGACGAAGACTGTCGAGCAGACGAGTCTTCAAATTTTCTTTTATTATCAGGGACCACTTCAGTTGCACCCCGAGATGGCAACTTCTTTTGTTCCACCGCCTTATTGGTGAGTTTGTGCGCCAGCCTGATCGCTTGATGCTCAGTCGCAGGGTTGCTAGCCATTACCATGCCCTGGATCTCGGGGACCAGACCCCCAAGGTAAAACTCGAGTCGTTTTTCAACGGTGTTGGCCAGATCGGGACATAGAAATACCAGGTCATGATGTTTCGCTGTGTATGCTTCAATTTCAGATCCCACCATCTTGTGGTTTCATAATGCTTGTTCCAACTGCTGAACCCTGTCCCGCGGACAGTACTCCTCCTTGATTAGGGCCTTAAACTCGGCCCAGGCCATTGCGTTTGCAGCAATAAGTCCACGCGTTTGGAGTTGTGCATTCCACCAAGTTAGTGCCCCATCCTCCAACGTTGAGGCAGCATACTTGACCTTGTTGGCCTCAAGACAATTGCACATCTCGAACACTGATTCGGACTTTTCAATCCAACGGACCAGTCCTATGGGTCCTTCTGCACCCGTGAATTTGCTCGGTTTCGCATCGAGGAACATCTTGTAGGGGTTAAGACCCCCTCCTGCTGCTGGTGGGTTTTGAACACCTGCCAGAGCAGCATTTACGTGTTCTTGGATCATTGCGGTCAGTTCTTCGGGTGTCATGTTGAGGTTTCCGCGACGTCCAGTTGCCATTTTAGATCTTCGCAAGACAACTTAAACACACACCGATAAGTATATATATCCATATAGTTATCCTATTCCATACTTAAATAATCCCTCAAATTATGTCAACCCAATATAAATTAAACAATCAAAAGAAATATTTGATTAAATAAAATTTCAACGTCTCACAAAATTCCAACCAAACAATCAGTTTACTATGAAATTTCAAGTTCAAACATAAGTAGAAAAATAAATAAACTGAAGGAAGCAAATGGGATAAGCGAGACGAATCAGTCTTCTACGTCTCCATCTCCCAAATCGCTATCGTTGCCATCATCCTCCATGGCGTTTCCAGCTTCTACAGCCGGGTCTTCCTCCGGATCCTCCTCTAGATCCTCCTCTTCTTCCTCTACCGGCACTGGAGGGGCCGGTGCTGGTGCAGGTACTGGTAAAGGTGCCTGATTCTGTTCTAGTTCTGGAATTCTCCAGCTGGACTCAAGAACTCTGTCTTCGAGCCAGTCAGCCCTCAGCTGCTCAGCACGAAGATCTTTAGCTAAGGTGTTACGAGCTATCTTATTCTCATATTGTTCTTCCTCGAACTCTCCAGTCTTACCCGTTAATTGTCGTATCATCCATCCCTGTGCTAGGATAGTTTCCTGCATTCTCTCTAGTTGTTCCTGTTGTTTTCTTATCATATCTCTAAGTAGGTCGTTCCCTACTTCTAACGAGTTAACCGGTTCGACCGGCATAGCAATGGTCGGGCGTGAGGACGACTCCTCTCCTAGAGCGAGTCTTTTTCTAGCAGTTGAGCGTGTCTCCACGCCATGAGGTGGTGAGGGTTCGACCATAGGTGCCTTCCCCGGCGCCCTTGGTTGTAAAGGTTTGTCGTATGATGATGATGACATTGCCTGTTGGGTTGTTTAGTTAGTTACGAGTTGCGTTTATCACAATATGCATTCATATTTTACATAACATAGTTGTAGTACAACACATAACAAGATATCACATTTCAGTGCCAAACTAAGTCTAGTGTCGTGTAATCAGCTATAGTTTAGGTCTACTTTTAATGCAAACCTGATTCTATAGCTAGAGGCTCTGATACCAATCTGTCACACCCTAAATTTCCACTTGCGGAGTTTTACCGCGAGGCGTGTGAACAAACCAGAATCCGAGACACTAGTAACATCGAACGACTCTATATGATTTGTTTATACGTTTTCCAAAATCATTTGTTTAACCATTCATATTTATTTTTAAATTGTCTTAGTTTGGTTTCAATGTTTAGCAGAAGCATTAGTTTTAAAGTTGAGCGGAAGCATTAAAGTAAAGTAAAGGAACGGGCGCCAACACAAACGCCAAAACTAAAGAAAAACCCAAACAATATTCGTAAATGAGACTCGATAAAAAGATGTCTTGATCAATGCAAGTGAGTGCACCTAGAGCTCCTAGCGTCCTGAGAAACATGTAAAGAAACAAGTGTCAACATTAAAGAAGAGTGAGTTCACAGGTTTTTATAAGTTCATTAGTTCGGTTAAAAGTTTGTTTTCCCCGTTATCCCTAACCCGGAATAACGATATAGTTCCATTATTCCTAACCTGAAATAATAATGATGTTGGTTTCATTATTCCTAAACCGGAATAATATTGTCGTTGGTTCCATTATTCCTAACCTGGAATAATATTGTTGTTTCGTAATTAAGTTCAATGTTAACATGTAGGTAGCGAGCCTAAAGTTATGTCACATAAGTGTCCGCGATCGAAGCTGACTGTTGTGCCTCCGTGTTGCCAGGCCTATCACTGACCATGGCGAAAGTTAGGCCAAATTATTCACCCGTTGACCATACCCGGTCGGCTAGCGCGACTAGCTCGGGTGGGGCTTGTCGGGCCCAGTAGCACTACTTATAATTTCCCCGTTATCTAACCCAATACTAACAATCCGAGAGTTTGTCGAGGACTTCCGTGATATAGCTGCTTAGTGACCATAACGTACATTAACATTAACTTAGTTACCGAGTAGTTTAACAACGTTAATTTCGCATAACGTAAAAAGATAGAGTTATAGAATGTATACATGTTTCTCCCCCTGTTGTTTAAAACCGGATAAAATAGGGGCCGTGAACTCACCTTTAATTGCTCGGTTAGTGTAACACAGAAGTAGCAAATGATGGGACCGCTAATCGCGTCCTAACAAGTCAATCGATTTAAAGTTAGTGTGTGAACACACTGATACAAACCCTGCACATAACTATCATACAATGCGGCACACATGATAACAAATTCGTAAACACAATCATGCATGCAAAGTATTATCATACCAAAATAGTGATCAAACCAACTTATCATGAACACAAATCAACTCATACAACATTTTGGTACACACATTCGCAAGTAATCAAGTTTCAGCTTGTATGCTCATAATTAGGCTGTTTTCGAGGATTTTTATAAAATAGTTCCAACGTTCCAAAATTTCCAATTTTTTACAGGAGGTGTCAACTAAACTGTAGAATTTTATATAAAATTTTCAACTCCTAACACTTTACCAATTATTCATAAACATTTATATACTAGGCTGCAGTCAGATTCGTCGCTTTCTGACTGCAGTCCACGGGAGAATTTATTTAAAAATCATCGTTCATCCAATTAACAAAATTCCAGTGGGTGTTTCCTCGAAATTTCCATCTCCAGTTGCTGTACAAATTTCGTGACCCAACCCTCTACAGATTATGAGATCCGACTCGATAAACCACTAACAAATTTTCAGAATTTACACAGCTTCAGTTACTGCACTTAATTGACCACTTAAAAATATCAAACGACCTTGGAAAAATATAAATCCAGTGCCATTAGAAGAGTTTTCAAAAATATACGTTTTAGGCTTCAGAAAATCCGCTTTTCGATAAATAATAACCAAGTTACAGCCAATTGAAGTTGGCTGTAAACACCATTCAGCATCCTGTTTTCAACTTTTATCGCAATAGAACACGCTTAAACAATCGAGACGTTAAATATAAATGATCAAGAGCAGATTTATTAGTCACATATCATCATGTACATCATACTCTTGCAAACCCTAATCATACAATATGATTTTTATCACAAAACACAGCCTATGATTCTTGTATCCAACTAATCATCATAATCGCAAAACTTGCACAATTAATAGAACTAAACATCATAACACTTTCATAACCATGATTCTACCATTACATACAAGCATGATCAATAGTTCATAAACCCTAATGTAATTTGCAAAACAATAGAAAACCCTAACCTTTAACAATGAAGATTAACAAACCGGGAACGAGATGGGAATCGATTCGGGTTTGAAGGAGGTCGCGATCGAGAGAAGGGGTGGGAAGGGGCTGCCGTCGGCTGATCTTAGAGCTAGGGTTTCTCTTTTTTTTTTTTGTTAACACAACTCTCATGCATGCTTGTATATATATAGTGCAAGGAAAGAAAGAAAAGGAGAAAGGTTTGGGGCGATTTGTGCTTGTGGCCGCAAAGGGTTTGGGTGGGAGCAGTTTGGGTCTTTTACTTGAGCCTCAAGTTTTGATTAATTCCTTGAGTCACAAGGAAGTGAGGTCGACACGTTTCACGGCTCGGTTCGGTTCGTCTATCTATTTACTATATATATTTTTATAACTAAAAATCACGAAATCAAAACACGGCATAATAACTCACCAAACTTATAAACGTCTAATACACATAGCACGTAATTTACTTGATAAGTTCACAAAGTTAGCGTAGTTATTTCGAGCGTGTAAATTAAATCTCCGAATCAATTTAGCGTAGGAATGAATAACCGTGAAGTAGTGCGTTTAAGATACCTGAAAAACCGGGATGTCACACCCACATACATGAAAAGAATTGGGCTAGGCCCACATATAGTAAGAAAATCGGGCTAGGCCCATACTTACAAAAACTTTTGGGCTAGGCCCATATGTAATGAACTATTAGATTGAGTTACTTATAATTAAATTATGGACTAGGTCCATTTACATGTAATCAATCTAGAATATATATATGTGTGTGTTTACCAACAAAGCAAAACCAACAATAACAAGTATGAAATTCAAGATAAAATAGTTTTATGAAAAATGAACGAAAGCCTAAGTGTCTAATATATTAGAACACTTGTAGGTCGAGAAACGAACAAAGTATCAAGAATCGAATAGAGATTTACATGGAACGCAAATCAGTGAGTTCATGTCTCCCCTTTCATTTTAACGTTTTTATGGTTTTTAAAGTGCGGGGATGTATACATATTACATTTAATATAGCTGGGAAATGAAAATATTTAGATCACATGTGAATAAGGCTCAAGCATTGGGACCATTAATGAATAACAAGTACCGAGGAACAAGGGGATAGATCTATTGGGTTTGGGCAAGCCCCACTCTATTACGGCAATGATAACAGATCGTATTAGAGTGCTTTTGTGTCTAAAACAAGTGTCTTAGACACAAAATAAAACATCAAGGTTTGGTTGCCACCTTATTCGGCATACAGATTAGTGTCCTTGAAACATACTAATGATCTTACAAGTTTCATTAAGCTATATTAAATGAATTTATTATTTCAAATGTTTTTGAAGATTCATTTGATACAAAAATTTATAACATGAATTCACCAGCTTTTGTTGACGTTGTTTTCAAAATTAACATGTATTACAGGAAACTAGTGGATGGCCTTCGGGAAAAATCTTGTTTGTATGTTGTGAAGTCAAGACTTTATGTTTCATCCAGACTTTTGTTGTTATGTTTTATAAACATATGTTTAAATTAAAAGTAATATTGTTAAACTTGTGGTATGTTTTAAAGACAAAAATTATTATGTAATTTCTCTATTAAATAAAAAGTATGGATGTACATTTTTTGATGTAATAAAATTGTCGTTTACTTGGTTGAATGCAACGATTGCCGCTCTGGCCACACCTCACGACACGCTTCCGCTACATCGAAAATCAGGGTGTGACAGACCTGGTTTCAGAGCTTCAGTTGTAGTGAACTAAGATTCTTTCGAGTCTAGTCTACAATTTCAAAATGGTCTTTTTATAAAAGTCAAAAAAATTTTACGAAATTGTAACAAGAGTTTTTTTTTTCCCACAGCATGTATACGTAGGTCCACTAGTACTAAACGATAAATCAAAACAATAATGCAAGGACGTTTACGAGATAGTCTTTGAGGATTAGACATGATAACAGTAAGATGAATCAGAATGATACATGACATGACGTGCAATGAAGCTGAAATACAATTGCCCAAAATTTTATTATAAGTTGTTCACATATATGAGTTGTACAAATTATTTTGCCAGGACCATGTCTTCCGACTCCGACACCGATTCCACGGGATATGCTTCGAACGCTAATTACATACCATTAGATAATCCTGCTCCACCTGTTATCATCATCATCTTCGATGACGAGCTATCGGATGATGAGTGGATGAACATCGATTTCCAGCCTTTTGCCTTACCTGAGCCTGATCATGCCGATATTCCTTTAGAGGATGATGTATTGCAGTACCTCATTTTCATGAGATGGTTATATTCGGTCACCCTGAGGGTTAACATGTCGTCGCTTATGTCGCCATACCACTTAATGTGGTAGATTCATTTGATGATGTTGTCAATGAGGATGGACACCTCGTACCTCCTATTGTTGATGTTGAGGATGATGTCATTCCAGTTATACATGCTGAGCATATTGACAATGACCTTGGCATTGGTGAGGATTTCAACATTGCCATGTTAGAGGTAGCCCAACCAAAGGCTACAATTATTGACATTACATCGTCTGCACCTTCCACAGCTCTGACTCTATCACCTATGCCTTCATAAGATACTACTTTACCACCATCTTCAGATATCTTACCTACACATGTTGATACCGTTTTACCAGACACATTCTACACCGATCATTTATCTGAGTCTGCAACACCAATGCATCCTTTGGGAGATATCACACATCACACCGGTCACCTGATACATCACCCTTCTATTGGACCATCCCATTATACTCTTGGTAGTACTTCTCACTTCACTAATCATGTATCTTCTTATCCTTTTGCTGGATCTGTTTCTACTACTATTACACCGACATTCAGTTCTTACCCAGACCCGTGTGCTGCAGGGCCGTCACATGTTCCATATAGTCAGTCTATGACTGAGTATCCTCCCTTTATTCCGATCCCCACTATTGGAGATCTGTCCCATCCCCCACCTCATATGCATAGTACTGTCACATACCCTTCACCTTACTTTACTGTTTCACATGACCAGCCACCTATGGAGATTCAGGAATTATCTACGGTTGGATGGGCTCATGCCCCTGCAGTATTCATGAATTTGATGAATCAGGTATGTAAGCCATACCTTGACAAATTCGTGATCGTTTTCATAGATGATATACTGATATACTTACGAACCAAGGAAGAACATGAACAACACCTGAGAACCATTTTGGAGTTGCTGAAGAAGGAGCAATTATATGCCAAGTTCTCAAAATGCAAATTTTGGATTCGCGACGTACAATTTCTCGGTCATGTGGTGAACGAGAACGAAATACATGTTGACCCTTCAAAGATTGAGGCTATAAAGAACTGGACCACGCCATGAACTCCCACAGAAATACAACAATTCCTAGAATTAGCGGGATATTACAGGAGATTTATTGAGAACTTCTCCAAGGTTGCTCAGCCGCTAACCTCGCTTACCCAGAAGGATAGAAAGTTTGATTGGGGAGAAAAGCAAGAATCGGCGTTCCAAGTATTGAAAGAGAAACTATGCAAAGCACCAATACTATCCCTCCCGGACGGTACCGATGACTTTGTGGTGTACTGTGATGCAACGAGAAAAAGTCATCGCGTACGCTTCACGACAGTTAAAAGTCCATGAAAGGAATTATACCACGCATGACCTGGAGCTAGGTGCCGTGGTATTTGCTTTGAAGATCTGGCGTCATTATCTATATGGCACTAAGTGTACCATATTCACGGACCATAAAAGTCTTCAACATATATTCAACCAAAAGGAGCTGAATATGCGCCAACTACGTTGGGTGGAACTGTTGAATGATTATGATTGTGAGATCAAGTATCACCCGGGCAAAGCAAATGTTGTAGCAGATGCTTTGAGTAGAAAGGAACGAGTCAAAACATTATGGGTGTGAGCTTTAGAAATGACGATACAGACAAACTTCACAACTCGAGTGCGTGAAGCACAACAAGAAGCTTTGAAACCAGAAAACATGCCAGTGGAGTCATTAAAGGGAATGGAAAAACAAAGGGAACCGAACAAGGATGGAACTCTATTTTTCATGGGAAGGATCTGGATTCCCTATTATGGTGAGTTGCGAGACTTGGTGCTGGACGAAGCACACAAGTCCAGGTACTCAATACACCCAAGTTCGGACAAAATGTACCAGGATCTGAGAGAATATTATTGGTGGCCTAATCTCAAGGGAGATATTGCGACCTATGTTGGGAAATGCCTAACTTGCGCAAAGGCCAAGGCCGAATACCAAAAGCCATCCGGGTTATTACAACAACCGGAGATCCCGGTCTAGAAGTGGGAACAGATATCAATGGATTTCATTACAAAATTACCCCGGACCTCTCGAGGTCATGACATGATCTGGGTTATCATTGATCGGTTAACCAAATCAGCTCACTTCTTACCCATCCGTGAGAAAGACAGTACGGAGAAACTAGTTGAACTGTACCTAAAGGAAATTGTGGCACATCATGGTGTGCCAATCTCGATAATCTCTGATAGAGATGGTCGCTTTATGTCACGGATCTGGCAATCATTTCAAAATTCATTTGCTTCTCGCTTGGATTTAAGCACAGCCTTTCACCCGCAGACCGATGGTCAAAGCGAGCGAACCATCCAAAACATTAGAAGACATGCTTCGGGCCTGTGTGATGGGTTTGGGCGGAAACTGGGATACTCATTTACCATTGGTAGAGTTTTCCTACAACAACAGTTATCACACAAGTATCAAGGTCGCTCCATTCGAAGCACTATATGGACGAAAGTGCCGATCGCCATTATGTTGGGCGGAAGTTGGTGACAGACAACTCATTGGTCCCGAACTAGTACAAGAGACCACAGACAAGATATTTAAGATCCGTGAGCGTATCAAAGCGGCCCGAGATAGACAAAAGAGCTACGCGGATCGGAGACGCAAACCATTATCCTTCGAGGTGGGAGACAAAGTATTGTTAAAAGTCTCACCTTGGAAGGCGTAGCTAAATTCGGGAAGCGCGGAAAGCTCAACCCAAGATATGTCGGACCTTTTGAAATTCTGGCAAAGATTGGTACAGTGGCTTACAAGCTAAAACTGCCAGAGGAACTCAATTACGTACATGACACATTTCATGTGTCCAAACTGAAGGCGTTATCATTCCAGCAGATGAGATCCATGTTGATGACAAATTACAATTCACCAAAGAACCAGTTGAAGTCATGGACTGGAAGGTCCAAAAGACAAGAAGAAGCCAAATCAAACTGGTGAAGGTTCGCTGGAATTCGCGTCACGGTCCCGAGTATACGTGGGATCAAATCAAGTCAAAATACCCCTACCTGTTCGAGAAGACTCCTTCAGTGGATGCCTCAAGCTGAATTTTGGGACGAAATTCTTTTTAACAGAGGGAGCATGTGACAAATGGCAAATAACCGGTAATTCCGTACAATTTAATCACTAATTTTGCTTTATAATCTCATGCATATTTATCGTAATTTAATTGCATAACAGAGTCATACGACATTAGGGCAAGTAAATCTGATCATAACATATACTGGTTCTGTTACGATGTAAAACAAACCAAAACAATGCCCTAAAAGTGTTGGTAGAAAGTGTTGGGCGCACTAATTGCGGTGACACTAACTGTGTCGGTAAAACCGCTAAAACGAATCAGAACAAGAAATAACGGCATGTTGATGCCATGCCTGAGTCCATATGCAAATGAAAACACATATTTGAGAACAACCATTACAATAATACATAACTTTCCGGTATAACGCCTAAATTGCAAAATTGTCCGTTTCGACCAAAAAGGCGACAAATGTCGATTTGTCCGTAAGACTGATTCGGAGGATTCCAGTTGTAAGAATAAGAATAAAACAATTTTAAACGTCCTAAAACAATGTAAGAATAATAAGAATGCCCAAAATACATCGTTTCCGGTCATTCGTTAGACAATGCACATTCGACCGGAAAGCTGCCGATTGTCGAAACGACGAATATTTTAGTGGCCGATAGCCTCATCCGGGCATCTAGCGAACTAGTTAAGCCTCATTTGGAACTCGGAATCTATTCAACTAACATGAGGTCACGGAAACACAACTTTCGGAAAGTTCGACGGCGGAGCATAAAAGTGCCGATATCGACCGAACGATCGAACGAAAGACATTTCGGCCATCCTAACTCATCGTATATTCGTCTAGCTAACTAGTCATGCATATTTTTGGATTTGAAATGCACTAAGTAGACGCCATATTAATTGTGGTGGTCGAAAACAAAAGCTTCCGGTACTAAATAAATATTTTCGTGTATTAGCGATTATTACGACGATGAGCGATCTAGCGACGTATCCGTCAACCGAAACTTATATTGGAGGATCATGTGGATTAAATACCATGTAAATACACCCTAAACTCTACTCTTATGCTTAAGATGCTAGATCATTAACCCTAATCACTATACTTAGTTAAATGACCAAAATATCTACCTTTTTAACATGTGTAAACAAATAAAAGTTACACTTTACCCCCCCCCTCCATTTGACGGTTTCAAGTGGGCCATGCCCACTTGATTTTGTTGAAAATTAAGAGATTTGAAGTATGGTGTTGGATTAGTGATGGACTTGAAGAATGATGTGATTATATATTTCATGATTTCACAAAATCTTATCATTTTCTTCAACACAAAGTTGCAACCATTTCTCTTCCTTGTCTCCCCTAGATCACGGCTACCACCACCACCATAGGACCACCACTTTGCCACCCAAAAACACCACATTTTTATACATCCTAAAGCCTAATCAAGCCCCCTAAAGAAGCTAGCAAGGATGGAGAGCCTTAGGGCTTCTTAAAGAGCTTCATTTTCTTCCATAATCATCAAGAAACTTTTGCACCCTTTATAAGCTAAACTCATCTGTAATCTAGCTTATTTTATGCTTAGATTATTAGTGTACAATTTGATCATCTTGAAAATCAAGAAAAGATAAATCAAAAACCCTAACACACAACATAATAATAACACTAAATATTGTTTATTTTGTGTTGATTATATGTTTATATGATTGTTAGTTAGCATGTTGAAGTTGTTTGTGTTAAAAGTATGATATAAAAGTTGGATGATATTGTATGATTTAGTATAAAAATGAAGATTTAAACATGATAGGGTTTAAATCTATACAAGATCATCAACTACATCATCCATGAAAAATACTACAATTTAAAGATAATTTTTATGCATATGAATGATTTTATGAGAAGTAAACGCTTGTATTTAAGTTGTAATCACCTTAAAAATGTGTAGTAATCAAGGGGTTAAATGCATGAACTTGATTAAATAACATGCTAAAGTAGTGATTTGAAATGGTTAATATATATTAAAATCCCTCTTGATTTACTAGGATTTTTAACAATAAAAAGTCATGGATGATGATAGATTTATAATGTAAAATAAATATTAGATGGATTGTTGATGATGATTATGAGCTTAAACAGGTTTTAAATACGTTTTTGAAACGTGGAAAACGCCATAGTTTAGGGGAAACTATGGCGAAATTTTCTAAAAATCTAATCGCGATTAAGACATGATTAGTGGAGTGATTAGTGGCACTAAACGCAATTAGTAACTTAAATCATCACTAAGTAGACTCTAATGACAAGGGTTATCCCTAAATGGCCAAGTGTTTAACAAAGTTACAAATATATATTTATAAGTAAAAATAAATACTTTTTACAAATATATATTTCTACTTGGAAAATAATACAAGTATATATTTATACATTTGTTACCAATAAATTTGTATGTATACATGTGTGTATTGTATGTGTATGTATTAGAAACTTAGGGTATTCACAATAAAAATACCCAATCATATACAAAATACAAACACTTGATCAATATACTAAGTGTTGGTGACATAACAAATATATCCTTGAAAGCGTCGAAACGATGCGAACATTAGGCGAACAATCAAGATTACACCGTCGCGTCGACAACCAACAGGGGAATCACCGGCAACGACAATGGGCGATTCTCGACGAAAGCGAACATGTAATAAACGACGCCGACGACGAGTCTAAATATATATTTAGACCTTCGACATATATATATGTTATCGAAATCAAAATCCAGCAAAGTTAAAAATATAAAAGGCTAGAAAATTATAAGTAAATACTTATAAGAAAATGGGCTTCTAATAAATAAATGTGGGCTAGGCCCAAATCATAAAAGTCTTGGACAAGGCCCAATTCCAAAATATATATGGATGAGGCCCACAACGAATAAAAGCCCAAAAATATAAAATACATGGGCTAGGCCCAAAGACATAAATCACATGGGCTAGTCCAATGACATAAAAACATGGGCTAGGCCCAAAGACATAAAATACATGGGCTAGGCCCAATGATAAGAAAACATGGGCTAGGCCCAATGACATGTGAAGGGCAAGGCCTAGTTCACACATGATTTGAAAACAATAATATATATATATATATATACACATGTATGTATGTATGTATACACATGTATGTATGTATATACATGTATGTATGTATGTATGTATGTATGTATATATTTTGAAGAAATATATATAACAATATTAATCGAGCAAACAAACTACCAATAGTATGATAACATTTTAAGTTGTTCTATCATAACAAAGAAATACATAACAAGAATTCAAGATGAACAACAAGTACAAGATCCATTGAGACCTAGGTGCCTAATGAAACCAATAAGCATGTAGGTTACATACGTTGCGGACACCGATCGATAAATAGTACGACTTAACGGAACACAAAAACTGTGAGTTCATGTCCCTCCTTTCAATTATTTCAAGTTTTGTTTTAAACTATCGAGGGGAAATACATGTTATGTCAAAACAGTATGTTAGCTATGGGTTAGTAGATAACAGATCACTGTGCGTAAGTAGGATGATGACAATAGTAATCATTAATCACTTAGTGACCAAGGTGCAAAAGAAGTAGATCTATTGAGTTTGAGACCCAATCCACTCCTGGTTGGTATACCCTTCGGAGTGCTTTTGTGATCCCAATGATGTCAAAGTAGTCTCGGTTTGGTTACTTACTTATGGCACAAGTATGTCAGGGTGCTCGCGACACACTGATAGATCCTTAAATAACTCATTGATGCTAATAACATACTTGGATTTCAATACAGGATTTCAAGGATGACATTTTGATACGAAAACATTAAGCTACATGAACTCGCCAACTTTATGTTGACTTTTTGAAATTACATGTATTTCAGGACGCAAGACTTGAGCTGGTGATGGGATCCGGGTATGGGATTTGTGAAGACAATGATGTACTACCTTTTGGAGGGTTTGCCTTTTATATCCCAACCTCGTTAGGGTATATAGAGGTCAAAGCCTCAATATGAATTTGTGATGGAAACAATGTCTATTTTGGAACAATGTGTTTTTAAATTACGTTTGTAAGTGGTCATCTGAGACAGATAACAATGTGATTTCACTTTTGAAAGCTGTAAATGTGTAATGAAACTTAGTAATGGCATGACATCGTTGTTATTTAATATTGTTTACTAAATTGGATGCAATGATTACCTAATAGTCACACACTTGCGCTTCCGCTACGACCGGGGTGTGACAATATATATATTCTGTTAGATATATTTTATTCTATTTGATCCATGAATGACAATATATTCTGAAATGTTTGTCTAATTCATTCTATATGACTTTATATATGAAGATCATGCCACCAAGAAGAAGAAGGAGCATACATCAACTCCAAACTCCCCTACCCACTTCTCAAGCTGAACTTGATGCTTTGTTGAATCAACGCATTGCGGATGCGATTGCTCAACATGAAGCAAATCGCACCAATTTGAGAAATGAAGATAGGGCTCAAGCCCCACAAATAACAATAAATCCTACGAATGGTTGGTTACTCATAATCTTATAAGAAATTTTCATTAAGATTTTATTTGCAAAATAAATATTTTTGACAATTTCGAGAACCAACATTTTAGGATGCACATATAAGCAATTTTTAGATTGCAAACATTGAACTTTGACGGCACAGGCTCAGCGGTAGCATTTGTTCAATGGACCGAAAAGAAGGATCATGTAATCCGCATGAGTAATTGTTCCCCTAACCAGACTGTATTGTATGTTTCGGGATTGTTCATTGACGAAGCTTTATCATGGTGGAATTTGCAAGTACAAACGTCAGGAAATGCAGCAGCATACTCTATCACTTGGGAAGGACTGAAGGAAATGATGCGAGAGAAGTATTGTTCAAGGGCCGAACTACAAAAATTGGAAACAGAGTTTTGGAACCTAGCGATGGTCAGATCTGACATCTATGGCTATACTCTGCGATTTCACGATCTTTCACGAGTCGTTCCGTATATGGTAACCCCGAATTCAAACGTATCGAACGATACATTTGAATTAGCTCCGGAAATCCAAAGTATGGTTACTTCGTCACATCCAGCAACCATCATTGAGGCAATTACGATTACAGTGAGCCTTACTGAAGAAGCGATAAGAATGAATAAGTTTTTGAGAAAGAATGCGGAGATGCCCAAGGAGACACATGTAGAATCAACCTCACATGGGAATAAGAGAAAGTTTACCCATTTCAAGAAAGGTTCCCGACCGAGTAATAATAAGAAGGAAACCCCATAACAAAAAGGAACAAAGCATTCGTGGCAACAGTAGAGACAGTACCGAGAGGTTATACAGGAAACGCACCTAAGTGCAACAGGTGCAATTATCATCATTATGGTGGATGCCGAACCACCAAATGTGATAAGTGCGGGAAGTTGGGACACCGCACCGAAAATTGTTGGAGTAATAACAAAGGAAATAGAAATGAAGGCAAGAAAGAAGGAGGCCATGGAAATGGAAACGAGTGAGGAAGAAACCAAAGTTGCTATGGTTGCGGTGAACTGAGCCACTTTAGAAAAAATTGCCCAAAGGAGAACAAAGGCCACAGGTAAGCCTTTATAATAGGAGCTCATGAGGCACGTCAGGATCCAAATGTGGTCACTAGTACGTTCCCTGTCAATAATCATTTCGCATCTATTTTTTTCGATACTGGCGTAGATTTTAGTTTCGTATCTTTAGATTTTAAAGATATACTTGAACTAAATTCAAATAAATTAGATATTCCATTCACTATCGAACTAGTGAATGGAAAGATAATTGAATCTGATGAAATTATTAAAGGATGTTCTTTAGAGTTAGATGGATAAAAATTCAACATCGATTTATTACCCATCCAGTTAGGTAGTTTTGATGTTGTCATCAGTATGGATTGGGTATCTAGTAATCAAGCTGAAGTCGTGGGTTGCGACAAAATTATTCGCATTCCTCTTCTTAATAATGAAACACTTCTTATACATGGCGAGAAGAGCTAAACGCCACTACGAATTATTTCTTGTATGAAAGCCCAAAAATGCTTGCGAAAAGGATGTCTAGCATTCTTAGCACACGTTGTCGACAAGAAATCCAAGGAGCCAAAACTTGAGGAGATCCCTGTTGTGAAGGAATTCCCTGAAGTCTTCCCAGAGGACTTGCCAGGAATACCACCACAACGACAAGTTGAATTTCGCATAGACTTGATTCCAGGAGCTGCACCTGTAGCGAAATCCCCTTACCAATTAGCTCTTTCGGAAATGCAAGAGTTGTCCACACAACTTCAAGAGTTGTTAGACAAAGGTTTTTATTAGACCAAGTTTCTTACATTGGGGAACTCTAGTTCTATTCGTAAAGAAGAAAGATGGAAGCTTTTGAATGTGCATAGATTATCGAGAATTGAACAAACTCACGATCAAGAATCGGTATCCGTTACCGAGGATCTTTGATCTATTCGATCAACTTCAAGGATCAAGTTTTTACTCGAAGATTGACTTAAGGTTAGGATACCATCAGCTTAGAGTGCAGGAAGAAAGTATTCCAAAGACAGCATTCCGAACCCGATACGGTCACTACGAATTCCTTGTTATGCCATTTGTCTAACAAATGCACCGGCGGTGTTCATGGACTTAATGAACCGTGTCTGCAAGCCTTACCTTGATAAATTCATGATAGTATTCATTGATGACATATTGATATATTCATGAAATAAGAAGGATAACGAACATCGTCTTAGGACCATTCTTGAGTTGTTAAAGAAGGAGAAACAGTATGCAAAATTCTCTAAGTGAGAATTTTGGCTTCGTGAAGTCCAATTTCTCGGACATGTAGTCAACGAGAAAGGCATACATGTCGATCCATCAAAAATAGAAGCCATTAAGAATTGGAACGCACCTAAGATAGCCATCGAAGTACGCCAATTTTCAGGATTGGTCGGTTATTATCGGAGGTTCATTGAGAACTTTTCAAAGATCACTCAACCACTAACCTCCCTCACTCAAAAAGATAAGAAGTTTGATTGGGGAGAGAACCAAGAAGCAGCTTTCCAACTGCTTAAGGACAAACTTTGTAATGCGCCGATTTTATCACATCCGGACGGCATAGGTGACTTTGTAGTTTATTGTGACGCATCACATCAAGGTTTAGGATGCGTATTAATGCAACAAGAGAAAGTTATTGCATATGCATCACGCCAATTAAAAGTTCACGAAAAGAACTATACCACACATGACCTAGAGCTAGGTGCAGTGGTATTTGCATTAAAAATTTGGCGTCATTATCTTTATGGCACTAAGTGCACAATCTTTATTGATCATTAAAGTCTTCAACATATATTTAATCAGAAAGAGTTAAATATATGCCAAAGACGTTGGCTTGAATTGTTGAATGACTATGATTGTAAAATTAAATACCATCCGGGCAAGGCAAACGTTGTTACAGATGCCCTAAGTCAAAAGGAACGAGTGAAGCCCCTACGTGTGCGATCATTAAGACTCACCATTCACAATAACCTTACCTCTCAAATTCATGATGCTCAACAGGAAGCCCTGAAGAGCGGAAATGTTAAAGCAGAGATGCTTAGAGGTATGGAAAAACATTTAGAACCAAATGAGAACAGAGCTTTGTACTTTTCAAACAGAATTTGGGTTCCTCTTTTTGGTAATCTGCGAAACCTAATCCGAGATGAAGCCCATAAGTCCAAATATTCGATACATCCTAGAGCGGATAAAATGTATCATGATGTTAAAGAATTCTATTGATGGCCTAATCTTAAGAGAGATATTGCAAATTATGTTGGAAAATGTCTAACATGTGCAAAAATTAAGGCCGAATACCAAAAACCTTCAAGATTGTGACAACAACATGAAATTCCTACTTGGAAATGGGAACAAATTTCTATGGATTTCATAACAAAATTACCCAGGACTTCTTGCGGTCACGACATGATTTGGGCAATTGTCGACCGACTAACCAAATCAGCTCACTTCTTGCCAGTACGTGAGAAAGATAAAACTGAGAAGTTAGCCGAACTTTATCTTAAAGAGATTGTGGCAAGACATGGAGTGTATGTTTCCATAATCTCTGATCGAGATGGCCGTTTCATATCAAGAATTTGGCAATCATTCCAAAAGGCTTTTGCATCTCGCTTAGATTTAAGTACAACCTTTCATCCCCAAACTGATGGCCAAAGTGAATGCACCATTTAAACCTTAGAAGATATGCTTCGTGCTTGTGTGATTGACTTAGGCGGAAATTGGGATACTCACTTGCCTTTAGTGCAGTTCTCATATAACAACAGTTATCACACGAGTATTCAAACTGCTCCATTTAAAGCATTATACGGACGTAAGTGTCGATCTCCGCTATGCTAGGCGGAAATAGGTGACAAACAAATGATAGGTCCAGAATTAATTCAAGAAACTACGGATAAATATTTAAAATCTGAGACCGTCTTAAAGCAGGTCAGGATAGACAGAAAAGTTATACGGATAAACGCCGCAAACCATTATCCTTTGAGATTGGAGACAAAGTGCTATTAAAGGTCTCGCCTTGGAGAGACATAGTTAGATTCGGGAAGAAAGGAAAACTTAGCCCGAGATACATAGGACCATATGAAATCTTGGAGAAGATTGGAACAGTCGCATACAAGCTGAAATTGTCTGAAACACTTAGTAACGTTCGCAACACATTTCATGTGTCAAATCTTAAAAAGTGTCTTTCAGACGAATCACTTATTATCCCCACAGACGAAATTCATATAGACGACAAACTCCATTTCATCGAAGAACTTGTCGAAATTTTAGATTCGAAAGTTAAGAAAACAAGGAGGAGTCGTATCAAACTAGTCAAAGTCCATTGGAACTCAAAGCGTGAACCTGAGTTCACTTGGGAACGAGAAGACAAAATCAAAAGAAAGTACCCCCAGCTGTTCAAGAAATCCTACGCAAAGGATGACACGACTTAAATTCGGGATGAAATTTTCTTGAACAAGGGAAGAATTTGACAATTGGCAAAATTCCGATAATTCTGTACAACTTGAACAACTATTACATTATCTGTTTACCGCAAAACTTGACTTAATTTTTGATTTTAAGTCTTAAAAGTCTAGAAATTTAACAAAATCATAGTTTGGTATGATAATGAATTCGTCACAATCACGAACATATAAAACCATATCCTAGACGGTTGACAAAGACGGAAACACGAAATAAATATCAGTACTAGTTGCGGTACAGTCTGATATTACAGAATTAAGACATAAGATAGTCTGTATTGATATACCATAAAAATTTTATTTAAAATACCAAATTGTCCAAGTCTACAGCAAAATACAGCATTTTGCAGCAAAAATGCAGCATTCCGTAGCACAAAACAGCAAATGTCCAAAAATCCAAAAAATAAATATTTTTAGCTTAAGGATAATAATGGGTGTTAGAAATAGTATAAAACCCATATATAAATCCTATTATCTAAAGCTATACGGTTTGTTCAGTAAAAACCTGACAACAAAGCCGGTACTGGAACTGAACCCAAAATGACAAATTTATTTGTCTGAAGAGCTAGGTTAATTAACGGGACAATAAAAATTGTACTAGAATTATGATGAACATAAAATTTTAAAAGTAAAACAATATATCAGTATTTCACCCAGTACAAGACCTGAACTAACTTTATCAACCGAACAACGAAACAATAAGACTAGTAATTATTTTGGCATGTTATAACATCAATTTAAGTGTTGGGTCGTTAGTTTTTATAAAAACTAAACTTATATATATAATCATTAAAGTTTATAAAAGTTTATAAAAATTATATATTATTTATAAAAAATAATAATTAAACCTACCCCCCACCCCCAACCCATGGCTTCATGGGGCTTCCCCCCGTGCCACTAACCTTTCATTTATGTGTTGGCAAGATTATAGTGTGATTAGTGGATTAAGAGGTGTAAGAACTTGAATCATAACACAAAACCATCACCCACATTCACTTCCATTCTTCATCACACCAAAACACAACAACACTCCTTCCATTTTGCTCCCAAAATCGGCCAAAGCATCATCATCACCTTCAATTTTTAAAAACCAAACACTAGAATTTCAAGCTTGCATGAAGATCTAAGAATGATCTAAGGAACTTCCAAGGATTAGGAGCTTACTTTGGAAGCTTATAACTCTTGATCAACCTATTATCTTCATCTTTAGATCATCACTAGCCTTGTGCTAGTAGTAAGATCTTAAACCTCATCTTATACTTTTTATTTTATAAAAATTACACAAGATCATCATTCAATTTATTTAAAAACCCACTAGAAAAACACTAATATATCTAAGATCACTAACATAATTATGTGGTTTTCTTAATAATTTTGGATGATCCTGAATTTGTTATAAATTAATAAACTTGAATCTTGAAACTTATGAATAAAAAACTATCTAAACACATGCATGTTTAGATTAGCAAGATTCATTAATAAAAATATTCATGAACATGATTTCATATTTTAAAGATGATCATACAAGTATTAGATCATTAAATGAAAGTTATGATTTAAAAATTTTGTTTAAAAATGATAATAAAGTTTTCATTTTAAGAAAGATTAAAACTATAACAAGTTCATGACATTTTTGTTAATACTTTTGTATAATATATGTGTTTTGATGATCATTTGAGCTAGAAAAATTATTTAAAACATGGGAAAGCTTATATTTTAAAGGAAACCATGGCAAAATTTTTATAAAATTAATCTTGATTAAGATATAATTAAACTAAAGATTATGTGATTAAAAGTGATTAGGAACTTTAATCTTGTTTAAGTAAAGGTTTGGATGAAAAAGTTAAGAAATTAATTACTTATATTTTCTTAGACTAAAAATGAGATAAATATATATTTTTGATAAAAATATATATTTTTAAACCACTTAATATTTGTACATATATTTTTGTATAAAAATTATAATTTTGATTATGTTGAATCAAATACAAAAATATATAAATATTCAACTTTTGACAAAATAATATATATCGGACAATTCGGACAACTTGGACAATTCGGACAAAATTAAAGTGTATGGTATAAACGAAACACACCACAGATACGACACGAATAAAATAGTCGAGCGTGAACATAATGGTCAAAACGAACAAATCAACCGTTACACTTTATATTTACTAGGATTTGTAAAATTTTAACTTATAACTAATAGTTTTTACAAATAAATTTTTATAAGTTATAAAGATTTACTAGTAAGTATTTTCAAATTTTTGATTAAGGCTATTTTCATAAAAATTATATTGGGCTAAAACTATTTTTATAAAAATAATGAACAAGCCCATTTATATAAATAGGTTTGGATAAGGCCCATTTTTATAAAAATTAACTTTGGGCTAAACCCACTTTTATAAAATTTACAAGTGCTAGGCCCACTTGTATAAAAATCAAACTTTGAGCTAAGCTCACTTTTATAAAAATTACATGGGCTAAGCCGCATATATAAAAGTTAAATTTGGGCCAAGCTCATTTTTATAAAGAAATAAATTGGGCTAATCCATTTCTATAAAAACTAGTTTTGGGCTAAAGCCCACTTTTATAAAACTAAAATTTCGGCTAATCCATTTTTATAAACTATTTTGGGATAGACACAATCTTTCATTTAACTTGGGCTAGACCCACTTTTACAAACCAATTAGGCTTAACCCACTTTAAACAAAATTAGGATTGGGCTAGGCCCACATACATGAAATAAATTGGGCTAGGCCCACATACATGAAAAGAACTGGGCTAGGCCCATATGTAATGAACTATCAGATTGAGTTACTTATAATTAAATTATGGACTAGGTCCATTTACATGTAATCAATCTAGAATATGTATGTATACTTTTACGAAAATGAACGAATAACAAGTATGAAATTCAATATAAAATACTTGTACGAAAAACAAACGAAAGCCTAAGTGTCTAATAGATTAGAACACTTGTAGGTCGAGAAACGAACAAAGTATCAAGAATCGAATAGAGATTTGCATGGAATGCAAATCAGTGAGTTCATGTTTCTCCTTTCATTTTAACGTTTTTATGGTTTTTAAACGTGTAGGGATGTATACATGTTACATTTAATATAGCTGGGAAATGAAAATATTTAGATCACATGTGAATAAGGCTCAAGCATTGGGACTATTAATGAATAGCAAGTACTGAGGAACAAGGTGATAGATTGGGTTTGGGCGAGCCCCACTCTATTACGACAATGATAACAGATCGTATTAGAATGCTTTTGTATCTAAAACAAGTGTCTCAGACACAAAATAAATCGTCAAGGTTTGCTTGCCACCTTATTCGGCATACAGATTAGTGTCCTTGAAACAAACTAATGATCTTACAAGTTTCATTAAGCTATATTAAACGAATTTATTATTTCAAATGTTTTTGAAGATCCATTTGATACAAAAATTTATAACATGAATTCACCAACTTTTGTTGACGTTGTTTTCAAAATTAACATGTATTACAGGAAACTAGTGGATGGCCTTTGGGGAAAATCTTGTCCGTATGTTGTGAAGTCAAGACTTTATGTTTCATCCAGACTTTTGTTGTTATGTTTTATAAACATATCTTTAAATTTCAAGTAATATTGTTAAACTTGTGGTATGTTTTAAAGATAAAAGTTATTATGTAAATTCTGTATTAAATAAAAACTATGGATGAATGTTTGGTGATGTAATAAAATTGTCATTTACTTGGTTGAATGCAACGATTGCCGCTCTGGCCACACCTCGCGACACGCTTCCGCTACATCGAAAATCAGGGTGTGACAGAATACAAACGAATACAATTCTAATAAATTCAAGATGAACGACTTGTACAAAACAAAACGTAAGCCTAAGTGTCTAATGAAATTAGAAAACCTCTAGGTTACGTCACGAACGTAGAACCATATATTATCTAGAGATTTGCACAAGACGCAAATCCGTGAGTTCATGTTCCCCTTTTATTTAAGCATTTTACAGTTTTAAACCTTCAGGAAATCGTACATGTTACAATTGGTATGGTTAAGCTAGTAAATGAAAATATTATTGATCACGTGCGAATAGGATAATGTCAAGGGACCATTAATGAATATTCAAGTACCAAGGAATGAAAGTGATAGAGAGCCCCACTCTAAACGGCAACAAAAACAGATCGTTAGAGTGCTTTTGTGTCTAAAACGAGTGTCTCAGACACACTTTATCATCTAGGTTTGGTTGCCTCCTATGTCTATACACATATTAGTGTCCTTGCAAAACATTAATGATCTTACAAGTTTCATTTATGCTTTACAAACCGAGTATTCAATATTTCAAATCTTTTAAAAGATTCATTTGATACAAAACTAAATACATGAATTCACCGGCTTTTGTTGACGTTTATCAAACTTAACATGCAGTATAGGTAACTTTGGGCAGCTTTGAAAAAACAAGTCCATGATGTTAAGAAGTCAAGTTTAAAATGTCATCCACTTTTGGTTATTTTCAAAATTTGGGTTTTGTAAATCTATTTTTAGTTTTTCAAACAATGTAACTTTGTTCGTTGGGTTGTCGTACTTTTTAACAATATGTTGGTTTGTAACTTTACTTTAAATAAAAAGTCTTTTAAACTAATTGTTTACTTTATTGAATGCAACGATTACCGCTCTGATCACACATCGCGCTTCCGCTACGACCGGGTATGACAAATGATGCGATGCGCAAGAATCCTGCACACATGTATCATTGATCCTTAAAAATCAAATCAACTTTAAACACAAAAGTATCTAATGAACATGCTACCATTAATAAAAACAGACATACAAAAGACGCAGGCGTTATACATATATGTATTAACAGGCTCCCCCTGGATATAGCCGTAGTCTTGTCTTATGCAAGTCTTCAAAAATCTTCAATCCATTCTGAATACCCTTCTTCTGTATTCCTTCCGATGTTCTTTAAAAGTGTAATGCTTCGCATCCTTTTACTTTCCTTATTTAGAAGGTGTAATCGTATTTCTATTTTTGGAAACTTGTATCGTACCTATTTGTATTTCTATCTTAAGCTTGTAATCCGAGGCGTTGATCATAATAGACAATTAAACTTTATGCATACTTTTATACTTATTATTCAAGTAAAACATACATGTCAACATGTGTTATTCATACTTTCATACTCGAGTATTCATGCAAACAATCATCTAAATACGTGGTTCTTATGCAAACTACATACAAGATACATGTTATGCACACACGATATCCACCGATGTTTGAAAATGCTTAAAACTGACTAAAACACGAAAACTTATCCTAAACCAAGCACATCGTACGAGTTGAGTCCACCTTGTACGATGTGTGCTCACCTCGTATGAGGTGAAGCACACCTCGTATGAAGTAATACCTCGCACGAGTGCTTCTGCCAGCCCCCTTCTCCTATAAATCAGACACTTCCCCCTCCATTTCCATCCTTCCGAAAATTCTCTCATTACCACTCGAAATTACAGATTCTTGGTAGACTATTCTTGACTTTTAGGTGAGTTTTAGCTCACTTTACTTACAAACTTCTCCAAAATTCTTCATACTTTCTCCACTTTTCTTTCGTACAAACATGTGAGCTAAACCAAGTTATAAATAACTAAGCGTTAAGCTAGTGTGAGAACGTTGGAAGCTAAGGCTTTCCGAATTAAGTTCCACCACTATTTGTACATGTTTTAAAATCCTAAAACCGATTCAATTTTCATGAGAGTGGCAAGGCTACGACACGTCCCCAAGCCCCATTATGTTCGGGATGCACGCACCTAGCTTGCTCACTCGGCTGATAACATTTTAGACGACTTTAAATTCTGTAATTCATGACCAACCGGGTTGAGAAACCTTGTGCTTTGGTGAATCATATAATGAGGTGTTCGCACTCCCATGCTTGACTTCTATGATATAATTGAAGAATTCGATGAACTATATTTATATTTTACATACGATTGATCCGGATATAATATTGATCACAATCTGATCTAGTGTTATAACTCGGATTATCCTGCCTCATTATCACGAACTCCGTTCGCGAAGATCAGTGCTGAAATGGTACGAAACAGGCTAACACATTCCAAAATTGTCACCTCGCACGAGGTGAACAACCAACTCATACGAGGTAACAGTCAACTCGTACGAGGTAACAGTCAACTCGTACGAGTTGCGAGTTAGCTCACACGAGGAAGTCAGACCACTTCGTACAAAGTGGCCTTTTTCCCATTTTCTTTCCATAAAATCTTCTTCAGAATCTGGTAATCTGACATAGTATACTCACGCCCACCTGTTTACCCCATGTAGGGTAACTTCGTGTTGCATCACCTGAACACTCTACACACGGAATCCTAGGAAGCTTGCTTAAATGAGAGTACACTTGAACACCCCCTTTTGTTTTACACTCTTGGGTGCCACATGTTTAATCTATCAAAAATACACACAATCACACTTATACTTTTATGCAAACACACAAACAATCCATCATACATGCTAAAGATATGTGATACGTGATTTATATACTTGGAACATTCTTATGTGATACGACTTGTCATTAATTTCGTACGAGCCTCCCCTTAACATGTATAGCGCTATAGAAGTAACGTACCGCCCATATTCTTGAGGCCATGTTAAGTTTATTCTGTTTTGCGATGACACTTGAGGGTTGACTTGTAAATCACATGACTTGTTTACATTAATCTAGTATACTATCCTAACATGTGGATTCGTTTAAACTATTTCATACTTATGTTATATCAAACTTGTGTACTCACCAATACTTTTGTGTTGAACTATACTTTTAACGTGTTGCAAATTAAGGATGACACCAATGATGAAACTTAGTAGAGACTTCCTAGAAACGCACCTAGAAGCTTCTAGACTTTATGTTGCTTATTGATAATCATGTTGTACTTGAATCTCTTAAATGTTGTACTTTCAAATTTCTTATGTTGTACTTGACGGAATTGTAATGAAATGAAATTTTGATATGTTATCGCAAACTAGTGTTATGTTGACTCGAGCAATCTATTTCATCCTGCCTCGATGTTTCCGCCATCGGTTGGGGTATGACAAAAAGTTTCCTTCGTAGTATGATCTATTTTAGGAGGTTTCGTATATTTGTAATTTGAAATTGACGCTCCCTTTCTTCTTTTCTCTACCTTCTCCTTCCTCTTATGTTCTTTCTTTTCCTCTTTCTTCTCTAACCATCTCCATTTACTTTCCTATAACATCCGGTATATCATTTTGTTTATACACCTATCTTGATTAATAAACGTCTTAGAAATTTTTTAACGTTGTTATTATATTTATCTATTCATCCAATTTAACTATTTATATTTGTTTTCAGATATCCAAAGAATTTGTCCCCATTTTAGCTAAAAATTCAAATCGAACAAGAATAATGGGAAAAAGATTGCTTCAACTTTCACTGCTTGGGGTTTCATAAATTTAAAATGTCAAACCAATGAGGGTTTCTTGAAACATAAAAGAAGGAAAACCATATCAAAATGCCTCCAGATGGAAAAAGAATAAAAGAAGGCTATAGCTAAATTCGAAAGGCGAGGGACGATAGCCACCGTGACCAAATTTGCTCTTTATGTTGGCATGGGTAGCATTTTGGTTGAAGTTTACAAACTTTGTTACAACAGTAGCATCTGTATTTTGTCTACTTTCTAGGTTTCAACCACCTTTATAGTTACGAAGGATTCATCTTGTACTTGTGTTAGCTACAAAAGAGGTTCTTGCTAAAAAAAGATGTTCCTTGTGTCACATTCTTTAATCTTTATGCTTCCTTGCCGAGATAAAACTACAAAAATACAGTCTTCTTCAATTGCTAAGTTAACCATTTCATAATAAACAAACCCATTTCAAAATTCAAATAAACTAATCAAAATAAAAAGCCACAACAGACTTTGGTGTTAATGGTTGTTGATGTCCGTGCGGTGGTGGAAGAGAGTGAACCACAAATGAAAGTAGATTGGAAATAGGTATCCGGTATTTGAGATGGTGGAGCTCCTAATTGATGCTACGACGAAGAAGGCATAAGAAGACGGAAAGATGCAGGTTGAAGACAGGAGCGGTGGAGTAGTCGGTGGTCGCATAGCCAGCTTTTCGCATTAATGGTGTTTGCATCTGCTTAAACATGATCATATTCTTCTTCAGTCATACTATTGAAAAATTATAGAAGGGAATCCAGCAGATACAAATTTCAACTTTTCAAGAATATCAGTTGTTCCACTTGCAAACATGAACGCATGTTTGTCAAAGTAATTTGTTCTTATGTTTTTTGCAAGCGTTTAAAGACAATTGTTTTCCAACTTACAATTCAGTAATGTAATTCTGAAGCTGATGAAGACCTACTCTTGCCAAATAAACAGCATAAGAACACCTGTAATGGGGTGATTTTTGGCGTTTTTGGCCATGAAAAACGCTCCACCACACCGCACACCCGCCCCTGGGCGTTTTTCTTAAAAAAATTTGATTTCGCATTGTTTAAACAACGCCAAAAATTTCTCCTTTTCAAAATATGACCGTTATCCAAACGGTCAAAATATTAAAACCTTCTATTTTTTTAAATTAAAATCCCACTTTTACCCTTTAATTACCCCACTTTTCACCCATTTTTTTTATAAAACTTCATACTTTTCTCTCTACTTTTTCAAACATTATAAAAATATTACATCGTGCATCCCTTCCGACCCCTTTCGGTGTTCCGTCTAGACCCGGTAACCCAAACACATATCGCCCGAACACCACCCAACCGCAACCAAACTTTAATTTTCAAGAGATGGACCTAAATATTTTTACCTACGCTCAAATGCTAGGCATGGGCGGCTCTCCATTGTTCTTTAAAGGCCCACACCGCTTTGCCCAAACGCGCGGTTCATAACCCAAGCCGGAAGTAGATACGGTGTCGGAGATGCAACCCGAGCCCGTTCCCGAGGCATCTCAACGAGGTAGAAGGTCACACAAAAAAAGATGCAAACGCTCCACGCCAAAAGGGAACCTGCCTAGTTTGGACGAAAGACGAGGAATTCGCATTAACTCGGGCGTGGCTCGACACATCGGATGACCCCAAAGTTTGTAAGCGTTATAAAAATATTAGTCGACTTTATTTTTTAAATGATTAACCGTTTATTATTACTTCTTAAGAATATAACATTTATTTTTTATATTTGTTTGTAACAAACTATAAAAATTCACCAACCTTTTGGAATAGAATTCGTGAGACTTCTTTTAAGGTGATGGGTAGAGGTGAATATCGGAACAATGATTTCATATCAAACAAATAGACCGATATAAACCAAAAATGTAATCAATTCCAAGAAGTTTTTCAACGAACGAGGGATAATTGTCCGAGTGTAGGTGGTGACGCCGATATTTTAACAAGAGCAATGGAAGAGTACGACCAAACTAGTGGCGTTTTCACATACTATAGATGTTGGGAGATTCTACGCAAAAGCCAAAGTGGGCTAACGTACCAGGCATGACGTCTAGTTGTAGATGTAAAGCAAAACAGTCGAAGACGTCATCCTCGGTCGACCCGGAAACACCCACTTCCAATGCGCGTAACGTCGACTTAAACATTATTTGGAAGATTACGAGGAGGATGAGGAGTTGGCCCGACCGCCCGGTAGAAAAAGCGGAAAAAAACAGAGAAAAAACCAGTAGAGTCGTCTTCCCGCTTATCTCGAGTTGAAGGAAGATTTCGAAGAGATGAACCGACTCCTACAAGACATTCGAGACCTCGGTCGTAAGCGTTGGGAGAGTATGCAAGAAAGAAACGCTGAAGACAAAAAATTTGTCGCGCTACAAGAGGCGGGGCAAATAGATAAAGACATAGAGGTTTTATCTAAACCGATCGATCACCTCCAAGGCGAGGCGTTGATCATAGTAGAAATGCGCCAACAAACAAATTCGTGAAAATACGGCCTTTTGGTTATCACCTTTTTATATATTTATTTTATTTTATCCGTTTTTAGTAATGTAATTCTTTTTAGTAATGTAATTATTTTATTTAATGAAATATTAGTTTTAACTTTAAAAAATATGGGTAATGATTGGTTGGGGGCATTACGGGGCATTATCCCACTACGCCCATTTTAGAAAAATGCTCAATAATACCCCTTTGTTGTCTGGACTGCTACATGCTGAAAAACGCCCAAGGGTGAGGGCATTATTCACCCTTACCACTACGCATGGTCTAAGCATTGTTTTCGACTTGAATCATTCGATACCTGAATATCATGAACATTGTAAACATTTATTTTGAACCCTTTTCTGGGACTAAGGCTACTCGGTGTGGGTGATGGCCCTCCTTAGAGAATGACCCTCCACGTCAGCGCCACGTCAAAGTCCTTGGAGGATGCCCATCTAAGGATGGAAACAAGGAAATGGGTGACGACCCTACTCCACCTAGTTAATTTATTATTTATTTTTGGCTATATATATATATATAACTAAAATTAAATATTAATTCAAACATTACATTAAAAAAACTAATCTAATATTAAAAAAAATTAAAAAAATTACTAGTCTTCATCAGGCATGTCGTCGTTGGGTTCGTTTTATGTGTTGTTCCAAATGTAGCCACCAAGTCCGCTTGTAGGTGTACTCGTTACGTAGAGAGAATCCGTTTAAATCTTGTTGGTCTGCACTCACTAGAACAGAATTCCCGTTAGGCGCGTTTTTGTCGTAGTCACCAGATCGCTCTACCCTCGTCTTCGATGATCATGTTATGCAGCAAGATACAAGCATACATAATGTATCGCAACATCTGTGGTGTAAAAAACGTGCTGGATATTCAATGATATGCCATTTTTTATAACCCCGAAACACTGTTCAATATCTTTTCTCGCTCCCTCTTGAAACTTGGCAAATTTCTTTCTTCTATCGTCTGTCGGGTACAGAATTGTTTTAACAATTGTAGAGTACGTTGGGTATATTTCAGCTGCAAGGTAGTAACCGCCCCTGTATTCCATCCCCGAAACCGTAAAACTTGTGTCTGGACCTGTTACTTCGATTACATTGTCAAATATCTGTGACTGGTAGATGAAGTTAAGGTCATTAAGTGAACCAGGCAGACCAAAAAAGGCATGCCAAATCCAAAGATCCTGTGACGCAACAGCCTCTAGTACTATAGTTGGATGACCATGATCGCCCCGAGTATATTGACCTTGCCAGGCAGTAGGGCAGTTCTGCTAGAGCCAGTGCGCTTGATATAATTTTTGGATGTCATTTGCGTTTGGTTTTCGTAGATATTTCTTGCTATAGAACTTCATGATCCATTTGCAAAACTTCTGCAAACATTCACGTGAAGTTCTTTCGGACATTCTTAAATACTCGTCCAACGAATCGGGTGCAGTCCTGTATGCGAGTAGGCGAATGGCCGCGGTACATTTTTGTAAAGTGGTGAATCCCTACGGCCCCTGGTGTCGTATCGACGTGTGAAAAACGAATCAGACTGCGCTAGGTCGTCTGCTATACGTAAGAATAGTCGACGACTCATTCGGAACCAACGTCTAAACATCTCATCCGTGTACACAAGTTCATCGGCAAAGTAATCGGCCACTAAACTATCATGCCCAGCTAAATATTAACAACGAAAACTAAATTAAATTCATTATTAACACTAAAAAGAATTATATAAATTAGGGAAATACACCAAAATAAAGATATACTAAAAAAATTAAATACATTATTTTATTAAAAAGATACACTTAAAAAATTAAATACCTTCTCGGTGTCGATTTAAGACGGTCGCCCTAGTTTGCGGTTGTGATGACGTTTCTTCCTCTTCCTCCTCCTCCATGATCATATGTGCTACGTGTGTAATGAAGTTCGCAAAAAATAATTCGTCCTCACCCGAAGATGATGAACACCTCGACGAAGAAGAAGAAGACATGGCTATATTTTTGTAAATAATATGGTTGAGTATGAGAAATTGAGAGAGATTGAAAAGATTTGGGTTAAAAGTGAGGGAATAAAGGGTATATATTTATAAAGTGGGGGAATAAAAGGTATATAAAAATTGATTTTTTTAAACCAACGGCTAGCAGCCTAACAACGGCTAGTTTTTATCTTTTACAGCCCGTCCTCAACGTCCGAGGATAGACGTGTTCGATGCCGCCAAACCATCCAAAATAATGTTGGGGGACGTCGTCGGGCCTGAACGATCCTCACACCGAGTAGCCTAATTGGATTGATGGCAAAAGGACTCCTTCCCATGGATAGTGTTGGAAATAGTAAAGGCTAGAATTATTACTTTTCAATCCTTTCGAGTGAACACTCCAGCCAAAAACCTGTCGGGGGCAAATACGAGCTTATCAACCTTTCTTTGAAAGAAAAAATCAATATAAAAACCCAAAAGGTGGAAACAGGGTCAAATCATAAGTTGGGTCAATATGGCAATAGGCGCCACACAAACACTTACATTTTTTATTCTTTACTTTATATATAATTAATTAGGATTAAGAATAATATAGTAACAAAAATGATTTAAAATTTCTCGATGAAGCCATTTACGAGGTTTTATGAGTTTGAATACATAGCTGTGAAAAGCACAAAATGTGCCCATAAAAAGTAATGGTATATATTTAAATTTCGAAATTTATGAGCAAACTCAAATCTGAATACAATTTATTACATAATAACTATCCTCAACAGCTCAACGCTTTAAAATCATGTATGGGTCAATCTGTTCTTCTGCGAGTATTCAGGGTCAGTGGCCAAAAAGCTAGAGATATAGCATTCCAACTCAGTACCTCTAGGTTCAACTGTTGACTAAACCTACCTATAAGCTAAAGAAGCTAAGGGGCTACAGTTTGGATATGGCAAAATCAATATGTTCAGAAGTACATTCAATCTAATAAATACCTTGGTCAAAATTGAAAATTCTATGCCTATGGTTGGTGGCCTGTGTCTACTATTTAGGTAGAGTACCGTCAACTATTTTTAGTAATAAACTAAACATGCTCGACAAAATGGAAGAAGAGAAGAAGAAGAAGAATTTGATAACAATGAAGAAGAAGAATTTGATAACAATAAAACGGTTGATTTTACGTATAAGATACACCAATCTTAAAAGTCGAGCTTCATACTCCATGTATGTACGGTGGTACTAACCTAAGTCACTGAAGCTTTCGTTATCCCCTACAGATGTAAACTAAATATATTCACCTGTATACCTGTATGATGATATTCTTGTGCATATCCGGATACGAGAGTATGTCATATAATGGGAACCATTGGTTAATTTGTTCAAATATTACCTAAGCGTATCATATTAAGAAATACCCGAGATATAAACAAGATGAGTTTAAGTGGATAAACAATACTGATAATCGATGTGAATTGTTTGGAAATGAGTATGTGTTCTAGGGCTAGAAATGTCTGGAAACACAAAAAGCTAAAAAGTCCAATGTCTAAAGGATCATATCGAGTGCGGAACCCAAAATATAATCATGTAATACACTTCTTCCATAATTCAAAGTATCATTAGTTTCTAGACAACAAATCTTTACAATCTCTTAAAGTGTTCAAAGCTCTCAAAAGGTCAAGTTTTGATCCATGCGCATGAGGGTTGGTATCTATAGATCAAACCCACACGCATGAGCTCATGCGCACGGATGAGATGTGTTATACGTGCATATGTGCTCATACACTTGTATGAGCATATATTACAATCAAAGTTCAATTTAAAACATACAAAACCCTAATTTACTATCCTATACATTAAATCTAGACTCAACTAAGACGTAGGCATTAGACATTGTGTATCAACAGACTCCCCCTTGGATGATGTCGTAGTCTTGTCTTCGTTAGTTTCTAAACTTTGCTTCCAAAGAAATTCTTCATGTATTTCTGCTTTTGCCTTTCAAAACCTTCTATTAGAATTTGATCTGTCGGAGGAACCCACTTCATGTATTGATACCTTGAAATTGAAGCTTTCTTTTATCTATCTTCAATCCTTTGCTCTTTCTTCTTTTCTTTAATATCTTCCTTCTTTTCAATTGATCTCCACTTAGTATCCCACATTCGTCCTCAATGTAAATCATAAGTGTAAGACACTCTCACCACCTTCTAATACAACATTGCTTGATCTTTGTCAGTACTAGCAAAATAAATCTGTTCTAAAAAAGCATCTCTATATCTTTCTCCGACATGTTCACAATCCACATCAGATCATACAATGTGATGGCTCTCCAGCTAGCATCCTTACACAACACAATCAGTGCCTCCCCAGTCTTTTGATCAAGTGCCACCATTTAAATTCTACGTGAAAGTCTTGTTCCACCATCGGCTTTCCCGTCTGTGGATCTATCTCATCTTTAGATACTATTCGCTTCGGTTCCTAAGGCTTCCACATCCTGAAGTTATTCTTTGCTTGTTGTTTGTTGCATCTCAGAACCCTCTGATTATACTTGCTCAGCTCATAATTAATCTGTCTCGTCCTACACAACTCTGTCACATCCTACCACAATAAGCTTTTAATGTAATTGATATTTCTGAAATACTTTACTCCATACTCTCTTCTTATCGCAATCATCTTTAACTCTGGCATCCAGCACCAGCTTATTATATCACCAAGTGAAATGTCTTTGTTCCTTGTGAAGAATGATAATGGTCTCCAAACTTTCTTTCAACTGGAATCGTTCTAAACCATTTCTGCCTATCCGAAACAGTATCATGTCTTTCAATCCTTGGTGGTTTTCCTATCTTGATCCTCTTTTCCACGTTTCTTTTCACAATATCTTTTGCCTCATCAGCAAATAACTCAGTGAATGTAGGAAATTCTTCATCATCAAAATCATCTTCAACCACCACTTCATCAAACTCATCAGCATCAGGAATCAGCTGGAATACATAAGCTTCTTGCTTGTCGTAATTCTCAGTTTCTTCCAACTACTTTTCAAAATCAAACACAAATTCCTCTTCACTAACCCCACATAATCTAGCAAGTTCTTCTTTGGTGTAGCTATGTACTGCCACACCCCGACCCGCAGCAGATAAGGTAACCGAGGCATGATTGGGTTTTTGTCAAAGCTTATGACATACTATTAAAATTTCGATATTTATTATTTCAGTTAAATGATATCCCATAAACACAATATCCAAACAAATCAATTACATAATTCGAAATAAATTTAAATAACTTGTTTATTCTTCTAAGGCCCAATTCTAAGTGATCCATTCTTCAAAGCTCTTCACGTGTATCATGTGTAAAAAGAAGATTTTTGGGTCAACAAAAGTTGGCGAGTAAATCTTATTTGTTATTTGAAAAGAATGTATCATATAGTGTTTAAAGTAAAGTATGCCTTAACTTGAAATAAGTGGAACTGGTAAACAACAAACCTTATCACAATCTCAAACAATAAACATCTCATGTAAGGGTGCACGGTATTATGGTGTGCGGTTATGAAGTGCAAGATCTAGGCTCAACCAAACAGAGCCGATCTCGTGTGTCGGCATCATCCTATTCCACTCATAGGTAATGGGGAAATGGATGGCCAAATATATGCAATGATGACGTATGATGTAAATGTAACTGACTAGACACACCCAAACCACAAAAAATCATAACACAACATATGGTAATTTGCACTTAAGGTTTGGGAACGTGTGTTGACAAATGGGCACATGATACACCCCAAAACATGAAATAAAAAGGGGAGTTAGATTTACTCACGGTGGTTGCGTTTGCGATTCCTTGTAGAATAACGTACTAGTAAAGATTTGAGAAACTGAACGAACGAAACGATTATCCTAAATACTTAAAATACCACACAGTTACTCGTTAATATTGAGGTTAAATGAAGTCCTTAGTTCTTATGGTTATAAATTTATTAGTTGGACCTTGAAATTTAACTCATATTTAACTTTTAAGATTATAATCATTTGTTTATTGTTTATGTTATTATAAATTTAGAGGTTTATTAAATAAATAATGTGGACAGAAAAAAAATACTAATAATAAAAGAATTAAGCTGCCAGCAAGAAAATGGGTCTACCCGGATAACCGGCGACCTCCCGTTCGTGCACACATGTCCCTTCCGCTGGGACATGTGTCTAACCCGGTTATTGTTCTGCACAACAATTCGCTTAACCCGTTGTTGGGTTGTTCCATGTACATGTTTTTAAAAAAAGGAGAACATGTGCATCGAATAACAAGGGTCAGGACTCGAACCCGCGCCCTGATCGTGTGCTTAACATCTTTACCACTGAGGCACCATAGCAGTTTTAAAAGATTTTTGGTTTATAATTCTTTTAAGTACTGTTGGCAGTTCATCTTCTTCGTTACATTACCAATAACTTAAACCCGCCCATTGTTCATGATTTTATTCCCATTAAATCCGTATGTATTTCAATATATAAATAGAGAGAAATAAAATAGATTGTTGGGAAGGAGGTATACCGACTGTGGAAAGAATGAAAGTTTTCCGGCGAGTTCGGTTTCTCCGGCAGGAATCTGGAGATGTCCGGCTTCGACGAAAGGCGCAAGAGGTTTCTCCTTGTTTTGTTTACGAGTACAGAGGAGGGGTGAGAGTTGGTTTACATATATCTTTAAAACCTTGAGTAATGATTTGATATTTTTAATAAAAATTTCATTTTGTCAAGGTTTCCGAATTTGAAAGGTGGTAGTTGTTCGCTATTCGGATTGAAAGCCGTCCAGGTTCGTGTATTTCGTAAGTAAGGAAAACAAAAAAAGATGGAAATGCAATATTGAGACTGTCGTATTTAGTTTGGGCGGCAAAACTAGTTTCAGCATTCATTCGAAACTTCGTTTACAGTATATATGCGTGCGAGTCTTTCACCAAACCTGCAGGTGGTGTAGTGGTGCGTGTGGTTTTGTTTAATTGGATAGACCCGGGTTCGATACCCGCGGTCCACCGGTTTATATATATGTATTTATATATATATATATATATATATATATATATATATATATATATATATATATATATATTATTCTTTGTGTTATTTATATAAAAGGCTCCAAGTTTCAATTAATACACAAAGGGTCCCTCTACATTAAAGTTATATTTTTGTTACTACACGTTATCATTTCGTTATTCATTTTAAAGATAGCGTATATATGTGCGTATAATAATAAAAAAAAATTCACATTCATTCATTGAAAGTTTGATTCAAAACGGGTCGGATTTGGAAGCCCATTTTGACGGATGTTACATGTACAAACTTTCCTTCTTCAATATCATCAACTACAAAGAAATCCTCGGGTGTTGGACTAGCAGAAACGTATGTGATTGGTACTAGCATGTTCAATTGTTGTTGATTCAATTGTTGTAACACCCGCTCCACCTTGATTATTATCATCACCAGCATCATCATCATTATTATTATCAGAACCTTCATAATCTACTTTTTCTTCGTCTTCTTGCTCATCATCCACATCTTCCTGTGGTTTGTTCTTAGGTCCATATCCAACTTCAGATTCAGCTGGTTTTCTATCCCAGCTTTTGTCATGGCAACATCCTTGTTCTTGAATAAACTTTGCCTCATGTTTCACAACAATCGAAGGCTCGGTATCAACTTTAGACGCTTTCACAATCTCTACATCTGGAATTATTTCAGTTTGAACCTCTTCAGGGAATACATGCATATCAACCGGCCTTTTTTCCTTCAGCTTTCATCTTGGCTGGTTCAACAACATTAGCTTCTAAGATAGTTTCTCTCTCTACATTCTTCATCTGCTCAACTTCGTCATCAAAGTTTATATTAAGTTTATTTTCCAACACCTTGAAATAATTCTGATATTTGATCATCAGACTTGCATGTTGACCCCTTCTCTCTAAGTTAAAATCAATCTGACTCTGCTGCTTTTCATTCTGAGCTTTCAACAAAAAAATCTCAGCTCTCAACTTCTCATTTTCTTCCACCAGACTTTCAGCTTTAACATTCAACATCTCAATCTGCTTTTCCAACTCCACTATCCTATCACTGTTTCGCTCATTAAAGAAATCGTAACCCAAATCCAGATCATCAAGCCCAGTAGTTGATTGTTGTCTTAGTGTTGGTATTTTCTTTAGAGTATTCTGAGATGTTTTAAAAAGCCGTCTTTATATGTATTTTCCCCGTTGTTCTAATATCAACAATTTCCTCAACAACCGAAGTTCCCTTCTTTACTATAACAGGCACTTCTTTAGACGGTTTGTCCCTGACAGATTCATCAATTTTCGGTTCGTCAATAAGTCTTGGACCAGAAGTTCTTCTTTTCTTCTTCTATTCAGGTGTACCAGTTGTTTTGAAATTCGACCTTGGTTTACTTTTCTTTCTATCTCCGGTCTTCGGTTTTTCAACTGGAATCTCTGGAACATAATCTTCATCTTTCTCTTTTTCCATCTTATCTTTCCCTTCTTTGCCAACTCTATTTCATCTATCATGACCAAGCAATAAAGATCACCAGTAATGTTTTTCACATTGACCGACCCAAAGAGATCCATATGCAACCTCTCAAGCGGTAGTTTGATGGAATTCAACAACTTTTTCGGGTGCGACTTCTTGCGTTGTTTTCCTTTCTTACAACTAACAAAATCATCAGTCAAGTGAAAATTCTTTAGTTTAACCCATTTGACCAAGTTGTTGTGAACAAGGTAATTCATCTTTCGCAAATAGATGTGTCCTATCTTTCTATGCCATAAGATACATTCCTTCTCCGTAGCTTTTGTAACAAAGCATTGTGCAGTCTTTGTAGTCGTGGTTGTTGTACACATGTCAAGAACATGAAGATCATTTTCCCTCGGTGCACGCATTAAGATCCACTCTTTGGTATAAAATCCCCGGCTTCAAGATTATACATTCCTTGTCCGTGAAATGAACAGTAAACATCTTGTCACCGATCTAAGTATCAGATAGCAAATTGTTTTCCAACTCTGAAATATAATTCACTTAGTCGAATGAAACTATTTTGTTTCCAAGCCTTCCTTCTCCGGTTATTCTGCCTACCAGATTTCCTGAAACTCTACCATACCAGTTTCATCCATTAGCTTGGTAACCCTTGCACCCATTTGACTGATAATTTTGTTAATTGTTAGCACTTTAGTAATGTTTCTTTTGAGAAAAACTTTTGACACCATTTTTGTGAAAATCCACTTCAACTATTTTATATGCCTTTTCAACTAGATCTTGATTCACATTCTTAATTGGAAATTCATGGTTAAAATATATTTTATCTGATTCACTCATTTTATATGGTGAAATGATTTCAGGATCAGGCAAAACATTTTCTTGATTTTCAAATTGTGACCTTTTTTCAACCTTCCTCTCACACTCAAAACTTTTAACAAATTTCCTCTCCACAGTTTCAATTTATACTCTTTTTCAAACACTTTCTCAATCACACTTTGACATAACTCAGTATCACATTCAAAACTGTTTTCAGATTGTTCGTATGTGACAACTACAGTCTTAGGTAACAGCTCTTTCGCATCAGCTACAAGTGGAGTTTCACTTCCACATTGAGGGCTTTTTCAGTACCATCAGGTGATCTTTCAGAGTAGTTGCTCCACAATGGAGGTGGAACTCTATAGTACCAGATCCCGTGATCTTATAACCATATATTTTCTTCGGTTTCTTCATCCATACCCATAGGTTTCGGAAGAATATGGTCAAGCACATATGAAGCAGCTGCATAGCTGGTTAATTTCTTGTCAACTCCTTCAGATTCAATTTTTACTTTTTGAATTTCTTATTTTAAAGCAATATTTTTATCAATGTATTTGTTTATCACAAGTGTTTATCAGATAAAGTTCCTTTTAACATTGACATAGTTTGCTGATCCTTTTTAATGACTTCTCTGAATTCTTTCTCATTTTTTTGTAACTTGTTATAAGCTTCCTAAACTCTTTTTAAATATGTCAGCAAATTATCAGTGTGTTGCTTAAGCATTCGATAATAAACATCCTTTTTAGCACATTTATCACATGGCACTGAACATTTTGAACAGATTAAGGATGTTGTTGGTTTTTCTGACGATTAAGTTTTAATTGATTCATTTTTCGAGTTGTTTGAATTCACCTCTTGTAAGTTTGCCATCATTGCCTTCTGTGCAATTTCTTCCGAGGCTTCAGCATTCATTTCTCTGCTTACATCGATCACCTCAACATATTCATTTGTTGTTTCATCATAATTCAACTCTTGAAAGACTACCTGTTCTCCAAAGAAACCTGCAAAACGGTAAACACGTCAGGAGGGAATATAGATTTTAAAACATCATTAGGAACTAAATAAATCTTCTCATCCTCGACATTTTCTTTTAGAATTGCTTCAAAATCAGGGTTAACTAGAACTTCGTCGTGAAATTTGATCTCACTTTTAGCATCAACCAAAACTTCTTCAATCTTTTCAGCAACACATTCTCTTTCTTAATCACTTTATCATCACTTGACTCATTCTCTGTCTTTTCATCGGTAACAATCACTGACCTATCTTCAGTAACAGCTTTTTCATCCTCTGACTTTTAAATAACGTCTACACCTTCTAGAATCTTAACTATAAGAGCAAGTCCTCCATCCTTCGTGATGGCTTCATTCCAGTTGAAGCCTTTATCACTTTGTGCTACTACCAACACTTTATCCTTAGACTTTGATGACGAAACATCTTCAATCGGAATTGCTCTTGTACTCGGTTGAAATGGACTATTCTGGATGTTTACAACAATATTGCATTGCATGTATTCAAACGATCTTTTTGAATTCTGAAAATTTTGATTCTGAGATTATTGAGTATTCTTCTATGGTGTGGTGTTTGAACTTCTACTATTGTACGAAGACTGTGGTGACTACATGTAACCCGATCCATTCCCATTGCTACCACTATTGACAAAACAATTCTCATTACCCGTTTCTACACTGAAAGTTGTTTGAATTTTGTGGCTGGTAGTAATCACATGATCTAAGCCCTTGTAATAAAGCCCAATATCTTGAGAAATGTTAGCAGCTTTAATTTTGTTAATCTTTTTTCAACTCTAGCTCATGTGCCTCTAAGGTTTCTATCAGTCTCGTGATATGAGCTAAACTATAAATATTTTGATATGATATTTTCCATAATTTTAAGTAACTTTAGGAGTTGTTTTTATTAAATTTTACTCATATATGTACTTAGATTTTATGGGTTTTAAATAAAAACGAACAGAAGATGAACTAATATAAAAAAAAAAGTGTAGATGTGAAAAGATGAGAATTTGCAAATTTCATTTATTGATTAAAAGTGGTTTAAACATTACCACACATCAAGAAAAAATATATTCATGAGACAATTATGACAATTTATTATTGTCATTCATCCATAAGTTTTCTTTTGTGTAGTCGTTAGAACTGAGAAGATGTGAGTTGAGGAATTTGATGAAGAATTTTATTAATCCAATTGAGCTTTAAAGATGGTGATGGAATTAAAAGGAATTAGTTGGACGCAAGACGACAGAACAAAATAAAAAGAGTTCCTTTTCCTGTTGACCAAGTTGAACTCACATCAACCGAGCAATATTCTTTGTGTTTGGGCTTCTGGAGAATTTAATGAACCGGCCATATTACTTAACTTTTCCATTTCGCATAAGGGCCCAGTTTTTGAATGAATGGCAGTCCACCTCAATTAGGATACGGCATGGATTGATAAGAGGATATACATCGCAGAAGCAGGGGGTGTAAGTCTGTGACGACAGAATATACCATCATTCGACGGCTGTACGAAGACAAAAAGAAAGCAGAGGACGATTTGTGAAGGCTGAAAAAGAGAGAGGCTTGAGATAAAAGGTTTTAGCAAAAAGTTTATTGCTTTTGTTTGGTTAGATATCGTTTATTATTTTTAGATTGTTTAAACTTGATATATTAAACGTGTGCTGAATTTTATTGCTTTAAATTTATTTTTGTTTCACTTTTTATTATTAGTAGTTTAAGTTGTATGGTTCCTTAGGGTTGATGAACTAGAGGATTTTTTAAATGATAAACTTTTGGTTTCAAATGAATATGATGATTTATATGTTATACCTTAGAAAATTGTTTCTAAATATTGTGTGTTGATTGGTTCAATAATATATTTGTTGATTTTACTGCTCTAGATACTTAGAAATATATTTTAGAGCCGAGAGTCATTCTAGGCTGTTAAATTGTCAGTCTAGAGTTTGAAAGTGAGAAATCTAATTCACGTTGAATAATTATTAAAACCAATTAATTAAAACGTGCAATCTTTTCTAGAGGTGAGAAATCTAATCTAGAATTGTTAGGTTATTAGCTGGACGTTGTTAGGCAGTGTGGGTGGCTGATCATTCGGGTTCATCTCTTTATTCGCGTGTAGAGTTTCATAGGGTTTCGGTGTTCTTAGTTATTTCTGCTTCATAACTTGAGGGTTTTAGTACATAAATTACTATATACCTAATAGTTGTGGGACTTGGTGGTCGATACTGCAGTCAGTCCATTTTAAAACTTCATCACTTGTCATACTATCGGGTTCGGTTTATCTTCCGGGGATTTATTGGGTTAGGTAGAGTCTTCATTCAAAACCAAGGTTAGGATTTTATTCATAAGTCTAGGGATTCTTGCCTAGGTAACCTATTTTTTCCATACTTGAGTTTCAGTTTAGTCTCCACTTGTTTGCGCTTACTGTTTGCTTGGCCGTCTATTTGCTTAATTTGCTTTTTATATTAAAAATATTTTTCTCAAAACAAAACCAAATTATTAGGCTAGGGGTCGATAGAGGTCGAGTATTAAAAGTCGCTAGATTGTGTCCACGGTTCGATAACTCAGACTAACTTGTTTTACTACTTACGATCGATATACTTGCCAGTAGTGTGTGGTTTATGGGGTTTTCCAAATTTAAAACTTGTTGAATTTAATTAAGACACATTTTAAACTTGTTCAAAATCGTAAACTTTGACCGATTTGATTTTAGAATCATCACAAAAGTTCCCCAATCCGAACCTGGTAAAGCATCCAACAGTTTCTCAATATAATCCTCTTCATCTTTATCAATCCTCACTCTTTTCATTTGAGCTAATAAAAAAGCAATATATTTTAATCAACTGTTGAACAGTTTCGCCTTTGATAGAGCTAAAAATATCAAACTCTTTCTTTAGCAATGTTTTCTTGGTCCTCCTCATCTCGGTATTTCCATGATGTTTACTCTGAAAACCTTCCAAATAGAATAAGAGGTTCACGTATGTTGCAATATTTCCAAAATCTTAGATTTTACATATTCTTGTAGCTAGTTCATCATTTTCTTCTCTTTTATGTATTTGTTTATGTCTGCTTCTAGAATTTGACACTCTTATACTTCCTTCGGTCTCAGCTATCGGAGCTTCGTAATCTTCTTCCAGAGCCATCCAGCATCAAAATGATTAGCTTGCACATAAGTCGGGAAATTATCTGCCCACCTCATGTAGTTTTCCATTCTAAGCAGTTTTAGTGGCATATTTGTAGTACCCATCTCATTGTCGACATTTAGGTTTTGAATGAGTTGGATGAACTTTCCGTAGCCATGCACACGTTGAATAATTCTTGTTCCATACTTAACCAAGTTTTTCACAAAACTACAACTTCCACACGTATGTGTATTCTAAACGTATGAGCAAGTGAACGAATGAACAACTTCACACGAATGAGACCTTCTGAATGTATGACAAATTCACACAGATGACCAAGTAAATGTATGAACCACTTCAACGTATGAACCCAAATAAGCGTGACTCTTATGAGTATGAGTCAAACTAAGCGGATGAACAATTTCACACGTGTGAATCTAATCAAATGAGACACAACGCATGTATAAAGACTCAATCGTGTCAATTTGATGTGTATGAGTGCTCAACCGCGCGTTAGAGTATATGCGTGTAGAAAACGCTTCGAGTGTAGGAACATAGTTTTGGCAAATTTTCACTGAATTTTACAGAATTTGACATGCTCTTTCAAAGGATTGATTAATAGCGATGATAGAATGTGTAGAAGAAGAATCAAGAGGTTTTCACAGTGAAATCAATGAGAATTTAAGTAAATAGGTCAAAAATCCATTTTTGAGCACAATTTTCAATCCACAAATGTACTGAAAGTAGATATTAGCATACCGTTGCTTTAATACCACTTGTAGGATTGGTATTCTAGGGCTACAAGTTTATAAAAACACAAAAAGCTAAAAAGTCCAATATCTAACGGATCATATCGAGTGCGGAATCCAATATATAATCATGTAATACACTTCTTCCATAATTCAAAGTTTCATTAATTTCTAGACAACAAATCTTTACAATCTCTCAAAGTGTTCAAAGCTCTTAAAAGGTCAAGTTTTGATCAATGCGCATGAGGGTTGGCATCTATAGACCAAACCCACACGCATGACCTCATGCGCACGGGGCATCTATTCCAATAAAAGTTCAATTTAAAAAATATTAAAACCCTGATTTACTGTCCTATAAATTAAATCTAGACTCAACTAAGAAGTATGCATTGAACATTGTGTATCAACAACCAGACTTACGGAGTTAGTGGCGTTATTAATGCCTTCGCGTTGGAGCATTCCGACCTCTTTAGCAATTCCACAAACATTTTTGTTTGTTTTCTTAGTTTGTAATTATTCTGTGTGGCCATCTTTTTTTAATCTGAATCACTATGTTGCTTAAGTCGTCTCTTGGTTGGTTCAGTTCGTTTGAGTGGACTGCACCACAACGAGTCAAACATGCTATTGTAGCTGAAGAGTCTGTAGATAAGGGAAGTGATTCAGCTATATCAAGAACTGTTTTGGGATCTCTGGTTAATGCATTGACATTAGCACTGGTATCCACGAGGCTAAGCAACTTTTATACTATCTACAAAAACAATAAAAAAAGACATCACGTAAGCGGTCTGAACAAATAAGATCTAAATCCATAGAACTATATAAATCTTACACGCATTGAAGTAATAGTCCACATAATTTCAGTATAAGCAGCATAAGGTTATGAAAATTTCTCTTGGATCTTGTTGTACAAATATATCCTTTATTCAGCTCCTCCACTGAATTTGATTTTAAGAGTTTCATGTTGTGTAAGATTATAATTATCAATATTTCACCAACTAAGGTTATCAATATAGCTTTATGGTTACTTATGATCAGACAATCATTAATATATCACCAACTAAGCTTATCTAGCTTTGTGTCTGATTATCATAACAAAATCATTGATATTTGACAAACTAAGTTTATCAAGATTCAGAGCTACGTATACGCAAACTTTGATATTAATATTTAACCTTAATTGGTGAAATACTGACAATTGTAACCTCAAGACTCATCGGAACATGTAGTTTGGCTCCTATAAATGTTCTAACAGCCTCCATAAGTGTCCTCTGTATAACTAGAACATAATATATTGACAAAATTTCTATTAATAAGATTGTACCAAGTAGTAAATATAAAAAGATACGAATATAGAAACCATGTTCAGTATTAATAACTTCAGTGAACCTATAGTGGCGTTATGTGGTATGTCCATATATAGTTCGAGCACTTTAAAAGACTTTATGCTAAATTTCACTGTAGAGTTAAAATTCAAAATACAATTGGTTAGCCAAATAAACAAATTAAAAGAACATAAGATAAAAATAATAAAAATCCAAGAAACAGAAAGGACCTTTATTTGTCTTATTTTTCATTGCCACTCTTCTCATGAAATTTTGAGCTATGATAAATTAACTTCCTCCTTTTGGAAGCAGCCTCTATTTGACCTATTTCGGCACCAAAAACAACCGAAACAGTATAATTAGCAAGATACGATATTAGAAACACAAGAAACTATTGAAGTTAACTATTCACTTGTAGGTTTAGTGAATTCATAATCTTTCATTAGTGAATTCTTCTATATCTAGCATGCGACCGTGACCTAAATGCCCTCATTTGGGCCACACGGCAATCAAGTGTATATAAATTATCATCATCTTTTGTAAATCATAGACAACCAAATACTCAGACTTTAAGATCAATTTATAATCAAATTTACACATCATAGCCAACAAAAACTCATATTTTCTCATCAATTTGTGATCAAACATACACATCATAGCCAACAAAAGCTCAGATTTTTCTCACCAAAGTCACACATCAAAGCTAGATGTTTACAATAAACTGGATGCCATGGCAGTGGTGGAATAAAAAACAGATCAGGTATGGATTTCTATTAGATGTAAGAATTTCTAGGGTTTGAGGTCAATCTGTGGAGGTGAACTGATTACCATAGCCACCAATTCTCGCATCCTCTTTTCAATCAATGATTGCTAAATCTCGGTCCCTCTTTTCAATCAAGGAATGACTCATTTTACCCCTCGTCTGATTCATTTTATTAAACCACTTTAGCCACCAATTAGTTTCTAAAACTCACCATAGAAATCCCTAAACCACCCATCTTTAAAAAAACAAACCCATCCTAAGGTTTCTCTGGCCGGAGTGGTTGATAACAATTGTCGGGTCTCCCTATCGAAGCCCCAATCCGCCGTTGCTTGTTCACTGACACGGAACCCTGGACCTGCAAGGGGGATTTGAGATGACGAGTTGAAGGCGGACGATTTATTTGCAGGATTGAATCGGATCTTAAGGCTATGCTCAGGGTTAAAGGAAACAAGCTCTTCAGTCGTTGATGAAGGCGAAGAGACAAGGGCACGGATGGTAGTTCAATTGTAGGCTTCAAATGGGAATTTACTATCTCACCCCTACGGCGTCTTAAACTTTCATGCAATTTACTAACCTAGCTACCGGTCTAAAATGTGTTGCACTACATGATTTTTCAAAACTTGTCAGTGTGGCTAAATTATATCTATGACCATCACATTTGCTTTATATAGTTATATATAGATTATAGTCATATCACAAATTAATTAGTAATTATGTTGTATTATCTTACTTAATATTTGATATCACAAATTGGTTGGTAATTATGTTGTATTATCTTAATATTTGGTATACGTTAACTTAAAATTTTACTTACCAATTTTGACGCTTCTTTATATGTTATATAATATGGGCTATCTTAAATATAAGTTAGAATTTTCAAAGACTCTTAGGCTACATGGTATGGGGGCACCATCCTCATGCCACCACCGTCAAAAGAGATTAATAACGCCCTCCTAACCATACCGTGGACGCCATTAGGGGGGGTGGCTATTGAAGGGTTGTGATTGCAATGAGGAGCATTCGCGAGATGTATGTTTGTGAAGGAGGGGACGCTATTGATGAGTTAGGGCTTAGCCCATACCTTTGGTGTTAAAGGGACGCTATTGATAAAGTAGAGCTGATGTGACACAATAAGACCTCTAAAGGCTCCATTCTATCCGTAAAGCCTTATAAAATATTTTCTTTGAAAGGGAAAGTAAAGCTACTTTGTTAAATGGTAAATAATATGCAACATGCGTTGATGAGTGTGCGTGCAAAATATACTAGATGTGTGTGTGCATGAGTGATCAATAAAAGACAAGGCTCTGATTACAACTTAACTCACATGCAGCATAATCAACTATACACCTACACACATGTAAATTATCTTTCATGAAACTTATAGCTTTTGGGTTCTTTATAATAATAATAATAATAATAATAATAATAATAATAACTATTCGATTTGTATATTTTAGTCGAGCAGTTTTTAGGAGATAGTTTCTTGAGTTGTTTGTGACGTATACGTATACATGAACAGGTGAGTGGATAATTCCCTTTTTATTTGTTTTGGGATGACACATATGTTAATTTTGCTTAAATGTTTATACAGTTCTTTATTTTTATGGCTTACATATTCCTTATTTGCTTTGTATGAAACTTGTTGGCTTGCTTCAATGCTTTTATTTATTTTCGTTCAAACCGCCTGGAAGTATATTATAACGCTATAGGTGTAACGACCCATCTCCACTTCCATTTGGTTTTGCTTCTTTTGCACATTTTGCATATTTCGCTCTATGGGAAGTGGAGGATGATAGAATCCGTTAAACATATCAGCTTAGGTTTGAACGTGCCACACATGACCCATACTTGTTAAACGCATTTCACTTGGTGTTCCACTTATGCCACATGAAATGTAAAATGTTTTTTGTTACATAATTTGCCATAAAACCTATGTCGTTCACCAACTCTTGTAGTTGACCTATGTTTTCTCACACATGTTTGATGCTTTCAAGCTTGAGTCACAAAGGATTGGGACTATGTTGCCTTAGTTTAATTTAATACGATTGTTGCAATGGTTTTGATCATGTTGTTATGTTATTGTTTGGAATTATTTAGTTCTCTTGTATAACATTGAAATTGAATTGAATAATCATTATATTTCAACTATAATAGTCAATCATGTATCGTGAACGATCTAATCTAGTTATGTGACGCTTCGACGTTTCCGCCGTCGGTTTGGGTGTTACATTTCCCACATTCTACCCGAATGAATTTCATACGCAAAGCACACTCTGACAACTCTCTGAAATTACCCGAAAGAATTTACTATGCAAAGCACACTCTGACAACTCTCGGAAATTGCACGAATGAATTTCATATTTGCAACTCTCTCAAATTGAAGTGCTTGCTCCATATCGCTAACTTATAAATGAATCTTGTTTTAGAATAAGAATTAAATATCTTTCTCAGACATGTTCACCAGCCACTTGGGATCATAGACCCTGATAGTTCTCTAGTCTCTTTCTTCACACAACATCAAAACTGCCTCACCAGTCTTCGCATTGTGATACCACAACTTCAAATATTCAATGACATCTTGTTCCAATCATTGAAGATCAGGTTTCCTGTTGTTTAACAATTCGAAACATGTTTTCCCGAATCTCTTGATCATGAAAACTCTATTTAATGTATAACAAGCTAAGGCGTCTGCTTTATTCAAGAAACTAACTAGCAGCTTCGAGTCTCCTAACATCGTCCTAGCTATTTCAAACCAAAGTTAGATTCTTCCGTTTATTAACAATGTTTAGCTATGATGTATACGATGCACGAAATTCATACAAAATTCCCTTCTCATTGTAGAAATCATACATTTTCCCATTCTTGAATTCTGTGTCGTTGTCGCTTCTAATTCTTCTGACCGACATATGATATAGATCTTTAACTTTTAGAATCAAGGTTTTCAATTACTCGAAAGTCTTATCTTTTGATTCTAGAAACATTACCCACGAGAATTTTGAATATACATTTATGACCACAAGGCAATATAAATCACTTGTGATACTCTTGACATTGATAGGACCAAATAAATCGATGTGTAGTCTTGCAAATAGTAATTTCTTAGAATTAAACATCTTGAGCGGATGTGACTTCTTTCTTTCTTTTCCTTTCTTGTAACTGATGCAGTCGCCATTCATATGAAAACTTCAAACATTGACTCCATCAAGATGTTGATTCTTCACTAAACGATTCATATTTCTCTGGTGAGTATGCACATTCTCCTCTGCCATAAGATCGATTCCTTCTCGTTTGCCTTTGTTAAGAAACATTATGCATTTTGAGAAGTAGTAGATATAGTATTCATGTTGAGAGCATAAAGAACATTATCTCGAGGAGCCCGCATGAGAATCCACTCTTTAGGAATTTTAAATCCCAGTTTCAAAATCGTGCATTCTTTGTTATTGAAGGGAGTTGAAAACTTCTAGTAAGAAATCTGCGAAACACTCAGCAGGTTGTTCTCTAAATCTACAATGTAGTTAACTTTATTGAACGACACCTTTCCGTTTGACAATATGCCCTCACTAGTTATCCTCCTTCCTTGGTTACCTGCAAATCCCATGTACTCGCCATTTATAGGTTTGACATTGTAGAGCAAGGCGAGCATATCCGCCATGTGCTTGGAAGCTCTACTATCCATGATCCACTTCGAAAAGGCGGACCTATGTGGCAACCCCAGCACATGCAAGTAAATGATTTGTTTTGGAGGGAAACTGAAGCCTTGATGGTCTTGGGTTTACTAGTCTCTTCAACAACTTTTAAAACCTCCCAATTTCATCAACAAGTTTTTATCGTCTTATGTTTGCAACCTTGTTTGCTAAAAAGTTTTTTCTACATTAAACTTTGGAGTTACCACTTTCTTTGTTAACATTTTCAGTGTTATTGGTTGATATGATATATGATACCAGTTTATTCAAGGTTTTCACAACTTTCTTGCCATCTGAATTCTGTTGTTTTAAAACTTGTTCTTTTTCAACTTTTGAATTGGTTTTGAAAAAGCTGGTTTAAAAACTTTAGTCTCTGGTTTCTTTCCTTTGTGATTATGCCCTGGACAGTGATAAGACACATGTCCAACTTCTTTGCACTTAAAGCAAGTTTTCCTTTTTTTGCGATTTCTCATAAATCAATGAGTACTATGAGGATGTTTAACTTTTCTCTCAAAAACTTCATTATTCGTTTTGTTCTCAAACAAATCTCATTCATAGAGTTGGGTCCAAAATAAAATTTACATTCTTTTGGTACTTTAACCTAGGTTTATAAGACTTATTCCTAGGATTGTTGAAATTACCTTTAAACCCATTACCTTGAACATTTCTTTGATTACCAAATCTATTATTACCCCTACCCTAGTACCCTCTGTTACCCCTGGTGGTTCTGGTAAGTCCTAGATTGGATTTGCTTTCACACTTTGATTGAACCTCAGTTGGTTTCTATGTGCGTTCTCAGTTTGGTAGTAACTGGTTTTAGCAAAACTCTTAGACAAATTTTTTCTAGTGTTTGAAGAACTAGGATCAACTTTTTGTATAACCTTCTTCTTAGTCTTGGGTTTAACATCAACCTCTTTGTCCAACTTAAACTTTCTAGTAATGTGAGCAACATTGACATTAGCAATTGGAAAATCTAAGTCCGAGTAAATCTTATCTGACCCTTTCATTTGGTACATTAAGATCATGTTTCAGGGGTCACAAAGAATAAAATTCGCTAATGGAATATTGGCATCTTTTACTACCTTCTTATTCTCATAGTGAGAAACATTTTAATTTCAACAATTTCTTTTTCAATCACTTTTTAGCCACAAACGTGCACACAATTTTATCATAGTTATCTAAACCTATTCTAGTTTTTTCATATAGAACATCAATGGTTTTGGGTAAAACTTAGCTTGTGTCAACTACCAATGGTGTTGTAATAGGAATATTAATATCTTCTCCAACCCTGTTATACCCGATTCCACGATGACTAGGTTCATATTCGTCTTAATAAGTTTCATCATTTTCCTTTATAAGTTTAGGAATGATATGATCAAGTATGTGTGATGGACTTGTGTAACTTTTCAGTTTTCTTTCAATGTTTCCATATTCAAATTTGATTTTTACCATTTGTTCTTTCAAACATGTAATTTCATAAATGTAATAATTAATGGGAGTTTGTTTACTTAAAATCGTGGTTCTAACTTATGATTAGTCTTTCCAATGTTTTAATCTGATTAATAAAATCCTTTTCAGCCTGATTTAGAGTGTTATAAGCCTTCTGTATACATTGCAAATCACACAACATATTCTGGGAATGCTCTTTCAGCATCTTAATGTTACCTTCCTTCTCCATGCATCTCACACAAGTAGGAGTCATATCTTTGTAACCGTTTTCACATTCACACATAATTTTACCTCAGATTCAGATTCACAATTTGTTTTTACCTCTTTAAGATGTGCCATTAATGCATGCTGACAGATATATTCAATTGAGTATGATGAATATCCAGACAAAATGGATAAAACATTTGAATCCACTTCGGCATTTTTAACTTCAGCTATTGGGGAACCTTTATTATACTAATCTTTAAAATTCTTAACAAAATTAGCAACAAAAAGATATTTAGGAGACTTTGGTGCCACACTATCTTGACTCTTTGTCTCCTCCCCGACTTTGAGTGTCTGCTCTATTTCAGCAACAAGAGAAACTCCTTCTAGCTTTATTACCACATGGTTCCGGTTGAAACCCTCATCACCTTGTACTACCATCGATGCTTTTTCTTTGTTTGACGATGACGCATTCTGATTGGAAGATGATGATGTTTCAATCGGAATAACTTTGCTTTGAGATGATTGATTTTGGTTTTGACTCTTTGGTTGTGGGCGATGTTGATAAGCCTTCTAGTAATAATCACTTCTTTCACCAAACAGGTTGTACTTTAGTTTTGTTGCACTCCCACTTGAAATGGCCGCCTTCTCCATAGTTAAAGCATGTAACTTTCATTTTATCAAAATCCAACTTCAAGCTCTCTCCCGCTAAATCCTTCCTTCTAGCTATATCCATGAATCTCTGAGGTCGTCTCATCATACTAGCTAAGCACTAACGGATATCGATCAGGTCCATTTCCTTAGGTTTGATCTTGATCTGGTCATAGTCTTCCTTAACCAGATTGTAGTTACCGATCTTCCTAGCTACTAAGCACTCGTATGATTGCAACACAACCACAAGTAACGTCATGTGCTCTTTAGCATTTGGTACAGATGAGCTTTGTAAGTTTGACAAATTCACTTATACATTACACTATAATCCTTGTCCTGAGCTATATTGAGTCTGTGGTATTTGTGGTTGGCTTTGTTGATAGTGTGGTTGTTAAATTAGGTTGACTCTGACTGAGATGCGGAAAATCTACTTAATATGAAGAATATACCCCTGAATTACCTAAAACACTCCCAACACAAGCATTTCCACCACACCTTGATCCCTCTTGGCTTATAGGCACTGTCGAGTATGTAAAACCGCCTGATCCATCTAGCACCGCTATGTAGGAATACGTGTTTAAACTCCCAAATTAGCATTGAAGTTGTTTGAATTTTGGGCCTTGAACAGATCTTCCGGACTTATATTACAAGCTAATATCCTGATGAGCCATTTTGGATTGCTTTTTTTGCTTTCTTACGTATATCCACTCTTGACCTTAAAATCACCTACACTTAATTAACCCAACTGCCCTTTACCATTATTAGAAAACTACCCTACTCACTATCTGGCAAAGCATCCGCAAGCTTAATACTTTTCTCCAGATTTGTCATTATTATTCCATACTCATCCATCTTAGCCAGTAAATAACAATACCTCTCGCTTAGCTGATGCACCATTTCATTCTTCATGCTGGTAAAAATCTCAAACTCTTTTTTTTATCAATGCCCTTTTTTACTTTGAAACATGTCTGTATTTCCAAAATATTATATTTCTGATACAACGCTTCCCATAGAGATTTTAACGTTTTGTGATTCTTTAATAGACCTAACATGTCATCTATAAGAGCTTGTTGTAACTAACTATACATCATTTCCTCTCATTCAAAATTGATTCTATCACGCATACGTACACGCATACATACACGCATACAACCACGCATAC